>OY728137.1:1440183771-1445183771 GCA_963277665.1 Viscum album
ACGTTGCTTATAATTTCCTAGAAATGAGTTTATCAAATAGAATCCCTTCCATGACATCAACCCATGATGTTAGAGTCCAGAATATCTTCCAAATTAGAGCATCATATTGTTTAAATTGAATTATATATTGTGAAATTATATTACTATTGAAGTCAACCAGAGAATTATTTTAATTTCAAAATCCATTAATATCAATTGATCATGATTATATATTATCATCTAATTAATATTCTTTTCAAAATAAACATCTATTTGGATAGAGAATGTTAAAATAATCTTTAGTTATGTATCAGGTCTATGTTCACGAGTTATATTCAAAATTTATGTAATCATTTGATATAGATCTGAAATGGAACAAATTCTTACATTAAATACCCCTACCACTATCTATATTTATACAATATCATGCTAATAAAGTACGAAATATTCCATGATAGTAATAATGTGTGATTATTTTTTCAATTGATAAATAACTACAAAGGTGGTATTGTTCCTTTTAAGATAATTATCATGGATAAGGATGAAATAATAATATGAATATACAAGTTCCTCTCTAAATGGACTTATATAGTGAATTAAAATATGATAACTTTTTTCTTAATACCTACAGTCCACTTCCCTAGATACATAAGACAACATGATATTTTAGTATTTTCTATAAATTTTGTATAAATATCTATCAAAAATGGTGTTATTAATCTAAAGTAATTGATTATTCCCCAGAGTCATTAATTTTCCTATAATAAACTATTTATTTATTTATATTTCCAAATATTATTCATTATATAAATCATGTATCATTGAAATAAAATTTGAGGAAATTGTATGTTGACTGATAATACATTAAATTTTATTATGGCCTTTGATATTTATGGAGTCCTATGACGTAATACATGGTTATGTTTTTCCATTTATACACAGGTATATGAAATTATTCTATAATACACTTATACTCCTAATTTTCATCAACAATCATAAATATCCCAATTCATTACTATCACAATAAATTAACATTGAGATATCTATACATATTTACAGTCAAATGATGGATACTAATTTATGAGAGGTGTCTCTCATCAAAAAACAACATTAATCAATTTTCTAATTTATAGAAAACAAACATGGTTCATGATTCTAATCATTATTTAACGATCATATTGGATTTTAGCAATATTCCCAACCTCATTTTTCATCTGAAAATCCTTCATATGCACCACATTATTCTTCACCAAAATTGATGGATATTAATTGATATAATAATGTTTGGATTTAACTTAGAACATAGTGATTTCATGATGTATCCTCTATAAATTCATAAATAGTAGAAAACATTAAATCCTTCTAATGAAAACCTTGTACAGTGGTTCACATTCAAAACATCAACCATTGTTTATTCCTTATAGGTTTACTAATTCATTAAACAATCATAATTGTAAATCATCATTAACTACATCCTTTGGTTCAATGTATTTGTTTTTTTGTTAATTTATTCTATATAATTTTATGACCAGTTTATACATCACACCATTAGTAATAACTATAATGTCTGAATATTTTCTTATAATGACTTTGTTCATATTGATTTTATGATTGGATTTATTTTTATAATAACTATATACATCACACCATTCACCAGAAATATAATAACATTAAATTTTCAAATAATGACTCTATAGAACCTTTAATTGGAGTTACCTATTAGATAACACCATTTCAATCTTTATGAGACAAGATTATAATCTATTATTTGATGTATTACGAAATATTAGATAACCCTATATACTATTTGATACTATGATCATTGGGTCACTAAAAAATCCACTATTCAATTCCATAAAATTATTTCCACATTCGTTGTACATAATGAACAATACACCCTTACATGCCAACATTGAAATTGAAATTCATTGACAAGATTAATATATAACAAAATCAAGAATAATATAATATAATTTTAACAAATATATATATCAGTAACTATGGTAGGATTTTACCCATGTTTAATAAAATGGATCTATGAATGACTTGCTGGTATTATATTATAAGTAATTGTGTCAACAAATAATGAACATTTCTCAATACTATATTAACAATTAAAAAATATATTATATAACCTTTAATATATTTGTCAAAAAAAATAATTAAATGTTCTTCATTATATTTCACGATTGTGTAATATATGAGTATATCATCATTATAGACTTCCACAAACTGGTCGAGATATAAACTAAAAAATTTATTCCTTATATAATAGAAAATATATAGGAATTACAATGTCCATATACAATATTTATTAATCTTTAGTGTAATTACCTTCTAATGATGGTTTATGTATGTGCATCCTCTATTTTGACTTTTAATGATGATATAATGATCATAGTTCATTAATTTAACGGTTAAATTATCTTTTTAGTTGGTATAAAATCATTTTAATATGGTATTATATACTTCTTATACAGTTTGGTATTGTTATGTTTACAATAATCGATACAAAGAAGCATGGAAACCTATTAATTTATTATAAAAACAACGATTTAACCTAGTGACTCAAAATCATGAATTAATCCAACAAAAATAAATCCTATATATTCATAATCAATTCATTAAACAATATTAAGTACATAATATAATGATTCATAGAAATTAGAATAACATCTGCAATTATTACTTTTGTAATTAGAATATCATGCTTCTGGGGATTACTGAAGAAACACTATTGGAAATCCCAGATAAAATTATTATATATATTTATATATTAAATTTTTTTCTTTTACCTAATAATTTGAGGAAATATATGACTCATGAATTGGTTTAATGAACCATTTAATAGAAGAAAATTACATTTGATGGTCCTGTTAATCCTCTAAATTATAGATACCGATTGGTTGATTCAGAATATCAAAAGTCATAGACCACCATAAAATTTTCATATGAGATGAATATAAATTGAATCAATCCAATTCAAAAACATATCAAATTCAATGAGATTAAAATTTAAAATATATAATGGAATCAAAATACCCAAAATATATATTATAGAAGAGATATATACAAGATATGTGATTGTTATAAAATTGTATCCTTTTATCAATATTTACAAATTTGATAAATTCTGTTATGAAATAATACTATTATAGAATATTCACCATTTTAACGAATTCATATAACAATTCACATATCAGATACTTAAAATGTTTACATTACATTAACAACCCCAAAATTTTCATTAAATCAATTATTCCAACTCTATATAATGGTAAGAGTAATAATAAATTAGTAATAATAAAAATTGATAATCCAAATAATTGAATGATAAATCATAATATATATTAAATATTTACAAATTATGATAAACCTATGAAAAATAGGGTTCATCCCATACAAACTTAATTTCATGTAATGACCTCATCCTCAGTAGTTCAGTGCTAATGCCTTATTTTATTACATTAGGAATATAAAATATTGATAAAATACCAAAAGGAACGAATAGTTTAGTATCTCTTGAAAACTATATTCAAATATATTTTTTAAATTACAACTTGAAATGAAATAAAACATAGCAACTCCATTAAGAAAACAAAAAACCCCCTAGATCATCCCAGGATGTCATTCATAATATATATCTTCACATCATAGTAAAAATAAAACATAAAAAAGGTGTAAGATCATTTTATTAGTAAGGGTAAAAAATATAGGGTGAGATATTACAAACATAGGCAATAATGCAAGTTGGATAGAAACACATGCCAATAAAACCGAAAATGTAGGAATCCGAGCTCGATAAATAATTCCATTAAAATATTCAAATGAGAATAACACATAAATATGGTAATTGAATTAGTCAAATTATCACATGGATTATAAATTTATAATATCATAATTAGTTAATTCATAATTTCTAGCATCGTAAACATATCTCTAATGATTCATGCAAGACACCATATATAATTGGGTAAAACATGATCTTGTTTGTATCATAAGAACTTCAAATGAATTTATGGGATATTGATGGCCCTGACCATCACCTACAAAGTCCAATTCGTTCTGGATATGAATGAGGTGAATCATAAAAAACATATATAAATTAATTGAATATATATTTCCCCAGTCAGTAAACATATTCACTAATTAATATAACATATATGGTGAATGGTAAAAAGATGAAATGTACATATTCAAACCAATCAGGAAACATTTTATAATATATGTTATATGATGTCATAAAATATCAATCCCATTTTATAATAATATTAAATACATGGTGTTTAAATAGATGAAAATAATGTCATAAAATCTTAGAGAAAATTGTCACAGATATACCCTTTATTTCTCCAAAAAGAAGAGGTATTTTGGATAATAATTTTTAATTGACATAAAATTATATTGTAAATGGTATTTACTAGAAAAAATTATATATGAAATGAAATTGTATTTTAGGTATAAATTATTTCAATCCAATTTTAAAACATTTAAAAATATCAGTTATGAAGCATTAGAAATGATCAACATTAGAGCGATTTAAGGGGAAATTCGGAAGTGTCCTCAAAACAGAACAAGAAATAATTATTGAATGAAACTAGAAATAAAAATATACTATTTTTCAAGATAAAATTATTTATTATAGAAAAAGTGGAAATTAAAAAACATTTTAGGGAGTGATACTGAAAATGTGTACGAAACTAGAATATTCCATCTAATTGGGTTTTCTTAATAGTAAGAATTGAGAAGAGAACCCTATAGAAAATTTTATTTCTCATAGAAGGATGAATTAATGATATGGATACCTATTTTTGGAACATTTACATATAATTTATAAGATTAATAAATAAAATAATAATTACATTTGGGTAAAGAGAGAGAAAATTTAACCCTGATGAAAAAAGGATGTTTGGGGTGAACCCATTATGTTATGTTTGAATGTGTTCTTCACTTTTTCTAAATTATATGGATAATGAAATTATTATCATTGAAAATTTAATTAAAAAATATTAATGATATTTGTATTTATAATTATTTTATTAAGATCCTTTATGGTTTTTTATGAGTTTTGAGATTCAATTTTGTTGTTCGAGTGTGTTTGTTTCCATGGAATTCATGATTGTTTCACATGTACACTTGAAAAAAGATCATGTGAAATGGGAATAGTTACCTATAATTGAAATTATATGATATTAATTATCTTATAGGATATTTAATGGTTTAATTCATCACATTGTTAAAATATGTGAATTATTCATTAAATAAACAATTAATGATAACCATATATATTATTTCGGTGTTTCTTGATGTCTATAAACTAATTTTATCACATTAACTTATATTTAATATATAAAAATGTTCGAGAACATTAAATATGTTTTATGTAATATTTTATTTTTTTTAATTGAACACAAACATTATATTTTGCAAGGTAGTTTGAAGCCGAATTTTAAAATTAAAACTCATCATCAATGATGGTGGAAAATCTGTATCTGGTGTAAAATGTATTAATTTTTAGAATAAAAGTGGATGAAATGAGAATTTATTGTAGATATACCATTAAAAAGTAAAATAAATATATCTATATATAATTTATTTATCACAATTTATTGGAAATATGAGGTAGACAATGTATAAGACAATAAAATAAATTGAATGAAAAATTAAAGGACGAAAAGGGGATTTTACCTCTAAAATTTCTCTTCTTGATGAAATCCATAAATAACATATAAATCATATTTTTTCTGACACAAGTAAGACCATAATTTGGGGTATATGATTAGTATAGGAATTTTAAATATATTGGACAAGATTCAAGTAATTTGAAGTGTGAGAATATTGGGTTGTGAGGTGTTATATTTATAGTGGAGGAGACATGTGTTATTTTAATTTAATTCATTTGTTTTTTATTTTGGCTTAATAATATCAATAAATTTGAATAATGTGACTAAATAATGTTAATATATAAGGATAGTTTGATTTATTGGTCACTTAAATCATCCAAGACTCATGATATACTTAATATTTCATTTTCTTAAATTATTATTTTAAATATTGTAAATTACTGTATTGACTATTCAACAAAAATTCAAATATTTTAGAAAAATAAACAAAATTAAACATACCACATTATTTGCATGTAAAATAAAAAATTGTACACCATATTATGAAAAATATTTTCTAAAAATCATTTATTTAATTTTCATATAAAATCACCATTTAGCCGTTAAATAAAGATTTTAATAGTATAATTTTTTCTATCCTAGATAAATTAGTTAAGGATTCATAAAATCAAATTATGATAATATGAAGAGAAAATATTAATATACCAATATATGTTATGAAAATAATATTTTCTTTAAATCGTTATGTTAATTACAAAAGTATAAACAAACATTTCATGTTTCTAAAAATACCAACATTTAATTTTTCATTTTTAAATCATGTATTTAAATATTTCATGATATAAATACTCTATATTTCCACCTATAAGATTCAAAAAAATTATTTATACAATAATAGGTGAATTCACTATTCTATCTGTCCTATTACTATTCATAATTACAACATTACTTTTCCAATGTTCATATTTTTTAGTATATTATGTATCAAACTCGGCATTTCATGAAGTATAAACTATCGAAGTTTATAAATTCTAAAATAGTATATCTATAAGATCATAAGGTGTTACATTATACTTTGATATAAAAATAAACATAACAATTCTATCAATTTCACCTTGTAAATATATTTAGGTTGTTGTTCCTCATAAATTCCAATAGTTCCAAAGTTTCCAATTAGATATTCAGTTTATACAATGTAACTTCAATAGTTGAGTCGTATGATTCCACATCATATTATATCTAGTGTTCAATATTTATATTGTTAATTCATAGTATGATAAATTTGGATCCAATTTTGTTCCTAGATAAATTTGGACATGTGTTGGTTCTGGAATGTTGTTCCTTAACAAAGAGATAAGGAACATATTGTGTATTTTTGAAAGGCTAGGTGGAATCGATAAATGATAATACACATCTCCAACTATATATATGATTTTAAAATGTCTTTTGTATATATGGATTAGTTTCCCATTCTTTCAAAATACAATAACACCCTTCTATGGAGATACATTCAAGAAAACATGATCTCCCACTCAACATTCCAAATCATTTCATTTAATATACTTCTAGATATTTTTCCTAAAATAATATTTGTGGATATATTTTTGAATATTATTTACCATTTATATTTTTTCCTCAATAGGTTTTGATCCTACATTTTTCCTTTTATCAACTTTATCCCAACAAGTTGTTGTACAAATGTCATTCCAATCACTACTTCATATGGTAAAATTAGTAAACATGAATGGAAACTATAATGGTATCCAAACCTTACCATATTTAAATACTAATCCCACTTCTCTGTAATGTCATGTAATCATGAAATCAACATGTTTTCTAAGGTTTTCATCATCCTTTCTTATGTTTATTTAGTTTAATGGTAATAAAAAATACTCAAAAGAAACTAAGTATAAAAATATTTTTGAATTATTTCACAGAACATCAATGTAAATCGTGGATCACGAATAATAAATATTGTAGGATGTTCTTATAATGTGTTAAAAACTAAGTAATGTAGGCTATTGCAAGGAATCATGTTGAATATTCACTCTTAAACAAAGGAAATCTGCATAGTTGGTATGTCGATCAGAAATTACTTATATTTTATCATTCTTCCTTTGTGTTTTTAGAAATCTAGTGAATAAATATATATTAATTTCATCCCATCTACATGTAGGAATTTGAATAATTTTAATGAATCCTCTAAGATGATATCATTCCGTTTTCACATGTTTTCTGACTAAACCTCTTGATATATAATTATCACATTGTCTCTATATATTATCCCACTAGAAATGTTCCCTCAAATATCCATACATATTATTATTACCGGGTTTCATAGATAAATTATAGCTCAGGGCATCATTCAATAATTCATTTTTAATATTTTTTATAAATACAAGGCAAATCATTTTCCAAAATTATAGATTTATATAAAACACAATGTCTTACATGTTTCGATTATTCAAATATTTAAATTTTAATTGGAAATTCTTATATTCATATAATGAAAATTTAATCATTTCTATTTAAAATAGTTGGGAAACCAATTTAAAAAGTCGTGATGTTTCACCATTCTAGATAATTACCATATCCATCTTCACTATATTAAAGAACACATGGTGCATTAAAATCATAATTTTTTTATAAATCAATGAATGTTCCTAGTAAATGAATATACCACCTTATGTTACTTATGGGGGTTATAGTGTATTGAAAAACTATAATCCTTGATAATCACAAGAAATATACTTTTACTCAAGTTGAGTTATTTTTATGAAAATATATATTTAAAACACTTCTGATCTATATATATATCACATCATTGTTCATAAATATAGTTTATCTATATCTTTAGATAAAATATTACATATTATATCTCAATAACATGATTTGGATTGTTCAATTCATGAGTTTTAAAGTACCTTTATTCATATTCAGAAATACTGACATTCTAATAATTCACATCCATGTCCTTTCATTGAAGAATCACTAAAATATCAAAAACAAAATTTTACAATGGTAGTGTAAAGAAAAAATAATTCACAATTATCTTAATCAATTATTCAACTCAAACTTCAAATTTCTTTTTTCAAATAATGTTAACCAAATTACGAGTAATCCTCGTTAATGGGATAAAAAATTTGGAAATGTTCTAGATTAGATACTAATTATAAGTTTCTAAACCAATAAATATGCATACCATAGTTATGTTCATTTTTGAATACCATTATTGGACTACATTTTACATCACATGATCTACCAAGATCCCATCCTCTAAGACAATATGTCCATGAAAAGAAACCTTTTGAAGCAAGTGTTCACAGATGAAAAACATCCCATATAACGAATTTCTTATAATAGTATCCATAAAAATCTAAAAGTGGTTATCATTGTCCTCATAAAAATAGGAGTACAAAATGATATAATAAATAAATACCACATAAGAAAATTCAAGATATTCTTATAATAAAATGTTCTTTAAAACTATAAAAATAGAGGGTTTATTATTTATTCTAAAGAGAATTATTGTAAACTCGTAATGTTCATACCTGGTTTGAAATTCTATCATTAGAACATCATCCTTTATTACATACAATTTAAGATATTCAGAATGTAGGTCGATATTCAAAAAATATTAACCTCTGTGAATGTGATCAAATAAATCATCTCTTTTATTTTGATGTTATTTTTTCCTTATTTTAATTTTTTTCTTTTATAGTCAATAGAAATCATCATGGATTAATGATTATTCTAAATAATGTGTTCATGGACTCCCCATAGAGAAACACTAATGGTGAATAAATCCCTTATTAATCAATTCCACTTGTTTTGTCATTATCTACCCTATTTCTAAAATTTCCTTTCTATATGGATGCATTGATTTTGTCCATGCATTATAGATTAAATTAATAGAAGACTCAACTTCCCACTCTGGAGGAATTCTGCCTAAATCCTTTATAAATACATTAATGTATTCATATATAATAGTTACATATTTATTTTGAATATTTTGTTTCCCATTTGTTGATGATGTTTTTTATTCATCCGTAATAATATCATTTGTAATGCTTCTAGGGGTGGATCTAGATAAGAATATGATGTTTGGGTTTCTACTATAATAATATGGGATTCTATATCTTCTTAACGAACCATAATTTCTGTATTATTTCACTATATTTTTGTATTATATTTTGAAATCAAGACCATCATTAGGATTGTATCAAAACCAATCATAGGTACGATGATATGGTCTTTTAATAAATCACATTTACTTGTCATAAGGGGTATAATCGGCACATTGTTTTTCAATGAAATATCCATTAATAGTTTTTACTGAAAAATATATTCTTAATTTAAAATATAAATTAAATTTTCTATTGTGAAACAATTACGATATAAAATAATTATATGATCCAAAATCAAAAAAATTGTTTCAATTGTTTGAGTAGATGATAAATGTAATGTTCCCCACATCTTTCGGAACATTGAACATAACCGTTTTGATCCTATAATATTTTCCATTCATGATTATCAATTTAAGGGGAATGTCTCCTTCATTCTTAGGATACTTATTTTCATAATGTCCCACTTATTTAAAATTTAATAATTAAAATATGTTATCTTCTTTCATTCCACTGAAATCATGGGCATAGTGTAATTTCTCTCAACACCTGTAACAATCCCACATTCCATTCTGTTGAGTAAAAGGGTGTTTCTTTGGACAATTATCATAGGGTGGAAATTAATATCTTCTCATCTTCCCAGTTTCCATAATATCTATTATAGAGTGTTCAAAACACTATTATTATCTTCCATTACATTACTGTCATATGACACTGTGAATTATTTTTCTAGCTTGATAGAACATGAGGTTATATCTTTATATGATGAGATATTTAGGTATATTATCTCCCTTTGATGTAATTATTTTCACCCATCACTAAATTGATCAATCTGTTTCATTGGATTTCATACATAATTTTTAACATGCCTTAAAAACCATTTAATTTTTGATTCATACATGGAAGCATTTTCATATATATTTTTTCCTCACATTCATTAAATGTCTCTCCATATCAACATTCTTTTCATGAGGGAAATATTTTCCCATGAATAGTTCATTAAAATCATTCAATTTCATATTTTCTATTTCATCCGATTTATTTATGGTTTGAATAAATGAAAAGTAATCTTAATATCCTCATAGAAAATTACTTTTCAATATATCATTCTCCCTTTAATCCCCCATCAACGTATGAAATATCTTCTCTAGTGAACATTTACATTGGTAAGTTTAAAATTTATCTGTAGTCCCTTTTAATTATAAAGTAAAATGTATCATAAAGAGTTCCAACATTATTCTTCCACATTATGGATTATGATTCTCCATAAGGGTAAATTTATTATTCATAACCTCACTCAGTTATGCCCATATGGTTTTAATATATTTGACACTAGTTATAACTCATGTTAAAAAATACATATCTTCTGTGATATGAAAATCTCTTAATGGATTACATTCATTGATATAGTTTCCATATATTTCACTAGGCACCCTTTTTAAACAATTGTATATATTAAATTAGGTTTTGAATCGTAATTCATTATTTTGAACTCGAAAAACACATATCATAAATTTTATATTTATACATAATAAATCTCATAATCAGAAAATTGATTTCTTTGAATCATATTTAAATTTAATCACTTAACAATGATTTATAATGAAAAATTTTTTATTATACATTGAATATCCACCATGAGTTTCAAACTAGATTTGTTGAATGGAATATTCTTGTGTACTAGCTTAATGCGAGTTAGGCCCAATGAACCTTGTTGGAGTTGATACACAAATGTCCACCAATGCCAGAACAATGTACACATCTTGTATTTATATAGAAATGTATTTGTTTAAATGAAAAAATAATAAATTCCTTCAAAAACTTATTTTATATTCTTATATGATTATCCTCAAAGACTATCACATGTTTATTTTTTCTAATATATATTTTCAAATGTAGTTTCCATGGTTTCAACCAAAATTTATCTGATTATAACAGTAAACACCAAAACATTTATAGCCCAGATTTGGTTCCTTATTTTATTACATTGGTACTTTGAACATGTGATCACATACCGAATGGAATAAATATTATAGTAACATTGGAAAACTATGTTTAAAATATGTTTTACCTAAATACATAAAATGAAATACAACCTATAAATTCAATTGAAAATACCAAAAAACCCAGTTTTCATCCCTTCATTTCATTCATAATATTCATCTTAACATCATTGGAAATATTAAACATAATAAGCGGTGACATAATATGCCCAATTAGGCAAATAAATAAAGCTGAATCTATCATGGAAAAAACTATAAGGCTTGTTGGATAACTATAGACACATGAGATTAAATCATATTCATGATCATAATATGGTGGAATAAAATCTGGATAAATAATTCAATATAAATATTTACATTAGAATGAATCATACGATGGATATTCAATTTTTGAATAATAACATGGATTATCAATACTAATGTCATAATGAAGTAATTTATAGTGACGAACTTCATAAATATAATATAAATTCATTGACTAAAAAATTATACATAAAAGGTAAAAGCCCCTCTACTATGTCTTATTTGACCTACCAATGCATAATTGGGTTATAGAGGGACCTGACTGTCACGTAATAAGTTTAATTAATTCCCTATATGAATTGAATGATAGTTATAAAAAATATACACAATAATTTTAAATATCATTCCCCAATCAATTATCATAATCCCTTGTCAATCTATGTAATATGTTGAATTGTATCATGATATATCTTCCACATTATAACTAATAATGAACCATTAAACAAAATATTTTAGATGATTTCATAAAATTTCCAATAAAATAATCATAACATTTAATATATTGTGTTTAAATATATCAAGATCCTATATGAAAATCTTGGAGTATTTCTTGATAGAAATACTCTTTTCACATAGGAGTGGAAATTTCATTTTAAAAATGATTTATATTTTAAAAAAAATATATATTATAAAAAGTATTTAAAAGAATATAATATGTATGGATAATGAAATTAAATTTTATGCATAAATAATTTCCAACATAAGTGATAACATGTAATATTAGAATTTAAGATACTTTTGAAATTTTCTTCTTTAGTATAGTTTAAACAGAAATTATAAAAATTCCATATAACAGATAAAGGATTAGTAATTATATGAATAAAAATATAATAAAATATAGTGTTTTATTATAAAATTAGTTATTATTTGAAAAATAATAGCATATAAAAACAGTATATGGAGTGAACATGAAAATGGATATGAAACGTGGATGTTCCCTTTAATAGGGTATTCATATTAGGAAGAATTGATATATGAAAACTATAAAACAATATATTTACCATTTTTGGAGGATTAAATAATTTGGATACAAGATTATGTTATATATAAATTAAATTTATTAAAATTATAAAAATAATGGATAATTACATTTGGGTTAAGAGATAGAAAAGGTATACAGAATGAAAAATTGTAGTTCTGGGGGAATCCTCTACCTTATGTCTAAATGTGATCATCACTTTTTGTTAGAATAATGGATAATAAAATAAGAGTCATTAATAATTAAAATAAAATTATATTAATCATTTAATTTATTTGGTATAATTTTATTTAGTTCATTTATTAACTTTTTTAGGTTTTCTGAGATTCAATTATATCTTTTGATAGTGTTCGTTTCCTTGATTTTCAGGATTTATCCACCTAAAAACATGTACGAAATATAATTTCAAATGAAAATAGATATCAAGAATTGAAATTATATGTTATTAATGATCATCCATGATATTTGATGGTCTTATATATAATTTTTCCATATGTGTGGAGGATTCATATGATAAATAATTAATGACAAGATTTTAGATTAATTCATTTTTTCTGGATCACAATGAACTACTTGTTTCTACTTAATTAATATACAATATATTAGAGTTATAGAACATTATATTTGATTTATTATTTATATTAATAAATTTATGGACTATAAAAATGGTTTTATTATGTTCATTTATGGTGGAATTGTAAAATGGAATCATGTCACCCATGAAGGTCGTAAATCATAACTACATGGATGATATATTAATATTTATAATGATCATGGGAAGAAAGATAATTGATATGAGATATTAAATTAAAATAATATATTAAAATCATATATATTATATTAAATTTATCCTAAATGGAAGGAAAAATGATTTAATTAAAGGATATGAAACAAAAATATATTAGATGAAATCTAAAAGAAAGAAAGTGGATTTTACCTCTGGAATTTCCCTCCTTGAGAACCTCCAATAGTAACATTGAAATGGTATTTCAAGTTAGACTAGAATGAATAAAATGTGTTGGATAGGCTTTGGAGAGGGATTTGGAAAAAATTCACAATCTTCAATGATTTGGATGTGTGAAGAAAATCGGTGTTGAGGGGTGGTATTTATAGTTTAGGATAGGGGAGTTTGTTTATTCTTCAATTCATTTGATTATTTTTTGGTAATTTGACTCTGAATAGTTTTGATTCCCTGGACTAAATATAGTCAATAGAGACCAATAGTAATATGTAATGGTCACATACATCATCTATGACTAAAGCATGACATGATATTTTTTTTTACTTAAAATGATAAATACAACAAATTACCATATTTCATTATTCTCAAAAATTCAACTATTCTATAAAAATCCAAAAAATTAACGATAATAATTTTTCAATGGATACAATTTATAAATGTACTAAATTTTATAAATATAATTGTATAAATATAGGAAATTTAATTTATAAATTATATCAATATTTTCTCGAAAATAGTGCTTTTACAATTATAATTATTTTTATGATAATTTGAAGAAATAATTATTCTCTTATAAAATTATATTATATTTATTAGATAAAAAATATCGAATTTTTAATCTATTTTATGGAAAAATATTTCTCCTAAAACATTATTTTAATTAATGAATTTTAAATAGTCATTTTATGTTTCAAAAAAATTTCATAAAAAAAATTATCATTTTTGAATTTTTTTTACTTATTCTGTTTTATAAATATAGATTATTTTCATTTATAAGTTACCAAAATATCATTAATAATTTAATTGGTAATGATAAAATTATTTATTTCTTTATAATAATTTTATGGTTATATTCATATACAAATGGTCATATTTAAAAAAATATTATTCATGAATATGAATAAAGAAAGTAATGTTATAAATGTATATAACATTGTTTACATAGTTTTGTTAAAATAGTAAATAGTGACAGGTATATATAATGTTTAAAAAATTCAATTTTAAAGAATTGAAAAGATGTTATAAATATATATCAAATGAATATTGAAAATATTTTATTCCTAAATAATGAAATTCTAGAATAATTTATTAAAATATATTCAAGTATGAAAAATATTATTGACCGAATAGAATTCATATGATCATATTTATTAAAATTTTACATTTGTTCACTTGAGTACCAAATTGAGTTAATGTGGAATGAATACATGAAAACCTAAATAAATATTCATGAATAACATATAATATTTTTAAGATATAGAGAGAGAAATGGTGGGAATAAAATTTCTACAATAGATATTTAATCCTATAAAATCCTAATTTAAAATGGCCTTGAAAAATAATCACATACCTCATGTACTAAAAATATTCATTCAATATCTTTCCCCATATATAATGAATTTATAAATATTATAATTTTATTTTAGATAAATATTTATAATTTTCCCTAAATATAAAACTCTATTATATTTTTAAATCATCCACTTATTATTAATTTTTCATTCCAATCAATAAATGGTTGTAAAAAGTATTTTCCATGCATGTTTGTGTTTAATGGATTTTTTCTTTTTAAAATGGTCGTCTTTGAAAAACAGAAACTATTTTATAAGTATATTAATTATTCATGATATAATTTTTTTGAATAATATTTAAAAGGTGTTAATGAAAGATGAAATACATTATATTGATGGGAAGAGAATATGCACTTAAAATGTAGTGTCACTCTCAGATATAAAATTTTATATAGAATGGTAGGTAAATAATAATTTCGATTTATAAAATAAAAATATATAAAATATATTATACATTATTAAATCCATCAATATAGAAATCCATGTAATAAAATGATGAAAAATTGAATGGTTCATTTCATGGGGATGATAGTCCATAAATATGCATGACAGAGGATAAAATAATCATTTAGAATGATGAGAAATAAAAATCAAAATCTTATCCATATAACAACATATAATTTTATTATTTATCCTTATGTCATTATACTGGTAAATAATAATTATATTTCAATGAGAGACATGAAAAAATAAACCAAATTTAAATTGGTTTAGTTGATTTTATATGTTTTGAGTATCTTCAATTGGATTTGACAATATATAAACATATTATTGTCATTTGGTGATACCAATACCTCTTAGATGAGGGTAGGAATGTTCAAAATTTATATGATTCAAGCATGTCAACAATAATGTCCTCAATTTGTGTGAATAATTTAAGAGAAGTGGTTCCCCTAGATAAGTGAAGGGAGTGGTGACCCTATAAATATACAATGTTATAAAATAAATAAGTTCATTTTTATGGAATTGTGGAACCAAATGGAAAAAATGTAGAATAAAGGATAATATAAGGTCTAAATCAACTCATAAATAAAAATTAATCACATTTTCTTTTTATTTGAATACATATCACATATCTTAACATCATTGTTAAAAAATTTAACAATTGACATGTTGATACTTTTTGCGGTGGACCATTCACAAAAAAAATAACAATATTATTCAAATAATATAAATTAAATATTATTATTAAAAATATGAAAATTATTTTACAAAAATATCCTTGTACATGGGGTAAAAATTATTTATAAAATAAGAGAATAAAACATATGAAAATTGGTTTTTCGAATACTAATTTTAAAGCATAAAAATAAACATATTCCTATTTGATCAGTTGTAAAAACCAATGGATTATTGTAAAAATATTTTATCAGATATATAATCTAAAATTTTAATAGAAATACTTTATCATTATTGATTATTATTGATTTTTATGACAAAAATAATTCTCACAATCAAATTGTTCTCTAAAATACATCCCTTTATCAGTCAAATTATTTTATCTTTATATTGATAGAATGTGTATGAATAATCAACCATTTTTATACATTTGTAATCAATAATTTAAATATTTATTTTCTCTAAATAATATAATATCACTTATAAAAATCAGAAAACATAAAAAATACATTCATATAAAAAAGTAAGTTTAACAGTAATTACTATTGAAAAATCTATTATTATTTAAAAAAAATATCATGAATTGATTTAAATGATATTTTATAATGAATTTTAACTATACATTTTATTTATACAACTCTTAATTTTTTTGGCATTTATTAAAACAATAAAATCAAAAAACCCATTAATAATAAATTCATCGGGATCATTGTAATTTTCTTATGTAACATTAAACCTTATTTGAATAAAATGTACAGTAAAAATATCATTCATATATCTATTTATTCCATTATCTTTATATTTTTAGTATGTAATTGATCACTTATGTTTTTTGTTTTTTGTTTTGAAAGATATCGACACCATCAAATTTATAAATGAGAAATAAGTCAAAAAATAATTAGTCGTTATACAATTGATGGAATAATAAAATTCAAGGATTATATGTTGGATGGAGACAATGATTAATTAATTCAATACAAATTATTGTTAAAAATAATCATTGGGTATGATAATTAAAATAATAATTGTTTTTATATGAACATAATATCATTAGAACCAAAATATATTTTATTTTTTATCAAAGTATATCGAGTTGTAAATAATCTCTTTTTACCATAGTCGTTTTCAAAAAGATGAAACAAAAAAGTTGATTCATTAAATTATTTTCAATGGATATCCAAAAGGTAGATCAATGGAAGAAATATAAATCTGATTAAAATGTTTTTTGCATAATTTTATATGAATAAAAAATGAAGGGACACATAAATCATATCTAACAAATCGTGAAAAAATATTAAAATAAAAATATGTAAAATGAGAAAAAATTTATTATTATAAGAATGTTTTCATAGAATAATTTTAATTACGTGATTATAGTTGATGTAGGGAAAAATTGTTGACATATACATGATAAAAACTACTATGAATTTTTATTAGTTATTATAGTTGTAGTTTGTATAAATCAAAATCATATATTAATATTGATGAATTAATTGATAAAAATGAAAAAATACAACAAGATGTTTTATGATTCAATGATTTTAATATAATGTAAATCAGAGAATATTAAAAAATTATAATAACAATTAATATGTTCACTAACTAAAATTAATATAATAATAAAACCAGCTCTTTTTTAAATTAAAAACATTTCAAGGATTCATATATTTCACAAAAAGAGAATTTATATCGGATGAATGAAATTTTATGATTAAATGATTTTTTATATACTTTTTTTTGATGTTAATGATAATAATGTTAAAATGAGGTCAATGATGAAACAAAATAAAAGTATATATGTTTTATTAAATAATAACGACATAATTAAGATATTTATCTCTATCATTGTTAGGAGTTCTAAAAGATGTATATCTAATGCTACATGTTATATATATGGAAGAAAAAGGAACTATATTAATACATGTGAATAAATATTTAATTAAAATTAAATACATATTAATGATTTTATTCTCAATAATTTACCATCTATATTACCCAGGAATAATTGTTTTAATTGTTTTTGGGTACTTATTAATTAATGTACATACCTAATTGGACCAAATATGTTTTGGGTATCAAATTTCTTTTATTTTAGAATAATTGTTTATATAAACATTATATAATATTGTAAATGAAATATCATTGATGGAGATAGGATACTCTAGACACATAATTGGATATCCATCAAGGTTTATACACAATAATAATTTTGATGGTGGATTTATGGCATACATAGTTAATAAAAAATACATGGATTATGGATTTGAAGAAGTATATCTATCATTGTTTTGAAATTATAAAATATCCAACATTAATTGATTAAAATAATAATTACATAGAATTTTAGAACTAATATATTTTGTATTGATGGTTTTATTTGAAGATAGTAAATTTTTTCTTTAAAAAAATCAACTATTTTAATTAAAGCTAATAGAAAATAAAATTTACATTTTATTGATTGTTTAATTTTATGTAATCCTAATATTTTTGTATGAAATATATAGGAACATATAATAACATAAATAATTAAATGATTCGATATGTCATGATTTGTATGTTATATAAAACTATCAAATAATCAAAAAATGTAGTAGCTACTTTAATTTAAAATCATTATGAATTTTAATTGTAATTATGAAATAAAATAAAAAAATTATTAAATAGGTTTAATATCACCTCATGAATTTGAAACTATTAGTCCCCCAAGAATATATTCATTTATATATATTTGGTGATATAAATAATTCTATTTTAGGATGAATGAAATATGTATTCAACATTTTCAACTAGTATATTATATATTTTTGACATTTCTTTTATCTCAGAAGAGCGATATATTATCATAATATATTTTAATTTATAAACATTTTAAAAAATAAATGGATATTTAAATATTTATAATAATGTTTATAATGGTGGTAAATGTTTTTAATCCATAGTATGAAAAATTTTATAATTATTATGACTATTTTGATAATATTTATTCTTATAAAACACTTTAAATATGTCATTGAAAAATAGAAAAGTAAAAAATTTATATATATTTATGTAAATATGTTTAAGAGATACAATTTACCTTCATATTATGTTGATGAATCTACAAATATAAATTTTTACAATATAAATATAATTATAATTAAATATCTTGAAAGGAAAAACCTTTTAAATTTTGTACTTAAACTAAATATATTATTTGTTTTCCAATTTTTTTGCGTATTTTTTAAATACTAAGGATAATTTTGTTATCCTTGATGATATAAATTTTTATAGATTTTTTCAGGGTTATTTTAATGAATATAAATAAAAAAATAAAATAAATAAATTTAAATAATGTTATATAATGTAAATGTTTTATATGATAAATACAAATTTATGATGAATTCAGTTTAGACGAATGTTCAAGAAGAATTCATGAATTATAATTTTAGAAAATAAAAACATCATGATAATAATATAATTGTTGAAGGGGAGTATACTTCTTGTATTTATGATCCTAAATAAAAGAAAATTCTCAATGATAATATGTATATAATATAATTATAAATTTTGATTTTGGAACCCAAACGTAAAAATAGTTTTTATAGTAATTTAATTTCTGTTCATTAATATTTTAAAAATAATGCTTTCAATACTTTTAATCATGTTATTTAGATTTATTCATCTCAATATTTATTTAATTTTTTTATCAAATATTAAATAGAAATTAGTTGAACCCCTTACTAAGAATAATTTTATTATAAATTAATTGATTTTCGTACTGATATTGATGACATTATTCTAAATTTTTTGAATTCAGGAATAATTTTTTATCAATGTTTTTTTTATATTGAAGTTATGTTTTTTAAAAATATATTTAACTTATTTCTAGGTTTTATTCTATTATAATGTTGATATTATTTCGGTGTTTCAAAGGATATCAATTATTTATAATAGATGTCAAATGTGATTTTTAAAATGGATTTATTTCTAATGAATTACATTATAATCGACAACATGAATTTTTAAATGATAAATATAAAAATAATTTTTTATATAAAAAATATATTCTTATGGTATTTAGTGATCTCGTCATGGTTTATATGTTATAATAAAGTTATTATTATTTAATTTTTTTTATTAACAGTAAGTTAGAAAACAATTTTTATAGTTTTTTTCTATTTCATTATTTGAATTTATGTTGGTAATACTAATTTTGGATCTTTAGGTGAATTATTCTGTTGTGAATTTTTTTGACATTATAGAATTTTTATTTTATATTAGATCAATTGGATAAGAAAAATTCTATATTTTTCATCAATGCTTACAATGATATGATGGAATATTATTAAATAAAATTAATTATTATCAGGATGCAGATAAAAATATTGTTTTAGATTCATGGAAAAACATTTTTAAATTATTGTTTGTACTACTTTTATGATATATTTAGATATATCTAGAAAATATATAGATTCTAAAATATGTAATGGTATTGATGGTAGTTTATTATATTTGACTTCTTCAAGACTAGATATTATAATTTGAAGATAATAAATAAATTTATGATATGTTGAAATAACAAAATATTGGGTAATACGTTATTCTAGACCAAAATATTTATTATTTTAATCATCAGGTCCATTCTTATGTAGGAGGTGTATTTAACGATCCCAGCCCTACTTTACAAGAGTTAAAGGAAACATTGATACATTGGCATAAGATACATGGATTAACATTTTAAAGTATTGTATGCTATATATGTCTTCAGAATCAATATACGTACTTGAATATCACACTATACATTAAATTCAAAAATAAAGCATACTATTTTATTTGAGTGAAACATTTATTCTTCAAAAAGAACCCTACATATCAATTATAATACACATATGAGAATCAATGGGATAGAAAAATAAGAAAGGGATAAGATAAAATAATGATTAAGGTTAAGAATATATTGTATGTTATTATGATGAAATAGTTATATACAATGTGGAAATTAAAAATAATGAATCACATTTCATTCAATTAATTACATGATGGTATTATGGAGGTAAAATATAATGATCAAATAATACCATATAAATAATCACATGACCCTAAAACTTTACAATTTAATATAAAAAATATAAAATAATCACATAGAATGTAAATAGGTAATATCATAATGGGGTATCAAATAATGATAGATATCATACCCATATTTTCAATCCCTTTTACAAAGTTATTTAAAACTATGTGTGAAAACCCTCTAGTTTTTGATAACTAATTTATCTCAAGGGAAATAAAGTTAAAACAATGGGAAATTTAATACTAAACCCCACCCACCACATAATGATCCAAACACAATCCGAATATGTAATAGGAAAATAATAATCAATATATAAATTGATATTGTAAAACAAACATATGAAATGTTAGTACTTACACCAATCAAAAAAATATAATCGTAAAGAATATAGTGTAATATAGTAAATTTAACACCCATATATTATATTTTTATAAAATTAAATCTAATAGTTTTATGGAGAATATGCCCTGATTATATCTTCTGTTACATGAAACAATCATCTTATATTGTGTTTCAGGAATCCCCTTTTTTCGGTTCAAAAGCTTATTCAATAGGCAGCACCAATCATAAATGACTGTTGATATACATTATCATTATAACCTATCCATTATAATGAGGAATATATATCTTATTAACATAATTATTAAAATATTTTTTAATCATTTGTATATTATTATTTTCCTGGTGACTAAATAAAATGAAATAAAAATAAAATATTATTGAAAATAAAAGGATATATTTTTCTGAAAAATTATTTAATTGGTCAACAAATTGATTTTTACCAGTAGAGTATAATCCCAATTTTTTTACTTTATTAATTAATATTATATGTAATATAATAAATAAAATGATTAAAATCCATCCAATATTTTTGTAGAAAAGAGATTAAATTAAATCTAATTATTTCATAAGAACTATTTTTTTTGTAAAAACAAAATTTACTCTTATTTTAAACGAGAATTTATTTTAAAAGAAATTATTGTTTACTAAATAATTTTAATTTTATGAAGTTGATGAAATTATTGAAATTATATTATATAAATTACCTAAGGAAATTTTTTTTGTAATTTTCCAGATAGATTCAATTTTTGATGTATATGGAAAAGTAATGAATTTTAATTGAAAACTGTATTTTCAAATAATGTAATTAAAAAATTAAAACATAATTTGAATATTTTTTGGAATAAAATTAGTTAAATAATATATGTAACAATCTGATTTCATTGATTGGTACATTTTCATATTATATTTAAAATTAAAATCATAGTGATATTTTATCCATTTTTACAGTAAAAACTTACTTTCGTATCCCATCTGTGACATAATTTTTAATTTAAATTCCCCCAAATCTCAGAATATAATTTTGAGAAATCGATTAAATATTTTCAATCAGGAAATTTTATATTTTCTTGTGTAGATAACATTGTTCTTAAAATATAATTATTAGTTAAAATAGATAAAAAAATTTACGATGATTAATATAAAATTTAGTTGACCGAGTTGTTAAACATAAAATATAAATTGGCCAAAAACATGTCATAAACCTATTTTATGTTCAGTAATCGACCCTTCTGGCCATATATATATATATATATATATATATATATATATATATCTTTTTGGTACTTGTTTTAATGAATGTGACCATATAACAATTTAAATAAGTAAAAATATAAAAAAAGTATCCTTCTTCCTTAAAATTTTAATAATGCATTGTGGATAGGTAAAATAGTACATTACTTAATTTAATAATATTACTTTTAGATATAAACCTAATTTTTTATCATATTAATTTATTTTTAATTTTATTATTTGAAAAACATACATTAAATTCTTATGAAATTCCAACAAAGGGATAATTTAGTTCATAATTAACTAAAATAAATAATACTAAAAATATTAAATTTGATGTAAGAATAATTTTTTTTGGTTTAATAATTTTTTAATAGAATATACAATTTTACAAACCATTTATGAAAATGTATTTGAATTCCATTATTTTATTGACATTTTATATAATTACAATTTAAATAAATTATGTCTAAATTAAAGTTAATATTATTTTATAATATGTGATATTTAGTTAAATGTTTTAATATTATTAAAAATTATATATTATTCCATGTTATTTTTACTGGGAAATATATATATTATATGGACCATTCATGAATATTTTTTTTATAATTACAATAATGACCACTAAATAATACAAAATTTAATGTCATGCTAATTGTTAAATCATGGGTTTGCTACATTAAATATTATTCTGTAATGACAAATTTTCCAAAAAAATTGTTTTTAATATTATAATATAGATTTCATATTTATAATATGTGGGTATAAATGATCCAGTAATTATTAATTTAATTTATTATAAATTTTTAAATTACATAATTTAAAAAACTACAATAATTAACGAAAACCCAAAAAGAAAAAAATAAAGAAACATAATAGTGAAAAAAAATGATTAAGAAATTATTTTTATGTAATATATGTTTTTATTGACCATAATTTTCCTCCAATCCATTAGATTTAAATTTTTTAATCACATGAGATAACGGAGACCTCCCATACGAAAATAATTTTTAGTATTTAATGAATTCAAATCAACCTCTACTATAAAACTGTTTGCATATCCCATATTAATCACACATATCAAGCATTATTTCAGGTAAAAAACGTTCCAAAATTAATCCCAAACTTTCATAACCTTGTCCTATAATAAATTATTTTGGAGTAATAAAATATATTCAAGTTATTCGTGAAATCAAATGTGTATACATGAAGAATATATAATGTTCTTCTAAAAATTACTTTTATTTTATATACATTTATACCTCCTTAAATTAATTTTATATCATGATTATATAAAAACAATTTATTATAATATTTAATTATGTTTATTTATATTATAAGTACAACATACACCCACACAAACGTCCATCAAATCAGTTATGAACTAATTATTTTTGTGTCCGGTGGACTGACATCTCATAAACAAATGTCATTCATTTTTTCATTATCAACTTTCATGTTATAAAATAATAGTGAATGTAATATTTATATTTGTTATATAAGATATTATTATGATTATATATTTATTAAGTAATATATTCCTTAATTATTCCCATTATGTGGTAATGAAATAACTTCATTCATGTGTATTGATGACAACCTCCTCACGAAGTGATGTGATCTCTTCACGATTTACATGGAATGTATTATGGATTACATTAATAATAATATATGATACATATGAAATAAATATTATTCTTAAATTATAATATACATATATATATCATCTAATTTTTTTATTTTCATTCAATATAACAATTAAAATGAAAACTCGTTCATCAGTACGAATGACCTAACGTTTCCATGAATATTTTGTTCCATTTACAATCACTAAATTATATTAATAATAACAAATACATATATATTAAATTTATACGTAATTTATATATAATATTCCAATAATGATATTTTATAATAAAATTACTAATACATTTCGAAAAAAATAAATATAAAAAGCCTATATGGAAACCAACGTAATTATTTCCTGGAGCATATCATTAATATAGAATTTTTAATAAACCAGATATAAAATTTAACTAATAGAATATATTATATCATAAATGTTTATATGTGTTTCTAATAAGTTACCAACATTTCTTATAACCACTATACATAATGTTAAATAATTTTTTACTAAAAGGTAGAATGATGTATCAGTTTTTCACCACAATCATTTATTTCAATGAGACACATTTGATATTGGCCAGATTTTTTGTGGTGTACAATGTAATAAATAATTTTGATTATTAATATTATAAAACAGTTTATGGTGATTAAAATATCCATTTTATGATCAATATTTCTATGGTTTTAGGGTTTTAATGTTACTGACGTGGTAAGTGATTTTTGTAACAATTTTCCTTTTTTGATACATTTTTCATGTTACACACCAATATTTTATTATAAGTGGAATATTCTACCCTTTTTATATGTTATATCATGAATATGTTTATTTATCATGATATTATTATTTTTTATATGTATTATTCTTTCCTGGGGATAATAATTCAATTTTAGAAATGTTGCTAGATAATTTCTTTTACATTATCATCATTTATCAGAATATTGTATGATTAAGTATTTGATATTGAAATAATATAAGTGTTAGAACATATGTTTTAAAATTTTTATTCATGAAACATCCAACTAACTATACAATTCATACACTATTTTATCTATAAAATGTATGAGAATTTATATATATAATATCTAACATTATTTTCTTCTTCGATTGTGAATCTATGTTCTTTCCAACAAAAGATTTCTCAGGATATTATCAAAAATAATTAAATTTTATTTTCATCTCATTTTATGTTAATGGAATATATTTTATTTTTATAAAATTATTTTTAAATAATAATAAATAATTTTTAAATAATTTTAAATTTATATATAAATTAATAATTTTCAAAAGGATTTCTGTTTTAAAATGTTATTTTCATGGAGAAATGGGTATATTCCTATAAATGAATTTAATGATATATTTATGTTATTTCCCTTCATTAATATCTAAAAAGTTTGTTTTTAACTTTTAAAAAATAGGGATATGTTGTAGTGATAGCATTGTGATACTTTCATTGGATGGATTTTGATTGTTTCAAAGAAATTGTTGTGAAACCTGATTATTTTACATAAGATATTTATATAACCCCAATTTATTATCATTATTTATGTGTTTTTAATGAATTTTTTTTTGTTAATTGTAATTGATAATTAAATGAAAAGTGTGAGCCCAATACAACTTATATTTATTTTTGATTCATATTATAGTTCAAGGTTGAGCATGATATATCTTATTTAAAGGGTTGATCCCCATTATTGATCATGGGTAAGCCTCATATAACTTATAAAATGGACAGAGATCGATTATAACTCCTGGAAACTTTGTGAGACTGAAATATCTAATAGTAAGGGATGATCCCCATTTTATATCAATTGTGTCCCTCGTATACAGTCGCTGAAGTTGATCCCTTATATAGATCTATAATACATTGGGTAGTGATTACATGGTGAGTAGACTATTTGGTTATTCTAATTAAAATAATTTTAACGGGTTTTATGAAATTGATGCATCAAGTAAACAAAAAGGGTTTTAAATTCCTGTTATTTTTTTATAAATATTATCATTATCAATAATTATATCACATGGATAATTATTATTGATTATAATGAGTCATTAATTTTACTTGTAATCAAAATTAATGGTATAGGTATTTAATGGATTTTTTCATTTATTATTATATAATTCTATCTAATTACGTCATCACACCACATTCAATTCTTGTTATCATTAATGAAATTTAATCACTAATTCTTATGTTTACACTCACTATTATAAAATGGCCCCATACCCACATTTTTAGAAAAACCCATGGGTATAGGTGACCCTTATATCTGTGGAGGGATTTTTTTGGGGATAAAGCTATACCCATTGTTTTGTGAAACCGATGGGTACTGAAATTTAAGGGTGAACCTATGCCGATGGTTCTCCTAAAACTATGGGTATTGGGGATCTGATACCAATAGTTTAGGGAGAATCGAGGGTATTTTTTTCATTGGGAAAAATTCACGGGATGAAATTATACCCATGGTTCAAAACAATTGTGGGTATAGGTCACCTCAATACCAACAGTTTTTTTAAATAGTGATAATAGATTTTTTGAGAAAATTCATGGGAAAACCTATACTCAATATTTTGTTAAACCGTGAGTATAGGATGACAAATTGATATTACATAATAATAATTTTAATAAATAAATTAATATGAATTATTTTTATTACATATAGTTATAAATATATATATATTTTTTTAAGAACATAAAATGTGTTTTATGATAGTGTTATAGTTGATCATATGTTGACTGGAGGTGCATTATTCAAATCATACTAGATTTATTTTTTTAAATGAGGACATATACACACTATTTGACTAAACCGTGGGTATATACCCATTAATTTTAAATATTAATATTTATAATAAATTATTTTATATAAAAAATATATATATATACTAATATATATATACATATTTATATATATTTGTGTATTTATAATCATAAATATTTAATAGGATAGTGGTAATGTCGAACATCTGGATGTTGGAGGTGTAGGGTTCAAATCCCATTCAATCTTTTTTTAATACAGAAATATAACAATAGTTTTGTCAATCAATGGATATAGGATGGTCCATTTAAATTTCCTATCCCAAGTAATAATGAAAGAGTTTTAATTAATTATTCTATGAATAAATTACACATAGATGATGATGCTCCCATATTATGAAAAAATATCGATTTCATGGAGATATAATATTTTAAAATAATATTAATTGTTTATCTAGGAGTGTTTCATAATTTGATAAAACTATAAAACAAAATGGTCTTATAGGATATATGTGATCCAATTATTCCATTATATGTTATATGTTTTGGATGTGACAAATTGGGTCACCATTTTCATCATCAAATATTGAAATGTAAGGTTCATGATTCAAATGACAGTTCTGAGAGTATGGGCCCTATTCATTTTTATAGAATTGTAATAATATAGTAATCCCCAATAAAAAACAATCGTAAATAATCCACATAAGTCATAATTTTGGTATTATTACAACATATCCATTGAGTAACTTGAGTATAAAAATGCTTTTCTTCCATTAATGATAGAAATTCCGTGACCAAATCCTCTAAAACATTCATTAAGAATATACAAATTCCACTGTTAAAGTCACCTTATAAAACAAAAAATCCAAAAAAATTGAATAATTTTTTTACAAAAGTAGTATATAAAAAATTATTTAAAATAGTGTGTGGTGTGTTGTAGGTAAATTGAGTTAATTTCTTTTACATTAAAATAATTTTTTTATTCACATTTTTATTAAAATCCTAATAGTGATTTTTTGGAAAATTACGATAATATTCCATTCAAAAAATTATTGACTAAAAAATTGAAAAAAATTTATCTAATAAATAATTTATATTATGTTATATAAAACAATCATAAAATTTCTTTAAAACATTTATTTCATAGACACATGATTTTCGAATGAAGAGAAATATAAACCTTGAGTATATTAAAAAGTAATATCAATAATTTTAAAAACCAAAAACAAAAATATTATACTATTAAATAAGATTATTTTAATTTATAGAGTAAAATGATTGATAAATGGGTTCAATAAAAAAATATAAAATAATATATTTAAATTGAAATCTATGTATAAAGAATCATGATTATAATAATAATGAACCATAAATCACTTGTTACTTTATAATCTTCACAATCATAATCCTTATGTGAGAAATAAAATCAAAATAAATGTTAAATATTTTGAAGATAAATACATTCTTGATATAAAATATCAAAATTGGTATTATAATCCCCTAACTAATTGAATATCTGGATAATATGACTTATATCTCACAGAAGTGAATGTTGTAATAGAAACCCTTAATACAAGTTCAACATCCATAATATGAGTCTAAAACTCTTATATAATATTTATAGGATTAATATAAATCTATTAAATAACCATAATAATTTCTTTTATACAATATTTTATTTACTTATATTTTTTTGGCACATTAATTACAAATTATTTTTTAAAATATATATTTTGATTGACAATTACATCATTTTTCTTTTACGATTTAGATTGGTAGTTTCAGTGTATTTATCTTATTGATTGTCACATAATCTCCATAATATTTATCTTGATATAGATATCATATGTATTCATTATATACATTTATGTAAATCTATAAAAGTTACATATTTAAAATGAATTAAATTATTTATAGAGACAGGAGGTCATCTCAACACTAAAACAATGATTCCATTTTTAAGAAGATATGTAATGAAATAGAAATATATATTAATTAACCATTAAATAATAATTACAATTTCATATATAACATTTATATTAATCAATCACATCGTAATTTTCATCCTTCTAAAAATAAAATAAAAAATTAGTTCACATCAATACAGGGAGGTGATAGTCGACATATACACATGAGAAATGTTGTTGCATTATAATGGATCAAAAGGTTGGAAGTATAATTTAATAATATATATATATATATGTGTGTCTGTGAGTGTGTGAGTGTCTATTTACATATCATATGTGTCACATATATTCACAAACATTAACCTTACTACATTACATGTATTTTCATAATTAAAAACCAAATATCATCACTTCGTGTGGTTGTAGTTCATTGTACCCACCGGTAACACTATCATATCCCTCAATGAATAAATATAAAGAATGAACATATTATATAACAATGTATAATTTATAATTAAGTCAAAATATCATAAAGAAAATTTAATTCCATCATAATATCCATCCTTGAAATGTGGTGATGGAAAATGAATTGCATTATTTCACGAAGAAGTAGTCCTCCATAAAAACGACTGCCAGTTTTGTTTCCCATTTGATAGGAGTGGTGATTGATTTTTTTTACATTTAAATAGTAAAATTTTATAATATTAAAATTATTGTGATACTATATTGTCATATTTAAACATGAATTGAAGGATTTGTAAGAAGAAATAAATTATATATGGACATTTAACAGTTGTACAAATTATTTGGATATTCCATGAAGGTCATGCCTAAATAATTAATACGAGAACTTAATAAAAAAATATATCCCCTATGGTGTGTGAGATAAGTACGTAATATATTTGGGCCGGTCATGGATGAACCAAATATTTTTCAAAGTGTAATGAGGGAATGAGGGGTAACCATTTATATGCGTTGTAGAGGAAAAATATTATATTTTTGAAAATATAATGTGATATTATAAAACACTATGATATTATTATTTTTTCAAATAAAATAAATCTCATTGATGTCTTGGGTAATAGTAAGCGGCGCGTTTTTATAAATTGTGAAATAATATTAATATAACTATTTAATCAAAACTATTATTACCGAATTGTTGTATATTGTGGAATGAATAATAATAATATCATTTTAAATATTAAATATAATGGTTTTGTATAATGATAACATATTGATTAAAAATTAATAACTTTTTTTGAATTCATAAATTTATTACAAATTACTTTATCCTAAGAAAAATATTTATTTTTTTCTTGAGAAAATTAATAAATTAATTATTTAATCATTTAGGAAATTATTTTTTTGAAATAAAATTCTTTATTGAAGTATTCATATATGATGTTCCCAATGATGAAATTTTGGTATTTTTATTATAAGATTTATTTTTTGATGAATAGTGAAAAAGACATGTCTTAATTGAAAACTAATGTTTCATTTATTGAAATTATATTGTTAATTTTTATAAAAAAATGTATGTAACATATTATTAGTTCAATTATATATTTATTTTTCAATTTTATTTCTATTGAATAATTTTAATTTGGAATAGTTATAAAAAACATTTCTAAATTTATTCATTTTATTTTTGGAAAAACACTTTCTCATAACACATGTGGGTTTAATTTTTATCATATCTCTGAAAACTTATGTTATTATAATTTGGGATAATAGATTCCATATTAGGAATGATAATTATTTATATTATCTAATTAGGTTAATTTATTTTTTTAACATGATGAATAGTTTAAAAAAAGGAAAAACTATTTTCCACAGTTCATGAAAAAAATGGTTTTATGGGTGATTAGTCAAAAAGGATTAGGGTTTTATATTACACAAACTAAATAAAACTATAACTTCCATAGTTTGGTAGCCACTATATCCTATGAACCATGTTGGAAAAACACATGACATATGGTTCACCTCCTCATATTTCATAGGATTCAAAATTGAAACTTGGGTTGTTGAAGGTACAATGAATACACTATACCATATTTTTAGAGTCAACCAACTAATTAAATAATATAAAAAGATAAGTCAACTATACAGTTCAGTAAATGGAATGTTTACGTAAAAAACCAATATGCAAAAAGTAACACATAAAATAAAAATATAATGGATACACTACATTTTAGGTTGTCATACAATAAATAACCTAATTAAAAAACAATGAAAATACCTGAACACATTCATGATTACAACATGGTACCAACATCCCATGATCTAACCGATCAACCCATGCACAAACCAAACACTAGTTCCCTATCCTAGACCATTACCAAAAAATAATTGCATTTTCTTAGGCGACCATGTTTCATGGGGGACTGATAAGGGTGTGAGTACAACTCAATAAGACCCCACTAATAGTGTATCATGAAACAACTAGTCTAGAAAATATTATATATTGATAATCAGTATCAAATAAAAAACAAGTGAATAAATGATTTTTGTCTCACATTTATGGAATTAATAAATATCCATTTTATACTTTATGTTCTCTCATTTCAACAAGCCAAATAAAATTGCTCTATTCCTTACAAAATCCTAAGACATAAAATAATTTGTCCAATACTTTTAATCACAACAGGGAATTCAAAAATCATAAAATTCTTAATTATACCAAAGAACTATGGTTGGATAAAAAAACAATTTCCATACATTTGGATCATAGAGCCTCAATCTGACATCCCAATCCATGATTACCATAAGATCGTAGTTCCTCTGTATTATACATTATGATGGAAGCATAGTGTCACAATCGATATCCTATGTGAAATCGAAAATCCATGGGAACCATAGGATAACTCTTCCTAACCCTAATAAAGAGACGTAGTTCATATATTATGAACATAATGCCTCAGTCTAGCTTAATAAAAATTAAAATACATATTCGGAGCCTTTAGAATATTCTTAGACCAACCCATTGAGTAGTTCCTCACTCCAATACACCACTGATGAAACATACAAAATTTTTATACTTCTTTATCCATTTATCCCATTTTTCACACCCAGACCACGAACACCAGTAATTTTATTCTTTTATTGGTCTCATGCCATTTGGATGATTATTAGTTGGGTCCTTGTTTTATCATTTCCGATGTTTTATATTTTTTTGTGGGTCTCAGGTCGGTGCGTGGTCAGCGCACCACTAGCGGAGACCATCTATTCGGTCCTAGAGACTGTGCGGTTGACCGATTATTATAAATATCCAAAATGAAATGAAACAATGATTTAATTTTAAATACCTTTTGGTTTATATTAGTACATTTTTTTTTTATTAATTTTATTAATATTATCATCTTATTTTTACCATTATTATTATTATTATTATTATTATTATTATTACTGAGAAAGAATTATATTTTTATTCTAGTGTTGTTATTATTATTATCATTATGTTTAGGTTGTTATTATTATTATTATTATTATTTCTATCATCTTTTAAATATTATTATTATTATTTTTACAATTATTATTTAGTTTATTATTACAGCTATTGTGATAAAAAACCTAAACCCTAAACTATCTGGCGCCCCCTTTCCCACCATGCAGGCTGCGGGCCGCACCCCCCCTTCACCCCTATCTCGTCCGCCTCACGACAACCCCCTCCCCCCATCTTCTCCCTTATATCCCATCACCAAATCAAACTCGTACAATGCCCATGTGCTCCGCCTCCCGCTCGCCCTTCTCCTGCGCCTGCCGTCCGCAGTGCCGCCCTCCCATCTGGCGACCAATAGCAGAAAATCCATCCCCTCCTTCCTTCACAGTTGAACAAATCCAACACAGCGAACCCCTATTCCAGCCTCCTCCATACACACCTTCCTCGGCCGGACTCTCCTCTTTCTCCAACATATCCCCGTCGGCACCCTGTTCTGGCTGACGCCCCATGTTCCACGCCTCCCTCAACTGCAGCGACCTCCCCGACCCGAATCCTCTTGGGCAGAAAACCCATCAAGAAACTTCTCTCTTCCCTGACTAACCATATAGCTGCTCTCCACTCCCCCCAGTGGTCTTCCACCATGAAAACTCTCCCCCCCCTCTAGTGGTTGGTTCTTTTCTCTTCATTGGGGTGCAGTGATGGTGTGAAGTAGGTTTTACTCCGGGTTCTCGGATGTTTCTCCATGTTTGAGGTAGTAACCCCATTGAATTTACTTTAAAATTATGTTTACATTGTTTTGTTGTTCATCACATCATTTTTAATCATTTACTATTCAATTAATGTTTGTAAATTTAGTTGTATCTTTCAAAATTGATTTGTTTTGATCTGTTGGTTTCATCTCGGGGTATGTTTTATGTCTGTTTATTGGTTTTACACCGGCTGATTTAGGGTCTTTATGTGTTTTAATGTTTGTAGTAATTATCTTTTAGTGTGTCGGTCTCTTCTTTGTGATTTTGTTCCATCTCAGTTGGTCAGTCACTATTTGAGGTGGATTTGGTTTTAATGTGGTGGCTTTATATGAAACATTGTTTGTTTTATGTGGAAAAATTTAGTCGAGTCACTGCTCATGCTTTTATAAATCATGCATGTTGTTTATTTAATTATATGTTGGATTGAAATTTTATTTTGAAATGTTTTTGGTATGCAGTTGATTTTGTATAGGGTTTGGGTTCTCATTGGGTTTAAAAAGCTTTTGGGGGTGTTGTTTAAGTTTTTTTATAATTTATTTTCATGGTGTTTTTATTTGTGTAAAATGTGAAAACCATATTTGGAAAATGTTTCGAGGTGAGTTTGATTTTAAAGAGAGGAAATGAAGTATGTTTTCAGGGTAAAGCCATGTTTGGAATATTAGAAAAGTTTTATTATATATTTAAATGATTTATTTATTAGTGTGTGTGATGTGAATGATACTTTCGGAAGGTTTCAGTGTTCGCTTGGTTTTGCATTTGGTTTATGTGAGTCCCAGATACCTTTTTGATCGTGCTTTGTTCCTTTCGCAGTAATTGTTTTTGGGTGTTTTTTAATTGTAGTATAGTGTTGCTTTGACGTGGCCTTGAATCATCTCACTGGTTTCGCCAGGGGTGTCTCGGGTCAAGTCGGACCGCACTACGTCCACCTCCGCTGAAGGCGAAGCGATTCAGATTGCTTCGAATTGTTCACCTTTATTGCGGGCCACACATTATTTTTCCCCATGTTTTGGGTTAGTTTTGTTTCGTCTGCACAGATTTAAAGGTGGGTTTCACACTGTTTATTATTTTGGATTATTTTAAGAGAATGTTTATGTGTTTTTAGAATCTTTTCATTGTTGTAGTGCATTTGAAAGGTCTTTTTTGTGATGTTGGGGTCGTTGGTAAGTGGTGCGTACTTGTGCGCATAATGGGATGTACCACATCGCTGTTGTAACCGGACTGCTTGTTGAGTTAGGTCCCCCACTACACTCACCTTAAAATGTAGAATTTATCAATTGATTTATGGTTTATTAATTTTAATGAATGAGAAATAATATAAGATAATTATGTTTTAAACAATTATTTTGTGTTAAAAGATCCATTTATTTTATAACAAACACATGTAACATTTTCTTGATGAGGGGACACCTAGTATTGAATGAATGCTTGTTTGGACTTTAAACATAATTCAAGGAATTTCAAATTTACTTCTAGTTTTAAAGTTAAATGATTTCTTCTGAACAACTATTTTGGGTTTTCTCGAGAAATGAGGTTTTGGATTAAAATTGGGGAAGTCCCATTCGGCACTTTAGTAAAATAAATTATTTTGGAGACCCCATTCAGGGATGATCATTGGTGTGTGTTGATTGCATGAGATGTATGTGATGTTTGTGCATTGTGACTAATCAATTTATATTGTGGATGCACCCATTTATTATTACTTTTTTTGACATGGGAACCTAGTATAGTGAGTGAATATTTTGAGAATGATTGCTGTACTAGTTTAGATTATGCACTGGCTAGTGGCCCCATGGTAGGGGAATGTTGTGTTGTTGCTACTATGGGGATTGTGCCCCTCGGTTAGGCTATGCAGGTCTATACTGAGCGTTAGGGCGTTATGACATCGTCGAGTTAGGTCATGCCTTCAGGATGAGTCAAATGTATATTACGTTTTTGATTGTTCACGATCCCCTAGGTTTGACCCACGATTCTTTTTGTGTTTATTTGTATGTGGTGGACGGTTGAGAGGTCTAGTTCTCTTTCTCTCCCATGTGTGCCACATATTCCATTTCCCTTATTATGTGTTGTATGTTATGTGTAGTTTTCCTTTTTGGCTAATAACTAAAGCTTGGTTTTCTACTTGTTCACAACAATGTATAAGAATGCAATGCACCTGTTCCTTTCAAACATTAATTTTTTTTTAATTTAAAAAGGGAAATGGACTATTACTTTTTTTATAAATGAAAGTGTGTTGGGAAACTAATATTTTATATAATTTATTTGAAACGTGGAATTAGAAAATTTCATTATTTAAATGTAGTGCATTGGGAATGGATATCAGACTAGCCTATAGAGTTATAATAGTCAAGCCTATAGTTCTTCTCTATTTTTAGTGTTTGTGTTGGAAACAGCTTGGGTGCGTTCTCCGTGGGCGACGTTTGGTCGTGATTTGGAGAGTGACCCACGAGGTCACACAGAGATAGGGGTTGTTTCTTTCGGTAAGTTTAAATTTTTATTTTTCCTTGTTTAGTTACATTAATCTGTTTATTTATTTTGTGCTACTCTATTTTATTTATGTTTCTTAATTTATTTATTTATACTGGGTGAAATTCGTCCCACAGCCTTTATTGGAGCCCTGGCACTTGTCGCCAGCCCGGGAGGTTCATGAAAACCTCTCGGGCCATGTTACGGACCTGCTCGGGTGATCGGTTCTGGTTCGACCCGGGTTGGTTCATGACAAAATGGTATCAAAGAAGGTCGGCCCATAGCGGACCATTCTTTTTAGAGAGCCCTTTTTTATTTGGGATTTTCGGTAGATGGATATTAGGACCGTCGGGGCTCAGGATGTATGTTATGGGTCGGGGCCTAATCACCACCGCTCATGACGAGACCTGAGTTACCAGGGGTAGTATAGTATTTGAGTCTTTCGTATTTGGTTATTTTGGATTAAGGGATGATGATGGAGGAGAATTGGTTCACTTTGCGGCCTCACATGTGGTGGTGACCCATGTAGAGTCCAAGTTCCTGGTTTAAGGTCCTCATAGTGTTATGACTTACTTGGGGCATGACTCACCACCATGTCGCCGGGTTAGGCACATACAATAGTTCCTCATTCTTATGGTTTATAGATGGTTTTATTTTGTTTTGAACTCGGTCGATCTGAGTGTGTGTGGAAAATGAATGTGATTTCGGAATCAAAAAAGGGGGTTTCTTCCAATTTCATTTGAAATTACTAATGTGGGTTTTTAAAGAGAAGGAGTATCGGTTTGAAAAAAAAACTTTTTATGTGTTGGGATTTGGTAAGGAAAAGCAGTGTTTGAAATAGGTCACCTCTTATAGAGGGTGACACGTGCATGGGTATGTATGGTAGTGTGTGGGAGAACTTTTTTGCAGATGATATGAGCGAGATTAAATAAATGCACATGTGATGGTGCATAAGGCGCCATAAGTGAGTTTTAAAATTTTGAATAAATAATGGTTTCTAAAAAGTGATTAATTCTGGAATTTGAGTATGTTAGGCTTAAGGTCCTTTTTCCGTTGTCTTTTGTTGTTGCATTGATTGTGTATTGGCATGATGCTGGTTTTGATGGTGTTTTTCTTGTTGTTATTAGAATGCCTCCTAAAATGTCTCCAAAAGTTTTCAATGAGTTATTCCCAGTTCCCAGTTCTTTTTGTGTGTCTCCTGCTTATCAAGGTAGTCATAGTCCATTAGAGGAAGTTGTATGGTCCGTGGAGATAATGTGTGTCTTCGGGTTGTTGGGAACTCCCAGGGTAGATATGGTTCATACCGTTTGAGAGATTATTTGAGGGTTTAATTCTAGATGAGTAAAGGTGGGATGTCTCATCGTCATTGGAGTTTCGGTGTGATTAATGATGGTCGATTTTATCATAGGTTCCCCACCTGGAAAGGGGCGCGGGCCGGTGGAACCTACCTCCATGAAACCATCCTCGTCGATACTAGCTCCTACTTAGTCGGACCGCTCTCTTGTGTGCCACCAGTATGGCCTGTCAGAACATTCTATGTCATCATGTTGCATTCATTGGAAAACGTATGACCATCATGATTGTATGAATCATAGAACGGAAGGAGTTAGATACCAGAAGATGAAAATGAATGATGTGAGGTAGGATATGCTTCAGCCGTCAGGGCCCGTGCCACAGGTCTCGGGGTGAAGCACACACACAGTCAGGATTTGTCGATGGTGTGTGGAACCTCGGTCTGAGTAATGTTTTCAGCTTTGGGAGGGAAATATCCAAAGGTTCCTTATTTTGTTCTTGTCAAAGCTATGCTCATCATGGTTGTTGTGATGTGATGACCATGGTCTACCACAATTTATGCGGTCTTCTCTGTTCTTAGTGTGTTTTCAAATCGTTTGGATTTCCTTGAAGGGTGATGGGCCCGTTAATAAACTGGTTGTTCTAATTTTTAGTTGGTTCTCAATTGTGTTAGATAGGGGAATTCTTGGTTTCATGAAATTAATAGGCGGTGTTTTGGGTTCCTTTTTGAGTTCGGGCTAAGAATTCCATAGTCTCTTGTTGTAGTGAGGATTTTATTTGATCGATGTGAGAGGTGTTGAGTAAATTTTGTATCCTCAGGGTATTGGTTTGTTTCGTAGAAATATTTCTGCTTATATATCTAAGTGTTGTTTGGTCCATGTATAGAAATTAAATGGGTTCAGTTTGGGAGTTCCCGCATTGGCCCCCCTTGGGGGTGGTGTGTTCAAGTTTCAAGGTTTTTGTATTAGTAAATTCTCATGGTGGGGAGAACCCTCTTGTGTTCTCCCCTCAACCCCAGGCTTCAGTTTTCTCTTGAATTGGTTGGGTGTGACCTGTTGAGAGTAAGGTCATCCCAGGATTCAATGTTTTTCCTCTGTTTTTTCTAGGCATGGACTCATATTGTGTCAACTATTTTCTGAATGACTTTTTGGGGGCAGAAAGTTTCTGTGGTGGGTAGAATTGTCACACCCTGACCACGAACACCAGTTATTTTATTCTTTTATTGGTCTCACGTCATTTGGATGAGGTTTATTTGGGTCAATGTTTGAACTTTTCTGAATTTTTATATTTTTTTGGCGGGTCTTGGGCCGGTGCGCAGTCACCACACTGCTAGCAGCAAAAATGCATTCTGTCCTAGAGACTGCGCGGTTGACCAATTATTATCAGTATCTAAAATGAAATGAAACAAATATATTATTTTAAATACATTTTGGTTTTATATTATTACTATTTGGTTTTTATTAATATTATAAAAATAATCATCTTCTTTTTACCATTATTATTATTATTATTATTATTGAGAATGAATTTTATATTAATTCTAGTGTTGTTATTATTATTATCATTATGTTTATGTTATTATTACTATTATTATTATTATTATTTCTATCATTTTATTATTATTATTATTAATATTTGTTTTATTATTACAACTATTGTGATTAAAAAAAATCTAAACCCGAAACTACTCGGAGCCCCCCTTTCCCCCCTTGCAGGCCGCGGGCCGGACCCCCCTTCCGCCCTATCTCGTCCGCCGCACAATAGCACCCATCTCAATCTTCTCCCTTCTCTCCCGTCGCCGACCCACACTCGCACAACACCCTCGTGCTTCGGCTCCTACTCGCTCTTCTCCTGCGTCGGTCGCCCGCAGCGCCGCCCTCCCTGTTTGATGACCAACAGGGATGAATCCCTCTCTTCCTTCCTTTGAGGTCAAACAAATCCAGCGTAGCGAACCCCTGTTCTGGCCGCTTCTTCATGCACCTTCCATGGCTGGACTCTCCTCTTGCTCCGACATCTCCCCATTGGCACCCTGCTCTGCCCCCCCCCCCCCCCCCCCCCCCGTGTTCAGCGCCACCATCGCCTGCAGCGACCTCGGTGACTAGAATCCCCTTTGGCGCACAACCCCTCTGGAAACATCCATCTTTTACAACTAACCTTCTATCCACTCTACTCTACCTCAGGTGGTATTCCAGCTGTGCGACACCCCCCCCCTCTATTGGTCAGTTATTTTATATTCTTTGGGGTGCGGTGATGGTTTGATGTAGGTTTTGTTCCTGGTTCTCGGATATTTCTCCAATATTGAGCTAGTAACCATATTGCATTTACTTTTAAATTATGTTTACATTGTTTTGTAATTCTTCGAACCATTTTTAATCGTTAATTAGGCAATTAATGATTGTAAATTTAATTGTATTTTGTGAAATTGATTGTTTTCGATCCATTGGATTCATCTCCGGCTAAGTTTTATGTTTGTTTCTTGGTTTCACAACTGCTGATTTATGGTTTTTATGTGTTTTAATGTTTGTTTTATTATCTTTTACTACATCGGTCTCTTCTTTGTGATATTGGTCCGTCTAATTTGGTAATTCACTATTTGATGTGGATTTTGTTTTAAAGTGGTGGATTTATGAGAAATAGTGTTTTTTTATGTGGAAATATTTAGTCAAGTCACTGCTCATGACTTTATAAATCATGCATGTGGTTTATTAAATTATGTGTAGGATTTAAATTGTATTTTGATATCGTTTTGGTATGCAGTTTATTTTTTAGAGGGTTTGGGTTCTCTTTTCGTTTAAAAGCTTTTGGGGGTGTTATTGATGTTTTTTTATAATTTATTTTAATGGTGATTTTATTTGTGTAAAAGGTTAAAATAATGTTTGGAAAAAGTTTCAAGGTGCATTTGATTTTAAAGAGGGGAAATTAAGTATGTTTTTAGGGTAATGCCATGTTGTGCATTTTTGAGAAGATTTATTATTTATTGAAATGATTTATTTATTGGTGAGTGTAATGCAAATGATACTTTGGTATGGTTTTAGTGTGCGCTAGGTCATTTATTTGGTTTATGTGAGTCTCAGATACCTTTTTGGTCGTGTGTTGATCCTTCCGTAGTAATTGTTTTTTGTTGTAGTTTAATTGTTGTAGGGTGTTTCTCTGACATGGCCGTGAATCTCATCACTAGGCTCACAAGGGGAGTCTCAGGTCATGTCATACTGTGCTCCGTCCGTCGCCACTAATGGCGAACCGATTCAGATTGCTTTGAATTGTTCACCTTTATTGCAAGGCACACCTTATTTTACCGCATGTTTTGGGTTCGTTTCGTTTCGTCTGCAATGATTTCAAGGTGGGATTTACTCTGTTTATTCTTTAGGATTATTTTAAGATAGTGTTTATGTGTTTTTAGAAGCTTTGCATTGTTGCAGCCCATTTTCAAGGTTTTTCTGTGATGTTGAAGTCATCGGTATGTGGCGCGTACTTGTGCGCAAGTTGGGAAAAACCGCATCATCATTGTATCTGGGCTGCGTGTTGAGGTAGGTCCCCCACTACACTCACATTTAACTGTATAATTTATTAATTTCATGATGTTTATATTAATTTTAATGAATGAGAAATAATATATGATAATTAATTTTTTAACAATTATTTGGTGTGTAAAGATCTGTTTATTTTATACCAAACACTTGAAACATTTTCCTGACAAGCAGACACATAGTATTGAAAGAATGCCCATTTGGCCTTTAAACATTATTAACAAAATTTCAAATGTATGTCTAGTTTTAAAGATACATTATTTCTTCTGAACAATTGTTTTGAGTTTTTTTGTGAAATGAGGTTTTGGTTTCAAATTGGTGAAGGCCCGTCTGGCACTTTAATAAAATAAATTATTTTAGAAAACCCTTTCAGGGGTGATCATTGGTGGGCATTGATTGCGTGAGCAGTATGTCATGTTTTTCCATCGAGATTGATTTATTTACATTGTTGAAACAACCATTTTTTATTGATTGTGTTGACATGGGAACCTGTCATTGTAAGTGAATCTTCTGAGAACAATTGCGGAACTAGTTTAGATTATGCACTGGCTAGTGTTCCCATGGTAGGGGAATACAGAATTATTAATGCTATGGGGATTGGGCTCCTCAGTTATTCCATGTAGGGCTATGATGAGCGTTATGGCATTATGACATCATCGAGTTAGGGCATGCCATCAAGATGAGTCACATGTATAGTACGTTATGGATTGTTCACGATCTCCTAGGTTTTACCCATGTTTCTTTTTGTGTTTATTTGTCTGTGGTGGACGATTGAGAGGTATAGTTCGGTTTCTGGCACACGTGTTCTACCTTTTCCATTTCCCTTGGTGTATGTTGTATGTTATGTGTAGTTTTCCTTTTTGGCTATTAACTAATGCTTGGTTTGCTACTTATTCGCAGCAACGTATTAGAATGCAATGCACCTGTTCCTTTCAAACATTAAAAATTGTTTTTTCAAATTAAAAAGGGCAATAGATTATTACTTGTTTTATAAATGAATGTTTGTGTGGAAACTAATATTATTTATAATTTAGTTCAAACCAAGAATTAGTAAATTTCGTTATTTAAAGGTAGTGCATTTGGAATAGATATCGGGCTAGCCAACTGAATTTTTATACTCACGCCTATAATTCATTTCTATTTTTAGTGTTTTTGTAGGCTACAGCTTGGGCGCATTTTCCTTGGGCGACGTTTTCTCGTGAGTTGGACAGTGACCCGCGAGGTCACTTGGAGATAGTGGTTGTCTCTTTCGGTTAGTTTTATTTTTATTTTGTCTGTGTTCAGTTACATTAATCTGTTCATTTATTTTGTGTTGGTCTGTTTTATTTAAGTTGCTTTATTTATTTATTTATACTAGGAGAAATCGTTCCCACAACCTCCGTTGGCGCCCTGGCGCTTGTCTCCGACCTGGGAGGATCGGGAATGCCTCTCGGGCCATGTTGAGGACCAGCTCCGGTGATAGGTTTAGGGTCGACCCAGGTTGGTTCGTGATAATATTAAACCATATATAATTTTAAATACAATGTTCATATCAACCAAAAAAACTATAAATTGAACAAAAATAAATTTATTTTTTTATGTCAGCATGAATCCACCAATTATAAAATTCATCATTGAAAAAAAACACACACTAAGACTTTCATTTCCATTTCCAACAATAGTAAAAATCCATATTGAATTTTGACAAAAAGTGGAACTGTAACCCCTTTTAAAATCATAGTTTTAAATTTAATAGTATATAACCCAAATATAGACCCATGATATCAAACCCTCATTTTGTAAAACTACCAACATTCAGAACATCATTTACGTTCATTTAAAAAAATAACTGGATCAAAATCCAACCCACATAATTTAAATAATATTCTAAATCATCCATTAAATTTCATAAAGTCTATCATACAATATTTTAATGTTTTGTTGACTTATAGTGATTATTTTCACTTTACATTTATAATAATAATTCCCAAATTTTGAAATCTTTTCTCTAATAAAATCTATTAAAACCCTAATTTTTATTAAATGAATGTTACATCATATTAGAAATAAACAACACAGTAGAGATACACATTTTAGATCGAATGTTCTAGTGTCTTGGGAGAATTAGTATCATAGATAACATATAAATATTAAAAAAATTACATTTGTTTAAATATTTATTCTTTATCATTATCAAATATTTCATTCTCTATAAAACATGTAACCACTTGAGAATTTAAATCATTAAATGTGTGGGATAAAATCCCAGTGAGAGTATGAATAAGGAACATGAATCAATATAACATGGGTGAGAAAATTCATCTTGTCATAATAATTGGATGATGATCAATATCATTATGGGAACAAGTGGGAAATGCATAGAATGTGGAAATACATAAAAATGAAACATCCTGTCATGGTGATTAAATACCATAAATAAATCATATCAATGATAGTATCATGTTCACATATCACATATGGTTATAATAATATAATCATATTTGTTAACAAAGATAACATCTTATTCATGCATATTACACATTACCTCATGAGATATATCAAATTTCTAAATGAATTTGAGGGAAATATAATTATAATCTCACATGTCACATCATAATATTTCCATAATAATTTCATGTAACATAGAAAATATTTCAATCATAGTCATTAATTAACAAATGAAAATGAATCGGTTTCTTTAGGATTTCATAAAACGTGATTTAATGAATGAACATAGTGTTACCAAATGGATAATAAGAATCAAATTTGGAACAAGAATCATTATTCCTACTCGAATAAGAACCAACTCAAGGGGACATAAAGTTATGTTTTAGAAAGAATTGCTCTTTTATAAAATTATTGTTTTTTACATTTAATAAATTAGAAAATATGTATCATCCAAAAAATTTATAATATTATTAATTAAATTAAATTTTTTTAAAATTATATTATTATTCGTTGAATATATTTTATGAATGTAGGAAAACCCAAATAAAAATTGATAGGTTCTTGAATACACTTAATATAATTATTGCGTTAAATCATCACTCTTGTTCCTCCTAAATAATAAATTTATTTAAATTAAAAAATTAATAAAATAGTGAATTATAGTCATTTACATTAATATTAGTCAACTATAATCATTTTATTATATTTATTAATTTTTTTATCAAATTGAAGCATTGTTATATATATTTTATAAATAACAGTATCATTTCACATTGGTTTTTAAATTTTCATTCCTTGTAATTTATATATTAGTATAATAAAATAAATAATCACATAATGCATATAATTACGTATTTATAATTTAATATAGTTGAAAATATACATCCATTATTATAGTTATATGTGTTGACATCACACCCTCTCTATAGGTGGTTACCCAACCATTAATGAGATATTCTAGAAGGATCAGCAAAGGGAGCTATGTCATTTATATTTTTCATATATATAATTATAATTATACCATAAAATCATTAAAATAATTTTATAATTACATAAAATTTATATTAATTTTATATGGTTTGTAATGTAATTGGGAAATATAATAATGGGAAAATAAAATAGGGGAGAGTAAATAGAGACTGACTCTCTCATTAATGTAGCTTCTCTGGTTTGGCACTATAACATCGGTGATGATTCAAGTTAGATTGATAAATAATTTCCATAAGTATTAAAAGTGGATTTATATGGTGTATTTGAGAATATAGTGGTATTATTAATGTATAATATTAGTGGTATTACAAATTAAATAAGTTTGATTATTTATACTTGTGGAAGGGTATTTTTGAATAAAACAGTCAAAAAAACAACACATCATTTTAGAATAAGTAATAGTGAATTTTTGATAATATAAATCATATATCAATAAAATATATTGGGATTATGACTTTAAAAATACATTATAAATATAATTCATTAATTTTTTAAAACTGGACGTGGAATGAGATAAAATTTTAATTTTAAGGAATCACTGTTGACATTTGGATTGGAAAATAATTTTTTAGGTTTTTAAATTCCGTTTAACATATTTTAATGACCCATTTATGGAATAATATATGTTCATGAAGAATATATTGTTATATATAATATTTTCTATAATTATAACATGACTGTTTTAATTTATGATATAGTGGTTATGCGAATGATCATATTTTTACAATTCACCCATAACATGATTTATTTAAAGAGATTTATAAATTATCATCTATAATTTTTTTTTGATTTTATGATTTAAAAAAATTGTATTGATTTCATAAAAATATCTATCTAAAATAGGATATTTTTATTTTTAATATAATTATTTCATAAAATACATTAAAATACAGTTTATTAATAATGATATTGAATTGTCATTGAGTTTTTTAATAATTGGGTTTATTTTCTGACATTAAAATAATTTTTATTTACATATTACACCATGATAAATTTTATTTAAATTAGAATTTATTATTTTAGGGTAAAATTAATATTCCAATAGTCAGGTTAATATTCTTATCAATCGTGCTATATTCCCCAATGGCTAGGTTACTATTTCAACAGTCATATTAGGATTTTAATGGTGACATTATCTTATATATATATTACTCTATTTTTTTATTATTTATTCACATCAATAGATCTCAAAAAACTATATCTCCATTCTTTGTAATGATGAATGTCTTACACATTTATTTCTATAGTTTTGGAATTGGTGGTGATGATTCTAGTAGATTGGAGAGATTCAAATGTTCAAATTTTATCTTGTATATATTATATACATCTTCCAGATATATTGTTTCAAATTTTAATTAGTTTGAACACAAAATAACATAACATTAATAGTTTAATAAATTTTTTATTGGGTTCTCTATTTATTTAATTTTTATAAAATATAATAAAATAAAATGTACATTTATTTTTTGAAAAATATTTCTAATAAAGATTGTTTAATTAGAAATTATGCATTATTCAATAGACCAGTGGTGATGAAAATATATTTTCAATCCTCCAGTGTTCACAGTAGGATAAAATCATTTTACTTGTCTACTATTATAAAGGTGATGTAAAAAAATAGTAGCATATTATCAATAATATGATGAAACATGATTAAATTTACTCATTGGATTCAGATTTTTCAGGAATTTATTTTTCAATATGTATTTTCTTTTGACACTTCATATTAGCATAGAAAAATAGTTCCTTGGGAAAAGGAAATAGATGATAAATATGTTTATAACTATGATAAAAATTTTACAATACATGATATCAATTTTTCTGTTATATCACCCAACCTAAATTTAATTACGATTTGTTATTTTATGTTTTAAAAATAATTATCCAAAGTTAAGTATTCATAAGATACTTTAGTATCTATGATGTGATTGTTCAATATACTATCAAGTTGTAAATTGATGTTCTAGTTACGTATTAATCACATGGGTTTGATATTAATGGAAATGTTGATGTAAAATATATATATATATATATATAAACCATAGAAACAAAAATATGAGATTTCATTTCAGCTCACAGTGTGAGAAGAAACATAGGAGAAATTATTATATGAAGAGTAGTAAACATAATATATGTAGGAATGAAGGTCATCAAGAAATTAGATACTGAAGATATGGAATTAAGGTAGCTAATGATGGGATCATAGAGAATCCTCCAATTAATTAGATACCCATAATCTAGTGTTTTGAATTTAAGGAGTATGTTCACTATGTTAACAAGTTCCCAAATTTGATGTTTAATGATAATGATTGATGTTTAAAAAGTCATAATACAATGGACATTGGGAAATATGATGCGATCATTGTTTCTAATGAGGTTTTCTAAAATAATGTGGTAAAAGATAGATAAACAATCACCACTAGAATTTGTAGTGTAATATTTGAATTAGGTTCTAACCATTCTATAATATTGGAATCCTTATCATTGGTTATCAAGATACCACCAAAGAGATTATATGTAGAAATATAAATGGAAATCTCTTACTATGTAATGATAATATCCCATGTACATGATTCAACACTGTATGAAATTTATGTGTATGTTTTTCTAGAAAATATTTTCATTATACGTCAATAGAAATTGTATGTTATCTTGTGCATGGAATGGATTTAACTACATAAATCTGACATTTATTTTGTATGACGGGATTCCCAGTTGGAAATAACAAACCAAACCATTAAAATTTAACATTAAAATAAGATTAATGAACATCCTATGAAAATAAAATCTTTTGTATAGGTTGAGAATCATAAAAAAGATCGGTTTTTATCTCAGATGGTTAGGGGTTTACTCTTCCACGATGATGATACTATTATGAAAGAGTTTGATGATATCCTTTTTGAAGAGTGTCCTATCCTTACACTAAAACAAGAAGTTTATTTCTCAATAAAACTAATACTTGGTTACTTGGATATTTCATAGAATACATTTATAATATCCACAATTGATTTGTAGGAATTTATGAAGGGAGTCTAAGGGAACCTTTATAAAGGATTCATTCAGCCATGTATATTACCATGGGGTGCACCAGTTATCATTATCATAATGAAATATAGATGGACGGGATATATCATTGACAATAGAGATATAAACTAGTTCAAAATCAAGAACAAGTATAGTATAACACATATTGATGACTATTTTGATCAAAATCATGATGCTTAATAATATTTAGTGATTACTCGTCATTTTTTTATCTGTAAAGGGTAAATAAAAAGGATATACCAAATACAACATTATCTACATGCTATGAATAGTATGGATATATAATTATGTCAACAGGACTTAATAATTCCCCTACAACCATCATACATTTAATGAATAAAATCTAATGATATTACTACGATTAATTCTTGGTATAATTTTTTTATTATGTAATAAGATGTTCAATTATTATGAAAGAGAATAAATATCACATGAGAATTGTAATAAAGACCCTGATAATTTTTTTAAGGAATATATCAATGTGAGATTTTGGGATAAAAAAGATAAAATATTGGTTGATATAATATCCTGATAGGGTATATATGTGGATTAATAAATTACAATGAATGTTTAAAATATTCTAAGACCAACTGTAGTGATTGATATCCGATTCATTTTTTTGGTTTGGAAGGATGTTATCAATGTATATTGGAAAACATTTCACGACTCTATAATCTACTAAAAATGTTAACTCAGATATAATCCATGTACATTTGGATAGATTAATATTGAAAATGATTAAAGGAACCAAAAAGAATATTATTTAAAACACATTTTTATATATTACCCAATAGTTTAGAAGGGTTTACAATATTTTTTTATCTTCTAAATAATGTATTGGGAATCATTTATATAAAAAATTACATGGTTATATATTATGATTCATGAAAATTGAATATTATTGAGGAAACATACCAGGTTTTTGATTTTGATTAAGCTATTCTAATTTCTTCATTAACAATATCAATGATTTATATTTGTTGAGGAACATGTTATTCATATACCAATAAAAATGCCATGTGTATATTTTGACACCAAATGTGTGGAATATGGTCAAAGAATTCTTATTAGATTTCATTAATGATTATGACTGCTAAATACCTTACCACTCATGGAATGTGACTAGCTAGATTTTTTTTGTCAAAGTGATCATGTTTTGTTATCGATATCAAGGAAAAAAAGATTAATTTTTTTTTTCAAATAATAGATCTATAAATCTTGAAGTATGTGGGAAACTATTATGTTTATCAATATACAGTTCAACCCTTTATCAATGTGATGAATAATATGGTGTAGAAGGTTATTGTAGAGATGTAAATGATTGATATAAATGTTACTGAGTATAACATTGATCATGATGGAAATGTAAGTTACATGAACAATTGTTGTGGTACGTCCATACCTGAATTGAATAATAATTTGTCAATATAATCTCTTAATTCATCATTCTCAATTCATTCTATAAGTAAAATGATGTGTTGAGATTTAAGATAATATTTCCTATGTGATAGAATGAATAGAGATATTACATATTTTTTTTCTTGGTTCATATAATGTCATAATGTCACGGTTTAGTGATAAATGTCTTAGGGGATGTTAAATAAATTACTTATACCATAATGAAAATGGGACAACATCACCACGGATTTCATGGTCAGACTACCCAAAAAATCTAAATGGAATAATGTTATATGGATTTTAATTGATAGAATTACAAATCCTCCATCCATAATCAGTATCTGATAAATCTTCTCTCATAATCATCTTGTTCAAATATACAATATGTAAGTTGTATGGATTCTTTCAGTATTTCATTTAATTGTATCTGATCAATATATGAGGTATACCTCAATGTTCTAAAGAAGAATTTATAATGTTTTTTATATTGTTTTATGTTTCCACACTGATTCATCCTTATATAGTTGTTCATTCAGAGAAAAAAAATCATATTATATATGATATGTTGATATGTTGTTCTATGTCTTTCAATTGCCTTTGGGGACAACATTATCCTCTATTTGAGTTAAAATAAATAGATTTCAAAAGATTATTATGTTTTATCCTTATGAATCTATTTATTGATGTATTTTTAGAACCCCAATATGCTAGACTGATGTTTGAGAAATAATTAAATTTTGATATAATAATTATAATGAAATGATAGATAATGTTAGAGTTTTTCAATAAAACTGATGTGTGATAAAAATATGATAGAAAAGTTATATTGATAATGGTCGGGGTGTTCTATAATTTTATATTTTTGATAATGTGTTTCAATATGTTTCCATATGGAAGAATCTTATGAAATTTGATAATAATTTTAAACTAATACATACGTATATCATTCCCTATTTAAAGGCATTCTTTTATTGGGATGGAGACTATGAGTTGGATAATCCACCAATCCCCTATCAAGTCTAAGATGTGTTCCATATATATCCTTGAATGAAGAAAACAAATTACCCTTAACATGTACTAATCTATATGAAAATATTACAAGATAACGATATATCTTAGGAGGATCTGATTGTGGAGTTCTAGTATTCAGATGAAAAATATATATGAAACCATACTAATATTTTGATCCATGATTTTTATGAAACCACTAGTATGATAAAGGTATTCATAGATGAGAGGATGTAATGAGGACTAAGAATACACATTTTTATGTACCAATGTTAGTTGTTTTGTAATGATATATCATTTATTTTGGGAATAGTATAACACCCACAGTTTTAATAATTTTTTCAAATAAACTAAATTTTATTTATCGCATGCATTCCATGAAATACTAAGGTGTAAAGTTCCACAAATATCTAATATTATTTTTATGTAAACACAAATATCATTACCAAAATATTAAATAGTTTTTACTAAACATGAATAACTGAATTTTAAATAGTATTTTTAATTTTTTTATATAATGAGTTTTTTTTCTTAAAAATATCTAATTAAAATAAATGACTTTATGTCTTTTAAAAAAATACTATTTTCTCAAAAAATTTATTACTTTTTTACATTTCTGAAAAACAATATATTAATATATTATAGTTTTAGAAAAATTCATTTGAAAAAATAAACATCAATTGTTAATTCAAAATATAAAAAGTATCCTCGAGTTAATATTGAGGAATTTTGGGAAATTATATATTTGATAATGATATTTGAATGTTCTTGTTTTTATTAAAATTTAAATTTTATTTTATAAAATATATTTGGTTCCATGTTATTATAAAATTGGTTTAATATATAAAGTAGTGAAATTATTTATCACTTATCCATTTTACAATATAAGAATTATTTTTATATTTTATTTTATTATAATAACTTTTTTTCATTTTAATATTTCCTTTTTAGAAATACGTTTTCTTATCGCGATAATTAATTAATTTTTAAAATATATATTTCCCCTTATGGAAAACGAATTTGGGAAAATGGATTCATTATTTAAAATAAAAAATTTTATTATCAGAAAATCTTAAATGAATTTGATAATTTAGTTAATTGAAAACACTGTAAGAATTATTTACCATGGTTAACGAAAAAATAGTTTTACCAGGGGTTAAACTTTTTTTTTATTAATAAATACCAAAAAACCCATTTTACCATAGTTAAGGTAAGAATATGTTACTGGGGGTTAAACTATTTGGTATTTTCTTTAATAGAAAATCGTTGAATAATTTCCTCCATGACTGAAATGTGGGTACACATATTTTTCATTCCAAAAATTACATGTATCCCACTCACCACACTTATAAAATGCCACACCATCTCTACTTATATTAATACATAAAAAACATTTTGCTCATCCAAAACCCCCTTAAATCCTTAAATTAATTACCTTTTCTCCTCATATAAAAATTATTTTATTAAAAAAGGATATATTGGATGGTTCTTAGTGCAATGCCTTTGAGTTTACCTCAAAAGTGTTAACTTTCCTCAACTATCATTTATATATTATTTTTTTATCCGCCTACTTTGATTCATATTAAATAATTATTATATAATAAACCAATTATTTTTCATATAGTGAAATATTTTAATTCTATTTAATTACCTACATCCACCTCCTTTTCCATCAAATTGGAATTGATAATATAGCTTGTGAGTATGTAGGACTACCACCTTGTGATTTTATGTGACACATTTTTCATCAACCCCTCTCACTGTCTTGTATGATGATGGAGGTACTATATTTTTATGATAATATTAACAAGATTATACTTCTTAATATATATATATATATATTCATATGTCACTTTTTCACATTCTATTCAATTGGGAATATGACAATGTCGATTTTATGTATATAAGACTACCACCTCGTGAAATGATGTGAACCATTTTTCACATTAGTTTTATAGAGAAGGTATTATGTAATAAATATTTCAAATATATGTAACATATAAGTAATATATATGACTCTTAAAATGTAATATAATATTTTCAATTGTTTTTATTTAACCATAATGGGGATGGATAGAGTTTCACGGGTACGTACGACAAACACTCTCCAGGAATAGTGCATTTCATTGTTATTGAAATGTTTATATATTAACCTAAATAAATAAATATTTAATATATATGTAATAAATATCTAATTTTATATTAATCATATTATTTAACTATTAAAAAAGTAAAAGGACTAATAATAGAATAAAACATACAAGAGAAATAATGAAATTATTTCTCAAAACATGACATCAAGATGAAATTGATAATAAAGGGTCATAAAAAGACATATGTAAATCATAAATGGTATGTTATATATTTATATTATTCTTTATTATATGTATGATAACTATATGATTATTATATATTTTGTTTGATCATGTACATAGGAAGTAATGACTCATCTAAAGGGATGTCAGTCTCAATTTTCCTTCAGTGAGAAATATGTTATGTTATTCACCTATCTTTTTTATGAGGAGTATAAAAAAATTGACAAATTATATCCTGAATATCCTTATATTCATAATATTTACTCTCTACATTTTTTAATAGTTAATGGTACTTATGATTCAAAATATAAAATTGTGGTTAGGTTTTTATATAACAATGTAATCGATTAACGAGATTATATATGATTATGATTACATTGATGAAATACTATGATCCTAACTATAAGAAATAGATGAATTTTCTTTTCATATTATTATTTCATTAATATATATTATTTTCCACCATTTTCAACTCATTTTGTACTTATCATTCCTAAATAGTTTTTTTCATATTAAAACATATATGTAAATCTTTGGTCGAAAACCCTTTTTGTCAAAAACCATGTATTCCAAAAATGTACTAAAAATTATTTAAATAATTTATTAGAGATATTTTTAAAAAAAATTTAAGAGGGATTAAATAAATATTTTATATGAATCCAAAATTTCATTTCTAAAAAAATTTCTCATTTTGATTTTTTTGAAAATGTGATATGAATTTTTTTAACATGTATGACATGAAGATAATTTGCAAACATCATTACAATAATTTAATTTAATATTTTGTTATTATTTTTAAATTATATTTTATTTAAAAATAATTTCCATAGAATTCTAATGATTTTCACATGTTCAAATTCTTGTTTTCAAATAATGGATATTTTCCAAAATAATTGATCCAATATATTGAAATTTAAAAATAATTTATAAATATAAGATAAAATCCTTTGATTTAATTATCCAATGATATAATTACTATTATTTTTCTGAATATTTTACATTTTTGTTGAACTTATCTTTATGAAAATGACTACATTTGGGTGGGAACCTTGTTTTAAATGCGACTCTATACAATATGGTTTTCATGGGAGTGAACATTTACTACTATGGAGGATTGGGTAGTAATAAGGTTACAATATTATAATGTTGGAATTTATCCATAAAATAAAATGGAAATGATAATATATTTTTATGTGTATTAATCAAATCAATTTGTTGTTTTATTGTTATTCTCTCATGGATCATGTTATTCAGTTCCATTCTAAATCATGTCTCATGAACTACAGGTCCTTATTTGATGACCCAGTATTATGATAATTGATATGAAATTTATGTTTTTAAAATGTTACACTCATCATTTAATATCTTTATTCTCATGTTATGTTTTTTAATATCTTTTTTTTACATTTACTGATCATTTAATATAAAGGGATCAAGATACAAGGAAGATTGTGGGAGATGATGAAATTCACATATGAACCATTTTTTTTGTTTCCATCAAACTAGTATCACTAAATTTTTTTGAACCTCATCCATGTGGTTGTGTAATGAAATGAAGTATAATAAAAATTGATGTAATATAAATGTATGCAATTCAAGGGTCATTATAGATACCCATGTATATATCATTGCATAATCATAAAAATTTTTAATTCTCAATCCTTATAAGTTATAATCCCAAAATATAGCCATTCACCTAGTTTTGAACAAATTTATGTCACAATTAACATTTATCTTCTTAGTATAAACCAATCGTAAAGCAATTTTCACTTTAACCAAGGTAATTATTTTTTATAGTATATATAATGCATTCTTTTTAACAATTATGTTAACATAATTATATAATATAAAATATTATTATTCAAAATAAATAATCTATTTTTAAAAAATCAATTCAAATATAAGGATAAATTCTATTTTATGTTAATATCATAGACATTTTAGAAAAAAATGTTTCCAGAAATATTTTTTTCAAGAAAAGATGATATTATACTAACTATATGAGTAAATTTTGTCATAATAATAATAATAGAAAACTAAAATAGACGGTTTATGACTAATCTGTTTCATTAATATCATTTCTATTTAGGGGTTATTCTAGTCATTTAAAATAGAAAAACATTATTTAGTTGAAAAATGTTTTTTTAAAAATTGTTTTTAAATCAAAAAAGGGAATTATAATAAAATATTATATTACTGTTATTAATATTTTATTAAATAAATTGAATATAAAAAAATAAAAATTATATTAATATAAATTAAAATCAGAAAATAATGACCAATTTCTATTTAATAATTTATTATAATGAAATGAAATTTATAAAACAATAAGTATTTTTTACTATTCACCCAAAAAAACACCTTATCAATGAGTCAATTTTTGACCATCAATATTTTCTATATCCCACTATCCAATAGGACATAAAAAGCATAACATAAAATCATATACTGACCCAAATATTTATTTAACCATCAATAAAAAAATTTCCCTAAAACCCGTTAAAATATTTAATATTACCTCAAAATCCAATTTCATAAAACCTCAAAAGTGGATGCACCTATGGTCAACTATAATCATATATACCCAAATTTGTGTTCCAATACAATCCATATTCATCATTTTAAATAATGTACCATTGAATATATTCTATAAATCCAAAATTAAAATCCACAAAGATGAAAAACATAACCTTTTCATCAAATCACTGATATATTTCATGCTCTGAAATAATTCCCATATACATTTTCAATTTCAATCCACTATTTATCTCAACTAAACCTCATAACCTTTTAACAATGTCACTTTACATTGATACATTTACCATTAAACATAATTGTTCTAATACTTAAAGAAATACACACACAAAAAGTTGATATAAGATTCCAATGACCATAAATTCATTTATAAAACATTATTATAAAATAATTCCCAAATATGAATACATTAAAACATTGATAATTTAACATTGATTATTGCAATAACATAGATTCTTCCTTTTTTAAGAGTTAATAGATGGAATAAAGAATTGAGTCATAATGATCCAAAATTACCTACACAAAATACATTAACTTTAATTATCAATTCATCGCTTTACTCCCTTCATTTCATATATAAAAACATCATCCCCTTCTAATTAAGAATAATACTTGGTGTTTCTAACCACATTTTTTATATTAAAAAAAAGAAATACATTCCTCTATGGTATTCACTACAAATGTTCATAGTGAACTATATTCATATTATCTTTAGTGAGTCTGAGAGTTGGTTATGTTGTATGTGGTAAAAAGTAATATTGGACTACATATTTTTAATAATCACACTATCATTCTCTTATGTGATCATAAAATTTGTTTTCTCATAGTCACTACATTTTCCAATATATTTAATTTAACCTGAATCTTCCTAAATCCAACAATTGACTGAAATAAAAAAATAGTGTGTTAAATAATAATGACTATGATGAAATCAATTATAGTATGTTAAAATCATTACAATTTATCTATATAAAAAAAGGTATACCCTTGGTTATTAGATGTATTTATCTATTAAAATCCTTTATAATAGTTCATAAGAAAAAATTTATTTAACCAAGTAAAACCCTATAATCATGAAAACCAATGTTCATAGTAAGGTAACAGTCACTGTGATCCATTATGATTTTCCATATCTACTCAACCATATCTTTTTAGTGATAACCCTAGATGTTTCTATTCCAAAATGTCTTCTATAAATTCTATCAATATTGGGAAGTATTTGGATGAGTAACACATAACTTATTCCTCATCAAAAAATTAGCATGTTATCATATATTTATATATACATATCTTGAGTTTTCTCAATAATTTTTATCATATTAATACACAATTATTCAATAATCCCTTCAGAAACCATTGTGGAATTGGCTTCGCTGGTGAAAGGGGGGCTGTAATCGATCGATCTGTGTAACATCCTTTAGAAGCCATCTGTGCTGCAAAGGAGGGGCAGAGTTTTGGTAAAGTGGCAGCCCCCAAGCCAGGGGTTGAAACTGAATATCGAAGGGTCATTAATGGAGGGAGTGATGAGGGGATGAGGATTACTTCATGTATGATGGGGCTGAATGCATTTTTCCTTTAGTGTATTTTATGGTCTGCGTAATTCACTGGGTGTGGAGGTTCATGCCTTTCTTACAGGTTCGGTGGTCTGTGGGAGGAGGGGCTTGCAGGTGGCAGAGGTGGAATCAGGTTTGGAGGTTCAGGTAAAGGACTTGTGGGGAATTTATGAAATTCCTTGGGAATTAATATACCTTTTTTGAAGGATCAAGGCGGAAACAAATCAGGGAGTGTTAATCCACTATAGCTGGAGGGAATCCAACATTGCGGTTGATTCACTTGCTCGTTTGGGAAGCTAGGAAGACACTATTTTGTTATATGTTAGTCTTCAGTCTCTTCCCCTTATGTGATTTTTTGTGTTGCAAGGGGATGCCCTTGGACTTCATCATTTTCTCCCCCCTTGAAGGGCCTTGTTTTCAGTTTTCTCTTGTTGTCTATAGAATTAAGAATAATAAAAAATAACCATCAGTCCATTAATTGATGTTTGTACATTTCATAATAAAATATTTCATCTATAATGTTGAATATTTATTTCTTTACATTATGATCCATTCATGAATTGTTTAAATATTGTATCATAGGAAAAATGGAAAACTACACAACTGGTTTATAAGTGATCTACCTCATCTGTCACAATTCTCTTCATAAATATCATTGTTACATCCCCTATTCATGCACTCACGCACTCTCTGAAAGTGTTGGTTACATGAACTCATTCACCCATCCTCATATGCCATATGATGATGACATGCAGGTGGGTTGTGATAATTATAGTGTGGATACTATACCCCTAGTAATAGAGTTACAATATAGTAGGAATAAGAAATATAAATAAATTAATTAAATTCAAAGTGCAAAAAACTACTTATTTAGTACAATATAATGGAAAACAAAAAAATAAAAGTTAATTGTAATGCTTAATAAATAAATAAGGGATAATGTAATGTTCTGATGAAATTTAACTAAATTTGATGATACATGAAATACAAAAAATGACTACTTGACTCAAATAATGAATCAAAAGTCCCTGGTCTGGACACCATATTTGTACATCTCCAAAATCTATCGCATATATAAAAGAAAAATTAATAGCGAAGTACTTTTACTTTTCCAAACCCGCATCCAGGAAAAATTATTCATTATAAATGAAAGTCCAGAATAGGGTGTGAGGTTAACTTAGTAGGTGTATTCCACCATGTATAAAAAATATGAAAAGAAATGTATGCAATAAAGCAATAAAAATGTGTATAAATTTAATAAAATGTTAATTAAATATCACATAAACCTTCTTTGGAACCATTGTGGAATGTATATTATCATGTCTCCCAAACATCCCTACCACAACCATATAACCATAGTAAAACATAATCTATACTGACACTATGCTATAATTTCTCTTATCATGTCTCAAAACCAATCTAAAAAGACCCATATACCCATTGTATAACAAAACATGGGTCCAAACCTGCTATATAATAATAAAACATGTTTTCGAGCATAGCATTGTATATTATAATCATAACATATCATAGGATCATAACATGATATAAATGAATTATAACATGTGCCTGGGTAAAAACCCAATATAAATGTATTGATGTATGATTGTGGGTAAATAGCTAATATATAATCATTACAACATGATCCATTATCAGAACCTGATATATAAGCATTACATAATGTTCAAGGGTCAAAACACATTATATATTTGTTACATCATGTTCTAAAACTCCATTTACATACAAAACGCAATATCACAATATGACCGCATAATACCAAATGGTAATTTTTCTAATGATGATTTACATTAAATTTACTGATTATTCCAATTAAAAAAATAATCCATTTTTAAAAGGATAATCTATATCAAGAAATCACCTAAATAACCTGTCATGGTTAAATAATGAGTAAGCCATTAACTGTTCAATTAAATCAATTATTTTCTCACATTTATTGAGTCCAAAATCTAGATTAAAGACCAATTGGATCCAAAAGGAATATAGGGAATAATCACATGAATAATATTATTTATCATAACACATTATATATAGGGGAAATCACAATTAGTTCAGATAGATGACAAATATCATACCATTGGGTAATGTTTTAAAACCCATAACATTAAATATGAATCAAACAACACTTCCACTGGAAAATTACCATGACAAAGAAGGATAATATGATCAAAATATGTATCCTAGAACAAATAGATAATTATCAAAACGTATTAAGATCAAAACCAACAATAATCATGGTCGACGATTTATACAGTAATGGTAGTAAGAGTATTGTAGTGAAGGGAAAAAACCAAAACAACTGAAAAGTGATTGATTGCTCACATGGGATGTTCAGAATCAATATACTCACTACAAAATCACCTAGATGATTCCCTATTGTCTAGAGGAGAATGTTTTATACGTGTTATAAATAATATCAACCAAAATGTATTGTTTAAAATTGCATGACCAAGTAATACAAGGAGATACATGTAGTTACACAACATGATTTTCTTTTTATAGGGATATGCTGAAAAAAATGAAACCTTATATTATTATTTATTTATATATAAAATTACACGAATTGTAATATAATTACATTATAGGTACATTATATGTGTCATTATTAAGTTAGTGACTTTTAACCGATCAGAAAATGAGTCTCAGAACAATTATATGGTGTGTATTACAATTATATGGTGTGAAACTATTCTATAGATAGTTTTTATAACCATAGATTACTTATAATAACCCAAATCATTTTAAGATTTATAACATTCTATGAAAATTTCATAACACTTTAACCATTTATGTTCAGAATCAATAAATTTTAAAAAATATAAATCTTTGTAATTTATTTCATTTCTCCTAAAAAATTCTCTTCATGTGGATCCGCTTTGGTTTTCTAAGGATTCAACACAACCAAATTGTTGGATTATTCATAAAAAGAAATAAAAAATTATTGTTTACCAAGATGTTTTAAATGTGATAAAAAATAATATTATAGAATCATTAATGACCATCACAGAGAGTGGTGTTGTTAGAAAATAAGGGACCTTACATCCTCCCCACCATATAATAGTTTGTATAATATTTGATCCTACCATCAATATACAGTATATGTAAAAAACATTCTTCTATAATCATACATATCATACATCCTCTCCCAGGTCTCTTCTTAATCATACCCATTCTTCTACTTTTGTGAAACCATTATTATATTTCTACACTGGAGATATATCTCAATTTTATTAACACCCCTTATCAGATTATCATTAAAGGAAGAATCTATATCCATCATGATTCCTAGTAAATATATCAGTTGAGAAGGATATGGATTATATATCTAATGAAAATACATGTTAAATATGTCATTCATTGTAACATAGTATAGTATTAGGGCTAAACAATATCCCAATGTACACACCCATAGAAATTTCATCAATGGACAGACAGAACTGGCCAATATTTATCTCTATTTCTTGATTGCGAATTTCCAAAAACATGAAGTCAACCCTATGGAAAACACATTTACTAAACTCAAACTCTAGAGATTAAATCAGATGGTAAGAATAGGAATTCAATTTTCTATGTGTGGTCACCAACCATATGTAGATCAACTAAAAAATATAAAATGTCTCTAGTATAATAATTGGACATAGATGCTCTAACTCACCGATATTTATCTATCAAAGAGGAGAACAATTTGGACATCAATAAAAATCATAAAATGTTCCATTTTTGATGATTTTGAAGCGATTTTTTTAAGCGAGATCCATGATTTACAATATTTTCTCCCATGAACTACAAAAACCCATAACATATTCACTTAAAAACGATCTAAAAACTATATTGTCTGCTTATATAGATCATTAGTTCACGGATTATTGGATGATCTTAAAATAACATGTGATACCATTCCCTTATGAATACACACATGAAATTAAACATGAAACAAGGATACATATCTTAGAAAATACTCCTCATAACACCATTCAATGGCACTACCTCTTTCCCAAAAAGACTTCATATATCCTCAACTATGAAGGTATCCTTTATAGGTCAGAAGTGGGATGCCTTCATTATTCAATCAAAAATTAACCATGATGAATCATTAATATGGGGTTTCCTCTTTAATCCTATCATAAAATATATAGTTACATCATCTCATTCCCACTAATGAATGTGTAAAGAATTCAATATCCTATATAGCCTCATATTATCATCTTTCAGGTGCTAACAACTGAAATATATCACTATTATAATTTTTACCTCTTTCATCACACATGAACAATAGTAAATTCAATAGAGATTATGATACTTAATTTTCAATCTAGTATGCACTGCAAATCAAGAATCAAGAGCCTATTTCATCGAATACTCATATAAGAATATTGGAAGTCATACTAAGCTTTTAGAAAAAAATACCACTACCAGGAGATCATGATTATTTTGACTCACCTCCATAGAACATGTCGCTCAAAAATAATACCTTCAGGTCAAATAACTAATCTATTATAATCTTTTAAAGATAAATGGGAATAAGAGATATCCAATTCAAAGTTATTTCATCATAGAACTCTATAACATCTAGATATAATTATATAAAGAGGGACACAATCTTATACTCATCACCAGACTCTCTCACTACCACAACATTCTTCATTTGACTCAAAGTATTGGAAATTATGTTGCACATAACCAGTGTATAGTCTAATTCTATGTCAAAACATTGTGGATACATTCACTACCTCATCTTTTAAATGTTCAATTACTGCTATTTAAATATATACATGAGTATTAGGTACTCTATGAATACCGTAATAAATCTCTCACATAATATAATTTCTATAACAAATCATGGATTGTTCTGTTAATACATACTCCAGATCATGACTAGTGTAATTACTCTCAATGTAGTCTCATCTTCCTAGATCCATGAGAAACCACTCTATCCTCATTCATCATAAAATCTCAGAGTCCAACTTTGGATGCATCATAGTACATGGCATATGATTTTCCCAATAGGGGTAATTTGAGGATATATTTTGAGTTCAACATTAGATTTATCTTCTAAAAATATTTCTCACAAGAATATCACCAAAAAAATATTATAACATTCTCAGAAAACCCTAACATCAGTGATTTAAAATGATAGAATATTGGATAAACCCATGAAAATAACATGATAAACCCATAAATATATGAATCTTAGAGAAATTATCGGGTTACATCCAAGATACCATCGATGAATCTTACTATAGGTCTGTTGACAATCCAACATATGATATGAAATGTCCCAATAATTTTACTTTTTCAATATATAAACTATATTTGGTTTTCATTATGTAAACCTGATTCTCTCTAAATATACTATATATGAAGTCATGATGATGTGAATGAGAGTATTCTTAGTGGTATTACAGTATGATTTTGTCAAAAAAATCACTAATGACTTCTACATGAAAGAATTAATTATCCTATTCATCAAGGCCCTAAATATATTCGGTGCATTGGTCCATCCAAATGACAATAATATATACTCATAAAAAAATATATACTCATTAGGGAATTATGTGGTGTGTCTGATAGAAAAACAATCAAAAGAGGATATCTTGATCACAAATAGATCTTATAGATGCTATATTCACCGATCAACTGGTCAAAAATACCATCAATGTATTGATGGGAAATTAGTTATTGACTGCCATCTTGTCCAATATAATAATCTACAAATGTTTGTACAGACCCATTATACTTCTTGGAGAAGAGATCATGAGAACCCCAAAGAGACGTACAATTACATATGAAATATTTTGTTTCTAGTTATTCTGAATGAACTATCATCTCTTGAATCTCTAAGAGTGAAATTTTGTATGGTTGGATAGAAACTATCTCTTCACTCATCATTAACTCGATCATTAACTTGATCTATCACATATGTGCTAAGACACATAACCTGTCGAAAAATCTATTGTAAAAATAATCTACTAGTGGGGGAAATTTTGTGATTTATCCCTCCCCCATCTAGAGAATATCCAGCTACCTGATTCGTGTGAAAATCCAATCTTCACTGAATTGGTCATGCATGTCCTTCTAAGAGATCCAACTCACCTTATTGTGAATAACTGCCTCCTTTTGAAGATAACTGGCTAAGTCTACTCAAATAACAATTGATATGATCCTGGAATAGAACTAGAAAATTCATACCAGGAATCAAATAGACACCCATCATTTCATACACAAATTAATACAAAAAGAAACATTAACCAACAATATCTAGATAAGACACTTTGAAATTTTTTACATTTTATTACTACAGTCTCAACATTATGTTGATGGTAAAAACACCATAAGTCATTTAGATAACTAAACCCAATATGTTTTACAAAAATAGATGATAGTATGTAATGTGATTCTCTTGTATCCTAAAAATAGAAAACTCATGTAGGTGATATAAGAATCATTCCTCTATTATTAGACGATACAACATCAACTATTGCTACTGTAGTGTGCATAACATCCAACTAACTTTACCCTCTTTCATGTTCTCCCATCTCACTACCTTGATTAATTTATTATTCCATGTTCTACTGCCCCTAAAATATTTGACCTTGTCCCCAACCTCATCTAGAATGGTTACTGGAACTCCATATACCTTTATACTATGTTATAGTGGTGACCCTTCCAGAAAAATGCATGTGACATACTAGAACATGATTTTGCTAAAAAGGTGCCCTGGGCTCAGTGGGCCACATGGCCCCAAATGCATCTTCCCAAATTCTAGAGGTTGCCGACTAAAAGTGAGGTCCTGGTGTTTTATTTGGATGACCATGCCATCATTAACAATGTGTAGTGAATCAGGTGAGAATAAACAAAGGTAAATAGATGAAAAAAATATGTAATCAAAAGTCATAGTGTATAATAGATACATCAATTATATTATTTGAAACAACTGCAATAACATTCAAAAATTAATGATGGTATTTTATGTAATAGAAATTTTGAAAACACATATAAAAACAACATACATAACATGTTCCACCATTCATAAATGGAATTTAAGACTCTCTAAAACAACTCATGTTCTAACTCAGTCCTCCATTATCAAGAAGAATAATAAATACCACGTAAACAAGTTTTTGAAATTTTTTACATCCCATTGTCAATTGAAACCATGTAATTTGCCCCGGGTACCAAATGGCACCTGGAGAGGGTGTGTGACCAATCTCAGTTGGTTAACAAAAATGATATCTTTAGCATATATCATCTGTAATGGAAATGTAACTATGTGAAATCATTCTTATATAATTTATAGTATTACAATATGACCAAATAAACATGTAATTGTTTCATCCCTCACCTGGTTTATCAATCTTTAACCAATTCATTCATTAATAATTTGTCAATTTATTATGATAGGTCATATGGGGATGATCCCACACTAACATCACCACCTAATTGTATAAATAGTGAAGGTCCAAAGATGTAACATTTGAACCATGATCAATTATATTTAATGGGGGTTTCCCATGGAAATAACCATGGAAACATAGAGCTCCATAGTCTCTAACTTGGTAATAGTCGTAACCTATCAAGTTGTAGGAGTACAATACCAGGATTTTAGTTCAAGGAATTAAATAATGATGTGACTACCAATTCAATGGCGATAGACCATAGTAAAATGGGGATTTGCAAAGTTTGTACCTGATGGGCTATAACCATGGATCCTACTTGTCTGTAGTGGATCCAGTGAATGAATCCACGATATCCTCTAATGATGTTAAAGGGATACAAGGAGTGTATCAATTGAATAAAATTTCACTACATGACGAATCCTATAGTATCATAATGGGAATCCATAAATAGATAAGGACCAGGATCCATGTCGGTCTCAATTTAAGCATGTCATATCCTTGAATCATAATGGGGCTCTCGAGTGCTCATTGAATTCTATTATTAGAATCCAAATTGATCTCTAATTATCCAATTACTATATGAATGTGAAGTCGTTTAATATTTCATTTGGATCAAGCCTTTCATCTCATTAGTGAAATAAGGTTAAGTAGAATTCGAAAAATTTATCAAGTATTTTATTTCAAGCATTTCATTTCATTAGAGTGGAAGGGAAATTATCATGTAACCATTCATTCAATGCATTTAAGTCATTTTATATGATTTAAAATTCATTTATCTACCATCCATTAATGTTGTAAGTGGTTTTATGGATATCTAACCAATTAATCACTCACATTTAATTATCAATTTGAATAAATTACATTAGGAGGGTCAAGTGGTATGCATACAAGGTGAATTGTATTATAATATTAAAAATATAATTCATGATAATTAATACTATAATGATTATCCTTATAGTGCTCATGTCAAGGCACACTAGAACGGTGGTGAAAATGAGAAAAAATACTAAGAAACAATTATGTAATATCCATCAGTATAGAAGGAATAGAGTTGTATTCATGACTACCATAACGTAATCTATTATTTAGAAATAGAATAACTATACATTTCTAACAAGTATAAGCATGGAATTTTAATTTTATAAAAGGAACCTGATGAAATTAGTGGTCCCCACATAAAAATCCAAAATCAGACAACATTTTTGATGAGTTATAGCCCAACAACCTGAGGGTTGTAAAATCCTTCTCCCCTAGTATTGTCCACTGATTTGTATCGGATTGTACTAGATCAAAGAAGAAATGAAAAATTCCCAAACCCCAATATCTTATTCCAGAAAAAAACTAGAAAACTATTGGCTCAAGGGGACTCAAGTACATACCATTGCATATCCAACGTGATGAACATGAGATCGATCTATTGTCGAATGAAAGAGATATATTGTGTAACACTCCAGGTAAATAAAGAATATGACATTTCATATTTATCCATATTTGTGAATAAAATATTAATTTGACTTTAAAGGGGACGCTATGCTCGATGGCGTACCCAACACGCAACAACGAGTTTCTTGGGAATCTTACGTTGCACTCTAATAATAAAATAATATTATTTTAAATGGTAGTTAACATGTAGCTATTATAATGGCGGGAATGGATATAAATAACTAAAATATGATAATATATGTTTTTTAATGTTTTTACATTTATCCAATAAAAGCTAATGGCTTAAAATACGGAAAGAATTAAATTTTAGGTGTATATGCCCTAGTTTTCACTAAAGGTTCACCTATCGCCTTTTAATGGAGAACTGTCATTAAATATAGTTTTGATCACTCTTATACATTCATTTGGACCAAATGAAACTCATATTAAGAATCGGGACATCAAATTTTACTTTGTGTAATTTTTTGGTATTGTTCCGATAAAGTTCATTTTTTTTGAATAGTGTAGAATGTTGTGTTTTAATTCAAAACCTCTTTTTAATCTAATTTATTTATATGATTAGATAATATTTTGAATTGGTTTTAAAGTGAAATTAGAAAATATTTTTACCATTAAATCTAATAGTGGTCATTGGAATTAATTTCACTTTGAAATCAGACTTAAACTAGTGTCAATCTTTTGATACTTATTGTTTTATAAAAACACGCTATTTTCTCTGACAGCGGGAATTAATTATTAAATTAATTAATGTGACTAATATATTTTGAATTTTGTAAAATAGTCTTCATTTTTTAATTCGGAATAACAAATATAGCTTAGGGTGAATTTTTGGTAATTTTCTGAAAAACTTCAATTTTTGATGAATAGTGAAACCACTAAGTGGTACTTATAAAAACTGATTTTTCATTTAAATGAAATTTTGCCATAATTGTGGTTTGATTTTCGAAAATCCGACATACATTGTTGTCATTAAGAATTAAAATGTTGTTCAATGAGATGAAAATAATTTTTTGGTGAATAGTAACTTATTAAGTTTTTAATCGCGATTAGTGGCAATTAGTGTAGTTTAAGGTAAAAATGATATTATAAGAATGTGAAAACACCATGACACTTGTCCTACACCTATTTGGTGAGTCATGGACGATCAAGACAAGCCATGGTCCAACTTGGGGACCCCATGGAGCCACTTTAGTTGGAAAATGACATTAATATATTTTTATTTAATGTTAAAGTGAAAATGACACTAACTTAAATTGTTTTAATAAATTAATTTTTAAGTGGGGTTATACAAGTCCAAATTTTGATTATAAATAGTCATTGGAAATATAAAAAGATTTACTACATCATAGTAATTTTTATATAATTTTTAGACATTAAATAAATTAAATTATTTCTGACATCATAATGATGGAGTGATGACATCATTATTTAACGATTAAAATAAAATGGAATGATAATGTAAAATCTATGAACTACACATGTCCAAAAATTATTGGATCGGTGGATTCCGAACCTTTATAACCTTATCCACTAATTATATCAATGTGGGACCTTTTAAAACTGAAACACATTTTCAAATAAAGTAATATTTCTTTATTTTCCAAAAGTGCCCATCCTCTCCTCTTATAAAAGGCCCCCACCTCTACCTCATTTCACACACTCCTCAAGCCTTTGGCTCGGCCAAACCCTGCCCATTTACTCTCTCCACACCCCTCTCCTCATCCTAGAGTATTCCCTTTGGTCAGAATCCTTTCAAAGGAAGCCTTTAGGCTCAAATCAAAAGGAGTTACACTTTTAAAGGTAATTCATTCTCTCATGTTCATTTGTTTTATTTTTATTCTCCAACCCCATAAACTCTTTTTATTTATTTCTTTTGTAACAACACCATTATATTCAATATTCTAGGATGTTGTTATAATTTTTATTCGAGCTACACTCCCACACAACTACATCAAATGGTTAAAGAACATACGGTTTCTGTGGATGGCGAAATTCTGCCTCCCGAAACGATGATTGTTCAATACTCATTTAACACCTTAAAAGGTGGCCATTATGATGTCACTATTTTTATATATGATATATAATATGTTTATGTTTTCCTTAAGCTTCTGTTTTTTTCATTTTGGTCATACCTTTATGGTTTCCATTATGGGTAAACGCGATATCTTCATTTAAGGAAGTTCGGACTACCGCCCCCTCAAAGAGATTTGATTCGTTAAATACCATATGTGGGACGTATAAAGGATGGAACTATGATATTATATATGATATTATATTGGAATTATAATATACCTTTATATCATTATTATTCAAATCTATAAAATACGAAATAGAAATGACAGTAGCGTTCATGCGTACGTACGGCTTACCGTCTCCATGAACGGTGCATTTCATTTCTTACCTCTAAATGATTATGTAATGTTATAAATGCATCCATGTAATGGATATATATGACATATATTATATCTAAATCATGAATACAATTCTGGATATAATAAACATTTGACCACACGAACAACATGTAATTGTAAGAAGTCCACTTTCGACTTAAGAACCAAATATCGGCAAAACAAATATTATTAACTTAAATGATTACATAATTCTTATGACATGGTAATAAGTGATATAAAATGAATAATGAACTTGAAAAATGTTCTTAAGAAAGTATAAATAAACTCAAGTTTATTATTCAGGAGAGTAAAGAACGATCGAGTCAAGTCGGACCCGAGGTAAGGGATCTTACTCCTCTCTTTCTTTTTAAGTACACTCTTTTATGTCATTCCCTATAAAGCTCATATTTCTTGTTATTGGGATGATATTTTATATTAAAATTACATTAATTTTTATGTTCATGTGATGAGAGACCCTAATCTCTCTCATCAATCCATTTTGGAAGTTTTGAGTGGCGCCGTTAGGCTGCCGAACTTTCGTAAGAGATCTAACCTCTCTCTTTCCTTTTAATTACACTCCTTTATGTCACTTCTTTTAAGCTCCTCATTGTAATGTTGGGGGGATGCTATTTTATATTACTATTTCTGTACATTTTATTGTCATGTGATGAGATACCCTATTCTCTCTCATCAATCCATTTTGGATGTTTTGAGTGGCACCGTTAGGCTGCCGAATTTTCGTAAGGGATTTTTCATCTCACTCTTATTTTCGTGAGATTTATGCTACATTTGCCACAAATTACATTGATTTGTGTATGTAATTCCCATTATTCTACTCTTTGTGTAATATACTTTCGTTTATGAGTATTTAAATCAATGATCTATTGTCCTTCTTTCATGGGTGTATGTTTTGAAAGATACCCAAGTCGGTAAGGGAACCTTTCACCCTCCTCTTTTTAAAAGACTTCTTTTGTTGGGTCTTTTAATTTACATATTGTTATGTTGGGATATGTTCTCATATATCCTAATTGATGTAAATTTTATGTCCAAGTGATGAGATACACTTTTTATCTCTCATCAACTCATTTTCATGTGATGTCGTTAGTCTGTCAAGGGAATTTTTTAACCCAATTTCGATTTCTTTGGGTTGAACATGTAGTCATTGAATATGTCATCCATTGAATATGTGTGAATGTCCTTTTATTGTTTTAAACATAATATCTTCTTATATTGGGTGTATTTATATTTGTCACACATATTTTTGAGATTGATTTGTCCTTAATTTAAGGATACCTTCTTTATAAGGGATTTCATCACATTTGACATTTCTATTGAGGGTTCATTATTGTTATGCACCAATTCACTCGTATATGGTGTATATACTGTCCTTTGCAGTATTATATCATGAATCCATTTATTCTCATGATATTATAATGTTCTGACGAAATGTTATCCCTCAATTATTGTATTCAAGTGTCTCTAATTTTGGTAAAACCCCTTTAACCAAAATATCGTTTTAAATGTTTTAATTATTTGTTCTTATTAATATCCATGTTTTAAAAATGGTTTTAAGGATTTAGTTATATGGATATTAATGGTTTAAAATTTTAAGCTTCAAGGTGGTATGGGACACTTTGATTCAAAAATCTCTTTATTAAATGTTTTAAATGGTTTTGGAAATGGTTTCTTTTTGAATGGATTCATTATTTCAATACATTAAAATGTTATATTGTGATTGAAATGTGGAAATGATATGTTTCCTTTATGCATGTTTCATGTGATATGTTTATGTTATGGTTCTTGGGAATTGTAATGAAAATGGGTGGTTCTGTGATAAACTAAGGGCGGGTGAGCCCGATATAGCTCTCCAATGCATTGGGTAACGCGAAGGAGTGAAATGTTAAGGTTTCTCCGAAGAGATTTTATGGAATATACTGTGATGGGTATTCCAAACGTAACCAAGAGGGTTACTCCTTATGTAAGAATGTTATGAATTCCTCAATTTACCCTTATGTCTTATGATTTTTATGATTTAATCATGATTTGATGAGGTAGGTTAAAGTGCCTATGTTTTATGGGTAAATTATGATTTCCTTCTTATGTATATATGAACTCATGTTTCCTTTCCATATTTTTATATCCCTTACTGAGATTTTTATGCTCATCCCATGTTTTGAAATGTTTTTTTTTCAGGTCATGGGAAAGGTACATGATAAGATGATAGAGTCAAGGATGTGTTAAGAGAGAATACATGTTTTATTTTCAATATGTTTCCGTTGATGGGAAGAATGAATACAGTCTTTTATGTAACCACTTTGTTTAAATGTGGAATGTAATGCATGTTTCATGATCTAATTCTCTAAAACTCTAAACCTGAAAAGATCCTCAATGTGTAATCTTGTAATAACTCAAGATTAAGTAAGGTTTAAGGCTGGGGCCTTATAGTTGGTATCAAAGGTCGGTTTAGATAACTTTAGAGGTTAGGGTAATCTGTAAGCATAAGTGACATTACCATAATGGTTAGGATTTAAGAACGAGTCCTAGTTTTAGATAAAGTGAATTAGTAAGTGTATCATAGTGTTTATCTTCCTCATTAGTACATGATGGTTTTGTGGATATACTCACACTGACCTTTTTGGTTTCAGTAAATGGCAGGATCTAGCAGGAACCAAAGTAACAGTGGATGTAAAGGAAACTGTGACAGTTTTTTGAGCAAGCAACTGAATGATATGGGAGCTGCAATGAGAACTCTTCTGATTATCCTCAACCAACTATCTGGAGTCATTATTGACCACCTAAACCTTAGAGATTTCTCTAAGGCATCATATATGCTAGAAACAAATCCCTACAGAAGTACAAGTAATAATCATAAAGGTATGTGTGTTCAAAAACCTATGTGTCAAAGATGTGGAAATAAACACCTAGGAAAATGTTTCAAAGGGACCGAAATATGCTATAGATGTGGAAATGAAGGTCATAAAGCAAGAACCTACCATGGAAAAAGGAAGCATCCAGTTGACTCGAGGAAAGGGAAAGAAGTTCTTTCTGAGGGATCAATTGAATGTTTTAAATGTGGTGTGCATGGTCAGTATGAAAACACATGTTCTATGAAGAAGTTTCATGAATGGGGTCACCAAGAGCGTACAAATGTTCGTTTACCAATACCTAATTCCATTCCTATTGAGGATAAAGAAACTGACAATGAACAATAAAAGGTATGTACTATTTCATGACTATTGTTTTCCTATTTTGGAATCCTAAGATATGATTCATGATTTTGTTTGTAGGAAAGAGGTATTTCAAAATAGGTTGGAAAGGAATGGATAATGGATCATGAAGAATGTTGAATGAGTAAGATGTCAACATATAAGGGCTTCAAGAGTTATTGTAAAATTCTTAAGAGTATTAAGTCTCTTTTGATGATGGGGTTACATTAGAAGACTTTTTATATTATGTGTAACCCTGATGTTTAATATAGGAAAATTTTATCCAAGGAATAGTTATCTTTTCTTTTGTGGACATAGTTATAAAGAAGCATTTGGGTTTATATGATCCTTACTTTTGAGGTAATTATGGGTTACTAAATGTTATAATTGAAGTGAAAGGCATGAGATAAAATTGAGGTTAAAATATGTTATGATTATTTTTGAAGATTTTATCTCTTTTTGGGGAATTATTTGAGAATTATATAGTTTTGGAAAAAGGACAACACGCAGACCGTGTGACAACCCGTCGCGTCGGACAAAGCTGCGGGAATCGAACCCACAACCAAAGTGCGACTGGTATTTATCGCCTACCACTGGACTATGTGAAGTCCCTAGTTAGTTTGACTGATTCATTCTAGTTATATGATTTTATGAATTAAGAGTAAGTTGATTTTGGGTTATTTATAAAAAAGATTAACCTATCATGGAGGATATGTGATTAGGTTAATTACTTTTCAATACGAGACTTTAGGAGCAACTGATGTTTTTTGGAGATAAATGTTACGATTTAACTTGGAAGGATATGTGACTAAATCCTTCAAATATTTGGGTTTCAATATTATATTGGTTTAATTTGAAGAATTTTATGGACAAATTGTTTATCGGATGGTCCTCGTTGAACTTTGTGTTTTTTTGGACAAATTTTGAGATTAAGAATAGATTTTCTTTTTTATAAAGGGTTATCCTTTTCTGGATTATCTGATCTTGTAGTAACCTTTTTGGTTTTAGTTTTGGTTAAGGTTTGAAGACATGGGAAATGTATAGTTTTTTTTAGGTGCTCCTCTAGAAGTTGTTTATAGTACTCTTAATGCGAACAAGTCTCCCTAAATACTCGTCTTTTGGAAAAAAAATATGAGTTTGATTAAGGAATCTAGTAAAAGTTGAGAGTCAACATGATAAGTGATTATGTTTCCTTATGAATAAATTCCTCAATAAAAAGTAACTTAAAACAAAAATGTTGTCTATTAACTTTTACTACTGGGGAACCCAACACCGTTTAACCCATCACAAGTTTGTGATTTTCTCATTGTTAACTTTCTCCTAAACATGTTTTCTATCACTCTCCATCAGAACATGACCCTATGTTTTCTCCTCCATGTCCATGTTTTCCTACATGGAGTCCTAGTATGGGTTAACTCGGGTGACCTCTGTGCTTATCTTTCTTTATTTTAAAGTGATTGTTTTACCGACTCTTGTTCTGATGTGGGACTTTCAAGGATGTTTCCAAGCGCAATTTTAAAATTGCGAGGACACAATTACCAAAAGGGGGGAAGGATGTAACAACCCAGGTAAATAAAGAATATGACATTTCATATTTATCCATATTTGTGAATAAAATATTAATATGACTTTAAAGGGGACGCTATGCTTGATGGCGTACCCAACACGCAACAACGAGTTTTTGGGAATCTTACGTTGCACTCTAATAATAAAATAATATTATTTTAATTGGTAGTTAACATGTAGCCATTATAATGGCGAGAATGGATATAAATAACTAAAATATGATTATATATGTTTTTTAATGTTTTTACATTTACCCAATAAAAGCTAAAGGCTTAAAATACGGAATGAATTAAATTTTAGGTGTATATACCCTAGTTTTCACTAAAGGTTCACCTATCGCCTTTTAAAGGATAACTATCATTAAATATAGTTTTGATCACTCTTATACATTAATTTGGACCAAATAAAACTCTTATTAAGAATCGGGAGATCAAATTTTACTTTGTGTAATTTTTTGGTATTGTTCCGATAAAGTTCATTTTTTTATGAATAGTGTAGAATGTTGTGTTTTAATTCAAAACCACTTTTCAATCTAATTTATTTATATGATTAGATAATATTTTGAATTGGTTTTAAAATGAAATTAGAAAATATTTTTACCATTAAATCCAATAGTGGTCATTGGAATTAATTTCACTTTTAAATTAGACTTAAACTAGTGTAAATCTTTTGATATTTATTGTTTTATAAAAACACGCTATTTGCTCTGACAGTGGGAATTAATTATTAAATTAATTAATGTGACTAATATGTTTTTAATTTTGTAAAATAGACTTCATTTTTGAATTCGGAATATCAAATATAGCTTAGGGTGAATTTTTGGTAATTTTCTGAAAACCTTCAATTTTTGATGAATAGTGAAACCACTAAGTGGTACTTATAAAAACTGATTTTTCATTTAAATGAAATTTTGCCATAATTGTGTTTTGATTTTCGAAAATCCGACATACATTGTTGTCATTAAGAAGTAAAATGTTGTTCAATGAGATTAAAATAATTTTTTGGTGAATAGTAACTTATTAAGTTTTTAATCGCGATTAGTGGTAATTAGTGTAGTTTAAGGTAAAAATGATATTATAAGAATGTGAAAACACCATGACACTTGTACTACACCTATTGGGTGAGTCATGGCCGACCAAGACAAGCCATGTTCCAACTTTGGGACCCCATGGAGCCACTTTAGTTGGAAAATGACATTAATATATTTTTATTTAATGTTAAAGTGAAAATGACACTAACATAAATTGTTTTAATAAATTAATTTTTAAGTGGGGTTATACAAATAAAAATTTTTATTATAAATATTCATTGGAAAGCTAAAAAGATTTACTACATCATAGTAATTTTTCTATAATTTTTAGTCATTAAATAAATTAAATTATTTGTGACATCATAATGATGCAGTGATGACATCATTATTTAACGATTAAAATAAAATGGAAAGATAATGTAAAATCTATGAACTACACATGTCCAAAAATTATTGAATGGGTGGATTTCGAACCTTTATAACCTTATCCACGAATTATAGCAATGTGGGACCTTTTAAAACCGAAACACATTTTCAAATAAAGTAATATTTCTTTACTTTCCAAAAGTGCCCCTCCTCTCCTCTTATAAAAGGCCCCCACCTCTACCTCATTTCACACACTCCTCAAGCCTTTGGCTCGGCCAAACCCTGCCCATTTAATCTCTCCACACCCCTCTCCTCATCCTAGAGTATTCCCATTGGTCATAATCCTTTCAAAGGAAGCCTTTAGACTCAAATCAAAAGGCGTTACACTTTTAAAGTTAATTCATTCTCTCATGTTCATTTGTTTTATTTTGCTTCTCCAACCCCATAAACTCTTTTTATTTATTTCTTTTGTAACAAAACCAGTATATTCAATATACTAGGATGTTGTTATAATATTTATTCGAGCTACACTCCCACACAACTACATCAAATGGTTAAAGAACATACGGTTTCTGTGGATGGCGAAATTCTGCCTCCCGAAACGATGATTGTTCAATACTCATTTAACACCTTAAAAGGTGGCCATTATGATGTCACTATTTTTATATATGATATATAATATTTTTATGTTTTCCTTAAGCTTCTGTTTTTTTTCATTTTGGTCATACCTTTATGGTTTCCATTATGGGTAAACGCGATATCTTCATTTAACTAAGTTCGGACTACCGCCCCCTCAAAGTGATTTGATTCGTTAAATACCATATGTGGGACGTATAAAGGATGGAACTATGATATTATATATGATATTATACTGGAATTATAATATACCTTTATATAATTATTATTCAATTCTATAAAATACGAAATAGAAATGAAAGTAGCGTTCATGCGTACGTACGGCTTACCGTCTCCATGAACGGTGCATTTCATTTCTTACCTCTAAATGATTATGTAATGTTATAAATGCATCCATTTACTGGATATATATGACATATATTATATCTATATCATGAATACAATTCTGTATATAATAAACATTTGACCACACGAACAACATGTAATTGTAAGAAGTCCACTTTCGACTTAAGAACCAAATATCGGCAAAACAAATATTATTAACTTAAATGATTACATAATGCTTATGACATGGTAATAAGTGATATAAAATGAATAATGAACTTGAAAAATGTTCTTAAGGAAGTATAAATAAACTCATGTTTATTATTCAGGAGATTAAAGAACGATCGAGTCAAGTCGGACCCGAGGTAAGGGATCTTACTCCTCTCTTTCTTTTTAAGTACACTCTTTTATGTCATTCCCTCTAAAGCTCATATTTCTTGTTATTGGGATGGTATTTTATATCAAAATTACTTTAATTTTTATGTTCATGTGATGAGAGACCCTAATCTCTCTCATCAATCCATTTTGGAAGTTTTGAGTGGCACCGTTAGGCTGCCGAACTTTCGTAAGAGATCTAACCTCTCTCTTTCCTTTTAATTACTCTCCTTTATGTCACTTCTTTTAAGCTCCTCTTTGTAATGTTGGGGGGATTCTATTTTATATTCCTCTTTCTTTAAATTTTATTGTCATGTGATGAGATACCCTATTCTCTCTCATCAATCCATTTTGGATGTTTTGAGTGGCGCCGTTAGGCTGCCGAATTTTCGTAAGGGATTTTTCATCTCACTCTTATTTTCGTGAGATTTATGCTACATTTGCCACAAATTCCATTGAGTGGTGTATGTAATGCCCATTATTCTACTCTTTGTGTAATATACTTTCATTTATGAGTATTTACATCAATGATCTATTATCCTTCTTTCATGGGTGTATGTTTTGAAAGATACCCAAGTCGGTAAGGGAACCTTTCACCCTCCTCTTTTTAAAAGACTTCTTTTGTTGGGTCTTTTAATTTACATATTGTTATGTTGGGATATGTTCTCATATATCCTTATTGATGTAAATTTTATGTCAAAGTGATGAGATACACTTTTTATCTCTCATCAACAAATTTTCATGTGATGCCGTTAGTCTGTCAAGGGAACTTTTTAACCAAATTTCGATTTCTTTGGGTTGAACATGTAGTCATTGAATATGTCATCCATTGAATATGTGTGAATGGCATTTTATTGTTTTAAACATAATATCCTCTTATATTGGGTGTATTTATATTTGTCACACATATTTTTGAGATTGATTTGTCCTTAATTTAAGGATACCTTCTTTATAAGGGATTTCATCACATTTGACATTTCTATTGATGGTTCATTATTGTTATGCACCAATTCACTCTTATAAGGTGTATATACTGTACTTTGCAGTATTATATCATGAATCCATTTATTCTCATGATATTATAATGTTCTGACGAAATGTTATCCCTCAATTATTGTATTCAAGTGTCTCTAATTTTGGTAAAACCCCTTTAACCAAAATATCGTTTTAAATGTTTTAATTATTTGTTCTTATTAATATCCATGTTTTCAAAATGGTTTTAAGGATTTAGTTATATGGATATTAATGGTTTAAAATTTTAAGCTTCAAGGTGGTATGGTACACTTTGATTCAAAAATCTCTTTATTAAATGTTTTAAATGGTTTTGGAAATGGTTTCTTTTTGAATGGATTCATTATTTCAATACATTAAAATGTTATATTGTGATTGAAATGTGGAAATGATATGTTTCCTTTATGCATGTTTCATGTGATATGTTTATGTTATGGTTCTTGGGCATTGTAATGAAAATGGGTGGTTCCGTGATAAACTAAGTGCGGGTGAGCCCGATATAGCTCTCCAATGCATTGGGTAACGCGAAGGAGTGAAACGTTAAGGTTTCTCTGAAGAGATTTTATGGAATATACTGTGATGGGTATTCCAAACGTAACCAAGAGGGTTACTCCTTATGTAAGAATGTTATGAATGCCTCAAGTTACCCTTATGTCTTATGATTTTTATGATTTATTCATGATTTGATGAGGTAGGTTAAAGTGCCTATGTTTTATGGGTAAATTATGATTTCATTCTTATGTATATATGAACTCATGTTTCCTTTCCATATTTTTATATCCCTTACTGAGATTTTTATGCTCATCCCAAGTTTTGAAATTTTTTTTTTCAGGTCATGGGAAAGGTACATGATAAGATGATAGAGTCAAGGATGTGTTAAGAGAGAATACATGTTTTATTTTCAATATGTTTCCGTTGATGGGAAGAATGAATACGGTCTTTTATGTAACCACTTTGTTTAAATGTGGAATGTAATGCAAGTTTCATGATCTAATTCTCTAAAACTCTAAACCTGAAAAGATCCTCAATGTGTAATCTTGTAATAACTCAAGATTAAGTAAGGTTTAAGGCTGGGGCCTTATAGTTGGTATCAAAGGTCGGTTTAGATAACTTTAGAGGTTAGGGTAATCTTTAAGCATAAGTGACATTAACATAATGGTTAGGATTTAAGAACGAGTCCTAGTTTTAGAGAAAGTGAATGAGTAAGTGTATCATTGTGTTTATCTTCCTCATTAGTACATGATGGTTTTGTTGATATACTCACACTGACCTTTTTGGTTTTAGTAAATGGCAGGATCTAGCAGGAACCAAAGTAACAGTGGATGTGAAGGAAACTGTGACAGTTTTTTGAGCAAGCAACTGAATGATATGAGAGATGCAATGAGAACTCTTCTGATTATCCTCAACCAACTATCTGGAGTCATTATTGACCACCTTAACCTTAGAGATTTCTCTAAGGCATCATATATGCTAGAAACAAATCCCTACAGAAGTACAAGTAATAATCATAAAGGTATGTGTGTTCAAAAACCTATGTGTCAAAGATGTGGAAAGAAACACCTAGGAAAATGTTTCAAAGGGACAGAAATATGCTATAGATGTGGAAATGAAGGTCATAAAGCAAGAACCTACCATGGAAAAAGGAAGCATCCAGTTGACTCGAGGAAAGGGAAAGAAGTTCATTCTGAGGGATCAATTGAATGTTTTAAATATGGTGTGCATGGTCAGTATGAAAACACATGTTCTATGAAGAAGTTTCGTGAATGGGGTCACCAAGAGCGTACAAATGTTCGTTTACCAATACCTAATTCCATTCCTATTGAGGATAATGAAACTGACAATGAACAATAAAAGGTATGTACTATTTCATGACTATTGTTTTCCTATTTTGGAATCCTATGATATGATTCATGATTTTGTTTGTAGGAAAGAGGTATTTCAGAATAGGTTGGAAAGGAATGGATAATGGATCATGAAGAATGTTGAATGAGTAAGATGTCAACATATAAGGGCTTCAAGAGTTATGGTGAAATTCTTAAGAGTATTAAGTCTCTTTTGATGATGGGGTTACATTAGAAGACTTTTTATATTATGTGTAACCCTGATGTTTAATATAGGAAAATTTTATCCAAGGAATAGTTATCTTTTCTTTTGTGGACATAGTTATAAAGAACCATTTGGGTTTATATGATCCTTACTTTTGAGGTAATTATGGGTTACTAAATGTTATAATTGAAGTGAAAGGCATGAGATAAAATTGAGGTTAAAATATGTTATGATTATTTTCGAAGATTTTATCTCTTTTTGGGGAATGATTTGAGAATTATATAGTTTTGGAAAAAGGACAACACGCAGACCGTGTGACAACCCGTCGCGTCGGACAAAGCTGCGGGAATCGAACCCACAACCAAAGTGCGACTGGTATTTATCGCCTACCACTGGACTACGTGAAGTCCCTAGTTAGTTTGACTGATTCATTCTAGTTATATGATTTTATGAATTAAGAGTAAGTTGATTTTGGGTTATTTATAAAAAAGATTAACCTATCATGGAGGATATGTGATTAGGTTAATTACTTTTCAATACGAGACTTTAGGAGCAACTGGTTTTTTTTGGAGATAAATGTTACGATTTTACTTGGAAGGATATGTGACTAAATCCTTCAAATATTTGGGTTTCAATATTATATTGGTTTACTTTGAAGAATTTTATGGACAAATTGTTTATCGGATGGTGCTCGTTGAACTTTGTGTTTTTTTGGACAAATTTTGAGATTAAGAATAGATTTTCTTTTTATAAAGGGTTATCCTTTTCTGGATTATCTGATCTTGTAGTAACCTTTTTGGTTTTAGTTTTGGTTAAGGTTTGAAGACATGGGAAATGTATAGTTTTTTTAGGTGCTCCTCTAGAAGTTGTTTATAGTACTCTTAATGCGAACAAGTCTCCCTAAATACTCGTCTTTTGGAAAAAAATATGAGTTTGATTAAGGAATCTAGTAAAAGTTGAGAGTCAACATGATAAGTGATTATGTTTCCTTATGAATAAATTCCTCAATAAAAAGTAACTTAAAACAAAAATGTTGTCTATTAACTTTTACTACTGGGGAACCCAACACCGTTTAACCCATCACAAGTTTGTGATTTTCTCATTGTTAACTTTCTCCTAAACATGTTTTCTATCACTCTCCATCAGAACATGACCCTATGTTTTCTCCTCCATGTCCATGTTTTCCTACATGGAGTCCTAGTATGGGTTAACTCGGGTGACCTATGTGCTTATCTTTCTTTATTTTAAAGTGATTGTTTTACCGACTCTTGTTCTGATGTGGGACTTTCAAGGATGTTTCCAAGCGCAATATTAAAATTGCGAGGACACAATTCTCAAAAGGGGGGAAGGATGTAACACCCCAGGTAAATAAAGAATATGACATTTCATATTTATCCATATTTGTGGATAAAATATTAATATGACTTTAAAGGGGACGCTATGCTTGATGGCGTACCCAACACGCAACAACGAGTTTTTGGGAATCTTACGTTGCACTCTAATAATAAAATAATATTATTTTAAATGGTAGTTAACATGTAGCCGTTATAATGGCGGGAATGGATATAAATAACTAAAATATAATTATATATGTTTTTTAATGTTTTTAAATTTACCCAATAAAAGCTAAAGGCTTAAAATACGGAAAGAATTAAATATTAGGTGTATATACCCTAGTTTTCACTAAAGGTTCACCCATCGCCTTTTAAAGGAGAACTATCATTAAATATAGTTTTGATCACTCTTATACATTCATTTGGACCAAATAAAACTCTTATTAATAATCGGGACATCAAATTTTACTTTGTGTAATTTTTTGGTATTGTTCCGATAAAGTTCATTTTTTTATGAATAGTGTAGAATGTTGTGTTTTAATTCAAAACCAATTTTCAATATAATTTATTTATATGATTAGATAATATTTTGAATTGGTTTTAAAGTGAAATTAGAAAATATTTTTACCATTAAATCCAATAGTGGTCATTGGAATTAATTTCACTTTTAAATTAGACTTAAACTAATGTACATCTTTTGATATTTATTGTTTTATAAAAACACGCTATTTGCTCTGACAGCGGGAATTAATTATTAAATTAATTAATGTGACTAATATGTTTTGAATTTTTTAAAATAGACTTCATTTTTGAATTCGGAATATCAAATATAGCTTAGGGTGAATTTTTGGTAATTTTCTGAAAACCTTCAATTTTTGATGAATAGTGAAACCACTAAGTGGTACTTATAAAAACTGATTTTTCATTTAAATGAAATTTTCCCATAATTGTGTTTTGATTTTCAAAAATCCGACATACATGGTTGTCATTAAGAAGTAAAATGTGGTTCAATGAGATTAAAATAATTTTTTGGTGAATAGTAACTTATTAAGTTTTTAATCGCGATTAGTGGTAATTAGTGTAGTTTAAGGTAAAAATAATATTATAAGAATGTGAAAACACCATGAAACTTGTACTACACCTATTGGGTGAGTCATGGCCGACCAAGACAAGCCATGGGCCAACTTGGGGACCCCATGGAGCCACTTTAGTTGGAAAATGACATTAATATATTTTTATTTAATGTTAAAGTGAAAATGACACTAACATAAATTGTTTTACTAAATTAATTTTTAAGTGGGGTTATAAAGTCCAAATTTTGATTATAAATATTCATTGGAAAGCTAAAACGATTTCCTACATCATAGTAATTTTTCTATAATTTTTAGACATTAAATAAATTAAATTATTTGTGACATCATAATGATGCAGTGATGACATCATTATTTAACGATTAAAATAAAATGGAATGATAATGTAAAATCTATGAACTACACATGTCCAAAAATTATTGGATGGGTGGATTTAGAACCTTTATAACCTTATCCACGAATTATATCAATGTGGGACCTTTTAAAACTGAAACACATTTTCAAATAAAGTAATATTACTTTACATTGCAAAAGTGCCCCTCCTCTCCTCTATAAAAGGCCCCCACCTCTACCTCATTTCAAACACTCCTCAAGCCTTTGGCTCGGCCAAACCCTGCCCATTTACTCTCTCCACACCCCTCTCCTCATCCTAGAGTATTCCCTTTGGTCAGAATCCTTTCAAAGGAAGCCTTTAGGCTCAAATCAAAAGGAGTTACACTTTTAAAGGTAATTCATTCTCTCATGTTCATTTGTTTTATTTTGCTTCTCCAACCCCATAAACTCTTTTTATTTATTTCTTTTGTAACAACACCAGTATATTCAATATACTAGGATGTTGTTATAATATTTATTCGAGCTAAACTCCCACACAACTACATCAAATGGTTAAAGAACATACGGTTTCTGTGGATGGCGAAATTCTGCCTCCCGAAACGATGATTGTTCAATACTCATTTAACACCTTAAAAGGTGGCCATTATGATGTCACTATTTTTATATATGATATATAATATGTTTATGTTTTCCTTAAGCTTCTGTTTTTTTCATTTTGGTCATACCTTTATGGTTTCCATTATGGGTAAACGCGATATCTTCATTTAAGGAAGTGCGGACTACCGCCCCCTCAAAGTGATTTGATTCGTTAAATACCATATGTGGGACGTATAAAGGATGGAACTATGATATTATATATGATATTATACTGTAATTATAATATACCTTTATATCATTATTATTCAATTCTATAAATTATGAAATAGAAATGAAAGTAGTGTTCAAGCGTACGTACGGCTTACCGTCACCATGAACGGTGCATTTCATTTCATACCTCTAAATGATTATGTAATGTTATAAATGCATCCATGTACTGGATATATATGACATATATTATATCTAAATCATTAATACAATTCTGGATATAATAAAAATTTGACCACATAACAACATGTAATTGTAAGAAGTCCACTTTCGACTTAAGAACCAAATATCAGCAAAACAAATATTATTAACTTAAATGATTACATAATGTTTATGACATTGTAATAAGTGATATAAAATGAATAATGAACATGAAAAATGTTCTTAAGGAAGTATAAATTAACTCATGTTTATTATTCAGGAGATTAAAGAACGATCGGGTCAAGTCAGACCCGAGGATAGGGATCTTACTCCTCTCTTTCTTTTTAAGTACACTCTTTTATGTAATTCCCTCTAAAGCTCATATTTCATGTTATTGGGGTGATATTTTATATTACACTTACTGTAATTTTTATGTTCATGTGATGAGAGACCCTAATCTCTCTCATCAATCCATTTTGGAAGTTTTGAGTGGCGCCGTTAGGCTGCCGAACTTTCGTAAGAGATCTAACATCTCTCTTTCCTTTTAAGTACTCTCCTTTATGTCACTTCTTTTAAGCTCCTATTTGTAATGTTGGGGGGATGATATTTTATATTCCTCTTGCTTTACATTTTATTGTCATGTGATTATATACCCTATTCTTTCTCATCAATCCATTTTGGATGTTTTGAGTGGCGCCGTTAGGCTGCCGAATTTTCGTAAGGGATTTTTCATCTCACTCTTATTCTCGTGAGATTTATGCTACATTTGCCACAAATTCCATTGAGTGGTGTATGTACTGCCCATTATTCTACTCTTTGTGTAATATACATTCGTTTATGAGTATTTACATCAATGATCTTTTGTCCTTCTTTCATGGGGTGTATGTTTTGAAAGATACCCAAGTCGGTAAGGGAACCTTTCACCCTCCTCTTTTTAAAAGACTTATTTTGTTGGGTCTTTTAATTTACATATTGTTATTTTGGGATATATTCTAATATATCCTTATTGATGTAAATTTTATGTCCAAGTGATGAGATACACTTTTTATCTCTCATCAACTCGTTTTGATGTGATGCCGTTAGGCTGTCAAGGGAACTTTTTAACCCAATTTTGATTTCTTTGGGTTGAACATGTAGTCATTGAATATGTCATCCATTGAATATGTGTGAATGGACTTTTATTGTTTTACACTTAATATCCACTTATATTGGGTGTATTTATATTTGTCACACATATTTTTGAGATTGATTTGTCCTTAATTTAAGGATACATTCTTTATAAGGGATTTCATCACATTTGACATTTCTATTGAGGGTTAATTATTGTTATGCACCAATTCACTCTTATATGGTGTATATACTGTACTTTGCAGTATTATATCATGAATCCATTTATTCTCATGATATTATAAAGTTCTGACTAAATGTTATCCCTCAATTATTGTATTCAAGTGTCCTTAATTTTGGTAATACCCCTTTAACCAAAATATCGTTTTAAATGTTTTAATTATTTGTTCTTATTAATATCCATGTTTTCAAAATGGTTTTAAGGATTTAGTTATATGGATATTAATGGTTTAAAATTTTAAGCTTCAAGGTGGTATGGGACACTTTGATTCAAAAATCTCTTTATTAAATGTTTTAAATGGTTTTGGAAATGGTTTATTTTTGAATGGATTCATTATTTCAATACATTAAAATGTTATATTGCGATTGTAATGTGGAAATGATATGTTTCCTTTATGCATGTTTTATGTGATATGTTTATGTTATGGTTCTTGGGCATTGTTATGAAAACGGGTGGTTCCGTGATAAACTAAGGGCGGGTGAGCCTGATATAGCTCTCCAATGAATTGGGTAACGCGAAGGAGTGAAATGTTAAGGTTTCTCCGAAGAGATTTTAAGGAATATACTGTGATGGGTATTCCAAACGTAACCAAGAGGGTTACTCCCTACGTAAGAATGTTATGAATGCCTCAAGTTACCCTTATGTCTTATGATTTCTATGATTTATTCATGATTTGATGAGGTAGGTTAATGTGCCTATGTTTTATGGGTAAATTATGATTTTATTCTTATGTATATATGAACTCATGTTTCCTTTCCATATTTTTATATCCCTTACTGATCTTTTTATGCTCATCCCAAGTTTTGAAATGTTTTTTTTCAGGTCAAGGGAAAGGTACATGATAAGATGATAGAGTCAAGGATGTGTTAAGAGAGAATCCATGTTTTATTTTCAATATGTTTCCGTTGATGGGAAGAATGAATACGGTCTTTTATGTAACCACTTTGTTTAAATGTGGAATGTAATGCAAGTTTCATGATCTAATTCTCTAAAACTCTAAACCTGAAAAAATCCTCAATGTGTAATCTTGTAATAACTCAAGATTAAGTAAGGTTTAAGGCTGGGGCCTTATTTATTGAATCTAAGGATACATCTTAAAAAATACCCAAATTGAGAGATAAATATTTAATTATTTCATATCCTTGGATTAGGGATGATGGAGGTGGATTAATATATAATTAAGGGAACAGTTATAAATTTAACCAAAAATTAACAAATTCACGATTTGTCCACATGATTTGAAAAATCCCTCACAAACCGTAAATGGTTACCTAGGATAAAGGGGTACAATCACAATTATTAAGCATAACCATGCTCCAACCATGAAAGGTGGATCTGTCTGAAAACAATACCTGCACGGTTTTCTAAACCATGTCTAATTCCTTCACTGTTTACTCTATGTTGTGCACCAACTATATTTTACACAAAAAGATAGGTTTTGGAATTTTAACATTCCTCGAACACCGTGAATACCTTTGATAACAGATTATGGATATGTTTAATGATAAAGAAATTATTTAGACCAAATATTTTAGGATACATACCTGAGTGGAAAAGAAGGTTCATACATTGTTTATGTGATGATCCCCTTCCACAAGTCTTTTATCAAAAATTCTCATAGAACATATGATTATGACCCAGTATACCATAGATATGAGAAAAAACTATGTGGTGTGGAATCTGTTGATAATGTGGACAAAACTACCACTTGAAAAGAATAAAAATGGAACATGGTCCTGAGATGGCTATCAACAACTCTACCTACAACATCCTTAGAGAAAACAATCGTAGATGTGCTTTGTGAATCCCAAGGAATATATCCTAGTAGTTAGTGTTGAATCATCATACCAACTACTCAAGGAATCTCTTGTACTCACTTTTATTATGAGTTCATCATTCTTCTCTTCCTCAGAACTACTCAAAAAACATCCACATGTTACCTGATATCATAGAGAATACAATTCTGAAAATGTTTCATTATGGATATCTCATCATCTTCTAAATATTTAAAAAATTATATTGTTTGGGTAAGCATCTAACATAGTCGAAATAATAAATTCAATCGTAGTATAGTATAATGAACTCATCATATTTTACAAAAATGGAATTCATGATATAGATATTTATTCATATAATCATCTCTATGTCCTTCAATGATAGCTCTTCCTTCTTCTAAACTTACACTAGATTTTTCCACCAAAATTGGGTTGAAAAATGAATTATGTATGCATCATGATTCACCCTACTATATACAGGTGTCTCAAGAGCGTTAATGATCATTTTAACTAACTTGATCAGGAACATGGCTACATGGGGAAAACCCTCCCTAGTGAATGTAGGTTGATGCTACACCTGAAATACCCTTGTCATCTAAAACTTCAATGGAACAATAAAAACAGGTATCCACTTTAATAGATCAAATGACACTTATAAATCTAAGGTGAATATGGCCATCCATATAATCCTTATGATCTTTTTCTAGATACGGATCACCTATGTAAAGATCATGCTAATTTCCACACTCCTGAAAATCATTTAAAATACAATAAGGATTCATTTTCTCTCTGAGAAGAACACACACTTAGTTCACTGTGAAATAATAACATCAACCTCAACATGTGACTACCATAGATAAAAACTAACTCCTGGCCTCTATATAAATGACCAATAATTTATATTTCATTACATAATAGTTCCTTCATTTCATTTATCTGGTACACAAGATATATCATATCATATTCAACATTGAAAATATATATTACATGTATATAAATATTCCCCTAGCACAAACCATTCGTGTCATTATATATCCCCATGTTCCTTTCATGATGCATGTATAATCATCAAAAGACATACCAAAAGAATGAGTAATAATATCATGAAAAAATTAACATCACAAAACATGTGAAACACTCGGGATTGAAATAATATCAAATAAAACATGAAAAAAACATAAAATACAATCCACCCTTGGTCACTCAGTTTACCCCCCATACATGGGTTGTTTAATCCCGTTCACAACCTCATTAACATGTCTTGATACGTCCAATTCTCATTTATACTATGTCCCCATAAGAAAGAAATAGAAATGAAATCTACCATCTAATATGACTTTGTAACATCACATGTTCCAGTACCCTATCATGTTGCTAGAAAGCGTTTTTTGTGATACCTCAAGTGTGCCACCTCGAATTCCAGATGTCCTTGACTAGTAGGGGTGTGATAAGTATTCTGTGGGGACTATACAATTATGTTACATTATTACAACACAACAAAAAAAGGGATATAAATAAATTAATAAATATCAGAGTATATAAAACATTGGTAATAATAAAATATAGTTGAAACGAAATTATACTACCAAACTAAATAATAAGATAAACAAATACAGATGAATGTAATATTTTCCTGGAATGCAATTAAATTCAATGTTATAAATAATAAAAATAAATGAATTTAAGAATCAAATAATTGCTCAAGATTCCTTAGTCTGTAATCCCACGTCGTCCCCACCTCTAATACACTTCCCATCAAGATTGAGATAATAAAAAATGGATATTTTTTCCATTTCCAAACTAAAATCCACATAATCTTATCGAGTATCAAATAGTGGCATGAATAGTGTGTTAGTATTAGTATGTAGGATGAAAGTACTATGTATAAACAAAACAATCTAATAACACCTGAATAAATGAAGTAAAAAACACGTGCATTAATTAATTAATTCAAACTAAACAACACCAGATCAGCATGCTTCGGCACCATTGTGGAATATCTCTAATCATTCACCACAACCAGACCAACCATAACCATATTATCATAGAAAAAAATAACCTTCATGGGTGCCATGCTGGAATGTCTCTTAGGATGTCTCATAACCATGCAACCATAACAATATATAAATTTTATTACAAATCACTCAAAATATCCTTGTATATAAGAAAATCAAAAAATTTTAAGGAAAAACATGTTATATAATCATTATGTAATATTCTAGTGTCAGAACATGATATATATGTTTTACAACATGTTCTAATGTCAAAACCCAAAATATAAGAATTATAGAATTTTCTAATGTAAAAACAGAATATATAATAATTACATGATTCTCTAGGTCGTAAAATGTTATATAATAATCACAACATCATTTAGGGTTAGAACCAGATATATAATCTTTACACCATTCTCAATAATGCATACCCAACAAAAATAGTACCACAATGTGACCACATATGAATAAATGATAAATTATTCTATTTAACATTTTTATTTCAATTTACATGTTATTCTTATTAGTCATATAATCAATTTTACTATAGGAATATATATTATGTAATTATTAGAATCAAGTGTAATGATTAAATCATGTGTAATCCATTAATAATTCATTTAAGTCATGATTTCATTCCCTTGAATGGTTTTCAATGGTATGGTCAATTACAAATTGAACCCCAAGAGGCTCCAAGGAATAATATCATTTATATTTGATTTATGTAGCCACATGTTATGTTTTATAAAATGATTAGACACGCTACATTTAACTTTTAATAAAACAACCCATCCAATGGGAAACACCCATGAGGAAGAAGGTACAGATGGTTGCAAGAGGTCTTGTATAACACAACTAACAATGATAAAAAAACTACAACAGTTTAAGTGTTTCATTACAACTGTTAAAGTAGTAAGGTAGAGAATGTAAAACCTAACCGAAAACAATTTCCATGGATTTATTTGTTAAATTTTATTTAAAAATCATGATAAGAACACCAAAATCACATGGAGGTTTTCCTTTGCTTGAGATGAAGATGCTTCATGAGGGTTAGTAATATAATAAACCACACTACAATTTTTAAAACTATAGGTTGGGGAATTACACGGTGATTAATTTAGTTACATGAGTTCATTAATTTTTATAGGGATATATTGAAATATTCATCACCAAAAATTATTATTTATTACATTAAAGAATTACATGATGTGTAATATAATTATACAACAGGTACATTTTTTATTCCATGAATTAGTTTATGACATGTAACCATTCATGACATTTATTTGGAAGCAATTACATGGTTTGTTATAGTTAAAAATCATGTAAATTTACTATAGATATCTTTTCATCCTTGTTTCTTTATAAAAAACATAAACACTATTAGTATTCTCAACATATAATGTTTCCATTATATAGGGAAGCCATTTTATGCATTTAATCCATTTATTACAAAAATACAGATATTCAGACAATAAGTCATTTCCCTAACAGATGCTCTCAATGTGGATCCTCTATGGTTATCTCATGTTTCCTTGCAACCTATTATTTCATATATTCAAAAAAAAATACTTCCTTAAAGAAAAATGGACACCAATGATTATTGAAAATAGAACACTAATCAAACTAACAAATTAACAAAAAATACTCATTAAGATACATACATAAAAAATCCGTGATCTTAAAAGAATAATTCGTTTACATGTCATATTATATACCTTCCTTAATAAACTAGATAAAAGAATCAAATTAATGTTTGAGATTAGATCCTCAGAAAGGGTAAACAATAACGATTTAAAATATCACATGGTCATAAAAAGAGCATAATGGGTGATAATATTTTCACAACCTTTGAAAACCATGCCCTATATAAATGTAGACTGGTTCACTCATTGTGATATGGGTATCAAATTAGACACTCATATGACATTTTTGAAATCTAAAATAGGTCTATGCTTAATTTAATGGAAAATAAATCTACGGCTATACCTAAACATATTGACATACAATTCAGGACTATAATAAATCATATAGACATGAAAAATGGTTCCATGAATGAAATTTTCAAAAAGAAATTGGGATCATGCATAAGATATTTACATAATAATTTATACATCCCTAATCAATGAATTATTTGGTTTCAACAGACCAAATAACCACATAATCATAGTCCATTTATATAAATGAAAAATGATCATAAATAATTCCCAATAAATTCATAAAATAACCCTCGGAAAATATACGGGATTCGTAATCATCAAATAGTAATATTCCTAAACAACAAAGACAACGATGAAGGATGATATAATCGGTCCATAACAGTAGTTAATCATAATTAACATAATTATACTATATCAGGGATGAATAATTCATAGAGTATTTGATGTATATTTATCCATTAAAATACAATTTTATTATTAAAATATTTACATTAAAAAAAAATTTCTAAAAAAAATTGATAATTCTTTAAGGAACCATTTATACATTTAATAAAATAATAAATTCATTGAATTTTTATAATATTGGTAATATTAATTCATATTATATAAGTTAAATGAAAAATATTCTTTTGAAAATGATGTAAAAATATCAAAAACATTCATGTTTAGACAATTGCATGATGATTTCTTTTAATGTTTTTTTCTAAAAATAAATCTTGCCTAAAAAAATATTTAAAAATATTTCAATATTATTTAAAACATTTTTGAAGAAGAAAATAATAAAATGATAGATATATATGAAATATATTCCTAGATAAATAATAAAAAATATTAGATTTAATATAATAATGTCCACTTGGTCTCAAGATTATAAAGATAGAGGAGAATTAAATAAACACATTTACTATTAAAAAATAACAATATAAGTAAAAAAAATTATAGGGATTAATCAGATGAAGATCAAATAATTTTACCTACTATTAATTCCACCATAATAAAATTAGGTCATAATTGGTTCAAAATATAAATCCATTACTACATTTGTAAAATTTGAATCATAATCCCCATAAATGAAATAAAATTAAAATGAAACATCAAATAACATGAATATAAAGGAATTCCTGATATATCATTTTTAATGGGATTTAGAAAAAACTCCTAATTGAAGATAAATGGATAGCATATCATATGTATTAATGAATACAATTTGGAATGACAAACCCTTAAATCAAATCCTTTCTTCCATCTTGCACAATCCTGTTTTTGAAAACAGTCTATAAAACATTCAATAAAACATTTTTCATACAAAACATAATAGCACATGTACCAAATCATAATAATTGAATTGCAATTTAGAATAATTCCAATAGAATTACAAGGGAACATCATTTAATTATAGGCATGATCATTTAGAATAATAAGTAAAATACATTATAAATATGTATGACATATGAAAATGCAGGTACAAATTCAACAACTGAGAGTAATACATAATTAGAGTTGCGCATAAATTTAATAACATCGAGATCACACACTGATTAATAAATCACTCATTTCTAATCAAACATCATTCCTTAAGAATTTACTTTTTATACTTATAAGTACTGGCTCTTAACCCTGGATATAATACTAGTAGAATATCCACTTGGTTAATTAATTATCATACACATAATTAGGGAACATATAATATCAGACCATGTCATGACATCGTGTCAAGACTCTAAAATACCAATGGATTCGTAACATGACATAATTTTCTCATGAAAACTATTGATGCATCGAGGGGATTTCATTAAACAATCCCCAACCCATTATACCGAGTCTACACATTCCTTATATTCCACAAATGGTCGTATATTCAAAATGTCCCATACCATTTTTAATATTTAATTTTCTCATATCACATTATTCAAAGTGTCCCATTCTACATTGAATAATTAAATTCATTACATAAAAGGTCATAAGTGTTCAAATTTCATTCATTATAATTTACATGTATATAGTGAATCAGGGATATAATTGTTAATAACAGAACAATGAACTGCTTAGCTATGTAATTAACTGTTGAGAATGATAAGTAGATTATGGTATCTGTGATGAAAACTAATGTAATGAAAGGGATAAAAGATTGGTTACATAGAATGCTAACTCTAAAATTCTATGACTATATTATCAGTACATATTGGAATCTCACCTGGATACATATTAAATTAAAATATAATGTAAATATTTCAGGTGGGGTATTAAAATGATATATTCTAATACATTTATTACTGAATCGATTTGGTATAACACATCACTATTGTATACATAATGCTAAAAATTGAATTTATGAGATTTAACCAAAACTAACACCATTTAATATAAAAATATGTAATTCATAAATAAGAATATAAATGTTGCAATACTCAAAATATTGTATACTTCCACTCTCAACTATTATTAGCCACATCATAAATAAAATATTTGGAATATCCACAATTAGGGTTTGTGTAAATTATTCATATAAAAGGATGTATATAAAGAGTATTATTTTAAATAAAAACGTATTTTGAAAACACTTACATTATTTTTTTCATAGTAATCCTGGAAAAATTCTATGTAAATTTGAGGATCAATGTTTATCTGCATACACATATTTTCACACATCTGAATACACATAAAACATTAAATGTTTTAAACCAAAAAATCCATTTACACCCTTATAAATTTAATATATTGGCCTCAATAATTAACATGAGTCCCTAAAACATAAAATTGAAATATAAATTTTATAAGGGTTTATATATTAAACAAACTTACATAATGGATTATATAAACATATGTAAGATACATGTATAACGTAGTCATACTCCAAAGTAAGAGGGCACATTCATATTTACCAAAAACAAAAATTAATCATAGAATCTCAATGTTAAAAGACTTAAAATTTGTACAAAAGGTGAGTTATACAAACAATATAACTATATTCAACCTTGTATAAATATATATATATAGATATATAATAATGTTTTGTACAAAAAATAATTCCTTATGTTATAAAACTCTACTTATACTTGAGATTCGATGTTTAAATGTCTTCACGCTGGATATAATAAAGAACTATGTAAAATGATATGTTTATATATATATATATATACATTACCAAATATACAAATATGGTATGTAAACAAGTTATGCATGGGATAAATTATTCTTCGGGTCTAATAATACAAAAGTACACTAAAAGCCAGAAGTCCTAAATCAGGTATAAGAGGGTTTATGTTCGATCTGCAATGATATATACTTATATATATGAGTATATATATATAAATTTATACACCTTAAACACAACAGGGCAAAAGTGATTCTTTTACCTTAGTTCGAGGAGTAGGAGGGGCACGAGAAGACTCATGTGATCATTCTGGAGGATTGAGTGGGGGTAGAACCATGGGGTACTTGGGGTAAAATAGGTGGTTTATAAACTATATTATTAATAAAATATGATGGATATTTTAAATGATACTACAAAAAAACTAATCCCTGAATTGTTTATTAAAAGACCAAGGAAAATTCCTTGTTGAAAACGTGATAAATGAGGGAGTCTAGTGAGGTGGAGGGTGAAAAATGAAGAGAAGAGGGGATACAGTTACTGGGGAAAGACACTCAATTTATAAAAAGAAGACACTATAGGAAGAGAAGACCCAAAAAATGAATGGATGTCTAGGATCTGATCTGGCCATGGTCTGATGGTTGGGGTTCATCCTCATGATTTTAATGGACAGATGGTTGCGATTAGAATGTATGAGATCCAACGGATCATGGAGACTTTGTGTTTTAAAATTTCTCAGATGACTGAGATTAGATATGTGTCGGATGGGACAATGCACAAAAAAGAGGGACTAAGCTGTGGTCACTATGGATCTAGTGTCGAACCAAAACGGACGACCCAAATCACACTCAATGAGTTCCACTACTACATATATGTCTTATAAAATGCTAAAACCTTCTTTAACAGCACTAAAAAAGAGCTGTTAATCTCGGCACAGATAAAGGGGGGCCCCTTTTTCAGCAGTAAAACTAGCGCTGATAAAGGGTCACCATTATCAGTGCTAAAAAAAGTGCTGATAAATGTGCTCCTTTAGCAGCACGAAGCAACCGCTAATAAAGGTAGTATTTGTGAGTGCTATTTTCAGCGCTGATAAATGTATAATATACCAGCGCTCAAAATAGCGCTGATAAACACTCACTTTATCAGTGCTATTTTGAGCGCTAATAAAAACTACCTTTATCAGTGCTCAAAATAGAGCTGATATATTATCCATTTCTCATCACTTAACTAGCGCTGATAAAGGCCAAATATCCTGTGAAAAACCAAAACCTGCACAGATCCTACATAGATCATGGAAAAATTACAACACCTACACACAGCACAAACAACACCTGCACACAGCACATACAACAGCCACACACAAAGCACAGAAGAAAAAAAATTCTATACACATTTACTTGAAATCTTGAATACAAAACAACACACTGCTATATAAATATCAAGCAATGTTTAATTTGGTTACAATTATAATTATCCAACATAGATAAAAAATAATTATATTCCATCCTTTTTGCATCCATCCGCTCTAAAAAATTGTCATACATGGCAGCGATTTCTGAACAAAGCATTCGGACTGAGGAAAATGATTTCACCTACATAAGAAAAAAAATATTATGTTAGTAATAAAATAATGAAATAAATAATGGGGTTTCTAAATGGAATTATACTAGTGATGCACAAAACATAAAATAACCAATTAACCAAGAGACACAATTAGGTCAATGCCCTTACCTCAACCAGATGTCCAATAAACTATCATTAGTTTACACCAACCACAAATGAGTCCATGATCACATGTATTAATGTCCAATAACCTTAAATTACATAATTAGTTAATTTTAACCAAAAATCTAGCATGGTATAATAGGCGCCAAACTCATCGTGTAATCCAATAAAGACAAAATGCCGAGAAACTAGGTGTGATCCACTCCTGACGAACCCATAAGCATAGAAAACACAAAATCCCCAATCTATATTACTAAAATTATGACAAATTAAGCATAAATTTTTGAAAACCCATAAATAAATCTTCCACAAAATATAATCTGCATCAAATAATGATTGATTACTAGTTTATGATATTTTGAGACATGCTGTAAGTGTCATATATAAAAGCCCCATGAAGAACAATGATTTATACATACTATGGTATAACAATTACACTTAGAAACCTAAAAAATGAATGCACATCTTGAGCAAGAAGTTAGACAATCAAGGAATATTTAGGAGAAGATACCACATTGATTTAAAATGAAGAACTACTGATAATCCACTCAGGACTAAGGAAAAGGAATGAGGGGAATGGGGTTTGGACACCCCCTAAGAACATGGTTCCCAAACGAAGAAACCAGAAGAGTTTTATACTGTAGAAAACCATCACCCACATAAAAATAAGTTTTAAGTCATGATACAAAAAATGAACCATGTGGGGAAATCACAATATTTTGGGTCCAAACCCTTACTTGGCCCCTTTTCCCTATTCAGGACAATTATCACCCTATTAAAGGCATTCATGTTGCGAATGACACTTTCACACTATGAGTATCCTAATGATACTACATTTCAATATAATGAATACCCAAATAATCCTTGATATCCTCCCAAAACCCAATGACATCCCTCTATCCCCAATACATATCTGAAACACCTATTTGAACTGGTATGTTGTACCTTTTTTGATGATTTTTTTGTTATTACAGAATTCCATAATTCCCCATTGAATGTGAACCAATGTACTAATCAGATGTTATATGATATACCATGAAGATTCTTGTGACCATGTATTTGATGAGATGTCAATGAAAATTAACCTCATTATTATACATACCAATACATCAAATCTGAGAATTAGAGACCTTCAGGTTTTCTTCAATTACATCCAGTTATGACATGGATGTGGGAAGAGATTTCTGTGGGATATTAGGTTAGGTTTTCGTGTACCCCTCGATTTATGAATTAAATATGGGTTTTGATCAATTGGATGACCAAATAATCTCAATTTATATACATTTTATATGAAAAAATTTATTAGAAAATTCAAAATTCAATTTTTATTTGAGATTATCATTTTACATGGATTTAATTCTGCTATTGTTTTTTATAGGGAACCACATTTTACATCCTATTTATGGAGAGTTCCCTATGAGAAAATGGGATGCCATGTATGATGGAGCATGACATATGTTTCTGACACTTTCTGTAGGGGCTCGTTGCATGGAGCATGTTGACGTTCGATGGCGGTGCATTGTACCATACATTCATTCATTACAAAGGAGAGTGACATTCAACCCTTATAAAGAGATGTATTCTCCTTGATTGAAATAGGGTGATGATATGTCATTAATTCCATCCATGGATTCCTCCTCAGAATTCATTAACTAGTATGAGTATCCCATATAGAATAAGACCTTCTTAGTGAAACTTGTTCCTGGTTCCATATCTTTATGGATGATGGTTAATTACAATGATTATATCAGGACATTACAAAGGGTCATTTCGGGGCATAATACATCGGTTAGGAAAGTATTCACATTAGGAATCAGTGGAATGTATGTACACTAGAACATTGGTAACATGTATTAATCATCGTCAAAGGGATTCTCAACGAAATGGAAACCCATGATTAACATATGGTATTCCATGAGTTTAACATTCCATTTGGATAGAGGGTCATGATTTAATGTCTTACAGAGATGTAATGGGTGGATCAAAACACTTATAAATGTGGATCAGGTAGGTAAATATCTAGGAGGGAGCACCTGGAAAGTTTACTTGATAGATGGATCAAAACACCCAATGAGGTCTGACCCAAGTGTGGTGAATCCCATTAAGTTAAGGTTTCTCATTTTGAAGACTTATTCAGAACCCACTAAGGATAAAACTGGAGGGAAAATATGTGAAGGTGTACCCCAGTGAGGGGTCACAATGGTTTACCATTGGTTTTGATTTATCCTCATGGAGGATTCCTACGTACCCTATTTAGAATACAACGATCAAAACCCATATATTAAAAAGAGGAATGGTGTGGGTATTACACATGGTTAGCTACCCTTCACATTCGGAATACTCTTTGTTGGATGAGTATGGGTTTTGTGGGGCTTATGCATTGTCAGACTCCTCGGTTCATTCAAGAGTAGCAATGGGATGAATGGGACATACGTGCTAAGATGGACCATGTGAATGGCATGATCATAATAGGATGTGGTGGCTTGAGTAAAATTAGGATGGAAGTGGGGGAAGTATTAAAGTGGAAAGGAATGGATGAGATAGAATCGAAGTGAATATGAAATTGTTGGGCTTGAAACTGGAGGGGAATCTAATGCACCCTAGTTGTCTAGGAATAAATTTCCACATAGTTATTATATGGGAATATGGGGCTTATACATGGTTATCAACCCAATAAAAATTGAACAGGTGTTTGGTGATTATACATGGTTAGCCGGGACGTGGACCCCTAGGAGGAAAGAACCAAGGTTTACCAATGGTTATCATTGACCCTCTGGGAGGCTTCATAAGCACCTATTTAAAATATAGGGATCAAAACCTATGTATTTAGGTGGTTTGAGTATTACGCATGTTTAGTGGCCTGGGTGTTGTAAATATAGGGGGATGAAATGGAGGATCTTTGTGATGTTTTGGTTCTTCGTTGAGGTTAGGGATTTGTAAATATATAAGCTCTATAAAGTAAGGTAACCCTTCTTTGTTGTAGAGACCTGTGTTGTCAAAGAATTTCATTGTGAATGATTAATGTTTCTCAAATCCTTATGTACCCTGAAGTTCCTTCCTTCTTAGTGAATGGTATACCTACAATAGGAAGGGGTAAATATGAAAAGGGAAAGGGGGTTTCTCAATACTCCAGTACATTGGGGGATTCATTTTTCTATTGAATTCGTAGTGATTAAGGGATCCAAAAAATGGGGCATGGAGAGAGAAATGTCAGGGTAATGATGATTATGAGGGGGGATAAATATTTATAGGAAAAGGGGGATTTTTAATGCCAATAGGAATGACATGAAGAAAACTTGATCCCTGTAAAGAGGCATGAGGAAAAAACATGTGGAGCTGTCTGTAAACATTATTTATGGTGGCCACGGTGCTCATCAGACTCTTCATACCTTCCATAAAAACCTCAAAACATCACGAGGACCAGATTCTAGATGATGGTGAATCATAGGGTTGATTCTTTTGATGATATACTGGTTGTTTGAGCTTGGATTTCATCTCAACCAGCCTTTCCCTTTCTTGAATTATCATTGGACACATATTTTTCTTCCAAAAACCCCTCAATGATACCGATTATCTCATGCAACTACCTAGAAATAATTGTGCAAGTTAAAAAACAACACATGTGCTCAAATGAAAGTTAAAAAAAATGAGATACAGAACATTTATATTTCTTAAAAATAAACCAAGGGGTACACATGTGCTCAAATACTATATCATCATGTTGAATCTTATCCCTCTACTTTACATTCATAAATATTTATATTTAGGCCATATATCTAATTGAAAATGGTGGATATAGACCATATGTGTGGTTCCCATCCTTTGTTTCTCATAAAATGGATTTTTCTTATCCTCGGTGGTTTCATCGTTCACCCCATATGCACTGCACACCATCATGCCTTCAATGTTTATTTTTTCAAAGATCAAAAATATGAATCCGGGGATAGTATACATTGGGTAATAAATTCTGATTTCAATACATCGGACCATTCTAAATTCACCAATTAAGGTTGGAGGATAATCAATGATCATATCTAGTTAACATAAGTAGAAGGAATTCACTTTTATCCTATTTGTGTACAATCTGCCATCAGGTATGTTGCCCATTCATTTCTAAACACATCTATATCATCTTATGAATATGATTTTATGCAACAGTCATGGTAGTACTGAAAAAATATAAATACACAAAGGATAAATAATTATTTTAAATTAACTCATAATTATTTTCGAAAATACCACGTCAGGGATGCTAGTTTGTTGATGAAATACGATCTATTTAATAAATTTACAAACTTAATACCCACAGTCCTTTCCATTTGTTTGTTTTTGACACTACAAAAACATCGACAGTAATAATTAATTTGTTTAGATATGTGTTTGGATAGTGCCATGTTATTATATATACGATGATACGTTTTTAGTTGTAGATCTTGTAGGCGTTCTTATCCTTAGGCCCTGGATTAATTCCATGCATTAGATGATATTGATGCATCGCCCCATCATAACAAAATCCTCATTAAATTATGACAAAAATTATATAACTAGATTTTTAGTTTAAAATGATGCATCTAGTGTCTTACAAATTAACAAACGCCATCATGTGTGGTCAGTTTGTTGGATTTCCATGCATTGATTACAGAAAATAAATCTATGGAGTATCCTAATTGACTAAAATCAGCATCCAATGGTTCTTAATAATTAAAAAAAGAATAAGTAAATAATTAAATGAAAATATAGTTGATATGATTAAATTATAAGGTTTTACCCCTGCATCATTTGTGTTAAAAAGAGTCTGTCATCCATAATGTTGTTTTCAAACGATTTGACCAGGGATTACATTATTGCAGCCTCTATCAGAATCTATTTCGTCTTTTGATGAGGTGATGTGAGGAATAACGATTCCAAATTTTTTCATTGGGAAATCCCTTCAATTGTTTTTCATATATACGCCTCTAACAAATATAAAATGTATTTAGTCATAATTATCAGAGTATATCAGCTTTTGTAAAATAAAATCATTAAAAAAGACCTCATGTATACATTTATAACTGAGGCGCCTAGCCATTAATACTTGAGGAGTTAATTTACATTTTCAGCACTAATGAAATCTGATATTTCCTCTACATACATATATTTTTTGAAATCAATTGTGTGAGTATAGCCGTCTTTCAACATTGTATTCACATGATCCTACAATGATATTAACTGTGGATGTAGAACGAGCGGGGTGAAGGTTCTCTCAGTAGACCGTTTCAATAGGTTGGTTAATCCTTGAGAGATTTTTGAGCTTATATTTCGTTTCACCCCACAGTCATTATCATTTTTTAATAACATTCCTCAGTTTAGACATTTTTTCATTAATTGTTAAAGGTCCAGCTTGAAAAATAAAATGGAAATTGATACCTTTTTTCGACATGTTTATTTACAAGAACTGTCGGACATGCGATGAATTTTCCAACAGCTTATTCATCAATTTGAATGTTTTCATCGTCATTTGGAATAGGTATCTCAGCACTCTGCTCATTAGCTACGTTAATTGTCACTCTAAGATGATCTTTTGGAAGTTTTCTGTTGTGTATCATATCGTTTTACGTATTGAACACCGGTGCCCTCGCTACAAAGAGATAGGTGGGAGTTGATAAGTATAAATCATGGTCACTATCACCCTGTGGAATATTACTACATGAAAGGTATCAGTGTCTATGTAAATAAAATTCAATAGAAACAATTTTTAAATCATTTATTACACCAAGTAAGTCATTTTTTAAGGGGAATGGATCGCCTTAAAACTGGTGGGGGTGGGGATGGATCGTCACACACATGTTATTGTTGAGTGTTTTCTTCACTTTTCCTATCCCCCAGTAATTTTTCTATAATATATCTCTAGTAATGTAATTCCTCTTCAAAAATAGATAATTGTTCTTCCAACTTTTCCAATTTTTCATTTTGATACATTTCGTGTTTTTGTTTTTGAAAATATGTTATGGGTGTCACCTCAAAACCCACACCTCTAATACGGCCATATTGTTCTGGCTGATTCAAGGCTGCTGAATGTATGTCTGCATCTGGTGCGGTTTTTGTTGATTCATGTGACTATGTCAGAAAGAAAATATAGAAAAATAAGTAGTTATTTTAATTTAATAGTGATTTAATGAAAATTAAATTTATATTATGTCATACTTACACACGTTTCCCACACTTTTTGTGTGTTTTCACCTATTAGTATCCCCTCTTTATTTACACGAACCTCCTTCTATAGCACATGGTGTGGGATTGATATGGCTTTCTATTTCTATTCATTAATCTTCATATAAACATACAAACATGGTTATGGTGTTGTTTTATGTCACATACTAGTAGTAGGGTTGATTTAAAAGTTATACTAATATTTTCTCAAGTTCAGCGAACCCAATCCTTGATTTTCGGAAAAGGCATGCTGGTTCTGTTGCGCGGTTTTTATTTTTCAGCACTCAGTAGTTGTTTCATAAATAAAAAACTGTCAATCGGAGCGATGAATACAAGAGAACATCAAAAAACGTATTAACCCACACAATCTACCAAAAGTGTCTGCTCTCCATGACGGTTGCTAAACACATCCCATGCTCCTTGGGATATCATGTCTGCATAAATAGGAGGTCGGTGCAGCTTGATTTTCCCTTCTGCATCTTTAAGATGACATTTCGTTAAAATTGTGTGGAAACCTCTATGAATCCTTCCTGCAACTCTTAATACATATTCCTTGTGTGAGGTATCTACTATAAATGCACTCTGCAAAAGATGATGAAGAGCAAGTCAATGTTTTGGTATTTTATTTTATTTTAATAAATTAAAAAACTTATATAATAATGTTACCGTAATCTCATCCCACATGAGTATCTTTATCCCGATGACAACATGGTTCCATGACTGTACATCAAACTACACATGTTGCCGGGTGACAATTCCAATGTATCTACTAAAGATGGCTCTGTTGGGGTTAATATGTTGGCCTCACTTATTCCATCCCACCTCATATTTAATGGCTTTTTCTTTTGCTTGAAGGATTTTGGGTAACACTGTCAAAATATCACAATCTTTTTTTTCACTTTCAGGGTTTAATTTCCAACCATTTCCTCAGAAGTAGCATCAATAACTTCCCCCAGAGCGCTATAATCGGCAATGGGACTAGCAACAATAGGTTGAGAAAACTGTTGTACCTCAGCACTAGGACCGGCAACAACAGGTTGAGAAACCTGTTGTTTCTCTACACTGGGACCACCAGCATCTAGTTGAGAAAACTATTGTTGCTCTACAGTGGGACCACCAGCTACTGGTTGGGAGGCCATTTGTGCCTCGGGATTGGGTGCATCAGTAGGTGAAAAAGTCATTATCTTCAAAAGTGGATTAATACATCATTTAGATTACATAAAAATAGAATCTAACATATAATAAAATAAGGTAACAGAATGTATGTTACAATAAACAAATAACCTGATTATTTTACTCCTTTTTTTCTTTAAAGGATAAAGAGAATTGACTCCTCTATCGACTATGTAAATCCCTTTATTGTGGTATCCTGTAAAATTCAAAACGCCGTCTATATTGGGACTGCAGAAAATTGATTGTGAAGTCCCTATAAATGAGTCGACCTCTATTGAATGTTCATCTGACCCTTTAGTTGTTTTGGTCGATAACAGAACAATTGACCAATTTCGGTTTGTGGGGTCTGGAACATAAAATAATTGGATTGCCTATGATTCTATTATAAATGGTTCGTCTTTTTCCCATTCCTTACTAAAATAAACATTCATGAATCCTAATTCATCTATTTTAATAGCACTTCGGTTATCAACCCACTTGCTTTGAAAAATCGGAACATTTAATTTCATATAATCCAACTCCCATATTCGTTTGATGATGCCAAAGTATAACATATTCGCATAAATTAGATTTTTGTCCTTATCACCAGAAACATGCATTGCCTTAGCCACAAGGGTAACCCCACTATTCTGCATGGTACTGTCTTTATCATGTTCATCAGATCATAATATATAACCATTAACTGCATAATCCCTGTAAGATAATATGTATACACTTGATCCTCCGGCTAGCCATCGACGTAGTTCTGAAATTGAGTCTGGATTTTCATCTAACTGCTTAAAAATACGGCCTCGAAACCATTCTATAAATTGTCGATTATGTGTATCTGATATCCATTTTTAAGCCCCAGAAAAATTTAAACACCTAATAATTTCATTGTGGTTTGAATATATGGGTCAACGTCGAAACTATTTTGCAAAACGTCAAGTTGTTCCAACTCCTGATCTGTAATATTGATAGTGACAACCTCTCTTCCAAAAATTCTTTAACCCTCAAGCTACTCAGTGTGACTAAATTTCGGTAGGCCAATGATTTCCAAACCAGATAGGTATTCAGTACATAATTCCCCATCTTCCTCAACAATATATTCCTCCGCAATACAACATTTATGGCCAACTTCGGTTTTTGACATACCCTTTCAAAATCATTATATACCGTTCAATGGGGTACATCAATCTGTAATGTACAGGACCATATAGTCGAATCTCTCTCACCAAATGAAACATCAAATGAACCCTCATATCGAAAAATGTCGGTTGAAAGAACATTTCCAATTCTCAAAATATGACGGTGATTTCTCTTTCCATAGTTGGCAATTTCTCCGGGTCTATAACTTTGCTGCATATGGATTTTATGAAGATATAGTGATTCTTTAATGTATGGCAGACATTCTTGGGAAAAATTTGACATAATGCTATAGAATTAGATCTTGCATCGAAACATGGAAGTCATGTGATTTCAGGCATTTTAATTTTAAATAACTCATTGACAAGATGTTCTTGATATTTGATGAATACCCCTATGGATCCTTGATGTCATTCAAGAAGTTGCAAAACTGATATATCTCCTGCATGGAAAGAGTATAAGAAGAAAGAGGAAGAAAAGTTCTTTTTTCTCCCTTCAATGGTGCCAAATCTTCTCGTATTCCCTTCTCAACCATGTCCAATCTATCCTTAATTCGATCATTTGTTTTTCCAGGTGCATTTAGCAACGTTCCGATGACGCTATCACATACATCTTTCTCAACATGCATAACATCAAGAAAATTAATGACATACAGACAATTCCAGTTTGGTAATTCAAAATAATTGATCTCTTTTTCCAAACAGTTTTCAGAAGGTTTTTCGAAAACGGTTTACCTAATGTTGTTTCCAAATCATTTACTTTCTCAAAAAATTGATCACCTGTTAGTGGAGACGGTGTTGTACATTCTTCTGAACTTCCATCGAATGATGTCATCGAAGATCGGTACATCTGTCATCGGGGTAGAAATCTGCGATGTCCTAGAAACCCAGTTTTTGATGAATGTTTCAACCTAACTAAAAGTGTTCCTTATTTGCAAATGGAAAACCCTCGAGTTCCTTTAATTCAACATTTATACATATTTATATATGTAGGAATGCCATTTATAGTCCTTTGCAACATGGATTTCAAAGTGAATGATGATTTTTGTAAGATTCATACAACGTAACACATGATTCCCACAATATTTTCAAATCCTTGATCAATGGTGGTAAATAAACATCAATATCATTAACTGATTATTTGGTCCTGATATAAGCATAGATAACAGGATGTATTTTCGTTTCATGAATAACCATGGTGGTAAGTTATTGTTTACCAACATAATCATCCATGTACTATGAATGTTGCTTTGAAAACCAAAATGATTCACCCCATCTATAGATAACGCCAGACGAAGGTTTCTCAGCTCTTTCCGAAATTCAGGATACTCGTGATCATTTCTCTTCCAATGAGGAGAGTCTACCAGGTGACATAGTTTCCCATCATTAAATCTCGTATATGCATGACATGTCAATTGTCCTGCAGTCTCTTCACTTCTATATAGGCGTCTAAACCTAGGAATGAATGGAATATACCATAAAATTTTCGTAGGACTAGAATAATCAGTATTGTATCGGGAAGCACTACACTTTTGAAATTATTTAAGTGATTTGTGGTCCTTGCAAAATAATATACCGTCATTCAGGAAAGCATGTATTCTTTCAGAGATCATACCCATCGATTGTAGAATTCATTTGGCATCGTATGTTTGGCTTGGGAGTTCATTATCTTCCAGGAGCATGTCATTCAAGAGATCAAGTAGTTTCGTAAAACTAGAGTCACTCCACCCATTGCTTTCTTTCAAATTATACTGCTTTAATATGGATGAAAATTCTGTATATTTAGTGCAACCAGCATATAATGGAATTTTTGCACAAATCATTGACATCTCAAAAATTTTTGGGAAATCATGAAGTTTATCTTCAACTGTCCTTGTCATTTCATGAATACGATCTTCATCATCATTCACATATGTAATCACACCCTCCATACGATCTTCTTCGTTGTTCACACTTCTAATCATATCATATGATATATAAAATGTCATGTTCTCTATGTCACTACCTACATTCTTTTTTTCTCCATGTTTATTTCAACACTAATAAATTCAATCTATTCTGTGACAGATCAGGTGTTCTTCCAACTCCTTTGGACTAATTTTTCATGAATAAAAACAGCGTAAACACAAAATAAGGAATTGAGAAGGGTCACGTGCATGATCATATGAAAACATGATAAACTCTTTAACTCCATCTTCATAATCTTTTGTCAACCGATTGGCATTCATCCATTCTTTATTCATATTCATTGTCTTTATGGGTTCGATCTCAATCATTCCTAATTTTATGTTTTAAATAATCAGGTAGCATTGTTTGGGTTTTATAAAAACAAATCATGGTACAAATGCATTTAAACACATTTGAAATCCATATACATGGTGTGTTCAGAAGGGTGAACATCGTGTATGAATAAGATACTTGATTGAATCTGACGTATATCAAATTTATTCCAATTTAGTCTTACAAAGACTGAATGATGCCATTTAAAATACATGACATTTATAACAACTTGATCTTAAGGCTTGTACTTTAGATACATATTGAGTCACCTCACCAGCTATGCATCAAATTTTTATGGAATACACAGTGTGTAGTCCTTATTTGACCACTAGGGGTGTATAGTCTATACACATCAAGTCTCTATGGAATCTATACATGGTGTGAGTAAAGTAAAACACATGTCATATGGTTCTACTATAATTTCATAGCATGTACATGGTTTCATGGTGAGGAATATGTCTTGGATATACATTTTGTGTGACCTAGGTTCACATGACATGTAACATTTAAAATGAATATTAATACAAGTCTGAGTTAGAAGATTAAAAATGTGGTGTAAAATTTGGAGATACATGTTGTGTGAAATTAAAATCTATATGAAATCCATGTATGGTGAAGCATGTTCCATGTATTTTAAAGTGTCTCATAGAGTCCTCTAGAAGTGGTTTTCTATGATTTAGTGGAATTGAACTAGTAACAAAGTGGTGGTTCCATTCAAATGGGTAAGGTTTGGATAGATATTTAATGGTGTAATAACTACAACATGGGAAAAAAAGGCATATCAAGCATTCCAAAAACTGCAAAAACATACAAAAACACAATCCTAATCACAATTGCAACCCCATACAGACCAAACAATCCAAATTTTAGATTTTACAAAGCATCCCAAATTCAATTCTATTTGTTAATTCAGGGGTTATCACATATTTTTTATCATCCTGGGGTGTTCATTCATATGTGATGTATAAGCAAATTACCAATTTATATATTCCAGTGTTCAACAAGAACCAACCAACATTACATTGATTTAGTGTGAAAACAAGGACCAGCAATGGCCATGATTTTTAGCGGGGCGTATAAGCCGTACATTTCACATTATAACCATCAATATCAAATAGTAATAATATGAAAACAAGAGGAATCCAATGAGTAACAGGAGGAAATTCACCGCAAAGGTGTCGTTTGGTACACGGTAGAAGAGCGTTCGTGGAAGAGAAGAGGCACACATCAGAGGAAATTTCCATATTAAAAGAAAACATAAAATAAGAAAAACCCCATGAGAATAAAATAATCTAATACTGAATACACCATTTTCCACATCCCACAAACCCAAAAAAACAATGCATGCAAATAAATTTATATTTATTGTTTGAAATCACTATCTGATCACTAATTTTTATCCAAACCACAGGTGAAAACAAATCCAAATAGGAATCAGAAGGATCACAAACCTCGGGAAAAGAAGTCCAACCATAATAGTGATCAAGCATATAACAATGTGAACTAGATGAAAGGGAGTAGCCCAAAATATCATCGGGATAAAGATCCATCCAAGAGGATAACTTTGTAAAAAATATGAATCCTCATGAACTTTATGGATCCCAAGAGACCTTTTCTATGACATTGACACTACATTTAATACATTTAAACATCTTGTAATCCTGTTGACTAAAAAACAAATCACTTTTTATTTAAAACATTATATTTTTTATTTAAATGAAATGTAACCATTAAAAAGTTTGTAAAATTGTCACCTTGTGCATCCAAATAATGTGTCATTTTTGGAGGTCATTACATCTTATGTACTCCATTTACATGTCATGTAATTTCTCAGAATATAGTAAAAAATGTTTTTTTTTGTTTCTCATAATTCACTAATGATCACTAAATTTACCAATACATGTGTCCTCCAAATCCTTTCTCAAAATACCTCAACCAAAGAAAATCCAAAAAAAATGTTAAAACATAACTCACATAAAATGTAATGATACCAAACAATAAGTATTAAAACTACATAGGAATAGAATTTCAAATTTCCCTTGATTTTCTCAACCCATAACATTGTAGGTCATCACAGCCTCCCCCATAATTATTATCTTACATGGAAATCCTTGGAGGTTAAACAATATCCATGATTTCACCTTAGATACCATCAAATAAAATGCCACCTTGAATATCAAACATCTAGTCTCCAAGTTCCCCCCAACACTTCTAACATGATGTTCATTCATCCAGGATTGTTTTTATTCTTCCCATCATTGGAATATCAATATCATCACCCCATAGAAGAAATAATAAACCCCCACAAAAAGTGATCTATATAAAACTGAATGGAATGATTAGAAATTATTTGAATTAGTAAGAAAATAATTTTGAATCCCAATTCTCAGATCACCATGAATGAAATCCCACATGTTCAACAATCCACTTATATTGAGGATCACAGTCTCAAATGACTAATGGTGCACTAATCCCTATATGCATTCCTAGACATTTATCCCCAACTACTCACCACCACTATCCTTTTCAAGGAAGAGAGAATCCCCATGAACCTCTCATTGGTCCTCATGAAACCTGAATGAAAAACTGGGATCAGACTCACATGAGTCAGACAACAAAAAATAGTCAAAAACACACAATCAACTGACTATTCCCCAATAACATGTTATTCCCAACCAGCTAGATCACTTTTATTTCTCATCTTCAGAATTAAGGCATATTCTACATTCCATGATAACACAAACGACTTCACACCACCTAGGTATTGATCTACAATCATGTATTAAAACCCATACTTTGACCATGTTTCCTAAAGTGAAACCAAAAAATAGAAGAACCGACATAGATAAGCATCTAACCACCCCTCCATTATCGGCGGTGGCCGAGGCGGAGGCGGCAGTGACGGTAGAGTCAGCAGCGGTCACAGCAATAGGGTTGGAGGCAGCAGAGGTTGTGGTGGTCATGGCAGCGGTAGCAGGGGTAGAGGCGGCGGCGGCGGAGGAGGTGAACGAGTAGGAGGAAGGAGGAGGAGGAGGAGGACAAAGATGATGAGGATGAGGAGGATGAGGTCGCAGCGGCGAGGGGCCTGGTGCAGCATCCGCGAAAGCTTGACCGCATGTGAGCGAGGATGGCCTGTTTGAGTTATTAAATAAAAACCTACGAAACCGTTATTAGTGCTCATTAAAAGCACTGATAAAGGTATGTTTTATCAGTGCTAAAGAAAAAGCACTGATAAAAAAAATCATTTATCATCGCCTTTTTATCACTGATAAAGAGATACCTTTATCTGCGATTCCAGATAGAGCTTATAAAGGCATACCCCTTTATGATCACTTTCTATTTATCGCTGTTAAAGGGCAGTGCTTCCCTTGCCCTATTTTGTGGTAGTGATCTGACGACCCTTATCAGATCACGATTGAAATTTTTCTTCCCTCAAAAAAATGGGGAGGCCCGATCGGCTTCTTTATAAGCCTGAGACTATGATCAACCGCGTAGAAATCTCCACCCACCCCTCCTGGTATCGCCCCATATCGGGTTCTTCATGGACGCTCTTACACCCACCCGTGCCTATGTGCTGCCCCGCATGTCAGTACATCTAGTTTCCTCATGCTATATTGTGCCCATTGGGGTAGCTATGCACCCCTTTTGTGATGGCCTATGCTGAGGCTGAGGTCTATGAATAGCCTCCTAGCATGTGCTGCCTCCCTGGGACCATATAGAGGGTCGGCCCCTAGTGGGGTTTATTTTTTTCTTAAACATTAATACTACGTCTACACAAAAATAGGATCTTTTGAAAAAAAATCTCCTTTAGTTTTATAAACACTAATTTTTTAAAACACAAATTTATAAAATTAATATATCCATATGAAAAAATTTTATACTAGTATTATAAACATCAAAACATTGTTTTGTAAAAACTTTGTTTGAGCGTTAATAATGAAAATTGTTACAAGGTATTTGAAATATTGGTAAATTTTTGAGAATTGTCTTCTCATTTTAAAATCACATATGTTTATATCAGAATAATACACCATTTCCCTCCTTAATTTTTTATTAATACATTATATTATATCATCAATTCATAATTAAAATATACATCAATATTCATAATTAATCCACCAAGGGACCAATGAATATAATTATAGCAATTATAATTCAAAGGTCTCTAAAGGAAATGGTCAAATTATGAATCTTATAAAACCATGTTTTATGGTGTTTCAAAAACCAAAAAAAATTAATGAAGATGGTTCACATCATCCTGTTAGTGCTCTGTGCTGTTGCAGTGGATCTAGCTATTATTATATTCATTGTGACGGATCCAAAAGACCTATATTGTCATCATGGGTATTTTGTTTTTTGGGTGGTCTCTCAGTAATTCTAATAGGGATTTTAATAGGTATTTTGGGTTATTATGGATTTCCATTGATCTTACTATAATGTAAAAACATCAGTGTTTTATTTACTAAAATTCATTTGTGTTTAATTTTCATGTTATTAGGGATGGCATGAAAATTAAACAAAATAAAATTTTATTATTGTTATTACATGATAAATAAGTATTTTGTCTTCATAATATTCCCATCTACAAAGAATTGTGTCCCCACAATTTATTTCATAAAACCACACTAAAAGAAACTCTATTGAACTCTTTACCACATCCTCCATCATGGAGGATCCTCAGGTGTGGTTAGAAGAATACCCTAGTTGGTGTTCAATTCCTCTGTTTCCATGTCCCAAACACACCTCATACAGTTTCGGTTAAACTCATGCAGGGTACAATCAGGCTTCCCAAGGGAAGCTTGAATGGTAGATAGTTTTGATATTTCACAATGGAAAAGCTCTCTATGGACTCATCAAACCATCTTTCTTCTGAGAATTTCAATGACATCTATATGTTCATACAAACAGATTCTCATGATTTAGTATATGAAGGATGCCCATAGGACCCCATCCAATGATGCCTATTTAAACCATACCGTGGCTGTGAAATTTTTGGATTGAGTGATGCATAATAAAAGACCTTTATGGCAATTTCCCTTTATTCTATAGTAAATGAGTGGAACATTGGCTATACAGTGGTAGATATATGCATTCCCTTTGAAAAAGGGGAGAATTTCTAGACTGTTTACTATCCCATAAAATTTTTTCACGTTATTCATAGGTTTGCAAAGGTAAGGTATTCTTCCTCATAGGGTTTGACCATAATGGCCTCCAATACCTCAATGAGAAGAGATAAAATGTGGGTTTGTCCTTCCTTATGTAAATATTAATTTTTCATGATTGTCCATTCTATGAAACTGAAATACTAAAAAGCTATAAGAATGGAAAAATTGTATTTTTAGGAAACAAATCATACACTACAACCAGAACAGATGGTTTCCCCTATTCCTAGTTACATGAATCCCAAAAACAATTTATAAACTCTCAATCACTCTAAACCCAATGAAACATGAGCAGTCTGGTTCAATATCAAGAGTGCACTTATGGTGTCTCTAGAGTATGACATGAGGGGGGTATAACCAAGAGACACTAGTTTGTACTTGATGTCTCTACACAGAAAGTGAGGCTTCAAATTAAAAGATTTCAGTGTCCATTACTTTAACATAATGGCCACAGGACATGACTTGGCACAAATATGTTGCACATTGGTCTCCTGCTGCTGCTGCTTCTTGGAAATCCATAAGGGACAACATGCCTTCTACAATAGTGAAGCATCAAAAAATATCCCTCATAGAACATTCCCCAATGTGCATTGGAGGGATATTGGGTTTTCATTATAAAGAGGTAGTTAAAACCCACTCCTCATTGTAGTTGAAGTACACGAGGAAATTTAGACACGTCATTGAGGTGTTTACATGTACTATGAATATCATCGTAGTTTTCTAAGTTATCATGTCTGGATATAGGAATTATGGTTTCTAGGGCCATAATAGGAAGAGAACAAATACTTGTATTTCTTTTTTCTATCTGAAAATTACGAAAACATCATAAATAGAATTTTTTATGTAAATTTTTCTTTATATAGTTCTGGTTTTTTAGAGTTATCTATACTGAATCCTCGGATACCAACTGAGATAGCCTAACCCACGGATACCATGATTCGGTGCATTAAAACATGTTGGGTAATTTTTTGAACCAAAGAAGCATTGATATTTCATATTTCATGACCCATACATAAGATCTCTTATGTTTAGGTTCTGGGAAACCAGTTGCTTCAATCATGCTTCTTCTGCTAAAAACTGATACATGACAATTTTATTTCATAAAAGTAGTGTCAACATATGAATGCCCAGTATTTGATTTTAAAAATAACACAATAACCAATTTAAAATTTTCAAAAAACTATTTAAAACATTCCACAAAAAAAAGTTATTAAGAAAAGTTGTATCACATGTAACATATCATAATAATAAAAGTGCACAATTAAAAGCATACTAATAGATTTACAATGGAAAATGATTTAATTATTGGCTTGGTCCTTTACAGTAATAATTGAAATACATTCTAAATAAGTATGAAATATGAAAATGAAGGTACAAATTAAACAACTAATTGTAATACATTATCCAAGTTAACCAAAAAGGTGACGACTTCAATTTCATGCATTGGTTACTACATTACTGAATTATAAACAAACTCCATTCCTAAAGAACATACTTTTTTTTGAAACTCATAGGTAATGCCTCTTAAACATTGATATTCTACTAGTCTAATATCCAATTGGTTAATTAATTATCATACACATAATGGGGGAATGTATAATATTATACACTGTCAAGACCTCAGGTCAAGACTATAAAATTCACTGTCCTCATGCCATGACCTGATTGTCTCATGAGAACTATTGATGCATCAATGGGTTGTCATTAAACGGTCCCGAAAACATCATACCTAGTATACACATCCCTCATATGAAACAAAGGGATGTATATTTAAAATGTCTCATACAATTTTGATTATTTAATTTTCTAATCTCATAATTTTCAATGTGGCCCATACCACATTGAATAATTTAATTTATAATTCCACACAAGGTCATAATATTTCTAAGTAAATTAATTAGCATTTACATATATATATTGAATGAGGCATTTAATTATTAATTATATAACTATCAACAGTAAGGATGTGTCATTAACTGATGAGAATGATATGGAAATTATGGCATATGTGAGGACAACTAATGAACATAATGAGATACATGTTTTGTTACACAGAATGATAACCCTTATTTTGAAGACATTATTAATCAAATATATTAGAATCTCACATGGATTCATAGTCAATTAAATGATAATGTAAATATTTTAGGTGGGTATCAAACTGAAAGATTCTCGTACATTTATTTTTGAAATGCTTTTGTATTACACACCATAATGTTATACAAAATGCTAAAAATTGAACGTGTGAGATTTAACAAAAACTAAAACCATTTAATCATAAAATATGTAATTCATAAATATGAATATAAATGTTGAAATACTCTAAATATTATACACATGTACTCTCCAAAATTACTAAACACATCAAAAGTATAATATTTGGAATATCTACAATTAGGGTTTGGGTAAATTGTTCACACAACATAGTGTTTATAAAGAGTAGTGTTTTAAACAAAAACATATTTTGAAAACACATGTTCTATTATTTCGTATTAATCATTGAAAAATTCTATGTAAAATTGTTGATCAAAGATTATCTACATACACATATTTTCACATATCCGAATACATATTATGTATTAAAACATTTAATCAAAAAATACATTGACACCCATATGAATTTAATTTATCAGTCACAATAATTAGCATGAGTCCATAAAACATTATATCATAATATAAATTTAAAAATATTTTATTTATTAAACAATATTACATTAGTGTTTATATAAATATATATAACATACATGTATAACTGAGTCCTACTCAAAAGTTAGTTTGGAGATACTTATTTACCAAAACATAAATTAATAGTAGATTATCAATATTAAATGACTTAAAATTAATCCAGAAGATGAGTTATACAAACTATATAATTATATACAACTGTGTATACATATATATATATATAAGAGTTTTGTACAACAAAAAATTTATCATGTTTTAAAACTCTACTTAATCATCAGAATCAATTTTTAAAAGTCTTAGAACTGGATAAAATAAATATTTATGTAAAACTATATGTTTGTGCATATATATATATACAAAACCGAATATAAATATATGGTATGTAAACAAGTTTTCCATTTGATAAATTCTGATTTGGGTGTAATAATACCACATAAACCAAATATACAAAAGTCCTGAATCGGGTATAGGTGGGTTTATGTCTAACCCAAATGGCGGTATACATATATATATGAGTATATATATAAATATATACACCTTCCACTCAACAACGAAAAAGTGATTCCCTTAACATAGTTCGAGGAGCAGGAAGGGATCAAGAAGAATCATGAGAGATTGTTGGATGCTTGAGTGAGGGTAGAACCGAGGGCTTATTGGGGTACAACAGGTGTTTTATAAGCTATATTTTGTATAAAATATAATGGATATTTTAAATGATATTACTCGAAATAACTGAGCCCAATGTGATTTATTAAAAGATTGGGGGAAAGTCCTTGTGAAAAATGCGTGAAAAAAGGGAGACTAGTAGAATCATAGTTGGAAAAAGAAGAGAATATCTGACATGGTTACTGGTTCAGTGCACCTAAAGGAGATTAATAAGATTCTGTAGAATGGGAAGAACCAAAAAATTAATGGAAAACTGGTATCTTATATCGCCTTGATTTGATGGTTGTGGTGCGTCAGCAAGATTTAAAATGATGGACAATTTTTATTTGAATGTATGAGATCCAATAGCTCAGGGAAACAAATAATTTTATAATTTCATGGACGTATGATATTAGATCCTTGTTGGATTAGATGGTGCACAAAAAACACAGGAGTAAACTGATGCCCTTGAGGATCAAGCGCCGAACCGAAACAGATGGCAAAGATCACACGGGGTGAGATCTGATGGTCTGGATCTGATCTCGGTTGAAATTCCCAGTCCCCAATTGAATTTTGGAGGCCCGCACTGCTTCTTAATAATCATTAACTCTAATCAACCTCTTAAAAATATTCTCCCTCTCCTCCCAGTACGGCCCTGTATCGGGTTCGGTGGGTGCGGTCTTTCGCCCAAACACGCCTCTGTGCTTCCCCGCATAGAAGGTCCTCTGCTTTCCTTATCCCTTCCTATACCATTGGGGGTAGTTATTCCACCCCCCCCCCCCACACCGGTTGGCCTATGCTGAGGATGAGGGCTAGGATCAGCCGCCAAGCACGTGCTACCTCCCTTGACCCGGCAAGAGGGATGGCACCTAGTGGGGTGTATTTTTTTGTTATATTTTAATACTAAGCAAACACCAAAATAGGTGCTTTTCATAACAAAAATTTCATTAGTTTTACAAACACTAAAGTTTAGTAACACGAAGTTATAAATTTAATATACCCATATAAAATAATTATATATTATTATTATAAAATTAAAAAATATGTTTAGTTAAAACATTGCTTGAGCATTAAAAATGATAAATTTTACAAGATATTTGAAATATTTTTATGATGTTTGGAATCATCATATCATTTTAAAATAACCTAAGTGTAATTAAAAATATTACACTATATTCCTCCTAAATTTTATAATAAAAAGTTATATAATAAATAAACTTAATAACTAAATTATACTTAGATATTTTTAATTAATCCGTAAAAACACCAATGACTAAAAATATAGCTGTTAGAATTCGAGGGTCTCCCATGGAAATAGTCAAATTAAGACACATATAAAACCATGCTTTGAGGTGTTCCCAAAATCAAAACAAATAGACATTGATGGTGGACATCATCAGGTTGATGCTTAGTGTTTTTTAACTAGATCTTTAAATTTTAATGTTTGTTGTGATGGACATGAAAGACATATATTATATTCATGGTGTTTTGTTTGTTTAGAGTTCTCTCCCTGTAATTATTATATGTCTTTTAATTGGTATTTTTTGTTAGTATGGATATCCTTTTTTCTTACCGTAATTTAAACACTTCAGTGTTTAATTTAATTTAATTCCTTTGTGTTTAATTTTCAGGTTTTTTTTTCGTTGATATGAAAATAAAACGAAATTAAACATTAATATTGTTATCACATACGAAATAAGGGTTGGGGAGTCACAATTTTGGTAAGTGTTTGTGGATCTATATAGCTAATTTTGGGGTGATTAAAAGATAGATGATGCCATTTTATAATTTATGGGAGGGATAATATTAGGATTTTACAGGACATTTATGTGAAACAAAGAAAGTCCATAAAATGATGATTCCAAATGGCTTTTTATTTGCTAAATATTATTGGACATGGTTTAAATATCATCCACTACAAAAAATTATATGTATATGTGGTGTTTAAAACCGTGTCTTCTTGTTTAACCCATATTTAACCTATTTTAAAATTAACTATGGTATAATTTTATCAAACATAAATCGATATAAATATATAATATACAGTGAAAATTAGATAATAAATTCAAATTTAATAAAAAAAATTAATATATAATATCCACTTTTTTCTCTTTCAATATTTTTAATTTTTAAAATTAATTTAACAATTTTATATTTTTATAAAATATTATTAACGTCCGTTTTGAAAATGATACTTTATTTTAACATAAAATGAAGAAATAAAATTTTCTAATTTGAATATAATCCATTAACCCAGAAATAATTTATTACATTCATCTATAAATTTTTTGGAAAAAATATTTATTAAAATTTAATTACATTTATTTTTATAATTTCAATTTTTATATTTTTATTTAATTAATGAAATATTATGTTGATGATTCATAATTGTTTTCAAAAAAATTTAAAAAAAAATGTAAATAAAATTCCACAATTAAATTTAGGTAATTAGTCTAAAAATTGATATTTTTTTTCTTACATAAAATTATTTTTTCACAATGATCATGTGTAATTGATATTTATATGTAAGAGAATCAGTTTTTGTACTTTCATTAGAGTAGATATTAAATAGGATATTTTTAGTTACCACTATGCCTTAAAAATTGTATTCTCAAAAATAAGGTTATATGTTTGAAATCCCATTCATCTAATAATAATTATTGTATTATATAGTGACCATAACAAATAGTTTCATCCTGGTTTAACCTAGTTTACCCTTTACCAAGTTGATAAATATTAGTAATGTTACTATTCATATTTCAAAAAAGGTAAACTTTTACAAAATATGAACATACTAATTCCAAATTTGGAATGAATTTTAATAAATTCAACTTCTATATATGGACGAATTTAATTTACAAATAAGTTTTTCAAAACGTGATGAAAACCCCATTTATAAAAATATATTTTAAGCATAAAATAAGATTTATTCTTATACCAAGACAAGAATGATTTAAATAAAATTAAAAACAATTTATTTAATATATATAATTAAAATTTCATTAAAACAATTCACCAATGTTAAATAATTTCATTTATTATGATAAAAATAAATTGTGCGCACAAATATACTTTTATGAAAAAATATCATTTTAAATATAACAATTTATTATACCAAATTATTACATAAAATTAATTAAAAAGAACTTAATTAAATTATTTAAACAATAAAAAACAAATTTTATATTAAACCCATTTTAAAATAAAATGTAATTATTTACATTGTGTGTATGAAAAATAAATTTTTTAAAAAATCGCTAATTTTCTTGTATTCACTGGAAAATAAATATTTTCCAAATAAAACCCCTAGTAACTATTTATATGCTAATGATGATATGATAATTTCCTTATTGTAGTTAATTTTATTAAAATAGTGAATGTATGAAGTTAAATTTTTATATAATCATTTTGGTATAAAATACTACATTACATAAAAATTGAATACTTATTTCCTATTTTGAAATCATTACTATTATATTGAGTATTACATTTAATTAAATATATCATAGTGTTTTTATAATTCCTTTAATAAAATTAAAATAATTTTTTAGAATGGTTATATATAAATAATATTATTATTTTGGTTCGTTTATGATTTTTGTTGTCCAATATTCAAAAGAAAATAGTGTTCTTCATAAAAAATAATAGGTTGTGATATTCTTCTTTATCATTGACTATTTTTCTTTCATTGATACCCAAGGATGAGTTAGTAATTTTGTTTGACTCTCAATATTTTCATTAAATTATTTAACCATATCAAACACTTATTCTTCCTTGAAATTATTAAATTTATATCCCAATGCTATTATTCTTGATTATTGTACATCTACTATTTTTTTAACATCCATTGAAATATTTCATTTTTAATATTTTCCTAAAATAAATAGCATTAGAAATTATTTTTTGTCAATAAAATTGTTACCAATTCAAAAAGAATATATCATTATGATTTGAGACACACATATATTCAATTTCATTGTCTCTCAATGACCTATCTTATTTTGTAATTATCTAACTCATTAGAATATGCAGATTTGTGGCCTATATATCCAAAATATTTATAATTCATTCATGATAAAATTTTATCACAACTATCTATCCTATTACTTCCATTTAATTAGTATCACCATTCTTTCAAATATTTACTAAATCATTGATAACATTATATATAGTTTTTCATTCCATCTATACTTGTACACACAATATCAATTATATATATATATCTGTGTGTGTGTGTGTCAGTATTGAATCAATTACTACTCTTACCCATGTGATTGGGTCATTGATCACTCAATACATCTTCTACCTCATTCATCTCATACCTTCATTTATATATATCTAAATCATTTATACAATAGATACAATATTTAAACTATTATTTTATTTTAGAGTGACAAACCCTTCACTAAGATATAAAATTATATCTGTCTGCATCTATCATCATTTTTTCAATGAAACTAATATTAATGTAATTAATTTTTCTCTCAGGTTTAAAAATATTTACCAAAAATTCACCAAATAATTATATTCTACATGATTATTTATATGTTATTCTTTAATTTTATATTTTTAATAAATTTAATTTTTCTTATTTATAAAATTAAATTATTCAATAAACTAAAAATAATTTTATTCTCTTCCAATTATATGTATTAATCATTATAATATCATTCTAACAATAGATTATGATTATTTAATTCCTCTCATTAATCATTTTATTCGTCCTTTGTTTTATATTTATCAACCATTTTCATTATTTCATCATATATGTAAAATATATAAATAATTAAATATTTTATATATAATATTTTTTAGGAAATTATTATATATTCTTACCAAAATATTTCAATAAATGTTTTTTCCACTTGAATTCCCAAAATATATATTCATTGAAGGGAAAAAATTATATTATATTTCATTGTATTGCATTTAACATATCAATAATCCTTCACAATATGTTTAATAAAAGTATAATCACCCTTGGATCATTTATAATATGATAGTGTTATCAAGAATTAGTGTATTATTTTAGTTCTCTCGCATTTTATCACCACAAGGGATTGGAAATAATTCCATAAACTGTCAATTTATTTTCAGAAAATGTTTATCTCAAACATTACATGGATTTTAAATTTAAATTCCATTGTTTGATGACCATTACTTTATTATAGAATATCATTCATTCCATTAGTGTATAACATTCTATGTAGATTATTAAGATGATTTTGTAGAAGATATTATTCTGCATGTTTATACAACATTGGATTGAATTATATTATAAATATCTATAGGTCATTTCTAAAACATTAATCATACATAATCTAACTAGTAATTCCAAGAATATAAACATAGACATTGATAAGAATATTGATGAAACCATTAATATTTTCCCCTAGTATCATCTTAAAATCATCAAAAATATTATCATGAACATGTAGTTTAACCAGTTATAACATACATCCAACCTTATCAATGACTGAAACATTTTCCCAAATGAATTTTACTTATATATATATATATATATATCATGAAATCCATATATATTTGATATGAAAAATCTATAGGTAATTGTCTACCCATCTAGGTTAAATACCCTAAGATGGAGTCTGAATTATGTTATGAAATATTAAATCTATTACCCTTCATATATTGTTTCATCATTAAACAATAACCACTTCTCTCTGTTTCATATAGCAATGTATGAGACAAAATTAAATCATGCATGACACACTACGTTTTATACATTCTTCAACATCACCCAGCAACACCCAAGGAGAATACTATAGAAATGTAACGATTGTACCAAATCCTCTAAGTATCTCTGATGTGAATGGTGTTTCATGCTATATATAGTCTATACACAAGATCACTATATTTACATGGTTTTTTCAGCTAATTAATTTCCTCCAGGTCCCTCTCTTGTCTATTTCTCTATCTCACTACTGATGGAAAGGATTACCATATTCCTCTTCATTTTCTCACTACAATTGGAAGGGATTGAAACACAATTTATGGACATATAGTTACATTTATTATCTTTAATGAATACATCCTCAATTTTAGATGGATGCAATGTTGAATTTCCAAAGTAATCAACTTGAGGATTTCCAATTTACCACATATTTTTTATGCAATTCATTCTAAATAACTTTATCGATTAACAATACATTCATGAAGCTCCTATTTCTCAAATCTCAAATTTCATTTTTGAAGCTCGTCTTTTTTGTGAAGCTTCTCTTATCCTTCGTGAATCACACCTCTTTATAAAACGTCTAAAATCATTGGTGAATACCATTACATTTGCGAATCTTACAGATCCTTAGAGATTTCCCATACATTGAATATACTCACAACATTAATTAGGATTTTAGAACCTTCACTAATATCATCACATGAAACATCATTGAAATTGATCATAACATTCATTTGGCTTTTACAACCTTCATTAACTTCTTCAGCTATAACCTTCATGATCCATCCTTTGCAAACAAACCTTCGTGAACCACCTTTGAGATTCTAGAGCCATAATATTATCATTAAGTCATGATACACTTATGAAGGGGTAAAATTCTATATAGAGCCATTTACACAAATTACAAAACCCTTCAACCACATCATCACCATTTTTGAATGCTCAATCTTATCTACCGCGATGCTCCTTTTTTCACAATGAATCATGGAAATTTCTTATTTGCAATGCATGTCGTAATCATAGATAATTCTATCCAGACCTCCAAGCCACAATGATGCTCCACTCATGATTATCTTCACCTTTTTCATTCATGACACTCATCTTTGTCGCATAGATGACCGTGTGTACGTAATAATTTATATCGCTACATAAGAATCCAATTATTTTCCGTGGATCATTTTCAACATAGCAAAAACAAAATCTTTATTTAATACACTAAATTCCATAAAAACCATCAATGTTAACAAAACAATTATCCCATTAAAATATACAATGTTACCTTGACGAATGTTTTTTCAATATTAATGAACTTTTTACCTTTTCATCATAATTAATAAAATTGGAATCCACTACACTGAGTGGAAACATTATTTTAATGACGAGTATTATATTAATTTTTTAAATGATAATATTTATCATTTGATGTAATAAATGTGAAATCATTAGGGAATTCGATATGTTTTAATTACTACAATGAAAAATATAATCTCTTAGAATTCTCTATTATCACCATGTCAAAAATCATCATTTGAGAGATTCACCCAAAAAAATAATACATATTGGATACTACATATTACAACCCATTACCTGAAGAACACAACGGAATATGGGGTGAATTAGGGGGTTCCATGTTTTTATATTGAATAAAATCTATATGGATCATATCCCATTATTTATAGAAATAATGGCAATTAATCACAATAAAATTATAATTAATAATAAAAAATAAATAAATTAATGAAAAGGGATATAAATATTATCTAGGATCATATGAACTGTCCTATATAGAAGGATCACATACTAATGTTATGTTATTATTAATAATAATAACTACATTTCTATTAAGTGATTAAAATATATATGATTTTATCACTGGTCATTCATGATCTAATAACAATTCGTGTCAGCCACAAATTTCCTTATAATAATGATACAAATTTTGAAATTTTCAATAGGCCATTAATTATTTCATTTATTTTGGTGAATGAAACAAAATCAAACTACCAAATAATTTCACCATAATTCTCTATTCATCAATTTTTGTTGATCACTTATTTTTATAGAAAAATTCTATATACAAACACGAGATATAACATATAATATATCCAACCAATAACAAAATTTAAAAATTATTATTTACTCAAAGCCCATGCCATATAATGTGTTGGGTGACTGATGATTAAGAACTAACTAAATTGTGGTTCAAGGTACTAAAAATATAAAATTATATTACATGAGGTTGTTTGTAACGTGAGAAAATATTTATGGTATCAATGGGTTTATATTTTGAAGACCAAAGAACCATGATTTTTATATAGGTTGGATTATAATTATTCAACATGTTAATGATTCCTTCACACCACGAATGGGCTGCTACTCAAGGAATTCATTTTGTGAAATATGTTATTATTCAATTAATAGTGTTTATTAGACCATGATATAAATTCTAGTTCTTTATTAATATCCCATAGTATCTATTAATTACTCATAAATTTTCAGTAATACCTATGTACATTTTTAGATATGTTATCCTCCTTTTGATCAGATATTATCACTGTATTCATGAGAATTATATTTTCTATTCGGAGGTAAGACATTTTCTTTTTTCTCTTAGTTTCATTCCAATTATTCTATTGGTAATCTTAATAAGATGTGTGATATTTATTTGGAATGTGTTTGGATACATTTTTCATAGAGTATTAGTGATATATATGTTGAAAAAAAAATTTAATTATTATCTTTACTGTTCATATTTCTCATTCTTCATCCATTCACAAGGATTAAGAACACATTGTTTTAAGTAGGAAATATAATGTCTATCATTTTTTTGAATTAATTATTAAATTAGAATATCATTTCATTCTATTAGGTGGATATATTAATTAAAATAATAATATAAAGATCAATCATTTTGGAAAATGAAATTGTATGGGATGCATTCATATATTGTTAAGGATTATGATTACAATTTTTATGGTGCTTTTTTAGAACGTAAATCTTGTTGTGATTCATATATTATAGACTATATGAATTATGAACCATATTTGTGTTTGTTTCTACTAAACATGCCCTTCATGAATGGTTACCCACATATATATATGTATAATGAACAGATAGTTTGTGGATATAATTATTATGCGATGATACCCTTTCAAGAGATGGTTATGTAAGTGAAATCTCTATTAAATAATTAATGGTAGTTCTGTGAGTTTGGAATCAGAAATAATGAATAATGGTGTGTTTTATTATTATTCATGTGGTTAAGTTTCAATTAATTGAAATTATTGTCACGACCCGTCCTCGGGGCCCATGCGGTGACTACCACAAGCCCGCCTTCCATAGGCCATCGGCTGTTGACTAGCGCCAAAGTCTTAAATACCGATAAAAGGGAAGGCATTGACTTTATAAAGTAAGAAATCACCACATAGTACACAAGTGAAGTAAGCACAAAGTAAAACATGGTACAAGGTAAGTGCTGAAAATTAAAGGGGCCAGTATACAAACCCAACTGAAAGTACATTACAATAGAAAAGAAATTACTGCAGTAGTAAAGTAAAATGGTGACACAGAGTTTTCATTCAAAAATCCCACATGAAGGGTGGGTACAGATAGTCTCCTCAGATACTTGGGTCTGGTTGTTTGCTCCGTGAACGTCCCACCAAGTGGTCCACCATTGGGTACCATCTAGTTCCACATGCCCCCTCCTCGATCAGTGATGTCCGTCGTTTGCATTCAGCATAACATAGTGCATGCATAGCCCGTGTAGGGTTGAGTATACGATAGTATGTAGTGACCCCGAGTCCCCTGATGGTCTCGTAGAATCCACGAAGGATAAACCAAAAGGAAAAATACAATCACGAAGAATCAAACAACTCTACTTAGGTATATGCCCATACATATACCTAATTCATCAATTACTGTTCTGATCCCACTCTCGAGCCCAAACACAACCTAGTCCACACAGGAAAACACAACCCAATCCACACTGGAAAGCAATTTAATCGCATCGATGATAATGATTGAAAATAAACACTCAGCTCACATAGGTATACATCTTTTCTATAGATATAGAGATGATTATATGTAGCCACAAATTCAACTAAGTTGTCGGACCCACACATGATACAAGTCCAGCTAAGCTGTCGTACCGACACAGGATACAAGACTAGCTACTCAGCTGGATCCACATAGGATACAAGTACAGAGGTCACTACTACCGGACCCACACAAGATACAAGAAAAATAGTCATCAGTGTCAACCCCACGTTCGATTCCAGTATGGTATTCGTCGCTTTCGAACCCACGGAGGATTCTAGTACAGTAGTCAATGCAGTCGTACCCAGCTCTAGGGTTCACACACACAACATGCTCGATTACAGGAGGGTCCGCTCCTCGAGCAAGTGAGTCGATACTTCAACTATCAAGAATTCTAGAGTTGATATATCCCAAAGTTTCGTCCCGTCAAAATAAACCCAACGCGACAGACGGTGTGTCAGTGAGACGCCTAGTCTGAGAGATTTTGGCTTTTCTGTCCCAGGGGCTCGGTTGGTTTTTAAGATAAAACCAACATGACTATACTCCAATTGTGTCCAAAACTAAAGTGGTGTATTTCAAAAGAACCATATCAACAAAATGAATTCAATGCCATTGATGGAATGTCAATCGAACGTTTGATCCTTAAGTTATAAGTGTTTCCCCACTAGGATCCATCTTGGTTCCGGGTTCGAACCAACCTAGCCATACCCCAACATCACTGAAACCTTGACTGTAATATATCAAAATGACCGTATCAATCCAAGGATTCCAACGCAACTGATGGTTCGTCTATTGGAGGTCTGTATCTCATGTTATGGGAAAAGAATGAAAATGGTCCGAAGTGGGGGGGTCTGGGCCCCGTTCGAACCGGACATACCCCCCTGGGTCGGCCCGAACCGGGTCTACCCGACCCGGGTCCAGGTCCTCCCTAGTGGGGTGTGGCGCGGCCCGGTCGGGGTGGCTCGGTATGCGTGACCCGCCCAGGCCCGCCCGGGGGGTGGGGTGCACTGGCTCGGCTAGCGAGTAGAGTGAGGGGGGGGGGGGAGTTCTGTGGACGCGGCACTAGGCTGGTGTCGCGGTCTCCCTTGGATCCCACACGGGCCTCAGAATCCTCCTCCCACTCCGTCGCGGCCGATGCCGCAGTGGGCTTCTGCCGGCGGCATGCTAGGGCGTCGTTGCCTCCGGCCGCTGGGGCCGCCATGGTACTCTGCGGGCCATCAGAGTCATTATGGTGGTCCATTTTTGCTCCTATTTGTGTCTTTGGTTGTTATGGGACCCAACCTCCACTGCGAAGGCTTCAGTTTTCCATTGCGGTCCTATTTCGTTATCGCTAATCACCTCGTGCATCAAGAAAAGAAATAGCGGTGTGTCCGGGTTTTGTCCGTTATCCCGCACCCACCGTGATAGAGGTTCAAATCACCACCCAAAAATTTAAATGCCAAGTACGAGGTTATAATCTCATAAAAGAAAAATATACAAAATTTTTCCTACCTCAACAATCGATGTCATACATAGGCATCACGAGGAATGGGATTTTAGGCAACGTCGGAGTGTGTCGAGGAAGAACCGCCATCTGCACTCTTGTCGCATAAGAGAGAATGGGTGGTGTGTTGTTGTTCTTCGAGGAACTAGCATTCTTCGTCGAATGTCGGCGTTCTTCTAAGAAATCAAGAGCTCTCTTGATCTTCCTTAACACAACGGAAGCTCTCCCAAATTAAAATAATAGGCTCTTCCTATTATTTTATTTCTTATGAAAAGTAACTTACCAATATTCAAATCACCACATTAAATAAACTTGTTGAAAATTAATTTAATAAAGAGAGAGGGAAGATCCACCTTAATTAAACATGTTGTCCAATAATTAAAAGGGAGGGAGAGGAAATTTCCACTTTAATTAAAAGCGTTGGAAAAAAATGGGGCTGCCAATTTAATGTGGCATTTTAAAGAGTTAGAGAAAAATTGAATGGTTGGGCCTCGTGTGGGCCCCACCTCTCTAACATCAACACTTGGTTATTTAGGTGGCTGTGGGACACACCCTTAACTACCCATGGTATGAATTAACCACACTAGTTACATAATTAAATTGTACAATCAATTTTATTCACCTCTTAATTAAACTCCAAAAAAACCATCAAACCCACTAAAAACGCAACTGTTGTAAATGTCCCCTTAAGAAATTACCACTGCTTTGAGTTTATCGATGCCCTCAAATTTCAATTTAAGGCACAAGTTCAAAATATAGAAAAACTCTCTCGTTCATTCACTGAACGTACCTGAGCTAAATTTCAGAAATTGTTTCCAGGCACACCGGGCCTCGGAATCAAGTGTCATCAGAAGCCACAGACTTGTGGAATTTAGAAGAATTTTTAAACAAAATTCCTTGAAATTTTAGGGTCATTACATTACTCCTACATCAGGGATCTACATCCCCATAAAGCTACAACATAATCATAGGAAACAAATGAGGGTACTGAGCATGCATGTGAGCCTCCCGCTCCCATGTTCTCTCTTGCAGGTTCCTGTGTTTCAATGAATGCGCACAAGAGGAGTCTACCATCCACATAGGACCTGCTCCATTTGATCCTCGATCTCTACTGGGAACTCCGAAAATGTTGCTCCGTAATCGATGTCAAGATCCTCGTGGTCAATGATATGCATCGGGACGTGCACGTACCTCCTCAGCTAAGATACGTGGAAGAGGTCGGGCACTCGGTGCAACTGAGGTGGAAGGGTCAGTCAGTATACCACCTCACCCTCTCTGCTGAGGACCTGAAAAGGACCGATGAAGCACAAAGATAACTTGCTGCCCCGACCAAATCTCTGCAATCCACGCCGAGGTGGGACCCATAAGAGATCGTGGTTTCCATCCTCGAACTCTAGTGGCCTCTGTCTCCTATTAGCATAGGACTTCTGTCTGCTCTTTGTAGTCCTCATCTGCTCCTGGATGATCTACACCTTCTCCATCAAAGCTTGAACCATCTATAGTCCTACGAGTGCTGAATCCCCTGGTTCTGTCCAGCACAGAGGTGCTTTGCAAGGTCGGTCGTACAATTCCTCGTATGGTTCCATCCCAATGGTGGAGTGGTTGGTGTTGTTGTACGAAAACTATACCAAGTGTAGGTGAATCTCCCAGCTGCTACCAAATTCAAGGACGAATGCACAGAGCATGTCCTTGAGTGTTTGAATGGTACTCTTTGTCTAGCCATCCGTCTGAGGCTAAAAGGTAGTGCTCAGGCATAGGTGCGTCCCAAAAGCCTCCTACCAACCCTTACAATTCTATGAAGTAAATAGACTGTATCGATCATGTACGATAGATGATCGAACACCATGAATTTGTATGATCTCCTGGTCGTAGAGCCATCCCATGCTCTCTACTGATCCCTTCTCCATGATTGGTAGGAAGTGGTCCGACTTGGTGAGTCAGTCAACAATCACCCATATAGAGTCATGCCCTCTGGAAGTACGTGGAAGCCCCATCACTAAATCCATGGATATTATGTCCCACATCCACTTTGGGTCCTCTAAGGGATGTACCAATCCTGCCGGTACCTAGTGCTCTACCATCACTTGCTTACAAGTGAAGCATCGAGAAATGAACTCTGCTACAACCTTCTTCACACTCGGCCACCATTGTTGTCCTCTGAGGTCCTGATACATCTTCACTACTCTTGGATGTACCGCTAGAGGGGATGTGTGGAACTCCCTCAGCACCTCAACCTATAGTTCAACAGGTACCATGGTACGTCCCCTAAAGAGGATGATGTTATCCCCGCCTTAATAAAAATCATCAGGTGCCAGCCCTGAGGATATCTGAGCATGTCGCACCACATAGTCAACATCCCCACGCTATGCCTCTCTGACCCACTGAAGTAGTGGAGGAGTGATTGTGAGGGACTGTAGATAGGCTGCCCCATCTCTATCCACGAAGGATATCTGCAAAGCGGATAACTGCTACGTCACCTCTCCATGTAGATGAATGCCTGATATCCTGCTAAGAGAATTGCCACAACATTCTGCTTCCTAGTAGTATAGAAAATATCAAAATCATAATCCTAGAGGAACTCGAGCCATCGCCGCTGTCTCAGGTTCAGGTCCTTCTGCGAGAAAATTTACCTGAGACTATGGTGGTCAGAGTAGACTGTAAAGAACTTGCCCATCAGATAGTGCCGCCACATCATCAGGGAAAAGACCACTGTAGCTAACTCCAGGTCATGGTTATCATAGTTCTTCTCATGCTGCCTCAACTGCTGTAAACCGTAAGCAATCACTGCTCGCTCCTTCATTAGGACACACCCGAGTCTGGTCCCTGATGTGTCACAGTTAACTGTGTACCCTACACCCTCCTCCGGCAGCCTCAAGATAGGCGCACTGGTCAATCTCCCCCTCAGCTCTTGAAAGCTCTACTGACATCTGTATGACCACACGATGGGTTTCGCCTTCTTCATCAAAGCTGTAAGAGCTGCTGCAACTCTGGAGAAGTCTGTCACAAATCTCTGATAGTACCCCGCCAGACCTATGAAACTCTGCACCTCCGTCACTCTCCCGGGTGGCTCCCAATCAAGTACTACCTCAATATTCATGGGATCCACTGCAACTCCCACCTTTGAGATGGCATTCCCCAAGAAGTTAACCTCACGAATCCAGAACTGGAAATTAGAGAGATTATAATAAAGTTGGTTCTCTCAGAGTGTATCTAGTACAACCTTCAAGTGGTAGTCGTGCTCCTCCTCTGTAGTCGAGAAAATCAATATGTCATCAATGAAGAATACGAAAAACCAATCATGGTAAGGCTGAAAGATCCTGTTCATGAGACTCATGAACACTACTGGAAAATTGGTCATGCCGAAGGGCATAAACATGAACTCATTATGGCCATACCGACACCTGAAGGCCGTCTTCTGCACATCCTCATATTGAACTCTGAGCTGGTGATAGCCTGACCTGAGGTCTATCCTCAAGAACCATTTTACACCCTTGAGATGATTGAAGAGATTGTAAATCCTTGGAATAGGGTACATATTCTTCACGGTCACCTGGATCAGGCAACGGTAGTCGACAAACAGTCGCAAGCTCTCATCCACCTTCTTGGAGAAGAGAATCAATGAAACCCAGGGTAAAACCCTGGGTCAGATGAAACCTTTCCATAATAAGTCCTCCATCTATACCTGCAGCTCACAAAGCTTTTCAGGAGCCACCCGATATGCTAGAGTAGATATCGGTGATGTCCCGAGGTACATATCTATATAGAAATATACCTCCCTACGAGGAGGTAATCCTAGAACGTCGTCAGGTAAAACATCCACATATTGATCCAACCCAACAGGAAAACTCGTACTCTGCACATCAACTGCTCCGAGGATGATACTAGCCAACTGATGTGTGATCGGTTTACCTCTGCTCTGTGTTAGACCTTACTATGCTGCGAAGGATCCCTTCTCACTAGTGAAGGTGAATATGGTCTCATCCGTGCGGACACACCTAACCTTGTACCTAATACACTGGATCTGAGCATGGATTGTAGATAACCAGTCCATACCCATGATGACGATGTAAGGCCTCGACACCACTACAAGAAGATCTCAGATGAAGCTCTCTCCTCCTAGAGTAAGCTCACAATGCCGGAACCAGTGCGTGAGAGTCGAGTCTGCTTCTGTAGGAGTCTATAGCCGTAAGAATCGAGAAAACGGCTCCATTATAATCTCTGAGCTCCTAACAAGGGAAGATGAAATAAAGTATTGACTCGCACATGTGTCAATAAGAACTGTAGCAAGGGTGGAGTAGACAGAGCTACTACCTCGAGTCATCTTAGGTGTGCTTTGGTGGTATACCTCCTCTTCCTTGAGCTGAGCATGCCTCTGAACGCCATCTCTCTTTGGTCGGGGTGGACCTCTAAGGGGGTGCTGGTAGAGCCTCAAAACGTCGTCCAGTACCCACTGCTCGGCCGGCTCATTTGCCTCGTCTGCCAGTTCCCTGTGGACTACCACGGTCGAACCTCTTCCTCTTCCTGGGAGGTCCCTCCACTGTCTTCTGGTCGTCTACATAGTGGATCGGGCAGTCACAATCCATGTGGCCCTGCCCGCCGCATGCATAGAACGGTATGCTCCTCGTAAGGATGGCTCTGCGTCGTGTGTCCTACACAGCTGAACCTATATCATGAGGTAGCCCACATGATGTCCAGGACTCTTTATACACCTGCATGATCTTTTAACTATAGGCTGCAGAAGACTCTGCTCCATGTCGTTCTACGGTGGGTCTTGCTGCTGGTGGCTGCTCTGCTAGAAATCTCTCCACTACAAGAGCTCACTCCAGTAGCCCCGCATACGTCAAGATACTGAGGGGAATTATCGAATCTCTGATATCATGCCTCAGACCCTACTCAATGTTCCGGTCCCGAAACAATGGGTTGCGTACCATGTTCGTGGAGTAGCGTGAGAGGTCTGTAAACTCGCCAAGTACTTGGATAAAGTCATGCTTCCCTGTCGCAGCTATAGTAACTCCAAGATCCACACAGCACGGAGGGTGACTGGAACAATCTCTGCGCATAAGAGGTGCTCGAAGTCCGTCCAATGTAGTGATGCCTCATCAGGCAGCCAGAGCATCAGGATCCACCGTCTACCTGCTGATGCGTGCTAGAGACTCACGAAATGGATCACCATAAGGTCTAGTTGTTTCCCTACCAATCTAAGAACAATCAATAGACTAAAGAAATCCTCAGCTGCCTGAGGGTAAGAATCTTCATAGAACCTGGGTAGCCTCTGTCTCTGAAACTCATGGAATGCGCTCAATTGGTGTGCACTCTCTGCCGCTGGGGCTGGTAGCATCGATGGCTCAGAGGGTACGGGTACCGCTAGTGCCTCTACTGTAATGTGTCCCTACACCAAGGCATCATCGCTCAGTGGGATAGAAACCAACACGTAAGTAGGAACCCTGGTTGGATACCTTCATGGGGCCATCCTGAAAAGAAACAAGTGTGTCACTGTCAAACAATATACCTACTGAGATGACACAATGTAATCACAATGAAATTTTTTTAATGGAAATACACACGCAATCAGTGTTTTCATGCACTGAGTCAGAAATCAGAGGTCAGGGTCCTGGTGTATGTATATGTCAGCCGCCGCACCAACATTGGACTCCCTGGACTGAAAACCACACTCAATAATCTTAAGACTATTTCATCACAGACTGGGAAGATCATAGTCCCGAGTTGTGCGGTAGAACCGACACCTCAGATACCAATTTTCATGACCCGTCCTCAAGACCCATGCTATGACTACCCCATGCCCACCTTTCATAGGATAGGGGCTGGAGACTAGCACCAAAGGCGTAAATACCAATAAAAGGGAAGGCATTTCCTTTATACAGTAAACAAACACAATAGAGTACACAAGTGAAGTACTAAGTGAATCTAGGTACAAGGTAAGTGCTGAAAATTAAATGGGCCAGTATACAAACCCAATTGAAAGTACAGTACAACTGATAAGAAAGTACAATAGTTGTAAATGAAAACGGCGACACCAAGTTTTCATCCAGAAATCCCACCTGATGGGTGGGTACAAATAGTCTTCTCAGCCCCATGGGCCCAGATGTCTGCTCCGTGAATGTCCTGCAAAGTGGTCTACAACCGGATATAGTCCAGCTCCACAAGCCTCCACCTCAATCAGTGATGTCTGTCTTCTGCATTCAACACAACATTGTGCGGTCATAGCCTGTCCAGGGGTGAGTATACGATACTCAGTAGAGACCCTGAGACCCCTGATGGTCTCTCAGAATCCACGAAAGATAAAACACATGGAAAAATAAAATCAAGAAGTATCAGCGAACTCTACTTGTTTATAATACCATACTTATACCTAAGCCATCAATTACAGTTCGGATCCCACTCTCGAGACCAAACACAACCTAGTACACACAGGAATACACAACCCAGTCCACCCAGGAAAGCAAGTCAATCGCATCGATTATATTGATTGAAAATAAAGACTCAGCTCACACAGGTATACATATTTCGTATAGCAATAGAGATAATCAGATGTAGCTAGTGATTCATCTAAACTGTCAGACCCACACAGGATACAAGTCCAGCTAAGCTGTTAGACCCACATAGGATACAAGACCAGCTACTCTGCCGGACCCACACAAGATACTAGTACAGAGGTCAATAATGCCTAACCCATACAGAATAAAAGAATAGTAGTCATTTCCCTCGAACCCACGGAGGATCCCAGTACGGTAGTCTTCGCTGTCGAACCAATGGATGATTACAGAACAGTATTCGCTACTATCGTAGCCATATCTAGTGTTCCCACACGAAACCCGCTCAATTTCAGGAGGGTCCGCTCCTCGAACAAGAGAGTTGATACATCAAATGTCATGAAGTCCAGAGTTTTTGTATCCTAATGATCCGTCTCATCTAAGGATACCCAACGCGATAGATGGTGCATCCATCAGACGCCCAGTCTGAGAGTTATTGGTTTTTCGGTCCCACTGGCCCAATTGGTTTTTATGCTAAAACCAACCCGACCATACTCCAACAGTTTCCAAACCTCAAGTAGAGTACCCCAAAATAACCATCTCAACCAAATTAATTCAACGTAGTTTATGGCACGTCAATCGGACATTCAGTCCTTATGTTATAAGCATTTCCACTATAGGGGTATGGTTGGATTCGGGTTCGAACCAACCCGACCGTACCCAAACTTCCCCAAAACATTGAGTGTAATATATAGAAACGATCAACTCGATCCAAGGATTCCTACGCAATTGATAGTGCATTGATCAGAGATCTTTAACTCATGTTATAGGAAAAATAATGAAAATGGTACCTCGACTGGGTCTGAACGCCATCTCTCTTTGGTCGGGGTGGACCTCTAAGGGGGTGGTGGTAGAGCCTCAAAACGTCGTCCAGTACCCACTGCTCGGCCGGCTCATCTGCCTCGTCTGCCAGTTCCCTATGGACTACCACAGTCGAACCTATTCCTCTTCCTGGGAGGTCCCTCCTCTGTCTTCTGGTCGTCTACATAGTGGATCGGGCAGTCACAATCCATGTGGCCCTGCCCGCCGCATGCATAGAACGGTATGCTCCTCGTAAGGCTGGCTCTGTGTCGTGTGTCCTACACAGCCGAACCTATATCATGAGGTATCCCACATGATGTCCAGGACCGTTTATAAACCTGCATGATCTTTTGACTATAGGCTGCAGAAGACTCTGCTCCATGTCATTCTACGGTGGGTCTTGCTGCTGGTGGCTGCTCTGCGAGAAATCTCTCCACTACAAGAGCTCGCTCCAGTAGCCCCGCATACGTCAAGATACTGAGGGGAATTATCTATGCTCTGATATCATGCCTCAGACCCTACTCAAAGGTCTGGGCCCGAAACAATGGTTTGTGTACCATGTCTGTGGAGTAGCGTGAGAGGTCTGTAAACACGCCATGTACATGGATAAAGTCATGCTGCCCTGTCGCAGCTATAGTAACTCCTGGATGCACACTGCACGGAGGGTGACTGGAACAATCTCTGAGCATAAGAGGCGCTTGAAGTCCGTCCAATGTAGTGATGCCTCATCAGGCAGCCAGAGCATCAGGATCTACCGTCTACCTGCTGATGCGTGCTAGAGACTCACGAAATGGATCACAATAAGGTCTAGTTGTGTCCCTACCAATCTAAAAACACTAAAAATAGACTAAAGAAATCCTCAGCTGCCTGAGGGTAAGAATCTTCATAGAACCTGGGTAGCCTCTGTCTCTGAAACTCATGCAATGCGCTCAATTGGTTTGCACTCTCTGCCGCTGGGGCTGGTAGCATCGATGGCTCAGAGGGTACTGGTACCGCTAGTGCCTCTACTGTAATGGGTCCCTACACCAAGGCATCATCGCTCAGTGGGCTGGAAACCAACACGTAAGTAGGAACCCTGGTTGGATACCTTCATGGGGCCATCCTAAAAAGAAACAAGTGAGTCACTGTCAAACAATATACCTACTGAGATGACACAATGTAATCACAAAGAAAATTTTTTAATGGAAATACACACGCAATCAGTGTTTTCATGCACTGAGTCAGAAATCAGAGGTCAGGGTCCTGGTGTATGTATATGTCGGCCACCACACCAACATTGGACTCCCTGGACTGAAAACCACACTCAATAATCTTAACACTATTTCATCACAGAATGGGAAGATCATAGTCCCGAGTTTTGCGGTAGAACCGACATCTCAGATACCAATTTTCATGACCCGTCCTCGAGACCCATGATGTGACTACCCCATGCCCACCTTCCATAGGACAGGGGCTGGAGACTAGCAACAAAGGTGTAAATACCAATAAAAGGGAAGGCATTTCCTTTATACAGTAAACAAACACAATAGAGTACACAAGTGAAGTACTAAGTGAATCTAGGTACAAGGTAAGTGCTGAAAATTAAGTGGGCCAGTATACAAACCCAACTGAAAGTTCAGTACAACTGATAAGAAAGTACAATAGTAGTAAATGAAAACGGCGACACCAAGTTTTCATCCAGAAATCCCACCTGATGGGTGGGTACATATAGTCTTCTCAGCTCCATGGGCCCAGATGTCTGCTCCGTGAATGTCCTGCAAAGTGGTCTACAACCGGATATAGTCCAGCTCCACAAGCCTCCACCTCAATCAGTGATGTCTGTCTTCTGCATTCAACACAACATTGTGCGGTCATAGCCCGTCCAAGGATGAGTATACGATACTCAGTAGAGACCCTGAGACCCCTGATGGTCTCTCAGAATCCATGAAAGATAAAACACATGGAAAAATAAAATCAAGAAGTATCAACGAACTCTACTTGTTTATAATCCCATACTTATACCTAAGCCATCAATTACAGTTCGGATTCCACTCTCGAGACCAAACACAACCTAGTACACACAGGAATACACAACCCAGTCCACCCAGGAAAGCAAGTCAATCGCATCGATTATATTGATTGAAAATAAAGACTCATCTCACACAGGTATACATCTTTCGTATAGCAATAGAGATGATCATATGAAGCCAGTGATTCATCTAAACTGTCAAACCCACACAGGATACAAGTCCAACTAAGCTGTCAGAACCACACAGGATACAAGACCAGCTACTCTGCCTGACCCACACAGGATACTAGTACAGAGGTCAATAATGCCTGACCCACACATAATACAAGAATAGTAGTCATTGCCATCGAACCCACGGAGGATCCCAGTACGGTAGTCTTCGCTGTCGAACCAATGGATGATTGCAGAACAGTATTCGCTACTGTCGCAACCATATCTAGGGTTCCCACACAAAACCCACTCAATTTCGGGAGGGTCTGCTCCTCGAGCAAGAGAGTTGATACATCAAATGTCATGAAGTCCAGAGTTTTTGTATCCTAATGTTCCGTCTCGTGTAAGGAAACCCAACGTGATAGATGGTGCATCCATCAGATGCCCAGTCTAAGAGTTTTTGGTTTTTCCGTCCCACTGGCCCAATTGGTTTTTTTTACTATAACCAACCTGACTATACTCCAACAGTTTCCAAACCTCAAGTAGAGTACCCCAAAATAACCGTCTCAACCAAAGTAATTCAACGTAGTTTATGGCACGTCAATCGGACATTTAGTCCTTATGTTATAAGCATTTCCACTATAGGGGTATGGTTGGTTTCGGGTTCGAACCAACCCAACCGTACCCAAGCTTCCCCAAAACATTGAGTGTAATATATAGAAACGATCAACTCGATCCAAGGATTCCTACGCAATTGATAGTGTATTGATCAGAGATCTGTAACTCATGTTATAGGAAAAATAATGAAAATGGTCTGAAGTGGGGGGTCTAGGCCAGGTTCGACCCAGCCCAACCCCACCCCCTAGGTCTGCCCGAACTGGGTGACAGGACCCTGGAATGGGTCTGGCCCAGGCTGGTCCGCCTGACCTACCCCAGCCCAGCCTGGGGGGGTGTGATGGCCCGACCAGTGAGCCGAGCGGGGTGAGGGGGGGGGGGGGGTGGGGGCTTTTCGCGGACGCAACACCAGGCTGGTGCCACGATCTCCCCCAGATCCTGCGCGGGCCATGAGATCCTCCTCCCACGCCGCCGCGGCCGATGTCGTGGTGGGCTTCTTCCAGCCTTGCACTGGGGCACCGCCGCGCCGGTAACCCATGTCGCTGCGGTACTCCACGGGCCGCCGGAGTCATTCTGGTGGTCCTTTTTTGCTCACGTCTCCATCTACGGTCGTTACGGGACCCAAGATCCACTGTGAAGGCTCTGATTTGCCATTGCGGTCCTGTTTCGTCGTTGCTAATCACCCCGCGCATCAAGAACAAAAATAGCGATGGGTCTGGGTTTTGTTCGTTAGCCCCCACCCACCGCGTTAGAGGTTCAAATCATCACCCAACAATATAAACACCAAGTATGAGGGTATAATCTCATAAAAGAAAAGTATAAAAATGTTTCCCTACCTGAACAATGGATGATGTACGTCGTCGTCGCGGGGAAAGGGATCGTAGGCAACGTCGAAGTCTGCCGAGGAGGAGGTGACATCTCTTATCTTGTCGTAGAGGAGAAAACAGGTGGTGTGTCATCGTTCTTTGAAGAACCGTCATTCTTCGTCAGAGGGCGGCATTCTTCCATGATCTCAAGAGCTCTCCCAATATTCCATTCCACAATGGAAGCTCTCCAAAATTAAAATAATAGGCTCGTCCTATTATTTTATTTCCCTTGCAAAGTAACATCCCAAAATTCAAATTACAACATTTAATAAATGTATTGACAATTAATTTAAGGAAGAGAGAGGGAAGATCCCCATTAATTATACGTGTTGGATAATAATTAAAAGGGAGGGATAGAAAAGTTACAATTTAATTAAATGCATTGGCAATAAAAAGGGGGTTTCCAATTTAATGATGGGGTTTTAAAGAGTTAGAGTAAAATTGAATGGTTGGGATTCGTGTGGTCCCCACCTCTCTTACATCCTCATGTGGGTAGTTAGGTGGCTGTGTGTACCACCCTTAACTTCCCATGGGAGGAATTAACCTCCCTATATACCTAATAGAATTGTATAAACAATTTTATTCACCTCTTAATTAAACACCAAAAAACATCAAACCCACATAAAATGCAACTGCAGTAAATGTCCCCTTAAGCAATTATCGGTGCTACAATTTATCAGCGCCCTATGATTTTAATTTCGGGAACCTGTTAAAAAGATAGAAAAACCCACCCATTCGTTCATTGAACGTACCCGAGCTAATCTTAAAAAATTTATTCCGGGAACACCGGGCATCTGAATCATGTGTCGTTAGAATCTAAAGACATGTAAATTTACAAAGCATTTTTATAAAAAACATTCCTTGAAATTTATGGGTATTTACAGTTATTGTGATGGTAGTTATAATATTGTATCAAATATCCATTTTGGTTATGGGATATATTTGGTTTTGGGATGGGATGTTGGGTCTGTTATTTTTACGTGATGGATGGGAAATTATAGGGTATTTTTGGTAAGGGTGTAGAATATTATTTTGATTCACTATGTATAATTCATGGAATGTATTAAAAATATAATTTTATTATATATAGTTAGGAACAAAATGCCTTGGAAAAATAATAAATGAGGGCTACCAAATAATGTTTAGTAATTAGATAATGAATTTAACAATAATAAATTGTTTTGTTTTGAACGGAAAATACTGAAGACATTGGTTAGAGTGGTTCAAAATTTACTATAAAACTAAATGGGTCCCAATCAATAATTTTTAATATCGAGAAATATTATAAATTAAATAATTAAAAAAGGTCACTTTGTTTTTATGTTAGGATGGTTGGGTTAGGTGTTTCATTTAAGGGTGGTGTTAGTTAGTGGAGTATACTGTGAGATGTTGTTGTTGTTATGTGGGATGATTTTTTTTATATTATATCAACCCGTGGGTTATATATTGTGTGAAAATATCTCATCTACACTTTTCATGATACTTTTAGACACAACCCTACAAATGTTGTATACTATGTTTTGATAATAAAATTTTTCAGGGGTTTTCCCCAAATTTATGATTGTGAGGAAATATGTGGATTATTATCCCCATATCCACTTATCTTCCTTTAGTATTAGTATAGGTTGGAGGTACCTAGTTGATGGAGAGTAATGACTGTTGATGGTGTAGTTGGTAGAGATGGTCCGAGATGGGAGGATGTGAAAATAGTAGGATTCATGCATTACTATGGGAGGTTATTAAAATGATATCAATTATATTACTGATAACCTAATAATAAATAAAATTGTGGGGGCGTGTATGGTATAATTTCCAGGATGCAAGCACCATATGTTGGTACATATGTGAGGCAGCGATAGGAAGGTTTGTGACCCATCCCAAATTAGCAAAGCATAGATGGACCCATGGATTTACTTGAGTGACACATGAGATATTTAACCTTCATACGAATGGTAAGGTATTGATGTGACCAAATGTATATTATTTTTAGATGGATTCTTAATGAAAGGAATGGGAGAACAATATATTTTACATTTGTTATGAGAGTGGAAACTCAATAGGGATGTGAATTTGGGTAAATTAATTATATAATACCTATTTATTATTACAATATGCTACATATACTAATGTATAATGAGAAATTTTGTGGTATAGAGAGATAATTTTCCTTGATAGGTTATTTTTTATAATATTCATTCATAAAAATATTAGAATTCCCATTTCACATTTTTATGAGAGACATTGTATACGATCCTACTGAGAATATATGTTATTCTCACCCTATATATATAAACCATTATATATGTTTCTATGTGGGTTTTGGAGACTGATCTGGGTGTTATTATCTTTGATGTTTTGGATTACAAGAACTAGTTCCCTCATTACGTTACCTTTTTGTACAATATTTTTTAGACATTGATTGTATCATTTTACATGAATTATATGTTTTATTTATTATAGTTTCATTATATAATTTGGTAGTGTAGATTTTTGGGTTTTTAGCATGTCTTTAAATAATATTTAATAAATATATAGTGTAATTATAAACATCTATCTGATTTATATACAATCAGTGTCTGTCACTGTCATGGGGCCAATTAGCTATGGAACATAAGGACCGCACCTTCAATTCACAACTGACTATGGAGGGGTGTGTTCATAAGTGAGTAATTCTAATAGATTTATTCCATAGCACATGGTGATTGATAGGATTTAGATTATAGTTAGTCATTAGTGATACATACATGGTCATGTATGTAATCATGATCTATTTAAATTAGCATCGGATTTATGCTACAATGAATGGTTGGAAAAAATATATTTCCAAAAATTGTGATCCACAAAAAGAACAACAATAATAATAAAACATTTATGAAAATTTATTCTTCATTCTTTGGTATATATCTAGAAGATTTATACTCATCATGATATCCTCACTTATGATTTAACGATTTGATATTTTGAAATTAATATAACTTTAAATAAAAGAATATAAATAAATTCCATGTTATTTGTGAGTGATTTATATTGTGTTTTAATTTATATATTGGGACTATAACATTTTACAAGTGTAATTTATAGAGGATTAATTTATTTAAATGAATCATTAGATCATCATAGGATTGGTTCAAAATAGGGTAATGATATGTGTATGAGGGTGTTTTGTGGGTTTCATCATCAACATCTGGAAAGGAATGAGGGGTCAATTTTCATGTTCATATATAGTACATTATGAAGGATAATGAAATATAGAATATTCTTATTCAATATAGATATACATATTCAGTTATATTGGAAATCAGTCAGATTGGGGGGGGTCATTTTAGTGGTGGACATAGTATCTTGGTTAGTGAAATTTGGTTTTCACTTTGTAGATAGATATCCTGATGGGTTTTATATTTTAATTATTTTCATCAGTAGTAATAATAGTGAATATTTAAGATGCTCACCTCCTATATCAATGGTAATAAGACATGTTATATATTATTATTAGGCTTAATACCCCTTTTTTTTTACTACTGATCACTTTTGGGAAAACAAGTAAATATAACAATGTCTTTATGAGGTGTTGCATCATGAGAATAAATATTTATTCTCCAAATTTATGTTTCTTATATGTATTCATGTATTGAATAAAGTAGATGTGATCATGTGTATTCGTCCACATGGAGGATTTCCCTATGAAATATGTTTATAGTGTTTCTCAGGGAGTAGAGAATGAGGTGTGTGATCACAGATGTCAAATTAATTGAATATATGATTAATACGAAATCATTGTAAACTAAATAATTTTTTATTTTCTAAATATATATGTTTTGGAGATTCTAATGAGTGATTTATTTTTTTACTTCTATTTTTCTAATGTCTATGGTCATCATCAAGTCTCTTTCCTAACAAATGATAATGTTTATTTTGTAATAGGTGGTGAAGTACCATTCCAGCTGATATAAATGAATGTACCCTCAAAATTGTATTAGTAGTAGAGGCCCCTAATGTTTTTTAATCTTATCGTTCAACATGATTTTTACTACTTACGATGAGATGGAGATACTATATTTTATCCATATTATGGTCCTCTTGTATAGGGACCAACACATGAGCATGGTTTTATAATTCTTCAGTGGTGTGAAAAAGGAACTGAAAATGAAAATTCACATATTATCGAGGTTCCAGTGCTATATGATCTAGAGGTTATCCAAGGAATTATATTTTTATCATATATCATAGTTTTGTCATGTTTTTATTAAATAGATTGAGACTTATTACTTCCACATTTATTAGTTAGTGTGTGAGGACTAGACATGGAGAGGATCAATATTCCCTTGTTATTACTTATTCTAGATGGAGGTCACATATACTTATCTTATGTATGTCAGTGGAATAAAATAAATGTGTTGATGAAACATTAAATCTTGGATTTATTATTTATATTATTTTATTGATATACATTAATCCTTTTTTTGTATTCTATGTAATATATTTGTCCAATCATTGACCAATTCTTGTGGAATGTGGTGTATTATGACATTGATGACTAGGCAGTGGATTTCCCTGGTTAGTGGAATTATCATATGGGTAGTAGTTTGTGTGGATACACTTCAATCATAGTTTTTATAGTTCATAGAAACACCTCAGTCATTGGATGTTTCTTAATGTTATGGAGGAGTTCCTTTATTTTGTTTTGGATGAGGTTATTACATTATTACCTCAATTCAACTTCATGTTTAGGATAGAGATACAATAAATATCTTCAATGATTTTTATGTATTGTTATTAAAAGGAACAAACTCTGTTGCAGAATTGGTGATTGTAAACTAATGATACTATGTATACATGATTCATACAGGTCGTTGTATCACCTTGGGGTACTTCAGTTTGTTTCTCCAAAAATACTAAATATAGTCTACAGTTATGTGTTGAATAAAATAGGATTAATTAGTTAACTTCCATATAATATTAACCACTTACAATGATAGAATATATTTTACACTAATTTATGTGGATTGGTTAGTTTTTTTTGGATTATATCCAAACAATATTTCAATAGATGTGGAAGGGGAATTGGATTTCTCAATGACTAAATTTAACTGTAGTTATGGAATCTTTGTGTTTTGGTTTATACAGTTTTGTGTCATGAAGTCATTGGTTTTGTAAATGGGGCTCATAAAACAATATTCCATGAGTTTCTAGACTATAAATTATTTATTTTGATCTGTTATATATTTCTATACTTCAAATAAATGTTGTAACATGTCTTGTACCTCAGAGCTGTCATGTAGGTTCTTGGATAAATTGGTCGTTTTCAAATTTTCCCCATGTTTATGTTTCTTGAATGGTATGTGAAATTACATGACCATTTCGTGTCTCGAAAAGTTGTTTCCATTATCCCATCATAGATTTTGGTATTTTTTTCCTTGAAAATACCCATGAATATTCAATAAATTAATATTTTACATGATCTTTTATGTTATTATTATTGGTTTTTGTCTAATGTCTATCTAATTTTTGGTCATACTAAAAGCATTTCTATAGAAGATATATACTTACATTTTTATTTACCATTATTTGGAAACATTTATCTTCATAATGGTGATATTAATTAGTTCCCTAGTTTTATGGTTTTCATAAGATGGGTTAATATTTGATGTATTTTGTGGTGTTTCCCAACAAGGTTTGGGATTTTTGTTGAGGTATCATTGGTGACTGATTTCATATGGGTCTATTCAGGTGAATCTACAATTATATAAGAATGCCACCAATGATATGAGTAGGTGGAGGTAGTGTTATCTATATTGATATTGTGAAATTAACTGTTAAACGAGAATTGCAGGTCATCATGTTTCACAAGAGACTGATATATATTTTATCCCAGTTTGATATAACTATTTATCTATCAGTTTTGATGTATTTTAAGCATGATTTTAATTTTTATTTCTATTAAACCTTAAAAAATTGTATTTTGTGGTTGAAATATTTATTAGGACATTTTGAAGATATATTATTTGGTATTCTGAGGATTTTTGTAGAGTAATGGTACAGTATATAGTGATACACCTTAACATGGAGAATAATAGTGGGGTGGGTTATTTTATCATTTGACTGTGGAATCGTATTTGATTTTCAATTTTTAGGAGTCTACCATCATAATATTATATGTAGTGGCGATGAGATACAATGTATGTCATTGTGATGTTCTAGAATAATGGTCAGAGGATAGTCAGAATTGTGTGATGCTTCAGTAGATTTTATTTGTTACATTTTCAATAAGTGAGGGTGTTTGCATTTAGCTTTATACCTAAAAATTAGTGACAAATTTAGGTTTATAAATGATTTACCATGGAAATAATATAAAATTTTGGTAGTTTGGGATAAAAAAAATATGGTGGGGTTTCTATCACCGTGTCTATTCTTTTAGTAGTTGAACACATAGCATAGTTGTGATTACCCAAAATTGTATCAATTTAATTTCCCTTATTATGTCATAAAACATATAATTCACACCGAGAAACCAATAAAACATTATTATTATTAATGAGGAATGATTAATTTTTCAAAAAATATACCAATAAGATTTCAAAATATTATTCAGGAATAATAAATTGAAAATAGTATTATAATAATGGTAGGTTTTGGATCATCTCAATCCACTGGGATTACTACTCACACAAACAATGTTTTAGAAATAAAATAAATCATTAAATTATCATTTTGATTTTTAAAGTATATATATAACCATAATAGAATATATAATATAATAAAGAATGAACGAATCATGATTTTTTTATAAAAATTAAAAAATCTATAAAATTGGAATGGTGAATTGTCTTTTGGGAAAGTAACTTGTCCATTTGAATAGTAATATGCCCATTATGAATAGTAATCGGGTCGTTAGAACAGACATCTCATCTATTTATTTATATATAAAACTTAGGTATCATATAAATTAAAATATTATATATTTATATAATATTATAGGTAAAAATGTTTTGAAAATGATAAAATAAGTAATGGTATTTTTGGAAAACATAAATGTTTATTTATAGTATTAAAAGCAATATAATGACTGAAAATAAATTTATTTTCATAAAATAAATTCATTAATTTAAATTTTTTTAATTTAAAACTATAATGTAATTTTATGAGACCCATATTAATTTTGTAATGGGACATAAAATCAATTGTAATATTAAAATATGTATTTTCTAAATAAAAAATAATTTTAATTTAAAATAAAAAAAACATATTTCAAAATTATTTTCATAAATGGGATTACATTTTTTGAAATATACACATAGAACAATGGTTATGTTGTATATTTGAGATTTTTATAAACTAGTTGAATTTTTCTATTGGATATTAAAATAGAATAATTGTTACTATTTAAAATTATATTCTAAATACAAGAATTTCTTGGTCAGGGATGTTGTAAGCATGATGTTAGAACCCATTTTTTCAAACTCACCTAAAATATTTATTGTATTAAATAATATTTATTTACACTATTGATAGGATTGATCCAAAAAAATAAAATAATTTATATAATAATATAAAACATCTCCTCTCCCCCTTATAAATACCATGCACACCACCCTTTCTCCACATACCATTAATGAGTTTTATCATGAAAATATTCTTATCATTTCCCTTAAAGTGTCTCTTTTCCATGTCAAAGAATTCCATTCCTCAACAAATTTCCAACCCCATGTTAATTAAGAAGGTTCTTCAAGGATACAACATTAAAGAGGTACAATCCCCAGTCCTTGTTTAATTTATTTTGATTTATTATCCTCTACTCACCTCATATATCCAAAGAATCATGATAACAAAAATATCATATATAAAATATAATTTTATTCAATTAATGTTATATAAATCTACAAATTAATTGTCTTCATATTTTATTCTAAAAAATCATTATTCGTAATATGTCAGTCCACTGCCTTCATGGACAAAAAGTTCTTATTTTCCATTACAAACTTCAAGGAAATTCAAAAAATAATTATTATTTTTAAAAGGTATTTTAATAACTATATTATAAATTTTGTCATGCTCTATAACAAATATATAAACATAATATTTTTTAGAATGAAATTTGTTCTAGGTGGTTAGAAAAGACATTCAATAATAAACTAAACAATTATTATTAACATTTTATCAAATTAATCATCCTCATTCAAGAAAAAAATTACATATAGGAATTAATAAAATGTATATAGGATATTTATTAACATATTATTTAAATTTTTATAATATTTCCATTATAGAATGATCATTAATAATTTTACATAAAAAACCTTAAAACCATCAAACGTATGCTCATTAAATGACGAAATTAAACTCTACATCTCATTAATGTGGTTAGAAATGATCTTATGAAAATAATTATATATAATATTTATTTATAATTTCTTCTTAATTAAATAAATAATTAATTAAACTTTATTATCCATGTACACATTCACACATACTGTGACATATCTCTCTGAACCTCTATTTATCCTTCAGGTTATGATTTCCTTCTATTAAACCATTTGTATATCTTATATATTCTAATACAATTCCTCTTAATTATTATAATATGTTACCAAAAAAATTATCCAGTTTGAATCAAACTAATTTTAGGTGTAAATACATTTTTAAATGATCCTCATTGCAATGTCTCTCAAAAATGGATGATCGATAAAAGAGATCTTCTATGTTTCATAAGTAGATTGATGTACACTCCTAAATAGATTGCAGAAACTGTTATTTCAATAAAATAAATCATTTTATCAAGATACACTATCCTATTTGATTTCATTTTTTATAAAAATAATTATCACATTTTTATCATTAAATACAATAATATTTACCCTCTAAAACGCACTAAATTGGATCATTTCTCTTGATTCCTAAACACTATTATGAATTTAATTACATGTACTGGACATAATTATTCCTGATAAATTATTATTTTTAAATTATTATTGGCTAGAAATTTTTTAATACCATATTTCATGGATACCATTATGATACACAATTTGGTTATTCTTTAGGACATGATAATGACACCTATTTCATTCCATGAGTAACCCTTATTATTATAAATTATATATATTTTTTGGGAACCCAATATCATGAAAAAGTAATTATGGGTATGAAAAAAATCTCTCCAATTAATTGGGTAATGATTAGTCTCATGTGGGGTCATGTATGAGATTAGCGACTAAATCTAATAAATTTTGATACATTGTGCATCAAGTGATATAGTCTTAGTACTTAACAATGATTCAAGTTTATATCATGTAATATATTGCTTCCACATTCCAATATCACCATGATCATATTATTCCAGGTTCCATATGATATTCTTTCATATGTTTACTCATGATCCATTCCATTTACGTTACCATGTTATTTTTTATTACTAATGCATTAAAAATCATTCGCATTATTATTTCCTTACTGGTCTTTTTAGCTCATCTCGTTGTCTATGTATTCCTCTTGTTATACTATGCATAAAAAAGACCTCCATTTAATATATGATTTAATTATAGAAGTGTAGTAAATAGATGTTTTATTCTAGTAACATTTTTTTATTTTATTTATATATTCTATCTAAAATTGTATCCATTTTGATATTTTTGTTGAATATGATAAATAATTATGCATAAAACCATGAAATAATATGTGTTAAATGCTAGGGTCATTATAGTTTGTATTAGGGCACAAACTTGTTATTTTTGGGGTTTGTGAACAGAATAATTTATCAATAACCCTTGGGGAAATTCTATTAAAGAATAATAACATATTCTAAACATTATAAGAGATATGATAGGATATTTTTTTACTTTATACGTTATTCTATAAAATCTTATGGTTTTATTTCTATATCCTCAATATATACCAATTAAACAACCCTATTTAATTTAATTTTTTAGATAATGGATATAAGTAATAGAACCCATTCCAACAATCAAGGAGATAGGAAATGTGATGATTTCACAAATGAGATGAAAATCCTAAGAGGGAAAAGATACCATAAATTCATGATTGTATTATATCATCTCAAACAAGTTATGAATAAAAAAATGGCTTATGTGTAAATCCCTCTATCTCATAAGAAATATAATATTTTATTCAACTCCGTTATATGAAAAATAACTACAATAATTACTATATCTTCTCATCCAATCATCATGGAAAAAAGGATTAACATCATTGAGAGTCTGTTTTATGTCTTTAATGCTCAGATGAAGAGGAAGTTTTACTAGTATTATATATTTTTTATGGGAAATATAATACTCATAAACACTTATATAAAACAAAAAATCTAATGATGAATTTGATTCCATGGATTGGTAATGATTCAAAAAATGTATTTTTTCAAAAAAATAAATCCCAATACACTCCAATTTAAACTGCAATGGATATTAGTAGAATGAAACATAAAAATGATGAATTTATCAGGGCATGCAAGGAAAAAATTAGAATGATTTTACTATAAACCTTTAGCTTTTTCATTGAACACTAATAGTATGTTGGATCACTTTTGTTGTTAATAAAATCTAATTCTTCAAAAACCTTAGTGATTTATCATATTTATATGTATGATGAGATTTTATAGTGTTCCGTTATGGTTGAAATGGGGATCAAAAAATCTTATAGGTCTCATTGAATAAGAGATAAAAAGAAGGAAATGAAGTTTATTTTGGGGGATCATTAGATATACCCCATGAAGGAATGAAAACCAGACAACTTACTTGTTAAAATTTTATGATGAAGCATCCCAATAACTATATATTGGGAACTCGGAGATGTTTGAAATGTGTAAGATAGGGTCATTGTGATAATTTTTTTTAATAGATTATATGAATCCCACTGATTCAGAATAATAAATGAAGGATTATATCTACACATAACCTATTGTTTAGTGGTTTAACATAAATTAACATTTGAATTATGTGACCTAATTCTATAATCCTAGTGTTTTCATAGGGAATTAACAAAAACAACATTCAACGTAGCATGGAAGGAATTATTCTATAACTAATATTGAGTGGTATTATAATAATGTTGTGGTGAGAGGTATGTTGGTTATTAATTCAATAATAGAAAACATAATATTTAATTATTATTTTATACATTATTTAATATAATTCAAATTTATTTTAACTATTCAAAGGTCACCTCAAAATATTAAGGTTGGGTTATTTGTGAAATTAAAAAATATGGAAGTTATTACATTAAATGTATATAAATACTCCCCAGTAAATATTTATGGACAAAAAATATCATTAAATCACAAATTACATCCATTTGAAGAGTTTTATGGTATATTATGAATGGATTGGTTATTTTTAAGAAAAAGTAACATTAAATATTAGGAAAAGGATATCAGACTTCGCATCCTAAGGCATCCTCCATTTCTATACAACAAAAATGTGGAGGATGAATCTCATTAATAATCATCATATCAATTAATGATATTATTTCCCTATGTAAAACAATATCTTACTCCAATTATTTTGGTAAAGGAGAGGATCATTCACAAAGGAATTCCCATTGTTAGGGACTACACTAAGGTGTTTCTTGAAGAAATATATATTATTCCCCAAGTTTGAGAGTATTTATAACCATTTTTATTTATACCTAGATATCTTCATTTATCAATGAAACCATATATAATATATAACAATGATTTAGAAGAACATAACAAGATATTACAAGAAAATATGGAAAAATTTATATCCATGTTATTCACCATGTAGGGTACTAATACTCTTCATCTAGAAGAATGATCGATTAATGTGACTCGAAATTAATTATTGTGACATCAAGAAAATAATTCTAATGAAATATTATCCCCATGCATTTATAGATGGATTGTTCAATCATCTATATGGCGAAAGTTATTTCTCTTAAGTAGGCCACTAGTCAGGATATCACAGATTAAAGGTGAGAAGGGAAGATATTCCCAAGACTACCATTCAATCAGGGTCTTGACACTAGGAGTTGACAGTTATACCCCACTGAATCACTAATGTTTCATCAATTTTCATGTAATTAGTGGATAATGTCATTATATATTTTCTAGGAAAAAATTCTAGTCTTAATAGATGTTATCTAGATATACTCCAAGGGATATGATCAATAAGAGTGGCATTTAAATACTATTATATATAAATTGAAAGGGTTCAAACTATATGAAAATTAAATTTATAATTATTTATATATAAAGGATTTTTCATTATTGGGACATGATTTCACAAGAAAACAAATATATGTGGATCCTTATAAAGTAAATTAAATTTATTATTGTCCAATACTAGTATCTATAATGAATATAAATAGTTTCCTTGGACTAGATTGGTATTATTTACGATTTCGGAGGACCATTTCATTATTTTTAAAATTAACAGGCCATGCTAACTTATAAGGGATTATAATTTTTATATATTAGTAAATGTGAAAACTATATCAATAGACGAAAAACTTTCTTATCACTACACTATCACATAAACTATTGACAAGTGGGGAACTTTTTGAGGTATAATTTGATACATTAAATAATATATTAGGATGTGTTCATACGTATAATGATAAAGTTATATCCTTCTCCTGAAGGTAGTTCATTGTTCATGAGAAAAATTATCTCATTGATGATCAGGTGTTAGTGACTATGATATTTTCACTCCAAATATGGAAACAGTAAATATATGGGGAGATGTGTGACATATATTCAGATAATAAGAACCTCAAATATATTTTCACATTTAAGGATCATAATATGATCTATAATATATGGTTAGATCTCATCAGGGATTATGATTTCTCAATCCACTATCACAATGGAAAATAATTTAATGTGGTGGATTATATATGTAAAAAAGGATTAATTAATGTTATCAATAATGAATATTGAGAAGGACCCAATATTCGTAGAGTAGAAAAGGATGGATATTTGAATAATTAGGGAATGTACCTCATCATACCTCTTATAAATGAATTATCAACCATCATTTTTAGAGAATATAATGAATACTAAAAGATATGATGCCGACATTATAAAGAAGGTGGAACCTATCAAAAATGGTAAATCTATAGATTTCAAAATTACTATGGAAGGAGTCATAATATTTTTTTCATGATAATGTGTACCCTAAAATATTGAGATAAAAAAATATATTGAATTAATTACATATGTTATCCTTCTTTATCCAACCAGAGAGCACAATGATGTATTGAGATCTCCAAGATTACTATTGTATGGACATTATGAAGATGTAGATCACTAAATATACATCAATTTATTTGGTATGTCGGTTAGTGAATGTTGGAAATAAAAATTCTGTTTATTCATCCTCATGTCTAAGAAAATTTAGTATGAAAAAAATAAAAATCTATGATTTTTACATACTTTCTCAATGAGGCGACATTAAATAGTTAAAATACTCAATCATTATCCCCCAATTCAAATTCTTTTATTATCCTATCCTCAACTAATATATTACTAAAATAATTAAAAAACCATTATAACATATATACTAAAATTTTATTATGTTAATGGAATATCCATCATCAAATGCATTCTCATATACTTTTATTCTAAAAATAGAAATGAAATCATTGATTTTTCAGGTCACTATAACCATGGAATATGATTTATTGATTTCCACAACATTGATCAATTTCATGATAAAAAAATTATTATGGTTAAAAAGGATTGTAATTTTTTATTTAAACATTTTTCATATTGTGGAACTAATATAGAAACAGAATATTCATCAAAATGATACATGTTCAGGATGGTTGGAAAACCACAAAAAATTAAATAAATAGATATCGTTAATGTTTTATCAAATGAATAATTCTCATAACAAGAAACAATATATTTGAAAATTTAAAATTCTATATGTGAAAAAATACAATATAATTTCACATCTTGTTAATTATAACCATTTTTAATTACTTCCTTCATTTCACATGAGGGAATCAACCATTGAACGATGGAACAAATGCTCCCAGAACAACAAAATTAATGTATATAAATATTAATAATAGTATTAAATAAACTAAATAAAATTATAATTAATAATATAAATTTATATATGGTTATAAATTATTTAACTATTGCATCTAATTTAATTACCCATTTAATTATGTGAAATTTTATAACTCACTCAGAATGAAGTTAAGGGATCACATTGAATAATCATTTTTCTCTAGTTATTCAATTTGTCTCTTTGCACAAATAAATTTATTATTTAATATTATATATTTCTTATACATTCCATTTATATTTTCAATACATATTTATAATGATCAATTATTAGATATTTTATGGGTAAATACATGTTTTGAATAATTCCCATCTCAATTACTCTCAATAAATAGTCCTGATAAAACAAAACATCTCTATTTCCTTACCATTTTTATGAACACTAACTATAATATTTTAATAAAACATTTTTTTATAAATTCAATAATTATTTTATGTAAAATTCTCAATTATATTTATTTTTTTATTAAAATAATTGTTCCATTTTCCTCTTTAAAGAATATATAATATTTTACCATTCAACCACACTAAATTTGATGATTTTTATAGTTTCCTAAACACTCTTTTTCATGAACTCGCTTCACTTGAAAATAATTATTAATTATCAAAAAAATTAATTTATTATTTCCAAATGATGATTTATTCCCTTTGTTCATGGGTGTCATTATTATACTTTCTTTGGTAATTCTTTGTGATATGATTATGATACCCATTTCAGTCCATGAGTAATAGTTGTGTCTATTCATTATTTTATATTATTTATATGGATGACATATTAATGATCATGGTATTATGGGCGTGTATAGATATAACTCTATACCTAGTTAATAGATCATTTCATGGGGTTATAGTATGATTGTGAGAAGAATTATTGGAACGCCCTTGAATTGTCGTTGTATTAGGTTTGCGCCATCTTCTACATATCATATCTTTGATAGTATATTCAATAAGGGTTATGATATATAAGTATGGGTCAGTTTGTCAAAGTGACTATGTGAGGATTCGTTCAAAAAAAAGTTTTCGGATACTTATCATTTTTGAAAGAAGACACTACTCCTATTTTTAAAACATGGAAAAGGAGAAATTGTGATTAAAACTGCTAATGGATTTACTAAAAAAATAAATTATTTTTTATCTAATTCATTCTAATAGTTTTATTCATATGATTAAAAATTAATCAAGTGGATCAAGGTGTTTTATCACATTTATTAATTAATTCACATGGATCATTATATTATGTTACATTATTATAAATCATAGTGCTGGTATATTATTAGAGGAATCAAAATACTTATTGAAAAAAGACTTATATATAAATATTTTAATATCATATTAAATCAACAAATACTACAACAAATTGTTAAATGAATATCATGAAAATTATACAATAAATCATGAATTTAATTAATAAAATATTCAAAAAAATTAGAGGCTTTATAGAATAAAAACATCATAGTGGGCATGGCTAGGAATATACTAATAGATCACGAATCCTCAAGGTATTTTTTTCAGGCAATTAAAACACAATGATAAAGTCAAAATTTTCCCTCATAATTCATAACTTAATAATGACTCTTTATGTGATTTGGTTTAAAATTAATCCAAATGGTAATATTAAATGGGTATATAGATGTACATGGTTAATAAATATAATTTATAAAACATAGGTAATCCTTATAATAAGTAGAATGATATTATATTTATTTTATATACATTAAATTTTAAATAATATATGTTATCCAATAAGAAATATAAAAGATTAATTTATATTATCCAAATCACTATATTTAAAAATATATAATAGAATATACTTATTATGAATTATGGATGATTAAAATGATGTTATCATATTATAAGCAACTGAAGATAATACAGAAGTCATCAAGACACAAATAAAATATACTTATTCTATTTTTTATGTTTTATAAAATGGAATGGAGAAGCGTATATTGAGGAATGAATGATTTAAAAACCAGTTGATACATAAAAATATTATTTTAGATCATAATTACAGAGTATTGAAAACAAGGAAGATAATTTAAATATGAAATACTAGCCAACAATAAATGTACAGACATTAATTGATGAGTAATCTATTAAACATGAGGAGTTTATCCTTGTAAAGAATGGATAACATGATCAAAATGAGAAAAATAAATCGTGGTAATATATTTTCAATCCCATAGAATATATTCTGATTGACGTCTGATTCATATATAGAGGCCAACAAGATTAGAACTATGAAGTTACTATAATGAAATCACAACTTGTATTCCATGGTTGCATAAAAATCAAAGAGTCTAACATTGATTTAATTTATTATACAATAGGACTACTTGAATCTATTATAATAATCATATTTATATCATCAAAAATAAGATTAATGAAATTTCTTTTGGCTGTTAAGTCATCATTTCAATATAGTTAACTTTATGGGGATCTGTACATGGGATAAAATGAATATATTCGTTACATTCCAATTTTAATAATGTATGTTAGGTGAATAATTATTTCAATAGTTTAAATATGTCACCAATATCATATTATTAAGTGTTAAATGAATTTAAAATGCATGAAATTTCAGAATGGATTTGTTGGAAATAATATTTATGTAAAAAGGACTACATCAAATTCATTCTATTTGATATTGTAAGTAACAGCCTGGACCCTCTGGTCCAGTACATTGAAAATAAATGGTTCCATCAAATGGTTCCACCAAAACAGTGGCACATGTCATGGTCTCACACCGAAACAGTACCACCGTGAGGGTGACACCGTGACGGTGGCTCCGTGAGGGGGATAACATGATGGTGGCACCGTGAAGGTGGAACTGTGTGGGCGACACCGTGATGGCAGCATCGTGATGGTGGCACTGTGTGGGTTACACCATGATGGTGTCACCATGAGGGTGACAATGTTATGGTTGCACCGTTTGGGTGACATCATTCCAATGGAATCATGTCATCACCGAGCGGTCTATGTTCGTTTTCCAGTTACCGACATTTTCTACTCCCACAAAGTATCTTTGATGTAAAAATGATTTAACACCCCCCCTTTAATAGAAATTTAATGCCTATAAATAATATCTAAAATCCCCCAAGATCAGGAAAACCCTTAACATACCAAAACATGTGGCTTTTCCTCGTGTCACACCATTTCCCCGTACTTCTAGTTCTATCCCTTTTGTGTGATTTAAGGGAATCCATTTAAACGAACAACTATAATGGCCACCTCTCTAATAAGAATTATTAAATTACAATCTATTCAATCGTACATAACATCCCAAGCACGTGGAAAACCACGATCCAACATTAATGGTGTTTAAAATTCTATATCCCATAACAATGGGATCTCATCTTTATATCATGCTATAATTTATTCCTTTATCTTCTTGCTGGTCTCCTTTTTCATTCCTTGTACATTTGGAGTCCACCCCCTTCCCGAGGCAAGTGGTGCTCCTACTGGATCTTCACAACTCATCCTTGGAGTCCTCGAAGTTCCTCCCCAACATGTCACACATCCCAAATTCTTGGTGCACAGGGTTAAAACGTCGATCCTTGAACAATCCAAGTAGGGTTTTTCCTTCGCCTATATTTATTATGTATCATTTGGGTGGGTATGCTATTGTTTTTGTAGGGATGGATGAAACCAAACCTTAATGAAGATAATAAAGGGAACATTAAGGAATGAACATGGGTGTTCTCGGTTTCTACTATACTCTTTATCCTTGATTATGTGTTCTGAATTGCATGGGCTTACGTCCATTGAAAATCATTATCATTGGGGGTCTTTTCTTGCACACTAATGGACCACTATTTTTCTGGATATTCATATGATTAAATGACTGTAACATGAAAATTTGTTAATCATGTAAACTCAATCGATTAAGTGGATTCCCAATGAACAACAATCCTTGTGTGATCTCCCCGATTAACCAAACAGAAAGAAGAAGCATAATGAATAATGCACTTGAATCTGGAAACTTCATTGCTCTCTCTTGGTGGTATGTCTGTTTGTTCTTCTTGATGCTTATGGGGAGATATGGATGGGTATGGGATCCTCTGTTGTTATACAGTTATTGGTTGTGGATATGAGGCCATGTGGGGATATTTCTTAGGGCTTGGTTTGGTTCTAGTACATTGAGGGATCTCACAGATCCCTTTGTCGTGACATTACAAGAGTACTGGTTGTGAATTCATAAGTTTTTATTGGCTGTTTTTTTACCACGGCTTATGGTTATGCCTGTTAGTTTCCCAGTAGTTCACAATTTACGTAAATGGAATATCTTAAACATAAAACCAAGAATGGGTTCAATGAAGAATTTTTTATATGAATGAGTTGTGACATGGTTGTGAGTGGTGTGCCTTTTTATGAATGAATAGTAACAAGAGTCTATGTGCTTTGGTTGGCTTGGAACCCCTAAGTTGGGATGACTGCATTTTTACCTATTCATATAATTGTAGTTCTTATGTTTTTTATTCACGCCCCACCCATGTTGAGCACATTGTGCAGAACACCCCCATTTCATAGGGGATGGTTTTTTCCCAACTCTCCAATGAGTGGTCAGTTATTTTCTCCTTTTCTACTCCAATTCATGAATAGCCCAAGACTCATCGAGCAGTCTGTGATGGTATGAGGTCCATTATAGCCCATGATTATTCAGGCATGGTTAGTTGCGGTGGATGGCCCAGGTGTGTGTGGGCAGGTTGTTTCCCAAGTGTCTTCAAGATGAGGATCAGGTCTCTTTGGGCATGGAAGTGGTTGTTCTGGACCAAGTGTTTACGGACGTGGTTACATATAGATGATATAGACCAGGTTTTTGTGGGTGAGATGTGTGTTGAGGGACTAGGTGTGTGCAGGCGGGGTATGGTAGTGTGACTACAATGAGAATGCTGGGAGAGGTTCAATGTGTAGGATGTATTCAATCACCAGGGGGAAATTGTCACGGGGTACCCAAACGTCGATGTCTTACTACTATTATATTACCTGACTTTCGTTATTTGGGTTTGTTCTTTGGTGAGGCTTGGGTTGACAATTTTTTTTCTAGGTTATTCGGTTATCTGTTTTCTTATAGGGCATTAGAATGCCTCCCCACCTGTTCATGAGAGATTTTGGTTTTCCCTTCTGAGTATACTTGAATTCTCACCCTACGTATATGAAATTTCTTTCAGGATTCTAGGAGGACTTCAGGATCATTCAGGACCATACTAGTTCGTACGATGGGAAGATTATTGTTACTATATTCATTTAGTTGGTACCATATTTTGGGGTTACTTGTACATTTGTAGCATTACATTTGGAAAATGAATATGAGAATGGTTTGTTTTGGTTTTACTTTTACTTCCACCTTTGGTGTTGTTGGGAATTACTATATTATCTCCCCATCCTGCTAAATAAAGAGGGTAATTCCTTCCCTCTTATATGTGATTCTATACCCTTAGTTCTAGTCACTACTCCATGACCTATGAAAGGTGGGTCTCAGGGGTCATTATCTCTCCTTCTACGTGATGAAGGAAGGGTCTAGAAATGAGTTGTCCCATCTCTCATCTTGGTGGAGGAGGGTCGTGAAGGAATGGTATCAGAGGTAGGAGGTAGAGAGATTGGATGGAGTTCGGATTTAGGCACAATTAGGATTGCATGGGATGGTAGAGAAATAATGTTAGACAATAATAGTGCATGAAAAGGGCCAGGGAAGACTGGCTAAGAAACAAGATTTTAGGGCCCCCTGTGATCTGATGCAAGGAATTTGAGCCTACCGAATGACCAAGTGAGGTTGCACTGATTGCAGGGTAGAGACCCTAGGAATGGTGCATGCATCATATTGACCTGTGTTCTTATGTTTCATGGGAATTTGGGATTTAAAATGAATAACAAGTCTATGAAAAAAGAAAATCAATATTCTACTCTGCTCGGGCTTAGGCATTCCTTATTTACCTTGAATTTATGGCACTCGGAGGTGACCATGGCTAATACGGACGATCAAGGCCAAGGAGGTTGATTTGCTTGATCTATAGAGGGATGACCGAGTGGAGGAGGGTGATCAGTGGTAGAGGACGCTTCATTCCTTTCAGTGGCAGATCCTCAGGAAGTAAAAGGGCAGCATCTCTGACGTGTATACATAGAGCTGGATAGAGGATCTGGTGATAGATTTCATCTTGATCTGGGCTTTGATGTAGTACTGGGATCCTCTGTCTGCAATCTATATGCGTGGAGTAGCATGTCAGTGGTGGGAACTTTATCTTGGGGAGAAGAGGAGGGATGAGGTGATGTGGAATGCCTTCGAGAGGGAGTTCTAGGTGGAATTCCACTTTTCCATGTTGAATGTTGAGAAGAGGCAGGATTTACTCTCCCTCCAACAGGGGGTATGTAAGTGAGGGAGTTGGGATCAAGTTCAAGGATATCCTTCGATTTTCTCCGGACCCTTATTCAGATGAGCAGTATCAGGAAAGACATTTAGAGGAGGCAGTTCGACCATCTCTTCTGTATCCGATTTCCCCTTTCACTCTACCGACATACATAGAAGTCCAAAAGAAGGCTGATGTGGTGTAAATGATGCACACTTCGAGAGGTGTATCGCAAGAGGGAATCCAATTGGGCTCGTCAAAGTGGAAGGACGTTAGTAGATGGCCTCCTATATCAGGTCCCTCTAGGTATCGACTAGTAGGAAGTAGGCCTCAGAAGTTCCAGTTTCGATCACTCAGTCCTCGCCCTTTCCTTTCGAGCCCAGGACAGAGATGCTTCATCTGTGGAAGCCATGGGAACCTTCGAAACCAGTTCCCATATTGAGTGCAGTACGATGGGAGTGGGGTGATGCAGAAGCCACCTCAGTAGTCGCTAGGACAGTGAGCTCCCTCTCCATCGATGGCAGACATCGTAGGATCCATGGATATTATGTTATCATGTTAGGACATTCTAGATAATGTTTTAGGATTAATTCCCATTTTATTCCTTCACTATTCTCTTTAGCAGATCAATTTTCTCAATGTATTCTTCAGGTTACAGTATATATATTTAGGAGCTCAAAGGATTTTAGAAGAACTTTATTTATGATTAAGAAAGGCATTTTTTAATATAGTACCATGATTGTTTATTTTATGTACATAGTATTTCAAATACACAAGCCTTTACGAACCATGGGTTGTATGTGATCTATATTTATGATTAAAATCATGTTATAAAGTGTATATAATGGTTATGTTGTTTTCATTTTTATCATGGTGGTTTTTGGTATCCTTAGAACTCTACAAGGTGATTAGGGGGTAAATTTCAAAATATTTTATCACCAAGTAACCCATGACTCATGTATGTTATGATATCATTTGGGTGATCAAATATATAAACAAATCATCCAATTACTAGTGATTTCATATGTGAGAGTAATATATTCTATTTTGAGGTAGTATGTTGATGATGTAGTGAGATATCATTTGAAACTGAAGAACACTATATATAATTTTGGATATCATTAATTCCGAGTCAGAATTTTTCATCCCTAAATAGATAGGTTGAAAGAATGGACTATCCAAACACTATATGATATGTTATGAAGATTCATCATAGATTATTGAGTAGCATTCATAGACAACCACATTTTCTGTTTTCTAAAAAAAATATTTGCAATCATTCAATTATGTGGCTATATCTGAGGTTCTTTATAGTTGTTAATTCCTGTCATTATTAATATAGACCATGGTTGGGGTTTAAATTTCAATGTATTATTAGTGTTCATAGATTAATATAAAATTTCCATATAGCTCAACAGATTATGGCGGAATACAAGACAATACAAAGGCGTATGATGACAATATAAACACGCATCTATATATTAATATTATATACCATCAATTCTTAAGGTTTTATCTACATCAAGAGAAGTGGTTATTTGGTCAAGGGATTTTTAATTAAACCTAGTTCATCGATCATTTCATGGGGTTATAGTATAATTGTGAGGAAAATTATTGGCACGCCCTTGAATTGCGGTTGTATTAGGTTTACACCATCTTCTACATATCATAGATTTGATAGTATCTTTAAAAAGTTTTATCATATATAAGTATGGGTCAGTTTGTCCAAACTACTGTGTGAGGATTCCTTAAAAAAAGTTTTCGGATACTTTTCATTTTTGAAAGAAGACACTCCTACTATTTTTAGAACATGGAAAAGGAAAAATTGTGATTAAAACTCCTAATGGATTTACTAAAAAAATAAATTATTTTTTATCTAAATTATTTTAATAGTTTTATTCATATGATTAAAAATTCATCAAGTGTATCAAGGTGTTTTATCACATTTATTAGTTAATTCACATGGATCTTTATATTATGTTACATTATCATAAATCATAGTTCCGGTATATAATTAAAGGAATCAAAATACTTATTGAAAAAAAGACTTATATATAAATATATTAATAACATATTAAATCAACAAATATTACAAAAAATATTTCAATGAATATCATGAAAAGTATAGAATAAATCACGAATTTAATTAATCAAATATTGAAAAAAAGTAGAGGCTTTATAGAATAAAAACAACATAGTGGGCATGGCATGGAATATACTAGTAGATCATGAATCCTCAAGGTATTTTTTCTTCACGTAATTAAAACCCAATAAAAAAGAGAAATTTTTTCCTCATAATTCATAACTTAATAATGACTCTTTATGTGATTTGGTTTAAAATTAATCGAAATGGTATTATTATATGGGTATTTGTATGTACATGGTTAAAAAATATAATTTATTAAATCATAGGTAATCCTTATAATAAGTAGAATGATATTATATTTATTGTATATACATTAAAATTTAAATAATATATGTTTTCCAATAAGAAATATAAAAGATTAATTTATACTATCCAAATCACTATATTTAAAAATATATAATTGAATATACTTATTAAGAATTGTGGATGACTAAAATGATGTTATCGTATTATAAGCAACTGAAGATAATACAGATGTCATCAAGACACAAATGAAAGATACTTATTCTATTTTTTATGTTTTATAAAATGGAATGGAGAACCGTATATTGAGGAATGAATGATTTAAAAACTAGTTGATACATAAAAATATTATTTTAGATCATAATTATAGAGTATTGAAAACAAAGGAGATAATTTAAATATGAAATACTAGCCAACAATAAATGTACAAACATTAATTGATGAGTAATCTATTGAACATGAGGAGTTTATCCTTGTAAAGAATGGGTAACTTGATCAAATTGCGAAAAATAAATCATGGTAACTTATTCTCAATCCATTAGAATATAATGTGATTGAAGTCAGATTCATATATAGAGGCCAACATGATTAAAACAATGAAATTATGATAATGAAATCCCAACTTGTATTCCATGGTTTCATAAAAATCAAAGAGTCAAACACTGATTAAATCTATTATACAACAGGACTACTTGAATCCATTATAATAATAATATCTATATCATCAAAAATAAGATTCCGGGAATTTCTTATGGATGTTAAGTCATCCTTTCAATATAGTTAACATTATGGGGATGTGTACATGGGATGAAATGAATATATTTGTTACATTCAAATTGTAATAATTTATGATAGGTGAATAATTATTTCAATAGTTTAAATAAGTCACCAATATCATATTATTAAGTGTTAAATGAATTTAAAATGCATGAAATTTTAGAATGGATTGGTGGAATGTAATATTTATGTAAAAAGGACTATATGAAATTCATTCTATATGATATTGTAAGTAACGGCCTGGACCCTCCGGTCCAGTACATTGAAAATAAATGGTTCCATCAAATGGTTCCACCAAAACAGTGGCACATGTCATGGTCTCACACCGAAACGGTGCCACCGTGAGTGTGACCCCGAGATGGTGGCACCGTGAGTGGACAACATGACGGCGGCACCGCTAAGGTGGCACCGTGTGGGCGACACCGTGATGGCGGCATCGTGACAGTGGCATTGTGTGGGCGACACCATGATGGTGGCACCATGATGGTGGCACCATGAGGGTGACAATGTTATGGTGGCACCGTGTGGGTGACATCGTGACGATGGAATCATGTCCTCACTGAGCGGTCTTCGTTCGTTTTCCAGTTCCCGACATTTTCTGCTCCCACAACATATCATTGATATAAAAATGATTTAATACCAACCCTTTAAAAGAAATTTAAAGCCCATAAATAATATCTAAAATCCCCCAAGATCAGGACAACCCTTAACATACCAAAACGTGTGGCTTTTCCTCGTGTCACACCCTTTCCCCATACTTCCAGTTTTGTCCCTATTGCGCGATTAAAGGGAATCCATTTAAACACACAACTATAATGGCCACCTCTCTAATAAGAATTATTAAATTACAATCTATTCCATCTTTCATAATATCCCATGCACATGGAAAACCACGATCCAACTTTTAGGGCGTTTAAAATTCTTTATCCCATAATAATGGGATCTCATCTTTATATCACGCTATAATTTATTACTTTATCTTCTTAGATGGTCTTCTTTTTCATTACTTGTACTTTTGGAGTCCACCCCCTTCCCAAGGCAAGTTGTGCACCTACTGGATCATCACTACTCATCCTTGGAGTCCCAGGAGTTCCTCCCCTACATGTCACGCATCCCCAGTTCTTGGTGCACAGTGTTCAAACGTCGATCCTTGAACAATCAAAGTAGGGTTTTTCCTTCGCCTATATTTATTTTGTATCATTTGGGTGGGTATGCTATTGTTTTTTTGGGGATGAATGAAACCAAACCATAATGATGATAATAAAGGGACCTTTATAGAATGAACATGGGTGTTCTCGGTTTCTACTATACTCTTTATCCTTGATTATGTGTTGTGAATTGCACGGGCTTACATCCATTGAAAATCATTATCATTGGGGTTCTTTTCTTCCACACTAATGGACCATTATTTTTCTGGATATTCATATTATTGAATGACTGTAACATAAAAAGTGGTTAATCACGTAAACTCGGTCGATTAAACAGATGCCCAATGAACAACAATCCTTGTGTGATCTCCCCGGTTAACCAAACAGAAAGAAGAATCATAATGAATAATGAACATGAATCTGAAAACTTCCTTGATTTGTCTTAGTGGTATGTCTATTTGTTCTGCTTGATGATTATGGGAAAATATGGATGGGTATGGGATCCTCTGTTGTTATACGGTTATTTGTTGTGGATCTGAGGCCATGTGGGGCTATGTCGTAGGGGTTGCTTTGGTTCCAGTATTTTGAGGGATCTCACAGATTCCTTTGTTGTAACTTTACAAGAGGACATATTGTGAATTCTTATGCTTTTATTGTCTATTTTCCTTTCCACAGCTTGTGGTTATGCTTGTTAGTTTCCCATTAGTTCATAATTTACTTAAATTGAATCACTTGAACATAAAACCAAGAATGGGTTCAATGAGGAATTTGTTATAGGAATGAGTTGTGACATGGTTGTGAGTGGTGTTCCTTTTATGAATGAATAGTAACAAGGGTATTTGTGCTTAGGCTAGCTTGGAAACCCTATGATGGTATGAGTTCTTTTTACCTATTCATATAATTGTAGTTCTTATGTTTCTTATTCATGCCCCACCCATGTTGATCTCATTGTGCTGAACACCCCCATTTTATAAGGGATGGTTTTTATCCAACACTCCTATGAGTGGCTGGTTATTTTCACCTTTTCTGCTCCCTTTCCCAAATAGCCCAAGACTCATCGAGCAGGTTGTGATGGTCTGAGGTCCATTATAGCCCATGATTCTTCCGGCAGGGGTAGTTGTGGTGGTTGGCCCAGTTGTGTGCGGGAAGGTTGTTTCCCAAGTGTCTTTGGGATGAGGCTCAGGTCTCTTTGGGCATGGCAGTGGTTGTTATGGCCCAAGTGTTTACGGACGTGGTTACGTATGGTTGATATAGCCCAAGTTTTTGTGGGCGGGATGTGTGTTGATGTCCTAGGTGTGTGCGGGCGGTGTATGGAAGTGGGACTACAATGAGAATGGCGGGAGAGCTTCGATGCGTATGATGTATTCAATCACCAGTGGGAAAGTGTCACGGGGTACCCAAACGTCAATGTGTTATTACTATTATATTACTTGACCTGCCTTATTTGGGGAGTGTTCTTTGGTGAGGCTTGGGTGGGCAGTTTTTTTTCTAGGTTATTCGGTTATCTATTTTCTTATGGGGAATTAAAATGCCACCCGACATGTTCACGAGTGGTTTTGGTTTTCCCTTCTTTGTATACTTGAATTCTCACCCTACGTATATGAAATTTCTTTCAGGTTTCTACGAGTACATCGGGGATCATGCAAGACCATACTGGTTCGTATGTAGGGAAGATTTTTGTTGCTGTATTCATTTACATGGTACCTTCTTTTGGGAGTACTTATACATTTGTAGAATTACATTTGGAACATGCATATGAGAATGGTTTGTTTTGTCTTTACTTGTACTTCCACATTTGGTGTTGTTTGGAATTACTATCTTATCTCGCGATACTACTAAACAAAAAGGGTAATTCCCTCCCTCTTATGTGTGATTCTGTAACATTAGTGTTAGTCCCCACTCCGGGACCTATGGAAGGTGGGTCTCATGGGTCATTATCTCTCCTTCAACATCATAATGTAAGGGTCTAGGAATGAGTTGTCCCATCTCTCATCTTGGTGGAGGTGGGTCGTGATAGAATGTTATCAGAGGCAGGAGGTAGAGAGATTGGATGGAGTTCGGATTTAGGAACAATGACGATTGCATGGGATGGTAGGGAAACCGTTTTAGAAAATAATGGTCCATGAAATAGGCCAGGGAAGACTATCTACGACATATGATTTTAGGGCCCCCTGTGATCCGATGCAAGGAATCTGAGCATACTGAATGACTAAGTGAGGTTGCACTGATTGCAGGGTAGAGACCCTAGGAATGGTGCATGCATCATATTGACCCTTGTCCTTATGTTTCATGGGTATTTGGGGATTTAAAATGAATAAAATTTCTATGAAAATATAAAATCAATCTTCTACACTGCTCGGGCTTAGGCATTCCTTATTTACCATGATGCTATGGCACCCTGACGGTGACCATGGGTAGTACAGATGATCAAGGCCTAGGATGTTGATTTGGCTGATCGACAGAGGGCTGACCGAGAGGAGGAGGACGATCAGTGGCAGAGGACGCTTCATTCCTTTCAGTGACAGATCCTCAAGAAGTACAAGGGCATCATCTCTGATGTATATACATAGAGCTGGATAGAGGATCTGGTGATAGATTTCAGCTTGATCTGGGCTTCGATGTAGTACTGGGATCCTCTGTCTGTAAGCTATATGCGTGGAGTAGAATGTCAGTGGTGGGCACATTATCATGGGGAGAAGAAGAAGGATGAGGTGATGTGGAATGCCTTCGAGAGGGAGTTCCAGGTGGAATTCCTCTATTCCATGATGAAGGCTGAGAAGGGGCAGGATTTACTCTCCCTCTAACAGGGGGTATGTAAGTGAGGTAGTTGGGATCAAGTTCAAGAATCTCCTTCGCTATTCTCCGGACCTTTATTCAGATGAGGAGTCTCGGGAAATACATTTAGTGGAGGCACTTCGAGCTTCTCTTTTGTATGTGGTTACCCCTTTCACCCCTACCGACATACGTGGAGGTCCAAAATAAGGCTGATGTGTTGTAAATGATGCACACTCCGATAGGTGTATTGCAAGATGGAATACAGTTGGGCTCGTCGAATGGGAAGGACGTTAGTAGCTGGCCTCCTGCATCAGGGCCCTCTAGGTATCGACTAGTAGGAAGTAGGCCTCAACAGTTCCAGTTCTGATCTCTCAGTCCTCGCCCTTTCCTTTTGAGCCTAGGACTGAGATGCTTCATCTGTGGCAGCCATGGGAACCTTCGAAACCAGTTCCCATACTGTGTGCAGTAAGATGGGAGTGGGGTGATGCAGAAGCCACCTCAGTAGTCGCAGGGACAGTGAGCTCCCGCTCCATCGATGGTAGACATCACAGGAGGAGGCTGACCTCAGGGTACTACTCAGGGACCTCGACTAGGGCGTGGTCAGGGATGCGGGTGACAGCCGAGGGGATGGGGGGATGGGCGTGGGCAGTTACACACCCTAGAGGAAGCAGCTCCAGCAGGGCCAGAATTCATTCAAGGTATGGTCAGCTTGTTTAGTACTCTTTCTTAGGCCTTGTTCAATACAGGAGCTTCGTACTCCTTTGTTGCACCCAGTCTGGTCCAAGCTCTGGTTCTAGACGCTGAGAGACTTCCAGTGCCCCTAGTGTTGATTACACTAGTCGGAGGTCAGATCGGCTTGTTTTATGTTTTTTGAGGGTGTAGACTGATGATAGGACCACATCGCTCAATCAGTGATCTTATATTTTTGTAGATATATATATATGATGTCATCCTAGGCATTGACTGGATGTTCATTGTATGTGCCGTTATTGACTGCTTCTAAGGAATGATCATGTTTTCAGACTTGGGTGGTCGACGTGTGACTTTCATCGACGAGTGGGTTTACCAAGAAGGTAATCGGTGAGCAGAACCCCTCCATTACATGTTAGCTAAACTATTAGTGGAGCCAGTGGATAAAGAGATGGTGGAAGTCCCAGGGATCATCAATGAGTTAATGGATGTCTTCACTGAAGAGGTGGCAACTCTACCCCCTCAACGTGACGTTGAGTTGGGGATATATTTACAACTTGGTGCTCACCCCATTTCGATAGCTCCCTACCAAATGGAACCTTCTGAGTTGTGGGAGTTACATATTAATATTGAAGATCTGATGAAGAAGGGTTTTGTTCGACCAAGTGCATCACCATGTGGTGCTTCGGTCTTATTCACAATGAAGGAAGATGGTGGTCTCAGAATGTGCATAGTCTACAGGAGACTGAACCAAGTAACGGTCACGGACTGTTACCCTCTTTTGAGAATGGACGACCTATTCAACCAGTTAATTGGGGCCGGATTGATCTCCAAGATCGACCTACAGTCAGGATATCACCACTTGAGGGTGAAAGAGGATGACATCTTGAAGACTGCCTTTAGGTGTAGATATCGGAACTTTGAGTTTGTGGTAATGTCGTTCGGCATTACGAACACTCCAGCTGTGTTCATGGGACTCATGAACTCCATTATCCAGGAATACCTGGACCAGTTCATAGTCATGTTAATTGATGACATATTGATATACTCGATATTAGAAGATGATCACACTGAGCTTCTTTGAATGGTTTTATAGGTCCTCTGACAACACCATCTTTATGGGAAATTGTCCAAGTGCATATTCTGGATGCGTGAAGTGCATTTTGATGGACATGTGGTGTCTGAGCAGGGAATAGTGGCGGACCCTTCGAAATTCAAGTCGGTTGTTTCTTGGGCATCACCCAAGAACGTGGAAGAAGATTGTAGTTTCCTAGGATTGGTATGTTACTACCAGAGTTTTGTGCCCAAATTCCCCCGAGTTGCAGCACATTTGACAGCCATGACCAAGAACAACCAGGATTTCATGTGGAATGGGTAGTGAGAGGCAGCCTTCAGCTATCTGAAGGGGAAGTTTGTTAGTGCCCCATTGATGAGGTATCCAGAAGAAGGGGTAGCGTATGAGGTGTTCTGGGATGCTTCAGGACAAGGCCTCATGCGTGTGTTGATGCAACAAGAAGGGGTGATCTCTTATGGGTTTAGGAAGTTACATCTCCATTAGTGTAACTATGCCACCCATGATCTAGAGCTTATGGTGGTCATTTTTGCACTAAATTTATGGTTGAATAACCTCATTGGGGAGCACTTTGTGGCCTTCCTAGATCAAAAGATATTGAATTATGTCTTCTCCCAATGAGACCTGAATTTGCGGCAACGAAGGTGGATGGAGTTCTTCGAATACTACAACATCAAAATCTCATACACCATAGTAAAGGGGATTGTGGTGGCTGATGCCTTGAGCAAGAAGACGTGGAAGGATGCGGTTTGACAACCGGCAGATACTAAGAAGGTGATGGAGGAGTTTGATGCCCTACACATGGATGAATGATAGATGGCGGTAGTGGATTCCTGTTTCAAATGATAGTGCATTACTCCCTGTCGCGGTAGGTAGAGGTGTCTCTGTGGGGAGACTCAGAGACTGAAGTGATGCATGGTCGGGTTAATAAAGGCGATGCTCATGAAGGGTGGTCAGAAGAAGAGACGAATCGAATGCAATTTCAAGGAAAGTTGTTCTTCCCCGTGGGAATGCACAAGAGAGTTCTTGGTGAGTTCCACAACTCACCCCTAGTGGTGCACCCATGAGTCTCTAAGATGTACCAGGGTCCGAGGGGTCTGTTTTGGTGGCTCGGGGTAAAGCGGGCAGTGGTATAGTTTGTAGCATAGTGCGTTGTGTGTCAGAAGGTGAGGGCTGAACAACGACTCCAAGGTGGTCTGTTGTAACATTTAAATGTCCCCAATTGGAAGTGGGATGACATCTCGCTGGATTTCGTCACGGGACTACCCAGAATCCAAGGGGGTTACGATTCTATTTGGGTAGTGGTGGACTAGCAAAATCATATCACTTCCTAGAAATCAAGGAGTTGGGTACGCTGGATTCCCTATCAGAGAGGTACCTGGATGAGGTGGTGCGGTTTCATGGGGTTCCAAGGTCCATAGTCTCCGATCGGGATTCCTGGTATACCTCACGGGTCTGGAAGGGACTGCAACATGCTTTTGGCACCCAGCTATGCCTTAGAATTGCTTTCACCTGGAAAAACAGAACACAACTTCCAGATGATGGAGGATATGCTACCAGAATATGTGTTGGACTTTCGTGGATATTGTGTATGACACTTGTCTCTAGTATAGTTTTCCTAAAATAATATCTATCAATCTACCATTGGCATAGCTCCTTTTGATGGTTTGCTCAAGAGGTCATGTCTGTAACATCCCATGTAAATAAAGAATAATACATTTTCATATTTATTAATATTTTCAAATTAAATAGTAATTTTACTTTAAAGGGGTTTCTATGTTCGATAGCATACCCGATATGCAACAACGTGTTTCTTTGAAATCTTACGTTGAACACTAGTAATATAATAATATTATTTTAAATGTTTGTTAGCACGTAGCCATTGTATTGGTGGGAATGAATTGAAATAACTTAAATATGATTATATATATTTGTTAAATGTTTTTAAATTTATCCAATAAATGATAAAGGCTTAATATAAGAAAGAATTCAATTTTAGAAATTGATACTCTAATACTCACTAAATGGTTGATTTATCACCATTTGATGGGGAAACCTCCTTAAAAATTGTTTTGGTAATAGTTATACATTTTATTGGACAAAATGAAATCCTTCTATAGAATCGGGACATCAAAATTTACTTTGTAAATTTTTTTTGTATTTTTCTGATATAGTTTATTTTTTAATGAATATTGAAAAATGTTGTATTTTAATTCAATCCTATTTTTAATACTATTTATTTATATGATTATATTATCATTTGAATTGGTTTAAAGTGCAATTAGAATATATTTTTACCATTTAATCCCATGGTGGTCATTGGAATTAATTTCACTTTGAAATTGGACTTAAACTATTGTCAATCTTTTGATATATATTGTTTCATAAAAACATGCTATTTGTTTTGAAAACCAGAATTAAATAATAAATTGATTAATGCCACTTATATGTTTTGAATTTCATAAATTAGATATCATTTTTTAATTCAGAATATCAAATATATCTTAGGGTGAATTTTTGGTATTTTTGAAAAAAAAACTTCAGTTTTTGATGACTAGTGAAACCACTAAGTGGTAGTTAAAAAACTGATTTTTCGTTTAAATGAAACATTACCACTTTTGTAAATTTAATTTCAAAAATCTAAAATACATGGTTTTCATTATGATTTAAAATGTGGTTCAATGGGATAAAAATAATTTTTTGGTGAATAGTAACTTTTATGTTTTATTAAACGTGATTAGAGGTAATTAGTTTAATTTAAGGTAAAAATATTGTACTAATAATATGAAATCACCTTGACACATGTCCTACAGTAATTGCATAATTCATGACTGACGAAGACAATCCATGGGTCAACTTGGGGACACCATGGAGCCACTTGGGTAAGAAAATGACATTAATAGCTTTTTATTTAATGTTAAAATAAAAATGTCACAAACATGTTAGTTTTACTAAAACTATTTTTAAATGGGGTAATAAAAGTCATATTTTTTACTAAAAATATTCATTAGAAATAAAAAAATATTTCCTACATCATCATATTTTTTTTATAATTTTTAGATATTAAATAAAATAAATTATTTATTACACCATGATGATTTTGTAATTACCTCATTAGTTAACGATTTCAATAAAATGAAAAGATAATGTAAAATCTAAGAACTAAACTTGTAAAAAACCTATTGTATGGGTGGATTTATAACTCTTATCACCTTATTATAGAAATATATAATTTTGTGACCTTTATAATCCGAAACTCATTATATAATAATGTAACATTTTATAACATTCCAAGAGTGCCCCTCCTCTCCTCTTATAAAATGCCCCACCTCTACCACCTTACCCACACCTCTCAATCCATTGAATCAGCCAAGATCTACTCATTTTATCTCTCCACATCGCTCTCCTAATCATATAATCCTTACCTTAGACATAAATCTCTTCCATAAACCCTTTTGGTTCAAACAAAAGGGAGTTACCCGATTTAAAGGTAATGTCTTCACTTGTGTTCTTTTGTTTTATTTTGCTTCTCCATCCCAATGAACTATTTTTATTCCTTTTTTTTTGTAACAGAAAATGTATCCTAAAAATAGAAGGATGTTTTTATGAGAAGTATTTGATTTAAACTTAAACACAACTCCGTCTAATGGTTAAAGAACATACTGTTTCTGTGGTTGGGGAATTTATGCCTCACGAAACGATGATTATTGAATCTTCTATTAACACCATTAATAGTGTCCATTAATATGTCAATAATATTATATATGATATATATTATGTTAATTTTTTCCTTATTATTCTGTATTTTCAATTTTTTTCATACCTTTATGGTTTCCATTATCGGTAATCACGATAATTTCATTTTAGGAAGTGCGGACTACCGCCCCCTCAAAGTGATTTGATTCGTTAATGAAATATGTGGGAGGTATAAATGATGTATTTAATTATATAATATATGATATTATTTTGGAATTATAGTATACCTTTATATCATTATGATTTCACTACATTAAATACGAAATAGAAATGAAAGTAGCGTTCATGCGTACGTACGACTTACCATCTCCATGAACGGTGCATTTCATTTCTTACCTCTGAATTTTATATAATATTATAAATACATGTATATTCTGGATATATATGATAAATATGATATGCAAATCATGAATATAATTCGGGATATAATGAACCTTTGACCACATGAACAACATGTAATTGTAAGAAGTCCATTTTTGACTAAAGTACCAAATATCGACAAAACGAACGTTATTAACATAAATGATTACATAATGTTTATAACATGGAAATAAGTTATATAAATGTAATAATAAACATGAAAAAGGTTCTTATGCAAGTTGAAATTAACATTAGTTTATTATTGAAGAGATTAAAGAGCAATCGAGTCACGTCAGACACGAGTTAAGGGACTTCGTCTCAATCTCCATTCATTGAGGAATATTTTGTTCTCATATAAGACCTTCTTTTATACAGTGTATAAACCCCTTTGACTATTAATTTTATACAAAAGGAATCTTTTTCTATGGGGTGTTTTACTAAATGACAAAAAGGAATGTTTTTTTTAACGTATGCGGTGACAACGCCCTTTTCCACCGTCGTGAGTATTATTTGGTCTTTGGATTCCTCAACTAGCCATAATGTTTTTAAAATGAAATAAATACCATATACTCTTTTATGTATTTTGGTATTGAAAAATGTTTTTATAATGGATTTTTTATGTCAATATATTTATGTTATATATTGTGATTGAAAAGGGGAAATGTTTTCTTTCCATTATATTTTTTTTATGTATTATGATTTTGTAATGTGACATGGATATTTGATTGTCAGTTACGTGATAAACCATATGATGGGTTGTGCAGTGAATACCAGGATGGTTGGTTACGTTATAACCTCCAATGCATTGGGTATGCATGTCGGCCATATGGGTATTCCATTTAGTGAAATGTGTGGAAGTTGACCGAATGGTTATTCCATTAAAGTATGTTTATGTCCCAAGATACCTTTATATATTATGTGTTCTTTATATGGGGTTTATTGTAATATTTTGGTTAAAAAAGGGTATGTAATGATCTTCTATTCAGTGAAGTGTATTTACTACTTCTTAAAGGCGAAATGTGTTTCTTTGATAAAGTATTCATGGTTTACTTGATGTTTTGAAAAAGTAAAAGTTTTCCTTCTTTGTGTATCCCTTATTGAGATTTTTATGCTCAACCCAAGTTTTTTTGAAATGTTTTTCATAGGACATAATGTTTAATAGGGTCAAGGATGTGATCAAGGAAAATTCATGATGTCTTAATATGGAACTAGACACGAATCTTTTTTTTAAGAATTTTTGTTTTGTAAAAAAAATGAAACTTTGTAGAAGTGTCTACTGTGTAATATTTGGAGATGTAATAGTTATGATCTAATTCTCTAAAACAATAAACCATAAAATATCCTCAATGATAATTATTCATTTAATTCATTATTATGTAATGTTTAAGGTCGGGGCCTTATAGTTGTTATCGATGGTCGGTTTAAAAAACATTAGGAGTTAAAAAATTGTGAAATTTATAAATTAATTTATGGTATGATTGAAATGATATAGGATTTGAATATTACCTTGTTTCTTCACCTAAGATATTTCTATTTTGAGAATGGTTTTTCGTAGAGGAAACATCGTAGTTGTGATGGGACGTCATACAGAGGGAAATGGCCTTCCAAATCAGTATACTGAGAAGGCTAGAATCAGAATTGAACAGTTTACTACAGTGATGGCTATGTTGAATCAAGTGATAAGATTGTGGTTGTATTCATTGATGATATTTTTGTGTTTTCTAAAAGTAAATATGAGCATGCAAGTCATTTATGTGTTATCATGAAAACCATAAAAGAAAAAAACTGTATGGAAAATTTAGAAAGTCTTAGTTTTGGTGACATCAAATTCCTTTTGATGGTCACATTGTTTCCAAAAATGGCATAACTGTTGATCCTGCTAAAACTAAAGTTGTTGAAGAATGGCCATGACCCACAAATGTGTCTGAGATCCATATTTCTCATGTTTTGGAAGGTTATTACTGGAGTTTTGTTGAAAATGTTTCACAGTTATCAAGTCCAATTACTAAGCTAACTTGGAATGGTGTAAAGTTTACCTGGACCAAAGAATGTGATGATTGTATTCAGGATTTGAAAAGAAGATTGGTGAATGCTCCAGTTTTGGCACTTCCTTCCAGGAATGGTGAGTTTGTTATCTACAGTGATGCATCGTTGAAGGGACTTGGTTGTGTCCATATGCAGAATGATCAGGTAATTACTTATGCTTCACGTCAGTTGAAAACTCATGTGTTAAATTACCCTACACATGATTTGGAATTAGCTATTGTTGTTTTTGCTTAAAAGATTTGGAGGCATCATTTTTATGGAGTAAAGTGTGAAATTTATACTAATAACAAAAGTTTAAAATATATATTCACTCAGAAAGAATTTAACATGAGACAGAGAAGATGAGTATAATTAATCAAGGATTATAATTGTACAATTCATTACTATCCGGGAAAATCAAATAAAGTGGATGATGCTTTGAGTTGAAAAAATAATGCTTCATTAACCATGCTATGTTTGGAATGAGATCCTTTGGTTTTTTATTTGATGAACATTGGCATAGATGTTTTTGGTGTAGGATGATCTACTGTTTTGTTTCTGGTGTCAGTGAGATCATCTCTATAAGAAAGAATTAAGCAAGCAGAGAAGAAAAACAATGGGTTGCCGAAAAATGTAGAGCTGGTTCAGAAGGGTAAGCTTCCTGAATTTAACATTGATAATGATTGTGTTTTGTGGTTTGGGAAGAGATTATGTGTTCCTTGTGATTCAAAGTTGAAGAATGAGTTGTTATGTGAGTCTCATAGTTCCCTGTTTTCATTTCAACCTGGCAGTACTAAGATTTAAAAAGATCTGTAGGAGTACTACTAGAGGGATGGAATGAAAAGAGATATTACATATTTTACGATGAAGTGTTTGACTTGTCAACAGGTTAAAGCAGAGCGGCAGTTACCAAAAATGATGATGCAGTCATTACCGATGCCATAATGGAAATGGGAAAATATATCCAGGGGCTTTTTTGTGGGATTACAAAATACATCTCGAGGTAATAATGTAATATGGGTTATAGTTTATTGATTGAATAAATATGCTCTATTACTTCCTTTTATATATACTTTGTCTTTAGATCAACTTACTCGATTGTATATTAAAGATATTGTCAAGTTGCATGGAGTTCCCCTCTCTATAGTACCTCATCGTGATCACATGTTCACTTTTAAATTTTGGAAATTCCTTCATAAGTCACTGGGTACTAAATTAAATTTTAGCACAGCTTTTTATCATCAATAAGATGGGAAGTAATAACGAACAATTCACACCTTAGAGGATATGCTACATGCTTTCTCGATGGATTATCCAGGAATTTGGGGCCAACATCTTTTATTGGTTGAATATTCATATAATAACAGTTTTCATTCCAGTATACAGATGGCTGCATTTGAGGCATTATATGGGAAGAGGTGTTGAACTCCATATTTTTGGGATGAAGTAGGGGAAAAGAAGCTGATGGGACCTAAATTGGTAGAAGATATGTACGAAAAAGTTCAGCTACTACAGAAACACATGAGAATAGCTCAGAGCAGGCAAAAAAGTTATGCAGACACCAAGAGGAAGGATCTCTCTTTTGAGGTAGGTGATCTTGTCTTCCTCAAATTTTCACCATGGAAAAGTGTGATACGATTTGTTAAGAATGGAAACCTATGTCCAAGGTTCATTGGACCATATGAAATTCTGGAGAGAGTTGGATCAGTTGCTTACCGTGTGGCTTTACATTCGAGTTTATCTCAGGTACACAATGTTTTTCATGTTTCGATGTTGAGAAAGTATATGCCAGATCCATCTCATGTTTTGAGACCAATGGTAGTTTAGTTTGAGTTGAATCTCTCTTATGAAGAACATGCAATCCATATTCTTGACCATAGAGAGAAAGTGTTAAGGAATAAGGTATTTCACCAGCTAAAGGATTTTTGGAAAAACCTATGGTTGAAGAGGCAACGTGGGGATCTGAAAATGCTTTGAGAGATAAATACCTGCACATATTTTGATAAGTGAATAAAATTGCGAGGATGAAATTCCCAAAAGGAGGGAAGGAAGTAACATCCTGGGTAAATAAAGAATAATAAATTTTCATATTTATTAATTTTTCTGAAATAAATATTAATTTTACTTTAAATGGGTTGCTTTGTTCGATAGCATACCCAATACGTAACAACGAGTTTCTTTGAAATCTTACGTTGCACACTAGTAGTATAATAATATTATTTTAAATGGTAGTTAGCATGTAGCTATTTTATTGGATGGAATGAATAGAAATAACTAAAATATTATTATATATATTTGTTAAATGTTTTTACATTTATCCAATAAAAGATAAAGGCTTAAAAAAAGAAAGAATTCAATTTTAGGGATAGATACTCTAATATTCCCTAAAAGGTTGATTTTACACCTTCTGATGGAAAAACCTCCATAAAAATAGATTTTCTCACCCTTATACATTCGATTGGACCAAATTAAATCCTTTTTATAGATTTGGGACATCAAAATTTACTTTGTGTAAATTTTTGGTATTTTTCCAATAACGTTCATTTTTTAATGAATACTGAAAAAGGTTGTATTTTAATTCACACCCCTTTTTAATCTAATTTAATTATATGATTTGATTATATTTTGAATTGGTTTTAAAGTGAAATTGGAATATATTTTTACCATTTATCCTATGGTGGTCATCAGAAATAACTTCACTTTGAAATTGGACGTAAACTAGTGTCAATCATTTGATATATATTGTTTCATAAGAACACACTATTTATTTTGAAATTGGGAATTAATTATTAAATTGATTAATGAAACATATATTTTTTGACATTTTTAAAATAGACATAATTTTTGAATTCGAAATATCAAATATAGCATAGGGTGAATGTTTTGTATTTTTTTGAAAAATTTCAACTTTTGATGAATAGTGAAACCACTTAGTGGTAGTTAAAAAATTGTTTTTTCATTTAAATGAAACATTACAAATTTTTCAAATTTAATTTCAAAAATCTTACATACATGGTTGTCATTATGATGTAAAATTTGGTTCAATTCAATTAAAATAATTTTTGATGAATAGTAACTTTTAAGTTTATGTAATCACGATTAGAGGTAATTATTGTAATTTAAGGAAAAAATAATGTTTTAATAATATTAAATTTCCTTGACACATGTCCTACCAATATTTTATGAGTCGTGGCCGACCAATAAAATCCATGGGTCAACTTGGGGACCCCATGGATCCACTTGGGTAAGAAAATGACATTAATAACTTTTTATTTAATGTTAAAATAAAAATGTCACAAAGATGTATTGTTTTACTAAAACAATTTTTACATGGGGTTATGAAAGTCATATTTTTGACTATAAATATTAATTGGAAAGATAAAAAGTTTACCTTCATCATGATATATTTTTTTATAATTTTTATAGAATAAATAAATTAAATTATTTATGACACCATGATGATGCAGTGATTACCACATTAGTTAACGATTTAAATAAAATGAAATGATAGGGTAAAATCTAAGACCTAAACTTGTAAAAATCCAATTGGATGGGTATATTTCGAACTCTAATACCCATATCCTCGAAATATATAATTTTGGGACCTTTAAAATTCTAAACTCATTATATAATAAATTAACATTTTATAACATTCCAAGAGTGCCCCTCCTCTCCTCTTATAAAAGGCCCCCACCTCTACCACCATACCCACTCCTCTCAAGCCATTGGCTCGGCCATTGTCTGCTCATTTTATCTCTCCACACCCCTCTCCTCATCCTAGAAGCCTTACCTTAGGCATAATGCTCTTCAAGAAACCCTTTTAGTTCAAACTGAAGGGAGTTACCCGATTTAAAGATAATGTCTTCACTTGTGTTCTTTTGTTTTATTTTGCTTCTCCATCCAAATACTCTCATTTTATTCATTTAATTTGTAACAAAACTAGTATCCTAAATATACTAGGATTTTTTTATGAGAATTATTTTATTTAAACTTACACACCACCGTATAATGGTTAATGAACATCTTTTTTCTGTGGTTGGCAAATTTCCGCCTCACGAAACGATGATTGTTCAATCTTCTGTTAACACCTTTCATGGTGGCCATTAATTTGTCACTATTTTTATATATGATATATATTATGTTAATGTTTTTATTTATGCTTATTTATTTTTCATTTATGGTATACCTTTATGGTTTCCATTATTGGTAAACACGATAATTTCATTTTAGGAAGTGAGGACTACCAACCCCTCAAAGCAATTTGATTCGTTAATGCCATATGTGGGATGTATAAAGGATGTAGTTAATTATATTATATAGGATATTATACTGGAATTATAATATACCTTTATATCATTATGATTTCACTCCATTAAATATGAAATAGAAATGAAAGTAGCGTTCATGCGTACGTACGACTTACCATCTCCATGAACGGTGCATTTCATTTCATACCTATGAATTTTATAAACTATTATAAATACATGTATATGTTGGATATATATGATAAATATGATGTCCAAATCATGAATATCATTAGGGATATAATGAACCTTTGGCCACATGAACAACATGTAATTGTAAGAAGTCAATTTTTGACATAAGTACCAAATTTCGACAAAACGATCATTATTAACTTATATGATTACATAATGTTTATAACATGGAAATAAGTTATATAAAAGGAATAATAAACTTGAAATTTTTTTTAAGGAAGTTGAAATTAACTTTGTTTTATTATTCTGGAGATTAAAGAGCAATCGAGTCACGTCGGACACGAGGTAAGTGACATCATCTCAATCTCCTTTCATTGAGGCATATTTTGTTCTCATACATGACTTTATTTTATAGGGTGTATAAACCATTTTACTTTTAATTTTATAAAAAAGGAATATTTTTCTATGAATAATTTTACTAAATATCAAAAAGGAATGTTTCTTTTAACATTCGCGGTGACAACGACCTTTTCCACCACCGTGAGTATTATTTGGTATTTGGCTTCCTCAACAAGCCGTAATGTTTATAAATGAAATTAATACCATATAATCTTTTATGTATTTTGGTATTGAAAATGGTTTTTATACTGGATTTTTTATTCCAATATATTTAAATTATATATTGTGATTTAAATGTGTAAATGTTTTCTTTCCATTATATTTGTATTATGTAATATTATATTGTAATGGTACAAGGACAGTTGATGGGTGGTTATGTGATAAACCAAATGACGGGTGGTGTCATGAATACCAGGATGGGTGGTTACGTTATAACCTCCAATGCAATGGATAAAGAAGTCGGCCGTATGGAAATTCCTTTTATTGAAATGTGTGGAAGTTGACTGAATGGTTATTCCATTTAAGTATGTTTATGTCCCATGTTACCTTTATATGTTATGTGTTCTTTATATGGGTTTTATGGTAATATTTTGGTTAGAAAAGGGTATTTAATGATATTCTATTCAGTGAAGAGTATTTAATACTTCTTAAAGGTGAAAGGTGTTTCTTTGATAATGTATTCATGGTTTACATGATGTTTTGAAAAAATAACAGTTTTCCTTCTCTATTTATCCCTTACTGAGCATTTTATGCTCACCCCATGTTTTTTTTGAAATGTTTTTCACAGGAGATAATGTGGAATAGGGTCAAAGATGTGATCAAAGAAAAGTCATGCATTCTAAAACATGGAACTAGACATGACCCTTTTTTTGAATAATTCATGTTTTGTAAAAAAAGGATAATTTTTAGAAGTGCCTACTGTGTAATCTTTTGAGATGTAATATGTATGATCAAATTCACTATAACAATAAACCTGAAAATATCCTCAATGTGAATTATTCATTTAATTTAATATTATGTAATGTTTAAGGATGGGGCCTTATAGTGTCTTTCACCTGTGTGCTTGAAAGAGGTTTGGTAGGTAGGTGTTCTTGGCCTAGAGGTGGTGAAGAGCATGATAGAGAAGTTTCAGCTTATACGAGAGACGATGAAGGTGTCCCATGACTGGAAAAGGTCGTATGACAATGATAGGAGTAGACCATTGGAGTTCGATGTTGGGGACCACGCGTTCATGAAGGTCACCCCTTGGTTTAGGCAACAGTGGTTGGGAAGGGGAAGTAAGATTTCTCCTAGGATCGTCAGACCGTTTGAAGTGTTGTGGTGGGTCAATGAAGTGGCTTATCAGCTAGCACATCCACCACCACTACTGAGACTGCGCGATGTCTTCCATGTGTCTCAGCTCTGATGGTATCTACACAACGATTCACACATCCTCGACTCGTGAAACTGGATATTGAGGTCGACGCAACATTTGTAGAACGACCAGTAAGGATAGAGGATCACAAGAAGAAGGTGCTCCATGCATGAACCATCCCTTCGGTTTGTGTGTTATGGAGGCATGGTGGGATCAAAGAGAGTACCTGGGAGCGGGATGCACTGATGCGCGCCCAGTACTAAGAGCTTTTTTGTGTTCTGTTTTGATTTATTTTATATACTAGTTCGTGATGAAGCCTTTTTACCTTGTTAACTGTGGAATGCATTCTTCTCATTGTTCTCTGAATGTGGGTGAAGAGTATTAACTGTGGGGAGGGGAGGACCATATCCCTAATCAAGAAGTATTTTGTTCAATGCGATTATACCCGTGCAGGCAATTCAATGTCGTGTAAAGAGGATAGTATCTTGGCATGGAGGAAGAAAACTCCCTAATCCATATGTCTGGACAGTTTGACCCTTTAATGTTTGTGTGATTACTTGGGGGAAGATTATCAATATTGTATCCATATTCGATCAAAATATGGATGAGGTTTACTCCTGAGATGTATCTTTCGAGGTGGTTGTTCGGACCCCCCCCCCCCCCACTTTTATCTTGGTCTAGTTTCGATTCTCGATGAAGAGAATGGATTTAGAGGTATCTGATGTAACGGCATGGACCCTCCTTTCCAGTTCTTTTCAAAAACACGGTTTCATAAGATGATTCAACCAAAATGGTGGAACCGTTCAAGGTCTCACACTGAAACGGTGGCATCGTGAGGGTGACACAATGATGGTGGCACTGTGAGGGCGACACCGTGACATGGGGCATTGTGATGGTGGCATCATGTGGGTGACACCGTGATGGTGGCACTTTGATGGTGTCACCATGTCCTAAATAAGCGATTTTTCTTCTTTTTTATGATCGTATATTTTTTATATTGATCTGTTCCTTTACTCTTCTTGGTGAAGGCGGGTCATGACATTTTATGTTGATGATAGTATATTTTTTATAATGAAGATATCCATGTGATGATTTTCAAAGGTACATTAATGAAAATTTTGGGAATTCATTGATGGTAGAAATGAAATTCTTCTCGAGGATAAATATGTTTCAAGAAACTATAAACAATTTATTACTACAATGAATATATTTATTGGATCTCTTGATGTTTTTTGATATGAAAGAATATAGAGGATTGCCTAAAACTATTATGGTATACATTATGATGAAAAAATATGTATATCAGTATTAATGATAATCAATTTAGCATGATGATTTGAATTAATATTTACATAATATCAATTATAAATGACATTTTTATTTCATTACACATGGTACCTAATATAATTACAATAAAAAAGAAACACATATTACATCAAGAAAATGATATTTATATATGAAATAGAGAAAAAAAATTATTGGATGATGTTTAAGATGAAAATTGAACAAGAAATAATGGTTTTTTACTTATAGATAATGGGAATGGAATTTGGTGACTAAAAATCCTAATCTGGTGGAATATTTTTCATTTGAAGGGTATTTATTTCGTTTAATTCAAAATTGAAATTATGGGTGCATCTAATATCTATTGAGGAAATTTATATGGATAAGTAAAATATGACAACTCATATTATATGTATGGGGACATTGCTAAATAAATATAGAATTGAAGCAACATATCCTTTTATAATGGTTTTTCATAATTAGAGTGTTATAAACCAATATAAAAATCTAGTGCACTACTCTATATTAAAACACATCATGCTATGTATCATTTCCTAAAAGATAAGGTTCAAGGGGGAACTGTAACAAAATAATTTTTACCTGCCATCCTAGAAAAATTTGATATCATAAACAAATATTGTTCAATAAGATAATTTGAAGAGTAGAGGCAACAAATGGGAGTTTAGATCATTCCATCATAATGAAGTATATTATATTGTTGAATTTCTTATATTATTTCAATTTTTTCCTCTTTTTGTTGTGATTTTAATAAGATTAAAAGTTTTACTCCATTATTATAAAATATTTTATGTTTTTTTATGACATATAGTATCTATATATTTTTTTTCAAAAGGAATTTTCGATATTTTTTTGAGGATCTCTAAAGATTTCATTGATGATTGATCTAACCACTCTTAAATTTTAAAAAGTGAATCTTTGGGTTGACATAGAGGTGATTGATTCGTGGTTTTCTTAATTTTAATAGTGGTTTTTTTATTATTATTATTGTTAACCATTTGTTTCATTTCCAATAAGGTAGAATGGAATGATTAGAATTGAAAAATGAAAAGGTGAAGATTATGGAACCTTGGGTGATGATTCATATTTTTCGATAATACTAGTTTATGTGTGAAGGGTAATGTGATTATACTAATTTAGATATTTAGAGGGTTGTTGAGCAATGTGAATTATTGATAATATTTTAAAATGACTTTTATTTTTTTTCTAATGTTAATATATTTGACTTATTTTCGTTATATCACTGAAGGATATCCCCAATGGAAGAAATATGAGATGAATATTAGAGGGTATTTGATGATTACATTAAGTATGTAACACACTAGGTAAAAAAATATGGAAATGGAATCTTTCTGATTATGAGTACCATGTATGATGATTTTATGGTTCATAGGATAAATTTTACAAATTGTTTGAAAAATGGAAAAGGTTTATGTCTTACGGATAACCATGTACGTGAATTTATTAATTTCATAATGATTTAAAACGTTATTTATAAATATAATTTCATGGAGAGAAATAAAATTCAACTCTAATTAATATAGGGTTTATCTTACATGTTCTTCTTTTTAGAATCATGTATTATAATTTACATTTTTTGTTAAAAAAATAGTCTTGTATAAAATAATTTTTCATTCATAAAAGAAATGTTTCCAAAAATATATATATTGTAAAGATATTGGGAAATTTAGGTAATGAATGTTATATTTTCATCATGAAATAATCATCATGATCATAAACCCGATAATGGTCATTTATATGATTTAGGATAACTATCCACAGGAGAAGTTTATATTTTTTAGATGATATCGTCCAACTATAAAACATGGATCCATGATAGAACTCATTTTACTAAACTGAAATATGGATAGACATTACATAAGAATATGGCTCTTTATAATTATTATGTTGAAATATCAAGTTAATTAAATAGAATAGGTCGTAGAGGTGGAAGAGGGTTTTGATATTACAATTATTATTACACTACAAATAATTGGCTTATACAAATATAATTTTAGGGACAGATAATATATCTGTTGGTAAAAAGGGGCATTTTTAAGAGATATTAAGATTCATTGGTAATAATTTTTAATACAAACACTTCTTTTTACCAACAAATATATCTGTTTGTATTTAATTTCTAACCCCAACATATCATTTACCTAGAGTTTAATCTATTGACTTATCGTACATATAAAATAATTACAAACACAATAATTTTTTATTAATAAATACTATTACCAACGAATCTTTTAAAGTAAATAAAATTATTCAAAAACCATAAAATAAAAAAAATATTTTAATGATAACCAATTAGGATAAACATATTATATATATATATTATTTTTACTTCCACAATAATTTTTTATTTTTTGAGATTTTGTTTAAAGCATATCTTAATTGATTTTTATTTTCTACTTTCTCGAAGTATTGTATCATATTATATTTTTCAATATTGTTTATGAAAATTCCTCTAAATATAATCTATTTTTATTTTTTCATTATTATTTATTTAATGATCCTTTGAATAATTTTTATAAAAAATCACTACTCTAATTGGGGACTGTTCTTCAATGTTATATTTTCCCAAGTACCGATCCTGGTTTCGGCATCGCCTCTAGCCGCCCCACCTCACATCCCGCTATGACATACTCGTTTCTTCACTCCCATCATCACAACTCTCATCTCATCGCCCCTATCTTCACATGTAATGCAATGCCTCCTCAGTTCTCTCTTCACTCACATTCAGTGGTGTTCTTCTTCATGTTTTGACGATGTATGGGTTTAGTCTCAAATAATTATTTATGTGTTTCTTCAATTTCTTATCATTTTTTCACTTTAGGGTTTATTCTCCATCATTTTGGATTGACCCCCAACTAATTAGATCTTCCCTATCCCTATGAGACTTTTGGGTATATCTATTTAACATAAGAAGAATTTAATTTCCCTGTTTTGTATCGTGTTTTAGTGGAATGATATAAAAGTCATTATTCATTACAGGTGGATTAATTTTTCAAATTTGGTGGCCACGCTAGGTAAAAATGGTGGTCATCTCACCCCCAACTAGTTTCAGTATTTCTGTCGTAATATTTCATGAACATATATGATTGAATCTAATATTAATTTTGTTTCTTTTTTATTTACATCAATTAGAAAAATTAGATTCATTGTAATTTAAATAGATAAGGAATTATGGTTCATCATTTTATAGAAAATAACAACATTTCTAACTAAGAAAGTATATTCTTCATTAGTTTTTTATTTTGAATTGAACATATCATTCATTTTGTTACCTATTGGAACCCCATATGTTATTATGGCTATGTGTTAGTTCCTAATATTTCAGTCTAAAGGCATGATGTTGTTTTTTGGACGTGTATTTTCCATGGTTTTGAGGAAAATCATATTGAATATTCATTGGTTAATATCATGTATGCTGAAATTCCTACCTATATACTTTTAGAGAACCGTTAAAAAAAGATTTAATTTGATTTTGTGTGGTAATGAAAATTTATTGCATGATGAATCCATGTTTGTTGGATACACTCCATCATAGATTATTTATTTTATTTTAGTAGGGCTGAGATCCCGGACAAAAAAAATTCATGTAGTAGAAAAATTAATATAACGCCAAACAAGGCACTAACAATACCTAGGAAATACCTAAACTTGTGGGTAGGTGCACCGGGACAAGCAAAAAGAATTTGCAATGAACTAAAATATGTTATCTTCTTAGGGATACCATCATCCTTCAATTAAAAAAGATCTATATCTTTTACCATAAAGAGGGAGCATAAAGCAGGAAGAGATAATACCCTTGAAATTGAGGTAGTTGCATGGCATGTACAACACAAGAATGACTTGAGTAGTAAGGAAACCAAAAAGGTTACATTTTTCTTCAAGGATTAGATACCCTCCTATGCCATCCAAATTACAACACATTTAAATTTTTCTCCAAAATTATTGTAAATAAGTATATTTCATCAGAATAAATCCCTTAACAACTATGTCACTCATGTGGGTGTTTTGGGAAAATCTCATGATGAAGACCATATTTTCGAGTAAATAATCCAAAACATAACATTATTTACATGAATATCTAAAAAACAAAAGCTGCTATGTTATTGAGAATGCAATGAGGTGACATTGGGCACATCAGTGTCACCAGATTTCTAAATGTATTCTTGAAGTAGGTGTCCGTTTTTTATGTCAAATAGCTTGAAGGTTCAATAATTCGAGCCGGTAAAAAATCTTTTCCCATCAAGAATGAACTTTACAGAAAACACAACTCATTTATGTGCATGAAATTTATAGTCATCCTATTTTGCAACTCAATTGTCCCACAATCAGGTAGTAGTATCACATGAACCAGAAATGAATAGTCTGGAGTTCGTTCTGCTAATTGAGGCACACAACACTTCATCAGTGTGGTCAGATTGAAATTCACCACTAAAAAAGAGGTTCTGAGGCTAGTAGTAATATCCCAAAATCCACATTTCTAATCAACAGAACTAGAAATTAGGAAGGTGTCATCATAAGGAAAATATTGTAGCACGAAACATAACCCTAATTCCCATTGTGCATTTTAGATACTGGTAAATTTATAACCATATCAGTTCGAGAATTACGGTTGAATATATGTCATACACTAATAATTCCACCATAAAAAAATTACTAACAACCAAGAGAGAAAGCACCCGTCATGACCCACACACATGATAGATTTATGGAATGGGTTTTATGGCTTGTTAGTGTGTCCAAAATTATTAATCAGCAATCTTGAGAAGCACTAGAAATTATATATTAATCTAGAGTTTAGTCCAACGTGTAAACTTACCAAATATTTCCATTTAAGGTTCTACAGCAGACAACAACATTCAGTCCAAATCTAAATGCAGTTTTTCCCTGCAACTGCGCATATGTAGAGACATCATTGTCGAGAAGCTGAAGTCGCTTCTGCTGAAACTGATCATTGAGATATTTTATCATCTATGTAAAAGCCAAATGGTTTTCCCAGGGCTTCACTACTGATATCTATAAAAATCACCAATATATTTCCATTAAAATCATTTTCACTGTCAAACTAGGATCAATTTCAGCGCATGATCCTTGGATTATCTTATTGTTCTCCAAACCCAATTTTTAATTGATCTGCAGTCAACAACAGTAGCTCCTCTTATTTGATATACACATGAGATATAATTATAACTTTCTATAATATAATTATATTATTTTATCAAATTTTAATGGGTTTAATATTTATATAATACATTGTTATAAATTCGATGCTTAAATGATTAAAAAACTGTTTAAATTTTTCTCAAAAAATTATGCTTACAGTGTCGTGAATTCGGGGCTATTCAAAAATCATTGTTCCATAGCCTCAAAATTTATGCTCGTAGTTTTAGTAATCTTGATGATTAAATTAATAATTTGAATCATCATTTAATTTTAATAACTGAATGGACCAACCAAGTTATCGCTAGGAAATGGAAATAGGGATATTACTCTTGGTATTAATTCAATAGAAGTACAACAATACAACGCTTTGATGAAAGCTGAACATTTCTAGAGATTAATCTATTTATATTTTTTTCCAGTAGTTTTTAGAGATTATTTGTTTAAAATTAATTTTTTTTATCACTTTTTATCATGATGGTTAACTAAGTTATGTGTCTGTGGGAAATTTTATAATGGGTTCTGTCATGATTGTCATGCTAGTTTGTTTGTGTGCACTCCATGATGGTTTGGTATTAATTTGTAATGAGATAGTAGTTTGTGTGATTTTATTTTTTGTTTGAGTTTTTTTATGGTTGTACAAAAATATTCTTGTGGACTCCAACATCAGAACTGTTGCTATTCTAGTTGGGTGTTATCTTAAGGGATACTTCACATTCTTTTTATTTTTTATTATAGTTCTTTTTGGGATTATACCAAATCATGTTGGTGTTCCATTTGAATATTCTTTTAAAAGTGCTTAATTTTTAACCTTTTTCCATAAAATAGTTTTTTTGGAACTTCAACCTTTAGCATTGTGTGTTCACCTGGAAGTAAAACTTCAATTATGATTTCTATTGGTGCATATTTCTCTCTTGGAATGAATTTTAGAGCTAATCTTTTTGTCAAGCCTCCTTATGGGATCTTACTAAGGGTCTGCAGTATTTTGAGATCTATATATTTGATATAAATGATTGATGGTAGGATTATATTTTTAGAATTATAGTTCCTATATGAAATCCAATTTCTATAATAATTTTCCCTCATAATCTTGGGAAACTACTACGACCAATCCATTGCTAATTCTATGAAATTGTTAGGTTTTGCATTAATTTATTTATGAGAATACTATTGATGTAATTTAATTATTCAATAAACTATTTTTTTGGTTATTTTATGTAAGAAAAAATGTTTTTTCATTCAATATAAAGGTGGATGTTTTGGTTGAGATGAAGTAGCTATAATTTTTAGGGGAGTTAGTTTTTTTTCACTCCATATTTTTATGCACAATTTCATTAATCTACGGCATTCATTTTTTTATACTGCAAATTGTTTTGCTTTCAATTCATGTAGATATATTTCTCTAATTTTTTTGTATGCTTTTTGATTACATATAGTGTATATTTTTTAGATGAAGAGTGTGACATAACATCAATTGTTGGTTCTTAAATGGTAATGAAGTTGACTTGATTTGTTTCTTCTAGCTTACTACTTGGAATAGATGAATTATCTTTGGGAGAAGAAAATATTCTTCTTCCATGAAGTGTGCTAGAGGATTTCATTCAAGAGACGAAAGTGCTGGAGGATTGAGTAGAAGAGATGACATGGGTGGTGGGCGAGCGACGACAATAACTGCATTGATGGATCTTGGGTTTTTGTGTTTTTATGGTCTTATCAATCATTTTCAATTATGTATTGATTCATTTGGTATTAACTTACATTATTAATATAATTAATATTTTTCTGTTTAATCATATGTCAATATCATCTTCGTCTTGATATTAAAAAATGTGTATTATATATGTTAACTTTAAAAATATAGTATGAAATTTTAATAGTAATTAATATTTATAATTTTTAATTAAATGTTATTTATAAAAAGACAATATTTTTTGGTAATATTATTAATGACAGATATATTGTTCATCTATATAAGTTGCAAAATACTTTGACCTAAAAATATATTATATATTGGTATAATTATAATAGAACATGAACTATTTTATCTGTGAGAATAAAATTTAATGATAGTGTTTTTACTGATTGTTTACTGAAAATACAATTTTGGTTGGTATATATTTTTTACAAAAAGAAAATACCATTTTACCAACAGACAAACCCATTTTGGAAAAAGCTAATTATTTTTCAGTTTATGTATGGTAATGATATGATTCTACATATAAAATCTTAGGGGAGATATCAATGACAAATTATCTCATGATTTTTTAACATTTAACATATCATTAAATACCAATAAAATTTTTAAAATATTTCAATAATAGTTAGTGAAATTGTATTCATTATATATTAAATGAATATAAATATTATAAAATGATATGGATTAAATCTGAGAGAACCAACATGACTTAAACGATACACTTCTAGATTGAACAAAATCATAAAAAAATCAGGATATCCCGATAAATGACAGTGTTATGTAATGGGGAGTGGCTGTGGATTTTTAGTTCCACCGATGCATGATTCCTCAATAGGAGAACATATGGCCTGTGTTCCTTCATTGTGATTATTCTGAGGAGGTATTCAACATACTATATTTGTTGATGAATCTCAGCTCCACTAGTGATTCTATTTAGTTTCCAATCAAGGATTGGTTTTGGGGGTATGGGATTTAGATGACAAAGATGAATATTTAGGTAATGGTTTTGGAATCATCATGAATGATAATGTATGAAAATTCAAACTATGTAATATATGGAATAATGATATCTAATATTTATTTCCCAGTTTATGTGATTTTTTTAATGGATAAACAAATATATTTAACAATGATATTTGGAAATATGTTCCTATAATAATATTTATACAAGGATCTAGCAGAGACATAAATATGATTATATACAATCATTAAATGTGGGACAGATGTAAATATTCTAGAATACGTATGGAACTAAATGTGGATGGATCATGTCTTCATTTAGAGATGAGAGGGGTTTGTATAGAGAGAGACTAAAAGGTTTCAATGATTTTTTATTTTATTTCTTTTTTTGGTATAGGTAGTTCCTTTGGATCAGAGTTAAAATATTTGTCTACTTGTATTTCCCTCTATAGGTGTGTCAATTTAAAATTCACAAATGTTTGATATATTCTTCTATAATGTTCATGTTCCACCAAGATAATGATGATATACCTTGAGATTTGGTATATAATTTCATCTATTATAGAACATATATCAATAAAATTAATCTGGTTATACATTACCTAAAGTAATAGAATTATGCTATCAATTATTTATTTCACAATGGGTACTAGGTTAGATAGTAACATTTTGCATCATCTTGTGGCCTATGCATAATTAATGAATGATCATTGTTCAAAATGATTCTCATTTTCAGTTTACTTTCTTATTTTGTAAGATAATGTGGCCTTGGATTCTTGTATTTTGTATGCTTTTCTAGAATAAACAAATAAAATTTTTGTTGTATGGATTCTATATAGGGGATAATATTATTAATAATAAATTTTTATCATCAAATGTGTTATTTTTAATATTTTGGGGAATTTAAATTAGTTGGTTTTGGAATATTATACAATTTAATGATTCTACCACTACCCAAGTTACTATTGATAATAAGAAGTGTAATGTTTGAATGTGATAATGAACATGACACACTAAATCTATATTCACATAAAATTATTGGAACAACATATTTAATTTTGTTTTACCATTCATTATTTATGTTTTTTGAATCGTGATAGAGATCTATCAAATAAGATTGCACGTGGGAGGGATTTTAATTTTTCATATAAACTGATCCCCCCATCTTTGTCTGTTCCAATCTTAGTGTGAACCAATCATATAATATATATTCAAATAATTGAAAAATGATATGGTTTTTTATCATAAATAAATTTTATTCATTATATGTGATAATTTATTTAAGTGAGAGATATTTGATGAAATGATATACTTGGATAAATAAAATGAGGCGTGGTTAACAAGCATAAAATTAATTTATTAATTAATAGAGAATTTACTAGTGGGATATATAATATTGATATACTGTTATGTGTTTTCATTAAAGATTGTCAATTAATAGATCACATAAACATCTATGATTTATTTGACAAATATAGAGGACATGTGTAATGAGACACATATATTTTATCAAAAGTAAACATTGTACAATAATATATTAAGTGGAACAAAATATTTTTTAAACACTATTTATTACCTAAAATTATGTCTTAGAATATTAATAAAAAAATATGATCAAATATATAGACTAATTCCTTTTTAATCATATAATTACATTATTTTTTACATCACAATCCATTTAAAACAAAACCAATACCGAAAGAACTAATTTCATAGGAATGCTTGGAATATATAATATTAACATGAAAATAAAGGGTCTTTATTTAAATATTACTAGGAAGCCCCAAAATCAGCTCAATATATTAAAATAATTGCCTAACTATGGGAATATATTGAAAAATGGGGGATCTATGTGCTCATTAAGGGAATAATATTGTTAATGAACAGTAATAAGTGAGTCAATGTAAAAACATGATATCTTGAAAGGGAAGAATCCTGAGTAATGACATGGGAGAGTGGAAAAATATTATTATAAAAAATATCATAGAAACAAATGAAATTTGGAATAAAAAAAATGATTGAATATTATGTCAATGAAAACTAGCAAGACACTATCACATGGTGGAAATAATCTCTTCGTGACTTGGGTTTACTCACAAATCTCATACATAATATTTCATGAGACAAAAACTACACATAATGGATTTTAGTTATTCAGGGTTAACCAACATAACATGATCATTATTATGTTCCACAATATTAAATCATTCATAGGTAATGATCATAATAATTAATAATGTAAATATTTGGGTTGCATTATATTTTCTCTTATCATAGTCAAATTAAATTATATAATGAATGAATTTGATAAATAAACATAAGGCATGAATTAATTTTTAAAAATGAAGGATAATAAAAATGGTATTTTTTATATTTATTGATATTAAATATTATATAATTATTATTTTAATTTAATAAGAGAGAGAGTGTTTGTGAGTTTGAGAGAGACAAGTCGTAACCCAAAGAAAAATGGTGGTTCAGAGAGATCCATTTCCTTAAGATTCATTTTATTGTTACATGTTAGAAAAAATTCTATAATAAATAAAGATATCATATACATGATTTCCAAAACCAAATACATTTTCAAAAAACTATATATGATATTATTATAACATATTACAGACTGTTAATTTATTGTTCTTTATTAAAATCAATTTTATGGTTGATAATCAATGGGTTTTTCATTAATGATTTACATCGATAGTACCATTATATATAGATTGTTTATGTTTAAATCAACATTAAATTTTTTACCATTATATTAATACCATATATATATATATATTTGATATATATATATATTTATAGTCAACTATGAAATTGAGAGATAAAAAACTATTAAACTGTTCATGGAATATCTATGTTGTACATACGCATGAATAGTGTTTCTATTTTTATTGATGGGATAAATGAAATTTAAATAATATAACACACTTAATTAATTGTTATATTATAATAAATTAAATATAAATTTATTAAATCCATCAATATAACATATAATGATATGAATTCATATAAAATTAGTTACATCGGATCATGAGATAGTATTCTTCTGTAATCACAGATGACAATTTTGTTTCACATTTTCTAGAAGAGAATGTTTAAATAGGTTATTATATTTACACAATAACCTCTCTTTGTATTTTATATTTTACTTTTTTATTTTATATTGTTATTTGAGAATTTTTTGGAGGTAGAAGAAGAAATTAAAATTAAAATTTTGGAAATATATATTTCATCTTCATCAAAAAACATACATTTACTTAAAATAGAAACCCTATATAGTTATTATAAATGAAAAAATATTACCTAAAAACAGGTGTACTTATTTTGGGAAAATATTTTTGTAAGAAATATACAAACTAAATGTATTTCTATGTGTCAAAATGTTGCAGATCTGGTGACCTTTTATAAGTGAGGGGATGTTCTTTCACGGAACTATATAAAATATTAAATAACATAAAACTATATTTATAAAAAAACCCCAATGTGATATAATTTATATTTAGAATGTGAATGGGTATAAATTATGTAATTCCTAGACTTTTGAGAACATTATTTTCCATTTTTATCTTTATCCCTATCTCTTAACCATGATTAACCATCTATGATATATATCCTGATAACGATGTTTTTACTCATTATGGGTTAATATTTTTACAATAAAATTATTTTCAATTCACAAATAGAACATATACTACATTTTAAAATATATACCAATCACGTAGATTATGAATGTAATTTTAGGATTTTTAAATCATTTTTAAAAAATATATTTTTATTTTAAAATTGAATAGATTCCATATTAGGAACTATTATGTTAAATTATCTTTATGAACAATATGAAAACAAAAAAAATATAAAAAAATTCATGAAACAACTATATTAATGTATTTTTCTATAAAAATACATGAAATAAATTAATTAATTCATATAACACTACTTTTATAATTTTTAAAATCTTTTATTATAATTTTTTTTTGTTGAAGAAATATAATTTTGGGGTTTTATAAATATTTTAAGAAAATGTTTAATCCCTAAAATTTTAAAATAAACTATCAATATCAAAAAAAATTATTTCAAATATTTATTTATAATCAAATAGAAAGGTTTATTTCTCAATTAAATAAAATATTATATGAATTAAATGATTTTCATTTATATTTATGAATTGTTCTTTTACTTAATTATTATAATGTTAAAAATAAATGGCATATGCCACCATATTTCCATATTTTATATAAATGGATATAAATAGATAAATTTCATTCATCAAATAAAGGTAAATGTTATTGACAATTTTTAGTCCTTATGCCGTTATTTTTAACATTAATTACCTTATTTACCATATAGTGGTGAAAAATGTTTAGTACGTTTACAAATAATATTATAGAAAATAAAAATGTCACAGTTACAAATTTTAGTCATAATTTTTTCAAATAATAAATAAATTTTTTAATGTACAATTTCGATAAGAATAATAAATTAAAAAATTATTAAAACACAATATATAATAATGAATAGTTTTTCAAAAAATCATTTTTATGTCAAACAAAATTTTTCTACCAAAAATTGATTCATAATTTGTTAAGAACAAATAAATGCATTTTCATGGATAAGACATTTATATGTATATATAAATATATATATCATAATGAGATTAATATAATTTAAACACTCCAATTTAATAGTATCTTTATAAATATAATAATTTTCATGGTTCCTTTATTCTTAGTGGTTTGTTTTGTATATGTTGTTGAACATAGTGTTATTTGAAAATATTGAGATATTTCATTCTTCTACCCTCAAGAAATTTCTCCATTGAAATGTCTTATTACATAATATTGTTAAAAAGGAAATAATACTTCTTTATTGTATATTCATATTATTCCCATTTTACCTCATCATATTTATGGATAAACCATAACCATATTACTAGATGAGTTGTCTTATTATATATAAAATTATCCTTATGGTCCATGTTGATCAAAATAAGAGAGATCATATTCTTGTTGGGTAACATATTAATTCAATATATGTGGAGGATCTAAAATGGACTAATTCAATATGGATATGTGGAAAAAATCATGTACTTTAGAAATTTATGGTGATAGTGACAATCAATAAACAACAACTCCAATATGACTAAAAACACCAATGGTTTTAATGTACTTGGGACATATCATACCCTTCTTCTCTATTCTCATAAATATATTCAATTGGTGTGTGTAGATAAATAAAATATCTATAACCTCAAACACAAATTATCATCAATGATTATCAGTAGAACTCTTCTATCATCTTTGAGTCGCCCTAATGTGTTGTTGAATGGTCAGCCCCTTTTCAACAATTTCTAAAACCCCATCAGGTCCCATAAACATAAGTTCAAAAGATCATCACAAAACACAATTGTTATATATATCATTCCTTAAAGGGATTCATATGTGCTCAATTTTATGGTTGATTGAAAGCTATTATTTTATGATTTTACCATCTGGGGTTTTCCAAGTACTTTTTTTTGATATTATATGGATTTATTTTGAGACCAGGCACTGACAAGGTGTGTGATTTTGAGGCATGGTGTACTGGGAATAAATCATTGAAAAATATTGACCTTTCTAATTGTATGAGTGTGTAATTTTCCCTAAAAAGTGGAATAACTCTTAAAAATGTTAATTGATCAAAATAAATGATGTCACCATTGAGCATATATTGGTGGATATACCCTTAGAGCGATTAACATTAGTGGCACGGGTCTCCTATAGAAAAAACATTGAGGAAATAACCATAAATAAATAATTTAATAGTGAAATTATTTTGATGCGTGATAGTTCTTTTTATTATTTATTATTCATAAATTTTGAGTTTACATCATAACATAGGAATTTATTTATGGGTGTAGAGAAAGAAACCATAGATAAATTGTTTTGGATGAAGATAAAATGACAGAACAACACATCTAGGATTCGATGAACATTTATAACTATTACAAAACAACTTTATTCCACTCCAGCGGTCAAAGTTAATTGATGTAGGGTTATTTTTTAGTTGTTTCCCCATTAATTAATTCCATGACAAACATTTCCAAATCAACAAACAGATTCTCTTGCAGATTGATCATTATTGTGGGATGGGATTTTATGTGCATAATTATTGGGATATTGATAAAAATTTCTCATTAATTATTACTATAATAGAAATAGATTATAAAAATCACAATGAAATGACATTGTTTTTTCCTTAGTGGTTTTTTTATTCCCCCATCATTGATCGTGTTCATCATCGTTGGTTCCTCATTGCCCTAGATCAAAATTTGTGGGAGGTTCTGAGCATGATTGGACCCCTGGATCATAGATAATTGACATCAGAGGTCGTATCATTATAGATTAGAACACAATGATATTTTATATATGCCTATGGATTTTTTTCGGGCATCAGAGGAGGAATGGTGGACCATGTTAGGGACCAACAGGGTAGTAATGAAAAAAGGTGGCAGTGGTGGCTGATGGGGTGGTGGCGGTGGCGATGGATGCAGTAGAACATGGAGGTGGAGCCACTTGCGGAAGCTATCACTAGCGATGGCAGTGTGACGCGGCGGTGGAAATGGGGACATGGAGACGTCAGTGGGACACAAAATGGCATCTTACTTATATTGGAAGATGTAGACAAGCCAGTTGTTATGGAATATGTGGACGTGGAGTGGTTCTGGGTTGGCAGGGCATGCCAAGTGGGTCGGTTCGTGCGAAGTGGGATGAGCCTGACCAAGTGGGTGAGGTTATAAAGATGGGCTGGGTAAGGCTCAGGGTGACCCAGTTGGATATGTTCCATCATATCTCTAGCTTTCTGTCAGCAATGGTATTTGGGGGGTGTTGATCATGACATCCAAAGAAGGTGCATCATCCATGGTGGTTGGTCCAAATTTGGGAAGTCTAGGCATTTGACCTCGGTGATAAACTGTGGTGGTCAGTGGACTGACCATGCAGTCAGTCCACATGCCCAATGATCAGTTTAAAACATCAAATGACAATAACATATAAATATAGAAACCCATCTACGAGTCATAAGTGGCAATGAGACCCTAAATTGTACGTGGACCTTAGGATTTAGGTGGTGACATTTTAGTTTGGACCATTATTGGTTGATATAATTCCCTTAGTAATTTCTTATAGGGTTTAGTACGAAATTACATCCACGTCATTAGATTATAGTTCCTTATATAGGATGAGTCCTAGATAGAGTATAGTATCCCTCAATGGGACTGGAGTACAATCCTATACCAGCACTAGTGGATTTTTCTTAGAATCCACACAACCACTAAGAGCACTGTGTTGGTCCTCAATTTAGCAGACCGCATCAGTATGGTCATCGATAGTCCCCAATTTGTCTCGATAGATCCTTTATGTTGTGGGGTGATCCAAATTTGGTATGTGGCATTCCCCAATGTAACTAGGAAGGATTCCCTCTCTTTGTATCATAGTATTCCTTGACAAATGATTTCACATTAGGATTATCTCAAATGTGTTATACCCTATAGTGAGTGTCTCTGATGATTTCATGTCTTGAGGAGTTAGTTCTCTTGTAATGAGCTTGATATGAGTTGAATCCTATGGCTGGTTAGTAGTTTTGCCTTACCTCTAGACATTGTTTCTTGGACTGAGTATATATGGATATTCTTGTTATATGTGTTGTATAAATATTGATATGTAGAGATTATTGTACATTCCAATGTGGTATTACATTATGGTATTCCCTTGTGGTATTTCTTTATGGTATTCCATTGCGGGATTCTTTTGTGGTATTCCTTTGTGTAATTTTCTTTTAGTTATGGGGTGTCTTATAGTGAATTTTAATAATCACCAATTCATGGGCTTCTACCCCACATGTTGTGACTTATGATGAAGATTGATATTTCAACTAAATAAAAGGTAAACCTAGACTAAGAGGTTCATTTTGAGACCATATAAGTCAATATTTGTTCTTGTAGATATTCAAATAGTGGTCCCTGTATATCATTTCATGAATGTTTGACTTATTGTTATGTGCACATTTTTATTGGCTTGTATTTGGTGCTGTTTACATTCCAGTACATTATTTTTCATACTCTTTTGTGGGATCTTATTGGTATGAAAACAATTTTTTACTTTGTGGGGTTTTTACATTTCAACATGTTTTGGTATGGAGATGTTTCTATTTTGGTGTATAGAAACAGAGGATTATTATTCACTAATGTCGGATATGTATACATGATGATAGCATCCATCCCCCGGTCAATTAGAGGCGTGTTAGGGGTAGTCAATGCATAGGTCCCTTGGTGATGGGTCATGACAATGTTGTATCAGAGGTGGTTGGTTCTACTTTAGGACAAAGAGTCCATGAGGTTTTTTAGGGAAATAGTGTTAAGTGTTTTGATTTTAGATTTCTGTTGAGGGACTGTGGTGTTGGTTCATTGGTTTATATATCAATACACCATGAATCTAAGCTCCTAATATTTGACTCAGAACAAGAAAACATTGATTTCATGGAAAAAACAGTGGTATATGGTTGATATAGGAAGGTTTTTTTCATATACTTATTGATTCATCCCTCAATATGTATTCAATTGATCATTGTACATGATTTAATTTATTATTATTCCCCATGTAGACTGTCTGTTAGGATTCCACCGCATGGTCAGAAGGATGATCCGCTAATGGATTAGGAATCAATGTATTGTCATGTACCACATATAGAACCTCCAATGGGTTAATCAGATATACCACGACCTATTGAGCTTCACCTACAACCAACACTACTAATTGAGGAAGTACATAGGCTAAGTGTGTTACATTATTTTTAAAGGCATCGACCTCCTAGGATTCAGTGTGAGCTAGATAGATATATGGTTAATGATTTGCTAGAGGCTGTCACGTATGTTTTACTACTTGTGAGAAGGACGAACAATCAGATGGTTGTCCTTTCCATGAGTCTTCTTCATGGATCTTTTGGGTGATGGTGGATATTAGTGGCTCATACACATGATGAGACAATTCTCTCTTAGACTGTCATCATGTTTTTCATTAGGGATTGGTTATATTATGCAATGTTATGATCAATATGCATAAAGGAGTAAGGTGGTCTATTGGGAGGTAGACATGGTACTGTGGAAGGCACGACAACATGAGGTGGTCAATGGTTTTACCCATTAAAACTGCCACCCCATTGTGTTCTATTCAAAGCATATGGAGCGAGTGGATTGGGACGAGGCTAGCTACATGTGATTAAGGCTTATGACCATGATGCATCACGGATATTCGAGGTATGATCTACGTCTTTTATAAATTAGTTATAGTTTTGATAAAAATATGTTCTTGTAATTATGTTCTTTCTATCAATCTTGTTTGAGACATGGACATTCTCGTTTAATCATTGATATGAACCTAACTCTTGGAGGCCCGTTTGGGAGGAGATTCAATTATCACACGCTGGTGCCAAAAGTGTGACCTGACTTATTGAGGTGAGTTTTTCAGTTGGTATCTCATTGTAGCAGCATCAAGGCCTTACGACTTCATTATTTTTATAGAGTGGTTTTACACTATTCAATGCTCAGATTGACTATTTTATGTTGATAATGTAGGGTTTCCATATTTTTGGAAATTGTTTTTCCTTTTTTGGTGAAAATTAAACACATTAATTGTAGGAAAGAATCGCTCATAGGAGGTTGTATCCAATCACTCATCAATTGGATAGCCTAACCCTCGATGATGTGGGTGATATGTGCCCTTGGATTTATGCAGTGGTGATGGATTTCAATGTACAACGTTCCTAAAGTTGTTCCATGTTTACCTTCCCACATGGAGATAGACATATGCATTGATCTATACCACAATATGACACTAATATCTACACCAACATATTGGATGGATTATATAGTTATTCAGGAACTGAGGGTGTAGTCGGAGGACGTACTGAGGAATAGCTTCGTGAGACCTAATGTTTCCCCAGATGTAGTGCATGTTTTGTTTTTCAATAAGGCATATGGGTGCTTGAGGATAAGATTGGATTATTATTTCTCAATATAGGTCATTTTGAAGAACATGTATCCACTACTAAGGATTGAATAACACTTTGATATGTTCAAATGGGAACGATATTTCTCAATGATCGACCATAGATCAGACTATCAGTAGTTATGAGTACAATATAATGATATATACAATACATTATATTGATGTTGTTACGATCACTATGAGTACACAGTGATGTCGTTTAGCATGAATAAAACCCTAATAGTGTTCAAGGGACTTATGATGTATATCATTCATCCTTATATACACCGGTTCATGGTGGTCTTCATTAATGACATCCATGTGTACTCAACATTCAAGGACAAGCATTGAGATAATTTAGGATTGTACTGTACACAATATGATATCACTAATTATATGGGAAGCTATCAAACTGTCACTTATGTATAGGATATTTCCATTTTCTAGGAAATATCATTTCATTTTTTAGTGTTTCATTGGATCCAATGAAGAATGAGTTGGTTATTTCTAGGTATCCACATAAGAGTGTTACCGAGGTGAAGAGTTTCCTTGGTGTGGAAGGGTACCATCAGAGGTTTTAACTAGAATTCTCTAGGGTCAAATTATCCTTTATAGTTTTGACAAGAAATCCATAGAATTCTGTGTGGATAAAAATTATCTCTTAGAGTTTTCAACAGTTGAGGAAGATATTTACGATCACTCTTATCTTCAAATTGCTAGAGGAGGGTGATGAGTAAGTTATGTTATGTTATGCATTAGGAACCAAGATTTGTTGCGGACTAATGAAGAGACTAGTACTGATTGAATATGGTTCAGATATTTTGAGACCACATGAGTATAACTATGTGACCCATAATCCAGAGTTAAATGTATTAGTATTCTTAATGAATATGTGGCAAGAATATATGATGAGAAAATGATTTATCATCTACTCCAACAAAAAGTGTCTCATGTCTATATTCTATCAGATGGATTTGATCATCATACATAAGCAATGGCTAGAGTAACTCTAGAGATATGAATTTGAGATTTACTGTAGTACAATGATGGAAATTGGGGTGGAAGATTATCATAGTATGAGATCCATATCACAATTTTAAATGATATATCATAGTAGATAGCCTCGCTGCAGTAATCCTTTATTGATGGTTATGGAGAATCGTACCTCTAACAATTCATTACCACCCCTCCACTCTTATTATGTGTTAGGAAATTAGAGCATGGGGATACAGGGTGTGTGACCATATGTTCTCAAATATCTATAGGGAATTCTTTGTATGGATATTCAAATAATGGGGAGTACGTCATTCAATTTAAGTGATACAAAAAAGAACGAGTACTGTTTTTGGAGAAGGTTATGAGGGGGTTTCATACAACCTCCTTTGCAGTATACATATGTGTGTAAATGATATACCATGACCATTGATGTCGGTTATAGGGGCAATGAATGAATAAGGGAGTTGCAGTGTTTATTTCTCAATTAGTTTCTAGTCATCATATGAAGGATGAGCACTATGTCCCACTACCTATCTATCCGAGTGTATAATTAAATAGAGATAATGAGTCATCTCTATGTACATGTGATATTTCGACTCCGTAGAGCTCAATCAACTGTAGATTATGATCATGAGGATCACATTACATCCCAGTTTTTGAAGGTATTGAAAAATTAATTTAGGACATAGTTACAATAGGTAACATCTTTCCACCCATAGATGGATGACCAGATGGTGCAGTGTCACGAAGAAACTCTGGGTGACCTTGAACTGGTCACTCGAGTCACTCCCCGGTAGGGACCGAAGGGAGTTCCCGATCCCCATGGGCTGGAAACTAGTTCCCAACCTCAAAACAAGTAGTTGGTAATGATTTAGACCGGAAAATAAAAGACATATAAATATAAATAAACTAAACAAATGGGTAAACACTAATAATGGAAAATAAAATAAAGGTAACCAACTAGACATACCTCTATGTGACCCCATGGGTCATCACAAAACATATTTCCAAGCTCAAGCGATCTGAAACTAAAACCTAAAATTGAAGAGACAAAGTAGGTGTGAGCTATGAGATGCTCAGTTGGAAATCCAAGGAACAAAAATGCCCTAAGCCACTGTCTTTAATTAGAAATCCAAATCTTGCTCGTTTGAAAATAAGGAATAATAAGATAATTTTTTTCAGCTCTTTTCAAATTCAAATAACAAGATTTAATTTCAAAGGAAAACATTTCTCTTCCCTTTTAAATATAGGATTTTATCATAAATTTATATTTAAAAATTTAAGGAGACCAATTTAGATTAAAAAAAAAAAATTTTCACAAAAGAGGGAACAAGCACGAAACAACTGAATTAAAAATCGTATCACATGCACCATGGGATGTCCCTATGCTGATACTATTAGTTGGGGACCTAGGATCATCATGTCTTGGTGAAACATGGCTTAGAAGGACACGACCCTCAGAAAACATGGCTTATAAGGCCACGTCCCTCAGAAAATGTGGATTAGAAGACCACGACCCTCATTCATTCATATGTTTCGTTAGTGTTGTAATCATCAATCATATAGTGGATCTAGGTCAATTAACCTCTAGAAAACTATCCCACATGTCCTAGTTCACCCCCACCTAGATACCCAGTTTTCCCATTGTGATCTGTTTCAAGTGGTGGTGAGTTTTTATGATGAAAACATATAATTACACAACACTTTCTTTATCCCAAACTCATTCAACCTCCCACCATTGTTCCCCCTCCTTAAGAGCATCCACTTTTTATGTCATAAAACATTGAATAAGACTCTTCATTAGTAAAATATCACAAATCAAACAATTAATATACACATCATGTTTGTAAAACAATGGGGCATGCTTCAAGAGTGGTTTTTCACTTTCACTATTTATTTTCATGGTGCCAAATTGGAATCATTACTCCTCGGGAATTATTTTCCATTAGAAAACATGTTCACCCAAACCTCATCTGGGATATCATTTTCGAACTTCATTGGAAAACAAAGTTTTATTTCACATTGACAACAAAATCAGCCAAAATTCCACGTGCATTTTGAAATACTAACTTTATGTTCGAAACATTAAAGAAACCACATTTCAAAATCCAAAACCATTTACACACATATATATACATATATTGCATATGCATTTCATGTAGAAGAAGAAGATGCACTTTTAATAAAACACTAAGAAATTATTGAAATTCTAATTAAAGATCAGGGAATAGGGGACCTACCTAAAACATGTTTCTATTTGTCGATGACCACTCAAACCGAGACATAGCGCATACATGGACATGAATTTATACATACATATATATATATATATATATATATATATATTCTCACCTAGCTGCATTTCACATATTCATCATGCCATGAGGGAATATGTACAATGATGACATATATATATATATATATATGCCTTAGCCTATGCATACACATATAGAATACCTTGACACCCGTGACTCAAATCCATCGAAGCGTGGTGCAACGCACTACACATATAATTTAATAAAACAATTAAAAACATAAAAAATCTATAAATCATTTCAAAATAACGCATCAAGGGTTCGAACCGAAGACACACCCATTTATTATAACATAAGAATCAATCACATAAACCATAATCATCATATGAAATAAGAGGACTCAACAAGAGGACTCAATAAGGGAAATAAATATCACATCCCAAGTGCCAACCGGTACTTCACCCATTCGCATACTCAAACCCACCATTGAATACATAGGCATGCCAAAAAAATTTGAAAACACATTTTACACCACTTGTTTGGATTCTCAAATTCCCTTTTTATATCCACAAAAAACACAATCAATAAAAAATAACCAATACAACTGCATATCCCCCCTTCATAAAATCATTCATGTTTTTAAACCATTTAAAAAAAATTTCACCATTCAAACAATTTCTATAGACCATTACACAATTTATAAAACAACTCAAATAAACACTACACATCCTCAAACCAAGAACATACCCAAAATCACCTTTTTAGAACCAAATGCATAGTTAAAAAATTTCCATACATCATTTGCATCACATACATAATTTAAATATCCAATTTCATGATTTATAAATTGGCATCAAATAACACAATATGTGTTACACATAAAAAACACTCAATTCCATCTAAAAAAGAAACATTATATTTAAATGCCTATGAAACCATTTCAGAAAAAAAAAATTCCCCACCCATATTAACCAAATAAGTCATTAAATTAACTATGCAGGAAAAATAATTAGCCAAATAATGTTTATAGTGGGAACCTTCTACCTTGGGTGCCAAAAGCATCAAAAATTGGTGTCAAATTCCAATCGCACCAAGATCGCACCATGAGGAACCCAAAAAGGACCCTAAATAAAGAATTATAACTGAAAGGAATCAATATCAAACCATAAAACTTACCCATAACTGCTGAAAAAATTGGAACCCCAAAGGAGAAACAAAAAAAATCCTAAACATTTACCCAAGGATGTGATGCTGCTAGCGGGGGTGGGCACCGATGATGTCGAGGCCACAGGAAAGGAGGTCGTCCGACTAAGATCTCACTAAAAAACTATCGGATAGTAGGGGTGGTGAACACAACTGCAGGGATGAAGAGGGGGGGGAAAGTGTGGTCAGGGCGGCATAAGGGGAGGCCAGGTCGAGGCTTCCCCGGAGAAGGAGATGAGGGGGAGCTCTAGACAAGGATGTTCGATGTGGAGAGGGGATCTAGGGAGATGGTACATTGTGTGACCAAGAGGATGGGGTGGATTTGGTTGTGCAATGAGGAGGGGATGGTGGGGATGGTCGGTCGCGTGGTAAAGGGGAGGCTTAGATTAGGGTTTATTTTTATTTTTTTTTCTCTCTAATTCAATTGATTTAAATAAATGAAAATTATATTAATAATAATAATAAAACCTGAAAATGAATAAAATAAATAAATAAATAAATATAATTGGGATGTTTCAAGTAGGGGTTTGACAATTCTCCCCACCATGACAGTATCTACGCCTTGAATGTCCCAGAAGACTCGGATGACCGAATCTCGAAATAAGGATGCAACGAATCTCAAAACAAAACCTCTACAACTTGAGGATTGAACACCCACTATTCACCCAAGAACTAAAACCTCGATACCCAGACTGTGAGGAAAAATAACCAACAATGCAAGACTACATTTCCGAACACAACCACAGCTGAGAACACCCCAACCCAAACATAGAAATCACTATGGTCTTCTCAATATCTCCAATTAATATTCACCATACGACCCATTGATTGGTCTAAACACTTACATTGATTGGGGTCGGGCAGAGCGTAAGCAATGAGTTTCCCCAACAAAAAACACCTTGAAGGCTATGTTCTTCGTGGATTTTTCATATTTTAGTCTCCCCACCATATTAGGACTCTAGACAAAATATGAATTTCCCAAATCAATGTAAAGTAGAAAACCAATCAAGACTCCCGATGATGGTGTGGCCCCACAACATTCTGTGACTCACCCAACCAGCTTGAGAGAAGACATGGGTGAGACCCATAGAGGGTCTCCCCGCTATATTAGAAACTGAGTAGTAAAAAAGAACCCACATGGGAGCTCTCAATTTATTTTCAACACTATAGATTGAATTCCTCATCATGAAATCCCCGACACAGAGCGGCTTCTGACACATTAGAGGGGGGGGGTCCACATTGGAGGAACCTGAAATGAACACCGACTACGAACTCACCACATCCCCAGAACATAAGCATCCAAAACAGGGAACACCCAAAACCTAAATCCTCTTAAGGGGAAGACTACCAATTACATAGTTTATACCCGATAAGACACGACCATGAGAATTTCATGAAATAGGCCAACAAGACATCCAAAACAAGCACCCTTACCAAACAGACAACCACATGAAGTAAGAACATAACCAGCCTCATCCGCACCATAAAAGATGATAGGTTAGATGTGCATCCCTTGAAACTGAAAATTGACTGACTGTGTGAAAAGCTTCACTTGGAGACATATGGATATAGCTCTGATGTATTAAAGCATCTGATGACCTGTAGTCAGGAACTAACAACCTCTAAATAAGGCTTCATCTTATGGTAAGGTTGTTTATAGACTTCCTCAGATGACCCCAAATAGCCACACCATTGACAACCCTTCATAAGATTATGACAAACAGCTTCATGTGCCCAAATCGACCACATTGGAATCAAATGATTGTGTGATCTTAGGAATGAGAAACAAGAATTGATGAAAGACCAATGCCAATAATGTATTCCTATAGTTAACTCTCTGAACCAGATGGGGAACCCTTCACAAGCACCTTGAAAAACAATATTGTCATGTGTCCTAGTCTGCAACCCCAACTTGCAAGGAGAAGATAGAAATCACCCTTCTCTAGCCCGAATATGACCCTTCAATCAAAACCATGACAAGTTTCCCTTCAAAACATCTTAAGTTCCTAAATACCTGAAGAGACACTCAACTTCCTCATGTTAAACCCCAACCACTATCGATCCTCACCCACCAAAGAGAAAATGGCCAAGGAGGAAAAGAAATTAACCTCACCACTCCACTGGGAGTTTGGGTAAAACTAACAACTACAAATGACCCCTCGGGGTCCATTGAACATTTCTGGGAATCATACTTTAAATAAGAATCACAAAACTAACCTGATGCACATCCCAATACAAGCCTCCACATTTAAATACAAATCATTAACACAAACACAAAACACCATTTCAACCTTGAAACACTTGCTCAAAAATAATCCTCAACCCATAGGCTAATAGATCACAAAAAAAAACTATAACCAAATAAAATATCAACAAAAATAATACCAAAGAAACATCACCAACCAAACATAAACCCCACTTCAACAAATGGCCATCTCCAAAATAGTCACATTTCAAAACCATCTGAATGCTAAAACCCCCTTTTTAAAACCCACATCACTTTTTAGAATTTCATAAACAAAAATCATCCCAGCACATCACTAATCAAACCATGCCTTTGGAAAAATACTAGCCTTGAGAACTGAGCACCCACCATTGGCATTCCCTGAAACCTCTCGTGTGTGCATTAATGTTCTATCTTGGGTGCCAATCCATGCAGACCAACAACCATCAACATCCAATTACATTCATCCATACACGTGGGCATCCATAAAAATACCAATCGTCAAACAGATCATTTCCAAAAAAAATTCATGAGAAATTAGTCTCATACTTCACAAAAATTTCAAAATCCCCCAAAAACGATTTTCAAAGAATTTTCAATTTCACTTTTCAAAAAAATTAAAAGATCTCTAAGAATTTTCTAAAATACATTACATCCCCAAAAAAACTCATTACATTTTTAAACTAACCATGATTTTTATTTTGGAAATCCAATTTCAAAATGCCAATCATCAATTTTGAAACCTGAGAAAAACCCCACGAAAGAAACTAAAACTCACACCAAAAACATCCCAGAACAACCAATTCAATCAACAAATCAAGATTAAATATTATATAATATAAAACTACTACACAAAGCCTGGTCACGCAGTTTGGAAGATTGTGCACCAACATGGTGAGCATATAAGGAAGTCATCAGAGGTAACTGTGTGGTCTGCACATGGCTTTCCAGGCCATGAGCAACAACCATGCACCCTTCGAAATGACCACAGAATCTAAAAAATAAGCAGAAACACCCAAACAAAACTATGGACCTTGAAAACCATCAATGGTCATGCAAGGACTCCAAGGCAAGACCATCCCAAACCACCGTGGATATTCAAGTGTCATCCCGAATCGTTGGTGATCATGCACCTACATGCAATTAACCAATTGGATTCCGAAAATACTAACACCAAACTATCGTACACCCCAAAAGGCCATGGGATAGCCTGCTCTGATACCATTTTGTCACGAACCAACCTGGGTCAACCTTGAACCAGTCTCTTGAGTCAGACCGCGGCATGGCCTAAATGGCATTCCCGATCTCCACGAGCTGGAAACTAGTGTCGAGCATCAAAAAAAGAAGTTGAGAATGATTTAGGGAAAAAAATAAGAGATAGATAAATATAGATAAACTGAACAAATAGGTAAACACAAATTGTGGAAAATAAAATAAAGTTAACCAACTAGACCTACTTCCAAGTGACTCCAAGGGTCATCACCAAACATAAATCCATGTTTGATCGATCCAAATCTAAAACTTGAAACTGAAGAGATAAAGTAGGTGTGATCACCAAGGTGCTCAGTAGGAAATCCAAATTACAACAATGCCATAATCCACTGTCTTTAATAATAAATCCAAATCATGCATGTTTGAAAATAAGGAATAATAAGATAATGTTATTCTGTGGTTTTCAAATTCAAGTAACAATCATTCATTTCCAAGGAAAACAGTTATCTTCCCTTTTCAAAATAGGTTTTGATAATGCGTGAACATTTAAAAATTTAAAGAGACCAATTTAGATTGAGAAACATGCTTTCCAAAAAAAGTGGGAACAATCATGAAACAAATGGATTTTAAATCCTATCACAAGCACCATGGGAAGTCCTTAAGTAGATAGTGTTAGTTGGGGACCTAGGATCTTAGGGTCTCGGTGAAACAAGGATTAGAAGGCCACGACCCTCAGAAAATGAGGCTTAGAAGGCCACGACCCTTAGAAAACCTTGTATAGAAGACCACTACCCTTAGAAAACGTGGCTTAGTAGACCACAACACTCAGTCATTCATATGTTTATCTAGTGTTGCAATCATCAAACCAACAGTGAAAACGGGTCGATTCATCTCTAGAACACTAGCCCAAAAGTCCTAGTTCACTCCCACCTAGATAACCAGGTTTCCCATTGTGCTTTGTTTCAAGTGGAGGTGGGTTTTTATCAAGCAGACAAATATGTACACAACCATTTATTTATCCAAAACCCATTTAACCTCTCACCACTATTCACCCTCTTTAATTGCATCCCCGTTTTTATGTCATAAAAAATCACATAAGCTTCTTCATTAGGTACATATGACAAATCACACATTTAACATACTCATCATGTTTCTAAAATAATGGGGAATTCCTTAAGAGGGGTTGTTCACTTTTAGTATTCATTTTCATGGTTCCAAACGGGAATCATTACTCCATAGGAATTATTTTTCTCTATAAAACATGTTCACCCAAAACTCATTTTGGATATAATTTTGGAACTTCTTTGAAAAAAAACGTGTCATTTCATTTTTACAACAAAATCGGCCAAAATACCACATGTCTTTGGAAATACCAACTTTATGATTAAAAAATTAAAGAAATCACTTTTCAAGAACCAAAACCATTTACATATATATATATATATATATTTCATATCCATTTCATGTATAAGAAGAAGACACACATATAAGAAAACACTAAGCAATTATGAAAATTCTAATTATAGATTAGGGCTAAGGGGACCTACCTCAAACATGTTCTTATTTGTCAATGACCACTCGAACTGAGACTTAGCACATACACAGACAAGAATTTATACATATATATATACACACACACCCCTAGCTGCATTACACATATTCCCCCTGACATGAGGAAATATGTACAGAGGGCATATATATATATATGCTTTACCCTATTAATACGCATGTAGAATACCTCGACACCCGCATCCCAAATCCATCGAAGCGAGGTCCAACACACTACGCATTTAATTTAATTAAACAATTAAAAACATAAACAATGTATAAACAATTTCACAATAACACATCAAGGGTTTGAACCAATGACACACCAATTTATTATAACATTAGAACCCATCACATAAACCATAATCATCATATGCAACAAGAGGACTAAACAAGAGGACTCGATAAGGGAAATCAATATCACAACATAAATTCCAACCAGACCTTCACCCATTCTCATTATCAAACCCACCATTGAATACATACGCACACCAAAACAATTTGAAAACACATTTCAAACCACTTGCATAGTTTCTCAAATTCTGTTTTTATAACACCAAAAAAAAGAAACAAAAATGAAAAACCAAGACAATAGCCTCACCCCCTTCATACAATTATTCTTCTTTATAAAATTTTTTCAACATTATATTTTCACCATTCAAAAATCATAAATAGACCGTTACACAATTTATAAAACAACCCAAAGAAACACTACATGACCTCACACAAATAACCAACACAAAATCCCCTTTTTAAAACCAAACTTACACTAAAAACATTTCAAAAAAATCATTCGTATCAGTTACATAATTTATGTAACCAATGGAACAATTTATAAATTGACATAAAATAAAACAAAATGGGTTACATAAAAAAAACTCAATTCCATCTAAAAATGAAATATTAAATCTAAACACATATGATACCTTTTCAGAAACAAAATTTTCACCACCCTTATTAACCAAATATCACATTAAATTATCTTAGAAGGAAAAATAATTATCCAAATAATGTTTACAGTGGGAACCATCTACCTCGGGTGTCTAAAGCATCAACATTTGGTGTAAAATTCCAATCGCACCAAGATCGTACCATGAGGAACCCAAAAAAGACATTGGATCAATATTTCCAACAAAAAGGAATCAAAATCGAACCATAAAAGACGCCCCAAACTGCTGAAAAAAATGGAACCCCAATGGAGAAAAAAAATAATCCAAAAAATACCCAATGAAGTGAAACCTCTAGTGGGGGAGGGTGTCGGTGATATCGAGGCTGCCAGAAAGCATGTCGGTCGACTGCAATCTCACCAAAGAATAGTCAGCCAGTAGGGGTGGCACGCAGAGAAGCAGTGCCGAAGAGTGGGGGGGGGGGGGGTCCAGCGATGTCAGGGCGGCGCAAGGGGAGGCAGGTTGAGGCTTTGCCGGAGAAAGAGATGAGGTGGACCTCCTGCGAAGGTGGTGTTCCGTGGAGAGGGGAGATAGGGAGATGAAACATCACATGACCAAGAGGAAGGGGGGAAGTCGGCCACTCAATTATGAGGGGATGGGGGATGTTTGGTCGCACGTTAATGGGGAGGGTTAGATTAGGGTTTTTTTTATTTTATTTTTTTCACTCTAATTCAAATGATTTAAATAAATAAAAGTAATAATAATAAAAAATAATAATAAAACCTGAAAATCCATAAAAATAAATAGATATATATATAAAATTGTGATGTGTCAAGTCGGGGTGTGACATGCAGACCATTCAGGGATTGGAGGACATTATTCAATCTAGAATATTAATTTTCTCCCAGTTTAAAGGATCACATTCATCTAGTTGAGTTTCTGTACAATATCATATTCCATTCAATCATTAGTGTGGAACCATTTGAGGCCATGTATGGGAGACCCTATGGGTCACCACATTTTCGACTTACACACGAGAGTTAGAACTCATGGTCCCATAAATAGTGAAAGCTATGAAAGAAAAGGGGTAGATCATCCAGGAGAAGATGAAGACTACATATAGATTTTAGATAAATTATAACGACTAATCGAAGAGGCCTTTAGATATTGAGGATGGTAACTATCTGTTCCATTGGGATTCACCTCGACATGGGTTACAGATATTTGTATGGGTTATCAAGCTATATCTATGATTTATCATCTCTTTATAGATATTCTATAGGATTGGTGAGGTAGTATAATTCATGGATCGAAAACCATAGGTTAATTGTGTACATGACATCTTCCACATGTCTTTGATGAGAAGTCATGTGCATGATCCATCACACAACATCAACTGGGTTGAGGTGGATATCAAGGATGGAGTGATTTTTTCTGAGTACCGAGAATAACTCAAGGAGCAAGAGGAGAGGAACATTCATCAGCGGTGGATTCCCCTACTATTAGTTTGGTGGAAGCACATAAATCTAAATGAATGATCATGGGATTAGTAGGTTCAGATTCCTATTTTTTACCCTCATTTATTTGATTTTCCATTGTTATGGATTTTGAGAATTTATAGCCCCATGTTGGGGTGATTTTAACATCTTATATTTTCTATTTACAATTTTATAGAAATAATATGGTTTGATTTCAAGAACATGAACTAGTATGATGAGTGTCTCTGAGACCCGATGATCCTATAAAAAATGATCGAAAGTATTGAACATTTTAATAGTCCTCACACATTTTTAACCCGAAAAAGTGGAATAACTCCAAAACTTGTGCATATATAAATAATCATTGTGCATCATTGAGCTTAGAATGCTGGAATTACCCTAGGAAGGACAAAACTTTTTTTGGAATTCATCTTCTATAGAAAAATTCATGGAGGTTGGAACCTGAAATAGAATAATTTAATAATTAAATTATTTTTATGCATTTAATTTTTTATTAAGTATTTTTCCTGAATAATGTGTCAATATCATATACCATAAATTTCTATAGATTCTTGGTGAAATAAACTCTGGAAAAACCACTGGTGGATGATTAAAGATCGATAGAATGATGCTCCTCTGATCCGATGAACCCTGACAATGACAACAATTTTTCTTCATTCATAGTCATTGATCATAATAATTAAAGGGCACAGTTTTTATAGTTTTCACCATTAATTTATACTATTATGAACATTGGCCAATCAATAAATAGATTGGACCATGTATCATTCCTTATCGAGGGATGTGATTTATTTATGGGATTATCCAAAGATTAATAATAATTTAACTTAGTTAATAATTCAAACATAATTTGATTGAAGAAAACATGAAAAATGGATGATGATCAATCCTTAGATGTTTTCTATTTTCTCCAACACTTTTCATCACATTCATTATCAATGAATCATTGTGGCCATGTAATAAAACAACAAGGAGGTTATGAACACAATTATCTCCCCAAATTTCGAGATGAATTGACATCCGAGGTTGGTTCACTATATATTCAGACCTAAGGATCTCAGATCATTGGATGTTGCATTTTTTAGGCATGGAAGGATTCCTGGTGTTCCGTGGAAGAGTCAAGAGATACATAATGAGTGAACGACTGTGGTAGTGATAGGTGACAGATAATCCATGAGTGGTGGTTTTAGAATTCATTGATCGCATCTACGACCACATGAGATGGCCCTGATGATGGCGATGTGGTGATAGCAGCTGGTGGTTGTAAAGGTGGTCAGCAGATTGTGAAAGACATGGTGGCTCTAATGATTCTGGAGGGGGTATATGTTGTGGAAACTGGTTGAGGTAGACAGAGATGTGGAACGTGGTCGAGCCAGGTGGGGCAGGCTAGGTCAGACTTAGTGCGACCAGGAAAGAGATTTACCATAGTCAACCACAACAGGTAATCATGTTCCATGGTTTCTCCATGTAATGTGCGGATGTGATAACTAGTGGAATTCTATCTTTATGTCCATTGTAGGTCGATCATCCATGGTGGTCACTCCATGAGTATCTGTTCTGGGATGTTGAAGTCAGTGGCCAGTCAATAGGCCTAGTGACCTCCTTTAAAACATCAATATTCCATAACTTATAAATAGATAGTTCAATATTGATTTTTCAATGGAGTTATGACTATAATGATTAGGTGGTTGTTTTTAGAGAAGTTGTCATATTTTAGTTTGGGATAGTACATGATGAGATCATTCCATTATTTCTTTCCATAGGGGTTTAGTATGGAATTATGTCCACATCACTATATTGTAATCCACTCAAGTGGAAGAGTCACATAGAGAGTATGGTATTAGTTAATTGGACTGGAGTGTGATCCTCTATCACCCCAAGTGGTTTTTAGTGTAATTGACATAACCAAATAGAGTAGGGTGTTGGTACACCATCTAGTGGGCCTCATCATTTGGGTCAGTGGTATTCCCCATTTTGTGTGGGTAGGATCCACTACATTGCTTCTTCATCTAGATTTGGTATATGGTATTCCAAAATGTTTCTTGGATATTATAACATATCTGTGTGTCATATTCTTCTTTAATAAATGTATTTTTTTAGCGAGGCCCAAAGGAGTTACACATCTTCATGAGAATCATTGATCATATCATGGTTTGAGGAGTGTGTTCTGCCAGAACAAGCATGATTTGAATTATATATTGTGGCTTGTAATTGTTTTGGTCTCACCATTAAAAATTGTGTCATGAACTATGTATATATACATATTCTTTTAGTATGATTTCTTGACTTATACTAGAGTACATGTAACAGTACATTCCAATGTGTTATTCATTTTTCTTATTCCATAGTGGTGTTCCATTGTGGTATTTTTTTATTCCTTTGTGGCAATTATTTTATGTATATTTTTATTTTATTTTGGGTGTCCTTCTATGTATTTTTATACTCAACCATGTATGGGATTTTTCAACTCATGTTGTATCATGTGCAGAAGATAGTCCCTTTTAAGGAATCCTAGGTAGAGAAGGACTATGCAGTGCATTTTGAGATTGGATAGATGGATGTGTTTTCGTATGGCTTTTTGAATGTGGCCCCAATAAGTATTTTCATAATGGATGGAATTGTGTTTACACAATATTTTTGGTAGGATTGTATTTGGAATTGTTTATTTTCCTATAATTTTAATATCTTACACTTCTGTGAGATAATAGTTGAATGAATGAAATGTTTAAATAGTTTTTTTCCATTTTATACATTTTGTTTCATGGAGATGTGTGTGTGTGTGTGTAGGTACATAGGCTAATGCCTCCCACTTAAGGGATATGCCAACTCAGTTCTAGTCACCACCCCTATCCAACCACATAATATCCTTTTCCATATTAGTTGTGATTGATACAATATTCAATAAATTAATTCATTACCATGATATTGACTAGGGGATTATATATTTCAATACATCCATTCTGTTTATGAGTCAATGTAGAATAATCCTTTTTCATTATTACATTATTCTATAAAAAGATTTAATCTTTTGTTAATGTATCTTTAGTTCCAATTTTCAGTCAATGAATATACACTATTCATCCATTTTTATTCCCACTCACCATCAAAAGGGTTTCATTTTGACTATCACTTCATTCATTGACCACATTAATAATTCACATCTCATACAATAGATTCCCGAATATAATTAGATGAAAGATGATTCATGACATGTTCCTGTGTGATTAATTTGACAACACACATCGATGTGTCCCATGTCTAGAATATTTGATGCATTCATATTCTTTTGGGGATAAGTATTTGTCAACCTTTTATCCATTATAAAATTAAAACATATTTTTGAATGTGATAAAAACTCCATGACTACAAAATACTTATTTCTTATACTCTAAATAGTCATATCATAAAATCAAAATAAAAATTGGATCAAAACATGAATCCCATACTGCTTTACTAACGTCTATATATTAATATCATTTAAACAAATAAAATTAAAATAAAACATTTAATATAATTAATATAAAGAGATTCATGATATAACATTTCAATTAGAATTTAAAAATACCCTATAAATGAATATAGTAGAATAACATATCCTATGTCTCAAAGAATATGATTTGAGATGATAAACCCTTACCTAAAATAACATCTTTCTTTTTATGTGTTCAAAAATCATACTCATTGGGAAAAAATCCTTTATAAATCATATTAAAAACACAATGGATGATCTTTTGGTAATACAGGCACTACTAGAATGTGTCTTTTGGATTTTGTAAGATTATAATATAGTGGTTGGTAAATCTATAAGGCTATAAATTGTGTGGATATGAAAATATGTGATTCCCCTTACAATTTTGGGAAGGGGAACTCATGGGATATCTAAAAATATTCAAATACAACATTTTCATTTTATAGAAAAATACTTACAATATCTAGTTATTCAAATATAATATAGTATGCGGTAGAAATACCATGAACTAATAATGTTTTTATAGTTTATGTGGTGTTCTATGATTTACCATTTGGTATAAATAAGTAGCTAACCTATATTATATTTAATCGTGATAATATCATTTTCACTTTAGAATGTACATAATTATAAATATAAGGTTAATTGTTTTTATAATTTTTCATAGATTTACCTTTCAGATAATATCTTATCTACCTTTTACTATCACAATATTTTTATGATTTTTAAAAAATTTAAACAATAAATATTTTGATAAAATATCAATAATGTGAAATTTTACATTATTCATATTATATGACTTAAAATACACAATGGGAAATTTGGTTCTGAAATATAATCCTATAATACAAAAAACAATAAATTATATTAAGATATATAATCCTTTTAACACAATAAATAATTAAAATTATATTATATTTAGTATTTTTAAAATCATTTATTCCATTTTCTTGTTAATTAATGAAATATTGTGTCGATGTTAAATGAGAATATAAATTTATTTTATAATAATAGGAAACTATAAATAAATTTATATCATTATAATAATATTATTTCTCAGAAAATAATAATATATATTCATTCATGACATTCTTTTATCCCTATGTGGAAAAATAATATATAAGTTCACGTAAGAGAGTGAAAATTTTAATTTTCCTTTACATTAAATATTATAAAGGAACGTTTATAGGAAAACACTTCATGAAACAATTACATGTTTAGTGTAAATGATAATTATTTAATTACTTTCATATAATAATAATTAAGATGAAAAAAGTTGACCAAAAAAATTGTATAATACCTTGTTTAACTCAACATACACCATACTAATGGGATAAAAATTACAATGGTTTCTATTCATATTGAAACAAATGATGGGTCTTTGTAAAATATATGAAAATACTACTTCAAAATATGGAAAATAATTTTCAAAATTTTATTTATCTATTTTGAAAAAGTTAATCCTAAAATAAAAATCCAAAACATAATGACAACACCTTTTTATAAAAATACAATTTTAAACATAAAAAGGAATTTAGTATAATACATTGCTATCAAAAATTTTCTGTAGATGATAAATCATTATTAGAAAAATAATAATCACATTTTATTAAAATATATCTACAATAATAATTAATTTAATTTTTAATATAAAAATACAGTGTTGAAATAAATATAGTTTTTCAATAAAATCAATTTTGACATATAAAATTTTTTTATTCAAAATTAAAAAATAATATTCATTCAAATAAACATAATTATATTATTTAAAATATAATGGAAATGATTTATCATTAACTCTATTTAAAAAATTAAAATTTTCAAATACATGGCAAAAAAATACAGTTATAAAATCCCCATTTGTACTGTTCACAGAAAAAAATTCAAAAAATGAAAAAAATTAACCATTTAATAAATTTGATTTGATGATTTGAAAAATATTGTTAATTTTATAAAACAAATTCTTATAATATTCAAAATTTAAATTTATAAAAAAAATTGTAACATGAAGACAAATATCTCGGAGCTGGTGTCTGCTACCCTTACTTTGGAATGATTATAAGGAATCAAATTCTGAAAGGATAAGATTTTAGTAGTCTTAGATAACCATATACATAAATTTTTCTTATATTAAAATTAAATATAGTAATTAAAACATAATTTTTTTCTTTATAAATCTCTTCAATTATAATACATGTTTTACATCTAGTATTTCTATGTATAATTTTCAATGTACACATCTCAGATTCTTAGTGGAAAATGAAACATAATAAAAGAGAGCCCAACTGATTATTAATGCTAAATTATAACATAAAAATGAATCAATGAGAATAATAATTGTGGAATAGTAAATAACTAAACATACATACATGTAATCAAAAAAACTATAATTGAAGTGGATAAACAATATTGTAAGGTAATAAAATGAAACAGATAACATAGAAATAACTAGATAAGGAAAAAATATATAGGAATGTATGAAAATGAAAAATATTTCATTTAATCATTAAACTATGGATGATGTGTATCTATATATGTGTTGATTAATAATCTCTCGGATGGGTAATAAATTAACTAAATGTGGTAAATACATAATTATTGGACAGCATGTTTCATAGATACTTGGAAGCATTTCATATATGACCATTTGAAAGACATTTAAAAACATACAATTAACAAACCAATTTGGTTTTTCTAACCTTAACAATACTATATAGTCTATTTTTTAATCAAGGTGTTCCATACCACCTTGATGCTTTTAATGGAATTATAAATTTAAAACATTAATGTCCATATAGATAAATACGCAAAACAATTTTTAAAACATGGATTATTTTTAAACCATTCAAGATATTTTAAATCATAAACCTCATGATAGTTTATTTTTAAATGGAAGATTGAAATATCAGGTATATAAAATTATTAGTGATATAATATATCAAAAATGGTAGTATATACAACACAGAAAATAAATACATTATAAAGATGATATTTACCTCATGAATGTAAAAAGTTTGATGAGAATACCTTATCATGAATATCATTTTAGGGTAACGTCATTTTTAATAATATATAATATTCATATGATAATAATATACCTACTTAATAAAAATTCAATATCTATCATTACATTTATTTAACTTGTTTCCATGTTTTGTAAAACTAGTTAATCAAAAAATTATACATCGAGTGTTTTGACCACATTTGTTTTATCTCTCAAATATTAAATTTTTTAGTCAATAATGGTCAAAGGGGTCATTATATAAAATCATTAAAATAGTAAACATGATATAATTATAATATTTATACATAAATACTTCCTTTAAACTTATTAATTTAATATTGTTGTGAAAATTTAACCAATTTTATAATAATGGTGATGGTAGGCCATCCATATGCATGGGAAATATTCTCGTTATTAGATGAACCTTTTGGAAGGAATTTAAGTATCACTATATCATTAAAAAATGTTAAATATATCATATTCACCTATTTAAATAATTATATACGGTTAAAAATATATTTCGTGTGGTGAAAAAGGAATCACATCGTGTCTAGGAGGCGGTAGTCCAATCATCCACGAAAGTTTTTATCAGTTTAGTTAGTGTGTGAAAGGGTTATAAAGATAATAATATCTTCTATTAATATTATTATAATTATTTAATTTAAATCATATAGTTGTTTTTTTCACATATTTTTAAATAAAATAATACATTATACAATCCATATATCATGTGATCAAATCATATCCCATGAGGAGGTGATAGTATACACATCTACAAATGATGTTATCATATTTAAAAAAAATTAATGTAAATAACTACGTATAGAAAAAAATTAATAAAGCATAAATAAATAATAAATATAATATATATCCTAGATAAATATAGTTTCCATCATAATTCTCATCCTTGAAAGGATGTTAAGGGAAAATGAACAGTCATCAATCCATGTAGTTTTAGTTCTTTATAAATGTAAACACTATGTTTCATAACCATTAGGTGGATGTATGTGTATGTTTAGTTCTAACCCTTATAATATAAAGATTATAGTTTATTTTTTACACATTTTATTAATAATCTTTGATGAATAGTATTTTGAGGGGTGGAAAATGATAATAGAAATAAAGAGCATAAGAATAGTTGTTTCCTCTTATTCGGGTAACTTCGTTCAATTTTTACCATTGTGAAAACATGGATTGATTTATAAAAAAGTCTAATAATATAGTATGTTTTCAGTTATTTTAAGTATATATATAGGTATATGTTTTTTGATCAATGTGGATTGAGTTTTTTGATGAAGTGTGAGGAGATGAGGCCATTTATATTAGAGAAGGAGTGGCACCCTTATAATATTTTGACAATGAAATTCCATCTCGTTTTTCAAATTAAATGTGTATCCTATAATGTTACCATTTAGATATATGGTATTATATGGTCTCAATATGTCCATTCAATGGATCATTTACATTTTTCTAGTTCATTTTGGCCCCTAATATTAAGTTTTATTCCGTTATTAGGAATGTTATTACATTAATCAATGAAATTAATTTTAACTATTTACAATAATATTTTTTACAAAAAACTGTGTTAAAAATACTATAAATTTTAATTTTTATTCAAAATATGGAATTAATTTTTAAAAAATTCAACCACATACAAGGAAAAAATTATTTTTAATTAAATCCCGTATATAGAATGAGAATGTGGGTTTTTAAAGTAAAAACTGAGAAATGTTTTCTTAGTTTTTATATTAATTTCTAGAAAGAAATTCAATAAAATCACCTAAATTGGATTAAATGTTAAATATGTGATATAATTAAACTTTAAAAAAATTTAAATTATAATTTTATCTTATAAATAATGTAGATGATTTTTTTTATATTTAATTTCTGTATTGTTAAATATCTATTAAATAATAAATCTTCAATGAAAAATAGATAAAAAACCCTAACCATATTTGTATGATTCTATTTTAAATATGATGTTTAATTTCACATATTAAATTTTTAAAAGTGGAAAATTTGGTTCAGTATCGTTTCTCCATTAAAAGATAACAAAAAATAATTACTAAAAAATTGGATTTTATGTGTGATATTTGGTTTCTTATTATATTATTATTATCAAATATATTAGATGAATATCAAAAATAATTTATTAAATATATAATATATATAATCCTCTATCATATGCCAGTAAATTTAAAAGATTTAATTTAAATTGATAAAATAACACTATGAGATGAGAAATAGTTTTTTATAAATTACATTTTTTATTTAATCGGTTATTATATTAATTTATAATTAATTGTATCAAATAAATTACTTCAATATTATTGTAATCCATAGATTTTCAAATGTTACATAATCCTATTCATAACCACTATTCAAACATCTAGGTTTATTCTTACAATAATAAGTAATAATATTATAATAATATATTATTTTTTGGTAGAAGATGATATTATGTGTAATGCTAGCCGTTGAAGTTACATGATATTGCATGAAATTTATGCTAAACTAGTCAAGAATTCTATACAAGATGTAAAATATATTTAAATATTTAAAAATACTAAATATAATATAAATTCATCAGATATTATTTTCCCTTATATGCTTGGTGTTGTGTGTCACACACACCATTGAATACAATTATCCTACTATAGATTATTAGACCTTAAAAACTCCCAAACATAATTAAATTGTTTCATATAAATTAAAAAATGTTATTTTTTTATTTGATATTTGATATGATTTTAATCCAATATCCATATAATTGATCAAAAAAATCTTCATTAAATTAGATAATGGGAATTACAAAGTTAACATGGACTGTTATATAACTATGTCTATTAGTAGTAGAAAGTTAGTGGTATCTTAATATTATTACACATAAGATTTGTGTAAATATTTATATGTGTGACTGAGAAAATCATTCATAAAATAATTATTTATCAAGGTGAATTTTAGGGCCTCAAATACATAAATCACTGATGATTTAGAAGACTAAAATTTCCAAAAAAAATTAAGTCATTATGAGAACGTTATATTTTTATAATTTTCCTAATATATAGTAATTATATTACTACATATTATTATAATTAAGTTTACATACTGGATATATTTTATTTAAATATGATTTCATCCTTTGATTTTTATTTGATCAATTTCCATGTCATCTAAAAATAATAATTGATGCCTAAATATCTAAAATATATTTCAAAAGGATCTTGTGGAAGAAAAAACAAGTAAAAATTATTTTGATTTATCTATAACAATTAACCAATGACAATATGTTTAATACATTAATACATAAATCTAAAAGTTTCACAATCATTTAACAATTATTATTTATTAATAAAGAAAACAATAACATATTAACAAGAACATTTTATAAGTCAATTGTTTGTGTGAAACCTTTATCAATCGACATTCATAGTTTTACCACCCATAGCCTTGATTTAAATGACTAGATATCATCTAGAATAAATATTGTAATTTTTAAAAACCATATTAAAATAATTTCCAAAAAATATTAAAATACTTGAAATAAGGGTAATCACTTAATATAATTCTAACTATGGTTTTAAATACAACCACAATACATAAATACTTCATCCATTTTATTTATACATAGAACCTTCTTTGGTAATTGGTTTAACCATGGTCAATCACTGTCATTATAAATTTAGATCATTCATAAGGGTTTTTAATGATAATGTAAATTATCCTAATAATATCCAATGGTAATTTCAAACTAGATTTACATTAAGTTCAACTATCGGGTACCATGTTACACAAAGTTATTCTAAACACACTATGATAGAGTTGTTACCCCTATGTACATTTATTCCCAAACCACATCCACATGTATTATCCAAACATGGATTTATTTCCATGAATACCCCCTAATATAAAACTTACAAAAATGAAATGGAGTTTTTCTATACATATCCTCAAAATATACATCAAGGATATGTTCGCTTTTCTATGTTTTAAAAAAATTTATCCCCATGGTTTCTAATAAACTTCCTATGATATCAACTATAGAGATTTGAAACTAGAAATCTGGTAGCCACGGTCTACTACCATTAAATTACAATTTTTACCTGTATTAAAATTTTAAAGAACCATTATATTAGAATTTTTGGTAATCCAGATACATACATGAGCCTTGTATTAAAAATCAATACACAAATTACAAAATAATTTTTTTATTCATAAATAGAATCATGGATAATAACATTATTCCATCTCGTATATGCCTTCATATAATTCATAACACACTAATTATATTTTTGGGGAAAATGATACAAAATAAAGGATACCTCAAATTATTAGTAAGGTTATTTTATAGTAGGTGAAATAATTAATTAATCAGAATAATAAAAATTCAATGGTAAAAAACTAAACATGCATACCATGTATTAAAAAACAAAGAGTGAAGTGAATAAAAAATATTGAAAGTTAATAACTGAAATACATTCCACTAAAATAAATAAACAATGAAAAATCAATATAGAATGGTTAAAAACTAAAATTTATTCCATTTAATCAGTAATCTAATAAGTAAATTAGCTATGTTGATGAGAAATACAATTGAATAATTATAACTAAATCTAAATGGAAAAAAAATAATTATAGGACTCCATGATTCCTTGGTATATGTAACTATTAATTCCATGATCATTAACATGTTTGTTTAAAATATAATAATTAAAAACGAATTTGGTTTTTCCAAACTTAAGTCAATAATCATGACCTTTCTTAAGACTATTTTAAACCTAAATTTTACAAAAATGAATGGTTTTCCAAAATAATTTCATCCCATGAGATGAATAATGCATCAAGGGTATTTTATTATCTGGTCTACAACCCATAGTTCTTACCTTAAACAGTCCCCAACCCATGTCATACCTATCGAAATATTTCCTCATATATAATAAACAATATGCCTAATAAAATGTCCATATTGATTAAATTAGATGGATTTATTAGTATTACCCCAAATAATAGATTGACATTCATATTAAATGGCTTATGAAAAATGGTATAGGGTTTTGGCAATGAAAATATCCATGATAAATTATTTTCCTAATTAGTGAAATTCAACTGTTAATGATCATAAGAAATTGAATAAATCCTATCGACTAAAAGGAATATATGATGCTAATGTTAATATTAACCATTCCCAAATAAATAATAAAATAATGTAGATGATTATTAAATATGGTTATAATAAAACATACCCCATGTGGAATAAAATAAATGGTTATTGTCATTGATGAATGTAAATATTGTAAATATATATTTTTATAACATTATTAAAGAATATATACTTTTTCTGATATATATTTTTATTGAAAATGACATTTTAAACATTTTCATTTAAAAGTATCCTTTTAATCATTCAAAAGAATATTCATTTCAATCATGGTTAGTAAATCTTTACATGTCATGTGATGCTAAAAATTATATTCCTTTTCCCAGGTAAAAAAATTGAAAAATACATTGTTTGGAAAGTAAATGAATATTCCATGAGAAATTTTATATATGGAATAAATAATAAAAATTTAATTATTAAATTATATTTAAATCATTTAAATAATGCATGATTTTTAAAAGAAAACACATTTTTTGACTAAATAGAGAAATATTGTTTTGTGTTTTGACAAATATTTTCTAAATAATTTTGATTACCAAATAGTGGGAAATGGTAAATATTATTCAAAAGGTAATGAATAACATTAGGCCAATAAAATGAACGGGTTTATTGAATAATGGTGATATAATTTCCATTAAATTTAATTAATTGACAATAAAAATATTCTTTAGTAAAATTATATTTAAGCATTCAAAAATGTCTCATACAACATTGAAATTTTTTAAATCATATATATTTTGATGGAAAAAAAGTAAATGGAGGTTTTAAATATCATAAATAATATTTGGTTAAATATTAAATATATCAAATGGGTTATTAGATACCCCAAACAAAATAATTAATTTGTGAATATAAAATTTATCTCATAGATGTAAAAAGTGACATAAAAGTCCCTTACCGTGCATTTACTATTGGGTGAAGTTGCATTGTCATCCATTACTACAAACTAATTTTAATTATCTACATGATTCATATCATTTTCAAGTTAACCATCACTTTTTTTAACTTATTACAATTTTGGTTACCACTATGTAGACAATTATGTTTATGTTGGGTGTTTTGACCAAATTCATTTTATGCGTCAAAAATAAAATTGGTAGGTCAACAATTGTCAAAGTGGTGTTATTTAACCTAAATATAATAATAATCATGACATATATAAAATATTTATTCATCAATTATTCTTTTAAAGACAAATTATTATTTTGGTTATAAAAAATGAACCATATTTAAAATCAAGGATATTTTAGGATGTACTTTCGCATGAGTAACAAATCACATTTTTCAATGATCATTGTAGAAAGTAGGTAAATAAAACATATAATTTTAGATTGATAATTAGATCATAAATACCAATTATTTTAATTATATACACCTATACATATAATTATTTTAATTTAAACCTAATCACATCATGCTGAGGACGTTGTAATCCATACATCATGACTGACGTTACCATTTTTTTTAGTGTGTGTAAGGGTAATAAATAAATAATATCATATTTTTCAATAAATATTATTTTTTATTAATATATATAGTGGTATTTTATGTCAAATATTTTTATCCAAAACCATATTTTATAAAATCCATATATCATATGATCTAATCACATATCTTTGAAGGGTTAGTAGTATAAAATTCCTCAAACAATGATATCATATTGAATCAAAATAATAATTATGTAGATATGTGTTCAAAATGAATTAAATAAGCCTAAAAAATAATAAATTTCATATATAACATATATAAAAATATTTTCAATCATATTTTTAAATCACGAATATTAGTAAAGGAAAAATGAACTATCATCATGTCGTGATATGATAGTTATATGTACATGTTAATAGTATATTACTCACCCATTAGATAGAATTATGTCTATGTGTATTCTAAAAACATATTATAAAAACATACAAGAATACAGAGGATAATTTTGTTTTAATATAATCATGTAATGTTTATATTTTTGGTGGTGGAGAATGGAAATAAATCTAAAGATATTAAGGAATGATGTTACCTGTTATTTGGGTAACTGATAATGCTTTGCGGAAAAGGGATTCCTTGGATTTAATAATTCCCAATGGTACAATTCTATGATGATGTGAGGATTTATGGGTTTTATTTTTTATGATATTGGTCTAGCCAATGTTTCATGAGAGGTGTGAGGATGTGGGATTATAGGAGGCCTTTTGTAGGGGATGAGGAGTGGGACACTTGTAATATTTTGACAATGGAATTATATACACTTTTTTCACATTTCATGGGAATTAAATAATAGTCCAATATCAAGACATGGGATGATACAGACCAAATAGTTCATTTAAATGGCTCCAGGAAAATTTTATATGTCATTTTGTCCCTTACGATTATGTTTTATCCCCAATTATACTTAACTTATCCTTATAGTTTAAATTATTTTTAATTACAATCAATAATTATTTTATGTGAAAACTATTTTATATTATTAGACATTATAAATGATTTATATTCCAAATATGCAATCTATTTTCACAAATTCTTATCAAATAAGTGGAAAATTTAATTTAAATTTTAATCCCAAATACTGGATGACAATACAGATTTTTAAAGTTATCACATCTAAATGTTTTCTAATTTGGATTTTCAATTCTAATGATAAATTTATTTCAATGATATAGACTGAAAAATCATTTTAAATATATTAACAAAAAAATAATAAATTGATGTGTTGTGTAGAAGTCCCTGAATATTTTATATTTGAAGGTAATATGATAAAAAAACTGTACACTTTTTACTATAATTGAATAATTACTTTACCATATAGAGTATTAACAAAAGGAAATAATCATCTATAGAGAGTAAAATTTTATCCATTTATCAATTTCCACCACAATCAAATTAATTACCCTAGATGATTAGTATTTGAGATACATGTTCTTATTCCTGAATAATAAAATCAATCTATAACTAACTATTATTTATATTTAGATACTCCTACTATTTTTGGAATTAATCAAGACAAAAACATAGTAAAGAAAATGTAAGGTAACTCCTAAAATAAATGAAACCCTAGGTTCCACTAAAAACATGAAATGTAATTCTCATATTGTCCATAAAAATATCTAAATTTAACACCATCTCGATGAATAACTTCTCAACCATCAATGTTATGTATATCCCACAATCTAATATAATATAATTAATATAAATTATCATATAAAAACCTAAAAGTGTTATTTAAAAATAAATAGATTATTCCTCATAGAACATAATAAAAATTAAAAATCACCTAAAATCTTCATTACTCAAAAAATTAGATGAAGGTAAACTTATGATAAAACATAACTCAAAAATCAAAAATTCATGTCCCAAAATATTAACTATTCATAAAATAAAATTAGATTCCACTAAATAGGTTCTATAAATCCAAAAATAAAATCAATAAAGATGACTAAAATTACTTTTTTACTAAACAACTAACCAATTTCAAAAATGAAAATAATATAAAATTTAGTTTTTTGCAATTTAAATCATCTTATTATCCCAACTAAACATTATCACCTTACCAAAAAATAACTTTTCACGATTATTAGTATCATTTATTTAATTAATGAAATTATTTAATGGAAAACATTAGCAAAATATTCTTTATAATATTCTTATAACCATTATATGATTGATAATGTAATTATATTAAATAGTTCTGTCATATGAATACATAAACACATAAATAATTTCATATAGATTATAATAATAAAATATTATATTCCTTTATCTATGAGTTAAACATTATATTATATCATTGAATAAGTAAATTCCTAAATTCCGCAAACAAAATTCATTGAATTACTTAGAAATTCATTAATCTGTGGCCATTATTTCAATAATCAAAACATCATACCCTTATATTGAGTTGAAACCCTAGGTTTCAATCTCTACATTTCATTCAAGAAGGAAATTAAAATATATTTCCTCAATGATCTCCACCACCTGTGTTCTCACTGAACTCTTTTACTCTCTTCATTGGTGAGTCTTGATGTTTATTAATGTTTACATGGATAATCATATATTTTCATAAATAATTTGAAATATTCTAAAAATAATTCAAATAAATAACAATTCTATTTTATTTCTCATAATCACTATGTTTTCCATTATATATTATTTTAGTATTATTTATCATAGTTCCATCAATAAACTAAAAGCAAGAATAATTTTTTGATAAATTATAAAAATAAAAATAAATAATTTATAAAATTTATATATAATTACACATTATATATGAAATATTAGTTTTAACATATGTTATTCATGTAAATCATCAGTACAAACTATTCATAATATTTTATACAAAAAGTGAGAGTTAATCTATGAAAATCCCACAAGAGTGACAAACTAGGTGCATAGTAAGGGAATAATAATGGTTCATTATAATGATTATGGATATATAATCAACCGGCAATTTTTAAGGTTATAAACCAATATTTATATATTCAATATCAAATTATACCTATATTTTCATGAAAGTGATACAATTCTATGAATACTACATAATCAATTCCCTACCAAAACAATATGATGTTATCTTATACATAGACTTATCACATTGATTCTATCAAAATAATTCCCAACCTAATTACCAAAAACTCACTAAATACATCCATTAAACCAACTATATTAACCAATACATTTAATACATATGTATTAAATATATATAGATGAATATTAATTTCATAAATTTATGATCCTTTCCAGAATCTTTTTGCTTTTGTATCTTCAAAACAAGGAATCAGAAAAAAAAAATAGTTTCAGAAGTGAATTAAATCAACTAAATATTTGCCATAAAAAATATATATATTATTCAATATTTCATACTCAATAACTTTCATAATAACCATAGGAATGGAATCATATACAAAAGAAGATCTTAGATTCATAGTAAGGGGGAAAAGTGTGATATAATTGATCACTGTGGAATAACGTAAACATAATTGTTCAAAAATGATGCCAATGAGATTGACCCATGATATCCCAACATAAACATATTAATATTGAATATAAACAATCTTTTAGAATTTTGATTTTTCCAAAATAGACAAAGGTATACTTTTTTATAACAAATTCATTAAAGTGGGACATTTCCTATAATTTTGGACATAAAAACCTTGTCAACAAATATTCTTAAAAAAATGAAATATAGGACCAAAAATTGTGATATGGGAATAAATGTTTGGTCGTTTCGTAATATATGGATATGAAAACTAGAACCATAAATGAAACTATGATCCTGAAATCAAGTTCACACATAACATATTTACATCATGGTTAATCTATATTTACCTAGTGCATTAGAGGGATTTAATGTTACAAACTATCAATATATCATTGTCTGTACATATAGAATTCAAAAGATCATAAAATATACATCATAACCTCATAATATAACCCAAGTAAATTAAATTTTAATCATAAAAATATCATCATAATAGTTATATACCAGATAAATAAATAAAAATTAGGGTATGATTGGATCAAATCACTAGTAAATCAAAATTAACATTAAAGGGTAACATCATAGATCAATAATATATTCAAATTTTGTAAGATTAATTTTTGAGAAATATAATATTTTTATTTTTATATCATTCCTAAATAATCAAAAAATTTCAAACATTGTTACAAAAAAATTATTTTAAAAGAACCATGAAAAAATTTAAACATGTTTCTAAACATTGAGTGGACATAATAGCGGTAATTTTGATTCATTATGTATTAGTTGAATGAAAACAATTCCTTTCAATTTTTTAATAAAATACTAAAAGTACCATGTATATGAAATTATTTTAATATTAATTTTATATAATTATTTTAAAAAATCATTAGTAAAAAAATTATTAAAATATATAAAAATATTATTAAATTTTTTATAAATCCTTTTGGAAAGAAAGGATATTGGAGAATAACCTTCATGGATGAATTGTAAAATGTAGTATATTTGCTATTAGAGATGTACATTTTCTTTCTTGAGTATTTAAAAAAACTAAAAATCTAGGGAAATATTTATTCTTCAAAAAATAAATAGGTATGAAAAAAAATTATATGGGTTAATAATATAATTATCATATAATTTTCCATAGTTTAAATTCGACCATAAAAACACGAATTAAAATGGGAATGAAACATAAATCTCTTACAAAATTGTAATATTTTGAATCATTAGAAACATTAATGAAATTAAATAAAAATTTAAATTTAAATTCCATGAAAACAATGGGATTGATGATATAACATGAATATTTTGATTTCTAAACACCATATAAAATATTATATATGAAAAATATAACATATTTCTTAATGATTAAATTTTTTGATGATATGTTCATACCACTAATATCATCTTCCTATGTGCACATTAGAAAATAATCTTCATTGAATAAATTCCATTAGGTATCCTATTAATGTTTCATTGGTCAGACTTATAGGAATATCATCACATCTATAATGTCATTAGGGTAGTGTATAATATATTTTATTATGGTTTGATTGAGCTAGCGGACTCAATATGATGTGATGAAAAGAAAGCGGAACACCCTTTTATAATTAAGGGGATGGAAAATCGTGGGACTCTATTAAAGAATGAACTATTTAAAAATAATTTTCATGAAAAATGTTTCCAAATGGATTGGTATTTGAAAAAATTATTGGTGTATTTTAAATACCATTATATAATATAACATTGAATTGTTTTGTGGAAGTTAAAAACAAATATTTTTGTTTTTTTTCTTAGGTAACCTATTATAGCTCTAATCATGGTACCTTATTTTTCACAGATAAAAAGATACAATTTTACATATAAGTTGATAATTGGATCTAAAATTGTCATGTAATGACAATTTATACCATATGATATCCAAATTTTCCCAATTTAATATTTTTATGGTTTTTCAAATAATTTAATAAAATAATATTTTTGTAAAATGTCATTATTACCAATTTCGAACTGTTATTTTTTTTTGAAATAAAAATCATAAATACAACTCTGGTGATTGATGATAATCATTTAACATAATACTAATATGTCATATTTATCTATGAAAAAATTAGAACATTACAACTCATTCCCAGGATAGATCATTTAATTTTATTAATGACATTTGATATATTTTCTATTAATTGAAGTAATATTTTATTGACATTTCATTATGAATTGATGTAATTTTATAATATAGAAAAATTATAAATAAAATTTTAACATGAAATTAATTTCATTATTCATAAAATATTTATTTATATTATTTTATAACTTATTTTTCCCCAAGTGGACATATATTTGATATTTAAATGTAAGATAGTGTCATTTTCTATTTTTAATTAGTTAAAATATTTTACAGGATGTTTTCATGGACATAATTACAATAAATAATACATTTCACGGATATGTTATAAGGATCAAATTATTCTTATCAGTTAATAAGTACAATGACGTGTGGTGAGCATAACAATTTGATTAAACCTTGTATTACTTGATTTACCCTTTACTGAGATGGTATGTTTTACCATGGTTACAATTCATATTGACCAAAATAAAAGGGACATTGTTGGTCGGAGTGGACACCCAAGAGGGGGTGGGGGTGAATTGAGTTCCAATTAAAATTTCTATTTTAAAATCATTCACTAAAATCCCCTAACCTAAAATACTAATTGAATTGTAGTGAATTTGATCTAAAGAAAACATTCATTTAGGTTCTCAGGGGAATGATTAATTCCTAGTTACTCTAATCAGAAGATAAGATTAGCTTTGGAAACTAACTTAATAATTTGAACGTAATGCAAAAACATTCAAATTCAATTATCATAGTAAATTTGAAAAATAGTTTAAGTTATAAATCACATAGTAGTGGAATAAAAGGTTTAAGATAGAACTTACATAAAGCACAGCAGATATAAACAAGAGGATCAGTCTCAAGCTAAGACTTAGTCCTCTCAACAATTTATATAAATTTGATCCACACCTTGGACTGGGGTTCACAATAGTTTTCAGCTGTCCAGGTCAAAGACCTCTACCACAGTTCTACGTGGGAAACAAAAACAACAGCAAATATAGATGTCCAGTTCAAACACAACCTCTACCACAACCACAGTGGGAAATAGAAGATGTAAGGAGATTGAATGAGGATTTACAGATCCTCCAGTTAAGGTTCAGATGATAGTTTGTGTGTAAATTAAAACTGATGATAGACACTGCTTGTAATGTAAATAATAAATCACTGAGCAAGATATAGAGTTTATAATGGCTCTAGTGATTGCAGTGTAGCTCACGACTCCTTCAAATTGATTAGAAATGGTTCTGAGTCCCCTTCTGGTTTTTGATCTGGAAAATAGAGTGTCTTCTGCTTGATATCTAGGTTCAGAGATAGTGAAAATAGAGTTGATGAAGTTCTTTAAAAACCATTGTGAAAGTACACAGCTCTTCTTGAGTAAGCATGAGGGTGTATGAGCTTCTATGTCTTCTGGGTCGTGCATGTACATCTGTATAAGCTCTTCTTGTGTATGTCACTTGTATCAATTCTGTATATTCCTTGTTTCTTCAATATTTTCTATATTGCAGCAACATGGACTTCTTATATTTAACGCATGAGCTCGGGCAAAAGAATATATTTCTTTTTGCAAGTACGAGGTACGGTTCCAAGACATCAAACAACCTTCATTAAATAAATGACAGAGCATTAAAATATACCTAATATTACCGTTGGTTAGATTAAATAAAGATAACGAAATTAAGGCAGCATCATATTCTCTGGAATGGTAGCTTTGGATATCGTTAGCCTTGTGTATCGGTAACCACTTGTGTAACGGTAGCCTTTCTATTTGGTAGACTAGATCGGTAGCGGTAGACCTAATTTACCAGTGACCTTTCCAATCATTGTAGCCATCATGTACTGGTAGGCTTGCATAACGATGACTTGTTTATATTAGTTGGCTTGCATAACGATGACTTGTATGTATCAGTAGGCTTGTTTTGTAACTGTGATCTTCACGTATCGGTAGGCTTGCATATTGGTGACTTCTCTGTATCGGTAGGCTTGTTCTGTAACGGTGACCTTCACATATCGATAGACTTGTTTTGAAATGGTGACCTTCACGTATTGGTAGGCTTGCATAACGGTGACTTGTCTCTATCAGTGGACTTGATGTATCAGTGACCTTATACATAACAGTGGAGTTTACAAATCAGTAGCTTTGTTCTGTAACGATGACCACTTGTCTGTTTAAGCATTCTATTGGTAGAATGAGTCATGATAGAATATATATCAATCCAGTAACTGAATTCTCTAAAGATAATATAAATATTGTAATATATGAATATGTTCATGCTGTACAGAAATACTGAATTAAGTAATTAACCATTAATCAATATAGGGATTTTCAAACCATAATTGAGCATAGTGGGTATTATCCTAATATAATTGAGCATAATTGGGATTACGAAAATATAATTGAGAATAATTGAGGTTATCAAAATATGAGTTCAACTAATTCTCCCAGAGGGTTCAACAATCACCCCCTTTTTTATAATCACAAGTTATGCCAAAGTATTAAGAAAATTTAAATAGTGTCAAATGAAAAATTTACTAAAAATAACTTTAAAACAGAGTTCTCATTTTTCTCCCCCTTTAAATTGCACTCACAGTTCTCATTTGTTTCATTTTCTCCCCCTTTGTGATTAATAAAAAGAAGGGTAGAAGCAGTGAAACATAGAGACAGAAAAAGAACAGATGGAAAAGAAACATAAACACAGTAAAGTTGAGAATATAAGAGTAAATTTCAATTAATCCACAAAAGGTACAAACTGATAAAGTCAGTATGACAAAAAAATACATGTGAATCCTATAAAAAACATCCAGAATCACTCAATCATCCTCTTGAATAGGAGTTTTTCCCTTAGGACTAGAACAGGGTTCAGGTTCAGATTGAGTAGATGGCTTGGGAATAGTTTAAGAAACAACTAGATGTCCAGCCACTGAAACTGTACCGGATCTAAAATCAGTGTTCTTCTGTGGGATCATAGGTGTCATGTTTCGAATAGCCTGAACCGGAGTCAACTGAGGTGTACTCCTAGAGGTAGAGGCAAGAAGAGCAGGAGGTACAATCACAGGTATGGAATCCACATGCAATAAGGGTAGAAACAGGTTCCTGTAATCCATAATAATACTACCTCCTCTATCTATTAATGACACAAAATCATCTTGATTTTCGATGAATTTATCCAATGTGGAGTAAGCTCCCTGAGCTTACTAACCTGTTCTCTGAAAGCTTGATTTACTGGAGGCAACTTCATATTCTCTAACAAGATCTTGAAATTGATTTTCATTTAATGCTTGTTATAGAATTTCTCCTAGTAAGAATCCACATTATTCTAAATGGCCTCTTGAGAAGTAGTAGCTGCCCGTAGGTGATCACAAACAAAACTACTAACTTCTCTAGGGGTAGCAAGGATCTGACTATCCATGGTGCCATTGATACTGGCCTTAGCCAACTCTTCCTGGATTACAGTTCTGATCTGGTAAAAATTCACACTGGAGTTAGATGTGGGAAGGGGTTTTTCTGAGAAATCTACAGTCTCTTTGAAAGACTGTGTCAGATTACTAACCACCTTCTTCACAAGTTCATCTTGACAGTTCAAATATTCTTTGACTGATTTCATAAAAGCCTAAAAAACAACCACAAACATCATGACTACTTATTTGATATATCTGATATTAGTATTCACTTGGGTTTGAGAGTTGTTCATGGTAGTCAATGAAGCAATCGATTGTCTTAGAGCAACCACACCTCCTGTCCAACTCTCAATTTGAGTATGGCATACTTTAACTTCATGCATCATTTCATTCAATAGACTAGAAACTGCACACCCAGAGATAGCTCCAGGGATTTCTCAACACTCCTCATTTCATAAACCAGTATTTTCTTCAAATCTGTCACCGATTCTCTAAGTGATTCTTTCATTTCAGCCTTTAAGGACTCAAGTTCCTCCTTGGTTTCCAAATTTTTAGACACATCAGGTAGGATAAATGATTCCCTTTGGGGATGGCCTTCTTCATCAGAATATCCATAATTGAGTCCATGAACAATATATCCTGGATATGATGTCCAACCATCAATGTCATACAGAACATAAACTGAACCAAGATGCTCGCCCTCACATAGAGCATTCTCTTGAGGAATCTCCCCTAACAGTTCTACTCGAGGTAACTCTACAGCGTCCTCTGCAACATCAGCATATTCAATAACCATTTGCTCTGATATTTCAATAATGGGGTGAGTCTTATCCTTTTCTGAGTCAGCAATGACTCCCTCAGTAATGGCAGTAGGTCCCATTACTGCTGCCTGATCAGTTACTATCTGGAATGTACTATCAATCAGAGGGATCAAAATGAGCTCTACTTCTTCATTTTCCTCATCATTTGCTTCAACAACATCCTCCTTTCCTCATGAGCAAACTGATCTGACTCGGATGCCTCATCCTCTTCAGATGTGTCTTTAAGAACATTCTGATATGCTTTTTCTTCTTCTTCTATTGTCTCAATATCACTATCCTTCAAAACAATTTCTCTCCTTGGTATTTCTTTTTTAGGGATAGCTTCATTATAGGTAATACTTTGGTGCACAGGGCTAGGAGGTAAATCTGGGTCTCCTCCTTCCTCAACTGATGTCTCTTCCTCCTCAAATTTAGCCTTATCACTACAGACTGATTCTGGCTCATCTAGTCCAAGACTAGGATCCCTCACATTCTTTGGTCTAGAATGATGGTCCACGGGAGTGTACTCGTCATAGATTTTACCCTCATCATTATCCCAGGATTTATTCCCAGGGTTCCAGCTAACATTCATAAACTTACAGATTGTCCTAGTGATGCAAAAATTATCCTTAACCACAAGAGATTCATCTTGAGGTCCAGCTACCTCCTTTTCCTTAAACATAATAGAAATCAACATGGAAGAGAATAGTGCATTGGACTTAGACTTTGGACTAGTCATATCCTCAATCTGAATCATTAGCAATTTTCACAAATTCACCTTTACTCCATGCATTAATAGATACAAAAAATAAATATCCTAAAATCTGAGGGTATAAAATATCCTATCCTTGGACTAATCACACGGTGAATGAAATTAAAAAGTACTTTATCCTCCCCTGCCATCTCTGTAGCAATGAACTTTATAGGAGTTCCATTTCTTGTCAATTCTAACAAGGAATCCTCATAATTGAAAAAGTCACTAGCAGTAGGTATGGATTTTGAATAAAATTCATAATCACCTCTATGATGAACTCTACGGTTCTCAGCCCATTCAATAGATGAAAACGAAAACATTTGGCCATTCAAAAAGGAAATCATCCTATTCTCTTATTCTAATGTCTCAAAACATACAAACTCATAGTACTCTTTTACCAGCACTAGATAATATGGTCCATTATTGTCCATGAAGCATTCGAGCCATCCATGCTCTTGTAAAATCTTCATAATCAAGGAATTACTTTCCAACATCGATTCTTCACATAACTCCTTTTTCACTACAATTTCTCGCTTCAATAAATGCGGATTCACAAGATTCCTTTGAGCAACACTTCTACTACTTACACTATAACCAGCATTGGTTACTATCTGCTTCTTAGCTTGCGGCGCATCACTCTATTCATCCACTGAGGGCCACTTCACACGGGCCATTTCGGATTCTGAGGCTAAGGGTTTTGCGAGCTTTAGAGGTTTAGGTAGGAGGGGTTCGAACAGACAGGTTCGCGGTGATTGATTGAAGTCTAGAGTTGGGTTCAATATCATTTAGTATTCACAAATAAAATAAATCTCATATTTAAAGGAATTTTCGGAGTCTTGGCCTTAATACGAAAATTTAAAACAGTGCGAGAGATGTACCGGTGAGGTGTCCTTAAATGGTGAGATATATCCTAACGGTGAGGTTTATCCTAACGGTGAGGTTTATCCTAACGGTGATGTTTATCATAACGGTTTAAGAGTAAGTTATCATTACTAATTTTTGTCTAATGAAACATAATCTTTCTGAAATTAAAGTCTTAACGATTATATCCTCTAATTGGACTTCAGTGCCTATAAATTCCAGAGTTATATCACCTCTTTGATAATGATCTCTTAGAAAGTGGTGTCTAACATAAATGTGTTTGGTTCTAAAGTGAGACAAAGGGTTCTTAGAGATGTTGATTGCACTAGCGTTATCACAGTTAATTGAAACATGTTTAAAATCAAATCGATAGTCCAATAAAGTGTGTTTCATCCACAGAATCTATGCACAGCAACTACCAGTAGCTATTTACTCTGCTTCAGCAGTATATAATGCAATTGAGTTCTGTTTCATACCACACCATGATACTAGGGGCCTTCCAAGTGAATGACATGTTTGAGATGTGCTCTTTCTATCTATCTTGCATCCACCAAAGTCAGCATCTGAATAACATAATAAATCAAATTATTGTCCTTATGGGTAAAACAATCCCAAATTTAAAGTATATTTAAGATACTTGAAAATACATTTAACACCAAGAAAGTGTGATTCTTTAGGGTTAGCTTCAAATCTAGCACACATACATAAACTAAACATGGTATCAGTTGGACTAGCAGTGAGATAAAGTAAACTCCCAATCATACCTATGTAATTAGTTTGATCTATTGGTTTCCCATTCTCATCAATATCCAATTTACAGGTGGTACTCATAGGTGTATCACATCCATTAATACTATCCAAACCATAACGTTTTAATAAATCCTTAGTGTATTTACTCTGATTCAAAACAATACCATCTTTAGTTTGAATGATTTGAAATCCAAGAAAGTACTTAAGCTATCCCATTAAGCTCATTTCAAACTGATTGTGCATAACCTTTGAAATATCAGTGCATAAAGAATTTTTAGAAGATCCAAAAATAATATCATCAACATAGATTTGTACTATTAAAAAATCTTTTGAAATTATTTTTATAAAAAGAGTGGGATCATTAATTCCTTTTGTAAATCCTTTTGCAATAATAAAATTTGTAAGTATTTCATACCATTCTCTTGGAGCTTGTTTTAAGCCATATAAAGATTTATAATGTTTTAAAACATGATTTTGAATGTGAGGATTTGAGAAACCATGTGGTTGTTCTAAAAAAACATCTTCAACAATAAAACCATTTAGAAAAATACTTTTCACATCCATTTCATATAATATAAAATTCAGATGTGATGCAAAGAAAAGTAAGATCCTAATTGCCTCTAATCTAGCTACAGGTGCAAGGGTTTCCTCATAGTGAATTCCTTTTTCTTGATTATAACCTTGTGAAACTAATCTATCTTTGTTTATAATGATGTTTTCAGATTCATCGACTTTGTTTCTAAACACCCAATTTTTACCTATGGTTAAAGTGTCCTTAGGTCTTTCAAATAATTCCCAAACTTTATTTATTTCAAATTGATTAAGTTCTTTTTTCATTGCCATTACAAAAAATTCACCATTGATAGTATCATTGATATTTTTAGATTCTAACTGTGAATGAAAGGCTTTATGTTCATGCTGATTTCATAGAGAAGCTCTGGTATGTGTTCCTCTATCTAGATTACCTACAACAACATATAAGGGATGGTTCTTTAGAATCCTAGTTGGTCTCAAAAAGGTAGGTCTAGAGAATTCAGGTTCATCAAAAGGTTGGGAATCAATAGAAGCAGGTTCTGGAAAATTTCCAGAACTGTATGTTTTAACTATAAGTCCACTGTCTTTATCATTAAGGTTCAAATCTGAGAGTTCATCTTCAATATTTTCAAGAGATATCTTAGGTTCATGTGGACCAGTTTTATCAAATTTGATGTGAAGAGATTCATCAACACATTTGGAACTCTCATTGAAAACTCTATAGGCTTTACTATAAATAGATTAACCTAGGAAAATTACTTCATCACTCTTGGATTCAAACTTTTAAAGATTATCATTGGTATTAAGAATAAGGAAATTTCATCCAAAAACTCTGAAGTTGTTAAACTCAGGTTTCCTATGGTTCCACAACTCATAGGGGCTATTCTTAAGAATAGGTTTGATCAAGACTCTAATGATAATATAACAAGATGTATTGACAGCTTCAGCCCAAAAATAAACAGGTAGGTCATACTCATTGAGCATGGTTCTGGAAATTTTCTGAAGGGGTTCTATTCTTCTTTTCTACTTCACCATTTTGTTGAGGTGTCCTAGGGGCAGAGAAATTGTGACTATATCCATAATGTCAGCAGTAGGATTCGAACTCATGATTTTCAAACTCACGGCCATGATCACTTATCAATGTTTTAATCTTATGTTTACTAAGGATCTCTACAGACTTGGAATATTTAACAAAGTAAGAACAAGATTCACTTTTGTGAGCTAGAAAATATACACAAGTATACCTAGAATAGTCATCTACTAGAATATAGACATAGTGCATCCCATTTAAACTAGAAACTCTAGAAGGTCCAAACAAATCCATGTAAATAAAGTTGAGAGGTTGAGAAGATGACACTTCTTTCTTTGATTTTAAAGAAAAATTATGTTGCTTTCCCTTTTGACAGGGATTACAAACTTTATCTTCTAGGAATTCAAGTTTGTGTAGGTCTCTAACTACGTTCTTCCATGTTAGTTTTCTAAGTGAATGTACATTTTAGTGTCCTAATCTTCTGTTACAAAGCCAAGAATATTTATAAAAAGAATTTAATCATGTAATATTTTTCATATCTAAAGAATCTAAATCAACAGCATAGAAATTTTCATTTCACAAAGCAGAAAATACAAAAGCATTTTTAGAATTTAAAACATTGCAAGAATTTTTTTCAAATTTACCATTAAAACCATTATCACATAACATAGATATACTAACTAAATTATACTAAAGTCCATCACCAAATAGAAATTTAGAAATTAATACTGAGTAAGTGTTATTAATCTGGCCTAAGCAGATGATTTTCCCTTTAGAATTATCACCAAAGGTGACAAAACCTCCATCAACTCTGACTAAGCTTTTAAGCATGAGAAGTCTCCGGACATATGTCTTGAACATCCATTGTCCAAGTACCATGTCTTTCTACAGGATCTCCTTAAGTAGGTTTCCTACAAAATAGATTTAGATAGGAAATGATTTTGGTATCCAGATTTTCTTGGGTCCAGACAGGTTAGAAAATAAAACATTAGGTACCCAAATTTGTCTTATGGGTCTCATAAAATTTTTAGAATCAACAGATTTTGAAAGATAAACCTTGTTGGATCTTTAACTATGAATATAACTAGTTAGAGAATATGAAAATCTAGAACTATAACTATCTGGATTCTGTCCAGATTTAGAAATAAATCTACTTTTGGAAATTTTTCTTTGTCCAGGTTGGTATCCTATACCAGTAGTATATCTAGGTTCAATCTGATTACCTAGAATTTGAGTAAGAGTATCTTTGCCATTTGTGAATTTTTCTAAATCCTTCCTAAGTTCCTCATTTGACAATTTCAGTTCAGTGTTTTCTTTAATTAATTGAGCATTCTTTTCTATTTCTATGTCAACATCAGATTTATGTCTAATAGTTAAAGGATACTATTTCTTTGAACATTAGTATTTTTTATTTCAGCTCAATACAGGTTTCATCCAACAAATCACAATATTCAAACAGTTCAAGTTTTGACATATTTTCAGAATCAAAATCATATCCAGAATAATAAATATTTAAAGCAGTAGTTTTAGATGTTACCTCAGAAGTGTTTATCATAAATCACATGTTTTCCTTATTTCTGGTTTTAGTCTCAGAAACTTTAGATTCACTGGAGAAATCCTCAGAAGAACTCCAAGTAGCCTTCATGGCATTCTTATACTTATTGTCCTTACACTCATACTTCTTCTTGCTTTTCATCTTTGGACAGTCTACTTTTATATGTCCTTTTCTTTTGAATTCATAGCAGACAAATTCATCCGGTTTGTCAGATTTCTTCCAGTCCTATTTCCAGTGACCCTTTTTGTCATACTTACTTTTGTAATTTGATTTTCGGAAAAACTTCTTCTTCCTATAAAAATTCATAAATCTTCTGGCTATGTGAGCCATTTCTACATCACTGTCAGATGCACTTTCATCATAGCATGAGCTATCACTCTTGGTCTGAATTTTCTCTTTATCCTTATTCGTTGAAGTAGATGTCTTGAATGAATCTGACTTATTTTTTGGTTCATCTTCTTTTTCATTGTTTACCTTATGTTCTTATTCGTACATAATTAACTTACCAATAAGTTCATTAACTGGTAGCCTACCAATATCACAAAATTCACTGATTGAAACAGAGGTACCCCTCTATCTTTCAGGAAGGCATCTCAATATTCTCATGAGATGCTCATTTGATGGAACATCCATTCCCATTGAGATCATTTTATTGACAATTTCGTTAAACCTTAGATACATATCAGAAATGGGTTCATCAAGATTCATCATAAAATTATCATATCTAATAGTATATGTATTCAATCTCATTTCCTTAACATTAGTTTTTCCTTCATGAGAAACACCTAGAGTATCCCAAAATTCATATGCAGTCTTACAAGAAGATATACTATTAAATTCCTCATCTCGTAAAGCACAATACAAAGCATTCATAGCTTTGTAATTATTATTGTGAGATGTCTTGGTAGCTTCATTCCTGGTAGATCTAACAGTAGTATGAATTTTATATTAAGATTCTATGGCAGTCCAAATATCAAAACCCATGCTTTCTAAATGAATTTTCATCTTAATCTTCCACTAAGCATAGTTGATTCCATTGAAAAATGGTGGTCTATTAGTTGCAACACCTTTAAGTCATCGATCCATGATAACTAGGTCGAAACAAAAAAATTAAAGAGATAGAAATTTAGAAATGACAGAAATTTTAAGAACTTTAAAATACAACTAAAATCACAATTGAAAAACAGAGTACTTCAGGAAATATATTATTCCTCTAATACCAAATGTTGGTCGGAGTGGACACTCAAGAGGGGGGGGGGGTGAATTGAGTTCCAATTAAAATTGTTGTTTTAAAATATTTCACTAAAATCCCCCAATCTAAAATACTAATTGAATTGTAGTGAATTTGATCTAAAGAAAACGTTCAGTTAGGTTCTCAAGGGATTGATTAATTCCCAATTAATCAAATCATAAGATCAGAATAGCTTTTGAAACTATCCTAATAATATTCAAGTATTGCAAACACATTCTAATTGAATTATCATAGTATCTTGGAAAAACATTTTCTGTTTTAAATCACTTAGAAGTGGAATAAAATGTTTTAGATAAAATATAAATAAAGCAGAGCAGATATAACCAAGAGGTTCATCCTCAAGCTGAGACTTAGTCCTCTCAACAATTTATATAAATTTCATCCACACCCTGGACCAGGGTTCACAACAGTTTTCAACTGTCCAGGTCAAAGACCTCTACCACAGTTCTACATTGGAAACAAAAACAATAGCATATACAGCTATCCAGGTCACGCACTACCTCTACCACTATCCACTGTGGGAAATAGAAGATGTAAAAAGATTGAATGAGGATTTACAGATCCTCCAGTTAAGTTTCAAGAGACAGTGTGTGGGTGTAAATTAAAACTGATGATACACACTACTCGTAAAATAAATAATAAATCACTGAGCAAGATATAGAGTTTAGAATGGCTCTAGTGATTGCAGTGTAGCTCAGGACTCCTTTGAATTGATCAGAAATGGTTCTGAGTCCGCTTCTGGTTTTTGTCTGGAAAACAATTTGTAATCTTCTTGATATCCAGTTTCAGATATAGTTAAAATATATTCGATGATGTTCTTCAAAATTACCCGTGAAAGTACACAGCTCTTCTTGAGTAAGCATGAGTGTGTATGTGATTATGCGTCTTCTTGGTCATGATTGTATATCTGTATGAGCTCTTCTTGTGTATATCACTTGTATCACTTCTGTATATTCCTTGTTTCTTCTGTATTCTCTATATTGAAGCTACAAGGACTTATTATATTTATCTCACATGATCCAGCAAAAAAATGATTTCTTTTCACAGGTACGAGGTACAGTTCCCTGACATCCCACAACTTTCATTAAATAAATGATATAGCATTAAGTTAGAATATATATCCATCCAGTAACCAAAATCTCTGAAGATAATATAAATATTGTAATATATGAATATGTGCATGGTGTACAATAATACTGAAATAAATAATTAACCATTAATCAATATAGGGATTATCAAACCATAATTGAGCACAGTTGGGATTATCATAATATAATTGAGCATAATTGGGATTATCGAAATATGAGTTCCACTAATTCTCCCAGAGGGTTAAATATACATAATTTTAAAATTTTAACATAATAATTCAAATTTTTGATTATATTTTATAAAATTAAATTTCTATAAGTTAAGATATTAATTTTCAAATATATGAGAAAAACATGAAAAAATTGCATTTCAGGAAAACAAAATATTAATCCTAAAACTGGATTAATTTTTATTTCATTACTATAATAATATTAGATAGTTTAAAAAAGATTTTATAGAATATATAATATTAACTCATCATTAAAATAATTCACCAATAGTGACTAATTTCATTTATTAATATAAAAATACATTATGTGCTTTAAATATTTTCTAATATAATACCTTTAATTTATAAAAACGTTTTATAACTATTTGAAGCATAAAATTGGTTATTATTATAATAATAACATTTTTTAAAATATAATAGATCAAATATTATTTTTATACAATTCTAAAACAAATTCTAATCCAAGAATCCATTAAAATCAATGATATTATTTTTAATAAAATAATAAATTTTCACTATTCAATGTAAAATAAATCATTCCAGAAAAGTCCTAAAAAATCAACACAAATTAATATTTATATCTTTATTTTGTAAGTTTTGTTAAATTTAAAACAAAAATTTAAATAAGTGTTAAAAATTAAATATATAAGACATAATTTTTGAAGGAAATTTAACATTACAAAAAACAACAATCCTTTTTTTGTTGTATTTTTTGATTTTTTTAAATAGAAGTGGTGCTTTTCCTAGAATACCACAGATCATTTTTTGAAAAAAAAATCAACTTACAGAAGTCTGCAAATATAATTCCTACCATAATCTCTCTTAAAAAGTGGTAAAAATTCATTAAAAATATGATCATACAAAAGAACTCAACATCACCAACATCATTATTTTCATGTCTATCCTCCACCGAATTATCTTTTCGATAAGCATGAGTAATGATAAGATGCATGGAGTAAAGAGAATCCAATATGTTTTTCAATAGATTAGTAATCTTCTTTGATAAGTGAATAAATCCGAACCTGATAGAATAAAAAATAGTCTTTGAATCAGTCTCCAGCCATATGTTATTCCTACCATGACGTTTATGCTTCTCCAAAACAAAAATCATGCAACGGATATCAGCCTCAATTGAAGAGTCATACCCACAACATCCATGAAAACAACCAAGAACATCTCCTTAATTACCACTAAAAATATACCCATAACCAGAGGGACCAGGTTTTCCTCAAGAGTCCCCATCACAATTAACATTAATCCATAAAAAAGGAAGCTACCAAAAAATGTTCAATGTACCATACAGAGGTCGGAAAGAACCCTTTACTCCTATCCTATTTAAAATAATAATATAATGAATTGAATTGGGGAGTTAATGTTTACTTGTAATTATAGAATCTCAAATCGCAACAAGAATATGAGAAATAGACCTTCTCACTGAGAAGGACTCATGAGAATTAAGAACCTGGTTGAAGATAAATCATATATAATGAATAAATTCTGATGCATCATCCATTAAAATATCAAACATTTAATTGCAAGAATATATGGATCCCTAGAACTATATGAAGTCTTGAGTAAGAGTCACCTGCATCAAATATATTTGAAACATGTCCGTAATAACATTCCACATTGAAATGGATATGACACAACTATAAAAATATGATATGTATTATACCTATTCATATACAATATAGAACACGAAAAACATAATTAAATTCTACAATTTTGAAGATAACGATCGATTAGGATTTTTCAATGATAAACTCCTTAAACAAGTAAACATCGTGATGTCCTAATGAAATTTCTATGTAACCCCTAAATCCATATAATTTATTCAATGCAATTCTGAGAGAACGTGTAAAATAACATAGAGTAAATCAAACCATAAAGATTAGGATGCCTATCCTAGAAATCCTCTCTATTTTATAAAAATTTCTTATTAATACTTTTAACAATTTTCTCTAGAAGAACCTTCAGTTAAAAAGTAGATAATTAATACAAATATTCATCTCCAAGGTAGTGACTTAAAACTTACACCATATAAAATATAAGAGTACCACACCAATTTTCTCTCCATAAATCAAGATTTTAATCCTTGGAGAAAATATATCATGAAAGAGAGGCAATTGAGGAAAAATTAACCTTAAAGGAAGGCCATAAAGAGGAATCATGATGACTTAAATAACCACTGTTAAGCCTATTCATAAATTATTCTCACAGGAATGCAAGAGAATAAGAGTTGTCATTGAAGAGTCTCAACATGAAGGGGGCTTGTAAAGATTCATTGAAAATCACAATATTTTTATTTCTCAGACCCCCACCATCAGAACATTTACAATAGTTGTTCTAATAGACTGTAGGCAACTTCCTCTAAAGAATTATTTCACTCCAGATGATGTTCCGGAGGGAAACATTAATAATCCTTATTAGTGATATATCCCATTTATACATAATAAAAAAATATTCAAACTTGGAGTTAATAACATATTTAGCGATGAAAACCTGACAAGCCATGAAAAGTGTTTTACCCTTCCAATTAGCAAGATTCATTCTGGCATTGAGTAGAATATATGAGAAATAGAAAGCCCTAGGCCTCTACCAAAACAAAGGCACCTCAAAATAATTAAAAATTAGTGTCCCCTAATGAATTCTCAACTCACAAACAGTATCATTCATTCTAGGAATAGAAATATTACTGCCAAATAAACCAAAATATTTCCCAATGCTTATAACTTATCTAGATATGGAGGAAGAATCAAAAATTGATCATTTGATATTCCTGATAATTATCTTACCTACCTTAGTGAGGAGAATAATATCATTATCATATAACAAGTGAGTAGGATAAAAAATTCATCGACCTGCATTAATCGCTTTCATTTTTCCATTACAAGCCATGATGGAAAGAAGTCTGCTAAGGTAGTCTTATAAAATATAGAAAATGATTCCTGAAAGGGTATCACCTTTATTGACTCCTCAAGAATAATAAAAAACCCTCAGAGGATCCATTAATATGGACAAATATATTAAATGATATGAAAATATCAAGGAGTCATTCAATAAATACACCATTGAACACAAACATATCAAGAACCTTTCAGATAAATCCCTAGTCTATTGTGTCAAAATCTATTTTGACATCGAGCTTGAAGGAAATATTTCCACATCTAGTGGATTTCTTTAAAATATTTACACATTCCAAAGTAGTGATGTTTCAATCCTATATTTATCTCCCATTGATAAAAACAAACTGATTGGGAGGCACAATTATGGTATAAATCACGACCAGCCTTATGGCCAAAATTTTACAAAATATTTTGTAGATAGTGTTAACCAATGTAATTTTCCTGAAGAGATGTAATTCATTGGAATTTTCTAACTTGGGAATCAGTGCCAGAGACTGATAATTCAATCCATGAAGAATAGAACCTCCTTTAAATAAATTAGGGAAAAACTTGCAAACGTCAGATTGAGCAGTGTCCCGGTATTCTTGAAATAATAGATTACAAATACCTTATGGCCCAGGGAATTGTCAGATTTTTGGCATTAAAGTACTTATTTAATATCAAAATTCTTGGGAATATATGTGATATTGACATTGTCATGATGGTCCATAATTCAGTGAATGAATCCTTCCAATGACTCACAAGGAAGCATAGGCCCATTGATGAGATCCAAAAAACAAGAAATAAAATTATTTGAGAGATCCCCCTATCCTCAATAATTTTATCCCCATTTTTAATCAAATATAAATTCATAAATACCTTCACAATTTTCTAGTGTAAACAAAAATATGTAGAATTCCAGTCACCATCCTTCATCCATTTCACCTTGAAAAAATACCTTTCTAAAAATGTTTGAGATTTAAAAGATTATTCATCTTATAAATACTCTCAATTTCTCCCTAAACATCAATCAACAATTCATCCATGGTACATTTCTCTTGTAAATTCTGAGGATAAGTTTCAAGAGATTATATTTCCCTGTCAAGATGGTTGAAGCAATCTTTCTCCCATACCATAAGAGGAAATTTAATGAGTTTAAGCTTTATGACACAAGAAAATTTATCCTTCAAACAATTCATGGTTTTCAAAGTTCATTAAACAGTGTTTCTACACATAGGATGTGTGTTCCATGCCCAGTTGACCCTAAAAGACAAAGGAGGTCGAGGATCCTTACCCACCTTGTCAACCAAAATTTGATGGTGATCTGAATTGAATCTAGGTAATTTTATGGAAGAAATGGAACCCCAAGAGTCAATAGGAGATTTATTAACAAAAGGCCTGTAAATCATAATAGTAATAATCTCTTTTAAATACTTTATATACCAGCTATATTTATCTTTATGTAGGTTAACGTCAAATAGCCCATTAGAGTCAATACATGCTCTGAACTCTTGAGAGGAAATTGAATTGGAAAATGTTCCCAAATTGCCATAAGAATTCATGATAGCATTAAAGTATCCAAAGACTACCGAAGGAATATAGAGAGATGATTTGATATCCTCAGTATCCTTCCATATTCTTTGTGGTCTTGATAGAAATTATAAAAATACATAATGTTATAGAAGTATCAAGATACATGATATTTGAAAGAGCAAGTGACATGTTGCTCAGTGATATCATCAAGAGATATATCTTAAATTGAGTAATGGTCCAAAAACAACATCCTTTGGATCTCAGACAGACAAGTGTTATAGCTAACCAGATGACACCCCAAATTTTCCAAATTAGCAATAATGGGGGAAAATTTTATTTTCTGTTAAGATAATCCCAAAAGAAGAGGCTTATTTTTCTAAGTTAAATCCTAAGAGACCTTAATGTGTCCTTATTGGACTTCCCCTGACTATTCCAGAAAAATCCAATGATATATTTCTTTCCTCAAATTTTTGATCAATAAATATAATTATGTATTAGATTTTGACAATAAAAGTGATACCCCAACTTTATGAATAGTTCTTTTAGGTTTGGGATACAAGTTTTTTTATCATTTACTGTCTCTAAGTGTACTCTAATTTCATTTAGTTTTATGAATCATCTCAGTATTCAATTTTGGGGCCAATATATACAAATTATTGTTAATTCATCTATATTAAAATTTTATACCCGCTATCACTAATTATAACAAAAGATATTGAGTAACTACAAGGTTTTAAATAAGATCACAATGGTTGAGAATATTTTACATCCGTTTTCACTACATTCAATTTTTTACCCAAACTCTCTTATATATATATATATATATTTATTTATTGAATCCAAACTACTATTGCATGTGTCATTGGTCCCTTAAAAACTCAACTCCCCGTTTTCCACATTCTATTCATTCCTTCAATTATACATCTCATTTTTTTCATTCTATAACTTTTTTATTTAACCAAAACATATAGTTTTCAGATTGAATCTTCATTATCAACGATATATCATTCACCATTATTTTTTGTATCATATTTTTTCTTCCATGAAATTCATTTTATATTCATCAAATTTATTATATTGTCAAATAATCATTGACTAGTAATTCAATGAATCTAAAAATTTTAATTGATTATATATATGTTGCTCTATAATTTAATCATTTTAATTAATATATTCTTCATTATTATCAATATAACATATTCTATAAACTACTAATAATTTTATTATGCTTCCTTTAAAATTCCTAGTCCTTAAAATATATTTTCAAACACAAATTAAGATATTATATTCCCTCTAAATAAAAATTCTCTTATACCTTTGATTAATAATTCCTCTTCATTGCCATAATTTTATCATTTATTTGTAACATAAAATATATTTTATTACCTTAATGATAGATTTTTTATTCAATATTTCTCATTAAATTCCTCCATAGTTTTTTGAATGTTCCTTTGACTTGAATTTCAAAAATATCTATTTTCTATAGGTAAAAAATTATTACAATTATTTACTGTATTCTCCTTCAACATCTAAATCTTCATTTATTAGATATTTACTATACATTTGACTAAACGTGGACCAATTAAAATATTATAGTATTATAAAAACATTGACTCTTATTTTATCTTAATTGATCTTTATAACCACAAGTGATATAATTTTTTTTTCATAAATCTACTATTCAATTTCTAAAGTAATGTATATATAAATTTATGTGTATTTTAAATTTCATTTAATTAAATGGTTAATATTATATTCATTTAGAATCACATGAATTTCATAGACCCCTCTCTTATAATGTATCTCATCGGGTGACTTTTATATAATATTTCATTATTTAATTACGTCCACTATTGGATTGAATAATGGTGGAAATCTCAAAATGATTATATTTAACAATATCATTATACATCATTTCATCATCAGATCTGTGAATATATCAATAAAAAATTTTTATGATAGATGAGTCAATAAATATTTTCCATTGGGATCATTATAAAATAATCTAAAATATTATCATGAACTTGTTGTTTATCCTTCATTAACAATATTTCACACATATAAATGACTGATTGTTTCTCCCAATTCATTTAACTAATTTATAGATGATCAATTCCATCTATATTTAATATTAAAATAACCTAGATAAGAAACATTCTATCATTTCGTAATCATTCATCATTTTCTGATCTGTTCCATTTAATTTAAAAAATTGTGTCACTAACCAGTATTGTCTATAAATTTCAAGAAAAACTTTTTGGCTTGTGAAATAATAAATTTTATATAGTTAATATATTTCAAATATAATAATTAATACCATAAAAATTTATCTACCCTAAATTTAAAAACATTTTCGTTTTCTAAAATCATCTTTTGATAGATTTCTTGAAATAAATCTAATTGTTTTGATAAAACATATAGAAACCCGCGGTCCTGAAATGCATCTATAGATTAGGATATTTATATAAATCATTGTTTTCTTCTTTTAGATTCTCTGTTGTGATCATATCAATTCTATATTTTAAGCAAAAAAAAATATATCAAAAAAAATTAGAAAACTAGAATCAAGAAATGAAGTAGAACAAATATTTATATATTAATATGAAAATTTTTATAGGGCTATATCAAACAATATAATACTAATATTGTGTTGATATTCATATCAATCAGTAAATTACAAGTTGTTTATTAAAAAACTTTAGAGGAAATCAATGCGTATAAATGATCAATCACCTCTTCATCTCCTCCATAAATTGCATTATAATAGGGATTTTTTTCAAAATTTTCACTGACCATTTCATTATAACATGTAAATTGGAGAATGAAATGAATCCACATAGACAATGGGTTTTTCCAATATTCTCCAATATTCACATACTGGTCAAAATGATTATGTCAATTAAAATTACACATCCCAAAAATAGTCCATATTTATAATGTAATTCAGTAGCAATATAAATTGTAAAGGGTTTATATATCTTATCAAATTCCATAGATATTCTTTGGTGTCTAAGGTGTTTGAAACAGCTGAATGGAGTCTTGGTGGAGTATGAAGATAATTTAATAATGTATGGGATGGTTCAAGTTGTAAATCGATATTTACAACCTTAAGGCTTGTGTACTCTATGACCTAAGAACAGTGATTTCTTATTTCAAGTTGATTTAAAGGATTTATAGTATGATTGATTCGTTCACACCAGGAATTGATTGTTGCTTAAGGAATTTAAAATGTAAACTACCACTACATGCCAAAAAATTTGTTTTTCTATTCTTTTATATAAATTATATCAAATCAATAATTTACCCCATTATATATTAATTACTCCCTTGTTTTAAGTGATCCATTGGTTATTTTTTGAGATCTCTTATCCAATTTTCCTACAGAATTGATCATAATCATCATGAAATTGATATTTAATAGTCTACGATGAGTATTTTCCTTTATATATATTGGATTTAATACTATTATTATCCTTGTGATACAAGGATGATATTTAATATTTATTTGAAATTTATTTGGACATAATTTTTGAATAGTATTAGTTTTATTTATGTTGGAAAATTATTTTTTTGATATTCTCCTTTGAGATAATATTTCTCAATATTTATTGTTGATAAATGATTCAAAATACATTAGATGAGTTAGGAAAATTCAAAATTATCATTATTTTTTAAAAACTATTAAATTAGAAAACCTTCACTTTCTATTAGTGGTATATATGTATTTATTTATTTATATAAGGGGCCAAATTTGTGAGAATTGAAATTTAATGGGATGAATTAAAATTATGTTAATGTTTACTTATCTATTTTTATTGATGTTAAATGTATTGAACATGAGTTATAATATGATTCATATGATTTTAATGACATTAATTAAGAAATATTATTGTGTTGGTTTCACCTAAACTAACCATTCTAAAAAATTTAACTAATTAAATATATCTAATGAACTGACTTCTTTGAATCTAAAAATTGATTTTTATTACCCTTTTAATAAATGATGATGTATGTGAAAGTGACATTAAATTATTCAAGGTATTTTTGTGAGTTTGGAATTATCTTTTATGAATACTGATGAGTTTTTTCTTTATTCATGTGATTATGTGGGTTTTATGGGAATTTTATGGTGATGGCAGTGACCGTATTCAATCATGTATGCATTTTTATAGTGGGGATGAATTTTTTTTAGGATGGGGTGTAGTGGTTATTATTTTTATGTGGTGGATGAGATATTATTTCATGTTATTATTTGAGGGTGATGGTTAATTATATAGTGTTATTATGTATTTTTCATGATAGTTATTAATTAAGAAATTCAATTATATTTAAAACAATTCTGGAATGGGTTTGAAAAGTAGTAAATGGTGGATAAAAATAAATGTGTAGTAATTATATAACTAATTTAATGATAATAAATGAGTTTATTGTGAATGCGAACTAATCTATGGATCAGTAAAATGGTTTTCCATAAAATATATAATTTAATTTCGATTTCATGGTTATTGGTAAAATTTAGATATTTTTTAATTACATAATTAAATATTGTAATTTTGTTCTTATGTATGGCGTTTTGTGTGGTTTTATGATTTTAGTGGTGGTAATAGTTTGTGGGTGATTTCATGAGCTGATGTTGTACTTTTATGGCCTATATTATTTTTATTTTATGTAAAGCCAATTGATTAGTATTTTGTGAGACTATATTATATCAAATTTTCATCATAGTTTTCCACACACTACAGACATGTTGAATACTATGTAATGACACCCAAATATTTTGGGGTTGCATTTCAAAAAATTTATTTTTGTAATGGAATAGGTTGATTATTACTCCACCCCCTATTCCCCAATCATACATCAATATTATTATATGGTGTTGGTACCAAAGAGAAGGAGAATACAAAATAATGATGGTAGAGTTTGTGTAGATGATAAGTCATTAGAGGATGTGACATATATTGTATTTTATGTATCATAGTTTGTGGAATAAGGTTGATTCCCTTCGTATTCATGATACCCATCTATATATATTACATGGCGGTGATGTCTATGGTTGAATTTCCATATTCCTATAACATGATAATGGTTCTTATGTTTTTGTGAGTTTGCAAGGGTTGTAACCCAACCCACATCAAGAAATCATAGTTGGACTCACTGATTTAAAAAATTCCAACATGATATATTTGAAATTTATAGGGTGTTGTTTGTAGGGTTTAGCCCAAAACAATATGATTTTTAGATAGATTTCTAATATATAGAATGTTAGAACAATATATTTTATGTTGGTGAATGATAGAGGAAACACATAGGGGAAGTGGTTACATGTATATGTATTCTATAATACATATTAATTAATATACTATAATCAATACACTAATGGTGAGTGAGCCATTGTATGGTTTAGATATATTTATCAATAGTATAAAGGATTCGTATTTCTAAAATTAATTTATATGTGTATTAGTATTCCTAGTTGAAATTTGAAATTGATAAATTTTGAAAGATCATACAGATTATATATGTTATGCTCACCATATATATATAAACTATTTTTGGGTCCTTGGTTGGTTTCCGAGACCATGTTTGGAATTACTATCTTTAAGGTTGGTGATTCTATAATGTGCATTCCATATTACTTTTCCTTTTAGTGAAATATTTTTTATAATAATTTTTCAAATTTTTACCTTGAATTGTAGCAATTGGCGATTAAAGATTTCTAAATAATGTGATTGTGTTTTATTATCATCCTATATCTCAATCATATTTATATAATGTTTTGGGTAATACCACAGATGTGTTTTATTTATATACCCATTGTTTTTTCTCCAAATCATGGCCTACTTGAAAAAAACATGGGGGGTCACTCATTATCATCACTACAGACCCAGGAGGGGTTCTGGAGTTGGACAGGATGTGGGTTATATTGTTTTATTACAAATTTTGATAATATATTGGGTGGATTATGGGGTTACACAATTTTGAGACTTACACAGGCCTAATAGGAAACCACATCAGTTTATCATATCTCCTAATGTATGCTAGGAAAAATAGTTAGGACACATGTTATTACTAAACATTGTGATCCAATAAATGATTTTAAACCTTCTAATAATGGAATGAAAAGTTAATATTAATGATGGTTATAGACTTATGAGAGGTATACTCATCAATCATGTAATCACTATTGACTTAAAAAATGATTTTGGGAAATTAAAATGAGGTCAAATAAATGAATATAACTAAATACAATGTTATTTTGTATATGATATATCTTATTCTATTTTACGAACTATGTCATTTTTGTATTCTGTGTGTAAATTATGGAGGAGTTATTTGGTATGATGAACAAACTAGTTATTGGAGGAAGGATCTGATTGACGATGATGAGATGTGGTCAAACGAATTGTGGGAATTCGAGAAAATATTTCATGAATAATATTATGGGATCATTATTAATATTTATATAGAGAGAAACCTAGAGGATCTTGAGATCTTCTTAAGCTTGATTCAGGCCAAATGTAAGAACTAGATTTAATTTTCAATTAGTTCGATATGTGGGTATCATGTTAGTGGTTTACATTGTATCATGGTCAATAAAATATGTGAATGTATTTTTGAATGATATTCAAAAGGGGTTTCTAGAGTAGTTAATATCGTCGTTGATGATAGGAGTAAATCATAGTGTGTTTCCCCTACTACCATAAGGAATCCATTTTTTTATATATTGGTATTAGTTATTGAATCCTATGGTGTTTTACTCCCAATAATTTTTGAGAAAATGATATTTCTAGAAAAAAAATTCCAGACGTGTTGAATCATGGAATAAATATGATTTCACCGCATTTATGCTTCCTATATATCTAGAGGATTATATTTTCATTTACATGAATGATGTTACAGACTAATTGGGATGAGTTACATAAGAGTGAGTTCAGTATTGTTTCTCAAGGACTATATTTTTAGGTGGGGTATAATGGATGTTTTGTTAGTAGATGTACTAATTAGTAAGGAATTTTTGAAGCCTTTATAATGTGAGATTATATGAGTATATGTGTCCAAAAACTTCTGTTGATGTCTTAATATATTTCAATCTATTTTCATGGTGGCCATTGTTATCATATAAACCCTTTCCTAACAACTCATGGAGTTCAGTATGTTATAGGTGGTGATACATATTTCCTAATGTCTTAGTATCATGTTCCCCCAAGATTGTATCAGTAGTAGTTGACATCTATATTTGTTCTGATAAAGTGTTTCATTTTTTCATAATTGAGATAATATGGAGATATTATAGTTTATCCCCACAATGATCCTCTTAAATAGGCAATGGAATCTTATCATAATATTGGAGGACATGAGTAGTGAGGAGAATGATATAGACATGAGAAAATTCATGCTTTGGGTTTTATAGCGCTACATGGGACATAGGTTGTCCAGTGTATGATATTTTTATCATTTAACTATTTTTTTATTGTTTCTGTTAATAGATAAACAATCATTTGTTTCACCTTCCTAGGTCAGTGTCTTATGATTACTGATTTCGAAGATACCAATTCAATTATTTTCATCCACACCAGATAAAGGTGAGGCAGACTGTTTGATTTGTGTTGTAGGTATAAACTAATTATGTGAAATAAATAGTTAATATGTGGATTCTTATTTCATTAATTTGAGGCATATGATTTAATCCTTGGGTTGTTTTAGTTAAACACTATTCATCTTATCATTGAGTAAGTCATAAGGAGAGTTGTGTATTTTTACATTAATGACTAATGAGTGGTGTTTGTTTCTAAGTGGTGTTAATGTATGTGTGGTGATTGTGATGAGCCCCTTAAATCATAATCGGTGGAGTTTTTTTTAAAACACAATCATTGAAGGTTCCATATTTTTGTGAGGATATCCTTGATCTTTTTAAGGATGAGGATTTCACATTACCTCCTCAAAGGGATCTAAAATATGGTATATAGATTCAATAGATATCCTCTATGATTTTTATGGTTTTATATAAAATGGAACATACAATGTTTCCGGAGCTGTGATTTCATATTAATTATTTATGTAGAATGAAATAATCCAAAATCAGTATATCACCTTGGGTTCCTCAGTTTTATTCACCAAACAGGTGAACTATAGTCTATTTTTTTGTAAAACATATTGGAGGTTGAATCATTTAATGATTATGAAACATTACTCCCTTTAGAAAATCAATTATTTTATCAAATAGATTAAGCTGTATAGTCAGTTTTAGATGGAATATAGTTTGTATGTATTTCAAAATATGTGGAATTGGAGTAGTATATCCCAATTGCTTACTAACTTTATAGTTATGAACACATTGATTTTCTGTTAATAGTGTTCGATTTCTGGAAATAAATAGTTGTGTTCATGGAACTCTTGAAGACTATATTTCTTGATTTAATATACCAATTTATTTGTAATTTTTATTAATGAAATATTCATATAATTGAAATATTAGTACAATAATGTAGAGGCTCTATTTTATTTTAATTCATTTTAATATATGAAGAAATATATTATTTTACTAGAAATAAGAAGTCATATAATTCTAAGGATTGTTGGGTATAGAATTAATTTTATAAAATAGTATTAAATAAATGATATATCACACAGGTGCAGTTCTATCATAAAAAATAGAATATATCCCTAAAAGAGACTCTGATAAAAAAATATGAAACCAAGGTAGAATTATTAATGTATATTTTAAACTAGGTGTCTACTATGTTGGTCAGCGACAGACATTCGGATGATGTAGTCATTAGAGTGTGAGTTTAAAATAAAATAAATGATTATGTTACTTATTTTTATTTAACTGAACAAAATCTATTATTATATAAATATTCCATTCCGAAATTTCTCAATGTCTAGTTTCATAACATTGGTAGGATATTGAGAGGATATCCAATGAACATCGACTACATATCAATAATAGATGTTGATAAGTGATTAGATCAAGGTTAATTGATAGGTAGTTGATATAGTGGATCATCCTCATCACTAAAAAAATATTTCTTTAATTATTTATCCAATATTGAGGTAGGAATCATTGATTATTGTTTTTACATATTTTTTAAAATTTTAATTCAATAATTTGATCATAATATAATATTTTTGGGTTCCACCCTCTTCACATGAGCCCATTTGTCATGTTCAATTGTTATTCAATTTATTGTCATTTAATAGATCATGATCATTCCCTAAATTACATTTGTTAAAATATTTGGCTGACAAATCATGGATAATGATGTTTATCTCTATTTTTATAGTTATTTTAACCCATTATTCACCATGTTCATCACCATTGGCATGTGTGGTTGTGGTTTATATTGCAGATGGGTTCAAGAGTGATCACACTTATGGATATGCGGATGATTAATGTCAGATGAATGTATTTGATATTGGGGGGATTGATTAGGAATGATTTAGGGTGTTCCTTCTCTAATATTAGACCTGAAGTGGTGATTTGTTGTACCACAAGGTGATATGGTCAATGAAGGTGTTTCTCTCTTCATATAAATTACCCGATTTTGTTTTCTGACAAGCACAGTGTTATAATTTACAATGTGACATAATGTTTATTAGTTTCAGGTGTTTAAAAACACGTTTTGGTTTCTTTAGTTGAGTATATATGTTTTTCTGGAAACAATATTAGGATTCTATTAAATCAGGAAATATGTGTCGTTTACATTGATGAACACATGTCTTCTAATCTTATATATGTTGGTGGCTTCTGTTTTTAGTAGGATTTAAATATTAAATTTTGTGTATAGGACCTATATGTTGTGTAACAGCCAGCCATCGAACTTATCATGAATAGTGTATAAACGCTCAGGAGCCTCTATGGCCACATATGTCATGTATTATTTATGTACACAGGAAGGAAATAAGGACATGTGTGTGGCCCAGTACCGAGTCATGACATTATACATCTCTAGGGTCAGAGCAATAACCGATGTACACATACATGCATAAGAGATCATGGGAAGGTCCCATGAGGTAGATACCTAGTATATGAGAGGACTACATGTTGTGTACTTCTACATAGCCTTCTAGGACATGAGTTAGTGAGGAAAAACCCAAGATTCTAGGTATGATTGGAAAATGAATGATACCTCTAGTAAATTAAGTAGTAATTTTTGAAAATTATACCTATCATATATATTTTTTTATTATTATATAGAATGTGGTTAGAATATCCTAAATATTTTTTCATGTAAAACATGATGGTGGTCATCATAATGAATTTTTATATATGATGTGAAATGTTTTGGGTATGATACTTCTTTAGGAAGTCCTAATTGATAGCATAGATTGGGCGGAGTCAATAGATAGAGGACATAGTGGCGCCGCCCTAAAAAACAACTTTGTTTCTCTTCTATATACATACAAATTTCCCCCCTTTCAAATAGGGTGTGAATCATATATATACATACTTAGTGGTACCCTCGTATTATATCAGGACATGGGTTCTATATCAACTAAATTCTACCCCTCTTATAGAATAGGATGTGGGTCCTCTATCTACCTACTAAGTGGAACCCACCTATTATATCAGGGAATGGGTCCACTATATACTGAGTGGTACACACAAATAGACAAGGGTGTGGGTCCTCTCCCAAATGATTAATAACCTCCTTTTGTATCTGGTTATGTTTCTTCTACGTACAGAGTGGTACCCCCTTATGTTCTAGGGTATAAGTTCATCTTGTTGTATCGGGGAATGGGTCATAAACCTTTTGTGTGGTACATATGTATTATACTATAATTGATCCTCTAACTACTTTGTGGGACCCCCTTATTTTATAATGACTAGGACCCCCTATCAAATAAGTTGTTTCCACTTATTGTATCTGTGTATGTGTCCTCTACAACATAGTGGAACCCACCTATTGTGTTCGTTCGTGGAAATTATACTATATGTATGGTACCCCCCCCCCCGATTCACAAGGATGTGGTTCCTCAACATAGATAATGTTCCCCGTAATGTGTGTGTCATTATGGTGAGGAGTGAGTTCTCAGGAAGATTATTTCTTTAGAGAGACACAAGAGACGATGGGCATCCTTTATGGGCCTTTTGAACTATTAGAAGACTCATTTTCCATGGTTAAGTTGTGATATGGATATCCAATCTATTTATCAATTGGGATTAATATCTTATTATATATATCAATGTCACTAGTTTTTATTTTTCCTTCTTTCATTGGGATGATATGACTAATTCAATCATGTCTTCTAACATCCCAACATGTGTTTTTCGGGTGTCCTACTAGGTATGTATATAATCAACCATGAATGGAATTTTCTAAAAATATTAATGTATTATGAAGATTATAGACATTTTATAAGTTATATAATAGTATTATATTTATATTTGAGAGTATTTAACAATTTACAGTGGTCAGAGATTGGAGATCATAAACCACGCTCCCTCATCATTCATTATTTTCCCAGTATTCTTAGGTTTCAATATATTTTTTGGTTATGAATGTATCTTTCCCCTAACATTTCATATTATGATATCAATCTATTTTTATCCCTTTGAGGTTATTACGTATATGAATTTATCTCTATATTATTATATATTTTATTTTTATTAATATTTACTTTGGTATGAAGATGGTTGATGATGTGAATTTAATTACTTTTGGAAAGGGACACTCATTTTATTTATACTTTTAGGAACATGTCTCTATACACATTCACATTTAAGAGGTATAATGGATGTTGTGTCTTGGACTTATGTCAACATGGTTGGCCCTGATGGGTTAGGTTAAGAATGATTTGTATCAATGGTGGTTTGACCACGAGAAAGTGTTTTAAGTTCTCCCCCCTTATGATGTTTGGTTGGGAACTTACGATAAAAAAACAAATTGTATTGAGTGAAACATTTAGTACATAAAATAAAATATTGGTGTAAAATCCCACACATCAATTTAATAATATTTTGATTATCTTCTTGTCAACTGAAAAAACTAATACATTAATTGAGGGGAACTACATCAAAATCATCATATAGGAATGAGAAAAATTGTTAATATTAATTATTATCCTGCTATATATATATGGTAAATTACTATTGGTTTTTTCATGTCCCATACATGATAAATCCATGATAAAATCTATCAATGTTGACAGAGAAGAGTTGAGAGTATGACCCAATCAATGACATGGCCTCCCTGAATTGGGATACCCATGAAGCATTGTTTTATGAGGATGGTTAACATGGGGAACTTTATCATATAGATCAGTTCATAGAACCACCCATAGTAGTTTGATTGGATGTAGAATGTATGAATTTTTCATGGGAGGCTCTTTTGGAGCATGGATAGGACATTTATGGATCATGTGTGAATCATGTGCTTCTGATATAGAGATCTCTACAAGTATAGTGTCAATAGAACTCAATGAGAGTAGGTGTGTGATTCCAGTATCACCATAAGAGGAACTATCATTACATATTCATTGGGGCCAACTCATTCTATCCAAGAATGATAAGTTTTATTCTTATGATAGTTGTGGATATTTTGGGGTGGGATTTTTAAGCTGTCATGGGGTAGTTATAGATGTCTTCGATTAATTACCAAGGAAGAGGTAGTGGATTGCTTTTGGAATTCTGTGGGTGGGAAATTTGAAATAGGAGTTGTGGGACCCGTAAGATGTGGCAGGTATATTGGATTGATTCTACCACCACCACTACTATAAGTACAAAAAAATTATTGTGAAGATAGTGGTTAAAATCATGGATAAGTGTAGGCACCATAGATTATTTACCCAGAGGCTCTAGGATTGTTTCAAGATAATATTTTTGTTATTTTTAAATTTTTGACATACTATTAGTCACTGGTATGATCCACTCTATGGACTCCATTTTTCAATTATTTTCTTTGAAGTCATGGGGAATATATAGGGACATGTATTGGTTATATATATTTTTTCTTTTGGACATGTAATAAAGAGTGAAAATTACCACAATGAGATGTATTCATGATATTTGATTCGAATGTTCGAAAGTATATTATATATCATCCAACGTATATAGTATCGATGTGAGGTGGCTGATTACCTTTGATTTTTTAATTTATCATTTTTTATTTTGATATTGTTTTATATAAATCTTTAATTTTGGTAAACAGGTAGGAATGTTAAAGGTCGAGTTCCATGTAGTAGGATCTTTCATAGGCTTCAGTTTTTGTTTGAGGTAAGGCATGTTTCTTCACTACCCTAATTGTTGTTTTCAATAGGAGGCATGCTAACCTTTATCACTGATATTATCCCTAGTCTGATAACAAGTTATTACATTTAATCCTTTTCTCTAAACACATGTGTTTTATGTTCATGTAGGTAAGAGGAATGACCACACATTTTTCTAATATTATTCCCTTCATCCTAGAAGAGGGATGGATCCTCATATAAAATATATTCATAATCACAGTGATACCCTACAATGATTAAATCAGTATGGACTGGTTCCATACCATCAATGATCAATTTTTTTCCTGTAGTGAGTGTGAAGGTTTTTCCATCCTACTGATATTGATTTTTATATTTAAATATGTATTGATACCAGGTAGTGTAGAATGAACACATGTACAGGGGGCTATCGTCTACAACATATAATTTTTCTAGTAATACCATTTTTATTATAAATGATATGAATTTATTTTTAAAAAATGGAGGTTTAGTATAAGGACATATTTCCAATAGATGTCCCATGGTTATCCCCAGACCAAAATTATACTTCTTTAAGGATTGGAACAATGGATCATCCAAGATTTTTGTAATAAAACATCATATTGAACCTATTGCAATGCATAAGATAAAGGTGTAGTCAAAATTTTATTTTTGGAAAAGGTTTTATAATACCCAATTTGATATCTTGATAATCCAATGGTTGTTCACCTAAGAGGTTAAAGAGATCCTATGGTTTGGTGTTATTTTTCATTAGATTAATATGGTGACATAGTAACAATATCTATTCAAATGAATCATTCAGTTCATTGGCCACTAGATTGGGGTGAAATGGTTCTCTATGTTTTACCTCAAGACATGTTATCACTTGATTTGATGTTGGAGTAAGATAAAACATAAGTGGCTCTAAAAATCCACATTGGTGTTATGAGTTCATGGTCATACCCTTAAGAGTGTTGTGTGCAGAACATAATCATGAGAGTTATAGATTAGATCCTTAACCATTCATGGAGTTAATTAACCTTAATCTTTATTAATGAAATCTATGATTTCTTAAGGTTTTCATTACATAATTTGAGATAGTAGAGTATGTTTTATTTTACCTCAAGTAGATAGTTATTACCCATCTTTTTATTCTGATATCCTTGGATGTACAAATTAGGGATATCGATTTTGAGATGTTCTATGACTATATATCCACTTAAAAAGTTCTTGATGGATTTTTCACGGTTTGAAAGCTCATTAAACATGTTATATGATAGATTATGAAATATTTTACATAATTGAATGAGTTTATAAGGAGGTAGTTTCCACATAGAAGTAAATCTAGTCGTGGTGAGGATGTACTAGGGTCTCTTGTCATCAGTTGGACCAAAAAGGGAGACGCCAAAATATTTCATGCTAATCATTTTGTGTATATTATATCAATGGGTGATAACTAATTGATATTTTATGAGGGTTTAGGAATCATATTCATATAATAGTTATTGTAGCTTCAAGGAATTCCCTTGATAGTCAATTTAGATTATGATGCATACATAACAATATGATTAGGGAGAGGATTCAAGAAGTATTTTTATCATGGATTCAATTAAGTATAATTTTTTTCAACATTCTTCAATCCATGTAATGAAAACCATTTATGATCCTGTAAATTTGATATAGGTTCACATGTTGGTTTTGAGCCACTCCTGGGAGGATTAAAAACCATTGGTGGAGTTTTTTTGTTATAATCACTACCACTTAACCACTAGTGTAGCACCTTTTCGAATCAATATGTGAGGGACCATTCAGACAAATTTTATACTAAAAAAGAAAGTGGATTACAAAATATGATTCCTATATTGGGTTCTAGTGATTCTGAATAATGTGAAATTCAGCAAATAATAGATGAGTAATGTTACGAAAAGTTATGTATTTTTTATAAACTAATGATTATTACCATTTAGATTGAAGAGTATTGAAGCTTTTCCCAGAGACATATGAAATATATTGGTTTTACTAGGATCTTTTGTTTTCTAATTTTTTGTCGGTTTAGAGAGGTAGTGTACCAATTGAGCTCATAACAACAATATATTTGGTTTCCCGTGGTTTCCACATGTCACATAAAATATGATATGTCCATGTGAAATTGTATAATGTCAAACTGGGAATGTTTGTTTTGAGAGTGGATTTTCAATTTTTAGGGAGTTAGTGGAATGGAGAACCATCATATAAAGTCCCTTCATGTGAATATTTTTTCCATTTACCCATGTATATGGGAATCATAGGATACCATCAATAAAGATTGTAGGAGTAATAGGGGTAGATGTCGACTTAGGATCTTCATCATTAATCAATGATTTTTCTTTTATGGGATAAGAATATTTGAAGAAGGGAATATAGTAGAGAAATTGTTTTTTTTATTTATTTGAAATATAGTATTATCATTTTTTTGGAGAAAGGTGTTGAAAAAACTATGATTATAAGTCCAAATAAGATCAGGATTTTTCTATAAAAATATTATGTATATTTTATATCACATTGATGTAGGATTTTCAATGAAAATGTAATATATGATAAACAGACTGTCATATTGTAAATATGAGACCAAATTACAATTCTTAATATGGATCTTATCGTATGAATGACCTAATGTTTTTGAGCACCAGATGTTTAGATGAGACTTCTATTAAAGCAGATATTAAAGTAAAATAAGTTTTTAAAATATTGTTTTAATCAAAATGACATAAATAAAATATTCTATAAACATCTAATTAGAAATGTTTTGAAGGTGTAGTCTCATAATTGAAGGATGATTTCTAGAGGTGTTATGAAGACTTTCATTATAGGATTGATAATGGACGAAGAATGGAAAATGGATCGAGGTGAATCAATATTTAATAGAAGAAGGGGATCATCCTCATCATCAGTGAATACATAATTTAACAATGAATGATCTAATATTTATGTAGTAATTTTCAATTTTATTTTCATCGCACATGATAATATTGTTGTGGAATAAATTATATATGATTATATTTTATAGGATAATTCTTTCTATTAGAATGAACACTTTTATTGAGTTAAAATATTATTAAATTTATTGTATTTGGTTATTCCATGATCTCACCCCAGATTTCACACGTTCCAATTATTGGATAAGAAATCCTATCTCGTGATCTGTATCACTTTATTTATGTTGTTTCCCCCATCATTCATTTCCTTATTTTGTGTTAGTCTAATTTTTCATGGTTCATCATTTTTGGAGGGGTTGAACTATTATAAAACATTTGGATTAGGGAATATTCATGTTCAAAGAACATATTGTAAATTTGAGACATATTGGGATTAATTGCATGTGTTCCATAATGTATCATTGATACGAAGTGGTGATGGGTGGTGAAATAAGGTACTATGTGTGATAGAGGCATTTCAGTCTTTTATTAAATAACCACATTCTTATTTTTATTAAATTAAGCATTGTAAACTATTAATATAAGATATTTCAACGGATTTTTGGGTAGAAAATTGTAGTTCCAGAAATTGAATTTGAAAACATGGATTCCACTTGAAACATTATTTTTTCAGGAATGCTGTGATATAAACATCATGCACTTGGATGAACACATTCTATATAATGTAGAAATATACGATTGATATGGTTTTGGGATTGAGATAAATATCTAAATTTGAGTGGCTGGACCATATAATTTTTTACTACTAAATATCCAACATGCTATGTATATAGGTTATATTACCGAAATTACAAGTGTCCGTACCTTCAATGAACACTGATATTACATGGGCATGCCCTACATAATGTGATGATGACCTGGTATCTGGGAACGACAAGATAATCTATCATGATCATAGGCGTGGATAAAGGTACATGTACATGGTTCAGAGATCAGATGAAAGCCCCAAGTGGAAGAACATGCTTCATGATTTGGATACATGTCATTTAGAACAACATGGACATTAATGTTGTGTATTGGAATAAACATGGCCAAGTGTCTGAGTATGGTCAAACAACATGTGTGCCCTCTTACACACCACGTAATTCATTTTGAAACTTCACCATATCATTTCTCTTTTATTATTGGCTCCAAATTTGACATATGAGTAGCCTATTCAGTGTGTTTTCACATGTAGAATATTATTGTGTCCTTTATAGTGTATATTGAGATATGATGTGACATTATTAGAGTGTGAATCTTATTTTTGAAGATCTTGAAGACACTTATGGTATAGATAGATCATTAGTGTGTGTTCGAAGTGGTACCCCCTTATGGACTAGGGAATGTGCGCTCAATCTAAATAATGAGTGTTAACCCATTATAGATTATGACATGGGTCCTCTATCATCTTATAGTGTGGTACCCTCCTATTATATTATGGAATGGGTCATAAACCTACTAAGTGGTACCCACATATAGACTTGTTCATAGGTCCTCTGGGTTCGATCACACCAGCATTAATTCAACAGGTCATGGGTCATCCATCTATCTATAGAGTGGACCCTCCAATTGAATTGTGGAAAGGGTACAATATGTACTCAGTGGTCCCCTGATTATGCACTAAGGTAAAGTTCATCTTCTGACTGAGTGGTAACCTCATATTGTATTTCAGCATGGGTCCTCTGTGTACTAAATTGTAACCTCTTATAGACTATTACATGGGTCCTCTGACTACTATGACTTAACCTCAAGTTGTATCAGGTAATTGGTCCATTACATAAAAAATGGAACACTTTTACTGTGTGTAGTCGTTGTTCCTCTACATACATAGTGCTATACTCTAACTGTATTGTATCTTTGATCCTATATCTAATCAATGGTACCCTAATGTTTTATCATGGAATGGGTCCTCTACATACAGATTTATACCCAACTATTTTATCCAGAAATGGGTCCTCTACAAACTGATGGATCCACTTCTGTACTAGGGAATGGGTACTCTACATTTAGATTCCACCAAAAAATGACTATGTGGAACAATGGAGTTGTGTAGGTCCTCCACACTATTACATCTTTATAAATACAAATGATATACAAGATACCATTAATGGACCATTCAATTGATAAAAAACTTATTTTCCTAGGTTGTGTTTTGATATAGAGACCCACTTTCTTTCTTATTTGGGTTTCATAAATGAGAATATATATTTATGTCATTGGGGGTTATTTTTATTTATTTCATTGGGATAAGTTTACTACATAAATTGTATCTTCTATCACAACCTCTTCCATATTCATGGAATTCTTCTGGTTCTATATATACTCACCCCTACAAGATATTTTCTTCCATGTGTCATGTATTATAAAGTTGATGGGCAGTTCAAAAATGATTTTACTAATTCATAAGGATACTTAGATGCATTTTACCATATATGGTGATTGGGTCCTAATGATAAATATCTGAGATCCCTCATCATTCTTTCTTATCTAGGAATTGTTGTTTGTGACATATTTATTAGATGAGTTTTTAATATTTTCCCTAATTTTTTAGATTTCATGTTCTTACACAGTTTTACTCAGTTGAGGTTATTACATCCATTTATTTCTCCTTAAATGATACTATCATTTATTTTTATTCCACTTCACATGTTCATGGGTATCATTGGGTGCATACATATAGATAAATTAAGAAAATTCCTATAAATTGTTTATTCATTTTGGTTTTCCCTTGATCTTTGTTTATCAAGGTGGGATTTTGTTAGTTGGGACTCATCCTTCCCCCAGTCTGGCAATCCCATGGGGGTGGATCATGATAAATCATGTCAAGTACATCATTGTTTTCCTAAAGGTTAAATGAAAAAACCATCTCAATAGAATGTTTCACATGATTATGTTGTTTGTTTAACATGTGAAATTATAAGAACATTCTATTTTTTATAATGTTGTGTCGATAAAAACAATAATGTTTATGGATGTTTTTTCATTATAATTACCATGTATAGTGTAATATGTTTATGGTTTTATTAATAGTTCAGTTTGTTATCAGATGTTTTTTCCAATGTCTCTCGAATTTTATTCTTCATAAAATCATTTATAAGGAAGGAAAATAATTACATATGGATTGATATGTATTCAAAAACATACAAATATAAAATCTATTTATTTATTAGTACCCTATATTTCTGGATTTCATAATAAAGGTTAACGTTTGAGGTGTTTGGGAATTTTCTATTCCAGGTCTGGTTTGTGTGTCGATGTATCTTATGGTAGTAATTTCTTATGGGTCTAGTAAATTACATCCCCACAAGTAAGACTATGTATCCCATGACCTTGAGTGGGTGATGGTGGGTATTTATATAATTTTGTGGAAAAATTTCCTCATATACAGGAACATGTATACTTCATGAACTATAAGAGTCAATGGTATGTTTTATACCATAAGGATCTCAATCTTAATCAATGGAAGTGGATGGATATTCCACATGATTTTTATTTTAATATAAATTAACCCCTTGTAATGGTAATTCTTTAGCTAATGTGTTGGGTTGGAATTCATTAAGATATGTTTTTTTTTGGAGAATAAGGTTATTTTGATAAGATTTTATGTTATTATAGTGATACACTTTAACATGGATAATATTAGTGGAAGAGGATTCCAATATTTGATGATAGTGGAATGATATTATATTTGGCCAATGTAGGAGTCCCACTAGGGAGTATTATTGGTGAAGGTGATGTGAGACCATGCCGGTACATTGGATTCACATGATGGATGGTTAGATGATGGCCATAATTGGTCGATACTTTAAGGAGGTTTTTTACTCAATTGTCAATATGTGATGGAGTTATCTGTGTGTTCCATATATCACCCTTAGTGATACAACAAGATGTTTGTATGAGGTATCATGGACTAATGAGTCTATTTTGGTGGCTTGGGATGAAGTAATCTGTGGTAGAGTTTCTTGCACTATATCAAGTCTTTTAGAAGGTGAACATTGAGCTTATTGATCAAAATGGTTTGTTATATCCATTATAACTCCCAGAGTGGGAGAGGGAGGGAGTTTCAATGTATTTAATCGCAAAGTGATGCTGTTATTTGGGATTATATCATATATTTTTTGTGATCAAGGATATATTATCAAATTCATCCTAATTTCTAGTGATCTAATTGTTTGGTGTTGTGACTGTTCTAGAGAGGATGTACATAGATGAGTTAGTGAGAAATCATTGGGTATAAAAAACCATTATATCTGATTTACATTTTTTTACCTCATTAGTATAGAATGAATTATATAAATATTGAGTCCCTCCATTACAACATAGAACAAATTTATATCACTGGATAATCATGAGTAGTGGGAGGACTATACAAATAGTGGATGATATTTTTTGAAGTTGCAGCATTGATTTTTTGGGATCATGTGTGAAGAATAACTATTTTAGGATTCCGATTATGAAATTTCAATCAATCATCCCTTGATATAGATATGATAGAGATACCATATGGGTGGTACTATAATTCTTAATTATATTATATTGGGGATAAGGAGTCACATTCTATTTTACTGATTGGTATTAGAGAACTATATATAATATAAAAATGTTTCAAATGGTGATGAGGGAGGTACAATACCATTTAATGTCTTATTATAATTATTGTTCATGGAATATTCAGTTTTATGTTAGAAAACATGTGCTCATGAGGGTTTACCTTAATAAATGGATGTGGTGGTTTTGTTGGTGCCATAAAAATAATCTATATATAATCCAATCATTCATGGAATTGGAGTACGTTTATAAGGTGGATTATCAGAAAACACATCCACTGTAGATGTATTTGGTTCACAACATCTTCTATATCTCCTACCATTGATGTAATCTCCATTATGCCTATAATTTACTTTACAAAGGATTGTTTTATATCTAGGTGGATGTGATATTCTCAAAGAAGGTATTTGAGATCCCTGATCGCTATGATGAGGTGTGGTGCATGTGTTTTGTTTCATTGTTTGACATGTTACATATGTTTGGTTAGGTTTAGGAGAATCATTTGGAGTATAAAACACATATGATTTTAAAATAACCAATGTTTTTTTAAAACCAATATAATTTTCTTTAATATTGTGAGTTAATTCTTGATTTTTATTAACTTTTTTAAAAAAGTGGTATTTATGGAATTTTGTTCGGGAAAGGTAGTTTAGTATGGATGTGATAATATTCTAAGAGGTATCTATCATGGGTTTTTATATTTATGATTTATTTTTTCACTTATCTAAAAATGTTTTAGATTCATGATTAGGATAATTTTTTTATTGGAACCTAATTTAATGTCTTATGACTTAATTTATTATTACAATGAATTTTTTTGGTGTTCATGGAGTTCAAATAACATTGATGTAGGTTAAACATTCATTCTAGGAATATTTATAATACCACATGTGATTTATGTGTTATTTATTCTATGAATTATAGGACCTAGAAACAATTAATTTTAATTTATATTTTATTTATAAAAATCATTCAATGAATAAAGTGGTCACACCATCAATTGGTGGATACTCAAGGAAATATTAACATGAAATTATCTAACACACCATAAATTTAATTTTTCATTCCCTGTCTATAAATTCATACTAACCAATGATTTGAATCATTCTATATTATTTGAAAACATATTTTAGGTGATCATAGAGTTATGTTTCGACATATTTCAACAATTTGACATTATTTTATATCATCATCTTAAATGGATGGATTTTCTGAAATACAACGTGGTTTGTGAAATATTATTATTTCTTTTACTAAATCATATCATTTGGATCCTCATAAGGTATTCAATACTGATTCTGTTTGTATTGAAATGTAATTTTGATATAGGATATCTTTGGTTAGGGTTGATCAATATATTGATTTACATTTTTTGGCATGGTGACCATCATTCATAATTATAGTTCCTTCACTACGAATCTGAAATCCATAGTTAATTTAGGGGATCCAAAATATATAAATTTTTAAAAAACTATGATATTAGATAAACTATGAATCTATTTGGGTGGAAATAATAATTAATAGAATAATTTAAATAACTGATTTTAATAAAATATAAATGGGATGGGTAGTTTTCACGTTTGGTTATCATTAACATTATTATTGTTTCTATTTTTCATAAAATTAATTCAATTATCATGTAAAATATCTTGCCACCATGAATTGATATCCCTTACAATATTTTTTTTTCTAAAATCACCATTCAAAAATTCTTAATAACATTAGTATAGAGATGTAATAATTTGTTTATGAATATATAAATTCTATGAAAATTCCCTAAGAAGAGATGATGAATTCTAATAAATCAACGTTAAATAAATCATGGATGTTTTTTGACATATAATTCTAAATTATTGAGTGGGAGTGTGTTGATGTTTTAGTTTTCTCATGGTATGTGGTGTTAGTTGTTATTATGTGTTACATGGGTTGTAATGAGGTGGTCATTTAAAAGAGGTAGGGTGTTGTTGTGTGGTGTTATTGTCATATTTTACTAGTTGATATTGAATATGGATTTTAATTATAATGACATAGTAATTTAATGGGATGAAAAATTAAAAAAATTTGGATAGAAATTAATTTTCAATGATTTGATATTAAATTTATTATTAATGAATGATATGTTTTTGAATACGAAATAATGCGGGTGATTGTGGAAGTTGGGTTTCAATAAATTTAGAATTAAATGGTCCCTGATTAATAATTTATAAAATCCTAAAATGGATGAAATATTAATGAAGGTAATTCATTTTGTTTATGGTTGTCTATTTAATGAGTTTCATTTAATGATGGAATTAGTTGGTGGTGAATGTTCGTAGATTATTTTGTAATGTTTCCGTTTACATTACTGACTTTTTATGTTAACACATAGGGTATAATTTTAATGAAAATATCTTATCTTTTATTTTCATGTTACTTTTTTAAAAATTCCTCCAACATCGAGTAATAATTACCAACACACAAAGGATTAATTGGTGTATTATGAAACATTCTTATTTGTGATGGAATAGATTGATGATGACACACTCTTCCTTGCATTTCCTTTATAAATCTAACTATATGTGACACCTCATTTGTAGTGCATACTGACTAATGATGACATGGTTGGGGTTGATGTTAGGTGATGATAGGATATCACTTATATCATGGTTTATATGTGGTATCAGGAGGATATGACATTTATTTCCTTATTGAACATGGTACCCAACTACAATGATTATGATTTTGTGGTGTGTATTTTAATTTTTTATTGAAGCCATCAACAGATGTTTGGCCTAGTAGGAGGATTGGGTATGAAGGTCTAAAACATGTCCCACATAAAGATGAAATGGATGGAAATGTGGATTTATCCAATAAATTCGTAAGATATTGGACCTTATGGGGGAGGGGTGGGTATGGAAGAGATTTGTCCATATTAGTATCATTTGGATGCATGATATAAGGAATTGGAGCACATGGCATTATAATTTGGGTCTTGGGAGCATAAAATAAGTAGCAAAGTAGTTTTTTTGGATCCTTATTATATATTCTCACATTTGTATACTTTGAAAATGGATGTTCTATTTTTTTAGTGTGTCTATTTGAATTTTATATGGATTTAGAAATATTTGGGTTCATGGTAGTTATGTTTGTTGTTCAATAGTGTACTAGTCTGCTATTTTCACATTTTCACAATACGTATGATATTATCCTATAGTGTACACATATTAATATCACCATATTTATTTATAATCCATTATTCTTTTTTCAATTTGTTTTTAATTTATAGATATGGGAATTACTAGCAAAGAGGATATAAACATTATAGAGACTTTTCCATTGAAATATTTCTTCTATTATCATATTTTTGATAATTTTAGTTTATCTCTTAACATGTTTTGTTGGTTTTACATATTTTGGATTCTTTTATATTATGTGATGGAGTTCTTTTTGGGTCATTATCAAATATCCCAATACTATTTTTACAGTATTATAGTGATTCCCTCCCATGTATGTGATTTTTACACCGCCACTTCTAGTTTGCATCATCAGTCCTACTAGAGGCATGATTCAGGAGTTCACCCCTTAACATAAATATCGGCCAATGTGGGGTATATGTGTGGGATTCAGAACATCCTAATATAATGATTGATATTCATTAATGTATGTATTATTCTTCCATGTTTTCTATACTTTCATTATTTATATATTTTTTCTTGAAATCATATTATTTTGACTTATATTATAAAGAAATTGTATATCTCATTCAAATGTAATTTTATAGAGACCTAGTATATTCATTCATATATATTACATATTTTTAAAATAATATTATTTACATTACAAATGAAAATGTTTAAGGATTGTAATTATATACTGTCTTGTAAAACATATGAACATAAAAAAACTAGATCATAATTGTTATAAATCTTTTGTAATGTACTTCATAATAACTATCACCCTTCATTAGCATAACACATGTAATTTATGTCATCATAACCCAAGGCTAAGAAAAATAAGAAATGGTGATATCATATTTTCAGTAAGGGTAAACATGGAAATATGTAAACATCATTTGAGAATTATATTATGAGAATGTGATAATAAAATATGAAAATCAATCCCTACATATTGAATATAATAATATTGATTCCTCCAATAAATACTAGAAGTTCATAAGGAATGAATCACAAGTTAACAATAAAACATGATCCATAGAATCATTCCATTAACAGAAGTCATGGAACAAAGGCACATAGATATGCATAGAAAATAATTTCCATAATAATAAAGGATACATTCCATGTCTATCATAGTTTAATGGGTTCTATCATCAAACCATTATGGTTTCCAAGGATGACTCCCAAAACTATCATAGGGATATTTCTAGAACTGAACATGGTCCAATCACTATTAAAATGATATTTCTGTAATGGAATTTTAATATTTTCCCAATTCATTTGAGACATAGATATATTCCCCATCCCTCAAATAATAAAAATCATACATACATGTGTCAGAAGATAATAAATCATTCAATACCTCAGAACCCATGAAAACAAATGGGTTTATTAAACATTTCATCATTGCACAGCCTGCAGGAAATAAACTCATTTAATTATCATTACATTATAGCATAATCCATGGAAAAAAGACAATGTTTCTTAAGAATTACATAATCGGAAACATAAAATATCCATAAAAAAATTATGTTATCATTGGATCATATCCCCAGTATAGATTATATATAATAAAAGGATTTCATCATAAATTGAAAATTATTTTGAACAATCACATAGAGAATTTCATAATGAAAATAGTATTTCAACATTATTATTAACTTTAAAAATACAATATATTTTCAAAATCATTTTCTCTGAAAATATCATTGAAAAAATTTAAATGGTGGTTTAAAGATCATATAAAAATTTTCTTGTGGAAAATAAGTTTTCATTGATAATTTTTTAAATATAGAAATAATAGAAATATTGTGTAAATAATTAAAATTTAGAATAATAATGAGGCAATATAATGTAATATTAAAAAACATAAATTTCATGGAGGTGGAAAATTCTTTTCATGTTTTACATTTTAAATAAATATTCCATTCACATTTTTAGTAAATTCCAAAATAACCATGATTGGAAAATGACAAGAATTATATTTTTAAAATTCCATTAAAAATTTAAAAAATGGGTAAAAACATATTTAATTTATACTAGATATAATATAAAAAACTATGAAAACATTTTTATAAATCATGGTTATGGGAGAACATGGAATTTTCGACCGAAGAGACAAAAAATGTCGTTTTGACTTGAGAACATTCATTTTAAATAATGATAAAATAATGAGGATATAATGAATACAAATAATTAATTGACCATGAATTTCTATATAAGATTAAGATTAATTAAATTCATTATAAATAGATTACAATATTTTATCATTGAATGATAGTCATAAACAATCTTTAAATACAATTAGATTGTAACATCAAATCCTTATAACAATGGTATCTTTTGAATAATAATCCACAAAAATATAAACTCAATTAGATGGATATTAATATTAAAAAATTTAATGACAATAATAAATAAATAAATCTATGTGTAGTATATACACCATCTAAAAAATTTGTGGTGTGTATGGAATGATTCCCTCAAAAATAAAAGTGACATGAAAATCAAAACCACTTTAGAAACATTTAAATAACAATCCCCATTAAATGATAAAAATAAATTAAATTTTAATATAATTAATATTTTTAGATTCTTGATATTACTTCCAGAATGAGCTGTAAATTAAATACATAATTAAATATAGGTTCTTAACATAGCATATGTCCCAAAGAAGACTATTTGAAATAAATTACATTTCAATAATTCTCATCATTCATCCTAAATTTTTGGACATCTTGAATAATAATTATATATTTATATAATAATATTAAAGTACCATACATATATCTATATCACACCATACACTATTTACTTATTCCCTTTTATTATCTATTTTTAAAAAATTTCTTAATAATATTTCATTTTGGTGAATAGATGTTTTGTTTTTCAAATAGGTTTTGAAATGATATTTTTGGCCATTATAATTTGATAATGGAAATGTAATATATATTTTTATTTAATTGAGATATTTTATTTTAAATTTTATTATAATTTCAATTATATTAATCCTTAAATTTTGATTTAGGAAATGAAATACAACATTCATGGAGATAGTTGGTCATAAATATGCGTAAACATTGTTTCCATTTTATTAACATATGAAATGAATGAAATGGAACTAATATATTTTAATTTCAGAATAATTTTTATTTATTTTATATCAAATTTATTCAATAAATTTAATTTAATTAACTTCCATTCTATGTGTTTGGGAATAAATAATCGCATCGCTTCGCTAGGCGGTAGTCCCCCATACACACAAACTACATTATTGTATACCCCCGATAATGGAAATTAATACTTGTTTGGTTATATTTGTTTTATTTAATTATTATTATGTAATAAATTTCAAATATATTTATTTAATCTATCCATATTACCATCAATGTAAAATAGGAAAAAACATATCAATTTAGTTTGTGATATGGTAGTCATCGAAAAATTGGAACTATGTTATTGTTTTCCAATTTCATGAAATTATAATTGGATATTGGTTATTCCATTAACATTAAAAAATATTAATAAAGACTGGATACTATTGTTTTTATGTTATCTTATTTTTATATTATATAAATTGTTTTAAAAACAAATTTTACCAATAGGAAAGCATAAAAAATTTACCCCTTCTTTGTAGAGGCCCTTTAGGATTATAGTTAAATCCATCATAGGGAGGATTAAAACAAATTAGGACAATATGGTGTGATTAAAAAATTATGGAATATATTTTTTATATTCTTCTTCAAATAAAGAGTTTTTGGAAGTTTATGAAGGATATTAGAGAGTGAATATCTTCTATAAGGGGGAGAGAGGATGCATATATATGTTCGGAAAAAGGTAAACTGATTACCAAGATTCTTAAATTGAAAACCCATAAAATGGGACATTATAGACCATTATATACAATAAAGTCTAAAAATGTCTATAAATTGATTTTTTACATATTAGAGTTAATTTCAACTTTTATGTTATTAGTTTAACTCAATTGTAAATTCACTTTTACCTTATCCATGATAATTAATTTTTATAATTTTTACAAATCATTTTGAAAAAAATTGAGAACCATAGAAATTTGCACCATTATTATGTCATGATATATTAATATTTACCAAACTCATTGGAAGAATATATAGTTCCCACCTATCTCATAATAATAAACAAACTCATGTGTGCCACAATATCATAAAACATTCATCACATCATCACATCATAACAAGTTGAAAGATAATGTCTTTTATAAAAATTTCATCAATTAATCATAAAATTACCCAGGAAAAATAAATGGGTCTCTTAAAAATTATATAAAAATTAACCTTAAATATCTAGTTAATTAATAAGGATTTCATCATTCAATATTTTAATAAGTAAATAATAAGTAACATCAAAGGTTGTAATCCTATATAAAAAATTATTTTCAATACCACTAAGAACATTTAATGAGGAATATATCCTTTACACTAAAAAAGTTACAAAATATAAATCATTTTCAAAATCCTTTTAATAAAAAATAATCATGGAATCTTATAAAGGAATATTTAAAGAACATTTCAATCATTTCTGGTTGTAAATATCAATTCATATTGGAAAATAACTTCTTAAAAGTCAAAATTCATAAAATATTTTTTAAATAATTTTCATTTGAAAATATCTATTAAAAAATATAAATTAATACATAAATATATGATTTTACCAATATGGATGAAAATATGATTCATTTTTAACAAATTAAAATAAATATTCATTTCAATTTTTTTTGACAACATCATGGAATTCATTGAATATGAAATTAATATTAGAATAAAAAATTTAAAATATAATATAACTGTAAGAAATATTAATAAATCATTTATCATATTGAAAAATATTTTGTGAAATACTTATTTTGGAAGAAAAATAATTTTTAGCCGAAAAATGAAATAAATTTTATTTTCATTAAAAATAATTTTTTACACTCTAGAGTGAATAAGGATATTAATATAAAGGGAATATATATATATTAATAAAATGACTAAAGTATGAGAAATTTCATGGGTTATTGAAAGGCTTATCTTAAAAATTTATCATCAGAAGCATGAATAAAAAACAATATTGATATACAATTTGATTGTATCATAAAACCCTTACCACTTTAGTAACATTTTCACCATAAACCCAATGAATGATTGATCAAGAAATTTTTATGTAAAAAAAATAATTTTATGGAAAATCTTAATATTATAAGGGAGTGTATTGTGCATGCACCATATAAAATAATCACATTGTAAATATGGAATTTTACACATAGAAAATAAAAGATATATGAAAATACCAAAATATAAGTATCGACATCATTTTTGTACATTTGAACCTCCATTATAATTAATTTCATTTAATTATAAATCTATTAAATAAAAATTTTATTATATATTATACAATAATTTATTGACTTGTCTATTTTTCTTATATATTTATTAATAATTCCACGATTGTGTCACGTTTGGAGACACAACTTCTTTTTTTAGTTTTTGTTTCAGTTTTATATTTTGATCAATAACATTGATAAAAGCCCCATAATATATTTAATTTTAAACATGAAATAAATAATATATATATATTATTTATAAATATAAATAGAATAATCCAAAAATTTTTGTATAGATAGAAAAAGAAGTACACTGTTCATGGAGAGGGAAGGTCGAATGTACACAAAAACATTGTTTCCATTTTCTGAATTTAAATAATTAAAAAAAACTAAATTTTATATTACCATTAAAAAATAGTATTTACATGAATAATATATTTTATAATTTCATTAAAACTATCATTATAATCATCAATGTAAATCGTTAATGAAAAACATCGCTCTGTGAGGTGGTTCACCATTTTACACATGGTCAATGATAACATATTTCCATGAAATGGAATGTAAGATGTAAAATATGATTTAATCATTAAAAGATAATATTAATATTATAAATATCATATATAAATGATAAATTTTTCAATATAAACTTCAATGGGAGATAGTGATGGAATCAAATAACATTATTTCATGAGCTAGTTGTCTGTTATACACAGAAATAATGATTTAATGGCACATTTCATTAAAGATGATAAGGATAAAGATTATTCCACTAAAATAATAAAATAATAGTATATATATTATAGTAATGCTATAATATAATTATGTTTTAATTATAATTTAATTTCATGGGGGAATAAATAAATTAAAACAATCAGTTAGGAACGATACCACTTAGTTGAGAAAGTACATATACTTTTAAATAAAATGATTCATAAGATAGATTTAAAACAAATAAGTCTTATAGGATGAGATTATGAATATAATAACTAATTCAGTTAGCTATTTTCTAATCCATTTAGTTTTTTATGGGTTAATATAAGAGTAGATTGTGTGGTGATTTATAAGTGGGGTGAGGGGATCACCTGTACTTTTTGAAAAGAAAAATTTGTACCCACAATTATACATATGCCACAAGGCTCCCAAATTGGATATTATCAAATATATAAGATATAATTACATAATATATCTAGAATATTTGTGTTTTCAATGTTTTATATCATATTTAACACTGTAAGTTTAGTTTACGCCATGGTAAATCAACTTTTACCTTAACCGTGGTAAATAACTTTTACCATTTATTCTATTCAATATATAAAAATTATTACTAAAATATATTTCTAATATAAATTATTCTAATTCAAAATATGGAATCAAATTTCAAAAATACCATTCATATAATAAAAAAAATCAATTTAATATTTATCCAACAGACATTAAGAGAATGTAGATTTCCAATGATATAATATCGAAGAGTTTAAAATGATTTTCTATTAAAATTTAATAATAATTTATATCCAATGAAAAAAAATTCATTTATAAATATTTGTTCAATTTATAAATTTATATCATTTTAAAAAAATTATCTATTTACATCTATTGAAATAAATGACAATTCTTAAAAAAAACCATTATTTTTAATAATTTATCAAATAAATATTTTCATAAAATTATCATAAATTCTGTCCAACATAATTTAGACATTATGATTTAAGAAATTATGACTGCTTTTTCAAATAAATTTTCTATATTTACATAAAATCATTTTAAAATAAGTTGGAAAATTAAGAACAATTACTTTTACGAAAATAAAGTTTATATGCCTAAAATTAAATTTATTATTATATATATTCAAGAAATCAAATAAAATGAATGTTAATATTTTTATTACATATACTATTTATATATTTTATTTAAATAATTTAATATAATGTATTTCTAGAATTTATTGATGTTAAATACATTTTTGTGAGTCTCTCCCAGAAGAGAGTTTTCCCACCCTAGGTCTACTTAGTGTTTTGAGGGTCACTTCTTGATCATACAGCATCAAACTTATCTTGAAGTCCTAGAGCTATGACGGTCCTCCAGATTCGTCCCTGGTTATAAATCTATAGCTGCGATAGTCCCCACTGTGCCCCTAAATCTATGTCTCTATATTTTGTCCCTTTATAGGTTATGTGGTTTTGGATTTTGGTCTTCATATTGAACAGATCACCCTCCTCTTCTCCGGATCATGGTGTTTGACCATTTTTTAGTTTTGCGGTTTTTATTTCGACATGCCATACCTTTCAGATCTACATCTTTGGCAACAACTCGTTGTTTACGGTTCATTGCTGATTACATCTCCTCAAGTTTTATCTATGATTTAAGATTCATCAATGCTTATGTGGTCCATCATTTGATCTCTTGTAGTTAACCATATAATGTTATTTGATTCATCTTGTGGGATGATTCAACATCTGCGGTTCGTGGGGGGTTGTCTTGTGAAGGGAAGACCCGTAAAAGGTTCTGATCATGTAGGTTCTTGCTCACTGTTTGTGAAGGATGGGTTTGTGAATGGTAGTGAACATTCATGGGATAGTTCATAGATCATAGAGTCTTGTTTGCAGTATGTAGGGGATTTATCATGTATCTTAGGTGAGTTTTCATGATTTGTGATTAATGTGTTTGTGAAGTGGTGTGTTTTTTATGGTCTCCTCACAAACAATTTTTTCACAATGTTCAATTTTTTAAAATATGGTCCTCATGATGTGTTATTTCATGATGTTTTCTCTATAAAGAGCTGTGTTTGTGAGAGTTTATTGCATGTAGGATTTGCGCACAATGTATTTCTTCTAAGGAATTGCTATGTTCGCAAATGAATGTTCCCAAGAGTCAACAGTTTTCCATCCTCTGGCACTCTATAGCTCATTTTTAAGCGTCATTTGACATTATGGTTCATATAATGGTAATCAAATATAGTTAATCATTAGAAGTATCTATCTCTAACAGACTCAGAGAAATAGATGATTTCTACCTGAAGAAATTACTATGCATTACTTTCAAATCATATTTCTCTTCTGATATTTGAGAAATTAATTTTGAAATGGCCCTTCAATCAGGGTTCCCTAAAAAACACTATACATAACACCTAGAGATTAGAGGAAGGAGTTTTTATAGAGAATTGGATAGGACATTGTTTTTATTGATTATTTTTAATGAAAGTGAAAATGAAATTGTTATTTGAGTTAGTCCATGGTCCTCTAATAACATGATCATTCTCCAAGAGGACCTTAAATATGGGGCAGGTATTCAAAAAATAAATTTTTCTAGTCTTCCATTGTGGATACGAATCAATGTAATTCCATGTCATTGTAGAACTGAATGTTTTATGCATTAAATTGGAGGAAACAATATTAAATATCACTAATCAAACCGGTTTGACCCCATTCAATGGGGATCTATTCTAACGATAAATGTATTGGTCAATGTTTTGTAACATTTAATGAGGGTTTATTTATTATTATTATAAGATTATAATGCATATATATCTTTTCAGTTTGAAATGATATCAATTTTTTAATTGTTGTGTGGGTATATCATACCTTTAGTTAATGGGTGTGGGTCAAATAAAGAAGATGAAAATGTAAATTTTATTATGAAATATGGTCCATATCATTATTCCTTATCTATTGGAAGAACTATTGTTTCCATGTTTTAAATACAAAATAATTATGTTATACCTCTGAAGGCATATTTAATTAGTCTGAACCGCACCACAAAAATGTCATCATTCTTGGTCCATTGAATTTATTTGTTGAAAATTAAGTGGATTAGTGGGAAGAATGTGTGTGTTTGGGTTGGAAATTTTCATTGGTCGACATGAAGGAAATGAAATTTAGTCAGGAGAAGTATCTATATTCCATACCAACCAATATATTTACATCTATATAGGACATGTATGTTCTATATAATTCGTTGAATACTTAATGAAAGGAACCAGTAGACCTTGGTTTTGGGTATGAATATATTTCCTGTTGGCTCGACAGAGTTAGATTTTCTTCCCTGATATTATTCTCTACTTTTCATGTTTTATGATCTATAATATATTCTTAGGTGTATGAAACCAGGTTCAAAACAACATTGTACATGGAAAAGGAGGATTAGAGGGGACCAGTATAGTGATCCATTCATGGAATAGCTTGACGACTACAAATGTACCTTGGAGGCCTATTATAGGGATGAGATCCTTCCAAAGTGGTAGAAATTGGTGAACGATAGGCAATTTCTTGAATTTTTTTAAATGAAGGTCGGTGTCTTCTAGCCCCTCCTATAGAAATAAAATTCATATTTTAAAACTGTCTAGGTATTGGAAACCCCAGAATGGTTCGTGCACTCCATCACATGAGTTCAAAATAAATCAATGAAATATTTTATTTATACAAAAATATGTTGTATAATAAGAATGTTGTATCATTGTTTTGAGGATTTGTTTCAGGAACATTTTTTCAATCAAATGATAGGGAAACTATGGAGCTTTGTGCCTCTTTTGGAAGGAGGAACTTGTTGTTTATGTTCCTAACATTATTGGTAATAATATTTTTGTTAATATTGAATTTCCAATCTATACATAGTCTTATTTTTCAAGATTCGATTGGTGGAATGATTTTTTAGATAAATAAAAATCTCGAAACCAATTGAATTGGGTATGGAGCTCTCACAATATACCTCTGTTGGTTGGGGGATATTTCAACATTTTCTTTATTCATCATGTCAAATAATGTGGATTAATGAAGGGTGTTGTTAATGTGGAATATTTTAAGAATTATCTTATGTTGATCTCTCACGATGATCTCAAGTTTTATAGAATCACCATATACATGGCCTCATGTTAGATCGATAGATAATCATTTTTCTGAAAGGTAAGATAGATTTTTTGGAACAAAATATTTTAAATTTCTCTTCCATGAATTTTTTGTGGAACACCCACCTCCCATTTTTCTTACCACTATCCGATCATTTTTTCAAGGGTATATCAGGTGGAAAAGAGTGGTTCAGCGCATGAATTTCTCTTTGAATTGTTGTGGATCCAAGATAAAAATTTGGAGAAGGTAGTATAATCAGCTTGTGAGGGACCCAAGTGGTTCCTAACAACCAATATCCATACTACATCATCTTTTTTAAAGAAGTGAAGTTTGTTTAGGTACTTGTATTTTGATTGATACATTTATTCTTCCATAATCCGCATAAAGAGACTTCAATTGATCCATTGATATAATTATAGACTGAGGGATATCTCATTTTAAGATATTATTCTTAATGCATTACTCATAGAGAAAGATATTTTTTGGATTATGAGGGAAGGATAATACTACATAAGGTATGGTGTTTTGAATACCCCGTTTTTTCTCCAAAGACTAACTACAAGGAGGAGCAAAACCCATATTATTTGACTTGGGGATCATACTATGAGGGTTTCTAATAAAAACAATGATATAAATCCATTTTTCTAAATTTTTTTATTAAATTATTTAAATATGATAATATAAACACTACTGAATATCTAAATTATTTTATTTAGAATATTTTCATGGTGGATATACACCATAATTTATTGAGAGATATATTTGAAAATGAAGTTATAGGGGATATTCATCTTATCCACATTATAAAGCCCATGGGGATTGAGAGGTTTCATGCATTTTTTTCAAATGATAGAGTCATATTGTTGGGTCTGATGTGTTTTCCATGATGAATGAGTTTTGGGAAGGAAGATCTCCACCAAAATCACTAAACGAAACTCTTAATAGACTCATCCAAAAAACCGACATCCCAATGAAAATAAAAGACCCTAGAAAAATCAATTTGTGTGACGTTGATTATTTTTTTCCAAGTTCATAGTGGCCATGGATAGGGATTTCCACCTACTACTTGATATTTAAAATCAATGTGATATAGTTCCATCATGATCCATTACTCATAACACATACATTGAATTTGAATTATTTCATGCTATAAAAACTCTATCTTCAAGCAAAAAATTCTTCATTGTAATGAAATTTATATATGATTAATGTTTTTGACAGAGGAAAATGGAATTCTCTCGTACTCATTCCTTCTACGTTGGACTATGGGATGAAATGGATTTTTAACCTCATTAAGCAGGTTATGACTATCTTATTAAGAATTAATTTTAATGGGTCCCATTCAATGTGTTTTATAACCGTAAGAGGACTGCAGAAGGGGACCCACTCTCACCTTATCTTTGTATTCAGGTGGACGATGTCATTTATAATATCCTATTGAATGCATTAGAGTAATGTGTTATTTAGGGCTCTATTGTATGTTGAAATGTTCCCCTTATATTCTATATAATCATTGTAAATGATTTTAATCATTTTTCACATTCTTCCCTACAAGAATTCCAGTTTGTGTGGAATATCATTAATCTATATGGACGGATTTTTGGGTAACACATTATCCCATTGAAGTTCGAATTATCCTTCAAAAAAGTTTTTTTGCAAGGAATGTGGGAGGAATTTCTTCGATTGTGAGTTTCCCCCTTGTTGAAATGAAACATAAATAATTAAACCTCTTGAACCTTATCGAAAAATATAAAAAACACATGTTCTCTTCGATTGTGGATAGGTTGGATAATTTTATCTTCTTGTGGTCCAGTAGGAAGATCTCCAAGGCATGGAAGGATGTTATCCATATCTCAGTGGACCAAGAAATACCTTTTTATTCTATGTCATTATTCATATTCTAGGAAACTATTATTGATCTAATTCAATATAGTTTGAATAAATTTTTGTGGTACTCCCCTGAGGGAAAACATATAACCCATTAAGTCCCATGGGTGAAAATTTGTGTATCACTGTTCTGGTTAGGTCTTGGCATTAAGAATCACAAATGGTTTAATGAGTTACTTTTGGTGAATCAAGGATAGTATATCCTCTAAAATCCAAATTTCTTCATCTAAATGTTTTTAGACAAAAAATATTTCACATGTTATATAATTCTTCATGCCCATATATTGCAAAAAACTAGTTTTATGTGGATAAGTATATGGGGTCCTAAATCTTATCATCATATAATTTCTCTTTTGAGAATTAATGATGGGAATGACGTTACAATATTGAATGATCTATGGTTGGAAAATGGATCAAACCTTGAATTCTACCCAATTGATGATCACTCAAAAATGAAAAGTTGAGAAATCATATCAATGAATTAATTGTGTAATGGGACTAGGGAATGATTTTATTTATGATTAATGAGTTAAATCATCATAATGATATCATTATTCATTTCATAATATGAATTTTTAATGATCATAATTTCAAAACAGGGGAAGATTCATAGAGGTACAAAGTTCAATGGGATAGAAAATGCAGGTTTATGGATTTGCTCAGTTCCATCATAATGTTTTCTGGAAGAGGCTCTGGTCAGTCATCACTCCACCTAAGGTTAAATTTTTTTATTAGCAGGAGTTCGTAAGGGTTCTTCCAACCCACTAAATTTTGGTGGGATGACATCTTCCAGAAGATTGTTGATGTACATTGGGCCTCCTATAGGAGGAATTACATTTTCCTAAAATTATCATCTATCATGAGTTTGAAGCAGTTGTGAAGGAATAGGCTGAAGATATTAAAATGTTCTTTTATCAATCTATTTCTTTTTTATTAAAACAATATTAATGGGTGGCAGCATTGGATCCAAGAGTGGTGGATATGATACACTAATTTTCGTGGTTGGTTTGGAAAATAATCAATGAGTTATTATTTAATACTAAGGTGACCTAAGATCATATTTATGATGAGAGGTCCCTTTAATGGGTGATTATATTTTAGGAAAATAATGTGGCACCCAATTTAGGTTTCATTCGACATGACTATCTTCATTGGAATCCTCCCACATGGAGTTTTGTCAAAATTATTATTGATATGAATGTATATAATATGTTGAAGGTTGGTGATGGAATTATTGTCCAAAATTGCATTATATAAGTTGTGGAATCTCACGGAATAGTTGTTCAATCCTCTTGAAGACCTGTAGTAATAGAGGTATATCCCATCCTCTAAGGGATCCTTCTCTCTCACTCAAAATATTGGAACAATATTTTTGTGGAATCAAATTACATTATTATTATTAATGCCTTATCAAAGAAGTAATAGGATTCACACCCATTTTTCTATATTCTGATAAAGATTTAGTCCTTGATCGAGAGCTTCCCCGAATTCAAATCTCCATTAATCAATCAAGTGGGTAATTTGGATTCCCATCATTTTTCATGCTATGGATAATCATGGGGTGAACTTTGTTGGGTCGGCTATTTTCTTGATTCTATTTTTATTCCTATTTTAATTTTTTAGTAATCTATACTATCTTTTATCTCAAAAAAAAACATTTTTGTGCATAAAAAATGTTTTTCAAAAAAATACTTTCTATATTTTAAAATAATTCATTTTTAATTTGTAATTTATTAGTACCAATGGAATTCATTTTATATACATTTCTAATTCATATATTTTCATAATTTTGATTATAAAATTTATACACTCTATTATAATGCCTAAGTGATAAGTGTCATATTAAATAATAATATTTTAATTGAATGTCACATTTCATATTAACTCGATGTTTCTTGTAACTTCATCTAATGTCAATGTTTTGCGTAACACAATATAATCTCAAGGGTGCATGTAACACAAATATTGAAAACAAAATAATTATATAAAAATTCACAAAATATTGGGTTGTTATATTCTACCCTTTTTAAATTCATTTCCCCATTGAATGTCATCACATTGGTAGTAATAAATGTGAATAATATACCTATTTACATATTTAAGTCCTCATTGAACATTCTCAAGCTTTTGGTTTCCTAAAAAAACATTGACCATGTTTTGTTGTCTTGTTTCATAACACATTTCTTGTATGACCTAGTGTCTAAACCACCTATTTATTTTTGAGAATGATAATGCTCTGATTGTATGAACTATTAGTTCAGAAAATAAGAAGGAACAGTTGTGTACATACTTGGGAGATGTGTATGTAACACATCATGTACCAGATAGATATTAGTTAGAGGAACCAAGCAATAATCTATTATCCTAATATGATCATGTAATTTAAAGGGTCTGATATACCCATATTTCTGTAGACCATTATTTCTTCCACATGGAAATTATTAGGAATAAATTTTCATTAATTTCATAATTTGGACCTCAACAAAGATTACCAGCATTACATTTCATCCAATTTTTTGGTTCCATTAAATGTTATTGAATGGGTATAATCTAATTTTTCATCTCACTATTTCTCACAGGACCCAATTTTTTCATTCTACAATTGTACTTCAGTACATTGAAGGTCAAGTCATATTTCTATAAAGGAATTAAAAAAGAGACATGTGAATTCAATAGTGAATGATATTATTCAAATAAAACTAAACATGAGGTTGGTAATAATTCCAACTACCTTTGAAATCAATCTAATAATATTACACTATATCATATCAGAATTATATTTTCCTCCTAGAATATCCTCTATGTGAGGATGATATATAATGCGTAAACTTTACTCAATATCATAACGTTTTTGAATAATTCAAAAAAACATAGAGTTAATCTTCAAATCATAGTCAGATCCAATTTATTATGGCACTCCCTGAAATCATAACACATCTGTTATGTTTATTTTTGCAATGAGATATATAATTAAATATTATCTAATAGAAATGAAGTGTGCTAAAATTATAATGTGATCAACTATAACCCAAATTTATATCAACATCAAAGGTAAGGTTGACACTAAATTTTTTTATTGGATATAATAATATCTACATAATGTTTAACAGTGTTCCTCCTTAAATAAATATTCACAAAAATAAGCATAAAATAATAAGGCGATATTCCCATAATGTTTTCGTTAAATGTTCATAATCATGATGAACCTCAATCATTTAAAACCCAAAATGGGTGTAAATAACATTGAACATATTATCAACTATATAATAAACAAACCAATGACAATATGCATAAATTTTATGTTTTTTATGCATGTATACATATAAACATACAAAATTTTATTCACCAATTATTTCATATCTTATCGAAAAACATACTCATTTGAAGCATTGGTTAATCCACGTACCAATATAATATAAATGTGAATTCATTATTCCCCAAACAAATAGAGGCATATAATAACATAAAACTTAAAAAAAAATTAAAAAAAGATTTTCATGATGCTTAACCAAAGAAAATAAAACCTGAAAATACAAACTAATGTGGGTTGTGTAAGTGAACCCAAATTTTCACGATTCCATTTACCCACTATGATTTCATAATAATTAATTTTTATTTTATCATTAGAGGTTTTTGTGGAATATCATCCATAATAGGTCTATTATCATATTTAAGAACATTATTTCGAATTTAACACTCAACAAAAAACAATTTTATCTTTACCAAGGTAAATAATTTTTAATCCTTTTAAATTTCATTATAGTCAAATATTATGTTGACCATATTAGATAATATAAATTATGATGATTCTAATTATTTAATAAATTTTATCAAAACATTATTCCAATAAGTGGGATACTTTAAATTACAATTAACCACTATACGTAATAAGAAATTGATTTTCCAAATACGAAATCTTCAGAGGTTTAAAAAGTTTTTATATCCAAATTCCATGGGAAATTGATTAAAATGAAATTAATTGGACTAATATATATATTATAAAATTAATTTTAATTTTAAATCCATTGGGAAAAAACAATTATGTCTTTAATTTTTTTATTATATATATTAAAATTATAAATAAAAATTTGTATTTGTCACTATTAATTAAAAAAGCTATATTATTAGAAGATTATAAAAATTAAAATATAGCATAATATTAAGATGTTGATTAAAAAAAAATTATGTTTATTTATCACTAAATTTTCTAAAATATACAAAAATCATAATAATTTCACAATTTGTGATAAAATTTATTTTTAGAAAAGTACATTTCATAAGAATAAAGTTAGATTTATTCATATATATTCTCTTGAAAAAACATATCAGTAATGTTAATATTTCTATATGATATTTAATATATATATTTCATTAAATTAATTTAATAAAATTTATTAGTCTATTTTTTTAATAAAAACATCTTTTTGTGAATTAATATATTTTTTCAGAAAATTATTATTTTTATTTTTAAATTGGTTTTTCTTTCCTAATTAATTGGTCATGAAATAAATAATTTTATAAAAATTTATAATCCAAATATTTTTAAAATATTTTATATATTATTCCTCCACAAATTTATAATTTCTATATTTAAACAATCATGTTAATTAATAAATTTTTAATATTATTTTATGTTTCTCATAAAATAGGTGTCGCATATAACACAAGCTAACCACAATGTTGCATGTAAAAAAAGCTAAACTCATTGTTTCATGTAACAAAATTTTATTAAAATATTAAATTAATTTTAATGAATTGTCAAAAATTATTTGGATATTACATTTTCATTCCATCATATTCTTATTTAATCATAGTAACATCAATCACCTTCTTCATAGTCTTTGTAACATCCTTTTGTACCTCATTAATCTCCACATGGTTAGATGGATGGACACATATCTGAGAAAGATAATATTTCTCTACATACATATATATATACATATCCATCCTTTAAAAATCGTTAAATATTGGATATTATTTTGTCCACATAATGGATAATTTGGCATGATCCTTCTTACTCAATGTATCTTACACCTTGCTTGCATTCCAAGGTTTGTAATGTAATGAGAAGTAAAAAATATTTATAAATATTTGAACATATACATTGGATCTTGTTAAACACCTTTTATGTGAATATAAAAAATATTTTTTTGTGATAAGTGTACATATATATCTCACTTTTCCACATAATGATAATTCCTCTGTATCATTAATAAAAAGGATATAATATTTTACTCCAATTCATGAGTTGGGTTATTTTTTTTGGAATCATAAATTTTCAGAATACAAAATCTCCAATAATTTCTTTATTCATGTGAATTCATCACAATCCCTTAAGTGATGAATAAAGAAATATTACAAACCCTTATTCACTAAATGGAAATATAAGCACATTTGTGCTCACTAATATTATCATGATTTCCTCGAATGTTTCCTTTTATCCATTTATCCAAAGGAACATGTCTCTACCCTAAGTTAACTTTGTGAGTATATTAAATAGTCTTGATAAATTCTCAAAACGTCGTTAATAATATTCATCCAAAAATAGAATATTTAATATTTATATCATAGTGGTTGGTCTGGACCAACATCCAATTACTTCCAACTTTGATATGTCCAGTGATATACCATAATGTGAGATTATATAACCCATAAAATGAATCCTTTTGAAGAAAAAATTTCCACATTATTAATTTTACTTATTTATTCTCCTTTTTTATTATTAATAGTAATGTTATTAAATAATATTCATTTTATTCCATTCTATTTGAATAAATAATTATGTCATTAAAAATGACTAAAATATTAGATTAAGGAAGTCCAAAAAGTATATATTAATTATATTTAGGAATATAGGGCATGAATTATTATGGCCAAATATAATTAAAACATACTCATTGTGTCTATACATTTTATGAAATGATTTATTGTATATATATACTTTTTTGACTTTGAATTTATGAGATCTCGAATGATGGTCAATCATGGAAAATTATTGAGCTTCCTTCAGTTGATCAAATAACTCATCGATTGATGGCATAGGAGTATTTTTATTGGTCATTATAATTATTATCTCAGGATGGTTAATGATGAGTATTATTGATCCAAATTCTTTTTTTTTCATTAACTGGTAAAACCTATGATGACACAATTTTTCAAATTAATATCATATACATATTCTCTTTGAATTGATTCTTAATTTCCTAAAACTCAGTTGGTTCATTCTCTAGAATTCCTATTAACATGGCTCAATTACAAGAATGAGATCAACTAAAACCTAATCTTCATAGTGTAGTGGAATTATATAAATATATTCTTAAATTTATTTAAAAACTATTGAACAATTGCCTTATTTTTAATTTAGATTATTACCTAAACTATATGAGATAAACTCTACCTTTTAATTGTAAATAAAACCCATACAATGCATTTGATATTCATTATATTTTTTTATTTATTATTACATAGATAGAAAATCATAGGTATGTTTGTAATAACAATTGTGACTTCCCCACATTGGAAATTGATATGGGATTTATGTATAGAAATAAAATCCATGCCCATAATAACATCAAATTTAACTTCAATATGAATAAAAATATTTAATGGATTCACATTCCCAGAAACATAAATCAATGATATATCATGTAATTCTAATGAGATCATAGTACCATTTGGGGGTTCATAAAAAATTAAACATCTAGTCATTGATATGGTATTTTGAAACTCATAGAAAATTCTTCAAAAACAAAAGGAAAGGTAGTTCTAGATTTGAATCAGACATTATTTGTTCAATAGTGGTTAGTAAGTGTATATTTCAATCGATCACTATCACACCCCTCATATAAATTAGTAATCTCACAATATTTTACAATGTAAACCACTATAAATTGTTGATGAAGTTAATCATTATTATTGGCCCTCATATTTGGGAACATGTCTATGTAAGGCCTGAACTCCTTTATTATGATGCGTTGAAGTGTGAGAGGTGAATTTAGTGATGATTTGTCTTTATTAATATCATTATCCATCTTCTTCCCATTACATAATCATTAATAAACATTATTACCTTTCATTGCACACATAAAACAGTAATTAATACCATTATAATAATTTGCCTTATATTTCCTTCCACATATCGACCGTGAATGAAATATATTCTTCTTATGTCAATGATTTCTAGATTCTACATTGAATTGCATATTTTCGTTCTAATAAAACCCATGAAATTCATGGGTCTCTATAATCATCATTTCCACCTTTATATCATATTAAATTATTTCATCATATCTACAAATGTTTTATATTTTTAACAATGTTATAAAACTATTTTGATGATTCTATAGATTTTAATAACATTACTTTCAGGTTAGAAAATAATACCATAATCATATCTCCAACGTACTGGAAAATTATCCTCATTAGTATAAATAGATTCCTCAATCTTATGCCTTTTTGTAATGAACGTAAATTCTAATATACAAGCTTTGTATTCTATAACATTTTTTACATGAAATACCAAGCGTATAAGGGAAAATAATATTATGAGAAATTATAATATAAATAATATTTAATATAAATTAAAACATTAATATATATTATAATGAATATAAAAACCAATTTATATATCCTTATATGTAAGAACTGCCTTGTTTGGTAGCTCTTGTTACACCAAGACCAGGTTTTACCAAATAATAATATATTATTAATAAATTATTATTTAATATAATAAGACTTTACTTATAAATAAAATTAGTGGTTGTGAATGTTATTAACTATGTTATGGAAATATATTATTTATATAAATATAAAATAATTTCATTGGTTAAAAATTAATTTGAAATTAATAAAATATCAAATTCAATATAAAGGGAATGCTTCTATAGAAAACAATTTTTCTGCACAAAATGCAATTTTTTAAAATTAATTACGTTAATTGTAATTACTATGTAATTATATATATAATATATATTTTTTAAAATTTTCTTGATATTCATACAATAGATTTGGTAACCATAATATTGAAATAAAAAAAATTCTCATAAAAATTATTATTTTAAAAAGTGCACTTTTACCGCAATTTATTGAAGAACCTATTTTAAATCAATATATTCGAAATTTTATTGATTTTATGTTTACAAACATACATCATATCTAATATAGAAATATAAAATTTATATTATGTTTATTTGTTTCTTTTTCTCTGAAATGTGTATTTTTATGAATAGTGAAAAATGATGGATTTTAATTCAAAATTAATTTTATCAACTTATTCATATATATAAATAAATTATATATTTTACTGGATTTAATTTTTAATTTGGTAAATTTATTATAAAAACATAGTAATTTTTGGAACATTTGTACTTTAAAAACCTATATTGTTGTCTCATCTCTGGGATTAAATTTAAATTAAATTATGGCACTTCTGTGATTGTAATTTTTTAAAGTGGATTTAATATTTTGAATAGTAATAAAAAATAATGTAAAATAATATCAACATATTTTTCTAAAAAATATATTATTGATTGTGATTAAAATTAATAACTACAATTAAATAATATTTTTACAGTAGACAAAACATTAATCATTAGGGATAAAATGACCAAGAAATTAGTACAAAAACCATTGGATGGAGATATTGTTACCCAATCCTCCATTTTATTATCATTGGATGATTATTTTAGCCACTTTTGATTTGAAAAATAATGGTGGAATTCTCTTCTCCAAATTTGAAAACAGTTCCACTCCTCATTAACTATTGGAAGGAATTCAATCAAACCACTTAGTTATACATTTATTAGAACTATGTCATAATAAATATCTCCCTAAATAGCTCTTAAACAGTTCTCCTCATCGAAGAATACATTCCTTGGTAATAATGAAATATATAGAATCCCTTTGGTGAAAACCAAAAGAAGTATCCCAAATAAGTGGTAATATCCTTCCCAATAACATTAGTATTATTTCATTCCCCACCCATTCAGTTATCAAGATTCAATTCATATATAATAAATATGATATCCAAAATATACTGATATTATTTAATTATAAGGTTTATACCTACAAATATACATTATTACATCTAATAGGTAATGAACACATTGTTCACGTACGTCGAACTATTGCCTCCCAAAATGATGATTGTACATTTTTCATTTACCACCATTCATAGATATGAAATATGATGACGAATATGGTAATATATTTTTTAGATAATATTAAAAATTTCATTATTATTTATTTTTTATTTATTAACATATATATTTATGCACTCCATTTGTGGGAATATGATACATTCGTTTGTGGATATGGGGACTACCGCCTCCCCCAATCAGTGGGATTTATTCACCAAATTCAGAAATGTATAAAGGATGGTTCTAATATAGAATATGTGACATAAATAGAATATATATAATATTAATTTAATAATTACCTTGGTATAAATATAATATATCATTTTCTTCATTACCCTTTTAGACACTTAAAAAGTAACAACGTCGTTCATTGACTTGTGGACTATCTTCTCCTCAACATGATGTGATTCATTTTTCATCTCAATAATCCTATATAAATGAATATTTGATTATATAATATGGTATTTATTATTTAAATATAACTAAGGAATGATGAATGTTACTTAGTTTCTTCCAATAATGATCATTGGAAAGTGGTAACTTTTCTCATGTGTGCGTACAAACCTACGCTCTCTGTGATTGTAATGACGGTTAATTTTATTATAAAAATCATTAATTACTGGTTATAAAAGTATAATTGATGTATAAATATGATAATTATGATATGATTAATAATTATTAAATGATATATACTTACCCCTTTGATGATAGTTAACCAACCAAAGTTATTTTTAACACATAAACTGAATATCTTCAAAACACCCAACGTAAGCATTTTTGTTTATGTACTTGTATACAAAATGGTAATAAGTGAAATTAAATTAATGATAAACAAGGAAATTATAATTATGTAATTAAATAATGTACATATGTTTATTATTCATGAATATAATGAAACATATGAATATTCATACTAAAGGTTAGGTATTCGTGTCTGGCTTTTCATTCCATGGGGCATACCCCATTTTCAACACTTTATTCATTTTGTGGTCAAATTACTTCCCATTTTGAAAAGATTTATAATGAATTATTTAATCTTAATTGTATTTAAAATACACTTTTATATTTTTTCCTTCATAAATACTTTTATTCAATTTTTTTATTGTTTTATGAGAAAAATTTGAGTGTTTAATGATTATTTCGTTAATAATATTTATTTTTGTTATTTGAATTTTATTTTATTTAATTGAGTTTTGATTTATTTTCTTACACCTAGTTTATAGTATATTTCCTAAATAGTTCCAAATTGATATGTAATATCATTATTTATTTTTCCTATTTTTCTCAATTGTGTTTTATTTTGAATTATTTCAAATAAGGGGATTTTCACTTAATATTGCCTAATTATAGAAGAATTATATTACCCCATATCTTTTCTTTGGGTTATATTACATTATAATTGTATTTTATATTATAATATTAAATTTTTAATTAAATTTTTACTATATATTGTTTTATGATTACTTTATTTTATGCACTTACACTTATAACACATTATATAATTATTGGTTTAGTATCACTTCAACATTATAGTATTTTAAAGAGTTCAATTGAAAAATATATCACTGTTTGGGATAATTTATAATCTAATTTCCATAGGAGGATATTAATAAATAATTTTTTATTAAACCCTTTAATTATATTCTCAGCTAGTTATTCCTGAACATTTTCTAGTAACCGGTCCACTTTTCCTCTCACTAATACTCAAAATGTCCTAAATAAAACTGGACTTCATTTTTCTCATTACACGGAGAACCTATTTTCATTAAAAATATATTCTTTCTAAAAATGTTTTTAAAAAATATTGGCCTTTACAAAATTATTTATTAATGTAATTTTTTTTATTTTTTAACAACATTTTCAAATGTACCTACTTGTATCTTTCGAAATAAGACATTTTTCAATCCTTTTTACCATGAAAAATTAATTTTCTTTTTATGTTATATGACATGTATGAATTTTCATTTTTTTCATTTCATTGAAGCATAATTTTCATGTTTAAAACCATATCATTGATGATAATATTTTTTTAAAAGTTATATGAAATAAAATTATTTTTAAAATGATTTAAAAAATTGAAAGGTTATTTTCATTAATAATATTTTTCAAATATCTTTTTATGGTATTTCTATTCATTAATAACAATAAAAATATTATTTTTACACAAATTTACATATTTTTTATAGATTACATCCTTATTATTTTAGTAGATTTCTTTTATTGATATGGATAATGATATTTTTATCACTCACTTCCATTATTCATTTTTTAGTTTCCATTAAATATTCAATTTCTTATGATCATAGAGTATTAAACATCCCCTTATTATCCATATCATTTATCATGGATATGATAAGTTTCAAATTTGTATACAATTTTTTATACGTGTTTTACATTCATATTAATTTAAATATTAGTGGAAATATTGAAAAATTTGTACCCTTAATTAAATATATATATTTTTTATTAGGAATATTTTTATTAATTAAATTGATTACAAGATATGAGTAATGCATTGGACATGAATATATGGGTGGGTACTAGACTTTATATAGCCCTTAATTGCATTAATAGGTTCTTATGAGAATGATTAGTTTTGAAAATTAAATTGGTCATTAAATTTAGTTGTAGACTATATATATTATATATTTAAAATTATATGTTTCTATGTGCCTGATTCATGACACCCAATAATCAATCATTTCATTCATTTTTATTCAGTTATTATTTTTCAATGATATTTTTCATTGACATATAAATGGATTCATTTAATATTTAGTTCCTTGATTAAATGGGATTTTTCATATTTTCATACCTTTGTATATTAATTTTACCATTTCAAGTTATTTGAATAATGTGTGTTTCCTATTATTAAATTCCCATATTGTTTATTTACATATTTCCCAGTTTTTTTATTACATTGTATGTGTGTTATGATTTTTACCATACTATTATTATCATTCTAATTAATTCACTGTTTATTTTTCTATACATAACCCTTACTGTGTATTTCTACTCACCCTTATTATGTTTCCTTTACTCAAGAATCCATTTAGTATACTTTGAAAGCTATATAGGGATATACAAGACATAATAATGTTTATATCCTTGAAAGAAAAACTGCTATAATTAGTGTCTTCATTTTCAATATAAGGATCATGATTGAATATGGATTAGCAAGACTACAAAACAGTTAATTACTTTGGGATTTTATTTACCTGTATCATTTTTCAATGTACAGGTATCATGTCACCAGCTCTACACTTTTTGGGGTTAGGTATCTATAATTGATATTAGATAAATTTATGCATCAACCATGGTAAAAATAAACAGGAAAACATTTATTAGAGAACAAATCCATTAGGTATCCTTTGATGATGAGTGTATAATAACATCCTAATGTTTTATATAGATATACCTTTGGTATTTTTTCAAAAAATACATATTTTTCAATATAATACATGTGGAAAAGGATCTTGCACAGATGATCTTAAGGATAATAACTTCATAGTGGTTTTTTAGACTAGACATGGTCGTACGTGGTACGTGAAAATGGCTCTTATTGCGCACCTGTTTTAACACTCCTGGGGGGGTATACATAGGATAATTGAAATTTTCATTACAAATCATTATAATGGATTTGAAAATATAATGAAAATCAATGTCCTAGTTTAATACATATACCAAAAAATGAATTATGTTGAAAAAAATAGACAACGTATTTATTTATTGAGGATATATTTTAATCCATAGATAAAATATTATATATTGATTAATATTATTTCGAGGATGTCCATCAAATTTATTTTGGATATTTTATTATTATTCTATTATAAAAAAATATATTACGTTGTTTGACAAACCGTCATGTATGGAAAGTACACAGGACTTAAATCCATCATATACGGTTGATCAGTGTTTCACACCAACCAATGGTCTACATGAAGTTCTATTTAGTGTGTAATTAATAAAAAATTGGATGAATATATATTAATGATTAACCAATATTGATTCTTTTTTGATTTGGTTTTTATTGTATTTATCATATTAGTTTTTGAAAAGAGATATATGAAAATAGGTTTAGTTTTGACTCATTTATGATTCTTACGATCCATTAAAATGGTATTTTTGTGCTTTAGGAATCAATGATAATTTTTGGATATCCATTTTTTGATGTAATGGATGAATTTGAAATTTATTGAAGAATAAACAAAGGAAAATATTTTGTATATAAACATATCTCAAGGAAGTATACATCCTTATATACATATGACAAAAAATAATTACTGATCATTAATAAATGTAACATAAATAAAATGTTTCTATAATAACATGATTTTTATTTATCCGATTTTCTTCCAAATATATTATGATTTTTGGAATTGAGTCCCTAATCATTCTATATGTCATTCACATTTTTTTATTGATGCATTTAATCACTCCCAATAAATATTTATGATTTTCTTGCATGTAAATATCACCATATTTCACTATTGTTCTCCTATATAGAGACCGAGTTATACATTATTACATGTAACCTTTTTACTTTCCATTCACTATTCTCTAGAGGTTATTCTATGAAACCTTCTCACAATGTGGGATTTAATAATAAGAAATCGCAAAAATTGAATTACCATGATCAAATTTAAATTATGTTGATGCAATTTAATAATGTTGGTGAGATTTTAACACTATGAAATTCTAATTTATAGACATTGTATTCGACAACATATATGACAGGCATCACCAAGTCTGTATGGAAATATAATATCCCATGAAATCACAATATAATTACAATTTCAATGAAATTAAAACTACCATATATCTTATAATAAACAAAGACACTATGTAATATTTCTATACAATCAATACATTCTTTTTTCGATAGTTCCCATTTAACTCAAGACATAGTTTTACAAAAATACAACATCTTATTAAAATATTATTATTTAATATAATTAGACTTTACCAAGCCATTAAATTAGCAGTTATGAATAATATTAACAAAATTATTTAAATATATGGTTTTCTAAAATATAAAATGAATTCATTGGTTACAAATTAATTATAATGGAATATAATATCCAATTGAGTAAAAAGGGGATGTTTTAATAAAAAGTATTTTATTCTCACAAAATAATTTTATCCTTAGAAATTAAGTTAATTTAAATTACTAAGTTATATTAATGAAATATTTATATATATATATATTATATTCCTTCAATTTTGTTTTAATTTCAACCAATAGATATGATAAGTATAATATAAGAACAGACTCTATAATTTGCGTGGAAAAATATTTTTAAAAATGCATGTATATCAAAACTACTCTTTTGTAAAAAAAATTTATAAGGATAAGCAATAAAATTAATTGTTTTAAAATATTAATTTGAAAAAAAATTTATTTTATAATCTAAATTATTTCATTGTAATCAACTTTAATTTTATATTGCATGTAGACACCTAGAAAAAGTTAAAATGTTTTTACATTTAAAACTCTCATTATCGTCACATCTATGGAATTAAATTCAAATTAATTTATACATATTATGTGACTGGATTTTTGAAAAATGGGACAATTATAGGGAATATACATTATTTATAATTTATAATAATTTGAAATTATTTTTTATTCAATACTATATGTGAATAAGATAAATAAATACAATGATTAAGAGAAAAAATGACCTAACAAGGGGTTAAACCCTTTACTTATGGGCCATAATGACCTAGAACCATGTCAAAAATAATATTTATATACATATATATACCCTATACTACATTTTATATATTTATTTACCATTATGGAAGAGTGTTTAATAGGTAAAAACATGGGTGAAATTCCATTTTCCAAAATTTACATGGGTGCCATTCCTCCTCCACTATAAAAAGGCACTCAAGTCTCCAACTTAGTCAAAACATTCCAGACAAATTGAATCTCCAAATATCATCCAAAATATATCCTCAAAATACCTCCCCATATCCTATATGACTCACCTTGGGAATAAATCAAATTACTGCAGCCCTTTGTTGCAAATAAAACAAATTTATTAGACTAAGAGGTAACGTCCTTCTTTATTCTCTATAGATTTATTTCATTATCCACTAATTTATTTATATATATTTGATAATTATATAATAATACTAGTATCCAAAATATAATAATAATTTTTTAGGGTTCAATATAGACCCACATACACAACCATATAATGTGTAACAAACATAATATTCTTGTATGGTGATGTACCACCTCATGAAATGAAGATTATTCGTATTACCTCTTCAAATATTCAGGATTATGAATTATGATTGGCATTATTATATTATATGATAAATATAATATTTATAACTTATTTATTATTTTTATATTATTTATTAACACTTACATTTATGTACTCCATTTTTTGGGGATACAAGGACATTGTTCGTGGTAGTGTGGACTTCAGCGTTGCTAAAGCGATGTGATTCATTCCCTTGATACAATAAATGTATAAATTATGGATTTAATTTAACATTTTTTTACATAAAAATAGTATATTTCCTATTAATACTTTAATTACCTTTTTGGAAATATAATATTTAATTTTAATTATTACCATTTCACACACTTAATAAGTTTTAACGTCGATCATGGATGTGTCGACTATTACCTCATCAAAATGATGTGATTCCTTTTACCATGAAATATTTATATTTATATAAATATACATGACTAATTAATATAATATTTATAATTAATTTATTATTATAAAAAGATTAAGTTTTCATACCTTCTTTCCATAATTTTTTTTAAAATTGTGTATGTTACTAACACGTACCTATGACCTTTCGTCACTATCATTTTAATGTTGGTTCATTTTTCATCACCATCATTCATGATTTTTTATAAAGTTATAATTTATATATAAATATTATTTTTTTAGTTAATTATTGATATGGTGATTTTATATAATGATCTATTTTATTATAGTGGTCCTACCAATGTCATTTTTGACACATAAACCGAATATAGTCAAAACACACAATATAAACATAATTGTTTATGTAGTTGTATACAAAATTGTAATTAATGAAATAAAATAATGATAACCATGTAATATGTTATGAATCAAATAAATAATATACATACTATTATTATTCAATAATTTATATAAACATGAAACTAGTTAGACCCAAGATAAGAAATTCTTATTCACATTTCATTCCATGAGGCATATGACATTTAAACAACATACATATTTGTTTTTTACTACCATTTTAATAAATTACATCAAAAATTATTTTAACATCATTTTATATAAAACAATAAATAATTTTTATTCTTTCATGATATTTTTTATTTAATTTTTTCAAAGTAGTATGGGACACATTAGAGCATTTAATGATTATTATATTGTAGAATTATTTTAATAATCATTCAATGGTATTTCCATTATCTGAGGATCACTTATTTTTGTGAACATAATTTGTTATATATGGTGTAAATACTAATAATTTAAAATTTAATGTGTGTATTCAATCATTATAAAATATATATTGAATTTTATTTTTAATAACTTCATCAAAGGGGATTTAAATTTATTGATACAGAATTGTAAATGAATTTTATAACCCAATTTCTATTCATTGGGTTATATACCATACTTATTGTCTTTAATATTCAATTATTATGTGTGTAATAATCTCTTAACTATCTATTATTTTATTTCACTCTTTTTCTATAGATTTTCATTTAAAACCGATAAAATATTCATTGAGAGAGTCTCACATCAAAATTATGGACCTTTAAAGGGTTTAGTTACCATTATCATTTTGGATGGGATTATTTTCAATTTTATTTATATAAGTGGAAATTATTTGATATTTTTCTATTGAACCCCTTAATTTTGTTCTCATATGGGTATTCATGGCCCTTTACATGTTATATTACCATTTTCCCACACTTTGGAATGCCACATGTTTTATAATAACTATATGATAACCCAATTACATTTCAGTCTTTAGTAGAAGAACATTATTTTTTAAAAAACTTTTTTTTCTAAAAAAATTCAATTTTTTTAACCATTATAAAATGATTTATTAAATAATGTTTTGTTATTAATTTTCTTTTTCCAATGTTTTTAAAGGAAACATGTTTTATTTTTCTGATTAATTTAATTTTCTATTCTTCTTACCATGAAAATTGAATGGATTTTTTTATCTCATTGGACATACAAATTTATCCCTCATCATTTTTTAAGCTTACATTTATTGTTAAAAAGTATAAATTTTAAAAGAACTCTTTTTAATAGTTAATTTCAAGTAAAGTTTTTTTAAATGTTTTCTTTTAAATAAAAACTACATTTTCCTCAGAATATTTTTCAAATATATATTTATGGTATTTCAATTCATCAATGACTATAACCCATTTATTATTACTCCACTTGGGATATGTTGTATTGATACCATCCTCATTCTTCCTCAATATGGATTATGAAATATATATCCAAATATATAATTGTAATTCACATCATTAATACTTTGTTAGTCCCATTTAAATAATCAATTTCTTATGATCATTGAACATTGTATTTCACACAATTGTACATATAATTTTTAATGGATATTTTCATTGTAAAAACCATTTAACATTTATTTATAGTGATTAAATTTAACGGTGTTTGTTTTTGGGGGGAAATATTGATAAATCTATATCAATTATTCAATACAGATATTTTATAAGGGATACTATTCATTAATTAAATTGATAACTCAATATGAGGAATGATTTGGAAATGAAATAATGAGTGGGGACCAAACACTATATATCCCCTTGATGTAGAGACATGCACACATTAAGAAAGTTGTTTCTTCAAATTATATCAGATTAAAAATATATTTTATAATAATTTGGGAGTATGTATCTTCAACTTATAGGTTCTCATTTTCTTGAAACATGACATCAAATAATTAAGAACATCAATCATTTTGATTCCGTTATTATTTAGCCATGAGGTTTTTTATCGAAATATCTATGGATTCATTTATTTATCAGTTCACTAATTTAATGTAATGTGTTTCATTTTTTTACATTTCCATTTTGGTTTTTCCTTATCTATTAAATTAAATTAAATGGGTTTCAATTGATTACCTACCAATGTTGTTTATGCACATTATTATCAATTTTTTTATTAAATGGTATGTGTGTTCTGTTATTTAACATTCCATAATTCTCATTATAATTGATTCATTATTTATTCCTATATTATTAACTGTTACCGATAATTTAAGGGAAACCTTATTATGTTACCTTTCATCAAGAATCCAATAAGTGTACTATAAAATATTTGAAGAGGTATAGTAGATAATATAAAGATATTGTCCTCGAAAAGAAAAAAATATGTAATTATTATATTATTTTGTGATATTATTTTCATATTTCAATCTATCTTACTATGAATACTAATTAGTTTTATCCTTTATTACAAGATTCACTTGTATATAATGCAATTTTAATGGTTTCATGACACAATATCTAGGATTTCTGGGGTATTGTCACTAAAAATTGCTTAATGAATTCCATATCCATTTTATTACTAGTAATACAAGGGATATACATATTAAATAATATGATCTTGAACACATCCTAGACAACATATTCGATTTCCTATTGTAGGATCATATTCTTGATATGATTCAATCATTGATTCACATCGCTTTCCAAAACATGTACCATATCGGGAAGCAACCAATATTCATCAACAATAACCCCCGACTCGAAAAAATGAGTGGATTAGACCCAAGATAAATCAATTCAAGGGGATAACGAATAAATTTTACTCTTTCTAAGATTGTCATGTCTATGGTTATTTTACAGATACTATGGACAATTATTTACTATGTCCTCTAGAGCCTGAGAGGCCTGACCATATTATTCTAGATGATCACATGCATTATTTACCCTTTCACATGATATTGGGACACACCACTCAAGAAATATTCATATTAAAAAGCATCCTACATGAAATGGTATATTTTTGGTAAATTAATATTTGTATGGCCACCATAATAAAGGGAATATATTTCCACCACTTCCCCTGAAGAAGGAGGTGAGTGGAAAAAATATGTTTCCAAAATGAACCAAAATTTTGATTTGTGGATGAATCTAAAAATAATAATTATATCACATATTATTCTCTAATAATAGTCATAAAAATTTACTTTTTCACCTGCTGCTTCAACTGAAACACAACTGACATTATCAGCCCCACAAACATCCAAAATCAATCCCTAAAAGAAACATCTCGTGTCGTGATGACTTGGAGAGAGAACACGATGATAAAAATGAATCAGTACCAATGTGGGATTTGAATATCTTCAACATTTTTAAGTCATACATGAAATAATAAGAACCACTCATCCCAATTGAAACACAAAAATTGGTTATCAAAAAATATCTTCATCGGATGGGAAGTTCTGTAACACCCCAAGATTTTATGAGAAATATTATTTTTAATTTCTTGGATATCTAGTGTTGTGTGCTACACCAAGATTATATTGCACTCTGCACAACACCATATTATCTTTTAGTATACTCAAACACTATTCTTTTCCTGTGATGCATGCAAGAGTGACCTTCCTCAATAGTGTGTGTTGTACGCAATACCGAGTTTCAATAAACAACGATATATTATTATAATATAAATATGAACTAGCCGTTATGAATAGTATTAACCTAATTTAAAATTTTATAACATTATAGTTAATCTTAGATATTTTCTATGATGTGGTATGAGAACAAAATCAATTTTTTGAATAACAGAATTATTTTTGAAAAAATGCATTTTTCCAGACATTTAATGGTTCACCAATTTTAAATCTAATTTTTGAAAAGTTTATCAGTTAAATATTACAAAATATACTTTTTTCTTTTTAATCAAGATATAAAAATTGAACAACTTATCATTTATGAATGTTTGAAGATAATTTTCAGTTCTTCTTTTAGTTTTATTGATGGTTTCTTTTTCAGCACAACAGGTAATGTTTCAACATTTCCAACTTTCATCTTGTCTTTCTTTTGGCTCTCCTCACTTCCAGCAGTTGATGTCTCAGCTTCACAGCCAATTCCACTCTTTCCCATTCTTTTGGGTCATTGATCACTAAAAATTATTCCAACCCCATATGAACCACACTTGGCTCTTGCAAGTAATTCTGCATATAAGAATCTTCCCAAATAAATGTTCTTCTTACCCTAATTTTTGGTTGATTATGATTCAATTTTACTCCAAAGAGTAACAAGTTCATCCTAAAGTCCGTCAACAATCATGGTATTCTATTCTAGTTTGGATGAAAGGTAATTTATGACCTTGGCTTGTTCTTCAATTCTGAGCTTTAGTTTCACAACAATATCTATGCTTTTAAGGATTGAAGTCTGAACTCTCACTAGTTCTTCTAGTCTTTCAACTTCTGCTTCAATCTCATCAATATATTCTGATGATTCATCCACCATTTCCTTCCACTTATTGCATCTCTTAAATTTATTCTCATGATTGTAAAAATCATCCTTAATTTGAGTCTTTTAATAACTATTAAGAGTAATTTGATTATCTCTTCATTTATTGATCTAGGGTTCTGACTTTTCAATGGAAGCAATTATAGAAGCATGGATTCCGGTCATAAATTCGGGTTCTTCTTCTTCAGAAATTTCAGTATCCTCATCTACCTCTTCATAGACAAAACTCTTCCTCTATATTTTCATTTTAGATTTGAAGTCTCTCTTTTTGAAAAACCTTTTCAAAGGCTTCTCAATGTTTTCATCTTCACTATATTCACCATAGACCTTCCTTAAACATTGTGAAGATATGTGCCCAACTTTTCCACAATGAAAACATGTGAGAGGTAACTTCCCTTTGAATTTCCCTTTTCCCTTCTAGATTTTCTTTTCACTAATAGAAATAATTTCTTTTTCATAGTTATCATCATAGCTACTATCCTTTGATACTTTCAGTATATCCAAGGCCTGGAATTCCATTTCCTTACTCACATGAGTCGTAGCATCTTCTGTTTTGACTCTCATTTCAAATGCTACCAAGTTGTTCAATATATTATCCAGAGAATGTTTGGAATGATCTCTTTCCACAATGACTAAAACCTTTTCATTATATAGGGGTGGAATTGTTCATAATATTTTCTTTAAAATATCAATGTTTTTGATTTCATCACCTAGAACCTGAATTGCTCCAACCACTAATGTAATTCGATTGAAAAATGAGTCTTCATTCTCATCTGGATGCATCGTCAAATCATCAAACCGACTGTGTAGAAATTTTAATTTTTCCTCCTTCACATTGGTATCTTCTTCATAAATATTTTTTAGTTAATATCAAATGGATTTTTCTGAGGTTAAACTCATCACCTTTAAATAGATCGGATCATAAAGGGCTGCGGTGAGAGCATTCTATGCTTTAGCATCTGCATCAATAATTTTCCTATCGGCATCCACCATAGAGAGCCCTGTTGGTTATAAAACATGAATACCATGGACAGTGGAGAAAAGTTCTTCCATTCCAAGGGATCTTATATGAGATATCATTCTATTCTTCTAGATCTTGAAATTACTTCTATCGAACAGAGGGACTCCCCTGACGTTGACTGCATTCACCATAACGATAAAGGACATATTCAACACCAGCAACCTTTACCCTATAATACCGCTTTTTGGACACCGAGCCACCCTGAGAAGGGAGGGGTGAATCAGGGTGACAATTTTTTCTTTTAAAGTGATGGATCATGCTCCCACATTGGTAGGAACTTGTTAAACCTGTATAATGAATATGATCAGAAAGAAAACATTCACATGCAGAGAGATGAGACAACACTTTTTGCTTTGTTCACCACTAAGGGCTATGTCCAAAGAGAATACAACAAAATGATGTCGGTCGTACCAAATTCCAATAAACATCACTAGATTTTGATTACAAACTTTCGGGCATAGTCACTCTGAATTAACACGGGACACCCTGAGAGGGGAGGGGTGAATCATGGTGACAATTTTTTCTTTTAATGTGATGGATCTTGATCCCACATTGGCAGGAACTTGTTGAACCTGTATGATGATTATGATTAGAAAGAAAACATTCACATGCATAGAGAAGACACAACACATTTTATTTGGTTCACCACTAAGGTCTACGTCCAAGGAGCATACACCAATAAGTTTTCGGTCATACCTAATTCCACTAATCTTCACTAGATGTGGATTACAAATGTTCGGGCATAGTTACTCTGTCCCAGGCTCACTACCTTTACAAAGGTTCAGGGATAGCTCACTGCTTCCCTCAGGTCAATCATGTTGACTCCCCCAGGCTCACTGCCCTTGGTGAAGTCACACTCAGTTTATAGACATGAAGGTCTCTACATCATTGCATAAGAATGCATCCTGTGTTGTATGTAGATGCTCTGTTGAAGTCCAACTCTCACTAGAAGATGAATCTCACTTTGTGCTGAGGGTACCGGGTGATCTTCCTGCTTTCGTGCTGCTTTAAAAAGACAGATGTACTTTAACAACCCGGGTGCGCTTCTCCAAGCCCGGTGTCAAGTTTCAATCTTGGCGCGCAAGTCACTTGTGAGGTACTAATTAGGGACAAAGGTGACACCAAACTACTTCCGTGACACTGCCTCATTCAATACAAAACTTTTGCGACGTTGCTTCTCTAACTCCCCAACTGCCATGGTCGCACAACCAACTATCGACACACAACCTCTACATGCGCGACCCAACAACCACTTGCATGACTCAACCACTTGCGTGACGAGAGCTCAAAAACTCTCTAAGTCTTGAACATGATTAAAAATGATTATGGGTGTTCCTCTAGTTATAGGAAAACTTGACCCCCTACACGGTGGCATGCAAGTCTTCCCTCGGCACGTAGGTTCCAGCGTGCAGCTCATCCTCCCTAGCCTCTATCGCACTACTCACTTGCGCAACCACACAAATACTTGTTCGACCATCTTTCCTTTTCCATATTTTGATGTTATGATCCTGAAAAACAATAGGCCTGAATGATTCCAGTCCTCCTTGGCATCAACACGCAAGTCTTTTCACGGCGCACATGTCACATGGGCGACCAGCCCAAAACATGCACGACCAGCCCAAAACTTGCACGGCCCATATCCCTTTGCCATTTTCCCATGTTTTGATCAAGAAAAACATATGGCGCGCTGGTTTCCTCTTCATCAAGTACATTGGGAAATGACACCACCTTCAATACTATTTTCTGCTTGAACTGTATGATCTCTATGCTGGTACACATTATGAACATCCACTAAGGATTGACAAAAAAAACAAATCATGCACCAAATCATGCATAGAAGACCATGGTTACATCACACTCTATCACAGGCTCACTACCTTTACAAAAGATCAGGGATAGTTCACTGCGTCCCTCGGGTCACTCCAATCAACTCCTCCTAGCTCAATGTCTTTGATGAAGTCCCACACAGTTTATAGATGTTAATGTATCATCATCATCACTAATGAATGCATACATTGTTGTATTTAGATGCTATGTTGATGTCCAACGTCCACCCGAAGCCAAATCTCACTTTGCACCAATGGTATCGGGCAAACTATCAGCTCTCGCGCAACCCCAGAAAAACTAGCCTACTTCAACAACACCTGGTGTGCTTCTCCAAGCTGGTGCACAAGTTTCAAGGATGGTGCTCATGTCCAAGACAAACACTTGCAAGAATATCACTTCTTCAACACCAAACATGCACGACTCACACCCTTTTACCCCCAAACCGATTTTTGCATGCAACTATCAACTATCGCGCTTCTTCAAATTATGGCTTGAAAGTGTCACCAAACCACCTGTGCGACAACTCCTCCACCAACTCCAAACATTCATGACTCTCCTAATTTATCACCCAAATGATCTTGGATGCACATAAAACAACTATCGTTGAACCTCTACTTGTACGACCCTCCACCCCTTTTGCGACCACAACTCGTACATGATGGGAGCTTTGAATTTCTCTTAGTCTGAACTTCATACCAAATGAGGAGGGGTAGACTTGTATTTATTAGCATTTGGACACCCTCTGTGACAGCGCGGAAGTCTCCCCTTAGCGCGCAAGTTTCAGTGCGCATGTCTCTGCCCCTGAAAAAAACGTGCATGACTAACTTCCAAACATGAGCGCCAGTCTCCCTTTGAAATATTTTCATGTTCTAATCTTGAAAAACAAAAGGGGTGAATGTTTCCAAGCCTCCAATAAACGATGTGCAAGTATCATTACCAAAAACCGTGTTTCCCTATTTTTCAATTTTGAAACCCAATAATTTGGAAAGCACAGGAAAATGGTGCCAACTTTAACATTGTTATCTGCTTGTTCTGTATGATTACTTTGCTGGAACACATTCTGAACAACCACTGAGAATTGACAACAAACACAAACCATACTCTAATTAATTGTAACACCCCAAGATTTCATAGTGTGTTATTTCTTCAAAATAATTCAATAACTTGCACTACACACAACACCGAGTTCAATTGCACCATGACTTACCAAAAAAAAATCCATTAAAAGAGGTCATGAATAGCATTAACTACATTTTTAACTTTATATAATCCTTATAATTTTAGAATCCATATTATGAGTTTCTTAGTCATAATGCAAGAACAGATTCATTTTCAGTATTGCACTTTTATCAACTTTTGATAGTGAAACCTTTCTAAATACAATATTTTAAACTTTTTGACTAAATGGAGACATCAAAAAATTTAAAATGAAACATCCCAAGCTTCCACGGTACGCTTTCCTTTGAATAAAACAGTAGCGTGTGTTGTACGCAACGTCGAGTTTTAACACACACCACAACCGATCAAACTAGCCGTTATGAATAGTAATACCTAAATTTTGAAATTATATATATTTTATATTTTGAAATGGACTTCATTTTTGGATTTGGAATATCTAATTTAGCCTAAGGTGAAATTTTGGTACTTTTCGGATAACTTTCATATTTTGATGAATAGTGAAAATTACTAAATTTTAATTAAAAACAACTTTTTTAATCAAAATAATTAATAGTGATAAATTATGAATTTTAGTAGTTTTAAAGTATATTTAGAATATATTTTTACCATTCAATTTAATGTTTATCATTGAACATAATTTTACAATTAAACCGAACATAAACAAGTGTCAATCTTTTGATAGTTATTATCTCTTAAAAACACGCTTTTTGTTTTGACAGCGGGAATTAATTTTAAATTAATTTCTGCCACTTCTGTGTTTTGAATTTAGGAAAATGGATTCCATATTTGGAATCAGGATGTTCAAATTGTGTAAATAGGTAACTTTTATTTTTAGACATTTTGAATAGTTACTGTGGTAAATATTTTATTTACCATGGTTAAAGGGTAAATCCGGTAAATAAGGGTTAAAAAATAATATTATAATAATAAAAAATTACCCTAAAACGTGTCCTAACCTTATTGGTGGACACATACCCGACCATGGGCATCCTTTGGTCAATTTGGGGACCCCTTGGAGCCACTTGTATGTGGTAGGGACACTTTATATTAATAAAGTTAAAATAAAAATAAAAATGGCATAAGCTTACATCTTTTAGAAGAACAATTTTTACATAGGGTTATACATGTTGGATTTTCGATTATAAATATTCATTAGAAAGCTAAAGAGATTTCCTACCTAAGGATATTTTATTTATAATTTTTAGACATTATATAATTTATTTTATTTATGACACAATGATGATGCAGTAATTACTAAAATAGTGAAAAATAAAAATAATTGATCTTATAAACACCCAAATAATTATAATATGAAACTTTTAATGAATTAAACTAATTTTATATGATAATATGATATATTAGTATTGATTTAATTGACTTTGTTCGAAGTAATCAATCTGTTAGGAGTTTCACAAAAATCAACTATTGAATAGTGTCAAAATTGACATAAAAGAGTTCTTAAAACAAATATTATATTATTAATTGATATTAAATTCCTAAAAATCTAAGGTTCGGCCAAGGGACTTATATTATGATAGGTTCCTCATTAATGGACCACTTGGGGGTCGCTTGGATTTATATAGTAAGTTTATTAATAATATTATATAAAAATACAAAGAGACATTGTAAAAGTGAAACTAATTAACTTAGAGTTAATACTTAAAGATAAGGTTAATATAAGTACCCAAACCTGTCTAAATTCTATTGGATGAGTTTTTTTCGACCTATCCACACCTCATCCTTTGAATAGTCAACTTTGGAGCCTTTGTAAACCGAATATGAATTTATTATAAATTAATATTTCTAACTTTTCCAAAGGTGCCCCTCACCCCTCTTATAAAAGGGCACTCCTCCTTCTCATTTCTTCACACCTTCAAAGCCTTTTGGTTCGGCCAAACTCTGCCCAAATACTCTCCCAACATCCCTCAATACAACCTAGAGGCCTTAGTTTGATCAGAAAGCCAACCTAAGGAGCCCTTTTGATCAAATCAAAAGGAAGAACTCGAAGAAGAGGTAATGATTTCACCACCCTTTTCTAAGTTCATTTCTTCTTCCACTTCTTCTTCCTTTGTTCTTACCATTATGAAATAATAACTCCAGTATCTCACATATACTGTGATGTTATTATAAATATGGTACAATCATATTCAGTATTCTATCCACCCTTTGAATAACATGTCACCATACGTGCGTACGTACGGCTTACCGTCTCCACGTCGTGGTGTAATTGTTATTCAATATAATATTATTTGGATGGGTATAATAATGATGTGTAACTCATGTAAATAATAAATATAACATGTTAATAATTCTGTATATATGATATACCATCCATTTATATATTATTTTAATATCAAAAGAATGATATTGTCGCTCGTGCGTACGTACGGACTACCGTCTCCACGAACGCGATGAGATTCATTCTCCATCGTATCAATTCAAGTATAATTATCATTTGATGATTTAAAAATGATGTTTAAGGACTGTATATCATTCTGGATATGAATAAGATACAACAACCATGGCTTATGTAACAAAACATATAAAATAAAATGAGTAAGTTAACTCCCGAAACGACGATAATTCTAAGATATTATTAACAAATCAATGTTAAAAGATCATATATGATATCATACTAATATATATGATTCTTGTATAATTTAATAACAACTATTTCACCATTATACAGGAGGTTAACCTACCCCAACCAAGGAAAAGTACAAGGTAAGGGTTATTTCACAATCTCTTCATTATCCGAGTTTGTATTATACGTAATAATCTACTGGGATCTCTTTATCATCCACATCCATGTTTCTTTGAAATGTATTTCAAAACATTTTTACTATTTACAAGAATATGGGTTAAAGTCATTTATACCCTTGTTTGACTTTTTATAAGAGGTTTATAAAGGAATCTTTCCGTCGTTTTCAAAACAAGGTCCTTTTTAACATTTTCGACTGAATTGAGGTAAGAATGTTTTTTTTAAATTATACGGTGGGTGCGGTTATTTTCCGCCGTTATAAACTCGTCGAAGCTTTCCATACAAGCTTATAAGAATATTTTCAAAGAAAATGTTTTATTTTATATGGATCTTAAATGATTTCAAAATAAAAGGAGATACTTCTTTAAAAAGAATTTTGATTTCATCTATGTCAACATCCTTTGATGGATTTTAAGATTATTTGAAGTTGATTTATTATGATACAAAACTTCTATATTGTATTGAAGGTTTTGTGATATGTTTGACTGTGGATGTGCTATTTTATACCATTCATAGTTTATGGTGAAATTATTGACATTTCGTATGCTAGTTTTAATACGAATGTTTATGTTATGTTTAAACCTTTTCATATGGGAATGCATTGGACTTAATAAGTGACGGGTGGAGCCCGCTATAGCTCCTCGATGCATCGGTAGGTTTCATGAGACAAAATAGTGTCTTGGCACAAGGCCTTGACAAAATCTTATTTGTAGTCTTGGCACGAGGCCTTGGCTATGTGGTTATGATAGTCTGGCATTATGCATTCCAACATTATGAAAGTGGTTATTTATTTTTGCATGTGATTATTCGATTAGTGGAATATCCATGTGAATAAGTAAATGGCATTATTTCATTTTATTTATTCCATACCATGTTGAAAGTTCATGTTTAAAAGGCTTTTGTTTTAGTTATACATTGCCTTAAATGTTTATTCTTATTGATGAAAGTTTCCGCTATATTGTTATCCTTACTGGGCATTTGAGCTCACCCCTTTTCTATGTTTTATTTTTCCCAGGAAGTGAAGATGTAAGTTATGAATGACCTGCAGGGATATTATGAGGGGATTGTAGTGTGGACTGTGGAAACATTATGTTGTTGTAGTAGTTTTTGATTTTATGATGTAATGTAAAACTTATGAATATATCTAGTGTTTCCAAGGCTACTAAACCAATCGGTCTTTCGAGATTTGATCTTTCTTGTGATCATGCCAATGTTATGTAATAATGCACCGACTCTAGGAAACTAGGGTCGGGGCGTTACAGTTGGTATCAGAGGAAGTTTAGTACAAACCTTGGAAGCTAGATTTAGATAAACTCGGATTAGAGCACGTAGACCTAAGATGAACTTTGAGGATTAGTATAGAAGAACTTCCTAGAATTTTGGTATTGTAGAGACTTTGTGAGTTTTGCGAGCAATACATCCCTGTCTGGATACGAGCAGGTAGAGGCGGCTCTGGCACAGATGTACCTAGGGGTAAAACCCGAAAACACCGCTTTGAGCTAGACTCGAACGGGAACTGGTGCACGACAACGGGCCTTGCTGCACTCTTGGTTACGACACTCCCGGGGGATATGCTTAGGATAACTCTCACTTTCTTTACAAATTATTATGAAGGGTTTATGAGTATATACTTCCTCAAAGAAAACATATTTATGATTATGGATTATATCCATAAATAGTTTAATTTATGTTAAGTGTTTTATAAGTATGGGATTATGTATTTTGATTCATAAACTAATCTAGTGTATGCCATTGTTTAGAAATGGCGCCCAGTAGAAGGAATGAGAACTCCAGAAATGCACATGATCCAAAGAGAAGGAAGGATCATATCTTTCCTGGTCTTAAGCTAGAATTTATAAGATAAATAGTCTCCCATGTATTATCATCATATGAAGAAATAATATCATGTGTTGATAAGATAAGTAAAAAGTTTACTGAGTCCTATGGCTTTGAAGGGAAGCAAGAGAAGAAAAGGATAGAAGAGAGAAAGATGGATAAAGGGAAGAGGGAAAAGAAGAATTTTCCCATATGTGGTAACTGTGGAAAGAAACACCCTGGAACTTGCCTGAAAGGAATGGGATTTTGTTATAAGTGTGGTGGAAAAGGGCACAAAGTACATGACTGCAAGGGTAAGAAAATGGTTTCAAATGTACAATGCTTCATTTGCAAGGAGTTTGGACACTATGCGAACCTATGTCCCAGTCATTAGAATATGCCGCAAATGATGTTATTGGATAATAATCAAGTTATGATACTACCACAGATGAAGAGGAATGATTAGAGTTCTTATGTTGATTATGTCCATTGAGTGTTGTACTAACAGTGTACTTGTTATAATAATTATGGAGTATATAAGGATTGTACTGCAGTACTTTTTCATTAAGGACTTGAGATTGTGTGGAGCAAAGAAAAGTGACTCAATAGCAGGATAAGTTTTTGGAAAATATATGGTTGAGAGAATGATAAATCATAATATAGTTCTGATACTGAGGTAGTGATTTTGGAATAATATGTGATTGTTTTGGATAAAATATATTGGATATTCTTGACTACCCTGGAACTGATTAATGATTTGTATATTCCATCATTGTTGGGGTTTAAAACATTTTTGGATTAATGAAGTATATCAAGCTTTCTATATGGAATAAGGGAGCATGAATGTAATCAATAAAGAATATGGTAATTCAGGATGTTTCAGTGTATTAAAAGAATACATGATGAAGGTATTCATATGCTATTACGGGGTAAAAAGGTTCTACATTATGTTTACCTTACTTATAAATGTTGGACTATGAGTTTGGACAGAAGTATTTTGGATAGTTCTAGTTTGGATTATTTTGGATTGTCATAAAAGGACTACCCGGAGGTCGGGCGGCAACCCGTCGCGTCCGGCAAGGCTGCGAGACATGAACCCGCAACCGAAGGGAGACAAGGGTGTATCACCTACCACTGGACCAAGAGATGTCCTGGATTAAATAATGTAGTTTTTTTTAAAAGATCTGATAGATGAATTATAAATTCGTTTATTTTGGAACCCTATACGAATAGTGTAAATAGAAATTTTTACATTCTATTATCTTTTAGAGTGAAAGATGAGTTTGTGGTAGAAATTTATTAAAGGATAAAACTATAATTATAAAGTAAGTATATCTCCTTATGATCTTAGCCAATCTCATAAATAAATTCCTCAACATTAATAAAAGGAACATAGAACAAAAATGATTTCCTAGATGGTACCTTAAATCATCACTAATTTATGGCTTTGGGATTGTTGGCCTTTTCATAGCCATGTTCTCTACCACTCTCCATCAGATAATTGATGGTTAGATTTCTCCTCCATATCCATATTTTCCTATATGGAACCCTAGTATGTGTTATTTTCGCTAATCTTCATACTTTCGACTCTTTATTTTAAATAGAGGCCTCGTTAATTCATTTTTCGATGTGGGATTTCAACAAAGATATTTTGAAACGTCAAAAATGTGTTATCCCAATACCCTATATTTTGTTGAACCGATGGTACTTCAAATCATCATAGATTGATGAGTTTAAGGACCTCAATTATACACTTGTTTGTGATTAATGACCTCAATCACTACCTATAAATATTTACGTTTTTCCTCCGATTATATGTCTCTAATTGCCACCAATGTTCTCCTAATCAAGATCATAATTTGGTGGTGACCCTTTCATTTCTCTTTTCCTCATATTAAGACTAAATTTTAGTAACCCAATTTCCGATGTGGGTTTTCCCACAAATATATTATCTATTTTCAACCTTTTATTTTCTAAGAACAATTTCAAATTGCGAGGACGCAATTTATTGAAGGAGGGGAGAATGTAACACCCCAAGATTTCCTATTGTGTTATTTCTTCAAAATAATTCAATAACTTGCACTACACACAACACCGAGTTCAATTGCACCATGACTTACCAAAAAAAAAATCCATTAAAAGAGGTCATGAATAGCATTAACTACATTTTTAACTTTATATAATCCTTATAATTTTAGAATCCATATTATGAGTTTCTTAGTCATAATGCAAGAACAGATTCATTTTCAGTATTGCACTTTTATCAACTTTTGATAGTGAAACCTTTCTAAATACAATATTTTAAACTTTTTGACTAAATGGAGACATCAAAAAATTTAAAATGAAACATCCCAAGCTTCCACGGTACGCTTTCCTTTGAATAAAACAGTAGCGTGTGTTGTACGCAACGTCGAGTTTTAACACACACCACAACCGATCAAACTAGCTGTTATGAATAGTAATACCTAAATTTTGAAATTATATATATTTTATATTTTGAAATGGACTTCATTTTTGGATTTGGAATATCTAATTTAGCCTAAGGTGAAATTTTGGTACTTTTCGGATAACTTTCATATTTTGATGAATAGTGAAAATTACTAAATTTTAATTAAAAACAACTTTTTTAATCAAAATAATTAATAGTGATAAATTATGAATTTTAGTAGTTTTAAAGTATATTTAGAATATATTTTTACCATTCAATTTAATGTTTATCATTGAACATAATTTTACAATTAAACCGAACATAAACAAGTGTCAATCTTTTGATAGTTATTATCTCTTAAAAACACGCTTTTTGTTTTGACAGCGGGAATTAATTTTAAATTAATTTCTGCCACTTCTGTGTTTTGAATTTAGGAAAATGGATTCCATATTTGGAATCAGGATGTTCAAATTGTGTAAATAGGTAACTTTTATTTTTAGACATTTTGAATAGTTACTGTGGTAAATATTTTATTTACCATGGTTAAAGGGTAAATCCGGTAAATAAGGGTTAAAAAATAATATTATAATAATAACAAATTACCCTAAAACGTGTCCTAACCTTATTGGTGGACACATACCCGACCATGGGCATCCTTTGGTCAATTTGGGGACCCCTTGGAGCCACTTGTATGTGGTAGGGACACTTTATATTAATAAAGTTAAAATAAAAATAAAAATGGCATAAGCTTACATCTTTTAGAAGAACAATTTTTACATAGGGTTATACATGTTGGATTTTCTATTATAAATATTCATTAGAAAGATAAAGAGATTTCCTACATAATGATATTTTATTTATAATTTTTAGACATTATATAATTTATTTTATTTATGACACAATGATGATGCAGTAATTACTAAAATAGTGAAAAATAAAAATAATTGATCTTATAAACACCCAAATAATTATAATATGAAACTTTTAATGAATTAAACTAATTTTCTATGATAATATGATATATTAGGATTGATTTAATTGACTTTGTTCGAAGTAATCAATCTGTTAGGAGTTTCACAAAAATCAACTATTGAATAGTGTCAAAATTGACATAAAAGAGTTCTTAAAAAAAATATTATATTATTAATTGATATTAAATTCCTAAAAATCTAAGGTTCGGCCAAGGGACTTATATTATGATAGGTTCCTCATTAATGGACCACTTGGGGGTCGCTTGGATGTATATAGTAAGTTTATTAATAATATTATATAAAAATACAAAGAGACATTGTAAAAGTGAAACTAATTAACTTAGAGTTAATACTTAAAGATAAGGTTAATATAAGTACCCAAACCTGTCTAAATTCTATTGGATGAGTTTTTTTCGACCTATCCACACCTCATCCTTTGAATAGTCAACTTTGGAGCCTTTGTAAACCGAATATGAATTTATTATAAATTAATATTTCTAACTTTTCCAAAGGTGCCCCTCACCCCTCTTATAAAAGGGCACTCCTCCTTCTCATTTCTTCACACCTTCAAATCCTTTTGGTTCGGCCAAACTCTGCCCAAATACTCTCCCAACATCCCTCAATACAACCTAGAGGCCTTAGTTTGATCAGAAAGCCAACCTAAGGAGCCCTTTTGATCAAATCAAAAGGAAGAACCCGAAGAAGAGGTAATGATTTCACCACCCTTTTCTAAGTTCATTTCTTCTTCCACTTCTTCTTCCTTTGTTCTTACCATTCTGAAATAATAAATCCAGTATCTCACATATACTGTGATGTTATTATAAATATGGTACAATCATATTCATTATTCTATCCACCCTTTGAATAACATGTCACCATACGTGCGTACGTACGGCTTACCGTCTCCACGTCGTGGTGTAATTGTTATTCAATATAATATTATTTGGATGGGTATAATAATGATGTGTAACTCATGTAAATAATAAATATAACATGTTAATAATTCTGTATATATGATATACCATCCATTTATATATTATTTTAATATCAAAAGAATGATATTGTCGCTCGTGCGTACGTACGGACTACCGTCTCCACGAACGCTATGAGATTCATTCTCCATCGTATCCATTCAAGTATAATTATCATTTGATGATTTAAAAATGATGTTTAAGGACTGTATATCATTCTGGATATGAATAAGATACAACAACCATGGCTTATGTAACAAAACATATAAAATAAAATGAGTAAGTTAACTCCCGAAAGGACGATAATTCTAAGATATTATTAACAAATCAATGTTAAAAGATCATATATGATATCATACTAATATATATGATTCTTGTATAATTTAATAACAACTATTTCACCATTATACAGGAGGTTAACCTACCCCAACCAAGGAAAAGTACAAGGTAAGGGTTATTTCACAATCTCTTCATTATCCGAGGTTGTATTATACGTAATAATCTACTGGGATCTCTTTATCATCCACATCCATGTTTCTTTGAAATGTATTTCAAAACATTTTTACTATTTACAAGAATATGGGTTAAAGTCATTTATACCCTTGTTTGACTTTTTATAAGAGGTTTATAAAGGAATCTTTCCGTCGTTTTCAAAACAAGGTCCTTTTTAACATTTTCGACTGAATTGAGGTAAGAATGTTTTTTTTAACTTATACGGTGGGTGCGGTTATTTTCCGCCGTTATAAAATCGTCGAAGCTTTCCATACAAGCTTATAAGAATATTTTCAAAGAAAATGTTTTATTTTATATGGATCTTAAATGATTTCAAAATAAAAGGAGATACTTCTTTAAAAAGAATTTTGATTTCATCTATGTCAACATCCTTTGATGGATTTTAAGATTATTTGAAGTTGATTTATTATGATACAAAACTTCTATATTGTATTGAAGGTTTTGTGATATGTTTGACTGTGGATGTGCTATTTTATACCATTCATAGTTTATGGTGAAATTATTGACATTTCGTATGCTAGTTTTTATACGAATGTTTATGTTATGTTTAAACCTTTTCATATGGGAATGCATTGGACTTAATAAGTGACGGGTGGAGCCCGCTATAGCTCCTTGATGCATCGGTAGGTCTCATGAGACAAACTAGTGTCTTGGCACAAGGCCTTGACAAAATCTTATTTGTAGTCTTGGCACGAGGCCTTGGCTATGTGGTTATGATAGTCTGGCATTATGCATTCCAACATTATGAAAGTGGTTATTTATTTTTGCATGTGATTATTCGATTAGTGGAATATCCATGTGAATAAGTAAATGGCATTATTTCATTTTATTTATGCCATACCATGTTGAAAGTTCATGTTTAAAAGGCTTTTGTTTTAGTTATACATTGCCTTAAATGTTTATTCTTATTGATGAAAGTTTCCGCTATATTGTTATCCTTACTGGGCATTTGAGCTCACCCCTTTTCTATGTTTTATTTTTCCCAGGAAGTGAAGATGTAAGTTATGAATGACCTGCAGGGATATTATGAGGGGATTGTAGTGTGGACTGTGGAAACATTATGTTGTTGTAGTAGTTTTTGATTTTATGATGTAATGTAAAACTTATGAATATATCTAGTGTTTCCAAGGCTACTAAACCAATCGGTCTTTCGAGATTTGATCTTTCTTGTGATCATGCCAATGTTATGTAATAATGCACCGACTCTAGGAAACTAGGGTCGGGGCGTTACAGTTGGTATCAGAGGAAGTTTAGTACAAACCTTGGAAGCTAGATTTAGATAAACTCGGATTAGAGCACGTAGACCTAAGATGAACTTTGAGGATTAGTATAGAAGAACTTCCTAGAATTTTGGTATTGTAGAGACTTTGTGAGTTTTGCGAGCAATACATCCCTGTCTGGATACGAGCAGGTAGAGGCGGCTCTGGCACAGATGTACCTAGGGGTAAAACCCGAAAACACCGCTTTGAGCTAGACTCGAACGGGAACTGGTGCACGACAACGGGCCTTGCTGCACTCTTGGTTACGACACTCCCGGGGGATATTCTTAGGATAACTCTCACTTTCTTTACAAATTATTATGAAGGGTTTATGAGTATATACTTCCTCAAAGAAAACATATTTATGATTATGGATTATATCCATAAATAGTTTAATTTATGTTAAGTGTTTTATAAGTATGGGATTATGTATTTTGATTCATAAACTAATCTAGTGTATGCCATTGTTTAGAAATGGCGCCCAGTAGAAGGAATGAGAACTCCAGAAATGCACATGATCCAAAGAGAAGGAAGGATCATATCTTTCCTGGTCTTAAGCTAGAATTTATAAGAGAAATAGTCTCCCATGTATTATCATCATATGAAGAAATAATATCATGTGTTGATAAGATAAGTAAAAAGTTTACTGAGTCCTATGGCTTTGAAGGGAAGCAAGAGAAGAGAAGGATAGAAGAGAGAAAGATGGATAAAGGGAAGAGGGAAAAGAAGAATTTTCCCATATGTGGTAACTGTGGAAAGAAACACCCTGGAACTTGCCTGAAAGGAATGGGAGTTTGTTATAAGTGTGGTGGAAAAGGGCACAAAGTACATGACTGCAAGGGTAAGAAAATGGTTTCAAATGTACAATGCTTCATTTGCAAGGAGTTTGGACACTATGCGAACCTATGTCCCAGTCATCAGAATATGCCGCAAATGATGTTATTGGATAATAATCAAGTTATGATACTACCACAGATGAAGAGGAATGATTAGAGTTCTTATGTTGATTATGTCCATTGAGTGTTGTACTAACAGTGTACTTGTTATAATAATTATGGAGTATATAAGGATTGTACTGTAGTACTTTTTCATTAAGGACTTGAGATTGTGTGGAGCAAAGAAAAGTGACTCAATAGCAGGATAAATTTTTGGAAAATATATGGTTGAGAGAATGATAAATCATAATATAGTTCTGATACTGAGGTAGTGATTTTGGAATAATATGTGATTGTTTTGGATAAAATATATTGGATATTCTTGACTACCCTGGAACTGATTAATGATTTGTATATTCCATCATTGTTGGGGTTTAAAACATTTTTGGATTAATGAAGTATATCCAGCTTTCTATATGGAATAAGGGAGCATGAATGTAATCAATAAAGAATATGGTAATTCAGGATGTTTCGGTGTATTAAAAGAATACATGATGAAGGTATTCATATGCTATTACGGGGTAAAAAGGTTCTACATTATGTTTACCTTACTTATAAATGTTGGACTATGAGTTTGGACAGAAGTATTTTGGATAGTTCTAGTTTGGATTATTTTGGATTGTCATAAAAGGACAACCCGGAGGTCGGGCGGCAACCCGTCGCGTCCGGCAAGGCTGCGAGACTTGAACCCGCAACCGAAGGGAGACAAGGGTGTATCACCTACCACTGGACCAAGAGATGTCCTGGATTAAATAATGTAGTTTTTTTTAAAAGATCTGATAGATGAATTATAAATTCGTTTATTTTGGAACCCTATACGAATAGTGTAAATAGAAATTTTTACATTCTATTATCTTTTAGAGTGAAAGATGAGTTTGTGGTAGAAATTTATTAAAGTATAAAACTATAATTATAAAGTAAGTATATCTCCTTATGATCTTAGCCAATCTCATAAATAAATTCCTCAACATTAATAAAAGGAACATAGAACAAAAATGTTTTCCTAGATGGTACCTTAAATCATCACTAATTTATGGCTTTGGGATTGTTGGCCTTTTCATAGCCATGTTCTCTACCACTCTCCATCAGATAATTGATGGTTAGATTTCTCCTCCATATCCATATTTTCCTATATGGAACCCTAGTATGTGTTATTTTCGCTAATCTTCATACTTTCGACTCTTTATTTTAAATAGAGGCCTCGTTAATTCATTTTTCGATGTGGGATTTCAACAAAGATATTTTGAAACGTCAAAAATGTGTTATCCCAATACCCTATATTTTGTTGAACCGATGGTACTTCAAATCATCATAGATTGATGAGTTTAAGGACCTCAATTATACACTTGTTTGTGATTAATGACCTCAATCACTACCTATAAATATTTACGTTTTTCCTCCGATTATATGTCTCTAATTGCCACCAATGTTCTCCTAATCAAGATCATAATTTGGTGGTGACCCTTTCATTTCTCTTTTCCTCATATTAAGACTAAATTTTAGTAACCCAATTTCCGATGTGGGTTTTCCCACAAATATATTATCTATTTTCAACCTTTTATTTTCGAAGAACAATTTCAAATTGCGAGGACGCAATTTATTGAAGGAGGGGAGAATGTAACACCCCAAGATTTCATATTGTGTTATTTCTTCAAAATAATTCAATAACTTGCACTACACACAACACCGAGTTCAATTGCACCATGACTTACCAAAAAAAAATCCATTAAAAGAGGTCATGAATAGCATTAACTACATTTTTAACTTTATATAATCCTTATAATTTTAGAATCCATATTATGAGTTTCTTAGTCATAATGCAAGAACAGATTCATTTTCAGTATTGCACTTTTATCAACTTTTGATAGTGAAACCTTTCTAAATACAATATTTTAAACTTTTTGACTAAATGGAGACATCAAAAAATTTAAAATGAAACATCCCAAGCTTCCACGGTACGCTTTCCTTTGAATAAAACAGTAGCGTGTGTTGTACGCAACGTCGAGTTTTAACACACACCACAACCGATCAAACTAGCCGTTATGAATAGTAATACCTAAATTTTGAAATTATATATATTTTATATTTTGAAATGGACTTCATTTTTGGATTTGGAATATCTAATTTAGCCTAAGGTGAAATTTTGGTACTTTTCGGATAACTTTCATATTTTGATGAATAGTGAAAATTACTATATTTTAATTAAAAACAACTTTTTTAATCAAAATAATTAATAGTGATAAATTATAAATTTTAGTAGTTTTAAAGTATATTTAGAATATATTTTTACCATTCAATTTAATTTTTATCATTGAACATAATTTTACAATTAAACCGAACATAAACAAGTGTCAATCTTTTGATAGTTATTATCTCTTAAAAACACGTTTTTTGTTTTGACAGCGGGAATTAATTTTAAATTAATTTCTGCCACTTCTGTGGTTTGAATTTAGGAAAATGGATTCCATATTTGGAATCAGGATGTTCAAATTGTGTAAATAGGTAACTTTTATTTTTAGACATTTTGAATAGTTACTGTGGTAAATATTTTATTTACCATGGTTAAAGGGTAAATCCGGTAAATAAGGGTTAAAAAATAATATTATAATAATAAAAAATTACCCTAAAACGTGTCCTAACCTTATTGGTGGACACATACCCGACCATGGGCATCCTTTGGTCAATTTGGGGACCCCTTGGAGCCACTTGTATGTGGTAGGGACACTTTATATTAATAAAGTTAAAATAAAAATAAAAATGGCATAAGCTTACATCCTTTAGAAGAAGAATTTTTACATAGGGTTATACATGTTGGATTTTCGATTATAAATATTCATTAGAAATCTAAAAAGATTTACTACATAATGATATTTTATTTATAATTTTTAGACATTATATAATTTATTTTATTTATGACACAATGATGATGCAGTAATTACTAAAATAGTGAAAAATAAAAATAATTGATCTTATAAACACCCAAATAATTATAATATGAAACTTTTAATGAATTAAACTAATTTTCTATGATAATATGATATATTAGGATTGATTTAATTGACTTTGTTCGAAGTAATCAATCTTTTAGGAGTTTCAAAAAAATCAACTATTGAATAGTGTCAAAATTGACATAAAAGAGTTCTTAAAACAAATATTATATTATTAATTGATATTAAATTCCTAAAAATCTAAGGTTCGGCCGAGAGACTTATATTATGATAGGTTCCTCATTAATGGACCACTTGGGGGTCGCTTGGATGTATATAGTAAGTTTATTAATCATATTATATAAAAATACAAAGAGACATTGTAAAAGTGAAACTAATTAACTTAGAGTTAATACTTAAAGATAAGGTTAATATAAGTACCCAAACCTGTCTAAATTCTATTGGATGAGTTTTTTTCGACCTATCCACACCTCATCCTTTGAATAGTCAACTTTGGAGCCTTTGTAAACCGAATATGAATTTATTATAAATTAATATTTCTAACTTTTCCAAAGGTGCCCCTCACCCCTCTTATAAAAGGGCACTCCTCCTTCTCATTTCTTCACACCTTCAAAGCCTTTTGGTTCGGCCAAACTCTGCCCAAATACTCTCCCAACATCTTTCAATACAACCTAGAGGCCTTAGTTTGATCAGAAAGCCATCCTATGGAGCCCTTTTGATCAAATCAAAAGGAAGAACCCGAAGAAGAGGTAATGATTTCACCACCCTTTTCTAAGTTCATTTCTTCTTCCACTTCTTCTTCCTTTGTTCTTACCATTCTGAAATAATAACTCCAGTATCTCACATATACTGTGATGTTATTATAAATATGGTACAATCATATTCAGTATTCTATCCACCCTTTGAATAACATGTCACCATACGTGCGTACGTACAGCTTACCGTCTCCACGTCGTGGTGTAATTGTTATTCAATATAATATTATTTGGATGGGTATAATAATGATGTGTAACTCATGTAAATAATAAATATAACATGTTAATAATTCTGTATATATGATATACCATCCATTTATATATTATTTTAATATCAAAAGAATGATATTGTCGCTCGTGCGTACGTACGGACTACCGTCTCCACGAACGCGATGAGATTCATTCTCCATCGTATCCATTCAAGTATAATTATCATTTGATGATTTAAAAATGATGTTTAAGGACTGTATATCATTCTGGATATGAATAAGATACAACAACCATGGCTTATGTAACAAAACATATAAAAGAAAATGAGTAAGTTAACTCCCGAAACGACGATAATTCTAAGATATTATTAACAAATCAATGTTAAAAGATCATATATGATATCATATTAATATATATGATTCTTGTATAATTTAATAACAACTATTTCACCATTATATAGGAGGTTAACCTACCCCAACCAAGGAAAAGTACAAGGTAAGGGTTATTTCACAATCTCTTCATTATCCGAGGTTGTATTATACGTAATAATCTACTGGGATTTCTTTATCATCCACATCCATGTTTCTTTGAAATGTATTTCAAAACATTTTTACTATTTACAAGAATATGGGTTAAAGTCATTTATACCCTTGTTTGACTTTTTATAAGAGGTTTATAAAGGAATCTTTCCGTCGTTTTCAAAACAAGGTCCTTTTTAACATTTTCGACTGAATTGAGGTAAGAATGTTTTTTTTAACTTATACGGTGGGTGCGGTTATTTTCCGCCGTTATAAAATCGTCGAAGCTTTCCATACAAGCTTATAAGAATATTTTCAAAGAAAATGTTTTATTTTATATGGATCTTAAATGATTTCAAAATAAAAGGAGATACTTCTTTAAAAAGAATTTTGATTTCATCTATGTCAACATCCTTTGATGGATTTTAAGATTATTTGAAGTTGATTTATTATGATACAAAACTTCTATATTGTATTGAAGGTTTTGTGATATGTTTGACTGTGGATGTGCTATTTTATACCATTCATAGTTTATGGTGAAATTATTGACATTTCGTATGCTAGTTTTAATACGAATGTTTATGTTATGTTTAAACCTTTTCATATGGGAATGCATTGGACTTAATAAGTGACGGGTGGAGCCCGCTATAGCTCCTCGATGCATCGGTAGGTCTCATGAGACAAACTAGTGTCTTGGCACAAGGCCTTGACAAAATCTTATTTGTAGTCTTGGCACGAGGCCTTGGCTATGTGGTTATGATAGTCTGGAATTATGCATTCCAACATTATGAAAGTGGTTATTTATTTTTGCATGTGATTATTCGATTAGTGGAATATCCATGTGAATAAGTAAATGTCATTATTTCATTTTATTTATGCCATACCATGTTGAAAGTTCATGTTTAAAAGGGTTTTTTTTTAGTTATACATTGCCTTAAATGTTTATTCTTATTGATGAAAGTTTCCGCTATATTGTTATCCTTACTGGGCATTTGAGCTCACCCCTTTTCTATGTTTTATTTTTCCCAGGAAGTGAAGATGTAAGTTATGAATGACCTGCAGGGATATTATGAGGGGATTGTAGTGTGGACTGTGGAAACATTATGTTGTTGTAGTAGTTTTTGATTTTATGATGTAATGTAAAACTTATGAATATATCTAGTGTTTCCAAGGCTACTAAACCAATCGGTCTTTCGAGATTTGATCTTTCTTGTGATCATGCCAATGTTATGTAATAATGCACCGACTCTAGGAAACTAGGGTCGGGGCGTTACATTAATACATAGAACGACCATGGTTCCAACAATCATATATATTATTATGGTTTTGTTACTAGTTAATAATATTTTTAAACCCACTTTACATGAGTTTCAGGCATGTATACAAGAAACTAGACCTAAGGTAAGGGATAATTTTTCAAATCTCATTTTTATCTAATATTTTGTATGTGTAAGTATTTACGAGGATTATATTTTTCAACCATGTCTATAAAAATGTTTTTCATAAACTTCTTAATATTTCATTACATGTTTCATTTAAAATCACGCTTACCCCTCTTTGACTTTTACATTGTGTTATAAAAGGAATCTTTATTTTGTTTTTCATAAAAGGAACTAGTTGAATTTTCTGGAAAACATACAAAGAGAATGTTGTTATAACTTATATTGCATGAATGAATTTTTACAGTTTCATAACGACTTATTTTAATGAAGCTTCCTCTATATAATTTCACGATTATTTTCAACAGAATACTTTTAATTAAAAATTTCATGGAATTTTTAGAAAATAAAATGATTTTGAAGATGAATGTATATTTTCCCCAAGAATTCATTTCAAGTGTTTTATCAAAAATATATTCAATCTATGAAGACATCACTTAATATTTTTATGTTTCATGTAAAATGTCACAATTATTTACATGGTTTTATTTTTCATATGATTAAATGATATATATTTCATTTAAATGAATTATGTTATTATGGGATGATGTTTATGAAACTCATTTTATTCGTTGGGTTATTATGAATCATATATGTTAATTTTGTGGCACATGACAGAATAATTTCATAATGAGATAGGAGATATGTATATCTCCCTACAATGAATTGGGTAAATATTTATATCTCATGAGATAGACATGGCTAGAACAACAAGTTATTCTGGTTCAGTGATACAAGACTAGAACGAGGAGTGAACTAGGTTCAGTAATGACCTTTGTCCACTATGATGTTCTTGGAAGTAATTCATTGACAACTATGGAAATCATTTCACGTTCTTAATGGATTCCACAATTACATGTGTTATTCCCAATCTATTTTAGCCTGAATAATGTTCATTTATGATCTATGCCTTATGTACTGCCATGTTTTATGTCATTGCTCAAAATTTTATGTTTAGATTTTGTGCTCATGTTTTTACGTTCAAATTTTTATGGATTGTTTTAGGTTCTCCATGATTACCCTTCCTGAGCATTTGAGCTCACCGTTTTTATGTTTTATTTTACCGATGATATAAATAAAAATTTTAGGTAAAACAAAAATGGGATGAACTTTATGGGAGATGTTGAAGATCATTCACCATGATTAGAAATTTTGATCTGAGGTTCCAAAGACACTAAACTAATACAGTCTATGGGATTTTTTTTATTATGTATTAAGTATTCCCCAAAAGTAATGTAATATTCATGTACATCAAGCTTTGGGTATCTACAATTGGTATCAGAGCAATAGTTTAGTTAAACAATGGAAACTAGTATGCGAAAACATTAGTGAGATCCCTAGAGATATTTTTAAGGTATGTCTAGAGATGTCTCTAAGGTTAAGTATAGGTATAGGTTGTATTCCTAGAATTACGGTACCAATCTTAGAATTAAAACTAATATGTTATATATGGAAGGTAATCCCCCTTTATTATTTTGTTTTCCTAGCAAGATTTTTCCCTATCATACAATACTTATTGGGGTTTAGATGATGGTTGGAACCCGAAAGAACCGTGTTGATCAATGTAATGCACAATGAAATGATTTTCCTCCTGAACAAACCAGTGTTAAGGGAGATGGATTGAAAAATCTTATTGTTATACTTACACAAGCTATTAATCATTCTGGGCTTCCAAATGAGTAGAGAAGAGAATAATATTCCATTGAGTCATTTATGAGGAAACATCCATCTTCTTTCAATGGGTCTTCTAATACACTTGTTGTTGAACAATGGATCAGTGCCATTGAAAATATATATTCTGTACATTTCTGTATAGAGCATGAAAAGTTCATTTTGGCTGTTTACCGGTTATAAGGTGAAGCACACTAGTGGTGGACTCTAATTAAAAATACAAGTGCCCAAGATGAAATTTAATCTATGAAATGGGATGAGTTCAAGAACGTGTTTTTCAATAAGTACATCTCTCATTTTCTTCGAAATATGATGTAAAAGTAGTTCCTTGAGCTTAAGTAAAAAGATGTTCATTCTTTAGGTATATACGAAGCGAATTTTACAAGGATTGAAATGTATGTATATGGATTTATCATCCAACCTAAAAGTAATGTTGATCGATTCTTTATTGGATTAAAACCAATTCTTTGAATGGAATTTTCTATAAGAGATTTCAATACCTATGAATAAATTTTTCATTGGGATATCAAGGTAGGTCTGGAAGTTGGTGTTACACATAAATCTCATGGTCTTGACAACAAATGAAAGATGGAGTTCAAAGAAAAATCTCAGAACAATTTTGAAAAAAAGGTGGATGTTTTTTTATGCTCAATGTATGGAATGTATCATGGTGGAGATTGTATAAAAGGTACTAGAACATGAATCAAGTGTGTAAAATATGGTTATCGAGTAGCTGAGTGTCGAAGTAATGGGAAAAAAGTTTCTAATGACGTGAATAGAGAAAAGACTACAGAGAATGCTCCGCCAACACTTCAATTCATCATGTTCAAGGAAATGGGGCTTTATATTAATCAATGCCCTAATCCAAGGTTTAATGATGATCAATGTGAGAAAAATATTAAGTAAAAGGACAAAGGTAAGTCACATGCGATCACTATTTGTGATGTTGCGGGAATTGAACACACAACCGAAGTGCGACATGCCTTTATCACCTACCACTAGCCTACAGGAAGTCCCTGGTAGGTAGAAAATAGTTTTATTTTTTTAAGCGGTATGATATATGAAGTATAAGCACACTTTGATAACCATTTATGATTAATCTCACCATAAGATGGACTTATGTATATAAATTTTTCTAACCTTATGTTTGAGACAAATGGAATGTCCTATCATTCTATCGCATGATTTTCTAACACTTCATAGAAGCCAAATTCAACTTCATTTCTTTAAGAGATGAATTTGAAATTGTTCGACGCACAAAAAATAGTGATAATGATTGAAAATCAAGTAAGTCTATTAATTAAATAAATTCTTCATCATTAGGGAAATGATCTTGAAAAACACAAAGGATGTCCATGTACCCTCATATCTGATGAATCAGATGGTACCTTAGATCTTTACAAATTTATGGCTTTGTGATTGTTTTCTTTTTTCATAGCCATTTATCTACCACTCTTCATCAGAACATGATGAATATATTTCTCTTCTATATCCATATATTCACCTTTGTTCTCCTATGTGGAAACCTTGTGATGAGTTAATTTGGGTAACTATTACATTTCTTACATTACTTTTTAAAATTTATTTTTAGTATTCCTTTTTACATTGTGGGATTCTATTCATGTTTTAAATGATTTTTAAACCTCTTGAATTTCGTGGGCGAAATTCATTTTAAGGTGTGTAGAATATAACACCCCACGATTTTATGTGAAATATTATTTTTAATTTCATTGATGCCTTGTGTTGTACGGTACACCAAGATTATATTGAACTATAAACAACACTGTATTATCTAGTAGTATACACAAACACTATTCCTGGCATGTGTTTCACACAAGAGCGACCTTCCTCAACAGTGTGTGTTGTACGCAATACCGAGTTTCACTAAACAATGACATATTTTTATAATATTAAAATGATCTAGATTTTATGAATATAATTATCCTTATTTTGAATTCTATAACATTTATTTCACCTTACACATTTTATAGAATGAAGTATGAGAATAAAATCATTTTTTTGAATAAAAGAACTATTTTTTAAAAAATGCAGTTTTGCCGCTATTTGATGGCGCACCCATTTTAAATCTAGTTGTTGAAAAGTTTATAATTTAAATTTTACAAAATAATCTTTTTATTTTTAATTACGATATAAACATTTACATTGGATAATTTTTTGATATTTTTCTGACAACGTTTTTATTTTGATGAATAGTAAAAACACGCTAAATTTTACACAAAAACAACTTTTTTCATCAAGATAATTTATATGGATAAATTATAATAGTAAATTTTTTTAAAGAATAAATAGAATATATTTTTACTATTGAATATAATTTATGTCATTATCATTGATTTTACATTGAATTTGTAGATTAAATCAATTCAATCTTTTGCAATGTTTTAAACAAAAACCCGTTTTTTAGAAAATGGGAATAATTTTAAATTAATTACTGAAAATTATATGTTTTGAATCTGGAAAAATGGATTTGAAATTTTTAATAATTAGGTAAAAATTATGTTAATAGGTTAAATTTATTTTTGTGCATTATGAATAGTTACTACGGTAAATTTTATTTACCACAGTTAAAGGTAAATCGGGTAATTAAGGGTAAATATAAGATTATAAAATTACCCAAACACCTTAAAAAATTACATTTGATTAATAAAAGTAGACCCATATCACCTAAGGGTCGAAATAGATTCATTTTGTTGACTTCTGACCATGAAAATGATGCAATTATTATTAAAACCAAAGAAAGTGACATCATGTCACTCTCTTATATTTTATAGGTGTAATAATTTTAATTTAGTGATAAACTCCATAAAACCTAAAATATAAATAGTCTCCAGAAATATAATAGATTTATATACATCATTAGAATTTATTTATAAATTTTTGGGATTAAATAATTGTCATTAATGGTGACACAATAGTGATGCGGAAAATGTTTATTTAGTGAAAAATCAATAATATTTTTTTTATTAAACTAGTAGTGACCATAAAAGACAAAAAAACTATCCAAAACATTCTGGCCATGTAAATATAAACCATAATCATCCAATTTTAGAATAGTTGACCATTTTCAGCCTTCTAAAATTGATTATGCCAGTCAAATTATTTGACACTAAATGATGTCAAAGTTGTCACAATCATGATTTAATAAATATAACTATTTAAATGTTTTGATTTTAAGATGATAAATTTGAGTAAAAGTATTATTAGGAATGATATTAGATTTATCTAAGTCATAGTATTTTAGTTTTAATTTTTATACACAAATAACTTTATTAAATAATTATACAAAAAAGATGTACTAATTATTTTATTAAGGGAAATATCAAATAAATGTTTTTAAAAATATTAAAAAAAAGTTATATGAACAAATTAATGTTCTCCATGAATTTTTTATATGAAAATGACATGTTATAAATCTATTATATATATTTTTGAATATATCCTCTGTCTCGACTTTATATAAATTCAAATAAATGAATAGTTTCAAAATTGATATTATTGTTATTTTATAAAAATATCATATTATGAAATTGTTTAAAAATATAAAAAATATTTAAAAATTATAAATTTAAATTTAAATGGTATAAAATGTCATAAATTATCCAATTATTTAAAAATCACAACACATAAGTAATTATTTATAAAAATATAAAATTTAGAATATTATAACGACAAATAAAATTAAATAGATAAAATAATGATAAATATAGTTGGTAAGGTTTAAAATAAATTCCAAACATGTTTAAATTTTTTTGTATGATGATATTACAACCCTATCTCATATCATATTCTGATTTGAGTCAATTTTTTCAGTTTTTATGTGGGGCTACATTTTATTATTAATTAATATTTTTGAGGTTTCCAAAGGTGCCCCTCTCCTCCCTTATAAAAGTGCACCTCCTACATCTCCTCTTCACACAAATTTGAGCCTTAAATCTCGGCCAAACCCTACCCATTACTCCTATAAACTTCCCAAGTAACATCTTCGAGGTTATGGTCTTCTCAAAAGATCGTATCTAGTCCATTAAGAAAAATATTAAAGGAGGTGTATCGAAGAAGAGGTAATTTCTTCTGCTGAATCTTCCAAGTTTCTTTATTCTTCTACTTCATCTTCTATATCTATTTCATTATAAAATAATAAAATAAGTATAAATAATATACTGATATGTATTTATGAATTTTATACAACCCCATTTCACCTTCTATCCATCCTATGGAAGACGAAATCACAACATGTGCGTATGTATGAAATACCGTTTCCACGCCGTGGTGTAATCTGTTTTGCACCACCACCTTAATTGGATGGGTATAATGGTGTAAATAATAAAGATATATGGTTATTATAACATCATATTGATTTTGATAAATTATATCATCAGTCCAATTCAATTCAATAATTATGGGAACGATATCATCACTCGTGCGTACGTACGGATTGCCGTCTCCATGACGCTATGAAATTCATTTTCCATGTTAACCATTCAAAAATGATTATAAAGTATATATAATAAATAATAATTAATGATATGAAAAAATAATGATACACTATTTATGTACATATATGTTTTATTTACATAATTCCATTCAATTCAATAAGGAAACGAAAACATCATTCATGAGTACCTATGCCCAACCATCTCCATGAATGGTGTATTTCATTCCATTTATCAATCTATCATATATATTTATATGATGAATATATATTATATGCAAAACATGTTTTAAATTCTTGAATAATGTTAATATGGATATAAATAATAATATCAAGAACAACAAGTCCAAACACGTATGACAAATGAAACGATTTTACACAAAACACTGCTTTAACATAGAATTGACAAAAGAACTTGTAATATAATGAAATAAGTGAATCATATATGTTAAGAATAATATTTTTATGGTTCTTTTACAAGTTAATAATATGTTTAAACCCAATATACAGGTGTTTCAGACACATACAAAAGATGTTGGACCTAAGTTAAGGGATTATTTTTCAAATCTCATTTTTATCTGAGATTGCTTATATGTAAGTATTTACTAGGATTATATTTTTCATCCCAGTCTATAAAAATGTTTTTCATAAAGTTTTTAATATTCTTATATGTATTTTTGAAGTCATTTTTCCCCCTATTTGACTTTTAAATTGATTTATGGAACAAATCTTTCTTTTATTAACTATACGAGGAACTTTTTGACTTTTCCGGCAAAAGTACAAGGAGAATGTTTTTTTAACTTATACAGCGTGAATAAAATTTTACAGTTTCATAAAGAATTATTTCAATGATTCTTACTATACAAAATTTCATGATTATTTTAATCAAAAACAATATCATTTAAAATTTCACGGCATTTTGAGAAACGAAAATGATTTTGAAGAAGAAAGGAAATTTTTTTCCCCAAGAATTCATGCCAAGTGTTTTATCAAAACTATTTTCTATCTAAGAGGAAATCACCTAGTATGTTTATTTTTCAAGTATAAATTCTCTATTATTTACATGATTTTATTTTTCTTATGATGAAATGATATCCATTTCTTTTAAATGAATTATGTTAGGATGTGATGATGTTTATGAAACTCATTTTATTCATTGGGTTATTATGAATGATGTATGTTTATTTTGTGGCACACGAACAAATGATTTCATTATGAGATTGGTGGCACCTATATCTTCCTCCAATTCATTGGGTAAAGATTTATATCTCATGAGATAGACCTGGATGTAAATACATGTTAATCTGGTTCAGTGATACATGACTGGAACGAGGAGTGAACTCGGTTCAGTAATGGACTTTGTCCACTATGATGGTCTTGGCAGTAATTCATTGTATACTATATAAATCATATCATATTCTTAATGGATTCCACAATTACATGTTATATTCCCATTCAAGTTTATCAGGATTAATTTCCCTTTAAGATTTATGGCTTATGTACTGCCATGTTTTATGTCATTGCTCATGATTTTGATGTTTAGATATTATGATCATGTTTTTACGTTCAAATGTTTTTGAATTGTTTAATGTTCTCCATGTTTACACATACTGAGCATTTGAGCTCACCCTTTTTATGTTTTCTTTTCCCTGGGTTATAAATAAAAGTTTTAGATAAAACAAAAGGGGATGACCATTATGGGAGACGTTGAAGATCTTTCACCATGATTAGAATATTTTGTTCTGAGTTTCCAAAGACACTAAACTAATACTATCTTTGGGAGTTTTTTTAATTATGTATTTAGTATTCCAAAAAATTAATAGAATATTCATGTACGTCAAGCTTTGGTTCTCTACAAGATCATCATTGGTTTCCTTAATATCACTCACTTTATGGACCGACTCTCCCATGATGAGTATGGATTTGAACTCGAGTTCCCAAAATATAATTGAGGAACTATAGGTAGAGTCTGCATGATCCAATGATACTGTACATGATGCAATAATGGTATAAACCAAAATTCTATCAATAACCCTTGTCGGACTATCAATGTTGTAGAATCTCGAGGAAGAGACCTTTAGTGGGATCCACTGATGCCGGAATATCCCTTTGAATCAACCAAAATTTACCCTAAAACTATCTCTCTAGAATTTCAATTAAATGGATTTTAGGTGTTAGATTACCCTATGTGGGTAGGGAAACCTACCTAGCCTAACCCACAATGGATTGGAGAACCTCTAACAAATTTCTCTAGGGACTCTCCCTCTACAAAAAAGCACCAAAAGATCCTATGAATGATCATCCCCACCCAAATAATCCCATTCCATTGGACATAATGTATGAAATCATGAAACATTTAGCTTTGAAACAACACAAACATTTGATCATGGATGCCTTAAGCTTGTCAAAAGCCCTCAGGGAAGCACTCATAGTTGCTTTTCTAAGCCCTCAAAACAGTAAATCTATGTTTTCCACTACTGAAGTCTATAATAATGAGTCTAAACCCATAGAATTATATGCGGTAATATCTTTCAAAGATCAAGATGATGATGTTGTTATACATGGACCTAACAAACACTTGTATGTGTTGTAAAGGATAAAATGTTCCAACATCAAAAAAATTACTGAAATGGCACAAGAGTTAACCACATTCTAGTATAATCATTTAACTGAAAAATAAAAAAATTGGATATCCTAGAAACTTCCACCATAAAATTATATAGATGTGTAATAATTGAGGAAATCCATTCGTCTAAATCAAGCTCAATGCTACGTTTGGATACCTAGTAGTCGACTCAAATTTTCTACATGTTCAGAAAAACAAATCCATGAACATCATTGTATGAATTACCTAGTTGTATAAGCCTATGGTAGTTCACTCATAATACCATCAATGGATCATATAATCTATTATTGGAAAAATTGTTATGTTTTACACTAATAAGGCCCTGTGAGAATCTTATGATTATAACTATATCAATGAAGGATTCTATCAAATGGATGGGAAATAACAACTAGTTGATATTGTCGATTGGGTCACCCCCTATGTTACCTAGAAATGATCCTAACATAACCCTTCAAATAGATCAGATGAGAATATGTTTTAGACATTAATCTAGTGGATTATAAGAGCCCAATGAATATCACATACTTTTTTATCATCGTGATTTCATTCATGTCCACCTAGTCTAATATTGTTGAAATGTTTTCCAACTCCACATGATGTGTTGAAATTGTTGATAGAAATTTCATCCTTCCATTCATATAGATCCATGAATTATATGCCTCCCTAACTCATTATGAATATGTTTTCCACTCACCCAAATAGAAAAATAACACTACTTCTCCAACTCATATTCCATCTACTCTAGTGATTCCTATAAATTCCACTTTTTCTACTAGGGTAGATGATGTTTCATCATATTTGGAATGAAAATATATCATATCCTCCCATAACTATAGAAAATTATCACACTATGTTCTCCTACTATAGAATAGCTTAATGAAGAATAATATGATGGGTAGGAGTTGGTTTGAGACATAGGGATACACCTCCCGAATTTGAAGAGGTTGTATCTACCACCATTCATGACTCAAATTAATACAACCATGTATAATAGAAGATTTATTGACCAAATTAATTAGTGCATCCATGTATTCAATGGAGTAATAGTTATATACCACATACAAAAGAAGCATAGGGATTTATTTTCGTATAACTACACAGAAATATCGGTCCTTGATCATTGGGAGACTACTCATCACATGGGTTTGCTAGAAGACCCCAAGACTATAAACAGGCATACATAAGGATGAAACTAACACATGCTTCGAAAATTTTGGCTAAAGTTGAAAATTTTATCAGATTCAACTTCACTCAGGATGTCCAAAATACATAATTTATATAAAATATGATTCCAATCAAAAATTAAAATGGTTATTTCCAAGTTTATATCTATCTCATGGATCTCAACATACACTTCCTGAATGATGATTTACAAGTCCTAACTATAGAATAATAGATTGATTCTAATACTAGATACTTGGATCTCTCTTTCATGGATTGGTATTCTGGATAAATTCAAATCATAATTTCCTAAGAAGATAAAAAATATACAACATTTGAGTACCCTTAAGGAATATTTTCCTATCTTTTAATACCCTTGGGCTTAAAAAATATGGTCACTATGTACCAATGTTCCATGGATCACATATTTAAACCCTTCATGATTATGTTTTTAGAATACTCTTTTGATGAGCCAATGTTTAAATATAAATAATTAATAGACCACCTAGTTTATTATGAATCCATCATTAACAAACTATGAGAACATAGTCTGGAAATGCTCCCCCTGCAAAATTCATTGGTGTTACCTCAGTAAAATTTATCTGATTCATCATATTCCACTGAGGCATCAATATATACAAAAAGAATACAAATTTTATTCATAGTATTTCACATATTCACAACCTAATTGAGTTAAGATGACATCAAAAATATTTGGCCTATATTCATCACTTAACATCTTACCTTGAAGGTAAATGTCTTCCCTTCAAAATGATGATTAAAAAGGGGGTCAAATATCAGTGGAAATTTTATTTTGAGGGATCATTTGGTAGCCTCAAGAAATATATCTTAATCCCTCTAGTGATAAGTCTTCCTATTAAAGGGAGGGAACTTATATATAATGTGACAACTTTAGAGTTGTAATTGTGTTCCTTTATCATGAAAAAGAATGACACAGGTAGTAAAAAATACAATTATTATCTGTGTTGATCCATTATAAATACTAAAAATCATTATTTAAATATTGATATGAGTTTTCTGGTGATAATTCATATAGTCAACAAACCAAGGAACTAGCTATAGTATCATAATACTAGTTTGTTCTCTCATAGAAAACCACTCAAATAAATTCTCAGTCATCTGATGTTGGTCAGATTCCTGTCATGAGGGGTCGTCATCATGTAGTTGTTTGAAATTTAGTTCTCGCTTCTGAAAGATTTCAATGACTATGATTATGAGAATTTTATATCAGATAATTCCTTTGAAGAAATAACCTCATTCGATGTTGAAGTTCCTAATGAAGAGGTTTTCCTTATTTAAGATCCCCCTAGATATGTAACATGTATTTCAGTGGTGTATCCAGAATTCTGACAAGGAAGAGGATGAATGCCCCCAGAATCAACAATGTGGGAGTCATATATGTTATCATCTCTCCACAAAATTTTGTCTGACCTAACATATTTTTTTCAAAATGGTGAAAAACAATGTAGTAGAATATTAGGCCCACATTTAATTGATAATGTTGGAAAACAACATACATGTCAATCACTTGAAGATAAAAAACTATTCATATGTGGTCATTAATAACATCAATGGGTTTTATTCCATAAAAAGGAATATATAATCCCCATTCAAAACCAAATTCAAGAATTGATGGTATAATTTTCTTTAGAGCCTAAATTGACTTGTGTCCCACTATTCCAAAATTCCCAGGAAGATTCCCTAGAATATGAAACCACATATCTATCCAAAATAGGCTAGGATGAAACAATCAACATTATTGAACATCATCCAATAATTCCACCATTTTGATAGAACTTTCGTGGAAGAGATCTATAAGATTAGTCAAGTCCATGAACCATAAGGTCATATGACCAACTAAATGAAAACCATTGGGGACTACCATCAAAAGGGAGAGCTCCCAATAGATAGAGATGAGAGGGAGAATTTATGAATATGAGAAAATAAAATCATACTATATGATGAAAAAATTCATTAAAAGTTTCTCTATATGATTATCCTTGATGGTTTACTTCCCAGGAGCATTGATGGAGAAGAGGATTTTTCTGAAATGAAGTAAGTGCACACTAGATCCTATGGTGCCAAGTAGTCAGGGTCCAGGATTTCCATTCAATTCCAAAGTCATGGATATTAATGTCCAACTTTCACACATTGTTGAACTAAATTAACCAAAAAATTACATTTCATTCAGGTTTAGGAAAAATCCATTCACAAACCCATATAGTTTATTCATATAGTAAAATACTCCATTTCCATTTTGCATTTGGGGAATGGACCTCGAGACACACCCTCCGGCTATGGTAAAGAAATTTAAGTACATTATTATTGAAACCGAATTCTTCTTAATGTTGGTTGAGGCTACACCCTGAAAAAATATAGGGAAAGGAATATTGTAAGATTCATGAAATCCAACATCATCACTAGATTTAGTATCCCTTATACAATAATGCTAAAAAAACCCCACAAAAATCAATCTATCATAATTAAAAAAACTACATCAATATTATGACATTAAGAACAAGAATTCATCCCACTACAATGAACCAGCTAACAGATACATAGAGGCCTTCAAAAAAACTCTGTCAAATAGAATCCAAAACATAGTAGATTAGGATAAAAAGTCATAGTTAGACATGGTCAAATATTATTTGTTATATTTCTGAACTATAACTGATACATCCACATTGGTGACCCCATACTCATTATTTTATGGGACATAGGTGATCCTGGACATCAATGTTCAATTTCCCTCACTCCAGGTTTCCATCTTCGATTAACTATACACATATGATAAATATCATAAATTATTGTATGAATCGGATTGATTTGATGATAAAATATTTCACACCATTCATCATTTGAAATCCACCTGAAACTAGACTGCATGATCATTTTACAAATAATTTATGTCTAGAATTTTCTCATGGGATACATTTTTTGTTCCTTGGGAATGTGATTATAATCGGAAAGAATCCAATAATGATATAATGGAAATGGAAGGAAACATATTTAATACACATGTTTGCACCAATGGATCATATTCATTGACCTTGATTGATGAGAAACATACCACATCTCCCTACAATGCATGGTTCTTGAAGTGGAATTTAATGTAATAAAAATACATGGCCATCATGATATCATGATGTTTAATTGTATGGTACATCATCATAATAAAATGACATTAAACATCAGGGTCAATCAACATAGTCATTTGATATTAAACTATGTAGTCAGCCTTTATCACATGACTATAATTATAACAAAATATTTGTCATGGTCACATGAAAAAAATAGCACAATACAATTTTCCTCATTATATGACATTAAGCTACACACAAACATAATTTTCTCAAAGGATAGGGCATCAGTTTCAGCATTGGTTTCCTATCATTTCATATTCAATAACTACATTGGCTTAATTTTTTACATCATATGATGCATAATGATTATTTGACCATATGTTTTATTACTAACTAAAAATTTATATCCATTAATAAAAATATTATTATAATATACTTTGGTATGAAGGCCTCTTGTTAGTTCCGGATTATGTGTCCAGCTTTTCCAAAAAATTAGGCTTCACGTAACTATAATACAAAATAATGCTGATTGAATGACATTAAACTAGATATAACAATAATGTAAACACTGAGAATAAATCTCCCACGACAAACGATATATATAATTACATATTCTATAACTATGAGAATTTTGATTCCTTACATCTTAGGATATTTAGTGATTCGAGGATTTTACATCATGGTCTAGCCATCAAAAAATAAAAAAATCCTCTACCCTTGTATGGGTAAGACAGACGCATGGATATTTCCTCAATAACTATGTGTGGATTGATTCATTCACCCAATGTTTACATAAGGATTCTTGGATCACCAATACCATGTCCATGGACAATCAAATAGTAAAATGGAAAAATCCCCCTGCATATGGATCAGACATGTGTGGATATTTTCTTAATAGAACTATGTGTTGTATAATTTCTCCTCGTTCAAGATTCATAGTGTCCCAGATGTCTATTCATTGACCAAACTAGAATGATACTTCTTTCATTATGATTTACTGTTGTCCTTACCACATGACATTACACTTCATGTCCAGACTTCTCTACCTCAAGACATTAAATTACATGGTTTCTCAAGAATGACATGTGGCATGATTCATGTCATTATGAGATATGTAATGAATCCTAGACCTCAATATATATGAGCATATATTAAATAATATAAGCGACCCTTCCCCTTCATAGAAACTACAATGATGTAGGGGAAACAAATGAGGGATCCATTTATATGTTCATTTCAAGAAAATTTGCCTTTTCTTACACATGAGTCAAATATATTTCAGGGAGAAAGTTTATAAATGTTGGTGGAATGATTCCTTACCACAAGGGATAAATCAGAATACCTATATCTCCAATAAAAGGTCCAATCGTAATAGTAAGGCAATATATGAGAAAAATTTCCTCCTCTACATCCAGATCAGACCTATATAGAGAGTTACCATTTAGAACTACATGTGGCTTGATTCCTATAATCATAGGATACGTAGTGATTCAAAAATTTCCAATTCCTTCTCTAGTAGAAAAATTAACATTATATAACATAATTTCACCTTCATCAATACATCTTGAAGTTAAACTACACATGGTCGCATAATTTACATGTCCTATGATTTCTACTATCGCAAGATAGGAAATGTTGCCCAGATAGAAGATATTGTTTCCATTCATAATGAATAGAAAAAATTACCTCATATTTGAAAAAATTCTTATTTACAACGGGAGTTTTCTTAGAACAATTTATGACTATATTTTCATTTATTAAAGATACAAAGTGATTCCCAAATTCTACATTCTGTTCCAGACACCAGAAATAAAAAATTCCCATATCATTTGTTTTATCACATCTATGTGGAAGAATAAACTTATTTTCACACCTTGAATATCAAAACATGTATAGACAAGTGGTATTAGAAATTATGATAGGGTATTCCCTTCTTGATCAAGACAAATATAACCACATCAATGTTTTTACGGTCCTAGTAGTAGGACATTAAAAGTAACATTAGATGTTCTTAACACATTATGTTAGACTACATAGTTAATCCTAGTTTATGAATAATTTTTGGATTGATTAATTCTATCATAGAATATGTAGTGACACCTAATTCATTTATATTGTGTCAATCCACAATATTTTATCTTTATGTCTAGAAACCTATGTCCATACCACATGATGATAAACTGCATGATACCTCAAGAACTATTTCTAGCTAGATTATCATTTTCACAAGATACATAGATATTCGTATACATAGTACCCTAGTCCATGACACTAGTAATGAAATAAAAATGTGTCCCCATATAATATATACCAAAAATATCTATTCAGGAGATCTCATGATTGGGTTCCACATTCGAAGATCTATCAAAGAAATAAAAATGTCCCCCCAAAATATGATTCAGATATGTGTAGGGAATTTCAAATTCCAAGGATAATTGTGGTTTGAGTGATTCTTATGTACCTATAAATATTCCTTCCATTAATCATAACATGTTACTAGGTGATTTTAGTTCTTCAAAATCATCACCTACACATTATAAATATAGTTTCAGTGTCATGTGGACACCATTGTTTGATAATTAAAAATACACCCATGATGGTTCTATATAAATTTAAATATTAATTCCATTTAAGAAACTGGAAAATACATCTTTAGGATATGCCTCTTCTATCCTCATTATACCTAAGAGACTTTTTAAACCATATCATTTATTATGATCTGAGATTCCAAGGAAAAATGGTTTACAATTTCATTCCCCATCGTGGGAGGAATGTCAGAACATCTTATCCTAAATATCCTTGTGTTACTCATCATTTAGATGAAAAATTGTCTTAATTGTATGACCTATAACTAAAAGACCCCATATCATCCTCACCCTATTACATTAATCACCACATATGATTTTCTAATTGCATGGCAGTAAACTGAATATTCCCAGAACTACTGGAGTCTTCATTCCATCTACCGTAGTGTTTATATTGACACCCAAATATCCAATCCTAGATCTAACCCCAACTAAGGTAAAAATTTTATTTTACTTATAAAAGGGTTAAAACTACATGGATAACCCTATAATAACTATATATTGTCTATTTCTCACTTCGATGGGATACATTTTGACACCTATATCATATATCATAGTCCATGTACAACAAAAATAATTCCCTCTCTCTATCTTATGCATGATTTATATCTATATGGGATAGTTCAATATGTGTCTCTCAAATCTTCTGATATAACATTCCATGTAAATATCCCCTTTCCCTTGTATGATTTTGATCAACCTGTGCTAAAACATTACAAGAACTACATATCTCGTATTAATAATTTTGATGAGATATATAGTGACACTCTGGCCTTATATTATGTGACAATCCATAATGAAAAAAATGATCCATCATATGGGTCAGTCGTATGTATAGGAAATGTTTCTATACACTCCTAGTAAATTTTTACATGAAATGATCCTTTCACATTAAGGACCTCTACATTCACAAATTAAACTCTCTATATGGGGGAAGTTTGAATATCCAAAATCTCATATAGCCATTATAAATGTAGAGTCATATTCATGAGGAAACCATTGTTTAACTATAAACAATATGCTCTAGTTGGGTATGTAGATGTTTCTAACAAAAACTATTGGTCACCTAAAGTATAATTCTTCCTAAGGATAGTATTTTCCAATCTATATACCCCCAATAATAATTTTTCCTCAAATAACTTCTCATATTCAAGATACATTAGATTAATTCATAAAATCATTCGTCTTCCTAGATAAATATGATTGAATATTCATGATAAATTATGGTGAAAATATTGAATCATTTATCCATATATTAATTCTACGTGACATTAATCTATAACCCTCCAAAATCGTACCCAATAGACATTAAACATAATCGCCCATGTACTAATTTAATGAAATTAAACCTCACCATGATTCATTACTATATAACACAATTATGGTTCATTTTATAGTGGATTAACATTGATGTCCTGTGATGACATAAATGACCTTGTCATTTTTAAGACATCGTAACTTTAAAAGAAACCCATCATGGTCTTGAAAAATATAAATTTTTATAAACTAAATGGCCATCATTAATGGTTGGACAGTGTCTTGATGATGAATTTTCTTTAGTATAAACAATATTCCCTAGATTCACATGAATATGTCTCCTACACAAAAGGCATGTCAACAAATGGAAAATTCATCCACTGGAGAGGTCTTTCCTACCACCATATTCTATGACAATATCATGCTAGAAACTGCAACTTCAGTTACCCCCAATGTACATTCTTCATATCATGTCATGGTTTAATAAATATAAATACTATTTTATAAACCATATATTCATGTATGAAGTTTTTTGGGAAATTATCAGTGACTAAGTCATGTTGGGATCATCACTCCATAATTGAATGTCAAATATGTTTAACCAAAACCATCAGTTGTATTAATAATACATAAAATATTTTAAAAAACCCATAATTCATGGTCAAATTTGTTCTACATATGTTATCAATATTATAATTCATTTTTGAAAGTCTTTATGATACCCACAATAATAAACATAAACATCCCCATATGGGAAACCTACAAAAGGAACCCAAGGAAAAATTAGAGTCCCAACTCACTAAACATATACTTTTCGTGGTTTAGGAAACAAATTATAGAAGATAAATAAAACTAAAATGCCACAAAACATGTTATGTCAAAAACCTACAAATTGAGGCTTAAGAAAAATTCTTGTTATACCTGCTAAATCCCAAAAAACATTTTACATAGGAATAATTATGGTGTTCTCTATTCATAAAACATAATAATGTCTAACGTGAGTCATAGTCATGCCAAAAAATATTTATTCTTCTTCTAGTTATAGATTTAGATTTTTGTATCATTTTTCTAATGAAGCCCCATATATCGTTACCTCTCAATTTGGTGGCATCAGGTTCTGTAGTTGTTGATGATAGTTACACAATTTAACACACTATGTGATCCGCACATCCTCATATATCAGTATTTTGTGCAATTATCAAATGATAAATGTGTTCATCATCAAAAACTATGTGATAAGGCTAAGTAGTAATATAATTTATAAATTATTTCTCATAGTTAGAGGTGTTTAATTTAACATGTTCATAATTGTAAACATCTAATTATTCTCATGTTATTAGAAAAATATTGAAATAGATATGTATGAGCCGGTAATCAAATCCGCATCTTACCATGAAAATGGAATGACAATAGAGGGTGTCCACCATATCATAAACCTTCACTATGTGGGTCTCCATAGTAATATTGAATGTTTTATTGGAATCCTATTTTTGTATAGCTGGATTTTTTTATGGAAGCATCAACATCCTGGTTCTATCCATCTGTAACCATGAGTATATAGTTTCAGATTTTGACTATAGAAAATTTACTCACTCTAAAATAAATCATCTATTTAGTAAATTCTTGCATCATTTTTTATTTTTAGATCATTGAATCTATGTAAACAGATTTATCATTAGACACTAGAATACCTACTATTTTTCTTTCTTGGACAATTCATGTTGGATTTTCTATTAGAGTTAATATAAAGTACACCACCCACTAAAAAATATTAATTATGGATTAATATGCAGCAGAATTTTTATAATAATGGGATGAATTTATTACTCCCATATAAGTGTGTTGAGATGGCAAGGTAGGAAAACAATTAGAAGTATCCAATAGTTTATATAGTTCTCTGATTGACCTACCCAACATTCCAATAGGATATAACTCCGTCAGAATTTGGGAACACTTCCCATAAAATCTTATTAAGGATCACATTAGAGGAAAAAAAATTCATACCAGAACCGTCACATGTAATCATTTGCCACAGTTGAAAAGGAATGCTAAGTTTCTATTCCATTTTAATTTGGATAATGGGTAAATATATACCATATTTATGGCATCCAAATGTTTTTCAATACCTATAAGTAAAGTAGGGTATGCAAATGGTTACCACATACACTAAAATATTCAAAATTCCTTCTCAGAACATGATTATATATAATATTTCATTTAGATAACCCCTTCCTTCATCCACCATCACCAAATTGGGTGCAGTATAACACATGAAAGAAAATGGGGAAAACCATTTTAACAACTCAAAAATATTGTCTTAGCCCTCTGATTTTTGTCTAAAAATTTAAATAATTATTATTGAAAGGAGAAATTTTGGAAGATGGATCATTGTGTTATTCGGATATTTTTATCACAAATTGTGATCATCCACATATCCATATTGGAATTAAAATGTACCACTAAGTCGATGGGGGGACATTCCATCCTCTATTGGACCCAAAAATTCATAAATACAAGAATGGGTGAGTCCCACTATGTTGATGGGTTTTATTTTCTACAATTTTGTCACCATAATTATGGTGAATAATCAAAACTATTATAGGATTCATCTGATGGATATACATATCCACTAATGAATATGGTGAAAAATTATGCCTACTGTAATTCAAATGATGTGTCTAGTCATATTTAGTATCCCCATGTGCCATGTTGTCCTAATTTAATAGTATCCACATACAAAATATTAATCACTCAAAAATATTTAATAGAATAAGTTCTGTGACATTGATCATTGGTCTGCAGAACACTTACTTGCAACAACAAATTTCTCTAATCATTGAATCGAATGAGTGAACAAGAATGGAGGAGATGACCAAGAAAATCCTCTTCTATGATCAATATGTCCCTTTCTAGAAGACATATTTACTTGGGGAATTCATAAGTAATGCCTACGAGAAATAACTATTCATACATATTACTATGCTTTGGGATTCCCCCAAATTTGTTATGTCCCATAAGTTGGCCCCTGACGTCACCAATCGATAAGTGGAAGGTATTGGTTCCAAAAAACATCTAATAGTAAGTGATTAAACCACAATTGGAGAATCCCATTCTTCTTGAAATAATCTAACAAACAACAGCCATCTATGAAATTCCCTTCAATTTTGATTCCCCCTAAATTCCCAATCCCATTCATTTATGAAACTCACACCAGAATGTAAGTCCCACTTAGAGCTCTGACCTCTATTTGGGTTACCTTGTAAGTGGTTGTAAATATATGGATAATATTGAATGTAAAATTTAAAGGACTTTTTATAACAATTTTATTTTTATTTGGGTCAACATTGAACCATTCAGAACAAATATCATCTGGTGAAATAATGCTAAAATGATTTTCCCAATATTATAGATATTCACTTTGGAATGATCCCAAGGCATCTCAAACCAATATGTTGGAATATTTTGAGAAAATGATCTAATATAGGAATCTTATTAATCCAAAAGTTTTAAATAGGGAGTTAGTTGGATAGTGGGTATGTCATATGTTCTTCTGAGATAAGGTTCTTCGTAATTCCCACTATATGGATGATTTGTTGTCAAATATTGTAGTCAATATTCTTCTCCATGTTAGTTATTTTCATAATTATGGTCATCTGCGTGGAATCTAGATCCATTATACGAAATGGATAATGTAAATTCATGTTATGAGATATGTTCTGATGAATTTAATATTAATGTTTGATGAAGGTTGATACTATTCCCAAGAACCATGAATCAATAAATTGGTTAGCCCATAACCCATCAGTTCATGAATTGTTGTACAGAAAAGCATTTTCCATTGAGGCAGTAGTTTTTCGGATGCTAAATACATGGAGTACTAAGACACTCGCTTTGTGAAAATCCAAATTTCCATTAGTGGGTGATGAGTTTAAGGTCATGAATATGGAGTCTGAAAAATAGAAATTCCATGAATATGTAGTTGGTGATCGAGGGTTCACTAAGGCATCATGTTCACAGAAAACATTGGCAATGAAGAATTAAATAGGTCTCTTATTCATTAGCAAAAAACCCCTCTTGTGTGTCCACATGCATACCAAAAACTGAATAAAAAAAGACCAATTTTTAGATTCAAACATTCTACTATTAATCCCAATCAAAACCCATTATGATGGGGGGAATTGGTTGGGCCTTGAAAATGAAGGACCCCGGGACACCTTGAGAGGGGAGGGGTGAATCTGGTTGAAATTTTTTTCTTTTGATGTGATGGATCTTGTTCCCATGTTAGAAGGATGTTGTTGAACCTATATGATGAATATGAGAAGAATAAAAACATTCACATTCACATTGAATACACATCACTTTTTATATGGTTCACCACTACGGGCTATGTCCAAAGAGCATATGCCGACAGGTTGTCGGTCGTAACTAATTCCACTAAACATCACTAGATGTGGATTACAATGGTTAGGGAATAGTCACTTTGTCCCAGGCCCACTGCCATTACAAAAGGTTCAGGGATAGCTCATAGCATCCCTCAGGTTACTCCCGTTGACTCCCCCAGGCTCACTTCCCTTGGTGATGTTACACTCAGTTTATAGACATGAAGTTATCTTCATCATTGCAAGAGAATTCATCCATTTTTGTGTGTAGATTCTCTTTTGATGTCCAACTTTCACTCATAGACTAATATTAGTTTGCATCGAAGATATCGGGCAATCTTCCAGCTTTCATGCAGCTCCAAAAAGTACCAGCATACTCCAACCTCTCCTACGGTGCTTCTCCGTGACCGGCTCTCAAGTTTCAATAATGGCGCACAAGTAACTTTTACAGTTAAAAATCAGCGCGCAGGTGACACCAACCCAACTACGCGACGCTGCCTCTTTTAACTCCAAACTTGCGAGACGCTGTGCCTTTAACTCCCAAACCACCTTGGTCACGGAGCCAACAACTGGCATGCAACCTCTACATACACGACCCATCAACCACTTGCGTGACTCAACCACTTGCACGGCGAGATCTCAAAAAATCACTAAGTCTTGAGCATTGTTACAATTGAGGAGGGATGGTCCAATATTTATAGGAAAAACTTGACCCCATGTGCGGTGGCATGCATGTATCCTCATGGAACGCAGGTCACGATGCGCAGCTCCAATCAACGTAGCCTCTATCGCATAACTCACTTGTGTGACAAAACCAATACTTACACAACCCTTTTTTCCTTTGCCATATTTTGATGATCTGATCAAGAAAAAAATAAGAGCACATGTTTCCAGACCACCTAGGAACCGGCGCACAAGTCCCTTCTCGGGGCGCAGGTCACTTGTGTGACCCAAAAAATACTTGCGCGACCCTTATCCCTTACCAATTTTTCCACGTTATGATATTGAGAAACTCTAGGAGTGCATGTTACCTCTCCTTCAAGTACACGGAACACAAGTATCTTTTCCAAAATCACTTTTCTCCCTTTGTCTACTTAAGGACCAAAAATTTGGCAAACACTGGGAAATGGAACCACGTTCAATATTGTTGCCTACTTAAAATATATGAACATGTTGTTGGTAAACATTATGAGCATTAACTGAGGCTTTTCAACATACAAAAACCCTACTCTAATTCATGCATAGAAGACCATGGTTCCAACAATATCCCCCTTTGGGTTTGTTGGAAATCAAAAAAATAAATTCAACAGATCTCCATCCATGTGAAAACCAAAAATTCAGGAATCAACTCATCCAACACTCTAAGTCTACGTGAGTAATGCTCTATGTAGAAAACAAGAGAGGAAGTTTTAATTTAGTTCTATTTTTGGAATTCTAAATGACGCCCTAGAAGAATTACATAAGAATTACATGCCTAAACATACCTGAATTTATTCCTTTCTCCCCCATTGAAAATGAACCCAAAGACCGTTTATTTGTTCATATTTCAGCTCAAACCATACTCTCCCTAGATAGTATCTCTCCCACAAACCTGCATCACATCTATAAATAGATAAAAATAGTTATCATAATCTGGGATAGGGGTATTGCAAAACCTTCTTATGCAATGAGAGGTCGCTAAACACCGAGGTTCAACTGATGCTTCTCAAACACAGCTGCTGACAGTGGCTTAGTTTGGATATCAGTCACATTTTCATCATTTCCCACATTATACATTCTAATCACCCCTTTCTCATCTTTTTCGTTGATAAATTGATACATAATTTCAATATGTTTTGTATTAGAATGATGAACAAGATTATTCCTGAGTTCAATTTCACTATTGTTATCATATTAAATTACCATTTGTTGATTCAAGTCATCACCAATATCTTTAGGTTGTTTCTTCATCCATAGCAGTTGAGTGCATGCCTTTGCGGACGATATATATTCAGATTTAGATGTACTAAGAGAAGTACTTTCCTGTTTCTTGCTCAACTAGCCAACACATTTCTGCCAAATATAGATGGTTCCAACACTAGTGGACTTTCTATCTACTACATCACCAGCATAGTCAGCATCAAAAAATGATGATAATTCACTGTCCCTACCTTCAGCAAAAACAACCCAAAGTAATTTGAACCTTGAATGTACCTCATGATTCTTTTTACTGCCTCCATATGTTCATTCTTTAGATGTCTCTGAAAGCAGGCCACAAGACATGTGGAAATTACAATATCTCGATGTGTCACTATTAGGTACAGTAGGCTCCCAATGATTCTCTTGTACATGGTGGGATCAATAGAGGACTCATCCTCATTCATTCAAATTGTAGTTTCAACTACAATCGGAGTTGACATTGGTTTGGAGTCATGCATATTAAACTTCTCCATCAGCTCCCTTGCATACTTTTCCTGAGATATTAAAGTGTATTCTTTCTTCTGAATCACCTGTAGCCCCATTAATTATGTGTGCTCCCTAATCATAGAAATTTTAATTTCTGATTTCATGTGATTGGAAAATTCATCCACTGATTTCTACCATCTGCCACCAAATATGATATCATCAATGAAGACTAGGACCATGAATTGATCTTTTGGAGAATTATTCACATAGAGATTGTGATCTACTCCTGCTCTTTTAAATTCCTTCTTCATGAGATACGAATCCAGCCATGAGTACCACGCTTGTGAGGCCTACTTCAAACCATATAGAGCATTATTCTGTTTATAGACTGTTGTTTCATCAGTACCTAGTACAAAACCCACTGGTTGTTCAATGTATACTTCTTCTTAGAGTACACCATTCATGAATTATGTCTTGACATCCATTTGATATACTTTATATCCTCTTTGAGGTGCCATGAAAAGGAAAATCCTGATTGACTCCTGTCAAGCTGCTGGAGAAAATTTTTCTTCAACATCAATGCCTTCAATGTTGGAGTGTCCATTATATACCAGTCGTGACTTGTTTCTGATGACAAATCCATGCTCATCAAACTTATTTTTGATGCTCCATTTGGTACCAATCACATTGTGACCCTCAGGTCTCTAGACAAGATCCCATTTTTGATTCTTTTCAATCTGATCTAATTCTTCATTCATGGCATTCACCAGAGATTCATCCTTTTTAGCTTCTTCAAATGAGGATGGCTACACAATTGAAATAAATGCAGATTGCGTTTTATTCCTCATCCTTTTATTTGAGTGGGTGAACTCTTGTCCACAATTATGATGGATGGATCAATCTGAACTCTTCAATATCTCCTGCGAGGATCAGTTGCACTCTCTTTAGCCACAGTTTCTTCTTCAGATTCTTCTTCTGAGTCAACATCATGATGTGACTACTGAGTATTTTGTACAACTTCTTCTATTTTTGTATTTGTATTTTCTCCATGTTAACTTTCTTCCTCACTTTCTATCACATCAGCATATGACGCCTTTGAAGCATTTGTGGTCTTATCTTCAATTATCTTAAAATCACCACTATCCAAAATACTTCCTAAATGCTAGTTGAAATATTTATAGGATTTTCTGTTCACTTATTAACCAAGGAAAATATCTTTATCTGCATTGTCTCCATAATTCCCTTGATTTCCTTGTTTGTTCCTGATGAAGCATTTACTTTCAAAGACATGAATGTATTTTAAAGAGGGCTTCCTTCCATTCCACAATTCATATAGTTTCTTCGTCTTACCCATAGAAAGTCTTATTTGATTCTGAATATACACTGCAGATTGAAAATCCTCTTTCTAGTAATTCTGTGGAATACGAATCTCAATCAGTATTGTTCGTGCCATGTTTTTCACCTGTGGATTTCTACATTCCACAACTCCATTTTTTTGTGAAGTTCTCACAGCAACTACCTCATGATGTATCCCATGATTCTCTAGATAATTTTCAAATTCAATGGATGTGTATTCTCCTCCATTTTCATATCACAACACCTTGATTGTTCGTCCTGTATCATGCATGGGGATTCGCCGATATGTTTTCATGTAGTCAAGGACTTGTCGCTTCCTCTGAATGACCATCACACATGCCATTATACAATAATCATCTATTAAAAGGAAAACGTACTTTTCTCAATAAGTTACAACAACATCTATTAGCCCACATACTTATGTATGAATCCGATCAAGAAGGTGAGATTCCCTTTTCATCTTTCGCCGATATGATCTGCAGAATAGCTTCCAACGAATGCAAGCATCACAAGACTTTTCACACTCATACTTCAAGTTGGGAATGTCCATGATAATCCTCAGTTTTGATATTTTCTCCATGTCTTGTTGTTTGATGTGTCCCAGTTCTGATGCCACAAATTGTTTTCTTCTTCAACAGTCATGTAACAGAAATTGTCTTCACTATCAACCTGATACAAGTTGCCTTCTATTCTGCATCCCTTCATAAGTGAATTGCCTTCCATTCCCTTGATAGAGAATCCTTTCTGATTTAATGTAACTATAAGTCCCAAGTCACAGAGTTGACTCACACTGAGTAGATTATGATGTAGGCCATCGATGTAAGGGACTTATGTCTTCTCTTGTTCTCCATTAGCTAATTTGATACTTCCACTCCCTTTTATTTGAAAAGCTCCATCATTACCAAATAGTATTGTACCATCAACCTTACTTTTGGTATTCGTTAACAGGACAACATTACCTGTCATATGAGATGAACAACAGCTATCCATAATCTAGGTATTGTTGTTCTTTGTATCTTTGAGGGCCACCTCTGCAAGGTTCGATTTCTCAATTTTCTTGATTTCCTTCCCGTAGACATTGGATTGAGTATGGATTATTGATGGACATTCAATTATCCCTTCCACATACCCAGGTTCTTCATAGTCAAGATATTCATTAAGAGGAAGAAACCTTTTTGAAAGAGAAACATTGTCTTGGTGACGAGACGTGTCAGGTCTTCATCTTCTCTATGAGGTTTCCATGTCCCTTCTCTGCCTTCAATTAGTATCCTTATGACCAATGTTAGAACAACGAAAACAATATCCATTGAAATTTTTTCTTCTATAAGAATTATGATATTAATTTTTTATCCTTTGTTGAACTCCTATATCCTATCCATTTGGATAGCTTCTTGCCTCTTCACAATAAGACATGGTATGGCCCAGATAGCCACAGAACTAACACTTCATGAGAAAAAATCTCTTCTCGACTTGAATTTCTATGCATACATTCTTCTTTGGGGGAATTTTTAGACTATTTGTCATTTCGGAATGTTTCAGGACAATTTGCAGTTCTCATATTATCTTGGATTGATGGTTCCTTTTTCAGCACTTTATGCAACGTTTCAACATGTTCAACTTTCATCTTATCTTTCCATTGGATCGTTTAACTTCCAACAGTTGATGTCTCAGCTTCACAGCCAATTCCACTCTTTCCCATGCAAGCGGGTCTTTGATTACTCAAGATTTTTCCAACCCCAACTGAACCACACTAGGCTCTTGCTAGTAATTCTGCATCTGAGAATATTCCAAACTCTATTTTCATCCTTGATTATTTTGGAATTAATTCAGTCTCATGTTTACTCCTAAGAGTAACAACTTCCTCTTCAAGAGCCTTAGCAGTCATATATTTTTCTTCTAGTATGGAGGTGAGGTCATTGATGACCATTGACTGGTATTTAGTTCTCATCTTTAGATCCTCTACATCATCATTTTGTTATATTATATTTGACAGTATATTCACAAATTCTTCCAGTAGTTCAATATTTTCTTCAAGTTGATCAACGTATTTAGTTGATACTTCTACAATTTATTTACACATATTGCAACTCTTACTTTTAGTTTTAAGCTTAATAACAGAATCCAAAAGTTTCATATCTTGATCTGCACAAGTTTTCAACTTCTTTTCTCCAACAATATCTTCTGACTATTCAACAGTGGCCATCATGGATGCATGGTTCCCAGTTTTGAATTCAGGTTCTTCTTCATCACAGAATTCATTATCATCTTCTTCCTCTTCACAGAAAAAAATATTCCTTTGCATTTTATTTCCATATTTGAATTCTACATTTTTTTAAAACCTTTTCCAAGTCATATCGATGCTTTCATCTTCACTATCTTCATCATTGATCTTTCTTAAGCACTTAAAGGCAATGTGACCATATTTTCTTCAAATAAAACACGTGAGAGGTAACATCCCTTTGAATTTCCCTTTCCCCTTCTGGAACATCTTTTCAATGAGATAAAGAATTTCTTTTTCTTCATTATCTTCACCACTAAGAACATTTGTAATTTCATGTTCATTGAAGGCCTTAAATTCCATTTGTTTTCTCACACGAGTCGTAGCATCTTCTGGTTTGATTCTCATTTCATATGCTACCATGATACATTGAAGTTCATCCAGTGAATGTTTTGAAAAATATCGTTCCTCAAGGGATGATACCTTTGCATTGTACAAGGGTGGAAGTCTTCCCAGTATTTTCTTCACAATGTCAACGTCATTGATTTCTTCTCCTAGGCCTTGAATTACATCAACTACATCATTGATTCTATTAAAGGAGTCTACATTCTCATCTTGATGCATCTTCAAATCATTGATCCTATTGTGTAGAACTTGTAGTTTTTCCTCCATCACTTTTCTATCTCCGTCATAAATATTATCTAATTTATCCCAGATAGATTTTACTTAGGTGAAATTTATCACCTTTAGGTAGATCTGATCAGAAAGGGTTATGGTGAGTGTATTTTGTTCTTCAGCATCTGCATCATGAATTTTCTTATCTATGTCAGTCATAGCCAATCCTGTTGGATCAGTGACTTGTATTACTTGCATGGTAGAATAAAAACAATCTATTCCAAGAAAACATAGATGAGATCTCATTTTGTTCTTCTTGATCTGGAAATTACTTCCATCAAAGTGAGGGAATCCACTGACATTGATTGCATTCTTCATGATGACAAATGACAGATTCAACACCAGCAACCTCTCTCGGATACCACATGAAGGACCCCGGGACACCTTGTGAGGGGAGGGGTGAATCAGGGTGACAAATTTTTCTTTTTATATGATTTATATTTTTCCCATGTTTGAATGAACATGATGAACTTGGCTGATGAATATGATCATAAAGAAAACATTCACATGCATAGAGAAGACTCATCACTTTTTAATTTTTTCACCACTATGGGCTACGTCCAAGGAGCATATGCCGACAAGTTTTCGGTCGTACCTAATTCCACTAAACATCACTAGATGTGGATTACAATGGTTTAGGCACAGTCACTCTGTCTCAGGACCACTACCTTTACAAAAGAATCAGGGATAGCTCATACTGTCCCATGGGTTACTCCCGTTGACTCCCCCTAGCTCACTCCCCTTGGTGAAGTAACACTCAGTTTATAGACGTGAAGGTCTCCTCATAATTTCAAGAGAATACATCCTATGTTGTGTGTAGATGCTTTGTTGAAGTCCAAATTTCACATGTAGACTAATCTCAGTTTGACACAAAGATATCAGGAAATCTTCTAGCTTTCGTGTTTCTCCATAATGGACTGGTGTACTCCAACCACTCCTGGTGCGCTTCTCCAAGACCAGCACTCATGTTTCAAGAATGGCACACAAGTCAATTGAACGGTACAAATTTGTCGTGCATGTGAAACAAAACCACTTGCGCGACACTGCCTCTTTCTACCCCAAACATGCGTGATGTTGTACCTTTAACTCTCAAACTGCCTTGGTCGCGCAGCCAACAACCGGCACACAACCTCTACTTGTACGACCCAAAAACTACTTGCGTGACTCAACCACTTGCACGAAGAGAGCTCGAAATATATCTAAGTCTTGAGAATTTTAACAAATGAGGAGGGGTGGTCCTATATTTATTGGAAAAACATGACCCCTACGCAGTGGTATGCATGTATCCTCACGGAGTACAGGTCACGACACGTAGCTCCAATCAACCTAGCCTCTGTCGCATAACTCACTTGGGCGACCAAACCAATACTAGCGTGACCCTCTTTCCTTTGAAATATTTTGAGGTTCTGATCAAGAATAACAATAAGAGCGCAAGTTTCTAGACCTCCTAGGAACCAGCGCGCATGTCCCTTCTCAGCACGCAGGTCACTTGCGCGACCCAAAATATATTTGTGCGACCCTTATCCCTTATCCATTTTTCCACGTTATGATCTTGAGAAACTCTAGGTGCGCAAGTTCCCTCTCTTTCAAGTACATGGCGTGAACATCAATATTGTTGTCTTCTTGACTGTATGAAAACTTTGATAGTAGACATTTTGAACTTCTACTGAGGATTGTCAAATAACACAAATAATACTCCAATTCATCCATATAAGACCATGGTTCCAACATAAAATTCATCATAGATGAAGAAGAGAATTCCATGAGTTTTATTCAATGGTAAAAAACCCCTAAAAATAACATGATTAAAAATGTTCAATAGGGGTAATGTTGTGACTGATGAATTGATCCCAATTAGTGAAAATTACTTGGTGGACCAGCACTCTGTAAGGTGTTCTTCTGATTCAAAAAGTAACCCCTGAAAAAAATTCAGGGGATGAAACAACACCTCTATCTCCAAAAAATAAAAACAAACCATTTGTAGGGGTCAGATGGTGGTTTCATCCCCCATTAAAGAAAATTCATTGGATAATATGGTACTTTTAGTGACTATAAATGAATCCAAGTCATTTTTGGATCATACGGTGACATCCACGAACATGAATGACTGTCCCCTCCAATTAATGAAATATTTTTTTAGAGAGGGAGTCCTCATTCGGCTCTAAAAAAGAGGCCCCAAATACCACCATGAAAATCCATCCATGATAGTACCCATTCCCTTTTTTCATATATAAAATACCCATAATGGTAACCAAAATGACAGAGCTGACGAAATAAAGAGTGATAAAGAGAGGTCGATAAAAGGGGACCCTCAGAGACAAATTGGAAGAACAACATCAATTCCTAGAATATAATCCCATCAAATAGAATTATGGAAGAATAAAAAAACATCCAATCGTACACACACTTAAAACCCCTTTGTGGAAACCATTCCATGAGTCAAAAATGTATGGACACTTTATGGACCAAAACCCTAGATAGAGAATTTTCATGCATGTGGAACCCTGCCATATGATGAAAAATGGAACATTGGAGGATCTTGACTCCCCATAGAAACGTGCTACATTAGAATAACACTTACCCACATTGTATCATGCTATATAGTTAAGGCCATGGGCAAAAAATCACAACAATACATGAACAATACCCTCACCCATGATACAACATACAATGTAGAGGGAACAAAATCATGCTTTGTTTTTTCTACACTGAATTGGATATCCTAGGGTTTTAGACTCCCCATATCTTGGCACGTAGTTCAATCCTATAATTGATCCCTTCTTTGGCCCCTCCATGAACAAGTATAATGGCATCAAGCAAAGTTATATTCCAAATACGCCTAAAATATATGATCAAAAAATTTGGAATATCAATTTTTCCTCTCGAGTCAATATACCCATGGTAAGATGAGACCTGTTTGAAACCTCTACGATAAGGAAGACCCCCAGAATGTCTTCAGATATATATTACCTATGATGATGAGTGTTGAAACCATGTATGTGTTCATGTGAACCTCTCTATTCTTTGTATTAAGGGGAACCATCAACCTTTCCCTTCGATGAGGGAAGGTGTTGCTCACTCATATCTTTCCAAGGGACCAACAGGGCATCCCTCCTGGAGTAATACACAAGAATTTATTTATGTATATGATACTCTTTATCATTTTCATCGCACTAATTCATAGTCGGATAGATCATTAGTTGTGTTTAACCCCATTAAATAAATAAAAATTGGATACATGCATGTTCAAAACCCACTACCTCTCCCTTTCATCTCCAACATATAACAAGTAGCGGATGAATGTGAATTATGTGATCTTATTATCCATTACTTATACTTATTTATCAGAAATTGAATGTCTCATGTGGGATTAGATGTTTTTGGTTATTATTAAATATGTAATATCCAAAAAGTAAATAGGTCTCTAATAAGGTGTAAAAACAAACCATATCTCACCACAAGGGCTTCCAAAAATGTGTAATCCCCAAATAAAAACCTCTAACCTAGAAGGGTCATATTCCTAAAATAATTAAATACTAAGGGCCTCCTAATATGTGTAAGCCTCAACATACAAATAAACATTGTCTTTGATTCCAAATTAGACGGGATAGATATAAAGAATCCCTCAGTTCAAAAACCAACACCCAAATTCACCATAATTTTCTATAAGCCATATTCCTGGTAGGTTCATATCCACATGGGAGTTCACAAAGCTTCTAAATACCTTAGGCCGCCTTAGCATATATCATGCACCATCCTTCACCATACACAATTTTCGTGGATATCCTTAATGTATTATATTAAAATTCATGACCTGGTTTCTATTTAAGGGCCTTAATACATTATGTGTCCTCTTAAAAGTAACCGAAATAAGTGGGTTTTGATTCCCTTCTAGAAGATAAACAGTAATCATGTTATATGGTTTCAATACTAACATAAAAACAACTTTTTTTGTATGAAACTCATCCTATTTTATTTTATGTATCCATTTCATTTTTCCATTTCTATGTTTTAATATTGATTTATGGCCTAATGTGAATTTTTTGGAGGTTGTGGTGGTCTTGTGGATATCTAGAGATGGTTTGGATCCAGGAATATATCTATTTGAAAAACAATCTTCATTCAATTTTTTGTCAAACCATGTGGGTGAAGCCACATGGTTTCATAAACTATGCCAGGGATCGAAAGAGGAAATGAGGAGGATACATTGTTAGACTAAACTTTGAAAATTGGGCTTTACAGCTAAGAAACCACCTCTACAATTTTTATAGTGAATTCTGTCACAATTTACACAATGTTAGTAAATTTATTTGGAAAAACCATGTGGGTTCCCCTACCATACAACAGGCCATGATATTTTTTTCCATGTCGTGTTAAAAAACTATATAACACTGGTATTTTTTGTAAAATGGCCATTATTCTGAAAATAATTATTCAAACCAGAGCTTAATTTTCCTCTCTTTTGAAACAGAAGCCTCGCCATTTGATCTCATTCAGATACAATTTTTGGAATTGATCCTTGTCCTCCTATTATTGGCTGATTCTAGAATTTTCTACCTAATTTGATCTAAAATTGTATGATATTGATTCCTTTTAAACCATTATTTATTATTTTGGATGTCAGTTTCACTATTTAGGCAATAGAATAATTTATATATAATTCGGTCCTTCTTCCATTCTATGACTTTCTCCTGATTGGAGATGAATCTAGAGAGAATACTGTATGAGTTATCAAATATATACTGAAGGTTGGTGGTCTTGTTCCTTTTGCAAAATCATGAGTTTTTTATACTTTTTTTAGTATTACATGACCAATTTATGGTCATTTCCTTTCATGAAATTTATTCCAAGACATTCAAGGTATAATGTTTGTAATTATATATGATTTTTAATTATTTTTTTAGGTTGCATACCTTTGAAATGGATCCATCCCTTGGAATGTGTTGATTATTTTAATTAGACAACCATTGGTGTCTTTTGGAAATGGATACCATTGGGTATCCCTTTTTCCCCTTTCTTAGGGATGTGATTCTGAAATGAATTTCAAATCGAAATCGATCAATTGGATTTTGAACAAAATTCTCAAATGATATTGAAATGTTAATTGATATGTATATTTAATTATGATATTATTTGACATTGAATTGATTAATGGGATGAGATGAATGACCATGACACTTGGACCATGCAATATAAATGCCTATATAACCATAAATTTCACTTTTATTAATTCCATGTGATTAAAATGTTCTATATGACATGTAATAGTTGAAAACATGACATTCCTGATATAAATCATTATTACAAACTATTTTGATAAAGGGTGATAATTATAATCTTAGCCCAATGAAATAAGTCATCTTTTAGTTGATTTGATAAAGAGACGTTCTTTGTATAGACCATAACATGTTAAATGATATAGTTATATGGAATTAATCAACTGGTTAGATGATTAAAATCCATGGCTGAAACATGGATTCATATGAGAATTCCATTAATGGTCACACTTGGATATTATGTTTTATGATAGAGTGATACATGGTTTTCCATGGATGGAATCTGGGGATATTTCACTATTTTATGATGAATAAAACTTGAATTCCATATGGGTTGACAATGGCAGACTCATGGTTATTTGATCACATAATCCATGAGTGAGACTTGCCTCCCTTAGTGGACCACCAAGGAATGTATCAAGAGACCGAGATGAATATCGCACATAGAGTGATACATGGGTTCTTGATAGGTTCTCTATTGAAGGGCTTAGAGGGTTTTGGCTCATGATATAGTAGGATAAATTCATGGATTCCAAATTAAGAAATTCCAGGGATGGGCTTAGGTTTTATATTGAATAATGAAGTAAATTTCTTCTATGGCCCATCATCCAAGCCCAAAATAAGCATGGATTCATTATAAACATATATCTTAATGGAAGTAATGTTTTGGAATCCTTGGATACATGTGTTACGTGGGATGATGGGCCATGTTCCAGGTCTCAAGACATATATAATTAATGGGATTTTGTTAATAAATGATCATGTTATAGATGACACAATACTAAATGTTAAATTGAAAATTGATAATTTTAATTAAATTGATAAATCAAATTGGACCATAAATGAGAATATGGAGTTATATGGTGATTAATTTTAGGTAATTTATTAAATTATTATTATTATTGATATCACACTATATTATATAAATATTCACTAACTATTTCAAATAAGAACATTGATTGATTACTAATCAGATTATATATCACACCTTATTTGGGATACTATTGGGTACCCGAATAGACTATATGACTATAGGTGTTCATAATGGAATGTTCCCTATCACATTTCCATGATGGGTGGTTGGCCATAGGGCTTCATTTTTCTAAGATAAGTCTTACGAATCTAACTATACACTTTTGGGTATTTTTTAATTTTGTTTCATGTACTGTGTATCTAACTTTTATACATTCTTTTACTCGTTTATAAGAGAAATGTGATTTGTAACATCATTTAGTATATGATATGACTTCAATAATTTTCTACATATTATTATTCCACTATTTATTTTTTTAGATATTATAATGCTTTATATACTTCTATTTTATTGCATATAATACCTTACACTTTTGAATTGAGGTTGTAGGTTCCCCACAGACTATCCTAGGCCCATGCAGCTAGTTAGAAGACTCATCCATTTGGGGAGATATTCATGAGGCCATGTGGCCAAATAGGCCTTGGGATCTTTTTAGTGGCATCCAGGTATGTGATGTTAAAATGTGGTATTAGAGAATTATTTTCATGTTTTATTTATTATCTGCTGATAATATAAATGGATATAATGATTTATGAGTTTTTTAATGATTTGTACTTGTCCGTAGCTAACCAATGTATAAGAAAAAGAAAAATTTTCTCACTTTGAATTATTTATTTCCAGATTATGGATATTCTACGTTATTTGATTCCATTATTAGTTAATACACTTGAATTATAATATTATTAATAATATGATTATAGGTTCTATTTATATTTCAAGATGATGAAATTGCTGCATTCCAAATCATGAATCCTATTAAGAACTTTATAGAAACCACATTTAATCCATTTTTTATGTCATTTAGGATACATTACTTATTATATTCTACTGTGATAGGTGTCATGAAAAATGTGCCTACTTTTGTGAAAGGTATATTGGGATGTGTTATGGAATGGATTATATGGATTACAATATTTAGTTCCGGGGGAGTATCATGCCTCATTGATCTGAATATTGGGATCTATTGGAAGAACCCATGTTATTCGAATTTTGATATGCATGCTAAATTAGAATAATTTGAAATGAAAAGGAATATGTAAGTTCATGTGAGATGGGAAATGAGAGTGGTTGTGAAATGTAATTGTCTATTGATTATAGATGTAACATAGACCTCACTCATTGTGGAGGTAGAGGGGTGTGTTCTTAAAGAAGAAGGATCATACCTATATTACCTAAATATATACATTTTTTAGATTAAAAAATTTTAAATGGCCTTGTAGTGATGTGTTATTTTATAATTATAGGTGAATTTGAACACAACTTTCACCAGTTGTATGAAAAGAGGGTGGTGATTATCATACTCCATAGGTGATAGGTAATGGGCTAGTAGTGGATCATCCAGTCATGCCAACTACAAAACTAGTCATTGAATCAGACATAGGTTCTGAGTTATAGTTCCTTGACGAGTTCTTTAATATCATATGAACAATTTGGGGAGAGATGTAACCTACCCCAATAATGGAAATTTTAACATGTGAGTACCTGTAGTAGCAACTAACCATGTTTTCAAGTGATGTAGGACCATAAGGAGTGGAGTGCTAGATAGAGGCCATGCTATCAATCTTTATGAACATAAATATTCCTCCTCAGAGGTGGCTGATGCTTTCCAGATATATGATGAGTTATTTTTCTATGGGATGGGTGTTTTATCTATTAAATGGAGAATCATTAGAAGATGTCTTGGATGTATTTTAATACGTCATTATACAATTATTTCAATACTAAGTCATTTAGAACTAATAGGGATTAGGTTTTTTCACCTAGAGGAGGGTGCATTATCAGTGATGGATTACATAGGCCATTATCATAAGATCCATCACATTGCACCTATTCTTATCGGTGGTGATCTATCTAAATATAGGTGATTCTAGGATGCTATCAGGATATTCCATGTTATCATCAGTGAATATCTTTTGGCTACCTATCCTTTCTAGAATAATAAATCTGGTTCTAATCAGATATCATTAATTTAGAGAGGATGAAGGACCGAGCCATTGCTGTTCAATATCTCGATATAGTACTACATCAACAGGTAGTATGAAGAATCATTTAGATATTCTGTGTGATGATATTAACCATTAAATCAATTATTCAGGTATCTATGTGAGGTTCTACTAGTGTTGTTGGTTGGGATATATGAGGTCGCATTTTTTGAGGGACCTAGTCAAGTGTCAAACATGCGTAATGATGAGCCATATGAAATAAATTTGTAGAACATTTCTTCTAGTGGCTAGTGAGAGATGGTATTCACAAACTCCACATTAACGAGTAGGGTCTGAAACATATCATTATGTAGGGACCGGGAATACAGATGTCTAATCAAAACATGTATGCAGTCATAGATGTGGTAGCTAGAAACAATTTTTATAGAAAAAATATAGAGGAACAGCTTAGGGTAGAAAGTAAGTATCTTAGGGCTACGATTCATGCCATATTTATGTAATGAAACTAAAAATAGAGGAGAAGGATCTTGAACATTTTACAATCAAATATACTATTATGAATGTATCCATTTTAGCTTTTGCATAATTTTATATAAGGGATAATTATAGAATTATATTTTTTTCCTATTATAGAGAGACATGTGATAAGTGTTTAGACTTATTATAGTTTCTTGAAACATGTCACTCTGTTAGGGATTAGAAATAATATTGTATGTCAGTGCATGGAGTTCCCACATGCGATTTGTGGGTGTCACATCATATAGTAAATATTATTCCTGAATATTAACGGCTTTAAAATCATTATTAAGATGGACCTATTGGTTCACATTCATTCATTTGTTTACTTATATCGTGGATTAGTGTTCTATACAGCACTATAGGGTGTAGATTTCATTAACAATGGTTAATGGAATATAAGGGTGATCCATGCTAGACCTGAGCATCATGAATTGCGTAGGATGATAGCCTAGAGTGAGAGTTTTTATATGGATGATTAGGGAATGAATCAAATTTATTTTCACTATTGGTTGATCATTTCAGTTATGTTTTGTTGGAAACCATTTTGGTCTTACTTCTAGTGATGGAGATGGAGTTCTCTATCAACCTAGTGCCTAGAGCTACACCTGTATCCATGACTCTTTATAGGATATCTACAATGGCATTTCAAGAGAACACAATGTAGCTATTGGATTTAGGGATAAAGGGTTTCATCTAACCCAGAACATTACTATGGGGTTCTTCATTTATTTTTGGAAAAATTGTGTATTGAACCATTAGGATATACGGGGATTACATGGAGTTTAACAAGTGGATTGTAAAGATCCATTATCCCTTGACATTGATAGATAAAAAATTTATCCTGATACTAGGAGATTGGGTCATCTTAAAAATTGATTTTAGATTTTTTAACATCAGGTTCATGTTAAAAAATCAGATATACCTTGAACAAAATTCTGTAGTTGGATTGGTATATATACTTTTCTGGTCACATGATTCAGTCTTATGAAAACACATGCGGTCATCATGGACCTGATGAACTGCTTCTTCCATCCTTATCTGGATTTATTTGTACAGGTTTTGTGGATAATAGGAAAATATATTTTTATATTCGACACGAACATGACAAAATTCTAATGGAGAATCAGGTATATGATAAGTTCAAAAAGTGAAACTTTTGGTTGAATATTATTCACATACTTGGACACATTATATCAGTGATTTTAGTATTAGTATAACTATAAATGGTGACAATTTTATTCTTATGGGACCAGCCCATGAACATCTATGAGTTATAGAGATTCATTGGGATGGATGGTTAATATAAGATTTTTATACTAGACTTATCATTTGTACTAGTGTCACTAAGGGGCTTGAAAATAAATGGTTTGATGTATGTATGGATAGTGTCTTGCATTATCAACATTCAGAAGAATAAAGGGAGATTGACTTCCTCACATATACTTGTTTATCCATACCTAGAATGAATATACAATTTGTACTACAATGCATCGGGTATCAGGATAGGAGTAGTCCTTTTTCTAGGTGATATAGTGATGATGAATGAGTCTTAGTAGTTGAGGCCACACTAGAGGAATTACCATACGCATGGTCTCAAGATAGAAGTAGTTATTCACACAATGCACTGTTGGGGACATTAAAAAATATGATAGAATTTTCTGGTGTACAAAGACTACAAAATCCTCAAGTACATATATACACATCATGATTAGAACCTATGAAAATCAATGTCTGTGTAATACCTTCAATATCAAGCCATAAATCTTGAAAACACAACTATTAAATACAATGAAGTGGATGATGTACTGAGCTAGAGTAAACTAATATAGGTAGTTCAATATTCCATTAGTGAGTGAAAGATCATCGCATATTTTCAAAGATGCACTGGTAGGAGGATGGCAGTTAGTGAATGAATATTCTACAATCCTTAACTATTACATAAAACCTTCTCGTTCTTGTTAGTATAATGAAGAATTTGAACTCTAAAGGGATATTTATATAGATATTGAGGTTTGTGGGGGCCCTCTTCCTGGTTGGGCCGTAAGAGAAGATGACATTCTTTGTATCCATGACCATGTATAGGGTTCAAAAGACATGTGTAGGGACTTAATGCATGATTTGTATATCTCATTTAGGAAATTAAACCTCAGTTTCCGTAAGAGTTGTCATAATTTACATAGATAGTACTAGTAAAAAGTTATGATAATATATGTAGAAATTTGATTCAGGTGATGTTCCACCTGTTAGTAGTGGAAGGAATAAAACTAGAGTCCAGCCTGAATTTTATAGTAGCTACCCATTCCCGAGTAGAAATATAATGATATTTAGATGGATTTTATGATATGTGTATCAAGGAAACCTCATGATAATGATTCAATGTGGGTTTTTGTTGATATGATCACAAAGAATGCAAATTTCCTTTCGATCAAGGATACCATCAGTTTAGTGGATCAAGGTAGGTTGTATATTCCAGAGATAATACGAATTCATAGGTTCCCACAAAATATCATTTCAGATATGGATTCATAACATATTTCTTTATTCTGGTAAGGGATACAAAGTTTGTAAGGTACAAAGGTTCTTTTATCAACCAAATCCACCCTCAAATATATTCCTAATCAAAGCGCCAGATTCAGTTTTGTTAGTAAGTGATTTGGTAATGTGTCCTAGATTATGGGGTCTATTTGTATAAAAATATACCACAAGTTGAATTCACAAACAATAATTACATTCATGATACTATTACGGTTGTCCTATATGTGACTTCATACAGAAGGCCTTTCCAATCAACCCCGTGGGTGTTAGTGTCCAGAGAGGGAGTAGAGATTGGACCTCATATTTTTTTACGATAGTGCAAAGAAGGTGCAGTTGATTCAAAATGGGATGGATGTTGTGCAGTATGATCACAAATCATAAACCAATTTATGTAGAAGAACTCTAGATCTTAAAATAATGGATTAGATATTCTACATGTTTCACCAAGTCTATGACATAGGGGAATTATGAGATACTGTAATCATTAACCATGATATGTCAGGTCATTAAAGATTATAAAGAGATTCTGTTTGGTGACCTTATTGTTATATTTACCTTATAGGTATCGATCAATGAATTATTTATTCCATGTTTCTCCCATTAGATGATACTATTCATACATTTATTTTTCCTTTCAGTCCAAGGAGGTAGAGTTATAGGTTTATTCATTAATTGAAGAGAATCATATTCATATTTTTGATCATAGCACAAAGGTTATCTAAGGCTAGTAAATTCATTTAGTTCAAGTGAAATGAAATTATGAATGTGTGTAGGATGATAATTGGGAGAGTGAGGATGATGTATGATCTCAGTGTTTAGAGTTATTCTCATATCATGGTTCACCACCCTTTAAATGTAAAGCTAGAGATGAATTGTTTTTTAAGTGAGTTGTTTGAATGAACCTTTTTCTTATTTGAGGTACATATATATATATATTGATCTATTATTAGTTTGTGTTTGTAATTATTGTGTAATGTGAATTTTCGTCATGGTCGTGGAGTTATGGCGTGTCTGTGTGTGGGTCAGATCTAGATACACATCTTTTCATAAGGTCTATTCTTGATTGATGGCTTGTTAAAATCATTGGGGGATGGATATAATATTTCATAAACTGTCAAGTTATGGAGAGATAACATGATGTGACCATACAGTTAGATGAAACCGTGTGATTTGGGTGCATTGATCATGTAATAACCTCCAATATTTTGATAGTGGGATTGAGAATTGTTTTTCATATTTATTCAAACTATGCAGAGGAAGTGTGTGGGATCCCATACCCTATAGATGGTCGTGAAAAGGATTTCCATTGGTTTTGTCGAAACCATTTTTACAAATAGTGCATCCATAATATTTTGGTAAAATAGACTATTTTTTCCATACTATTTACTAAAAACTAAGCCTAATTTCCATCTATTTCTATACAGTTTCCACCACCACCCATTTGAGATCCCTTGGGGAAATTCAAAGGATTGATCCTCCTTCTCCATTCACTATACAATTCAATCAGTGGTTGTACCATTAGATTCACAATGTTAAGATCACGAATGCCTTTTTATTAATTCTCCAATGTTTTTGATACCGATTATGAAATTTTGGTGCGTGATTAATTTCCTTGTTATTAGGTTATATGAATGTTAACTGATTTTCTCCTGACTGTATGTGAATCGGTTGCTGATACTAGAAATGTTATCAACTAAAAACCTAATTTTTGTGGTCTCGTGTCTTTCTCTAAATTTTGAGCTGTTTATATTTGTTATTGTGCAGTGCAACCAAACTTCTGAGTGTTTCCTTGAATGAAATTTAATCCTTAAATTTATAGGTAGGACATATTCAACTAATGGTCATTATTAATGTTTTAATTGGTCTGATATTTAGAAATTAAACCACCCCATGGGGTGTATTTATAATTTTAATTACACCACCACGGGTGGATTTTAAAAATGGTAGCCATTGGATATGCGTTTTTCCCCTATTTTTGGGATATGAATTAGGAAATTAATTTTTAATCAAATTGATGAATTGAATAATGATAAAAATTGAAAATATATGATTAAATGTGAATTTATATAAATTAAAACTAAATTTATTAGTGGGATGAGATGAATGACAATGATGCATGGACCATGTTATGTAAATGATTATATAATAATGAATTTATCTTTTTAATGATAATACCAAGTGATCCGAATGTATTATATTCAATATAATAGTTTTAAATCCTGACATTCATGTTATATTGATTTTTGCACGTGTGAGTAAATTATGGGTAATCCTTATATGCATTTCCTAGTGACATAATTTACCTTTTTAGGTTAGTTTCAAATGATATTTTCTTAGTATTAAATTTGAAATAATAAAGGATATAGTTAAATGGAATTAATCAATTGTCTTGAATTGTTTATATGCTAACTATCCATGGGTGACTCATGGATTAAGATGAGAATTCCATGGATGAATACATTCGGATATTGACTTTTATGCCCATGTGATTCTAGGTTTGACATTGAATGACTCCTAGGGAATTAATCACATTATTTTGGAATACTCATGAATTCCTTATGGATTTCCAAGGACCAACTCAAGGGAATTTGATCATATTATCTAATAGTTATACTTTGGCTCTCATAGTGGACTTTCAAGGACAAACTACAGTGACTGAGACAATATAAAATGGGTTCGTGTGTGGTTCTGCATTGACGTGATCTTTGGATATTGGTTCATGATACAACAGTAGTGAGACTTGTATTCTATCATAGGAATTCCAAAAATGGGATTAGTTTTTAAATTTAATAAATAATTAAATGACTTATATGATGCAACTGTAAAGTCAAAATACAAGCTTGTATTTAGTCTTTAATAATATCTTTCTGGATGGACTATTTAGGTATTATTTGATAGATGTGATATTGGAGAAACTGGGATATGAATTATGTCTCGATCCTTGCACACTAAATGGGATATAATTATTAAATTATCAGGTTATAGTTGATATATGTGTGACTGTAAAATAATAGATTTATCATTTTAATGAAATTGATTAATTAAATTGGACTATAAATGAGAAAATGATATTATAGTGTGTTTACTTTTGAGTAATTACATTAATTACTAGAATTTGTTGATGAATAATATATATATATATATATATATATTTACTATGAAATATTTACCTGAACTTGGCTGATTTCAAACAGGGATTGTGTCTCATATCATGTTCGGTCGAGCATTATGCACCCAAATAGACTATGTGGTTATAAGTGCCGATAATGGAATGTTTCCTACAATAGGTTATTGATTGGTACATGGGTGTAGGGGAGAATTGGACGAGCTGAGAACCAATATTCTAGATAGACACAATTGGGGATTTTTTTAATATTGTTACAAGAAATTTATATCTGCATTTTATATGTATTTTGGATTATTTAACAGATTTAAGTGATTTGTTATATAATTTTGTGTAATATGTGACTTCTATAATGGTTTATTTTTCAGAATTTTGAAGATTATATTTGTTTGGATATTATATATGTCATGTCATAGAATAGCTCAAGGTACGGACCATTTAAATTTTTATTCCAAAACTGTAAAGTGGTCTTAGGAGAGCCCATTTGCACCCGGTTGATGTTCCTGTGCATCTATAAAAATTAATTAATTAATTTATATTTCATCATTGATAATATCTTATAGTGTGCTCTAGAACAATTTTCAGACATAATTTAAAAGTGATAGTACATATTAAAATGAATTTTAAGATATATAAAATAAATTAGAAGATAAAAAATTAATAATAAAATAAAAATTATGGGAGAGAAATTAATAATAATTAAAATGTGGTAAACACATTTTAATGCATTATTTCCATTTATCACGTAATTTTTATTTTATCTATTTATTTATCTATTTATTTATTTTATTTTTTTCCATTACTTTTTTTCATTATTTTTTCTGTCTTTATTTATGAATTCCTCTCCCCATCTCTTGTGCATGGTGCCCCTCTATTCTAGGTGGGGTAAACCACCTTACCTCTCCTTAGATAGCTCTTTGCAGTCTTGTTTCTCCTCCTATTTCGACGTCTTCTAGTGTGTCATGAATCTAACTATAAGGAAAACCTCATGAACGGAGATTTGTTCGATCTCTTTCTAAATCTTTTTTGATGCTATCACGGAAGGATTTTACCTCAAATTGGGGTTTTTCTAAAATTTTCTAATTTCTTCAGTTTTATATCAAATTAATGATTATCATCAACAATATGGTCCTCTGAAATTTTATTGTAGGAGGTCTACTCCCATTCTCATAGTTTCTTTTCATATTTGATGTTTCATGTTGTGACACTCGTCTATGCCTATCCAAAATGTATAATTTCACATGTTCTAACTTATATAAACTTCTTTTTTTATCATTCCGGAATTTTTAAAGATAATATAACCTATTAAATTTTATTCAGAATCATTAGATTCCCCTTTGGGTATGTGGACATTAATGGAAAATTTTTCTATTAACCCCAAAAATAATTTAATTAATTAATTTTATAAGTTTTCTGATCCTTGATGTTGAGTTTTAATTAAAATAAATTATTTAGAATAATTTTGAAACAGGAGCCATGGGTCTTGTTGGTATCATTTTTCCTAATGGATTTCTACCTTGTGATGTCATTATCCTTCTGAACCATTATAAAAGTGATATGTGTGTTCTACTTCATTCACAAATAAGTTGAATTAGTTATAACTTATTAACAAGATTCATCATTAGTATGTGCATTTAAGTTGCTCATATTAATTTTTGTAATTATAAATACATACTCTATGATAACACCTTCCTTTAAAAATAATTAAATAATTGTTGGTGAGATAGCATGGTTTCTATATTAAGGATTAGACAAGCACTCTCCAATCCTAACTAGTTATTCATTACGCTAGGAAGATGATGTCTATGGATTTCTAGAGGATGGTTTCCCGGGGTTTCTAAAATACTCATGTGTGATACAGGTTCATAAAAGAAAATTTAGGTATTTTCCTATTAGCAATGTGAATATTCCATGAATTCAGTGATTCATAACCCCTTCTATGTGATATCTAGATGGACTCATGATAATTCCATCCCTCGAGCGATACATGGTCTTTCAGAAGATTTCCTTGGATGGGATTGGTGGTATTGTATTAATTGATGGATGTACTATAGTGATACTTTCTGATGGGATCATACTCCAACTCTACAACATGAGAATAATATTAATAATAATGTGTGGAATGTGATTATTTATACAGCCTTCGATTCCTTTGTAAATTTTGATACTTTTCTAGAGCTTGAATAACAAATTTTTGACACATAAACTAGACCCCAGCCTAAAGAACAATCTTGGGATATTGTTCATTTTTCCCCTTCATATTTCTTCCAATTATATATATAGGCATAATTATTATTACAAAAACCATATTCATATTCCCAATTTGAGGTGATGTAGGTGATATGGGTCAAGTGTTATTGACGACCAGGATTAATATCTTTTAATTATATTTATTTTTATTTAAGTTATTACATTTATTAAATATTGGAAAACATTTTTTACAACACGGAATAGAATGGATTAGGAACTATGGGTGTTTTACTACTGTGATTTTATCTCACTCCTTGATCGATCTCTATTTGGAACCGAATTAGACATTATGCTCACCAGTTCGGACAATTGGAATCATGCAGTTCCTAGTTCCTGAGTGCAACTTCATACATTGGATTGAGTTTGGTTCTAGAGGATGAAGCATCTTCTTATGATGTATTTCTCAAAATAAATTCTGTATTTAATATATAGTTGATTGCTTGGTTGGATTCCAATTTTCTATAAACCTAATTCAGCATATACATCATAGTATGAAATCATTGTGTATATTGTTCATTTATCATTTTTTGCTCTTGATATATATATTTATATGGGGTTATTTATATTATTATCCTGTTGTTTTATTATTATCTAATCCCCCTATTTGTTATAACAAAAATTTCTTCTATTTTATATTACTTATAATCTATGAGGGAAACATATTCCCCATATAAACGTTAATAAGGACCTCACTTATAGTCAGAAACCTATAGCATTTCGGAAGATGTGATTGAGGTTATGTGTCTAACCTGGCACAGATCACCCTTCCAGTGGCTTCCTGGATGGGGATGCAATAAATATTGAATCAAAGGGTGTTTTTCAGTTTTTCATACTATTTGGGTTATACATGACACTAGGATTTAAGGATTTTGATAATAACCTATGCTCGGAAGTAATTAACTTATCTATAGAGAATTCCTAATTTCCTAGGATGTGTTTTATATTATTGATCATACCAACTTGTGTTGATATGATTTAACCTTTGGGTGACAAACATTTTTTATGGTATTGTTTGTACAGGTATTATTAACATAATGAGTTTTACCATTGCATCATGATTATACAAGGTTAATGAATTTACATGCATCATATTAGGAACCATTTGATTAAAATGTCATGCATATTTCAATTACATATCTACTTTCACAGTAAATCTGCTTGTCTGCATGTGATTGTTATTGTGCATAGTTGTAAAAATTTGAAGTTTCTCTCTGTTAAATATAAATTTTTAATAGTTTTTATTTGTCAACTTTACCATACTTGTGAAATAGGTGATAGACCTCATTTTAAGGATCATATTTCATTACTATTTTTTATATAGACTTTTCCCCTGGAGCGAGATACTTGTTGTGTAGTGCTATAAGTTTGGCTATATACCTACCTTTTTTATTCCACATTTTCATTTATTCTTCTTCAGTTGTAAATTTTTTCTAATTGTTTTTTCTTGGCTATATAAGACCAATGATTCCACAAAATATTCGTGTTGTGCCTCAGGAGAGTGGGAATGATCACAATATAGAGATGGTGGGTCCCAAACCACTAGAGGTGCCACTTGTTGTGCCTCCTATAGTGTTACTTTTAGTACCAACCATGGGGCCTATAGTGGTACCAATTCATTCCAATATTCCATTTGGACCTGATGCTCAATTTAGGGATAGTCTCCTCATATTTATGTCGTCATTATTTATTATTCCTAAAACTTCCCCATCTATGGAAGATCTCACAAAGGACTACAGACAACAACACCCTCCCACCATCTCGGTGAGTAGTGATTCTCATTCTATTGAGTTAAGGGTCAAATCCATACTGTCAATTGTTGACCATCATGAGACCCTTTTATAATGGAGGTTCAATCGTGCGGTCTATTTGCTTCTGGAATCGACTATGTGTTGGTAGGATGTTGTATCTTAGGTGGAGTACACTAGGGGAGTTGTTTGGGCATTCATTCAAATTGATTTTTACAAAAACATCTTTCCCCAAACATTGATATATGATCATTCCAGGGAATTCATACATCTTAAATAGTGAAATATGATAGTGTTAAAGTATTCTACTTGTTTAATATAGATTCCTCATTTTTCTCAATCATTGACAAGTGACACACAATCAACTTCAAGATGATTTGATCATAGACTCAGATATACCATCCTCTTAATAGTGAACTTCTTTCGATTGACCACAATTATATATATCGTTAATTGTTCAATCATTTAGGAATGAAATGTACAGAATGATAAATTTATGAGACCTGGGAGTTCAGTTTTGACAAAGGGTGAGAGTTCTTCAGGAAATAAGAATCATCGTTTTGAATGTACTCATTGAGGAAATCCTAGCCAACAACACATTTTTATAGTTCTATCACATGTCATCTATATAGCAGAGTTGGCTATAAAATGTCATCAGTAATGAGATACCCAATGGAGTACAAATCGTTACGCAAGATGGGACACCTTTATCATTTCTTATATTCTTTCTCATCATCATATAGTTGTAGAATACCTGTACTAGTACCTCTATGAAATATCAAATCTATGAGTCCATAGCAAGTTGGATGAACTTTTTTCACAGGCCGATCGAGCTGGGGTAATGGTGGAGGCCGTGGATGAGGAAACCATGTCCTATACTATCAGTGTCAATTAAGAGGACATGGTCATGCCATTCAGTAAGCATATTAGGTCTATAGTTCAGGTCTTGTGTATGTGGTGCAACGAGGAGCATAGGAGCATAGTGTTGGACCATCTACAATTAGATGTAATTTTATAACAGCATCTAATGTATTTTATATGATTTTTTATACGTGTGAATCACATTATTTTTTATCTACTATTGTTGTGAAAACCCTTGGTTCTACAATTAAGTAACATTTGGCGTCAGGTATCTCGTTACTCTCCTAGAGGATAGGAAATAGGGATATACGTGTGCCAAGAGTTCCCCCATGATATAGGTGGGGACCATTAACATTATAATTTTTACATCATTGATTTGACTAGAATCAATGTCATTCTTGGAATGAATTGGCTCATTCATAATGTTTCCCTATAAGATTTTTATCACTATCAGGTGTGCATCACATCCCATAAGGGTGACACATTTCTACAAAAAGTAGAATGGGATATGAATACAGATCAAGCTGGAGTTAAATTTTCTAGACTGGGATATGTGATAGATCAATTAGAATGTCTCATCATGATCAACCGGGGAACACATATACTATAATTTCCTCCCATTGTAGATAATTTCAAGGATGTTTTGTCTGATGATTTCTCTATATTAACAATCACGACAGACATGGAGTCCACTATCAAGCTAGTCCTATGTGAGACACTAGTTTTTATTCCTCCATAGAAGATGGAACCAAAAGATCTACATGAAATAAAAAAGTATCATGAAGATATCAATGTGAAGGGATTTATATTACCTTGCACATCGTCATGGGGTTCATAAGTTATTTTTGCTAAGAAGGCAGAAGGTACCCTCATATTGTGTGTAGATTACCATCGGCTCAACCATAGTACGGTAAAGAATCAATGAACATTGCCTCATATAGATGACCTTATCGACCATATATGTGTAGATACTATTTTATCCATGAATTATTTGAGGTTAGGATACTACTAGGTGCAAGTGCGACCATCAGACCTACCACATACATTGTGTTGGAGAAGGTACGACTTATATGAGTATCTGGTCATGCCATTCATCCTCATAAATACACTAGAAGTCTTCATGGCTATGATGAATCAGTGTGTTCAACTTTACCTTAATTATATTATGGTGGTTTTGGACGAATACATATTGGTGTATTCAAATTACAGACATTATCCTGCAACTCATCTGGAGATCTTTCTGTGTACACTAAGAGAGAATAAACAATATGCAATGCTCATAACTTTCTAATTTTTGGATTGATAAGATTCATTTCATGGGTCATATAATATCTATGGAGGGTGTTTTAGTTATCTTAGAAAATGTGACAACCATTTATTCATTAGAGAAACCCAATTTTTTCAATATACAAAGTTTTGATGGGATTTTTGGCTATTACAAGCATTTTATCCAGGATGTCCCCCACTCAATAGTGCCTATTATGGTCCTGACAATAAACAGTTTACAATTTTTCTTTCTATATGTCAGTAAAAATTATTTTCAAGAGTCAAATGTAAGATAAAACATACCTCCAATCCTGATTCTATCTATGCTAGGCTACAGATAAACTATTTACTATGATGATTTATGAATCAATCTAGGTGATGTTTTGATGCAGGGAATATGTGTTCTGGCTTAAGAATAACGGAAATTGAGACCTCATGATAAACAATATCCTACACATGAAATTTTTTAGTAGATGTGGCACGTTATTTATTCAATTGGAGACAATACTTGTTGGCTTAGTGGATTGTTCTTTATACAGATAAAAAAATCATAAAATATAACCCCACACAACAAGAATATATTTTAAGGCAGCGTAGGTTGGTCCAACTCCTCCCTTTGTTAGATTTTGATATTACTTAGACCCCTGGTAAAAGAAATGTTGTGGATTACTCATTGAGAAACACAACATAGGCAAAATATGTCCAGATAGCCAGTAGAGAGTGGCCGATTATGGACCTGTTTTCTGTCATGCTTAATGAGGTTCTTGATAGGTTGGGGAAAATGTTATAACAAATTTTTTAGTGACATATTCTCTACTAGATCTAGTACATACAAAACAACTATTTGACCAATATAGGATCTATTTGTGTGAATGTTCTAAAGGAGGGACCCTCCACCTAATTGAGTTGATGATGGAAGTGGAAACATACATTATTGTGGCCATGTATGGGTGCCTTATGATATATGAGAATATATGATGATAGAATACCATACATCAGTTTGGGAAGGTCATCCTCGATGTAAAATGATTTATTGATAAAGGTTATATCTATACTGGTGGTCAGGTATGAATAAGAAGATAGCTGGTTTTTTCACTCAGTGTTAAACCTTCCAACTAGTGAAGGGAGATCCTCAATGACTTGCTAGAATTCTATATCTTCTACCCATTCATGAGTGGAAATGGAATGACATCACCATGGATTTTTATAGTAATTCTATGATCTCCTCAAGGCAGTGATTCAATATTGGAGATATTCAATAGTTTGACCAGTGTTTCCTACTTCTTACCTATATGAGAGAACTTTTTTATTGATGATTTAGGAAGGAAATATATTCGAGGGATAGATAAACTATAGGAAATACCTTATTCTATTGTCTCATATAGGGATGCATTCATTACTTCACCATTCTAGAAAGGGTTTTATGAAGCCTTTGGTTCACAGGTACTCTTGAATACTACATATCACCCTCAAGCCCATTGGAAGTTTGAGCAGAACATACATGTGCAGGATGATATGATATAAGCTTTTATTCATGATATTGGAGGTTTTTTGGATAAACATTTAACTATTATTGTGGTTGACTATTAAAATTTCTAACATGAGACCATTCAAATAGATCTCTATGAGGCTTTACATGGTATACCATGTCGTTCACCATTATTCTTTCTCGAAATAGGTAAGGCTACTCTGTTTCGTCCTCATCTCGGTCAAGAGACTTATAAGAAATTTCAAATAATTTAGAAGTGTATGATGATAGCTCAGTCGAGATAGATGTCTTATAATATTCTTCATCGCAAACCCATTGAGTTTGAGGTGGGAAATTGAGTATTTCTACATGTTTCACAAGGGTTGGGTTACCAACAGATCAGGGGAAAGAGGAAGATATCACCAAGATACGTCATTCAATTAATGATAATGGAAGGGGTTGGGTTAGTGTCTTATTAGATATTTCTACCATAGAGGTACAATTCCATGCATGATGTCTTCCATATACCTCAACTTCAATAATATCATCCAGACCTATATAACTCTTTTTCCCTTAACGACAGTGATCTTTATGATGATTAATCCTTTGAGAAAAATATGATATGTATCGTCGACCATAGTATGATGGTTCTCTGAGGAATGTCAGTTTATCTAGTATGGGTGTTATGGCAATACAGATGAGTCATTTACGAGACATAGGAGTGGGAATCTAATATGTGTTCTCAATGGCTATAGATTTTCTTAGATGATGTTCCACTACCATTAGATAAGAAACTCAATGGTGTGTTTTCTTAAGGAGGGGAGTTTATAATGTTCCGGATTTAATTAAGGTATGTAAAATTTCATTTTCTATTCCAAAACCATAACGAGACCAAGGACTAGTGCCTGCACCACCAGTTGATATTCCCATAAAGCAATTACAATTAACTAAATAATATCTCAGGGTTTTTTTTTGTTAATTTCTTACAAAGTGCTCTAGATAAATGTTTAGAGTAGAAATAACATAAATGGGTCAAAAAATTGAAAATAATTTTATGTAATTTATATTATATTAATGTATGATAAAAATTAAATAATAAAATAAAAACATGTGGAAAAATATTAAAAATAATTAAAATTGGGTAAACCAATTTTGTTTAATTTTTTCCAGTTCTCCCACCATTTTAAATTATAATATATTGTTTTTTATATTGTAATTTTTTTATTTATTTTCATTTTATGTTTACGATTAATTTTATTTCTTTCTTCAATTTTTTTCTTTCTTTTATTCTATTTTCCTCTCCCCTCTTCTGTGCATGGAACCACTCCATAGTATGTGGTTGTCACCACCACCCCTCTCATTCGAAATCCCATTGTTGCCATATTTCTCCTCTGATTTCAAAACTGTTTTGTGCATTATAATTATTTTAGTTAGGCTAACATGAAGCTCAAAGAATCTTTTGATCTTGTTCTAAAACTATTTTAAAACCTGTCATGAACAATTTTTACCCAGAAATGGTTTTTTTCTAAAATCATCTGATTTCTTCAATTTTAGGACAAATCAAATATTTTCACAGAGCATAGGATCCTCTACGAGTACAATGTAAGGGGTCTACTATATTTCCCCACATTTAGATTCATATTTTCAATCACATATTGTGATACTCATTAGTGCCAACTAGATATGATTAATTTAACTGGTTATAAAATAAATAAACAAATTTGTTGATAATATCACCTTTTTTTGAGATAACCAAACTTATTAAAATTATTAAAAAATCATTGGATTCATCATTGGATATCTCGAATTTCTTTTCCTATTTTTCTATTATCCTGGAATTAATTAAATTAATTAATTTCATATTTGGAATGAACCCAATTGTTTAGTATTAATTAAAATAAATAATTTGGGATAATTTTGAACCATGAACCTTGGGTTATATTGGTTAAATATTGCCAAATGATTTGTTTGATTATTATGTTAGTATCATGTTGTGCCATTATAAAATGGATATGTTTTTTATGCATTCCTTGAAAAATTTCGTTGTTGTAACTTCATGACAGGAATGATCAATAGTATAGGGAAGTGTGTTTCTCATATTATTATTTTTTAAAATTATAAATGCATTCACTGTGATATCTGATTCCATGAAATATAAATAAATTCAGGGCATTGAGATAATGTGTGTTCAATGTCAAGGACTACACAAGTACACTCATTTCCAGACAAGTAAAAAATTATTATAGGGAGACAATGTCTTATAATTTTCCATAATAGGGTTTCAATAGGATTCTAAAATAATAATGAGTGATAATGGTTTTAAAAGAGTCATTCAGGTATGAATCCTATGGAAAAGTGGTTAGGACATTCCTCGTGTGATACATGACCTCTTATCTGCGATATCGGGTATTCTTACGATAAGGCCATGCCTCGAGTGATACATGGTCTTTTTGAATATTTCCTTGGACATACAGAGTGGTTTTGGATTAATTTATAGGTGTACAATAGAGATACATTTGGGATGGGCTCAAACTCCTACTATATAGCTTGAACATAATAATAATAATAATGGGTGGAATATGTTTATTTATGTAGCCATTTTTCCTTTGTAAATTGTAATACTTTTCTATTTCATGAATCTCACATTGATGAAACATAAACCAGTCCCCAGGAGAAAGCACAATATTGGGGTATTGATCCATTTTGTCTTCTTTTTTATTTATTGAATATATATAAATATATATATGCATCCTTTTATTTCAAATACCATATTCAAATTTTTCTCTTGAGATGGAGAAGGCTATGTGGTACATGTGTTGTCAGAGACCATGACTAAGGTCTATTTTTATTATTTATGTGCATGAATTTATTATATATTGGCACATGAATTTTTTTAAAGCAGAAATGGAATGGTATAAACTCCGTGGGTGTTGACCAATTTATGTTTTATTTTACTCCCTGCTCGAGCGTAGTTTGGTAGCTGAGTAAACCATATGATTATAGTTATGGATAATGGGGGGAATGATACTTCTGATTCATGAGTGTGGATTTCTTTTTTATGATGGATATTTGGGGGAATAAGATTGAGCATTAGCTCATGATGTAGTTATTTCACTTCATGTCATTTTAGTTAGAGTTTTGATTGCATGCTTTTATTCATGTTTTCCATTCTCCTTTTTTAGAACAAAAATCATAACAAGAAACCATTGTGTATTTGGTTTATTTATCAGCATCCTCCCGTATTATATATTTAGTTGGGGTTTTTTATTTCCTTAATCTACTGTATGGTTATATATTTTCATATACTATTTGTTATAAACTAGTTTTCATTAGCTGTATATTATGTATTAATTATGATGGAACAATATTCCCTATGGACACGTTAAAAAGGACCTCACTGCTAGTCAGAAGCCTTTGGAGTTAGTATTTGGTTGAGGCTATATGGATAACCCGACTCAGAGCACCCTTTTTGTGGGTTATTGGATGGGGATGTAACAATACTAATACTATTACTTGTATGTTTTTAATTCTACTTTGTTTCAATTTAATATCGAGGGAACTGTCTTCCCACATAATTTCATATAACCTCACTCCTAGTCGACTACCTTTGGCCATTTGGTAGATGTTGTTGAAGACATGTGGCCATCTGGGCTCAAGGAATAGCTGAGTTTCTTTTGTGTATGGGATGTTACATTTGTCTCACTCAATGAAAATAAAATCCATAGCACCCTATGAGTATTAAAATGAGAATCATTTGAATGAATAACCAAAGAATCCATAATATATCTCTAAAAGGGTACCATTTACGAAGAACCATAGACATATACAGATATATGTATCAATGGAAAACCATGTATAAATATTAATGATTATGAACCCATTTTTATTCTATTTTGATCATCAACTAAAGATGATTTGTATTATACATACATGGGGATGATAAAAAGATTTCAAAAAAATTAGTATATGTATAATAGAGTCCCATAATAGGATAATGTTCTCCCAAAAGGGTGTCACAATCACAAATTTCCTTCCATTCGACCAATGTGAGTTCTAAAGTGTTGTTGGACAAGTTCCCAAACAAACACATTCCTTTATAATGTAGGTCCATGTGTCGTCATGGATATGAGCGATGTTTGAATTTTTTTGAGCCTCGAATGAAATTAATTGGGGATAATTACTCAATAATAAACCCAATGTAAATAATTTCACACAATTCAACCCCCTCAAATGAATAATTGGGTGTTTGAATCTACAGTCAGAAATAGTTAGACAAATTTTATATTCCCCACCACATTTATTTATGTGGTTTACATATTTACCTAGAATTTAATTTATAATTATTCTACATAAAATATATTTAATTTACATCTCCATTTTAGGATATCTATTTCAGTGGGTTATGGTGTTAGGGTTACCAAATTGGAATGACAAGTTTGACTCAACATTCATTCATTAAGACACATGTTATGTTATGCACTTATATTCATTTCAAGGATTATATACTTCTAATATTACATTTTAAATAATGAATCTCTTTATTTTGAAGATATTTTATAATTTATTAATTTTTATCCTTTCATCGAGACTATGATTCAATGTTACGAAAATGGTAAAATATTATTTTTATAATATCATCAATTTTTTAGATTTTGATGATTAGGCTTACATTGATAAAATATAATCATACATATCTCAAAAATTATCTTGTGTTTTCTTATACTATAGTAATTCAAGTTATCTTCATGCAATAATTCCATTTTTAAATTTTTTTTACTTAAGCTAATAATGAAAAAAAAATTAATAAAATCTATCTTTATTTCTTTTATCATTCATAAATAACTATTCTTTTAATATAAATGATTTGTAAATATATTTTTAAAATAGTTATTTTTAAAAAAATTCAAATTATTTGTTACATTTATTTAAATCTCATTTTAAGGAAAATGATTTATAATTTGGTTAAATTAATAGCAAATTAAATCCATTTTCAATGTTTTTATTACATGTTTTCATTGTTATTTAAAAAATCAACTTTTTTTTAAAGAAATTCTTGGGTGATATGGATTTTTTCCTAGAAATATATTTTAAATGATATTTAAAATTAATAAGTGTCGGGGATTTATATAATTGTATGGATAACCATGTTATAAGTAATGATAACTCAATGATATATTAGTTTTCGCATATGATATGTTACGGATTTTTATACCGTGCATACTAGAATTTGGAAAAGAACTAGAATTTTATTGGAATATTAATGGTTTAAATAGGAATAAATTTAAATCTGACACAAAAGTATAATATATATTAATTTCAAAATGAAAACTATATAAAGATGTTAAAATTGTATGTATGAGTGATATATATTTAATACACGACAAGTAAGGGTTATGGACATATAAAATGTTGAGTAAGAAATTATCATCACACTGTGAAACCTAGGGTTACACTACGATTTTCTCATATGTGGGGAGGTTCATTATGTTGGGTGTAAGATTTTTCAGGGAGGGTATTTATGAGGAAATATCGTTGATCTATTTCCTATTGTTAGTTCCATTATGAATGAAAGGTCCATCTTGTGTTGAGTCCATTAGTAGTGAGATCATGTTATATAAATGAACATAAGGGAATCATGTCAATTCAAGTCTTAATGGTCCATAATGTGAGGGATGATGGAAGAACCAGTGAACCGTGGGGGTAAAAGTTGCTCTATGATAGTTTCTGATATCATGTTTTCTTTTTTATATAAAATTTAATATTCCTTTGGTTATTTTAAAAATTCAAACCCATTTTGGATTTTTCAATTTTCTAGGACATGAGGATAAGGATATATTATTTTCATATCCTATTATTTTGACCCCTTCTGTACTCTTTAATATATGGTAAATGAAGGTGTATTACCATATTATTAATGGTGTGATAGTGTTTCCCATTTAATTACTCAACAATAATATTTCCTTTTATTTTTTTATCTAGGTATTGGAATAATGTTGATTCCACTAATGCATTGTGGAATGAGGCTAAAAAAATTAGAATTTTGATTATACACTTTTAGGAATAATTCCATTGGTGGTTAGTAAAATGTTTCATTAGGTTTCAACTATGTGAGGCCACTTGATGGGGTTTTAGGGTATTATTTATCATTTTGTTAAATTTCATAATTAATTAATAATTATTTATAATAAAATATTGGTAAATGTTTCTGGAGCCAAGGGATCAGATATTGGAATAGATAGGCATGATCTTAGAAAAGTATGATAGATCATGGAATAATAGGATACATATAACACCCCAATATGTTATGATATATAATTTTAAATGAATTTAAAAATTACAACATACTATGTTAGGTGAAACACTGAGTTTATATTTTTTTTACCTTCAACAACGAGTATAACTTATAATACATTCAAACACAAGTTTAAATGAAACATAACATACTATTAATATATTATTATTTAATTTGATTATTGGGACCTAAACATTGGAACAACGAGTATGAATAAAATTAAATAAATTATTACAATATATTATATATCCATTTATATAAAATTAATTATTTTGTGAATAATCAATTCGAAATTAAATTAATAACTATTTGAAAATCGGAATTTTTTTCTGAAAAAATAAAGAATCCATAAAAGGACATCCTACATAAATAAAATAAAAAATTCAGTTCTCATGAATAATTTTAATGAAATAATTGTATTAAATATTTAATAAAATATTATCCTTCATCTTATGTTTTTAAAATAAAATAGACAAGTATTAATCATTTATTCCCTTAAAACTATTGTTTTCAAAAAATAAATCCTATCACCTTTTTATATCTTTTTTTAAATTATTATTGTCCAATATTAATTTTTTTTAAAAAATTATTATTTGAAATTATCATGAAATAATTTTCATTGTGTAAATTGTTGATAATTTTATGCAATGGAAAAAATTTCAATGAATAATGAAAATACTAGATTAAATTTAAAATTTAAATTTTTTTAATAAATAAAAAAACAAAATTATTTCAATATGGGTTTAAAATTAAAATTAGTTCAATTATATATCTTCAATTCTAATTTACTTCATTTTATTCACTTTTTATTAATGTCTTTTTATTAATTCTTTCAAATTTTTTGATCAATTTCTCTTTGAAAATATTGTTTCTAGTCATATCCATGAGATTACTTTGAAATTAAAATTTTACAATTATTTGAAATTAAATAGTAAAAATACATTCCATCTTGGGAATAATAATAATTTATATTATATAATAAGTTAAAAATATGTTTTTTATAAAATAAATAGTAAAATAATGAAAAATTATTTACTACGGCTAAGGTAACAATGGGTTTAACTAGGATTAAACTGAAATAATAAGGGTTAACATAACAAAAAAAAATGTAAAATGTCCATTTTATAGACCCATATCTAACATCTATCATCTAATTTCTATAATGGAATATTTTAGATCCTTTTCAAGTGGAATATGTGGGTCACCATTTTATTTTCTAAAATATTTGTGTGCCACTCACCTCAAATATAAATGCTCAGTGACTCTTTTCTCGTCATCACACTTAAAAAATACTTCGGTTCCTCCATAAACTATCCTAATAACTTTATATTATTCCATCCACAAATATAGAATCCTTATTTTTGTTAGAAATACAGAATAATTATTATTTTGGTGGAATGAAAAATAATATGTCCATGTTAGTGGTACCACCCATAACTGAGAATTATTTTATATTTCATACCCCACCACCATCAATTATTATTTAACACCACAAATATAAAATACTAAATATCATATATATATATATATATAAATGTTTTTATGTTAATTTAATTAGTTAAATCCATCTCCTTTTCTATAATGTGGTATACGAAATCCTCATTCATGTGTACAGTGATCAGCCTCCTTGCTAATCGAGGTTAATAATTTTGTATCACCACCTTTCGTGGATGCATATATAGGGCATATTCAACATATTTTTTCATGTGGTTTAAAAATTTCCCAAGAATTAAATTTATGGTTATTCTCTAAAAGATAATTTTTATTTACATGTCAATTTTAGGGTATCTCTTTCATGGGGTATATGGTTCCAAATATATCAATGCGGTAAGGGATTTTGGTCTCAAATTACCTTATATGGGACGTAATTTATATTATGCAACTATCTACATCTATGAGGTGTTTATAATTACCCTTTTACATATCATTAATCTTATTATTCCCATGATATTAAAATATTAATATTAATTTATTATTTAATCAGCGTACAATTTGAATGATACCATAGTGATATGAAATTTATGATTCAATCTCTTCATATGTTGATATTTTTTAATGGTTATGTTTTTGATGATAAATTATTATTATCAATCTATAATCAAACTAATTAATTTTAGTATTATAAAATTATTTCATCAAAATACATAATTTTCAATCATTTTCTTCTCCTTATGAAATCATGTTAACCCAAATAGAGAAAATAACCTGAGAGAGGAGGGGTAAATCAAGGTATGATAGATTAAATAATCACCCCCTTAAGATCATATTATATCATTAAACAAAACATATATCTCTCCCTTTATCATACAATGAATGAAAAGAATTGAAATCATGTATGATATAGAATAATTTTTCTTGGTTCACCCTCAGAAGGATACATACAAGGAGGATAAATTGATGATGTTCTGATGTACCAAATCCACTAAGGATCGCTTCAAAATTACAAGGTTCAGTTTAGATCACAACTATTTATAAGATCACATCCTTTATAATGGTTATGGGAATCTCCCTGCTTTTCAAAGGGTTACTCCCTTTGTCATTTACTCTATATCAATGTCAGTGGAAAGAATAACAATCTGTAACATCCCAGGTCAATAAAGAATATGATATTTTAATAATTTTTAGTATTTTTGAATGAAATATTAATTTTAAATTAAATTGGATTCTATGTTAGATGGCGTACCTGATACGCAACAACGGTTTTCTTTGAAATCTTAAGTTGCACAATACTTTAAGTTTTACTAAATAATAATAATATAATATCATTATAAATGGATGTTAATGCCTATCTGTTGTATTGGTGAGAATGAATAGAAATATCAAAAATAGTATTATAAATTTTTTTTAAATGTTTTTACATTTATCCAATAAATGATAGAGGCATAAAATGTTAATAAATCCAATTTTAACCATAATTACTATAATATTCTTTATATGGTCTATTTACCACCATTTTATGGTAGACACTTATTAAATATAGTTTTTTTCACATTTATATGTTTTATTTTAAAAAATAATTTTTTTTAGAATTGGGATATCAAAATTAAATTTCATTGAAATTTTGGTATTTTTCTGATAAAGTTCATTTTTTAATAAATAGTGAAAAATAATGAATTTTAATTCAAAACTGCCTTTTAATATAATTTATTTTTATGGTTATATTATCTTTCTAAATTGGTTTTATGTTTAATTGGATTATATTTTTTCCATTTAATCTAATGTTGGTCATTGGATATAATTTCGTTTTTTAATTGGACATAAACAAGTGTTAATATTTTGATAGTTATTATTTCTTAAAAGCAAACTTTTTTCTTTTGAGAACAGAAATTAATTTTAAATTAATTAAACATATATTTTTTAATTAGATAAAATAGAAATTAATTTTGAATTTGGAATATAAAAATTATCTTTGGGTGATTTTTGGTATTTTTCTGAAAACATTAAATTTCTTATGAATAGTGAAAAAATGCTACAAATAGTTAAAAACAAACTTTTTTATTTAAATTTAATATTACATATATTGTTAATTGAATTTAAAAAACCTGACATACATTTTTGATCTCTATACGTAGAATTTGTTTCAATAAGAAGAAAATCAGTGTTGGTGAATAGTATATTTTGAATTTCATTTATAGCGGTTAAAGGTAAATATGGTAATTCAAAGAAAACAATTATATTATGATAATAAAAAATTACATTAACACTTGTCCTAGAATTATTGTAAAATACATGGTCGACCCATACAATCCTTGGTGTGAGATTGTTGCCATTTTAAATCCATTTTTGGTAAGATATTGACATTAATAACATTTTATATAATGTAAAAATAAAAATAACTTAAACATGAATTATTTTTCTAAAACGATTTTAATGTGGTGTTATATAATTAACAGCTTTCATAGTAATTATTCATTAGAAAGATAAAACAATTTTCTATATCATGGTATTTTATTTATAATTTTTTGGCATCAGATAAATAAATTTATTTATAAAAAAATGATTATGTAATAATTATATCAATTATGAATGATTTAAATAAATGAGATTATATATATTGAAAGAAATTTGTTTTGAAAATTTTTATGCCAACCAAGAATTTTATAGATTATAATGACTTGTTATATTTTAATTAAAGTATTTTTTTGAAAGAGTTGTGTAACACCCCGAGATTTTATGAAAAATATTCTTTTTAATTTCATTAACGTCTTGTGTTATACGCTACACCAAAAGGAGCTTGCACAAAACGCATCCTTGACTTTCATTGCATTACATGAAATCGCAACCTTCCTCGATAACGTGTGTAGTACGCAATACCGAGTTTCCCAAAACTACGATATGCTATTAAAATATTATTAAAACTAGCCATTATGAATAGTAATAACCACATTTTGAAATTTTTTAAATTTTATTTTTCAAAATGGACTTCATTTTTGGATTCGGAATATCAAAATTAGCTTCGGGTTAAATTTTGGTACTTTTTGGATAACTTTCATATTCTGATGAGAAGTGAAAATTATTAAATTTTAATTAAAAACAAAATTTTTAATCAAAATAATTATTATTGATAAATTATTAATTTGAAGGGATTTAATGTATATTTATAATATATTTTTTCAATTTAATACAATGTTGTTCATTGGATGTAATTTCACATTTAAACCAAACATAAACAAGTGTCAATCTTTTGATAGTTATTATTTTTTTTAAACATGCTATTTGTTTTGATGACGGTAATTAATTTTTAAATTAGTTAATTTAATTGATATTTATTGAATTTGGTAAAATAAACATCATTTATGAGTTCATAATATCAAATATAGCTTAGGCCTAATTTTTGGTATTTTTCTGAAAACTTTCAATTTTTGATGAATAGTGACACCACTAAGTGTTAGTTAAAAAAACTGAATTTTTCATAAAAATTAATTTTACCGCTTCTGTGAGTGGAATATCCAAAATCCGAGAGACACGGTTAATATCAAGGACAAAAATGTTGTTCAATTAATGAAAATAATTTTTGGTGAATGGTAACTTTTTACTTTTTTTACCACGGTTAAAAGTAAATAGTGTAATTTAGGGTAAAAATGATATTATTATTATTACCCTAAAACATGTCCTAATTCTATTGGATAAGTGTAATTTGACCTAAAACAACCATAGGAATAAAATATGACCATTTAGGGCCATTTCGATTAGATTTGGAGATTTATTATTAATTTATTTAAGGAAGGGTTAAAATAGTTAGAATCAATGTTTAATAAATAAATAATTTTTAATATATGGTTATACATATGATAAAATAGACTATAAATATTCATTAGAAAGATAATAAGATTTCCTACATAATTTTATATTATTTAAAATTTTTAGACTTAAAATAATTTAATTTATTTATTACACAATGAGGATGCAGTAATTATCTTATTAATAAAATATTGACATAATTGATGTTATAAATACCCAAATAAATGTAATTTGAGACTTTTTATGAATTACACTAATTTGATAGGTTACTACGACATGCCAGTATTGATATAATTTAAAATTTTCGAACTAATAATTCTGTTATGATTTTCAAAAAAAATCCATTACTTAATAGTGTCAAAATTGACATAAAATAGTTTTTAAAAATAATATTATATTATTAATTGTTATTTTATTCCTAAAAATATAAGGTTCGGCCAAATGACATGTATTAGGTTATATATATTAATAATAAAAAACTTGTGGTTCTTTTGGCTTGATATAGTATGTTTGTTAACCTTATAATGTAAGAAAACAAGAGGACACAGTAAAAGTTAAATTATCTAACTTAAAGTTAAATCTAAATAATAAGGTTACAGTTGATCCCTAAACTTGTCTAAATTCTATTGGATGAAATGATTTAGACCCATACCCACCTTATCATTGAAATAAACCAATTTGGAGCTATTTAAAACCGAATTTGGCTTTATCATAAAATAATATTTTTAGTTATTCCAATGGTGCCCCTCTCCTCCCTTATAAAAGAGTACATCCTCCCTCTCTTCCTCACACCATTTTGACCCTCCATTCTCGGCCAACCCCTACCAAATTATCTTCTCCACTTCCCTAGAAACATCCTAGATGTCCTGGTCTTCTTCAAAGACCAATTTTAGTTCTCTAAGAGGAGGACTCAAAGAGGCGCTTTAAAGAATAGTTAATGTCTGTTACCGATTCTTTCAACATTATTTCTTCTTCCACATCTTCTTCATAGGTTGTTTAATTATGAATTAATAACATAAGTATCACTCATATACTGATTTATTATTATAAGTATGAAAAAATCCTATTTCACCATCTATCCATCCTTTGGAAAATGAAATCACCACGCGTGCGTACGTATGGAATACCGTCTCCACGTCGTGGTGTAATCTATTTTCCACCACAAACTTACTTGGATAGGTATAATGGTGTACATAATAACTATATAGGATTATTTTTAAGTTATATTGATTCTGAAATAGTATACATACAATCCAATACAATGCCACAATCATGAGAACGATATCATCACTCGTGCGTACGTACGGACTACCGTCTCCACGATGCGATGAGATTCATTCTCCACGTTAACCATTCATGAATAATTATGAAGTATATATAATAAGTAATCATGAAATATATGAAATAATAATGATACTGGATTAATGTGTATATATTTGTATGTCATCTACTTAATTCCATTGTACTCAACAAGGAAACGAAAACAGGGTTCATGCGTACGTACGGCCTACCGTCTCCATGAACTGTGTATTTCATTACATTTACTGATCTATTATATATATTTATATTCTGAATACATATGATATATAAATAATGTTTTATATTCGGGAATTAAGTAATCATGATCCAAGTAATCATATGAATAATTACAAGTTAAAACACGGACGACAAATGAAACGATTTTACCCAAAATGCTCTTTAACATGGAATTTACAAAAGAACGGGTAATATAAAGTCATAAGTGAACCATATATAATATAATAACAATGCATATGATTCTGGAATAAGTCAATGACATTATTTAAATCATTATACAGGAGGTTTGGGCACTTACGAAGCAAATCAGACCTAAGGTAAGGGAAAATCTCGCAATCTCACTTTTTATACGAGATTGTTTATACTTCAGAATTTACTGGGGAGTATTTATCATACACATCAATGTTTCATCAATATGTAATATTTATATCCTTATACAATATTTTAAATCCAATTTTACCCTTTGGTGAGTTTTTAGTAAAAGATATGAAAGGAATCTTTTGTCGTTTTTCGTACGATTTACTTTTTGACTTTTCCGACAAAAGTACGAGAAGAATGTTTTTTAACTTATATGGCACAAATGGATTTTTAAAACCTTATTTCCAAGAAGATTAATTTAAATGTTTTCTAGTTTATTTTTAATCAACTTCTTTTAGTTTAAAATTGTATGACATGTTAATAATGGAAAATTGTTTTTGAAGTAGAAAGGATATTTTCCTCAAGAATGGAGTTCAAGTGTTTTATCAAAATTATTTTCCATCTATGATAATAAAGGGTTATTTTTCTATCCCTATTATTTCATTTATTTGATTATGTTGTGATGGAATTATTTTTATGAATTCTTTTATCTTATATGAATTGTTTTATGATGTCATGTTGTTAATAAATCCCATTTTTATTACATGGGTTATGCAATGATGTATGATTTATGATTTTGTGGCACACATTTGAATGATATCATTATGATATGGGTGGGACCTATATCTCCCTCCAAAGCATTGGGTAAATATTTTATATATAATGAGATAGACATGGCAGGAACGGCAGGTTAAACTGGTTCAGGGAAACAGGACTGAAACGAGGAATGAACTCGGTTCAGAAATGGACTTTGTCCACTAAGATAGTCTTGACAATGGGTCTTGACTAATAAGAAATGATTCTATATGATTAATTTTGTATGCCACAAAGTTTCATGTTTTATGTTATTATTATTGGGATTACATTTCACTACTATGATTTATCCCATGTTATAAAATTATGAACTCTTTTGCAGGTTAAGATTTCCAAAATGTTATGTTATTATGAATATGATGTGATTGATATTTCTTTTTTTTACCATTATTGAGCATTTGAGCTCACCCTTTTATGTTTTCTTTTCCCCAGGATATAAAGAAAGGTTTTAGGTAGAAAAAAAGGAAGTTCTTTATGGGAGATGTTGACGATCTTTCACCACGATTAAAAGATTATGTTCCGAGTTTCCAAAGACACTAAACTATTACGGTCCTTGTGGGTCGGCATTTGTTATGTATTATTATTCTGAAAAAGTAATGTAATGTCCATGTACGTTAAGCTTCGGGTCTCTACAGTTGGAATCATAGGAAAGGTTTAGTCAACCTTTGGAAACTATGATGCGAGAACTTTAGTGAGATCCCTAGAGATATTTCTAAGGTATGTCTAGGGATGTCCCTAAGGTTAAGTATAAGTATAACTTATAGTTCTTGAATTGAGCTAATGATCATAGAATTAAACCTAAGATTCTAGATATTTAAGGTACTCCCCCTTTATTATATTATTTTCCCTAGCATGATTTTTGCCTCTCACACTATTATTTTTAGGTTTTAGACGATGTCTGGAACCAGAAGGAACTGTGTTGATCAATGCAATGGAAAATGCAATGATGGTCCTCCTAAGCAAACAAATGTTATGGCAGATGGAGTGAAAAATCTTATTACGATACTTACACAATCTATGAATCATTATGGACATCCAAATGAGCATAGAAGTGAACAATATTCTATTGAGTACATCATGAGACAACGTCCAACATCTTTCAGTGGGTCTTCTAATCCACTTGTTGCTGAACAATGGATCAGTACCACTGAATAGATATTTCCAGTTCTTCAATGTTCTGAACATGATAAAGTCTTCTTTGCAGTATATCGTTTGGAAGGTGAAGCTGATCAATGGTGTAATATTATCAAGAATACGAGGCCAAGAGATGAAATTGAGGCCATGGAATGGGACGAGTTCAAGAACTTATTTTTCAATAAGTACTTCCCTCATATTCATTGAGCAAAGATGCAGAAAGAGTTTGTTGAACTAAAAAAAAGGATGATGAATCTGTTGGTATATACAAAGAGAATTTTACAAGGCTGGCAAGGTATGCATCTGGATTTATCATCTAACCTGAAAGTAAAGTTGATCGATTCTTGAGTGGCTTAAAACCAAATATTAGAAGGGAATTAGCTATAGGAGACTTCAGTAGCTATGAATAAATTGTGCATTGTGCTATCAAGGTAGAAATGGAAGTTGGTGTTACATATCCATCTCATAGTTTTGATAAGAAATGAAAGATGGAGTTCAAGGAGAAATCTCAGAATAATGGTGAAAAGAAGGTGAATGTTTCCTTATGCTCAATGTGTGGAAAGAAGCATGGTGGATATTGTCATAAAGGGACTAAAAAATGATTTAAGTGTGTAAATGAAGGTCATCGAGCAGCTGAGTGACGATATAATGGAAAAAGGGTTTCAAATGATGTGAATAAAGATAAGACTGTAGAGAACACACCACCAACACTACAATGTTTCAAGTGAAATGAAATGGGGGCATTATGATAATAAATGACCTAATCCAAGGGTTAGTGATGATCGAAATGAGCAACCACTTAAGGCAATGGATAAAGGGAAGTCACATGCGATCACTATTGTCGATGTTGAATATGAAAATGATGTGGTGGAATGATTAAGTGTTTATGTAGTGGGAATCTAAAATAATGTTGTATATAGTATCGTGGAATATTAGAATATTTAGGTATTGGTATATTATGGTTTTCAATAATTTTATTGTACCAGTAACCATGGAATGTTATTGAGATATTTTTGAAAAAAAGATGATATGCACATAATGATGGGATATGGAGAAAATGAAATGTTTGACAGTATTCATGAGATCATGACTAATATAAGGAAATAGTTATATCATGGTTTGAGGTTTTAGTATGTGAAAAAAGTTAACTTTTGACAGCATTCATGTCTTCACAAAGGTTTAATGGGTATTCATTTTTCAAGAGAATACATGATTATGGTATTCACTGGATTGGAATGTGACCAACAAGATATATGGTGGATAAATGATGGTATTCACATGCTTGGTTGATGACATTTCATGTAATCATTTTCTTTATACTATGAGCTTGGACCGAAGTATTTTAGATAATCCTAAAGATTGGAATGGAATATGTTGGACATAAGTTTGTATTGGTTAAGGAAAGAAATTTTTTTTATATAATTGATGGGATGTTATAGTAATATAGCTTTAGAAAAAGGACAACCTGTAGGACGGGCGAAAACCCATCGCGTCGGACAAGGCTGTGGGAATCAAACCCACAACTGAAGTGCGACTGGCCTTTATCCCCTACCACTGGCCTACAAGAAGTCCCAGTTTAGTAGAAACAAGTTTTATTATATTAAGAAGTATTATATATGATGTCTAAGTCCATTTTAGGAACCACATATGATTAATCTTAGTATAGATGGACTTATGTATTTTTTGATAACTTTTCTAACCTTTTGTTTGAGACAGATGGAATGACCATTCATTCTATCACATGATCTTCTAACACATCACGAATGACAAATTTAACTTCATTTCTTTAAGAGATGAATTGGAATTTGTCCAAATAATGACCAACAGTGAAACTATACCAAAATGACGAAAGTATTTCTTCTAATTCCAATTTCATCAACTTTAGGGAAATGATCTTGAAAACAAAAAATGTAGCCCTAGTGCTCTTATATCTGATGAATCATATGGTACCTTAGATCATCACAAATTTATGGCTTTGTGATTGATGGCTTTTCCATAGCCTTGTTCTCTACCACTCTCCATCAGAACATGATGGTTAGATTTCTCTTCCATATCCATATTTTCACCTTTGTGGAAAACAGTGATTAGTTTATTTGGGTAACCGTTACGTTTCATACTTTTGTATTTAAAGATTGGTTTTTGTATTCCTTTTTACGATGTGGGTTTCTAATAAAGAAACTTTCGAGTAGTAAACCATTTATAACCCCGACGTATTTCGAGGGTGAAAGTCATTTTAAGGGGGGTAGAATGTAACACCGCGAGATTTTATGAAAACTATTCTTTTTAATTTAATTAATGTCTTGTGTTGTATGCTACACCAAATGAAGCTTGAACAACATGCATCCTTGACATTCATTGAATTACACGAAATCGCGACCTTCCTCGATAGCGTTTGTAGTACGCAATACCGAGTTTCACTAAACTACGATATGATATTAAATTATTATTAAAACTAGCTGTTATAAATAGTAATAACCACTTTTTGAAATTTTTTAAATTTTATTTTTCAAAATGGACTTCATTTTTGGATTCAGAATATTGAAATTAGCTTAGGGTGAAATTTTGGTACTTTTCGGATAACTTTCATATTCTGATGAATAGTGAAAATTATTAAATTTTAATTAAAATTTTTTTTTAATCGAAATAATTAAGAGTGATAAATTATAAATTTTAGTGGTTTTAAAGTATATATAGAATATATTTTTACAATTTAATACAATGTTGTTCATTGGATGTAATTTCACATTTAAACCAGACATCAACAAGTGTTAATATTTTGATAGTTATTATCTTTTAAAAACATGCTATTTGGTTTGACGGCGGAAATTAATTTTTAAATTAGTTAATGTTACTGCTATGTATTGAATTTGGTAAAATAAACATCATTTTTTAATTCATAATATCAAATATATCTTAGGCCTAGTTTTTGGTATTTTTCTGAAAACTTTCAATTTTTGATGAATAGTGAAACCACTAAGTGGTAGTTAAAAAAACTGCATTTTTCAGAAAACATAATTTTACCACATCTGTGAGTGGAATTTAAAAAATCCGAGACACACGGTTAATATCAAGGACTAAAATATGGTTCAATGAGATGAAAAGAATTTTTGGTGAATAGTAACTTTTTACTTCTTTTTACCACGATTAAAAGTAAATAGGGTAATTATGGGTAAAAATGATATTATTATTACCCTAAAACATGTCCTAATTCTATTGGATATGTGTAATTCGACAAAAAACAACTTTAGGAATAAAATATGACTATTTAGGCCTACTTGTATTAGATTAGGACATTTATTATTAGTTTATTTAAAGAGGGGTTAAAATAGTTAAAATCAATGTTTAATAACTAAATAATTTTTAATATATGGATATTCATAAGATAAATTCGACTATAAATATTCATTAGAAAGATACAAGGATTTCCTACATAATGGTATTTTATTTATAATTTTTAGAATTAATTTAATTTAATTTATTTATGACACAATGACTATGTAGTAATTATCTTATTAAAGAAATATTGACATAATTGATGTTATAAATACCCAAATAAATGAAATTTAGACTTTTTATGAATTAAACTAATTTTCTAGGTTAATATGACATGTTAGTATTGATTTTAGTAACTTTTTTAGAACTAATAATTCTGTTATAATTTTCACAAAAATCAATTACTATATAGTGTCAAAATTGACATAAAATAGTTTTTAAAACAAATATTATATTACTAATTGTTATTTTATTCCTAAAAATCTAAGGATCGGCTAAATGACATAGATAAGGTTATATATATTAATAATAAACAACTTGGGGTTCTTTTGTCTTGATATAGTAAGTTTATTAACCTTATAGTGTAAGAAAACAAGAAGACACAGTACAAGATAAATTATCTAACCTAAAGTTAAATCTAAATGATAATGTTAAATTTGATACCTAAATTTCTCTAAATTCTATTGGATGAGTGGATTTCGACCCATACCCACCTTAGCTTCAAATAAATCAATTTAGAGCTATTTAATACCGAATTTGGCTTTATAATAAAATAATATTTTTAGTTATTCCAAAGGTGCCCCTCTCCTCCCTTATAAAAGGGCACCTCCTCCCTCTATTCCTCACCCCATTTTGACCCTTAAATCTCGGCCAAACCCTGCCAAATTACCTTCTCCACTTCCCTAGAAACATCCTATAGGTCCTGGTCTTCTTCAAAGACCAATTTTTGTTCTCTTAGAGGAGGACTCAAAGAGGCGCTTCAAAGAAGAGGTAATGTCCGTTACCGATTATTTCAACTTTATTTCTTCTTCCACTTCTTCTTCTTAGGTTATTTCATTATGAAGTAATAACATCAGTATCAATAATATACTGATATGTTATTATATGTATTAAACGACCCTATTTCACCATCTATCCATCCTATGGAAAACGAAATCACCACGTATGCGTACGTACGGACTACCGTCTCCACGATGCGATGAGATTCATTCTCCGCATTAACCATTCATGAATAATTATAAAGGATATATAATAATTAATAATTAAATATATGAAAAAATAATGATACTGGATTTATGTGTATATATATGTATGTCATCTACTTAATTCTATTCAACTCAATAAGGAAACGAAAACATCGTTCATGCATACGTATGGCCTACCGTCTCCATGACCGGTGTATTTCATTCCATTTACTAATCTAATATATATATATATATATATATGTATGTATATTCTGAATATATATTATATATAAATCATGTTTTATATTTTTGAATTAATTAATCATGATCTAAGTAATCATATGAATAATTACAAGTCAAAACACGGACGACAATTGAAACAATTTTACCCAAAACGCTCTTTAACATTGAATTTACAAAAGAACGGGTAATATAAAGTCATAAGTGAACCATATATAATATCATAACAGTTATTATGATTCTGGAATAAGTCAATGAGATTATTTAAATCATTATACAGGAGTTTTGGACACTTATGAAGCAAAACGGACCTAAGGTAAGGGAAAATCTCGCAATCTCAATTTTTATCCGAGATTGTTTATACTTCAGAATTTACTGGGGAATATTTATCATCCACATCAATTTTCCCTCAATATGTAATATTTATATCCTTATACAATAGTTTATATCGAATTTTACCCTTCAGTGAGTTTTTAGTAATAGATATGAAAGGAATATTCTGTCATTTTTCTTACGATGTACATTTTGAATTTTCCGACAAAAGTACGAGAAGAATTTTTTTTAACTTATACGGCATGAATGGATTTTTAAAACATTACATACAGGAAGCATCATTTAAAAGTTATCATGATTATTTTTAAACAACTTCTTTTAATTTAAAATTGTATGACATGTTAAGAAAGGAAAAATGTTTTTGAAGTACAAAGGATATTTCCCTCAAGAATGGAGTTCAAGTGTTTTATCAAAATTATTATCCATCTATGATAATAAAGGGTTCTGTTTATATCCCTATTATTACATTGATTTGATTATGTTGTGATGGAATTATTTTTATTAATTCCTTTATCTTATATGAATTTTTTTATGATGTCATGTTGTTCTAGAATCCCATTTTTATTACATGTGTTATGCAATGATGTATGATTTATGGTTTTGTGGCAGACATATGAATGGTATAGTTATGAGATTGGTGGGAACTATATCTCCCTCCAATGAATTGGGTAAAGATTTTATATCTCATGAGATATACATTGCTGGAATGGTAGGTTAAACCGGTTTAGTGAAACATGACTGAAACGAGGAATGAACTCGGTTCAGAAATGGACTTTGTCCACTAAGATAGTCTTGAAAATGAGTATTGACAAATATGAAATGATTCTCTATGATTATGTCTGTATGCCACACAGTTTCATGTTTTATGTTATGATTATTGGTATTACATTTCACTACTATGATTTATCCCATGTTATGATATTATGATCTCTTTTACAGGTTATGATTTCCAAAATGTTATGTTCTTATGAATATGACGGGGTTGATATTAATTTTTTTTACCCTTACTAAGCATTTGAGCTCACCCTTTTATGTTTTCATTTACCCAGGATATAAAGAAAGGTTTAGGTAAAAAAAAATGATTATCTTTATGGGAGATGTTGAAGATCATTCACCACGATTAGAAGATTCTGTTCCGAGTTCCAAAGTCACTAAACTAATACAGTCCTTGTGTGTATGTTTTTGTTATGTATTAAGTATTCCGAAAATGTAATTTAATGTCCATGTACGTTACACATTGGGTCTCTACATGTTGAGTTGGTTTGGATTTTTTAATATTTCATTATATGAATAGTATTAAAATTAACATAAAAGAGTTTTCAAATCAACCAATATTTTATAAAACGATAAAATAGTCCTAAAAATATAAAATTTGTCCAAATAACATATATGGTGTTTCAAATGTCATTAATGATCCATTTTTGGTTTCTTGGAATTTTATTGTAAATATATTAACCATATTGTATGAATATATACGAGGACAGAAAAAAAGTTTAATATGTTAAAAATGGGTTAAATAAAAATGATATGGATTAAAAAATATCCAAAAGCTGTCCAATTCTTATTGGAGAATTTTATTTAGACATATATGCAACTTATCTTCAAATTAATTATGTTTTGGATCTTTTAAAACCAAAAAAAAATTTATAACAAAATAAAACTTTCAAACATTCCTAAAGATTCCCTCCTCCCTTATATAAATTTCCACCACCTCTAACCCATTAAACACACTTATCAAGCACCATGGATCATAAAAATTATGACCAAATAAGTTTACAATACTCATGTATTCCTCTTATATGCCTTACCTTAAGTAGATGGAACTTCAAGGTGTCTTTTTTGTTCAAACCAAAAAAAAGTAACCCGATTTAATGGTAACGTCTTCCCTCAAGTTCTCATATTTTATTTTATTTCTTAACTCCTTAGGCTCTTATTGTTATTTTATACCAAAAAACACCAGTATCGTCACTATACTAGGTTGTTGTTATGTTATGTATTCAAACTAAACGTACACACACCTCCATCTAATGGATACGAACAAACTGTTTCTCTGTACGGTGGACTACCTTCTCACGAAACGATGATTTTTCGATTATCTCCTACCACCTCCCATGGTGTCCATAATGCAGGATCATATTTATATGTGATATATTTTTTTATATTTCATCAATGATTCTATATTTTTCATTTATAACATACATTTATAGTTTCCAAAATGGGTAAATGTGATAATATCATTTGAAAAAGTGCGGACTACTGCCCCCTCAAAGTAATATGGCTCATTCATGCCATAAATCTCACATATAATGGATGGAATTAATCCAATTATATATTATATTATTCAAGAATTATAATATACCTTTGCATCATTGTCTTTTGATTCCATAAAATATGAAATAGAAATGAAAGTAGTGTTCAAACGTATGTACGTCTTAGTGTCTCCTTGAACGGTGCATTTTTTTCGTATCTATAATTGTTATGTACAAGTTTAAATACATAAATAAAATGGATATATATTAAAAATATGATATCTAAATGATTAATATAATTATATAGATAATGGAATTTTGACCACAAGGACAATTTGTTGTTATAAGAAGTTCATTTTCGACTCAAGTACCTAATATCGACCAAACTATCTTTATAAACATATATGATTATGTAATGTTTATAATGTTGTAATATGTTATATAAAAGGAACAATAAACTTAAAAAGGATATAATGAAAGTACAAATTAATTTTTGATTATTATTTAGGAGATTAATGAATGAATGAGTCATGTCCGACATTTGGTAAGGGAACTCTTCTCAATCTACATTTATTGAGGTATATTATGATTTATACATGAATTTCATTTATACGTTGCATAAAACCCATTTAATTTTCAATAATTTAAAAGGGAATATTTTTCTATGTATAGTTTTACTAAAAGGCAAAGGGAATGTTTCATTTTCTGTGTTTGTGGTTACAACGACCTTTCCGCCACTGTGAGCCTGATTTGATATTTGGATTCCATAATAAGAAATAATTTTTTTAAAAGGAAAATAAATAACATGTAATATTTTAAAAAAATATGATATTGAAAATGGTTTTGATAATGGATTGGTTATGTTAATATATAAAAATGATATATCGTGATTGAAATGTGAAAATGTTATCTTTCCTTTATGTTTATTTTATGTGATATGTATATATTATGGTTCTCGAGAATTGATTACGTATACTAGTGGTTTTGTGATAATCCTCGGGAGGGTGAGCCCGAGATAGCTCTCCAATGCATTGGGTAACATGAAGGATGTAAACATTATTGTTTCTCTTAATATATTTAGAGAATATTCTATGATGGGTATTCCAAACATAACTCCCTACATAACTGTGAAACCTAAAATTTAGGTCTGATAGGGATTCCACAAGTTACATTTATGATTTATGATTTCTATGTGTTATTCATAAATCATATAATTTCATGAGGTATGTAAAGAGCTTTTGTTTTGTATGTATTGATGGACTAATGATTTATTTCATTATATTATATCCCATACTAAGATTTTTATGTTCATCCCAAGTTTTTTAAATGTTATTCATATGCTATAAGGCAAGGTAAGAGAAAGAAAGAATTATAGAATATTTATATCTAGAAAAGAATTATTGTTTTCATTTAGGAATTTATATTTAATGAAAATAACTATTTTTGAGTAGAAATGTCCTCTCTATAATATTCTTGAAGTAATGAAATTGTTATGGCCTAATTTTCTTAAACTATAAACCAAAAAATATCCAAAATGTGATTTATTAACATAATTATTTATTATGTATTGTTTATGGTTGGGGCCTTATAGTTGGTATCAAAGGTCAGATTAAATTACTTTAAGAGTTAGGATATTTTTTAATTAATATAGATAAATTAATTTATTTTAATAATGAAAAGATATAGCATTTACATATTTACATGTTTCTTCACCTAAGATATTTATGTGTTCAAAATGGATTTTCATATAGGAAACAAATAAGCTAGGTTGGGATGGCATATAGAAGGAAATGAACTACCAAATCAGCATCCTGAGATGGTCGAAATCTGAATTGAATTGTTTGTTGTGGTGACAGCTCAGTTGAATTAGGTGATAAATGGTGGTTGTTTTTAAAGATGATATTATGGTTTATTCCAAATGTATAGAGTTACATGAATATCATATATGGGTTTTCTAGCAATCCTTAAATAACAAAAATTGAATGGGGAATTCAGCACATGTGAGTTTTGGTTACAACATATTTCATTCATTGTAACATTGATTTAAAAAATTGAATCACTATTTATATGATGAGAAAAAGATGTTGAATAACGTCTAAGACCCACAAATATAATTGTGATCCATAGGTTTCATGGTTTAATAGTTTATTACATGAGGTTTGGTGAAAATTTTTCACGTTTATCTATGCCACTGACTAAGTTAACTCGAATAGGTGTTATGTTTAAATGGGCAAAAGAATGTGATGATTGTTTTCAATAATTGAACTGATGTTTGGCGAATCCTCTAGTTTTCGAACTTCCTTCTAGAAAAGGTGAGTTTGTAATCTTTCGCGATGCTTTGTTGAAAGGACATGGATGTGTCCATATATAGATTGATCAGTTTATAACTTATGCTTCACATTAGTTGAAGCATCATGTGTTTAATTACCCTACACATGATTTGGAATTAGAAGATTTTGTTTTTTTTTGCTTTATAAATTTAGTGGCATCATCAGTATGAAGTAAAATGTGAATTATATACTGACAAGAAATGTTTGAAGAATGTATTTACTTAGAAATAATTTAAGATGAGACAGAGAAGATGGATAGAATTAATCAAAGATTAGGATTTCATGATTCACTCCCATCTAGGATAGAAAAATAATGTAAAAGATGAATTGAGTCAAAAAATAAATGAAATAAAAACCATGTTACTTTTGGAAAAAGATCCTTTGATTAATGATTTGATGAACATTGGAATAAAGGTTGATTGTGCTGGAAATTACCCTATATTGTTTCAGGTGTGAGTGAAATCAACTCTATCAGACCAATGATAGCAAGCACCGAAGGAAGACAGTGAGTCACAATAAAATGGTTGAGTTTGTTTAGAAGGGTATGTTGCATGAATATAACATTGATAATGATTGTATTTTTAGATTTGGGAAGATATTATGTGTTCTATATAATTCACAGTTGATGAAAGAGTTGTTATGTGATTTGCATAGTTCTCTTTTTTAGTTCATATATGCAGTACTAAGATGTACAATGATCATCATGAGTAATACTGGTTAGATGCAATTAAAATAGATATTGCATGCTTTACTCTGAATTGTTTGACATTTCAATAGGTTCATGCAGAGTGGCAGTTATCGAAAAGGATGCATCAGTCATTACCACTGCTAGAGTTTAAATGGGATAATTACATTCAAATAAATCGTTGTGGGATTACAAAATAAATCTCCATGTAATAATGCAAGAAGGTTTATTTTTGATCAACTTAATTTGTCTACTCATTTCCTTCATATAATATATAGATTTTCTATAGATAAATATTCTCGATTGAATATTAAGGCGTTATTTATGTTTCATGGACTGCCAATCTCCATTGTATCTGATTGTGGGCACATGGTTACTTCTAACATTTCTAAAGTCCTTCTGATGTCGTTGGGTAATGAATTAAATCTTAGTTCAACGTTTCATCCATAATCATATGGGCAGTCTGAACAAAAAATTTATACATTGGAAGACATGTTACGTTCTTACTCAATGGATTACTCATGATGTTGGGACCAACATATTTCTTTAGTTGAATTTTCATATAATAACTGTTTTCATTCTAGTTTATAGATGGCACCATTTTAGGTATTGTATGTAATGCGATGTAAAACTATATATTTTTGGGATGAAGTTGGAGAAAGGAAGATGATGGGACCATAATTGTTAGAAGAGATGGTTGAAAAAGTTTATCTGATTCAGAAGCACATGAGAACAGCTTAGATTAGGAAGAGAAGTTATGCAGATAACCGGAGGAATGATCTTTCTTTTGAGGTTGGTGATAATGTATTTCTCAAAGTTTATCCATAGAAAAGAGTTATGTGTTTTTAAGGAGATAATGCTGAATCCAAGGTTCATTAGACCTTTTGAATCCCTTGAGTAAGTTGGATCAATTTCCTATAGTGTGGATTTACTTAAATGTTCATCCCAGGTACTCAATATTTTTTCATGTTTCAATGCTGAGAACATATATGTCGAATCGAAATCATGTTAAGAGTCCAATGGTAGTTCATTTCGAAAAGAATCATTTTTATGAGGAACAACCAGTATATATTTTTTAACTGATGAGAGAAAGTGTTGTGGAATAAGATAATTCATCACATAATGTTTTTGTGAAAAAACAATATGGCTGAAGAGGTAATTTGGGAATCTGAAAATTCTATAAGGGATAAATAACCCCATATATTTGATAAGAGATTAGAATTATAGGGACACCATTCCCAATAGGGGGGAAATATATAACATCCCAGGTAAATAAAGAATATGATATTTCTATATTTATTAATATTTTTGAATTAAATATTAATTTTACCTCACTGAGGATGCTGTGTTTGACGGCATACCGAATACCCAACCAAATTTTTCTTTGAAATATTTCATTGCACACAATGTTGAGTTATACTGATAAATAAATATATAATATTATTTTAAATAATAGTTAATGTCTATCCATTGTATTGGATGAAATGAATAGAACTAACTAAAATATGATTATAAATGATTGTTAAATGTTTTTACATTTATAAAATAAAAGAGAGGGGCTTAAAATGTGAATTATTCTAGTTTTAATCATAAATACTGAAACATTAATTAAAAGGTCCATTTACAGCTTTTTGATAGAGAACCCATTTTAAATATATTTTATGTCACTTAAATATGTTCTATTTGAAAAATATTAAATTTCTTATTTGTAATTGGTTCATCAAAATTTATTTGTTGTGATATTTTGGTATATTTCTGATAATGTTCATTTTTTTATGAATTGTGAAAATAAAACATTATAATTCAAACCTCTTGTTTAATATAATTTATTTATATATTCTGATTATCCATTTAAATGGGTTTAATTTTTAATTGTAGTATGTTTTTATCATTTAATCAAATTTTGTTCATTGGAATTAATTTCACTTTGAAATGGAACATAAACAAGTGTCAATCATTTGATGGTTATAATTTTTTAAAAACACACTTTTTGGTTCGGACTATAGAAAGTAATTTTAAATTAATTAATAAAAAAATTGTGATTTGAATTTGGTAAAATAGATATTTTTTTTCAATTGTAAATATCAAAATTTGTTTTTGGTGAATTTCATGAACTTTTCTGAAAGCATTCAATTTTAAATGAATAGTGAAAAAACACTACATAGTAATTAAAAACCAACCTTTTCATTTAAATGAGATTTTACCACTTTTGTGAATTAAATTTCAAAAATCCAAAGTACAATATTATAATCATTCTTTAAAATTTGGTTCAATAAGATGGAAATATTTTTTGTTGAATAGTCACTTTTGACTTTTCTTACAGCGGTTAAAGGTAAATAGTGTAATTAAAGGTAAAACTAATATTATAATAATATAAAATTAAATTAACACTTGTCCTATCATTATTGTATGAGTCATGGATGACTAAAAAAATTATTGGGTGGGATTTGTGGCCTTTGAAATCTATTTGGGTAAGATAACGTCCTTCAAGAAAATTTTAAAGTAGAAATTAAAATATCATAAACAAGTATTGTTTTGCTAAAACGAGTATAATATGGAGTTATATAATTTATATCAATGACTATAATTAGTAATTTGAATGATAAAAATATTTTATACATCATGTTATTTTATTTATATTTTTTATACATAAATAAATAACTTTATTTATAACACAATGATTATGTAATGATTACCTCATTTATGAATGTTTAAAATAAATGAGAATATAAATATTAAAATAAATTTATTTTGAAACATTTTATTCCACAAAAAAAATTTATATATAATTATGACTTTTAATCTATGAATTAGTAAAGGTTTATTAATGAATCAATATGTTTTGGATTTTTTAAAAAAGTCATGATTTGAATAGTATTAAATATGACATAAAGAATTTTTTAAATCAATCAACATTTTATTAAATGATAAAATATTCCTAAAAATCTATGATTTGGGAAAATGAAATATATGATGTAAAATTTTTCATTAATGATAAATTATGGGTATCTTGGAATTTTATTGTAAATATATTAAACTTATAGTGTAGTTATATAAGAGGACATGGTAAAAGTTAAATAAGTTATCAATGGTTTTAATAAAATATATATGGTTTAAAAAATATCCATAACCTTTCCAATTATTATTGGATGATTTTATTGAGACTTATATGAACCTAATATTCTAATTAAATAAGTTTTTGACCTTTTTATACCGAAATAAATTTTATAATATAATTATGCTTTCAAACATTCCTAAAGAGCCCCTCATCCATCTAATAAAAGGCCACCACCTATAGCCCAATAAAAATAGCTCTAAAGCCCATTGTCTCGTACAAAATATTCCGAAATAGTCTCTAAATAACCCTATATTCCTTGTAAAAGCCCTACTACAAGAATAAGTCACTTAAATGAATCCTTTTGGTTCAAACCAAATGGAGTTACCCTATTTAAATCCAACGTCTTACCTCAAGTTCTCTTCTTTTATTTTATTTCTTCACTCCTGATACTCTTCTTATTAATTTTTTACATAAAAAACTAGAATACTCAATATACTAGGTTTTTCTTATGATAAGGATTCATAACACACTTACACACACCTCAATCTAATTGATATGAACATATTGTTTCTCTGTTAGGTGTACTACTACCTCACGAAAGGATGATTGTTCGATTATCTATTACTGCCTTTCATGGTGGCCATAATGATGGATCTGCATTTATATGTGATATATATTATATTTATATTACCTCTATTCTTATTTATTTTTCATTTATAATATACATTAATGGTTTCCATATTGGGTAAATGTGATAAGTTCATCTGAGAAGTGCATACTACCCCCCCCCCAAAGTGATATGACTTGTTCATGCCATACGTGGAACATATAATGGATGGAATTAATAAAATTATATATGATATTATACTGGAATTATAATATACCTATGTATAATTATGTTTTCATTCCATTAAATATGAAATAAAAATGAAATTAGCAATCATGTGTACGTACAACTTACCGTATTCATGAACGATGCATCTCATTTCTTATCTCCAAATGTTATGTAATATTATAAATAAATATATATACCACATATATAGGATATATATGATATCTAAATCATGAATATATTTCTGGAGATAATGGAATTTAAAACACAAGGTTAATGTGTCATTAAAAGATGTTCATTTTGAATTAAGTACCAAATATAAACAAAACCACCGTTATTAACATAAATGATGATGTAGTTTATATAACATAGTAATAAGTTATATAAAATAAATATTAAAAATGAAAATTTTAATGAATCAAGAATAAACATAATTTAATTTATTATTCAGGGGATTAAACAATTAATTATTCAAGTTAGACATGATGTAAGAGAACTTGTCTCAATTTCCTTTCATTGAGGCATAATCTGATTTATACATGAATTTTGTGTATATGGTGTATAAACCAAATTGACATTAAATTTCATTAAAAGGGAATATTTTTCAAACCTAGAATTTTACTAAATGACAAAGAGTATTTTTTTTAACATACGTGCTGACAATGGCCTTCCTAATGCAGTGACCGGGATTTGATATTTGGAATCCTTAACAAGCTGTAATTTTTTTAAAAGAAAAATAAATAGCAGATTCTCTTTTACATATTTTGGTATACAAAATGGTTTTGATAATGTATTTGTTATATCAAAATATTTTAATTATATACTGTGATTGAAAAGTTGAAATTTTATCTTTCCTTTATGTTTGTTTTATGTGATATATATGTTGTGGTTCATGGGAATTGTATACATATATGGGTGGTTCTATGATAAACATATGGAGAGTGTGCCCAATATATCTCTCCAATGCATTATGTAACATTATAGAGGTAAATGTTAATGTTTCTTTTAAGACATTTAGGTAGTATGTTGTGATGTAAATAAAAAACATAACTTCTTACATTACTGTGAATGCTACAATGAATGTTTTATATGGATTCCACAAGTTACTTTTATTATTTATGATTTCGATATGTCATTGCTAAATATTATGATGTCGTAATTTATGAAAATATCTAATGTTTTGTATGTATTGATGGAATAATTATTATTTATTTATTTTATAACCCGTACTGATTTTTTAATGCTCATCCAATGTTTTTGAAATGACTTTCACAGGGTAAAAGGCAGGGTAAGAGAAAGGAATCATTCATGAAGATTTATATCAAGAAAATAATTATTTTTTAAGAATGTTTTATTTATAAAAAATTGATACTCTAAAGATACTTCTACATTTTAATATTTTAGGTGTAATATAAAAGTTACAACCTAAATCTCTAAAATAATAAACCTGAAAAAATCCTCAATGTGAATTAATAACATAATTCCTTATTATGTAATGCATAAGGTTGGGGCCTTATAAAATCTCCACTTCCTTTACACACAAATCTAGAAATTAATCAAAAACAACGTATGGACATATAGGTACCTTCATTATTGATAATGAATGAATTTTAAATAGTATTTTTATTATATATTGAATCTCTTTCTTGGATCCTTATTTACTTATGTGATAGCACATCATTGAACCACTTCCACATTCAAGAAAAATTGAACAAATTCATCTTTACTATAAACACATCAATTTCCAATTATATGGTAATAACTCTATGTGATTCAAAGTATTACTTACATAACAATGAATATAGTAGTGAAAACCCTACTTGTGCAATTAATTTCATTGATCTCTTGTGTTGTAAACCAAAACATCATTTGCTTGCACAATATTAATGAACTATTTTAGCATGTAGTATACGCAACACTATACTTGGTTTGCCTTACACATAATTTCATTTCTTTTGATTGAATTAATTTCACAAATCAATGAGTATATATTTTCTTAATTATCTAAAAGAAAAATGTTTGGATTGTCTTATTTAAGAAGAAAATATTAATCTTGAACTAAATGCCACACTGACTTATCTCTCTTTACACATAAGTGTGACCATCCTCGATAGCTTGCATCGTACGCAATACCACGTTTCACTAAACAACGATATATTATTAAAATATTACTGTATAATGGGATATAAACTAGAAGTTATGAATAGTAATAACCACATTTTGAATTTTAATTTACATTAAAATTCATCTTATGTATTTTCTATAGCATGATATAAGAATAAATTAATGTTTTTTGGTAAACGAATATTTTTTTAAATACAGTTTTTCCTCGATTTGATGGAGCACCAATTATACAACGTAACACATGTATATATTAAATTTTAAGAACTAAATGTCTTATTTTTATTTGATTCATCAAATTTGAATTTTGTTGATTTTTTGGTATTTTACTGATAAAATTAATATTTTAAGGAATAGTAAAAAATAATGCATTTTTATTCAATAAGGCATTTTTTTAATTTATTTATATAGTTAGGATATATTTTTAATTGTTATTAATGTGTCATTGGATTATTATTTTATCATTTAATCCAATTTTGGTCAATGGATGTAATGTCACGTTGAAATTGAACATAAACACATGTCAATCATTTGACAGTTTTTAATTCTTAAAAACCCACATTCTCGTTCTGACAATAGGAAGAAATTATAAATTAATTAATTAATCTAGTGTCTTTTCAATTTGAAAAAATGGATTCCCAATTTGGAATAATTTTTTACAAATTATTTTAATAGGTAACATTTATTTATTTTTGGATATTATGATTAGAAACTACGATAATTTTTATATACCACACCTAAAGGTAAATCAGGTAAATTAGGGTATCAAACAATATGATAAAGATATTAAAAATACCATAACACTTTCCAAAATACCATTAGATGAATCAATTATTACCAATATCACCTAATAGTCTAAATTTATTCATTTAATGGTCTTTGTTCCATTAATGAGATGTGATAATAATTAAAACAATATAAAATGACAAGTCACTATCTTATCTCTTATATGTATAATAATTTCAATATAGTGATAAAGAGGATATAAAATTAAAAATAAGTAGTATAAAAAAATATGATGAAATTATATATATCATCTGATTTTACTTTATATTTTTAGTGGTTAAATAACAACAATTAATTATGACACAATTGTTATATAGGAATTATTTTATTTATAAAAATATCAGATAAATGGTATTAAAATTTTTAAAATATATATTTTATAAGTTAATGAAGGTTCCCCAATAATTTTATAGGGGACTATTACATGTTATGAGTGTATTAAAAAAATCTCGTTTTTCATATTTTGGGATTTTATTTAAAGTCAAATAAATATATTTTGTCATTAATGAAACTACTGATATTTTAAAAAAAAAATATTTTTAAATCAATTAAAAGTAACAAAAATATTTAAAAATTAAAATGATAAAGTTATATGATCTATAATGTCATATTGTATATGATTATGGTCAATCTTGAACACTTAACTAAATATATATTACAATTTAATATTTATAATATTATTGCAACAAATAAAATTAAATATATTAAATAAGGATATATCAAAATGATAAGTATTAAATTAAAATAAAATCATGTTAAAATATTATTTATTGAGATAATTTAGAACCATAGTCATCATATCTTTTAATTAAATGAGTTTGGGAATGTTATAAATAAAATATAAATTTATAATAAAATAATATTTCAAGAAATCCTAAAGTACACATACCCCCCAAATATAAAAGGCCACCACCTCTACTGACATATTAACACCATTAAAGGCCTATAGATCATTTCATATCTTCTCAAATAATCTCCCAAATTACCTCTCACCATCATAGAGTATAAAATTTGTGCAGGAATTCATCATAGGATAATTTTTATGTATATCAAAAGGAGATACTCGAAAAAGGTAATTGTATTCTCACCTCTTTCAAAATTCATTTCTTATTCTACATACGGGTTTTATGTTTTTCTCTTAATAATGTAATAAATATAGTATATTATACATTATGATATGTTATTATAATCATGAAACAACCTTAAGGATACTTTTAGTCATCCTACGAATAAAAATATCAACATGCGTGTGTTGAAATAGCTTACAGTGTCCATCTCGTGGTGTAATTTTTTTAAAAAATAATTAAATTGGATGGGTATAATGATGAGTATAATGGATTTAAATAATATATATTTCAAGATAATTATTCATTATATTTATTATACCATCCAATTCCAAACCATATAACTATTAAGTGAATGATATCGTCACTCATTGGTACATATGTCCTACCATCTCTACGACATGATGTGATTCATTCTTTACGTTAACCATTAAAAAATTATTACAAAGTATATATAATAAATTATAATGAAATATATGACATAATAATTCTTTTTTATTTATGTATATATAAGTGATTTTCATGTTTCCATTCAATTCAATAAAGAAATAGAAACAATGTTAATGTTTACCTACGACATACCATCTCCTTGAACTGTGCATTCCATTTTTATTTATCTACTTATTATATATATTTATTTACTAAATATTTATGATATATAAATCATGTATTAAAGTTTTTATGTAATTAAATAATGATATATGTAATAATTTCAATAATTAAAATTCAAAACATATAGATATATATAAGGATAGAACTGATAAATGAACTGGTAATATAAAGTCATAACTAATCATATATGATAACATAAATATTATTATTGTTCTTTTACAAGTTAATAATATGTTTATACCCACTATACATGAGTTTCATATACATACAAAGCATACCAGACATAAGGTATGGGATAATTTTTCAATCTCATTGTTTTCTAAGATTGTTTATACATAAGTATTTACTAGGGTATATTTATAATCCATGTCCAGGTTTCCTTAATATATTATATAATACAAATTATCTTACTATTGTATAAATTTAATTTTACCCATTTGTTAATTTTTATTAAATGTTATGGATAAAATAATTCTTTCATTTTCCATTTGAGGTAGTTTTTTACTTTTCTACTAAGAGTAGAAGAAGAATTTTTTTTATCTTATACAGCATGAATGGATTATTAAATCATCATAAAGCATTATTTCATTATCTTTACTATAAATTTTTTTCTCCTTAATTTTCATCTAAATTAATTTTATTAAATTGTGTTTAATTTTGAGAATAGAAATCATTTTTGAAGAATAAGGGATATTTTCCTCCAAAATTAAGTTCAAGTGTGTAATCAAAAATATTTTCCATATAGGAAAAAACTCTTTAAATAAAGTTATTTTTATATTATTATAACAAATATGGTTTTATTGTGTTAATTATTTAATAATATTTTATATGGAATATATTTTGATAGAATTATGTTTAAGATTCCCATTTTATTTCATGGGTTATGCTATGATGAATGCATTAAATTTTTCTATCAGCAGTATGAAAGATTTCAATATGAAATGGGTCAGACCTATATCTTATTCAAATTCATTAGGTAAATATTTATATATTATTAGATATACATGAATTTAATGACATGTAAATCTGGTATAGTAATACATGGTTGGAATGACATGTAAACATCGTTTAGTAATAACCTATAACAACTATTGTGGTCTTAGAAGTAATGACCTGGCTACTATTGAAGTCATATTATGGGATGATTTATTTGGCATAATTAAATTATTTACACAAATGATATTTTATCATGGTTAATGTTCAATTATATTCCATTCCTTACGTAATGTGATGATTTATTTCTTAACTCAATATTTTGATATTTAATCATTATGTTCATGTTTTTACATTATTATGTTCATGGATTTGTTTTAAATGCTCAATTATTACAATTACTATGAATTTGAGATAAAAAAATTTATGTTTTATTTTCACCTGGATATAAATAAAGGCTTTATGTAGGAAAAACAATTGTATGATCTTTATGGGAGATGCTGAAGATCATTCACCAAGTAAAAATATTACATTCCACATTTCTGAAGACATTAAACTGATATCTTTTTTTGGTGTATACTAATGTTATTTATAACATATTTATCAAAATAATTTTTATGTCCATTTATGTCAATATTGATTCATTAGAGTTGGTATCAAAGAAAAGGTTTAGCTAACCTTTTAAATTATGATGTGAAAACCTTATTGAGATGCCTAGGGTTATTTCTATGGTATGTCTAGAGATGTCCCAAAGGGTATGTATATCTATTTTTTATAGTACTATAATATTGGTAAAGATCAAAAATTAACTAATATTAAACATATTATTTAGGAGATTAAATGCCCCCCCTTGTTTATACTATTTTCTTAGTATTATGTTTCCTCTAACAGTATTGTATTTGTGTTTCAGACAATGGATAGAACTTGAAAGAACTTTGTTAATGATTAGGAACATGTGTATGGAAATGATTGTCCACATTAACAATGAAATTTTTTGAGAGTTGGAATAAAAAATCTAATTAATATACATACAAAATCAATGAATCATTTTGGACTTCCAAATGAGTAGAGAAGAGAACAACATTCTGTTGACTTCTTCATGAGGTAATTCCCCTCATCATTCAGGGGTATTATGATCCACTTGTTGCTAAATAATGGAACAATACAAATGAATATATATTTTCCATACACCACTCTTTGGAACATGGAAAATTCATTTCCGCTATTTATCATTTAGAAAGTGAACCAGAACAGTGGTGGACTCTGATCTGGAATACTGGTAAGTAAGATGAAATGGAATCAATGGAATGGGATGGCCTCATGAACATATTTTTCAACAAGTTAATTCCTTTTATTCTTAGAGAAAAATGGAAAAGGAGTTAATTGTGCTTAAGTAAAATGATGATGAGTCTGTTGGAACATACATGGAAAAATCTACATGAATTATAAGGTAGGATTCTATTTTTATCATCCAAATTGAATGTAAATGAAACAGCCCAAGATTTTATTTAAAAATATTCTTCTTAATTTCATTAATGTCTTCTGTTGTACGCTACACCAAAAGGAGCTTGTTCAACACACATCCTTGACTTGCGTTGCATTACACGCAATCATGACCTTCCTCGATAGCGTGTGTAGTACGCAATATCCTGTTTCACTAAACAACGATATGCTATTAAAATATTATTAAAACCAGCTGTTATGTATAGTAATAACAACTATTTGAAATTTTGTAAATTTTATTTTTCGAAATGGACTTCATTTTTGGATTCAGAATATCGAAATTAGCTTAGGGTGAAATTTTGGTACTTTTCAGATAACATTCATTTTATGATGAATAGTGAAAATTACTAAATTTTAATTAAAAATAAATTTTTTAATAGAAATAATTAATAGTGATAAATTTTTAATTTAATTGGTTTTAAAGTATATTTAGAATATATTTTTAGAATTTAATACAATGTTGGTCATTAGATTTAATTTCACATTTAAACCAGACATAAAGAAATGTCAATCTTTTGATAGTTATTATCTCTTAAAAACACGCTATTTGATTTGATGACGGAAATTCATTTTTAAATTAGTTAATGTAGCTGATATGTTATGATATTGATAAAATAGACATCATTTTTGAATTCATAATATCAAATATAGCTTAGGTACAATTTTTTGTATTTTCCTGGAAACGTTCATTTTTTGATGAATAGTGAAACAACTAAGTGGTAGTTAAAAAAAACAGAATTTTTCATAAAACAAAATTTTACCACTTCTGTGAGTGTAATTTGAAAAATCCAAGAGACACGGTTGATGTCGGTAAGTAAAATATCGTCTAATGAGATGAAAATAATTTTTGGTGAATAGTACGTTTTTACTTTTTTTTACCACGGTTAAAAGTAAATAGGGTAATTTAGGGTAAAAATGATATTATTATAACCCTAACACATGTCCTAATTCTATTGGATAAGTGTAATTCGACCAAAAACAACCTTAAAAATAACATATGACCATTTAGGATCACTTGGATTAGATTAGGACATTTATTATTAATTTATTTAAAGAAGGGTTAAAATGGTTAAAATCAATGTTTAATAACTAAATAATTTTTAATATGGGGTTATACGTAAGATAAATTCGAATATAAATATTCATTAGAAAGCTAGAAATATTTCATACATAATTTTATTTTATTTTTAATTTTTAGACATTATATAATTTAATTTATTTATGACACAATGATGATCCAGTAATTATCATAATAATGAAATATTGACATAATTGATGTTATAAATACCCGAATAAATATAATTTGAGACATTTTATGAATTACAATAATTTTATAGGTTAATATGACATGTTATTATTGATTTTAATAACTATTTTCAAACATATCATTCTGTTATGATTTTAACAAAAATCAATTACTAAATAGTGTCATAATTGACATAAAATAGTTTTTTAAACAAATATTATATTATTAACTATTATTTTATTCCTAAAATTATATGCTTCGGTTAAATGACTTAGATAAGGTTATATATATTAATAATATACAACTTGGGGTTTGTTTGACTTGATATAGTAAGTCTATTAACCTTATAGTATAAGAACACAAGAGGACACGGTAAAAGTAAAATTATTTAACTTAATGTTAAATTTAGATGATAAGGTTAAAATAGGAACCTAAACTTGTCTAAATTATATTTTATGAGAGGGTTTCGACCCATCCCCACCTTATCATCGAAATAAATAAATTTGGAGCTATTTAAAACCGAACATGACTTTATAATAAAATAATATTTTTAGTTATTCCAAAGGTGCCCCTCTCCTCCCTTATAAAAGGGCACCTCCTCCCTCTCTTCCTCACACCACTATGAGCCTTAAAACTCGGCCAACCCCTTCCACTTTCTCCTATCAACTCTCCTAGGGACATACTAGGGATCCTGGTCTTCTTCAAAGTCAAATTGTAGTGCCATAAAAGAAGGACTCAAAGAAGAACATCAAAGAAGAGGTAATGTCCGTTACTGATTCTTTCATCTTTATTTCTTCGTCCACTTCTTCTTCTTTGGTTGTTTCGTTATGAAGTAATAACATCAGTATCACTAATATACTGATATGTTATTATATGTATGAAACAACCCTATGTCACCATCTATCCAACCTACGGAAAATGAAATTACGGCGCGTGCGTACGTACGGAATACCGTCTCCACGCCGTGGTGAAATAAATTTTCCACCACCACCATACTTGTATAGGTATAATGGTGTAAATAATAACTATATATGTTTATTTTAAAGTGATATTGATTCTGAAATAGTATACATATACTCAAATACAGTCCCATGATCATGAGAATGATATCATCGCTCGTCTGTACGTACGGACTTCCGTCTCCACGACGCGATGAGATCCATTCTCCACTTTAACCATTCATGAATGATTATAAAGTACATATAATAAGTAAAGATGAAATATATGACATAATAATGATACTAGATTTATGTGTATATATATTTATCTCATCTACTTAATTTCATTCATCTCAATAAGTTAAAGAAAACAACGTTCATGCGTACGAACGGTCTACCGTCTCCATGAACGGTGTATTTCTTTCCATTTACTGATCTATTATATATATATATATATTTATTCTGAATATATATTATATATAATAAATGTTTTATATTCTGGAATTAGGTAATCATGATCTAATTAATCATATGAATAATTACAAGTCAAAACATGGACGACAAATGAAACAATTTTACCCAAAACGCTCTTTAACATGGAATTTAAAATAGATTGGGTAATATAAAATAATATGTGAACCATATATGATATCATAACAATGAGTATGATTCTGGATTATTCAATGACATTATTTAAATCATTATACAGGAGGTTCGGACACTTAAGAAGCAAATCGAACGTAAGGTAATGGAAAATATCATAACCTCATTTTTATCCGAGATTGTTTATACTTTGAAATTTACTGGGGTGTATTTTATCATCCACATCCATGTTTCCTCAATATGTAATATTTATATCCTTATACAATATTTTGTATCCAATTTTACCCTTCGGTGAGTTTTTAGTAAAAGATATGAAAGGAATCTTTTGCCGTTTTTCGTACAAGGTACTTTTTGACTTTTCCGACAAAAGTATGAAGAATGTTTTTTTAACTTATACGGCATGAATGGATTTTTAAAACATTATTTACAAGAAGATTCCTTTACAAGTTTTCAAGTTTATTTTTAATCAAATTCTTTTAGTTTAGAATTGTACGACATGTTAAGAAAGGAAAAGTGTTTTTGAAGAAGAAAGGATATTTTCCTCAAGAATGGAGTTCAAGTGTTTTATCAAAATTATTTTCCATCTAAGATAATAAAGGGATCTGTTTCTATCCCTATTATTACATTGATTTGATTATTTTGGGGTGAAATTATATTTATGAATTCCTTTATCTTATATGAATTGTTTTATGATGTCACGATGTTTAATGATTCCCATTTTTATTACATGGGTTATGCAATGATGTATGATTTATGAATTTGTGGCACACATAAGAATGGCATCATTATGAGATGGGTGGGACCTATATCTCCCTCCAATGCATTGGGTAAAGATTTTATATCTCATGAGATAGACATGGCTGGAATGGTAGGTTATACCGGTTCAGTGAAACAGGACTGAAACGAGGGTGACTCGGTTCAGAAATGGACTTTGTCCACTAAGATAGTCTTGGCAATGAGTCTTGACTAATAAGATAGGATTCTCTATGATTATGTGTGTATGCCACAAAGTTTCATTTTTATGTTATGATTATTGATATTTCATTTCACTACTATGATTTATCCCATGTTATGAAATTAAGATCTCTTTTGCAGGTTAAGATTTCCAAAATGTTATGTTCTTATGAAAATGATGTGATTGATATTTCTTTTGTTTACCCTTACTAAACATTTGAGCTCACCCTTTTATGTTTTCTTTTCACCAGGATATAAAGTAAGGTTTGAGGTAAAAAAAAGAAGATCTTTATGGGAGATGTTGAAGATCTTTCACCACGATTATAAGATTATATTCCGAGTTTCCAAAGACACTAAACTATTACAATCCTTGTGTGTGTGTTTTTGTTATGTACTAAGTATTCCGAAAAAGTAATGTAATGTCCATGTATGTCAATCTTCGGGTATCTACAGTTGGTATCAGAGGAAAATTTTAGTCATCCTTTTGAAACTAGGATGCGAAAACGTTAGTGAGATCCCTAGAGATATTTCTATGGTATGTCTAGGGATGTCCCTAAGGATAAGTATACGTATAGGATATAGTCCTAGAACTATGGTAACGATTATAGATTAAACCAATGATGTTAGATATTGATGTTACTCCCCCTTTATTATGATTTTTTCCTCTCACACCATTATTTTGGGTTTTAAAAAATGGCTGGAAACAAGATGATTCACGATAATAGAGGATATGATGGACAATGGAATGATATTCTTCATGAGAAACCAAATGAAATGGGATTTGGAAGTCCAAACATCATTATTATGCCGAATCATAAATCTCATAATATGATCAATAAAGTAAAATTTGGTAAGTTTCCTAACTCGGCTAATAAGAGAAAGATAGAGATTCATGATGATCATAGAGGAAAGAAAGTTCAATTTCCCCTATGTAAATCATGTGGGAAGAGGCATCAAGGAGAATGTTTCAAAGGAACTGGAAGATGCTTTGGGTGTGGAAAAGAATGAAACAAAGCTAGTAAGTGCAAAGGAAAAGGTTCAATTAACACTAGGGATGAGGATAATGGTATTCCTACGACATCAACAATGGTTAAATGTTTTAAATGTGGAATGTACGGGCGTTATGAAAACCAATGCCTTAAGGGAAAGTCTCGTGAAGAGAATTAGTATGGTCGTATGGGTAGTATTTATGTGGATGATGATGAAGCGACTACAAATGATATGTGAGATAAAAGAATTGTTGAAGATCGATCAATGGTTTAAGAATGTAGTGGAATGATTACATGTTTATCATGTGTAATGTTGTATAAGTAATCTCATGGTACTATTGAAAAAAGAGACATCTAAGGATTGTTACACTGTTGTCTTTCCTTGAGTTTTGAAAGTGTATGATTAATGTTACAAGTATCCATGAAGGGTTATTCAGATATTTTTGGCATGTAGATGATATTCTCATAATGATGGGATAAGGAGAAAATTAAATGATTGATAGTATTCATGAGCTCATCACTGATATAAGGAGAATGTTATATCATGGTTTGAGTATGTAGAATTTTTGGATTTTGGTATGTGGAAACAGTTAACTTTTGACAGCATTCATGATTTAACTATTGTTTAATGGGTATTAATTTTTCAAGAGAATACATCCTTAAGGTACTCACATGATTGGAATGTGACCAACAAGATATATGGGGGATAAATGATGGTATTCACATTCTTGGTTGACAACATTTCAAGCGATCATTTTTTTTATACTATGAGCTTTGACCGAAGTATTTTAGATAAGCCTAGTGATTTGAATGGATTATGATAACCATAAGGTAGTATTTTTTAAGGATAGAACATTTTTTTGATATTATTTATGTGATGTTATAGTAATTTAGTTTTAGAAAAAGGACAACCTGCAGGACAGGCGACAGCCCATCGTGTCGGAAAAGGCTGTGGGAATCGAACCCACAACTGAAGTGCGACTGGCCTTTATCGCCTAAAATTGGCCTACAGGAAGTCCATGTTTAGTAGAAACTAGTTTTATTATATTATGCAGTATGATATATGAAGTATAAGTCCATTTTAGGAACTATATACAATTAATCTCACAATAGATGGACTTCTGTATTTTTTGATAACTTTTCTAACCTTTTATTTGAGACAGATGGAATGACCCATCATTCTATCACGTGATCTACTAAAACATCATGAATGAAAAATTCAAATTCATTTCCTTAAGAGATGAAGTGGATGTTGTCTAATGAATGACAAACGGTGAGACTATACCAAAATCATGAAAGTATTTCTCCTAATTCCAATTTCATCAACATTAGGGAAATGATCTTGAAAACCAAAAATATTCTCGTAGTGCTCTTATATCTGATGAATCCGATGGTAACTTAGATCCTCACAAATTTATGGCTTTGTGATTGCTGGCTTTTCCATACACATGTTCTCTACCACTCTACATCAGAACATGATGGTTAGATTTCTCTTCTATATCCATATTTTCACCTTTGTGGAAACCCAGTGATTAGTTTATTTGGATAATCGTTACATTTCATACTTTAGTTCATAAAGACAAGTTTTGGTATTCCTTTTTACGATTTGGGTTTGTATTAAAGAAACTTTTGAGTAGTAAACCATTTATAACCCTGACGAATTTCGAGGGATAAATTCATTTTAAGGGGGGTAGAATGAAACAGCCCGAGATTTTATAAAAAAATATTCATTTTAATTTCATTAATATCTTGTGTTGTACGCTACACCAAAAGGATCTTGCTCAACACGCATCCATGACTTGCCTTGCATTACACGCAATCGCGACCTTCATCGATAGCATGTGTAGTACGCAATACTGAGTTTCACTAAACAACGATATGCTATTAAACTATTATTAAAACTAGCCGTTATGAATTGTAATAACCACTTTTTGAAATTTTGAAAATTTTATTTTTCAAAATGGACTTCATTTCTACATTCAGAATATTGAAATTAGCTTTGGGTGAAATTATGGTACTTTTCGGATAAATTTCATTTTCTGATGAATAGTGAAAATTACTAAATTTTAATTAAAAACAATTTTATTAATAGAAATAATTAATAGTGATAAATTATTAATTTGGTTTGTTTTAAATTATAATTAGAATATATTTATACAATTTAATACAATGTTGGTCATTAGATTTAATTTCACATTTAAAACAGACATAAACAAATGTCAATCTTTTGATAGTTATTATCTCTTAAAAACATGCTATTTGTTTTGATGACGGGAATTAATTTTTAAATTAGTTAATGTATCTGATATGTTTTGAATTTGATAAAATAGACATCATTTTTTAATTCATAATATCAAATATAGCTTAGGTATAATTTTTGGTATTTGTCTAGAAACTTTCATTTTTTGAGGATTAGTGAAACCACTAAGTGGTAGTTAAAAAAAACTGAATTTTTCATAAAACATAATTTTACCGCTTTTGTGAGTGTAATTTCAAAAATCGGAGAGACATGGTTGATGTCAGTAAGTAAAATGTGGTTCAATGAGATGAAAAATAATATTTGGTGAATAGTAACTTTTTACTTTTTTTTACCACGGTTAAAAGTAAATAGGGTAATTATGGGTAAAAATGATATTATTATTACCCTAACACATGTCCTAATTCTATTGGATAAGTGTAATTAGACCAAAAGAAACCTTAGGAATAAAATATGACCATTTTGGCCCACGTGGATTAGATTAGGACATTTATTAATAATTTATTTAAAGAAGGGTTAAAATAGTTAAAATCAATGTTTAATAACTAAATCATTTTTAATATGGGGTTATACATAAGATAAATTCGACTATAAATATTTATTAGAAATATAGAAAGATTTATTACATAATTATATTTTATTTGTACTTTTTAGACATTAAATAATTTAATTTATATATGACACAACGATGATGCAATAATTATCTTATTATTTGAAATATTGACATAAATGATTTTATAAATACCCAAATAAATATAATTTGAGACTTTTTATGAATTTCACTAATTTTCTAGGTTAATATGACATGTTATTATTGATTTAATTAATCTTTTTTGAACTTATTATTCTTTTATAATTTTCACAAAAACAAATTACTAAATAGTGTCAAAATGGACATAAAATTGTTTTTAAAACAAATATTATATTATTAACTTTTATATTATTCCTAAAAATCTTTGGTTCGGCCAAATGACTTAGATAAGGTTATATATATTAATAATTAACAACTTGGGGTTCGTTTGGCTTGATATAGTGTGTTTATTATCCTTATAGTAAAAGAACACAAGAAGACACTGAAAAAGTAAAATTATTTAACTTAATGTTAAATTTACATGATAAGGATAAAATAGGAACCTAAACTTGACTAAATTCTATTGTATGAGTGGATTTCGACCCATCCCCACCTTAGCCTCGAAATAAATTAATTTGGAGTTATTTAAAACCGAACATGACTTTATAATAAAATAATATTTTTAGTTATTCCAAAGGTTCCCCTCTCCTCCCTTATAAAAGGGCACCTCCCCCCTCTCTTCCTCACACCACTTTGTGCCTTCAAGCTCGGCCAAAACCTACCAAATTATCCTCTCCACTTCCCTAGAGACATCCTAGAGGTCCTTACTTCTTCAAAGGCCAATTTTAGTGCCCTAAAAGAAGGTCTCAAAGAAGCACATCAAAGAAGAAGTAATGTCCCTTACCGATTATTTCATCTTTATTTCTTCTTCCACTTCTTCTTCTTAGGTTGTTTCATTATGAAGTAATAACATCAGTATCACTCATATACTGATATGTTATTATATGTATTAAACAACCCTTTTTCACCATCTATCAATCCTACGGAAAACGAAATCACCGTGCATGCGTACGTACGGAATACCGTCTCCACGCCGTGGTGAAATATATTTTCCACCACCACCTTACTTGGATGGGTATAATGGTGTAAATAATAACTATATTTGATTATTAAAAAGTGATATTGATTCTGAAATAGTATACATACACTCCAATACAGTCCCACGATCATTAGAACGATATCATCGCTCGTGCGTACGTACGGACTACCGTCTCCACGACGAGATGAGATTCATTCTCCACTTTAACCATTCATGAATGATTATAAAGTACTTATAATAAGTAATCATGAAATATATGACATAATAATTATACTGGATTTATTTGTATATATATTTATCTCATCTACTTAATTCCATTCAACTAAATAAGGAAAATAAAACAACGTTCATGCGTACGAACGGTCTACCATCTCCATGAACAGTGTATTTCTTTCCATTTACTGATCTATTATATATATATATATATATATATTCTGAATATATATTATATATAAATCATTTTTTATATTCTGGAATTAAGTAATCATGATCTATGTAATCATATTAATAATTACATGTTAAAACACGGATGACAAATGAAACAATTTTACAAAAACGCTCTTTAACATGGAATTTACAAAAGAATGGGTAATATAAATTAATAAGTTAACCATATATGATATCATTAAAATGATTATGATTTTGGAATACGTCAATGTAATTATTTAAATCCTTATACACGAGGTTCGGACACTTATGAAGCAAATCGGACCTAAGGTAAGGGAAAATATCACAATTTCATTTTTATCCGAGATTGTTTATACTCTGAAAATTACTGGGGTGTATTTTATCATCCATATCCATGTTTCCTCAATATGTAATATTTATATCCTTATACTATAGTTTATATCCAATTTTACCCTTCGGTGATTTTTTAGTAAAAGATATGAAAGGAATCTTTTGTCGTTTTTCGTACGAGGTACATTTTCACTTTTCTGACAAAAGTTCGAAGAATGTTTTTTTAAATTATATGGCATGAATGGATTTTTAAAAAATTATTTCCAAGAATATTCCTTTACAAGTTTTCATGTTTATTTTTAATCAAATTCTTTTAGTTTATAATTTTACGACATGTTAAGAAAGGAAAAGTGTTTTTGAAGCAGAAAGGATATTTTCCTCAAGAATGGAGTTCAAGTGTTTTATAAAAATTATTTTCCATCTAATATAATAAAGGGTTATGTTTCTATCCCTATTATTTCATTGATTTGATTATTTTGTGATGAAATTATATTTATGAATTCCTTTATCTTATATGAATTGTTTTATGATGTCATGATGTTTAAAGATTCCCATTTTTATTACATGGGTTATGCAATGATGTGTGATTTATGAATTTGTGGCACACATAAGAATGGTATCATTATGAGATGGGTGGGAACTATATCTCCCTCCAATGCATTGGTTAAGGATTTTATATCTCCTAAGATAGACATGGCTGGAATGGTATGTTATACCGGTTCAGTGAAACATGACTGAAACGAGGGTGACTCGGTTTAGAAATGTACTTTGTCCACTATGATAGTCCTGGCAATGAGTCTTGACTAATAAGATATTATTCTCTATGATTATGTTTGTATGCCACAATGTATCATGTTTTAAGGTATGATTATTGGGATTTCATTTCACTACTATGATTTATCCCATGTTATGAAATTATGCTCTCTTTTACTAGTTAAGATTTCCAAAATGTTATGTTCTTATTAAAATGATGTGATTCATATTTCTTTTGTTTACCCTTACTGAGCATTTGAGCTCACCCTTTTATGTTTTATTTTCCCCAGGATATTAAGAAAGGTTTTTGGTAAAAAAAAGATCTTTATGGGAGATGTTGAAGATCTTTCACCACGATTAGAAGATTATATTCCGAGTTTCCAAAGACACTAAGCTATTACGATCCTTGTGTTGGTGTTTTTGTTATGTACTATATATTCCGCAAAAGTAATGTAATGTACATGTACGTCAAGATTTGGGTCTCTACAGTAAAGTTTATCGATTGTTCATTGGAAAAAAGAAATACTTCTAATGATGTTATTTTTAAGAAACACTAATATATAGGATGATATTGTGCATAGTGATATCAAGGTAGAAATGGAACTTGGTGGTATATATTAATCCCATGATTTTGACATGAAAATAAAGATGTTCTTCACGGGAACAACTCAAAATATTGGTGAAAATAAAATTAAATATTTATTTTTCTCAATGTCTCGAAATAAGCATAGTGGATATTGTCTTAAAGGGACAGGAAAATGATTTTTGTTTGTAAAATAATTTCATAGAGAAGTTGACTGCTGTTGTAATGGGAAAAGGCTGAAAATTAAGTGAATTGAGAAATGAGTATAGAGAACTCACCACACATACATCAATTCTACAACAAAATGAAATGGAGATTTATGATAACTAATTCCTTAATCTAATGGTTATATATGATAAACGACGATAACAACATCTTATGGTAAAATAAAAAGTAAAATAACATAAGATCACTATTTTTTGATATTGAGTGTATTAATGAAGTGGTGGAATGATTTGGTGTTTATGAATTGGGATTAGAAATTATTGTTGTTGAATATCTATTATACTATTAAAGAATAATGGAATATCTATCTATTAGTAAATTGTGGTTTCCATAATTATATGGTACAGGAATCTATAAAAAGTGTTTGAAATATTAGTAGAAAGAAAATGATATGTGCATAATGAAAGGATAAGGAGATATTGAGATGTTGGATTGTATTAATGACCTTAGGACTAATAGAAGGACTATATGATTTAATGGTTTGAGTATATTGAATTTATTTTATTTTTTGTGTGTGGAAGGAGATAATTTTGATAATATTCATGATTCTAGTATGGTTCTTGGGTAATTCATGTTATTATTATCTTTCAATAGAATGAATTATTAAGTTATTCACATGTCTGGAATGTGACAACAATGAAATACCTTTTGAGATATTGATGATAAATTTTATATCGAATTAGATAACATATTTATATTGCTTTATATTTTTATTTTTTGGAAGGATTGTAATGTTATCCATTTATGGAAAGTATAAGTTATATCCCATTTTATGTTTTTGAGATTAATGTATTATCTCACTATAGGGGGAATTATGAATAATTGATTACCTATGATATCATTTTTGTTGAGGTAGATGGAATGACCTACCATTCTATTCACGATATTCTAACACTTATATAATGAAAAACTAAACATCATTTTATTAAATAAGAGATGATGTGGAAATTGTTTAATTCATGAATAACTATTATATAGTTCCAAAATCAAGTAATTATTTATTTTCATTAAAAATTCTTCAACATTAATGAATGTATAATGGAATCCAAAAATGATATCTTTGTACCTTATTATCCGATGAATCAGATGGTCCCATAAATCATATCAGATTCATGTATTTTTTGTTGTTAACATTCTCCAATAATTTTTCTCTATGACTATCATAATAACATTATGGTAATATTTTTCATCAATATTTACATTTTCACTTCTCAACTATGATATCCTATGTAGAAACCCTGTGATGAGATACATTCAAAAATATTTATGTTTCAAACATTCCATTATAAAATAATGTTTCAATATTCCTTTTCAGGCTGTGGGTTTTAATGAAAATACATTTTGGTAGTTATCCATTTATAACCGTGATTAATTTCAAGGGTAAAATTAATTTTAAGGGGGGGGGGGGTTTAATGTAAAACCACCTGATTTTATAAGATAGATTCTTTTTAATTTATTTTATTTCTTGTGTTGTATGCTACCCCAAAATTCGTATGCACTATGCACATCACAATATTACTATGTAGTATATGAAATACTATATCTGGAATGTGTTACACACAATTTCATGTTATTTTTATAAAATTAATTTCACGCAACACTGAGTATAGAATTTATTCAAATGTATAATTTAAATATGTTTGATTTATGTTATATGGAACACCAATGCATTATTTCACAAAACACAAAACTTTCATGGCTTAAATTAAATTCAAGAGTGGCCTTCCTCGATAGTTTTTGTTTTACGTAATACCAAGTTTCACTAAAAAGCTATATATTATTAAAATATTAATATTTAATGGGATAAAAACTAGCCATTATGAAAATTATTAACCACATTTCGAGTTTTATTTAAAATTATCCATCCTCTTATATATTTTTTGAACATTATATAAGAATGAATTCATTTTTTCGAATAAAATAAGTATTTTCAGAAAATAAAGTATTTCTGCCTTTTGATGGAACACAAATTTTAAATCTAGTTTTCAGCACTTTTATATATTTTATTGGAAACAATAAATGTCTTATTTGGAATTGGGACATAAATATTTTATTTGGTTGAATTTTTTGTATCTTTCTGAAAAAATTGATATTTTAATGAATATTGAAATATACTTCATTTTAAATAAAAAAAACATTTAAATCTAATTTATTAATATATACAGATTGTCTGTTTAATTGGTTTTACAGTGTAATTTGATTATGTTTTTATAATTCAATTCATTTTTTTTTAATTGGAAGTAATTTTAAATTTTATTTGCATAAAAACCCATGTCAATATTTTGATACTTTTTACTACTTAGAAACATGGTTTCTGGTATTGTCATTGGGAATAAATTTTATTTTAACTAATGTTACATCTATGATTTGAATTTTGAAAAATGGATTCCATATTTTAAATCAGATGTTCCAAAATATTATAATTGGTATTTTTTTCAATATTATTATTAGTAACTAGTGTAATTTTTATTTACCACAGTTGAAGGTAAATATGTTATATTATGGTGAAAAAAATATAATAAAGATAATAAAATCACCATAAAACCTTCCAAAATCATATTGGTTGAGTTAACATCTTCTAATATAACCTAAGGTTCCATATTGATTCATTTAATGGACTTATTTCCATAAAAGTGATGTAATTATAATTAAAATAGATCGAAGAGAAGGCATGTCACTCCCAAATCTCTTATAAGTATAATAATATTAATATAATGATTGATTTGATAAAACAATTAACATAAATACACTTGAGATAGATAATAATATTTTATACATCATTGGAATTAATTTATAATTTTTATATATTAAATAATTACCATTTTTTGACACAATAGTGATTTAGAAATTGTTTTATTATTAGAAATATAAATAAATGGATTTAAAAATATTAAAATAAAAATCATATGAACTAATTAATGTGATAAAATAAATTTTATTGGGAATATGAAATGTTATAATTGTATTAAATATTTTATTTAGAATTTATCATTAGTTTTTATTTTATTTAAAGTCAACAAAATGAATTCCATCAAAATTGACACTATTGATATTTTTTAAAAATAAATTAATAGTAAATTATTTTAAAGTCACAAAACTATATAAAAATTTCAATGTGAAAAATATATGACCTATAATGTTATAAAACATGAAACTATAGAAAATTTAAAACACATAAACCAATATTTTTCACCTCTTAATATTTAAAATATCGTTACCAAAAATTTAATTAAATAGATTAAATGAGTATAAATATTAATGATATGGTTAAAAACAATAAAATCATATCTACATTATATTATTTGAAATTATTAGGACACATAATCATCTTATCATAGAAATTAATTATTTTTTGACCATTATATTCCGATAATAGCATTATAATAAATTATTATTTCAAAACATTCATAATGTGCCCCTCCTCCCTCTTATAAATAGCCCCCACCTCTACTAACTTACTCTCATCAATAAATCCCTTTGTATCATCCAGAATACTCTCAAATAAGATCCCAAAATCCCTATATTATTCATATATTTTACAAATTGTTTTGCAATCCATCATAGGGATACCTTTTATGCAAATCCAAAGCAGATAATTGAAAAAGAAGTAATTGTTATATCACCTCTTCTAAAAAAATTCTTTTTTCTACTTCCTCTTATAATGTTATTTTGATAATAAAGAAATAAATACACAATTTATACATTATGAGATGTTATTATAATTATTGGACAATAATATACCACCTTTTATCCATCCTATGAAAAATAATATCACAATACATGTATACGTACGACTTACCGTCTCTATGCCTACTATAATTTGTTATTAAACAATACATAAATTGGATGGGTATAATGATCAGTATAAGGGATTCAATTAATAAAAAATAAATGATAATTTTTCATTATTATTAATATACTACTAAATTATATATAATTTAATAATTATGTGAATGATATTGTCGCTCGTGTACACTAATGGCCTATTGTCTCCATGAGGAGATGAGATTGACTCACCACATTAGCCATTCAAGAATTATAATAAAGTATATATAATAAATTATAATGAAATATATGACCCAAAATTTATTCTAGATTTATGTATATATATATATATATATTACTATGTTATATTCAATTGAATAAGGAAACAAAAACAACGTTCATGCGTACGTATGACCTACCATATACATGAATGGTTTATTCCCTTTAATTTATCTAACTATTATATATATATATATATTAATATATGAATATTTATGATATATAAATCAGTTTTAACCTTCTATATGTATGTAAATAATGGTATACGTAATATGATCATGATTATAAAATCAAAACAAGTACGATAAATAATACTATTAGTACCCAAAACATTTCTTTAACATGGAATTGATAAATTTACAGGTAATAAAAAGTTATAAGTGAATTATATATGATATAATAAGTATTATTATGGTTCTAATACAAGTTAATAATATTTTTATACCCAATATAAAATTGTTTATGATACACATGATTCATAGTAGATCTGAGGTAAGAGATAATTTTACAATCTCATTGTTTTATTATATTGTTTTTACGTAAGTATTTTTTGGGGTATATAAATAATCCATGTCCATGTTTTCGTAATATATTATATTATATATATTCTTCTAATATTTTTTAATGTAAATTTTATCCATTGGTGAATTCTTATTAAATGGTATGAAAGGAATATTTATTTTATTTTCCATGCGAGGTACTTTTTGACTTTTCTGGTAAGAGTACGAGAAGAAGTGATTTTTAAACTTATATGGAATGAATAGATTTTAAAATCATCATAACACCATATTTACCGGAGGCTTCATTTACAAAAAATTTGGTAGACTTACAAATATATTTTTTCTTTTAATGTAGTTCTAAATTTGGAGATATTAAAACATTTTTTATGAGGAAAGGATGTTATACTCATGAATTGTGTTCATGTGTCTATCATAATTATTTTCCTTGTAAGATGACGTTTTTTAAATAGTGTTATGTTTATATCCCTATTATTACAATGATTTGATTTTTCTAATGATGGTATAATATTTTATATGGATTATGATGTGATAAAATGATGAAACCGAGTTTATTTGTTGGGTTATAGTTTCATGAATGCTTTATGTTTTTGAGAAACATGTACGAATGATTTAATTATTTGTTAGGTGGGATCTATAACTCTCACCAATTCATTGGTTAAATATTTATATCTCACGATATAGAAAAAAATGAAATGGGTAATAAATCTGGTCCAGAAATACATTTTTGTAATGACAAGTAAACCCAAATCATTATTGGAATTTAACACTATGATGCTATTGGTAGAAAAGTGTTTGCTACAATGGAAATAATATTATATGCGTACTTCTTTTCTAAAATAAAATGCTTTTTGCCAATGAAATTTTGTCATGGTTAATGTTCCCTTATAATACATTCAAAACATACTGCCATTATTTACTTTATTACTCATGATTTTTATATTTGATCATTATATTGATGTTTTTACACACTTATGTTTATGGTTTTGTATTAATATCACCATGATTACCCATAATAATAATTTTATAACTCCCTTTTTATGTTTTCTTATTCCTAGGATATAATGATGGGTTTTAGGTTGAAAATAAAAAGGGTAAGATCATTATTAGATATGTTGACGATCTTTCACCAAATTTCAATATTAAGTTCCACGTTTCGAAAGACAGTAAACTAATACAGTCATTTGGTGGATATTTTTGTAATTTATTAAGTATTCCATAAAAGAAATGTGAGTTCCATGTTTTACATGAATTTTTTATTAGAATATTCTAGAATTATTCCCCTATTCGAGACCATGGTGCGTAAACACTTGTGCGAGATCCTGGAATGTATTCTCTAGTGCAAGTCCTTGGCGTGAGACCTCTATGTGAGTCCCATCTGCATGTCCCTTCCACATGCAATCTATCAAGTGTCTTATATTGTGAGTAATATTTCCTGAGTCCCTTCTTTGTGCCTTCCTCTATGAGTCCCTTTAGGGATTCTATTTTTGCAATTGTCTTCTATGAGTCTACTTCCACTTGTCCTTTTTTTATTTTATTTTTGTGAGTCTATTTTGAAAGTTTTCATTACATTAGAACATATTTAGATCATGATGAACACCAGGGACAGTGTTCTATTTCTTTGAGACCTTATCGTTATCATGCACAAATGTTACATGATTTCAATCATGTATACTCCTTCTTTGTGATCCTATTCCATGAAATCTCTCCAACGGTCTCTTCCCCAGAGGAGACCAGATAAATATTTTATGATTTTTTTTATCCTTGACGATGTTTTAGGGAGATATTTATTGTAAAAAGACAATTTCCATAAATCCAATAATCATTCAAAAAATTTCGATAATCATCCAACTAACCATTATCATGAGGACTACAACATCTAGGTAAGAGATATGGGTGTGAGTACCACAACTGATTCCTTTGTCTGTATTTTAACTTTGTGATAGACCATGTCCCGTATTCATGATTTTCATAAGTCCCTAGTCCGCATAATCACATTTTGTGAGATCTAATTCCAAGTAACAAAATCAATAATGTGATTCATGGGTTATTCATTGACCATGACATCTTCCATCATTTCCATATTTTGACTTTATATTAATGAATTTCCACGAGTCTCAAGCAGAAATCTTATTTGTTCTTGGAAAAATATATCGGTGCCAACTCAAATTAAAATCGTGAGTTTTCTTCATGATCCCAACATGAGATCCAAATATAATTATATGAATTGCGATATATTAGATTCTGAGGCTTAAATACAATCATGGGATTTGAAATATCCAACAGTGAGACCACATTTCAATAATGTGATTTATTGTGGTAATGTATTCAAATTTTTTGTGAGGAATCACAAGTTCCAAGGGCCTATATGAGAACCATACATGATCAAATCCCAATATCAGTTTAGAAATGCACACTCCACATGTTTCGTTCATTATTCATGATAACTCTTCATTCCTTAATTGAAAACCATCCTTTGTCAAGAACCTCAAACCTCATCAACAAACACAATCAACCCATAAATAACATTATTATGTATTAATACCGAACAATATCCCTCTTAGTTAGTTAACAATCCTTCACATTTGGAACCACATTAAATCATCCTCCATCATCTTCCAAAAAGCAATTTTATACGACTCTAAATATGATATGTGATTTACAGAACATACACTCTAAACCGACATAAGGAATTCACGACATAAGAAACATGAGTAGCATGAAAGGTTCCTCAGTATATAACATCCTTTCATTCAAAAACTACTCATATTATTTGATCACAAAATCTCATTTCTCATGATATATAACAATTAATTGAGCACCTTTATCATTATTTGATTTTAAACTCCCCCTACTTCATTTATCTTCCTATAAACTTCTCCAAATGTCCTGATTAGGAAATATTCTACCTTTTATAGTGTAATTTCTTCCATTTAGTCAATGAACCCAAATATTTCTTCATTGTTTTATGCAACAGGGTAAGGAAAAAATTTCAATATACTAGAAAAAACACATCAAACTACAGGGAGAGGTGGGACAACATCAACATGTTTACAAGTGTTGGTAGTAAAATGGACTCCAAGAGATAGTCATTGTCATTTAAATGATTCTTTGGGTAATGCCTTTATCAAAATGATTACAACTTATTCTTTTTTATGATCGCACTACAACATCACAAGCCCTTACTCCACCTCATCCTTAATAAAATGATACTTGATTTCCATGTGATTTTTTTGACTAATGTAATTGATTTTTCTCATATTTATAACACTTGAATTATCATAATGAATACTAATCAATGACTCACATTAACTCTAATACCATTAAGTAGTTTTATAATCGATATTAATTGTGTCCACACTTGAGTGGTTGCAATGTATTCATATTCTTTAGTTATCTTTTTCTAGATTATTAATTAAATACACAAGCCACAAAGACATAATTCATCACCATACATTAATTTTCTATCATATACTGACTTTGACCAATATGCATTATTATTTCCCAATAACTCTTTCAGATATTTTTATTTGTATGGAAAATTGAAATCCACTATTCCCAAGAAATATTGAAGTAATTTTTTTAATTAAATTAAATAAATTTCCTTGGGATTAAATTGATTCAATGATTCATGAAATGTGAAAAAAAAATATCGGGTCATGTTGTTTTTATGTACTACATGCTTCAAAAGATCTTCATGTATTCTATGACATTAATCACACTGCCTTTATCATCTTGTAATATTTTCATTTGGGTAGCCTCATAAGTAATCATATCCATGGAATTATCTATTCTAAAACATCTCAAAACATTCATGTAAAATTTACACTCATAAATGAATGTTCAATTATTTCCTGATGTTACCTGTAAAACATGGAAATATATCAGTTCACCAATCATGAAAATTTCAAACTCGCTTTTCATGGATTCCTTGAATTGATTTAACTAAGATAAATCTAGTAAAAAAATTATAATTCCATCGATATATACATGTTCAATCATCATTTAATTTCTATAATTTTTGACTTATATATTGCAATCAACCCCATCAAACTGAAAATCAAGCTTCTTCAAAAACAAATCTATTCTTGAATACCATGCTCTTGTTGCTTGATTCAACCCCTTTGACACCTTTATCTATAAATAAACTGAATTAGAATATTCATGAATAAGAAAACCATTTGTATTCACAATATAAAATTCTTCTTCAATATATATCATTCTGAAATTTTGACTTGAAATCCATCTAGAAGACATTGAACATTCTGTTCACTATTATGGCCATGAAAAAATAATATTTTCAATATCCTTGAAATAGATGAAAACGATGAATGAACATCAATAACCACTATCTATGAGTACCCATTATTCATTAATTGTTATTTGTTTATAATTAATGTCCTATATTCACTCATGTTTTTATGGAATACGTATTTGGTCCATAAAACATTTTTTGCATGTCCTTGAACCCATATCCCATGTCTGAATATTCTCAATTTGTTCATTCGCTTAATTTGTAGCCAGGATAATGTTTTTATCGCTAGGAGCAACCTAAAATCATTTAAGCTGCACCTATGAAATGAATAATGCATATTATAAACTCTACATCCCATTATCTATATTGGTTCTTTCACATTATCAATTGTGTACTTTTAATAAATTTCGGCCATTCTATTTGACCATTGTGTAATGAGAGTTATGTTCCTATTTATCATTCTCTAAATATTCTTCTTAATCATCCTATAGAAATGGAACATCCCCTAATCTACTTCTATTCAACACTATCATCCTAAGACTGATCATGTCTTTGCTGAAGAATCTGCTCAATGCCTACTATAATTACATCTTTGATTTCAAGTAACGTTCAAGGTTTTTTATTTAAGAAATTATATTGTTTGTTTTTATTTGAGTATCCATGAAATATAGCCTCATCTCTATGAGATTGAAACAACCTACAATTCTCTTTATTAACAATGAAAAACATACTTACAAAGTCTAAAAAGTACATCAAATTGGGTTTCTTTCCATACCATATATCATATGGATATTCTCTTCTATTGTACATAATAAATCTCTATATGATGTATAGACTAATGTCTTTAATTATTTTTTCCAAAACATCTATGGATTATCTTTATCAATGTTCATAGTTCCAACCATGTTGTTGATAATTCTATTTCTTATCTCAACTACTTAATTATACTATGGAGTTCTTACTAATAAAACGTGATGCCTTATCCAATGTCTCTTCAGATAATACTCCACATCAAAATATATTATTCATATTCCATAATCTATTTATATAATATGGAGTCTTTGACCTAACATCTTCTCAAATTCCTCTCAATAAGATATTATGAAACTAGTCACCTAATATTTGATGATGATCATTGAAAAACATTCCATTATTCTAAAATCGTCAATGAATAGAACATAATATCTCCTCCCATAAATAGCTATTGGTGAAATTGGTCAACACACTTCAATATGAACCAACTGAATAATTTTTGTTGGCCTTTTCACTTTTTTATAATATGTATTTTGAATGATCTTCCCTTGTTTACAATTATAACACATATGTGTACGATCACGTGATAAGATTGGGATGTCTTAGAAGAATTATATTTCACTGAATCTTGTAATGATGATTTTCTCAGGTGACCAAGATTTTTATTCATTAACTTGTTTTCTTCTTCCTTGTATAGAATGTACTTGTCTTCTTCTTTACTCACAATCTATATATTTCTTTTCATATGATTAATCTAAAAACAATGACCCCGAATTTATCTCTGATGAAAAATAATTTCCGAAAAAATATTATGGAATATCATTATTTGCATAATTTACAGACACTAATAAAAATATATGATATTATCATGTCTCAAGTCTCTTCCACCAAAATTTTCTTTTCCCAAGTAAACAATATTTAGGCCTTCATCATTACAAAGTATAAGGACACCTTCCTTATGATACCCGATTCGGATCACCTAGTCATTATTTGTTGTCATTTAAGATTTCCCCCCACTATCAATTATCCATATTCTTGTTTGATATAATAATTTAAAAATATACATTCCACCATATAATTTTCATCACTCTTCATTTTATCAATATTTATTACTTCATACCTTATTTGTATGGACGATCAGGATCATTCATGATGTATGATGGATGTGATAAATATTGTAGAGTATCAAATTTATTTTTCTTTTCCATATCATTTTAGGACACATTTAGGTACTATGTGTGATCAAATTCGGTCTGCTTTAACAAATTCATTTAACTAGCTTATGGGCAATATCTTTACTTGTGTATGAATCCTCAACATTTAAATCAGTTACCATAAAATGATAACCTGGATTATTGTTCCCTTTATGGTGGAATCAATTGATTTTTTCCCTTTTCTACCTCATGGAATTGGAACATAAATTTTTTTGAGTGTTTCATTTTTTCAAAATAATAACATCTAATTCAGGGTGCATTACTGTGTGGAAATACCACAATAAAAGTTCTCTATTGGATTCATTGAATCTTATTATTATAATTTTAACCCAAATAAATCATTAATATTTTATTAAGAGCTTCAGGTCTTACTTCAACCATTACCTCGTTCAGTTTACGATCATGACCTATACCAGCTATATCTATCTGAATAGCTATTTAACTTTAATAGAACTAATTTTTTCAGATTTCCTAAAATCAAGAGTTTTTTATGGTCTTTAAATTACCATTTCATACTAGAAACATAATATTCATGTTAATCGATACAATTTATATGATCTTTTCTAGTGTGAGTCAATATATCGATATAACTTTTCTGCACTTCAATTATATATTTTTACTCAATGATCTTTTTTGAGGTCTCCAGTAGTAAATAAATTAGATTTTTTATTTTATCATTCAGCTGGGACATCTAATCATGCTACTGATGCATATAAAGTATGGCCTCATGTACACCATGTTGTATTTCACTATATTGTCTCTCAAAATGTCTATTTCCTCATGTGCAGCCTCAACTTCAACCTAAAATTCAGTTCGTCCTTAATATTCTCCATCATTTTTATCTCTTTCTTCATTTTTGGGGAGCTACCAACTACCTCCACCATTTCATATGCATCATGATCTTTTTGTTCTTCAAAATATTTGGCCTCAAATAATTCTAAACTATCATCTTTATTTGAATGAATTATTCAATTTTTGAATTAATTTATCTTAAAAAATTTCATACCATTAACAAATTCTAAAGATTACTTGTTTACAATTTCAGATTCATCATCATGATCATCTTGAATCACAATAAAGAACATCGCTAGAAGATTTATATCCTTTATACCTCAAAACCTATCTACTGTGGGTTTGCCTTTGGATGTTACTTTTCGTCTTTTTGCGTTTGATGAAATGAATTACATGACTTCATTTGTATATTTTTCATCATGATCATCTTTAATAGTAATATTTTTCATGGTCATGAATGCCACTTCTTTAGAATTCACCTTTTCCACATACGTAGAAACATCATTTCTCATCCCATATAAAACAATACTACTATATAATCTATCCAATGTCTACTCATTTGGATCTTTATCTTCCAATAAATTCACTTATAGATTGAACTGAGGTTGTTGTATTCTCACAATGCATTTAAAAAACATTATATCTTTAATAATTACTCCTAGACCATCCAGGGCTTCCAAAACAACGTCAATCATGTCAAATAATGCATCAATATAATCATTTGGGTGCATTTTTAGTTCTTTATACTTATTCCATAGTACCAGCAACATTGATTCTATGACATCAAAGTCACCATCATAAATATTTAGCATCTTTTCCCCCTTATCAAGTTATGTTTTACACGACATTACCTTGGAATATATTTAATAATCTATGTGTCCCCCTAAAGAATTTATTCCTTTGGTGTTATCATCTAATTCCCTTCTGTCAACTTATATTATTTTTCCACTATATATAATTTGTGAAATACCATGAATCTCACATATAAAGAAAAACATTTATAATGATCAAAATTATTGTTTATTCTGATTCTTCAACAATTGAAAATATTTTCCATCAAGGAATAGAAAAACTTTGTGATTGAAAGAATACATTTCATATAATGAGATAGATCCACTAAATTTTTCACATTAATTATGAAAATAATTGTTATCCAAATTAGGTTAAATACCGTAAGAGGGGTGGTGAATCATGGTATTATAGATTAATAAACCACCCTTCGGTTCTTATTTCTTCGTCAAAAAATTACTCTTCACAGGCTTTACCATAGAAATTTACAAATATAATTGAAACAAGTATGAGACATGACAATTTTACTTGGTCCATAGTCACTAGGGTATGTCCAAGGATCATACAATGATGATGTATCAGTGTAACCAATCCAAAAATGCTCATTTACAAATTATAATGTTCGATCTCTATCACATATATGCCCATGCTCACTACCATTATAGGTTTTAGGTTCATCTAACTACATTTCATAGGGGACACTCTTTTATTCATTTTATATATATTACTATCAGTGGAAAGGAAAATAATCTTTTTATTAAATTTGTTAATGCTATGTAAAGGACCCCCACACATTTATGGACACGTTGGTCCTTGAATTATTACTAATAAATGTATCCTTAACAGTTTGTAGATGTTTGGTTGAATACCTTTATGGGATTGTCCTTCACATTAGTGAAAACAACTTGAAGAAACAATTCTATATTCTAGAAAACAAGAATAAAATTATGTTTACTACAGACACAGAAATTCCCATTAAATTTGATATATATTCATGTGATTCGAAGTCATCCATTAACCACATTGAAGGAAGTTGTGAATAAACATCTTCTATAAGTATTTTATAATGGTTTATATCCTATAACTTTTTATTTTGATTTAAAATTATGATATGAAAATGATAAACTTCACAGAGTTGTGTATTAGCATATCTCCAAGTGAAATATTGTTGTGTGATTCCCCTTTCTGAGGCCCTAGCACATAACCACCTACACGAGATCCTGGAACATATTCTCCTGTGATATACACCAGAATAATACCCTGGTGGAGTACATTATTTTATTCCCAACCACGAGTCTAACATCACGTGTCTTCTTTCAAGATCCTTCATTCACAAGTCCTATCCATGAGTGTGTTTCCCTAAGTCCCTTGTAGAAGTATACATTTGTGAGTCCCTTTCATGAGTTAGTTTTCACAAGACTCTTCTACAATTCTACTTTTGTGAGTCCCTTTCATGAGTCCATTTTCACGAGCCTCTTATATTATTATTATTTGTATGAGACATTGTTCAGATATTGAACAACACCATGTAATGAGTTACCTTTGTGAGACACAATTTTTATATCATTTAAAATATTTAAGTGAGGTTAGTCTCACATAATCCATCTCTACAAACCCCTATCTTGATCTCTTTCTGTGAGTATCTTCCCTAAATAAGGATCAAATAAATCATTTAAAGAAGTTGATTAAATATTTTCTAATGGTTTAGGGGGAATTTATAGGAAAAATCCAACCACATTAACTCCACAAATCATGGATAACCGTCCACCTCATCGGAATCATGCACACTAAAAAATCATTGTGTGCAATCAAGGTGTGAGTCCCTAACAGGAGTCCCTGGTAAATATTCTTGCTTTGTCGGAGCCCCGGTTCAGAATTAATGATTTCAAAAGTCCCTGGTAAACATTCATGCTTTCTATGAGATCTGTTCATGGGTAACAAAGACCATCTTGCACATTGGGAGTTCCTCAATGACCACGATATCTTCCGCCATTTACATATTTTTACTTATTTTTCATTCACTTATGTGAGTCCCTATAATAAGTTCAATTTTTTATTTTCACAACATCTAGGTGTGATCTCTAAGTAAAATGATGATTGATGCATGATATCCCATAATGATATCCAAATAAAATCATGAGAACTGTGTGATTTCATATATTGAACCATATAGGAAGTCATGCTTTTTGAAATATCCAATTGTGAGATCACATTTCTATATTGAGATTTTCAATTAAATTTTCTTCCAATTGATTATATATATATATATATTAAGGAAATTTTTATCCCTGTAATAATTTTTAGAAAATATTTTGAATGTGATTTTCATGTATTTTTCAAAAATAATTATCATTTTGATTTTTCCAAATATGTATACTAAACATTTGATTAATTTTCTATGGCATGAATATTGTTCTTTATCATCCTGAATACTCATTGAAATAAAAATTTCATTACATGTATGAAATAATAATTTCAAAGATATTTAATTTGAAATAATATGTTTTAATTATCTTTCTTAAACTATAAATGAATTTTTCATTTATAAATTTCAGAAGTAAAATTTAAAACTAATTTTCCATTAAAGATGACCTCCTTTTATATAACATGATCTTTAAATGGTATATTATTTAAGGACCCCATTATTATTATTTCCCTAAATGGCTTGTGATTGTGAGGAAAATATGTTTTGGAAACCCATTTATTTTCCATGGGATATACAATAATAAAATGACAATGATATAAATTCTTTTTCCATGTGTTATGATATGATGAAATGATGAATTGGTTATGAAACATTTTCTTGTCCATAGGTTATTTTATGATGAAATGTTATTAAAACTAATTTATAATCATGGGTTTTGATATGATGATTTTTTATGATCTTGTGGTATGAATACATGTGATTATTATTTTGTGAATGTGGTTTTGATATAACAATGGATAATGGTTAGATTTTAACCAATACATGGGGGGTATATTTATCCATCTAATACATTGGGTAAATATTGATATCTTGTGAGATAAATATGATTGGTATGGGGAGTGAACCAAATTTATCAAGGGTCATTTTCAATTATGATTGTATGGCTTGTGAACATTGAAAATTATTATTGTTTGGGGAGTAAACCCATTCCACTCTGATATTACTCATAATGAGCCTCAAACTACAAATGAAGTGATTTTATATTCTAATGAATTTGCTAAAAATCTATTCAATATGTTAGTGTTATGTTCTCATTGTTAATGTTATATTATTTGATTATGATTCATATTTTTAGACAGACAAGATTTATTCTATTTTTCAATTATATTTTTAATGGTAAGAATGTTATTGTTTTAAATTGTTATTATCTTGTTCACATACAAATATTCTCATAATATGTTGATAACTCCCATGTTTACCCCTACAGAGAATGTTACATCACTATATCTGTTATTTACATTTACTAGGTTACAATGAAATGTATTTTGTATTATATGACTACCTAGTGTGTTAGTTATAAATTCTTTAGTGTGAAATTATGTAACTCACATAGTCTAATTTTTTATGTATCCAAGATTCTAAATGAATTAGACCATTATTATCCTTATGTGTGTGTCTCTGTAATGTAATGAATAATTATCTTAATAGATGTGATATATATGTTTTGGGTATCTATAGTTGAAATTAAATTAAATTATTGTTTAACCATTATAAATGATTATGACTAAACATTAGCAAAATCCTCATATATAAACTTCTAGGTATATATCTACAGATAATTCTTTGGATGAGAAAATGTACATAAATATTGATAATGGATAGAGTGAGTGGTTTCCAAATTTTTTTCCCCTTATGGATATTATAAGTGGATATAACTTTGGGAGAGTCACCTAGGGGTAATAACTATCAAAATTGCACATTAATAAGAAAATGGTCATCACCTATTACATGAAAACAAGCCGTACATCACCCCAGGGTTTCCACTTATTGAGGATATGATTTGGAAATTCATAAACCCTTTACTAACCATCATGATAGTTTTAAATAGATGGTGACTACGAATAACATTGGATAAACATTATGTTTCATTTATTATAAAAATGTGTCTTCATTTAGAAATTTGATATGGGATTTTTCATATTTATGTTCATACTAACAATTAATATTTCCACATAAAATATGACTTTTTTTTGTTGTGTGGAGTGTACTATAAGGAACTATATTTACATTAATTGATATATAAAATGTGTTGATGAACAACTAAATTGAAAAATGAATGGATTGGAGAACATTTTGATTATCCCTAATCATTTATCATGATATATTAATAAAAAATGTTCCATAACTAACTAGAGACTCACCAAGATGATAAAGATAGATTTAATTGAGAGATTTTTTGGTGGAGGTTGTCGATGAATGCCTATTTTGTTTCTTATATGACAATAATTTTGTAAGAGGAACCCACGTGAATATATTTTTGGAATGGGAAGATGTTTTGAGTGTGGAATGAGGGGAACAATATACTTAATTGTAATGGAAATATTTTAAAAAAATAATAAAATGGATGTGAATAATGTTCTCTATATTATTTCATTGACGGTTGAATGTTTCAAGTGTATAATTTAGGGTAATTATGTAAATATATTTCCTAAATAGAATGATCATTAAGAAAATCAGCATGTTTTACAGTTAATGGTTATTTTTTTGATGATTAAGAGACTAAAAATGAATATTGAAGGAAATATGTATCAAAATATAAGATGATGAATCTTAGTTGATGGTGTATGAAGACAGTGTAATTATTTTTTTGTTTATGTATCGTGATTCAAATATTTATATTATTATTAGTGTTATATTTGTTATCAAAATCATTCAACATCAATGGATTATTTTATTGTAGATGTTAATTAATGGGTTTCTATATAAATTAAATTGGTATATATGGACTCGAATAGTGATTTAATTATAGTCTAGTAATTTCATTAAGGAATGATAACCCTTAATATGTTCCTAATATTTACTATTTTTTTAATTTTGTATAATTATAACAGTGATATTGAAAAATATGTTGGATATTTTTTATTACCTTTTAATATTTTAATGATTGGATTATAAAGTGTTTTGTGTTATAATTATTTCACATTAAAACATTATTTATATTTATTGAATATATTATATAATCTATGATATTATTTAAGGAATGAGGAAATAGTTATGTTTTTATACCATGTATGTTTTTATTATGTATTTATGGTAATTCAAGATATTATGATGTTTTAGGAGACAATACAATAATTGTATTCACCTGTTTGGAATGTGATTTTTTTAATTATTTTATGTTTTTTGTGGGATAAATGATATGTCTATTTTGTGAATTTAATGACCGTATTAATAAATTTTTTGATATCAATTTCGGCCACACAAGGACAATCCTTACGATTATCTATTCATGAAATGGATTATGTTTAAGATTTCGTGTTATTGGATATTTTTGGCTAAAAAATATGTTTTTCGAAATAACTAGAGAAGGAAGGATTTATTTATCACTAATTTATTTATATATTGATCCACTAGTTATTCAGTAATAAAAAAATCAATCAACATTTAATTGAGTAAGATACAAAGTGGATATTGATCTAATCAGAACAAAAGGTTGTGATAATTCATAAGAAATGGAATGAAATAACGATAGTATAACTTGTTAGGAAAAATCAATAAATTTAGTAAAAGGATATTGAAATAATATTTTCCCTATTAATATGATTTCAAATGATATAAATGTACTTTCTATACATATTTGTACTATGTTTTTTATGTTGTTTATTTTAATATGATCATTTAGTTTTTTTCATCAATGATTTATATTAATATCTATCATAATCTGGACATTATGATTTTCTTCAATGTACAAATATTTACTTCCCACCTATGCTATCATATTTTTAATCCTAGTATGCATTATTCCACATTTCGTTTTTCACATCACATTATTTATTTTCAAAGGGAGGATTAATTAAAACTTTTTTACAATGTTGGTTTCCCATAAAGGGTTTTTAAAATTCTAAGCCTTTTTTACTGAGCACATGTTCAAATTGTAAGAATGAAATTTATTTAAGGGGGTACAATGTATCACAAAATAATTTTGTGAAATATTTGTTTAAAATAAATTTAATCTATTTGATATGTTGACTTACACACACACTGCGTGTAAATTGCGATAAAAACAATACAAAGTTTAAATGAAACGTGACATAATATTAAAATATGATTTTATAATAACATGGTTATCACTAAGCTATAGGAATGATATTTATGAATAAAAAGAAATAATTATGAAAATATATATTATTAATTTATTTAATTAATTACATAGTGTCTAATTAATTATAAAATAATTTAGATAATTTTTAAAAATAAAAGAAATATGTTTCTTAAAAAGTATATTTTTCAAAAAAAAATAATATTAAGTCAATAAATTTTTAAAATAAATATTTTTGACTTCATTAAATGAAAAATATATATTATATATTAAATAAAAAAATTTAAATTCCTCATTTCTGTATTATACATAACATATAAGAAATGTTATATCATTTCCCTATAAATTTTATTTTCCTAAAGAAGTCGTAATATCGACATTTGTGAAATTATTTAATGAATATTTTTTAGAACATATAAAATAAATATCGAAAAATAAAGTTCATTTTTGAAGAAATAACATCAATATTATCTGGGATTTATTTTTTTCTAATTTTTATAAAGGTTATAATTTTTAACAAATAGTTAAAATAATGGTTTTTAAATAATTCTCATTTCTTTAAATGAATTTCAAAAAGATAAATTAAATTTAATAAGGTTTTAGAAGAAAAAATAGACTTACTATATTCGTATTATTCCAATTTAGTTTGTTATGATTAATTTCATATAGAAACTGGATATAAAATATTTTTTAGACTTTTGAACATTTTCACTTAAAAGACAACTTTCTCACCACGTATGTGAGATTATTATTAAATTTAATATTTCTAATTTAATGAATTTAATATGAATAAATTTATTCCACATTTTCAATCATAATAATTTCTATTATTAAATATTTTTCTCCTTTTTATCAATATAATGAATAGTAAAAACAACAATAGTTATTTAACATGGTAAATGTAAAAATATGTCTACAAGGGTGCTAATTTAAAAATATAATGGTAAAAATGAACAAAAAAATGAAAACAATATTTTTACAAATATATTGTTATATTATATATCTTATTTTAAAAAATTACATTTGTGCCACTAACCTCACAAATAGGGGACCACCCTGTCTTCTCTCTACATCATGATTCCAGAATAATTATGATCATCAATGTACTTCCAAAATTGTTTCCTTAATTCCATATTATCATCTTAATAACATTATTTTTTTCATTAACCCATCCTAAGAAGCCTTTTTGTTTAAACCAAAATATGTTCTTCTAAGTAGAGGTAACACCCCCATCCATATGTTTTATTTTACTTCCTCATCCACATCCATCAATTTTTGTTGATCAATGATAAATAATGACATCATTATCTTAAATTTACTGATATGTATTTATATAAATGGAATTAACTACCTCCATATCATCTTCATTCAAATTGGATATGAAATCATCAATCATGTTCATGGAGGACTACCACCATGTGAATTGACACTATTATTTTTCCATCACCACCTATCTAGAATAGGTTCAATGATGGACTGATTTTATATATATTATATATATGATATTATTGTATATCAAAAACCATCATAGATTTAATTCTATGGGAATGTTATAACATCACTCATGTGTGTGGTTGATTAGTTCCTCACAAAGTAATATGAATCATTAACACATTATATGGAAGGTATTAGTCATGGTTTTTATGAAAAAATGTGATGTATTTGATAAATAAATATATTTAAATGTATTATTTTATAAACCATTATTTCTTTCTATCTATTTAGAAATTGGAAAGAGTGTTCATGTATATGTCGACCTACTTCCGCATGAATGGTGTATTACATTTTCAATCTCTAAATCTTATAAATTTTTTTATAAAAATTTTAGTTAATATATATGATATTTATTTATATTTTTAATTTTTGGTATTATGTCTCCATGATCAAACTATGATTACCAAAAAAACATAAAAGAATAACATAGTAGTTTTTTCCTAAAACATAATGTTCGAATAGAATTGTTAATAAAATGGTAATAATATATTACAATAAAAATAATATATGTTATGATATATATAATTATGTTTCATAAAAATATTTATAATAAAATTATATTTATAATATATGAGGTTTTAATGTGTGTGATGGAGTTTGAGACATATAGTAAATGATTTTCGTATCATTTTTATTATATATGACATGTATTCCATATTTAAAAAATGTTTATTTTATATTAGTTTTATTATTCCAAATAATGTATTTAATGTTTTCCTTGTTATATTATTGGTATATATCCATTTGAGTATATCTTCTTCAATGGGTTTACGGATCAAAATTTAATGAAACGGTAACACATTTTTTTCAAATTGTCTACATTGGGACACATGTTATATTTCAAGAAATCCTTCATCAATGATTTGTATATATATATCAATTGAAATATTATAAAATGAATCTCATAATTCTAATTATATTAATGGTTTTATTTTCTAATATACTTTTATGGGTCATACGATTCAAAAGATACCAATAGTGTCAGGGTTTTATGATACAATCTCATCATTTATCAATATTTTTTATGGTCATGTGTACAATGATAATGTATTATAATCCATATCTATATAAAAACATTACATTTATTCACCTCTACTTATTTCATAAAAATTCAACTTTTCCCATCATTTTTCTCTCACTATATACTAATGAAGAAAACATAATTTTTTTAATAAAAATATTATTTATTTCTCTCTTCGATTAGAAAACTATTTTTCATACCAAAATATGTTTTCTAAAAATTATTTAAAAAATTTAATAAAAAATCCAAATTATTTATTAAATATATTATGACCCATTTTTTATTTTTTTCATTAACAAATTAAGGGAATCTTAATGTCATTATTTAATTGATGCTTGTTTTGATTTTGTCAAAACATTGAAAGGAATAATTTTAATGTGTATGGTATGAATGGTATTTTATACCATCATCAAAACCCACTGTTTTAGTGATTCCTTTATATGTCCTGGATGTTATTTTAAAAGAAAATTAATTTGATAATATTTTAGGTTTTAAGAAGTTTTTACTAAGTGGAATGGCTATATTACTCACTGAATGATCCAAGTAATCTTTCAGAATAATTTTCTATATAAGATTGCACCCATTGGGGTAACCAATGATTAAATGGGTATATGTATCATGGAAACCATTATTATAATATTATTTAGGGTTTATTTTTATTTCAAAAAGATTTTTATGAAACCTGTTTATCTTCCATGCATTATACCCAGATATAATACACATGAAACCCACTTCTCATTATTTAATTTATTAATTTAAGAAATGAGGGAATTATTATGAAACATATTTATTTTAAATAGGGTATTATATTATATAATGTGTATAACCCCTCTTTATTTTCAATAGGTTTAGATATGAATATTGTTTTCTGAATTTGTTGAATTTATATCTATGATTTTCAACATGTTCTAGTGGATATATTATCACCAAGACTGTTGGGACATATATATCCTTCTAATTAATTGGGTAAATATTGATATATCATCAGATAAATAGAAATTTAATAGTGTTTGAACTTAGTTTTGTAAGAGACTTTTTCCACTATGATATTCTAGGAATTGAACTGTTAATACAATGATTGTTGAGGGAGTAAACCCATTCAACTATAATTGTTTTGGAAATGAGACTGAACCTATTAAAGGAAGTATATTCAATTATTATGTGTATGAAAAATATCAACACCTATAAAAATTGTTATGTTCTTATGATTTGAGCATCTGATATAATTCTTTTCTTTTGTTTTCTTTTCCCTATATTTTGATGAAATATATTAGGTATGATATGTCTAAGAGGGGAATTTTTTATGAACCACTTATTGGGAGAATATGTAGCTCATATTGACCAGTTGTGTATGGGTATATGTTTCCAATGTAATTATAACATTATGATCCCCATGTGGCTATTTGTGTATTTCAAATAATATTTATATAAAAGTTTTAAATATCTATAAATGAAATGTTTTGGTTCTTTAAAAAACATCTCAATTTGAAGTATGTTAATCATTTAAAACTAAACCATATACATGTTATTCTTGATTGTGAATGTTTACAAGATAATATGGTTTGAGTAGAATGGTTAGGTAATGAAAGATACCTAGTAGAAAAGTTAGTTTTTTATATCCTCCAAGGCCCCTATAAATATTTTTAGTTCATATAATAGAATTAAAATCATTCAATTACTATGTTTTTGGGGGTTGAGGTTATTATTGTATTTTATAAGAGACCTACGGTTGGTCTTGGGACTTGAGATGAATTTTAAATATCCATTGTTTGATTCATTTGGATAATGAAATTGTAATGAGGATAGTTTTATTTGGATGATGGGTGATAAGGTCATATATATCACGCATTATTAAGAGAAAACACATAAATGAGGATAAGTTACTTTATTGGAGATATGATTTTGATAAGTCATCGATGTATTGGTGTGGTGTCATTAGGAGGGATTCCGCTAAGTGATTCACTTGAGATCTCCCCTAAGGTAAAATTGAGTTGGGAAACTGGTATTTATAGTTAGAAATATATTGATTGATTAGAAAAGATTTCCCAATTGTACATAATGTAATGGGATATGCATGGTTTGTGGGGATCAATACTCAAACATTGATGACATGAAATAGTATATCATGTACTTTATTGATCCAATGATAATATTTCAGTCCCATCCCATGAATTATAGCCATAGGATAGAGGATAGTGACAAGAATTCTTTAATAATATTACACAATATATGAGTATTTAGAATATATCATCCTATAAAAGATACATATATACAATTTATAAAATAATTAGTAACAGTAGTAGTAAATATATATAAACACATGAATTGAATACCATTAATGAGTGGGGGATAAAATATATTTATAATGTATAAAATGATAGTAAAAATGGATATGTACATATGAGAATCCACTTTATATGATTATATCTATACGCTATATATCCCCTTTTCACTATATGAACTCTTGAATCAATATAGAGATGAAATGATCATTGACATCATCATGACAGAATACGATCCATAATGAATATTCAAGAAAAACTAAATGAGTGATCAAAATGGGAAAATCCATCTCTAAATTCATCATGAAAACTTCTAAATCATGTATCATCTATATAAGAAAAATACATGTAGGAATATTTCATACATATGTGTTAGTATAATCCTACTCAACTAAAAACCATGATACCATAATTGAATGAAAAAAATTTGTATCAGTAACCATATCTTGATATTGTACTAGGATGAATCATATAAAGAAATATCTATATCTTCTCTTTGATTGGAGTTATTGGGAACATAGAGAGGTTCCAGTCATCTTATATCTTACCCATAATGGACCAAATCTCAGAAAAAATAAGGGTTTGTCATAATGCCAAAAATTCCGTGAAGATTGATGTAGATATCCCATACATGTGCTACATCTCAATGGAAACCAGGGGTGCCTTCGGATCCATAATCTTCTTCAATTCTAATCAAATCATCATTCTATACTATCTACCCCCTAAAATCACTAAAGAGGAACAAAATAATTACACAATTACGTGAATTTGGTGAGGACGTATCACACCATAGTGCAAAGAATTATAAAGTAATCATTTTAGAAGAATATATGTGGAACTACGTGATTTCAAATAAATGAGTCTTCCATTGGATTAATGACCTAAACTACCATATCTACCAAACTATATGCAGACCTATCTCACCTCTCTAAAATAGTAGTGGTGGACCTATTCCTAGCCCAATGAAAAACATCATCCAAGGGATTATTAACCCAATTAGAGGATTATACTATATAATGGAACACATAGATAATGAGATTAAAAAATATTAATATGTACAAATTCATGAAATAATTATTTTGGTTTCTAGAGCCTAGATTGATCGGTAAAGGACACTGAATGTTGGGTGAATTAGTGTAACCCACATTTATTTTGATTTACCTTCTATTAAATTATACCCACTTACCCTCATACATCTACCCAAGGTTATATGGATGGGTTTATTAAGATCGTTCACCAATTAGATACCCATAAAATGAAAATAATTAATGAAACAAAATCACACAATGATATCTTCAAGGATTGGTACTAGGATCTAATCCATATCGTGACAAATATTTTTTTTCTTCTGAAATGATCTTATAACTATAAATTGAAATAATTATAAATGACTAGAATTATTGAACATTGTTTATGCAGTAACTAATCAATTTTGTATGTGTGTTTTATCATTTATACTAGTACCACTAGATATTCAATAGATTTATCTATACAATAACTACTAGGTTTTCAAGTAACATATTTTTTCATCAAGAAATATGGGTTCTCATACATTTAAAACATTATCAAGAACATCCTCAATGATGATATTGATATTCCTCATATTATTAGGTTCATTTGGTCAGTTATTTAAATAATTTCCTAGCATTGAATACTTCTCTCTTACATATACAAATTGTATTAGGATCCTTAAAAGTTATTTCTGTAGTGTACATTCTTAATCACAAACATGCACATAATTATAGAAAAATAATATAGTGCATGTGATCAGAATTAATTAAATAATATAAAAATTGGATTTCAATTCTCATATAAATTTATTGGGAATAATACAGTTATTCTCTTTCTTTAAATGTAAATACACAAAAGATGTAGGCATTTTATCACTTTTCTAAATAAGTGTTATTGTGTGGGAAATTATTTCTTCATATAATGTTATTATAATAAATTTGGGGATATGATATTATAAGTCTATTAACATTGTTTATTTGATAACACTTCATTCTGGTATATCTTTATGCATTCCAATTCAAATACCACTAGAATATCGAGCTTTTTGTTTTATCGTTCTCATAAAAAAATTACTCTACAACTTGTTCTAAATACATGAGGATTGATATTTCCATGTGTCTTCACGTGGTATTATTCATTTTGAATTTTCATATGTTATATTATCATTGATAATGGTAGGCCTTACCCACATTTCTCCATGTTTTTATATGATATAAATTCCCAAATTATTAAGATCTCAATTTTTTACTCCTCATCACAATGAAAAAAATACTGAATAACTAGTATAAATAACTAATTTATTGAGTCTAAATTACTAATTTGGAATCTTCCCTATTTGAATATTTATGGCTTATGGTCACACTTAGTATAATAATTTACAAATAATCAACACTCTCTATAGATATGTTCATGAAAATTGAATTCTTGGATACACCCTATTCAAAGTTTCAATTTTTAATTTACCATTTTTTAAATAATTTTACATGAACAAATGTGTAACTAAATGCATGTTAACTAATATTATTTAAAATGAAAGTATCTATCACTCATTAATGTCACCTAGGGGATTGGTTTCATCAAATAGTAACCAGGACATGGGATCCTTTTGGTCACACATGAAAGAGCATTAATATCAAACAAAACAGTTGATTAGATCTCAAATTGACCATATGCAGTTGAATCTGAATTCATGAATGTATAAGAGGAATTGATTTTATTTTTGGATTCCCATACATAATTTTATTGGATTCTCAATAGTATTTGACCCTTGATTTATGATCCAATTATCATATATTAAGGGAAACAATGTTCTACACAATATTAGATGACATTAATTTTCATGATTGGATGGTCGGTGTTATATACATAAAGTTTTATAGTGGTGGAACAATATCCACAAAGAAAAATACAATTTTTCAAAAATATTTTATTTTTAGAACCTTATAATACAATTTTAAGCATGTTATAGGTGATCATCACATGTCACACAGTCCACACATACCTCCCTAACTACACTTTAAATTTTCTTTCCCACCAGCACATACATGAATGATATGGTACCACATCTTCTACAAGCATATACAAGGACCGTGGGTTCCTCTAATATATTGCTCATGTGATCCTTTTATGTGGTATTTCCCTCACCTCAACATCAATGTATGACCACCTTTGGTTGGATATCCTATTGGGGTTCCCCCTTAGGCCCACCTATGCGTAGTAGAAGTCTATACCTTAAAAAATTAAATGTTTGTCCTTATTTTTTATGTGGTTAGTATATATACCTAGAAGTAATCTATGTATAATATGTAATTGTATTCCATATTCAATAATAAATTCCTCAATCCAATTCTATTATATATTCCAATCCAAACATTACTAAAATTCAATCATTTTGAAATTATATTTTTTTTTGTCTTCTAAAAAATATTTTCCACATGAAAAGATCATCATGAAAATTATATTTGATAATATATTTTTATAGGTATCAGTAAAATAATATTATAGAAATTAATAGTATATATCTTGGAAATGGTACTCTTTATATTATAGTAAAAATGATTAATTAATGAAACTTGTCTTTAGAACCCAGGATCACTCCAACAATCCTTAGAGTTACAAGTATAATTTCCAATCATGTTGGGAATGTAATGTCTCAAAAATAATATTTATGTAATATTGATTTTTATTCTAAAAAATTATTTTTTTATTTACTAATAATGTTACATTACATATTATTTAGGAATATATATCTTTACAGAATTATCATATTTATCTTTTTTAATATTTGTTAAATTATTCAAATCATTTTTTGAATGTAATCTAGAAACACTATTCATAACAAATAGTTGTAATTATAGAATATGATTAATTAAATATACTTTTGAAAATTACATGTATTGATCATGCAACTAATGATAATAGAAAAATATTGTTTATAAACCCTATATTTGAATGGAATCATCATTTTGATAAATGGGAAAGTATCGATGAACAACAATACATTTTTTAAGAATTAGATGTTTAAAGAAAAAAACATATGGTACATCAACCCAAATATTGAGATCAACTATATTATTTCAACCCTAAATTTGGAGTATTTTCATCACATGAACAAACTCTATGATTGACAATTCAAATACGGTTATTAATTTGATAATATTTTCCATGATTTCTAAAATGGCCTCACTATAAGTAAATATCATTTTAAATATATTTTATATCTTATTAAAAGGCACATATTAAATATAAAAAATCACTCATACTTCTAACAGATGTAATGAATCTCAGGAATAGTTTGAATTTGAATGGTTTTGTTTTTAGGAGATATTTCTAGATCTAATCATAAGAAAGTTATTATTCTATTATTTATATGTCTATAGTATTTTAACTTTTAATAATCTACATCGACATATATATATATATATATATATGAAATTTTTTAATTTGGATTTGTATAAATGAAACTATAGATTGAGGGACTATTATATTATTTAAAAATCTAAATCTTGGAGAAATACATGTTTTAACCTATGTGTTGTTGTGTAGCTTTATCTAAATGTATATTTTTGTTATTTTTACATATCATTTGATACATGGATCTCTTAGAATCAATTATTTCTTGAAGAAATGCATATTTTAATAAAAAAATTGATATTCTGCCAGTTATTACTGAAATAATGAACAAGATCCTATTTACAAATTCCAATAAATATCCCTTTTATATTATTATAGTTTTGGCTGCATGAAAATAATCGTGGAAGTGTATCATATTATCAGAATAATATGTGGAGAAATAGTTTTCCCTATAAAATAACAAAAAGGGTTTGTACATCATTATTGTAAAATGTGACATCATCTTCCACTCTGTTGTGAATAACTTAGCGTAATAGGGTAATTCCATTGAAAACCACCATGCTCAAAGATATATCATTTGTGGAGTAGACTAAGGTATATTTTTTCCCCAATCAATTATAATAATTGATGTGTAATACATTAATGATTAATCTCTACTAAAAATATGTTATAAATAAAATTATGCATATATTCATATATCACAAAATGGTAAAATCTATAATATGCCTATATTATCAAAAAAGAATCAACTCACCCCCACCCACCTATGGTGTATATTTGTAATATTTTTTCATACTAATTATTATTAAAGGATATATTTTTCGAATAATGCTGATAAGATCTATAAACATTAATGTATAATGTATATACAAATAAATATTTCAATGTGAGATCCTAAAGAATTAATTTCAATGATACACACTCCATACATCAATAGTGACAACAATAGATGTTGGAAATATTATATAATAGCATATCTGAGAAATCACTGATTGAGAATATATGTAATGATTATCACCATATTTGAAATTGTTTAAAATTAGAAACATTGAGTGCTCCTAATGAAGCTATGTATGACATAAATTCAAAAATAATTAATGTTATCATTTGTGGACTTGATCTGGATGAAATAATTAAAAAATCTCAATGTACTATATCTTGTGAAATTTGGTAGACATTTATTGTTTTATTTGAAGGAAGTGAAAATATCCGGAGAATGAGGTACACTACCGAAAAGGAATTTTTGGTACCGTTTCAATGTATGATGGTGAACGAATCACCCAAATTAATGGTCGATTGATATAAATAGTCAATGATTTTGATTCTTTAGGAGTTGGAATTTCTCAATCAGATGAAGTGCTGAAAATAATTATACTAATGACCTCAAAATGGAGTGAGAAAATTGTATCAATAAGAATGTCATCACAAGTCAATGTTTTGACAATGAATGAATTGTTTGTAACATAGATAATTATAAAGAATATATGAAAGATGAAGCTTAAGATCATAAGGTAGTTAAATGGGAAAACACTTATCTTAATGTTACATCTCAGAATCATGAATATATGTTGGATTATGATTTAAGAATACAAAATGATTTAGACTGAACATATTTAGAAATGGAATGAGCATTGTTGACAAGAAAATTTAGAATATTCAATATCATAAAGGGATGTGTTAAAAAATCCATCAAAAATGATGAGATGATATCTAAATATGTAAGATTCAATGAATGAAAAAAGGTTCATATCAACCCTAACATCAAAAAGTTAAAAGAAAAAAGATGAAATATGTAAAATAATTTTTAGAATAAAAATGATTACGAGCATAAAGGGAAAAGATCAATGAAATCTATATGGAGTGCATTTGAAGACTCCAACAGATCATACAAATTTGAATTAGAAGTAGAAAAAAATCACAAATAAAACAAGTGATTTATGGATCAGGATGATAATGAGTTACAATCATATTAATCTTATACTTTTTATTCAAATATCATCTTATGTAGAAAATTGGGTGCCAAATACTCCGTGATTGAATAAAAATATGATTCTCTAGTAAAAAGAATTAATTATCTTATAAAAAATCATAAATATGTTTTATGTGAACATGATGCAATTCATAAACAACATCAACAATTAAAAAAATATATCTACATCCTATTTTACAATTCATGATAATAGAGTAAATTAATTACATGATGAAGAATAATAATTTAAATTTTCTGGTCGTATTTTAACCAAATCTAAAATGTCTCATAATGATATTCTTGTAAAGACTATTATTAAAAAAATATTATATATGAATAAAAAAGAAAATTTAAAATTATATATAATTATTTTGTATGATGTTCTAATAATGATGCATGATTATATTTTTTATTTAATGGACATTACAATATTTTCTGAAATGATATCCTATTATAAGTATATTAAACAACAATTTTAATTAAAAATCTTGAATGATGTTTGTAATGTTAACTGTGGTAAAATTAGTAAAATATAGATTCATAGATATTTTCTTACTAACATAGCTAGACCCAAGAAAATAATGGTACATAAATAATCATTTTTTAGATGAATTTTGAGGAGAAATATCATAAGAACAAAACAGTTGTATAGTATAAGGATAGTGACATCTCTTGAATCATTAGTGGGGACTCTTCTGGCATTTAACTAATTAAAATAAGGTTATTGGAAAATTCATCATCAGAGATAATTCAAATGGAAATATAGTTGTACATAGATGATATAATTATTCAAGGATAATATCAATCAATAATGCATTTTTTGTTCAAGGAATAAATAACACCCTGATAAGTATATATCAACACATTTATTATAGTTTATCTCTTTATTTCTCTAAAAATTATTACCCTATTTTAAAACATAAATGTCATAAATTTAGAGCACCATGAAATGAAAATGTGTATACCATTGATCTTAATTTTTTAGTTAAACAAAATGTTAATAGTTTAACTATTGAGAAAATAATTCATAGATCTGGCATAGAATACTTATATGTAGTAATATATTTAAATTATTTAAATTATTTAAGAAAATCATTGTTAATGATTGTCCTACTATTAATTTTGATAATGATGGATTATGTGATGCATGTTAAATAGAAAAATTGTACAAATTATCTTTCAATTCAATTAAAAAATATTCTACATCGAAAAAACTTTATGAATTTTTTGGAAGATCAACAGTATAATAATTTGATAGAAAATTATATTTTATGTATTAGTTGACGATTTTCTATATTTACATATGTTTATTTATAAAATTTAAAAGTGATGTGTTCAATATTTTTGAATGAATTTGTATAATTATTAAAAATGAAAAACAATTTAAAATAAATTAATTAATATGTTATCGTTATGGATAATATTATAATCAATAATTTAATTCATTTTACCAAAACATAGGTTTTAAACACACATAATTAGAACCAATAACACATCAATAGAATGGATTTTTTGAATTTAGATATATAATTATTCAAGATATTTCAACGACTACACTAAATGAATATTAGTAGTATACATATTTTTGGGTATATGATGTAAACACATTTTTATATATCATTAATAGAGTTTTAATAAGACCTATTATTAAAAAAACACCTTGTGAACTATGCAATCATAGAAAAACTAATTTTATATACCTTAAATTATTTGGTTGTATGGTGTATATCTTGAATACTAAGAAAAAACATATTAAATTTAATCTAATGTGGGATAGTAGAATCCTTTTTGGATGTTCTGGAACTTAAAATCTTATAAAGCGTATAATAAATATTCAGTACTTCTTGAAGAATCACTTCATGTGTATCATGATGAAGGTGACCCTTTTGATAAAAGGAAAGGTCATAAAAATGAAATTGTTAACACTTTTTAACAATACTAGTCCCTATTAAATTATTATTGTTTTGTAAATAAAATAAATGATATTTTCTCAATTCTAGAAGAATATGAAATAGAAGAACCTGAATGTCTCTTACCTATATTTTCTTGAACATTACATGATATAATTTTAGAAATTGTAATTTGATATCATGATAATGAATAATGAACATGAATAAATTTATGGAATTACGATAAATTTATTTCCTTTCTATCACAACCAGATCATAAGACTATAGAAGAAGTTCTATATGATGAAAGTTGGTTATTGACTAAACATGAAGAACATAATCAATTCCAAAGATAAAATTTTTGGGAATTATTTGTTCGACCAACCAGTTATCTAGTAATAGTAACCAAATGGGGTTTTTAAAATAAAAAATATGATCATGGGATAATCACTTGAAATAAATCTAGATTATTATTAAATGTATAACACTATAAAGTGGGTATAGAATATGATGAAATGTGTGAACCAATTGCAAAAATAGTATCCATTTGGATTATTCTAGATTATTAATCTCATAAGAATTTTAAATTAAATCATATGGATGTGAAAAGATCCTTTTTAAAGGATATATAATGGATGGATTTTATATTGAACTACCACCGATTTTTGAAACCCCTCAACTAACATATTTCATTTTTAAACATAATAAATCTTTTTATGTACTCAAACATGCACCTACAGCTTCGTATAAATGATAAAGGTCTTTTTTTGAAGCACGGATTTTATATAGGGTTAACATATCATACTATATTTAATATAATTATATCCCAAATATATTATTAGTCTAAATTTATATAGATGATTTAATTTCGAAGGAAAAATGTAAAAATAATTGTAATGAATTTTCATACCATTAGAAAATGGATATTAAAATGTGTGCAATTGTAATATTAAATTTCATTATTTGATATCAAATTCATAAAACATGTTATATAAATTTTTTCAAGAAATTAAATTATTTTTTTATTGAAATAGTTTGGGATAGAAGAAAATAATACATATAAAACACCTAGATGTACTAATTTAAATCTTGATTATGATGAATCTGGAAAACAAGATGAAATCAATTTATAAAGAGTTATGATTGGGATTTTATTATATATACTACTTAATGATTTGACATAATGTTTTTTGTATGACTTTGTACTAGATTTTAGTGAATACCAAAACAATCAAATCATACTACTATTAGAAAAATAATATATTTGAATGTAGCTATTTTTTAATTTATACTTTAAATATAAATTTCTAATTTCAATTAACATTCATATTTAGGTTATAATTTTGGAAGATATTTAATATATAAGAAAAGAACATCTGAAACATGTCAGTTTTTAGGAAAATATTTATTTGCAAGGTTGAGTAACAAATACCATTCGGTTTCTCTATCAACAACCAAGGAAAGAAATATATTTTCCCATATATGTGGTGTAAACCTGTTATAGATGAAAAACCATTACTTGATATTGGATTTATTTTTCATAATAATTATATTTTATGTGATAATAAAAACTCAATTAATATTTGAAAAAGTTATAGAATCCATTAAGGAACAAATCATATTTATATGAGGCACCATTTTATATGAGTTCATGTTCATAAAGAGTACATATATCTAGAATTTGTAAATATATAATATCAAATTGTGGATAATTTTACTAAACCACATCCCATTGAATGTCCAGGTTTTAAAAAGTGAGGATATGAATATTTAATTTCAAAGAAATATTTTCTAATTTATTTATATAATTCTTGTATTAGTTTTTTTATTTTATTGCGTTATTTTTATCTGTTTATATCATTTAAATAAAAAAATATTTATTTTCATTTTTGGAAAAATAATATTTTCAATATAAAGAAATAATGATTACACTGAGTGATTGGCTTGGGAAACTGGATTGTCATCACCAAAACTAACAAAAACCTATCTCTCTATAATTCACCCTCACTCTCAGTATTACAACACTTTAAACTTTAATAAATCATATTTTTTCAAAACACTAGAATATAAAACCATCATCCATTATATTTTTAGATTGTTTTTTTATTTATATAATATAGTTCAAAGAAAAGTAGAAAAGAGTGACAATATTTTACCTATAGAAAACTTATTCAAGGAAAGGTAGTATATTTTTACAAATCCATCATAAAAATATTCCTTTATGGCGTGATCTATAATATTAATGTCTTCAATATAATTTTACTACAAGAAACACCTATTTTATATATATTTATTAGAAAATTATTTTTTTGAAATATATAGTTCACATTTAGTGACAAAAAGGATGTCATAATATATCTTGTAAATGTTAGGGATTTTTCAATATCATCATTTGAAATTGAAAACGTCTTTATGTATCCCCATGAAGGTATTTTTCATTCCATTGTTCGCTCAATAATAAATATGGAACATAAATCAAATGATATCATATTGGTTCTATTCTCCTCTGACCAAATAAAAAAACATGTTATGGATCTCAGGGATGAAAAGAATGTGTCAGTAAAATTTATCCAGTCATTAATTATTCCAACAACTACCCATCATGAAAATAATCTTTATCCAAGCATGTATAAAGTTTTTTTGATTTTATGGTCTATTAAGATAAATTTCATGAGGTATATCATATGTTATGCACATCACTAAATACAGGAGGAACCAATAATGACTTTTTTATCAATATGGAAGAATAATTTCGTTACTGTTATAAAAAAATGGAATGATTAGGTATGTACAGATGCAGACTAAGTGACATCATAGTAATAATATCAATGCTTGATCTATAAATAAAATTCATTTATTCTAGATTAAACTCATATTAATGATGTATAATATTGTTGTTGAATAAAAATAGGATATACGCCAATTTCTTGGTGGGGGTCAAGGTGTTTTGTGATCTTATACTGTAATAAAAATTCAAAAATAAGAAGTGGTAGAATCTAAATTAGATGTTGTTGTTCATCCTAAGAGATAGAATTAGATAAAATGTATCCGATCTATAAATTACAACATATTCTTATCAATCTATTAAAGAATCCATTTATGAAATACATTTTTATACCCATATTATCTTGAATATTCAAATTTATGATCATAAATATCAAGATACAACAGTTCAACCACTAGATATATAGCCTACTGTAGCTGGAGAAATTCCATAGAAAAAAAGATAGAGGAGAAAATGGTTTTATTTTCAATTAAGAGGAAAATCCTCAAGTAAATTTAAATTCTCAATAAGAAGAATCTCTAATCAATCTAGAGAATCTACGTTTTCACCTAGAACATCTCCTTATTTAGTAATATGTTTTAATTCCATTGGTTTTGTGATGTTTAGTTTCAATGATAGGCTTTAATCTCTCAATAATAAAATCTAATCTCTCAATGTTTTCTTAGACAATCAACAAGATATTATTGAGAATATAACATTACTATAACACAAAATTGGTACTCTTCTCAATCAGTTTGGAACAAATTTATCTATGTTTTTTAATCAGAATTAATTATTAATAAATTTATGAAAGTAAATGTGGTGGAAATTTTAAATATTTGTTAATATTCATTGATTTTAAAGAGGAAGTTGTTTGAAAATATAACTAAATTTTTAAGAGGACAGATATAGGAATTGAAGGATGTTTATCCGGATATTCTAGTTACTCTGGAATCTAACACCACTTTTAAACCATATATCTCACATTCAGTTAGTCATAATTTTTATACATTCTCATATGACGTTAATATTGTAATCATAAAGATATTTTGTAATGAAAATTATATTTATTGTTAATATTTTTATTTATCATTATTTATGTTCATTACTACTTTAAGAACACATGTCAATTTCCACTTAAACAATATGTAACATTAATTTACAGGTATGTGATACATTTTATGTGTATTAATCCATTTTCATCTAAATTTTTTATATTAGATAATGTGGGAGAAAAGAGGGAAAACACAAAATTCTTTATTCAACTACCCTTTTTGTTTTATAAAATGTTATGGGCGTGTTATATAAATTTATTCCTATAATTTAAAAATCCTTTTAATGATATTATTTCATTTGTATATATAATTACTATATTTTATGTTTATATTTATGGGGTTGATATCATAAATAGTTGTATATTATTGGGAATTCATTGGCTAAAAATATTCTCTTTGTCTTATTGATTTTGATGATCATAAATACAATTTTTTATTTTAGTTATAATGTTACTATAATTATTTTTTAGGAATATATTTCATTATAATATTAATTAATTTATAGGTTATAATATTTATTAATGTATTATGAACATGTTTTGAATATATTATAGACTCATAGTTCATACCATACAGTTTTAAGGATAGTGTATTTTTCTGAAGCCAAATGTTTGAAATTATCTTTTATGGATCACATACCCAACATTTCTGGAAAAGAATCATTTATTAACCATTGTCTGGATGGAAACCAATGTCTGAGAAAAGGGGAATCATGGATGAAAAAAAAATGTTTGTAAGGAACCCAGAATTTGAGAAAACAATGATATAGTACATCATCCCTTCTATTATAATAAATCAGACAATGTCAAACATACATTTGGTGTTTTTTATCACATGAAGGAACCATATGTTTGACTATTCAACGATGGATTTTAATTTGATTATATTTTTCATGATTCATACAATGGTATCACTAGATGTAATAAAATTTTGAAATAATTTTATGAATTATTCAGTGGATCATATTCAATGGAGTAAATAATTTGTGTTTCTAATAAATGTAATGACCCTCTTTAATATTTTCAATTATAATGATTGTGTTTTTAGGAGACATTTTTGAATATACTTAATTGAAATAAATCTATGTATTATATTTTTTTGGATAGTGTATTTTCACTACTAAAACACTTCATCTATATATATAAAATATCTTTCTAAAATTAAAACTGAGAAAAATAAAAAACAGGTAGTTTATGTCAATTATTTTTTATGAAGCTACATCATGAAGATATATCTATTTAACCCCTATTTTATATTTTAACTACTCATATTTTCACGTTTCTATATTTGATGAAGACCATTTAAAACAAGGATCTCTTAAAATCTATTCTTATTTGAAGAAATTAATCTTTGATCAAGAAAAACTATATTATATTAGTTACTTCTGAAACTATGTAAAAGTAAATATTTATTGAATTAAATCCAACTATATTTTTATTAATTTTTTCTACAGATACATTAACTCATTCATGGAAGATTATTAGATTCTCGAACGAAGACGTGGAGGAACTGGTTCCCTATAAGAGAACAAGAAGTCTCTGCAAATTCTTATTATAAATGATGTCACGTTCCTACAGAAATGTTGTGAAGGTATTAATATAAGAATACCATTCGAATTAAAATCACCAATCTTGTTGAGAGGGAATTGGTGGAGTGTACTAGGGGATATTAGTTCACCAAACCGCTATAATTTTATTGTCTTCTTCTTTACTTTTTTTCACAGCGCAAACAATTTACAAAATAGAATTATGCATATCTTTATACATCACAAAGAAAACTAAAATCTAAAATATATCAAGATTATATAAAAGAATAAATTCATCCGCTATTATGTATTATTTTATTATTCTGACCTATCATAATTATGACATCTATATATATTAGTTCAATCTATTACAATTCTCCAAGATTCATCAGCAAACAATTATAATTGTAATTCTAAATGATATCCAATGATCCAATAAAAATTCTACCAGAATCATCACATACTTTTTGGACAAATGCCTAAGTAAATGATATCCAAATAATCCATAACATTTCTCCAAAAATATCTACTAATATATGAGAGATTTAATACATTTGCAACCAAGGATTCCATATAAATTCATCATGCCTCATCACCAATAAATTTTATTTGTTAGAAAATGAAAACAAATGAGTTCATAAATATTCTCTTTGCATCCCCATAAGAATCATGGTGAATTGATTTAGTGAATGAGATCCAAAAAATCCATAACATTTCTCTAACCATTGTCAACATCCTAAATGAGTATTTATTAAACATTTTTTATCATTTTATTTCCATGATTAATCAACAATCTTAGTGTAATTTGTCATACATTTACATTTGACCCATTATTATATATTCACAGAAAATATAAGACCCTCATCAACAGTCGATGTTGGATTCTAGGGGGATGTAAACCATATAATATCTACTAGTGAAGGTTCTAGATGAGTAATTTAAAGGAACATTGATTATATTTAAATATATTTGTGGACACACACCTAGATATAATATCCCCACTAGAGGGGTTTCTATTTCTAAGAACAATATAATCATCATGTCTGAATTATTTCATTGGATATTTTGATATAAACTAAAAGTATTCACCTCACACCTTACAAATTAAATTCGATATCAATATAGAAAAATCCATTATGATAAATATGAAAAAATAATCATGATATGAAATTTAATTTCTCATAAATTATACAAGATGATAGATTTCCCCACAAAGAAGAATGTGGGAAATTTGGTAGTCCCTTTGGGAAAAAAGTGAATTGGGAGTGGAAGGGGGTTCCCCAAATTTCATGTACTATCCCATGTGTATTGAATCACATGGGTTTATTGTACCTCCACACACCACAATTTCATAACCTTAGTCCATACCATTATAGGGTGGGTAGGATCACACTATTTCTATCAACTCACCTAGATTCATGGCCACAACACATAGCCAAGACAACCACTTCCCAGTCCAATGGGGTTATGACCACATGGCTCTAATTTTCACACATACTACATGGGATGTTTAGGGTAATCTAATACTAGAGGATAAAACAACTATGGTTTGTGACATATCCATCAAAATCCATCTCCACAGTGGGATGTCACAATCATCACCATGGCTTCCTCATCTAGGGTTTCTTCATGCCCTCAACAACAATTAGTAATACTATATATTATATTATAATAAATTCCAACTACAACCACTACATTATGAAATTATTATTTATCTTGAACTCACTTTTGGTTTCCCATGATATCACTAATCTCGCAATGAAATATCTCTCATCAGCATAAATACTCATATCATGTCCCTATAAAATAATGTATTCCACACCTCTAGGATGAAACATGGAACCCTATAATGATTTATCATCATAGAAATTGGTTAGGGGGTCAGATGGTGGACCATCTTCTATACCTGAGAAACTGAGGGTTTTCATTAAGGGAGAGGGGTGAAGTGACTTGAGGAGGGAGTGAATTAATGATATGAGCACTAATTCTCCATTGATCCACCCCCTTAATTCACATAATCACAATAATAAATTTTAGGTTTAAATAGTTCCTTAAATAAAATTCAATGGTGTAGTTATTTGAGAATATAATTGGATGTTTATATTTTATAACAGTTTTATATATGAGAAATTAAAAAGCAATCATGTGATAAATAATATTGAATGGATTTTCAATAAAAAAAATTATTTTAAATATCATTATTAATGAAAAAATATATATCTCAAACACCCACCTCGTTAGAGGATCATTGTCACCTTAATATATTATCAATGTCATATGATACACTATTCATTTTCACTGATGATCAAGTAATTTTTATCTAATTTTACATCATTTCATCCTAATTCTATTCTCTCATGCTTCTTATAAATCTAGTTTTGTGTCAAAAAAAATACTTATAAAACATGTTAAATACTATAATGACTATTTAAATAGAGCGCTTATGGAAATATCTATAAAAAATTAATTAACAAAATATATTATATAAATTCAATTAATTGTTTTCAACACCAAAATATCCAATACCCATGGTCTTGTATTTGAACATAAAAAATAATTGTCAAATGCTAAAATCCTTGTTATATATTGAATCACAATATCATACTCTCTATTTGAGGATTCATTTTGAATGTAATGAATTCTTCCTATAATCATTTAGGACACCTAACATGTATATATATATATATATATATTAATATCAATTCTATTTAATGAATTAAAATAAAAAATGGCTTATCCAACTTATTAACAACACACATCAAGATCAATATAATTTTCAAAAAAAAATATGTATTATGTGAAGTTAAATTTTCCTTTTTATCACTATATTTTTATCTAAACTCATAAAATAAAAAATTTAATTTTTATTGATTGAAAAAAAATTAGGTCATTAAATCATCTTCACCAATAAATAATTTTATACCACAAAAATGATAAACTAATGATCTTATATTTGAAATCCAACAAAACAAATCATCTTGAAAAACGACAAATTCATATGAAAATCCACTGTATATTGAGATATGAGCTATATATGGAATCGATACAAAACCAATGAAGAAGGGAACATCCTATAACGTTATAAATGTTATGGGATTTAAATTTTCTTGATGAAACCATAAAAAACTAACATACACTCTATCTATGTGTTGAAAACCCTCTTTTCCCAATTCCATAACTCATATAAAAGATTCCACACTATATGGGGTAATTGGAATCCTTGATTGTTATCTATGTGGGGGAGTACATAAATCCCAAACTAAAATTATTATTTTATATGATTATCATATATGATCAAACAATCTATTACATAATACATCATTGATAACTTAAAAATTATTCATAATAAAATCAAAATAGTTTGAATTAAGCTTACTCATTAAAACAAAGGATAGTATCAACATCATATAAAATGACCAAGTCATTGACACCAATTTTTCTAACTATTTTCAAATTATAAAATGGGAATTTTTTTCAAATCACCTAACAACTACCTACGGTATTCCACAATCTAAATATTTATATCCAAAAGATCATATTTATAGTCAATTATAGTGTGGTTGTTTTTTTATTTATATTTCATTAATGTACTAATGATCACATCCAAAAAATAATCACACTAAATCATGTTGTTCTACACTAAACTAGTACCCATCTATTTTCCAAATCCTATATAATCCAAATTAGTTGATCATTATTATTTACTTGAACTTTTTCTATAGTCCTCATGTTCTAATAAATTATTATCTAATCTAAATCAATAAAACATAGTAGCCTCATAATGAATAATCATATTCTACTACCTCAAATATTTTTAATGTGATCTAAACATATACAATGATTCCACTAGACATTCCATACAATGTGTAAAATTCAACAATGTTGGTATCAAATCATAATTTCTATCATGATATTCACTATGAAAGCTATTGTAAAGCCGCAATATACCTAGATATGTTTTCAACATGCATCCTACATTTAATAAAACACATCAATTACATCTTATAAGGATATGTAGCCACAAATTAAGAATCAATATTCATTTACACCATGAAATTCTATAACATAAAGAATGAAAATTGTACCAATAATACTAACTAAAGGTGAGCATCATCTATTTTTCAAAGAGAGATTAAACTACCCTAAATTAAGTAGGTAATGTTCCTCCCCTATAGATTTAAAAATCATTTGTATACGTGAAAAATAAACCACCATGCCATTAATTATCCATTATGATACCATATTCCTCCATGAAATGATCCTCAAGAAGATAATTACTACTCTATGAATCTAAATCATACAATTTATGAGTTTACTGCACAACAGATTCTCCTTGGGTAACACAATTGAAACTATTTCAATTCCAAACTGAACTCGTTCTTTACTAGACACATGGTAGAATTACTTTATGGTACTCTATTATTACCACATGGTTTTCTATCATTCCTCTCCAAAAAACGTAAATTCAATCTACATATCAAATACAAGGAATGCATTAGTCTCTTTTTAAGGGTGAACCATGGGTCACCATTTAGTAGAAATTTTGAATTCCTTAAAACAAACAGGATTTTAATTCACATTCCTACACATAGTGTATATAAACATCCAACCATACGATGGGTATGAGACTACAACCTCTATGGGTGGTATATAATCACCACACCTGAGGAATCTCAGATACTATAGTCTGTAGATTACAAATTACATAAGAAAATAATTATCATTGTAAACCATAATCACATTTAATGAATCCATAATTAGGTAGGTTCCACCTCATTATATCTCATTAATGATCGAATCATTTAGAAAACTTCATTCATAATTATGGATAAAATATGATTACTAAAAGCGGGAATGGAATTATAGTCACCATCTATGGGAAGACTCTAGCACGAATAGTTCTGGATAAGGTTTCCATAGGAATATCTATCATCTGAGCATTTGATATAGTACTAATAACTCATTTATGAGGCATCTAGTATAAGGTTCTATGTAGATAATATGGTAATCATACTCCAATCATATTCAATTGATATCGTATGAAATTTATCCAACACATGAATTTTCCCAAATATTATTCTATTAGAACCCTATGTGTTATAGAAAATAAATAATGGTTGTTACTATATGAGTTGATTTTTCCATCATCCATATAATACTTCTCTCAAAACTCTAAATATTTATCTAATATGCTACATAGTTGGAATCAAGTCCTTCAACTTGGAAGCCTCTATTATTAACCTATTCGTCCAAATTTAATTCCATCCTCATCACCAATTCACAAATCCTTAAGTGCAGCACTATAATTCATCTAATGTCCTGGTGAATCGCTAGAAATATCCATCTATCTTATACATCCCACTGAACTATCTATAGAATGAGTGGTGTTGCAATAAAATAATACCATAACTAAAAAAACCTTCTTCTAGTGTGTCCATGTGAACACTTGTCCTGGAATATTTTTAACAGGAAACATGTCTAGGAACACCTATCCAGATCTATAGGCCTTTTCATGTACATGAACACCCTCATACATCCTTGTGAATGGTCCAATATCCAAAAATAAAACTCCTTATTAAAAAAGATCTCAAACATATGCCATTTTATAGAATACCATGTAATGAGTTGGAGAAGATATATTACACTAATTTATCCATATTAAACCAATGTATATTAATTTAATAGTAATCATATAGTATGAAAAATTCCAAACCATATAGAAACATGAGTCTCATACTCTAGGAAATCCATAGTCACATTAGGATCATTCTCGCCTAAAATACCCATGATGCTTTCATCATCGTAAAACACACAATATATTCATCCTATAGGTATTATATCCCAAAATAGTGGGAACTATCATTAACTCTATACATAAATATAAAAAAATATAAAATGTTATAGAAACTAACTTAAATCTCTAAAAAATAATTCTTCACAAAGATGTATCAAAAAACAAAACCTCATTGCTCAATAATTTGTGGAGAAGGAAATAACAACAATAATGTAATCCTCTTGAACGATTCACTATATTTTGGAATTCTAAAAGTTGGAAGAATACATCATTTTATAGGATAATACCACAAAAAATTTATCATATATATTCATAATATTACATGGGAAGGATAACAAAGATCAAAACTGGCCACAAAAAATTTTATATAAGATCTTACTTGTACCCTTAATATAGTTTCTTAGAGATCTGGGTATGGAAAAAAAATTAGATTCACGGGGAAAGGATACCTAGGAGATCATACCTACAATATTCTCATGATTATAATAACCTAACTCTAGTCTCAAATAACTTAATTTTCATAAAATTTCATTCTAAAACTGATATAATTGTTATCAATAATATTTTTCCATGTGAATCAATTTATCGGATACCACTCTATCATGACCTAACCCACCATGGACCACCCATTATGGAATTATTATAATTATACCACCCAATCCCCCTAAAATAGGATCGTTTCTAGTTATGAGTAATATGTTTGAATAGAACATAATATAAAGGAACATATAAATATATCAATAAACAAAATTCATATATCTGTAATGTATAAAGAATTGGAAACACTAGATATATATATATATAATTGATTAATATATAATTCTCAAAATTTACAATAAGTACACATTTAATATCTCCCATTATGATACCAATGTAATTTTACATCTAATAATCCTCTAAATACGATAATAATAAGACATCAGAAAAATCATCCTCTGTACATTTACATTTTCAGTGATCACTACCCATAGTGGTCATTTCCACCCTAAAAACCAAAATTGCTCCACTATGAATCTTCATGAAAAATCATGTTTCATCTATAAAAAATAAATTCTTGAACCATGTATAACAAGTGAACCTCAAAACATTTCATTTTTATATAGACAAATTATATGTGAAAAAAGTTACCATAAAGGGTTGAGTATAAACATAACTAGTGGGACACCCCTAAAACAAAAATTAAAGACCAAATAATCAATCATATCAAGACACCTAGTATGATAGTGTAACCAATACGAAGTTAATAAATGATACTATTGTCATTCTCTATAAATATAATTCTCTAGATCATAGAGAGGTAACAATAATTCCACCTATAAACCTTGAAGGATCTAATCACACATGAAACTAGGTATTACTTGGTTACCAAAGTGTCCATAAAGTTTAGTGTCAAAATCATAGTACATGAAACTTATAGATTTCAATCAAGAGTACTAGATGATTATAAATCCTCAAATTATCTGAAATGATCAACCTTATCTCCAATCCACTACAATAATTTTAAACGGGATCCTACACCACTCTCGTGTATCTATATTCAATGAGGAGGTATTACACCTAATCATTTTGTATTTTCAAATAAAATTTTTTGAAACCTATAGGGTGACCCAAACCATTTATGACTAAAATATTTTTTCGAACGGGATATCAACAACTACATTTATAACTATCTAGTTATACAAAAACCAATTAAGGCTCAATAAAATATCATTAAAGGATCTAAACCTCATCAAATGATATTCATTATTTTAGGGTATAAATACCACATTATATGATCTTAGTCCCTAATTGAGATATTTTAATGTTGTAATATTGACACTAAAAAAGAAGAACTATTGATCTGAGAATGTGTAGGCGACTTCCGAAATTATTTTAAAAATAGGAAGAGGATCTCATGTCTCTAATTTGTAGGAGGATTATTGACTCCATTTTGGATGTTTTAGTACATATTCTATGAAACAATATCACTGATAAGGGGTTCAAAATACATGGGAACTCTCTTCTTCTAATTAATGATCCAATTTCTATACTCCTAGAGAAAAAATGAAAATATTCCTATATAACTTAAAACAAAGATTCATATTGAAAAATAGAATTCAACATTATATTAATCATGGGATTATACTCATGGTAGGTAATTTATTTACACAAATTAAATAGTTTGTTCAATATTAAATAAAAAGACCCCACAATGGAGAAATAATTTCACATTTCATCCTCTGAAAAATCCATGTTCTATGTTGGGAGGTTGAGGGTTTATCTAGATGTGTAAATATTCTCTGAATGAGTCATAGCCCAAGGTTTTGTATTTATAATTTACTCTACCTAAATTAATCACCACTTCATACCTTGTTTGGTAAGTGGAAACATTCAGTTACCAACTCGGTAATGTTGTTGGATCGAATGTGTAAATTGTTTTTTGGGTAAATCACCACTCAGCACATTGAGGATAGGTCTACATGGTTCACTAACATCCCACCAACCACATGGATATTGTGTTCCCGTTTTGTCTTCAATCATATATTTTCTTATTCAACAGTGGTGCACCATGTATAGCACTTTGACATGATCCTTATAGATACTACCAATGCTCCCATTCTACAAGATACATCATAGCTTCCACAATGATATACTTCCTCTGAGTCCATCATCATTTGATATTAATCCACCTAACTTCCTCTCTACACCCACCCCAATGATCCTCCTATCAAAATGAGCCATCTCACTCCATGGCTAATCCACCTCTTCCATCCACTTCTTACGCCACACCTTACACACCTCTAAGATACCACATTTCTACCTAGTTAAATATTTATTCATTAATATTGACCAAATATATCATTGGAGGATATGTGTATTCATTTAAAAAGATTGTTTTTGTGGTTAATGGGAGAGGTGGATTATTATAAAATTTGTGGGAAATAGGAAATAATCTGGATTATCGTGGGTCATCAATCATCCCCAAGATACTGTATTGTCACTCAATAAAAGAGCTAGATAATTCAAAAAAATTATATGGTACAGATATTAGAGACAATCAATGGGAATTTAATAAATAATATAAGTGTTAGGAAGAATATATGAATAAACATTCAATTGTCCATTCAAATAGAATATAGGTTAATAAAATCAATAAAAATTTCATGAATAAAAAGGATATATAAATAAAAAATAAAAAAATTGAATGTGGATCATTATTTCATACATTAAATATAGAATCAAAATGATCTTCTCATTGACATCGCTAATTATTTATTATCATTCCTCTGAACTAAAATTGTTTCCACTAATGTATGATCCCTCTAATTTTTCTCTCACTCTACGTTTATTATATATAATTCCTAAAACACTTATGAAATTCTATAACAAAGGGTTTACATAGGGATCTACAAGGGATTAAAAATAATAAATAATTTTATTTTTAAAAATTAAATCATTTCTAATTATTTATTTTGAACTCATATAGACCAAACCTAAGGACCACTACGAGAACATAAATTACAACACTCCAAGTGTAAATTACTCATTCTAAAAAAACAATTGTCTATTATTTGTCTTTTTAAGATCAATGTTAAATATAGATTAATTTTTCCACACTACCTTAGCTGGTGGAAAAAACCACACTATAAGATCAATGATAACATCATCAAAAAATTATTGGGAAATTTATTTGTATAAATTTACCAATTTAACCGACATGATGTCTTGGGATTCGAATATAATAAATAAATTTGTATCATTATTGATAAAATATATTATAATCATTATAGATTATTTAGAATGTACTAAATGGATTCCAACCAACCACTTTTGTCAATGATCCGGTAAGCCCTGCAGTATGAGGGGTAGCACTTCCTTAGATATTTTCCTTTGGTGTGGACTAGAAGAAATTGGGGTGGGTTGGAGAAACCTATATGATACCGATATAGAAATTATGGTTATAATTATGGTTCAACATATTCTATTTTATATATTGGATTATGATTCAAGAAAATATCCAAATGGGATAGCCGTATTTGTGATATTTAAATCATAACAAGGGCTATCGGAAAGTTATTCCATGTTCATGTGTGTAATATTGATAATGTGATTCAAATTTTGATTCCATGGATTCATTATATGTGAGAGGGTGATATAATAGAAACAAATAATTTATTGGGTAATAGAATAGGATGAGAATTATTGGCATCACCATTACCGATAGGGTTCTAGATGGTACTAGATTTATTTATAAGTTATTAATCATTGATGTGTATTCCTAGACTCACATTCTATTTGATGGTGATGTAAAAATCCACCCTATGTGCTATGGAATTATTTCATAATGTAGATTTTTATTCACTACCTAATATAGAGGGTGCTGGAACATACTGGGCTATGTGAGTGGTTATTATTTTAGGATATAGTTGTGGGACTATACCCTATGTGAGATCGTATAGGTTTATAATTTATATGATAATATTGATGTTTCGAAAAGACCCCAATAAAAATTGGAGTATAGTTATCATTTCCTTATATGTAACAATACCCTATGTATTTAGGTATATGTTATAATGGTAGTTAGAGGTGTCCTCTTTTTCAGTGTTAGTTGTGCCAACTATGAAGGGGTGTCAGGTAGTCATATTTAGTGCATGATGACCTAAAACACCAGATATTGTGAATTGTTTCTATTATATATTTCCCAAATCTATAAAATGGTATATGATGGAATATATAATGTTCCAGTTGTGAGATTCTACCAAAATTTTATTTTCACACCTTGCACTAGAACCCTTTATAAAGGGGTGAAATTATATTTTTCATTTAGAACACAGGTTGTATAGATTGTTATTTTGGAAGAACACAATGATTTTTTTGAAAAATAATTGAGGTGACACAGAATTTTTTAGTGAGTCCTCCTTATATTTATATTTATTTTTTTATAATTATTTATTATTTGGGTAATCTTCTTTGGCTATAAGTTATATATGTAACAAATTCTCATTTTTATTACATGGGTTTATTCAATTTATTTGATCTCTAATATATTGATACTACTGATGTTTTGTTATTCATAATAATTAATGATTATGGATTTGATTTAATAGTACCTCTATTGTATGATTTTATCACACATCATTAGTAAATATTCTGAAGTGTATAAAGAGGAGAATTTGACACCATGTGGTGTCCTCTGAATATTATTTTTTTCATGGTTTTATGATTGTAAATTTTGATGTGGTATTAGAGTGTCTTTTATTTGATGATATTATTTACATAATATTATTAGGAGATATTATTATTTAAAATATTTTGATAAACCTTAGACATGTGAGTCATAAAGATCATGAATATAGGATGTCAGAGCCTACTGGTTATAAGAATATTTTCATCATTTTATCAATTACAGAAGATATACTAATTTTGTTATGATGTGTTTATTTAATGTAATTATTATTTTTGGAAAGTTTTCATGTGCTATCAAGTAACATGTGTGCTTGTATTTTAATTTGTTTATAGGATTCACTAGACATGCGTGTAATTGTATGCGATTAATTTTACTGAAAAAATATGCTGCAAAAGATTAAATTTTAAACAATTGCATATATATTTTCTTCCTATAAAACATGTTGATAGAATTATATTAAATTTATGTTAGTGCTTTAAGATCACAGGTGATATGGATTCTATCATAAGATGGTATCCAATGATGACTGTAATGACATAGAGTAACTAGGATGTGTAGTAAACAATTTTAGGTTGGTTCAGCTATTTTATACTTTGGTGATGGTTCTGTGTATGTGAGGTTTTATGAAGACATGATTTGATGGGGGAACAAGTTTCCCTATTGAGAATTATACCATTTATAGGGTATAGTTAATTCAAGTATGATTCCTTGGATTTTTGATTGGAAATGAACATGGGTTTATTAATGTATCGTGGTTGGTTTTATATGTTTGGAAATGTAGGATGTCGAGCCTTGTTAGAATCGAGTGCAGATTAAATGAAATAGTGAATAATGGTTTCATGGGTGAATATATAGGATCGTTACAACATGGATATGATCATTATAGTATTGGAAAATCATTTATGTTGGGGTCAATCAATTATTGAAATGGAATGAGTGAGATATCTAGATTTTTGGGGGTCATTTGAATTGAAGAATCGAGGGTGATTTTAGAGAGATAGAATTTACATGAAATCAAATAATGGGCCATGGTTTAGGCACGTGATCCTGTCTACAATGTTATGTGATTCATTAGAGAATCAGTCAATTTTAAATATCTAGTTTTATAGAAGAATACACTAATTGGGTTTCATTTTGATTTAGTCGAATTTGGGTAAATAACTATTTAAAGGGTTTATAGAGGTTCACCCAGTCTTGGGGGGAAAATATTGAGTTACCGTGTGTATTTTTAATGAATTTCCAAATTTGTGTATGGAATTCCATGTTTGTAATGTGATATTCTGATTTAGTTTATTAGTTCATGGAATTACATCTATGAAGATCTCTTAGGAATTTGTATTTTTATATGAGTTCTCTATAGAAGTATTGATGATTCTATAATGTGTTCAATTACCCATGTTCCTAAATTAACAAATGTGAGTCACGATATGATAGTGGGGATTATTATATTTTTAACAAAGGGTAATATTAGGGTGGAAGTTTTTTATTTTATATATTTTTTTTTGAAAAAACCTATTTAATCAGTGGAATACTTGTGGGAACAGTGTACCCAGGATTTTATTACAATTAGAAGCGTTGCCTCTATAATAAAATTTAACAACAATAATATATATAGTAGAGATTGGATGATTGGTGATTTTCATTTTTGCCCAAATGTTTGGAGAATTTTGGTTGATTTTGAGGGCAATGTTCATAGCATGTCTAGTTTTCGTGGATATTGGTTCATTGTTTTTGGATTTGGTGTATATGTTTGGTTCATGTATAGTATCATACATTTGATTTTGGATGGAATCTGGGTTCTAGAGATTAGGTGTATGAGTTCATTGTAGTGACAATGAGTCTAATATTCTCTTAATGATGCTTTTATCAGTAGTGGATGTATAAAAAAAATATTATCAAGGTTGTGGATATTGTAGGACCCTTGGTAGATGTAAAAAATTTAATCATGATTCTTGTGAGTTAAAATATCTAATTTAATCTAGTTCCTGGGTGAATACATGTTTTGGGAATAATATACAATGGAATATAGATTCATTTTGTATCTAAAGGACTCAATATTAAATGTGGGTGATATGTCTGTGAGTCATGTCAAAAGAAATTAAATTCTCATGGGAGTTATATAACATTTGGTTTATAAGTGAAATGATATAAAGGTGGATGTATACTAAGCTTCATGTTTAGGATTTGGTGTGGGGTTTTATACATCTATAAATCCCCACTGTGTAAAGTCATTATGATCATGTTATGGGATGGTGCATCAGTGGGTGAGCACATGTATAGTTAGTGAAATTTAGAAATAGTTGGAACCTCATGTGTTTTTTAATATAATTGGATATGGTGAGGGAGAAACCTATGTGGGTATGTGGAGTCCACTACAATCATAATTTTTCGGAATAAATTAGGTATTTTATTGGTAATGGTTGGTGTATCTAGGTTCGGTGCATGGGAAAATATGTTATGATCAATTTTTTTAGAATTAGTAGTAAAAAATTTTATATGATTTAAATCAATGTATCAAAATTAAATAGAAATTATCTAGATATTAAAGTGTATGAGAAGACTAGTGGTGGTTGTTTAATGTGACAAATATTTAAATGTTATTATTTTCAATGAAAATTTATATTTTCAATTCTAAATTAGCTGACATTTTGATTATTGGTAGTGTAATTTCAATTCTAAGAGGTGGAACATCACCAAGGATGTGTCTTGGGTGATCATGTGGAGGTTATATTGGGTTATTCATGCACCCTTTATATATTATTATTCCATGTTACTCATGAGAACATGAAATTTTATAATTTCTCTATGATATGTTCTATATAGTAGACCATCACACAATAATACGGGAAGGATGTATCAAGATAGGTGACTATATTAGAATAAATATCCCTACTATTATAAGAGATAAAACCATGGACTACGATTTCATGTAGTGGTGAGTATTTGGTGTGATTATTATATTAGTTATTTTTAAGTACCATTCCTCATCAATGTGACTTTTTCAATTGTTCATGGTGCAATTGATTAAACACTTATACCCTAATGGCTGATGAGTAAGAGTGTGAACAAAAATAGGATTATTTATGGATTTTTATTTTAAAATTATTTATGTTTTTCAGTTTAATAATTTTCATATGTAAGGGTCATGATCCAAAATGTATGTGATATAATAGGGTTTCCTTATAGATAATTAAACACATTATTATTTTCTATTACTCTGAAAATACATATGGCTTAGCCCTATGGTGCTTAAAGTTACCTTGACATATGTACTGATTAACTCTAATTTATCCGGATATATTTAAATGCTAAATTCAACAAAAATAATGGTGACCCGATTATATATAATAGAACTCAATAATACCAAAGGCTTACCATGTAATACATTAGGGAAACTTTATGAAATGATTAAGTTGTTTAAGCCTTGCATTCTATATTTTGGAAATGTTTTGAAGTAATCCTATGATACATAAGGGAATATTTGGTTTTTATTTAAGGTTTACCACTATACATATGAGAATAAAAAGTGGAAATTTTATGTTTATGTAATGGTTAACTTAACACAAAACGCTTTCCCAAAATTTATGGGTTCCAAAATTATCAAAATTTAAGTGTGATTGACTGTTTGTATTATGACTCCAAGGGATGTGATGGGATATTTTTTATGGGTAAAGGCACACATCATATGGGGGGTTTTGGACTATAGAGCTTCCATAGTCAGAATTAGAATCATGATGGTCAAGGTACCGGGCTTTTTAGAAAAGGATATGTTCATTCCCTAACAAGACCCTAATATGTGAGATAATGTTTGTAATAGAATTTGGTTGGAGTTGTTATATTCCATGACCATAATTTATATTCTATGAATGATTTACACTAGAGGAATTCCGCTATGGATCTTGGGGTTAGGTTTTGATAAAGGATTTTGTCCCAATTTTCATTTTTATTTATAGTCATAAGGGTCATTTATCGTTTTCTAAATTGGAAACCCCATAGTGATTCCTTGTTTTTGTAAGATGACTAAACATGGTGTGGTAAATATTATCTCTCCTTCCACTTCTATTTTCATAATATTTTGATCAGTGGTGATTTAAATATGTTTCCCTTATCATTTAAAGGGATTAATTTTTTTCTCCCTTAGTTCCTCATCCTATTTTTCTAATAATTTTTGGAAATGAAAAAATTGGTTTGATTCCAATTCCAAAAAACGATTGTTTAATCAGGTCAATTTGATGGGTGTATTTATTCACTATTTTGTAGGATAAATTACATGAGATGATTTTATTCAATTTCATTTTATTTTATCCATGATAATCCACTCAGTGAGGTTTTAGGAAATTATGAATCATTAGTTTAAATTATTTAATTAATTATATTTTCTTATTATTTAATTGTGGGGAATTGATTAATGGTGTAAGGGATCTAGCTTTATCATTGATAGATGAAGTATCATCTAATGATATTGGAGCTCTAATTATAGAGCTACATCCTTGTTTCCTTATGTTTTTTCTATAATAATTAACAATATGAAATAATATTCATGATTTTTCATAGTTATATGAAAATATCGGGTTTAGTTCAATGGTTTGGGACCAATTAAGATTTATTAGATAATTCATATTTCTTATAACCTAATTTTCAAAAAAAAAGTTTATATCTATGACTAATGTAATTGGAATCACCAAGGTATTATGTTAAGAATATGAGAGGGGATTTGGGTGTATTTTACTAGAGGCATGTTGTACAAATTGTGAATGGGATATGTTTTTAATTACAGAGGTTGGATTCCTAATGAACGTATTAGGGGAATAAGTGGATTTAACCTAGGGATGATGGGTGATATGGTTTGATATCTTATACATTGTTAGTAACTACATATTATAGGTTTATTAGAGTTTTTGTGTGTGCTATGGTTGTGTTTAGACCTTGGTGAAATGGTGTGATGTGAATGGTTAGGTTTTCTCTAGGTGATGGGAATTAGATCCCTCTTTAGGGGGGTATGATTCAGGACCCAAATTAGGAGATTTTAGAACTACCTTGATGGATCAACCATAGGGTTACAAAGGTCTTTACGGTGTGTAATTTTCATGGATAGACGGAATCATGATGAGAAAATTTGTTTGGATTGTTATGGAGTTGTTAAGTCATATCTTTTGAGGTTACTTTCATGTAAGGATTATAGTTTGATGGTTTATAGTGGGGTTATGGGTGTGGGATAGTATAGATTATTAGTTATCAGAAAATTTATATTAATCCCATTGACCAACCTTATGGGCGATATGGGAATGTAACTGGGTTAGTGTATTATAGTGGTGTAACATGATTATATATTAAGAGATTATTCATTATGGAAAACTAGGTATTTGATTTAATGATGGTACGAGAGGATATAATAAATATTAGGCCTTTCCGTGTTTGTTGTGTTGAATATATTATACGTTCTATCATTCCTTGTTTTATTATATATGTCTATGCCCAACTATTGTTATCCATCACGATAAGACTAGATGATGAGACTTACCCTGTGTGAGAGGGTAATGAAATGGAATTCCCTTAGTGATATTAAATTATTCCAAGATATAGATTTATTTCCTCATCATGTGTGAGGGTGTTTTGAAAAAAAAACATACCTAATTTATGGGGTATTAGTCAAAGATTTAGATTCTTTGACTCATTCAATGTTAGCGGTTGTTTGTGTGGATCACATGTAATGAGAGTTTATTATTGAAAGATATCAATATTTGGGCTTTCCCTAAGGGATAAAATAATTAATGGGACACAACTTATTATAGTTCATTGGTCAATGATATAGATTCTTATCTTATATTAGAGTGAGAGGGTACTATCATGGAAAACCCTTAGTGAGAGGGAATAAGACTATGATTCGATTGTGAGGACCTATCCTAACTGTGAAAAAAAGAGATCAAGAATTTTTGGCATGTGGTTGAGGTTAGTTATGGACCCTATCACGAGTGAGAGTGCAGTGTTATTGACTAATTATTATTCACTACTCTATGGTTTTAGTTATTTGTTTTGAATGTCAAACAAAGTGACTTATACTATGATGTTGTCCAATCCATGTATAGATGGGTATCAAAGTAGCCTAGTTAGAACATCATGACCTAACATGTATAATGGTGTGTAGATATTTTATATTTTTTTCACAAGAATAAATAGTTATATGATTGATTATATTAGGTAAAAATATGAGATACTAATAAGAAATGATATATAATTTGTTAAGATGTTAATAAGGTGAGTATTAGGGTTTGAAATGGGATAAAATATATATATGTCATGATATTTATACATTTTATTTGATCCAATCTATGAGAGATCTATTGGGATCTCTTCTATATATAACATGCATTCTATTTATTATATCATAGTGATTATTATAAACGAATACTCATATAAGTGGATATGGATGGTGTCATATTATTTTAATTTATTGATTATTATATAATTAATATAATTTTCCCCAAAACATATTATTTACTCCGTCTCCACAAGTTAGTAAACTCTTCCATATGGAGTGGCATTCTTGAGGCCATTGATCTTTATTTTTGCTACCAAGCGGTTTTTTCATGACTACTCCACTATAACTTTACCAAATTTAATATTATCATAAAAAATTAAATTAAAAAATATTTAAAATAAATATTTATTCCTTTTAAAATTAAATAAATATATTTTTTTCCAAAAATATATAAAATAAAATTTTACATAATGCATATTGAAATATTTCTTATTGATGTTTAGAAATATATATTTCTATCAATATTTTTTTGTTATATATTTAATTATTTATCATTGAAATTTTTTGGATGACACATGGATGTCAATAATAACGATGTTGATAACCATAGAATGTTTCAATTTTGTGGGTTAGACTATATTTAATTAACATGGTGATCAGTGTAATTATATCTAAATGGATAGGAATTTTGAATATAAATTTTTATACGAGTTGAAGAACACATAATGAATAAAATTTATTAAATTAGAGACTATTTCATGAATTGAATAATTTTTAAGGGAAGATAGAAATTTAAATATATGGATTTGGATTATGATTTGAGTATTAATAACCAAAAAAGAATAAATCTATGTCACAATAATTTCTATTTTGAGGTTTGGAAATGAAAAGATAAAGATTACATATCATGGATAGGATTTTGAAGAGATGTAGATTTCTTGAATATAGTTAGATTTTTATAGAATTAATTGATGTTATTTTGATTAAAAATTTGTTTATTATAAAATATAATTTCATAAAATGTTGTGTTATAATGGATATAAAATTTTTTGGAAGCCATGATGGTGATTTTGTGGAAGGAAAAAAATTAAACCATAACAAATTTGGCCTCAAATACAATTTTGCATATGAGGGCACCAATGTGAAAACATGTTATTTTTTCAATGTCTCTGGAAACCATTGTTGAATTATAGTTGGGAAGTGGAGGTTTTATCATGATTATGACCTTGTGAAATATTTATGATAGTATAATAGATCAGGTTGAAGGGATCACACTATAATATGAGGTGTCACTTCACAATATAATTGCAAGGCTTCATAGAAGTATTAATTATGAAATAATAGAAATGTTTTCATCATGGGATGGTTTATTTGATCATGAATAGGTAGGATATGAATTATTTTTTCTGGTTTTATTTCTTGATGTGTGAATTATGTATTTTATCACAAATAATGGGGTAAGTATTAATTTTGTGTTTTTATGGAGACATCTAAATTTAAGGAACCCGTGATTTTATGAAAAGAATAATGATATGAAAACATACTTTTTTAGTATTAGGTGGTAGGATAAGATTCAAACCATTAATGGGGATATCATGATGGAAAATTATAAGATCATAACATCATCACACTTTAGTGATAGTCATAAATCCATGACATGTATGATGTTCATATTTTATTATGTCTTGTCTTAAATTATAATATTGGATGACTTTAATAAATATTATATATAGATTCTATACATGGATAGGTAGTTTTGAAAATATATAATTTTGTTAGAGCCTCAAATTATAATGAAACATGGGATATATGAGGATTTATCACCATCGGCAATTGTGGTTTTGTTTGTTAGAGTGAATTATGAATTCTTATATAGCTATTCTAGACATTTAAAGAAAATTTTGTAGAAAATAGAAAAAATATCTAGTTATATATACTAATGTAGATACAGTATGTATATTATTTTACTAATAATTCTAGTTACAGAGACAATAGACTCATTTTATAAGTATTTATATTTTTTTATATCTATCTTTGTGAATAATATTACGGAGAAAATATATGATAATTACATTAACACATTAAATTCATTTAATGTTTTATATTGTAACTTATGTGATCATGTAGAGTTTATATATTCATCTATCTCTAGAATTTGACACCCTCAACATAAAATATTGAGTGGATTATAATTTTTTGGAGTTCAAAGTTTCATTACATTTATATTTTAATAATATTCTAGTCAGTTTTTCTATACACTAATGTAGAATAAACCTAATTTTTTTACACTAATCGGTTTTCCAAACCACTATGAAAAGTTATGATGAAAATGTTGTGGGTAGTTTTAAAAAATTAATTTCTATGGGTTTGGGTATCGAAGTATTGTTCAATGAGTTCTTTTTGTCTTCATTTTTTTCATTCATATTTCATTAAACCAATATGACAAATTCCTATCATCAATTTTTATATAAATAATTTTGAATGATTGTGGAATCTTATATAGACCTCTTCAACAAGTGTTTTTTATTTCCAATAATCATCAATTCACACATATCGCTTAGTTGTGTGTGTCTTAAATCAAGAGGGAGATATATTTTTTGGGGTTTCATAATATCAATATGATACCTCATTAAAAATATTTATTTATTATTTATGTGTAGTGGAGAATATGGGTAATAGATCAACTAGAATTATGGACATGACAATTAAATAAAATATATTGGACAAAAAAATTATTTTTTAATCTAACTATCTTCCATGTAATGCATTTATCATGTTAGTTATGGATGAAAATAAGGTGAAATTGTTCTTTAGTGGTGGATTAATATATAAATTCTTTCATAATAGATGTTCTAGGTTTTACCGTTTTAAGAAATCAATGTATGTACTGACATAATTGTGGGGAAGTTATGTTATCTTCATCAATTTATTTCATGTCTTGTTTGAGATCATGGATATGGTGGTGTGATTTTGAAACCTATTAGGGAATGTTCTGTTCAAGTATAGTGTGATATTTTTAAATTTATGAATGCCTAAATTGGTTCTATAATGAATTAATATATTTTTATCATCATATTCTATGTTATATTTTATGAAATACATAATCAAATAATATGATTCATTAAAGATATCCTAAGATCCTATTAATGTTGAATTCAATACAAAGAACAATGATTTTTCTCATGATACATGTGGATTGTAAACAAAATTATGATAACAATTTTTTGGGTGAACTCATGATGTGAGAGTTTCATAATACTAGTGATCTATCTATTTGAAAAATTTTATTTAGTAGGATTTAGGTACTATATTTATCTATCGATATGGAGGTATAAATGGTTTTTATAGTTATATGTGAATAATGTTAGTATGGAAGATACTTCCCATAGTAAGAATTTAAAAAATTAATGATGGTGGATATGGATGATTTTCTAGTATTGGGGTGGTTTTGTTATGATAGAGGATGACATGGAATTATATTGAATAAATATTTTATGGTCCCCAAATATTCAATAAAAAAGGTATCACTAGCATGTTAGTACTAGAAAATGGGTCATATGAGACCATATAATCATAGGAAATGAACCTAGGTGTTTATATTAAAGGTAGGGATAATTTTACATAATCCTATTGATAGAAGGTGGTTTTTAAAAATGTATAATTGGGGTTATATGGTTTTAGTTTTGAACTAACGTATCTTAGTGGGGTTAAATATCTTCGCAAGGATATTCTAACTAGATATTAGTGTTCATCAAGTCGTGACTCAATTTACTTGATGGTGTATCTTTGTTAATTTATTGAGGTGTCTGGTTAATCATGCATTCATATTTTTATCCACGGTTCTTTATATAATTGAACAATGTTATTTAAATGATCCAGGGCCATTCACATTAGATTGTAGAGGAATGGGTCACCCTAGAGTGAATGGTTAACTAACATGTGGTTTAATGTGGTTTTTATTATTCATAATACACTAACTAGTTTCATTATTTATTAAATATAACATCCCAACCAATTTATCATTAGTGGTGGATGTTATTTGGTTTTTAGTAGCAGAGGTTCTAACTAGAATTATTAGAATGATTATGATTAGAGAAATTTTGGTACTTTTGTTTTGAATTTGAATTGTTATTTGATCTTACATGTAAGATGGATATGGGTTATTTATTGAAATAAAGATAATTATATTAGATATATCTTATTGTATTAAGGATTAATTATTGATGGTGTTCCCTATTGATGGGTGTTTAAATTTGATCACCCTTGTGATAATATATTTTAGTTACCTAAATAAATTTTTAGTGGGATGAACACCCAATGGATGTTATTTTTATAACATACCATTAACATGTTAATTTAAATTGTTCATTTATTATCCTTATTATATGGGGCTAGTTTTCCTACTGGTGGAATGGTTTTTGGAAAGATGTTTGGTGGGTATTTTTTGAATGTGATATAATTCATTCATCAGGTGTTTATTAAATAGTGTTCGTATGTTTATTTTTATGTGTAATAAGTTAAATATTATGGAGGAATATTATATGATGAATATTTTATTATATGGGAATTTTTATGTTTCCACTATTTTTGTAAATCCAGAACCTATATAATGAATTACCTATATCAGTGGTTATGTTATATTTATACATGTTTGGTTTCTAATCTACCCAATTTTATCATAGTAGTTGTTATCTATTCAAGGATTAAAATATATAGTGGTGTGGATGATTTAGTGACACAGTTTTTCTTTGTAATTAAGTAATTTTTTTTATATTTGTAGTACCATATCGTATAAATTTGTGGAATTGTAAATTTACCCGAGAAAAGGTCCTTAAATATGTCCACATAATTGAAAATATAAAATAGTGTTTAACCAAGGGTTTATTTATTGAAGAATTTACACCTAGATTAATTTTATGTAGTTTCAAATATGTATAGAATAAAGAAATAAATTAACCCCTAATTTAGAATGTGTATGTCAAATAATTGGTAGATTATATGACGATTGTGACAATTATGTTATTCTTATGTCCTAGGGTTTTAGCCATGGGAGCTGTAACCAACACATGGGTTGTATTACCCCAGTCCAAATTTGTTTTGGTTCATTAATTAATTACATAATAACATAAATACATTTTTATAAACATCTTACTTATGTGAGTCCAAAAGAGATACCCATAATAGTTTACATCCACTTTAGACTTTGTTTACGAGTTTATAGACTTCTCTTTTTTATGTTGATGATCTCGTGCATGAATAATGGATGTATTATTCAATAGAAAGAAAATTCCCATTAATTAAATATTTTTATTTATTTTATAAACTATTATTTGGGACATAAATATTTATTTTATGTCTAAATTTTCAATTCATGAATTATTTCATATGTTGTATATAATTTTTCATTTATCTACTCATATATTTTTCTACCACTCTTTTTCTTCCCCATGTTATACATCATTGAAATACTCATGCATGATGAATAGTTACCGAACATTCTACCAACTAATAAACACATGATATTTCCTATTACCACCCCTTATACTATTCATTTTTTTTACTGACATTCTCCATTGTTGACTCTTTGATTTTTGTGTCATGGGATGATATTTGGGAAAATACTAATGGTTTGTGTTCCACTATTAGTTTTGAAAATGAGAAAGGCTCGGTGATAAAATGGAATTGGATTCATTGTTGGAAATATAATGATATTATATATATTTTAGTGTGAGTTTTTGGTGTGCATCTATAAGGTGGGGTGTCAAAAATGATATTTTTAATAATTCCCTGATAAAGGGATTGTGGTGGGGCCTCATCAGAGTGTGGTAATGGTTCTTATATGTGAATTGGTTGTGATAGAGAAATATGGGGATATATCAAACATATTTGAGTTTGAAAAAATTTAAATATATTATGTTAATTGGAAAAATATTTAAAAAAGAATAATTTTATTTACAATTACATTGAATGTTGTCCACATCCACCTAATTTGTATTATTTTTTATAACATATTATGCATATATGAGAAAAAATTGCAGACAACATATAATATTTTAATACACATATTGTAAATTTTATTAATGACTATAAGATTATATTTAGAGATATAAATATTAACTATGTGTGGTATAACTAATCATTTCATTTAGTTATTGGTCACTCAATATGGTGTGTAAAGGAGTATATACCAACCCACACATATTGATGAAAAATTCATGTATATTTATGGCATATTGCATTTAGTATTACACAAAATCTGTTGTATAAGAGTACACACCCAATGTATTTATTTCTTCTTATCAACTTATCATTACATCAAAATTAGATAATAAAATAGTCTTTTATGATCTTTAGTATATTTTAAATTCTATTATACAAACCTATCTTGAATAATAATAAATATTTCCTCTATCTCATGCAATTTTTTTCTTATCTTATTGGTCTATATGACTAAGATTGGGTAATATGATTTGATTTGGTATATGGTTTGGTGCCCCCTAGAGAAATATTGATTACATGGAATGGGTCACCTGAATTATTTTTTGAATTTTTTATACACACATTATTAGGGAGTGTTTCATACACATTCAGACATAGTTTCAGTACTTAGGGAAAACAATTCCCCTATAGTAAGGTTAATGTCAAGAACTCTTCCATTGTTAGTGCTTAGTTACTCTACCTAATGGTTTAGGTAATAACTTATTATTAATGTGAGCCTCAACAAAGTCTTCAATATTAATTGAGGGTTTAAAACTCCCTGTACTCATATCATAGCATTATAGATGCATTAGTCCCCCATTATGTATTATGTTCCAAGATATGGGTTTTTATATATATGGTTAGTTAAAAAATATATGAATTTTTGATCTCTCAAATGACGCATATACCTCATATAAGAATTTATGTGACACTATCAATTGAGGAGGAATCATATATGATAGATACTCTATGTAGTTTAAATACATTGAGCCTTTTAACAACATAGTAACTCCTTATTTCCTTTCAGGTTTCAACTTAAAACATGTCTATTGTCTTCAAACTAATAGGGTGTTTTATTTTGAGCTTCTGATGTTTCCTATGATACATGACTCTTTATTGTGATATACTATGAAGAATATATTCTTTTATTGTATATTATTTGGTTGAACATAGACAATATCATGTACATTATGATTTCTTCTTTTCTTACCAACTTTATGTTTATTTGACTTCTCATTTCATTTCCCATTAATTGTTTTGGGGATTCTTAATTGGAATGCTTATTCTCACCCATTCATAGTCTATATGCCAATAAATGTTGTTTCATTGTGGAAAATGAAAATATTGGATGATATATTATTGGGTGTGGAGCAAGAATAGCTGGTCCTGTTGATGATTGGTTGTATATGCTGATCCCTGGAAGATATGTTTATTATAATAAGATGATCTCATTTTCATTGCTGTTAAGAGGTGTCTTCTCATTTTTGGGATTATGGTAACAAGTAATGTTGTGTTTTACACATGTATTCCTTATATTGTTTTTTCATGATTATATTTCCTTAATGGTTGTTTACAATTTCATTAATTGATACTTAGATTTTTAATTTATACATGTTTTTGGTACTAAAAGTGTTATTCCATATTGGATATGTATATCTATTATAAGAAGATAAAATCCATGTATTATCATTTTTAAGCATTTTTTGTACCAATTTACAGTGAACAACCAATTAGAGGTTGGATTAGGGTGGAAAAATAAACATGTTATCAGCCATTAAGGGGTTCTTGTGGGACTGTACATGTCATAATAATCATAGAATAATATTATATATTAAAGGTCATTATGTGATGTACTAATAATAAGACGACATCTAAGAAAATAACCACCCAATAACAAGGATTGTCTCTTAATTCTATAGAATATCTGATTTTAATTTATTTTAAAAAATCATTATACAATTAAATAAGATTGTATTTTTCATGGGGAGAAAATAAGATAATGAATCATAGAAATAAATAACAATAGAAATCATGATTTAATTTAATAATTATTTATATCGAAATCACATAGAGATAAAATCATTGTGTAAAAAAACTGATCAAGTAGATTTCCACAATCATGTTTATTATATGTTCATGGAATTTTTAAAAATTAAAAACTATTGTATGTTTAAATGGGATATATCCCTTAAATATTCAGTTATAATAAATTTTTTAGTGATAATAGGTTAAAATTACATTCATTGAGATATGTTATATGATTTATAAAAAAATATGGACATATAAAATTAGTTTAAATATAGTTTTATCTAATTAAACAACCAATCTAAATAGAGTCTAAAATGATGAAGTTAATCCTATTCATTAATAAGTCACATTAATTTCTAGTTGATGTAGAAACATATAAAATTATTAGTGATTGAAATAAAGATGAAATCCATAATGTAAAAGGGAGCGTTAAGGATCCCCCTTATAGATGTTTCATCAAGTGGAGTTTATAGATTCAAATAAGTGAAATAGGTGTATTGATGGAAAATCATGATAAATTTAGAATATATGTTTATTTAAGTTAGGTTTTATTGATGTGATACAAGATTGGAGTTATAAAACACATCATAGTTATGTTCCTTGAAACCAGAGATCTTAATAGTGGAAGGATATATACTATGAAGTCTCAAAGAAATACATGGAAATATGATGTATAAATTTAAAGAGAGATGGTTTGTTTATGTTATCATTTAAATATTATGGGGTAGTATATTATTTAAGGTCAGGTAGGTGTCAATATGAGAGACATTATTCCCATTTCATGATGAAGGAGTTATAAATAAGAAAAAAATATTTTTCTGCATAAAAATTGTTTATGTTGTTGAATGAATAAAAAGAAAGTTATTTTTGAGATAAAATAAATAACCATGATATAGTACTATCTATTTTTTATTGAAAAAATAAAATAATGAAATACATGAAATAATGAAGGATTAAAAATGAATCTACTCTTACTAAACACAAGGAAATATGTACTCAATAATCTATTTATAAAAACAAAATTGGGGAATTTTTAAAAGATATTTGAGAGGAAAATGATAAAGAATGATTATGTGGTTTAAAAAATCACACAGTAAGGAAGGATTGTGTTGATGACGTATCAATAGAATTTACATGTAAAAGTTAATTTCTTCTAACACTGTTGATGCATGATAAATAAGAAAAATAGAAAATTATATCGAATATAACCTTTTTATGACATAACTTTTCATTACAATGTACAATGAAATGTTCATTTAATTTTTAGTTTATTGGAAAATGGTACATATTGCATGAGATATTAAAAAAATAATTTAATCCACTAAAATGGAATCTTCTTTTGTTAAAACATTGTAAAATTATTTAATTTCAAATCCTAGGGACATACATTAAAGGAATGGGTGAGCATAATAATTTGTAATGGAATTCAAAGGAATCATTTTACAATTAATCATGAGAATTATCAATATGAACATGAAGAATATCATAATTTCTAGATAAATGAAAATAAATACGTATAACAGTAAAAAAAAATAGGAATCATACCATTAAATTTAATATATAACATTTAATTGAGTAATTTATAATCATATCACCATGGTTTATCACTAAGGTTTCATAAAAATTACCATGATTGTTCATCATGATATCGTAAATCATTTTTTATTTAATGATTAAATTATTTACCCAATGAATTATACTACTGTCTGGTAGAACCCTTCATATTTATTAAATATTGTTTTCCACAATGACCATAATGAGACATTTAAAAATAGAATGGAGAAAAAAATAAATTTATTTCATATGCACATCTTGACGTTTTAGATAACTCCATAAAGACAACATTTTAATGTCATTATTTACCCACTAAAAAGTAAATAGGGTATAATTTTGGATAATCATGGAATAAAATTGATCATTTTTTTATATTTTAACAAAACTATAAAATAAAGTGGTTTATGTATTCAAATTATAAAATAAGATAATTTATTTATAAAAATAGGGATATTTTTAGAGGAAAATATGGAAGCACAATGGGTATGAATATTGGTTTTAGAAAACATTAAAAAGAGGTGATAATGGATTCCCAATCATAAAAGAATATTAATATATTAAAGGTATATACTAATATTGAATGAAAAACATAGTATAGAAATTTTAAAGGCGCTCTACATAAAAAGGTAACATTCAAGGATAATAGAAGTGAATATTTCTCTTACCATGAAGAGTACTCCCACAACATGAGGATTTAGTCCTTGGGGATTGAGGAATAATAGGGATAACTACATGAGAGGTAAAACTATCAGATATTTTTCAAAAATGAATTGAATAATAACTTATAAATGAATGTGTACTTATAAAAAAGGATGATTATTTGTTTATTAATATCCTTGGACACCTAAGAGTTTCTAAATGTCAAACCATAGGCTTTCCCATGGTATTATCCAGTGTTATTTTACACTTCGGACACCTATTATGTTATTATAATACATGAGTGCCTACCATAAATTTATATTACATATTACATGATTATGAAATAATTATAAATCTATTAAACTTACTGATAATAGAAACTCTATTTTTACTAATTATGAATAACTAAATTATTTATGAAGATGTTTATAAAAGAACCCTTCAGTAATTTTGGCAATTTCATTTCAAAAATTAAATTTATTTTATCATTATAATTTTTTAAATATAATAATTTTAATTTTTAAATATAAAAATTTATATTTAATAAAAATTATAGCAAATAGAAAATTAATTGTGAAATTTGTGACACTTGAAAAGTATATATATTATTTCTTCATTTATTTTTAAATAATAGTGTTATAATCATAATATTTCATTCAAATAAACATTATAAATAATAAATTTTTTATTATAATAATTATATATAATTTTTAAAAGAAGAATTTATTTCGGATTAAATTATATATAAAATTCTATTATATTTTAATGAAATACTATTCTCAAAAGAAAAATGATGGAATAATAATATTTTTATACAAAAGGATTACACATTAAATAACTACGTTCATGACACATAACCACATATAACACCTGCATAATCCCTAAGTGTTAGGTGTGAGATGATGATAGATTTATGGGGTGGCATGGAAAACATATCCCAAGTGGTAATTTACCCTAACATGAACATGTATTGTAGGGAATTTTTTTGATGATTTAAATTTTGATGCACTGATTATGATTCATCGAGGTAAAATACCTTTGAAGCTACCTCACTTCCAAACTCCAAAAAATGTGATTCGTACAACATGACCCAACTAGTTGAGGCCATAATTTATACTTTATATATTAATTATCCAAATTCATTTCTATTTATAGCGCTAATTATAAGATTAAAATTAGTATTAAGAGTTTTATTTCCAGTAGTAATAAAGATCCACAATCATAAAATGGTCGAAACTCGATAGTCAACATTCAATTTATACAAACATAATAATTAAGGAGATATTTTTTTGAGTATAATATAATATAACACACATGAATATTATATATTTATCATTGAAAAAGTAATGTTCGTTACATTCTTCCACCCTAAAGAAATTAAATCCCAAAAATTTACTGTCATTCCATTAGTGAGATAATATATGGGTAGTACTTATTCATTGTTTCCTATGGTTCCAAAATGGATTCATCATACATGTGGTTCCTCTACAAGACTATAATGTTTGGGGTATATTGTTGTGTAGAACCTTATCTCTACGGTCTATGATGTCCAACGTTTTCTCCTCCCATGATAGGTGATGATCCAATTATACCAACATAGGAATCAGTACAAGTAAAGGGTCATTTATGTATATTTCGAAGAGTGATATTTGTAATACATCTTGAACTTGTGCTTGGTTAGGAGGATTTTCAAGTGGATATGATTACTCTCTTATGATTTCATTACTTTTTTGGGGAAGATGTTCTTAGGGATGATATTTCCTTTCTTCTCAAACCAAATGAAACTCTTCCAAGGGAAATTCAATGTAATAAATTATCTCCAACATCAAAATCATATTACCGTAAGAAAATTTTCATCTTATCTCTTCATCCAACTCTGATTAATAGTTATGTATTTTTGGAAGCCATGAACCTTTAATGTCATCTCTACACATGATCAATCCCAAGATTCTTTCTCTTACCATCTTCATCCAAACAATTTTGACTTCTACATCACGTCCAATATAGATCTTCATATTTCTCCATTTGAATAAATGAATAGATTTTATTATAGTTTGATATCATAAATAATTGGAGATGTTGATCCCATGCACATTTAAATTACATTAGGAATGTTTTCATAATATTTTCAAGTGTATGAATAATATTTAGATTGACCATCATTTTTGGGTGTGATAGACCGTTCTGAAATATAATTCAGTATTTAACCATGTTCAGTACATCTCGAAAATTTTTATGTATATCTTGGATCATAATCATAAATGATAGAAAGTGGCCTTCCATGAAGCTTTACCACTTCTTTCATATATATATTATCATGTTCTTCAAGAATGATGTCTTTTCGAATAGAGAATAATTGGGATGTCTTGGGGAGATGGTCCACTATAACTAATATCTCATTATTTACATTGTATGTTTTATAGTAACCTTTGATTTTTTACATAATGGTACATTATTTTGAACATAATTACCTAATAAATTAAAATTTTATGATCGTAAAGTGAAGTACCATTGGAAAAATAATTACATAAAACTGAAAACATGGTACTAAAGAAAACATTTATTTATTTATCACATATTATGAGAACCTAAAATCCTTTTAGCCCTTACTAATTCATTGGATAACATGGGTATAATATAATCAAGGGGATGAGAAAAAAATACTATTAAGGGTATAAACAATAAATTAAATCATAGCACATGGGTTATATAGTATAATATAATGATATAAAAAAGCATAGAACATGATTCCACATATGGAAACATAACTCATTTAACATTAGATCATATTATCATGAAATAATATTGTTTTCGATTCAATATAAAACATGAATTTAATAGGAATCAAGGATCATGTCACATTGAGGATCATGAGTCATGGATAAAAACTAAGACCATTGCAAATGCAACTCGAGTAAGTGCTAACAACCGAGACCAATATACAAGATGTCCTATGAGACTAAAAATTACACAATGCATTAGAGTGAAATCTAGGTTCACCCATAATCAAATGTTCACAAATATTTTTTCCACATAATGAGTCATACATAAGGAATCAAATATACGGTTCAAACATGGATAGAATTTTGTACCATAATTGTGTCAAAAGGCGTATAAAAAATTAATATCATAATTTTCTCCATAAATGAATGGATTTAAATAAAAAATGTAAATAAATAAGAGAAAATAGTCATTATAATGATAACAAATGTCAAACCTAATTTAAATCCTAGAAAATAGTGTTTAAGAATCTTTATAAATACGCCATTTTACTAGGGTTTGTTGAAATTATTAATGATAATTTAAAGCATAAAAGGGAATAATATTTAATATAAAATAATAAATCAAACAATAATGTTTTCATAATAAAATTTTTTGTTTTATATAAATAATGGTTGCTTAAAACATATGGTGTATTGTACTTGTAAATGGGTAAGAATTCTATAATTTCGTTTTAGTTGGGCTATCTTTTCAGGAATAATTGAGAAACAAAAATTATTAAATATTGTATATCACCAAAAAATAATTATTAAATGAGATGAAGAAATTATTTTTGAACATATAAAGAGTATATAAAATTTTTATATAAAAATAAACAACTATTGAATTAGGTTAATGGTGGGAAAGCGTAACCTGAATGAAAATTTGATATTCGGGTAGAATCCTTTATCTTTTGTGTGATGGTATTCTTTAATTTTTCTTAATTTCTAATATAATAAAGTAATATAAATTATTAAATTTAATTATAACCATTGAAAAATTCATTTTATATATTAAAATTTCATTTAGTGCATTTAAGACACTTTTGATGGGTTATAGTGTTCAATTTCATCATTCGAAAGTTCATGTTTTCTTAGTTTTCATGATCAGTTCCCTTATATAATAGTATGGATGTTCATGTAAAATGGCAGTATAACTAAAATATTGAATTTATAAGTAATCAATTAACATAAAAAAATAAATGATCGTATAATTCATTTGTATATTTTGGGTGAGTTTGAATGATTGGATAAGATGTTATTGATAACCGTTTGGATTATGTTGGGTAGTTTTCTCTCACAACGTAATTGTTTGGTTTTTTTATTTAACATAATTTTTATTTTATGATTAATGAACATTACATTCGATTTAATAAATATATTATGATTTTATAAAATAATATTAATTGTTTTATGGAAATCCATGAAGGATTTAATGGAAAATTAAAATTTATTGTCCTTGAAGGCGATAAATTAACACCCCCACAAACCTCATTTATGTTACTAGAATAATAGGGAGAAAAGAGGGGTTAAATTTGTGATTAGTTCATAAAAATAAAAACATTTAAGTATTTTTTGGCTATTCTGTAATTCACACCTTTGAATAATGGGATTTTTGGAGAGAAGATGAAAATAAAAGAACGTGAAAGGAAATTAAAATTGAAGGAAGAGGGGATTACCTCATGATTACTTCTTCTTTAGAACTTCAATAAGGGATTATTTTTTGCATTCTATTAACAAAAAATTCCGAGGGACATGGGGTAATGTCTTGGAATAAAATTTTAGTTGAATATGGATAAGGCTCAAGGCTTTATTGGTGTGAGGAGAGGATGTTGTGATGGGTGTAATTTCTTGTGGATGGGGTTTTTCTAGTCATTTTATTTGTTATTTTATTATTTTAGATCAATAATAAGTATAATTTGATCATTATCATAAAATATAATAAAATAATTATGGTTAGTTCAATATTTTTGGCTTACATCAGCCTTGCATCATCTATTACTTCTTAATTCATGTATTTAGCTGTTATCGTAAATTATCACATTTTACTATTAACAAAAAATTCAACAATTTTAGAAAAAAATTAACCAAACTATTATTAAAAATGTGGAATTAAAAAATTAACTCCATTTTATGAGAGTAGATTTCTAAATATGATAATATTGATTTTTAATTAAATTCATCATTTACTAAAAAATTACAGATTATAAAATTACAACACAATTTATAACACCTAGAAAAATTAATTAAGGTCTCATAAAATTTTCATTAAACAAGAAGAAGAAAATTATATTAATATAAGAATGCATTTTTTGAAAAATAAATTCATTTAAATAATTAAATAATCAAAACAATTCTAAATATATATTTCATACCTATAAAAATAATAACAATTAATTCATAAATTTTATTAAAATTATTTACAAATAATATGATATTTCATAACATATTTCTATTTATATGTGACATAAATTTTTATTTTTACATTCATATACGATGTTACTATTCCATTTAATGGTTTATTACTCATAAACGACACATTACTATTCCAAGGGTCCTGTTACTATATAATCGGTATAGATACCTTTACATCTAGATATACTTATTATTAAATTCATTATTTATTTATATTGGTTATATTGTGTTATTTTTAAAATTTAATGTTGTTAATACTATATGAAATAATTATATGAAGGGAATTTCAATTGATAAAACATTGGGTCATTAAATTCTTCCCCCCAAATGAAATTTCCCCTTAATAATTTCATTTTACATTCTAAGGTGAAAACATTTTTGTGTACCTATATGTCATCACTTGCTCTGGTATCCATGATTCCACTTCGTACTTATAGTTACACCAATGTATTGTGATCATGAGAGTGGTCTTATTACATTGAACATCATCTATATAATCCAAAATCATCACTAGGTACTCCTCATAAGAGATATGATTCTCTAATTGTACCTCTTCTAAATTAATTACATGTGAGGGATCTGGTATGTACATTATCAAGAGGAATATGTTGAATTTATCATGTACATGAGACATGTTTGGGGAAAATTCTAGTCGATAAGACACATCTCTGACACAATCAAGGGTCTCAGAGGTGCCAATGTACCACGAACATAGCTTTCTATTTATCCAAAATATCATGATTCCCTACCATGGAAATATTTATAGGAATACCATGTCTCTGACCATAAACATTATGTCTCATTGATGATTTTATATATAACATTTCTATTGAATTTAGGATTCCTTGATCTGTTGAAGACTGGTTTTAACAGTTACACCATTTCCCTGGAAGTTTCATGTCCAATATTCATACCTTCGTGGACATTATCATAACATGAAATTGTTCAGCATTTTTTCCCTAATGACATTAATATAGATCCATTTGGATGCTGTAGTGGAAACTATTATTTTAAGAGAACATCAGTAGTGGTAGATTATTGTTCCATCATCTTTTAAAGTACATAGTACATGCTTTCAACATGTCTTCCAGTGTAGAAATTTTTAGCTAAACTTTTCCATTAGTTTGAAAATGATAGGTCACACTGATGTTAATCTCTATCTTTAGGTCATTTAAGAGACTTTTACTGAACATTGAGGTGTTTCTCAAATCACGATCATATATAATCGATATTGGTACTCTATATAGCCTTACCACATCTTCGATTTCTATTTCATCAAGTTGATCAAGTGAGATGTTCTCTTGAGTTGAGATGATGTGAGTTTTCTTTCAAAGACCATCCACAATAAATGATATAGAATTTTTTCCTCTGGATGAATTCAGATGTCCGGTGGAAAATTCCATGGTGATGTTCTCCTACTTCAATATTGGTCTAGATATTTCAATATTGAACTCTTAAGACTTTTTTCTTTAATCCTCTACATAAAAACATACCAATTAAATTGATGTATATTCGGAAATATCTTTTTTCTTATTATCCCACCAATAGTTTTCTGAGATACCATGACACATAATTTTCATCCCTTGGTGAATACATAATATTGAGCTGTTTGCATCATTAAAAATCAATCTTTACATCTGTATTAGATAGTAGATATAGCTATTATCCAAATACAATGACTCCTTCTTCATAAATTTGTAAGAATGAGGATTTCCCATTCATAATAGATTACACAATATTCTGAATTTTCACATTATTTATTTGAAAATCCAATATTTTCTCTATGATAGGTTTCCGAGAAATCATATGAGAATGGATTGATGATGTAAATTATTTAATGATTCCAATTTTCATTATTTAAATTTTAAATAAGATGGTATCATTCTAAATTCTCATCATTGATAAAGATGCATGACCCTTTCTACATAATGAATCTTCCACCTTATTCACAATAACAGGATATTAGTGGATTGAGAAGTTGTAATCATTGATGATACCCAACCATATTCTATTTCACATATTAATATAATTAAACATAAATATATATTTCTGACTATTTTGATTAGTACGTATCTCAAACTTCTCCCCATAGAGATAATGAAACAATAATTACAACCTGATGATAGTAGCGTCCATCCATAGGTCATAAACAGGACAGTTTTTGTCATTAAATATCATCTTCCTTAAGGTGTAGTCTGTTACATAGTAGTTTTTTTAGTACACAACCTAAGAACATTTTTTAATAATGAGTGTATAGAGGATATATTTCTCCACATTTTAGGAGTGTGAGTACTTGCACAATGATAACCACATTGTGTGCTCCTTAAAGAATTAATCACATTCTTGATTCCAAAAAACGTATCTACATTTAATTTCATACTTGTTATTTTTTATTAAAATCATGATAAGTTCTTCACCATTCATCAATAATACCCAACAAGACTATGAAATCTATGGATATCCATTTTAGATGTTGGCATGGGCCAGTCTTTGAATACCTTTGTCTTGTAAGGGTCCTCATATATTTATTTTCTATTGATTACATGCACCATTAAGTATACTTCATCCTAATAAAACTCACATTTACTATACATTACATATATCTTATCACTTCACAATGAATTTACAATAATATTCAAATTCTCCTCATGTTCCTCATTTCCCTATAATTATATCATAATATCATTAAAAATAATTCCAAAAACATGTCGAGTTAATCTCAGAAGTCACTATAAACTATGTACATGAATATTTTTGTATCATTAGTGATTATGAATATAATCACTATTAAATCAATGTTTCCAAACCTCATTTGGAAGGTAGTAATTGGAATGTATTCCTTCCTTAAATATAATTAGTGATATCCAGACTGTTGGGAAAAATATGAAAATTAACTGTCACAATGTAGCTGATCGAACAAGTCATATTTCCATGGTATTGTATAGTTGTTATTTTTCATGATTTTATTATGTTAACGACAATTGAGGATGATAGTAATTGATAATTCCTTATTCTTGAAAATTAGGACTAGTTCACCTCATGGTGAAGCCCTCAGATGTATAAAACCCTTGTGCATATTTTTTTCTAATTATTTTTGGTTATTTCATATCAATGGTGGAAATTGAATATTATTTCTTTGATATAGGATGACATACAATAATATGTTCAATTGATAACTCGACCTCTAAACCAAGTGAAATACTATGAAACTCTTAAGAGAACACATCAATATAATTCATTATAATGGGAATGTCTTGAATCATGATTCTCTCCATAATCACAATAATATTGTCTAGAAATTCATGATCATAAGATGCTAATATCCACATGTGAGACAATGATTCAAATGTATAATCATACACTTAATTATAATAATACAAAATTGGTGGACGCTTAGGGATGTGAATAGTTATCTACCATTCCCTATAGTTGATGATGGTTTTTTATAATGATAACAAATCCATTCCCAAAATAGAATCAAACACCACTAAAGTATGTAAGATGTGATTTTCCACGAGGTTCAATGCATAAACATCAACAAGGGAGGGGTTACATACTTTTAATGCAAAATTTCATCATTTTATGTTATCATATATATATCAACCTCTATATTTTGAGGCATTGTTTGAATAATTCAACTAAACATGAAGTATGTGAAACAATTGGTAGAACCATAATCAAGGAGTATATTCACAATTTTTGAATTAATAATCATCATGGATTTCACCAGATCATATAATGTCTCATCCATAGTAGTAGTAATAGAATATTCCCTTCCATTTTCCAATTATGATGTTTTTGACTTCCCCTAACAATCATATGATTATGGAATTAGTTAGCAAAATGACCATGTTTCTGACAGTTGAAACACTGCACTACTAGCTATGTATTGTAGTGAACCTTAATTTATTCTTCCAAATTAGTGTAATTCTTCATATCCCATCAGTATTTAATATTTGGATTCTTCATTCTTCCACGTTTGATGAATTTCCTAGTTTCCTTTAGGTAGTTCACATGATTAATCATCAAAACATTTTGAAAACATTGATATTTTGTCTCTATTATATCAATGCATTATTTTTCTGATACCCCCATATTAGACTCTATTTTCCACATTTTTTCACCTGGATAGTGAGACCACTAAGAGTATGTGATCTCTAATTCATGTTTTAGGGAACAACATAAAATCACTTCATAACTGTAAAATTTTAAAACCACTATTTCTTTTTATAGACTCATCTTTTGTCCAATAAATAAGTTATTCACCATGATTTTGTGTTGGTGACAATTCCATAGAAATATTTATCAATTATTGCAAGGTTTTCTTCAAATTCTATGATAGACTACACTTACTTATACATAAGTCCGAGGAACTCACTTTCCAGCTTAAGATAAAAATTTTAGGTAAAATATTTATTAAAAATAAAATCATGAATTCATCTAAATACATGAAATCAATTTCCATATTGGAATTCATGTTTTTGAAAGGTTTCCACCACTGATAAGACTTTTCGTTAAAATTTTATACAAAAATAACATCTTTCCCTCATTTTGTGCATTATATGACTAATAATATCATTTCAATTGATTTAATCTAATACTTAATGAGAAAGGAATTATAATATACAGAAAACATGGGTGGCCCTTACACATAAAATATTTGACTTCAAATTCTCATTCAATATAGAAAATGGTTGTTCAACACAATTCATGGTATTATTGGTAACTTGATCCATTAGAGAAAGAAATATCATGATGTCTTGTGAACTATTTCTCATTATATTTGGATCATCATTGTGGGAATTATGAAATTTCCTACCCCTTTTATTATTTGTATGTGTTTTTCAATTCCCTTAAATAATCTAAGAAAAATAAATTATAACTAAGGGGTATGAATAGATTTTTAAGAAGAAGAATAAAACAAATATAAGAACATAAAAGGATAATCTTATAAAGGAAAAGCACATCATAACATGTGATTTTATAGGTTTCAATATATTTTATACAAATATTATTTCATAATAGATAATGTTATGGGAATTTTTTGTTCCCTTAATAATGATTCATAATGAGCTTTTGAATTTAAAAAAGCTTTTCCATAGGAAGTGTCAACCGATATGTATAGTAAGGAATGTTGTTGTGTTCTAGGTAAACACAAGTTAGGACTAAAACACCGTTTTGATGTTTTTTCTCTTATATAAATTGGTTCTAGAACCATGACCACTTATAGTATCTAGAGACAAATGTATTTTATCCATAAAACACATACCCTATTGTAACCAAAATTTATCGATGTATTATCCTGAATTTTATAATCCATGGGGCTCTTACTAATGTATTAAATTTATAATCTAAAAAAATTACTAAACCTTCCACTAATACTAAATATAGTGACCCTAGCCATTATTCACATAATATTAAATTATTTGAGATATAATTATCCATAAAATTACAATCCAATGATCCTAAATTATTGTGTATTTATAAGACCAGGTACTTAAATCTGAAAACATATGACTAAGTAAAACATTACAATATTTATCATCAATTATGACATCTAAACATCCGTCAAGACCATACATATAAGTATGATAACTTAGGGATAACATGATTTGAGGGATGATCTAAAAATCCCTTTAATTTAATAAACATTATAATTAATCTTAGTCAATTAGATATAATTCATAACATAATGATATAAAATGTAATGGAAGATGATTTAACATATGTAATCGTAACATATAAAACATGGTATCATAAATACATAGAATAATAGTAATGTGTATATAACAGAAATCATTACTTTATAATCATTCAATGCTCATTTCATATGGAGGAGCATGAGTCAATTCTAACTACTAAGACCGTTGTACATGGAGCACGATTCATGTAAAATAACCAAAACTGTTACACATGAAGTATCACTAGACAAAACATTAACCAATGAAATGGAGTTATATATGGGCACAACCATTATATAATTTTCATGAAATTTTGTTCCACATGAATATTCATACATAATTAATCAAAAATAAGGTTTACCCATTGAAATAATTACGTAACACAATCAGGTCGAAAGGATTAAAAAAGGGTTATTATTAGGTTTTACATGATAGGATTGATATAAATTATACATCAACATTAATAAAGGTAAATAGGAATATATCATTATAAGGTATGTCAGACCTAAGTGAAAACATATAAAACAGGTGTTTAAGAAACATTATAGATAAAAAAAATTTGTGTGGATTATTGAATATATTAAAGATAACTTAATTTTTAAAGGGGGAGAATATTTTATATAATAAATTAAATGAGCCAATATATTTTTCATAATAAAATTTTTATTTATAAAAATAATGGTGGATTAAAAATTATTATGGACTGTATTTGGAAATGGGTAAGAATTCGATAATTTCCCTTTAATCAAACATGCTTTTCGAGAATAATTGACAATAGAAACATATTAGAAAATGTATTTCTATGAAACATATTTATAAAATGATATTTATATATGATTTAGGAAAATATACATTGAATATATAATAATTATATAGAAATAAAGATGACGTAAATAATTCTAATGAGGGATAAAACATAACCCAATGAAACAATGGAGGTTCGAGTAGAATCTCGTACATAATTTCTGAAGGTGTTATTCAATTGTTTATAATATATATGTAATCAAATTTATTCAATAATTAATTAATTTATAATATTTGTTTCATTTATTTATATATAATAACTATATTTACTGAATTTATGGCACATTTAATGGGTTATAGTGTTTAATTTCTTCATTTGTGAGCTCTTTTTTTCTATGTTTTCATGATTTTTTATCTTATATAAGAGTAAAGATGTACATATAAAATGGAAATTGAAATACACAATTGGAGTTATATTATATTAATGATCATTAATATTTTTAAACAATCATATAATTCATTTGGTTATTTTCATTGATAATGAATCATTATATTAGATGTTAGTGATAATCGTTTGGATTATTTTTTTGAGGTTTCCAATCACGACGAACTTGTTTTATTATATTATTTAACATCATGTGTGTATATTAATTATAAAACTATATCTAGAATATAATAAATATATTATAATATATTTTTCCATAGTAATTTATTTGTGAGCATCTGTTACTTAATTAATGGAAAATAACATTTTTTCATCCAACAATGTGATAAATTAACACCTCACGACTCGCGTTTTCATTACAGGAATAAATGGAATAAGAGAGTTATTTAAAGATTAATTATTATATATGTATAAATAATTTAATATTTTTGTGATGTACTAGAGTTATCACTCCATTTTTATAAATTGAGATGTGGAGATAAAAAGAATATAATGGAACTTTGAAAGAAATTAAATGAAAAGGAAATGGGTTTTACCTATTGATTCCCTCAACATTAGAACCTCCATAAGGGATTGGATATGGAATTTTGTGAGGAAAAAAATATCATGGATGGGGGGAGGGTGTTGGGGTACATTGTTGTAGAATTTGTACATGGATCAAGGATTGATAGGATTGAGGAGAAGATATGTTGATCAGTGGTATTTATAGTGAATGCGGTGGGTGTTTTCTCATTAATTGTTTTGGCTAAATACTATGAATAGTGTGATAATAATAATATAATATATTTATATAATGAAGGATAGTTTGAGTTTTTTATTACATAATACTTACATCATATATGACTCCATTGTTCATTTATTTATCTTTTATATTAAATTTTTGTATTTTAACATTAAAAATCAACTATTATAGAATAATTCCAAAAACACAACTTCAGTTTTTTTGACATGTAGAATTAAAAATGTATCTCCATTTTATGAAAAAAATTGTCTATTAATTTTATATTTTATTTTTAAATGAAAGCTTAATTAACTCAACATATACAGATTTTAACATTGTTACTAATTTTATAACACTTTGAAAAATTAATTAAGGTCTCATAAAATTATATTAAAATCATAAGATAACAAAATATTAATATATAAATACATTTTATGAAAGAAATTTCCTCTAAATTATCATATTAATCACAAAATTGAAATTAAATATTTATGACCTTAAAAATAACAAGACTTAATTTATCATTTTTAAAACACTTTTTAACTTATTCTATAATATAATTATATCATGTTACCATTCATAAGATTCATAAATTTTATTTTACATTTCATCGTTGATGATACTATTTCATTGTCCAGTTTATTATTCATATGTGTCACATAACTACTCCAATGGTCATGTTGTTATGTTAACTAGTATAGGTTTTATAAGGTCTAGAAATACTTCATTTTCATTCATTCTTCATTTATAATGTTTGTATTGGGTTCTTTATGTTATTTTTTGTGATTTATACTATATCACATAACTATAATAAGGGAATTACAATTGATAGAGAAATAGATCATTAAATGCTTTTAGGAGACCATTGATAATTTCTATAATGATATTGTCCCACATCCATGCTGGTATGGGTAGTAGTTATAATACCCATTTTGAAACTTTTCATATTTCCTTCATTTATTGAAACACCAGGTACCTTTTATTATAGTATCTCATATCAAAATTCATGTTATCCAACCAATAATGAACCCAAAGGTCTCAATATACTGTAGTGCTTCCAAGATGTATAGAGAATGTAGAGAAATTAGAATGATCCAACAACTTATTTCTTGGAATATATAGAACAAATATCCTGTAAAAAATATCAGTTCACCTTCTTGATCAATATTTATCTCTTAGAACACCCCATTATTTATGTCCTATGTCTTATTTTGTAATAAAAGATTTTCCATTTTATATTTCCCAATCTTCTCATGTAATGATGTTTGAAAATTCAATTGGGAATGAGTTTATGATATCTTATCCCATAAAATTCCCATTTCCAATTTTACAAGGACTTCGATCAATGGATATGATTGAGTTCTCATCATTTCCAGCACAACACTGTCTTTCCTGCATAATGAATCAACAACATTGTTTTCTCTATCGAGATGATAAATATTAAAAAAAAGTCTTTAAGAAGTTAAAAACATCTTTTCTTAATCATTATATAATAATTTTTTATGAAAATAATTGAAACATTGATATTCTATGTAGATATCACATTTCTTCACATAAATATAGTTTATCTTTTTTTAGATAGAAAACAAACACATCCATATCTCGGTCTTATGTTGCATAGTTCTTATCATAATTCTCTAACTTTATATATTCATAAGCATTCACCTTTTACATTTACAAGGTGTCACACCCAATACCTTTCAGGGTTTCACCACAAAAAATGACGAATCATTATCTAGTATAGGGTAGATTTAACATGGGTGCAATATCTAATCACTTATTTAGCTCTTGGAAAAATACTTCACACTCCATTGTCTAGATGAAATTGGCCAGTTTTTTAGTTAACATGGATAGTGGATTATAATTTCATGAATTGTTTTTCAAAAATCACCAATAATAATCATCTATACAAAAGAAACTACAAACCTCAATTAAATTTATAAGAATATTACACTCCTTCAAAACCATTATCATGAAAATATCAACTACGATTCCTTCATTGGTTATAATATTCCCCATGAAATAATCTTGTTGTAACCAAAATTAATAGAGGATTTCCAAACCTTTCCTTCCTCTAGTTGAATGAGATATTATTACCCCTATGACCCACGTCCAATACGCCCAAGAGTGGCGACTAGAACCATGGGTATATATTCACATGTAAAATGGAATGAATTATCTTATTTATTTAAAAGGATATGGAGATAAGATAGTAAGTCCCAAACAAAACCACAACTGGATGTAAAAGTTATTCCTAAACAATCCTTTCCCATATGCCCATTTCAAATACTAATTACAAAAAAATCCCATGGTAAATACCAAAGAAAGGAATACAACAATAGTAACTGTCCCATAGCCCAAACTAGTATGGTCCTGCACGATCCCTGATGTCCTCCTGGAAACCTAAAAGCAATTTTATATAGGTAGTGTGATTTTACAGGTATACATAATCGGGAAAACCAAAAGCTCTCGATCACATTTGGGGAGGCATTATAATTCCCACTGAGAAAAGAAGATAACCAAAGAACCTTGCAAGGAAACTATCGACCCAAACCTCACTATGAAACACTCCCAAAATAATGAAATTCAGGATAAGTAATAGTAATAACGTATCGATGTTTAGCTTCCTCGTACCACTTTCCCACTAGTTATTCAAGTCATATTACACGTCAAACCATCCAAGCCAATCATACTATTCTCCCACTGCCATACCCCACCCACACACACTGGGGCTACCACAACCACACATCCCACCCTCAAACACCAGGGCCACAACAACCACACGTAACCATTCCCATAGACACCTGGTCGATAGAAACTACCACAATGCCCAAAGACACCAGGTCCCGAACATCTACCGCCACACCCGATGACACCTAGGCCTCATCCTGAAGAGACTTGGGAAACAAACTTCTTGCACACAGCTTTCAAACTACCACAACGTAACCTGGTCGAAGGATCTTGAGCTATAATGAACCTCAGGCCATCATAGACTTCATGAAGAATCTTGGGCTACTCGGGATATGGAGCCAAAAATGAGCTAATATCCAACCACTCATAGGAGTGTTGGAAAAAACACCCTCCCCCATGAAATGGGTGTGTTTGGAAAGGAGTGCTCAACATCGGTGGGGATTGAATAATAAAAATAAAGACTAAATTATACATACAGGTAACAAGCACTCATCCAAGCATTAGGTTCCATAACCCGCTCATAGTCAAACACCATCGTTACTATTCATTTGTAAGAAGAAACACAGCCACAACCATGTCACAACTCATTCCTAGAAACCCCAATTGAAACCATTCTTCCATTCATATTCATGTGATTCAATTTAGATGATACTTCTCTTCAAGGAAAAAATAGGCACAACCACAATCCAAAGGAAGGAAAAATAGCCAAAAAACAATTTAAGCATTCACAACAGGTTCTCTTGTATATTCACAACAACAAAAGGGATATGTGAGATCCCTCAATGTACTAGATCCAAACCAATCCTCCCCATATGGCCCCCATGAAACCTCATATCTACAAACCAACAACTACAGCACAATAGGGGATCATATCTCCATCCATGTCACCCCACAAGAAATGAGCAGAACCAAACATATTATAAATACAGATCAAGGGAGTTTCCTTATTTAAACACATTATTCCTCTAGTTACTTCTTTTCTTTTGGGTTAATCAGGGTGGTCACTTAAGTAATCTTTTTCTCTATACATCAATTTAAATAGGTGAGCTTACGTGATTAACCAAATTCCATGTTATAACCATCCAATCATTGAATTGCCCAAAAAATAGAGTGTCATTATTTCTCAAGAAAAAAACACCAACGATAATGATTTTCAATGGACATAAGCCCATATAATTTACAACATATATGAAAAATTACAAGAGTAAAACAACATCATAAAAAACACCCCATTAATCTTTAAAATTACTTTTATTATCTTCACTAAGGTTTGGATTCACCCGTCCCCTTAGAAACATTATCATTCCAACACAGCATGATACACAGTGAAGTGAGAAGAAGGTAGAACCCTACTTGGATGACCAATGATTGAAGTTTTTCTCCATGTGCCATGAACTAGGGATGCACGACCTATAGGGGAGGAACTCCAGGGACTCCATGGGTGAGTAGAAAAGTTCCAGCACATGCACACCACTTTCCTTGGGAAGGGGGAACTCTGAACACACAAAGGAAAGAAAAATAAACCGTCCAGAAGAAGAAGAAAGTAAATAATGAATTCTAGAGTGATAAAGAAGAGAGATCCAGGAGTTACAGGATTAGAATCTTGAACGACTTTAACGGAAGATTGTGGTTTCACCTTGCGGTTGGGTGGTTACACACAATGATATTAATTGTCATTTAATAATTCTCATCAGATAGGAGGCCATAATAGCTATGAGTAAAATGGTTTCCTTTAAATAGAGGAAAATTCCTATAGTGAATAACTAGAAAGGATTCGGAAAATGGTGTCACACCGAGGAAAAGCCATATGTTTTGTTAAGTCAAGGTTCTCTCGAAACCTAATGGATTTTATATATCAATAATGGGATTTAGAAGGATTTTAATGGGGGTATTAAAATACTCTTACGTCTAAAGATATGTTTTAGGAGCAGAATTGGAAAAAAGAACGAAGGGTGGGACACAAATTGGCGAGACAACATAAGCAGTACCACATTCCTGGTGCCACCAGTACGGTGCCACCATAAGTAGTGCCACTATTTCGGTGTGAGACCATGACGGTATGGCTATTATAGTGCCACAATCACGATTCCACCCTCACGGTGTCATCGTCACAGTACCAGTATTTTAGTGTGCGACCGTGATGGTTCAACCGTTACAATGCGATCATAAGAGGTGCCACCTTGAGTGGTACCGCTATTTTGGTGTGAGATCGTGACAGGGGTCACTGTTTGGGTGGACCCATTTGATTAAACTGAGTTTCAGGAAATGTCCTTAATGATACAATTCCCATTACATTACATCAGATACCTTTCATTGTATTCTCACACTCGAGAATTTAAAATAGAACCGATCTGAAGATTAGGGTCCGAAAAACCACCTTGAATGATACCTATTAGGATTAAACCCCATGGATATCTAGGAACACCTCTCCCTCATGTAACCACACAAACATATAAAGGTGTCATTGTTCAGACATATGGATCAGGGAGTCCATTCCCCATGTCATGATACTATCCGCTTTGGGCAGCACTGACTCACCCGCATGGGTTTACTCAAATCCACTATAATGTGTCTTAATTAGGGATCATGTCCTAACTTCCCCACCACTAGGACCCTTCACACACATTTAGAGAACATGTAAAATGACACATTCATAGTTAACATGGCTATGAACTACATCATGAACAAGTACAAGAAAACAGTAAAAAACTCAAAACAACTATGGGTACTAGGTGTGCATCTGTGAGTCCCATTCCTAGGTATTCTCCTCGAGGCCAACTTGCCTCTAGAACACATGAAGCACAGGAATGGTTCATCAACAAAGAAACTTATCCTCACGACCTTCAATCATCATTAGTCACTCTACGAATGTCGCATCATCCTCGATATCCAGCTTTCCCCAGTCGAGGATGTGCAAATCATCATGTAGATACCGATAGAGCTAAGACACATCGAAGATGTTGTAAACTATGAGTCTCGGTGGTGGTAGTGCTAGCTGATAAGCCACTTTTCCAACCTGTCGTAACACCTTAAAGGATTCGACGAACTTAGGAGAAAGCTTACTCCCTAAAATGATCCTCTATTTTCTATGACGAGGGGAGACATTTAAGAACACGTGGTCCTCGACATAGCACTCCAAGGGTCTCCTACTACTCTCAGCATACGACTTCTGCTATCCCAGGCAGCCTCCATCTTCTCTCATATAAGCTGAATCTTTTCTATCATTTTCTACACCACTTTTGGGCAAGGAACACCTACTTCCCTAACCACTTTCAAGCACAATGGTGAGTGACACACCTCCCATACAAGGCATCGAATGGTTACATGCCAATGGTAGAGTGATAGATATTTCTGTAGGGAAACTCTACTAGAGACAAGTTTCACGCACATGATCCCCCAAAGTCTAAAACACATGCCTATAGCATATTCTCAAATATATGGATGGTGCACTCTGTCTACCCATCTTTCTATGGGTGGAAAGCAGTGTTGAGGTATTACTGGGTGCCAAAAGCATGTTGCAATCCTTTCCAGACCTGTGAGGAAAACCGAGTATCCCGATCAGAGACTATGGACATCAGAACACAATGCAACCACACCACCTCATTCGTATAACGATGTTCTAGGGAATCAACAACACTCGACTCCTTCATTTCGACGAAGTGATCGGATTTTTTCAGCCATTCCACGACTAACTAGATTCCTCAAAACCCCCCTGAACTCTGGGTAGTCAAGTGGAGAAATAAATCGATATTTCATCGCACATCCACTCGGGGCCTTCTAAAGGGTGTAACATACCTCCTAGGGCACAGAGTTCATCCTTCACCTGTTGACATACGAGAGACTTTTCCATAAACTCTCCAACTACCCGTTGCACCCTGATCCACCAAAACAGACCCCTCAAGTCATGGTACATCTTAGAAAACCGTAGGTTCACTGCTAGGGGTGAGTTGTGGAACTCACCCAGAACTCTCTTGTGCATTTCCACCGGGATGAAAAACTACCTATGAAACATCATCTAATTCCACTCATATTCTGACCATCCTTCTGGATCACTTCCCTGGATGAAATGATCGAACATCACTTCAGCCTCTGAGTCTCCCTAATGAGACACCTCCACCAACCACAATAGAAAGGGCTAAATTTTCATCTGAAACAGACACCCTCTACCACCATCCACCCTTGAATCCAAGTGTAGGGTAGCCAACTCCTCCATCACATTCCAAGCATCTGCCAACCCTCGAACCACATACTATTATGATTTCCTGCTCAAGCCATCAGCCATCATGTTCCCCTTTCCCGATCTGTAGGAAATTTTGAAGTCGTAGTCATGAAGAAACCCATTCCACCTCTTCATCCACAAGTTATGGTCCTTATGGGATAGGATATATGTCAAGCTCCTATTATCCGTGAAGACTACAAAGTGCTCCCATATTAGTTATTTCCGCCACAAATTTAGTGCGAACACAACCACTGCGAGCTTCTAGTCAGGGGTGGCATAGTTACCCTTGAGGGGCTGTAACATCCTAGACCCATAAGAGATCACACCCTACGGTAGCATCAGAACACACCCCAAGCCTTGGCTAGAAGCATCACAGATTACCTAAAACAACACTCCTTCTTCTGGAAACCTCAGCACTGTGAAACTAACTAATTTTTGCTTCAGATAATTGATGGTTTCCTGACATTTCTCACTCCATAAAAAAGCCTGGTCATTTTGGTCAAATATATAAAAGGTGATGCAACTCAGGAGTAGTAGGGCACCAATATCCAGTTGTAACCCACAAGTCCAATGAAACTATGAAACTATTCAATGTTCTTGGGTTCTATCAAATAAATAACTACAGATAAAATTTATGGATCAACAAATATTACACTCTTACATACCACGTGTCAAAGGAAGTTCACTTCTCATGTCCAGAACATGAACTTGGACAATTTCCCACAAAGCTGGTACTATCGGAGGACCACTAAAACCATCATCATATGCTCAGTGTGATCCTACTATGTTATTGAGTAGATCAGGATGTCATAAATAAACACAACTACGAATAAATCCATATATTCTCGTAAGATGGTGTTTATGAGCCCCATGAATATGGCTAGAGTGTTCGTAACAATGAACAACCTGACCACAAACTCAAATTGCCCATATCTGCACCTAAATGCAGTTTTCGAGATGTCACCCACATTCACTCTCAACTGGTGATATCCTGACTGAATGTCTATCATAGAGAACTATCATGAACCCTTAAATTGGTCAAAGAGGTCATCTATCCTCGAGAGAGGGTAACGGTTCTTGACAGTTACCTAATTCAGTATTAGGTAGTCTATGCACAGCTTGAGACCACCATATCCCTTCTTCGCGAATAAGACCGGTGTGCCACCTGTTGGCATGATTGGTCAAACAAAACCCTTCTACAGAATATGATTAATGTGAATCTATAACTCATGCATCATAGATGGTGTCATAAGATAGAGAACCATCGTAATCGGATAGGCACCAGGTTGTATGTCTATCCAAAACTCAACGTCACGTTGAGGGGGTATAGTCACCACTTCCTCAGGGAATATGTCCATGAAATCACTGACAATACCCAAAACATCCATCATCCTTATATCCTATAACCCTTCTGATATCTTGTGTAATAAAAAATATGGGGCCTCACCCACCGAATACCCTCCTAGAAGCCCCGCTCACCGATGATGGTCACACGTTGTCTGCCGACATCTGAAAACACAATACTTCTTCAGAATCAGTCGATTACATCACATACAGATATCTGCCAGTCGATGATTAGAATTACATAATACGGCTAAATTTGTAGAATAATAAGGTCCCCACTAGACTGGTGTGGTCCCAACATTAGTCTACATTCTTGGAAAAAACGAGAAAAATGAGTCAAACCTCCGACTGATGTACTCAAAACCAGGGGTATGGGAAGTCTCTCTACATCTAGTCCCAAATCATTGGTTAGAATGGGGGGAAAAAAGGTGTGAAAATCTCCTGAATCAAAAAAGGTATATACCAGAGTGATGAATAGACATATTGTTCCTTGAACGACATCCAGCCATGTTGAAACTATAGCTTCTGAGGCATGTAACTTCTCGTGCCCAACTCCTCTGCCCATTGACAGTCAGCTGCCTCCCCAAACATGCCCTAGTTGAGGTCCCTAAAGAGCACCCTACAGTCGGCCTCCTCCATCAATATCTACTCTCAGGGGTGTGGGAGCTCATTGTCCATTCTTATGCTGCTGAAAGGGTTTGGCTGTGAACTACTTCTGCTGAGGTGGGTCCTAGACTGGCCCACCCCCACCGTATTTTACTCCGTCCGGGCACTGATTCCAAATGTTCACATGGCTGCCATAGATGAATAATCTCAGTCTTAGGACTGAAAAGGAAGAGTTAGGACTGGGAGATCCAAACCAGAACTACTTGGGCCTCCTCCCCACTGAACAAAACATAGAAGGCCCTAACGCTAGAGGCATGCTGCTGACAGCCTTTCCCTTTGAAAAGCCCAAAATGCTCCCCTCTCATGGAAAACCACCCAGTGTGTGCATCAGCTCCTCCACTTCATCCTTCATATGTTCTTCCATGTATGTCGGTAGGGTGAAGTGAGTAACATCCTACTGAAGTGATGGTCGAAGTGCCTTCTCTAAATGTCTCTCTTGAGACTCCTCTTCCGGAATGAGGTTCAGAGCAATGCTAAGGAGATCCTTTAACATGATCACCATACCCCTCATTAACATTCTCCCCTGCTATAGGGATAGTAGCTCCAAACTCTTCTCATCCTTCATCTAGGAAGTTAGGAATTTTGCTCGAAACAACCTCTCGAGTCAGCCCACATAACCTCAGCCTCTCTCTTATCCCCATGATAGAGTGTCCATAGTGATTAAGTGCTCCAAACATTAGGATCATAGATAGAGGAACCCATTACTCCATTAGAGCATGTATCAAGCTGAAGGCTATCCCTAACTCCTCAATCTAGCTCTTTATATACATGTTTGAGACTCTTCCCTCATTCTTCCTTAGCATTTTCCGCTAAAAGGCACAGAGAATCCTATAAAAATGATCGTTCTCTTCCTCTTAGTCAGCCCTATACCGATCAGCCAAATCAGTTTCATGGTCCTCAATCTCCCGCACTACTCATGGTCATCATCTAGGTGTCATAACTGCAAGGTAAACAAGGAATTCCTAAGCCCGAGTGGTGTAGAAGATTGTTTTTTTATTTATTATTTATTTTAGATCGCAAAAATACCCATGACACACAAGAACACATGTCATTATGATTCATGTACCTTTATTTGGGTATCTACCCCATAATCAGTTTATCATCAATTTGTCATTTGGTAGGCCAATAGTCCTTGAATCAGATCATTGGGGGGATAATATATCATGTCCTAGCCTATCTTCCCAGGACTAATTCATGCACAAAGATAGCATATCAATGTTTTCCTACCATCCCATGAAATCCTCAGAGTGCCTATCTTTGAACTCCATCATATATCTCCAACTCATCCTCTGATACAATTCTGTCATGACCCACGTTCACCAAAATTAAGGAAAGGAACAGAAGATTTCCAAACCATTCCTTCCTCATGTTGAATGAGAGATACTAACCCCCAAAACCTGCCTTCAATAAGCCCTGAAGTGGTGACTAGCCTCAATGGTATAAAAGTACACGTAAAATGGATGGAATTACACTTTTTATTTAGTAGGATCATTGGATTAGATAGTAAGTCCCAAAGAAAAACAAAACTGGAAGTGAAAGTAAATCCCAAACAATCCTTTCCCAAATGCATGTTTTAAATAATAATTAATACAAAACAAGAGAACATCAAGGTTAAATACCAAAGAATAGAAAAAATCAACAACAGCTATCCAAAAGCCCAATCAAGTACTGTCTTTCACGATCCTATAAGTCATCCTGGAATCCTGAAAGCAGTTTTATATACATAGAGTGAGTATATAGGAATTCTCAGTAAGAAAATCCAAAAGCTCATATGCATATGTGGGGAGGCATTCTAATTCCCCTTGAGAAAAGAAGATAACCAAAGCAACTAGCAAGGAAACTATCCACCCAAACCCCACCAAGGCACATACCCCAAATTACGCAAGTCATGTAGTGTAATAGTAATAACACATCGATGATTGGGAACCACACACCTCTTTTCAACTTGTTATTGAAGACATATTACACATCAAACCTTCCACTCCATTCTTACAGTTCTCCCACTGTTGTGCCTAGCCCACACACACCTTGGATAGAAAAACTACACATCCCACCTGCAAAAACCTAGGTCAAATCGACCACACGTAACCACACTCGTAGAAGCCTCGGCTACAGAATCTTCCACCATGCCCAAAGACACCAGGGCCCTAACAACTACTGCCATGCCCAAAGACACCAGGGCCTTATCCCAAAGACACTTGGGAAACAACCATCCTGCACACACTTTGCCCAACCACCAAAACATACCCAGCTCAATTGATCTTGAGCTATAATGAACTTCATGCCATCATAGGCTACCATAAGAATCTTGGGCTACTTGGGAAAGGGAGTAGAAACAGATCTAATTACCATCAACTCATTAGAGTGTTGAAAAACCATCCTTAATTAAATGGGGGTGTTCGACACGAAGTGCTCAACTTGGGTAGGGTGTGAATAAGAAACATAAAACCAAATTAGACATATAGGTAACAAGAACTCATCCCATAATAGGGGTTCCAAAACTAGCTCGTAAACAAACACCAACATTACTATTAATTAATAAGAAGTACCATAGCCACAGCCATGTCATAACTTATTCCTAGAAAACCCCATTGAACCCATTCTTGATTTCATATTAATGTGATTCCATTTAGATGATTATTCCCTATCGGGGAACTAACAGGCACAACCACATGCCAAGGAAGAAAAAGTAGTGAAACTATAATTTAAGCATTCAAACCTGGTTCTCTTGTAATGTCACAACAACAAAAAAGATCTGTGAGATCCATCAATGTTCTGGAACAAAACCAAGCCTCACCTTACTGCCCCCACACGACCTCATATTCACAAACCTACAACTTCCCCACAACAGGGGATACCATTCGCATCCAAGTCACCTTAAAAAAAAAGTGTAGAACGACCACACATTTAACCAAGACAGATCAAGGAATTTTCCATATTTAAACACTTCATTCATTTAGATCCTTATTTTCCATTTGTTTAACCGGGGTGATCACTTATGGATTTTTGTTTACTGGATATTCATTTAAGCAACTGAGATTATGTGATTAAAAAAATTCCTTGTCATATCCATCCAACCACAAAATTTTCTTGAAAAAAAGAGTTTCACTAGTGAGCAAGGAAATACCATCAATGACCATGATTTTTAGTAGACAAAATCCCATAAAATAAATAAAATATATGAAAATTATAAGAGTATAAAAACATCATATGACACACCTAGTCATTCAAATAAAGACTTTTATTATCTTCAATATGGTTTGGTTTCATCCATCCCCATATAAACATTAGAATAACCTCCTCGCATGATACATATTAAATATAGATTAATGTAGAACCCGAAATTGATGACCAATGATCGAAGTTTTCTCCATGCTCTAGGAACTGGGGATGCACGACTTGCAGTAGAGGAACTCTAAGGACTCCAAGAGTGATCAGAAAAGCTCTAACATAGGTGCACCACATGCATCGGGAAGTGGGGACACCAAAAGCACCATGGAATGGAATAGAATCCAACTATGAAGAAGATGTGAGGAAAGAAACAATTCCAGAGCAATAAAGAGTTTAGATTCTAGAGTAATGGGATAAGAATTTTGAACGACACTGATAGAGGATCGTGGTTTCACCATGCAATTGGGTTGTCACACATGATGGATTTAATTTTCATATAATAAATATCATCAGAGAGGTGGCCATAATGGCTATGAGATAAAGGGATTCCTTTAAACATCGGAAAACATAAACATGGTGGAACTGGAATGTACTGGAAATATTTTATGACACTAAGGAAAGCTCATTTTTTTGGTATCTCAAGGGTTCCCAGAAACATATGGGATTTTAGATATCATTAATGGGCATAAAAAGGATTTGAAATGGGGTATGAAAAACTCTTACATAAAGATATACAATGAAGGATAAAAACTGGATAAAAGAACTTAGGGTGGGACATTGTTTGACAAGACACAAAAAGCGATTCCATAGTCACAATGCCATAATAAATGGTGTCACCGTTTTAGTGTGTGACCATAATAGTGCGGCTGTTACGGTGCCACCCTCACAGTGCCACCGTAAGTGGTGCCACCGTGAGCAGAGCCACTGTTTCACTGTGCGACCGTGGTCGGTGCCACCGTTTTGGTGGAACTATTTGATGGAACCATGTTTCAAGAAATGTCCATAATAATCCACTACCTGAGCCATTACAAAAATAGAATATCCCTCCATAATGTTTGAATTATAGTCCTTAGATGATCCTTATTCTCCTCATGAATTTTTTATTTTATTTGAATATCATCAATAAAAACTACTCCATTGTTATCATGGTAGTACAGACAAATATATTAATCAAATCCATAAAAATTTATGGATAATTAGTTATTCCAAAATTTATAATTTCAAACTCATAATACCTATATCATTATAGGATGATGGTATTTAGAAAATCGTCATTCTTCACCCTAAAATAATGGTGACCAGATCAAATATGAACCTTAATGAAAAATTGATTCCCATGAAGGTGTCCAAATAAATAATCAACTCCTTAAATAGGATATGTGTTCTTCAGTGTGGTATCACTATGTTCTCTATAATAAATGAATAGATGCATTGATCCATCCAGACTCTTCACAAAGATAATATGTTCTCTCTAATGAGATATTTTGGGCCAGGTGAACCAATTCTTCAAAATCTCTTGGAGTTGATTCTTTAATTAATCCATCTATACATTTTTCATTCTATATGTTGTCTTTGAAATTGGAATGGAAGTTGTAATAAGCTCAATGGGAAACTCAGCCTCTTTTAATATAGGATTTATAAGTATATCATCAGGAAATTCATCAAAATGTTACTGAGTGTTAGGGACATTCTCAGTTAGTATTATTTCAATTCATTCTTCATCATCATCTATAATTTAGACAAATAAGGCTATGGAAGACGATTTTAGACGTGTCTCAGGTTGAGATATTTATCCTCTGAAAAGAATTCAACATTTTCCATTCAATACTAATGATATTTCCTTCCTTTTGTAGTTGATATGATAATTATACTTTGAGTTCCTTTCCAAAACAATAATAAATTCGAATTCCATCATTGGAATGACTACTAGATTTGTGATTAGATTGTGCTCACCAAATTGAATACATCATTTTCCAAACACTATAGATATATGGATAATCCTTATTAGAGTCCTGAATGATAGTAATACTTATATAATGTTTGGGATTGATTTTATATTCTTTTTAAAATATGTTGAAATAATGGATTCTGTCGAACTAAAATCAATCAAATTACTTTCTTGCATTGATAGAACAATGAGAGTACCTACCACCACACGTTTTATTTCATAAAATACTTCCATGATGATAGATTAAACACAACCATTATCCCTTGGCCTTTGATGAGGGTGATGGTGATTACCCTCTCCTATCATTAGTTTTAAATAGTGATTAGAATTGTTTCCATGATGCCCACACCTAAATCATTTATATTTAGGCCTGGTCTTCACTATCTCTCATTTATCGATACTATGGAGATGTTGGGGCCTCACATCACTATGATAGTTCTGATACATATGGTCATATATTTTACACATTTATCATTTCCCCTCCCAAGAAAAAAGTTCTTCGGATTCTTCTTCCAATAATATATTTATGTGGAATTTTTAACTTTCTTCACTCTAATTCTTTGATCAATTAACTTCCAAATGTATATCTTCAAAAATAAATTATTCTCATTTGATCTATAGGACCACCGTATCACCCCAAACTCTAGTTCTACCTTTATTGCACATCGTACTATCTCTTCATAGTTTTCATATTCTTGATTGGAAAAATACATCCATATATGGTATCTTAGACAATTAAAGAATCAACCAACCTTTTAATTAGTATCCATATGAAATATATAGGTCATGTGGGAATTTTCTATATTGTTCATCTCATAGATTCACGTTGATTAATTTTTTTCATTAGATCTAGGAATTTTTTCTCTATTTTTATCACATCGAACGAGTGAAAATATTATTCCAAAAATGTTCCATTAAACTTTTCCCACCCCATAGATTCAATATAACATCACTGATTCATACTTTTAATTAGTTTCCACGACCATTCATCATCTCCCTCTATGTTATAGACAGTTTGGGTGAATTTCTCTTATTCTGAATTATGGATTATTGGAAAGATATTTTCTAATGAGCTTTTCCATTACTCAATAATAAATGGTCTAGTAGATCTATAGAATGTAGGTCTTCAATGACATATAAAGGACTAAATGTATAAATTTTCCCTTAAATGTGAATCATGACTCTTGAATTGATTTAATTTATTGTTCATAACTATAGTTAAAATATTTATCAATCTCAAAAATGTTTACAATCCATCATCCATTAAATATTCATCTGCACCTGGTATGTTGCGCTCACTATTTATGTGGGTACTCATATTTTGCGCTATTTTCTAAAATATTTATCACGTTATGAAAAGCATGTTTCTTTTATAAATATTATAAATCAATATTAATATTATGTGTTAAAATATCATTCATAAATGTGTAAGTCATTAATAATAAATACAATTTCTTTAAATCCTTGACAATTGTTTATAAAAATATTGTTATTAACAAAATATTTCCCCTGGGCTATCAAAACAAGTGTGATGTAAGGACCATTATCATGTACCAGGTTAAGAAATGGTAGGCCCAATGAACCTTGTCATAGTTTTTACCCCCATGTACATCTATTCCATAACAATGTTTAGTTGTTTGTAGACAAATGATGATTTTTTTCTAAAAAACCACATTCTTGATACTTCATAAGAATATTAGGATGTTTTCATATAAATAATCTTATTGATAAGGTTATTCATAATTTTTTCATATTATAATTTTTTTAAAAAACCAAACCTTCCATTGAATCAAACTATAGAATTCTTTATTTTTTTACATATCATTTCATTAAATTGTATATACAGAGGCTCATTAAATGTTTAGTTTTTGGAAAAAAGGTAAATAATACATGAAAGCATAAAAAAATTCAAATCCACTTCAATATAATATTATTTGGTTAGCACTATTTCGTATTACAACAACTCATATCATGGGGACAAACATTAAAGGAATGGGTGAGCATAAGGCCTAGTATGGGGGACCAAGGGAAAAAAATTTCAAGTGTTCTTGAGATTTATTGGCAGGAACAAGAAGAAAGTCATAGTCTTGAGAAAATGAATAAAATAGATATATAATAGTTAATATTACATGAATTTTTACCTATACATGAGGCTAAAACATTATATTGAGTCATTAATAGTAATATCAGTATGTTTTATCACAGAGGAGTCAAAAAGTTTACCAAGGTTCATCACCAAGGTATAATAAATCATGTCATCTCTAGATAGTACATTATTTACCAAATGATTTTGAGAACTATTTGTTGGGAACTAGGACTATGCAGCGGATGCCAGTGGGCAGGGATTTTAAAAATTTTCTGCTTCATCGGAGATACATAACCCTGTCAACTCCGGTGATCTTGTCCCGGCTTAGTCCCAGGATCTTGCTAGTTTCTTAAGGAGCACAAAAAATAAACTTAAACATTTAACTTGTTTAGATTTGACATGCAATACACCGGAGATCATTACTCGAAGACTTCGATGTCGAATCCCTCTAGATCTTCCACACACACCTCACAAATCTGTTCGCGCGTCATTCGTCAAGATCCAGGTGCTAGCGTGGATCTTAGATGCACACTTCGACGCAGCGATGATCACCACAAACTAGCATCTTCGATCTGTGAAGGCGGAACTTGAAGAACATGCTAGTTTGAGAGAGTCTCTCTCTCTAATTCAGGAGGAGAGAGAGGCTCTCAATTCCAATGCATTAATAGTGCACAGTAGAGTGCCACTCTCTTACTATATATAGGGAATATCTAAAATACACGGTATGAGTACTTGGCCCCCGTGTATTAAACAGTCACTATATATATATATTATAAATAATTATTTATTACAATTTAAATTATGCCATAAATAATATTTATTATTTATCACTGAACATCAATATATATAAATATATATTACATGATAAACATGAGTCTAACTCGACTCGCAACTCTTTATAATATTAAACGAACCAAAGATATAAATATATGTCCGATTAATATTTGTCTATGTATTTACTTAATCACTCATAAATACATGTTATAAATAAAATCAATGAATTATTACTGACATGAATAATAATAGAATTTATTTATTACTTGGTGATCCATAGGACCTGGATAATACCCGACACCGTGGTGGGGCCCACGAAGTCCTATAATCCTATTCATCAGAATAGGGAATATTCTCAGAGTGTTGTTGTGTGTGAACCACTAGGCCCTTATCTCAATAGCAGTGAATAATATCACCGACCTAAAGCAGGGTCTACAACCCATCGAGGCACCTATAGAGATAAGGAAAAGTCAAAGCAACGACTGCCTTCCTACGAACATGGTCCGTGTAATTTAATCTCTTCGTCGTCGATATCTCTATAAAGCAGAATGCGTACTTACTGTCATCATTTGTTATTTTCTTTATTTTTTTGTTGATTTGTCTAGATGGTCATACCTTCCACTACCATGGCCATGGATTTAATGAAGGTGCAACCATCATAATCAACCAAGACTGAGATATCTCTTCCTAAACTTGGAAGCGACAAATCCTTTCTCGTTCATTAAATAAATTCCATGCCATTAATGATGTTCCCGATATGAACTAACTCACCACGACTTGTCTCCATGGTTTTTGTATTATATAAAATGTATGTAATTAAATGTCATTCATTGATAATTATCTCAAGTCAGGAGACCATTACACATGTCCATAGATAGGAATGACCAATGACACTAGAAACATGTGGTGTTCTTATTAAGCGGGTCATTCCTCATGATCTCAATCGCTAGAGATCATCAAGTGAGAACATCATGAGATGAAGTATCAATGCATATGATCCCCTAGCACCTGATGGTCACACATCATATGTTTCATTTCAGAATTATGTATCTAGACTATAGGACGATACATTAATATTACTGTAATGGCATCTCAGGGTTCTCATTATAGCATGGGAGCTGCTATAACCATTTGATGCTACAGGTAATCTATGGACATTGCCATTAATAAAGTGGATGTAGATGTTTCTACACTATCATGGAAAGATAAACACATGTATAATAACAAACTGAATACATGTAATAGTAATCAAAGTACAATAAAAGTTGGGTCTAGGGCACCCACATTCAACCCTCCCACTTTCACTAGCGCCAACTACTAATAGGTTTCAATCCGTTAGCCCTCACATGTGAATCATGCTTCTGCTGAGAAATGGCTTTAGTCAGGGGTTCTGCCATGTTGTCCTTTGTGGCTACTCTACTAACTGTCACTTCACCACTTTGGGTAAAATACCTCAAGAGGTGAAACTTCCGAAGAATATGTTTTGTCCTCTGGTGAGACCTGGGATCCTTCGCAAGCACCACTACAGTTGTATTATCACAATATACTGGAATAGGGTCCACACTACTAGGTACCACACCAATGTCTGAGATAAAGATACGTATCTAGACTACTTCCTTTGCTTCATCGGAAGCTACAATATATTCAGACTCTGCTATAGAATCATTAACCACAGCTTTCATTGAGCTTCTCCAGCTCACTGCACCACCATTCAGGCAAAATATGTAGCCTGCTACTATTTAATATCATCATGATCTATCTGGAAACTAGAATCAGTGTATCCCTTCACATCTAGTTCCTCATCTCCTCCATACACCAGGAACATATCCTTAGTATGACTCAAGTACCTAAGGACAGTTTTAATAACTGTTCAGTGCAACTCTCCTGGATTGGCTTGATATCTACCCACCATGCTTAAAGCAAAGGGAACATCAAACCTAGTACATAGAATGTCATACATGATAGAACCCACTTCTGAAGCATAAGGGACTCTATTCATTCTTTCAATCTCCTCCTATATTTGTGGACACATTTTCTTGGAGAGATTTACACAATGTGACATAGGTAAGAATCCTTTCTTGGATTTTTCCATATTGTACATTTTGAGTACCTTGTCAATATATGTACTTTGACATAGTACAAGATTCATTTGTGATATATCTCGATTGATCTTGATCTCTATGATGTAGGCTACTTCACCTAAGTATTTAATGGAGAAGCATTAATTTAACCAAGTCTTAACTGACTATAAGACTTGCACCACGTTTCCCAGGATTAATATGTCGTCAACATATAAAACTAGGAAAATGATATAATTCCCTACATCCTTTTCATAGAAACAAGGCACACTTTAATTTTTGAAAAAACAAAAATCTCTTTTGGCCTCATCAATGTGTACATTACATGATCTTGATGCCCAGTTCAATCCATAAATGGATCTCTGCAACATGAATACATTATTGGCATTCTATGAATTAACAAACCCTTCAGGTTGAGTCATATAGATGTCTTCAACCAACCTCCCATTTAGAAAAGCAGTTTTGACATCCATTTACCATATTTCATAATTATTAAAGGCTTCTATTGCAAGCAATATTTTGATGGATTTATCTATTGCCACTGGTGAGATGTTTTCATCATAGTCAATGCCTTGACGTTGTCTGAAACCCTTTACAACCAGACATTCTTTAAAGGTATTAACCTTACTATCCTTGTCCAGATTTTTCTTCAAAACCCATTTGCAACCAATGGGTTTCACATCAGCTGGTGGTTCTACAAAAATCCAAACTAGATTTTGGTACATGGACTCCATCTCAAAATTCATGGCTTCTTGCCATGTAGCAACATCATTGCCTTCTACTGCTTCCTTGTAGGTTAGAGGTTCATCATCTTTAAGGATTATTGTGTCACCTGACTCAGTGACAAGAAAACCATAATGATCTTGTTCTCTATCCTCTCATGTAGACCTTGGCAATATCTGTGTCTCAGGAACAATTTCTTCTTCCACTTCCTCTTGTGAAGATTGTTCCTCTACCAACTCTTGTGCCTCTAGAGAATTAACTTCATCGAATTCAATCTTGCTCCCACTATTTCCAGTAGAAATGTGATCCATTTCTCAAAATGTGGTGTATCTTACCATAATGGATTTTCTATCTAACAGTTTATATAGGTAGTATCCTCTAGTTTCCTTATGACAACCAATAAAGATACAATTAGTGCTTCTAGATGCTAATTTGTCACTTGGTAAAGTCTTGACAAATGCCTCACACCCCCACACATACATGTGTGTCAAATTGGGTTTCATTCCATATCATAACTGATATGGAATCCCATATGTAGATTTAGTTAGTACTCACTTAATGGTATATGCTGCTGTCTGTAAGGCATATCCCCAAATTAATAATGGAAGAGTTGTATGACTCATCATTGATCTGACCATGTCAAGCAAGTTTTTATTCCTCCTTTCGCTAACACCATTCCATTGTGGTGTATAAGGAGGGGTGAGTTGGGATACTATCCCACACTCCTTTAAGTGATCAATGAAATCTTGGTTAAGAAATTATATGCCTCGATCTAAGAGAAGTGCTTTTATCTTCTTACCAAGTTGGTTTTCTACTTAATTTTAATATTCCTTCATGAAAAGAAAGTAATCTAACCTATACCCTATTAAGTACATTTATCCATACCTACAATAATCATCAGTAAAAGTGATGAAGTATAGAAAACCAACCCTTTCCTCTATTATAAATATACCACATACATCAGTATGTATTAATTCAAGTACTGCATTGGTACTTTCTCCCTTTCCTGAGAAAGGTGATTTGGTCATCTTTCCTTGTAAACAAGCTTGACATATATCTAAGGGTTCTAACTGTACCGATTCTAGATACCCTTCTTGATGTAATCTTCGTAATCGCTTCTCGTTTACATGAACAAGCCTGAACTTCCATAGGTGGGTGTTATTTGAGTCATGTTGGATTTTTTTTCCTTGATAGCCATTACCGAGTTTTCTAGTTCTAGTATATATAATCCTTTGTTAAGATTTTCCATACCATAACATATGTTATACCTATAAAAGATACAACTTTTATTTCCAAACATGAAATAAAAACCCATAGTGTCTAAACATTACATAGAGATAATGTTTCTGGTAACAGACGGTACATAATAGAAATTATTTAAAACAAGAACCAAACCAGTTGGTAAAGTCAAGTTATAGTCTCCCACTGCCAGGGCTGCTAGACTTTCACCATTTCCATCTCGGAGATCCACTTGACCTTTTGCAATCATCATAAACCTACTTGGTTCCTGTATATGAATAAAAATGTGTGATCCACATGTTGTATCCAATACCCAAAATTTAGATAAAGATAGATTGCATTCAATGTCAAAAATACCTAATGTAGAAGTGTCAGCATTCTTCTTCTTCCTAGCTCTGCAATTCATCTTCCAGTGGTCTTTCTTTCCACATCCAAAGCAGAGAGCTTCTAGGTCATTAATTTGCCTCTGAATCTTTGGCTTCATGTTAGGACGATTCATTGGTGTTTTTTCCTTGACGTGGCCTTAGACCCCCTTTCATTGCCCTTGTTTTTCTTTTTCACCATAAGGATAGATGAATTGGTGTTTTTCATGTCCTTATCAGGTTGGCGAACTAAATCCAAATGATTCGGGAGTGACTTTGTCATATCATTCATATTTAAATTGAAAATTAAAGTTGATAACCTTGACGGTAAAGAGGAAAGAATGAGATCCACTGCTTGTTCTTGGATCAGTTTGAACCCAATAGGATTCAAGCCTCTCAATATACCCAATCATCGTGAGTATGTGAGGACCAGCTTGGTGCCCTTCTGCTAGCCTGCACTTATAAAACACACTTGAGATCTCATACCTTTCTTGCCTAGCCCTCTCCTCATATAGGTCTCGGTGATGTGAAAGCATCTTGTTGGCATCCTCTTCCTCATGTATTTTTTGCAATTGACTGGACATGGATGACAACATGATGCATTGTACATCAAGAACAATGTCTACATGATTTTCCACTTATGTTTTTTAATTTTTCTTGCTCCCTGAGGATGTTTAGTAGGAATTAGGGATTCCATCACATATGACTTCCATTCTTGGCATAGTACTATGCACATGTTCTTGTACAACTCCTGGAAGTTATTACCGGTCAGGATATTTTCATTATCCAAGATCGATCATAGTGATAAAGTACTAGTGTTGTTGGTGATTTCCATTTTGAATCTATATCAGATAATCATTTAGCAGTTAGTACTTTTTCTTGATTACCTTTTGACATTTTATGATTAATAAATTATTATATCATTTAATTTCTCCCACTATTTTGATGAACATTAACAACCCTCACTATTAGATTCAGAATACTTTATATCTTGAGTATTCTAGTGGTATGTATCCTCAAAACCTCCCTCGTAGTCTACAAGCTAGGGCTACGACACTACTTGGAGGGTTTCAAGGTATGAGCTATGTTGGCCAACCACATGTTCATTTGGTTCCTTGTGTAGTTGAGTAATGTACCAGCTTTTGGAATCTGAACTTCATTCCCTCAACCTCTTGACTCAAATGTGATAGCAAGTTAGCTAAGGATAATCCATGACTACTCACTTTAGTTTAGTCGACCCATTTAACACATGAAAACGCCCTGGTAGTAAGAGGCACTCACAACTGAGGCTGATGAGCACCCAAACACCCGGTTTTGTTTAGATGTGAAGAATGGAAGGCATTTTGGACTTAATATATCTTTGAGGGGTTTTTTAATATTAATTGACGAATATTATCTTTTTCTATTTATTATGTTCAAATAGGGTTGTGTTTCTCACAACTGAACATGCAATAGAAAAATATTCGTCACAACTTTATGCATTTTATCTTGTTTACTATCCAATGTGATCATGAAATAATCATGCAGATGCATAAAATAATAAACTGTGCATAAAGTAAATCATGCATTCCGACTGGTCTTGGGAATTCTATAATTATTGATCGATAACTGATCAGTCATCACCTAGGGGAATCCATACCTGAGTCGATACATGACTCGTGTCACTGATGTCCCTAGTGCAAAGCATCCAACTCCTGTCTGGACTACAGCCTTATCTTGGCGGGGTCTGCCTCTCAGATCGTCACCGAATGAATACAAATATACTCGTATGTAGGCAAGGGGGTCTGGGGTACAAATTACAACCAGAGAAATGGACGCTCATGCCCTTAAACATATTTGAATTAAAAGACGATTCGTAGACAGTCATTTATCTATTTAAATATTATAATCATCGCACGCATTGAATAAATAGTTAAATAAATAAAAACATTCCAGACATTCAGAGGTTGGTAAATAACTCAAGACCAGTCAGGGTAAAAGCGCAATAAAATTAAATTGCAATAAATTTAAATTATGAGAGGGTGTTCTAATAAATAAAATGAATTTGATTAAATTAAAATAATTTATTATTATATGTTCCATTTGTTTAATTTAATTATAATTCCAAAAATTAAATTAAATTAAACCATTAATTTAAATATAATGATAAATAAAATTAATATTTTGGGATTTAAATAATTTAAACCCCTAAATTAATTCCAGTTAATTTTATTTAAACTAGCTAAATTAAATACAATTAATTCAGTGATGGGTTACCTCTAGCTGGAGAGGAGTCTAACGGAACTGCGTACCGCTGTGGGATGTCGTCCTGGAACCGCGGTGTGACCGCGGCGTGACCGCGGCGTGAACACGACATGACAACGCCATGGCCGAGGCGTGACCACCGTGTGACCGCTAAAGGATGTCATCCTGGAACCGCGGTGTGACCGCATCGGGACCGAGGCATCCAACACTTACTGTGATGGCTGCATCTCCCTGTAGCTCACTTCTCTGGCGAGCCGGTGAAGTTGTTTTCTGGTCTGGCGCGGGCTTGAGTCGGCCGGACAGAACCAGTCCGGCGCGGAGGAGGAGCCCGAAGAGTGCTCGAGGTGGCTGGAGGGTGCCAGTCTGGCGAGGCACAGAATAGGAAGCCGATGAGGGTCTGAGGGAGCCGAACGGTGCCGGTCTGGAGCGGCCCGGAGGATGAGATCGGTGAGGGTCCAACGTGGCTGACGCGCGTGTAGGAGGCCGGCGGGCAGGGCGGTCTGTTAAAGGGGAGGTCGGTGCGAGGGCAGTCTGGCGAAGGGGAGGCCAGCATGAGGGTGGTCAGGCGCAGGGGAGGCCAGTGCCCAGCCGGAGGCGGCTCTACTTGGGGTCGGGGCGGGCGGTGCGCACTGGGCAGAGGCAATGAGGCCGGCTCGAGGGTAGTTCAGCGAAAATACAAATGGCGCGGAGGTCGGCGCCCGGCAGAAGGCCGCTCGGTGTGAGCTGGCCTGGCAAAGCGGAGGGCTAATGTTTTCTCCTCTCTCCCATGCGCCACGTGAGGAGACCCCAAAGGGGTCTCCCTTCCCTTTTTTAATTTTTTTTATTAAAATCAAGAAGACCCTAATTTGATGTCTTGGTCTTCTCTCATAATATATTTTATTATTATAAAATATAATAAAATATTTATTATATAATAATATAATTAAATATTTATTATAAATATTTTATATTAAAATATATATTTTATGTTAATTCTTCATTTGAGATAAACATCAAACGAGTGAAAATTTGTGACATCGATCTGATAAAAAATTTGAAATGATCGTATCTTGATCATTCAAAATCGAAACGACACGTTGTCGAATCCGAATGAACCATTTTAACACCCCACAATTAAATTTAATGGATTTTAATGTTCTTTACTCAGAAAAATCTTTTTCTCCCTCTAATACCACTGTTGGGAACTGGGACTACGCAGCGAAGCCGGTTGGCGGGGAATTTAAAATTTTTCTGCTTCAACGGAGTTACACAACCCTATCAACTATGGTGATCTTATCCCAGCCTGGTCTGAGGATCTCACAAGGTTCTTAAGGAGAACAAAAATTAAACATCAACAGTTACCTTGTTAAGAATATACGTGCAGGACGTCATCTATCATTTTTTGAAGACTCCGATGTAGAAGCCCTCTAGATCGTCCACACACACACCTCGCAAATCTTCTCGTGTGTAGTTCTTCAAGATCCGGGTGCTAGCGCGGATCTTCGATGAACACTTCGACACAGCGATGATCACCAAAAACTAGCATCTTCGATCAGTGAAGGCGGAACATGAAGAACATGCTAGTTTGAGAGTTTCTCTCGCTAGAATTCAGGAGGAGAGAGAGGCTCTCAATTCCAACAGAAGAATAGTGAATAAGGGAGAGCCTCTCTCTTACTATATTGAAGGAATATCTAAAATACGCAGTGAAGGTTCCTGGCCCCCGTGTATTAAACATTCAATATATATATTTTATAAATAATTATTTATGAAAAATTAAATTATTTCATAAATAATATTTATTGTTTATCACTGAACATTAATATATATAAATATATATTAAGTAATAATCATGAGTCTAACTCGACTCACACCTCCTGATAATGTTAAACAAACCTAATATATAAATATCTATCCGATTAATATTTATCTGTTTATTTACATAATCACTCATAAAAACATGTTATAAAAAAATTCAACAAATTATTAAAAACATGAATAATAAAAGAATTTATTTATTACATGGTGATCCATAGGACTTGGATAATACCCAGACACCGTGGTGGGGCCCACCAAGTCCTACAATCATATTCATCGGAATAGGGTAGATTCTCAAAGTGGTGTTGTGTGTGACCCTCTAGGCACTTATTTCAATAGCAGTGAATAATATCATGGAACTAGAGAGGGGTCTAGCAACCCATCGAGGCCCCTATATAGATAAGGCAATGTCAATGCAATGACTGCCTTCCTATGAACACGTTCCGTGTAATCTAATCTATTAGTCATCGATATCTCAATAAAGAAGATTGCACAATTAGTGTCACCATTCTTTATTTTATTTTTTTTATTTTTTGATTTGTCCGGACGATCATACCTTCCACTACTATGGCCATAAATTTAATGAAGGTGCAACCATCCTAATCAACCAGGCCCGAGATATCACTTCCTAAACTTGAAAGTGACAAATCCTTTCTCGGTCATTCAATCAATGTCATGCCATTAATGATGTACCAAATATTAACTACCTCACGACGACTTGTCGACATGGTTTTCACCTTATATCAAATGTACGTAATTAAATGACATTCATTGATAATGATCTCAAGCCAAGAGACCATTACAAATGTCCATAGATAGGAATGACCAATGACACCAGAAACATGTGGTGTTCTTATTAAGTAGGTCTGTCCTCATGATCTCAATAGCTAGAGATCATCAAGTTCGAACTTCATGAGATGAAGTCTCAATGCTTATGAGTCCCTAACACCTGATAGCGACACATCATCTGTGTCCTTTCAGAATGATGTAACTGGACCATAGGATGTTACTTTATGATTACTGTCATGGCATATCTGGGTTCTCATTATATCCTGGGAGCTGCTATAACCATTTGATGCGATAGGTAATCTAAGGAAATTTCCATTAATAAAGTGGATGCATGAAGTTTCTACACTATCATGGCAAGATAAACACATGTATAACAACAAACTGAATACATGTAACATTAATAAATGTACATAACAAGTTGGGTCTAGGGCACACACTATCAACACTATTATGGAAGATCCTTCATATATATATTAATTTTATTGAGCCACATAAATCATAATAAAAATTTAATAAATAACCCTTATTGGAAAAAACAATCAAGTTTCATTTGAAGATCATGACATTTTAAAAAAGTGCATAAAATCAATATATTTATGTCATTATTAGCCCATGAAAATTGAAGGAGGGTATCATGTATGATAATCCCCAAATTAAATAGAAAATCATGAAATCAAGATGAATATCCATTGAACATAACGTGGGTTATCTATTCATAAAAAAAATTCTTATGAAATAGATTGAAATTTTGAGAATAAAATATTGCAACATAATGAGTATGAAACATGGTTTTATAAAACATTGAAAATATAGAGGAAAAGGTTATCCCATTCATAAAATACTCTTAATAAATTAAACAGATATAATAAAGTGGACATAATATCATATTATGTAAATTTTAATGATATACCATATAAATAATAGAACATAGAAGGAAAAAGAGAAGTTGATATTTTGCTTACCTTGATGGGTTTTCCTAATATATGAGGATTATGACCTTGGGGTGTGAGGACACCCTAGGAAGAATAATTTGGATGTAAAACTATATGTTCATCAGTGATGTTGATTTGTAATGGAATGTAAATAGGAAAAATGTGGTTATTTATAGGAAAAGAGAAGGATTTTCTTTTAATTTTGTTGGACACCTAGGTGGTGGTAAATGAAAAACCATGGGAATTCCCATTGTATTGTAATAATTAGACAAATATTATGTTATTTTAATCCAAATTATTCTACCTGCATTTAATATTACTTATTACATCATTATTATAGAATTTTGAAATCATTAAACATACTAAAAAGCACAAACAGTAATTTAATTATTCACGAAAGACTATTGTATTTTATAAAATTCACATAAATTAACCATAAACTAATTATTACATGATGATTTCAAAAATTATATTTATCATATATTAATAATTATATAAATAGGAGGATTTTAATTTTTAAATATAAAAATATTTATTTATAAAAAATAATATTAGATTGAAATTGCAAAGTGAAATTTCTAAAACATGAAAAAATATATTTTATCCTTTATATTTAAATATGGGTGTGTCAATCATAAAATTTAATTAAAATAATCATTATTAATAATACCATTATTTATTATAATAATTATACCTTTTAGAAAATTAAATTTTCTATCTGAAACTCTATTTATAAATTTTTCCATATTTTTAAGAAAAACGATCCTAAAAATTGAAATGATGGAATAAAAATTTTATTTATAAAAATGATTTAAAATCCAAATCACTATATTTAACATATAAACCCATATAATAGCATAATATGATCTCTGGGTAAGGTGTGTGATGATGATCGATTCATGGAGTAGATCGTCTAACATCCCATGAGTGGTAATCTCTAATAACATGAATTTCTCCTAGATGTGATTTAGTTAATGAATAACATGTCGAATCTCGGCTTGGTATCAGTCAATAGAAAATCCATGTGACACTACCCTCTCCCAATCTCTGAAAAATGGTCTTTATACGGAATGAATATACTTGTAGAGGTCATCATTTATCCTTTCTATATGAAATAACCATTGTCATTTCTATTCATAATACAAATTATAATGGTAAATATTTAAGGAGTATTTTTTACAACGGTTATTTTGACCTATGGTATTGTTGACTTACATTCATATAAGGGTGGAGACTTTATGGTCACCTTTCAATTTATACTTTCTTAATTATTCAATATATATATTTTTTAGTATAATATAAAATAATATACATTTCTAGGAGATAAGTATCAATCAAAATGTTGGAGTCATTAATGATTCTAAAACCAATATTCAATATATACATTATTTTTGTTGTGTTTCATAGAAAGGTTCCACAAAAAAAGCTTGAATAGATGTTTTAGGTAAGTAGTCTATTAATTATTATAATCTGTATTTGTTAATTGGGGATTATTGGGAATTAGAAATATCCCAATGTATAAAATATAGATATATTTTATAATAGTAACACTTGTTTGAGGGGGAGACATGATATATGGGGTAAAATAACTAAAATGTGATAAGTTTGATACAAAAATATGAATAAAATAAGTGTTGTTAGAGAATGAAATGATAGTATCAAGGCCAGATATGAGTCTAAAATATTGTTACAAAAATTAAATTTTTTATTGAATAATAATATGAAAAAAAACATGTGGAGTCTTGTTAAATTTGAAATTTCAGGAGGTGTTAGAGGATTCCAGTGATGCGAAGACTATTATTTAAATATCATAGTGATAACAATTATTTTAAATCATCATGTTTCTCATTAACAACACAAAGGTAAAGAAGATGTGTTAGTATATATAATATGGTTTATGACCATGATGAATGATAATGAGTATCTATATTCAAGGATGATATTTTGTTTATTGATTTTTATATTATAAATCTATATAAATTTATTTTATTTTAATATACTAAATGAAAATAAGAGATTGATATACTTCTTAAATATGTTCCAAATCTCTATAAAATAATAAGGAATTTATGTAAAATATAAAAACAAATTCTTTATATATTCAAGATGGGGATTCCCTATGAATTATAAAAAAATATTCCACCTTTTGGTTTCACATGTATATAATAATAACATGAATTAAACAATCAGTATAGCTCACAAAAATTTATCAATATTTCATTTTCATTTATAAATTTTCACATGTGTGATTATGATAATATGTATAAATGATTAAAGAATGTGAAAAGTTTAATTAGTATGAAATTTATGGAATAAAATTTTAGCAATAGAAATCTCTTTGATTATTAATGTATACTCAAGTGTTCTACATTTTGATATGATTCGGTAATATTAAGGGGTATATTGATGAATATATTCATATTATAAATTTCACTCACTGAATATCATTGAGTGTGGAGATTCAGTTAGAATTGGATTGTGATTAACTGAAAATATAGAATGGTTCTATTGTTGTTTTATATAATAATTTGGAACAAGACATAATATGGGTTTCTATGATAAAAAAAATTATTAACACAATTGAAGACAATATAAAACTTATTCCTAGAATCTCCAGGATATGTTTATCCAAATAAATGTATGAAATAATACTGAAAATTTTGTAACTCTAAATAATGTTGGGATTATAAAGAATCTTCAGTCATATTGTTTAATTAAGATCCTTAATGAGAAATTAATATGTCTCTTTATCCATATTACACCCATGGAAACCATAAATATCCAACATTATTGGAAAGGACACTACATACAACTAGAGTATTCTGATCTATCTCTGGATAAAGAAAAAATAATGTAAAATATTAGAGTAGAACATTTAATAGTCTTATAAAGGATTAAAACAATAATATAATTAAGTAACCATATTTATATAGGCCACTAGGATTCTTCATGAGGAATCATGAATTTACTCATTTATTATGAAACTTATATTTAAATATCATGATTGTATAACATTATATTATTCATAACCATCTCAATCATTGAGTTTTTCATCATTTAAAATTTTTAATCAATGATAGCTTACATGGATGGGAGACTAAAAAGGTAATAACTTACATTGAGTTTCATAATAATAAGTAAAGGATTTAAAATGGATCATACATTAAAGCTCGTAATCCAATATGATATAGAATATCATATAATATACTTTTCTAAGTCATAATTTATATGATATAACCATATTTATGTTACATTCCATGCCTATGTCTCCTCCACTATGACTTGATCAGGTCTCCATATACATCTTGAGTGCCACCCCATATGGAATAAGATACTAACTAGAATTATGGGTCTAATAATAGTGTGAGAATACTATACACCATGTATCGTACAACCATAAATAATAGTGGATTCCCAATTAATAAAAATAATTTATATAGATCATGAAAATAGAAATAAAAATAAAATGTCAATAAAATAATATACAAACTCATGTTTTCTTAATAAAAATGACCAAACATGTTTTAAAATCACATGACATTGATCATGATCCCTTATTGGCAGATTATGTAGATGAATATTCAACATAATCAAAAGAAATAAAAATCATGTAATGATATTAAAAATTTTATGGATTCCATACACAATTCTATTCAACCGTACTCCATCTAATCCAACCAAACAAACATCTATGTTAGATCGCGTTCTTTTTACCTGAATTGAAACTTTAGAGTCATCTACTGTACCGCTTATGGAATGATAATGGTGTGATTAAAACCCAATAGGAAACCACAAATGGTATTTCAAACTAGATTCATTCCAAATTTTGTGCATGATAATTTCCCAAGAAAAATAAATAAATGCATAATTAAATAAACCATTTCCTGTCCACATACACTATAGTGGAACCCAAGATCAAAATATTGTCTTTTTCAATTTTCTTATTTCTCTAAAATGAATGTTCTCAACCCATTTTCCTTAATATTACCCCACCATGGATCCTTTTCAAAATACAAACACCAAGTGATAATCATGTAATTACCTAGAACATTCTTTTTATAAAATAACCTAGGATAACTTCATTTTCTACAAGAACATTTCCATAGTTTCTCCACCCAAGTATTTCATTGTCTTGGCCAATAAATTTTTTTAAAATTTTATCACCGATGAAAAAAATTCTTCTCATAATATTGTTTCATAATATTATTACTTATAGAGAACAATGTTATAAATAAAAAACTTTTTAGAATATCCACACCCATGGGGGGTAAGTCCTTCCCTAGAACCTTTTTAGCAAAACATTACCTATAGGGAAGAATTTATTTTCCAATTAAAATTTTATAATATCATCAGTATGGTAGAACCACGTCCAAGACCATAAAATTTACAAAATATCACTACCACTGGAGAAATGCATCCCAGATTTTTTTTTTAAAATAACAGAACCCATGATATGATCACATTTTACAATGAAATATTTGTATAATAACATGTACCAAGTGGAAACATTTCAAATCAAATAAATTTTTTATAATATTAATACCCAAGGGGAAACACAACCGTCCAAATATCCTTTTTAGAATATAACAACCAATATAGAACAACATCCCTCCATATAAACGTTTTAGAATATTATCAGCTAGGGGAAACCATATCCATTTATGAAACCCTTTAAAAATATGATCACCCAAGGATAGAAACATGCAACTCTAGATCCTTTTTATAATACCATCACACATGTGGATCTACAACCTATCTTATAACTTTATAGATTTTACTCAACCAAGAGGAACAATATCTATCCTGAAGCTATTTTAGAATATCATCACCATAGGGGATCTTCATAATTCAATAAAACCATTTTATAATAAAATCATATAATGATTAACCACATCATATACATTTCACAATTCATTAACAGACAAAGTTATATCACATTTTTAGCATTCCATTTTTTTTATTTTATGATGTGATACTCATCCATATATGGTCTCTGGATATACCTATAGATAGAGATAATATTTTACACATTTTATATTTATTTTAAATATTTAATTCCTCAAAATTTATAAATGTTAGATATTTAAAACAATCTAGTATTAATGGTCTATTCTCATATAAAATTTAACAATTATTTACTTATGGAATTTTGACAGATTTTTATCAGAAGGGTATGTTGGGAATATATTTTAAAATACTAAACTAATTTGATTGATTATATTTTAATCATTATTTAATTTATTTTCTTTAGAATTAACTATAAGAAAAAAAGTTTATTTTAATTAAATGATTCCCGAAAAATTAAATCATGTTGAATAATTGTACATGAATATAGTGTGGACCCCACATCCGTTACAAAATCAAATATCTGTCCATACACCTTTACTTGAGGTGATTATAAATAGATATTAAATTCAACTCATAGAATGATTCTATCAGAAAATAAAATGGATAGATTAAAAAATTATTGTTGAAATGTAATGATAAAAATTGAAAGAAAATTTATGTAATTCTGAGGAAGAAAAATACATCTTCAGTGGTTATTTAATATAATCCTCCATATGTTTCCAATAAATGTGATCTTTTTAGGAATAATGAAAAACTTATATTAAAAATGTTTCATAAATACATTTATCCTCAATTATCCCATTTCATTGGGCAAAAATATGTGTATATTTTTATGATTGTTCTGTAACACAATTTTCAGGTGATAAAGAACCATTATCACCCATAAATCATTAATGGACTTTTATGAAACAATGTACAATTACATCAATATGAATAATTCAAATAGTTTAAGAAAAATAATGATTATTGGTGATTTATATCTGGGATTATATCCATGCTTTAGTAATTTTTCGTTCTTTTTTATATTAGTTTTCACATCCCATGAAACATATTTATCTATTTTATATTAATGTGTGTCCTCTTCTTATTCCATCAACCATTATCATCAATCTATAATCATCACTCTCTTATACATATTTCAATACATATATATATTCACATTTCAATGGAATTTGAATAACCCTTTCCTTGGTCTTGGAGGAGGTTTCATGGTATTTTTTGTTATTTTGATTCAATTCAAAATGATTAAAATATAATTGTGGGGGATGTAGGAGTATTTCTTGGGTGGATTGGTAATCTTGATCATATTAATATACAATTTAATTACATTTTTTTTGATTAATTATTTTTACTTTACCTATCATGGAAATCCCATCATATGGTGGATTTGGGTCATCTCAAAGGGATGAAATGGTATATGGTGTGGTAAAGTCTTTTAGTAATAACAATCTCTATTCAGGTGTTATCCTGATTGAATATTAGAGAAGGTGGGGTTTGGAATGCATAAAGAATAATAAATTTTAAAACTCAATAAATCATAGAAAATTAAATCATTATTTATGTATATAAAAATGAATAATCAAATTCAATTTACACAAAAACATAAATAATGGGAGAACCTATGTTATCTAACCCCAAACAAAGACCTTTCTCTCTATTTTCATTATACAATAATATGCATTTAGATCTCATGTTTTCATTGGATTATATTAATTTTAGGATTTCATGAAACCCCAAAACCATTGTTTTCAATAAATAATAATATGAAAAATAATTAAATTAGGTGAATTAGAATCAGTTATTGAACAGACTATAATGTTCACCATGTAAGATAACCCTGGATTTCCTCTACACTACATTAGGAATAAAAATTTTCTTTTTCAATTACCTATGGTAGACGTGAATCAATACTAGTGTTGTTTCTAGGGAGATAAACTGTTCTTTCAATACATTTTTTGGAATTCAAAAATTTAAAAGATAAATATATTATTTTTAAAAAAATTCATTGATTTCATTATTAAAAAAAATTAATTTTCCTTGATGTTTTTATTGGAAAATTATTTTAATTAATTGAATAGTTACCCATAGATGAAATAAAAATTATTACATAACCCTTGTCCTTGGTTTATTGTTTTATATTATTTTTAGATATATGGGGTTATTTTTTATATAATATATTGGGGACAAGTAATATAATGAATTTTATGGCTGCCCGGAGGAAGGGCAATAACAAAATATTTTTTTTAACTGATGTCTTGTGAGCTAACCAAGTTATCCCACTACTTTCCATAATATTATCATGTGGAGAAGCTCCAAGAGGATTCCCCCTTGGTCTTCTTTGATTTTTCTAAAGAGATGTAAGAAATATAGGAGGGAGACTACCTACCTCCATCTACTATATCTCACCTCTAAGATGTTAGTTTCACTAAGGTAAAGATTCATGACTAAATAACTCAAAGAGATGATACATTTCTTAACTCAATCATATTTCATTTTATTGAAAATAAATTGAGCATCACCCCTAATTTTTTTGAATTTTTTTCAATAGAGAAACTTGTATTACTACCTGGAGGAAGTGGTTGAAAATGGAAATTCACCTTTTGAAGAACATTTATACAACCCGGCAGTAAATTAATATTCAATAAAAGGATTACAAGAATTGAAAAGAAATGTGTAGAAGCCACAATAAAGGAGGTGGTGGTTACATTATTCAACCAAACCCCCCAAAAATGTTGTACCGAATTGTAATGGGGTAATATCTGGTGAAATATATATATGGAATTCTCCAAAAAAAATCATAATATAGTGAAAAATGATTTTACCACATGTGGGGATCAAATCCAAGAAGTCTAAAACACCACCAAGCTTTAGATAGTAGCAGAAATTTTCTTCTTGTGGATGACATTATTTAGGTCCCGCATGGGGGATCATACAAAGATTTATCTTTATATGCTTTCTATCTATTTAAATTTGAATTTTCTTTTCATTCATCCAACATAAATCAGAAACCATTTTTAATTTTTACTCAAAATTACATGATCTTTCTAATTAATTTAGAAATATTGTTTTGTTTGATCCTAATCAAAAAATGAATCCACAAACATCATAGGAAGATGACCATCCATCATTTCCTATAGGAGTTAACTTTTTATATTTACCTTTTAAAATCATTACATTTTTTTCCAAAAACATGATTTGTGCTTTAAAGATGAAGTTTAATTACCACAGATGAATTATGTTTACCTATCTTATCTTGGGTACCTGAGTTTCTATTGAATCCCATGATTCCCTAATTTATATTTCAATGATAAATACATTGAATGAGTTATATAAAGAATTTAATTATTAAATTAAATTAAGGATATTGAAATGATGACTGATGATTTGATGGTATTGATTGATTCATGTAAATAAAATTTGCCAAACTTTTTTTTCATTTATTTATTTTTTTAAATTCACGGCAAAAAATTTATTATTATTAATAATAACTTGATTTAGTGTTTAATTTTATAATTATAATTATTGAAAGTATTTTTTTGATCAATTAATTCTTATTATTATGAATTTTTATTGAGAGATAATGGGACATATCACTGACCGGAACATTTATTTCAACTTTTCAATGATATGTCTGTGTAGAAACACATTTAAAATGATTCAGGAATATTTTTATAAGAAGTTTTACTTAAAATAAAACGTTCCCATTAATCCAAATTTATCAAATTTTAACCATGAGTGGACTTTATGGGAATGATATGTGTTCAATATAGTTTTATCTATTTATACCCTCATATTTTGATTTTTCTGGATTTATGAAATTGATGTGTAGAGGTGAAGGATGTTATAGTGGAAGGGATGAATCACATTATAATGAAAATGTGTGGAGGTTCTTATTTTGGGAAGTTGAGGTTGTCGATTCATTTATTTAACACTATTTTTTACCCTCTTTAATAATGAAAATGAAAAAGGCAAAAGAACCATAAAATGAAAAACATGGGTTCTAATGTGATAAATCCCAAAATCAACAATACAATACCTATTATTATTGTCATGTATGGATAGGTGGCGGATGTGAGTTTTATTATAATGAATACAATTTGAGAAAAAAAAATAAAATTACCTATTAAAAATAATAATAAACTATAAAAGTTAAAAAAATCAATAGGGTGAAAAGATCATTTGTTATGATTTAATTGATCATAACTCTTACATTGATTTTTGGGGAAGTGGGAGTTGCTATATTTAAGGTGGTAATTTTATTAAACTTTTATTTGTTGATATCATTCATATCACTTAGTAAATATGACACCTCCTTTGAGAATTAATATTTCAGACATCAATCTATATCACCCATAAGGCATATAGTAATTTGATCTTTTCATCTCTAATGATTTTATGGGAATTTTTCATTATAATGTGGATAATGTAGTTCATTTATAATAATATTGATAGAGATGTTATTTCATGATATTAGAATAACTCTATTAGAATTGTATCATAATAGATAAATGACAATATTCATGTCAGTTAAATCATCACTTTTCATATTTAATATTAAATAATTGAAAAACAAAAATGAATGAATGTAGAATGTCCCTCATTTTCCGAACATGAAATGTAAAATAGATGAAGTAACTATTTATTAGAAAAATGATAAATTTACATTTAAATTTTAAAATGTATTTTATTTGACATTGAATTTAATTGATTTTCATAATTTTGAATTTAAATTTTGGTAACATTGGTGTCCAATGAATTCCATGATGAAATTTTATACTTCTGGAAATGCATGGTTTCAATGTGGGGGAATTGATTGATATAATAATTTACTCATTTTTTATGTATATATGTTTTTGATACACTAAAAAATTATCAATTGAGAATATTGAAGATAATATTTTACTAATGTTTTATTTTCACCAAAAATAAAAAATTGTTCAATTCTAGAAATTTTTCAGAATTTAATCAGAAGGGTATTTTGGGCATAACTGTTAAAATTGTAATATAATTCGACTGATTATTTTTTATGATTATTTGAGTTATTTTCTTTAAATTTTTAGGACCAAGAGGTAATTTGAATGAGACGAGGCCTAAAAATAACAATCATGTTGGACTATTGTTCTGGTGGACATTGTGGACCCCACCTCAGTAACTGAAGCATATGTTGGGACAGATAACTTCAATGGATGTTAATAAACAAGGATATGAAATATTACAAATTTTTTTGTGATGAAAATAAATTAAATTGAGTTATTCCACAATTAATGTGGAAATTAAACGTTATATATTAGAAGAATATTTCTGGAATTGTTGTCTAGAAAACATCATCCTCAGGGTTAATTCCATTACATATTATACTAGTGGACAATAGATTTTAAATGTTTAGGATCAATTAAAAACATATTTTCATACATGTTTTATGAAGACACATGTCCCCAAATCGGCTATTTACCCTGGGTAACAGATAGATACATTTAATGGATGTCCTATAACTGATATTTCAACTGCTGAAGACCCATTCAGACTCTTATGTCATTAGAGGTCCATTATGACACCCTTAGGACACATCCATATTTATAGATAATAGAAAAATAGTCCATTTGAAAAATATAAATTAGAGTGGGAAAATCACGATGATATCCATGCTTTAGGATTTTTTTATTTTCTATTTATTTAAATTTTCATTTTCCATTTAACAAATTCATATCTATTATATTAAAGTGTATCATTTTTTCATCCATAATTATTTTTCTTTAAACTATATTTATATTTCCATCAGCCATCTTTCTATCATGATCTCTATTCACTTTTAAATAGAATGTGACAAACGTATGGCTTAACCATGGAAAAGGACTCACAGTTTTATTTGTTATTTCACAATAATTAATAAAGTTTTAAATGTATTTATTTTGGATGGGTATTATTTTATATGTGAGATGGTCATAAACGAAATCATAATTTAAAAGTTCATTCCTTTTATTTCACTAATTCTTTTTTCATCCTTTCACTTGGTAAAACCCTTTATATTGTGGATTTAGGTATAATTGAAGAGATGAAAAGTCATACAGTAGAGCCAGATCTATTAAGAATAACATTATCATTTGAGGTGTTATCCTATTTGACTATTGTAGGAGGATTGTTTTGGAACAATGTTATAAATTTTCACAGTCAATAAATCTAATTAATATAATTAATTAAATAGGATTCACAAAACTAATTATCAAATTGAATTCATAAAAATATTGAACCCGTGGTATAGAATCGTGGACCAAGAGCTTTCTTCTCTAATTTCATTTTGTATTAATATTAATTATGAATTTAATTATTCATTGAAATGTATTAGTTAAATGAGTTCACAAAACCCCAATACCATTGTTTTAATAAATAAAAATAATAGTCATTGTACTAAATTTATTAAAATCAGTGACTAAACTGACTGGGATGATTCTAATGTGAGATGACCCTAGTTAGCCTCTATTCTACATTAGGAATTTAAATTTCCATTAACACCTCCCTATGATATAAATGTGTTACCTTCCTATGGTTACATTAATGTTTTATAATATGTTTGTTTAATAATTTAATCCCCCAGTTAATCTTATAGAATATGTTTTTTTCATAATAGATAAAATTCCACTTAAGGAACACCTCATGTTTCCTCCAAAACAACCGATTTCATTAGTTCAACTAATGCCTCACTTGAAACAAAATTTAATGGATTTAGGATTAATTATGAAGTATCTATGGAATGAATTTGGATATTTCTACTAAAAATATCATCATGGAAATCTATTTATGACATAATAAAATGTGTATTATTTTACTATAAAATAAAATAATATACAGAAATGATAAAAGATTAGACTTAAGGTTAACATTAGGAAAACCTTCCTCATTAATTATTATTTCCATTAAGAAAATATCTACTTTCCTAGCCTATGTTTATCATATGCCTAATAGAAATCACCCAATAATAAGAGTCTCAAACACTATCAAAGTAAATTCAATTGAAAAGTATAATTATATAATTATTTTAAATATTAATCCTACAATAATTGAATATCTTGTTCTTTGGTTGTTACTAGTGAGTTAATCATCATACAGTTTAACAAAACCAAATAGTTAAGAAACTATGTGTTAACCACTCCCATAACACCCCAAGAACATAATTAAAAATCATCTGTAAGCCAATGGAAATCCAAGAGTTAAAATCCTAATAGGATCCCCCAGAGTCCTGCAAAATTAATTCCACCTTATATTGAGACAATTACACGGGCCCCTCAATGAATATTTACCAATTATCAAAACTACACCGGTTGAAATTTGAGGAAACAAATGGATAAGGATCAAAGGATTTATAATGGAGAGGAAATCACCTTAATCCATTGAAAAAACTGATGAATCCCACCAGAATTTATATGTTCAAATGAAATAAAGACTAGGGAAGAGGATTCCTACTTCTCATAGTTCAATGATCATAAAAATAAATAACCCAAAAGGGAATTTCTATTTTAAAATCACATAATACAATAATTCCCATTGTTATAGAAAAAAACATAAATTGGACAATTAATTGTGTGATCAATATGGTTCATAGAGTTATTTATCTTCATAAATCATGTGTGGCATGGACCACAAATCATAGTGAGAAAAAAAATCCCTAACAAGATCCAAAGGAATAAACATCATGGACCAGGGTAACATTTTGGTGGGATAATTACCTTCATGGAATAATATACACCTAAGGACTAGGATCTTTATATTGACCATAATTTACAAAGAACATCACATATCAATTTAAACCCCATCATGATTATACCGTATGTTTCATGATCAGAAAATCTTCCTCCATTATTAACCAAAACGCTCACGAAAGAGGAACAAATGGAATTTCCTTCCACATACATAGTAAACTATTCCTTCATAGAAATAATTTAAGGAATGATAACCAATCCACAAAATTATCCCTATAATCTTATTTTGGTACAGTCTAGGGGTCACATTTTGTCTATCCTTCTTTGTGAATGATTTATTAAAAGAATACATGAGGTTTCTCAGTCCCCAAAATTAAGAGTCGCAATCAGGTAATGATTCCCTCCCACCATTGCATTACCATATGAAATTTTCAAATACTCTAAAAATATTCAAAATGTGATGATCATATCTATGCTTTGACCCCATTATGAGGATGTTATACCTACATGTGATAGAGGTATCCCATTTTATATGAATTATCTTTCGTTAATGAATCACTGCACATATGATAAACCAATATATAATAATTTTGCCTATGGTGTGACAAAACATATTTAAGGAAGAACTTTTATAAAAAAACCCTAAAAATCCACAATTCAATGACACACACTAGTGATATAATTTCCACATGCCTCTCATTCATCACATATTAGTCACTGTTATAGAATATTGTGTGGCCCAAATCAACCCATCATCAGGGCATGGCCCACTACCATCACAACATAATTAACCTCCTATATCAAAATTTAATAAAAGGACACCTCAAACCTATCCCCACTCTGACCATAGAACCCAAGATTCATATTAGGCCTCTGAACACATATAAATTCAACCCATCAAGATGTTTTAACTCTCAAATCACAATCTAAATCCCAATTCACAAAATATTCCAATTTATTGGGATAGAAAAACTAATTTTTCAATAACATATAAGAACACATATCATTAAAAACACCCAACCAATATCATTCTATTACTTTATAAGTTTATTTTTGAATCATCATTGATGAATATGGAACACCAAGATAAAATGTAAAAACTAAATCCAATATTTGTGACTAGGAATTTTTTTTAACATTGTACCAAAATGAACTCAACTGACAAAAACCTAACTATACAATTCTCTATAACAATGAATATTTTCTCAAACTACATTATGATACCCCGTTTAAGATATATTTATTCTCTATATCACTCCAACCATCAACGATCATTGGTTGATCTTTCTAGTTTGTATAATATCATCCATCTATAAAATTAACTATTGATAATCAATTGAACACTATCAAAACAACATGAAATTTCAATTATGAAAAAATAAATATAAAATAATGTCTCTACCAATTGAACATATATTTTGGAAATCTATAACCAATTTCATTCAATAAACATGGGAAAAACACCTAACAATTTACTAAAATTAAAAACTTGTCATACCACCAAAAATTCAACACTTGTTAGATACAGTTGGTCTTCAAATATATTATCTCAACACGATTATCAATATAAAATACAAATATTTTTGTAATTTCTATTTAGAATGCATAATATATTCATTTTCCTTTACGAAACATCATAAAATTGAAACCTCATACTTGTTGGGTTCGTAGACACATCACTCTCACAATCCACTAAAAATAGATCAAACCAATTACATGCACTTCGATCGTCTATGGTATGAACCCCACCATGAAAGAATCCATATCACACATCAGTGAGAAAGATCATACCCAATAACAAGTTTTCGTTGGATACTAATAGTCATGATCCCTTTCATATTTCTCAAATAGGTCAACTTCCAAAACATTGATCTAATTTCCAATGATACATCAGTGCCCCACATATTTTCATTACACTCTACTAAAATATACATTAATACACCAAGTACTATTGTATTAAACTCAATGTTCTTGATCATTATCACTATCCCATGGATCTCACATTTCATCCCTATATAGGCTACACCATGTCTGGATAACAACACTTAATTTTACTAATATCTCACTCAGTCTAGTTGGTATACTCTCATATTACCATTTTCATCATGCCAATAACTCTTTCACATAGCATTTCACAAGTCAAAATGGTCATCATACACAATTTAAAAATGGATGATATCCCATATACAACATGATTTAATCATCATGACATATCCATAAATGCATGACCATCTATTCCTTACAAATATAGAAATATAGAGTCCTTAACATGTGATTTAGTGTTATTACAATGCACTATTATTTATAATATTAAAGACACATGACTATACCATATGGGTATTACATACTCTATCAAACATTAATCATATCATTTCGTTTCTATAACATTTATTCTATTCCTCAATCGTATAAAAGGGTCAAATACCATTCCACCCACATATTTCATATCATTTACATCCACTTATGGTCATCACAATGCATATAAATATCCTAAAATGTTATAATGTATAGAAACAAAAGTAAGGACTGATAAAATATACCGTAACATATACTCACCTATCAAATTTCTTACTCCAAAATGGGTCTATAATGTCCAAACATGTGCATCCCTAAATATCCTTCTCACTATGTATGAAGGTTTAAACCAAAATAAATGTTCATATTCACATATTATCATGAATTAACATTATGATTAACTTTAACTAAATGATTCATTCTCCTTACACATTACATTTCCCAAAACCCACCCATTTGTAGGTTTCTCAGGCCATTTGATGTCAATCATACCTATGAAATACAAATTATACCATCATTGGTATACATTTAGGTTACACGAATCCATCTTACATTTTTTTCAAAAAAGAGATCACAAATATTACACATGGTAATGTAATATCTGTCAAAGTTTCCTTTCAACAGTTCCCAACAACCATTATTGCCAAAAACATGTACAAAATAAGGCATTCACACTAGTGAAACCATATTAGGCCACTAAATTCAAGCCACCTCATATAAATTAATTTCAATCTTAGACTCACACACTTAGTGTGCCAACTAACTATAATACACATATGTTGTTTTTTTGAAAACAAAAAGAAATACCATTTTTGACATCATAAAATATAAGAAAACTCGAGCTTATAATAACATGAATTTTTACTGTTTAAATGTTACTGTTATATCCTAGTCGTTAAATTGGAAAAAATAATTAGTATTAACTATAATTTGAAATATGTAATGGTCATGCTAATTTCTAATGTTTTATGTAATTCTATAAAAACAAGCACTCTATATTTAGTAATGTCATTTTATTCTTCAAAAATATATTTTCGTCAAAAATGGTTTTTCTTGTTTTTAATGTGTGAAAACTATAAATAAATTTCGAAATTTAAAAATTTTATTTCAAAAATGGAATTCCAATTTTTAATTAATAATTTAAATTTTATATTTAGATTAACTTTTTATAAATATTAGAAACAATTTATTATTCAATGAATAGATTGCCATATTTATTGTTATAAAAAATTGTCTATTATTTTTATGTCTTAAATCGTAAAATAAAATATTGTATTAGTTTTAAAATTTATTTAATTTATTTTGATTAATTCTATAATGTTTTATAAATCTATTTTATTTATTCATTATTATTAAAATATTTTTTATTTTAAATTGTAAATTTTATTGAAAACAGTTTTGTACTTTATTTTGTATGGTTGTATTTAAATTAATTTCTAAAATATATATGTTCTGAATCAAAAAAACTGGAATCCATATTGTGAATCTGTTTTTCTAAATATAATAATATAAACCTTTTAGTTTTTATCAATATTTACTATAACATTTGTAATTCTTGTAACCTTTTATTCCTGATAAATTTTAATTGTATCATTAGAAATTTTTGTTACCACTATAAAGGGTAAATATGGTATCTAAAATTAAAAAAAATGATAATGAAAATAGAATTATGCTAAAAATTCCTAATTTTAATTTTATGATTATATTTCATCAATATTCATCCATGATTTTGTTAAATGGATTTTATCAATTTGTGAAGGATTGTAACCATTATAAAATCTTATTTAAAGAAAAGTCAAATATGTAACACCCTTCTATTTGGTAAATGTAATATTGATAGAATCAGGATAAAAAATTGAATGGTTTGGTTAAGAAATACTATTTTTGAATATAACATATTTTGTTAATCATCATAATTTTTCAATTTTTTATTAAATAAATATATTCCTTGTATGATTATATAACAATTAAAAAATAATTATTTAGTTAATATAAGAAGAAAATAAATGATATTAAAAATATTAAAATAAATATAAATTTATACAATTAATTTGATCCATGAATATAATAGATAAAAATTGCATTTAGTATATAATAAAATAAATTTCATAATTTTTCATATTGTCATCATGTTATTAAATCCAATGTTATGAAGAGTTCTAAAAAATGTCATTAGTGATATTTTATAAAAAATATTATTTTTTAAACTAATATAAAATTTTTAAATTCCTAGAACCAAATAATTTGTTATAATATTGATTATAATATCATTAATGGTAAATTTATGTTTCATTTTCAATTTATATTATCTATCAAGACCCTAAATGTGTATAAATCCATGTTGTGATGGTAAATGTGAATAAGATAAACAATGGGGTATAACAAAATGATAAAAAATAATGTGATAAAAATGTGTAGATATTTTCTTGTATAATGTTTCTTTAACACATTTTCATCTTGAATTATAAATAAATCATTTTATATACATTTAAGAATGATATTAATGGATATTAATTTATTTTTATAAAAAATTAAAAAATTACCCCTCCCATCTCATATAAAATGTAGCCTATTATTCCATTGGCATCACACATAAAAATAAATTTTTCCTATATTTGTTTTCATTAAAACGTTAATAAGATCCCTCCACAATATCTAGAGGCCATATTTATGGTTGAATAATAACTTCAGTAGTTGTAAGATGTTATTCAGTTGAGGTTGTCAAATGAAAAATTATCATTCTTAACCAAGTGTTTTTTATTTATTACTTATTCGTCATACTTAAAACACTATTAGAAGTTTTTTTATAACAATAATAGTATATTATATATACATGAATTTTTTTATTTTAATGGAAGAACATATGTCCATCTCCTCTTCCCTAAAATTGGAAATAAAAGCATCATTCAAGTGTGTGATAGACTACAGCCGCATGAACCAATTTAATTTTTTTTCTACCACAGTGTCTTATGGATTGAGAATAATGACGGAAGTTCTATTTATATATTATATTAAAGAAATATATATCATTATTAAAATTTAATAAATCATTGTCCTTCTTATCTACTGATTCATATAGAAATGATAATGTCATTCGTATGTACTTATTGACTACCACCTCCACAAAATGATGTGATTGGTTTTTCATCACCACATCACATAGATAATATATAAAAGTATATTTAATGAAGTAATATTATAATTATGATATTTATAAAATTCCATAATAATAAAATAATTAATTCCTTTTTCATAATGATCATTGAAAAATGGAATCGTTAATCATGCATAGATACAACCAACTGTCTCCATGATTGTAACATAGATTATTTTTACTAAACATATTTTTGAACTATTTTTAAAAATATAAATTATGTAAAAATATGTAAATTAAATTTATTTTATTAATATGTAGGTAATTTAATAATTTTCTTTCTAACAATATTCAACCAACTAAAGTAATTTCCAACTATGGTACAAATATCATAATAAAAAGTAGATGTGAATTTAATTGATTATGTAATTTTATATAGAATGATAGTAAAGGAAAAAATGGAATAATGATCAAGGAAAAATATATTAAGAAAGTTGAAAATTAAAAAAAATATTTATGAGGATAAATAATATATGTATCAAGTCTGACCTAAGGTAAGGGAAATTATTTAAAAAAAATCCACTTCTAATCTTTGTCTTTCAATAGTTTTTTACAAAATTCAAAAGCAATGTATTCATTACATATAAAAAATCATAAAATTTCCCAATTTCATGAATGAACAATTTAATGATTTTTAAATTATATTGTTCTATGTTTCTTTTAATTTAAAATGTTCTCTCTATTATAGGTATAGTTTTTAGATTTAATAAACTTGTATTTTTTCACTTTTATTATTTTTCATTGATTTTCAAAAATGAATATTTTTTTTAAATTTTTTAATTTATTTAACAAATAAAAAATATATGTACTATTTTAAGGTCTCTATGAAAAATAACTTATCACTCCACTATAGATGTTATTTTATGTTTAGATTTCACTGAAAACTTTTATTCTTTCATCAAATAAATACCCTCCTTCCAATTTTCAAGGTATATTTGTATTGAATGTGGGGTTTTAAAAAGAAATTGTTTTTTATATAAAAATATTTTAAATAGGGATTTTAATGATTTTTTCAATGGTTCTATTCATGATATAGTCCATGGAATCATTTTATAAAGTGTAGGGCCCCATAATATGTCATTGGGGAGCTCGATATAGTAGATACAATGGATGTACTTAGATACCATCATGTGAGCCATTTATATCTTATCTATTGGTGCATCTAGATAGACCTATAATGAATTGGGTAATTATTATGTATTATAGGAAAATAAATTTTATGTTGGTAATATAGCTTTTTTTATGGCAATGGGTTTTCAAATAAAAACATCCTAATGAAACTCATTCCACCTCTTCTTCCACAAGTTATGGTCCTTATGGGATAAGATATACGTCATGCTCCTGTGATCCATGAAGATTACAAAGTGCTCCCCGATTAGTTATTTCCGCCAAAAATTTAGTGCGAACACAACCACGGCGAGCTTCTAATCGGGGGTGGCATAGTTACCCTTGTGGGGCTGTAACATCCTAGACCCATAAGAGATCACCCCCTACGGTAGCATCAAAAAACACCCCAAGCCTTGTCTAGAAGCATAAAAGATTACCTAAAACATCACTCCTTCTTCTGGAAACCTCAGCACTGTGAAACTAACTAATTTCTGCTTCAGATAATTGATGGTTTCCTGACATTGCTAAATCCATAAAAAAGCCTGGTGTTTTTGGTCAAATATATTAAAGGTGATGCAACTCAAGAGTAGTAGGGCACCAATATCCAGTTGTATCCCACAAGTCCAATGAAAATATGAAACTATGCAATGTTCTTCGGTTCTATCCAAGATATAACTACTTATAAAATTGATGGATAAACAACTATTACACTCTTAGATAACACGTGTTCAAGGAAGTTCACGTCTCATGTCCAGAGCATGCACATGAAAAATTTCCCACAATGTTGGTACTATCAGAGGACCACTAAAACCATCCTCATATGCTCAGGGAGATCCTACTATGTTATTGAGTAGATCAGGATGTTATAAATAAACACGACTATGAAGAAATCCATATATTCTCATAAGATGGTGTTTATGAGCCCCATGAATACGGCTAGAGTGTTTGTAACAACGAACGACCTAACCACAAACTCAAACTGCCCACATCTGCACCTAAAAGTAGTCTTCGAGATGTCACCCTCATTCACTCTCAACTGGTGATATCCTGACTTTATTTCTATCATAGAGAACTATCATGACCCCTTTAATTGGTCAAAGAGGTCATCTATCCTTGAGAGAGGGTAACGATTCTTGACTGTTACCTAATTCAGTATTTGGTAGTCTATGCACAGCTTGAGACCACCATCTCCCTTCATCGCGAATAAGACCGGTGCGCCACCTGTTGGCATGATTGGTCAAAAAAACCCTTCTACATCATATGATCAATGTGAATCTATAACTCATGCATCTTAGAAGGTGTAATATGATAGAGAACCATCGTAATCGGATGGGCACCAGGTTGAATGTCTATCCAAAACTCAACGTCACGTTGAGGGGGTATAGTCACCACTTCCTCAGGGAATATGTCCATGAAATCACTGACAATACCCAAAACATCCATCATCACTATATCCTTTAACCCTTCTTGATATCTTGTCTAATAAAAAATATGGGGCTTCACCCACCGAATACCCTCCTGGAAGTCCCGCTCACTGATGATGGTCACACGTTGCCTACCGACATATGAAAACAGAATACTTCTTCAGAATCAGTCGATAATAGCACATACAGATATCAACCAGTCGATGATAATAATTACATAATACGCTTACATTTTTAGAATAATAAGGTCCCCACTGGACTGGTGTGGTCCCAAAATTAGTCTACATTATTGGAAAACACGAGAAAAACGAGTCTAACCTCCGACTGATGTACTCAAAACCAGGGGTATGGGAAGTCTCTCTACATCTAGTCCCAAATCATGGGATAGAATGGGTGAAACAAAGGTGTGAAAATCTCATGAATCAAACAAGGTATATACCAGAGTGTTGAATAGACATATTGTACCTAGAATGACATCTATCCATGTTGAAACTATAGCTTCTAAGGCATGTAACTGCTAGTGCCCAACTCCTGTGCCCATTGACTATCGGCCGCCTCCCCAAACATGCCCTAGTTGAGCTCCCTACAGAACACCCTAAAGTCGGCCTCCTCCCTCAATATCTACACTCAGAGTTGTGGGAGCTCGTTGTCCATGCTTCTGCTGCTGAAATGGTTTGGCTGTGAACTGCTTATGCTGAGGTGGGTCCTGGACTGTCCCACCCCCACCGTATTGTACTCCATCTGGGCACTGATTCCAAATGTTCCCATGGCTGCCATAGATGAATAATCTCGGTCTTAGGACTGAAAAGTAAGTGTGAGGACTGGGAGATCGAAACTGGAACTACTTGGTCCTCCTCCCCACTGAACAAAACATAGAAGGCCCTAATGCTGGAGGCCTGCTGCTGAAAACCTTTTCCTTTGAGGAGCCCAAAATACTCCCTCTCACGGAAAACCACCTAGTGTGTGCATTTGATCCTCCACTTTAGCCTTATTATGTACTTCCATGTATGTCAGTAGGGTGAAGTGAGTAACATCCTACTAAAGAGATGGTCGGAGTGCCTTCTCTAAATGTCTCTCCTGAGACTCCTCTTCCGGAACGAGGTTCGGAGCAATGATAAGGAGATCCTTTAACATGATCACCAAATCCTTAATGAACATACTCCCCTGATATAGGGATAGTAGCTCTAGACTCTTCTCATCTGTCATCTAGGAAGTGAGGAATTCTGCTCGAAACTACCTCTCGAGTCAGCCCACGTAACATTAGCCTCTCTCTTATCCCCATGTTAGAGTGTCTATAGTGATGAAGTGCTCCAATCATTAGGATCACAGATAGAGGAACCCATTACTCCATCAGAGCATGTATCATGCAGAAGGCTATCCCTAACTCCTCAATCCAGCTCTTTATCATTATGTTTGAGACTCTTCCCCCATACTTCCTGTGCATTTTCCGCTAAAAGGCACATATAATCCTCTAAAATTGATCGTTCTCCTCCTCTTAGTCAGCTCTATACCAATTAGCCAAAACAATTTCATGGTCCTCAATCACCCGTACTACTCATGGTCATCATCTAGGTGTCATAACTGCAAGGTAAACAAGGAATTCCTATGCCCGAGTAGTGTAGAATATTACTTTTTTACTTATTATTTATTTTAGATCCCAAAAATACCCATGACACACAAGAACACATGTAATTATGATTCATTTACCTTTCTTTGGGTATCTACCCCATAATCAGTGTATCTTCAATTTGTCATTTGGTAGACCAATAGTCCTTGAATCAGATCATTGGGGGGATAATATTTCATGTCCTAGCCTGTCTTCCTAGGACTAATTCATGCACCAAGATAGCATATCAATGTTTCCCTACCATCCCATGAAATCCTCACAGTGCCTATCTTCGAACTCCATCCTATATCTCCAATTCTTCCTCTGATACAATTTTGTCACGTGCCACGTTCAACAAAATTAAGGAAAGGAACAAATATTGCCAAACCATTCTTTCCTCATGTTGAATGAGAGATACTAACCCCCAAAACTTGCCTTCAATAAGCCCTGATGTGGTTACTAGCCTCAATTGTATAAATGTACACGTAAAATGGACGGAATTACACTTTTTATTTACTAGGATCATTGGATTAGATAGTAAGTCCCAAACAACAACAAAACAGGAAGTGAAAGTAAATCCCAAACAATCCTTCCCCAAATGCATGTTTTAAATTATAAGTACTACAAAACAAGAGAACATCAAGGTTAAATACCAAAGAATTGAAAACATCAACAACAGCTATCCGGAAGCCCAATCAAGTACTGTCTTGCATGATCCCCTAAGTCATCCTGGAATCCCGAAAGCAGTTTTATATACATAGAGTGAGTATACATGAATTCTCAGTAAGAAAATCCAAAAGCTCATATGCACATGTGGGGAGGCATTCTAATTCCCCTTGAGAAAAGAAGATAACCAAAGCACCTAGCAAGGAAACAATCCACCCAAACCTCACCAAGGCACACACCCCAAATTAAGAAAGTCATGTAGTGTAATAGTAATAACACATCGATGATTGGGAACCACACACCTCTTTTCCACTGGTTATTGAAGACATCTTACACGTCAAACCTTCCCCTCCATTCTTACAGTTCTCCCACTGCTATACCTAGCTCACACACACCTTGGATACCAAAACTACACATCCCATCTGCAAAATCCTGGGTCAAAACGACCACACGTAACCACAGTCGTAGAAACCTAGGCTATAGAATCTTCCACCATGCCCAAAGACACCAGGGCCCTAACAATTACTGCCATGCCCAAATACACCAAGGCCTTATCCAAATGACACTTGGGAAACAACCATCCTGCACACACCTCGTCCAACTACCAAAACATACCCAGATCAATGAATGTTGAGCTATAATGAACCTCAGGCCATCATAGCCTACCATAAGAATTTTGGGCTACTTGGGAAAGAGAGTAGAAACAGAGCTAATAACCATCCACTCATTAGAGTGTTGAAAAAACCATCCTTAATTAAATGGGGGTGTTCGACACGAAGTGATCAACTTGGGTATAGTGTGAATAAGAAACATAAAACCCAAATTATAAATATAGGTAACAAGAACTCATCCCATAATAGGGGTTCCAAAACTAGCTCATAAACAAACACCAACATTACTATTCATTAATAAGTGCACCACAGCCACAACCATGTCATAACTTATTCCTAGAAAACCCCATTGAACCCATTCTTGTTTTCATATTAATGTGATTCCATTTAGATGATTATTCCCTATCGGGGAACTAACAGGCACAACCACATGCCAACGAAGAAAAAGCAGTCAAACTATAATTTAAGCATTCAAACCTGGTTCTCTTGTAATGTCACAAAACCAAAAAAGATCTGTGAGATCACTCAATGTACTGGAACAAAACCAAGCCTCACCTTACAGCCCCAACATGACCTAATATCCACAAACCTAAAACTTCCCCACAACTGGGGATACCATCCCCATCCAAGTCACCTAACAAAAAAAGAGTAGAACGACCACACATTTTACCAAGACAGATCAAGGGATTTTCCATATTTAAACACTTCATTCATTTAGTTCCTTATTTTCCATTTGTTTAACCGGGGTGATCACTTATGGATTTTTGTTCACACAATATTCATTTAAGCAACTGAGATTATGTGATTAAAAAAATTCCATGTTATATCCATCCAACCACAAAAGATTCTTGAAGATAGGAGTTTCATTAGTGAGTAAGGAAATACCATCAACGACCATGATTTTTAGTAGAAAAAATACCATAAAATAAATAACATATAAGAAAATTATAAGAGTACAAAAACATCATCTGACGCACCCCGTCATTCAAAAAAAGACTTTTATTATCTTCATTATGGTTTGGTTTCATCCATCCCCATATAAACATTAGAATAATGTCCTTGCAAGATACAGATTAAATATAGACGAATGTAAAAACCTACATTGATGACCAATGATCGATGTTTTATCCATGCTCCAGGAATTGGGGATGCACGACTTGCAGTGGAGGAACTCTAAGGACTCCAAGAGTGATCAGAAAAGCTCTAACATAGGTGCACCACATGCATCGGGAAGGGTGGACACCAAGAGCGCCAAAGAATGGAATATAATCCAACTATGAAGAAGAAGGAAGGAAAGAAAGAATTCTAGAGCAATAAAGAGTTGAGATACTAGAGTAATGGGATAAGAATTTTGAACGACATTGATAGAGGATCGTGGTTTCACCATGACATTGGGTTGTCACACATGATGGAATTAATTGTCATATAATAAATATCATCAGAGAGGTGGCCATAATGGCTATGAGATAAAGGGATTCATTTAAACATCAAAAAACACAAACATGGTGGAATTGGAATGTACTAAAAATATTTTAAGACAATAAAGAAAGCTCATTCGTTTTGGTATGTCAAGGGTTCCCAGAAACATGTGGGATTTCAGATATCATTAATGGGTATAAAAAGGATTTTAAATGGGGTATGATAAAACTCTTACATCAAAATATACATTGAAGGATAAAAACTAGATAAAATAACATAGGGTGGGACATTGTTTGACGAGACACAGAAGGAGATGCCATAGTCACAATGCCATAACAAATGGTGTCACTGTTTTAGTGTGTGACCATAACAGTGCGACTGTTACGATGCCACCCTCATAGTGCCACCGTAAGTGGTGCCACCGTGAGTAGAGAAACTATTTCACTGTGCGACCATGGTCGGTGCCACCGTTTTGGTGGAACTATTTGATGGAAACATGTTTCAAGAAATGTCCATAATTATACACTACCTGATCCATTACAAAAATAGAGTCTCCCTCCATAATGTTTGAATTATAGTCCATAGATGATCCTCATTCTCCTCACGAATTTTTTATTTTATTTGAATATCATCAATAAAAACTACTCCAACATTATCATGGTAGTATAGAAAAATATATTAATCAAATCCATAAAAATTTATGGATAATTAGTTATTCCAAAATTTATAACTTCAAACTCATAATACCTATATCATTATAGGATGATGGTATTTATAAAATATTCTTTCTTCACCCTAAAATAATGCTGACCAGATCAAATATAAACCTTAATGAAAAATTGATTCCCATGAAGGTGGTCAAATAAATAATCAACACCTTAAATAGGGTATGTGTTCTACAATGTGATATCACTATGTTCTCTATAATCAATGAATAGATGCATTGATCCATCCTTACTCTTCAAAAATAGAATATGTCCTCCCCAATGAGATATGTTGGGCCAAGTAAACCAATTCTTCAAAATCTCTCGGAGTTGATTCTTAAATTAATCCATCTATACATTTTTTATTCTATACATTGTCTTTGAAATTGGAATGGAAGCTGTAATAAGCTCAATGGGAAACTCGGCCTCTTTTAATATGGGATTTATAGGTATATCATCAGGAAATTCATCAACATATTACTGAGTGATAGGGACATTCTCAGTTAGTATAATTTCAATTCATTCTTCATCATCATCTATAATTTACACAAATAAGTCTATGGAAGACAATTTTAGACATGTCTCAGGTCGAGATATTTATCCTCTGAAAATAATTCAACATTTTCCATTCAATACTAATGATATTTCCTTCCTTTTGTAGTTGATATTATAATTATACTTTGAGTTCCATTCCAAAAATATAATAAATTTGAATTCCATCATTGGAATGACTACTAGATTTGTGATTAGATTGTGCTCACCAAATTGAATAATTCAATTTCAAAACACTATAGATACTTGGATATTCCTTATTAGAGTCCTGAATGATAGTAATACTTATATAATGTTTGGGATTGATTTAATATTCTTTTTAAAATATGTTGAAATAATGGATTCTGTCGAACTAGAATCAATCAAATTACTTTCTTGCATTGATAGAACTACGAGAGTACCTACCACCACATGTTTTAAATCTTAAAATACTTCCATGATGATAGAATAAACATAGCCATTATCCCTTGGCCTTTGATGAGGGTGATGTTGATTACCCTCTCCTGTCATTAGTTTAAAATTGTGATTAGAATTGTTTCCATGAGTCCCACACCTAAATCATTTATATTTAGGCCTGGTCTTCACTATCTCTCATTTATCGATACTATAGATATGTTGGGGCCTCACCTCACTATGATATTTCTAATACATATGGTCCGATATTTTACACATTTATCATTTCCCCTCCCAAGAAAAAAGTTCTTCAGATTCTTCTACCAATAATTTATTTATGTGGAATTTTTAACTTGCTTCCCTCTAATTCTTTGATCAATTAACTTCCAAATGTTTATCTTCAAATATATATTATTCTCATTTGATCTATAGGACCACCGTATTACCCCAAACTCTAGTTCTACCTTTATTTCACATCGTACTATCTCTTCATAGTTTTCATATTCTCGATTGGAAAATTTCATCCATATATGGTATCTTAGACAATTGAAGAATCAACCAACCTTTTAATTATTATCCATGTGAAATATATAGGTCATGTGGGAATTTCCTATATTTTTCATCTCATAGATTCACGTTGATTAATTTTTTTCATTAGATCTAGGAATTTTTTCTCTATTATTTTCACATCGAAAGAGTGAAAATATTATTCCAAAAATGATCCATTAAACTTTTCCCACCCCATAGATTCAATATAACATCACTGATTCATACTATTAATTAGTTTCCACCACCATACATCATCTCCCTCTATGTTACAGATAGTTTGGGTGACTTTCTCTTATTCTGAATTATGGATTATTGGAAAGATATTTTCTAATGAGATTTTCCATTACTCAATAATAAATGGGCTTGTAGATCTATAGAATGTAGGTCTTCATTGACACATAAAGGACTAAATGTAAATATTTTCCCTTAAATGTGAATCACGAATCTTGAATAGATTAAATTTATTGTTCATAACTATAGTTAAAATATTCATCAATCTCAGAAATTTTTACAATCGATCATCCATTAAATATTCATCTGCACCTAGTATGTTGCACTCACTATTTATGTGGGTACTCTTATTTTGCGCTATTTTCTAAAATAAGTATCATGTTATGAGAAGCATGTTTCTTTTATAAATATTATAAATCAATATTAATTTTATGTGTTAAAATATCATTAATAAATGTGTATGTCATTAATAATAAATACAATTTTTTTAAATCCTTGACAATTGTTTATAAAAATATTGTTATTAACAAAATATTTCCCCTGGGATGTCAAAAAATTGTGAAGTAAGGACCATTATCATGTACCAGGTTATGAAATGGTAGGCCCAATGAACCTTGTCATAGTTTTTACCCCCATGTACATCTATTCCATAAAAAAATTTAGTTGTTTATAGACAAATGATGATTTTCTTCTAAAAACCACATTCTTGATACTTCATAAGAATAGTAGGATGTATTCATATAAATAATCTTATCGATAAGGTTATTCACAATTTTTTCAAATCATAATTTATAAAAAAACAAAACCTTACATTGAATCAAACTATAGAATTCCTTATTTTTTGACATATCATTTCATTACATTGTATATACAGAGGCTCATTAAATGTTTAGTTTTTGGAAAAAAGGTAAATAATACATGAAAGCATAAAAAACTTCAAATCCACTTGAATAGAATATTATTTGGTTATCACTATGTCATATTACAACATCTCATATCATGGGGACAAACATTAAATGAATGTGTGTGCATAAGGCCTAGTATGGGTGAGCAAGGGAAACAATTTACAAGTGTTCTTGAGATTTATTGGCATGAACAAGAAGAAAGTCATAGTATTGAGAAAATGAAGAAAATAGATATATAATAGTTAATATTACATGAATTTGTACCTATAAATGAGGCTAAAACATTATTTTGAGTCATTAATAAGAATATCAGTATGTTTTATCATCGAGGAGTCAAAAAGTTTACCAAGGTTCATCAACAAGGTATAATAAATCATGTCATCTCTAGATATTACATTCATTATCAAATGATTTTGAGAACTATTTGTTGGGAACTGGGACAATGCAGCGGATGCCGGTGGGCAGGGATTTTAAAAATTTTATGCTTCATCGGAGAGACATTACCCTATCAACTCCGGTGATCTTGTCCCGGCTTGGTCCAAGGATCTCGGTAGTTTCTTAAGGAGCACAAAAAATAAACTTGAACATTTAACTTGTTTAGATTTGACATGTAGGATTCCGGCGATCATTGCTCGAAGACTCCGATTTCGAATCCCTCTAGATCTTCCACACACTCCTCGAAAATCTGTTCGCGCGTCGTTCGTCAAGATCCAGGTGCTAGCGCGGATCTTCGATGCACACTTCAACCCAATGATGATCACCACAAACTAGCATCTTCGATCTATGAAGGCGGAACTTGATGAACATGGTAGTTTGAGAATGTCTCTCTCTAATTCAGGAGGAGAGATAGGCTCTCAATTCCAATGGATTAATAGTGCACAGGGGAGTGCCACTCTCTTACAATATATAGGGAATATATAAAATACACGGTAAGAGTTCTCGGCCCCCGTGTATTAAACAGTCACTATATATATATTATAAATAATTATTTATGACAAATTAAATTATTCCATAAATAATATTTATTATTTATCACTGAACATCAATATATATAAATATATATTACATGATAAACATGAGTCTAACTCGACTTGCACCTCTTGATAATATTAATTGAACCCAAGATATAAATATCTGTCCGATTAATATTTGTCTATGTATTTACATAATAACTCGTAAATACATGTTATAAATAAATTCAACGAATTAATCCAAACATGAATAATAATAGAATTTATTTATTACTTGGTGATCCATAGGTCCTGGATAATACCTAACATCGTGGTGGGCCCACGAAGTCCTATAATCATATTCATCAGAATAGGGCATATTCTCAGAGCGCTGTTGTGTGTGAACTACTAGGCCCTTTATCTCAATAGCAGTGAATAATATCACTGACCTAAAGTGGGGTTTACAACCCATAGAGGTGCCTGTAGAGATAAGGAAAAGTCAAAGCAATGACTGCCTTCCTACAAACACGGTCCGTGTAATTTAATCACTTCGTCTTCGATATCTCTATAAAGCAGAATGCGTACTTACTATCATCATTCGTTATTTTCTTTATTTTTTTGTTGATTTGTCTGGATGTTCATACCTTCCACTACTATGGACATGGATTTAATGAAGGTTCAACAATCCTAATCAACCAGGCCCAAGATATCTCCTCCTAAAATCGGAAGCGACAAATCATTTCTCGATCATTAAATCAATTCCATGCCATTAATGATGTACCCGATATGAACTACCTCACCACGACATGTCGCCATGGTTTTCGTATTATATAAAATGCACGTAATTAAATTTCATTAATTGATAATGATCTCAAGTCAGGAGACCATTCCACATGTCCATATATAGGAATGACCAATGACACCAGAAACATGTGGTGTTCTTATTAATCGGGTATGTCCTCATGATCTCAATAGCTAGAGATCATCAAGTGCAAACTTCATGAGATGAAGTATCAATGCTTATGATCCCCTAGCACCTAATGGCTGCACATCATATGTGTCCTTTCAGAATGATGTAACTAGACCATAGGACGTTACTTTAATATTACTGTAATGGAATCTCAGGGTTCTCATTATAGCCTGGGAGATGCCATAACCATTTTATGCTATAGGTAATCTAAGGACATTGACATTAATAAAGTGGATGCAGATGTTTCTACACTATCATTGAATGATAAACACATGTATAATAACAAACTGAATACATGAAACAGTAATCAAAGTAAAAAACAAGTTGGGTCTAGGGCACCAACTTTCAACCCTCCCACTTTCACTAGAGCCAACTACTAATAGGTTTCAATCCGTTATCCCTGACATGTGAATCATGCTTCTTCTGTGAAATGGATTTAGTCAGGGGTTCTTCCACGTTGTCCTTTGTGGCTACTCTACTAACTGTCACTTCACCACTTTGAGTAAAATACCTCAAGAGGTGAAACTTCCGAAGAATATGTTTTGTCCTCTGGTGAGACTTGGGATCCTTGCCAAGAACCACTACAGCAGTATTATCACAATATACTGGAATAGGGTATGCACTGCTAGGTACCACACCAATGTCTGAGATAAATCTATGTATCTAGACTACTTCCTTTGCTTCATCGGAAGCTACAATATATTCATACTCTGCAGTAGAATCATTAACCACAGCTTTCTTTGAGCTTTCCGAGCTCACTCCACCACCATTCATGAAAAATATGTAGCCTGACTACTATTTCATATCATCATGATCTATCTGGAAACTAGAATATGTGTATCCCTTCACATCTAGTTCCTCATCTAGACACCATGCTTAAAGCAAAGGCAACATCAAACCTAGTACATAGAAAGTCATACATGATAGAACCCACATCTGAAGCATAAGGGACTCTATTCATTCTGTCAATCTCCTCCTATGTTTGTGGACACATTTTCTTGGAGAGATTTTCACAATGTGACATAGGTAAGAATCCTCTCTTGGATTTTTCCATATTGTACATTTTGAGTACCTTGTCAATATATGTACTTTGACTTAGTAAAAGCATCATTTGTGATATATCTCGATAGATCTTGATCTCTATGATGTAGGCTACTTCACCTAATTTTTTAATGGAGAAGCATTAATTTAACCAAGTCTTAACTGACTATAAGACTTGCACCACGTTTCCCATGATTAATATGTCGTCAACATATAAAACTAGGAAAACGATAGAATTCCCTTTAACCTTTTTATAAACACAAGGCATGCTTTAATTTTTGAAAAAACCAAAATCTCTTATGGCCTCATCAAAGCGTACATTACATGATCTTGATGCCTGCTTCAATCCATAAATGGATCTCTGCAACTTGCATACTTTATTGGCATTCTTTGACTTAACAAACCCTTCAGGTTGAGCCATATATATGTCTTCAACCATCCTCCCATTTAGAAAAGAAGTTTTGACATCCATTTACCATATTTCATAATAATGAAAGGCTTCTATTGCAAGAAATATTCTGATGGATTTATGTATTGCCACTGGTGGGAAGGTTTCCTCATAGTCAATGCCTTGACGTTGTCTGAAACCCGTTGCAACCAGTCTTTCTTTAAAGGTATTAACCATGACATCCATGTCTAGATTTTTCCTCAACAACCATTTGCAACCAATGGGTTTCACTTCAGCTGGAGGGTCTACAAAAATCCAAACTAGATTTTGGTACATGGACTCCATCTCAAAATTCATGGATTCTTTCCATGTAGCAGCATCATTGCCTTCTACTGATTCCTTGTAGGTTAGAGGTTCATCATCTTCAAGGATTATTGTGTCACCTGACTCAGTGACATGAAAACCATAATGCTCTGGTTCTATAACCTCTCGCATAGACCTATGCAATATCTGTGTCTCAGGAACAATTTCTTCTTCCACTTGCTCTTGTGGAGATTGTTCCTCTACCAACTCTTGTGCATCTGGAGAATTAACTTCATCGAAGTCAATCTTGCTCCCACTATTTCCAGTAGAAATGTGATCCACTTCTCGAAATGTGGTGTATCTTGCCACAATGGATTTTCTATCTAATGGGTTATATAGGTAGTATCCTCTAGTTTCCTTATGATGAACTATAAAGATGCAATTAGTGCTTCTAGATGCTAATTTGACACTTGGTAAAGTCTTGACAAATGCCTCACACCCCCACACATACATGTATGTCAAATTGGGTTTCATTCCACACCATAACTGATATTGAATCCCATATGTAGATTTAGTTAGTACTCGCTTAATGGTATATGCTGCTGTCTGTAGGGCATATCCCCAAATTAATAATGGAAGAGTTGTATGACTCATCATTGATCAGACCATGTCAAGCATGTTTTTATTCCTCCATTTACTAACACCATTCCAATGTAATGTATAAGGAGGAGTGAGTTGGGATACTATCCCATACTCCTTTATGCGATCAATGAAATCTTGGTTATGAAATTCTATGCCTCGATCTAAGAGAAGTGCTTTTATCTTCTTACAAAGTTGGTTTTCTACATAATTTTGGTATTCCTTCAAGAAACGAAAGGAATCTGACCTATACCCCATTAAGTAGATTTATCCATACATACAATAATCATCAGTAAAAGTGATGATGTATAGAAAACCACCACTTTCCTCTATTATAAATAGACAACATTCATCGGTATGTATTAATTCAAGTACTGCATTGGTACTTTCTCCCTTTCCTAAGAAAGGTGCTTTGGTCATCTTTCCTTGTAAACAAGCTTGACATAAATCTAAGGGTTCTAACTGTACCGAGTCTAGATACCCTTCTTGATGTAATCATAATAATCGCTTCTCGTTTACATGACCAAGCCTGAAGTGCCATATGGGGGTGTTATTTGAGTCATGTTGGATTTTTTTCCTTGATAGCCATTACCGAGTTTTCTAGTTCTAGTATATATAAACCTTTGTTATGATTTCCCATACCATAACATATGTTATCCCTATAAAAGATACAACTTTTATTTCCAAACTTGAAATAAAAACCCATAGTTTCTAAACATGACATAGAGATAATGTTTCTGGTAACAGACAGTACATAATAGCAATGGTTTAAAACAAGAACCAAACCAGTTGGTAAAGTCAAGTGATAGTCTCCCACTGCCAAGGCTGCTAGACTTACACAATTTCCATCTCGAAGATCCACTTGACCTTTTGCAATCATCATAAACCTAAATGGTTCCTGTATATGAATACAAATGTGTTAGCCACATGTCTTATCCAATACCCCACTTTTAGATAAATATAGATTGCATTCAATTACAAAAATACCTGATGTAGAAGTGTCAGCATGCTTCTTCTTCCTAGCTCTGCAATTTATCTTCTAGTGGCCTTTCTTTCCACATCCAAAGCAGAGAGCTTCCATGTCATTAATTTTCCTCTGAATCTTTGGCTTCATGGTAGGATGATTCATTGGTGTTTTTGCCTTGACTTGGCCTTAGACCCCTTTTCCTTGCCCTTGTTTTTCTTGTTCACCATAAGGACAGATGAATTGGTGTTTTTAATTTCCTTATCAGCTTGGAAAACTAAATCCAAAAGATATGAGAGAGACTTTTTCCTATCATTCATATTGTAATTGAAAATTAAAGTCCATAAGCTTGACAGTATAGAGGAAAGAATGAGATCCACTGCTTGTTCATGGATCAGTTTGAACCCAAGGGCTTCAAGCTTCTCAATATACCCAATCATCGTGAGTACGTGGGGACCATCTTGGTGCCCTTATGTTATCCCGCACATATAAAACACACTTGAGATCTCATACCTTTCTTGCCTAGCCCTCTCCTCATATAATTCTTGGAGATGTGAAAGCATCTTGTTGGTGTCATCTTATTCATGCATTTTTTGCAATTGTCTAGACATGGATGACAACATGATGCATTGTACATCATGAACAGCGTCTACATGCTTTTCCACTTATGTTTTTCAATTTTTCTTGCTCCTTGAGGAGGCTTAGCAAGAATTGGGGATTCCATCACATATGACATCCTTTCTTGGCATAGTACTATGAGCAAGTGCTTGTATCACTCCTGGAAGTTAGTACCGGTCAGGATATTTTTATTATCCAAGATCGATCGTAGTGATAAAGTACTAGTGTTGTTAGTGATTTCCATTTTGAATCTACATCAGATAAACATTTAGCAGTTAGTACTTTGTCTTGATTACCTTTTTACATTTTATGATTAATAAATTATTATATCATTTAATTTCTCCCACTATTTTAATGAACATTAACAGCCCTCACTATTAGATTCAGAATACGTTATCTCTTGGGCATTCTAGTGGCAAGGATCCTCAAAACCTCCCTCGTAGTCTATAAGCTAGGGCTACGACACTACATGGAGGGTTTCAAGGTAGGCGCTATGCTCGACAACCACATGTTCATTTGGTTCCTTGTGTAGTTGAGTAATGTCCCAGCCTTTGGAATCTGAACATCATTCCCTCAACCACTTGTCTCAAATGTGATAGAAATTTAGCTAAGGATAATCCATGACTACTCACATTAGTTTAGTCGACCCATTTCACACATGAAAATGCCCTGGTAGTAAGAGGCACTCACAACTGAGGCTGATGAGCACCCAAACACCCGGTTTTGTTTAGATGTCAAAAATGGAAGGAATTTTGGTCTTAATATATCTTTGAGTGTTTTTTTAATTTTAATTGACGAATATAATATTTTTCAATTTATTATGTTCAAATAGGGTTGTGTCGCTCACAACTGAACATGCAATAGAAAAATATTCGTCACAACATTATGCATTTTATTGTGTTTACTATCCTATGTGATCATGCAATAATCATGCAGATGCATAAAATAATAAACTGTGCATAAAGTAAATCATGCATTCCGACTGCTCATGAGAATTCTATAATGATTGATCGATAACTGATCAATCATCATCTAGGGGCATCCATACCTGAGTCGATACATGACTCGTTTTGCTGATGTCCCTAGTGAAAAGCATCCAACTCCTATCTGGACTACAACCTTATCTTGGCCGGGTCTGCCTCTCAGATCGTCACCGAATGAATACAAATATACTCACATGTAGGCAAGGGGGTCTGGGGTACAAATTACAACCAGTGCAATGGACGCTCAGGACTTTAAACATATTTGAATTAAAAGAGAATTCGCAGATAGTCATTTATCTATTTTAATATTACAATCATCACACGCATTGAATAAACAGTTAAATAAATAAATACATTCCAGACATTTAGAGGTTGGTGAATAGCTCAAGACCAGTCTGGTAAAAGTGCAATAAAATTAAATTGCATTAAATTTAAATTATGAGAGGGTGTTCTAATAAATAAAATGAATTCGATTAAATTAAAATAATTTATTTTTATCTGTTCCATTTGTTCTAATTTAATTATAATTCCAAAAAATAAATTAAATTAAACCATTAATTTAAATCTAATGATAAATTAAATTAATATTTTCTGTTTAAAATAATTTAAACCCTTAAATTAATTCCAATTAATTTAATTTAAAACAACTAAATTAATTACAATTAATTCAGTGCAGGGTTACCTCTAGTCGGAGAGGAGTATGCCAGAACTGCGTATCGCCACAGGATGTCGTCCTGGAACTGCGGTGTGACCGCGGCATGACCGCGGCGTTAACACAACGTGACCACGCCGTGGCCGAGGCATGACTGCGGTGTGACCGCTAAAGGATATCGTCCTGGAACAGTGGTGTGACTGCGTCGGGACCGTGGCATCCAACGCATCCTGCGATGGCTATATCTCCCAGTAGCCCACTTCTCCGGCGAGCCGGTGAAGTTGTTGTCTGGTCTGGCGGGGGCTTGAGTCGGCCGAACAGAACAGGTCCGACGTGGAGGAAAAGCCCGACGAGTGCTCGAGGTGGCCGGAGCGTGCCAGTCTGGCGAGGCCCAGAAGAGGAGGCCGATGAGGGTCTGAGGCAGCCGGACGGTGCCGGTCTTGTGCAGCCCGGAGGAGGAGGTCGGTGAGGGTCCGAGGTGGCCGGCGCGCGGGTAGGAGGTCGGCGGGCAGGGTGGTCTGGTAAAGGGGAGGTCGGCGCGAGGACAGTCCGGCGAAGGGGACGCTAGCATGAGGGTGGTCCAGCGAAGGGGAGGCCGGCGCCCAGCTAGAGGCAGCTCTGCTTGGGGTCAGGGCGGCCGGCGCGCACGGGGCGGAGGTGATGAGGCCGACTCGAGGGTGGTCCGGCGAAAATACAAACGGCGCAGAGGTCGGCGCCCGGCCGAAGGCCACTCGGTGTGAGCTGGCCTGGTAAAGGGGAGGGCTAATGTTTTCCCCTCTCTCCCATGCGCCACGAGAGGAGACCCCAAAGGGGTCTCCCTTCCCTTTTTTTGTTTTTTTTATTAAAATCAAGAAGACCATCATTTGGGGTCTTGGTCTTCTCTCATTATATATTTTATTATTATAAAATATAATAAAATATTTATTATATAAAAATATAATTAAATATATATTATAAATATTTTATATTAAAAAATATTTTTGATGCTAAATCTTAATTTGAGATAAACATCAAACGAGCGAAAATTTGTGACTTTGATCTGATAAAAAATTTCAAATGATCGTATCTTGATCATTCGAAATTGAAACGACGCGTTGTCGAATCCGAATGAACCATTTTAACACCCCACAAATAAATTTAATGAATTTTAATATTCTTTACTCAGAAAAACCATGGGCCCCCAATAATACCACTGTTGGGAACAGGGACTACGCAGCCGAAGCCGGTGGGTGGGGAATTTAAAATTTTTCTACTTCATCGAAGTGACACAACCCTATCAACTATGGTGATCTTATCCCAGCTTGGTCTGAGGATCTCGCAAGGTTCTCAAGGAGAACAAAAATTAAACATGAACAGTTACCTTGTTAAGAATTTACGTGTTGGACGCCGACGATCATTGCTCGAAGACTCCGATGTAGAAGCCCTCAACATCGTCCAAACACACACCTCGAAAATCTGCTCGTGTGTCGTTCTTCATGATCTGGGTGCTAGCGCAGATCTTCGACGCACACTTCGACATAGCGATGATCACCATAAACTAGCATCTTTGATCCGTGAAGGCGGAACATGAAGAACTTGCTAGTTTGAGAGTTTCTCTCTCTATAATTCAGGAGGAGAGAGAGGCTCCCAATTCCAATGGATGAATAGTGCATAGGGGAGAGCCTCTCTCTTACTATATAGAAGGAATATCTAAAATACGCGGTAAGGGTTCCTGGCCCCCGTGTACTAAACATTCAATATATATATATTATAAATAATTATTTATGAAAAATTAAATTATTTCATAAATAATATTTATTGTTTATCACTAAACATTAATATATATAAATATATATATTAAGTGATAATCATGAGTCTAACTCGACTCGCACCTCCTGATAATGTTAAACGAATCTAATATATAAATATCTGTCCGATTAATATTTATCTATTTATTTACTTAATCACTCGTAAATACATGTTATAAATAAATTCAACGAATTATTCAAAACTTGAATAATAAAAGAATTTATTTATTACTTGGTGATCCATAGGACATGGAAAATACCCGGACACCGTGGTGGGGCCCACCAAGTCCTATAATCATATTCATCGCAATAGGGTAGATTCTCAAAGCGGTGTTGTGTGTGACCCTCTAGGCACTTATCTGAATAGCAGTGAATAATATCATCTACCCAGAGCGGGGTCTAGCAACCCATTGAGGCCCCTATAGAGATAAGGCAATGTCAAAGCAATGACATCCTTCCTATGAACACGGTTCGTGTAATCTAATCTCTTAGTCATCGATATCTCAATAAAACAGAATGCATACTTAGTTTCATCATTCTATATTTTATTTATTTTATTTTTTGATTTGTCCGGACGATCATACCTTCCACTACTATGGCCATGAATTTAATGAAGGTGCAACCATCCTAATCAACCAGGCCCGAGATATCTCTTCCTAAACTCGGAAGCGACAAATCCTTTCTCAGTCATTCAATCAATGTCATGCCATTAATAAAGTACCCAATATAAACTACCTCACCACGACTTCTCGACATGGTTTACACCTTATATCAAATGTACGTAATTAAATGACATTCATTGATAATGATCTCAAGTCAAGAGACTATTACACATCTCCATAGATATGAACGACCAATGACACCAGAAACATGTGGTGCTCCTTTTAAGCAGGTATGTCCTCATGGTCTCAATAGCTAGAGATCATCAAGTGCGAACTATATGAGATGAAGTCTCAATGCTTATGAGTCCCTAGCACCTAATAGCCACACATCATCTGCGTCGTTTATGAATGATGTAACTGGACCATAGGATGTTACTTTACGATTACTCTCATGGAATATCAGGGTTCTCATTATATCCTGGGATATGCTTTAACCATTTGATGCGATAGGTAATCTAAGGAAATTTCCATTAATAAAGTGGATGCAGAATTTTCTGCACTATCATGGCAAGATAAACACATGTATAACAACAAACTGAATACATGTAACAGTATTAAAAGTACATAACAAGTTGGGTCTAGGGCACACACTATCAACACTATTATGGAAGATCCTTCATATATATGTTAATTTAATTGAGCCACATAAATCATAATAAAAATTTAATAAATAACCCTTATAGGAAAAAAACAATGAAGTTTCATTTCAAGATCATGACATTTTAAAAAAGTGCATAAAATAAATATATTTATGTCATTATTAACCCATGAAAATGGAAGTAGGGTATCATGTATGATAATCCCCAAATAAAATAGAAAATCATGAAATCAAGTTGAATATCCATGGAATGTAATGAGGGTTATCTATTCATAATAAAAATTCATATGAAATAGATTGAAATTTTGAGAAGAAAATATTGCAACATAATGAGTATGAAACATGGTTTTATAAAACATTAAAAATATAGAGGAAAATGTTATCCCATTCATAAAATACTCTTAATAAATTAAATAGATATAATAAATTGGACATAATAACATATTATGTAAATTTGAATGATATACCATATAAATAATAGAACATAAAAGGAAAAGAGATGTTGATATTTTGCTTACCATGATGGGTTTTCCTAATATATGAGGATTATGTCCTTGGGGTGTGAGGACACCCTAGGAAGAATAATTTGGATGTAAAACTATATGTTCATTAGTGATGTTGATTTTTAATGGAATATAAATGGGAAAAATGTGGTTATTTATAGGAAAAGAGAAGGATTTGCTTTTAATTATTTTGGACAACTAGGTGGTGGTAAATGAAAAACCATGGGCATTACCATGGTATTGTAATAATTAGACAAATATTATGTTATTTTAATCCAAAATATTCTACCTGCATTTAATTTTACATATTACATCAATATTATCAAATTTTTAACTCATTAAACATACCGAAAAGCACAAACACTATTTTAATCATTCATGAAAGAATATTGTATTTTATAAAATTCACATAAATTAACCATAAACTAATCATTACATGATGATTTCAAAAATTATATTTATCATATAATAATAATTATCTAAATATGAAGATTTTAATTTTTAAATATAAAAACCTTTATATATAAAAAATAATAGTAGATTGAAATTTCAAAGTGAAATTTCTAAAACTTGAAAAATATATTTTATCCTTTATATTTAAATATGGGTGTGTCAATCATAATATTTAATTAAAATAATAATTATTAATAATACCATTATTTATTATAATAATTATATCTTTTTATGAAAATTAATTTTTCTATCTGAAACTCAATTTATAAATTTGCAATATTTTTAATAAAAACGATCCTAAAATGGAAATACTGGAATAAAAAATTTACTTATAAAAAAGATTTAAATTCCAAATCACTATATTTAACATATAAACCCATATAACATCATAAAATGATCTGAGGGTAAGTTGTGTGATGATGATTGATTCATGGAGTAGATCGTCCTACATCCCATGAGTGGTAATCTCTAATAACATGAATTCCTTCCAGAAGAGATTTAGTTAATGAATAACATGTCGAATCTCGGTTTGGAATCAGTGAATAGAAAATCCATGGGACACTACCCCCTCCCAATCTCTGAAAAATGGTCTTTATACAGAATGAATATACTTGTAGAGGTCATCATTTATCCTTTCTATATGAATTATCCATTTTCATTTCTATTCATAATACAAATTATAGTTTTAAATATTTAAGGAGTATTTTTTACAACGGTCATTTTGACCAATGGTATTATTGACTTACATTCATATAGGGGTGGGGACTTTATGGTCACCTTTCAATTTATACTTTCTTAATTATTCAATATATATATTTTTTAGTATAATATAATATAATATACATTTCTAAGAGAAATGTATCAATCAAAATGTTGGAGTCATTAATGATTCTAAAACCAATATTCAATATATACATTATTTTAGTTTTGTTTCATAGAAAAATTCCACAAAAAAGCTTGAATAAATGTTTTAGGTAAATAGTATATTAATTATTATAATCTATATTTGTTAATTGGGGATAACTCGGAATTAGAAATATCCCAATGTAGAAAATAAAGATATCTTTTATTATAGTAACACTTGTTTGAGGGGGAGACATGATATATGGGGTAAAATAACTAAAACGTGATAAGTTTTATGCTAAAATATGAATAAAATAAGTGTTGATAGAGAATGAAATGATAGTATCAAGGCTAGATATGAGTCTAAAAGTATTGTTACAAAAATTAAATTTTTTATTGAATAATAATATGAAAAAAACATGTGGAGTCTTGTTAAATTTGAAATTTTAGGAGGTGTTAGAGGGTTCTAGTGATGCGAATACTATTATTTAAATATCATAGTGATAACCATTATTTTAAATAATCATGTTTGTCATTACCAACATGATGGTAAAGAAGATGTGTTAGTATATATAATATGGTTTATGACCATGATGAATGATAATGAGTATCTATATTCAAGGATGATATTTTGATTATTGATTTTTATATTATAAAGCTATATAAATTTATTTTATTTTTATATACTAAATGAAAATAAGAGATTGATATACTTCTAAAATATGTTCCAAATCTCTATAAAATAATAAGGAATTTATGATAAATATAAAAAAAATTATTTATATATTCAAGATGGGGATTCCCTATGAATTATAAAAAAAATATTTCACCTTGTGGTTTCACATGTATATAATAATAACATGAATTAAACAGTCAGTATAGCTCACAAAAATTTATCAATATTTCATTTTCATTTATAATTTTTCACATGTGTGATTATGATAATATGTATAAATGATAAAAGAATGTGAAAAGTTCAATTAGTATGAAATTTATGGAATGAAATTTTAGCAATAGAAATCATTTTGATTATTAATGTATTCTCATGTGTTTAACATTTTGATATGATTTGGTAATATTAGGGGGTATATTGATGAATATATTCATATTATAAATTTCACTCACCGAATATCATTGAGTGTGGAGATACAGTTAGAAGTGGATTATGATTAACTGGAAATATAGAATGGTTCTATTGTTGTTTTATATAAAAATTTGGAACATTACATATGATGGGTTTCTATGATAAAAAGAAATTGTTAACACAATTTAAGACAATATAAAACTTATTCCTAAAATCTCCAGGATATGTTTATCCAAATAAATGTATGAAAAAATACTGAAAAATTTGTAACTCTAACTAATGTTGGGATTAGTAAGAATCATCTGTCAGATTGTTTAATTAAGATCCTTAATGAGAAATTAATATGTCTCTTTATCCATAATAAACCAATGGAAACCATAAATATCCAACATTATTGGAAAGGACACTACATACAACTAGAGTATTCTGATATATCTCTGGATAAAGGAAAAAGAATGTAAAATATTAGAGTAAAACATTTGATAGTCTTATGAAGGATTAACACAATAATCTAATTAAGTAACCATATTTATATAGGCCACTGGGATTCTTCATGAGGCATCATAAATTTACTCATTTATTATGAAACTTATATTTAAATATCATGAGTGTATAACATTATATTAATCATAACCATCTCAATCATTGAGTTTTTCTTCATTTAAAATTTTTAATCATTGATAGCTTACATGGATGGGAGACTAAAAAGGTAATAAATTACATTGAGTTTCATAATAATAAGTAATGGATTTAGAATGGATCATACACTACAGCTCGTAATCCAATATGATAGAGAATATCATATAATATACTTTTCTAAGTCATAATTTATATGATATAACCATATTTATGTTACATTCCATGCCTATGTCTCCTCCACTATGACTTGATCAGGTCTCCATATACATCTTGAGTGCCTCCCCATATGGAATAAGCTACTAACTAGAATTATGGGTCTAATAATAATGTGAGAATACTATACACCATGTATCGTACAACCATAAATAATAGTGGATTCCCAATTAATAAAAATAATTTAAATATATCATGAAAATAGAAATAAAATAAAATGACAATAAAATAATATACAAACTCATGTTTTATTAATAAAAATGACCAAACATGTTTTAAAATCACATGACATTGATCATGATCCCTTATTGGCAGATTATGTAGATGAATATTCAACATAATCAAAAGAAATAAAAATCATGGAATGATATTAAAATTTTTATGGATTCCATACACAATTCTATTCAACCATACTCCATATAATCCAACCAAACAACCATATATGTTAGATCACGTTATTTTTACATGAATTGTAACTTTGGAGTCATCTACTGTACCACTTATGGAATGATAATGGTGTGATTAAAACCCAATAGGAAACCACAAATGGTATTTCAAAATATATTCATTCCAAATTTTTTGCATGATAATTTCCCAAGATAAATAAATAAATGCTTAATTAAATAAACCATTTCTTATCCACATACACTATTGTGGATCCCAAGATCAAAATATTGTCTTTCTCAATTTTCTTATTTGTCTAAAATGAATGTTCTCTATCCAATTTCTTTAATATTAACCCACCATGGATCCTTTTCAAAATACAAACACCATGTCATAATCATGTCCTTACCTAGAACATTATTATTATAAAATCACCTAGGATAACTTCATTTTCTACAAGAACATTTCCATAATTTCTCCACCCAAGAATTTCATTGTCTTCGGCAATAAAATTTATAAAATTTTATCACCGATGAAAAAAATTCTTCTCCCAATATTGTTTCATAATATTATTACATATAGAGAACAATGTTATAAATGAAAATATTTTTAGAATATCCACACCCATGGGGGGTAATTCCTTCCTTAAAACCTTTTTAGCAAAACATACCCTATGGGAAGTCATTTTTATCCCATTAAAATTTTATAATATCATCAATATGGTAGAAGCACGTCCAAGACCATAAAATTTACAAAATATCACTACCACTAGGGAAATGCATCCTAGAAATTGTTTTAAAAAAATAACAGAACCCATGATATGATCAAATTTTACAATGAAATATTTGTATAATAACATGTACTAAGTGGAAACATTTCAAATCGAATAATTTTTTTATAATATTAATACCCAGGGGGAAACACAACCATCCAAATATCCTTTTTAGAATATCACCACCAATATAGAACCACATCCCTCCATATAAACGTTTCAGAATATTATCAGCTAGGGGAAACAATATCCATTCATGAAACCCTTTAAAAATATGATCACCCATGGATAGAAACATGCAACTCTAGGTCAATTTTATAATACCATTACACATGTGGATCTACAACCTAACTTATAACTTTTCAAATTTTACTCAACCAAGAGGAACAACATCTATCCTGAAGCTATTTTAGAATATCATCACCATAGGGGATATTCATAATTCAACAAAACCATTTTATAATAAATTTATATAATGATTAACCACATCATATAAATTTCACAATTCATTAACATACAAAGTTATATAACATTTTTAGCATTCCATTTTTTTATTTTATGATGTGATACTCATCCATCTATGGTCTCTGCATATACCTATAGATAGAGATAATATTGTACTCATTTTATATTTATTTTAAATATTTAAATACTAAAAATTTATAAATGAAAGATATTTAAAACAATCTAGTATTAATGGTCTATTATGATATAAAATTTAACAATTATTTACTTATGGAATTTTGACAGATTTTTATCCGAAGGGTATGTTGGGAATAAATTTTAAAATGCTATACTAATTTGATTGATTATATTTTAATCATTCATTAATTTATTTTCTTCAGAATTAACTATAGGAAAAATAGTTCATTTTAATGAAATGATTCACGAAAAATTAAATCATGTTGAATAATTGTACGTGCATATAGTATGGACCCCACATCTGTTAAAAAATCAAATATCTGTCCATACACCTTTACTTGAGGTGATTATAACTAGATATTAAATTCAACTCATAGAATGATTCAATTAGAAAATAAAATGGATATATTCAGAAATTATTGTTGAAAATTAATGATAAAAATTGAAAGAAAATTTAAGTAATTCTGAGGAAGAAAAATACATCTTCAGTGGTTATTTAATATCATCCTCCATACTTTTCCGATAAATGTGATATTTTGAGGAATAATGAAAAACTTATATTAAAAAATGTTTCATAAATACATATATCCTCAATTATTTTATTTCATTGGGCTAAAATACGTATATATTTTTATGATTGTTCTGAAACACAATTTACAGCTGATAAAGAACCATTATCACTCCTAAATCATTAATGGACTTTTATGAAACAATTTACAATTCTATCAATATGAATAATTGAAATAGTTTATGAAAAATAATGTTTATTTGTGATTTATATCTGGGATTATATCCATGCTTTAGTATTTTTTTGATCCTTTTTATATTAGTTTTCACATCCCATGAAACATATTTATCTATTTTTATTAATGTGTGTCCTCTTCTTATTCCATCAACCATTATCATCAATCTATAATCATCATTATCTTATACATATTTCAATACATATATATATTCAACATTCAATGGAATTTTAATAACCCTGTCCTTTGTCTTGGGGGAGGTTTCATGGTATTTTTTCTTATTTTGATTCAATTCAAAATGTTTAAAATATAATTGTGGGGGATGTAGGAGTATTTCACGGGTGGAGTGGTAATCTTGAACATATTAATATACAATTTAATTACTTTTTTTGATTAATTATTTTTACTTTACCTATCATGGAAAACCCATCATATGGTGGATTTGGGTCATCTTAAAGGGATGAAATGGTATATGGTGTGGTAAAGTCTTTTAGTAATAATAATCTCTATTGAGGTGTTATCCTGATTGAATATTAGAGAAGGTGGGGTTTGGAAAGCATAAAGAATAATAAATTTTAAAACTCAATAAATCATAGAAAATTGAATCATTATTTATGTATATCAAAATGAATAATCAAATTCAATTTACACAAAAACATAAATAATTGGGGATCCTATGTTATCTAACCCCAGACAAAGACCGTTCTCTATATTTTCATTATACATTAATATGCATTTAGATCTCATGTTTTCATTGGAATATTTTAATTTTAGGATTTCACGAAACCCCAATACCATTGTTTTCAAAAAATAATAATATGAAAAATAATTTAACTAGGTGAATTAGAATCAGTGATCGAACCGACTATAATGTTCATCAAGTAAGACCACCCTGGTTTTCCTCTACAATACATTAGGAATAAAAAACAAATTTGATTACCTATGGTAGACGTGCATCAATACTAGTGTTGTTTCCAGGGAGATAAACTGTTCTTTCAATACATTATTTGGAATTCAAAAATTTAAAAAATAAATATATTATTTTTTAAAAAAAAATAATTGATTTCATTATTAAAAGAACATAAAAAATTAATTTTCCTTGATGTTATTATATGAAATTTATTTTAATTAATTGAATAGTTACCCATAGATGAAATAAAAACTATTAAATAACCCTTGTCCATGGTTTATTGTTTTATATTATTTTTAGATAGGTGAGGTGATTTTTTAAATAATATATTGGGGACAAGTAATATAATGAATTTTATGGCTGGCCGGAGGAAGGACATTAACAAAATATTTTTTTAATTGATGTCTTGTGAGCTAACCAAGTTCTCCCACTACTTTCCATAATATTATCATGTGGAGAAGGTCCAAGAGGAGTCCCCCTTAGTCTTCTCTGATTTTTCTAAAGAGATGTAAGAAATAGAGGAGTGATACTACCCACCTCCAACTTCTATTTCTCAACTCTAAGAGGTTAGTTTCACTAAGGTAAAGATTCATGACTAAATAACTCAAGGAGATAATAAATTTCTTAACTCAATCATATATCATTTTATTGAATCTAAATTGAGCATCACCACTAATTTTTTGATTTTTTTGATAGAGAAACTTGTATTACTTCCTAGAGGATGTGGTTGAAAATGGAAATTCACCTTTTGAGGAACATTTATACAACCCTAAAAAAATTAATATTCAATACAAGGATTACACGAATTGAAAAGAAATGTTGTAGAAGCCACAATAAAGGAGGTGGTGGTATCATACTTCAACCAATCCCCGCCAAAAATGTTGTACCCAATTGTAAAGGGGTAATATCTGGTGATATATATATATATATATGGAATTCTCCAAAAAAACCATAATTGAGTGAAAAAATGAAGTAACCACATGTGGGGGGATCAAATCCAAAAACCCTAAAACACCACCAAGCATTAGATAGTAGCTGAAATTTTCTTCTTGTCGAAGAAAATATTTAGGTCCCGCATGGGGGATCATACAAAGATTTATCATTATATGCTTTCTATATATTTAAATTTAAATTTTTTTTCATTAATCCATCATAAATCAGAAACCCTTTTTAATTTTTACTCTAAATTACATGATCTTTCTAATTAATTTAGAAATTTTGTTTTGTTTGATCCTAATCAAAAAATGAATCCACAGACATCATATGAAGATGACCAGCCATCATTTACTATAGGAGTTAACTTTTTATATTTACCTTTTAAACTCCATACATTTTTTTCCAACAACATGTTTTGAGCTTTAAAGATGAAATTTAATTACCACACAAGAATTATGTTTACCTGGCTTATCTTGGATACCTGAGTTTCTATTGAATCCCATGATTCTCTAATTTATATTTCAATGATAAATATATTGAATGTGTTAAATAAAGAATATAATTATTAAATTAAATCAAGTATATTGAAATGATGACTGATGATTTGATGGGATTGATTGATCATAAATCGTACTTTGAGTTTTTGGGAAGTGGGAGTTGCTACTTTTAAGGTGGTAATTTTATTAAACTTTTATTTGTTGATATCATTCATTATAATGTGGATAATGTAGTTCATTTATAATAATATTCATACAGATGTTATTTCATGATATTAGAATAACTCTATTAGAATTGTATCATAATAGATAAAAGACAATATTCATGTCAGTTAAATCATCACTTTTCATATTTAATATTAATTAATTGAAAAACAAGAATGAATCAATGTAGAATGTCCCTCATTTTCAGAACATGAAATGTAACATAGATGAAGTAACTATTTACTAGAAAAATGATAAATTTACATTTAAATTTTATAATGGTTTTTATTTGACATTGAATTAAATTTATTTTATTAATTTTGAATTTAAATTTTGGTATCATTGGTGTCCAATGAATTCCATGTTGAGATTTTATACTTCTGGAAATGCATGGTTTCAATGTGGGGGAATTGATTGATCTAATAATTTACTCATTTTGTATGTATATATGTTTTTTATACACTAAAAAATTATCAATTGAGAATATTTAAGATAATATTTTACTAATGTTGTATTTTGACCAAAAATAAAAAATTGTTCAATTCTAGAAATTTTTCAAAATTTAATCAGAAGTGTATTTTGGGCAAAACTGTTATAATTGTAATATAATTCGACTGATTATTTTTTATGATTATTTGAGTTATTTCCTTTATTTTTTTTAGGACAAAGAGCTAATTCGAATGAGACAAGGCCTAAAAATAACAATCATGTTGGACTATTGTTCTGGTGGACATTGTGGACCCCACCTTAGTAACTGAAGCATATGTTGGGACACACAACTTCAATGGATGTTATTAAACATGGATATGAAATATTACAAATTTTTTTTATGAAAATAAATTACATTGAGTTATACCACAATTAATGTGGAAATTAAATGTTATAAATTAGTAGAATATTTCTAGAATTGTTGTCTAGAAAACATCATCCTCAGGGTCAATTCCATTACATATTATACTAGTGTGCAATAGATTTTAAATTTTTAGGATCAATTAAAAATATATTTTCATACATGTTTTATTAAGACACATGTCCCTAAATTGGCCATTTACCCTGGGTAACACATAGATACATTTAAAGGATGTCCTATAACAGAAATTTCAACTGCTGAAGACCCATTCAGACTCTTATGTCATTAAAGGTCCATTATGACACCCTTAGGACACATCCATATTTATAGATAATAGAAAAATAGTCCATTTTAAAAATATAAATTAGAGTGGGAAAATCACGATGATATCCATGCTTTAGGATTTTTTTATTTTCCTTTTATTTAAATGTTCATTTCCCATTTAACACATTCATATTTATTATATTAAAGTGTATAATTTATTCTTCCATCATTATTTTTCTTTAAATTATACATAAATTTCCATCTTCCATCTTTCTATCATGATCTCTATTCACTTTTAAATGGAATGTGACAAACGTATGGCTTAACCATGGAAGAGGATTCACAGTTTTATTTGTTATTTCACAATAATTTATAATGTTTTAAATATATTTATTTTGGATGGGGTAGTATTTTATATGTGATATGGTCATAAACTAAATCATAATTTAAAATTTCATTCCTTTTAATTCACTAATTCTATTTGCATCCTTTTACTTGGTAAAACCCTTTATATTGTGGATTTAGGTATAATTGAAGAGATGAAAAGTCATACAGTAGAGGCAGATCTATTAAGAATTACATTATCATTTGAGGTGTTATTCTATTTGACTATTGGAGGAGGTTTGGTTTGGAACACTATTAAAAATTTTCACAGTCAATAAATCTAATTAATATAATTAATTAATTAGGTTTCACAAAACTAATTATCAAATTGAATTTATAAAAATATTGAACCCGTGGTATAGAACCGTGGACCAATACCTTTCTTCTCTAATTTCATTTTGTATTAATATTAATTATGAATTCAATTTTTCAGTGAAATGTATTACTTAAACAATTTCACAAAACCCAAATACCATTCTTTTAATAAAAAAAAATAATAGTGATTGTACTAAATTTATTAAAATCAGTGACTAAACTGACTGGGATGATTCTCAAGTGAGATGGCCCTAGTTAGCCTCTATTCTACATTAGGAATATAAATTTCCATTAACACCTCCCTACGATATAAATGTGTTACCTTCCTATGGTTACTTTCTTGTTATATAATATGTTTGTTAAAAAAGTTCATCCCCCAGTTAATCTTATAGAATATGTTATTTTCATAATAGATAAAATTCCACTTAAGGAACACCTCATGTTTCCTCCAAAACAATAGATTTCATTAGTTCAACTAATGCCACACTTGATACAAATTTTAATGGATTTATGATTAATTATAAACTATATATGGAATGAATTTGGATATTTCTACTAATAATATCCTCATGGAAATTTATTTATGATATAATAAAATTTTTATTATGTTACTATAACATAAAATAATATACAGAATTTATAAAATATTATACTTAAGGTTAACATTGGTAAAACCTTCCTCATTAATTATTTTTTCCATTAAGATAATATCTACTTACCTAGCCTATGTTTGTCATATGCCTACTAGAAATCACCCAATAATAAGAGTCCAAAACACTATCAAAAGAAATTCAATTGAAAATTATATTTATATATTTATTTTATATATTAATCCTACAATCATTGAATATCCTGTTCTGTGGTTGTTACTAGTGAGTTAATCATCATACAGTTTAACATCACCAAATAGTTAAGAAACTATGTGTTAACCACTCCCATAACACCCCAAGAACATAATTAAAAAACGTCTGTAAACCAATGGAAATCCAAGAGTTAAAATCCTAATAGGATCCCCCAGAGTCCTGAAAAATTAATTCCCCCTTATATTGAGACAATTACACGGGCCCCTCAATGAATATTTACCAATTATCAAAACTACACCTATTGAAATTTTAGGAAACGAATGGATAAGGATCAAAGGATTTATAATGGAGAGGAAATCACCTTAATCCATTGAAAAAACTAATGAATCACACCAGAATTTCTATGTTCAAATGAAATAAAGACTAGGGAAGAGAATTTCTACCTCTTATAGTTCAATGATCATAAAAATAAATAACCCAAATGGGAGTTTCTATTTTAAAATCACATAATACAATAATTCCCACTATTTTAGAAAAAAACACAAATTGGACAATTAATTGTGTGATCAATATGGTTCATAGTGTTATTTCGCTTCATAAATCCGGTGTGGCATGGACCACCAATCATAGTGAGAAAAAAATCCCTAACAAGATCAAAAGGAATAAACATCATGGACTAGGGTAACATTTTGGTGGGATAATTACCTTCATGGAATAATATACACCTAAGGACTAGGCTCTTTATATTAACCATAATTTACAAAGAACATCACATATCAATTTAAACCCCATCATGATTATACCCTATGTTTCATGATCAGAAAATCTTCCTCCATTACTAACCAAAACACTCACGAAAGAGGAACAAATGGAATTTCCTTCCACACACATAGTGAACTATTCCTTCATAGAAATAATTTAAGGAATGATAACCAATCCACATAATTATAACTCTAATGTTATTTTGGTACAATCTAATGGTCACATTTTATCTATCCTTCTTTGTGAATGATTTATTCAAATAATACATGAGGTTTCTCAGTCCCCACAAATAAGAGTCGCAATCAGGTAATGATTCCCTCCCACCATGGCATTACCATATGAGATTTTCAAATACTCTAAAAATATTGAAAATGTGAGGATCTTATCTGTGGTTTGACCCCATTATGAGGATGTTATACCTACACGTGATAGAGGTATCCCATTTTATATGAATTATCTTTAAATAATGAATCACTACACATATGATAAACCAATATATAATAAATTTCCCTATGGTGTGACAAAACATATGTAAGGAAGAAATTTTATCAAAAAACCCTAAAAAATCCACAATTCAATGACACACACTAGTCATAGAATTTCCTCATGCCTCTCATTCATTACATATTAGTCACTATTATAGACTATTGTGTGGCCCAAATCAACCCATCATCATGGCATGGCCCACTACCATCACAACATAATTAACCTCCTATATCAAAATTCAATAAAAGGACACCTCAAACCTATCCCCACTCTGACCATAGAACCCAAGGTTCATATTAGGCCGCTGAACACAAATAAATTCAAGTCATCAAGATGTTTTAACTCTCAAATCACTATCTAAATCCCAATTCACAAAATATTCCAGTTTATTGGGATAAAAAAACAAGTTTTTCAATAACATATAAGAACACATGTCATTAAAAACAACCAACCAATATTATTCCATTACATGATAAGTTTATTTTTGAATCATCATTTAAGAATATGGAACACCAAGACCAAATGTAAAAACTAAATCCACTATTTGTGACTAGGAATTATTTTTTAACATTGAACTGAAATGAACTCAACTAATAAAAACCTAACCATACAATTCCCTATAATAATGAATATTTTCTTAAACTACATTATGATACCCCATTTAAGATATATTTGTTATATATACCACTCCAACCATCAGCGATCATTGGTTGATCTTTCTAGTCTATATTATATCATCCATCTATAAAATTAACTATTGATAATCAACTGAACACTATCAACATAACATGAAATTTCAATTATGAAAAAATAAATATAAAATAATGTCTCTACCAATTGAACTTATATTTGGGGAATATATAACCAATTTCATTCAATAAACATGGGCAAAACACCTAACAATTTACTAAAATTAAACACTTGTCATACCACCAAAAATTCAACACTTGTTAGAAACAGTTGGTCTTCAAATATACTATCTCAAACCGATTATCAATATAAAATACAAATATATTTGTAATTTCTATTTAGAATGCATAATATATTCATTTTCCTTTACAAAACATCATAAATTTGAAGCCTCGTACTTGTTGGGTTCGTAGACACATCACTCTCACAATACACTAAAAATAGATCAAACCAATTACATGCACTTCGATCGTCTATGGTATGAACCCCACCATGTAACAATCCATATCACACATCAGTGAAAAATCTCCTACCCAATAACAAGTTTTAGTTGGATACTAATAGTAATGATCCCTTTAATATTTCTCAAATAGGTCAACTTCCAAAACATTGATCTAATTTCCAATGGTACATCAGTGCCTCAAATATTTTAATTACACTCTACTAAAATATACATTAATAGACCTAGTCCTATTGTATTAAACTCAATGTTCTGGATCCTTATCATTATCCCATGGATCTCACATTTCATCCCAATATAGGCTACGCCATGTCTGGATAACAACACTAAATTTTACTAATATCTCACTCAGTCTAGTTGGTATACTCCCATATTCTCATTTTCATCATGCCAATAACTCTTTCACAGAGCATTTCACAAGTCAAAATGGTCATCATACACAATTTAAAAATGGATGATATCCCATATACAACATGATTTAATCATCATGACATATCCATAAATGCATGACCATCTATTCCTTACAATATAGAAATATAGAGACCTTAACATGTGATTTAGTGTTATTAAAATGCACTCATATTTATAAAATTAAAGACACATGACTATACCATAAGGGTATTTCATACTCTATCAAACATTAATCATATCATTTTGTTTCTATAACATTTATTCTATTCATCAATCATAAAAAAGGGTCAAATACCATTCCACCCACATATTTCATATCATTTACATCCACATATGGTCCTCACAATGCATATAAATAACCCAAAATGTTATAACGTATAGAAACCAAAGTTAACATTGATAAATTATTCCGTAAAATATACTCACCTATCAAATTTCTTACTCCAAAATGGGTCTATAATGTCCAAACAGGTGCATCCCTAAATATCCTACTCACTATGTACGAATGTTTAAACCAAATTAAATGTTCATATTCACATATTATCATGAATTATGATTATGATTAACTTTAACTAAATGATGCATTCTCCTTATACATTACATTTCCCAAAACCCACCAATTTTGTAGGTTTCTCAGGCCATTTGATGTCAATCATACCTATGAAATACAAATTATACCATCTTTGGTATACATTTAGGTTACACGAATCCATCTTACATTTTTTTCAAAAAATAGATCACAAAAAATTACACATGGTAATGTAATATCTGTCAAAGATTCCTTTCACTCGTTCCCAACAAACATTATTACCAAAAACATGTACAAAATAAGGCATTCATGCTAATGAAACCCTATCAGGCCACTAAATTCAAGCCACCTCATATCAAGTAATTTCAATCTTAGCCTCACACACTTAGTGTGCAAACTAAATATAATACACATATTTTTTTTTCAAAACAATAAGAAATACAATTTTTCACATCATAATATATAAGAAAACTCAAGCTTATAATAACATGTATTTTTACTATTTAAATGTTACTGTTATAGCCTAGTCGTTAAATTGGAAGAAATAATTAGTATTAACTATAATATGTAATATGTAATTGTCATGATAATTTCTAATGTTTTATGTAATTCTAAAAAAACAAGCACTCTATATTTAGTAATGTCATTTTATTCTTCAAAAATATATTTTCTTCAAAAATAGGTTTTCTTGTTTTTAATGTGTGAAAACTATAAATAAATTTGGAAATTTTAAAAATTTATTTCAAAAAAGGAATTCCAATTTTTAATTAATAATTTTAAAATTATATTCAGATTAATTTTTTATAAATTTTAGAAACAATTTATTATACGATGAATAGATTGCAATATTTATTGTTATAAAAAATTGTCTTTTATTTTTATATCTTAAAACGTAAAATAAAATATTGTATTAGTTTTAGAATTTATTTAATTTATTTTGATTAATTCTTTAATGTTTTATAAATCTATATTATTTATTCATTATTATTAAAATATTTTTTATTTTAAATTGTAATTTTTATTGAAAACAATTTTGTACTTTGTTTTGTATGGTTGTATTTAAATTAAATTCTAAAATATATATATTCTGAATAAAAAAAGTGGAATCCATATTGTGAATCAGTTTTTCTAAATATATTCAAATATGAACCTTATAGTTTTTATCAATATATACTATAACATTTGTAATTCGTGTAACCTTTTTTTCCTGATAAATTTGAATTGCATCGTTAGAAATTTGTGTTACCACTATAAAGGGTAAATATGGTATCCAAAATTAAAAAAATGATAATGACATTAAAATTATGCTAAAAATTCCTTATTTTTATTTTATGATTATATTTCATCAATATTCATCCATGATTTTGTTAAATGGATTTTATCAATTTGTGAAGGATTGTAACCATTATAAAATTTTATTTAAAGAAAAGTCAAATATGTAACACCCTTCTATTTGGTAAATGTAATATTGATAGAATCGGGATTAAAAATTGATCGGTTTGGTTAAGAAATACTATTTTTAAATATAAAATATTTTGTTAATCATCATATTTTTTCAATTTTTTATTGAATTAATATATTCCTTGTATGATTATATAACAATTAAACAATAATTATTTAGTTAATATAAGAAGAAATTAAATGATATTAAAAATATTAAAATAAATATAAATTTAGAAAATTAATTTGATCCATGAATATAATAGATAAAAGTTTCATTTAGTATATAATAAAATAAATTTCATAATTTTACATATTGTCATCATGTTATTAAATCCAAAGTAATGAAGAGTTCTAAAATTTTTCATTAATGATATTTTATAATAATTATTAATTTTTAAAATAATATAAAATTTAAAAATTCCTAGAACCAAATAATTTGTTAGGATATTAATTATAATATCATTGATGGTAAATTTATGTTCCATTTTCAATTTATATTATCTATCATGACCCTCAATGTGTATAAATCCATGTTGTGATGGTAAATGTGAATGAGATAAACAATGGGGTAAAACAAAATGATAAAAAATAATGTGATAAAAATGTGTAGATATTTTCTTGTATAATGTTTCATTAACCCATTTTCATCTTTAATTATAAATAAATCATTTTATATACATTTAAGAATGATATTAATGGATATTAATTTATTTTAAAAAAAAAATTAAAAAATTACCCCTCCCATCTCATATAAAAAGTAGCCTATTATTCCATTGGCATCACACATAAAAATTATTTTTTTCTATAATTTTTTTCATTAAAACATTAAAAAGATCCCTCCACAAGATCTAGAGGCCATATTTATGGTTGAATAATAACTTTAGTAGTTTTAAGATGTTATTCAGTTGAGGTTGTCCAATGAAAAATTATCATTCTTAACCAAGTGTTTTTTGATTTATTACTTATTCGTCATCCTTAAAACACTATTAGAAATTTATTTATAACAATAATAGTATATTATATATACATGAATTTTTTTATTTTAATGGAAGAACATATGTCCATCTCCTCTTCCCTAAAATTGGAAATAAAATCATCATTCAAGTGTGCGATATACTACAGCCTCATGAACCAATTTAATTTTTTTTTCTACCACTGTGTCTTATGGATTGAGAATAATGACGGAAGTTCTATTTATATATTATATTCAAGAAATATATATCATTATTAAAATTTAATATATCATTGACCTTCTTATCTACTGATTCATATAGAAATGATAATGTCATTCATACGTACTTATTGACTACCACCTCCACAAAATGATGTGATTGGTTTTTCATCACCACATCACATAGATAATATATAAAAGTATATTTAATGACGTAATATTATAATTATGATATTTATAAAATTCTATAATAATAAAATAATAAATTCTTTTTTCATAATGATCATTGAAAAATGGAATCGTTAATCATTCATAGAAACAACCAACAGTCTCAATGATTGTAACATAGTTTATTTTAAATAAACATATTTTTAGACTATTTTTAAAAATATAAATTATGTAAAAATATGTAAATTAAATATTTTTTATTAATATGTAGGTAATTTAATAATTTACTTTCTAACAATATTCAACCAACTAAAGTAATTTCTAACTATGGTACAAATATCATAAATAAAAGTAGATGTGAATTTAATTGATTATGTAATTTTATATAGAATGATAGTAAATGAAAAATTGAAATAATGACCAAGGAAAAATATATTAAGAAAGTTGAAAATTAAAAAACAATATTTATGAGGATAAATAATATATGTAACTAGTCTGACCTAAATTAAGGGAAATTATTTTAAAAAAATCCACTTTTAATCTTCGTCTTTCAATAGTTTTTTACAAAATTCAAAAGCAATGTATTCATTACATATAAAAAATCATAAAATTTCCCAATTTCATGAATGAACAATTTAATGATTTTTTAATTATATTGTTCTATGTTTCTTTTAATTTAAAATGTTCTCTCTATTATGGGTATAGTTCTTTGATTTAATAAACATGTATTTTTTCACTTTTATTATTTTTCATTGATTTTCAAAAAAGAATATTTTTTTTAAATTTTTTAATTTATTTAACAAATAAAAAATATATGTACTATTTTAAGGTCTCTATGAAAAATAACTTCTCCCTCCACTATAAATGTTATTTTATGTTTAGATTTAACTAAAAACTTTGATTCTTTCATCAAATAAATATCCTCCTTCCAATTTTCAAGGTATATTTGTATTGAATGTGGGGTTTTAAAAAGAAATTTTTTTTATATAAAAATATTTTTAATTTGGATTTTAATGATTTTTTCAATGGTTTTATTCATGATATAGTCCATGGAAACTTTTTATGAAGTGTAGGGCCCCATAATATATCATTGGGGAGCTCGATATAGTAGATACAATGGTTGTACTTAGATACCATCATGGGAGCCGTTTATATCTTATCTATTGGTGCATCTAGATAGAACTATAATGAATTGGGTAATTATTATGTAATATAGAAAAATAAATTTTATGTAGGTAATATAGCTTTTTTTATGGGAATGGGTTTTCAAATAGAGACATCCTAATGAAACTACATGTCTTTTCTATTCGTGATAATGTTTTCCCTAGAAATTATTAGATATTCAAAAACTACGGTATTTCTATTATTGAAAAATTATACTATTTTAAAATAAAATTCTGTATTTTTAATTATAAAAATTCATTTAGATTCATTTTTTTCACTAGACTAATAGGTTTCATTTCTAAATGTACCTTACTAATATTTTCATGCCTATCAATTAGTTTTAAATTATTTTCACCTGAAATACAGATAGGTATAGGAAATCAATTATTCTTGTTAAAAATCATGAATTTATTTCAAAATAGAAAATAATTTTTTATTATAAAAACGTAATATTTTGAAAAAATGGATACTCAGTAGAAGTGTCCCCTTTATAATATATTAGTTTTTTATGTAATATTTAGGGCCTATATCTATAGTATCTTATCCTAAGTTTAATTTGGGAATCTATGAAAGTGACATAATGTTAACACACACTTAAATATATTATCTTTAAGTAATTTTACATAGAGTAGTTATCGAAGAAGGGTTTATATAACTATAGAGGGTTCGATGTTATTTTAACATAATATCAATGTCCAATATAAAAAAAGGATATTAAGTTATAATGAATTATGGTTATTTGGATACCATGTTTAAAGATATATAATAATTTATCATCATTATATAATGGATTAATTTTATTCTATTGTTATTATTTCACTATCATTTCTGGTTTAGTAAATGGAAGGATATAATAAGAAATAATGTATAAATTTATGTGAATGGAAATGTGGTGGTTGTATGAAAAAGAAACTAGACAAAATTTGAAATATAGGGATACATATTATAGATATTACTAACTATATATAAATATCTGTTATTATCAGTATGTAACTTGGGGAGTTTCCCAAATCATCAAATAAGATAGTAGTATATATCACTACATGTTCAGGATGTAATGATCATAAAAGTAAAAAAGATTCTATGACTTTAGTGTTGTGAATGTGAAAATAAAATACCAAGTGAATTTTATAAAAAAGTATTGATGTTTTATATGTTGTAAAGAATGAAATAAATTAATAATCATTTAAGGAAAAATGAATTATTAAATTGACACTTTGATGGGGAATAATTTTATTTCTAAGGTATCAATAGCGTGTTTTATATGTAAGGAGTATGTTAATTATGAAAATGAATTTCCTAGCGGGGAATCCAAATAATCAAAACGGTTATTCCATATATATGAATGATTATAAATGAATAATTACATTATTTTTTATGATAAGGAAACTCTACAAGAAATTTGAAATGTAAAAATTATATAATGGCATATTTTTTGATATTATGGAATCGTAGTGCTCAATTCATTTTTTTAATTGTAATGAAGTATTAATTAATAGGGTAAAAAATCATACATAAATTATTATAAATAATTTGAAAGGATTGAGTTTTCTACATATAATTATTAACAAATTTATATTAAAGTATGATGATTATAATTAGTACTCCTTTTATGTTTTATATGAGGGAAATACAATGAATGATATTTATTTTTTTAGTTATATATATCCTTTTAGTTTAACATGTGAAACTGTTATTTTAGGTAGAAATGTGTAGTCAATTTTTTTATATAATTTTAAAGGTATGGATAACCTTATGTTTCTATATGATATTATTTTGATTTAATTAAGAGATATTAAAATTCTACATATGAAAATTAAAAGGTACGGGATAACCGTGGAGGATAAAACAATACATTAATAGTGAATATATTAATATTAAAATTGATTAATTTTATCACATTTATGTGAATCTTATATGGGTTATATTAATATATTTTCATAAAAATAAGTACACTGGGGTGATTAACCACCAATTTCATTGGCTATGTCTAAAAGGCTTCATACCACAACAGAAGGGCGACAATTGTGCATCACCCACCACTAGACTATGTGAAGTCTGAATTAGTATCACATTGTTTTTATTTATTAAATAATTATAAAAAAAATAAGGGTTATGTATTTTTAGAGAATATATGGTTCATCAGATTGATAACTGTTATATTGAAACTGATTTAGATATTATTAGTTTATTATTATTTTGGAAGAAGCTAACTATTTTTTGATCCCAATATGATTAAGGTAAACATAATATTTTATGAATTTATTTGAGGAATAAATGTTTAATTATAGTTCTGAGTAAAATATGAATTTAATTTTACATTATTTTGAATTATGTTATTTATAGAAATGATTATGATATCTTGGATATTTTTTGATTTTGGTCATTCCAATTTTTTTATGAGACGATAAGAGTGAAATATGTTATTTTTAAATAAATATTAAATTAATATTTGATGATTATTTGAATAATTACATATGAATTTTGGGTTTCAATATTATTCTAGAATAATTTTATGTATAGTTATTTATCAAATTATCTATGTTGGATTTTTGGTACTACTATTGAATTATGGAAAACATAGTTGTTTTTATTCTTATAAAGGATTATTCATTTTGAAAATTATCTTAACATTTTATACCTATTTTAAATTTGGTTAATGTGTAATGGTAGTATTATTATGTTATTAACTATTTGTGGATTATTAGAACTGTTATAATTTGATTCTTGTACTTCAAGAATAAAAAATTGATTCTTTAAAATTCTTTAATTGGAATATAATATGAGTTTTTTGTTTAAATTGATTTAAAAAGAAATAATTATTTAAAAGTAAGTTTATTTCATTACGATTTACATATAGATGGTAAATTAATTCCTCTACTCCAAGAAAATGATCTTGAAATAAATAAAATTTTCAGTTTAACTTTCTACATAGGAATTAATAGCCTTTTAACCCATCAATGTTATTTTGTTTTGTGATAATTATTTTTTCCATGATATTATTCATTTTAGCTATTTATCAGTCATTTACAACTAGGGTTTTCATTTATACCAAATTTTTCACCCCCCCCCCCAATGATTTTTTCCTACATATAGACCTAGTTATGTTTAATTATAGGTGACCCTCATATATTATTTTACCCTCTTTTTATGTGGATGCTTTATTAACACTTTTTATGATGTGTGAATTTGAAAAAAGATATTTTAAACATTATGATCACTTGTTCTGAAAAAAATAGAAACAATTGAGGAAAAATTTCTAAATTTATGGGGGAATATAATATTCCAATATTTTTTTCAAAATGATTACGGACTATGTTTGATAGTGTACAACATACACGGTATGGAGCTTAAACAAATAATAAATTATTATGATTTTAATGTTGTTTCTATACCCTCGCCATTAAATTGATATGAATGAATAGTAATAACAAAAATTAAAATATATAATGGTCTTACTTAGTTCTAATTTATTAATTAATTCTTTTTAAATAATCGTTGTACTTTTAGTAATGTCATTTTATTTATAAAAAACAGATTTTCTTTAAAAACAAAATTTCTGGATTTTAATGAGTGAATATGATATTTAATTTTAGAAAATGTTGAAAATTTATTAGAAAAAATGAATTTCATTTTTTAATGATGAATTTTAAAATTATATTCAGAATAATTTTTGAATTTTTTTTAATGATTTCCTTTTTTAGTGATTACTGAAAAATACTTATTTCTATTATGAATTGTTTTTAATTTTTAATTATTTACAAAGTCAAAATCTATTTTGGAATATTATTAATATTTAATAAATTCCATTTGATTTATATTATTTATATAAAAAATTTTAAACTGATTTATTATAATATCTACTATTAAAATATTTAATATTTTAAAACCTCGTTTTTCGGAAAAATAGGTAACCCTATGTTTTTTTAGTTTGAAATTAATATAAATTTTGTTATTTATCTATTTTTTTAAAAAAATTAATTCTAAATTTCAATTAGTTTGTATTACTTTTTAAATTAGGATACTCATATTTTTTATCAATTTGATTGGTAACCTCAATAATTTTTATTACCATCTTAAAGGGTTAATAATGTAATTATTGTTAAAAAATGTGACATAAATTATAAAATTCCCCAACACATCATTTAAGTTTATTATAAGATTATATATCATCAACAATCATCCACTATTCGGCTATAAAGCCATTTTTCCATGTTGGTATGATTGTAAAAATTATAATATTTTACATAATGAAAAGTAAAAAATGTCAAACTCTTATTTTTTTAATAACTATACTATTCATAGAATAGGGTTAACTAGAAGATGGGTTAAGTTATAAATTTACATATAAAATAAAAATTATTTATCTTCATCTTGGAATTTAGATTTTAATTCTTTGTGAATTAATATGTATCTTAAAGTGTTACACAATCTTGACTCACTAATTATTCAATTAATATAAAATTCGAATAAGAGATAATAAATATTATAAAATATAAATAAATATTTATAATTAATGTAATCTAAAATTTTTATAGATGAAAATTAAATGATATGAATATAATAATGTAAATTTTAAGAAAATTAATTTTTTTTTCAATATGTTATTAGTGTTAATGTAATGAATAGTTCGATAATAAATACTGATAATATTTAATAATATATAATACATTAGTAAATGATATAATATTCAAATAAAATTATATTATTCCAAGAGATTAGTATATGGTTAATAAAATCAAACTGGGTAATATTATTGTTATTTTTTCCATTTACCATTACTATTATTACACTCTAAGAGTAAGAGTCCATGACGTCATGGTAAGTGTGAAAGAGGTTTATTGAGTGTTAAAAAATGATAAGCGTAAAAAGGGGATAAAAATTTTACTAATTTCAATTTTATGAGATGTTTTATGCCCAAGGAGTTCTTATGTTACAAATTAATAATTTTTTTCCATTTTTAATTGAAAATTAATTTATATTTGCTTAATATTTTGAGAAATTAAATTAGTTCCCCTCCCTTCCATTAATAATGGGAAACACTTATTTCCAACACATCACAAATAAAAACACATTTTCATCATAATATATCAATAAAAATCCATTCCAAAAATCCCTCCACTTGTTCTAGATGAATTATTTATGTTAGAACACCAACATAGATATCATAAGTTGTTAAGAAATGGTGGTTGTCCAAACAGAAGGCATCGTATTTAACCGCATATAACAGTTTTATATATTTATCCACCACCATAGGTGATTAATTAATCCTAATTATATAATAAAACTAGTATATTACTTATAATTATGTGTTTTTATTTTTTTGTAACAACATATATCCATCTCCTCATACACCATATGGGAAAAGAAACCATCGTTTGTCAGTACGGTGGACTACCACATAATGAACTGATAAAATTAATATTACATCATTGTATCTCAAGGATGTACTATAATGAATTAATTAATGTTTATATATGATATAAATGGAATATTTGTCATTTTAAAAACATAATATATCATTAACCTTCTTACATTTCGAGTTAATGAAATATATTAATTTTTTTCATAGATTTTTGTAGACTACCAACTTCATGCAGCGATGTGTTCCATTTGTCATCCTCCAAAAAAGTGGATGAAAAATATAAGTATATTTAAAAAATAAATATGAAAATAAAAATATTATTATCACTAATGATATATACACTAATACTTGCTTTATTTTTATAATGATCATTAAAAATGGAATTGTTACTCACGCATGTGTATGACCTACTATACCAATGATTGTGACATGGTTCATTTTTCATGATCATATTTTATAATTGATTTTAATGGTATTATTTATGTATAAAATTAATAATTATTTAATTTTAATCATTATTGATATGGTGGAATAATGACCTATTTTTCTATAGTCAACCTTCTTATGAAATTTCTGACTTCTGATCTGAATATCACCATTACCAACCGACGTGAATTTTATTGATTATGTAATTGTATAAAACTTGGTATTAAATGAAAAAAATGAACAATTAACATGAAAACTGTTCAAATAAATTAATAAATTTAACTTATCTTTATTACAATGAATAATAAAAATCATACATGGTAATTTAGACTCAATGCAATGAGCTTTCTGTTTTTAATACACTTTTAATGTTCCTATTTAATCCATATTTCAAAAATCCATAATAAATGCATTTTTATTACATAAATAGTATAAATGTTATTTTCCTATATCATCATTACATAATGATTTAATTTTTCCTTTATAAATTTCTATGATTATTTTGATGTAAAATTATTTCTTTATTATCATATGATACTTTTTCGTCAAACAATGAGAATGATTGGGAGACTTATTCCATTACTATGTTTTTGGAGTTTATATAGTGGTTTTTGAAAAATAATAGGTCTTAGGGATGTAAAATGTAAATGAATAATTCATGTTGAAATTTATGAAAATATTTCATAAATATAAATCTTTTATTATTTTAATATTTAAATATTTATAATAATTGGATACTAAGTAAAAGTGTCATAATTATATTATTTGGGTTAGTTTACTAATTTTTTTGAACAAAATCTATAATTATATAAACCAAAACTACTTTTGGGTATGTAATAAAGTTAAATAATGATTAAATAAAGTATAATATTTGATGTTTAAGGTTGATTCCTTTCACTAACCATGCATCACACACATCTTCATCTCATAAATTCAAGGCTACCAAGCTTATTAACTAGTTGAACCTATCTCATATGAATTTTAGATCTATTACACAACCAATGATTCCATCATAATTTTTATTCAATCTCTATCAAAACGAAATTCCCAACATCACTATATCATATACTTGGTAGCACTATCACAATATCAAACTCAAACACAAGTAATCTGTCCATGATTACCATATCTAAATGAAATCATTTTCCAAGGGTAAAATATCCCTCATGTTACCCTTATACATCACAACTAATATATAACCATTATAGAAATGTTACTAATACTCAATTATTACCCCAACTCACTAATAACCTATGTCACATATCCACAACCCTTTCCTTTCTCACAAATCTAATAAGAAAAATAACTCATATTTCGAAGCTGATGGGGTAATATCTACACTCCAATATCATATATTTGACGAAAACTCACATATTAATAATCATACTCTAGGGTTGTCTTATATATACATCCAGAATAAAATTCTCAACTCAAATACCCCATCAATGTTACTAATCCTCATTGGGCATCCAAATATCTAGTTACCCCATCAATGACCATGGTCATGTCCTCATGCATATAAGAAATATATCGATATGAAATGTCATGTAAGAAAATATATAATCCTCTTTTATTTTATGTCGGATTCCTAAAATATGATATTTGGGAAAATGCCATATTCGTTATTATTGACACATTAAATAACCTGGACTAGTATTTTTTCTTTTTTTTAGAATTAATTTCACAATCAAACACAAATATTGTACATGTCATGTAATCATATGTTCATGATATGATGAACGTATGGATTCATTATGCTATATTGATCCTAGGGAAAATACATTAATATATAAATTAAAATGATAATTTTTTTTAAGAATAAAACATACTATAACATAAAAAATGTATCCTAATTATTCTCTCCCTAAAAAGATTTAATTTAACTCATGAATGTGCATTATAAACACAAGAAATAATGTCCATCAATATTTTTGACTGACCTATATCTATATACCAAATACTAAATTTTATTAAAATATAAACAAATCTATAACACAACTTTTTAACATAATCACTCTAATTCACCTCCATTGTGAAAAATTCAGGTCACCATATACCCAAGGTGTGTCAACCCATATGACAATGGATAATGACTAGAAAATAGTATCTGATAATATCTTGTAGATAATAAGCCTCGTTGTTTCTATAACAATAAATTATATTTTAGGAAGCATCAAAATCATTCATCTGAATAGATTAAAAAAACTGACATCATGGTATGATACGAACAAGAAAATATAATACACCATACTATATAATTGAGAACATCTATTCATATATTATAAGAACATGGAAACAATAAGATCCATTATGGGTAGATCATGCACATAAATATACATAATTATTAATAGTTATAAAAATGTGAAAAGAATAGAATAAATTTCATTAGTCCTTAATCATTCACATCACTCATATTCTCTAAAAGATAACATATCAATTATTTTTCACAATGCACATTATATTATATGAACATAAAACCACAGATCATGTCTTGGTTGAAATGGAAACCATATAATGGTTTGATTATTACTTAATAGGCTAAAACTAACAGTTTCCATAAATATATCCTACCAAATTGTGTGCATGATGCTTTTATAGAATGAGTAATTGAATGCACTAATAAATAAACAAATGTATCCATGGGCACTGTGGTGAATCTCAATATAATCATCATCATATTCATCCAATTATAGATGTATTAGAACATGAATTTTATTCACATAAAAGGATTATTAGTACCCCACCCCAAAAACATTTCAGAATATATCCAACCATGGTAATCCATGTCTTCCCACAAAACACTCATAGAATATCAAACTTTTGTAGGAACGATATCATTCCATTTAAACTTATTTATATTATAATCACTTTTGTCTAACCACAAAATTTAATAAAGATGTAATGGACTGAACCTTGGTGGTCAATTCGTATGCAAAAATCAGGTGTATGAGGTTTTTCGGGAGGTCAAGGTCACTTATCCACAAGACATTACCAATTTCCATTTCATTGAACAGTTCCATCTATGAACAGTTCTAATAGTAGATCGTTGTGAAGATTTCATTAGTAATCATCTCTGAATAGTGTCATCAGTGTCCTTCTATGAATAGTGACATTGGTAAACTTTTGTGAATAGTTTCATGGGTGACCTTATGTGAATAGTGTCATCGGTAACCTTTTGTGAACAGTACAATGATGACCTTATGTGAACAGTGACATTGGTGACCTTATGTGAACAGTGTCATCGGTGACCTTCTATGAATAGTTTCATCTGTAACCATATGTGAAAAGTGAAACAGAGACCTTATGTGAATAGTGAAATATGTGACATTATGTAAACAGTGTAATTAGTGACCTTCTGTGAACACTGTCATCGGTAACCGTATGTGAACGGTGCAATGGTGAGGTTCCAACAGTGACCTTTTTTCCCTTATCCAAATTTTGAATTAATGAATCGTGTTTCTAGAACAGTGAGAATCCAATGGTGACCTTTTTCCATTGCCAAATTTTGAGGTCATGAATAGTGCTTCCAGAACTGTGAGGTTCCAACGATGACCTTTTTCCTTAGCCCAATATTGAGATCATGAACAGTGTTTCCATAATGGTGAGGTTCCAATGGCGAGATTCGTGACAGGGTTTTTCCTTTTCCAAATTTCGAGTTGATGAACAGTGTTTCCAGCTTCCTACTGTTTTTCCACTTTAACGATTCCATTAACGTAAAACGCTTTTAAAGCCTTGTTTTAAGGACTCTATGGCTGATTCAAAGGCAGTAACTCCAATATTATTTTCTCCTAATGGCTCAGGTTGTTTTTACATGTCCAAAGAATGGGTTTTAATGTAATCCGCTTTCAAAGGAAAACTCAGCGTATCTTAATCCAAAACTCCATTAAATCTTATAAATGGATGATATATCTTCCTCCCTATTTATTCCTCCTTGTTCTTGAGATTGAGATGCTTGAACATACCATTTATTCTTGTAAGAGTTGTGCAATCAAACATTCCTCTATGGATTGTTCTCTCTATTTTGATGTAACCAAGAAATATTGATCAGTATTCGATATAAGTTGTGATCTATCCTAATTATTTCATGTTCATATCCTTCTTTCTCCTTTCCATTTTTATTGATTTTAAACCCATGATCTTAATAGTATTTTCTTGGGTGTTTACTGGTGTGGTGTTTTCTATGCTTCCTTGGGTGGATACAGTTGTCATAGGGGTAGGATACCAAAAACCATTGTGCGAATCCCTATCGTATAAAGAATGTCATGAATTGTTTGAGGTAGGGTATTCATTGCTTCCTTCTTCTTTCCTGTGAAACTGTATTGTTAGCATTTTTTATCCCACTGGATCACAATGGAATTGACATAATAAATATTTAAACTAAATAAATAAATTGATATATGTCGTATGTTATTGCCTCTTGTATTTCTAGATAGTGTGATATCAAATCATTCTTGTTTATCTTTTCATTCTTGATGGAAATTCGTAAAGAATGTAAAGACAAAATTAATTGGTATTCACATGGCTAAAGATAAAGAGTCATGTGAACTAATTGAATTGATGGTGTTCAAATTTGATGTTAATCAAATTAGAGTAATAAGGATGTTTAATTAATTATGATTGCTTACCTGTTAGGTTTCTGGTATTTGGAACCTATGATTAAAAAATTTGGTTAATCCAAGATTTATTAAATAACTGGTTGTTTGATAAAAGATAATTCATTGTTGGGTGTTGAGTCATCCGTTTTCTTATTTAAGGTCTAAGAGGCTAATTGATATGTTTTTTTTTTCTACCTCACGAGTTCTGATGTGAGCCGGGATGGCTATTTTAATATGTGGGGGCAAGAAGAGCTATTGGATGTGGTATCAAAAGACGCTTAGAGTGGCAAGATACATTAGTTTATGCATGTGGGTTTTATAGAGGACACTAGGGATGATTGTACATGTTGGATGTGAATGTTTGGATGCCTCCTGGTTCTTTGATTGGTTGTCTAATTTACATTCCCTACTACTCAAAGCAACTGGTATTGCTTACCCTTATTCAAAAAAGGGGTGAAGAAGCATGTGTTATGCCACATGCTTTCCATGTTTAGCTTCTCAAGGGAGGACGGTTCTATGGTCTTATAGTAGGTGGAAAAGACTCGACGGGTAGTTATCTACTCACCATGTTGATCACCCTTATGTTTAGTAGAATATAATGTTTTTCTAGAATGCCTGTGAATATGGTAAAGTAATGATGTAAATAAATAATTGAATAAATTATGTTATCCTTTGGGGTTGAGCTTGATGGAATGAAATTTAAATGTTACAATTTTAAAGGGAATGTGGACTTTGGGTGTGATGCTAATGAAATTTAATGTTGAATAGTTAATGGTTAATTAGTGATTATATAATTAATTAACATAATGTGGAACTGATAAAAAGGAAATTATGTAAGGAAATAAATACTGTTAAATGGTTCTGTGGTTATGGGATACCCAGTCTTAGATGTGGCCACCTGGAGTCTGAGATATGTTATCTGTAGTTATTTATAAGACTAGGTAATTCCCATAGTGTTAGTGTGAGATATAATATATTGTGTAATTTTTATGTTTCTATATGCCACTCCACTAGGTCAGTTAGGAAAACTAACACCACGGGGATTCTGAGCCCAAATGGGGTGTTTTTCCAACATTCCGATGGGAGGATGGATGGCTGACTACCACCATGGGCCCTGCTCTCTTCTCTTGGTAGTTACTTGTGCTGATAAAAACAATAATTAGTTTTCCCAATATATGTGTTTAGGGGGATTTAATAGATTGTGTTTATTCACCCACATATATTCTTGATATAATAACATATTGACTACTATAGGTGTAACTTGTGTAGGACGTGATGGCTTGAGGATACTTACTTGGTGTAAGGGCTGTAAAGGCTGGGGTTATAATACATGATGTGTGATACATGTTATAAGAGTTGTGGTGTCTCCCAGAAACTACCTGGTTACCTTCTTATGTATACTTAGTGGTTTTGTGGCTTGAAGTGCATGTTGTGGTGCTACGCCTAGGTGTTTGTGGGAAAGCCTTATTGGAGAGAGATGCCTAGGACATGCGACATTGGGGGAAAGCAGTAGTCCAATTGGGAAATAGTAGTAGGGTCAACATGATATTATTTATTATATTATATACTCATGTATGAATTATTTGGTGAGATTAACCATGGTGAGGATGGGAACTTAGTATACTTGTTTAGGCGACGAGTTAGTTTCCCATGTAGATCACTGTGTTTTAGCAGGCTTTCGTTACTTTTTCACAAGAGGATCCAGGGAGGATCCTACTGAGTATATTTTATTACTCACCCTATGTATATATAATCTATTTTTTAGGTCACTAGGATCCGATTTTAGATCAAGCTGGATTTTACTATCTTGGGGTTGAAGGAGTTGTTCGGGATGGTGGTTACTGTTGTTTTTACATTCTTTTGGATACTTGTAGTATTCCCCTTTCAGTTTTTGTAGTATTTCATGACATTAAATATGTGCACTTGGGTTTTCAATTATATTTCAGTATGATTTGGAGTTGGTTGGTGTCTGTCTTATCTCTCTCTTATGCATGTGTTCTTTTAGAGGGTAATTTATTCCAAATGTCTGTTTACTATACACTTGGTGCTAGTCTCCAACCTGAGGACTAGTGGTGGTGGGAATCAGGGGTCAATTTCTCCCTTCTCACATTTTTGGCCAAGGAGGGGTACACTTTGTGGTGCGTGGGTCATGAAAGAGTGGTATACAAGCCTCTAGTTGATGAATAAGATGGATTTTGGATTTAGGAAGAAGCGAGGTAGCATGGGTTGGTTGGGAAACGGTGTCATTCATGTATATCAAGTGGTGTAAACACTGGAGACCGGCTAAGACATAGGCATTTGTGCCCCCCTATAATCTGATGAACATACCTTTATGTTTACAATGGCAACTAAATATGGTGATACTAGTTGCATGGTTGGAAAGAATCGTGCAACATTCTTCTTTGTTCCTATGTTTGAATGGGTAGACCTTGGGATAGGTTAACATAACATGAATAAAAGAAAAAAATAAATAAATTAATGTTGAGTCTTCCATATTCTAGTTATAGGAGCTCTAATTGTATTCTATTTTACATGTTTGGATTCAGGTTGACGTCCTCATAAGGATCACAAAGAAGATGTCTAGTATGTTGTGCCAGAATATTGCCGAAGGGTAGAGGTTGACGACGAGAAACTCAGAGGAGGACACTCTGAGAGTTTTAGTACCAGAGTCTGCAGAAGTACGAGGGTTCCATTTCAGATGCAGTCACAGATGACTAGTTAGTAGAGGTTGAGATAGGCTTCAGTTCGATACGTGCTCAAAAGAAGCTTCGGGTGTCCTTGGTTGTAACGATGCTACGTGGAGCAGCATGGTAGTGGTGGTTATTATTTCTCAGGGATTGTTAGGAGTAAGTGATCTTATAGGAAGAGTTCTAAGACATGTTTAGAGTCAATTTTCATTCTTCGAAAGTGAATGTGTCCAGTCACCAGATGATTCCTACCCTTCGACAGGGGACCTCCAGTGTGTGATTGATTGGAATCTGTTTTAGGTACCTTTTATAATTATCTTCGGACCTGTTGCCAAATTAGGAGGCCAGGGAGAGGAATTTCGAGGATCCTTTATGTCCGGAGAACCACCACGAGGTCACCCTAGTTATGTAGAAGAAATATAAATAGTTACTGGAAATGGAAGAGGTTGTAGAGAGGACATTATCCAGAATCGAATCGTTACAAGAGGGGAGTCATCATGATTGTTCACAATGCTGAGCTATCATCTAGGGTTCCCTGTTTTCAGGGCAGATGTGTTCCTATTCGGGCGGGTGTAGGTCTCTGCCCTCAACATCTCATTTCTCCGGGGGCCGATGCTCTAAAGCCTATGCCAAGGGATCAGACAATTTTTTTCTTGTGGTGGTTGAGGTCATCAGTGGTGAGAGTGTCCGACCCTTCAAAGCAGTCATCGTGCACCAGGCGTTCCACTCTAGGTTCCTCTATTGAGGCAGTTTCAGTAGGGGCAACAACAGTAGGTTTCACTTGCATTAGATCATCCTAGGGTAGATGGGGTTGGTATATAACTTCCACGTAATGCTCCCTATCCCTAGAGAGCAGATTGTGGTCATGGTGGTGTTCATCATCTGGGTTGGAGAGGTTATGGAGTAGTTTGTGGTGAGAATCTTGATTTAGCATTGTCAATGCCATGTGATCCAGAAGTGGTTCGGGGTACCCTTTTCATGTTTTCTACCCTATTTTATGCATTGTTTGATTTAGGAGTGACACACTCCTTCATATCACCTAACCTTGTCCATGCATTCAGACATGAGGTAGAGAGGCTTCCAGTGCCCTTGGTGTTGACTATTCCAATTTGAGGTTGTGATAACATGATTTATTATGTAGAGACTATGAGCTGTTGTTGGAGAAGAACTGATCTTTGGGATATTTCCTATGTTTACGAATACTACCATATGATTGCATCATCGACATGGATTGTTTGTATTCAGTGTAGACTATCATGGATTGCTTAAGGAGGCTGGTTGTGTTCATCGATGCTGATAGAGAGCCTGTGGTGTATGTTGGCGAGCATGACCCTTGAATGGGTCAGAGGTGTGTTCAATCCTTATCATCCATGATGGATGAGCTGATGCCGAGTTCATATGAGTTTCAGATGTGGTCATTTCCTAGGGTCATATAAGAGTACCCTAATGTCTTCCCATAAGATGTTTCAGCATTACCCCTTTGATGAGAGATCAATTTTGGGAGTGAGAAACAATGATAAGTATATGTTATCTCTATGTATTCATATTGGATGATGAATTATAAGTTACAAGAGTTGTGTATACCACTTGATGTTCGATTACAGTGTGGTTTTGTTTGATCGAGTGTGTCAACATGGGGTGCACCCATTTTGTTCATGAAGAATGCTGATAGTAGTTAGTAGTTGTGTGTCGATTATCATTTCATGAACAAAGTGAAACTAAAGAATTGATATCCTCTTCCATGTATTGATGATTTACTCTATCAACTGAAGTGATAATGTTGGTTCTCAATGATTGAATTTTGGTCAAGATATCATTAGATGTGTGTGAAGAATGAGGATATCTTGTAGGCTGCTTTCTATTGTCGTCATGGGCATTATGAGTTCCTTCTAATGTCATTCTATGTGATGCATACTCTAGTCATGTTCATGGGAATGATGAACGATGTGTTCCATGAGTTCCTAGACAAGTTTGTGGTGGTTTTCACCGATAAATTCCTTGTGTACTTCACATATTAGGAGGATCATGTAGAGCATCGACAAACCATTTTGGGACATCTTCGTCAACATGTGATTTTTGGGATGTTGTTGAAGTGTGATTTTTGGGATCAATAATTCCATTTCATTGGGCATGTTGTGTTCCAGTAGGGAGCTAGTATTGATCCATCTATGATACAAGAAATTGTATCATATAAATCCCCGAAGATAGTTTCAGTGGTGCAAAGTTTCCTTGGTGTCATATGTTACTACAGGAGGCTCATTACCGATTTCTCACAAGTTCCAACTCCTCTGTCAACTTTGACCAGGAAGGGTCAGGAATTCTTAAGGACTGATAAGTGACAGTAATCATTCCAGTATATAAAGTAGCAGTTGGTGGTAAAGGTTGAACTTTTCATATGACGGTGCAGTCATCTATGGTGTAGAAGGAGGAAGTGTCCCAGGTGGGGGATCTGTAGGTGGAGGTCTGGATAGAATGAGTTTTTTTTGTGGTGAGGCCCCTCATGGTTGGTTTTTGGATGAACAACATCAAGTGTTGTATCAAGAATGGATTTTTGGTCATTTAACTATTTGCGAGCTAGTTCTCAGATTGTTCAATATTTCTCATTTAGTGGTGCATCATGGAGTGAAAAGATGTACTGATCCTTGAGGGGCTAGTTTTGGTGGCTTGGGCTGAATCATGAAATAGTGGAGTTTGTGTCTTGATGATTAGTCTGGAAAAATGTGAAGGTTGAACACCATGTTCTTGGAGGTATTTTGTAACTATTAGATGTTCCTCAGTAAAAGTGGTAGGACTTCTCAAAGTACTTTGTTAATGGTTTACCACGAGCTCAGGGGGGACATGATGATATTTGGGTGGTAGTGGGCTGTTTAACAACATCATCCCACTATATATAAATAATGTAGTCATCTTACTAAATGTTTTTTCGAGGCAGAATCTTGAATAGGTGGTGAGACTTCATGGAGTCCCGAGGATGATCATTTTTTATCAACACCACATTTCACCTCAAGGGTGTGGAGAGGTCTCAAGAATAATTTTGGTTCTCATTTATGCCTTACCACTGCTTTTAATCCTCAAACAGATGATCATATAGAGAAAACTATCCAGACTCTTGAAGACTTGTTACGCACTTGTGTCCTAGATTTTGGAGGTTCATGGATGAGGCACTTAGACATAGTAGAGTTTTCTTAAAATAATATTTTTCACTCCACCATTGGTATGGCTTTATTAGAAGCCTTGTATGGGTGACCAAGCCATTATACATTGTGCTAGACTGGGGTCAGAGCTTCAGCAAATCTCAGACGAAAACTAGTGTAGAATATAGAAGAGATGGTTCTAGTGATTCATGAGAGGATGAAGATAGCACAAGATCATATGAAATCATATTTCGATCAAAGGTGGAGACCATTAGAGTTTGATGTTGGGGATCACATGTTTCCGAAGATGACTCCCCCATTGTGGGCTGCGAACATTTGGTCATCGGGGAAGGCTTTCTCCCTGGTTCTATGGTACTTTCGATGTGTTAGCTCATGTTGGATCTATGACATTTTGAGTAGCACTTCCCCCACATATGATTTGGATACATGATGTTTTCCATGTATCACAGGTCCATCGTTATCTTCATGATTACTCTTACATCATCGATTGGGTAGAGATCGGTGTTGATGATGATGTGACATTTGAGGAGAAACCTATAGAGATCCAAGATAGCAAAGAGAATGTTTTATGCGGGAAATATATCCCCTTAGTTTGTGTCTTGCGGTGAAATGGTGGCCTGAAGGAGAGTCCCTGGGAATGTGATTCACAGATACACGCTCACTACCCAGAGTTATTTGATGTTTAACTCTTTTCATGTATCGATGTATGCTTTGTGGTTATAGTCCTTTCATGTTTTTAATATGGATTTCTTTTATTTCTTCTTCTGGATTTCTGTCTTTGGAGATGTGTCACGATGGGTGGTTGTTTAGACCCCGTTTAGATTTCCCTTTAGGTGGGTGTGAAATTCATGAGGATGAGAATGTATTGAGAGGTATCTAATGCAATGTATCAGACCTCGCTGCTCTATTCCTTTGTGGAAATCAGGTGTATGATGAGTTTCAGGAGGTCAGGGGGCCATATCCCCATCACTTTTCCAATTCTCCATTTATTTTAACAGTTCCATTAGAGAATAGTTCCAATGGAAGACCGTGGTAAACTATGCATAGATAACATTCTGTGAATAGTTTCATTGGTAAATTTCTATGAATAGTGTCATTAGTGACATTATATGAAGAGTGTCATCAGTGATCTTCTGTGAAAAGTGTCTTTGGTAACCATATGTAAACAGTGCAACGGTGACCTTATATAAATAGTGACCAAGATGACCTTATGTGAACAGTTCAATTAGTGACCTTCTGTGAACAGTGTCGTCGGTATCCTTTTTTGAAAAGTGCTATAGTGACCTTATGTGAACAGTGTCATCGGTGACCTCATTTGAAAAGTGTCATCGATAACATTATGTGAACAATACAACTGTGAGGTTTCAATGTTGACAATTTTTTTCCTTTGCCAAATTTTGAGTTCATGAACAGTGTTTCCATAATGGTGATGTTCTAATAGTGACCTTTTTTACCTTTCCAAATTTAGAGATCATGAACAGTGTTTCTAGAATGATGAGGTTCCAACGGTGACCTTTTTCCTTGAAAATGTTTGAGTTCATGAACAGTGTTTCACGAACGGTGAGGTTCCAATGGTGATGTTACAACAATGAGGATCATGAATAGTGTTTTTCCTTTTCCAAATATCGAGTTCTTGAATAGTGTTTCTAGCTTCTTACAGATTTTCCCCTTTAACATTTCCTTTGGCGTACAATGCATTTAATACCTTATTTTAAGGACTCTAAGGATGATTCAAAGGACATAACTCTTATATTAATTTCTCATAATGGCTTAGGATATTTTTACTCAGTCAAACTACGTGGTATAATGTGACCCTCTTTAAATGGAAAACCAAACATATCCTAAACCATTGCTCGGATAAATCTACTAAATGGATGAGTTATCTTCCTCCATAATTCTTCCTCATTTTTCTTGGGTGTGAGATGCTCTGACATCCCATTCCTTCCCATATGAGTTGTGTAATCAAGCTTTCCTCCTAGGATTTTTTCTGCTATGTCTTGATGCAACCAAGTAATATTGATCAGTCGTCGATATATGGTATGATCTAACTTCAATATTTCGGGATCATCTCTTCATTCTACATTCCCTTTTTATTGAATTTTAACCACATGTTCATAATGGGATTTTCATTGGTGTTGACCGGTGTGGTAGTTTCTGGCATCCTCGAGTGGATACATTTCTCATGGGGGTAAGAGATTGTAAACCATTGTGCGACTCGTTCTCATATAATTAAAATCAAGAACTATTTGAGGTAGTGGATTCATTTCTTCTCTCTTCTTTTGCGTGCAATTGTATTGTTAGCATTTTTTATCCCACTGGATCATAATGGAATTTACAAAATAAATATTTGAATAGGATAAATAAATTGATATTGATCGTTTGTTATTGAATATTGTTTTATAGATAGTATGATATCAAAGCATGATATTTTATATTTTCATTGTTGAAGGAAATTTGTTAAGAATGTAAAGATAGAGTTAATTGATATTCACTTTTCTAATGATAAAGTGGAAATGTGAATGAATCTGATTGATGATGTTGTAATTTGATGTAAATCAAATTGGTGTCATAGACATGTTTAATATTTTGTGATAGATTACTTATTAGGTCTTCCCATATTTGGATCCAAAGAATAATAAATTGGTTACTCCAAGATGTATTAAGGAACAAGTTTTTTGATATAAGATAATTCCTTGTAGGGTAATGAGTTTACCTTTTTTCTTGTTTAATGGCTATGTTCCCAATTGATATGTTTTTTATTTTCCTACTATTTCTGTTGTGATGTGATCGGGGATGGATGTTGTGATATGTGGGGGTAGGGACACCTATTGTTTTTGGCAGAAAATGACACCTAGAGTGGAGATATGAATCATTTTATACATGTGGGTGTCGGAGAGGACAGTAGGGATGATGGAACAGGTAGGATGTGAATTTTCAGATGCATCATGTTTCTTTGAATTGTTGTATACATTACTTTCTCCACTACTCAAGGTAGCTGGTCTTGCTTTCCATTCTTCCAAAATGGGCGAAGATGCACAAGGTATGCCACATGATTTCCATGCCTATATTCTCAAGGAAGGATGGGTCTATGCTCTTACTATAGGCAGAAAAGACTCGGCAGGTAGTTATCTCCTCACCGTGTTGAGCCCCCTTGTGTTTAGTAGCATAGAATGTTTTTATAGAATTATTGGGAATATTGTAACGTAATATTGCAAATAGATAATTTAATACATGATTTTAACCTTTGGGGTTTTATCTTGCTTGAATGAAATGATGAGGATACAATTTTAAAGGGACGATGGACTTTGGGTGGGATGCTAATGAAATTTAATGTGGACTTGTTAATGGTTAATTAATGTATAATGAATTAATTAACATAATGTGGAACTGATAAAAGGGAATGGAGTAAGTTAATAAATACCTTTTAATGGTTGTGTTCTTATAGTATACCAAGTCATAGAAATGGTAGCCAGGAGTCTGAGAGAAGTTATCTGCAGTTGAGTCAAAGACTGGGTAATGACCATAGTGTGTTTGTGAGATATTCTATATTCTATACTTATTGTGTTTCTATAAGCTACTCTGCCCCTTTAGTTAGGGAAACTATCACCCTGAGGATTTTGATCACTAGGGGGTGTTTTCTCCAACATTCTGGTGGGAGGATGGATGGCTGAATACCCCCATTGGCCCCGCTATCTACTCTTGGTAGTTACTTGTGCTTGTAAACACAATGGTTAGTTTTCACCATATATGTGTGTAGAGGGCTATAATGGCTTGTGGTCATTCACACACATTTATTATAGATATAGTATCATATGGACTACTATAGGTGTAACATGTGTACGTTGTGATGGCTTGAGGATCCTTAATCGGTGTATGGGCTATAATGGCTTGAGTACCCAACGTATGATACATGTTATGTGAGGTGGGGTGGATCCTAGTAACAACTTGTTTATATTATTGTGTGGAAGTGGTGGTTTTTTTGCCTGAGGTTCATGTTTTGGTGCCTCGCCCAAGTGTATGCGGGCAAGCCTTATTAAAGAGAGAAGCTTTCGATGTGAGATGTTGGGTAAAAGGGGAAAACCGGTGGGGAAGTAGTAGTGGGGTACCATTGATATTCATTATCATATTATATACTCATGCATGCATTAATTGGTGAGAGTATCCATGGTGATGATGGAAACATAACATACCCATTTAAGTGACGAGTTAGTTTAAATTATTTTTCATTTTTCTTTAGCATGATTTCTTAACTTTTTTATTAGAGGCTCTAGAGAGGTTCCTACTGAGTTTACTTATAAACTCACCCAATATATATATAAACTATTTTCAGGTAACTTGGAGTAGGTTGTAGATCAAGATTATTTGTAAGAGTTTGGGGTTTAATGAGCTGATTGAGTTGGTGGTTATTTCTGTTTTCCCATTCTTTTGGTTACTTACAGTTATCCCCTTCCTGTTGTAGTAGTATTACAGTACATTACATATGATCACATGGCTTTTTATTTATATTTCAGTCTCAGTTGGAGTTTGTTAGTGTCAATATAATCTCTCTCTTATGAATTAGTTCTCATAGAGGGTAATTCTCCCATATGTGTGTTTATTATACCCTTGGTGTTAGTCGCCAACCCAGGGCCTACTAGAGGTGGGACTCGGGGTTCATTATCTCACTTCTCACATTGCCATCCCTGGAGGGGTACACATTGTTGGTAGGGGGTTGTGACAATATGATTATTTAAATATCATCTAATAGGGGGAACCATTCCATCCCTCAAAACCATTTTATGATATACTTACTAAAGGGGAGCCACATTCTACCCTTGAATAGTTTTGGAATGTCGTCTAATATGAGGGAACACATCCCACACAGAAACATTTTAAAATATAATTTTCCAAGGGAAAAACAACCTAAACGATTACCTTTCAAGAATATCATCACCAAAGAGAATCAAAATTATTCCAAATATAGTTTTAGAATGATTTCAACCATGTGGAACTACTTCCTACCCTAGAAAATTTTTAGAATATAATTCACAAAAAAGAACCACATCAATCCTCATAAATATTATCGAAAATGATAAACCACAATGAAACAGATTCATTCATGGATCAATATATGAATATTTTTCACCAAGGTAAAATGCATCAAGAAATAAAATGATTATAATATAACATCAACATGGGGGAAACACATCCTACCCTAAAAATGTTATAGATTATTTTCACCAAAGGGGAACCACACTCTACTCAAGTAACTTTTTGAGAATATCATCAACCCCAGGGAACAACTTCAATCCGTGATACCATTTTACAAAATCATCACACACTATGAACCACATCCTCTAATATAATATTTTGATAATATTATCACCATATATATACAATATGTTGACCTATAGCCTTTTTTAGAATATAATCTCCTCATTTGTTAGCCAAATCTTTACTTAGATCCTTTTATAATATCATCACCCATTGGGGAACATCCTACCACAATTTGTTTTATAATTCCATCATTAAATAATGAATCAAACTATATAAATTTCACTATTAATGAATTAGTAGAGTAATATAATCTTAATGTATCTAAATTTTAGATTTATTATTCAATGATTGATACATCCATATAAAGGGTCCACCCACACCCTGATGGATACAGTAACACTGTATGATTCTGTGATGTTATGTTTTCAAAAAAATTAATCATTTATATATTTTTTATTACATGGAAAAATGATTTTAAATTGTGTTACATGGATGAATTATTTTATCTAGTGTTAAGCACAATACCGAGTTATCCTTGTGTTACACAAAACCCCATTCTATTTTTTTTACATGCAACATATAATTGTCCCAAAACCATAATATATTATTTATATATATATTTAAATGAAATAGTAATGACCTTCCAATTAAAAATTTACACAATATTAGTAACTACTAATTTTTAATAGTTAATTATATTTTATTTACCATATGTTAAAAAATTGATAAAAAACTACTAAATTTTTGGTAATGTATTTATATGTTTTGAAAAATACTATTTTCTCAATAAAATGTTTTTTATTTATTTTTGATAAAAATAATAAAATTAATTTTTCATGGATTTAAAAACTAATTTGATAAATGAAAATAAATATTTAAAGAAAAATAAAAAAATTATATTATACTGTAATTTTGGTATATTTTATAAAATGTAAGATTTTTTATTAATAGTTAAACATACTTTATTTTAATTGAAAATCACTTATTTGGTAAAATTATTTATATAGATAAATTAAATTTTAAAATGTTTTTAAGGAAAATATACATTAATTATATAATAATTATTCCAATTTAGTTCTTTTTTATCAATATTATATCTAAATTGGATATAAAAACTATGTAATCTTTTTTAAATTTTTACATTGAAAATATGAGTCCTCGTCCCGTCTATGGGGTTTATTGTAAATAAAAAAAATTCACTTCAATTAATTGAATTTGTAAAAAAGTATTAGATATTTAAAAATATAATAATTTATGTTATCTTATAAGTTCAACATTGGGTTTTACTAAAAGAAATAATGAATACTTGAAAATTAAATAATATGGATAAGTTAAATATGTGTTTACGGGGGGTTAAACTAATCTTTTAAGTGTCAAAAATGAACATAAACCAATACAAATCCAATTAAATATCCATATAAAGAATATATATATTCTATGGTTGATAATTACTCATTATTGAATCATTATTGCATGAGAAAAACATGGGTGTAATTCATTAATTCAAAATAATACAAATGTACCACTCACCTCACTTATAAAAGGACACCCCTGTCATCTCCTAATCACACATTAAAACATTTATGTTTTGTAAAATGACATGAAAAACGAATTAATGATTACTCTACTATCACTTTATAATAATTATTTAGGACATCAATAAAACCTAAGAAGGCTTTTAGTGGAATCCCAAGGAAGTTACCCAAAGAAGTCGTCACATTCAACAATGAGAATTTTTATAGTCTTCTACCTCCATAAAATTATATTTTAACATTATGATATAATAAAATCAGTATATAATAGATAATAATACGTTTTTATTTTATTTTTTTTACAAAAAGAAATTTGCGTTTCAATTAAATGTGTTACAAAATCATTGTTCGTTGGTACGGTAGACCACCACCTCATGAACAGATCTCATTTGTTTTTCTATTACCACATTTAAAGGATAGCAATAATTATGGATTTATTATTTATATATAATATTTATGATATTTTAAATCTTATTTAATAATTATTTCAAACATATCTTTATTATTTACATTTTGTGTAAATATAACAATGTCACTCATGTGTGCGAAGGTCTACCGACTCGTGAAGAGATGTGATTCATTCACACATAAAATAATTGGTAATAAGGATGGAATTAATTAAATTAATTATATATATGAAATACAAAATATTATGTAATTATAATATATAATTTAACATTATATCTTAAAATTCGTTGAGAAAACACACACATCATTCATGAATATGTATTGGCTACCATCTCCATAAAAAATGGGTTTCATTTTCAATCTCTATCTTGTATATGATACTATAAATACATATAGTATATATATATATGATATATATATCATTGTTAATAGTATTTTAATTATGTAAAAATGTTCCATGTAAGGGGACTAGAAATAAAAAAATAATATATATATATATAAAACAAATCATTTGTAGCCAAGAATATTATTTTAACATTGAATTGTTAGTAAATGGGTACTAAAAAAATTTATAAATAATAAATGTTATTATATAAATATATTTATATATAATTATGGTTTTTAATATATTTATAATTAAATTATATTTATTTTATATGAGTTATGAATGTGAATGAAGGAATTTGAGACATAATGTAAGGGATTTATAGTCTCTCAGTTATTTCATCGATCCATACGAAAATTCAACAATTCTTTATAATTTGTGGTGTGTATATACTGTCAATTTGACATGTTATATCATTAATCCCATTATTTTAATGATATTTAATGTTTAATTTTATTTGATTATTTATTTTGGGACTACGATTCTAAATTTAACTAAATTAGTATATAATATAATTTCACTATTTACTTATGTGGGACACATGCAAAATTCACCAACTATATCATTTATGTGGTGTATATACAACCCAATAATTTAATTTAATGCTCTTATAATTAAAAATTATTTGGATTTACATTCCCATTTTAGGGTCTCTATTTCATTGGATTTATGTTTAATAAGTTACCAAGCGGTAAGGGGCCATTGTATCAATTTTCCATCAGTGAGATACGTTATATTATTTAAAACACATATTGTATGATTATAATAAAAACCCAATTTTACATTTAATATCATGAATTTTTTACTCCCCAATATATTTTCTATTTCATGAAATGATTTTTTTCATGTGTATTACATTTTAATGGTACCAGTGTGTTAAAGATTTTATGTAACAATCACATAATTTATCATGATTATATATGATCATGGATCTGATAATAAAATATTAATATCCATCTATAAAATAAATAAACAATCACATTACTTATACACTTTTTATTCCTTGATCATAAAATTTTTCGTCCAAATTCCTCTATTTTTTTACTGAATAGTTCAAAAAATGTATTTCTGAAAAAACTCTTTTCATAAATAAACACTTTTTCATCCAAATATTTTTTTTCAAAATTTGTTTCAAAAAAGATTTTTTTTCTTTAAAGTTTTTTAAGTGTGGAAGGGGAATTGGTTCATGAAATATTTTAATTTTTTTGAATAATTTTATACATGATTAAATGATTATTTCCATATAAAAGAATCTCAACAGTGATTTATTTTGTAAAAGGGAGTTTCATTGAAAATATATTTTCCTTCCATGAAATTTTCTATATGATCATTCAAAAGAATGTTATATATAATATTAAAAAATTACATTTGATCATTTAATTGGGCTATGATCCAAGTATATCCTTCATGTTAATTCTATGAATATATTAAATTTATAATAAAAATAAAATTTTGAAACCTATTTCTTTTTCAACGTGATATAACATGATTAAATAATTATGATATGCACTCCCATTTCACTGGGTTATGCTATATTGAAATTATAAAATGATTATGTAAATTCAATCTTTTCTATAAGTTTTGATAATTTGAAATTTTTATGAAACCAATTTCATTTCATGGTTTATGATAAGATTATTGTTTTATGATATTGTGGAACACTTGGGTATGATTTATAGTAGTTGAAAAATGGGGAATATATCTCCCTCCAATAATTTAGATAATGATAAATATTATATTATCTCAAAGGGTAGTTGGGTGGTCAGAAAACGAACAAAAATAATGTTATATGGGTGGTTATCCCAATCATGAAAAATGTTCATTGGTAGTTATCCCATGAAAAGTATGTTATTAATGGCTTGGTGGGTTGTCTTGATAGAATATTTTCCATGCATAGTAGTTTATAAAAAGTCAATTTATTTTTTTAATGTTATTCTCACATAGCTCATGATATATTATTACGTTATGATTCGTGTCATATAAACTGACATTGTTTATTTCATTACACCTAATTTTGATTTATATTATGAAGGTTATGGTTTTCAAATGTTTTGATCAATTCATAAAAAATAATGTTTAGTTTATGCATTCATATCTCTCTTATTATCCACATTGATAATCTATGCATATGCTATCTTATGATTCCATACCTGGGGTTATGGAAATGGTCTTATGTAGGATATTTTTGTGAAGAGAAATAATGTGGAGATATTTTTGGGAGATTTTGATGACCATTAAAAAAAGAATATTGAGCTCCTATTCTCTAATGTCAATAAAAATTTATGGTCCCCAAGCATATGCATATGTAATGTATTCTTTATTCATCTAAAAATATGTAATATCTATGTATGAAAATCTTGAGTCATTATATATGGTATCACAAGACATTTTTAGTTATACTTTGTATTCTAGTATGATAAAACATTATTTAGAACCCTTGGGACTCACAAAAGAATATATATGGGGATGTCTTTAAGGATAATACTAATAATGATATAATGATCAGGAAAATCACCTCAAATTTTGTTATACAATAGATAAAGTGGTTTCAAATAAATTATATACGATTTAAGATAATACAAGTTCATCTGAATCTGACACTAAAGTTCCTAGAGGTAATAACTCGACAAATCGATCATTCATCTAGACTCAATCATTACCAAGTGCCTGAAAGCATACCTTTCATGACATATAGTTTGAAAATCCCATTTGTTATGATCTTTAAATTCAAAATATATTTACAATCCATCCATAAGTATTTATATAGTTATTGAAAATAATTTATCTAGAGATATTCAATGCTTTCATGGATTGAAATAAGGTGTTATAAATTAGACTCCATATAATTAATTTTCAGGATTATATGGTTCCCCAATATGATTAGAGTCACTCAAATAAAAAATTTAATCAATGTATAGAATCCAAAAGAACCATTTACATGTTGATTGAGATATAAAATTCAATGATTTCTCTCAAGTTCATCAAAATTTAATATGATTTGTAGTGAAAAATATTTTTTTATGGTCACAAAAGATTCTCATGTTGTGAATCACACTAGAAAACGAAATAAATAATAATGGAACAAATTTTTGTGGGGACCATCATAAGGAAATTTCCACCTTGTTTAAGGGGTTCTTCTTATCCACTAGTTTTTAACCAATGTATCAGTACCACTGAGCATGCATTTTTTATTTTATAGTGTTTAGAACTTGGAAGGGTAATTTTTCTCTTAAAAAATTTGGATGGTCAAGTTGATAAATAGTGTGCACTTGTTAAAAATATTAGGCTTCATGATGAAATTTAATACACTTATTGTTAAGTGTTCTATAAAAAAAATTTCAATAAGAACATTCCACATATTATTCTTGTTATGATGGGGAACGATTTCCTCTAGGTAAAGAAAAATATAGTTCGAATCATGAATTACCTATGAGGAAAATTTTACAAGACATGCATGGTATGATTTTAATATTATCATCAAACCTTAATGTAAGATTGATTGATTATTAAGTGGAATAAAAAAGTACCTTAATTTAATTATCTACATGAGACTCTAGTAGATATGAAGGGATTATTCATGGTCCTATAAAGGTGGAAATTGTAGTAGAATAATGTATCAATATCATGGTAATGATAAGAGGTGAAAAATTGTGCTCTAATGTAAATATAAAAAGTATAAGGAAAATAAGAATAGATTTTATGTATGCCTAAAATGTGTGATTAAGCATGGAGGAAATGTTGTTAAGGGGACTACTAATTTTTGTGTGTGGAAAGGATGGTGATCGAGAAACTATGTTCTGATGTAATGGGAAGAAGTTATATAATGATATGAATATTATTAAATATCCATATATTACACCTCCCTCACATTAGTGATTAAATTTCAATGATTATGCTCATTATTCTAACAAGTTTTCAAATCTAATGGTTAATAATAACGATTAGTGCGTAGACCCTATAAAAATGAAAAAAGGAAAATCTTTTACTGTCATGGAAATTAGGGAATAGTATTCTACCCCTCCTTAATTGGTAATTTCATGTTTGATTTTGTATGAATGATCCTAATAAAAAATATAGATCATCATTTCATGAAATTTTATGTGATTTTCTCCCTCAACATGAAGTATGGATTAATGAATTCTCATTTTGTATTCATTTACTATAATGTTAATCTCGAGCTTCTAATTAATTTTTTTATAAGATAAGATGTTATTTAAGGAATAAAGGGTAATCTATATTTTGGTAGCATTTATTTATCAAGTTATTATTAACATATTAGTTATTTATTATATCATGGTGGTATGAGTTTATGGTTGACCATATGATATAATTAATTGGAACCCCATTTGAGAATTTATTTGATGTGTGTTTTTAAAGTGCAAGTATATTTTATTTAAAATTTATGGAAATAAATCCCTTCAATATTGTATATAATGAAAATGTTATTTGAGTAGAAAATAAATTACACATTTTGGGTATATGATAAAGGGAACTTGTAACTGTTAGGGTTTATATTATTTTGGATGTTGGGGTAATTATGGGTTTAGACAATCACATTACAAACTCATCCCCCTTCACTAATATCAGAGAATATTTCCATTTGGTTCCACATTCCAATATATAAATTTAAGAAGTGTTATTGTAATATATAGTACCAAATTCAATTGTTTTTTATAATAATTATAGGATTTCCTCAATGAAATGGGGATGTCTTGAGAAGAATTGTGAGTTGAAGATGAATTTTGGTATTGTTTTTCATCCATAAACAGATGTTCTGTTTGAGATAACAATTAATCCACTAATGGATATGTTGATAACCTATTTAATGTATTTAGACGGTGGTTGGGTTCAGGATATTCTTTTTGTGGAGTTTTATTTTGACAATATCTTTCACTCAAGAATTCATATATCTCATTATTAATCTATTTAAGGGAATAAGTTAATAATTGAAATGTAATTAAAAGATGGTGTTGAAAGAAATAAATTAGAACCTGATCAATCTGATGAGTTAGAAGAGAAGGATATAGACATTAAATTAAATTTAATAACTAAATAAATTAATATAAATGTTTTGATGATAATAATTAATTCTATCAAGAATTTGAAATTCATATGATGTTATTTTAATAAATTTATAATTGGAAGAATGAAGGGATAACTAAACCCTTTCTATATCGATCCTATTTAAATATTTGATCTCATAAGGGCAGTAGCTTATCATTAATAAATTCCACTAAACCTACATCATGTTCATTATATAATCCATGTATAACACCTATGTACATATATACAAAAAAAAATATGTACTGAACTCATTGGTCGTACCAATAGAACATTATATTTTTTATGAGGAACATATTTTAGAGATTCTGGATCAAATATTGAATGTTTTATCATACAAGACCACTTACCTGGTCAATGTTAGGTCATGAAACCACTTGATTATGGAATCAATGTAAGAACCTATGGATGTAATTATGTACAATTTTCCTCATTTATGTGTACCTAAGTGACAAATTATGAGGGATAAATTCATTTTAAGTGGTTAGAATATAACACTTGTATATTTTGAGATGTATTTATATCAAATAAGTTTAGTTTTTCTTATATTTTCATTACATTCAACACCAAGATTATCCTAAATTACAAAAAAACTGAGTTTGGCTTATGTTACATGAAACACTAATTTAATAATGTCATACATGTAACACTAAAATAATCTTTTGTAACTTGCAACAATGAGTTTTAATAAAACCATAATATATTATTGAATATTTTTATTGAAACAATATGGTTATAACATATACATTAAACATAAATATATGGATAAAAGTAATTTATTATTAAATATTAATTATAACAATTTTATATAAAAGAAAACATTTTTATAAAAACATTACATAATTTATGGTGATGACTTTATATGATTCGAATATATAATTTCCTCAAGAAAATGTTTTTTATTTTTATTATATAAATAAAAAATGTTCAAAATTTTATATAATTATTTAAAAAATATAAACATAATATTTGAAATCATCTTGTAAAAATTATCATTGTGTGAGTATTTTGTGTTCTTCTAAAAATATTATATTTTTTAGCAAAAGTGAATAATACTGTATTTTAATTGAAAAATGCCTTTTATTATAAAATATATATAAAGAAAGATTATATTTTGAATTTTTTTTAAATAAATTGTTTTCAAGTTTACATATATTAATGTAATTTATGTGATATTAATATTTTTAATATTGGAATTGGATGTAAAAGCATTGTAAACATTAGGATGTTATCTCTTTGAAAACTCTCATCTACATCAAGCCTATGAGATTCATATTAAATTATGTTTCAAATATTTTAAGAGTTTATTGGTGAAAAATGATTAAATATTTTTAATACTAATAATTTTTATTATATAATAAATCCATCATAATTTTTAAGCAAATTCAATAGTGAAAATATTATGAATAAAATAATGTGGGAAATATAAAATTTTGTTTTTGGGGCTTAAACTAAAATGATAAGAGTCATAAATAACCCTAATCCTATCCAAAAACCATTTTATGTTTTTATATCAAATTTGTCTCTTTTAGGATCTAGAATGGTATATTATTGGTGACTTTTAATATTGAAAAAAATTGATGGGAATTCATTCATTAAATATATTTAAATTTTGTTACGAACCTCACTTATAACTGACCACAAATTTTTTTCTTCCCTTCACACATTATAACCCTCTTGTATAGTAAAATACCTTCAAAATTAAATTCCAAAATTCCTTAATATATTAATATAATACTTTTTTTAAATCCAAACTATGAATACATTTGGTTCAAACCTAAGGGGGATACCAAAAGAAGAGGTAACGTTCATTAATGATATTTTTTATTTTATTTATTCCTCCACCTACATAAATATTTATTTTTCCATGTTGATATAATAACATAAATTTCATTAATTTATTGACATTTTTTATGTTTAATGAATGACATTCATCTATCCCCACATCAATCAAATGGTTTATGAAATCATTTATTGTACGAACATTTGAAAACCTCATCATGAACCTATATCGTTTGTTCATCAATTATTTTCTCTCATGGTTGGAAATTATGATATATTTATTTTTTTATATATTTTATTTATTAAATTATTATGCTTATGAAATTATTATATGACATATACCATAATTTTTTCTATTTTTTGGGAATATTATAACATTGTTAGTGTGTACGATGGGCTACCACCTCACAAAGTGATGTGATTCATTCACAATTTTCATCGAATGTAATAAGTACGGGTTTAATGTAAATATTAGTCTTATATGAAATAAAAATTTTATGTAATTTTATTATATCATTTACCATTCATTATTTCAATACGTCTCTAAAATGAAAACCACATTCATGCACACATATGATCTTCCATCCCCATGAACAGTGTATTTCATTTTTTATCTCCATATTTCAAAGATTACAATAAATAAAAATATATAGAATAGATATTATATTTATATTATTATAAAAAATATATATATTTTATAAAAATGTCTAATATAATGGTTTTAAGAAAAATTCAACACATTTATGAATAAAATGTGATTATTACATGAAAAATGAATTTAACATGAAATTATTAATAAATGAGTATTAAAAGAACATATGTAAATCATATAAGGTATAATATATATATTTTTTGTTCTATATTATATTTATAATAAACTTATATTTATTATATTTTATGTTCAAACTTTTATGAATGGATTTGACTGTTATGGTAAGAGATTTCTTGTCTCTCTTTTATCTCAAGGGAGACAATTGAAATTCTAATACATGTTAATTTTTTGTGGTGTATATGCTGCCCATTTCACTTATTATATGATGAATCTAATTATTTTCATTATATTTAATGTTTCTATTGATTTATTTCTTTATTAATGAGTATAATTCAACGATTACTAAAGCAATTTGGGATTTTAATCTCACTTTTTACATCTATGAGAAAAATGAAAATTAAACCCCTGTTTCTTTTATGGAATGTATATAATATCAAAAATATTATTTTATAATTAATATAATTAAAATTATGGGAATATAAATTTCAAATATAGTATATCTATTTCATGTTAGTTATGGTTTATAAGTTACCGATTTGGCAAGGGACCTTTTCCAAAATTTCCTTCATTGGGGCATATGTTATGTAATCCACCTGTATTCTTGTAATAGGTGCATATAACACCCCTTTTAAGTATAATGTCTTTAATTTAATTATCATACTAATATATTTTGTTTCATTATTATATATTTCTTCATAATGCTTTTGTTTCAATGTAACCTAGTTCGTAAATATTTTATTTTACAATCTCATCATTTATTGGGATTATTTATGATTGTGTTTCTGATAATAGAATCATACAATCCATCTCTAAAAAACATGAATTTAATTATTACCAATTTATTCCATTATAATATTATTTTCAATTTACTTTTCACACATCATGTACTCAAAAGTTTTAAAAAATATAACCTTTAATAGTAATTTATTTTTTTTGTGGAAAACCATTTTTCATCCAAAACATTATCTTCTAATTTTTTTTCAAAATTATTTATGTTTTAAAAATAGCTATCAATGTGGAAGAGTAATTTTACTCACAAAATATTTAAAATTATTTTTAATTTAGGATTTATATATTTCTAATTATATATTCAATAAAATTTATTGTTAAATAGTTTTCTATTAAAAAAGGGAGTTTTAAATAAAATTTTTTTTACTCAAAAAAATGTTCTATGTGAAATTTTGAAATCATTTTCCATATAATATTAAATTATTTAAGGTTACTTATTCTTTACTGGAGTTATGATCCAAGTATATAATTCATATTATTTCTCTGAATGCATTGTATTTATTTGTATAATAGGTTTATAAAACCCATTTTTAAAAGGTTATACCATGATAAAATACTTATGAAACCAATGTATTATTTTAGTTGTTGTGCTATGGTGAAATATATAAATTATTATCAACATATCTATTTATATAGGTTGTTATAAGATTAAATGTTTATGGAACCCTTTTCATTTAATGTGTTATGATGTGATGAATGTTTTTTGATCTTTTGGAACACTTCATTATGGATTTCATTTTTTGAAGAGTGATACTATATAACCCATCAATAAATTAGGTAATTATAAATAGTATATGGTATTAGAGAGTATATGGGAGTTTAGCCCATTCCTAAAAAATTGCATACACTAGTTGTTAGTCCATGGCCAAATAAGCTATATTGTAGGTTATACCAATCCTAAAATATTATGAATGTCTTTATGGGTAACCTTGATATAATATATTATATGCTTATGTGTATACCGAAATTCAATGTCTTATGACAATGTTATTCCCTCATAGATATTCTTGTTTAATTTCCTTATGATTAATTTATAATGAACTTCCAAAATTTATTTCATGACTAAATATTATGATATGTGATATGTAGGTTCTGATTTTAAAATGTTATTCACAATTATCGTACCATTATTTTTATGTTATTATTACATTTCTTCCTTGATTACCAATACAGTTCCTCTAAGGTCACACTTTCTTATGTTTTCATTCAAAGGGTTAAGAAGATATGTCTTTTGTAGGTTATTTTTTATGATTCCTAAATATGTATATCACGATGGGTGATTTTAAATATCATTCATAAAATTATAAGATTGTGTATCTAGAATCCAAATAAAAAACTATTATCTTCATTACACATTTAATCTAATTTATTAAATATTATTAAAAATATATATAATATTTATGACTCAAAAACAAGGTTTTCTATATCTAGTATCATAAAAACCTAATATTATGACATGATTCCATTATATATATCATTATATGGAATATATTATCATGTTATTTCATCTTAGTGAACCCCTTAAGTTACTATAACATTTCCCATTTCATTATTTTAAGAAACTCCTCACTTTGTGGTCAAAGGTGTAGGCATTATGTTTAATGATGAATCACACCTTTCACTATTAAAATAATTAATATTGAAAAAGAAATATACACCTAATATTCATGTTTTAGATCAAATATTCTATAGGATACAATTAAAACATATCGTACAAACATATGAATCAATATAGAAATTAGGGATATCCTAGTGACCACCTACCTTATTCATATAAAATTTCCTTAATCAATGCTCAAATACTCTCTCTTAAGGCCATCAAACTCCAACTGGATATTATCAAATAGTGTATACATATAAATTCATCATTAATTTTTCAATCAAACTATAAAAGAATTATATTTAATTTTCCCATTATATTTCTATTAATTTCCCAACTACTTTTTTGAGTATAATCAATGAATGTTTCACCAAACTCTAAAATGATGATAAAACAATAATAAACAATTTGTAGATTACTCCTAATATATCTCCATGATCATAAATAGATAAATATGTCATAAAAACATGAAATCGACTAAATACGATATGGTATAGATAAGAAAAATAATATTTATATCCTATCAAGATGGTTACAACATGCCTTTATGGAATAGTTTCTAATTAACCTATCCCCATTAATGGAAAATAAAGGAAAAGGAAGGATAAGAATAATATGGTTGTGATGCCTTATAATAGAGTGTAAATAACCATAATATTTATGGTAATATCAATTGAAGCACTAATATCTAGGAAGTTCAATGAAAAATGATGAGGATGTGGAGCACTATCTCTAATCATTTGAGCATCCCGAAAATGAGGAATGCTAATGTGATTTTCAATTTTAAAATCTTAAAAGATCATTGAATCTTTGGTGGTAAAAAAACTAGTTAATGAACTATCAAACAATGATACACATGGGTCGAGGCCTAATTTATTTTACAATAAACCCCTCAAAATGTGTACATATATGTCATGTTGTGGAGAATCTAGTCTAAATATAACCAAAGATACTGAATTAATTACCTTGGTTTGTGTCACGGTGTGACCCTAGCCATCATGGAACAACAACCATTAAATTAATTGGTTCCATGGTTTTACCATAATCGTTATAGTAAAACACATCTCACTAGAACCACTATCATAATACACTTATGGGTGTGACAACATGACACCCTATCTCTAATAGGAACAAATACTCTCATAGCTCTTTCCATCATGGTATTTTCTTCTACATAAAGATACAATGTTACATCATGGAATTTCATAATGGATTGATACCCTAGAAATATTAGTCCCACACATTGAGCTTTACGAATAAATCTATGGGTCATTGCATGACCGACCATCTATGGGAAAAAATTCACAAGGGTGTAAAAGAGCATTCTAATTCCATAGACATATGACTCTCTATTTTATCACTAGAAAATACCCCAATAGAAAAACTATAAATATAGATCATATAATTTTTTAATATTCAATACTAATGGTTCATCACCTTGTTGAGATTTCCACTCCTTGGTGGGATCTCGACCCCTGATATAGTTAACCCAATATGAATGTCTCATCATAATGGTAAGAAACCCCAAAAACAATTTTTCTTAATATGTATGGGTTATAGCTGGGAAATTTCTATCATCGTGACCTAATGTCCACTTAGAATGGTTCATCATGTTATTTTTATGTTGTTCCTCGAGTGAGTATCCTAGTATGTTGTAATATTTCAACAAGAATCAAGTGCCTAAGGATGTCATGATGGGAATATTATAACCTCATAATCAGAGTAGCATGAAAGCATAATAAGAAATAATCCCAAATATAAATAAAATTAATAAATGATAGGAAAAAGATCGTATAAATAACTAAATAATGAAGTTTCTTATTTCCAAATATAAAACAATGATTGCATATTTAGATGATTCAATATAATATAGATAAGTAAACATACAATAGATGATACAAAACAATACATGAAAAAAATTAATATAATAAATAGGCTATCTTAATGAGAATGATGAGAATTATATTAGTCTTATACTTCTATCTCCGATGTATAAATAAACACTATAAGTAAAATTCATAACCTGAACCAGCAAACATAAGTTATGCTCAGATATCTGAGTGTAATGGTGGACTGAACAGGGTGTAATATTTACTCTGTAGGGCCAAAAAATAGTGTCTAATGATATGTATTCTATATTTATATTGTACCATAATTTTATTGTACAAATAATGATGAATTTAATAAATAAATTAGTAAATATCAAAGATTGGATTATTTTCTCCAAAAAAATCATGCCAATCATACCTTCTTCATCTTATGTTGTCATTTCTCTACACATCTTTAATATATATATATATATTCATATATATTGAAATAATTTAAACACATATATATAATCATCATCATGGAACTGAGGTTTAATTCCATGAAATAAACTAGCGTAATAATAATAAAAACAACAATACTAATTTTTATGTTTTGATTAAGGGTCCCCACACCCTAGAATTAGGATGTAATAAGCATTCATATTTGATTAAAGGAATAAGATCCTGAATTTAATCAAGAAAATCAATGTTCCCTTTTTTAAATCCAAATAAGTTTATACTATTAACATATTTAATAAATAAATAATTATTACTTCATATGATCCAATCCAGGGTGTCCTATAATGGGTAACCAAATATAACTCGTGGAGTTATATAATTTCATTAATTAATTAGAACAGACATGGAGTTACTCAATATTAAATCACAAGTATCTGATTGAGCTTCTTATTCCCATATTATCATATGCTTGCTGTTCTCAAAAGAAACCCATGTATTACTCAAATCATAAAAAAAATCATCTATCATATAAGACCATCGAGGGAATTCCTACCTTAAAATCCTATTATCACGCAAAGAATACAACACCTTATGAATCATATAATTCAATTCAAGAAATCATTATCAGAAAAACTAGTATCACTCAAGGTGTATCATAAAGGAATAACCCATTGTTCCCATCATCAGTAACCTAATAAGGAACCATGTATCTCTCATTACAAGGTACAATGACATTTCTCTATGAGCATATCCAAGGAAATCATCTATTGAACCCAGTATCAGCCATGAGTATTATAGTATAAAACATTCTTTGAGCATGTACACAGAATTCCTACATGGGAATTTATGTATTTAAAAAATCATACATGATTCATTTATAAATTTATTTCCAATTAAAAAATAGGTCATATTCAAAAACATTCAATAATATAATCCAAGTACAAAAAACATCATTCAAATTTAATATTTTAATAATAAAATAATAAATTATATATACATAAGTTTATCATTCATCACATCAAATAATACTATTTAACTTCATTATTTTATTAAAGAATGCATGTCACCTCATTATTGGTTTTATTTTAAAATTGGGAAAATGATGTCCTCACAAATCATTTTTTTAAAATTATTCACCCATTAAATGAAGTAAAATATTATGTTACAGAGTTAATTAATTATGATGTGAGGAATTGTGGTAAATATTATCCAAAAACCACCATAAATGGTTTTAAAATTTCATAAAGAGTAATTGAGGATAATGGTATAATGGAAACAGAACCCAAACATGTCATTCTGGTTGAGGCGAAAAACCTATAATAGTATCAATCAATTTATAATGGGAATTAAATTAAGTAAATAGGACATGAATGATTATAATGACATTTAAAAGTAATCACATGGATTATATGACATGTGAAATAATGGTGTAATTCATATACATGATTGACTTAATGGAAAAGTCCATAGACCACCTGCCTCGTACATAACATGCACCAATCGTCTAATATCATGATTTGATTTTAACTAGTCCAAGAGGAATCTACGAAATGAAGAAACACATGTACTATTGGATGAATTAGCTCTCACTAATATATTTCCAAATATAGACAATGAAACTGGGAAAGGTGTATGGAGGAGTAAATGAATAACCTATATGCTTCCAAAATAATGTATTATTATAAGGCCCCAGCCTTAAACCTTACTTAATCTTGAGTTATTACAAGATTACACATTGAGGATCTTTTCAGGATTAGAGTTTTAGTGAATTAGATCATGAAACTTGCATTACATTCCACATTTAAACAAAGTGGTTACATAACAGACAGTAATCATTCTTCCCATCAACGGAAACATATTTAAAATAAAACATGGGTTCTTTCTTGACACATCCTTGACATTATCATCACATCATGTACCTTTCCCTTGACCTGTGAAAAACATTTCAAAAACGTGGGATGAGCATAAAAAGCTCAGTAAGAGTTATAAAAATATGGAAAGGAATCATGAGTTCATATATATATTAGAATGAAATCACACTTTACCCATAAAACATAGGCATACCAAATCATGAATAAATCATAGAAAATATAAGACAAAAAGGTAACTTGAGGCATTCATAACATTCTTACATTGGGAGTAACCCACATGGTTACGTTTGGAATACCCATCACAGTATATTCCCTAAATCTCTTCAGAGAAACCTTAACGTTTCACTCCTTCGTGTTACCCAATGCATTGGAGAGCTATAACGGGCTCACCCGCCCTTGGTTTATCACGGAACCACCCATTTTCATAACAAAGCCGAAGAACCATAACATAAATGTGTCACATAAAACATGCATAAAGGAAACATAAAATTTCCACATTTCAATCACAATATAACATTTTAGTATATTGAAATAATGAATCCATTCAAAAAGAAACCATTTCCAAAACCATTTAAAAACATTTAATAAAGAGATTTTTGAATCAAATTGTCCCATACCACCTTGAAGATTTTAAAATTTTAAACCATTAATATCCATATAAATAAATCCTTAAAACCATTTTTAAAACATGGATATTAATAAGAACAAATCATTAAAATATTTAAAGTGATATTTTGGTTAAAGGGGTTTTACCAAAATTAGAGACACTTGAATACAATAATTGAGGAATAACATTTAGTCAGAACTTTATAATATTATGAGAATAAATGGATTCATGATATAATACTCCAAACGACAGTATATAAACCACATAAGAGTTAATTGGTGCATAACAACAATGAACCCTCAATAGAAGTGTCAAATGTAATGAAATCCCTTATAAAGAAGGAATCCTTAAATTAAGGACAAATAAATCTCAAAAATATGTGTGAAGAATATAAATACACCCAGTATAGGTGGATATTAAGTGTAAAACAATAAAAGGTCATTCACATATATTCAATGGATGACATATTCAATGACTACATGTTCAACCCAAAGAAATCGAAATTGGGTTAAAAAGTTCCCTTGACCGCCTAACGACATCACATCAAAATGAGTTGATGAGAGAAAAAAAGTGTATCTCATCACTTGGACATAAAATTTAAATCAATAAGGATATATGAGAACATATCCCAACATAACAATATGTAAATTAAAAGACCCAACAAAAGAAGTCTTTTAAAAAAAAGGAGGGTGAAAGGTTCCCTTACCGACTTGGGTATCTTTCAAAACATACACCCCATGAAAGAAGGACAATAGATAATTGATGTAAATACTCATAAACGAAAGTATATTACACAAATAGTAGAATAATGGGAATTAAATACAACACTCAATGGAATTTGTGGCAAATGTAGCATAAATCTCACGAGAATAAAAGTGAGATGAAAAATCCCTTACGAAAATTCAGCAGCCTAACGACGCCACTCAAAACTTCCAAAATGGATTGATGAGAGGAAATAGGGTCTCTCATCATATGAACATAATAAGTAAAGTAGGAGTAATATAAAAGAACATCCCAATCATAAGAAATATGAGCTTAAAAGGAATGACATAAAAGAGTGTACTTAAAAAGAAAGAGAGGTGTAGGATCCCTTACTTCAGGTCCGACTTGACTCGATCGTTCTTTAACATCTTGAATAATAAACTTGAGTTAATTTCTACTTGATTAAGAACCTTTTCCAAGTTCATTATTCCTTTTATATCAATTATTGACATGTTATAAACATTATGTAATCATTTAAGTTAATAATGTTCAATTTGTCGTTATTTGGTTCTTAAGTCGAAAGTGGACTTCTTACAATTACATGTTGTCTGTGTGGTCAAAGTTTCATTATATCCAAAATGACATTCCTGATTTGGATATCATATATATCATTTATATCCAGCATATAAATGTATTTATAAAATCACATAATCATTTAGAGGATGGAAATGAAATGCACCGTTCATGGAGACGGTAAGTCGTACGTACGCATAAACGCTACTTTCATTTCTATGTCGTATTAATGGAATTAAAACTATATGATAGGTATGTATATTTTAATTCCAGAATTATATTAATCATTTAGAAGTATCATACATCATATATATCCATTATATATATGTACTTATAATAGTACATTACATTTGGGGATAAGAAATGAAATGCACCGTTCATGGAGACGGTAAGTCGTACGTACACATGAACGCTACTTTCATTTCTATATCATACTTTAATGGAAAGAAAGAATAATGATATAGAGGTAAATAATAATTCCAGTATAAAATAATATATAATAACATTAAATCCATCCTTTATATGTCCCACGTATGGCATTAACGAATCACATCACTTTGAGGGGGCGGTAGTCCGCACTTCCTAAAATGAAGATATCGCGTATACCCATAATGGAAGCCATAAAGGTAAGACACATATGACAAATATAGAAGCATAAGTAAAACATAAACATATAATATATCATATATGAATATAGTGATATCTTAATGGCCACCTTTGAAGGTGTTAAGAGAATGTTGAACAATCATCGTTTCGGGAGGCAGAAATTCTCCATCCACAGAAACCGTATGTTATTTAAACATTTGATGTAGTTGTGTAAATGTTTAGCTCAAATAAATCTTATAAAAACATCCTAGTATATTGAATATACTGGTGTTGTTACAAAATAAATAAATAAAAAGAGTTTAGGGGGTTGGAGAAGCAAAACAAAACAAATGAACATGAGAGAATGAATTACCTTTAAAAGTGTAACTCCTTTTGATTTGAGCCTAAAGGCTTCCTTTGAAAGTATTATGCCAAAAGGAAATCCTCTAGGATGAGTAGAGGGATGTCGAGAGAGTAAATGGGCAGGGTTTGGCCGAGCCAAAGGCTTGAGGAGTGTGTTAAATGAGGTAGAGGTGGGGGCCTCTTATAAGAGGAGAGGAGGGGCACTTTTGGAAAGTAAAGAAATATTACTTTATTTGAAAATGTTTTTCGGTTTTAAAAGGTCCCAAATTGATATAATTCGTGGATAAGGTGATAAGGATTCGAAATCCACTCATCCAATTGGTTTTGGACATGTGTAGCTCATAGATTTTACATTATCATTCCATTTTATTTAAATCGTCAAATAATGATGTCCTCACTGCATCATTATTATGTCATAAATAATTTACTTTATTTAATGTCTAAACATTATACAAAAAATACAATGATGTAGTAAATCTTTTTATCTTTCCAATGACTATTTATAATCAAAAATATGACTTGTATATCCCCACATAAAAATTGTTTTAGTAAAACATATCATGTTTGTTTCATTTTTACTTTTACATTAAATAAAAAGTTATTTATGTCATTTCCCAACCAAAGTGGCTCCATGGGGTCCCCAAGTTGGCCCATGGCTTGTCTTGGTCGGCCATGACACAACCAATGAGGGTAGGACATGTGTCAAGCTCATCTTATTTTATTAAAGCATTATTTTTACCATAAACTACACTAATTACCACTAATCGCGATTAAAAACTTAATAAGTTACTATTCACCAAAAAATTATTTTTATCCCATTGAACCACATTTTACTTCTTAATGAAAACCATGTATGTCGGATTTTTGAAATTCAAAACACAAAGATTGCAAAATTTCATTTAAACGGAAAAATCAGTTTTTATAATTACCACTTAGTGGTTACACTATTCATCAAAAATTGAAATTTTTCAGAAAAATCCCAAAAATTCACCCTAAGCTATATTTGATATTCCGAATTCAAAAATGAAGTTTATTTTACAAAATTCAAAACATATAAGTCACATTAATTAATTTAATAATTAATTCTCGCTGTCAGAGCAAATAGCGTGTTTTTATGAAACAATAAGTATCAAAAGATTGACACTGGTTTAAGTCTGATTTCAAAGTGAAATTAATTCAAACGACCACTATTGGATTTAATGGTAAAAATATATTCTAATTTAACTTTAAAACCAATTCAAAAGATAATATAATCATATAAATAAATTAGATTAAAAAGAGGTTTTGAATTAAAATACAATATTTTACACTATTCATTAAAAAAATGAACTTTATCGGAAAGATACCAAAAATTTACACAAAGTAAATTTTGATGTCCCGATTCTTAATAAGAGTTTTATTTTGTCCAAAAGAATGTTTAAGAGTGAACAAAACTATATTTAATGATGGTTCAACATCAAAAGGTGATAAGTGAACCTTTAGTGAAAACTAGGGCATATACGCCAAAAATTGAATTCTTCCCATATTTTAAGCCTCTATCCTTTATTGGATAAATGTAAAACCATTTAAAAACATGCATAATCATATTTTAGTTATTTTTATCCATTCCCGCCAATACAACGGCTACATGTTAACTGCCATTTAAAATAATATTATTTTATTATTAGAGTGCAACGTAAGATTTCCAAGAAACTCATTGTTACGTATTGGGTACGCCATCGAGCATTACATCCCCTTTAAAGTAACATTAATATTTGATTCAAAAATATGGATAAGTATGAAAATGTCATATTCTTTATTTACCTGGGGTGTTACATCCTTCCCCCCTTTTGGGAATTGCGTCCTCGCAATTTTAAAATTGCGCTTGGAAACATCCTTGAATGTCCCACATCGGAACAAGAGTCAGTAAAACAATCACATTAAAATAAAGAAAGATAAGTACAGAGGTCACCCGAGATAACCCATACTAGGACTCCATGAGGAAAACATGGACCTGGAGGAGAAAACATAGGGTCATGTTCTGATGGAGAGTGATAGAAAACATGTTTAGGAGAAAGTTAACAATACGAAAATCACAAACTTGTGATGGGTTAAACGGTGTTGGGTTCCCCAGTAGGAAAAGTTAATAGACAACATTTTTGATTTAAGTTACCTTTTATTGAGGAATTTATTCATAAGGAAACATAATCACTTTTCATGTTGACTTTCTACTTTTACTAGATTCCTTAATCAAACTTATATTTTTTCGAAAAGACGAGTATTTAGGGAGACTTGTTCGCATTAAGAGTACTATAATCAACTTCAAGAGAATCACCTAATCCACAAAAGAGAACTATATACATCCCATGTCTTTAGGCTTTAACCAAAACCAAAACCAAAATGGGTAGTATAAGGTCAGATAATCCAGAAAAGGATAACCCCTTATAAAAAGAAAATCTATTCTTAATCTCCAAAATTTGTCCAACAAAACCCAAAGTTCAACGAGGACCATTAGATAAACAATTTGTCCATAAAATTATTCAAATTAAACCAATATAATATTGAAACCCAAATATTTGAAGGATTTAGTCACATAGTCTTCCATGTTAAATCGTAAGATTTACCTCCAAACAATATCAGTTTCTCCTAAAGTCTCGTATTGAAAAGTAATTAACCTAATAACATATCCTCCATGATAGGTTAATCATTTTCGTAAATAACCCAAAATAAACATACTCTTAATTCATAAAATCATATAACTAGAAAGAATCAGTCAAACTAACCAGGGACTTCACGTAGTCCAGTGGTTGGCGATAAATACCAGTCACACTTTGGTTGTGGGTTCGATTCTCGCAGCTTTGTCCAACGCGACGGGTAGTCACACGGTCTGTGTGTTGTCCCTTTTCCAAAACTATATAATTCTCAAATCATTCCCCAAAAGGGGATAAAATCATCAAAAATTATCATTACATATATTAACCTCAAGTTTATCTCATGCCTTTCATTTTCCATCATAACATATAGTAACCCATAATTACCTCAAAAGTAAGGATCATATAAACCCAAATGGTTCTTTATAACTATGTCCACAAGAAAAAAGATAACTATTACTTGAATAAAATTTTCCTATATTAAACATCAGGGTTACACATAATATAAAAAGTCTTCTAATGTAACCCCATCATCAAAAGTGACTTAATACTCTTAAGAATTTCACCATAACTCTTGAAGCCCTTATATGTTGACATCTTACTCATTCAACATTCTTCATGATCCATTATCCATTCCTTTACAACTTATTCGGAAATACCTCTTTCCTAAAAACAAAATCATGAAACATATCATATGATTCCAAAATAGGAAAACAATATTCATGAAATAGTATATACCTTTGATTGGTCATTGTCAGTTTCTTCATCCTCAATCGGAATGGCATTAGGTATTGGTAAACGAATATTGGTACGCTCTTGGTGTCCCCATTCACGAAACTTCTTCATAGGACATGTGTTTGCATAATGACCACGCACACCACATTTAAAACATTCAATTGATCCCTCAGAAAGAACTTCTTTCCCTTTCCTCGAGTCAACTGGATGCTTCCTTTTTCCATGGCAGGTTCTTGCTTTATGACCTTCATTTCCACATCTATAGCATATTTTTGTCCCTTTGAAACATTTCCCTAGGTGTTTCTTTCCACATCGTTGACACATAGGTTTTTGAACACACTTACCATTATGATTATTACCTGTACTTCCATAGAGATTTGTTTCTTGCATATATGATGTCTTAGAGAAATATCCAAGGTTTAGGTGGTCAATAATGACTCCAGATAGTTGGTTGAGGATTATCACAAGAGTTCTCATTGCAGCTCCCATATCATTCAGTTGCTTGCTCAAAAAAATGTCATAGTTTCCTTCACATCCACTGCTACTTTGGTGCCTGTTAGATCCAGCCATTTACTAAAACCAAAAAGGTCAGTGTGAGTATATCAACAAAACCATCATGTACTAATGAGTAAGATAAACACTAAGATATACTTACTCATTCACTTTATCTAAAACTATGACTCTTTCTGAAATCCTAACCATAATGGTAATGTCACTTATGCTTAAAGAATACCCTAACCTCTAAAGTTATCTAAACCGACCTCTGATACCAACTATAAGGCCCCAGCTTTAAACCTTACTTAATCTTGAGTTATTACAAGATTACACATTGAGGATCTTTTCAGGTTTATAGAGTTTTAGAGAATTAGATCATGAAACATGCATTACATTCCACATTTAAAAAATGTGGTTACATAAAAGATAGTATTCATTCTTCCCATCAACGGAAACTTATTTAAAATAAAACATGGGTTCTTTCTTGACACATCCTTGACATTATCATCACATCATGTACCTTTCCCTTGACCTGTGAAAAACATTTCAAAAACTTGGGATGAGCATAAAAAGCTCAGTAAGAGTTATAAAAATATGGAAAGGAAACATGAGTTCATATATATATTAGACTGAAATCACACTTTACCCATAAAACATAGGCATATCAAATCATGAATAAATCATAAAAAACATAAGACATAAAGGTAACTTGAGGCATTCATAACATTCTTACGTAGGGAGTAACCCTCTTGGTTACGTTTGGAATACCCATCACAGTATATTCCCTAAATCTCTTCGGAGAAACCTTAACGTTTCACTCCTTTGCGTTACCCAATGCATTGGAGAGCTATAATGGGCTCACCTGCCCTTAATTTATCACGGAACCACCGGTTTTCATAACAATTCCCAAGAACCATAACATAAATGTGTCACATAAAACATGAATAAAGGAAACATAAAATTTGCACATTTCAATCACAATATAACATTTTATTATATTGAAATAATGAATCCATTCAAAAGGAAACCATTTCCAAATCCATTTAAAAACATTTAATAAAGAGATATTTGAATCAAAGTGTCCCATACCACCTTGAAGATTTTATAATTTTAAACCATTAATATCCATATAAATAAATCCTTAAAACCATTTTGAAAACATGGATATTAATAAGAAAAAATCATTAAAACATTTAAAGTGATATTTTGGTTAAAGGGGTTTTACCAAAATTAGAGACACTTGAATACAATAATTGAGGAATAACATTTAGTCAGAACTTTATAATATCATGAGAATAAATGGATTCATTATATAATACTCCAAAGGACAGTATATACACCATATAAGAGTGAATTGGTGCATAACAACAATGAACCCTCAATAGAAGTGTCAAATGTAATGAAATCCCTTATAAAGAAGGTATCCTTAAATTAAGGACAAATCAATCTCAAAAATATGTGTGACAAATATAAATACACCCAATATAAGTGGATATTAAGTGTAAAACAATAAAAGGTCATTCACACATATTCAATGGATGACATATTGAATGACTACATGTTCAACCCAAAGAAATCGAAATTGGGTTAAAAAGTTCCCTTGACCGCCTAACAGCATCACATCAAAATGAGTTGATGAGAGATAAAAAGTGTATCTCATCACTTGGACATAAAATTTAAATCAATAATGATATATGAGAACATATCCCAACATAACAATATGTAAATTAAAAGTCCCAACAAATGAAGTCTTTCAAAAAAAAAGAGGGTGAAAGGTTCCCTTACCGACCTGGGTATCTTTCAAAACATACACCCCATGAAAGAAGGACAATAGATCATTGATGTAAATACTCATAAACGAATGTATATTACACAAAGAGTTGAATAATTGGCAGTACATACACCACTCAATGGAATTTGTGGCAAATGTAGCATAAATCTCACGAGAATAAAAGTGAGATGAAAAATCCCTTATGAAAATTCGGCAGCCTAACGGCGCCACACAAAACTTCCAAAATGGATTGATGAGAGGAAATAGGGTCTCTCATCATATGAACATAATAAGTACTGTAGGATTAATATAAAAGAACATCCCAATCATAAGAAATATGAGCTTAAAAGGAATGACATAAAAGAGTGTACTTAAAAAGAAAGAGAGGTGTAGGATCCCTTACCTCAGGTCCGACTTGACTCGATCATTCTTTAACATCCTGAATAATAAACTTAAGTTAATTTATACTTAATTAAGAACCTTTTCCAAGTTCATTATTCCTTTTATATCAATTATTGACATGTTATAAACATTATGTAATCATTTAAGTTAATAATGTTCATTTTGTCGGTATTTGGTTCTTAAGTCGAAAGTGGACTTCTTACAATTACATGTTGTTTGTGTGGTCAAAGGTTATTTGTATCCAAAATGACATTCCTGATTTGGATATCATATATATCATATATATCCAGCATATAAATGTATTTATAAAATCACATAATCATTTAGAGGAATGAAATGAAATGCACCGTTCATGGAGACGGTAAGTCGTACGTACGCATGAACGCTACTTTCATTTCTATGTCGTATTAATGGAATTAAAACTATATGATAGGTATGTATATTTTAATTCCATAATTATATTAATCATTTAGAAGTATCATACATCATATATATCCATTATATATATGTACTTATAATAGTACATTACATTTGGGGATAAGAAATGAAATGCACCGTTCATGGAGACGGTAAGCCGTACGTACACATGAACGCTACATTCATTTCTATCTCATACTTTAATGGAAAGAAATAATAATGATATATAGGTAAATAATAATTCCAGTATAACATCATATATAATAACATTAAATCTATCCTTTATACGTCCCATGTATGGCATTAACAAATCACATCACTTTGAGGGGGCGGTAGTCCGCACTTCCTAAAATGAAGTTATCGTGTATACCCATAATGGAAGCCATAAATGTAAGACACAAATGAAAAATACAGAAGAATAAGTAAAACATAAACATATAATATATCATATATTAATATAGTGACATCTTAATGTCCACCCTTGAAGGTGTTAAGAGAATGTTGAACAATCATCGTTTCGGGAGGCAGAAATTCTCCATCCACAGAAACCGTATGTTCTTTAACCATTTGATGTAGTTGTGTGAGAGTGTAGCTCGAATAAATATTATAACAACATCCTAGTATATTGAAGATACTTTTTTTGTTACAAAATAAATAAATAAAAAGAGTTTAGGGGGTTGGAGAAGCAAAATAAAACAAATGAACATGAGAGAATGAATTACCTTTAAAAGTGTAACTCCTTTTGATTTGAGCCTAAAGGCTTCCTTGGAAAGGATTATGCCCAATGGGAATCCTCTAGGATGAGGAGAGGGATGTGGAGAGAGTAAATGGTCAGGGGTTGGCCGAGACAAAGGCATTAGGAGTGTGTTAAATGAGGTAGATGTGGGGGCCTTTTATAAGAGGATAGGAGGGGAACTTTTGGAAAGTAAAGAAATATTACATTATTTGAAAATGTTTTCCGGTTTTAAAAGATCCCACATTGATATAATTCGTGGATAAGGTGATAAGGATTCGAAATCCACTCATCCAATTGGTTTGGGACATGTTTATCTCATATATTCTACATTATCATTCCATTTTATTTAAATCGTCAAATAATGATGTCATCACTGCATCATTATTATGTCATAAATAATTTAATTTATGTAATGTCTAAAAATTATAAAAAAAATACTATGATGTAGGAAATATTTTTTTCTTTCCAATGACTATTTATAATCAAAAATATGACTTGTATAACCCACATAAAAATTGTTTTAGTAAAACATATCATGTTTGTTTAATTTTTACTTTTACATTAAATAAAAAATAATTTATGTCATTTCCCAACCAAAGTGGCTCCATGGGGTCCCCAAGTTGACCCATGGCTTGTCGTGGTCGGCCATGACACAACCAATGAGGTTAGGACATGTGTCAAGCTCATCTTATTTTAATAAAGCATAATTTTTACCTTAAACTACACTAATTACCACTAATCGCGATTTAAAACTTAATAAGTTACTATTCACCAAAAAATTATTTTTATCCCATTGAACCACATTTTACTTCTTAATGAAAACCATGTATGTCGGATTTTTGAAATTCAAAACACAATGATGGCAAAATTTCATTTAAACGGAAAAATCAGTTTTTATAAGTACCACTTAGTGGTTACACTATTCATCAAAAATTGAAGTTTTTCAGAAAAATCCCAAAAATTCACCCTAAGCTATATTTGATATTCCGAATTCAAAAATGAAGTTTATTATACAAAATTAAAAACATATAAGTCACATTAATTAATTTAATAATTAATTCCCGCTGTCAGAGCAAATAGCGTGTTTTTATTAAAAAATAAGTATCAAAAGATTGACACTGGTTTAAGTCTGATTTCAATGTGAAATTAATTCCAACGACCACTATTGGATTTAATGGTTAAAATATATTCTAATTTCACTTTAAAACCAATTCAAAAGATAATATAATCATATAAATAAATTAGATTAAAAAGTGGTTTTGAATTAAAATACAACATTTTACACTATTCATTAAAAAAATGAACTTTATCGGAAAGATAACAAAAATGTACGCAAAGTATATTTTGATGCCCCGATTCTTAATAAGAGTTTTATTTGGTCCAAAATAATGTTTAAGAGTGAACAAAACTATATTTAATGATGGTTCAACATTAAAAGGTGATAAGTGATCATTTAGTGAAAAATAGGGCATATACGCCAAAAATTTAATTCTTTCCATATTTTAAGCCTCTATCCTTTATTGGATAAATGTAAAAACATTTAAAAACATGCATAATCATATTTTAGTTATTTCTATCCATTCCTGCCAATACAACGGCTACATGTTAACTGCCATTTAAAATAATATTAATTTATTATTAGAGTGCAACGTAAGATTTCCAAGAAACTCATTGTTGTGTATTGGGTACGCCATCGAGCATTACATCCCCTTTAAAGTAACATTAATATTTGATTAAAAAATATGGATAAATATGAAAATGTCATATTCTTTATTTACCTGGGGTGTTACAATTATACTTGAAATGATGTCTATATACAGTAGATATCTCCATGTATAACAGAGTTTGATAATCCCCCTACCATGTGAGTCTTATAATGAAAATGTTTGAAACCCCATTAAATAAATTAGGGGTAAAATCATATTTTTTCGCTTTTAAAGGGTTACAAGGTTTAGATACATGGTTTTTCTAACCATTTTCAAAACCTGTCTAATTCACATCCCAAATCCATATATATTTTTAATGGGATTCACATTTGGGGAAAACATTTTGAAAAACTATGTGGCTATCCATGCATATATAACAGTTATGATTCACTAAGTTTGAGGGATAGGTAAATGGTTTTAGAAAATAGTGTATAGTTAGAACAATTCATAGTTACACACCAACACCCCCACACAGTTATTCTCATAAGGTTTTATTTATTAATAAAACAATGACCCTAAATGTAAGGGTCCATATGGTTGTTTTTCATGGTTAAACACTCTGTGCCCCAACTATCCACCACATTTGCTTCGTCAAAATACATATGGTCTCAGATCTGGATGGTGCCGGAACTCAAAAAACTATTTTAATAACTTTTGAGAGTTAAACCTCTCCAAAAAAATTTACATTTTTCAAATTATTGTATTTATATTTTAATGCTTGTTTTGAGAATGGACTATACAAAAATAGTAAAATTAAAACACCTTTATAAATTAAACATTATCTAAAATGAGTGTTTTACATTCTCCCCACCGCTGAACATCCATCCATAAGTAGCCTTCAGGAAACAACAAATACAACAAAATACCTACTCAGATCATGAAGTTATGTTCAATTATGATTGTTGCATTTACAAACACCCAACACACTACAATTAATCTCTTTATGTGTAAGGTATATAAACTATAAAAAATTGAGTTAGTTGTTGAATTGAAATTGAAACATTGAAACAGAGCATACGCATACCGTCTTACCTGAGATATGATCACACCATAATCTATTCAATCACCCATCCAATGAAACAAACCACCCAATGTAATATTATTGAATAGCCATGTATGAGTAATAATATCTCCCCAATAAGAATTATTTATTTTAAAAATCACATAAACACTTAAGATGATCTTGTAATGATCATTACCATAAACAAATGAGGATTTCCTAGAATACCTTACTTTTTCAGGCTGTGATTCTTTCATGAAATAACTTGGTTGACTCATGCTTCACTTTTCTTGTCTCGATGAAAAGTCATAAAGTGCTTCATTACCAACTGTTGTTATCAAAATAAGAAGAAAACAAGTCGATCTGCACTAAAATGACTGTTTAAAAAAATTATCAACTTAGATAGATTCTATATCATAACTTAAAACAAAAAACCATCCCCAAATTCAACACTCATTTTCCTCAAATGTATTAATAAAATACCATACCCAACTTCTGGTAATATCTTCAAGTCAAACCATTTCCAGTTCATTGATGTTTTGAAGTCTCAACATGAAAATTGTGTAATACAAGGTCAAATACTATTGGAAATTCACTCTAAAAACAACTCATCTGAGAACATCTAATTTCGATGGTAACCTCAAATTTAGAAACTAGAGTCTTAGGATCTCATCTAAAGAATTCCATAATTTTATTCTTAAAAGAAAGATGTCATTACCTACCTGAGACATAAAAACATTAAGACATTTACTAATCCCAATGGAAGTTATGTAAAAGAACAAGATGATGTCCTTGAGTCCATCCAAGATGTTACTACTTGGGAACCCAAGAATCACTCAGTACGTACCATGCCTTTATAAAAAAATATTATTGAAATGAAAAAACCATGTGGTTTTTATTTATCAATAATAATGGTATTTATATTTAGCATGGTTTATAACCAATTCTCACTCAACCACCTTATATGATATCAATATATAGAACTTGACCATATCTTAGATGAAATTAAACTAAGAGGATGTAAAATATTACTGAAAAGACCTAAGACACTCATTTCATAAACAAGACAAAGTTCCCAAAATTATTTTCAACCAAGCATTTCAAAGAACATAAATTAATTAATCGATCTATCATGTATTGTTTTCCTTTAAAAGAGATCGGATGATCATGATGACACATTATCGTTAAAAGACCACGATTTCATCACCACATTAAAATATTCATTATCTCAAGATATCCGTAATTAATACCATCATCAAATAATTATTTTAACAATACTTTCAAACATGACTAACTATATCATCATTATGATGGCTTGAAATAACCAACTTGTCTGTAACTGACCAATTATATGGTGATTTAAAATGATAGTACACATTAATAAATGGTTCTCCATGGTTTTAATAATTATACTTTGAAGGGATCATTTTCTACCATCATCTATGTAATGTTCCCCACCTTAGGTGTGTCCTAGTAATCAATTTCTAAAAATAGTGACTCATTCCTTATAACACACTCCATCGACCACAAGCTGTGAGTCCTGTATGTGGAAAAAACTATTATAGAATGTGTTAAACTAAATAGAGAGGTATAAAGGATGAATAAAATAATTATATAGTTTAGTTTATCTATATATATGTGTGATTCTTTCTAACTCCATACCCATGATCATTATTAGCATCTGTCACAAGGAAAAACAAAGTAACATTTGATTCAAAACATGTTCTATACTTTGGGACGTTTTTAGAACCAAACTAACATGGATGATCATTTTCAATGTGTTTTATTTATTTTATCAATAATGTTCTAGAATTATATGTAGATTTTAAAAAATAAATGACCAATTAATATATATTTTTTAACATCAAGCTAACAATCATATTCAACAAATAAATCCCATGATGCTTGAAAATTTCAATCATATTCATGAGACAGTGGATAGAAGAAGAAGTGTTCATCAGATTCACATCAAATAAATAATGAAATATTTGATCATAATGGGTAGAATCATAGTTTACATGTATAAGAATAAAATGTGAAGATACTTTGCTGGTCTTGAAGATCTCATAAATCAAATGTATTTGGTATCCTTGTGATGAAATCATAATGACAGATTGGGGGAGTAAAATAAATTCTACCACTCATATTAATATTTTTCAGATCTAGATGTAAAGAGGAGAGGGTTTTAGTGATCATATTCATTCTTATCATAATCACTATAATCATATGAATGTTTGTAAAGAATTAAAGATGTTTTAGAATAAGAAGTTAGTGTATATTATATGTTAAGTATGGTGATAATGATGTTACTCTCAAACATAATCAAATCCATGAAGTAAATAATTTTACATGATTAAGAATATGATGTAAGGATGTTTCTAAATATGAATTTGTTGAATCAACTCCATCATATTTATCATTCCATTTTATTCTTGCAAAATTATTTTCTAACAAGACTTGTAGTAAAGGAATTTAGTTGCAATCGATTAAAAATGTAAGGACAGAGACGAATCACCAATTTAATCAACCATTTAACATCATCGAATGTGTTTTAAAATGTAGATCACGAATCTTTATTTCATAGCTGATTTGTAGAAAATGTGTGAAACTGAAGGTAATGGTTCTTCATCTGACAAAAAACCGAAAAGAAAAAAAATCCTTGAAAAATGAAGTTGATGGGTATCATATTCAGAAGAAAATTTAAAGCATTGATTCATTATCAAATGGATTTATCCATTAGTTCTAGAACCATCATATAGGAGTTGATACTTGATCATCTGATGGATGAAAATAACAAATAAAGGTGATTGAATAAATTTGAATGAATCTGTTATCTTCCCTATAACAGTGATGTTTTTTATGTCTAAATCGAAATGGAAATATTTTCTTCTTCGTGTAGAGAAATGTAAATGTAGAAATAATATATGGAATATAGAATAGACAAACGGAATCAAATGGGGGGTTGTGAATAAGTTCTATTTAGTCCTTCTTGGATGCATTTGAAATGGATAATTTTATTAAAGGAATAATTGTGTGAATTAATTAGGGATTTTTTTTAAAATAAATTCAAAACATAGTTGAAGTATGTATCTGATTCAAGATGATTGAAGAATAATTGAGATGATATGAATAATTTATAAATGAGCATGAAATTCTAGGATACATGAAAATATAGGTAATTTAGTTGAGTGGGAATGTTTTCAGGACTCCTTACACAATAACATTTGGTGAGAGTATGAAAGAGGAATGTATATCGTTTGTCTCTAACGATGATGAAAGTATTATTCACTGAATAAGAGTGATGCTCTTAAATTATATGGGGAGAAGAAGAGGTTCTGTATTTAGTATTTCATAAAGTAGTGTTGTCTATTTGATGTATAAGGATAAGAGACCACATTTCATTGTATTTAGCTAATTATCATATTTAGTTGATTACTATATTCTTCTTTTTATTTTAATTGATGGATCATCACATTAGGATGGATAATCATAACATTATTCTTTTGTTGGTATGATTTATCATGATAATTAGAATTATCATATAGGGGTTTCCAAAATAAGAAATATGGTGTTCATAATTGAATCAATAGTATTATGGCAGAATAATATATTCTGTATTAGGAATTATAACTAGGACAATCATATTGGATAGTTAGACTAATTGATTTGTGTTAGGAGGGTCGTACTGAAAGTCAGATGGGAATTTTATATCAAAAATGAAGGTTGTTCTTACTAGCATCAAGGTATGAAAGTGAAGAATTTTTTTCAAAATTATTTTTTTGTAAAAGTTGGAAAAGAATTGTAGGTAAAAAAAGTTTTTTATGAAAACATTGAATTAAATCGTTTGGGATAGAAAGAAGACACACATGTATGAATTTTTTACATAGTGCTACAAAAGTGTATGGGAATATCCTACTCATTTTACTCTACAGATAAGGGATTGTTTAATACTATATTTTCTAAATTTTATCATTTACAAATGATACAAAGGAATTATCTATTCTTACTGAATATTTAGTATTTTAAATAATTGTAATCCTATAAATGTGTATTTGATTTATATTCAGTAGAGAAATAATTATTTAAGGGGAGTGAATGTTATTTTAATTTTCCATGAAACAAAAAAAGTAAGTGGTATCATTGATTAACCTCATCCCCCTCCCACTGATACAATTATCCTGGCTATGAAATTTCAATATGTATCAGAGTAGAGGTTCCCCGTTATTATCCAATATTGTAGTTTTCATGGGACTTTTTTGAAGAATATTAGTTGTTTTTACAGTAAAATTACTTCAATTATCAAAGGAATGAATTTTCATATATGGAAATATTTAAGGTTTCTTTACCTTATTTCTTTTGTATATAATGTTCCTAAAGCTACAATAGATAGGTTTCCACTTATTGATGAAAGTTTTCCTCCTATATCTATTGATAAGAAGAATCTTTATAATGATGGAGATTCGAAGAATGATTCACTATCATCACATTTTCAATGTGTATTTTTATGGGTAAAAGGTATTTTCACAATAAAAGGTATATTGGAATAATTTAAAATCATATATAAATACAATATAAATGTGAAGGTGAAAAATTAAAAATATGGAGGATGAAGTATGATGATTTGAAAATGGGTGAGTATGAATCTTTTAGGGACTTATTTACCTAGGTGAATTAAATTTTTTTCACTCTCATATATATTAGATAATAGAGAAAATACTCTTTAATTATTGAAAATATCATCAGAATCCTTTTTGACAAGTTTGATGAAAAAGATTCTTCATTTAAAGATATTGATCCTAAAACATTATCTCAATATGGTTTTCATAGAACTCTAATCACTTATGAAATTATAAGCAATAAATATATGAAAATAAAAACAATAGTTCATAGAAAAATGTATTTCAACGCTACCAAGAACGAAAAGTCAAATAATATCCTTATTGAAGAAGAATCTGGTGAATCTAATTCTATAAAAGAGGTATATAAAAATTATGATTATATATTACCCTTTTTTTCTTAAAATTTGAAATGATGTATACAAATATAAAATAGAAACCATCCCTTGAAATTAGTTGAATTTGGTGTCATTGGTCTTCTAATTGGATATTTTCCTTGATGAAATACTGAAGATGTTAGTTATAAAGAATATTTAATCCAAGAAGATCATGGAAAATAAAGATAAATAAAGAAAAATAATTTTTATAGGGAATTATATAATATTACTCAATTCCAAAAAAAGATTTTTTGTATCAAATGTTGAAGAATTAAGAGATAGTGAAGATGAATCCGAAAAATATATTGAGTATTATGTTGAAAATACTTTTATTGAAACAATTAATGATGAATAATTTTGATGATGATGTTCTGATAAAGAAGAAACTCAATTTGAAATAAATTTAAAAAAATATATGAATGAATGTTTGAGAAATGTTAAAAAAACATAAAATAAAAAGAATATTATTGAATAGGAATATTCCACAACAATTCTACAATGATATTTAGAATAGAAGAAAAATATTATGGTAGATATTAGGGATTTGATAAAGTCACTTTCAGAAGAAAATAATTGTATTGAGAATCAAGAGGTAATGAAAATGGTAGAAGAAGAAGAGTGGGAACATTTCCCAAAAATCAATACAAAGTTTAATTGAGGAATTAAAGTTTCAAAAACATTATCCAAGAAGATGGTTAATGTTTTGGAAAGCATCAACGTGAGATGGAACAAAAAAAATTAACTTTGAAGGTGAGAATAAAATAGGATTTTTTTTCTAAAAAGAAAAAACCTAAAATGGTTATGAATGTTGCTAAGAGTAAAAGGGCGGATAAACAGATGATTATAAAAATAGTTGAGTCCAAAAAGTTTTAATAAAAACATTTTTCAATTATATATAATTGTACTAATGTATAAAATAAAATTCGGATATTGATATATAATAGATAGGTTAGTGGTTATAATTTGAAAGACAAGAAGGTTTCTAGGAAAAATGTCGACAAATTTTGTATGTATGATTGTTTTAGACAAAAATACCATTTCTATGGATAAAGCATGTATTGTAGAAATTATTACTTATGGATAATATGTGTTGGATTAACAAAAATAAATACTATTATTCCATAGGTTACAAAATGAAACGTTTTAATGGAGTCAAACCTCTTAAAATAGGATTCCTAAAAAGATAGTCTAGAAGTAATATGAAAAGGATGGTGTATGAATTTAAAATTGGATACAATCATTGGAAATAATTTATGAATGATATGAAAAAAAGGGAATATTTATATTTGTTTTATTCTTTTATAACCATCATAATAAATGTTACATAATAATTCACAGATGTAGTAAATGAATAATTAAAAGAGATAAGAAAAAGAAATAGTTGTTGGAAGAACATTTAATAATAAAAATTGTATTGACCTCTTATTCTTGATAGGGTATTTTCATCTCATGTTATAGGATATTTTAGATTAATGAAGAATTTAAAATATTTAAAATTAGAAAATATGACATTTCTCATTGATGAATACATTTGAATCAAAGGTATTGGATTAACTATCATTGGAAAATAAACATTACAATATAAGAAAGTTTTATATGTTGATGGTATGAAGCATAATGTGCCAAGTGTTTCCCAATTTCTGGAGGTAAGAATCTATGTTAAATTTTGGATAGAAATATTTTATTGAAAAGTGGGGGGCTGGAAATAAAGTAAAAAAGAGGCCCATTTAAAAATAGAAACATGTTTCATGTTTCTGAAATTCGAAAATATTGTTACATGAATTTGGTAGAAGAGAATCAACTATGACATAAGAGGATGTGACACATGTGTAAGTGATGTATGAAAAACATATCTAAAATAAACAGTGCCTAAGGCATTCATGATTTTCCAAGATGAAGAGATTGGTGTTTCAATATTTTTCAGAAACGGAAAATTTAAAATAATGTTTACATAAATGTTGAAAATTGTTAAAAATAACACATAGAGCGTATTCATTACAATTTTTATAGTACAATGAGAAACCAATAAAATTAGTGATATATATAACATTAAATTCATTGATGATTTTAATCCCATTAGAAATGATATGTATTTAATCATAAGTCAGATACTGTGAAAATATTTGAATGTTTCAGATGTATATATTAGAAAGAATGTGAGTATTCAATAAAGAAGTTCAGTAAAAATTGACGGTGAATGCAGAAATGAAGAATAAAAATATATATCTAGAATCATGAAATTTGGAATTATTATTGTTCCCAATACACACTTCAAAAAATTAATTTTCTAAAATAAATAATATATGTTTGGTGGAAATGGGTATAAATATGTTACATGAAAAAGGATTTTTCCAAAACTATTAGAGGAAAGCCATGAGTACTATTGTGTATAATTAAAAATGATGTTTCTCTTGGCCACGATCACATATGACCCCATAATAATTGTTTCATGGACAAACTCCGTGTTTTAAACTGTTAAGAGTTTTTGGGAGTCCATTTATTATAAAGAATAAAGGAGGAAACTGTGGAATGATTGGACAAAATATAAAAAGGAATCCTTCTTTTTTGTGATCCAATACGAAGTGGATATAGATGATTAAATAAAAAAATATTAAAATTATTTGTTTATTATGATGTTAAATTCCTTGAAATACCTGAGGAAGGGAAAAATACTCAGGATAATTAAGATGTTGAGCGAGATAAAGAATGTCTTCATAACAATTCTGATAAGGATGAAAACAATCATAATCATGAAGAATAGAACATATCTATTTCCAGTAATAACTATGATACATAAAAATCAAATCATAGGCTGAGGAATAAAGTGTAATATTAGAATATTATTTGTGATCAACATTAGAACATTGAAACGTTATGAAACACGAAATGTGGTTGCACATACATCTTTATATTCAAAAGTTGAATCGAATGAGGTTAATGATGATTTTGAGTAAATGGAATGGGTTTAATCCATGTGTTAATTTTTTTACCATGTTGAAAAGAATGATATATGGGGAATAATACCCAAGCCCAATAAAAAACCTAATTTTACCAAAGTGAGTTTTCCAAAAAAAAAATTGAATGTAAAAGCATATGTGATAAAGAACAGGGAATGAAATTGTTTCGAAGGGTATTCAAAATTTTATGGCATTTATTTTGATGAAATTCATGATGTTGTTCAAATAGTAGAAACTATATGAATATTTTTTCTGTTATTGAACAAAATGATATATGACCATTCAAGTTGATGTTAAATTATCATTATTAAATGGTGATCTTGATGAAAAAGTACAAATTGAAAAAACATGTGTCTTTTTTTGTTGGAAAATATGAATGTTATGTATTTATATTAAAGTTATATATATAATGGAAAAAACCTATGAGGTAATGGTATTCCAAATATGATACTTGGTTCTAGAGTAGTTGACAACAATCATCACATCAATAAAATTCAAGAGTATTCCCTCATCATAATTGTTTATATTGATGATATTATATTATATAAGAATGATGAAAGGATATTTGAAGTATTTTCTGAGGAAAAGAAATTTTGGTTTGAAATATCCATGCTAGGGAAAATGAAATAATATTTTAGGATTTATATATTACAAATGAAGAAAAATGTCATTATTTCTACGAAAATGTATATTAAGGATCATCTAAAAATGTTTATACTAGAAAAATAAAACTATTTTCCACAACACTTTAAGTGGTAACTATTTTTTTAAAATATGGATAAGGAGAAGAAGTTAGTCAGAAGGAATTTTAAAAAATGATTGGAGGATTTCTATATTTGACTAAATTAAGATCTGACATTTCTTACGCTTTTACATTATGTGAACAAATACAAAGTGATAAAAAATAATAACATCTACTTGATATAAAAAGAATTATCATATATATCAATGGTATTATAAATTTTTGATTCAATTATTCTATCATAGAATGCATTGTTTTATGTGTGTATTCCGATCCTGATCGATAATGAAATTATGATGATAGAAGATCCACATTTTCTAGAGAATTCATTTTATAAAAGAGTTGGGTAGGTTGAAATTCAATGAAACATAATTTAGTGACTCATAGAATTTATGAATCTTAGAATGTTGCTTCTAATCAAGCCATGAACTAAAAAATGTGGAATAAAACTAAATTATAAGACTTTCTTTTTAATGTGGCATTACCCTTGCTCTTGGGTTTTGATAATAAATTTTCAATAAATTTCACTTGGTATCTAGTTCAACATTCCTTTTCAAAACATATAGATATAAATTATCATTTGATAAAATAGTATATCGATAAATAATTAATTAGTTCTAGAGAATATTCCTACATTGGAACAAGTTTCTGAAATTTAAACAAAACCATTAATGATGGAATAATATTCTAAATTGGTGTTGGGCATTAGTGTCCATTATTTTTTTTAATATAGTTGATGAATGTATTTTTATACCCTCTATCATCATAACTTTTAATAGTGTTTTCAAGTGGGTTATGAGTATCAAAAATCAATCCTTAAAAAACCATGTTAGTTAAAATAGTTCTTGGTAAGTTGTGAATCCAACATTTTATGTCTATGTGAACTATTCTAACTATTTGGTGTAGTTTTTTAGGAAAAATAATTTATATTCCAGGAAAATTAATAAAATTGAGGAGGATATGGAATCCATTTTTGAAGAAATAATGAAGGAGTTTCGTTATCACTCATTTTGGATGTCAATGATTCTTATTTCCATCAATGAGTTATCTAATGTAGTCTTAGAATTGTAGAAAAGTAATCCATTGGGTGAAGATACGATGTTTATAGAAGTATGGATCTTTTTTTACAACAAAATATAAATGATGAGATTGTTTGGACAAAGATTATATGGATGATTGTAGTGTAGGGATTGTATTTTGTTGACCATGATGATTATGATGAAAGGATGTCTGAGATGACATGAAATCACATCACTTTGTATTTGGTGAAAATTGTACTGGCTATCTTATTCAATCAATGTAACACATAGTGCTTGAAATGGTCTATCGTATTTCAGAGGAAATTTCATGAAGAAGATGGGACATCAGATTCACACCAAATACAAAATGAATGATTAGGTCATAATAGGAAGAATTGGAGTATCCTTGGGTATGATTAATATTTGACAATGCTTTTCAAATGTTGGAGTTATCATAAATCATAGGTATTTGGTTAACATGTGATGAAATATTTTTGACTAAATGTGGGAGAGAAAGAGGTGATGTCGATCATATTTAGATTAATCAGGTATGGATGGTAAGTGAAAAGCATGATGAAGATCATATTCAGTCTATTCATAATCATGATTATTGTATTCAAGATGGTAAGTAATGAAATATTTTGTTGAATGGAAAGTTAATATACTTTTCATGTTAATACTGGAAATGCCAAATCTATACAGGAATTTATTCATAGTCATGAATGATTTCATTATAGAAGAAAAACATTTACATAGAAGGTTTTTTTTGATGTTGGAGATGATGACATCAGTCCATCATATTAACTATGAATTGTTTTCCAATAATAATGATGGTAAATTATTCCTTTTTATTTTTAGAAAAATTTAACAATAGGGAAAAATCAATAATGTAGTCAACCATTTATGATGGTTGAATGTGTTGTCAAAGGCAGGTACTGAATCTTTAGGTCCTAGAATAGTTTTAGAAAATATAAGAAACTAAAGGTACTGGATTTCAGTCAGACCAAAAAAATATTCAAATTATCAAACAATGAAGATGTTGGATATTTTTTTCTGAAGATAAATAAAATAAATGATACCCTTTAACAAAGTAATTCATCAATTTGGTCCAGAACCATCATATTGGAGTTGATATTGTTTCTTCATCTTGATGAAAAAAGAAGTAGATGTTATTGAAGAATATTAAAATAATCTATTATCTTCATCACATTGGATAATATCATAATGGAAAAAATTTCAATGGGTATGTATTGTTGTAGAGAAATATATTGGAGATCTCATATCAGGCATTCAGAATGGAGAAATGGAATCGAACTGGGGTTTGCAATGAATATCTATCTATTACATCCTGCATAAATTTTAAATGTTGATTCAAATTGAAGTAATTTTCATGGTAATTGAAATAAAATATTTTTTGGAAGAAAGCTAGAAAAGAGATGATGTGTCTAGATGATTTGAGAATATTTGAGAAGAATTTATATGTCATGAAAAGATAATCAATGCATGTGATGTTCGTTGGTAAATTAAAATTTGGGTAGTTTTTCTTAGTGCAAATGTTTTTAGGATTCCCATCCAAACCACATTTAACATGGTTATAAAATGGGATATGTACATTATACCTTTATAATGAGAATGATAGAACTATTAATGGGAAGAGTGAGAAGCTTCAAATTTCTAGGGATAGAATAAGATGTTTCAGATTGAGTACATTATTAAGATTTTTTTTCTGAAAGATGTAGAATGAGAAGAAATAATATAGAAATGTATTCAGTTGATCAATGAATTCTGCTGATTATCATGCTCATATTAATATATTATTTGGTTGATCATAATATTGGGATTGATAATCAGTCCGAAATTATTGAGTTTTTGAAGAATCATAACGTTAGGAAGAATTATAATGTAGGGATATCCAGACTTGGAAATTATGTGTTTAGAATTATCTAATCCGTATTCTAGAATAATCATATTTCTCGTATTGAGAATTCATACAGGGAAAATCATATTTGAAAATCAGATTGGGAGATTTATATTAGTAGAATCATACTAACAATCAGATTTCAATTTTATATCAAATTTACTTGATGTTGTTATTAGCTTCTGGGTAAGAATGTGATGTATTGATTTTTTTAAAATAAATTTTTGTTATTTTGTAAAAAAAGAGATTGTAACATGTTTTGTAACAAAAACATTTTATTACATCAATTGTGTTAGATGGATCACACTCACAATTGAATTTTTACATAGTGCTACATGAGTGTAAAGGAATATCCTATTAATTTTATTCATCACAAAATAGATTTTTTCTATTTGATTTTCTCTTATTTGATTAATTATAAACTATGGAAAGGGTATATCTATTATTATTCAACAATGAACCCTGTAGATACTTGTGTTTATTATGATGTCTGCTTCATTTTATTTGAGTAGGGAAATAAATCATTAATAGGAGAAGAAGGATATTTATTTTGCAATTAAAAATAATAAAAAAAGTCATATATGCTTCACTGCTCCCCCTCTCAGGGATAAAAGTACCTTGACTAGGTAATTTAAGACATCATTATGAGAATTACTCAATACTCACTCCCATGTCAATGGTAAAATTAGGTAATAACCAACCATGCATCCAAAGTCTCAGTTTATAACTAAGAGTCATATATGGTACAATCAACACCTGAATGAAACCACATGTATCAAATAGTTCACAATCATTTCACATGATTTTAGGGATATGAGGTTGTTAGTTTCATAGTTCGATCCCCTTACAAAATCAAAAGGCAAAGGCCATATACCTAGGTCATGCTAAATATATCTCATAGCTATATATACTATCATTTAGGTTCAATGAATCTAATTTAAAATTCAATCAAGATTCAGGATAATGCCAATTTTAATATCCCTAATTATCTTAGGAAACCTCGAAAATAACATCCAAAATATCCTTATATGAGGTTAAAAGATACATAACCACATTAATATTAATTTTACCTAATTAACTTATTTACATTAGATAATTAAAAATGTTAAGGCTCGTTACAAATATAATGTTCCCTTTATAAGAAAAAAATGATCATGAAAAATATTTTTATCCCATATAAAAAATCACAACAATTATGTTAAATAAAATTATAATAAAATATTACTTATTTAACAATCATAATATCAATTTTTTAGTTATATTTTATTATATGTTTATTTTTACCCTTTTATTTATCTATTAATTCAATTAAATTTGATCGCAGTTAGAGAAAAATACCATTCCAATCTATATAGGAAAACACCCTTTATGTTGTAATTGGAATTTAAATTTACTAAAGCCACATATAACTATAGATCAAATTTAAATAGCAGGTTTGTTATAAATTAAATAAGGAAATGGTCACGTAAGAATACACCATACATGTATATGTACATCGATGATAGTAGTTATGGACACATTAAATAACCATCCATATATAACCTGAGAATATCCCAATGGGGTTATGTACTAAGGCCTACCATAACAACGGGGACCAACATGGGTCTAGTCATATAAGAAAAATGGTTACCTAAGAGGGTACCATCATGATTCAAAAAAGGAATCCTATAAGGGTCACAAAAATTATGTCGATATAAAATTTTATAACATCGTTAATTTGTTCATCATGTATGAAAAGCATGATAAGGATGACCTATTATGGTCATGACAATAAAAAAATTCAAAATAAAACAATTTATAAAATATATAAGAATTTCTAGATTTAATATTTTTAACGTTATCATAATATGTTATACTCATATATGATTTCTAGAATATATTGGTTACCATTTCCCAATTTATAAACTGACCATACATATTATAGATTGAAAATTGGATCCCATTTGATCATAACCATCATGTTTTGTCCCATGAAACCAGTTTTTTATGGCTCAAACATTTCATGATCATATATGAGTATTGTTTGATCATAACCATCATGTTTCGATATTTATGAGCATCCTAATATTCATCTCTATCTTATACTCTTTTCTCCCATGTACAAAAGAAGAGGTGAATCTTAATCTATAACAAGAACCTAAAATCATGAGGTCTGTGTGGGTAACCATATGAAATTTTAGCATGAATAGGTAGTGTGATATACTTAGTAGGACATCACCAATGATGTCTAATTATTTTCGGTCTATGTGTATAAAATATATAAGTGTTAAGGTACAACTAATGAAATAATAAATAATTAAATGAATAACCATATCTACATTGGGTTTCTCAAGGACACCTAACTGACCATAACTTCATTACCATATGCTAGAATATATCTACAAATCTTTCATCATGCATATATAAGAATTTTTTAGACAATCCATTTCACAAATATACATTCACTATCATAGACCAGAGGTTTTATGCTAAGTCATCAAGATAAGTAATAAAAATAATAGTATCCACATATTAATTAGGGATCTCAATGATGTTGTATCACGATGTAATAATGGTTCATATTTTAATTAGAGACATTATCCCTATATTTATATCATGGGATTTGGTATTTCATTTCTTATATCCCAATAAGGATGTACTACTAACAAATGTAATAAATAAACATGCATCGTAGAATCAACATATCCTATGATCCCGTACAAATATTCCAATAACGAGTGATCCAAGTATCACCCAAGGGGCGGCATAACACTGTTAATTCAAAAAACATTTATTTCCCTTAATGAGAGAACAAAAGTATCACTCACAACTTCTTATGGACCTATGATCCCATAAATGATGTTGTTAAAAAGAAACACATGTATCAATGAATACATAAGGACTATCATCTCCCATTTGATCCCTTCAATGGAATACTAATCGTGGAATCCATGTATCACTAATGGTATACAACACAATAAGAAACCTATCTGTTCATCCTGTAAATCCATATCAGGAACCATGTATCACAGAAGGTGCATCGTAAATGTATAATCTATAGATACCTTCTTAGGTAACCCACTATAAAACTAAGTAACTCAAGTAATATTATAAAACATCATTACCCTAAATCCCAAATAATAAAATTCACTAGGGAAAACTGAATCACACAGGGGTACTATAGTGTCATTGAACCCATGAGTATATCAAAGGAATTCCAACTAGAGAAGTCTAAGTATCCCTCAATGCAAGCATAATTCATTTAGTAATGTAATATTAATTAGAAATAGTAGATGTTCATGAAACTTCCTTTTATAATCATATAATACAAATTGTGGTACATTCTATTTCATCATTTCAATAATATAATAAAAAATTCAATGTGCTTATGCATCCCATTCATCACAGAATATATCACTATTTAATTTTCCCCTTTTATGAGAGTGGATATCACACATATTTTGTGGTTTTATTAGACAATAGGGACAAGGATATAATTATAATTCATTTAATAAAAATTAGTTACCCCTTTTTGATGGATAAATATAGATAACTTGAAATAAATTAATTATCAAACAATGTATTATAATCATAAGTATCCAATCAACCTAATGGGGGTGGTTTAATATCATAATATAGCATCTGGGTAAAGGAAATAATGGTTAAAATACATAAGGGGTGGCTCATGATTAGGTGCACAAAATCTAATTGATTAAATTATACTAAAATGAAAATTATTTTATGTTATAAGGTACTATATGTATAATTTCATATTAAAATGGAACCTCATGAAAAATACAATGTGCAACACAATGGTGTAATTTATAAACATGAAATATTGTAATGGAAAATTTATTGAACATTATTCTCATAACTAGGATGCTTCAAAGACCCAATATCATGAATTTATATGATCTAGTTATAGAGAAATAAATAAAAATGATAAATTCCCTAAAATAGGTAAAATTATCATACAAGAAGATATCACCGACAATAGAGAAGAAAACTGAAAAAAGAGGAAGATGGAGTCATAGAGTCATCGATACAACTACAACATGATGAACGCCACATGAAATGGAATTTAGATGGCGTAGATCCCTCCATGGATGGAGAAGTGGATGAGGACCTTAAGGATCCTCCTGAGGAGTGTGTCATAGAATGAAGAGGAAGGAAGCCCTATTTAAAAGTACATAAGGGAAAATCATCCAATTTTTTATTTTTAAAGGTGCACGGTTTAGCCCCATGGATTTTTTAACCATATATTAATTGTGATGGCTGTAGTACCCTATGAAATACACTTTTAAAATAGGAAATTGGTTGGACTACATGTTTTTTCAAGTCCTATACCTAACCCAGTGTAGCTACTAGTTAATTGGCACTATGTTAGCAGAACAGTTGCAATGTATTTGAAAACCATGTGCAACTCATGTGGGTCATCGCTAAAATCCATCACTATTAATAATAGTTATTCCATAAAGGTTAAATTGTTTAATCTGGTCCTTTTATTTAGGTGAAGGGGCCACATGTTTTTTTCACATATTTAAAATAACTGTACGCCAAATGTGTGCCTCATTCTATTCCTCCAAAAACTAGGTCTCTTGGAACCAAACACTTCCAGAACTCAATTGATCTCTTAGCAATCCATTATAGACTTAACCCTCAGCCAAAAAAACTCTTTTATCTGTCCAGTGTTTTGGCTGACAATTCATAATAATAGTTTAGAAATCATTTTATCTTCCAAATGGTAATATTCTAATTCCTTTGGTAATTACACATGGCCCAAAATGTTGGACATTCCATTATGATACACAATATGTAACATATTTTTTATTGATAAACCACACCCAAAAACTACCTTGTTGAAAAAACCCCTTGTCCTAACTATACATCTATCCTTGTATCATTCATGTCATGGTTCCCCTCATATGTTATACTGTGATCATAATTAACCCCACAATATAGTGAAAACATAAACTATCATGAAATAATGATACTCCTTCAGAAAAAAACCACCTAACTATGATGACCCGAAAATTTTCATCCTCTCACTCATGCACCTAATACTCTTTCTAAGGCACATAATAAATCCAAAAACACCATAAAAATATGTTTTGACTATCATAATCCTAATATAAAACCTAATTATCCCAACATTCCATAATTAATTATCATAAAATATAATTTCTCATGTTTTCACCGTCTTGAAATGACATAGTCCATTACATCATATATGATGATATACCCTAAAATCAAATTATATGAATAAATATCCCATAATAATATATCCATATATTACCACATATGATATTTCTAAAATAAATCATTTGTATATTGGCTCAATGGAATATTTCCATCAATCTTCAGCTTCAAAAAATCCCTTATAGACATTGAAAATTTTTACCTTTTATTTATCATATTCAATAACATATAAATCCATATCAAAAACCCCCTCTTAATATATTTGGAAAAAAATTTCTCAAACTTATTATCAAACTATTTATGCATTTCTTAATGTAAAATAAATTCAAAAATTATATATGAAAATATTTTAGATAATCTCTAAAAAAAATATAATGAATTTCTCTCAGATTTATCAAACTCGATGACAATTTATTTAACCAAAAATTGTGACCTAAAATGCCTTATTATCTTTGGAAAAAATATAATAATTCATGAATACAAAAATATTAACAAATATGGTATTTTATAATATAATAAATAACACTCAAGTTAAAATGTTTTCTAGTCTGGAATCTATTGAACAGATACTTCTCAATACATATATGGACCAGTTATATCATATAAAAACAATAATTTTATTATAACTATTTTGTTAATGAAATTGATTAACCATTTGACATAGAGTATGTAAATCATGTAAAATAACTCAAAAATATTTTTTCCTAAATTTATAGATTAACCATGTCAATGAATATTTCAAATTACATTGCCCCTTATGGATGAGAGCATGAAATTCTCTTCAACTAATAGTTAGTAAGATCACATGTCATATATAGGTATGTTTATATTCTATTTCGTAGTATTTAAATTGAGGGCACAAATTTCATACTTATCATATTATAATGAAAATTCCATATTTCTTATGAATTAAATAATGACTTTGTTATGAACATACATAACCACCATCCCTAATTATCTATGTCCAATTGGTTTAATAATAAATTTATCAAATTATAATGGTTCTCATGAGAATTATTTTTCAGACCATGAGTATGGGGAAAGAAAAATACAAAACATGCACCACGAGTATACCCATGAAATAATATATGATTGTCTATTTAGTATAATTTGTGGCCAATCTATAGAAAAAAAATATATTTTTATACCACTTGATAATATTTTATATCTATATAAAAATCCTACTCATGCTAAGTTTTAAATCTCATTATAATAAATCATAACCCATGATAAAAAATAGGTAGGGATAACTCAAATAGAAACCTTCATATGTTAAGTATCATTACTATTATCATAATATATTCATCCAATGTGAATGAATGATATTGTGGACACAATATTTCAAAATAACATTAAAGTAATTTTATTCTTAATCACTTTGAAAATTAATAAAATAACCATACATTAGAAAATTTTAGATCATAACAAAAATGATAAACTAAAATAGAGGCCTTATGTTTGATACGTGTTTTAGGTTTTGTTGATCGAATTAAAATATTTCTAATTTCTGATGTATGTGAATATTAGATAAAAAGCTATGAGTAGAATCTTTTTGTGAGTAAAATATCTAAAGACACAAATATTAGATATTTTTGAAACATCAGAATCATAATTCTAATGTTTGTCTCAATTAAAAATAATTTAAATTTATTATCTCCATAACATAAACTGATACAATATTAAAAAGAGGTATTATATTTTTTAACTCCTTATATATTCATTATCAATATGTATTTGTGAAATATTCTATTAGACTTGTTCCTTGACATTATTTAGTTACATTTTATATCTTTCGGTATTGATATAAAATATACACTATTAATAAAATGAAACAATCACATAGTATTTTGAATAGTATATTCCTATATTATTCATACATGGAATATATTCTGTAAAAATATATACTCACTATCTTCTTAGAACCGATTTATTATTCAAGAAATCATTCTAGGATACACTTATAATTTTATGTTCAAGAAAAAACACATACTTTATTTTTAGAGGTAATGTTTAACAAATGTTACAATTATATATTTATCTTATATTGTATTCAACATTTTTTTAAAAATAATCTAAATATAATATTTTTTTTAATATTCCACTTTGGGGGGATGACATATTATCCCTCATATTTTAAAAAATATCTAGAAAAACACATTTATCTGATATAATTGTCCCTCTTATATTTTTTCATCGACTCAAATTTGTTATAGAATTTGATCATTCATAAAACATGTGAACAATATTCAACATCGAGTATTTTTTATGCCAAGTCTTTATTTATAAAAAAATGTTCTTATAATATATTATAAATTAAATAAATATAAAGATCATTTATTTTTATCTAACTAATCTTGATATATTCTATTTCATTCAAATCTATAATTTAGAAGTTGTTCACACCATATAGACTCTGAAACACTTTCATTTATCATTATTAAATAGTATTTTCCTACATTATATGAATTAAAACATTATTAATGATAAATTTTTACCTTGATTTTAAATTACTAAATTCATACTACATTTGTAAAATATTTATTTGGTATCATCTACCTTATAAAATCAAATAATTTATTTTTATAACATAGATAAATGATATATATATATATATTGTATAGAAATTCAAGAACCCATCCATATATCCAATACATTATTAATCTATGAAAACATTGAATATTCCACCTGACACCACCATCTTGTTTTAAGGAGTATGGAGAGATAATAGAAAAATAAAATATTATTTTATAGAATAAAATTATACCCTTCTTTATTATTATATAGTTCTTAATCCTATACCTTCTATTTATTGTCATATATCTTAAACAAATTGTAAATATAGGATAACCAAATATTAAACTCATCCAATTATTGGAACATTCTAAACAAGATTATATAATTAATTCTTTTGCTAGAATGTGTCTTAAGAAATATTTTCAAGCATACCATGTAATTAAATAGCCAATAACAATGAGTATTAGAGTGTAGAATAATAATACATTATTGATATTCTATATAATGAATTTAAATTTATTTTGGAATCATTTTATTCTTCTTATTTGCATCAAAATTTAATTTCTGAACAATATCAATATTTGGATTCATGGGATAGTTTTATAACACCTAGAATTACATTTTTTGATCAGAATTATTTTACCAACTTTATAATTGTATACTTATTTTCATTAATTAATATTATAATTTCTATAGGATTTATTTAAATTTTGTTTTCAATTATGTTTAAGCCACATATTTATAATGTAATAATTTATCATATGACTATCATATTTTACATTTATTTATAACAAACATTGATTTTATATTATCCAACTAAAATGATTACACTACATTAATACTCATTTTATCAATTTTTGGTTTAATATACATATTTTATCATGAATTACTCTCATTAATAATTTAAATATCATAGGATAATAACAGGTAAAATATTAGGATAATCATGTCAAATATATAACTTGTATAGTTGAGTGGAAAACTAATTTCTAAATGCATCACATGGATTATATAAACTTCATAGCCTTAGTATCATAATGGTTATGGTTTTCCAAATATGGGAATACCTTGGAACAAATCAATATAATATCACTTAATGTATATGGTTTCCTCGTTATTTTCTTTATTTATAAAGTTTAATTTTATAGATAATATATTTATCATGGAGTACATGGTTGAATGATATGGGACATGAATTCTGTTTGTTTTTAAAGGAACCTAAAAGATATTATATTTAAATTTTGTCACTCTATCTATTTTCTCATAGGTTACTCCAATAACTGTTATTCAAGTTCTTAATTATTAACTTTTTAAAATTATTCCTTCAATTAAAACAATGTGTTAACACAATATTTATGTAAAACATTTTAAACAGATCATAACATATGTTACTAAACTAAATTAAAATCCTATTTTATTCACACATATCCATATACATAAAATAAATATGGAATGTGAATCTATTTCATGTTAAAGCATTTCATCATATGAAACTATAATTCCCATCAAGAGTAATCTTAGATTAACATATATCTTACCCCAGATTTTCTATAAAAATAATAAGTCCCAGGTTATATAGTTGTTCAATCCAAACTCACACTACCCCATGTTACATTACAAGTAAGAGACCTCAATTCTATCACAAGTCTAATCATTTTTTATATAAAATTTTGTCAACCATTAAATTATATTCAATATCCTAATACCAACTAAATTCATAGTAGGATAAAACTAATCCATCCATCAGTTCTTGCATGTAATTCTATATATTCATGTCTGAGAATTCATAGAATTCATTTTTTGTCATCCCATGATTCATGTATAAACACTTTTACTTATTTATTTTCAATATTTTATGTAAATGGGTTATTCTTTTGATATATGGGGTAGTATTGGAGTGTATTGGAGGATTTTATGGATGTTCAAGGTTTGATAATGGTTAGTAGAAACTGTGTACCACCTCTAGAAAACCATAGAAGAGGAAACATGGGCCACTTGGCATGTATATGGTTGGGACATTATTTAGCCAAACTATGGAGCCAAAAAGTTAAAAATGTGTTTTTGGAATAGATGTTCTGTGAAAATTTCTTTCATGGATTGATAAACCATGTTATCCGACCATGAATTTGGTTTTTGGAGGTAGTGACTAGTGCACATGTTGCAAAATTGTGCACATAATCCATGAAACATTAAAAATAATGTCCTAGTTTTATTGATCTAATCTGCATGGGCCCCATAACCCATTATTTTTCCACAGTATGATTCTAAAATGTTTTCTTTTCCTCCAAAATGTTTTGGAGACCTAACATCCTGATTTGGGAGCTATCAATAAGTGGTTCATTGTGTATTAGAGGTCGAATTCTGAGATAAGTGTTCATTTTTTATTTCCCATTACCTATTCTTATTCCCACCCTTGATTTCTTGGATCTTGTCTATTAGGGATAAATTCTTGATTTTTGGTAACAATCATGGTGATATTTGGTTGTTTGGTTAATATGGAACATTATATTTTTTTTTGTTTCAACCTGGTTTCTTGAACACTTTGTGTCATAATTTATTTTCAACTATGATTGAAAGGTATAAGGATTCACTCTCAACTCCTCTTATTAGAAAAATATTGCTTAATTACTAATTGGCTGAATTTTATGAATTTAAATGTTAAATTTATTCAAAAATATTTGGTGAATACTATTTATTGATGTATTGTGAAATTATTGGTATTTATTGCCAAAAATTCATTGTCTGGTGATTTTAAAATAATTATTTTTAAATATTTAGTGGTTTTCATTCAAGAAAATGATATTATATAAAAATTTTCAATTAAATAAATTTTTTATTTAAATGGTTGGCTTGTCTAGGGATTTATCATATATGGTTGGTGTTTGTTTATTTCATTGGTGTTGCTATGGTTAATGTCCATCTACCATTGGCATAAAATCACATGATAATGTTTAAGGGGTATGTACCATTGGGAAGTTGAAATATATTTACCTTGTTAAATAGGGATAGATCAATGAGAGATCACTCATTAACAAGGAACTATCACCTGGGATGTTTATGTGGATGTGTGGATAGGTGGATGTTTCAAAATGAAATAGGTTATTCCAAATTGTATTTTAGAAATTTTTTTAAAGGATTATCGGATGATTTAAATGTAAAACAAATTTTCTTATAAATGATTTTGGTTTGGAAATAACCGTTTAAAATTATTTTATATAATTTTTTTTAAAAAAAATGTGATAACATGATCCATTCTAGTGGAGGGAATAGGGATTTCTTTTCGAGAAGTCCTACTGATTTTTTTACTCACCCGGTACATTAGAAAATTTTAAATTTGATGATTTTTTTATCAAGACACATGTTATGGTAAGGTATCTAATTTATTTATTAAGGATGAATGATACCATGATTGAAGATTGTGGAGTTGGATCATTGATAATTTTTAGAGCATTTGAAATATTTCATTGGATGTCTTTGTGTTTCATTGGTATAGTTACTTTTTTATACTCTAATATGGTGTTATTTCTATATTTTTTTGTTTTCACTTGGTATTAATTTTTATTGCATTTATCTCCTACAACTTGTATTTTTTTGTTATAGTTATGATGGTTATGAATATTTAATTTTAATAGTGAATTTATTCCCTAAACATGTTATGAGGACCTTGAAATTTATTTTTAGAATTCGATGTCTTTGTGATGTCACATAAGGCTAATTAATGTCATTATCTCCTCCCACTATAATGATAAGGGAGGGTTGTTTCAAATGGTATCATTCATTACACATTTTTCTTTCAATATTAGATAGTGGGTCTAGATTTGGATAGTCATTGTATTGTTAAATCATTCATGACTAGTCCTTGAGAAGGGACGGTACAAAGAAGTAAGATTATTGAAACCATATATATAGATTATAAAGAGGTGTAGCTATCCAATTTATGTTGATCCACAAGTTACCAAGGATTTTGTCTGTTAAGCCTCACGATACACTTCTACAAGTTGTACCCTCATTGTCATTGGTATGAACAATGAGAATTTCATGACATGCATTGATAGAAATTACATCTCACTAGGAGTTTATATTCCATTTTTTGTACTGATTTATTATTTAATGAAAAATATAGATTATTGAAAAGTCATTAAAATGGTTTGGTTTTAAAATAGTAATGTGGAAATTTCACAAATAATTTGAATGTATGAAAATGTGTAATTTTGGAAAGCCTTGTTGTAAATCTAATGATGTGGAAAATTTGAAATTTCAAATCCTCCAGCAGATAGATATTGACAATAAATGTCATTTTTTATCATAGAAAATGGTACTAGTTAGTCAAAGTGGAAACCGACAAGGGATTCTATTGAGAATGTGTTTTTACCTGATACATCTTTGAATAAAATCCACTTCATAGTAATTTACATGATTTTCATGTTGTGGATAGAGGGAAACGAAGGGATGAACCATGTATTGTGCAACATTTATTTCATTTCCATAATGAGAATTCACCATTATTTTTGAATGATTCTAATCTAAAAATATTAGTTTTGTGGATAAATAAGATGAATCAAATTTTTGATTTCCAACACACACAACTTGAACTAGAAGTCAAGATTTCTACATACATGCTGGGCGATCCAAAACGTCAATGCTGGGATTTAGCAGAATTAGATAAATTAGACCTAGGAAAATCACGGAAGTATTTTGAAGAATTTTATAATAAAAAATTCTATCCCCACACATTAAATATTACTTGAGTGATCTCTTTTTAAAAATGAATCATTAAAATCACTCAGTGATATAGTTTATATCTAAATTCATAAATTTAGTTGACATTTCAACAAATGTTTCTTATAGTGAATCCTTTAATGAACAAATTTTTTATTCAGTCTTAAAGCTAGAGATTCATTTGAATAATTTTTTTCTTTGTATAACAGATTATATAAAGATAGTAATTAGATAAACAGCGGTTGAAAGAGAAAACAGGTAAAATACAGGTGGAGGAAGAATGTTGTCACCTGTGGGAAAATTATTAAACCACAATTCAAGGAAAAATTAGAAGAGGGATTCTTATCCCAAAGGTAGTGTAAGGATATGAAATCAAATGGTTGGATAGATGAATATTCGTCCATCATCAAAGAGTAATAAGGGTTGGTTGTAAGGTGGTTCATTCAATCATGGATGTAAGATTGTACCCCAATGCCTTGAGTGTGTCATAATATTAACAACATGGGGAATCATAATAACTATAATTGTAGGACATGATGTTCGAGTTTTTGGGACACATATAATGTTTCACATATATCATATACTTCGATGGAATAGGTGTAGTAGAATAATTCTCATTATTAGAGCCTAGAAATCTATAGGGATTCTAGGAATACCATGACTCTATAAGAATAGATATCTCAATAAGGGAATAGAGAACAAGGTGGAATGAGTATGTAGTTATAACAAGCACTGTATGTGATTTTTTTATCAATATAAACCATCGATAGTGAGAGGAATGATTATTTTTTATTCTAGAACTATGTAATATTTGTTTTTAGTGAATATCTTTTTTTTCATTCATATTCTGTTATATAATTTATGTTTTTTAATTCATAGATAATTCATTCTATTTTGAAACATCAAACTGTGTTTGCTCAAAAATTATGGAGAGTATTTATTTAGAATAAAATATTCATAACTGATTATGATGATTATTTGATATAGGATCCATTAGTGCTTGATATAGATGTATATGACATAATCATGGGTATGGATGTGTTGAAAATGATCAATGATCACATCGTCTATTATACCCAATGGGTAAATTATACAAATGATGATGGGTCTGAGCATCTCATTAGAGGAGATCATAATGTAATAGAAAATGAAATATGGTTGTTGGATCAAGTGGAATGGACTATCTCATACCATTTATAAGAAATGACCATCAAATCAGTAGATTGGATTGAGAATAGTTGTTTTTTAAAATAATTTTATTACATTCTAGATGTATTTCCTAATAATTTCTATGGGTTTCAACCCATAAGAGAAGTAGAGATTTCGATTGATCTCTTAATAGGGACAAACAACATCTCACTTCTATCTTATCAGAAAACACTTATAGAATTATGGGAATTTAATGTGTAGTTGGTTTAATTGTAAATCAAATGGATCTATTGGCCATGTACATCACTAAAGGCATCAATAGTTTTGATTTTTAAAAAGGATGATATAACTCTTCATCATTATGTAGATTATTGTATGTTTATACACATTATGATAAATAATAGATATCTACTTCATTGTATTTATGATTTATCCAATAATTTTAGAGGAGCCCACAGGTTCCCTAAATATGACATAAAATAAAGATATCACTAGATGTGGGATCAAAAAAATTATATTAAAAAAAATCTTCTTGGAGTATATATGGTCATTATTAGTATGTGTTCATTCCATTTGGTGTTATGAATAATCCAATTGATTTTATGGAATTGATGAATTATATATATCAAAGGTATCAACACTCATTTGTGGTGGTTAATGTTGATTAAATATTGGTGTATTCTAGAACATGTGTTGAGAATCATGAACATATTAATATAGTGTTGAGTATATTGTTGGATCATCGTTTGTAATATAAAATTTAAATATGTGATTTTTCGATATAAAAAGATTGTTTCAGTTGATATTGAATATCTAACAAGGGAGTTTTTTTATCTAGAAAAGATAGTGATTGTGATATCTTGTCAACATCCATATAATAAGATTAATGTACATTTTTTCCTAGGTCAATATAGTTATTACTGATCACTTTTTCAGGAATTTTCATTACTAGATTTACCTTTGATATCATTAACGAGGAAAAATAATGAATTTTGATGGAATGATGAATCTCGTAGGTCATTTCAACAGAATAATTATCTCCTTAAATTAGAACCAATTATGATATTTTCATAATTATTATAAGGGTGCGTCATTTATTGTAATTATTTAGGATCAGGGTTGGGACTTTTTCTCAGGTACGGAGATCATGTTTTTTTATTTCTTGTGGATGTTATAGTTGCATTAGAAAAGTAACCAACCCATGATTTGAAAGTAGTTTATTTTTTCATTGATTTGAAGACATGACATCATTCAATCCTTACTAAAAAATTTACAATATTTATGAATCATAAGATTTGGAAACACATATTCTCATACTGACAGTTAAATCTAGGAAAAATAATATTGATAAGGTCTCTCTATATTTTAATCATTGGCTTGATGCATTCAGAGGGTAAAGGTAATTTGGTGGAATATGTACTAAGAACGAAACCATATGTACTTTTAGAAAAAAGATTAGGATTATTGATAGTTGATGTTGGTGATACCTGATATGAACATGGAGATTGAGGACCAAGGTAGTGTTGTAGTTTTCTTTTTTGTCCCACTGATTCAGGATTTGGATGAAACATTTAAGGTGAAAAAAATATCAGATTATGTATGGGTTACTATGAGGTAAAAAATCAGTGGCTAGGAGACAATTGAGGTATACAATCTTAACAAAAGATTAATGTTATATTTTCAATAATTGGTGGTCATAACTATGGATTTTTAGGAACAACTTCATTATGAATAACACCATTAAAATTTTATTATTCATATTAGAATTAAATATCTGTAAAAGGAATTGAAAGAAAAACATTGTTGGGTTTCCTTGAAAATAAAGGTCATTGGGTATGTTATAATATACCTCACATGTCATCATGTTAATGCAGATAACAAGTAGTGAGTGGGTATGTTGCAGTAATTCCCAATTAATATTTTTAAAAGGGATCAAATATCCATTTATTTTGTCACAAGTCTCCCAATAATCATTTAGAAACACGATGTTATGTGGGTGATAGAGGGTCATCTCATAAATATAGTTCATTTCATACATATTCATGAATCTCATATGGTGGAGTACATGTGAAAAATTATATGAAAAGTGGTAAAGAGGCATGACATACCTCTTTTGATATTAGTGGACCAACTTCTTTGTTTTATGTCTTGTTTTTTGAATTACTCAAAGAAATCCCCAAGGACTCGGTTGATTATGAGTACGACATATGATCCTCAGATGGATGGACAATCAAAAAGGACGATACAATAATTGGATGGAATTCTTCGGGAATGTGTAATGGATTTTGGTGTCTCCTAGTAAGAATACATAATATTATTATAGTACTTTTATAACTACAGTAATCATGTCTTGTAACATATTTATTTTTTTGAATCATTGGTTGGTTTTCTTTATCATTCTATACATATTTTGGAAGAAAATGGTGAGAATTCATGGGTTGAACCCAGACTTGTCAAAGAGAAATAGAGATGATTCATTTTATCAGAAAGAAAATAGAGATATATCATATTAACTAGAAATAATATACATATCATCGTTAATGGTTATTTTCATTCAAGGTTAGTAATTGCATGTTATTTTGACTCTCCCTAAGTCTTGGTAATCATTATTTTGGGATTCATGGAATGTTATCTCCTCACTACATGGGTCCTTTTGAGATTATTTCCTTGGGATAATAAGGTGGAATAATATATTTATTTTCCATCAAGGTTAAATTATTAGAATAATACATTTCATGTATCTCAATTAATTAATTTTCAGCCAAAGCCTAACTATGTGATTAAATGGGATCATGTTATAATATATTCGAGTTCTGTATAAGTATGTGATCATGTTCATATTGTGGATTGGAGTGATAAATTAATGTGTTGGAAAATCATTGGTCTATTGTGTGTTTTGTGGAAACATGGTCAAATTTAGGAAGTGGGATGGGAAATGAAAATGTAAATTGTTAAGAAATTTCCCAAACTCTTTTAGTGAAAAAGTGGGTTTCTGCATTCCATTGATGTAAAATGAAAATGAGGAGGAGAATTTATCACCCACATCTCCAGGTATAAACATATTTATTAATTTATTTTATGTATATAATATAATTAGGTAATTATTGGAAAGTTTTTTATGAGTTTTCTAATATTTTTTATTCATTTCAAGAGATTAATGATCAGTAGAAACAATGAATCATGTCCTGGAAACCATGTATGGAAAAATATTGGATAGTGGGTAGGCTCAAGATTGGTGCATGATTAGGGAAAACCCTATGGACACCTAGGTCAAACTATTTTTTTATGAAAAAGGGGATAAGAATGGTTGATTTAGGACATTTTTAACCATGTAAGCCTACTGTGTAACTGGTGTATTGAGGTAGTGGCCGGTGCACAATTTGTTCAAGTATTTCCTAACAGTGTACCTAAATAGATCATCATTAAAATCGAAATCCGTATATTTATGGATCTAATCAGGTTTTTCCAATTGACATGTCTTTCTCCATTAAACTGATCCAGACATGTTTTCCTTTCCTCTAAATGTGTGTGGAGACTTTTCCACTTGACCTAGGAGAAATCTGTTAGCGATTAACTCTGCATTAGAGGTTATATTCCTTGGTATGTACTCATTCTTTTTTGTTTTACCTTAGTTTCTTATTATCTCCTCTGTCAGATTCACATATCATGTCTTTTTAGGATATATTTCAGACGTGAGAAAACAGTCAATGCTAGTTATGATTATTTGATTAATAGTTAAAAATATATAATGTATGTTTTTATGTTTCAAACTAGATTAATGAAGAATTTTGGTAGTTCTTTATTTTTTTCCTATGTTTGTGAGGTAGGTTTCTTCACTCTCAAAAAAATTTATTAGAACATGAAGGATTGATTTAAAATTTATTCAATTTCATTATCTTAATAGACAGATATATGTCGATAGATTTTATATAACCATGTTAGTGATGGTTTTTGAATTTGTAGAAATTATTAATTGTGTAATGTTCTTTGTTCCACGATTTTAAAATGATGATTTTAAAATATTTAATTGATTTCATTCGTGGATATAGATTGATGTAAATGTATTAAATAAACAAAATGTTTTTTGTAATAGCTATAAATGGATGGTTTGGCATTGAATTTGGCATATATGGTTGGTGTGTTTTCATTTGGATATCATGAACCTACTTATGGGGTGTTTACCATTATGTTACAATCATATAGAGGTATAGAAGGGGTATGTTCTATTGGGGAACATAAGATATGGTTACCTTGTTAGGACTTGGTATATTGAAATCATACATCTCATCAGTATGGAACTGTCACCTTGTCATTCATATCTTTATGTGTGGATGTTTTAATATCTGGAAATGAAATTGGTCATTTCAAATGGGATATATGAAATGGGTTAAAAGACAAGTATTGTTTCTATTCATGGAAAAGTGTTGTTCTTAGAAATGATAATCTTTTTGGGATAAACTATTTTAATGATTTTATATAAATTTTTTATATTAATTTTCTAACATGTTTTATCCTATTGACATGGGTATGGAATTCATTTTTGTAAATCCTACTGATCATTAAACTCCCCCCCTTACTACTAACATTGGTTTGTTTTCACAATTTTTTATCTAGAGACTTGTAAAGGAATTTTTTTAATTCAATTAGTGATGATATAAGATTCCTTGGTCATGTGTTGTGTATTTGGAGTTTGGATCATGTTGGGAGTTGTGTAATTCAGTATTCATTTGTTTTTGAGTCTCATTGGTTTAGTTTCCACTTTATAATCTAATATGTGTACGGTAGTAGTTTTGTTTTTTTTCATTTTATATTACTTTGTATTGCATTATTCTCATGCATCATATAGTGATTCATTTTTATTGTTTTGATTATTTTGATTGTTTTATTTTCAAAGGTAAAATTATTCAACAAATTTTTACGATTCCCATTACATTTAATTCCTGTCATTGGTGCCTTAGGTATTTTACTAACCTCCATGTAATGTCACTTCCTCTTCTCAAGCCAACGGGGAGGGGTGTCATTTTATCAGTTTAACACATTATACTAAATCATACATCTATTAATATTATAAAAAATTGTATCTGTTAATAAATTACGTAATATACTAAATAAATTAGAAATTGACAATATTATATAAGATATTCAAATTTATTACCAATTCATAAATTTTATAATTATAAACAATTTATAATTTATCCAACAATATATTTCATACATAATTAATTGAATATAAAGACTTTATAGTTTTTTATAGATGACATCATTTATATTATAAAATTATTGGGATTTTCTTTAAATATATTATGTATGAAATATTAAGAAAATATATATGAACTATTCAAATTTATGTACACATTAAAAACATCACTAATTAAATATAGTTTAAATCATTACCAATCAACTATCAAAAGTAATTTTGAAAAGGTTGATATATTTATTGAATAAATAATTTATAATTAACAAAACAAAATAAATCTTATAAATAACTCATAGTATTCAATATAAGTTTTCTTATAATTTTACATATCTTTTAATTTTTAAAAGATTTATAAATTACAAATATAATTCCAATCTAACCATTTTGTATCTAATTTATAATACATGTCGTATAATTTCAAAAGTTATTTAATATTCACTTTTAATATTATGGTACTCATTTAATAAATACTTATTACAAATTTAATAATTATTTATATTTATTTTGTAATTATTTGATTTATATAAATTTAATATAATACATAAGTATCAAAAAACACCATCTACGGTAATTGATAAGAAATAATAAATTATATAATCCAACTCATATTGAAATTTAGAAAAATTAAATTTCCCACTTTATATAATATTTGAAAATATATTCTTATTATAACTCACGTCTCATTTATATAATAAATAATAATTGAATACTAATAATATATCATACATATATATAATAAATCCTCTCTATCAATTTTTTAGATAATAAACTGTTTTGATCATTCCTTCGATACATAGATATCATTTTTAGGGTATAACATGTTTTTTCATTATAATACCACACTATTTATGAACATTGTGGTATTCATTATCATATTATATTACACCGCATATCATATGTCATGATATGTCTAAAACGAATGGTTTATAGAGGATATCATGCTATGGTGTTTTATATTTAATGGTGTAACCCTATTTTATATTACAATATCTAGTGTCAGGAATATAGCCTCAAAAGGAAAATCTATAAGTCATCTTATGACATCATATATCACAATATAAACAATATTTAAAGAATTATGTAGTATTTAATGACTATAAAACAATACCAAATTCTATTTTGAAACAATATATCATTTTAAATGTTTAAAATATTATAGAAACAATATCATCATTTTAAAAAAATATTTTTGTCTTAGGATGAATGGTAGAGTTATGATTCCACTAATTGGATTCTAGGGATCGAATAATTCTTATTCGACATAGTGGCATAAAAAAGAAGAATTACTCCCAAGATCACTATGCTATTTAAAAATGAAACCATGTATAATCAAATGAAGTGAAAAATATACCTTAAACTGATGCTTGTCACACACATAATCATTAATCTTAGAGGTTGATGAAGATCCCTTAGGAGAAACCTAGATGTCCATCCATTAATAGTGAATCCAGATGCTAAATGAATCTCTAAACACCATCTGAAGGAACCAATTTAAAGCCTTTATTTTTAAGTATCATTTTAGGTAAAATAAGAAGGAGAAGGTTTATGCATTTGGAAGACATGTTTTTTAGAATAGGAAACCTTAAAATACCATTCTTATGGAATAGATTATATTTTGTAGTCATTAAGAAAACATTCCTAGTATTAATTAATTTAATTTCGAAATATGAAATCTATGGGTAAATAGAATTCAATTATAATATCTTATAACACTATGTTATATCATTCTTCCAATATTTCAATTTATAGAACATTTAACCAATGATAGTTTATGTGGATAGGAGATTTGAACATGGAATATTAACATCCAGTTTACATCATCAATCATAGTTGTAACATAAATTGTAAAAAATGATTCACATTTGTTTATGATGTAGCATATTTTATAGTAAAATTATCTCAAGAACAATATATAAGATATCATCATATCATATGTAATTATATTCCATAGATTAACATTATATTATTTTAGATTGTTTTATAATATATCATCATATAATCAAATCTGATATAACTATTATAAAGCAAATGTATATAGGATCAATGGAATATGTCTATCAATATACCTTATTTTAAATAGAGTGAATGTGGGATGTAAAATACTAGATAGTTGAAATCGGTTGATCAGAGGAGAAAGTAGTTCATAAGTGATTGATTGAGAAAATAATAGATTTTTAACTCCCTCGATAATTATGTACAAATATGTAGTAAATGTGATCAAGGATTATTTTTTATAAACTAATGGGGGGATTAATTTCTCTTAATATAGACTTATTTGGCATGTTTTGATAAAAGTATATATTTTTGGCTCCATCATTTTGATTTCATGGTTAGAGTTGACACACAACAAAACTAGAGTATGTCTGATAATGAAATATGGGGAAATTATTTGATGAACATACCCTTTTACATCTCATTTCTAAATGGAGATAATTAAGAGGAAAATGTGGTATGGGGAAACTTGGTGTTTTTTTAGAAAAGGGGTGATGGAATAAATTATATGTCACAATATGCAGAATGGATATACAGGTGAAGGTGGATAGATATATCTTACTTATAAAAAACTAAATATGGATGCATTTGTGGAATAATTAAAAATATAATTATGGGAATATTAAAACCAAATTATGGGTGTTGTATTTCCTCATTTAAAGGATGATATTTTTTAAAATATATATACAATTTAATGATGAAGGGGATGATAATAATATATAATTTTGCAGTTGTATATTGGTTTGGGAAAAATGAAAATTGTGATAAATGGTACACAATCCAAATAGTATTCATAGTAAGAACCTAATGGTTATATAATTGGTAAAACATGGAAATTTTTTAATGAACAAAATAGATATTTTTAGAAAAATATTTAAATTTTTTTTTGAATAATGATATTTATATATATTGAATAAAATTTTTATCATCAGTATATAAAATTTAGAGAGATAAAATTGAACTCAATATAGTGACTATAAAGAGTTATGGAAATAAGAAGTTGAGATTATCTATCTAGAAAATGCTTATAATGATTTTAGGAATTACACATTTCTTGATGATAATTAGATTGATATAAATTCAATTTATTGTCTGATGAGGAAAAATATTTTATTATAATTTAGATAGGTATTAGAAGAGGTGTGGCCATTCATGTAGAAATTTATATAATGGTTGATGGTAATGTTGTTTAAGAAAAAAAACACTAAAACACACATAGTACAATCATGTTTTTTTCATATAGAATAAACAACATAAAAATAAATATGTGTTAATTTACTCATGCCACAAAAACTGGAATTACACTAAATAAGTATAATATGTTCCTTGATTGATACATCATGAAATATTGGTGTACCTTTAGATTCTTTGGATGATGGTATCATGCCACAATATTTGATATCATGATAGAATATAGAGATGAAATCAATCAAATGAATCATCTTGAGGTAAAAACCTGGTAAATAATTTGTAGGTAGATATATCCTAGAGGAGGATATACCATGATTGTTTACTATGGATTTATTTTGGAATGTTTTTGTTATTTCAATATCATAATTGATGTTACACTATAATAAATTTTGAGATAGAAATATATTAATGGAATAGACTAGTGATTTCAAGGGAAGAAGTAGGAAGTGAAATTATATTTTTTGGATATTTGTTTTGTCATTAATGTGTCACACCATAATCAAGGATTTTATTCTATAAATTCTCAAACATTCTATTTGGATTTAGTATATATAAATACAAAGTATTTTTTTAATATAAAATTATAAAATAAATAATAACATTTTACATTCCAGGACCATTTCTTATATAGTTTTTGGAATATTAGAAAACCCATAAGAAATATTAGTACAATAAAAAAATAAAAAAATAATTGACTAATTATCATCATGTGTCTTGTCACCATTAATGAAATGAGTACCTTCATAAATTCTACTAAATTAGTGAAAATATTTTAAAATATGGGATGTGTATTAAATTTTCTAGTAAGGGCTTTAAAACCATTTGTAAATACATTTCATTGATAAAATTTCTCATTTTAAAAATATATTATAAATATATAATTTCATAAAATATACACATAGGTGAGTGTTTTCAAGGCAATAAATCTTTTTATGAAAATCCATAATATGTAATAATTATTATTTAAACTGTTATTTTCAAAAGCAATAATCATAACAATTACTTATTTGTATTTAACTCACAAGAAAATAAAAATTAATGTGGATTATTTATTATATATATCAGATCGTAGAAAGAACCATGTGGCCACTTTTTCATATAAATTTTAGGATACTCTCACAATGTGTTTGTGGGTTTACTCCCTATTCAATATCTCATTATATGATGCTCTAGTGATAAATTTCAAATAAAAAAATTTTTGGTCATTCCTTTCGCACTCCTAATCTAAATATTTATTAAATTATTAGGAGAAACCCACATTTACCGATGAAATAATCACATATTGATGACATAAATATTTATCATATAAAAAATGTAATTATTTATATTAAATCGCATTAAATGTGAACATTTTTCAGAGACTATGGTCATATCTAATTGAACGATATTCATTGATAAAAAAATTATTCGTCACATAAAATTTTATATTTAATTTATTATAATACCATATTAAATAATAACTCTTAAGAATATTTACATAGAAATTTTAATACTATCAAAATTTCCATTTAAAATTTCTATTAAACAATAATAAAACAAATATTTTTTTATTGAATTTCATCATAGATAAATATATATGTTTTTTCTAAATAAAACCTCGAAATTCAAAATATTTCATTAGATAATAATATCATACATTATTTTTATGAAATATCATAAATTCATAATAATGAATAAATATTAAAACATTTTTAAAATCATTAATTTCCAAAGGAATACATAATATATATATTGGATTTTTGGAAAATAAAGTAAATATTTAAAATTCAAAACAATTCCTTAGAGAATTATAAATTCATATTAGAACATATTTTTTAGTGGTTTAAAAAAAATAGATACATATCATTTACCATAAAAAGAAACAATGGCCCTTTAAACTAAGAACCCTTCTTCCTTAGGCTTGGACACACCAAAAGTAAGAACAAATAGATTGAAAAAGTTGTTTTCATTTTTCAAATAATGAATACATTATCCAATTACAAATTGCAGCCTTACTGTTGAATTATTTGGTTGTCAAGGTTTAAAATAATAACTCTAATTTTTGAAAAATAATTGCATACATGCATAAGAAATGGGATAATGTGTTCTAAGATTAAACCTTGTCGAGTAATATGTATTGGTTGAATTTTTTCGTTGCCCCATCTAACTGTGTAGATATAAAAATCATAACAATAAAGAAACATATATAATTTGATGAAAACTGAGATACATACATATATATTATTATATTTTTCGATGTTTATAGGATTAATGAATGACGGGAACGTTGGGGAATTTTTTAAAATCCGATCAAATTAATCTAACTGATGTAGTTATATATTTTATTGATTGAAAAATATGTATTTTATAACTAGATCTATGTAAATTAGTGTATGATTCTTCAATGACATTTTTACATCCGAAATTTAAAAATAGGTATATAAAATGAACAAACCACATTAGGGGACATGGATCGAAGATCGAGTTAGAAAAATTAAAAAAATTGAAATAAATAATTTTATCATTGAAATAAATCCTTTAAATAGGTTCTATATAATGATTTTACACATACAATGAAAAATAATCTCCAACCTCTCTTAGGTCGAATATGTTCCGAGATCGAAACAAACATCTCATAGACCCATGCTCAGAAATTATGCCATAACTAGTATTTAATCCCCCTTTTTAGCAGCTCAAATATTCAACATCGTTCAGACTCCCACATCTTCACTCAAACCTTGACCGATGATAAATATCTTACCCACGGTCAAATCCCTTATTAGATATTTTATTGGTCGATTCCCTCATTCAAGGTAGAACCCACTTATCAACCTCATGAACATATTTTCCATTTTCAGTTCCGATTTAGAATGATACCCTTCGGAAAAACAAATCCCACTTCCAAAATATCATCTTTTATTAATTCAATTTTTAAATTATTTCCACATATCCCTTTACTATTTTTCAATTTATTCGATTAATGATTTTTTTATTTCATTATTATAACATTATTTTATACACATATGAAATTATGTTGGTATATTTATAGTTATCATATACTATTAATATATTTATATCAATTCATAATTGAAATTTTATAATAATAATAATACACATAAATCCAAATAATTTCATATTTATATATATTCTTAATAAAAAAATTTACATTAAATTTAATTAACTAATCAAAATAAATTTTGATTAGATTAATTTTTAATATTTTTTAAATTTTTTTTTATTACAAATATTTAATTTGTAAAAAAATTCATATTATTAATAATTTATATATATTTTTCTTATTATTTTAAAAAAAATATTTTTCATGAAGAAAAAATATATTTTTATAAATTTATATGATAAAAAATTAAATAAAATAATTTTAGTTTTAATATAAATTGTTATATTAAAACATATCTAAAATTTTTTATGTAATTGAAAATAATTATTTATAATAATTTCACAAGATATTGACATATTTATAAAAAAATGATATTTTTTGAGAAAAATAATCATAAAAATATAAAATAATACAACCGAACGTAATTGATTATAATTTCAAATATTAATTTAAATATAAATAATATAATAATTTATGTAAAAAATTATATAACAGAAAATATAAAAACATTACATTATTTATTTATACTCTTAATTGATAATTTAATATTCATGAAAATTTATTTAATATTAATATTAATGTTAAAGTCAAAAAAATAATTCTTGAATTAAATATTTAGATGATACACATTTTATTAAATGATAAAAACATAATAACTCTACATCGTGCTGTCATTGATCAATACAAGATGTTAGAAAAATCTTTTTTTTATGATGAATCTATATAAATTGAAATTGAATTTGATATAGCTCATGATTATAGGTATATACTAGACATTATTGGACTTTTTTTACTAAATATAATCAATTTTCGAATCCATGAAATATCATTGAATGATATATGTAAAATAATCGATCACCATTATTGATTTATTGTTTAGAGTTTGAATGGAATTATTAAGATTTATACATTAGTTCTTGAGATATAATAGTAAAGGAATTGAATTAAATTGAAATATTTTGTTTGAAATTATAAATTATTGATAAAAGGGTCATTTCGAAAAATTATCAATGTTTGGATGGATGTGCATCATTTTATATAGTGATATTTTTTATTAGATATATATTACTGAAGAATAAGAAAGAGTAATGAAACAATAATTCATGTATACTATTATTATATTATAGAGATTTTTTTTCATTAACAATATTTTAATAGTGTTTGTAGACTCAATCTTCTCATTATTGAGTCATTTTTAACCAGCCTGAGAGAATAAGAGAATAGTAATTTGGATTCCAATGTCATATTCTATATGGAGTTCCTTGATGTATAAGAATCAAATCAATCTACTAATATTGAAGATAACTATATTTCCATTTGAAGATTCATTACTTGAATTAGTGAATATAGAAGGATGTAAAGGTAGTGGATCTTGGGTGATCAATGAAATTTCATTAAAAAATATAAATGTACATAGACTAGTATGGTGTAACCATTACATAAACATACATGCATTAAATAGAGAGTTCAATGGATGATTGTACACCACTATATCACATTGTGTCTGTTAATCATGTAAAAAAATATATTTATTCCAGTTCGTTAATTTCAATATTCATTATTATTTTTCATTGAAAGAGAAACTTGTGAAATGATTAATTTATTTTTTTCCTTCCAATGATGGTGACCGATTTTGTTAAGTGTGATAGTTAAATATTTAATATATGGAACCTGTTTAATTTCAGAAATTACCTTATATAACAACATAATTAGAGTGAATTTATACATAAATGATAACATTATATTCCCAAAAATAAATATTAGAACTAATATGATATGATATTCAGACCAATCATGCACAACTATTTTTGGATGTAATGCATACAAGACATTATTGATGTGGTCTCTTTTTTATATTGGAAACTATGGTTTAAGGGAAATAATATGATTTTGTTTTTTACATTTTTAGGGGTATAATGTCATGTTATACATATATAAAGAAGAATATTTTAGAGTTAATAGTTAATGAGTTTCTTTTGATAAAAATATCATGTAAAAATCAATGACTAATGAGGTATATAAGAAATAAAATCAATGTGATAATACATTTGAAATATTGAAAACTAATAAAAAATATATTAAATGTGTAAGGAATATATTGTAGATTATATACCACAAATAATTTATGAATTTATGGATGTTGATATATCATCTATTATTATATATTTTTAAATGTTGTAGTGATTAGTAACCAATGATCAGAGTCATTAAAAATTGCTTAATATTTGAAGGAAAGCGTATTAGAAGTATAAAGAGGAATCCTCCAAATAATATATACACCCAACTCAAGGTAACTAGCTCATATTATTTGGAAATATATATTACAATTACTTTTTTAGATGTTCCTTGTACTTCTAAAAATTCAGACTCTCTCTCTTAGAGTAAATAAAATATTTATTCAATAAAAGTAGTTTAAAGGGTATTAGTTCATCATTCAAGGATGTGTTATTAGAAATATAAAAACATTAATAAAGTACTTTTGATAAAATCTATTTGAACATGAGATAATCCATGAAAATTAATTGGTGTTCATAGATTATGTAGTCTAAGAGAACAATATGTTGTATAATAATGTGATTTCATTTATATAATCCATTAACATATCATTTGAAATGATTATTGTGGAAAATTATTCACTTGTAAAAATATCCCAATTAGTATAATAATTAATATATAAGGATAATGAGATTAAATATATTTTTATCTCCCTTGTAACTGAAAATTAATATGGGATAATTTCCAAAAATTATCTTATTTGGGGATGTATTATTTAGCTTTCCAGTTTAATGGGCAATATGTAATGAAATTAGAGTTAAACATAAAGTTGAAATTATATATTTGAAAAGTTATATTAATGATCCCTCATATGGTATAATCAATTATTATACCTCAAAAATTATGGAAACTATAATTAGGGTAAGAAAAAACATTTATTTATAAATATATAAGATATTGATCTCGGATAATGGTGTGATTTATGTACTACTATTTTTGAGTTGTGGGACACACCATGGTTGTCTTCCTTGAATCCAACATGGATACTGATGGAAATTGAATTTTTGAAATATCTCAAATAAGACTATAATACATGAGGTACGAATTTGTCAATATATATTTTGTTTTTTCTAACTATAGAAATATTTAAATATATTGTTGTAAAAGATTTTTTGGTGGGGTCATGAAATAATCCCCTCTCCCATTTCAAATGAGAGGTGTAAGTAGAATGAAATCATTTGTTTATAGGATAATATATTTTAATCACAATGTAATTATGAGTAAAAATATCCTGTAGGAAATAAAATAGATCAGTATACACCACCAGATAGGATTGCGAAAAAAAATAAAATAGAAAATAAAGTAATGTATAAAGGGCAAAGAAGTTATCTACCCCTACTCCCTGAAAGAGGATATAACCCTTAAATGGGGCTTATTAAAGACAAAAAAATAGGATGTTCAATTTTATATTGATAAAAATAATTTAACAAGTTTACGTGGTTTCAATAATCATGCCATTAGTTATTACAAGAGTGATGATGCACCAGAATAAAAAACATTAATAAGTGTGATTATTCTCATAGTGGATATATATTGTATGACAAAGAGATAAAATATTCCATATAAAATATGTATAATGATTTTTTAACTTGTTTTATTTCATAGAAAATCCTATAATGAAATGGTAGAACAAAATTGGAGGAAAATGAGAGGTTCATTATAATAACTCACATTCCCCTACTTGATGATGTTTGAGAGTTTCCACTCTCCCTGTGTACATAAATGTTGTATGTATTATTCGAATGAGTTTGGTTAGTGTTTAATATATGACACAGGTTGTTAAAGAATTAAATGGTTTGATTGAATTGTTGGAATGTGAATGAAATATTAAATTTTATAGAAATAACTTTTCATATTAAGGAATAGTCTGAAAATTTTTAGATTTAAAAATATTCTAATGAGTATGATTATTGACCTAAAATCATTCAGGTGGAATATTATTTTATTTTACATTAAATGTGGTATTACATTATCAAGTGGTATGAATCTATATTTTTAAATATCATACATTCAGTGATTTTTCTAAATAATTGAGTGATATCAAGTGATGTTCCGTAGTTAATATGCAGTGTGAGGATATATATTGCGGGTTTAGACCATGGGGTAAAAGAATAAATATATATTTTCTAGAATCGGTATATATTTAATTTTTTTTACATTACAAATATATATATTCTAATGGTATAGTATGGTGAGTATTCATAAGTTTATTAGACTTTTATAAAAGAAGTATAATCCAAGTTAATAAGATAGAAAACAATTCATTATATTGTATAAAAAGTTTATGATATAAATATTCATATTTTCTTATATAAATTTGGTTTATGACTCACACAATGTACATTATAACTTTTTTTAAATATTTATAATAAATATTATTGAAATCACTAGGAAATATAATGATGGATTTTAAAAGATCATGTTCTATGATATTTATTGAAATAATTGAGGGTAATTGATAAAATTTATGTTTTTTATCTATAAATGTTTCCTGTAGTTAGTTCTAGGCCAGTATTCTTTGAATATATATTATTTCTCTCTTCGATGTAGTGAGTTCACTCAAAAAAATATTATACACTATAACTAGAGTTTTATGTGGTTTATATGATTTATATAAATTATATAATGGTTCAAAAGATTTATTTTTAGATATTTATGTAATAAATCATGTGGTATAAATCATATTGTGAAGTTGTGGAGTAAATTTATGGAGAGTTACAAGTAGATATTATAGTTGATAGTATTTTAATTGTGCAAAAATCTTAAAATATAATTGTAAATATATAAATATACCATTTAATACAAGTGGTGATAGTTATATATCATGATTTATTTCAAATTATATCTTCAGAATTATCTATCTAAATATATAATTATTGTAATTTTTTTATTGATATAGAGATTAATGTATAAATGTAGTGTATTTCAATGGTGGAGTTAACACTCTTTATATTTTATTATCAACAGAGGAGATAAATAATTTCATTAAAAATACATAAAATATTTTTTATATTTTTTTCAAAATGGTTTGGAAATATATTTTGAATATTAAAAATTAATATTATTTGTATTTCTGGTAAATTCGATAAGAAAATATAACGAATGAATAATTCAATTAATGTACTTTTTTAAGATTTATTTTCAATTAATGGTGAATTTTATTGAGATAGTGGATGGATATCATTGAAAACGTTATTTTAAATTATATGAAATTTTGTGGTTTTGGGTTGGATTATGAAAAATGATCATGTTTTGAGTGGAAATAAATAAAAGTACAGAGAAATCTAGTAACACAATGTTTATATGGTAGGAATAACATTTAAATTGAATAATGATAAAATTGAATACTATTATAAAAATTGTATACCTTGTTTCTAAATAATAGATTTGAAATATATTTCATTAGATCATAATTATGATTATTGAGAAGTTGGATAGAATTCATTGATGTTTCTAAAGTGACTACATTGATCTATGGGAAGATAATAAAAATATGGCATGTCATGGAATGGCTTGGTAATTTTTATGGAATTGGTTCATTCTTGTGGAAAGTTAGATTGATCATGAATTGACAAATGAAACAATGAAGATATAAAAATTTATTATGTCTTAAATTGGAATTGTTTTTGTTTTTAGTATTCATAAAGGTAATTGAATTTGGAATGAATGATTTTTTTAATAGGACACAAAATCTCACAACCACACCTGTATGATACTAATAAATTTTTTATAATACTATTCCCATGATGTGGAAGATTATATTTTAATGGATTGAAGATGAATAAATATATTCTTTATCATAGAATTTTTGGATGTACTATGATTAATACCCTATGAAATATAATTTCATTTCTAAAACCTCAATTCATTGGGATATCACAGAAATATGTGTTTTCACTCTACCATATAGAGATACGGAATGATTGAAGGAAAAATTTACCAAAATAAGGAAATAGATTTAGTCTGAGGTGGTGTTTTTCTATGAGGATGGATTAATAAGATAATTAAATATAGATCCCTTTATGAATGATAAATTATTAAATAATAAATAATTAGGTCACATTGAAATGTACTTTGTAATAGAAATAATGTAAAGTACTGATAAGATTTTTATAATAGTGGAAGAGATAAATCCATTTTTTAGTGGATTTTGATGTTGAATAAGTTTAATAGAATAATCCATGATTTCTCACTAAATATTTATCATACTAGGATCCCCTCAGGTAACAATATTGTTAATCACAACCTGAAGTGAGTAAAAATGTAATTTTATATGATTTAGTATAAACAAAAATAAGGGATGATTTGGCCTGATTTTGGGGTGAGATACTCATCCTTATTATATGTTATTTATAAGGTGAACCAATTAAGATCTTGGAAATTGGTATCGATTATAATTGATCAAAATCATCAATTAAGAGTATGGATGTTCAAAAGAAATATGAAAACTACAATAGTAGTTATTGAGATTTAATGAGAGAGGAATAAAATTATATTAAAATATATAGTATAACATTGTGAATGAGATTATTAAAAGATATTATTTAACAATTATAACTGATTCAATAGAGAATAAGTTAATTTTTTGGAGATATTTTGATTATATCTGAATTATATTAGAATTATACAATGTGAAGAAACAATATTTCTAGTATAGGATTATTCTGAACTGGATTTTTATATTGTAGTTGTTATAGTCGTTTGGAGTTTATAAATTTTAATACCTCATTAAGGTGTTGTTATAATTAATCATTCAATAAAAATAGTTTTGTAATGTGTAATTCAATATTATATCCTATCTAAATTTTCTTTGTATATAGGGAATCATGTTAAATTTTAAATATAAAATATACATACAATTATATAAGCTAATCGATTATTTAACACAATGCATGGAGAAGGAATAAAAGGTATTTTCCACTGGGGGAGTTGTGATAGATCACTAAACATTGAAAATGTAATTTTACTAGTGTGGATTGACCATATCTAAAACATCTATCCGAAGATTTCTGAGTATATTTGATATTGGTATATGTGTACAACCCTATGAATTTTCACCATGGACATAACCCATTATGGGTTAACCAAGTATAAATATATATTTTTTCATGCTTAACATTCTATCTTCATGATTGGTTTTTAGTGAGATATAAGTTGAATGGATTATAGATTTAATGATTTCATTCCAATGAGGAAATAAGCTCTAAATTTTAATGATGGATAAATATTTAACGTAATAGAATAAAAGAATTTTTTTGGGGAAGCACCATGATCCACCCCCACCCCCATTAGTGAGAGTTTATCGATTATATTTTATCTTATTGGTTATAATAATATTTGAAACCAAAATCCTTACTTGATGATGTATGTATCAACTGGTTGTTAGCCCACACTTTTTAAGAGAGTGCCTAACCCCAAAGTCTGCTGAAAATTCTATTCAAAATCCCCACTATACAAAGTCATTTATATCATTGTATTAAAAAAAATCTTTTAATGATTAATTCTTGAACCCACAGAACATAATGACCATGATAGTTCAAACAACATAACGATGATAATTGAAAACAAATAATTAAAAATAAAATAAAAAATATCTAGTTCCAATGATAGAGGTAAATGGGCCTAAGAATGTTCAATGAGTTGAGGTTACCAAGAACATTATCATGTCCAATAATATTAATTCTCAATATATGTCTAATCAAAAAAGTTTATATTTTTGGTGTCTATTTGAGACTGATATAATTTCAGAATTTTTTCACCAGTTGGGAAAATATTATTTTTGGCAAAAAAATAAATCCTGAAAATTAAATGATGTTACCATTGACCTTGAAACATGATTTTTCCATTAGGATAGATTTTTGGTGTGAATAAAATGATTTTTTGGATTTTTGAAATTTAAATTAAAGTAATTAATTACAATCACTTGTGAATTTTTTATGTTTTTTAGAAATACTATTATATTTATCAAAATTAACATATTACTGAAAAACATTAAATGTATTATTTCTCAAAATTATCATGTTTCATAAAATAAATTTATGTTTCCCTATGGTCTTTAAACAATCCTATCCTGGAAGATCATTTATATAGATATATGACTTATCTCATTGAATATTTATTTTAGCACAATGATAGTGGGGAGAAATAATCAAATTGAGATAAAGGAGATATAGGTCACCCATGATATGATTTTTGAACTTCCAGGATAAATTTATAATCTATGTAGATCATACGGTAAAATTCATGCTTGTGTATACATATTAGTTAAATTATATTTTTGTAAATAATAATATTAATAATAAATGTTTTTTATTTTTTATTATATTGAATTAGACATTCAATGCATTAAGAAATGATCTAGACTAGTTATTTTATGCCCCACCAGTATTTGAGGCCAACATCTTAATTATTGAGACACTAAATATTTTACAATATATTTTGAATAAAAACATATATTAAAAAATACGAGAATAATGACACCATTTTAGTATTTACGATGGTTTTCACAACTATGGAAGGATTCCTAGCAAGAAATCTTTTTCTTTGGAAAATATATGATGATAAATCATTCTAATTTGTCACCTTCTTCATCAAATGTTTATAGAATAAACTTACATAGAAATCACCTTCTTTATAAATATTTTAGATAAGATTATTTATTTTTTAGAAAATTCATATAAATACTTTAAAATAATATTCTCATCTATTAAGAAACATCTATTTATTTTTTAATACTTATTTTCAAGGAAGTTAGTTTATTTATTATTGAATTATTTTAATATATATATATATATGACCAAAATATTTGAAATTATATACTAATGACTAAAATTTATATTCTATGTTACTTTAATTGAAGTATTTTAACAATATTATATAAAATCACACTCAAGGAACTAATTTAGAAGAGTGACATTATTGATTTTCTTTCCATAGTTTAAATATGGAATTTTTACAACATTTTTCTAGAATTATATAAAAAACAGATATGTTATAATAATTTAGTTATGAAAATAAGTTATTATCCATACGACATAATTAATAATTTAATATTATTTAATAATATAATAAATATTAATTAATAATGTCAAAATATGTATTATTTACAAATTTATAGAAATGATTAGTAAAACTACAATTAGTAATAACACAATAGTTTTTTATTATGTAATTAAAAATATTATTTTTAGTAAAAATATTATTTCTTCAATTTTAAACAATTAATAATAATAATGTAATAAATAAATTATTTATCTCTATACATAAATTAAAATTTTTTATAATGAACTATTTGTGAGGGATTTCCATCATATGAACCCTATTTTTATAAAAATACATCCCAAAATTATCTGTTTCATTTTATTGTGGAACAAATAATATTTTATGTGGAAGAAAATTTATTCTGCCATAAATAGAAATGGTTAAAAATTTTATATAAAAAATAAAAAAAAATCATTCAATTGGATTTTAAAAGTAAAATATTATATAATTTTTTATATAAAATGCATCATAAAATTTCATTATTTTGGGAAGAAATTGGGTCCATATGGCAGAGGGAACTCCATACATAAACCATGTATTAACCACCAATAATACTATATAGTCTCCTAATACTACTAATCTCTATCTCATCGCTATACTTCCATGGCATGAAAACTAGAAATAGTCAATTGTGATCATATACTAAACACTGGACATTTCTGAAAGCCAAACAATGTCACCCTTATCCTTGTCGACACATCAATGTGTGACTCGCATGATCACTTATCTCCATTACATGTCTCGTCCTAAATCATGCACATGTAAGAACCCACTATTTATTATTTATCCTAAAAACTATAATAATTGATATTATCATGATTAAAAATATATAACAAATGTTGAAAAAATGAAAAAAATAATAAAAATACATGGAATGGTATCTCCCCAATAATCTTTCATGTACTTTCACTGTATAACTTCTTGTACACATAAAACTCGGTAACGTTTGGATCAGTTTCTAACAGCATAAATTTATCAACTAAATTTATTATTAAATGTCAATATAAATACATGACATTATTAAATTATATTACATACTAAATGACAATGATGGATACTTAATTTATGACTCTATGATATTTGTGTGACGTCCTACCTCCCATAATTTTTAATACAAGAGTCAAATCTTCTTGAGAAATACTCTCTAATATTGTATATACATAGTCCCTCCCATTCCTGATAGAGGACTTAATCAGGTCAGTTAGTGAACAAGTCTAATTAAATATAGTCACAGGTTCTCTTTGTAATGTTCTCATATGATGAATGTTTAAAAACATCTAGAAATGATCACATATAAAGGTTTAACATGCCTCCCATAATAGATACTCTCACACTCTCATCGATAGGAGACCATAAACCCTACAAGTATTTATGAATATGGTGAACAATAAATTTTATAAATTAAAATTAAAATACCCTATATTTTTTAGTTCCAACCAATGATCAAACATACGGCAGGGTACCTCTGATGGAATCTGATACCATGATAATAATGGAGATAAAAAATACTTTTTGAAAAAAAAAAACTAACCTAACCAAAAACAACATGTGAAAAACAAGAAAATTAGAATTATTAATTATAGAAATACTAATTAAATTATACTAAATAAGAACACATAAAAATATTTGAACATACCTACTATGTTGATGATCAAATTCAATATATAAATGTAACTCTAGATTGGGATCTTGAATCATTAATCATGCAAGGATCATACCGTTATTTTTTATTATAATCAATTCAAAACCCGTAGATATTGAATGAGTATGTCCATCATTAAGTAATAAATAATCAATCAATGAATGATTAAAATAATAATAATTTTGATACATAAGAAACATATATGTATTCTATAAAAAAATAAATTCTATGAAATATAAAAAATTTAAAATTTTTAAATAATTTTTTTAAATCACCTAATTTCTAATAAATTTCCAAACAATAATTTTTAATATAGATGTAAAATATAAAAACAAATATATTTTTATTATAAAAAATAATATATCATTCATATTTCTTCATCTTCATATTATGTTTTAGTTACATCAGTGTCAACATCTTCACCCTCCCCCTCATCGTCATCAACTTCAATTTAATCTATTATTTCACCATCTCTTGTAATATCAAACTCTTTTTTACATCATTACCATTATCAGATCTATCTTTCCTTGACTATGGGTTTTTCATAATCAATAATTTTATCTATTAGATTAATATATTATTTTATATATACATTAATGTTTATTAAAAAAAATTCTGATCGTACACTTCAATGAAACCACATTGATGTTTGAGAAACATATTTTCAAGGTCATTGATATTCACTACAATATAGAGGTCATTTAAATATCATAGTGATACAAAGTAATATTTGTAATAAATGTGATTTTTTGTACATGACATTAAAATTGGTTCAATTACTACATGACAACTTTTATATTTAATTTTAATGATTTCATGTTGCAGATGATCATGAAACCATAGATTAGTATCAAATAAAGAAATTAAATTTATTTTATCCACATAATATCACTCCTTTATTTTATCTTAAATTCCACAATTTTCAATATAATATTATATATGTTGACATATAACTGAAAAATACACCTTATTCATTTTTATTTTTATTTTAACATTCTTGATTTCAGTTTTTGAAGTTGATATCAATTAACCATCTAAGAATTCCGTGATTTAAAAAATTTTTATGGTCGACTACATAGGGAACATATTAGTTATCAAATTAATCTCCATGTTGAGATTTCAGAATAAATAAAAAATTGAGTAATTATAAATAAAATAGAAAAAATGAATTCTTATATTCTGTCATTTTAATTTAACTTATAATCAATAGAAAATAGTAGGGAGCACTTTGTTGTTTATGTAATATATCAATTTTTAGGGTAATATTAATGAAATCATTTTCTATAATCATCACAAAATACAAACAACAATTCCTATAAATTTTATTATAGTAATTATTTTAAAAATAAATAAATATAAATATTATATACTATACAATTTGTGTTATCTCATAAAAATTCAATAAAAAATGTATATGATATTTTTTAAGTTCTTCATTGGAAATAAATCATTCATGATGACCACTAAAAACAAGTATTAGATTATTGAATAATTATATTCTATGTTCTATGTAGTCATCAAATTTCCCTCATTCTGTAAAATTTTATTATTTTTTGATGGGTATTCAGATAAAAAATAATAATAATATAAACTTGAAATTTCCTCCCTCAAGTATTCTTCAACAATTTACCCTTATACAGATCATTTACTATATACATTATTCTTACATGTTTATATAAATATCATCATTAAGAACATAGGTTAAATTTTTAATGGACATCTAAATTCATCCTTATATAGAAACGGAAATTTAAAATGTTCTCTATTGTCTTAGAAGAACTGTGGAAATATTTTTCTCCAATTTTTATAAATGTTAAATAGAAAATTTTTTCTATACATAAAAGGCATCAAAATATTTTCAAGAAAAATGAAAAAAAATAAATATTTTATTTTATTAAACACATCCAGGATTAAAAAATTCAATAGGCCTCTATGAAAAATAGTTGGTCATCATTAAATTATGATATTAAAATATATGATATTTACTTCAGTAATATATCCATCACTAACGTAATAAGACAAAAGAGATTCATATGCATTTTGTAACCTAAAATATCTAATCTAAAAATATAATAATAAATTAATTTGTTTATAAAGTGAATTAATTTATTCTGAATTCACTAAAATTTGATATCATTCATTTTTATATAACATATGGTGCGGATGCCTAAAAATTATTAGAATATATATTTGTCCCTTTACAATATCTTGGTACATTACAACTATTTCCCGCATGGAATAAAACATTTTATAGAAATTATTCATTTCATTATGTATTTTTTATAACTTTTATAGAATCAATAAACTATACCAACCAATAAACTAAAAAAAATTATATCTAAATGTGATCTCTCTAAAATCAACATGATTTAGTAGTTTATAGTTAGTCTAAATGTAAGGATTAGTAATGAATAGGCCATATATATGAAATGAAAACGTAATAAAACTGCTATTGGTATATCTCTTTAAAAGTTACATTATCTTGAAATTATTACAATTTTGTCCATATGGGATATTTGTTTGATGTCATCTACGATTATAGGAGATTAAACAAGGGTTTATTCCATGAACATGTATAAATTATTTGCTATCAATGTTTCTATATGGAAATAATTTTGGACCACACTAATGTCAACCAGAAAGCATGCCTTATGCTATAAATTAATTTATTTCCCATGTTATTATAGATTTATATGTAAATTTATGATCTATAACAACATCAAATATATATGAACTTTATTTATATTATAAATTTATCTCATCGATAATGGATTCAAATAAAAAAAGTTATTCTTTAGATTCATTGTAATAAAAAACACTAAATATATATATTTCTTTCATCAATATCCAAGGAGGTAAGATTTATTGAGTTATGAAAATATAAAAAAACAAAATGATTACCTTAATCACCAATTTAATAGAATCCATCGGTAAAATGACTAGACTATATGTTTCAAAGTTATAAATAAAAACACAAATGCACATGATCAATGTGTTTCCAACAATAAATACCCCAAGGATGATTTCTGATTTTACTGATTGAAACATTTGATTTATTCCATTATATGAATTCATGTGTGTTGTGAGGCATAAATAGATGTTTTAGTCCCGATGTAATTTATAAATACGACAAATTTTTATCATCAATAATTCTGGAATTTATATTTTACCCAACCTAATGCAATGATTTTTACATGTTGGATAATTATCCATTAATTTAGTTTCATCGTAATATAAGATACTTTCATTTGGACAAGATTATATCATATAATAATTGAGTCCTAATTTAATAAGAAACTAGTTTCTCTAAAAAATTCTACGAAACATATTACCTATAGGTAAAAATAATTTAAATATTAAAAATATATAATGAATAAATTATTCTACATCCTAATATCAAATTTATTATCTATAAATTTTTTGACATCATCAGATTATTAATCCTATATACAGGATATAAATATTCATAAATAAATTTAAACAATTAAAAAAATCTAGATTTTATTGATTTAGTATTTGAAATTTTATTTTAGGATTCAGTTTCTAATGATGGGTCTGTAGGATAACATAATAAGTTATGAAAATTGTGATGATTTTGGTAGTAAAATTTGTTTATTTCTTGCATAATGTATCTCACTATTTTTGTTGAATGAAAAAATCACTCAAATAACCAAGTAGTAATTGATAAACCACATCATTATTAAATACTTCATATTTTCTAAGCTCACACATCTTATATGGGGATTTAATTGTTTATTCAAATATAAAATCTATAATTCACTTCGAAAATGATGTAAATTCTACAATATCCTTAATATAGACCTAATTTATACCTGAACAGTCTGTATTTTTTCAACGATTTATCCAATAATGATATTGTATAATAAAATATCAACACTTTCATGGCACCAAAATTATAAAGGAAATAAAAAAAATTATTCCTTTAATTATAAAAAATTATAATTACTTTATTAATATAAAATAATTTCATTGTGTATATAAAAAATTAATTTAAACTCATTTATACTATTTTTTATTCGTTTTATTAATAAATTAGAGATTTAAAATAATTTTTAATAATTTATAAAAAATTGTATTAATTTTAAAAAAATTAGAGACATTTTTCATATATATCATTATTTTTATCATTTTTATTTAAATAATAAAAATTTATAAATTTTAAACCATTTATTTAAAATTTATACTATTTGATGAAAATTTTATAATTATTTATATTCTCTTTTACTAATATTAAATCATGTATTCAAATATTCTATTAATTATACTCAATAAGTAAATATTTATACTAATTTTTAATAATATATAGTGTTTTTCTTAATATATACAAATTTTTGTTATTGTATAATAATTTATAAAAATTTTAATTATTGTAAAATAATTTTATAATAACTAATAGTAATAATTTTTTTAATTTATCATATTTTATATGAATTTGAATCCATTTTATGATAATTTATAAGGATTATTCTTAATTTAAAATAATTTCATAACATTTGAAACAATTTTTAATTTTTTTTTAATTTATACCACTTTTTATTAAATGATTATAATATTTATTATTTTATAATATTTTATAAATGAAATTTAACTACATTTTAGTAATTTTAAAAACAAATTATTATATTATTTGTGTTATTTTTTTAGTCTTTTTATTTATATATAGTAATTTTTTGAAATTTATTTTCCTTTTTTTAATTTTTAAATTATTTTTTATGATTTTATCAAAAAATATTAAAATTTTAAATGCATTAATTTTATTATCTAAGTTTTTATTATGTCAACTTAAATTAGTTATATATATAATAATGTATACGAATATTTATCAATTTTGACAAATGATTCTCAATTTTCATATTTTATAATATTTTGATCTAACTTTTTAACTTATATAAATTTATATTATTTGAAATTAATTTTAAAAATATTTATGAATGATTTATTAATTTATGTTTATTTTATTTATTTATAAGTATTTTTAATAATTCATACTAATATTTATTAATTATCATAATTTTTAGAAATTGAACTATTTTTTTATTTATATAATTTTTTAATTATTTAATGTTAGGTAATTAATTTTGACAAATTTTTATTATTTTATTTTAATGCACAAATTTTTTTATTAATTTTAACCAATTTTATTACATTTATGAAAAGATTTATGAATTTATATTAAATTTAATAATTTATATTAATTTTATTTAATTTCTATTATTTCTAAAGAAATAATTCTCATTTTTACTATTTCTTTAAATATAATATTTAGAAGTAGATTTATACAGATTAAAATTGATTTATATAATTATTTCGTAATTTATATCTATATAATATAAATTATATGAATTCGAATAATTTTCTTTGTAATAAATTTTATTAATTTATAATAAATTTAATTAATTTATACTTATTTATACTTAATTTTATAAATCGATTTTAATATATTTTAAATTCTTAATAATATAATTGTTATTAATTCACAGATATTTTACTAATTTAATCTATTGTTATTAATTCAAAATAATTTGAAATATATTTTTTATTTATTATATTTTATAATAATATAGACTATTTTCTATTTAATTTTTTTAATTTTTATATTTTTTATAATATATAAATATCAATTATATTTTAGTTATTTTTAAATATTTACATTAGCATAAACTTAATTTATTTTATACAATTTTTATTAATAAAAAGTAATTTATAATAATTCAAACTATTTTATATATGTTTAACCTAATTTGTAGTGATTAAGATAAGATTGTATCATGTTTTTTTTAATATAATGAAATTTTTATTCTGTTAAATTAATGTATAACATTTTTTTATGTATACAATTTTTCATTAGTTAAAACAAATTATTATTAATTTTGATTAATTATATTAAAATTTTGACATAAGGATAATAAAATAATTTTATTTTTTGTCAATTATACTCACATTTATTAATTTATATTCATATATAACATATTATACTATAAAAATTACATAAATAAAGAAATGAATATATGAAAAATAATAATAATTGAAAAATTATGATCCGCAATAAAAAAAATTTAAAACATTTAAAAATACCTTAATGTTATTTGGTTGAAAATATGATTGTTGGAAGACTCCTCAAGAGATCCATAGAAGAATAGAGTGTGAGGGCGAATGAGAGAGTGAGAGGGGACGGTGGTATATTAATTGTTGTATTTTTTTACAAAGGATTTTGATAATAGATTTTCTATCAAAAAAAGATATTTTTTATGATCAATATTTGTGGTTAAAAATGTATTTTTGGTGTGTAATTTCCATAGGGTAATGTTCGATCGAAAATTAAGCAGAGAAAATAATATTATTTCCCTCTTATCCAATGACATTTTATGGATGACATTCATAACAAGGAAACTACCATGAGGTTATTTCTGACTAATATGTTGTAATATAATTATTCAAACATTATTCATGAAAGCTTTATAAATATGAAAGAAATCGTATTTTTTTCTCACATAGCATGACTAAACATGGAAAAATCCACTTGCGACGAACTAGTAGTTTATCACAAAACACTGCTGAAAAAATGAAAATAGAATTTCATATTTGTTGAAAAAATTAATATATCATGGAACTATTTGCGATTAAATTTGAGTCTATCTCAAAAGACCCATTGAAAAAATTACATTTAATGATAATTAAAAATATTAGATAATTTAATATATATATATATATTAATAAATCTCATTAATGTGATTTAATTAATTGCATTCATACATGATATCAGCAACACAATAATACATATTAAAATCTATTTAAATTACCAAAATCTATGATTTTTTCCTTTTATTATATATAATATGGGAGATTGAAAATCAGAGATGAACACACTCCGCACCCCCAATGGCATGAATCCTGGAAATCTTATTTTCACGAAGATATAGAATAGATCTTTCCAGATGATGATTCCACTATCAAATAGGTATTCCACTAATTCATTGATCAAATAAAAACATGATCATTATGGGTCACTATTGGATAGCCCTGGATCCATTGTCCTTGATTATTCCAGGATATAGGACAATGTATCCCATGATATGGCTTTATTTTTCTCACCCTAAAAGAATCGAAACCAATAATCTATCAGCACCCATTTATTTTATGAAAAAATTAAATACCACATGCCAATAGATGTATCATGTGATAAATAATTTTATCCCTTTACTTTGGCACGTCTAAATGCAAAATTATATCTCTCATAAAACATCTGATCATATTTCTGCTCAGCCTTCATTATATGTATCACTTCACGACACTTTTCCAGAGAATCTACCCCATATTCATATAGTCCACCAAAAAACTCTTGTTTATAAAATTCACACATCGTGACTGCCTTCATTTTCTGTGAAACAACCAACATCACAAGTTCTAGATATTCTACCTAAATATCACATTCAAAGAGTGTAATACCATCAACCATTACCAAATAGGGTATTTCTCCGTGTTTGGACAATATCTCCTCCAAAGAGTACCAATTTTTGGGCTGTGGTGGCCTTATTAATATTAATATTAATAAAAAAATAGTAAAAAAATTTAATTTTAAATTATATAATTAAAGATAAATAATATTTTTAATGCTCCACTCATTTGGAATTGTGTGAACTATTTGGTTTTGGTCAACTTCGACGCACTTTCAACCCAATGTACACTAACTGTGTTCTTTTTCTAATAAATTTTTTTGAGGGCATTAGGGTGGGCTTTGAAACTCCAGGTTCTAGTTGCTTCTAAATATTTTTAATACAGAATATTTTATAATTATTATTTTTAGGAAAATATTTTTATTTTTAGTTATTTTATATGTACTATGTGAATAACATAATTGTTATTGAGAAAATGTGTATAATTTATATTTTATAATATTCTTAATTTCACACATTTCTTTTAAAATATAACTTTTTGAAAAGAATAATATTTGGGTCATCAAAATTTTTATTTTTTATTATTTTGATGAATGTATTTTTATTTTTAAGTATTTTTTTATGTTTAATATATGTTTTCAATTTTATTTAGCATTTAATTTAATCTTATATTTTATAAGATTTAAAAATTTTCAACATAAAACATAACAAAACAAATTATGATTCAATAATATAACATTAAAATTTTATAAAATGAAAAATATAAGTAAAATTTAAATGAATCATTAAACATAGACAAAGAAGTTTTAAATATTTCAAAACAAAAAAAATATTTAATATAATATATAAAAAATGAGTTACATCACATAAACATTAATATTTAAAAAATAGTTACAAATTCAAATTTTACTGTGCATTATTATTATTAAGTTTTAGAGTATTAATTAAAATTTTAATATAGATGGTGATATAGCCGAGTGGTAAAACCAGGTAATCCATCATCGAGAGAATCAGGATCAAAATGGTGCAAGGGGGTATTTCCATGTATTGTAGTAATCAATGCAGTAGTACCCTAGAATATAGTATAATGGTATTGTAATAACATAGCTATATATTTGAAATGGGATTTCAAGCCACATAAAATGGCCTAAATGCAATAGGGCCTCTATCTCATCATTGTAAAAAAGGATTTGGGACGCATCACCTCTTGGCTACAATCAATGGAAAAATTTTGACATTGTTGAAAAAAATGAATGTTTCAATAGAAATGAAAAAGGGTACAGTTTTACAATGCATGAGCACCATCGAGTAGGTGGCATCAAAAGATTAAATCATATGATAAAGCATATCAACCATCCATCTGTTCCCATGGTTTTACATTATGGGACATTTGATATTCCTACTATATTACTAAAGTGGGACCTGTTTGTAATGACCTAGAAACCCCGTGGAATTGATTTTAATACATGAGAGTTTTACGGGTCCGTAAAAATTTATGACGCTTGATTCCGAGGCCGAGTGTGCCCATAATCAATTTATGATGTTTTGTTCGCATATGTTCAGTGAAATTACGAGCAAGATTTTATAACATCTGAACTAGTGCTCAGAAATAAAATATGAGGACACCGTTGATCTCGCAGTGCTCGTATTCGCTAAACAAAGCTTTCATTTCGACAGTAGTGAGTTAAGGATAGAAGTTAGTTTTTGGGTATTTATAAAAAAAAAAAAAAATTAAGTGAGCTACACATTATTTTATTTGAGCCGCCATGTGGGTGACTGGTAGTTGAAACCTCCTCTCGGATGTCGGAGTTGAAACCACGACACATTAACCTCCCATGAGTGGCTTTGGTGGTGGGGCCCACCCAAACATAACCTCCCGCGAGAGGTTATGCCATGGGGAACACATGGGGATAAACCCCCTATTGATGGAGGATGATAAAACCTCTCAACTCTCCCTCATTAATGAGGGAGAGCCTCTTCACATCCCCTTATTAATCCTTTGTGAAATCTATCATGGATTAATTGAGGGGTTCGTGTAATTAATTATCCAATTTGAATTATTGTCCAGAAAAATAATAGACAAAATCAGTCTTCTATTATTTTCACATGTCATTTGGGTGGAAGTTGGGAAGAGGGATTATTGGGAGAGGGTAGAATTCTCACAATGAAGAATGAAGAACCAAAAACGCATTCTTTCAACACAGAACGCTGATGACGAGCCTTCCCTGACCTTTTCCCTGGACACCTACTGACGTGGAGTGTCTTCCACGAGCCGACACAACCCAATATTGGATGTGTGTGTAGAGGATGTGGCAGACAACGATTCTCCTTCTCCTTCTTCCCATGTTTTCACCGACAACAACCGATGATTAATGGTAGGGGGTCAAATACTTTTTTTGTCTTGATCTTCCTTTCTCTAGAATAAAGAAGGTTGTTGAGTTTAATTCTCTTGAACCATTTGCTATTACCTTAAACGCAGAGGATACGAGCCAACCTAACATGTCCTGACATCCTCGTTCGATTTATCCTTATTGTGGCATTCATCGGCATGGTGATGTAACAATGATGAGGCGATGAAGGCGGTGGCGACAAAGGCCGCACTACCTGCAGCCTCCATGAACCGCGCCACCCCCGCGGTGCATTAGTTCTCACAAATGAACACCGCCGGCCCGCGCCGGCCCGAGCCATGACGAACCAGCATGCCCGACCGTCGGCCCAGCAGCCCGCGCCCCGCGCGGCATACCCGACGCACTATGTGGCCAGCCTGGCGCCCTACGGGGCATGACCGTTGCCCCGTACGGCCTGCTTGGCGTCTCGTGCGGCATTCCAGGCACACTGTCGACCTACCCGCACCCCGCGCGCCCTACCCATGACCTTCCTGGTGCCCTATCGGCCTGCCCATGCCCCGCCAGCCTGCCTGCAGCTTGTCGTGCCATGCCTGGGCTTCCGGTAGCTTTCCGCCCACCATGCCCAACTATTGTCGGCCTCCCAGCCTCTTGCGCCGGCCCGCGGCGTCCCTCACTGCATCGTAGGCCGAACCGGCTCAGCCTTCCTAACCAAGCTGCTCACGCCACACCCCGCACGGTGCTGGCCGAACCGACCCTGGCTTTTGGACCAAGTCGCCTACGCAGCAACCCCCATGGCGAACAACCCAGCAGACCGGGCCAAACCTAATAGTTTGGCCTAACCAATGGGTCGGGCCAGACCCCACAGGACAAACAGGGTCTACCCAGACTGGATCAGCCCAAACTGGGTTGGGTCGGGTCTGTCCGACCTGGTGGGACCGGAGCCAGGCCCACTACTGACTGTCACTTCCTTTGGCCATATCATTGGCACGAGACGACCGTTTTACGAACCATCAACGATGCTAGTTTTCTTGGAGCACAGCTGTCAATTTGAGTATACCCCACTGGAGTTCTGGGTAATGTTGAGATGCGGTCTAGTTGGATCATATACGAATACAACCAGGCCCCCAGGAAAAAAATCTTATACCTCACAGACTGAGCGTTCGATCGACGCGTTTTCTATTACATTGAGACCACTATGACAAGGCAGATCTTTGAGATACCTCTACATGTGACTTCGCGATAGTTGGAGTATCAACCTATAGCTCATGGAGCAGACCCTCCTATAGACAAGAGAGCTGATTATGGAGACCTAGTAGCTGTCTTAGACGTGACGACTACTTAACCGATTCAACTCTGAGTGATTCAACTAGCTCCGTGGGGATTGCCTGATTGCGGCTGCAGAACCACAGTAGAGGAGCGCATGGTAGTCAGTGGTAGACCCGTTGTACTCGACAGGAGGAGTACCTCTACATTTTATTACGGGGAGCACCTGGTATTTGGCTGCATATGAACAGTGGGTAGCACCTCTGTGTGAGCGTGACAGACCCACAATACTCAACATGAGGAGTACCTCAGCCATCCACGGTTAGTGGGAATTGTCTGGTTATGGCGCTAGGTCCACTGTACTCAATAGAGGCGGAGTTCTCCAGGAATTGTGGTTTCAACAATGTGAATAAAAATCTTGGTTGAGCTGTTTTAGAAAATTTTGTATTTACCTCTTGATTGATATGGTTTACTTGGTTACTTAGGTATATGTAAGGGCATATACCTTTGTGAGGTTATATGTTGATTTCGTAATTTTTGGTTATCCTTGTTGGATTTTGTGAGACCTTGAGGGTCTAGGGGTCCCTACATAGTATCATTATACTCACCCCTACACAGGCTATGCCTGCAACTCATTATGTTGGTTACATAAGACAAAAAATGCTGAATGTGGATCAGAGTTACAGGATGTATCGTACCTGGAGGCGGAGCTTACTATGATTCGGTACACGGAGGATACTAACGGACCTGGAGTGTAGTGGAGGATTTATGTACCTACCCTTCAGATCGGATACCTAGTGGACGATCCATGAGCTGTTTTCCCTTTTCTGGTGCTTTTACTTTGTGTTTCATTTTACTTTACAGTTCGACTTGTATTCCCAACCCATTTACTTTTAAACACTCTTATTTTATACATTTTTACTTAGTGATCTGCTTCCAGCATACTCTATTGTTTTTGTTTATAGATTCTAAAGGAAATTCCATCCCGGTTTTAGGGATTTACACCTTTGGTACTAGTCTCCAACCCCTGGCCTTTGTAAGGTGAGCTTGGGGATGTCAGGGAACGGTCCCCAGGGGATAGGTCGTGACAAATTGGTATCAGAGGACGTTGGTTCTACTGTAGAACTTAAAACACTGATCTTTTCTATGAAGCAATAATGTTAAGCGTACTGAGTGTGGTTTTCAGTTTAGGGGGTCCAGTGTTGGTGCAGTGGCCAATATATCTATACACTAGGACCCTGAATTCTAATTTCCAACATAGTGCACAAAAACACTGATTGAGTCTGTGTTTTCAAAAGATTTATTTATGTTATCTCAACCAGTTTAGTTGATCTGGTATAAATATTTTAACTGTGTCTCATCTGTTTCATTCAGGATGCCTCCTCGTAGATGACTGGATAAAGCCCCAAGAGTTGTACGTGTAGATAGCACACCGAGCGATGAGGCCTTGGTGCAGGGCCCTCTTCTAGTAGAGGCACCAGTACAGATACCATCTACACCACTTCCCATTGGTTCACCGATGCCATGAGCCAAAGTAGCAGACGATGAATGTCTCTTGTGCACGTTGCACAAGTTCCAGTGCCAGAGGCTATCCAGGTTCTGGGGAAAGACGAACCCACATTAAGCTGAAGATTGGATGGAGGTTGTGGTTAGAATCTAAAAAGTTGTACGGACACTAGACGACTTCATGGTTATCCTTTCCGCGATTCTCTTTTAGGAAACATCAGGAATATTGTGGAGCCTAATTCATCAGGTGCATGATGAGGCGGAACTACTCTAGGCATACTTCGAGAGCCTGTTTCGGGAAGATTTTGTCCCAGCCACTCCTTGCGCAGTGTATATACAGGAGCTACGTCATCTGCAGTAGGGCAGCAAGATTGTAGCGCAGTACTCTACGAGGTTCACAGACCTCTTGTACTACTCCACTTATATGGTATGAGACCCATTCATCACGGCCCGAAACTTCATGTAGGGAATCAAGTGAGAGATCAGGGATTCGATGATCTCCCTCAGCTTCCCAAACCATTCAGTGGTGTTGGAGCAAGACCCTTTAGTAGAGAGTTTCCTTGCTGAGCAGTCTCCAGCTACGTGACCCACCAGTAGTCGACATGCAGTGGAGTCTTCTGCAGCTGGAAGTAGACAGATGTTGTAGAGGTCAAAGAGGACCAGGCCTATAGGTGGATGACCGCACGACTCAGAATCGGTTTTGTAGGCAACCGGAGTAGAGACAGATCCATAAATGCTGGGAGAGGACAATGTTACTCATGGAGCGGGCATGGTCACATGTCTCGTGACTATCTGATCTGCCATTTAGATGATCAGAAGACGGTCGAAGGACCGCCCAGGTAGAGATAGATATTTGATCAAGAAGGTCCATAGGGAGAAGGTGGACGTGGTAGTGGATTAGTCATGCAGGTGGCTATGGGCGATGATTCTAGGTGATACCGCCACCACCACTAGGAGGTCCACCCTGACCGAAGGGAGTAGGTGGATATAGGAGAGAACATCTCTAGGCTACTAGGGATTACGATCATGGTGCTCTAGATATGAATCGAGGTATGATCTTTGTCTACTCATCCATAGCTACAGTTCTTAAAGACACAAGTTCTTGTCACTCTTTTATTTCCACTGCCCTCGTTCGGAGCTTGGAGATTTAGACTGATCTTTTGCTCAATCCTTCAAGCTAGAGACTCCTACACGAGCAGAATCGATGATTAAGCACTAGTGACGGCAGTGCAAGATTACTATAGGAGGCGAGATCTTTAGCTGGGATCTCCTCATAGCGGAATCGATGCCTTACAATGTTATCTTGGTTATGGACTAGTTATCTATAATCCATGCTCAGATCGACTACATAGGGCACAAAGTGCGGTGTGTCTACACGGATGGGACAAGGTTCACATTCACTGGCGAGAAGGGAACCATTGCAGTTTTGGACAGAATTACTCAGAGGAGGGTACAACCAATGACTCATCAGTTGGCTTTCATTACATTCGGAGATGTTGACGTGGAGAGTATATCTAATCCTGTTGTGGTGGATCAGTACATAGATGTTTTGCCTGACGATGTTCCAGGACTGCCTCCTCACAGAGAGGGGGACATCTACATTGACCTGTACCCTGGGGCGACACCAATTTCTACACCAGCATATTTGATGGCTCCCTCTAGGCTTCGTGAGCTGTGGGTTCATCTGGAGGACTTGCAGGGGAAGGTATTCATATGGCCCAGTGTTTCTCTCAGGGCAGCCCCGATGTTGTTCTCTAAGAAGGCAGATAGATGCTTTGTGTCAACTACTGTCGCATGAACCTGGTGACAGTGAAGAACAAGTACCCACTTCCATTTGTTGATAACCTCTTTGATCAGTTGAAAGGAGCATGGTGGTTCTCGAAGATAGATCTCAGATCAGGCTATATCTAGCTCAGTGTTCGAGATGAGGAATGCTGAAGATGGCCTTCAGATATCGGTACAACCACTATGAGTTCTCGGTTATTCCCTTCGGCATAACCATTGCACCAGCAGGGTTCATGGGACTCATGAATAGGATCTTCCAGCCATTCCTCAATCGCATTATCATAGTCATCATCGACAAAAATCTGATCTACTCGACTGCTGGGGAGGAGCATGCCTTGCAACATCCCATGTAAGTAATTAATAATAGATATTTTTATCTATGTCTATTAATGAATTAGATAGTGTTTTATAGGATTAAAATGAAAATAAATCCAATCTTAAGCATGGAAGACACTAATATTTTTAAAAGATTATTTTACTGCCTTTTGATGGAAAACCATTTTTGAAAATATCTTTTGAAAATTTTATAAATTATGTTTGTAAAAATGAAATTATTATTTATGATTGGGACATCAAAATTTACTTTTTGTGAATTTTTAGTATTTTTCTGACAATGTTCATTTTTTAATGAATAGTGAAAAATACTGCATTTTACATCAAAACTGCTTTTTAATCTAATTTATTTATATGATTAGATTATCATTTGAGTTGGTTTTAATTTGAAATTATAATATATATTTACCATTTAATCCAATAGTGGTCATTGGAATCAATTTCACTTTGAAATTGGACTTAAACTAGTGTCAATCTTTTGATACTTATTGTTTCATAAAAACACGGTATTTGTCATGACAGCAGGAATTAATTATTAAATTAATTAATGTAACATACATGATTTGAATTTTGTAAAATAGGCATCATTTTTGAATTCAGAATATCAAATATAGCTTAGGGTGAATTTTTGGTCTTTTTCTGAAAAAGTTCAATTTTTAATGAATATTGAAACCACTAAGTGGTACTTATAAAAAGTGATTTTTCGTTTAAATGAAATTTTACCACATATGTGTTTTGAATTTCAAAAATCCAACATACATGGTTGTCATTAATAAGTAAAATGTGGTTCAATGAGAATAAAATAATTTTTTGGTGAATAGTAACTCTTAAGTTCTTAATCGCGATTAGTGGTAATTAGTGTAGTTTAAGGTAAAAATAATGTTTTAATAGTATGAGATGAGCATGACATGTGTCTTACCATAATTGGATGTGTCATGGTCGACCAAGACAATCCATGGGTCAACTTGGGGACCCCATGGAGCCACATTGGTTGGAAAATGACATAAATAACTTTTTATTAAATGAAAAAGTAAAAATGACACAAACATGAGTTATTTTACGAAAACATCTTTTAAATGGGGTTATACAAGTCAGAATTTTGACTATAAATATTCATTGGAATTAAAAAGAGATTTCCAACATAATAGAATTTTTTTTATAATTTTTAGACAATAAATAAATAAAATTATTTATTTCATCATAATGATGTAGCGATTACCTCATTAATAAAGGATTTAAATAAAATGAAAAGATAATGTAAAATCTATGACCTACACATGTCCAAAACCTATTGGGTGGGTATATTTAGAACCCTTATCACCATATCCTCAAATTATATTAATGTGGTACCTTTTAAATCCGAAAACCATTTTCAAATAAAGTAATATTTCTTTACTTTCCAAGAGTGCCCCTCCTCTCCTCTTATAAAAGGCCCCCACCTCTACCTCCTTACCCACACTACCAAAGCCTTTGACTCGGACAAACCCTACCCATTTTGTCTCTCAACTTCCCTCTCTTACTCCTTGAAGCCTCACTTTGGGCATAAGTCATCCCAAGGAAGCCTTTGAGCTCAAACCAAAGGGAGTTACCCAATTTTAATGTAATGTCTTCACTTGAGTTCTTTTGTTTTATTTTGCTACTCCAACCCCATAAACTATTTTTATTTATTTATTTTCTAAAAACCCCAGTATCATCAATATACTGGGATGTTGTTATAAGAATGATTCAAGCAACACTTACATACACCTACATCTAATGGTTAAAGAACATACTGTTTCCGTGGATGGTAAATTTATGCCTCCCGAAACGATGATTGTTCAACATTCTTTTAACACCATCAAAGGTGTCCATTAGGATGTCACTATACTTATATATGATATATAATATGCTTATGGATTCCTCAAGCTTCTGTATTTTTCATTTTCGGTATACCTTTATGGTTTCCATTATGGGTAAGCGCGATATCTTCATTTAAGGAAGTGCGGACTACCGCCCCCTCAAAGTGATTTGATTCGTTAAATACCATATGTTGGATGCATAAAGGACGGAACTATGATATTATATATGATATTATACTAGAATTTTAATATACCTTTATATCATTATGAATCCATTCTATAAAATACGAAATAGAAATGAAAGTAGCGTTCATGCGTACGTACGGCTTACCGTCTCCATGAACGGTGCATTTCATTTCTTACCTCTAAATGATTATGTAATATTATAAATGCATGTATATACTGTATATATAGGGTATATACGATATATACATCCTTATTATAATTCTGGATATAATGGATACATGAACAATATGTAATTATAAAGGGTTTATTTTGAATCAAGTACCAATGATCCTAAAAACGACCGTTATTAACATAAATAATTACATAGTGTTCATGAAATCGCAATAAGTGATATAAAAGGAATAATGGACATGAAAAAGGTTCTTAAGAAAGTATAAATTAACTCAATTTTAATATTTAGGACATTAAAGAATGATCGAGTCAAGTCGGACTTGAGGTATGGGACTTCATCTCAATCTCCTTTCATTGAGGCATATTTTATTTTATACACAACTTTCATTTATACGGTGTATAAACCCCTTTGACTTTTACGTTTATCCAAAAGAAATATTTTTTATATGAAGCATTTTACAAAATGACAAAAGGGAATGTTTTTGTCGTACGTATGAGGCGACAATGACTTCTCCACCACCGTGACCATTATTTGAGTTTTGGCTTCCTCTACATTCCATTCCTCCTTTTTAAAAGAAAAATAAATACCATGTTTTACTTTTCATTTAATTTGGTATTGAAAATGGTTTTCATAATGTTTTTATATCAATGTGTTGTATCGATATCTTGTGATTGAAAGGTGGAAATGTTATGTTTCCTTTATGCATGTTTTATGTGATACGGTTATGTTGAGGTTCTTTGGCATTATTATAAAGACGGGTGGTTCCGTGATAAACTAACGGTGCGTGAGCCCAATATATCTCTCCAATGCATTGGGTATCACAATGGGAATATACTGGGATGGGTACTCCAAACGTAACCAAGAGGGTTACTCCCTACGTAAGAATGTTATGAATGTCTCAAGTTACCTTTACGTCTTTTGATTTCTATGATTTATTAATGATTTGATGAGGTATGGTTATGTGCTTATGTTTTATGGGTAAAGTATGATTTCATTCTTATGTATATATGTACCCATGTTTCCTTTCCATATATTTTTATATCCCTTACTGAGATTTTTATGCTCATCCCATGTTTTTTTTGAAATGTTTTTCACAGGTCAAGGGAAAGGTACATGATATGATGATAGTGTCAAGGAAGTGTCAAGAAAGAATCCATGTTTTATTTTAAATATGTTTCAATTTATGGGAATGAAGAATACTAACTTTATGTAACCACTTTGTTTATATGTGGAATGTAATGAATGTTCTATGATATAATTCTCTAAAACTCTAAACCTGAAAAGATCCTCAATGTGTAATCTTGTAATAACTCAATATTAAGTAAGGTTTAATGCTGGGGCCATATAGTTGGTATAAAAGGTAGGTTTAGATAACTTTAGGAGTTAGAATTATATTAAATGATTATCCAAAATATTTTTTTGAAATGATATAGCATTTGAAGATTACCATGTTGCTTCATCTAAGACATGTTTGTTCAGAATGGTTTTCCGCAGAGGAAACATGGAAGTAATGCTAGGAAGGAATACAGAGGGAAATAACCTTCCAAATCCGCATCCCGAGATGGTCAGAATTCGAACTGAACAGTTTGTTGCTGTAATGGCGCAGTTGACTCAAGAGATAAATGGTCGTGGTATCCATACACGAGATCAGCCAGATCAACCGCAGAGGAACATGTCAGTGGTGGATCATTTGATGAGGCAGCATCCCCCATCATTCAGAGGATCATCTGACCCTGTGATAGCGGAAGGGTGGATTAAAGCACTGGAGAAGATTTTCGATGTCATGGGGTGTTCAGACAATCAAAATTTTAGTCTTGCTATTTACCGTTTGGAGGGTGAAGCAGATCAGTGATGGTTGATGGTTAAGAATATCAGGGACGCCGATGAGATGGATGCTCTTGACTGGGATGAATTCAAAGGTATGTTTCTTGAGATGTATTTTCCTAAGGATTTTTGACTTAGGAAGGAAATAAATTCATGGAAGTGAAGCAAGAGGAAGACTCATTGGCTACCTATGAAGAAAGGTTCACTCAATTGGAAAGGTATGCTCCAAATTTTATCTGAGACCATGATAGTAAAATCAATCTTTTTTACTCAGGATTAAAGGCAAAATATCAAAGGGAATTAGCTTCTTGCGAGTTTAAAATTTATGAAAAGCTTGTTCGATGTGCTGAGAAGGTGGAAATGGAGTTTGTCGATGATCAAGTGTTCTATAACAACCAACATAAGAAGAGACCAAGGTGGCAGGGGAAAGGTAATAATTCTTCAAAAAATTCTGATGGTAAGAAAACTATGTTTCCAGTTTGTGATAAATGTTGATAAAGGCATGATGGGGAATGTCTTCTGAATTCTGGAAAGTGCGTCCGATGTGGTAAGATGGGACATAAGGCTCGTGATTGCACTGAAAAAGATCAGGGTGATGGTAAGACCAAATTTGATTTACAGTTAGTGAAATGTTATAAGTGCAATGAGATGGGTCACTATGAAAACGTGTGTCCGACAAAGATCTTGAGTGATGGGAAGCAGTTAGACTATAAGCAGAAAGGGGTGTAGAAATCCTTTGCAACTACTTCAGAAGACGTCGGGCCATCAAATGAAGTTGTATCAGGTACTTTGTTTGTTTTTTCAAATTATGCAAGTGTGTTGTTTGATTTGGGGTCTACACATTCTTTCATCTCTGAAACCTTTTCTAGTAAAATGGGAATACCATCTCAATAAATGACTCATGAAATTGTGGTAAAAACACCTGGGGGAAATGTTGAGGCAAAAATAATTTATAAGAATCTTCCTATCCTTATATGTGGAAGAACCTACTTTCAATACTTATTGTTTTACCTCCAGTAGAGTTTGATGTTATCCTGGGTATGGATTGGCTCTCTATTTACCATGCTAAGATTGACTATAGAGCTAATGAAGTTTCTTTTCAAAAAGAATTTCATTTTGTGTACAAGAATGAACCCTTACTGTTGATAACATATCAAGAGGCCAAGAAACTTGTAAAAGATGGAAATGAATGTTACCTTGCACACATCGTTGAAAATAAAGGAACTGTTCAGATTAATGATGTTCCAGTGGTAAATGAGTATCCTGATGATTTTCCTGATGAGTTGCCTAGAATAATACTAGATCGGGAAGTTGATTTTACTATTGACTTAGTTCCTGATGCTAAGACAATTTCAAAACCCCTTATCTAATGGCACAAATTGATGTTTTAGAGTTGAAGGAGCAATTGCAAGATTTATTAGAGAAAGGTTTCATTCGACCTAGCACATCACCATGTTGTGCTCCTATTTTATTTGTTAAAAAGAATGATGGTTCAATGAGACTTTTAATTGATTATAGAGCCTTGAATAACATCACTATTAAGAACAAATATCATTTGCCTCATATCGATGATTTGTTTGATCAGCTCTAGGGAGCTCAGTGTTTTTCAATGATTGACCTGAGATCGGGGGTACCATCAGCTGAAGGTAAAGGAGGCAGATATTCCGAAGACCGCGTTCTGTACGAGAGATGGCCATTATGAATTTGTAGTAATGCCTTTTGGGCTAACAAATTCACTTGTTGTATTCATGGACTTAATGAATAATATTTTCCATGAGTTCTTTGATAAGTTTGTGGTGGTATTCATTGATGATATTTTGGAGTTTTCTAAAAGTAAAGAGGAGCATGAAAGACATTTAAGGGTTATCTTGCAACCCTTAAAACAAAATAAACTGTATGGAAAATTTAGCAAGTGTGAGTTTTGTTTGCAACAAATTTCTTTCCTTGGTCATATTGTTTCTAAATATGGAATAATTGTTGATCCAGCAAAAAAAAAGTTATGGAAGAATGGCCAAGACACACAAATGTAACTGAGATTCGTAGCTTCCTTGGTTTGGCAGGCTATTACCGAAGGTTTGTTAGAAATTTTTCACGGTTATCTAGTCCAATTACTAAGCTAACTCAGAAGGGTGTTAAGTTTATCTGGACAAAAGAAAGTGATGATTTTTTTTCAGGAATTGAAAAGAATATTGGTGAATGCTCCAGTTTTGGCACTACCTTCCAGGAATGGTGAGTTTGATATATACAGTGATGCTTCATTGAATGGACTTGGTTGTGTCCGAATGCAGAATGATCAGGTAATTGCTTATGCTTCACGACAGTGGAAAACTCATGAGGTAAATTACCCTACACGTGATTTGGAAGTAGCTGCTGTTGTTTTTGATTAAAAAAATTGGAGGAATGATTTGTATGGAGTAAAGTGTGAAATATATACTGATCACAAAAGTTTAAAGTATATATTCACTCAGAAAGAATTGAACATGAGACAGAGGAGATGGCTAGAATTAATCAAGGATTATGATTGTACATTTCATTACCATCCAGGAAAAGAAAATAAAGTGGATGATGCTTTGAGTCGAAAAAGTAATGCTTCATTAGCAATGTTGTGTTTTTAATGTGATCCTTTGGTTAAGGATTTGATGAACTTTGGAATATATGTAGTTGGTGCATGAAGTTAATCTATTTTTTTTTCAGGTATCAGTGAGATCATCTCTATCAGATAGAATCAAGCAAGAACAGAAGCAAGACAGTGAGTTGCAGAAAACGGTATAGCTGGTTCAGAAAGGTAAGTTGCCCGAATTCAACATTGATAATGATTCTGTTTTGAGATTTTGGAAGAGATTGTGTGTTCCTTGTGATTCACAGTTGAAGAGAGAGTTGTTATGTGAAGCTCATAGTTCTCCGTTTTTAGTTCATCCAGGCAGTACTAAGATGTATAGAGATCTTCGGGAGTATTACTGGTGGGATGGAATGAAAAGAGATATTGCTGATTTTACTGTGAAGTGTTTGACTTGTCCACAGGTTAAAGCAGAGCGACAGTTATCGAAAGGGATGCTTCAGCCTTTACCAGTGCCAGAGTGGAAATGGGAGAAAATATCCATGGACTTCGATGTGGGATTACCGAAGACATCTCGAGGTAATAATGCAAGCTGGGTTATTCTTGATCACTTGACTAAATCTACTCATTTACTTGCTATATGAGATACGTTTTCCCTAGATCAACTTTACCATTTGTATCTTAAAGAGATAGTTAGGTTACATGGAGTTTCTCTCTACATTGTATCTGATCGTGATCCCAGGTTCACTTCTAACTTTTGGAAAGGCCTTCATAAGTCGTTGGGTACTGAATTAAATTTTACTACAGCTTTTCATTCTCAATCAGATGGGCAGTCGGAACGAACAATTCAGATCTTAGAGGATATGCTACGAGCTTGTTCGATGGATTATCAGGGAAGTTGGGACAAACTTCTTTCTTTGGTTGAATTTTCATATAATAACATTTTTCATTCTAGTATACAGATGGAACCATTTCAGGCATTATATGTGAAGCGGTGTCGAACTCTAGCTTTCTGGGATGAAGTGGGTGAAAGGATGTTGATGGACCAGAATTGGTAGAAGAGTTGGCAGAAAAAGATCAGCTGATTCAGAAGCACATGAGAACAGCTCAAAATAGGCAGAAGAGTTATGCAGATAACCGGAGGAAGGATCTATCTTTTGAGGTAGGTGATCATGTTTTTCTCAAAGTATCACCATGTAAAAGTGTGATGTGGTTTGGTAAGAAAGAAAATCTGAGTCCAAGGTTCATTGGACCATATGGAATTCTGGAGAGGGTTGGATCATTTGCTTATCAAGTGGCTTTGCCTCCGAGTTTATCTCAGGTACACAATGTTTTTCATGTTTCAATGTTAAGGAAGTACATGCCAGATCCATCTCATGTTTTGAGTCCAGAGGTAGTTCAGCTGGAAGAGAACCTATCTTATGAGGAACAACCGGTCCAGATTCTTGACTACAGGGAGAATGTGTTATGAAATAAGGTGATTAATCAGGTAAAGGTTTTGTGGAAAAACCACATGATGGAAGAGGCAACATGGAAATCTGAAAATGCAACGAAGGATAAGTACCCACATTTACTCGATAAGTAAATAAATTGAGGGGACATAATTTTCTAAATGGTGGAAGGATATAACATCCCAAGTATGTAATGAATAATATATATTTTTATCTATGTCTATTAATGAATTAGATATTGTTTTAGAGGCTTAAAATGAAAATAAATTCAATCTTAAGCATGGAATACACTAATATTTTTAAAAGATTGTTTTACTTCCTTTTGATGGAAACCCATTTCTGAATCTATATTTTTACTATTTTATAAGCTATGTTTGTCAAAATAAACTTATTCATTATGATTGGGACATCAAAATTTACTTTTTGTGAATTTTCGGAATTTTTCTGACAATGTTCATTTTAAATGAATAGTGAAAATACTGCATTTTACATAAAAACTTATTTTTAATCTAATTTATTTATATGATTAGATTATCTTTTGAATTGGTTTTAAAGTGAAATTATAATATATTTTTACCATTTAATCCAATAGTGGTCATTGGAATCAATTTCATTTAGAAATTGGACTTAAACTAGTGTCAATCTTTTGATACTTACTGTTTCATAAAAACACGCTATTTGTCATGACAACGTGAATTAATTGTTAAATTAATTAATGTAACTTATATGATTTTAATTTTGTAAAATAGACATCATTTTTGAATTCAAAATATCAAATATTTCTTAGGGTGAATTTTTGGTATTTTTCTGAAAAACATCAATTTTTGATGAATAATGAAACCGCTAAGTGGTACTTATAAAAACTGATTTTTCATTTAAATGAAATTTTACCACTTATGTGTTTTGAATTTCAAAAATCCGACATACATGGTTTTCATTAAGAGGTAAAATTTGGTTCAATGAGATTAAAATAATTTTTTGGTGAATAGTAACTCATAAGTTCTTAATCGCGATTAGTGGTAATTAGTGTAGTTTAAGGTAAAAATAATTTTTTAATAGTATGATATGAGCTTGAAACATGTCCTACCCTCATTGGATGTGTCATGGGTGACCAAGACAATCCATGGGTCAACTTGGTAACCCCATGGAGCCACATTGGTTGGGAAATGACATAAATAACTTTTTATTTAATGAAAAAGTAAAAATGACACAAACATGAGTTGTTTTACAAAAACAATTTTTAAATTGGGTTATACAAGTCAGAATTTTGACTATAAATCTTAATTGGATATCTAAAAATATTTCATACATCATAGTATTTTTTTATAATTTTTATACATTAAATAAATAAAAGTATTTATGAGATCATAATGATGTAGCGATTACCTCATTAATAAAGGATTTAAATAAAATTAAAAGATAATGTAAAATCTATGACCTAAACTTGTCCAAAACCTATAGGGTGGGTATATTTAGAACCCTTATCACCATAGCCTCGAATTATAGAAATTTGGGACCTTTTAAATCTGAAACTCATTTTCAAATAAAGTAATATTTCTTTACATTCCAAGAGTGCCCCTCCTCTCCTCTTATAAAAGGCCCTCCACCTCTACCTCCTTACCACACTCCCAAAGCCTTTGGATCGGCCAACCCCTGCCCATTTTGTCTCTACACTTCCCTCTCTTACTCCTTGAAGCCTCACTTTGGGCAGAAGTCTTCCCAAGGAAGCCTTTGAGCTCAAACTAAAGAGAGTTACCCGATTTTAAGGTAATGTCTTCACTTGAGTCCTTTTGTTTTATATTGCTTCTCCAACCCCCTAAAATCTTTTTATTTATTTCTTTTGTAACAACTATAGTATCTTAAATATACTAGGATATTTTTATAAGAAGGATTCAAGCTACACTTACACCCACCTACATCTAATGGTTAAAGAACATACTGTTTCCGTGGATGGTGAATTGATGCCTCTCGAAACGATGATTGTTCAACATTCCTTTAACACCTTTAAAGGTGGCCATTAATATGTCACAATATTTATATATGATATATAATATTCTTATGTTTTCCTTAAGCTTCTGTATTTTTGATTTTGGGCATACCTTTATGGTTTCCATTATTGGTAAACGTGATATCCTCATTTAAGGAAGTGTGGACTACTGCCCCCTCAAAGTGATTTGATTCGTTAAATACCATATGTGGGAAGTATAAAGGATAGAACTATGATATTTTATATGATATTATACTGGAATTATAATATACCTTCATATCATTATGATTCCATTCTATAAAATACGAAATAGGAATGAAAGTAGCGTTCATGCGTACGTATGGCTTACCGTCTCCATGAATGGTGCTTTTCATTTCTTACCTCTAAATGATTATGTAATATAATAAATGCCCATATATACGGGATATATATGATATATTTGATATATACATCATGATTATAATTCTGGATATAATGGATACATGAACAACTTGTAATTATAAAGGGTTTATTTTGACTCAATTACAAATGCTCATTAAAACGACCATTATTAAATTAAATAATTACATAGTGTTCATGACATGGCAATAAGTGATATAAAAGGGAAAATGAACTTGAAAAATGTTCTTAATAAAGTATAAATTAACTCAATTTTATTATTTAGGACATTAAAGAACGATCGTGTCAAGTTGGACCCGAGGTATGGGACTTCGTCTCAATCTCCATTCATTGAGGCATATTTTATATTATACACAACTTTCTTTTATACGGTGTATAAACCCCTTTGACTTTTACATTTATCCAAAAGGAATCATTTTAATACGAAGCATTTTAGAAAATGACAAAAGGGAATGTTTTTGTCATATGTATGCGGCGACAACGACTTCTCCGCCGCCGTGACCATTATTTGAGTTTCGGCTTCCTCTACAAGCCATACCTTCTTTTTAAAAGAAAAATAAATACCATGTTGTACTTTTATTTTATTTTGGTATTGAAAATGGTTTTCATAATGTTTTTATATCAATGTGTTGTATTGATATCTTGTGATTGAAAGGTGGAAATGTTATGTTTCCTTTATGCATGTTTTATGTGATATGATTATGTTGAGGTTCTTAGTCATTATTATGGAAATGGGTGGTTCCGTGATAAACTAAGGGCGGGTGAGCCCGATATAGCTCTCCAATGCATTGGGTAACGCGAAGGAGTGTAACGTTAAGGTTTCTCCGAAGAGATTTAGGGAATATATTGTGATGGGTATTCCAAACGTAACCAAGAGGGTTACTCCCTACGTAAGAATGTTATGAATGCCTCATGTTACCTTTACATCATATGATTTCTATGATTTATTCATGATTTGATGAGGTGTGTTGAAGTGCTTATGTTTTATGGGTAAATTATGATTTCATTCTTATGTATATATGTACCCATGTTTCCTTTCCATATATTTTTATATCCCTTGCTAAGCTTTTTATGCTCATCCCAAGTTTTTTTGAAATGTTTTTCATGGGTCAAGGGAAAGGTACAAGATATGATGATAGTTTCAAGGAAGTGTCTAGAAAGAATCCATGTTTTATTTTAAATATGATTCCATTGATGGGAAAGAAGAATACTGACTTTATGTAACCACTTTGGTTATATTAGGAATGTAATAAAAGTTCTATGATCTAATTCTCTAAAACTCTAAACCCGAAAAGATCATCAATGTGTAATCTTGTAATAACTCATGATTATGTAAGGTTTAAGGCTGGGGCCTTATATGTCTACCATTTACGGGTAGTACTAGACACACTCCAAGAGTAGTAACATTATGGTAATCACACGATGTGCCAGTTCTGTATCTGAGAGATTCACTTTCTGGGTCATGTAATCTTGCAGGCCGGAGTTGTAGTAGATCTAGTGATGATTGAGGTGGTACATTCATTGGAGCCACCCTGGAGTGTTAAGGAATGCAGAGTTTCCTGGGTTTGGATGGTTACTGCTGGTGCTTCATACCGGACTTCTCCAGAGTTGTAGAACTACTATTAGCCTTGATGAAGAAGGTTTAACCCTTCATGTGGTCGGAGGGATGCCAGCAGTGCTTTAAGGAGATGAGGAAAAGGCTGACTAGTGCCACTATTTTGAGGTTTCCAATTGAAGGCATAGGGTACATAGTCTATAGAGATGCATCGGGGACCTAACTCGGGTATGTCCTGATTCAGGAGTGAGTAGTGATCACTTATGTTTCTCATCATCTGAGACAACATGAGTAGAACTACGCTACTGATGACCTAGATTTAGTATAAGTGGTCTTTTCTTTGAGGATGTGGTGACACTATCTGATGGGAGAGCATAATACCATGTACTCTAATCACAAGAGTGTTAGGTATATCATCTATCAGGAGGACCTGAACTTGAGACAACTACATTGTCTTGAGTTCCTCTAGGACTATGATTTCGAGATATTATATACTCATGGGAAGGGGAAAGTTTTTTAAAATGCACTCAACAGGATAAATAGTATATAGATTCTTAGTGAAGAGACCGAGAAGCTAGATGATTCATAGATATCCGTTGTGGATAGAGATGGAGCAGCCTTTCTGTAGTCTCTTACATTTACTCCCCCACTTCTTCAGTGAGTTAGAGAGGCACAACATGGAGACGCTATCTACAATATGCAACGTGCTATGATATCCATAGGGAAAGCTCTTGATGGATTTTATGCAGGTGGGGAGCACATCATCCTCTTTAGAAGATATACCATGGTACCCGTGTCACTTCCGAAGGAAGTGTTGAGATATTTCCACACATCTCCTATATAGGTACATCCATGACTGGTGAAGATATACAAGGACCTTCGGCAAGAGCACTGGTGGCCACGTATGAAGATAAAAGTTGCATAGTTTTTCTCTCGATGCCTCACTTTTCAGCAAGTGAAGGCAGAGCACCAGGAACCAGCGGGCTTGGTTCAGCCTTTAAAGTTCCCAGAGTGGATGTGGGATGGGATATCGATGGACATTGTGATGGGTCTTAAATGTACATCTTGGGGACATGACTTGATTTGGGTGATCGTTGAAGGACTCACGAAGTCGGCCCACTTCCTACCAATCAGATAGTAGGGTTTAGTAGAGAGCATGTGACACCTCTATGTGCAGGAGATTGTACGGGTACATGGAGTACCTTCTTCTATTGTCTCTGATCATGACACAAAATTTACTTCCTGACTATGGAAGGGGTTGCAAGAGGCTTTCAAGATGGATCCTTTTCTGAGCACCGCCTTTCATCCGTAGAAAGAAGGTCAGACCGAGCGGTCCATTTAGACCCTCTAGGACATGCTATGTTCTTGTTTCCTAGACATCGGTCGCAACTGGGAGGATTACTTACCTTTGGTGGAGTTTGCATAAAACAACAGCAATCACTCCACAATCAGGATGGCCCCTTTTGATGCACTATACGGGCAACCTTGCAGATCAACCTTGTGTTGGACAAACCCCCGAGAGTCAACACTGGGGGGACTTGAGGAGTTACGAGGTACCATAGAGAAGGTGCAGATCATCCAGGAGAGGATGAAGACTACATAGAGTAGGCATGAGTCATTTTCTAATAGGAGATGGATGCCTCTGCTGTTCGAGGATGGCGACCACATCTTTCTATGGGTCTCTCCTCGACGAGGCCTACCGAGATTTGGACGATGTGGAAAGTTATATCTGAGATTCATTGGACCATTTTCGGTTCTCAGAAGAGTTGGCGAGGTGTCTTACCACATAGCCCTTCTACCTCAGTTGCACTGGGTGCACGACATCTTCCACGTATCTCAACTGAGGAGATACGTGCACGAACCTACTCACATCATCAACCATAGAGAGCTAGAAATCTATGATGGGTCCACATTCACGGAGGTTATAGTGGAGATTGAAGATCAACTGGAGTGGGTCCTATGTGGATGGTCGATACCTCTAGTTCACGTTCACTGGCAGCATGGGAATCTCCAGGAGAGCACATGGGAGCGGGAGGCTCATATGCACGCTCAATACCCTTATTTGTTCCTTTAGTTTGAGTTGTTGGTTATGGGGACATAGTGCCCGGAGATTGGGATACTGTAAAGACACGAAAACCCGGTGTAATTTTTTTTAATACATTGGAATTTTATGAGCCCGGGAAAATTTATGGTGCATGATTCTGAGGCCCTATGTTAAGGGAATCAATTTTGGATGTTTTTTCGGTATGTTCAGTAAACATATGTGTGACATTTTATAACTTTTGAACCGCTGCTCAGAACTGAAATATAAGGGCACCGTTGAATATGCAGTGCTGGTATTTACATAAGAATACTTTCACTTCTACGGTAGTGAGTCAAGGATAAAAGTTAGTTTTTGGGTTTTCATAAAAAAAATAAAAAAATAAAGTGAGTTACACATTATTTTATTTTAGCCTCCATGTGGGAGACTGGTAGTTGAAACCATTTCTTTGAAGTTGGAGGTGGGACCACGACACCATAACATCACATGAGAGGCTATGGTGGTGGGGCCCACCCAAACATAACCTTCTGCGAGAGGTTACTTCATGGGGACCGCACGGGGCGAAACCCCTATATTGATAGAGGATGATATAACATCTCAACTCCCCCTCATAAATGAGGGAGAGCCTCTTTTCCACCACTAAATAATCCTTTGTGCCAACTCTCGTGTATTAGTTATGTAGAGCCATGCAATTAATTCTCCAATTTGAATTGTTGTCACAAAAAAAATAATAGGCAAAATCATTCTTCTATTATTTTCACATGGAATTTGGATGGATGTTGGGAAGGAGGATTATTGGGATAAGAGAGAATTCTCCCAACCAAGAATGAATAATGAAGAACATGTTCTTCCAACGAAGAACATCGACAATGATCCATCTCTAGCTTCTTCTCTAGACACCTACCTATGTGGACTGCCTTCCACGGGCCAATGCATCCTGAGATTGGATGTGTGTGTGGAGGATGCGGTGAATGACGATTCTCATTCATAATCATCCTGTGACTTCACCGACAATGACTAACGATTAAAGGTAGGGGTAAAATTCTTTTGAGTGTCTTGTTCTTCCTTTCTTTGGAATAAAGAAGGTGGTTGAGTTTCATTTTCTTGAACCATTTGCTATCACCTTATACATGGAGGATACCGGAAAACCTATCATGGCCTGACATCCATGGTCAATTTTTCCTTCTTATGAAATTCTTCGACATGGAGACGTAACAACGATGAGATGACAAAGGCAGTGGATACAAAGGCCACACTACCTGCGACCTCTACAAAACGCACCTCCCCCACGACACATCGGTGCTCCCGACCGAACACCGTCGGCCCACACTGGCCTGAGCCCCAACAAACCTGCCTACTCGGTTGCCACCTAACTGCCAGCCTGCCTGCCCAGTGCCCCACACAGCCTGCCCCATCCGGCACGGCTTGCCCGGTGCCCCTCTTAGGCTGCTCGGCACCCAGTCGGCCTACCCACGCCCTGTGCAACCTGCCCGGTGACCTGCTAACCTGCTCACGCCCTTCACGGCCTACTGCAGCTTCCTACACACCCTGACATCCTGACTACGGCCGGTCCACAACCCATTGTCCTGCCCGCGGCATGTCGCGCCTTGCCCGGCCTGAGGGCGGCCTCTCGCATGTCCTGCCCGCCTACCGCTGGCCTCCCAGCCTCCCGAGCCAACCTGCTATGTCCCTCTTCGCATCGATGGCCGAACCAGCTCGACCTTCCAGACCAAGTCGCCCGAGCTGCACCCCACACGGTGCTAGTCGGGCCTACCCCGACTTCAGGACTGAGCAGTCAAGGAACCGACCTCCGAGTCGAACCGCCTAGCGAACTAGGCCAAACCTAACAGGATGGCCTAACCAATGTGACTGGCCAGACCCAACAGGTCAAACTGGGACAAACCAGACTGAGTTGACCTAGAATGGGTTGGGCTGAGTCGGTCCGACCAGGTCGGACTGAACCCGTGCCCACTACTGACTGTTACTTCCTTTGGCCATATCGTTGGAATCGGATGACTGTATGAAAAACCGTCAGTGGCGCATGTTTTCTTTGAGCACGACGGCCCCTTTTAGTATACCCCACTAGAGTTTCTGGTAATGTTGAGATACAGTCAGGTTGGATCATAAACGAATCCAACCGGGCCCTCGGGACTAAAAAGCATATAACTCACAGACCAATAGTCTGATTAATGCGTCGTCTGTTGCGTTGAGACCCCTATGACAAGGTGGACCTTTGAGACACTTTTACGTTGGACTTTTTCACAGTTTGAGTATTGATTTGTAGGGTGTGGATTAGACCCTCCCGGAGACGATCAAGAGGAGTATGAAGACCTAGTAGTTGGCTGAGACATGACGACTGCTTGTCCGATTTGACTCAGAGTGATTCGACTAGCCCAGTGGGGAGAACCTGGTTGTGGCAGAAAACCCACGACAGAGGATCACCTAGTAGTTGGTGGAAGACTCGCGGTACTAGACATGAATATTACCTCTTCAGGCTCTTAGGGGGAGTGCCTGGTAGTTGGTAGCAGCTACACAGTGGGGGGCGCCTCTGTGTGAGGGAGATAGACCCACGGTACTCGACAGGAGGAGTACCTCAATAGTCCTAGGTTAGTGGGAAGCACCTGGTTGTGGCGATAGGCCCACTATACTAGATAGAGGAGGATATCCCCAGCATTCATGGTTTCGACAATGTGAATAGAAATCCTAGTTGAGCTGAGTCAGTAACTTTTGTGTTTACCTCTTCATTGAGATTGATTACTTGGTAACTTAGGTATATGTGTGGTCATATACCTAAGTTAGGTTATCTGTTGATTTTGTAATTTGTGGTTATCCTTTTTGGATTTTGTGAGACCTTGAGAGTATTGATGTCTCTACTGAGTATCGTTATACTCACCCATGCATGGGCTATGCTCAGACCTTGTTGTGTTGGTTTCAGACGACGGACAACGCTGACTGAGGATCAGGGTAGCAGGACGAGACGGTACCCAGAGGTGGACCTTACGATGAGTCAGAACATGGAGGAGACTGACTAATGTAGAGTGCAGGGGAGGCTTTCTATACCTACCCTTCAACTAGGAATTCTGGTGGATGATCTAAGATCCTTTTTCCTTTTCCAGTGCTAGTACATTCCATTTCCTTGTACTTTTCCAGTTGGGCCTATATTTCCTTCCCCTTTACTTTTTAGTAATACTTTTGCATACAGTTTTTCTTAGTGATTTTCTTAGATCATACTCTTTTGTGTGTGTTTATAGTTTTTAAAGGCAATTCCTTCCCAGTTTTAGGGATTTACGGCCTTTGGTGCTAGTTTCCATCCACTGGTCTAAGGATGGCGGGCATGGGGTAGTCACTGCACAAGCCTTGGGGGACAGGTGGTGACACTGTTAGTTAGAACATTGCAGTAGAAAGTTGATGCACTAGGGAACCAAAAAGGAATTTACATGCTAAAAAATCAAAAAATATGATTTTATGACACCTCTCATCCAACCCTGTTCTTACATGAATCATTAATGGTTTATGAAGTGGTGCACATCCACTGTATGTGAGAGGAAATCATGATGAATTTATTATTTGAAGTTTGTGACACACCATTAAAATATGTAAAACTATGAGATGACAACATATAGGGAGTGAGACAATGTGAATGGATGATAACATATCATGATATATAATTTTCAATCTTGAGAAACCATGTTCTAGGACGTTTCCCCGCTATGACTTTTGGACACCCATTCGAAGGTTAATAAATGAGTCTAATGTTATTTATCAAATCTAATATATGTGATTAAAAACGCTTATTTGTGGATCTCCCATGCAAGTTAATAAGATCTTTCATAAATACAATAAATGAAAAACTACATGAAATATGGAAAACCATACATCATATAATCCATATCATCTTCTTTATCTTCATATTAAATTGATAAAGATCACATAGTAGAAATCATAAGCATCCCTACACTATCTATATCCACATCCTAATCTAAATTTATCAATATTTGTGTATGATTCCTCTTATCTCAACGATATGATAGTAACTCTAATGTAATTTTTGAAGGTGAAGAAAATATCAGGTTCAAGTAGATGTGTCCAAATGTCCGCACATAATTTCCAGCACATGGTAGTAGTTAAATAGGTGTTAATGGATTCCCCATGTTTATCCTCTCATGTATTTGTGTGTTATAACATAGGAATAAATATCATGGTTGGTTTATGCTTCGTATCCTTTTAATCCTTTCACAATACAACTCTTGTAATAGGATAATTAATGATAGCTTGTGTGGATAATGGTTTGGGTGTCCAAAACATAGGAAATTAAAATCCTAAGTGTCTGAAAATAATTATTTTCATTAAAGACAGTATATAATCAATAAATATATCAAATATATATAAATATTTCTTCATGGAATGTTACCATAAATATCTTACTGTCACTGTGGCCTCATTGACATTCACTTATTTAAAATTATATTGTATTGTATACAGTAACATCTAAGATTGTATCAAAAAAAATGTGTATACCTTCAAAAAAATATTGTAAGGTTATAATTAACATCACAATATATCACATTAGATGTAATATCATGTGATTACCGATCTGAAAAACATTACAGCTTTCAGAGTAATTTTTTGTGTCAAACTAAATTCTTATCCAAACAATTATAATGTGTGCCCCTATAAGCCTTTATATAATTTAAAATAAATATAAATATACTGGCCCATATATATATATATATATATATATGTTTTTAATTTTATATAGAAAATCATTAGTTATACAGATACTTTAAATGGATCTGATGTGATATCCATCAAATGCATGTATCTCCTTGAAAGTGTCCACTAGTTAGTATCATATTGAAACATGCATTTCCATATTTGTTCTTTTTCTAATACATCAAGTGACATTGAAAATGGAATATAACTATCCAATACGACCTAATAATATTATCTTTATTCTCATAGTATAGACTAAACTAATGGATGTATAAATCACATGCCATTTATCCTTGCCTATAACCCAATCAACCGTCATTTATGAGAATAGATATATAATATTTTGGTGTGTTTGTACACTCCCAGGATATATAATGATTGAGGGCCTAAATTTTTTTCTCCTCGTATGAGAGGAAAATTTTTTTACTTGTTAATCTCTGACCTATGACATGATCAACCACAAACCCAACCACCACTGGTTAGCTATGTTCGTATGATGACATTCAAATCTATGTTATCAATGATTTAAATATCTAATACAAGTTAGCTTTCCAAATAGATCTAGTGGGGACAAAAATATGATCTATAAACCCCTATTATATAAAATAAAACATTGTATGACACCCCATGTGTTATACTTTTTAGGATATCTAGTTCACCTAAAGAATGTTTTATACTTTATTTTAATGCATTATGAGTATAAAATGTATCTCTATACCAGAATCTAAATCATTGTATCACAAATTTTTTTTAATGTATAATCCTCCAAGAATAAATTCGATTATGAATAACTCAATTTCATAATTGATAGGTAAATTATCATTTAGCTTCTAGAAATATATATCTATATATACATTTTTTAAGACAACCTGAGTGAATGATAAAAGGTACCTTTCATTTAATAATCTAAATCTCATTAAAAACATTAATATGATACATTATAATATTATAAAACATTTATTACAATATTGAACAAAACCAACATAATAATTTTTTTAAAATCATATATATATGACAAACATTCAAATTAGACTTATTTCTGTTACACATTAGGGGTTTTGTTAACTAATTGCATCTTTTTTAATCTACCTCACAACACTATGTGTGCACGTCACAAAACTGATTGACCACATCACATAAATATGTAAATATATGATAAAAATCTACCACTACACACTTTAGTGGAAAAAATAAATGAATTCAAATAGTATGAATAATTGTGAGACTGTGGAATCATTTCAAAAATTGTTCAACTTCCGGAACATATTCACAATTTAAAATTTCTTTTCATTAAATGTAATATTGTCAAATAAATTTTCAAATTAAAATAATTTCTATGTTCATCATCATAATTAATAGAACCCAATTATTTAAATAAATTCTTTAACATAATAATTTTTTACAAGTCCTTCTATGCAGTTATAGGATAATGTGAAAATCATATTAATAAGGTAACAAAATACAACTGTTAAATTTCTCATTAATTCCACATCCTGATCAGTATTTGGTTAAAGTGATAACACTTTATATGGTTACAAGTGTAAATATCTTCATTTCTCTTAACCTTCATACACTATACTTTTTTAGAATATAATGTATAATTAAATTTTCATTATAACTAGTATAATCACTAAATAAATTGTGGCTCTCGTTTTTTATGTTAACAAAATGTAACTCTATAAATTTTTCCTAATCATCACTTTCCAAAAACTCTGTTTTGATATTTAGTAAAAAATTAATTTTTCTTAAAGTGGTTTAATTTTAATATCTTCTTTACAAATTTTATCTAAATATTAGAATTTAAATTTAACTCTACTATCACATTACCTAAAATTTTTTGGATATTAAGTTGAAAAAATAAAACTTATGATTTGTAATATCCATTACTTTAAAATTTTATACTTCTCCATATTCAATGATTCTATCACATATCTCTTAGATACTTTATTAATTTAATTATATATTCCTAAAATAAAAAATAAATCCTTTATATGTTAATAAATACCATTCATTTAGTTTTGTAATGAAAATTAAACAATTAATCTATTACCTCGATATAATATCTTGTATCCTATTTTCTTGAAAATATATTATTTAAAATGTACACATTGTTATAATATAACTTTGATGGATGGATGAAAATAATTTATTCATATTTTGACAAATATTTGGATAATGACTTTAATAAAGGATAAAACACTATTATCCAAATCATATTCTCCAAACCTGTAATAAAAATTAATTAATAATAAACCATGTGTATTCACTTATTCTTAACTACTCTTTATTATCAATCACGGTTTCATATCACATAATAGTAATTTGATAAAAATTCAAATTTTTTATATAGATTCATTTTTTTACATTTTCTCTTACATTCATATATATTTACTATTTTCTTAATGTTTATAAACTAAACTATCAAAAAATCCCTTTATTTATACCATTATTTATTTACAGAGCTTATAATATTTACATTTTGTATTAAATGCCATTGAATATTTAATAATTAATTTATATTACAATCGTACCTCACATGGACATTCTTGTTGGTTTTCAAAACCATAATTAGTATATCGTTGATAATCCATCCATATTAAAATATTAAAAGTTTTTCCTAAAACCCATTAGATTCATCACCCTGATTGTATTTTTGAAAAAACATTTTTTAATTCATTAACAAAAATTTCTTCTTTTCGTATGATGTTTTAGAATCGTTTACACTCAATATAGTACCAAAATCAATACATCATATTCCATGTTCATATATTCTCAACCCATTAACAATATTATGTAAAAATTTCTTAATTTCATTCACTTTATCCAAAATTTACCATATATTAAAATAACATGAATTCTCTAACCAAAAAATTGATTTTTGTCTCCCATAAAATAATAATATAGAATTAAAAAATTAGAACTGTTTGTATCAAATTCAACTAATCTAATTCCATTAAAAATACATCATTTCATCATCTTCCAATGATAAAAATGTGATAATACACTTTTTATGAAATTTTCATCAATGACTGAAGCATCCAAGTTATCATGTTAGAAACACTTTTTCTCCCTTAAATGAATGAAACATTCAAATTCCAATTCTTTCTCAATATTTGACCTTTTGTATATTTAAAACACTTTGAAATTAATATAGTTTATTTCATATAACTTTTACTATAATATAATTGAGTTATAAAACTATTAATTTTTATGGAAATATTGAGTCCCACTAATTTTTTTTGAATATTCAAACACATTAAATATCATTTGACGTACAAAATTGTATTATGATCATAAGATTAAAATAAATTATATATCCAATTAGGTTGAATACCTTTGGGGAGAGTAAGATCCCTTTATTCATTTTTCATCTTATTCATTTGAAATAATAATGAATCAATATATTCTTCCATAATAATCTAGATTCACTTATTGAATGTCTTATTAATTACCAAAATGTCGAATTAAATTTTCTTATGTTAATATTATTATGAAATTCTAATATTAATTTTCTCTTTTTCACGGATTATATAAAACGTTTAGCTTTATCATTATGATTGTATTTATCTAAAACATAATATTTTATCATATTAGTATCATATATTAATATCAACTTATGTAGGAAATTTATTAAATGGAATCTGACTAAAAAATGAACCGCTAAAAAATAATGAATATATATTAGTGGTATAAGATCCATATTTCACTAATAAATGAGATGTCAATTTCATTTCACTCACCACTTACATATTGAGGTAGTGTTTCATCCTAATAAAATTGTATTTGATTCTAATTTGGTTGAGTAGGAAACCATTTATCCAATCGATCATAAGGATTAACTCATATTTATTTCTTTGGTAACCTAATAGTATTAGGGTCACCCTTATAGTGTAATGATAAGATGTTTTATAAATTAATGTTCCTTATTAAAAAAATAATTAACTTCGTATTTAATGGAATTACTGAAAACACTTGCACTACATTGGTTTTCTTGGACAGTTACAGGATATATCATGTCAAATTAAAATTCTCAATATGAATCCACAATAATGAAAATATAGTTTTTTGACAGTTACCATTACGATCTGTATATAATAAGGGTTATGATAAATTGTAATTAACACCGAAAACACTAATTGATGGCCTTGATCGGTATGAATATATCCTATGAAATACATTTATCTGAGATTCATAGTTTAATTTAATTACATGTATTTTAATATGAATAAGATGAATATGAGATCAAAAACTAATAAATAGTGGACAAATTTATATGAGATGTTTAATTTAATTGAGATCACAACCCAAACAATGTTTCAAAAACCACCCCATGAATTTTTCACCATCACACACCATTCCCTTAAGACATACACTAGTATAATAATAGTTTAATTATCTTGACCCTAAATGTATGAATTTTTATATATTAGTTTTAATAAAATAATGATTATATTTGTCCCTTTATACCTTTTAAATGATTATGGAATTTTATAAAATTATTATTTTGATATGAAGATATAAAACATTAATTTGTTTTAGAAGTATATGTATTGTTTAAATTAATAAACACTTTTTGAAAAAATATATGATTTTGATAAAAAAATTTAATAAAATAATATAATTAAATAACATTCACATTCATGTTAATTGTATAATAATCTAAGGAAAACTAATAAAATGATTATAATGGTAATAAAACGGTTCTCATCTTAAAAAATTATTATCTAAATAAATGGAATGTATAATTTAAAATATATAATTATCATATTATGATAAATATTTTCAAAAAATAAATATTCTTTTTGAAATAATCATATACTAATAAGTTGAAAATGAATTGTTGATAACTCATTGATGTAGTAAAATTTTAGGTTATAATTCAATATAGTATAAATATATAGTATGCATTATCAAATCATAAAAGCTCATATGGGATGTAATAAATACTATAAATAGTATAGATAAAATAATTTTCAACTAATCTTTAAATTAATTTTCGATGTTACATGATTAATTTTATAAACACTTAATAAATCCGTTGAATACTATATTATATTATATGGTTTTAAAATTAATTTTGTATGAGCATGAATATATTTTACATCTATAAGGGTATTATTTTAATGAGTTATGTTTATATGTTTATAAAATGATTAAAACCGCTCGTCTATGTTAGAAACCATGGTAAAAAAACTTAAAGTAATGTTTGTCTTTATTAACATCTTATCATGTAGATTCTAAAAACTATGTTTAGTAATTAATAAATAATTGGCAATTGATTTACTATAAAAACCCACCTGACACCCAATTCATCACAACTCAAAACAATTCTATCATTAATTTACTCTACTATTTCCTTTACAAATACCCAACAAGGTGCTCCCAATCTCATAAGAGGATCATCCCACTCTTTTAGAAGAATCCTCTCAAGGTATGGTATCTTTTCCATCAACTCTTTATTATAGAAATTTCATTTTATCACATCATATTATATTCAAATTTTCATTTTGGAAAATATTATGAACCCATACATTTTATTTTCCATAATATTTATATGTAATTAGATACCACCATTACATGTCATTAATCGATTTCTTGAATCTTTTTATACACACTTTATGTTGATAAAATTATCCTATAAAGTTTATGTTTTACTGTTGTGTTGTGAATTCCCATCCCCATTTCTTTTCAAATGTATTAACCTATATGTACTCATACTTTATTTATTTTATACTTCCATGTATATTACCAACACTCCTTAATTTTGTAATTATATTTTTTTAAGGGAACTCTTGTGATGTATGATTTATTTAGCACCCAAATCCATGTACATGATATAAATCCAATAGGTGGTATCATAATTATATATCCCTCCAATGAATTGTGTAGGGTTATTATCTCATGAGATATCATGTGTAATGCAAGGGATGTTATCATAGTAATACTATGTTAAGATGTATTTATGGTTTGTGTTATATATATACTCATGTGGTCCTGAATCCAGTGCTAAAAAATTATCATTACATTTTTGGAGTTGGTAATGAAAAAGATGATATAATTTAAACCATAAAAAACATTATAGAAAGTTTCATAAAACATACATATAAAATGAAAATTTAGGATTATTATTTTAAGGAATTACAAATAATACTTATATAAATACTTGTATACATAAATAAATAGTTCATAATATTTTATATCATCTCTAAAAAGATCCCCACTTCTACTACCCATGTTAGTAATAACATACTTAAAACCATTATTTATAACCTAGGAAAAGGAAACATAAAAATGTTGAACTCAAATGCTTAATGAGGGTAAAAAAGGGAGATATCAATGATCACATGAGCATACCATGAGACTAATTATTTTAGAACGTGATATTATCATTTCAAAATAATACCATGTATATTATCAACCATAATCTTGATCCATTGAATAAATCTTATATGTTTATAAGAGATGAATCATTATGAAATCAAATCAAAAATCCATGAGAGCATAACCTTGAAATAAGACAAAAATTTATGGAATACCTCTAGGAATTTAAATTTATATCATTTATAGTTAATTCTCTTTGTCAATAATATTATTATGGATTGGGTTCATACTCATTCTTTCATAGCAGTCAAATATCACACTTGAGACTATCAGAGTAGACAATGTACCACATTGAACTGGATTCACTCCACATTACAATTCCATTTATCTCATTATATATGAATATTTACCTAATTAATTTGAGGGATATATGTATTTTCCCACCAATCAAATAATAAAAATCCTAAATATGTGTTCCACTAGATCATTAAACATTTACCATTACATAACCCATATAAATGAAATTTTTTCAAAATATTATATTTGTATAATAAAAAATTTAAAATAGATGGGTTTCATTATAATTTAATCATAACATAGTTGATTAAAATGATAATATTTTTCTTCAACATCTTGTCTCCTTTATCATAAACAATATTGGGAAAGGATAATGATGGTATCATTAGATCAGAATCATTGTAATGTAACTATAATATTTATTAAGGAAAATAAAATTTTTACGTTGAAAACTCTCATTTATAATATAAATGGTTCCAATGTATTAAGGAATGAAATTTGTTTTAAAATAACCCAGCATAATTCTAATAGAATCTTCAATGCATTTATCAGTCATAATGGTGGAAAATTTTGTTCATGTCATGCTCATTAAAACAAAGATCTCATTCAAATTTTATTTAATAATTCAAAAGTACAACATTCAAAAAAATGATGTGAATATTTTTATAAACATTTTAAAAATATTAAAAGATGAGTAAAATTTTCTTTGAACAATCATAGTTTAATATTAAAAAAATTCATATGTTGTTTATAAAATATTTACATGGATGAAGAAACTTTTTTTAAATCAGGTGATAAATAAAATTTGTTTTCCTTAAAAATATTCTCTCAGCACCTAGATTAATTAAAGAGATGAAAATTATTAGAATTTAATCTCAAAAAATAATCAAAAATGTTTTCAATTTATGATATTATTGAGAAAGAGTTTCCATAATTTTATAATTTGAATATTTATCATGAAAGATTTTGATAAACAAATTCATTCTAATATAAAACATTCACCACATTGGTAGCCTTTAAATAGTAAGACCTAATAAAGAATAACATAAAATAAAAGTATATTATTCATGATAATAATAATATTCATGATATTAAATTACAATGGGTCAATATAAACTTCTCATAAAATGAGACCTATGCTTAATATAATGTTTTTCCTATAGAGGTCAATTTGAGAAGAAAAACATTTACCTCAAGTAAGACTCACATTAAAATTATTATAACCTCTTTTAAAATGAATTTTATTTTATTATACTTAAATATCTACGTTATATAAATATTAATAATGTTATATATGATTACTTTAAATCATTTTAATACCCATTTATCAATAATTTCATTATTAAAATCATCTTTTTTATAGTTAATTATTTCATTTATCAGTAAAATTCTTGTTCAATAGTTTCAATATTTTCACACTAATTATATTTAAATCATATATATAATTTTAATAAGGATATAAATTTCATATATAATCATTATATATATATATATATATTCATCCATAGAGGTTATTGATAGAAAAAACTGAATTACACCGTTTATGGAGATGGTAGGATGTATGTATGCAGTAATGTTGTTTAAATTTTTGATAGATGGAAAAAAATAATTGTAAATAATAATTCAAACTTAAAGGAAAATTATTATATAATTTAACTCATATATGTTCATTAAACCTATCCCTAATATGATCCATTTGAAAAAAGAAAACAAAAAATCACATTGCTTCGGGGAGGTGGTAGTCCACACGTACGCATGAGTGACCTTCTCATTTTATAATAGATGGGAAGGTAAGAAGGTAGATGTGGTATAATAACAAAAGAACCATAATTATTATATAAATATCATTTATAAACTTTAAAACCATCATAATAACAACCAATTAAAGAAGGCGATGAAAAATAATTACAGTACATTATGGATACAGTATGTCGTATAAACTCACAAGTAATGTTTACATTTTCAATAAGAGGGAAATGGATTATAAGAATGTTTCCTATAAAAAAAATAATAAATATTTATATTTAATATTTTAAAATAATTATTTTCTAATGGATACCACTGATTTGGATGTGGTATAATAAAAAATGAAATTAAATACTCTTGGTTAAGTGTTATACCACGTCATTGTGATACCAACTTTGGATTAAACCATAAGCATTGAATGGGTAGTATTTTGTGAAAATAAATAGTTACAAGATGTGTTTAAGGAAGATAGTATGATATTATAATGGGTATTTGGAAGAGCTATATGGCTCAATGTGGTATAATGAAAAGGGTGGTCAGGGTCAAATTTATATTGGATGGTAAGGAAGTACATGAAATTATAAAAAATGATTAATATATATATTTATATTAGGTAATTCGCGGTAAAATTACATCAATTACAAAAACCTCCCATAGAGTCTGTAAAAGAATTCCATCACACCCCTATTTATGTGATATACCACACATCAAGACTTATTTATTTAGATGGATAACGTGAATTCCTGGTGGGAATGAAGCAAATTACATTCCCCCAAGGCCCATTTACTGGCTCAAATACCTTGTGGAACAACATTTCAGAATCATCATTCCCATGTCACCAAGTTAGAATCATTCATCAATCACTAAATCAATGGCAGGGTTGTGTCCCCAAATTCCAGCATCGTGCATTCATCACCAATGGCATGTGTTAGGCATGTGCCTCTGTCTTCCTAATAAATCCCCAAGATGCTTTCTTGGATTCAAAACACAGGACTTTAAGATATAGGATTGTGGGGTTTACCACTCATATGTCTCTCTAACTAAAAAATATTAAAATATAAAAAGTTATTTCTCAAGAAAATTTCATCAGAATGGATCTGTATTCAAATAAAAATGGGTTATAGTGTTAATATAATCTTCTAATGTAATTTAGATAGGTATGGGGTAATTATATGCATTATAATTTGTATTGACCCTATAATTAATAATTTTTTACTTTAACTATGGTAATGTATATTTTAATAATTGAGGGTTATAATTTTACTTATAAGTGTAAAATGAACTCATAAATTTAAATTGGATAAAATATTAGACAAATTATTTTCATCCATGAAATTTTTTATTATTTTTACCCTTTTTACATTATTCAGTAAAAAATATTTTCATAAGTATTATTAATTTCATCTTTAACACTATAAATTTAAATAGACATTAATGATACAAAGACAAATATAAAATCAAAATATATTCATTTAAAATAAATCTATAATTTAATATTTATTTATAAATTATATGTAACATACAAATTCTTTAAATTTAACAATATTAATTATTTTTTAAAGTATTTTATTATATAAATCTATAAATTAAATTATTATTATTTCAACATTCCCTAAGTGTTAAAGGAAATTATGTAATCATTCAAAATTAAAAAATAAATAAATTGTGTTTCATTTAATCCTTGAAATTCACTAATTATGAATATTTAAAAAACATTATGTCGCGTAGACTTGATTATTATAGTATTATGCCTTTTTCAGTCGTATGAATACATTACACCAACATTTGGATTAATTGCTTGTTATGTAACCCCAAAAAATATATTTATCCAAAATAATCACAAATAACAATTAATATTTCTTATATATCTTGAAAAAAATATATTCATTCAAAAATATTTTCTTTTACACACAAAATTTGATATTTCTCGTGCTAGGAAACCACTACAACAACACTGAAAAATGACATACAACTTTATCATGAAATAATAAATCCAAAATTATATGATTAGAACTATTTTCATAAAATAATTATATTTTATTATCATACATTAGTCATTCCATAAGTTTTATTGTTTTTTATATTTTTTATTTCATTGAGGTATCAATGAAGGGTTTATATTTCAAAAAAACTGTATTTTTTACTATTCACCAACTAATTTATCTTTTTCATAAAAATATCAGAAATTCATCTTCAGATAATTATTAATTGATGAATAATAAAATAACCATTTTATAAAATTCATATACAATAATATAAAAAATAATTTTTCTTAATTTAATTGAGTTAAACACAATGAAAAACTCTTATTAAAGAAAACACATTTTTAATACCAATAATAAACTTATAGAAAAATAAAGTATAATCATCATAATTATTTTATATGGTTTATTTTTTATAACTTAATGAAATTTATGTTATTTTTTAATAAATTAAAATAATATTGTTATAATTAATTTAAATTAAAATGTATTTTTATAAAAAAACTACAAAACCTGCATTTTCACTATTTAGTAAAAAATTAATCATTTTTTAAAAATCCAGAAAAATAATCACATTATTTTTTTATATAATGATTTAATTTTTTTTAATTTTATCAAAATTAATATATAAATTTTAAAGAAATTATTAATAATAATTTCTCATAAAAGGAAATATAAATCATTTTTGAACAAAACATATGTTTGAAGAATAAGTTCACCTTACTAAAAATTGAGTTCTTATTTCTTAAAAATTTATTAGTAAATTTATAATTAATCAATGTTTAATATATATTTCATAATTGGTTTCATTATATTTATACAAACCAATTGAATTCCTATTTAATAATGCTTATAAAATTTTGTTGATGTTCATTTATGCTCAATGTTGTGTTTTGTATAATCTATAGAATAATGTTTTTATAAATAATTACGTGTTACCTTCTCCCCCTATTAATAAATTTCTTTCTTGAAATTTTAACTTATTCTTGGTAATAAATCGTTTTACATTTGAAAATTCTTTTGTTGACAACCCAAATTATAAAAAGTTTTAATAAAACATCATTTTAAAAATAGGGAAACTGAAATATAAAGGTAATTAGAATAACACATAGTAAAATTTATAAATAGTATAACATTAGTGGGAAGTGAATATACTTATATGTAGTATAATTAATGTATCAATAAATATGGACAATGAAAAATATCATTAATCTAAATAAATTTATTATCAGGAGAATGATAAAAATAAAAAATCTATAAACCATAGTGGTTTAATAAGGACAATAAATTCATTACAAATGGCATTTTTTGGAATACAGTACTAGTTTAAGATGCATGTAAAAATTTTGAGGAATTAATTTACTGTTTAGACTAATAAAAAACAAATTTAATTATATTTTATGTACTATTAAATAAATAAATAAATTTCTAACAAAATATCATATTTGTCTCTAAACGAATAGTATTCGAGATGATATATTCCTTATTGAGTCAATAAATTCAATTTCAAATTGATAACATGATTCCAAACAGGATATTATGACATTCATTTGGACTTTATAAAGTATCCAGAACAAAATATTTTTAGGAAAAGGTGAGATAATTTCCAAAATTGATAAACATGCATTTTAGACACAAAATTCATAATTAAACAGAATTCATTACATAAAGGATCCTATATCCCAAATATCATAAAAAGTAAATAATATTTTATCATATATAGTTATATCATACCCATTATATAGGGTATTCAACATTTTAATTTCTTCTTCCCAAAAATAATTCATGTTAAATATCATTATAATCTTATGGGTTACATATACCTCAAACCAATGAATCAAATCCAAAAATATCATTAATAACCATGACAAGTCACAATATTATTTTATAATATTGTGAAATTCACCAATATATTAGGAATAAAATTCAAATAACCCCATGTAATCCTTTTCTTCAATGTAAATATATTTTAAAATATCATATTTTTTATGATTAAATTCTGAACCATCATGATTATTTGTTCCAAAATAACCAAGAAAATATAATTAACTTAACATATAATCATATACTAAACAAACAGTTATTGAAAAATTAATAGAATATTATTCCTAAATCCCTGTAAAAATTCTTAATCCATGCAAATACCCTCACGTAAAACCTCAAAGGGATTGTCGAATCCTTTAAACTTATGATCAACCATAACCTTCTAAACCCATTATTGAGTCAAAAAATACAAACATAACCCCCATGTGAAATCAAGTTGACCTCTAAAGTTATCTAATCTAAAATCATATACAAATTATAATATCCCAAATCCCAAGCTATTGGATCCGGTGTTAAAAACATATTCTTTTCATTTTTATATTTTGTACCGATAAACATGATCAAATATGAACTATAAAAAATATACAACATAAAAGAAAATATTGGATCACATACTTAATTAATGACTTTTTAGTTTTATGTTTTTAGATAATTCAGACAAACTCTTATAAAAAACCAGTATAAATAAAAAACATTTCTTAAAATTAAATATCATCTCCCAAAATTTCCTCACATCATGTATCCATCATAGGAATTAGATAATTTAAACATTCTATATTCCATGTGTATTAGAATCATAAAAAAGTTTGAGAATATATTCATGGTAAGGATAAATAAGGAATATATCAATGATGAAATAATCATAACATTAGCATAATGGTATGATACCATGATCGTAACATTTGAAAACCATAACCTATATATTATACATCCTAATCAAGATTCATCTAATTAATATTATATATTTATATGACATGAATAATAATTGAATCAAATAACATATTCCATGATAGTATAACCATGGCGTAATAAATAGATTTTTTCATATACACATAATTATATAAGTATATTTATTTAGTAGGATATGATCACATCCAATACTATTATAGTAGACTGGGTTCAATCCCTATTTCATTATATTAGTCATTTTTAACTCAAAAAAATATAATAGTGGACGTTGTCCCATAATAAACATGGTTCACTCCTTATTCTAGACCAATTTATCTCATGGAATATCCAGAATTACCCACATCATTAGATGATTACATAATTTTTTCCCCAACTGTCACATAGTTTAAACCAGTTATATGTGTTCTAATGGATCATAAAACATTATTAATATTGTAACCCATATAAAGGATACAAGTTTAATAAGTATATAATCATAAAATAACCGAAAGAAAACAAACCTCTTTCACCAATATTTTATCCTACTATACCCTATTGAAAATAAAATACGGTTTAGAAACATATTTTTAACTTAATCATAAACCATTTGTTGAGTGAATAAGTATGGTATCCTTGAATCATGTCCATAGATAAGATCTATAAAATATTTCTTTTAAAAAATTTCATTTTTACATTGAAACAACTCATCTAAAATATAAAAAATTCACAAATATTAAGGATTTTTTATTATAAATAGATATGGTTACATGTAAATGATGTTTCAATCCATTAATTTTTTATGACTATGTAAAATATTGTTCATTGAATATATGTTAAAAATTTATTTTACATTTCTTGCAAACTGTATAATTTAATGCATTTTTAAAATAAAAATATTATTCCATTTAAATCATATTTAAGAAATTTTATCGTGGGTAATAATGTATTTTAAAAATTATAGGATAATATTTATAACATTTCAGAGTACATTTTTTTAGAACATTAACATGTAATAAAATGTATTTTTTACTAAATATTGAAATAAAGTGATTTTTACTTGAAAATATTATTCGTATATAATTTTCAATTAAAGAGATGAAAATTAATGGAAACCATGTAATAAAAATAATTATAAAACTGTATAGAAGATTAATGAGATTATTGATAATTATATTATAATATTTCATCAATGTAAATTGAATAAAAAACTATCCCGAAAAACAAAATGACTATAACATAAAAACATTACAAATTCAGTAACATTAGAATAGTAATCCCCATGGAATAATAACATCAAATTAAACATTATGTTTCATGATAATATTTATATTGATGATATAACACAAAAAAATTAGAATTATAATCTTCTAATAATATAATATAGGTGTATAACCTATCAATTTTCCCAAAGTTAGAAATTTGAGAAGACAAACACTTTCCTCGAGTTTGATTAAAATAAAAAGCATATTAATCTCATGTATAATTAATATAACATATAATAGTTATATAAAAAATTAATATAATTATTTATAATATTATATATCATCCACTTATACATTTTACCACCCATTTATCAATAATTCCTTGTTGAAATCATTGTTTGCTGTTACATTTTTACAAGAATTTCAGTTAAGTAGTTTGGAACCTTTTATATTATTGATGCTTACATTATCTACAAAAGGTTAATAATTAAATAAATATAATGTATATTGATTATATATATAAAGTGATACACAATGGATAGATATATAAAATTTAATTACACCATTCAAGGAGACAGTAGGCCACTATTATGCATGACCGTTGATATAATTTTTTGATGGGTAAATGTAAATAAAGGTAAATAATACTACAGCCTTAAATAATAATTATTATATAATTTATATCATATATATATATATATTAATTAAAATTATAATTATTATCATCCATGTAAAATGTGAATGAAAAAAATGACATCGCTTTATGAAGGTGGTACTCCACACATAATCATGAGCAACAATATAATTTTCAAAGAGATTGGATGGTACAAATATAGATGTTATATTATAATTTCATATTCATAATTTTTTCTTAAATATCATATGTAAAATTTAAATTGACAAAAAATTGTATACATGATATATGACAATAAAAATTGATTTAGACCACTATGTGGAGACTGTATGTCGTACGTACGCACTAGTGATGTTTTTATTTTCCAAAAAATGAAAAAAGATGAATTTTTTTTTTCAATTATAATATAAAAATCTATTAAATTTATTATACTAAATTTACAATTTAATAAAGGATACCATTAATTTAGAGGATATATAATAGGAAATGAAATTGAAACCACTTGGTTTAGAGTTATACATATTTGTTTAGAAACACTATTTTGCATAAAACTTAATAAATTATATGATGGATGTTTAAAAATTAAATATTTCTTATAGAGACTGGTAATTTGGGATGATATTATATAATTGAATTTATGATCTGTGTGGATCAAATTTGTTTTATTAAATTACGATATGGGTTTCCTATAATAATAAATGAAAAGGAAAAAGTATGAATTACCAAAAATATTAAAATATAATTAACTAAATAAGATGAATAATTTATTATATTGGACATATATTTTAACCAAAATAGTAGGAGGCCTAAATAACATCATAAAAACGCATTTATATTGGTTTTTGTTTAATTTCAAACCATATATTTTGGTTTAACCCATAAGATAAATATTTTTCATCGTTACCAAGGTATCATCTTTTTCAATATTAAAGGATTATAATTTTACTTATAAGAAGAGAATGGAATCATAAATGTAAAACATATTATGCTATAGGCCTTGTTATAAAAACCCTATCCTTTTTCACTATTTTTATGATCTTTAAAAATTATAATAACTTATATTTTCATAAAATATCTATAATTTCATTTTGTAAACTATTCATTTAATATGACTTTATCTATATAAATAAATAGATCTAACTTGTATCTAATCTATTGACACATCAATATTATGTAATTTTAATCAGAATTGTTTTTTGAAACATAATAACTCATACAAAATTTGTTACAATTAATTCATTTTAAAATCATTTATAATATTTTTCTATAAATAAATTAATTATTGTGTATGTGTTGCCTAAGATTTTAATATAATTATATGATCACTAACAATTATAATTAAATTACCATGATAAAAAATTCATTTCAATAAAAAAATTGAAATTCATTCAATATGTAAATTTACTCACATCTATTTAACAAAAACATTTCTTCTATCTTAATTTAAATTTTTTAGCCTTGCTTAAGAATTTTTTAATAATTTATATAAGTGAATTTTTATAGACATAAAAATTAATATTTATTTATAAAAATAATCAATAATACTTAATTTTAATTAACTAAGTACCTGAAATTTTAATTTTCAAAATGTTATATTTAGTACACCAAATTTAAATTTTCTATTGCTGCATAAGCATTAAAAATGATTTCCATATTCAATATGAAATAAATAATAATGTAATTTTTCTTAATTATTTTTGTATGATATTTGTATTCTACTATAACATTTGACTTGTTAAATTATTTTAATAAATTTTAATATCATGTTCATGTCAATGATATATTAAAAAAGATGTCTTATTTCATAAAAACTATCATTTAACTATTCATCTGAAAAGTAACTTCATCGAAATCATATAAAAAACTAATTGATATTAAAAAAAATTTACATCCCCCTAATTTAGAATATATTATTTTTTAATAAATTCATTTTTTTCTATTTTTCTTTATACTCAAATCTATGTTGTCTTGTGTTACAGACAATACTCAGTTTCTTCAATAGCATTTGAGTCATGCAAGACCAAACATAGATGTTTAAATAACATCCCGATAATTCATCATATATTTTTTATATTATATATTAAATATAATTTACTAATATTCATAAACTATATTTGATAAACACATGCTAAGAAAAAAATCTTGTTTTACAAATAAAAATATGTATTTTTTCAATGTTAATTTTCAAAACTTTAATTATGTACCTATTTCAAAACAAAATTTTGACACTTTGGTAAAATATTATAATAAAAATAATCATTATTTTTAAAATTATAAGGTAAAAATTTCCTTATGCTTTGTTTTTAGTATTTTTCTAGGATGTTTCACATTTTGGTGAATAATGAAAAGGGTCATTTTTGTTGAAAATTTGACTTTCACTTAAATAATTATTAATGTAAAATTATATTATAAGTTTTTTTTAAAGATAAAATATAATATTAATAAAACTAGAAGCCCAATTTATATCATTGGAATCATATTTATATTTTATTTATATATTAAAACATACTGAGCTTCTAATAATATTTATTTTACAATCCTTTTACTGAAGACGTATTTCGGAATAGATTTCAATACAATTTATACAATTATCTGAATTTAATTTGAAAAAATGGTTATAAATAATTTGATTTTTTATAAAATTTAATGTCTAATAATTTCAACATTGTTTCTACCAAAAAATATTAGTGAATGTAATTAAAAATAATTATTTTTATTAAGGTAAAAATTAGTTTACTTGGTGGTTATACATTAATAATAAAGGGAAAAAGACCATGAAAAATATACAAAATACATTGTATTACCATATTTAAATAATATCCCATATATTTCCTTATTTTGTGATTAATTGGGATCTTATTCCATGAAAGATTCCTATATAATATCTTATGTATGGAAGAAGAAATAAATGTAACTTTCATTGCCATTAACATTAATATATACTTGAGATATAGAAAAAAAACAAAAAAAATTAGTTTATACATATCATTTTCAAATATAAACGATTAATTTTTATCAGAATAATTTGTCTATAATTTTTAAATATGATTTATTTACATAAAATTATTATGAAATGACAACATAGTGATTATTTTATTAATAATAAAATAACATAAATTATACTAAAAATATTAAAAGTGATTAAAAAATGATTGAATTATTGTTTTATATTATTATTTATATTAATATTACAAAAAATAAAATATTAAAAAAAATAATTTATAAATATTAATAAATATCCAATATGGTCAATTAATTTACTAGTTATTCTCTTGTTGTGACAATGTTGACCATTAAATAGTAAAATCTATGTTACCATGATTATAGTTTATGTAGTGTCATTCCCTGTTACATGTGCTTATGTTAATAATAACTTCCAAAAAACTTATTATTTTTATAATATCAATTATGTAACATATTTATAATTCATTGGGACTATATTTTATAATAAGTCTCACATTAATTTTGTTATAATAGCCTCATTACACAGGAGAGAAAACCTAGTTAACTTAATATGATAAAAAATGTTTAAAGTGGGGAAAATCAAAGTGAATAAAAAATTATAAAAATGAATATATTTTTTGTGTATTTGAATTATAGATCTACCATAATTTTTCATAACTTCAGTATTTGTAAAAAAATTGAACATGAGCTAATGAAGACCTCCCATTAGTGTTAACTTTTTTGGTATTGACAATTTTTTCACTCACCTCCCATATAAAAGGTAATTCACCCTTTCCACTTAATCACCCAAATAAATCCATTTAGATCATTAAAAAACAAAAAAAAATATTCTAATCTTCATACTCTCTTATAATATTCATATCATTGGTCAGTAATAAATCATAAGAAGCTTGTTCTAATAAACCAAAATAAGTTACCCAAAATATATATATAATGTTCATAAATGGTAAATTCTTATATTTATATATTCACCCATTCTTTATTTATAAAAAATATATCATATAATAAAATAATTTCCCTAAATATAATGTTTTATTTTAATGTTAAAGGTATAACCAACACTAACCCAAACTTCCATCAAATGGGATACACAAGCATCATTCATTTGTTCAGCAATCTACCACCTAGAAACCTGATGTTGTTTGTTCGTTCATTACCACCATTCAACATTATAAATAATGATGTATTTTTTTATTTATATTATATATATTATATTAGTATATTTATTTTTTCTTTTTTATTCTTAAATTCTTATATAAGACATTCCTATAGGCATTCGAGTTCATGAAAATATGATAACATCATTTACATAAGTGTGGTCCACCTCCTCCTCAATGTGATGTGATGTGTCCATATATGATATAGAATGCATTAAGTATTTTTAAATATATTTATATTATTAATATTATATAAATATAATAATTAAAATATTATATACATAAATATAATTTACTTTTCATTTGTTTAATATGAAAAGAAAAAAAATTGTCCATGATTATGTACAAACTACCATTTTTAGGAACGATGTATTCCATTTCATAATGGATTCATATAAAAATATATATATATACAGAATATATATAATTTTTATATCAAGGTGTACATTTTATATATGATGAAATGATAATCTATTTGATAGGAACAAAACTCTCAAGTCAAAACATGCTAAAAAATTAGGCAATTAAAACCTAAATCAATTAAAATGTTGAAAGATTATTAAATAATAGTTTATGATATGTTATAATGAAATTTTTAATGATGTAATAAATTATAATATGTTCTTATAATTATTTAATAACAAAAAATAATTATATGGTTGTTTAAGGGAAATTCCACCAAAAGGGAGTGTAAGGTAAGAGTTTTTTATCTCACTTATAACATCTGAGAGATAAATGTAATATTCAATTCATACATATATTATTTTTCGATTATGATACCCCTTTATATATATATTATATAATAAATACATTTATATTCACTGTATTTACGATTTTTATTTGAATTATCCAATCTATGGAGACTTAATTTAAAAATTTATAAGAGGTAACACAATTGTGAACTTTTTGTGGTTGTTATCATTATCTTGAATCAGTATTGTAATTTTAACAAATTTTCCTATTTTATTACATTATAATTGAATATTAATTTTATTTTGTCCTGGATATTGTTTTTACCTCAACTGTATTCCATTTTTTGTATATAGTGTTAGCATTGATAGTAATTTGATTAACGAAGGAGATATTGAAAAATATTTATCATTAACTTAATTTTGATATTTGATGATTATGCATATTAGTTATAAACTAAATCCATTATTATATATATGGGGAATTCGTTGGATTAATTTTAAATAAGTTTGTGATTGGTTAATGAAAGAACTATGATTCATCGATGATCTCCTAGGACAAAATTAGTTGGCGAGAAACCCATTATGTCTGTTTCCAAATAGTTTTAATTTGTTAGGACGATACATATTAACACAAATTATAAATGTTTCTAACCACTGAATTAAATTATCTTGAGGATATTTCTTGATAGTATATATCAGGAGGATATATATCGATATATTATATATCATGCATTATGAATTAAATCATTATTTTTTATTCCAAGTGATTATTTTATTAGTTTGAAAATTAATCGTCATGTTTCACGCTCAATTGAATATACAAATGAAATTTTTAAATAATATTTAATAATTATCATATTTTTTTATTAAATATACTATTATTAAATTTAATATGAAATTATTTATTTACCTTTTTATGTGGATTATGTTTATCAATTAATTATTTCTTGCCTTGGGATTTACCTTCACTGAGTGTTTTAAGTCACCATTATTATTTTTTCATTTTTATACGAAATGAAGATTAATTATTTTTATTGAGTTTAATGGATGAGGATATTTTAATTCTATTATGGACTATTTTATATCCATAGTGTAAAATAGGATTCATATATGTCATATTGTTTTCTAAAAATGCTAATAATTTTATTTTGTTGGATTTGATTCCATGTAATCATTTCTATATAATAAATTAATGCACCAACATAAGTATTCTGGGATAGGGGAGTTAAAGCTAGAATTAATGGATGTTAAGTTGAATCCTTTGAATCTGGACTTTAGAAAAAAGATGTTACATATTAAAAACCTATGATAGAATATTAATAAAAGTATCAAAGAACGTCTTAAAGACACTATGTTTATGGTTATGAGAGTAGCTATGGTAACATTTTTCAAATAATGATATGTGTTTCACTAGTTTTGAGACTATACATTATGTTACATAGTGTTATGAACTAATATATTATACATCATCATTTATAAAGGGTTCCAATTAGAAAAATGGTAACCTCACTAATACATTTTATGCAATGAGTATGAAGTTTTATATTTTTTATAGTCTTAAAATATATTTCTAAGGGAACAATTCTCCCAAGAATCCACATCATATAGAGAAATAGTATCATTGGATAAAAATTCCAAGATATAATTAACTAATTATTATTTTTAGGAGGAAAGAAAGAGATAAATATAATAGAGGGTAAAATGTTGGATAACATGATGAGGGGAATGAAGTATTTTCCCACAATTAATAAGCGAGGAAATAGTGTCCATGGTACATTTATAAAAGTAATGGCATATTGAAAACATTTTGGATATAAATTCCACCATGCTTGTGATTTGAATTATATAAAAAAGGGTTTCAATGTATAATTCTTCAACAATACTGATATGAGACACTATGTAAATAAATTTCTCATGTGTCCAAGTGATATACCCCAAATGTAGCTAATTGAACAAGGTCAACATTTTTCTTCTACCATAGATGATGTATAATGATAAGATTTAATGTTTTTAGATTAAATAATTATGTAATTTTAGTACTTCATCAATATGTTACAAGACATTAAAATTATAAAATATACAATGATTCTACTATAGTACATTTCCTTTTGGATTTAAAAGTGTATGTTAAATGATACTAAGAAAAGTCATTAAGAAGAATATTAATTTTTTTGGAAATAAAATTGATTAAGAAAATATAATCCTAAATGTTTTCCATAGTTTTAGAATAATATGATAGGATAATGATATTATTGATATTCATAATGTGAATTGGATGTTACAAACTACCCTGGAACTGATTGATGATTTATTGACAATTTAGTTTATGCATTCATTTTTGGAGTTTATAAAATGTTTTTTTAAAATGAATATATCTTGTAATAAATGTATCATTTAAGTTAAGAGAAACCATTGATGTTTACAATAAGGTTATATGGTAATATATGTCATAGTCATGTACACATTTTCGGTATGTGATGATTAAAGAGGTGCTTCATGTTGATTAATGATTAATGATACCTTTATTTTATAAATTCAGTGACCTCCTTTCTAAAGTTCTAGTTCATAATATTTTAGAGTTGTTAAATATTTCTGAAATAGTTTTTTTAGATATTTGGATGTTGTTTTATACTTTAATGTATTAATTCACTTTATGATGAAACCTTCTCCTAGAGATTAAGTATAAATAAATCACGGAAAAACCAAATGATATGATTGTGTTTTTTAAATAGAAATATATTATGAATATATATTTAATTATATTATTATATGGTGTGATAATATGTAAAAGATAGGAAAAGGGGCTCGAGTCAATATAAAATTCACTTAATCATCATTTATGATAATATCAATTATCTTTTTTACTCATCTACATTATGGCTATGAGGTCAATAACATTCTCATAAACGTTATCTCTATCACTTTCCATTATAAAAATAGTAGTTAGATAATTATTCCATGTAGATGTTTGTATTATAAATAAATATTATAAATATTTGATCATATTTGTGTGGCCTTCTTAATTATTCATTTCTTTTATTATGAGGAAATTATTTTAAACCTTATACGATTTGAGGTTTTCAAAAACAATATATTCAATATATCTTCACAGGAATACTGATATCATTTTTGAATTGCGAGAAAGCATTTTATTTAAGTTGGGGAGAATGTAACAACAAAATAAATTAAAATATTTTCAATTTATAATAAATTTAATTATTTTTATATATTTCATTATTCCAAAAAAAATAAGATGGCTTGTGTAACTCAGAATATAGATATCCTTCTATATCATATTAGAAATGAATCAAAATCATAGAAGTGTATATAAAATCTATATACAATATGGAATATTTCTTTTCATATTTTATATTAAATAATTTGTTAAACATTCATTCAATATATTTGATAGATATATGATAAGAAAATATCGAGTTTTACTGATAAAAAACTATATTTCTCTAAAGGCATTTTTACCACCACTAATGACGCACCAATTTTAAAACTAATTATTGACAATTTTATAACTTTTAATTGTCAAAATAAAATTCATTTTCTAATTGTAATTTAATTATTATATTAGATTTATTTTTTGGAATTTTTAAAAGAAGATTAATTTTTTGATGAATTGTACAAAATATTGTATTTTAGTTGAAAAATGTCATTTTGTTAAATTAATTTTTAATGATAAATTTTTTAAGAAATCCATTTAAATGTTAAAATAGATTATTTATCAATATATTTATCGAATTATGTACATTTTAGAAATTTTTATATTTAATTTAGATATAATAACTTAATCAACATTTGAACATTGTCACTTCAAAAACCGCTTTCTCACCACGTCTATGGGATTTGTATCAAATTTAATTTTTTTACTTTTCAAAATTGAATTTGGGAAAAATAATATACATAGTTGTATAATAAAATTTTATGGCCTAATAATATCAATTTCGTTTTTGAAAAAAAAATTACTGAAAATAAATTAAATTAATTACATCGATTATGGTAAGAATTAGTTTACTTTGGTCTTTAACATAATCTTAAGGGAAAAAATAGCCAATTTAATTTTCCAAAATCAATTTAATTATCAAATTTCTACCCTATCACATATTTTTTTTAGTTATATAATTTTCTACGATACTATTTCATGAATGATATCTATATTATAAGTTAATAATGAAATAGAAAAAAGGAACATTCTATTACATTAACATTTATAAATCCTTGAGGTACAGAAAAAACATAATATTTTTATTATACATTACCTTTTGAAATATAAAAGAAGTATTTTTATGATAATAATTTTTCATTAATTTTTATAGATTAATTATTTATTTAAAATGTTTAAGAGACACCAACACATTGATTAGTTTTTTGAAAATAAAATAGTATAAATGATACAAAAAATATTTAAATTGAAAAAAATTGAACAAATAAGCGTGTTTCAAAATTTTTTATATTAATAAGTCATTTTACATTTATATGAATTTAGTATATTTTAAATATACAATATTATTTATATTTTTTAAATAAAATTCAAAAAATAATCTCAAAATATATATTTATGTTATTTTAAAATTAATGAAATTTTATTAAAAGATATATAATTACGAAAATTAACTCTTCAACAAATATATTTATAAATATCAATAAATATTAATTATGTAACACATGTGGAATAATTATTATATTATAATGAATATATTGACGGTAAAATACTAAAAACTATGTTAGCACAATAATTATTAGTGAATTTTTTTTCCACATTACTTATGCTTCTTTTAAAATTATTTTCCAACATATATGGGATTTTTAATTTATAATTTTGAACCCACATTTTAAATTTAGTGGGCCTATATTTTCTAATAAATCTCTCTTTTATTTAGTCATAATGGTAAAATTACATAGGATAGAAAACTAGTTACTTTTATAAAACCAGAAATGTTAAATGTTGGGAAACATATTAGTTTATTAACAAAATTATAAAAATGAACTTATTTTTGGTTGTAGGATTTTCTCATCAGAGATCATTTAACTTCAGTCCATTTTTTTTGCACGTGTGTAAAGTAAGGCCTCCTAGTAGTGTGTGCATTTTTTGTATTTTAAGATTTTCCACTCACCTACCCTATAAAAGGTCATTCTATCTTCTCACATCCTCACAACTCTCAATCCATTTTCGATATCCAGTGCCCATCTAAATAATCCCAAAATATCCCATCTTTATTCCATAATTCTAGAATTTGTGAGGAAATCCATCCAAATAAGTCTTTTGATATAAATAAAATATATTTCCCAAAAAAGATGTATCATTACCAATGATAACTTTTGTATTAATTATTTATTCACCAATTCAATTATTTTTATATTTTGGTTATATACTAAATTTGGAATCCTCAATATACTTATATGTTGTTATGTTAATGGTATTAATTACACTCACACATAATTTTATAAAATGGGATACATAATCATATTATTTCATATCAATGATAGATATATTGATATTTGGATCATATTAATATGTTCCTGATGGATAAATTACAATAGTGGGTGTTGTTTTAGTTTAAAAACTTTAGTTTTAAATAGATATATTGAAAATATTTACTATACTAATTTTAGTAAATTATCGAAATCATACTTTTCAATCATTTCGATTACTAATGTATTGTAATCATAAGGATTCTGATTATATCATAGTATAGATATCCTAATACAAATATATATGACTGAATCATATTATTTTAGACTAATAGTATATATGATTATTATTTCATATTTTGATTATCATATTTAGAATCGTTATTGTAAATATAAAAAAATAATCACAATGCGAAATTTAAAATTTATGAAACGAGTAATATAATAAAAATAATTTAAGAATCACTATAAACTTTTTAAAAATAGTTTTCTTTTATCCTTAAGAGTATGGAATTCAGAAACCTAGGATATAGGTATCCCTTATTTTATACATCCAAGAAAGTCAATATTTTCATAGTAAGTAAATACCTAAATTTGATAATCTTCTTTGATTTATCTTCCTATTCATAAAAGCCCTTGATCTGATGGATCAGTTCTGTCTTAATATCCTTACAAGCCCTCATTTAGTAGGACAAATCCTATATCTTTAAATCATTGAAATCCCTCAATCATAGTCACAAATTAGACACAATATTCCATTAAAAAAATAATTATATAGAAAACCTTTACATGGATTCATTAGATCTAAAATACATTAAGACAATTAAAAAAACTAGAAACAAGTAGTTCATACTATTTAATCTACAGAACTACCACAGAATGAGTATTTTTATAATGATATCGATATATTATTTCTACAACCCCAAAAACTTCAAATGATTGTGTATCTAGAGGTGAGATCCCAAATTTCATCTTGAAATCCCAAGAGTAAAATTTTTTCCATGTTTGTAACAATGACATTATCACCTGGAACATAAATAGCTATTTTATACCAATTTTTTAGATATCATATTTATTTAAACCATTATAGTGTAAATTGTTTACCTCACATTAGAAAAGAAACATCTAAATATTATACTAAAAATATTTTAGTCTAATGGAAATATTTGTAATTGTCATTATGATATAAATTATGAGTATCAGTCCACTTTCTATTGGTGCCAGTATGAGTCTGATTACTGTGACTTTTCAGTACAAAAGATAAGACATAATGTCTTATATCTGGTAAGATAAGGGTGAATGTGATTTGTATCGGATCCATACTCATTATGATAATATTAATGCATAAATATATGTATGTTCTATTATACCATTCAACTAATTCTTATTATAATAAATGATTATGTTTTCTAAAAAACATTCTAGAACACTTGATATGAAAATATAGTATTCAATAAATTAAGAATGATTTTTTATTTACATAACTAAAGGAATATAACATTCATAAATATAGATTTTGACTCAACAATCTCCCCCTCTTCAGAGATAACAAACCGAAAACATAAATGGAAAATTAACATTGAAACGCATTTATATAAAATCTATTTTTATATTCGTATTCTCTCCCTTACTATTAATAAATTACATTAATATGATTTTATTCCCGTTTTTATACAAATCTCTGCCATGTGTGAACATTTCTCCCACTATATAATTATAAAAATTTATATAGAAAATATTATGTTTCTTGAAATGGGTTAGATAAACATTTATATAACACAATATAATGAACTATCTAATCATCAAAAAGTGAAATATCAAATATTCAACAAATTAGTATTTCAAAACATTCAAACAAATCAGAATCAGATGAATAAGACATTAATAAATAAACTTATTTCTGAAATAAAATGAAAATCATGGAAAGAGTTCAAAAGGAAACAGATTTTAATATTTCAATATCAAGGAATTCCCAATGGATTTCACCTTATTGAACACTTTTCTTGTTGCCACAAGATTTGCAGTTTTTTCAAAATGATACTGAACTTTATTTTACTTAATACGAAGTATTTCAATGAATTTGACAATTTTATTTTTCTACGTGATAATTTTATTTTCATAATATTAGAGTCATGAAAATATTTCCTTCAAATATTTCATTTTCCTTTTAACTCTTTCACTTATTCAATGCAGTTTAAATTTGTATCTTTGAACTGTTCCATAAATTTCACCCCTGCTACCATATAATTTTTTATCTAAATGAATTCTTATGAGGATTAACCCATATGATTCTCAATATCTTATAAATTTTCATCACAAATCATAACAATGACATCGATTTTATGATACAATTTTTACACATGATTTCATTCCATTATGTGAGTCAAAGATCATTGTTTGACTACTTTTAAACATGCCTTAGTTCAGATCATCCATTCTATTACCAATTTTATATATTTCAATTTTTCACATTGATTTCTATCTATCAATTCCACCCGGACGTCATGTCATTGTATGTAAAAATTTATTACATTGATTATTATTAATGCTTGAATGATATAATAAACTCCTAGAACATTTATCATATTCAAAAAATCTGATTCTTTTTCTATTTCATGAATTTTGGCATGATTGTTTTTAACATCAGTTACATTTCCATTCAATGGATATTTATTTGAATATATTTTATAAATATATCATTTATTTCCTATCCATTTTATAATTAAATGATATCCCTATCAATGTTTTCAGTTTTTTCACCTTCCATTTTTTAAATTTATATATTTATCTTCAATATTATGTGAAGATTCAGCTTTTTCATTAGCTAATTTTTACATCTCATAATTTTCAGAGATTTCTTTTCTATCTTACTTGGATGGTAAATCGATTGATGATTCCTTAGACGATCTTAAATAAATTTTATCATATCAATATTATTCATTTTTATCTTATGTTTCTTTAAATTATCTTGATTCTCATTTTCTTCATCGGCATATTATTCATTCTCATCCTACTTATTGTTACTTTCTTATTATTCTTTTTTAAAATAATACTTCAATTTCCATGTATTCACATCCTTCACCAATTGCATATCCTTATTTGGATAACATATCAATATCTAAAGAGCCAAAATTAATTTCATTAAAAAAATCCTCATTGAGATAAATGTATAATATTAATTCACCTTTTCCTTCTTGTTCTAATGCCTCCCATTGAGGGTTATATAATTCATACACAATTTAGTTTATTCTTATAATTTATTTTCATTGGTTATTTATCTTAGATATCGACAACATGTAACTTCAAGGACCTATCCTATACTAGATTCATTCTGATAACAGTTCATCTAGACTTCTTTTCAGATATGTTTTTCATCCAATCCTAATATACATCATCATGAACACTCTTGTGTTTGTTTTATTTTATCTGTGCAGATGTCTATGATGTCTATTTTTTTTCTGAACACCCTTACTGGCATTCATTTCTTCTACTTCTAATCATATTCAAAAAATTTTGGTGATTCATATCCCAAATCATTCTCAACAAACAACATTCATTCCATATAAAAATGTTACCTTATTCTCTTCATCGTATCATCAATAATGAAGAAAATATTCATCATCATAATCTTTTATTTATTTTCAATATTGATAAAATTAATTCACTAAGAAATAATGTTTATCTTAGTTTTTAAAACAATAATCATTGATTTAATTGATATATTCTTTATAATTTCAATGGTAATAAAAATGAATCCAATAAGGTAAAATTTCCTCAGGTTTACTCATAAATACAAAATAAAAACATATAATATATTCAACGTATCTCGATCTATATTACATGGAATTAAGAAACCATACATCCATAGTTAAAGAAATCAATATTCTATAGATATGTGAAACACTTGCCAAAAATTTTCATCATGATAAAATATAGAATCATCTCTTTTCTTATAATAAAAGGAACCAAGCTCATCCTTTAATTCGTGAGAAAGGAGATAAGCTTCTCCTTCTGATTGTACTCCATCATTTTTTTTGGATTTCATATATGTCACCTAATATCTTTATCCATATATCATGAATAAATTATTATTTTTTCCATTGTTTTTTAAAAACATGAATGAACTATAAAATTCCTGAATGATATCAATATATACGAAATCATAATCCTCATTAGTGTTTTTTACGCCCAATGATTCACAAAATTTGAATTTTATAATATTTTTGAAAATGGAATCTAATTTTTTATAAAATGATTTTTTCACTATGATATGACTAAATTGGAAACATATGATGAAATATTTTGCAGAACATATCATATTTTGTGATGAGACAAGTGATTCAAACATAAAGGAAAGAGAGGACATTTCTTATTTGGAGACATCCAGGGATACATCATATATTCATAATAAATACAGAGGTAATCAATGTGGGACATGGGTTGTAATGACCCGTAAAATTCAAGGGAATTTTTTTTCTTAATTTTCTTGGGAATTTTACACGAATGCAGTTTCTGATGGCACACGATTTGGAGTCCCGGTTTGCCCGGCATCATTTTCTAGAAGTTTAGCTCGGGTACGTTCAGTGAACGAACGAGCGGATTTTTCTAACATTTAAACCGGTGCTCGAAATCGAATTCTGAGGGCACCGATGGAATCTCACCACCAGTAATTGTTTAGAAACACCATTTCTAGAGTTGTGTTTGCTCGGGTGTTCTTTTTATTTTTTGAGGTTAAGTTAAGGAATAAAATAAAAGTAGTGCATCCGATTTTTATTTTATTTCGCTTAACCTATGTTAAGTGGATGATGTGGGACTCACAATATCCAACCACTTGGTAGGATATTTGTGAGGTGGGGCCCACACGAGCCCCCCCCCATTTCTTTTCTTACTAAACCGCCACCTTAAATTAAGTAACGCACATGCACCCCCTTCTTAATGAAGTCAACCCTTGAGATTATCGGGATAATAAATGCCTCATTAATTGTGCGGTTTAAAACTCCTCAATTTATTCAATTAATTGATTGTTTCTTAATTTTAAAATTCTATCGTTGGCTTTTGTGTTAATAAAATAAAACAACTCTTATTGTATTAAAGTGGTTGGGTTGTGGGAGGCTAAGGAGAATTATCTCAGGTTCTTGAAGTTCTTCCTCCTCGACGATGTATGAGAAAAACGCGAAGAACACGAAGAACACGAAGAACACGAAGAACGCCGACCTCCGACGAAGGTTGACAAGAACGCCGGATCCTCGGAGATCGACGACGTGACGCTGACGAATCCTTTCTCCGTGATGTGATGATCCTCCTTCTGCGACGCTTCTTCCGGGACGTTCCTTCTCCCATGAAATTCATTGAATCATCGACACTTGAGGTAGGGGTTTTGGTTCAATTAAATCTATGTGATTTATATCCTCTGCATCTGTTTAAAAATTGTCGGAAGACATTATAAACCGCTAACATGGTGGGTGCGGACCAACGAACAAGTCTGAACCCACCGTCTCTTCGTTCTTGGTGTGCGGATTGGCAGGCGATGATGAAGCAGGCCGCACGGGCATTTTGATGTCTTTGTAGTGAAGAACCGGTCCCGAGAGGGCCGTTGGCGAAGATGGCAGGCAAAACCGACCACCGGAGCGCGTCCTATGGTCTGCGGAACACTCCGCCGGTGCGCCGCCGGGAGGCGGCGGCCGGCCACTGGTCTGGTGACCACATGGGACTAGGCGAGTCGGGATGCAGCACTCTGCCGCATCCATTGGAAAGGAGCGGCCCCCCAAGGGGGTCACGGTTACAAGTTGGTGGGGGCAGCGTGCCACCCCGCACCCCCATCCGCACGGCCGAAATGGCCGAGCCACCTGGCCCTGGCTGGTGCGCCAGCGCACCGAGCCGGCGACCCAGGCTGGGTCGGGCCACGCCCAAGAGGGCTGGACCCAGACCTGGGTCAGGTCGACCTGGTTCGGGCTGACCCAGGGGGTCTCGTGCCGGGTCGGTCCGGGCCTGAAACCCCCACATCCGGACCTTTTGCGGTCTTTTTCCCATAACATGGGCTGCATACCTCTGATCGATTCACCGTCAGTGTCGATGTGATCCTTGGATCGAGACGGTCGTTTTGGTATATTACAGTCACTGTTTCGGAGTACTTTGGGTTTGGCCGGGTTGGTTCGTACACGAAACCAACCGGGCCCTCAGAGCGGAAACACTCGTAACTTGAGCTCTGGACGTCCGTTTGACATGTCATTGACTTTTTTGGATTCCTCATAGTGAGACGGACCTTTTGGATTATTCCTCTTGAGGTTTGGACATAGTGGGAGTACGGTGGGGTTGGTATTGACTTAAAAACCAACCGGGCCCTTAGGAAGAAAAGGTCAATAACTCTCAGACCGGGCGTCCGATTAATGCGCCGTCTGTGACTTTGAGTTCCTATTGACGATACAAAACTTTTGGATACATCAACTGGGGATTCATGTCAGTTGATGTATCAGCCCCTCGTCTCGTGGAGTGGACCCTTACAAACGAGCTTGCTTTGTGCAGGAACCATAGAGCTGGCTGCGACTGCGACGTTGATGACGACTGTGCAGAAATCCTCCATGGATTCAACGGCGACAACTACAGCACTCAGCGATCCTACGTGGATCCGTGCTACCGATCCTATGTGGGTTAGATCCTGTGTGGGTCAGCGCTCAGCAGTCCTGTGTGGGCCAACGCCTACAGATCCTTTGTGGGTCTGATCCTGTGTGGGTCATTGCAGGGGTTAGTTACCTATCTATCCTTTGTGGGTCATTACGGGGGTTAGTTACCTATCGATCATGTGTGGCTCAGATCCTTTGTGTGTCATTGTGGGGGTTATTTACCTATCGATCATGTGTGGGTCATATCCTTTGTGGGTCATTGCGGGGGTTAGTACCTATCGATTCTTTGTGGTTCCGATGGCTTAGATTAATCAGTGGCTACATCTGATCATCTCTATCGTCATACGAAGAAGTATACCTGTGTGAGATGAATTTTGATTTGCTTTCCTATGTAGATTGTGTTGGGATATCCTATGAGGATGTGATCGAACTTGGGCTCGTATGTTGGAGCCGAATGAGACTTGATGACATAGGTATATGTATGGGCATATACCTAAGTGGTGTCGGATGTTACTTTGTGATTGTATCTTTCCTTTTTGGATTATCCTTTTTGGATTCTAGGAGACCTTCGAGGGGTCTCAGGGTCCCCCTGAGTAGCTTATACTCATCCCTGCATGGGCTATGCTTTCACTACGTTGTGTTGGTTGTAGACGACGGACAACCCTAATCGTGGTTGAGGCTTGCGGAGCAGGTCGGTACCTGGAGGTGGACCACTTGGCGGGACATACTCGGAGCGGACGGCTGGACCCAAGGAGTTGTGGAGGATATCTGTACCCACCCTTCAAGTTGGACTTCTAGTGGACAGCTCAAGGCTGAAGCTTTACATCTCAGTTGTTATACTCTCCTTTTCGGTTGTACTTTACTTTCAGTTTCGGTTTGAATTCTGACCCTCTTACTTTTCTACACTTACTGTTGTACCCCGTTTTTTACTTAGTGTTTCTTCTACTTTCATGCTCTATGGTGTTTGTTTACTTTACAAAGGCAATGCCTTCCATTTTACATTAAATTATGCCTTGGTGCTAGTCGCCAGCACCTGGCCTATGGAAGGCGGGATTGGGGTAGTCACGGCATGGGCCCTGAGAACGGGTTATGACCAATTGGTCTCAGAGGAGTTCGGTTCTAGCGTAGAACTCAAGACTCTAATCTTTTTCTATGTGAAGTAAAATTGTTAAGAGTATTCAGCGGGGTTATCAGTCCAGGGAGTCCAGTGTTGGTGCGGCGGCCGACTATCTATACACCAGGACCCAGACTTCTAATATCCGACTTAATACACGAAAACATTAATTGCATGTGTGTTTAAAGTTTTCTTTGTGATTACATTGTGTCAGCTCACCAGGAATATTGTTCTGACAGTGGTGCACCTATCTTTTTTCAGGATGGCCCCACGACGGCAGCCAGCTAGGGTTCCGAGCGTTGTGTTTGATGATAGCCCACCGAGCGACGACGCCTCGGTACAGGGCCCTATGACAGCAGAGGCACTGGCGGTACATCTACCCGCCGAGCCACCGATGCTACCAGCCCCAAATGCTGACGATGCACGTCGCCTTAGTGCAATGCGTGAGTTTCAGTGTCAGCAACCACCCAGGTTCCGTGGGGAGACGGACCCTCAGGCTGCCGAGGATTGGCTGGAGGCAGTTGTATGAGTTTTTAGGTTAGTGAGGACGCCTGCAGACTTCATGGTGATCCTTGCAATGAGCCTCCTGCACGCGGCAGCAGGCAGATGGTGGATCTTGATGCTCCAGGTGCACGATGAGGAATCTCTCCTCTAGAAAGAATTTGTGAGCCTCTTCGCTCTGAGATCGTAACAGCCACCCTCTGTGCGGTACGCATCCAGGAGCTTCTACAGCAGCGGCAGGGCAGCATGACGGTCGCCATGTAATCGACGAGATTTACAGATCTCTCACGCCTTTCGACGGACATGGTACGAGACCCATTCTTCCGGGGCCATACCTTTGAGTAGGGATTGAGTCATGAGATTAGTGCATCTATGATCTCCCTTAGCACTCTGACGCAGGTAGGGGTACTGGAGTGAGCCCTTCTAATCGAGAGCATTCATGATGAGCCTACTTCAACAGTGAGACCTACCGCAGGGCGTCACGTAGCAGAGTCTTCTGCAGCAGGCAGTCGACGGATGACTCATGGATCCAGGTAGGCCAGTCCCTCAGGCAGACTACCTTACGACACTGGCTCAGTGGTGCGGGGCACAAAGTGCAGAGCCAATCTTGCGAGAGGCAGACAGTGCTACGCATGCGGTGGGCATGCCCACATGGCTCATGACTACCCGACCCGCCATGCGAAGGAGCAGCAGATGGTTGAGGGGCCACCCAGGTAGAGGCAGAGGGTCGACTGAGACGGTTCGCATGGATCAAGCAGTCGAGGTAGTGGAGCTGGCTGAGCAGAAGGTGGTGGGTGATGCTTTGAGGCTCTACCTCCACCACCACCAGGAGATCCACCCCGACCACAGGGAGCTGGCGGGCAGAGACAGGCACAACATCAGTCAGTGGAGACCTATGACCACGGCACGCCCGAGATGACTCGAGGTACTATATGTTTCTATTCCTCCCATGTTGCAGTTCTTATATACATAGGAGCGAGTCATTCTTTCATAGCTGCTGCCCTTGTTCGGAGCTCGGAGATTCTGACAGAGTCGTTGGCTCGATCCTTATGGCTAGAGACTCCTACGAGAGCAGACATGATGTTTTACGCAGTAGTTCCGGCAGTGTGAGCTAACTCTAGGAGGCGAGAGCTTCGGCTAGGATCTTCTTGTAGCGGCGTCGAGGCCTTACGACGTCATCTTGGACATGTATTGGTTATCTACATTCCATGCTCAAATTGACTGTATTAGGCACAAGATGTGATGTGTACGCACTGACGGAAGCAGGTTCACCATCACCGGCGAGAAGGGAGCCTTCGCAGCACAGGATGGACTCTCGTAGAGGAGAGGAAAACCCATCACTCATCAGTTGGCTAGCCTCATCTTATGAGCAGTTGACGTGCGGAGTCCTGGTTTTCCTGCAGTGGTGGATCAGTATGCGGACGTTTTCCCCGACGATGTTCCAGGACTACCTCCTCATAGGGAAGTAGACTTTTATAATGACTTGTACCCCAGGATAGGTTCGATATCCACTCCAGTGTATGGGATGGCCCCCGCTGAGCTTCGAGAGCTACGGGTACAGTTGGAGGACTTTTAGGGCAGGGGATTCATCTAACCCAGTGTTTCACCCTGGGCTTTCCCGATAATGTTCGCCACGAAGGAGGATGGGATCTTGAAACTTTGTGTCAACTATAGTTGCCTGAACTAGGTGATAGTGAGGAAAAAGTATCCACTACCGAGGATTGATGACCACTTCGATCAGCTCAAGGGAGCATGGTGGTTTTCGAAGATAGACCTTAGGTCAGGCTATCATCAGCTCAGAGTTTGGGATGAGGACGTGCAGAAGACGGCCTTCAGATGTCGGTATGGCCAATATGAGTTCTTGGTTATGCCATTCAGCGTAACCAATGCTCCATAAATGTTCGTGGGCCTCATGAACAAGATATTTCAGCCATACCATGATCGATTTGTCATTGTCTTCATTAACGAAATTTTGATATACTTGACGACTGAGGAGGAGCATGCCTACAACATGAAGGTTGTACTGGACACACTCCGAGAGCACCAGCTTTATGGTAAGCTCTCGAAGTGTCAGTTCTGGATACATGAGGTCCACTTCTTAGGACACGTCATCTCTGAGGCGGGAGTTGTGGTGGATCCTGCGAAGATCGAGGCGGTGGTAGCTTGGGAGCCACACAGGAGCGTGACGGAGGTGCAGAGTTTCTTGGGACTAGCTGGATACTACCGGAGATTTGTGCCAGACTTCTCCAATGTTGCGGCACCACTATCAGCTTTGATAAAGAAGGGGAAACCCTTTTTGTGGTCAGACAGATGTCAGAAGAGCTTCCAGAAGCGGATACATAGATTTACCAGCGCACCAATCATGTGGTTGCTGGAGGAGGGAGTAGGGTATGTAGTCTACTGCGATGCATCGGGGACTGGACTCAGATGTGTCCTGATGCAGGAGTGGGTTGTGATCACATATGGATCAGGTAAGTTGAGGCTACATGAGCAGAACTACGCTACCCATGACCTGGAGTTAGCAGTAGTGGTCTTCGCTCTGAAGACATTGTGACACTATCAGATGGGCGGGAGCTTTATAGTATATTCTGACCATCAGAGTCTCAGGTACATATTCTAACAGAAGGACCTGAACCTGAGACAGTGGCGACGGCTCGAGTTCCTCCAGGAATATGACTATGAGATATTCTATACTCTTGGAAAGGGGAACGTAGTAGCCGATGCACTCAGCCGGAGGACGGGAATTCAGCTACTTGGGGAGGCGATAGAGCAGCTATCTGCTTTGCAAATATCCTTCGTGGATAGAGAGGGAGCAGCCTTCCTTCAGTCACTCATAGTCACTCCTCCACTACAGCAGCGGTTCAGAGAGGCATAGCGTGGGGATGCCGACTATGAGACACGACGTGCACATATATCCTTAGGACATGCGCCTGATGGATTCTCCATGGGAGGAGAGAATGATGTCCTTTTCAGAGGACGCACCATTGTACCCGTTGCATTATGAGAGGAGTTGCTGAGAGAGTTTCACACTTACCCTTTGGCGGTACATCCTGGAGTGGAGAAGATGTACCAGGATCTCAGACGATAGCATTGGTGACAGGGCATGGACAAGGTTGTGGCAGTGTTCATTTCTCGATGCCTCACCTTCCAACAGGTGAAGGCAGAGCACCAGGTACCAGCAGGCTTGGTACAACCCTTAGAGGTCCCGGAGTGGAAGTGGGACGGGATATCTATGGACTTCGTGACTGTACTTCCACACACTTCCAGAGGTCACCACTCTATTTGGGTGATTGTCGACCGACTCACCAAGTCGGCTCAATTCTTACCCATCAGAGAGAAGGGATCAGTGGAGAGCATGGGATGTATCTACGTACAGGATATTTTACGGCTTCATGGTGTTCCATCATCTATCATCTCGGATCAAGATGCTCGCTTTACTTTCTGGATTTAGAAGGGGATGCAGGAGGCGTTCGGGATGCAGCTATGTTTGAGCACTACCTTTCACCCTCAGACAGATGGTCAGACTGAGCGGACCATTTAGACTCTCGAGGACATGCTCCATGCATGTGTCCTTGACTTTGGTGGCAGCTAGGAGGATCACCTACCCTTGGTGGAGTTCGCGTACAACAGCAGCTAAAACTCCACCATAGGGATGGCACCATACGAGGCATTGTACGTCCAACCTTGCAGATCTCCTCTGTGCTGGACAGACCCTGGGGAGTCAGCACTTGTGGGACAGGAGATGGTCTAGGCCACGATAGAGAAGGTTCAGGTCATCCAGGAGAGGATGAGGACAGCTCAGAGCCAACAGAAGTCTTATACTGACAGGAGGCGGAGACCACTGGAGTTCAAGGATGGCGACCACGTCTTCTTGCGGGTCTCACCTCGACGTGGATTACAGAGATTTGGCTGATGCGGCACATTATCTCCGTGCTTCATCGGACCATTCCAGGTCCTCAGCAGAATTGGCGAGGTGGCTTATCGCTTGGCTCTACCACCTCAGTTGCACTGGGTTCGCGACGTCTTCCACGTATCTTAGCTGGGGAGATCCGTGCACGACCTGACACATATCATTGACCATGGGGAGTTGGATGTTGATGATAGGGTGACTTTTGTGAAGGTCCTAGTAGAGATTGAGGATCGACAGGATCGGTTCCTACGTGGATGGCCAATTCCTCTTGTGCGCATCAGATGGCTTCATGGGAACCTCTAGGAGATCACTTGGGAGCGAGAGGATCAGATGCATGCTCAGTACCCACTTTTGTTTCCCTAGTTTATGATGTATATTTATGGGGACGTGAAGCCCTGAGTTGGGAGTAATGTAATTACACATAAAATTCTAGGGAATTTTTTTCTTAATTTTCTTGGAAATTTTACAAGAACTATGTTTCTGACGGTACATGATTCCAAGGCCCGGTGTGCCTGGAATCATTTTCTGAAGGTTAGCTCGGGTATATTCATTGAACAAACGAGCGGGTTTTTCTAACATTTGAACCAGTGCTTGGAATCAAATTCCAATAACACCAATGGAATCACAGTTTTGGTAATTGTATAGAAACACCTTTTTCGAAGTTGTGTTTGCTCAGGTGTGGTTTTTAATTTTTGGGGTTAAGTTAAGGAATAAAATAAAAGTGGTGCAACTGATTTTGATTTTATTTTGCTTAACCTAAGTTAAGTGGATGATGTGGGACCCACAATATCCTACCCACTTGGTAGGATATTTGTGAGGTGGGGCCCACACGAGCCCCACCATTTCTTTTCTTCCTAAACCCCCACCTTAAATTAAGTAACGCACATGCACCCCCTTCTTAATGAAGTCAACCCTTGCATTTATCGGGATAATAAATGCCTCATTAATTGGGTGGTTTAAAACTCCACAATTAATTCAATCAATTGATTGATTCTTTATTTTTAAATTCTATAGTTGGCTTGTGTGATAATAAAATAAGACAACTATTATTTTATTAAAGTGGTTGGGTTGTGGGAGGCTAGGGAGAATTCGCTCAGGTTCTTGAAGTTCTTCCTCCTCGACGAAGAACACGAAGAACGCGAAGAATGCAAAGAACGCGAAGAACGCCGACCTCCGACGAACGTCGACAAGAATGCCGGATACTCGGAGATCGATGACAAGACACCGACAAATCCTTTCTCCACGACATGATGATCCTTATTCCGTAATGCTTCTTCCGGGATGTTCTTTCTCCTGCGACAATCTTCGAATCATCGATGCTTGAGGTAGGGGTTTTGGTTCAATTAAATCTATGTGATTTATATCCTCAGAATGTGTTTAAAAATTGTCGGAAGCCTTTTTAAACTGCTAACACGGTGGGTACGAACCAACGAACAAGTCTAAATGCAGCGTCTCTTCGTTCTTGGTGTGCAGATCGACGGGCGACGATAAAGTAGGCCGCACGGGCGTTTTGAGGTCTTCGCAGTGAAGAACTAGTCCCGGGAGGGCCGTTGGCGATGAAGGAAGGCAAAACTGACCATCAGAGCTCATCTGGTGGTCCACGGAACACTCCGCCGGTGTGCCTCGCCAGCACGGCGGCGCCGGTGGCTGGCACCGGTCGGCAGCCAGGAGGCGGCGGTGCCTGGCGCGCTGCCGGGATGGGCCGCCGCGGCAGCAAGCCGCTGGTCCCATGACCGCGCGAGACCGAGGGAGTCGGGACGTGGCGCTTGGCCGCATCCATTGGAAAGGAGCAGCCCCCCATGGGGGTCGTGGTTACAAGCTGGCGGGGGGCAGCGTGCCACCCCGCACCCCAATCTGTTTGGCTGAAACGGCAGAGCCACCTGGCCCTGGCCAGCGCGCCAGCACACTGGGCTGGCTACCCAGGCCGCCCAGGCCGGGCCGGGCCGCACCCAAGAATGCCGGACCCGGACCAAGGTCCGGTCGGCCCGGTTCGGGCCGACCCAAGGGATCTCGGGACGGGTCGGTCTGGGCCCAAAACACCCACATCCGGACCTGTTGTGGTCTTTTTCCCATAACAGGGGTTTCGGACCTCCGATCGATGAACCGTCAGTGACGATGCGATCCTTTGATCGAGACGGTCGTTTTGATATATTACACTCAACGTTACGGAGTACTTTGGGTTTGGCTTGGTTGGTTTGTAAACGAAACCAACCGGGCCCTCGGAGCAGAAACACTCATAACTTGAGCTCCAGATGTCCGTTGGATGTGCCATCAACTTTGTTGGATTCCTCTTAGTGAGATGGACCTTTTGGATTGCTACTATCGAGGTTTGGATGCAGTGGGAGTAGAGTTGGGTTGGTTTTGAATTAAAAACCAACCGGGACCCTGGGACTAAAAAACCAATAACTCTCGGACCGGGCGTCCGATTGACGCGCCATCTGTGACGTTGAGTTCCTATTGACGATATAGAACTTTTGGATACATAAACTACGGACATCATGTCATTTGATGTATCATCCCCTTGTCTCGTCGAGCGGACCCTCCCAAACGATCTTTCTTTGAGCGGGAACCCTAGAGCTGGCTGCGACTGCGATGACGATGACGACTGTGCAGAAATCCTCCGTGGATTCGACGATGATGACTACAGAACTTAGCGATCCTACGTGGATCAGTGCTACTGAAACTGTGTGGATCAGATCCTGTTTGGGTCAGTGCTCAGCGATCCTGTGTGGGCCAGCGCCTACAGATCCTCTACGGGTCCGATCCTGTGTGGGTCATTGCGGGGGTTAGTTACTTGTCAATTCTTTGTGGCTCATTACGTTGGTTAGTTACCTATCGATCATGTGTGGGTCATATCCTTTGTGGTTCATTGCGGGGGTTAGTTACCTATCGATCTTGTGTGGGTCAGATCCGTTGTTGGTCATTGCGGGGGTTAGTACCTATCGATCCTTTGTGGGTCTGACGGCTTAGATGAATCAGTGGCTACATCTGATCATCTCTGTCGTCATACGAATAAGCATACCTATGTGAGCTGAATCTTGATTTTCTTTCCTATGTGGATTGTGTTGGGCAATCCTGTGTGGATGTGATCGAACTTAGGCTTAGATGTTGGAGCCGAATGAGAATTGATGACTTAGGTATTTGAATGGGCATATACCAAAGTGGGGTTGGATGTTACTTCGTGATTGTATCTTTCCTTTGTGGATTATCCTTTGTGGATTCTGGGAGATCTTCGGGGGTCTCAGGGTCCCCCTTAGTACCCTATACTCACCCCTGCACGGGCTATGCCCGTACTACGTTGTGTTGGTTGCAGATGACAGACATCGCTGATCATGGTTGGGGCTTACGGAGAAGGTCGGTACCTGGAGGTGGACCACTGGGCGGGACGTACATGGAGCGGACGGCTGGACTCGAGGAGCTGTGGAGGCTATCTGTACCCACCCTTCATGTGGGACTTCTAGTGGACAGCTCGAGGCTGCGTCTTTTCATCTCATTTATTATACTCTCCTTTTCAGTTGTACTTTACTTTCAGTTTAGGTTTGTATTATGGCCCACTTACTTTTCCACACTTACTGTTGTACCCAGTTTTTACTTAGTGATTACTTCTGGTTGATTACTCTGTGGTGTTTTTTTACTTTACAAAGGCAATGCCTTCCCTTTTACTTGGAATTATGCCTTGGTGCTAGTCGCCAGCCCCTTGCCTATAGAAGGCGAGCTTGGGGTAGTCACTGCACAGGCCCCGATGACGGGTCGTGACATGGGTGTCCCCTTTATATTGGAAATGGGAGATTTAGTTCATCTACTAAATCAGATCTAACATGTGAGATTAAAATCCATTTAATCTGATTGTTGAAAATAATTCAATTACTAATTTAATGAATTATTAACTCATGAGGTTTTCTAAATATATAACATATTGATACTAACTATAATATTGGAAAAATAAAAGAAAATTTATGAATTATAAAATAATTAAATGTTTTTATAAAATTCTAATTGTATTGCAACATCAATGATATACTATTTTAACAATTAGTGCATGGAATTAACCGATAATAATAATATATTTCGTAGTAAAATGTGTCATCATTATGAATAACATGTTCTTCTATAAAATTTTAAACTAATTAGATTATAATATTTGTTAAATATATTAATATCAATGATTTAGTATTAAATACAATATTTAAAAAAATTGTTTCTAGGAGTAAAAATGAATACCATATTTCATGAATAAAATACCATTATAAAAAAATGTAGAATTTGAATACTTTTTATGAATACATGAGTCTAAAAAATGTTTATCATTTTTTGTGTATGAAAAAACTAAATAATAATATTTTTATTAAAAATAAATTTTTTAAAAAATTAATGGAATGGAAATATAACGAACACATATATTATCCATATGAAGGGAAGTAACATATTGTAAATAATATTTGTAAAAAATAAATATATATGAATGATTACATTAGGTTCGTCATTCCCATATTCATTTTAATGTATTAAAATTTATTTGAAGGTAATGGTTTAGTAAAAATATTAGAAATTTGATCTTGTGTTCGAATAAATTGTAAAATGATATATCCTTTTTGTGTGTGATCCCTAAAAAGTGATGCCTAATATCTATGTGGTTTACACTATAGAGATTTGAAGGATTTATAATTGAACCATAGACGCTACTATTATCAAATAGTTTTGGACTCTTATTAAGACTCATTCATTAGGTATTGAGTGTGGGTTACATCCACAACACTCGAGCATAACAAAATACAATTTCCACATATTCAACTTGAACATTAGAAATTTAAAATTGATTTTTTTCCTTACCTGAACATGAAACTGATGAATCATAAATGAAATAATATGTTCAAGAATTACATTACTTATCTATTCTATAACTACAATATGCAGTATCTGAAAAAAATTAATTTGAAAACATTTCCTGAAGAATAAAAAATTTCTAAATTCGTAGTTCCCTTTAGAAAATGAAAATATCTTTTTTAAGAATTAAGGTTGGAAGCATTTGGATTTTTATGATATATTACACAAAATCATACTAAAAACATCGAATATAGATGGAATACTATCATGTAAGGAATACATCATATCATGCATCTAAAAATATTATTGATCAACAAGTTTACTAGATTCATCAAGATCAAGTGTATTTTAGGTACATAAAGGATATCTTATACTTTTAGTATTATCATCTCCCATATTTTTAAAAATAAATTTTACATACAGATGCTGAAATTCAAACATTCATTCTAGTTTATAAGTGATTTGAAACCCATGAAAATATGTTAACTCACCCATCATACTTATCTCAATCTTACCTTTCTAAATATTTCCAATATAATCTGTTAAAATATTTTGAGTTGATCTAAATATATGAACATCAACATATTTCTAAAAAATCACAATATTTTTTTGAACTTTTTTTATAAAATTTTTTGTATCTTCCCTTACAATAAAAATTTGTTTTCTTATAATTATCATATTATTATGTAATACTAGGATCTAGTGGCATTTTTAAGTCCATATAAATAATTAGAATGTTTTTAAATGTTGTAACGATGATTTTTATTTTTCAATTTTAGGTGTAAATAAAAATATTCATACTTAAGAAAATATACATTTAGAAAAGCACACATCACATTCATTTGAAATAATTTCAAATTTAATAAAACAAAAAAATATACTTGAATACGAGTAGCTTCATATCTAGCTATTGGTGCATAGTGTTCATCATAATTTATTCCTTCTTGTTATTTATAAACCTTAATCAAAATTCTTTATTTATTTATAATGATTATTCCATTTTAATAACATTTATTCTAAAATACAAATTTTACTCTAATTAAAGATGATGTTATACGACGTTTAACGGAATTTTACGCCTTGTTTCTCTTGAATTCATTAAGTTCATATTTTATTTCATTAATATAATTCTCATCCCCAAAATACTAATTATTATTTTTAGGTTCAAATTTTTAAGGCAAGTATACATGATAAATTTCATTTCGTATGTAACATCTAGTTGTAATAGGTTTATCAACATATTCAATGATATAATCACTATGGTTATTCATTAAGAACAATTGATTTCATTGGTTTTCAAACAACTCTTCTTCAACATAAGGTAAAAAATACTTCTAATGTGTATCATTAGAAACCATTTCTTAAGTTATTCCCTTAAAATAATAATTTTATAAAATGGTTGAAAATTATTTTTTGAAATAAACTCTGATATTTTTTATTTATTTTAAAAAACAAAAGGAAAATTTTAATTAAATTTAATATTAAATATTTCATTTAAAAAATTATATGTCATAGAATTAGTGTAATAACCATAAAATATACCTTTTTGGATTTCAGTGCAAATTTATGTAAGTTATCTTTTGTACTTAGGAAGAATTATTTGTGTCCAAAAACACTAATGTACAAAACATTTTTTTTGACTAGTCCACAAATCACAATGTTTTTTATTAATAAATGTTCGAACAAAAAAATTATAGTATCGATATTAGTATTGACATATTCAGTCCAAAAAAAGACGATTATTTGACTATTAAGTGGAAATCATTGTTTTTTATTTCTTGAATAATTCAAATTCTTCATTCAACAACACCATTTCATTGAGTGTTTTTAGGGGCTGAGAAGTTATGTTCAATAAATATTTTACTAAAAAATATCAAAATCAAAATTAAAAATTTCACCCCCATGATCACTATAAATATTTATAAATAGAATATTTTCATAAATTTTTATCTTTGGATACAATAGTTTTGAAATAAATAAAACATCATATTTTATTAGGAGAAAATAGACCCATTAATTTCTAGTGTAATCATCTACTGAGATATAATTTTTTTATACCAATAAAACTAGTTTTTTTTAATAAATAAGTATATTTTTATTAAATATAAAGAATTAGTAGTTGAAACACAACTAGAAGATTTAAAAATATACTTATGTTTCTTATTGTATTGATAAGTGTCATACACATTTCATGAAACAAACCAATGATCTTGTAGATCCTTAACTAGTTTTAATTAGTCAATGTGGAAAAGTTTCTAAGGATGTAGTGTAATAATAATTTATTCCATATCTAGGATAAATCATCAATTTCACAAAGGAAAGGTATCTCCTGGATCCATTTAACTTATATGATAATACTATACACATTTTTATTCCAATTAGCACAATTAATAATTTCATCCTTGGAACATTGTACTAAACACATATCATTTATAAATTCATCTTGTAACCATTATCACATAAATGAATAATGATTAGAAGTTAGTTATTGATCCATTTATAAGAAAACATTTGAAATTAAATCATTACCAAGAAGAAAAATATTACATATATCGACAATATTTCATTGATAATTATCTCCGATGTTAAATTTTCACCCTTTCATCATGAAAATGTTTTCTAAAAAATATTTAATAATCGTATTATTCCTTGAAAAGGCACTATCCATGTACCACATATTTTTTTATGTTTAATTATTTGTTTCCTACTAATAAAATATTAGACATTTGGTGCACATACCATCTTTATTTCGATAGTGTTAGGAGAAAAAATTTTATGAATCTATATTTTTTTAACATTATGATTTTTGAAAAATTTTGGATTCATATATTTTTAGAAGAAATTCATTTTCTAATTACCTACACATTATCACTTAGTAAAAAAGGGTTTAGTTTTATGAACAAAATAATTATTATTAGTAGGATGTATTTTATTATTATAACCCATTCTAGAACAAGTAACATGAGAATGAATTTCTTTGTAAATTTTAACGAATGTTTATATATCAATTATAATGTTTGATAAATGTTTTTTATGGATGAAACTACATATTTTAGTGTGAAAACTAATTATTTATAATCATTATCAATATTTTTAGATTTACTCTTATCAAAAATAGTTTATAAATAATCATTTAGAAAAATTTATTTTTCTAAATCATTAGAATCTAATGCTTTTATAAATAATTATGATATTTATTATGTTAAATCATTTATCCTTGAGCCATACTTATATAGTTTTTCAATTAAATTATCATGTATTCATATAAACATTACAATTATCAATTTCTTAAAATATTATCTAAGAAAGAAACTACCTCATATTAAGGCTTGGTATTATCATTACTATTTGAAGAGATTTCTTCATAAAGTGATATGTATTTTTTTCTCATTATCAAGTATGGGATAATTTTCACTAACATATAAGTTTATATGGGTCTAAATAGTGTGTACATTATCCATAAGAAAAAATATCCTTATGTACCCTATCAAGAAGAATGATATTCCTCATTCTGGAACTATTATTATCTAATGAGTTATATAAAGAATATTCTCCATGTTCACAACAAGAATCTTGAGATTTATAGATTTTATATCATTTTAAATTATTATATGTTTTTTAATTATTTTTTTTATTTTTTTTATTTCTATCATTACATTTTATATTTGTACAATCGGGTCTGATATATAATTATTTAATGCATTCGTAGCAGCTAACATCATCTTTCTTATCACATCATTACTTATTTATTTTTCTATAAGAATGTCTTTACGATCGTAGTATTTTATATATATGCCTAGAGTTTTTTCATAAATTATTTATTTCCCTATTTTTATTACTTTTCATTTGTGATGTAATAGGGTGCGTTCGAGTGAAAATTTAAATGTTTTTATGAAGGATATGTAGAGCGTGTTTACTGCACGGTTTTCCCAAACCCTTCGACCAACCTAGAAAATCATGCTTACCCCAATAGGGCGGATTTTTTTTAATTGGAAACTGGTTTTTAAAATTTTGTACCCTCTTAGGAAAAACCAAACACCCCTTAGAATAATTGGATGGTTAATGTTCATGATTTTGAGAAACCGCTAATCCCTACCCAGTAAACCATGACCATGAATTAAATAACATGAAAATTATATTTTAAAATACCCATACCCTTATATTAACCCAAAAACAACACACACTCATCCGCTAATTTTCACTCTCAATTTCAAAGGCACCGAAAAACATTCATATGGCACCTGACCTCTAATATTAGTTATTCAATGCCCGGTTTTTAGATATGCATTTCTATAGTTATGAGGTTTATTGCTGATTGATTTTTCCATCTCACTTCATTTATTTTCCAATTTCATTGGTGGGAAGTTTTAAGAATCTAGTTGAACATTTAGGTGAAGGACAATATGTTTCTTTATATTCTTAGTTTATATTTTTAAATGTCGTCAAATATGATTTCATTTTGAGGGTATTGAGGTAGAATGTGTGTAAGGGATGGTTCATAGACGGAAACAACTATTTATAGTGAAATGTCCTGGTAAATGGTTAGAGTTAATAATGTGAGTAGGGATGCATGGCAGTGCTTCATGTATAAAAAATTTTAATTTCCGATATTTTCAAGATTTTTGCACAATTACACAAACAATGGGAGGAAATCGTGTGGGCATCCTTCTTCTATAGTTACTCAGAAATGGTTGGTGAATGGATTGTATATCATGTGCCTAAAACATGAAACCCCCAATTTTTGGGCCAAATTCCAATTTTTGCATGAAATTTTTTATAACATAAACCCAGTTCTCATTCTCCTCCCTCACAAAAGCCTCCCCCTATTTTAAACCTCTTGGAAATTATTCTTTGAATTAATGGATATCCTCTATTTGATATCTAATTCAACTTTCGTTCATATCATTGGATCCTCAATTAATTTTTAATCTTATATCCATCTTATTAGTATCAGCTACACTATGTAGGTACAATCTAATTTTACTTATTTTTAAGTTCATCACCTATTCATTTATTTTTACCCAATATAAAATTAATCAAGATATTATACTATATAATCTATCAACCATGGAAATTCGGTAGGTGGTATAATTACTTTTGATAAATATAGAAGTGTGTATATATGTTGTTGTTTCGTTTGAACAATTTACTGAAATCACCTTGAATGAAATTAAATCATTGATTTGATAGAAATATATTATATAATTAAATATTGAATTAATGTTTGGTTTTATTTATAGACATTGAAATAGATCCAAACCATTGGGTGTTGATTAATTAAACTACACCACCAAGGTTTGTCCTTTAAAATTGATACAACGGATATTCCCCTGTTTCCCCTTTCATTGGGATGTAAATATTGAATATAACTATAAATAAACATTATTGGTTTAATTATGAAATGATATGGATATTTATTTTTTAAATCAATTGTAACTAAATTTATTCAATAGAAGATAATGAATCTACATGACCCTTCTTCTCGTAGATGAATTTTCTTATTTAAGCATGAATTTCACTTTATATGTTGATTCCCATGTGAGATGGATAGAGAATATTCTGTGAAATTTGTTTATTGGAGCATGAGAATATTGTTATAAAAATATCACTATCAGATTAATTATAATCCAAACCTAACACTCATGGCCAATGACAAGTGTCACAGTTATGGGTGAGATTGAATTAAGATGATCTTGGTTTTGACTGTGACCTATTAAATTAATTTTTTTCCCATTATTGATCTATTTTTTTGAATTGGTTAAATTATTCTAATATAGGGGTCACACAAGGATTCATATTATAATTCCATTGATGGTCAAATTTCTCTATTGAATTTTTTCCTTGAGTGATACCAATAATGGTAAGGGAGAACTCATAGGGGCTTGCCTATTATATGTTATGTGATATATTGGCTAAAATGAGAAATAATTGGATGGAATCAACTATAATTTGAACTTATATGGAAATGGGTAATACTTGGGCTCCCTTAGTGGGTTTTCAAGAATGGACTCGAGTGGAAGTGATGTTACACCACACCTTAAGCCATACCGTGGTTCTTGAAATTTTTTCTATGGACAAGGTCATAGGGTGTTGGATTATATTACCCATAGATTGAGTCTTGGATTCCAAGATAGGAATATAGAAGATGATATCATTTTCATAAATGATAAGTGAATGAAATGGTTTATGTGATGTGACTTTCAAGCCTAAGAATAAGTAAGTATTTAGTCTTGCTTATAATTTATGGATTTAATTTTTAAGAATCCTTTGTCATGTTATCATGACGGATGTCGGACTATACAATGGGTCTCGATAATTTATGTGTAAATGAAAAATGAATGTTAAAGTCAACATTCATATAAATGACACCATATTGAATATTAAATAATAGAATTAAATTTTAATTGGAATCAATTATTAATGAGAACCTAGGAATATAGGATGTTTAAATTTGAGTACTTAATTTACATGTTTTATTTTTCCTACACACTATTGCTATATATATTTACTAACTTATTGGAACCTGACCTTTTATGGTGGCCTAGTGGGATTTTAACTCACACCCTATTTGGTTCTCCTTTGGTTACCCAATAAAAGTATATTAATGTAGGTATAGTTAAGGTAAATATCCCACCAATAGGTCCTTCATTTGCTAAGAGAATGGGATATTGGGGCCATTTTGTGGCTTGTGATGTAGTGAGACAATTATTTAATTTTTGTACATTTATACCATGTGATGTACACCATCTTTGTAAAGAAGTTTTGGATGACTAATTAGATACATATAACATGTATCATTATTTTTTAAATGATATTAATTTAGGAATTCCTTATATGCTAGTCTTAGGTTTTTTATATCTTGTGTGGTTATTATACTGCTTCCTATATTTTTATGTAAATGATAATGTGATTTACTATACTCTGGTGATGAGAGAATAATGAGCCTTCTAACACACCAACTGTCTCACAACTAGTCGAAATCCTTTGACATTAGAGAGATACTATTGGGCCCATTTAACCAACTGGCTTTGGGCACTATTGAGTCGCATCTGGGTCAGATACATTATAAAGTGTTAAGAGATGAAAATTTTCTACTTTGATTTGTTATTTTAAAGAAACATAAAGGGATAATATGGAATAAGAGTTTTTTAATTAGCCTTTCCTTGGCATAGCTAACCTGGATATAGGTAAATTCCAAATTCCATCAAATGTAATTGGTGTTTTTTAGATTTTTTCTATTATCGTTGATTTTATTCAACCATTGGGTCACATAGTTGAATTATTATATTATTACAAATATAATTATGTATTCTATTTTTTTCAAATTGATTAGATAAGGATAATCAATCTCATGCATCATATTATGCAATTAATATTAACCACATGTCATGTATTTCACCATGCAATTTATGATACATTAATTATTGCATGCTTTTTGATCGGTGTTGTGATAGTCATCCCAACTGTTGTAATTGGTGTACTGATATATATTATTGTATAGACTATATAGGAACCATATTTTGGTTCATGAGGTGTTACGAGCCCTCAAGGATCATAATTAGAGAACCATTAGTTCAACCATTTAAATTAAAATGTCATATAAATGAGAAATGAGAATGAATTCAAATGAAAAATAAAAATCAATATGATAATTAAAGATGAAATGACATGGGAAATGATTGTTGGAATGGAATGGAATCTTGAGATTTTTATATAAGAGAACCATACCTAGACCCGACCTATGTGGTGGATTTTAGGTAGTATATCATGATTTTATACAACTTTTAAATCACCTAGGCCTAACTCAATTATCATGAAGAGGTATTAGTTCTTATAGATGAAGGCTTGTACCAATCCTTCATATATATCCATTAATTTTTATCAATGAACGTTGTTAAATATATTATATTGAGGTGTTAATTTAGAAATATAGAGGTAAAAAACACAATAACCTCTAGTCATACATGAGGATTCAAATAATCACAAATTAAATGTGTCAGTCCATGTGAAACCATTTGATCCTATAGTAGATCCAGCTGCAGTGCTAGAAGATATGTTAAATGCTGGAAAAGATGCATATTGTCGACAATGATTTATGTGGTTTTTGACAACCATTCTGGGAGTACTAAAACCTTCCATGACTATGCCAGAGTTGATTAGTGAATTCTAGCAGCAACATCCACTAATGATTTTGGTTGATGGAGGACCACATGCTACAGGGTCATGGAAATAGTGTATGATATCTATCTTTTATCCTCTTGGGATGGCTCTTGAGAAGATGGTAAATCTAACTACATATATGATGGGTTATTTCTACATGAGATGGTCGAATGTTATTACATTGAATACTAGTTATCAGAAGATGGCTTGGAGTGATTTTCATACAGATTTCGGTGACTACTTTTATCGTGATATATTGAGGACTAGTAAATCCTAATAGTTCATTCACTTTGAGTAGGTAATATTATTAGTTTTGAATTAATTGGTCAATTTCAAAGATATATCATGTTTCACACATATTCTATTTGGTGAAGTGTTATCTAAAGTGAATCGATTTAAGGCTGATATTTGATATAACATATGATCATATGTGAAGGTATTTTGGACAAATACAATTTCTAGAATATTTATTCATGTACATACAACTAAGAATAACCATAGATAGGCTTGAGGTATATGCTAGGAAAGTTTGACATCTTGATCAGGTAGTGCATCAACTAGTAGTATGAAACATCATCTAGAGATTTCTTGAGGTAATACTAGTAGTCAGACTACATACCTCGGTTTCTAGGTGAGGTACTACCAGTATAGTTGGTTGGGAAATACAAGGCCAGAGGGTATGAAGGACCCAGTCTAGTGCCCATCATACGTCAATATGGTACATCAAAAAATTATTCTGTAGAAAATTTCTAAAATCATCTATTCAGTGAGTGTATTCACCCACTCTACATTGAAGAGCAGGGTCAATAGCTTCTCATTAGGGAGGGAGATGGAGTACAGCTAGCCTATCAGGCCAAGGTGGTGGTCATGGTCATGGTATTTAGACCCCTATTTTACAATGAAAATGTGTTTTATTTTCATAGGGTATCCATCATTGTCAAAAATACAGTGTTCAAGACAAATATACATAGTGCAACAGAACTTTAAGAAGAGGGATCATATACCCTCTACTATTATATTATATACTCTTGTATGAGTTACATGGTGAGAGTAGCCATGGTGAGGCCTGCAACATATTATACCTATTTAGGTGATGATTTCATTTAACTTGTTGTTCACTATTCTTTGGCATGCTTTCTTTACTCTTGGACGAGAGGCTTCATGGAGGATCCTACTGAGTATACAGTTATACTCACCCTATGTATATATAAAAATTTTTTCCGGTCACATGGATCGGATTGGAGATCAAGATGGTTTTTACAATCATGGGGTTATATGAGCTGTTCAGGCATGTGTTTACTGCTATTTTTATTTTCTTTTGGGTACTTACAGTTTTCCTCTTCCTTTTGTAGGAGTTTTTCATGACATTAAACATGTACAGTTGTGTTTTCATATAAATTTCAGTCTGAGATGGAGTTTTTTGATGTCTATCTTATCTCTATCTCTTCTGCATGTGTTCTATTATAGAGTAATACCTCCCATATGTGTGTTTACAATACCCTTGGTGCTAGTATCCAACTCGGGGCCTTGTATAGGTAGGACTCATGGGTTATTATCTCCATTCTCACAATTCTGACCAAGGAGGGGTACACATTGTTTACAGGGGGTCATGACACCACATATATATTATATGATTTAATAATTTTGGATAGTGGGTTACTCAATACCCACAATTGTTTATACATTTCATCAGCATGTTGAGATACCTGAATATTTGTAAAACAATTATCACTATAACAAGTATAAAATTTATTTTTTATGTGAAATCAAATATAAAATTTTTCACCAGTTTTTTAAACAAGTAAGAAAATGTTTTTTGATGATGTTCTCCAAGAAAATATACTATAATTTGTGGATAATGATTCTTGATTTGATTATTATATAACCTAAATATAAAATTAGATTTTTCTAATGATAAAAAAATTATAGAAAAATGTATAGGTTCACCCACAATAAAAAAGCTGTAATATCTTCATAGTTGTAATGAATATATGTATGAGCATTTTGATGTCCATTATCTTAAATAAATCATTAATAAACTCCACTAATTCTATCTTTGGGCTGATTTATAACTAATTATTGATTGCTCATATCATTATCAACATTTCATTCCTTATGGATCATGATTTTTTGATTGGATAGATATTCATATTCAATATAATGAGAGCATAGAAAATAAATTTTCTCATTAAAATAATCTCTTGCAATTGAACATTCAATGTATTCTCTATTGAATACTTTCTTTCAATTTCAATACACATCTCTCAAACCGGTACATCCATTTGAACTGTACAAGACCTCCACATTTTGTTTCATACAGAAAATGTAATATCAAATTTTATATTGATTCAAATGAACCTGGTAGGAAGATTTTTTCAATTTTGGATGAAATTAAAAATACATTCTCTTAAATTTTTCTTACAGCATCATAGTATGTTGTCAATGAACAAATCTCTCGAAAAAATAGGAAATATTTCTTAGCACAGCTACGAAAATATAAAAGTCATGGAATTTAGATCTGGTAATGTAACAATTTCTAACACATCATCCAAAATTAGAAGTATAACCATCATGAAGTATCAAATTTTCAATCTACTAACAAAATAATAAGTGACTATAATTGGAAAGTGTATGTGATGCTTTTAGCTTCACAAACATCTATTATCTGATATTTTCAAACAATTCATGTTTTGTTCTCTTTTAAATTTTGGCACGATATAATCATGAATTTTCATTATCTTTGGTATTACATGGTGTATCAAAATTGGTATGAAAAAATAATCAAAATAGTTATTCTAAATATGCAACACATCTAATATGTGACGTACCGAGAAATCACACCAATTTTGAAAATCCCAAAAAATTGCTCTATTTTATCTAATTTTTCTCTTTCCTGATCCCATCATTTTTATATTGTTTTATTGTTGGTAAAAAAGTGATGCGAGGTAATAAAGAGACAATTTATTTTAACTACCTACCTAAGATCATTGTTAGTGTACTATCTTTTTCAATTATTACTTTTCTGAAATGATATTTGTTTCTTCAAAAAAGATGATCAGTTGGGAGATATATGTGATAAAAGTTGAAAAAATAATAATTTTTCAATTGATGAGCATAAATGATTTGTTTTCTCTCTTACATAATGGACCTGATTTTTGTTAATGTGTTCTTTATATAGATAACATGCCATATGCTGGGAAGTCACAAATTATCCACCTCAATGAATCTTTCAGTATGAACTTTTGTTTTTCTAAAACATCATATGTACTGACTCCATTACTCCATAGTAAATTAAACAAATCAATCAATGGTTTAATATAGACCTAAATATTATTTCTTAGATTACCTAGAATTAGAAAGGTCAATATGATATATGTGTCCTTTATCAACATCTATGGAGGTAAATTTTTTAGTGTTATAATGATATGACACCATGATAACTAAATAATGTAAAAACATAATAGGAAAAATCTATTAGTAGAATGACCCAATCACATGGTTCGGGCTACTAATGAAAAATGGTGAAAGTACATGGTCAAAATATTTCCATTAATCACAATCAATAGGATGATTTGAGCCTTTAAATGTTGAAATGTTTGTTTTATTCCCTAAAATCAATGATGGTGTGTTATGAGACAAAAATAAATGCTGCAATATAGGTGTGAGTGGGAAATATCTCAATTTGTTTATAGGAATAAATCCTAACATCCCTCGTTGTGATTCTTTTACCATGATTTTCAACATGTAGAACAACTATCCAATGACTAATTTTCTCCATAAGATAATATGAATTCATTTGTACATGCATGGATCTCCTGATAACCAAGACCAAGATTATGAACCAACCTCTTGATCTCATATATATTTATAGGCAAAAATTATCTTTCAATTAGCAGTGATTATAACAATGAAAATATTTGATCAAAACTACAATTTGACATCCCATTACCTGATTTAATATCCATAAATTTAATAACAACAACAAACATAAATATCATTAAACCAGGATATAAGAAATCATCAACAGACCTCAAAAACTCATATAAATAAGATGGTTCTAACATAAGAGTTAAATAAATATCATCTTAAATTTTAATTTGTTGAAAATACAGATCATCCACATAATGTACTAAATTTTGAAATCGTGATTGATCTAGAACCGAATTATTAGTATCTTCTCTAGAACGGCATTCATCATGTTGATACAAAAAACATAATCTAGGAGAAAAGAATGCAATAAATGACCTCCAATGTTTTCAAATATTTCATACATCCTCATAGAATAATTTTTACAAGTAATCTTAATTATCCATTATGAAACAAATTATTGTTTTCATGATGGAAATGATAAGAAAGCATGAATACGAGAAATATATAATAGATTTAAACAAGAAATTCATAGAATCCTGTGCTAATTTATCCATGCAAGATCATCTAATAATTATTGTTTTCTACTTCCTTATTGCATATTTTTCTGAAAAATATGGAATAATTAGTTATTCTGTATAATTAGATATAAGATAAACACAATCCAAAAAAGGCAAGACAGTTAAAAACTCCATTCTAGAAATTTGTAATATTTTATATTATTTTAAAGTTATTATTACTATTTTTACAATTTTATACTATTATACACTCATTTATACAAATTTATACTAATCACTAAATATTATTAATTACATGTATTTTTTACTAACTATTATTAATTAAATGTGAACTGTTTTCAATGGATTAACGGTAACCATTTTTCCACATTGACTCATCCCCTTGAAACTTTCTGTGACTAAAATCATTATGAAATGTCTTCTCCAAAATAAGAATATCAATTTAAGTATACATAAAGATGAAAACCAGGGAGGCCTCACTATGCTACTCTCCAAGCTCATGAATACGAAAATTGATATTCGTAGGTCAGAGCATACATTTATTAGTGATTCCATTCGGTGAAGTTCTAAGGAGATGAGTCGTTAGAAAAAAGACCCCCTTTATTCTGATGGCTCAACTCCTTACAAAATTCTCGGAATTAAATTACTATGAAAAATCCTCTTCAACGTACATCTGAGAAGATTTTTCAAATGGGTTTTATTAGGATTAATTTGGAAGGATCTGAAGTGTCAACGAAGAGGAATGCCACAAATCCGCTGGAAATGGAGCCAGTTTTTCAATATACTCAAATTTATTCAAATTTATTATGAATTAATCATAATTATTATTAATTAGTCACAATTGTTATGAATTAATAATATTTTTTACTAATTAATCATATTTGATACTAATTTTTACTAATTATTAATAATTGGCACTAATTGTTACTAATTGTCACTATGTTTCTACTAATTTTTACTAATTGACACTAATTGTTACTAATTGTTACTAATTGTACTACATATTACAAATTAATTTTAAATAATCCAAAATAATGCCAATTAATATTAATTACTATTATTTTTTTATTTTTTACTAATTAGTACTAATTAATATTAATTACTACTAATTAATCCTAATAATTTCTAATTATTTCAAATTTTTACTAATTATTACTAATTTTTTATAATTATTACTAATTAATCCAAATTATGAATAATTATTACTAATTATTATTAATTATTTCTAAATATTTCTATTTATTTATAATTATTTCTAATTATTTCTAATTATTAAATTTTTTTCTAATTATTACAAATTATTACGACTTATTACTAATTATTAAAAATTATTTTCAATTAATCATAATTATTATTATTTATTACTACTTTTTAGAATTTATTATTATTTATTACTAATTATTGACAAATATTAATAATTATATCAATTTATTAATAATTATTCCTAATTATTGATAATTATTACAATTTATAAGAAATTAATCCCAATTATTGATAATTTTTACTAATTATTACTAACTATTTTTATTTATTACATATTATTTCAAATTATTTCTTTTTTATCATACATTATTTCTAATTATAACTAATTATTTCTAATTATTACTACCTATTTTTAATTATTTCTTATTATTTAAAATTATTACTAATTATTACAAATTAATACAAATTAATCTTATTTATCTATAATTAATCATAATCACTAATTATTATTAATTATTATTACTTCTAAATATTTATTACTAATTGTCATTAATTATTACTAATTATTATTAATTATTAGTAATTATTACTATTTTTTACCAATTTATACTAATTAAACTAATTATTACAATCTATTATTAATTATTATAATTTATTAATAATTATTTATAATTATTACTAATTATTTATAGTTATTAAAATTTATTTAAAATTAATACTAATTATTTCAATTTATAACAATTTATTTCTTTGTATCAAAATCTGTTACCCATTATTACAATTTATAACAATTTTTTACTAATTATTTCAATTTATAGCTAATTAATACTAATTAAAACTAATTAAAACTAATTAATATTAATTAATAATAATTAATGCTAATTATTAATAGTTATTACAAATTATTTATAATTAATCTTAATAATTACTAATTCATTTTAATAATTACGAATTTATCCTAATAATTACTAATGAATCCTAGTAATTACTAATTATTTCAATTTATTACTTATAATTTAAAATTATTATTAAGTATTTCAATTTATTAATAATTATTACGATTTATTACTAATTATTACAATTTATTACTAATTACTACTTTTTTTATCTAATTATTATTATTTATTACTAATTAGCACAATTTAATACTAATTATTACAATTTATTACTATTTAGTACAATATATTATTAATAATTACAATTTATTAGTAATTACTTCTAATTAACACATAGAAATAATTATTCATAAAAATAAATACTAAAAATATTTAATTCTAATTTAATTTAATTGCATCTAATCAATAAAAATTATAAATAATTTAAAATAAAATAAACTAACTAAACAATAAAAAATAGACAAATACCATTAATCATAAACATTTAGAGTAAAAAAGCAACATATTATGCACTAATTTAAAATTTAAAATTATGAAAAAGTTTAGAAAAAAAATTTCATGAAGAGAAAGAAAGAGAAGATGAGAAAAGTGTAGAATGAATAGAAAAATAGATGAGGGTACATATAGATTATATTATTCACGATGAGCATAATTGTGACAAGCCACTTCTCAAATTCCCAATTACTGGGTTAATTACAGTCGGTTGAAAAAAGATATTTTCCACGGGTCCCATCGAAAATGGATACCTACCAACATATTATTTGTTATGAGAATAGTATCCCATCACAAATACTAAAAACCACCATTTGACATTTATGACGATAATCAGAACCCATCCCAATTACCCTTGTATGCAGTTTGGCGTGCAGTTCAAGCCAATCCTTTTGTGACGGGTCCCTACCCCCCATCGCAAATATCAATTATTTGTGACGGGTCCCTGACACGTCGCAAGTAACCCGTCAGAAATGGCCATTTTAACCATAGTGATCGACTTCATTATGGTAAACACATCAAACCATTTACATTTCTATTTACCATTTTATCCTATGGATTTTAGTGTCTTGAGCCTCTCCCTCGAAATATTATGCATTGAGGGGAAAGAGATAACGACCCCTGAGTCCTGCCTCCAGTTGGCCCCAGGTTGCCGACTAGCAGTATGTGTATAAAAATATAGTAATATGGGAGGCATTGTCCTCTATAATAATATAGGAATTGGAGATAAGATAAATCCACCAAAATCAACTCCATTACATATATATAAGAATCCTAAAAAAGCCCACAATGTATATTTAAATATATCTGATACATATAAAAAGACTCCAATATAAATACCCAAAAGATATTCAAAGGCAGGGACAAAACAAATATCCAAAGATCTGAGCTATTAATATCCAGCACAATCCATGTAATCCTCTTGGAAACCTGAATATAGATTTATATATTTTTGGTGAGCATGAATGTTTACTCAGTTGCAAAACAAATTTCATTCATGCACATGTGAAAGATGTATAATAATGTACATGTGAGAAAACAAGAGAACCAAACAACACCTATATATGTACAATAACAAAACCATGTTTTACAAAGGCACACTCACTAATTAACGCAAGCCATGTGGTATAATATAATATGTGTCACATCGATATGGGTACCCCGAACAACTTTCCCCCTATTATTTCTCTCTCACAACCCAATGTCGTACGCCATGGCGCTTCCATCCCATCTGTATACCACACCATCCCACAACAATGATCACAACACAGCACACCCAAAGACACTTGGGCTTGCCACCCAACAAGCACAACCATATCACATCACTCTTGAAATCACATGGACCAAAACACAACCAATCCCTAAACTGGAGTAGTATTTTTTTCTAAACATTTAGTACCGAACAGTCTTCCCTCCTCCTACCATGCATAAACCTCACAATATCATCCCAATAAGCATGATCATATCTCACTTGAAAACACCTACTCCATCACAACGACAATCTAATGTACAAACAGAACTACGACCATAATAGTATACGCAATACCTTCCCAATCTTGGAGATAGCGCAAGAATGGGCAGGTAACGATCCATCCTTCCTCCAAATCAAATGTTAGGAAATACACTCCCACATGACTATGCAGGTGTCAGATCATAATTGGTGATGTGGGTGGGGTTCACATAGAAATCCCAGGAATTTAAAACTATATAAATATATATTTAATATAAAACACTCAACCCCAACCTATTGGTTCACATACATACCAACCAACTCAAAACATCATAGCTTTTGTTGATATATTTAAGATCATAACACCATTAATCAAACCAACCCAATCCATTACAAACATTGATAAACATCCATAATTTAATCCATCAGTACATCGGCATCCAGAACAATGAAACCACAACCTCGGCACACTAAATGGATTCCCACACATTCTACTCGACGCCCCAAAAGTGAAAACACCAAATGATATTCTCTAGATGACCCATCCACACATCTTTTTCCCACAAGCACAACCACACATCACAATACCGAAATATCATTTTATAGATTATTATTTGGGATTTCATTAAATATCACTTAATTTTGGGGTTGTTATCACGCAATCCATAATTCGTGGGAACCATTTCATTTACCAAATATAAGTGTTCCATAAATATATATTTTTGGATGATATCATGATAGTCATAATCAATGAAACATTCATAGCACATTTGTCTGGTGTAAACTAATCCCCCAACAACGACACTTTTCAGTGGTGCTTCATGACCATACAATCCATAGTATCAAAAATAACATCAAAGGTGTAGAAGCATGTGAATAAAACCGCATTTACACCTTTAAAATAAATATAAAATATTATTTATCATATTTTATGCCATATAACCCGTTATCCATAAAAAAAAATTTAAACCCCACTAGCATGATACATATCAAAGAGAAATGAGGGATTCCCTAAAACAAAAAATCATTCCAACTTAGTGTGCACCCAAGGGTGTGGATGAATGACCATAAACCAAAACCACACCAAGGGATCACAAATTAACCTACAATATTACCACTGTTCTAGAAAAACTTGTCCCAAACACATAATCCAATCCAAACATCACCACATAAGTGAAACTATATAGATGAAAGAAAGGAAAATAACTAAGACGAAGGAAGGGCCTGACATGGATTTCCAATTAACAACCACTGTGAAAAATAGATCAAAGAATGAGGATGTGGGCTTGAATGACTCATTGTGGGAACATTGGGTTTTCATAAAATGGTTTTAAGAAGAATCCATGGTTGAATGGATGAAGATTCAGTTCACAACACCTTTTAAAACTCCAATGTATAGTGGATTTACATGACGTGTAATCCCCTTTCTGTTTGTGTAATTCTCAGGGTTTGGTTTCACCAAAAAATGTGTTACCATTTTATATTATACAATGAAAATACACATGTTGTGAACTATATTTGGATAATTCATGAAACCCAATTTCACATAATGTATGATTTACACTACATGCATTTCTTGTAGCAGCTTTTCTTCACCTCCAGCTTCCAACCAAAATTCTTGAACCTCCCCCAAACACCTCCAACACTAAAAAATGGAAATGTAATGAACAAGGTAGACATGGAATGTTACATTAGATAACTCTAAAATTATTATGTCCCTCAATAATCCAAAACAAATACTAGAATGAAAGGGGTCTGAATAGCCACCCCATGAGATACCTCTCAAGGAACATGTCATACCTCAAACGCTACAACAATCCAAACACTCCAAACCAAATGACCAAAAACATCTCACACAACCTGATAACCATGAAACCAAAACTAAAAACCATCTCCTCTCATACAACAAAACTTCCACACAACCATTCCACAACCAAAAAAATATACCATACTAAACACATTTATCAAAGAATTTAATCATCCATGTTAACATACTATCTGCTCTGGGTGGCACGGACTCACCTGCATGGGTTTAGTCACATCATAGTTAATGATTTTATATTAGTAATTAGGTCCTGCATTTTTGAAATTTTCTAATAACATTACACATCACACCATACACGTCACAAAACATGGATGAAATCTCATCTCAAAAATAGAAGAATCCAAAAATTAGATCATGATGAAAAATAGAGCAAATAATAACTCAAACAAGTCGTGGTACTAGGCATGAATATATTCCCCTCACTCTGAAGTACAATCCTCTTTGCCACCAAGACATCACACCACACGAACCAATGAAATGGTCCATGATCGTAGTGCTATATCTTTGAAATCCTGGATCTCTACTGGCTGCACCACAAAGATCTTCATTCTCGAAATCCTTCTCTCCCCAATCAATGAAATTGGATTCATCATTAAGATACTGAAAAATCCAGGACATGAAGAAGAAGGTGTGGATCCATTCCAATTGTGGTGTCCATAATAACTGATATTCCACATCTCCAACTAGTCCCCTGAACTCATAGGACCCTTCAAACCTAAGTGAATCTTTCTATCTCAAAAAAAACATATGCTTCCCTTATTAAGGGGAAACCATAAATAACATGTGGTCCCCAAACTCAAACATCAATTTCCTCCTCCTATGATCGACATAATAATTTTTCTGATCCTGAGCTACATTCATTTTCTCACAAACAAGATGAACTTTCTCTTCCGTGCTCTGAACCCCGTCATGACCAATAACAGTTATCACCCCAAACTTCCACAAACACAATTAAAAATGAAAATATCTCCCATTCTAATCCCCAAACTGGTCATTTCCAATATAAGTGTGATAACTGTTATTATTATAAAACGCAATCTAATGCATGTGTCGTACATAAGACCCATCAAAGTCCAAGACGCACACCCATAACATAACCTCAAATGCATAGATATTATGTTTCGTATTCCTATTTGTATAGTGGTGGAAAGTAATGATAAGTTGTAACTAAGAACTAAAATCCTGATGAATTTCCCTCTAGAACCATGAGGTAATATGTGCATCCCTATCCGAGATATTGGACATTAGAACTACATGAAATTGCACCACATCATCCCTGGACATCTTAACCAATGTATCTACTATAACTAACTACATGATCGCTAATAAGTGGGTTGATTTCATCAATTGATTCATGATAACACAGATAAAATCAGAGACTCGCTGAGATATGGTATAGCCTATGATGAAATCCATTGATATGTCATCCCCTTTCCACTTGGGAATGTACAAGGTCTTTAACAAACCTCCCAGAACATAATGCTCAACAATTACTGGCTGGAAAACAGGACTCCAAGACAAAAACTCTTCCACTAACCCTTTCAACATGGGCCATCAAAATTGGTCCCTTAATCCATGGTACATTTTAGAAACAATTGGTTGTACTACCAATGTTGAGATATAAAACTCGCGAAGGACTCCATATGCATCCTTATTAGAAAAAAAACTTCAATAAAATAACACCTGTTTTCGACCATCCTCCATCAATTCCTATGAAGAATCATCATCGCCAATGCTATCACATATCACCCCTTCCTATGAGTCACTCTACTAAGACTCGTACACCTACTAAACTAGAGAATACTGCACAATCATCTGAAACAAACAACCTCTACCATAATCTAACCTTTTATCTATGTGAAAGGATTCCAATGCCTCTATCGCTCTCCAATAAACCTAATATTCATAAAAATCACCCTTTTATGACTTCCTTTTGAAATCATGAGACAAAACATTCCCCTGCACTAGGCGTATGAGATCTCAAAATCACAGTCTAGAGGAATGTTCATCGACCGTAGCATTAATTGATTCAGATCATGATGAGAGAATACATACCTCAAACTCATGTGATCTATGAATACTGCATAGCACTCCCCAATGAGGTGATGTCACCAAAACTACTATGCAAACACAACTTCCATTAGATCAAGATCATGGGTGGAATAGTCACGTTCACGAGGGAGTAACGTCCAAGACCTCTAAAAGATCACTACATTTTGTTGCATCATGGTTTACCCTAATCCAAGATGTGTAGCATCACAAAACACCTCCAAAATCAAACCTCCTTAGGAAACTAAAGCATTTGATCACTTGAAAACTTTCCCTTCATGTAACTGATCACTTATTAACATTGTTCATTCCACAGAAAATCCAACCCCTTCATTGAAAAAACAATCAATGGGGCTACTACATGAGTGAAATCAATTACAAACCACCGATATTATCTCACAATTCCCTGGATTCTATCAACCTTTTCCAAATTCTCAGGTTATACCGAATAAAAAACCTCATCCTTAAATGCATCTTTTGAAACACCATGATGAGAAACCATATTCCTAAATAAATACACATCTCTAGTCTATAATTTACACGTGGACAATATTATATAGAGCTGGTTGAATTGAATAATCTGTAAGACATTTATAAGATTCTAGGAATTCTATTCCTCTTTATTCAATAAAATCAAGATATAATTGATGAATATGATGAAAACCAGATCTAGGAACTCACAAAACACATATTTCATAATCCTCGTGAACATAGATGGCACGTTCGTAACATCAAATGTCATGACTACAAACTCTAATTTCCCACACATATGTCTAAAGGTATTCTTTGGGATATTTCCATCCTTATCCCTCATATGGTGATTTAAAAACCACAAATCAATCTTAAAAAACCATCTCACCCCTCTCAGTTGGTTGAAATGAATTTATACCCTAAAAATTGGGTAACATTTTTCTACCATCGCCTAATTAAACCACCGATAGTCTATGAAAAGCCTCAGACTACTATCCTAAATCATTGATAACTACACCAAAGCACCCCATAGAGACAAAGTGTGATAGATTAAACCTGTATTCTTCAAATAATATTTCTAAATTATCATCATTCCCAACTCATAAGGTTGCATCCAATTACAATATATCGAAATCATAGAACCATCGGGATGCATGACTATCCCAAACTAAATTTCATGTCGAGTGGATAGCATCACAAGCTCCTTGGAAAAAAATCCAGGATCTCGAAAATAAACCCGGTAAACACTATAATCCTAACATTCAATAATTCAACCAATAACTCAAAGAACAAGGGAAAAATGTGTTTTAAAAACTAATTTACCACTTAAAAAACTTGTATCAAAAAGGAAAACCGCATGCTGGCCATCAAGATTGAAAACCATGAATCTACTATAGATGAATTTTATAATAGTACATACAGAATACTAACATTAGATGATGAGGATGATATCATATTGTTTCATCAGTAGTAATAAAATATCCCCACAAGACAGATGTGTCCCCATCATCAGTCTGCATCCCCAGCACACATCAACCAAGCTGGTCTAGCCATTGATTGGCGTAGCCAACACTCGGTGAATAAGAAGCCTCTTGACGTCTATGACCAAAGAATGGTCTATAGTGGTTAAATTTTTTTTTTTTGAATATATTGAATCAAAAAACCACAAAAAATGTTACTAAAAAAACTGACCTTACCAATTATTTTCTCTACCACCATTAGAAATACCACCTCCACCACATGCTAATGACCACAACCGACTAATCTACCTCTCTAATGATGAAAAAATACTCGACCATGCTCATGTCACTAATGATGAACACAAGGAAAATATATAATACATCCTCTACTTGCATGATATCTCCTAAGAAGAGCATAATTCTAAACCACCTACTGCTAAAATGGTACCATTGGAAACTGATATTGAGCCGGGTGCTGATCATTCCCACCACCACCATACTGAGCTTAGGGAAATAATGGACACTAATTATAGTGATAACCATGAACTAAAATACTAGAACACACTAGAATATAGATCTCAAAAAACTCATAGAAATCACTAGCCCTAGAAGCCCGAAAAGGATCCCACTGAGGATGAATCCCCAGTGTTCAAAACCTCAATGGTCTTTGTTCCCGAGACCCACCACTAAAACCTCTACACCTCAAGAAACACTATTGGTTCCCATCACATGGTAAAAATCGTCATGAGGGTATCCAGTTCATCCCATATTCCTTTTTCTAAACCACCATATACGTTTTCAGCATAATGGGAGGGACTTAATAATAGATAAGAGGATGAATTTCATTCTTATAAAGTATCGCATGAGAATCCAAATCTTGAAAATGATCATGGATAAAATGAAGAAGTTACAGAATCCTGATTCCCATATCCTACACTAACATGCTCCAATATTAAAGATAAATTATCACATGATTCTTTATAGCCTTTATAGTGGATGAATGAACTCCACATGGACATCCTTCTAGAAGACGGCCAAAAAATTATGCCTCCTTTCTCTCTCATTGATACTATATCCACCACTGACGTGCAGCTCCCCACATCTGACTGAATGAAAAAGGGCACTAGTACACTATCAAGGATTGAATGAAATAGAATGAGATTACGATCACCTCCAAGCATCTGTTTGTCTCCACATTTAGAACAATACCCTCGTACATCCACAAAGTCCATAGCTAGAAAGCACACAATTCCCAGTACCAAGCCCCATCCTCAAATGTCAGATCAACCCTATGGAGATCAATAGGATCAACCTGTTGAACCTCAACTACTTGATAGACATGCATACAATGATCACAATCCATAGTCGGAAGGAAAACAATGAGATTTCTAATCCACATATTTTGGAATTTTTATTTAGATTCATTTTAATACAATTTATTCATTTTAAATTCCCAAAAAACACGATTGGTTCAATAACACAAGTCATCATGATACATTAACCTTTCCTAGGTCTCTACCCAGAATGAATATCCCTCCCACTTGGTCATTCAATAATCTCATAATTAGGGCACTGGATCCTGAGTGGCCAAAAAATCTTATGTCATATCCAGTCTCTTTGACCTATGTCATACACCAAGGTCAAGAGAAATTGTTGTAATGAAAACCTAGGAAATCCTCAATTTGATCAACTCTAAACATCATCCCATATCACAATAAATTTTATAATAGCTATCTATTAGTACCCCTCTATCAAAAGATGCCATAATAAGGGGAGAGATATAATGACACCCTAGTCCCACCTTCAGTAGGATCCAATTTGGTGAATAGCAACAAGGGTATAAAAATATCATACTACAGGAGGCATTATCCTCTATAATAATATAGGATTTCTTTATATGATTAGTCAAGAACAATAAACTCCATAACATTTATATATGTAAACCTAAAACTTCCCCAAAATACATGTGTAAATAAAATTTATAAAGATAAAATGTTTTCCATGTAAATACCCAAAAGAGAAGATAAAGAATTGATACAGTAGCTATCTGCTGGTTTGAGCGAGTAATATCCCACATTTTCCATATAATCCTCCTAGAAACTTGAAATTTTATTTACATAAATAGATTGATCATACATTTATATGTAGTGAGAAAATAAAATTATATCATTCTCATGTGAAAGAAGTATACTAATTCCCCAATGAAAAAACAATATAAACAAATTAATCATATACATGTATACTATCCATACCATGTCTCATTAAGGAATACGAAGAAAATAAATCAATCCATGTAATATAATATAATATGAATCACATAGATAAGGGTACCCCTCACCAATTTCCCACTGGTATTAATCTCTCACACCACAACTTCATCCGTCTTAGTGCTCCAAACCCTTTTGTATACCACACCACCTCACAAGCACAGACCCAACCACCTCTCCTAAAGACACATGAAATCTCCACCCCACAAGCATTACCACGCCACATCTCTCTCGATAAAAATTTTTCCACAACACAACCAATGTAAAAACCAGAGTAGTAGGGTACAAAGAACATGTAGGGAATCATGTTCATTCCCTCTTCATAACATGCACACCAACCAACCGAAGCAACCCCCCAACCATGATCACATATCACCTAAAAACACCCAGGCCATCATAGACATGATCTAATACACTAACAATATTCTATACATCAAAACATATACAATACCAAAATTTCTTGTAATACGGAGTGTCAAAGAGCGGGTAGCCAACCATTCGTCCACCTCACTAGATGTTGGAAAAAACACCTAGTTCATAACTATGAGGGTGTCATCAAATAGTTCTCAATGTGGGTGGGGTGCATATATAAATCACAAGAATAAATAACTATATATATATAATATCAAACACTCATTCCCAACCTATTGATTCATTTACAAACAAACAAACTCACTACACCATCACTTTTTCTATCACCTTTATATGAATATCAACACACCTAAATCCACAAATAAATTTCTCATTTTCATAAAAATACTTTTAATAACCCCATTCATTTTATTATTTTTCATTTACTATATTTAATCTCCCAAACCATCATTTATTTATCCATTAAATATATCCATCCTAATAACCAAACCATCCATCCATTTCTGACATTATAGAACAACTCTTAATTTATTTTGTCACTTCACGGATATCTAACACAAAGAAACTACCTACTCGCTGCACTAAAAGAATGACCACCAAACCATATTCCCCACATACCAGAACCAAAAATCACCATCCCATAATCATGATCACACATCACAACACATCATGATAATTTTATAGATTTATAATGGGTCATTTATCACATTTCACTAAAATTTACGAATGTTATCACACAATCCCTAATATCAGGGAAAAATATTCATTAGGCTACTATAACTAGTTAATTTATTACTATTTTAGGGTTACATCACAATAATCCCAACCAAATGATCATTCATATCTAATTTTTACAACACATTCATATCCCATAAAAACCACAATTTTTTAGTGGGGAATCAATCCAATATATTCCACATTATCAAAAATAAAATCAAATATGTAAAATCCTAAAAATAAAAACCCATTTACTTAATTCAAATCAGTTTAACTAATTATTAATTTTATTTTAATAATAAATAACCACAATCCATATATAAAAAAGTAAACTCCTCCCACATCATACACAATAAAGATGAATGAGGGATTCCCTACCTCAAGGAAGCATTCCAACTTGCTACGCAGCGTAGCAAAAAGAAAAACACACAAAAAAAATAATGCCACACCACAAGATCATTGATAAACCTAAACTAACAACGAAGTTCTATAAAAATTCATCATAAACACACAACCCAAATTAAAAATCAAAACTAGAGAAAAACTATGATGAATAATGAAGTGAAACCAAATAAGAAGAATGAGGGAACTTCCATGGATTGAAAATGAAAAAAGACTAGGAAAAATGTGTCAAAGAGGGAGGAAGAGGGCCTGCTGAACTCCTCATGTTTCCTAGCATTTTCCCAAAATGAGAGTAATAGGAATCCACAGATGAATGGATGAAGATCTATCATACAAATAACTCTTAAAAAACTAATGCAGTTTAGATTTACATGACATGTAATATCATCTCACATTGTGTAATCATCCAGGTCTAGTTTCACCAAAAACACATCAAATTTTTATTATTTAAACACAAAAATTTATACATATTAACCATCCCAGAAATATATGTCAAAACAAAATGCATGCCATGTATGAATTTCATGATGTGTATTTCATGCTGCATCTTTCCAGCACCACCTGCATCCACGAAAAACTCTTTGAACATCCCTAAGAAACTTCCAACACTCAAAACTACCAATTTAACAGAACAACAGAGATTAGAACATTACATTTACTAATGAAAATGAATTGTATTTTCAAAAATTGTGTAAATAATATTGGTATTAAATTTATTATAGTAACTGAATATAAATATTTATATTTTAATTACAATCAAATCCTAAAATTTCTTTAATGATAACAAGTATAATTCAATTTATCAAGATAACTAATTATAAATATATTAATTTATTTAGCATTACACAACATAGTGTTTTTATGAGATAATGTGATTAAACATATTTGATCTTATAGTGGTGTAAATCTTTAGTTAATAATGATATTAACTTTCATAGATAAAATAAATGTAATTATTTAAATAACTAATTTCTATTACATATCCTATATATTAAGGATATTAATTTATGAATAAGTTATACATAAACCGAAAAAATTGTTTATTTTTAAACATTGAACATTAGTAAGTTCAAGAATACCCCCACTAGCCTCATAGAAAATATATTATCATTAAAATATATTTCATAGACACAATGAAAAAAATAGTATGTTTTGGAAAATAATAATTATTTCTTTTTAGAATTAATATTAGGAAAAAATACTATTATTTGTATATTTAAATGGAAATTCTATGAGAATGAAGTATTTTTTAAAATATCATTCTATTTGCTATAATACACCACTACTAGATTTGAATCACCATCCATGATATTTTAACTAATAGCTAGATGAACAATGTATACTGCTTAAAATAATTGTATCAATATCATATTTTCAAAACATATTATATGGTTAAATTATTCATAGAATAAGACAATAATAGTAATATTATTCCATTGTTGACAACAAATTTGTTAAAACCTCTTATCATATATGAAAAGTGTGATTATGATACACATCCTTTACATGGATTCATACATCCTTGATAAATATCCTCACATTCAAAACAATGATGTATAAATTGTTTTCTTCATCGCATGAAGGAAATATAAATGCTCTTTTAGTTATTCATTATATTCTTAATTCTTTTTTATTTACAACACTTGTATTGTATACATTAGGTATAAAATACCCTTCAAAATTGGTGAATCATTTCATGTAAAATTGACACTTAGCCTGGAAAATCAATAAAGATCCAAAACCCCTTCAATTATTAAAGATAATCCCCTCTTATAGAGTTATTAATCATTTATAATATTACCCTGAGGGTTCAAATTACCTTTAAATTAAATAGATTATCAATGAAATATTATTGTACATTCTAATATTTCCAATTTTTATTTTGAACGTTTTTCTCATTTTATTGACAGTGATGTAGAATTTCATATACATCATCATCCTACTTAATTTATTCTCAACATGTATACAATACTGAGTGAACTTTTCATAAATACCACCATATTGTTGGAACATTCCCATTAATGAATATATGTTGAAATTATTATCCAGGAGAATAATTATAGAAATTATTTAGTATATAAAATAATATTAAATCATATATAATACCATTTATATACCCTATCATATTTAGTATAAGGGATATGAATACACTACAATAATTAGAATCATGATCCTTTTGAACCCTTAAATGAATCATTCAATGTTTCAATAAGGATCATAATTATTTAATTGAAAAACATCAATGAATTGTTAATTAAGAATAAATTATTCTAGTGCATTGAATAGTTTTCATTTTCATGATATTTTCTTATGATACTAGTCTTAGCAGTTACTTACTTTAACACTCTTATTTCAAGGGTAGTTTTTATGTTTTTTATTTATGATGATGATGAATTATCAACAAAATTATTTTTTTATGATGAAAATAATATCATATATATAATTATAATTAAAATTTAATGACATTTATCCCACAAAAATTGATGACCTCATACCTGAAATAGATATTCTACTAAGAACAAACCCACTATGTTGTAAAACTCACAAGTAAATTAATTTTGGTTGGAATTTTTCAAAATCAAAATAGTTTTTAATCATTGATAGTTTATTCGATAATAATTTATCTAAACAAATATATATTTAATTAATCAACTCTATTACACTAGTATCCCAACCCTTGGGGTTTCTCTTTTAAGTTTATCCCCACAAAAACATTAAAAATTATATATAACAAGAAAATATAGGTGAACCCCACTATTGTGTGAAACATCCGCATAGGATAATTGAATGTAAATCATTACATGGTTTACTAACTCAAGAAAAGCTATAAGAAACTAAATATTGTGTGAAACTACATATTTGTATGATTGTATCCTTGATATGTGACAATTTAGACATAATATAACAATTTTTAAGGGGGTTTCTATTAAAGAGTCAAAAATTTAATATACATATTTTTCATACTAGATTCATAACTCTTACATCATATGAAATACTTACTTCTAATGTTTTAATCATATTTCTGTATGATTATTTTAAAGATTTTTTTTGAATATCCATTCCTAACACCAAATTAATACGTATACACTATATTAACGTGCAACGCATTATAGAACCCATTCCATGTATAACTCAGAAAAAAAATTTAATTTAAAACATATTCACACACATATGAATGCATCATTTTCATTTGTTGCATACAAATTTCATGTAATGGTATAAATTTATCTGATACTAAAAAATATAATCCTGAGTATTGATGGAGAAACAAATAGACAACCTAATTCAACATTCTAGATAAATAATATTACTTAAATCTAGTTGGTGGTCTAACCACAAGACCATTTCACAAAGAGTCTTTAATCAGTAAATAATTAAATCTATAATATCTGAAACACATAATATTTATATTTTATTCCCATCATTAAAATTAATAATAATAAATTCAATTAGAAAATGAGGTTAAGGTATATAAAAAATTAATTTTTTAAAATCATACCTATAATTTAATCCAAGACTTTATCTATTATAGGAATTTTAATAGTTAAACCAAGACATTAAAATTCATAATATAAATTATTTATAGAGAATATAAATTATATAAATTAACTATTTAAAATATTCAAACAAGATATAGACATCTATAGAATCTTCAATAATAAATGATAACTATAAACCATTATATATTATTAAGGACTCAAACATTTATAAATAAAATTTCAATTTAGATTCAATGAAATGTATGATTAATTAATATGGTTGTAAGAAACACATAATATTATTTGTTTTTATTATATCATATATAAATGACCGTCAATCATCTTTACAATTTATTATCTAGCCATGCAATAGTTATCACATTTTTATTATAAATAGAGGGTTTTCACAAATCCTATTGACACATACAAAAGAGTTGATGAACTCAATCAACAGGATCGTACCATATAAAGAATTTATATTAGAGCATTAAAGGGGGATAGTTTCATTGAGATTTTCCTTTGACTAAGCCCATGAATAGATCCAACAAATTAATCTTGAGTGATATAGTTTTCTAGAAAAGTTCAATATCATTTATATCATGACCCAAACCACATATACTAAACCACAATATGAAAGTATTATCATTGTTCACATTACCCTTAGGGCATTTTTTGGTGTATTAAAGGGATATTTATCGAGACCATTATAAAATTAATATTTTTATTTTACTGGATAATTAATATATTTTCATCTTATTATTATAACTTTATAAATGATTTTTATTTTTATACATTAAAACCAAAATTGTATTTTTCAGGTATTATTCAAATTAAATTAATGAATTAATTTGGTGAATTTATGGATTTTAGAAATAAAGAATATTTTATTGAAATATTTTTATTAAATAATGATTATTAAATTAAAATTATCATAAATTTTTTATGAACTAAAATTTAATTTTTATAAGAATTCATAAAATCTTATAGTAAAAAACCCCATAAATTTTCAATATATTTAGATTATTATTTTAAAAATTAAAATACACTTATTTATAAAATAATTTTGATAATTTTAATATTAATTTTGTTAAAATAATATCCATATTATCCAATAGTGTATTTTTATAATATTTTAAAACTGTCAAATATTCATGAAAAAATTAAATACTGTATCAATATAAGGTGTGTAAGATTACATCAAAATGACCAAAAATTGATTTAATAAGCACTTTAAAATCGAAAAACAACCAATTATGTGTTTTAAATTTAATATAATATTAGTTTATGATTATTTGATTAATTTTAAAATGCATTTATGAATCCTCCAAAAAAATTAATATATTTTATGGTTTTAAAATCATATCCTTAATAGAATGACTCACTTCCACACAATAAATGATATTATTTTAGTATTTTTATCCATAAAACATATTCAATAATTTATACCACTCCCATTATGTAAAACCATGGGACAAAACAATGGCATGGTTTTTGGTTTTGGTAATTTTATTAAATCGATCCTAAAACATATGTTTGAGAAATGATAAATAATTACCCACTCATTTTCTATATAAACCCATAAAATGTCCCACTTCTATACTCTAAAAAACGTTTATCACTTCATTACTCTTCCATCCCCTCTCTAGAGTTCTCCCAATGTGCCCACATTCTATTAATAAGTTCTCACAAAGCATTTGGGGTCACATAATAAAGTAAGGGTTCTTTTTTTCTCCACATTATCCACAATTATTCATTATATTAATACTTGTATTTAAAATTAATAATGTTGGGATATGGTTGTCTATGTCCTCATTAATATAAATTTTATTTAAAAATAATTAGATACACCATTCAATCTCAAAAATCTATTTTATTATTCTTTATGTGACATTGTTATACGAATGAAATTTAATTGTGGGATTCCATGAAAACAAATGTGCAGTGAATAACCATACCCAATTCTTATAAATGGTATTTTCATTTATTAACTTATACATATTTTATTTGTGACTTACATGTCTTTGTTACACCATTTTTAATAATGGAATAACATATGATGAAAAATGAATCCATATTTTATGATCAATGTGACACAATTATGTATGAGAATGAAATGAGTGTGACGGGTGGCCTAAAATTGTATTGCACTCAATTTCAGTGGGTAATGTTTTGTCTTATAAGACATCACTTTGGGAAAGAGTGTAAACGTGTTTCCATTATGGGACTTTATCCATCATGATGTATTGGAAGATATCCCTGGCCTATGTTTATGATGGAGTGTTTTAATATGTTTCCACATTCCCCATTCTGATGTTATGTTATTATGTTATTTCATGCCTCGTTATTCATATTTATGATTCTCACACATTTTATTCCACATTTATATTCTTATTGTATATAATATATTACTTATTATTGTTATTCCATGTTTATTACCTTACTATGCATTATATCTTATCCACATTCTTATGTTTGTCCCAATGATATCCCATACAGTTTTAAGTGGGATCATATTTTAGATATTTTCAATAAAGATAATTTTTTCCTTATTTTATGTTTTTATATAACATAGCAAATCCCAAGGACACTAGAATTAATGATTATAAAATTTTTATTATATTAGATATTATATATAAAATCATAAAATAATATTTAATAATGAGATGGGTTGTTATATTTTGTATCAAAAGAAAATTTTTTAATCTTTCGGGTTAGGATTAAAAAACAATTGAAAAAACATAGGTATATGAAAATGAATAGGAGAACATCTTGAAAATTAGGAAAATATAGAGTACTTGATTTTAAATAAATTCATCATTCTTATAAACTAAAAGTGAATGTGGATCTTGAAAAAATATAAATACTTGTAAAACCCAAAAACACCACATTTAGGTAGACTAAACCAGTAACTAGTGCAAGATAATTGGCCTTACTATAGACCTGGTTTGACAATATCTAGGGATATACTTTAGTAATATCACAAGATCATTATTATCCAGTATTAATAGAACTAAAAAATAACCATAAGGTTCTATTTTATTAAATAAATCAGGGATAACATGTGTTTATGCCAAGACATTAACATGTTAATGAAATAATTGTAAATTATATTTTTCCTCTTTAATGTCATTATATTCACATTTTTGTGTTTATTAGTTGTAGAATAACCATCCCATGTTTTACCCTTATTCTAGAAAAAGGCTATAAAAAAGAGAAAATTGGTAAACAATCAATGTGACCGAAAATGTGATGAATACCCTAATAAGATACTCAATAGGATGGTAGCAAGAATAATTATTTTTACAATACCACATATTACTCAGGTTCTATATAGAAACCAATATCAGGAGGAACAAAAAAATACCGCTAATAAAAAAAAGATTATGTTGTGTCCTTTATGTAAAAATGCTAGTGACAGTCAATGGATCCCCAGAATTCTTAATGACAAAATAATAAATAAACTCTTTTAAAAAGATCTTATGTAGCCATAAATGTTCTGTGTATTGGAATATTAAACTAGATATTTATCTCATGGAGGGAGATGCTGATGATTGGTGTAAATTTATCAAGAATACAAATTCCAAAGAAGTGATTGAAATGATGGGATGGATGGATTTTTGGAAAATGTTTTACAATAAATATTTTACTCACACTCTCTGACATAAAATAGAATGATATTTCCCTGATCTCAAGAAAAAGGATAATTCATATATTGGGGAACAAAAGGAATACTTCACAATACTATCATGATACACCATCATATTTATCATTACCCCCGATGAAAGGATCTCCATTTGTTTTATTAGAAAAAACAATGTCTTTGAAAATCCATAAAAATCTGAGAATTAGATAGCTATGAGGGAATTTTCAAAAGTACACTAAATGTTGAAATGGCGATCAAAGAATATCTAGTGTATCATGGGGATAATAAGAAGAAGTGTTGTTTAATTCCTATTATTCAATGGATAAATGTAACGGTTCCTATAAAATTCTTCATCCCACTTTTCAATGGTGTGGAAAAAATAACACTGAAAATTTCATAAGGGGAAGAAGAAATGTTTTAGGTATATGTGGGAAGGAAACATGATTTGAGATTTCTGATAGGAGAACCCCACTAATGCATTGGAGGATAGTAATGCTCTTTTAATCCTTCAATTTAATGATAATTTCAACAACTACAACTAATGAAAGGAGTTTTAAAAAAAGGTAATATGCCAATGGTTTTTTGAGACAACCAACATTCTCCAAGGTAGCAAGTGAGTGATTTTTCCATCCCAGTCAATGAGTTGGATCATGATAATGATTTGGTGACATGTACACAAGTTATTCATTTAGGAATAGATAAGACACATTTTTATTTTCATTTAACGAATTAGATTATATAATTAATGTTAAGTTGAACTACTCAAAAACAATAATATGGAATATAAGTCGAGTTGTCGGTGAAAATGAAAATTAGGGATGTTATTGCATCCCAAGTATACAAATCGCCCTGTTATATTTTGTGTGCTTAAAATCCTAGTAAACCTTATAAAACTACCTTTGGGGGAATTTTATGTAATTATGGGTATGGATTGGATTTGACTATATAGATTCTTTATAAAATTTCAAAGGAATAAAATCACTCTCTCTATCGTGAAAGAATCCCTGATTCATTAAAATTTCAATATGGAGGATTAATTTGTTTAGCACCTACAACTCAATAGTAGATATTAATATCCCTATGAGAGAGATTATCTGGTTTAAATGATTGAGTATAAGGAAATAATACTCCCTAAATACATATCTTTTTTGAGGGAATACACTGATTTAGTTCCTAATGAATTTCTGTGATTTCTCATTGATGATAGGTCGAATTTTTAATCATCCTTATACATTGGTCAATGATATTATCAAAGAATCCATATAAATGGTTGTTGTGGAACGTGATTATTGAAGAATAAAATTATAGGAGAATATAGATAAGAGATTCATATGCCCATGTGCTTCACTATGGGGTTCACCATTCATCTTCATTAAGAAGTATGGGTCAATGATCTATTTCCTTGATTATCTTGATCTAAACAAGAACATGAAAAATAATAAGTATCATCTAACATGGATTAAATATGTGTTTGATCAGCTACATAGAGAACAATAGTTCTCCAAGTTGGATTTGAGATCTAGATATTATCATGTTAGGGGGAAGAAGGATGATATCCCCATGACAGATTTTTTAGAATCTATGAGCACTATGAGTTCATAGTAATTCCATTTGGTTTCACAAATCGTCCAGAAATCATCAATAACATGATGAATAGATTCATTCAAAATTGCATCAAAAAAATTTATTCTCTATAGATGATTTTTAATACAATACAAAACTGCTGGGGAGAATGAGGATAATATCAACACTATGTTAAGGAACATACAAAAGGAGAAGATATATGAAAATTATAGTAAATTTGAGAAATTTTTGAAGGAAGTATCATTCATAAGAAATATAATATCAAGAAATGGGATATTTATGGATCCCTTAAAAATAAACGCAATATAATGATGGATGGGTTGAACATATTTTAAAGATATATATTGTTTCCTTAGATTATATTGGTACTACCGTCGGTTTGTCAAAAATTTCTCATGATTTACAAACACTCTATTAAATTCTAACTTGGATGGGAATCCATTTTTCATTTAATGATGAATGTGAAGAAATATTAAAAGAGTTAAAGATGAGGCTTATCCCTTGACATATACTCACAGTACCCATATGTGGAAAAAGTTTCAAAGTATTCAGTGATTCTTCAATTCATGGTTTGGGATGTGTGTTAATGAATAATGAAAAGTGATAGCCTATTCTTCATGGAAATTTAATGTTCATGAACATAACTAACAATGCATGATCTAATGTATGCTTTAGTGATATTATATTTTAAAATATGGCATCATTATCACATTGGGTAAAAGTATAGAATATATATTGATCCCAAAAGCCTCAAGTATATATTTACATAAAAATAGATAAATATTAACCAACATAGATGGTTAGATCTAATCATGTACTACGAACACTCAATTCACTACCATACTAGGATGGAGAATAAATGGTAAAATTATCTAATTCGAAAGGATCCAGTAATTATATCATTGATGAGAATTTAGAAGTATTGGATCTTCATTTTTTTTAAACGGATGGACATGTGAATCATATATGGAGGAACGTCATAAATTTTTTCACATATTCTTACTCAGCCATCAATTCTATAGAGGATATAGATGCACAAACAAATGACGTGGGAATTCTGAAGAATGTGGAAAAAATAATAAAATGGAAATTCACAATGTCCAATTTTAATAAAGATGGATTTTTGAGATTTTTTTAAATAATTTTTTCTCTATCAAATACTAGAGTAAAGAAAATGCAATTGGATGATTCCAATAGATCACCCTTCTCTATCCATCCAGGGATCACAGAAAATGTATTGAGATATTCAAGAAAATGTTAGTTTGGAAATATGAAGAAGGAGATTGAGGAATATACAACAATACATCATATATTTTAGTAATATAACACATAAAGGAAAAAAAATCCTTGGGTAATATGTTACCATTACCCATACATACGAGAAATAGGAAAATATCACCATGGACATTTTCAATGTTATTCAAAATAAATCTAGAAGAAATAATGCCATCTATGTTGTTGTAAATTTTCTTACAATGACTACACACTCCATTAAGATTCTATAGAAATTCTCTTATGATTAACATGCAATGATATACATTAGAGAAGTGGTGAGGATTAATGGAAAACCACTATTGATTGTATCTAGTCGAGATCCATGATTTGCCTCTATGTTATGAAATAGTATATAATATTCTTTAAATGTAGAGTTTAAATATAGTATGGATTATCAGTAATACACTAATGTCCATTATGAGAGGACTACATATACACTCTAAGAAATGTTGAAAACATTCTCAATTGAATTAAAAGAATAATCAAACTAACATATTTCTCTAGTTTAGTTTTTATAAAATAAAAATTTCCACTCAAGTATATAAATGGATATTTATGAATCCCTTTGTGGTAATAGGTACACAACACATGTGTGTTGGGATGATTTTAGGGAATAGACACTACAATGTCTTGTAATGGTCAAGGAATAGATGGAAAAGGTCAAGATCATTCAATAACACATCAATGCCTCTCAGAATTGAAAAAATAGAAATATTGACCATCTTCAATGATACCTAGAGTTTGATGTTGAAAATTTTATATTCCTCCACACATATCCAGGGATGACGGTGAGGATAATTGTGAATATAGGGGATGCTTAGTCAAATACACATCATTCCCTTTGAGATCCTTGATCTCATCCGAGGAGTGACTATAACGACCATTACTTTACATACATTGTTATTACATCATAATTGAAGCACACTTATTAAAACATATAACAAAACTAGGAAAGGACCGTATAGGTATAGTGTCTTTAAAAACTGGGAAACATAAACAACTGGTCAATAAAGCATCTGCATTGCCTCCCATTTATTTCATCATATCTAGAGTCCCTTTTTGGCATATCCTACTTAATAACCTTCTTCCTGACCTGGAGAAATAAATCATACAAAAGGGTGAGCTCAAATGCTTAGTAAGGGTAAACAAAAGAAATATCAATCACATCATATACATAAGAACATATCTTATGGAAATCTTAACCTGCAAAAGAGATCATAATTTCATAACATGGGATAAATCAAAGTAGTGAAATGTAATCATAACAATCATAACATAAAACATGAATCATTGTGGAATACACACATAATCATAGAGAATCATTTCTTATTAGCCAAGACTCATTGCCAAGACTATCTTAGTGGACAAAGTCCTTTTCTGAACCGAGTTCACTCCTCGTTTTAGTCCTGTTTCACTGAACCAGTTTAACCTGCCGTTCCAGCCATGTCTATCTCATGATATATAAACTCATTACCCAATGCATTGGAGGGAGATATAGGTCCCACCCATCTCATAATTATAACATTCTTATGTGTGCCACAAAATTATAAATAATATATCATTGCATAACCCATTTAATAAAAATGGGATTCTTAAACAACATGACATCATAAAACAATTCATATAAGATAATGGAATTCATAAAAATAATTCCATCACAATATAATAAAATCAATGTAATAAGAGGTAGAGAAATTTAACCCTTTATTATATTAGATGGAAAATAATTTTGATAAAACACTTGAACTCTATTCTTGAGGAAAATATCCTTTCTAAATCAAAAACACTTTTCCTTTCTTAACATGTCATACAATTCTAAACTAAAAAAAGTATATTAAAAAAAAACTTGAAAACTTGTAAATTAAGCTTCATGGAAATAATTTTTTAAAAATCCATTCATGCCGTATAATTTAAAAAAAACATTCTTCTCGTACTTTTGTCGGAAAAGTCAAAAAGTACCTCGTACAAAAAATGACAAAAGATTCCTTTCATATCTTTTACAAAAAACTCACCAAAGTGTAAAATTGGATATAAACTATTTTTAAGGATATAAATATTACATATTGAGGAAACATGGATGTGTATGATAAATATTCCCCAGTAAATTCTGAAGTATAAACAATCTCAGATAAAAATTGAGATTGAGAGATTATACCTTACCTTAGGTCCAATTTGCTTCGTAAGTGTCTGAGCCTCCTGTATAATGATTTAAATAATTTTATCGACTTATTACATATTCATACTTATTTTTATGATATCATATATGGTCATATTATTAACTTCTTATTAGTAATATTTAATTACTACTTGTTATTCTGGTGTTTATTACTTTTTGTTCTTATGCGTTTTTTGTCGAATAAATTTCTATTCTTCTTTTTAGGTTATAGATACCTCATTTCCAGAATGGAATTAGTGTAATATATATCACATTCATTCATTCAATTCATTTATATAATCATTATGCAATGAAGATCATGTAGAACGAGTCGCATCACATCGTGGAGATGGTATTCCGTACGTACGCACGAGCGATGATATCATTCCCATGATCGTGGAATTTTATTGGAGTTTATGTATACTATTTCAGAATAAATATAAATTTACAATTATAATATATATTCATTCATTACACCATTATACCCATCCACGTAAGGTGGTGGTGGAAAATAGATTACACCACGGCGTGGAGACGGTATTCCATACGTACGCACGTGCGGTGATTTCATTTTCCGTAGGATGGATAGATGGTGAAATAGGGTTGTTTCATACTTATAATAACATATCATTATATGAGAGATACTGATGTTATTACTTAATAATGAAACAACTATAGAAGAAGAAGTGGAAGAATAAATAAATATGAATGAATCGGTAACGGACATTACCTCTTCTTTAAAGTGCTTCATTATGACCTCCTTTTAGGGCACTAAAATTGGTCTTTGAAGAAGACGAAGTCCTCTAGGATGTCTCTAGGGAAGTGGAGAGAAGAAATTGTAAGGGGTTGGCCGAGAATGAAGGCTCAATGTGGTGTGAGGAAGAGAGGGAGGATGATCCCTTTTATAAGGGAGGAGAGGGGCACCTTTGGAATAACTAAAAATATTATTTTATTATAAAGTCAAATTCGGTTTTTAATAGCTCCAAATTGATATAATTCTAAGATAAGGAGGGTATGGGTCGAAATAATCTCATCCAATAGAAGTTAGACAATTTTAGGTATCAATTTTAACCTTATCATTTAGATTTAACTTGAAGTTAGATAATTTAACTTTTACTTTGTCTTCTTGTTTTCTTACACTATAAGGTTAATAATCTTACTATATCAAGCCAATAGAACCCCAAGTGGTTTATTATTAATATATAAAACCTTATCTAAGTAATTTGGCCGAACCGTAGATTTTTAGGAATAAAATAACAATTAATAATATAATATTTGTTTTAAAGATTATTTCATGTCAATTTTTACACAATTTAGTAATTCATTTTTTTGAAAATCATAACAGAATGATTATATCTCACCAAGTTTATTAAGTCCCTACTAACATGTCATATTAACCTATAAAATTAGATTACTTCATAAAAAGTCTCAAATTACATTTATTTGTGTATTTATAACATCAATTATGTCAATATTTCATTAATAAGATAATTATTCCATCATCGTTGTGTCATAAATAAATTAACTTATTTAATGTCTAAAAATTACAAATAAAATACCATTATGCAGGAAATTTATTTATATTTCTAATTAATATTTATAGTAGAATTTATATTATGTATAACCCAATATTAAAAATGATTTACTTATAAAACATTGATTTTAACTATTTTAACCCTTCTTTAAATAAATTAATAATAAATGTCCTAATCTAATCCAAGTGGGACTAAATGGTCATATTTTATTCCTAAGGTTCTTTTTGGTCGAATGACACTCATACAATAGAATTAGGACATGTGATAGGATAATAATAATAACACATTTACCCTTAATTACCATATTTACTTTTAACAGTGGTAAAAAAGTAAAAAGTTACTATTCACCAAAAATTATTTTCATCTCATTGAACCATATTTTAGTCCTTGATATTAACCGTGTCTCTCAAGTTTTTGAAATTCCACTCACAGAAGTGGTAAAATTAAGTTTTATGAAAAATTCTGTTTTTTTTTACTACCACTTAGTGGTATCACTATTCATCAAAAATTGAAAGTTTTTAGAAAAATACCAAAATTTCACAATAGGCTAATTTCAATATTCTGAAAATAAAATTTCTAAAATTTAAAAATGTTGTTATTACTATTCATAATGGGTAGTTCTAATAATATTGTAATATCATATCATTGTTTAGTGAAACTCGGTATTGCGTAAGACGCAAGCTATCGAGGAAGGCCGCGATTGCGTGTAAAGCAAGCCAATTTAGTGTTGTGTGTAGTGAAAGATTCCTTTGATGATTTAAAAACAAACTATTTCTCATAAAAGTCTCGAGTGTTACATTCTATCTCCCTTAAAATGAATTTCTCCCTCAAAATTCGTCACTTTTTAACAAAAAGATGAGGATACCTCTCCCTCATCATATCCTCAAGCTCCCATGTAGCTTCTTATAACTGGTGGTTCCTCCATAAAACTTTTTCCAAGCGAGTGGAATTCTTCCATAGGACTTTTTCGCTACGATCCAGAATCTCTATCGGTTGTTCTTTATAAGAAAGATCTTACTCCAGCGATGCAACTTCTGAGTTGAGTACATGTGAAGGATCAGGTATGTATTTTCTCAGGAGAGATACATGGAACACATCATGAACATGAGAGAGACTAGGTGGAAGCACCAACCGGTAAGCTACCTTTACAACATGATCCAGTATTTCGAAAGGACCGATATATCTAGGGCTCAACATCACCTTCTTTCCAAATTTCATGACCATCTTCCAGGGATATTTTCGTATGAACACTTTATCACCCACTTCAAACTCTAGGTCTTTTCTTCAGTTGTCGGCATAACTTTTCTGTCGACTCTGAGCTGCTCTAATTTGTTGATGAATAGATTTGACCATTTCTATCATTTCATCAACGAGATCAGGTCCTAATAGCTTTCTTTCCCCAACTTCATCCCAGCAAGTTGGAGTCCTGCATTTCTTTCCATAGAGAGCTTCATAAGGAGCCATCTGAATACTGGAGTGAAATATATTATTATAAGAAAATTCCACTAAAGGTAGGTGTTGATCCCAACCACCTTTGTAATCCATAGAGAAGGCTCTCAACATATCTTCAAGTGTTTGAATTGTTCTCTTAGACTGATTATCTGTCTAAGGATGATAAGCAATGCTGAAACTCAACTCTGTATCCAGAGTATGCTGAAGACTTCTCCAAAACATCGAGGTAACTCTCAGATCCAGATCAGATATAATAGAAAGCAGTACTCCATGCAATCTTACCACTTCCTTCACATATATCCTGGAAAGCTATTCCAGAGATAAATCCTCTCTAATATCAATGAAGTGTGCAGACATTGTAAGACGATCAACTATGACCCAGATAGCATTATTTCCATTGGATGTTTTTTGAAGTCATGTGACAAAGTCCATAGTGATGTTTTCCCATTTCCATTCGGGTATGGGTAATGGTTTTAACATCCCCATAGACTTCTTTCTCTCACCATTATCTTACTGAAAAACAAGAACCTAGAGACATATTCAGCAACATCTCTTTTCATGCCATGCCACCAAAAGTACTCTTTCATGTCTCTATACATCTTCATGCTTCTAGGATGAATAGTGAATGGAGAACTGTGAGCCTCATCCAGCAGCTCCTTCTTTTATTCGAGGATGGGAGGAACAAAAACCCGGTTCCTAAACTTTATTATCCCATCACAATCAAGGTTGAATTTAGGAATATTTCTTCCCTTATTTTGTAACTCTACATCTTCTTTATGCGCCTCTTTAATGTTCACATGTATAGATGGTTGAACATTCATTTGAGAAAGATACGATTTTCCCCCTTCCATTATAATTCCAAGATCCATCCTTTGTAAATCCAAAAATATTGGATCTTTTGTGATCCACATCATAGATAAACTGGCATGGTCTTTTCGACTTAATGCATCTTCCAACTTGTTTTCTTTCCTAGGGTGGTAATGAATTGAGCAGTCGTAATCGTTAATCAGCTCCAACCATCTTCTTTGGCGCATATTCGGCTCGTTTTGTGTGAAAATATACTTTAAATGTTTATGATCAGTATAAATGTCACACCTTTATCCATAAAGATAATGCCTCCAAATATTTAATGAAAAGATTACCACAGCTAAATCTAAATCATGTGTTGGGTAATTTTGCTCATATATTTTCAACTGTCCTAAGGCATAAGCTATCACCATATCATTTTGCATAAGAACACACCCCAACCCCTTCTTGGATGCATCACTGTAGATCACAAACCTTTCTCCACTACAAGGTAGTGTGAGCACAGGTGCACTAGAAATCCTTCTTTTCAACTCCTTGAAATTCTCTTCACATTCCTCCATCCAAACAAACGTAACTCCTTTTCGAGTCAACTTGGTGGGTGGATTAGATAATCGTGAAAAATCTTTCACAAAACGTCGATAACATCCAGCCAAACCAAGAAAATTTTGGATCTAAGTTACTGTTGTTGGTCTTGACCATCTTTCGATAACCACTTTTTTGCTGGATACACAGATATCCCCTCTTTTGAGATTATGTGACCCAAAAATGAAACTTTTTGAAGCCAAAATTCAGACTTGGAAAATTTGGCATAAAGCTTCTCCTTTCTCAGGGTCTTCAATATAATTCTCATGTGATCTTCATGTTCATCCTTTCTCTTTGAATAGACAAGAATATCTTGTATAAAGACTACCACAAATTGATCATGATAGTCTCTAAAGACTCTATTCATCAGATCCATGAAGATATCAGGGGCATTAGTAAGACCAAATGGCATCACTATAAATTCATAGTGTCCATACCTTGTACGGAATGTCGTCTTTGTTATATCCTCCCTTTTGACCCTTAATTGATGATACCCTGAACAATGATCAATCTTGGAAAAGTATTGAGCTCCACGTAGTTGGTCAAATAAGTTATCAATGCATGGGAGAGGATATATTTTTTGGATATTGATCTTGTTAAGTTCTTAATAATCAATGAAGAGTCTCATTGATCCATATTTCTTCATAAAAAATAGAACAGGTGATCCCTAAGGTGACACACTAGGGCATATGAATCCCTTATCAATATTCTTTTGGGGTTGCTTCTTCAATTCCTGCAACTCAATTGGGGCCATTCTATATGGTGTATTTGAAATAGGCAAAGAACCCAGTACGAGATCTATTGAAAACTCAACTTCAAGATTTGGTGGAAGACCCGAAAATTCCTCTAGAAAGACATCATCAAACTACCGTATAATGGGAATATTCTTAATCGTGAGTTTCTCACCAACCATTTGAGATAAATAACCCACATTTAGTGGAATCAAGACCCATAAGATGGAAAAAATTTCCACTGGAAGGTTATGTTCATCCTTGCATCTATAGACGATCAAAGATTGATCTGGAATATAAAATGTGACTTCCCTTCATTGGAAATTGATATGAGATCCATATAAAAAATTCCAATCCATGCCATGAATCACATCAAATTCCACTATAGGAAGGAACACAAGATTTTCCAGAAGCACTTTCCCACAAACTTCAATCGGGGAAGAATTATAAACTTTTGATGTGACTATTGTGCCATTAGGTGTTGTCATAGCTAACTCAACATCTAATTGTGGAGGTAATACAGTGATACCCATAGAAAAATCTTCAGAAATAAAAGAGTGTGTGGATCCAGAATCAAATAAAAAATTTGATACTTTAGAGTGGATGGTAAGTGTACCTTTCACCACATCGTTATCGTACTCCACATCGCTGATAAAAATTGCATGTGACATTCCTTTGTCATTATCCTTAAGATTTTGTTGATTTCAGTCATCATCCACAACCCTTGTATTAGGGAATTTATTGGCATAATGCCCCATCTCCTTGCACTTGAAACATTGAAGTTTAGTAGGTTCATTACGTGTGTCCCTTCCTTTTTTTCATCATTAGATATCTTCTTCCCATCATTGCGGCATTCAAATGCCAGATGACCTTCCTTTCAAAATTTGAAACATTTACTTGTCCCTTTAAGACAACTCCCTCCATCTTTATTTCCTCACTTTGAGCATAACGGAAAGCTCATATCCTTTTCAGTGTGCTCTTTAGATTTTCCATTGAATTCCATTTTCCTCTTCTTATCGAACCCATATGACTGATGGGTTACTCCAATCATCATCTCAACTTTGAGAGAACATCAAACGACTTCCACAAAGCTATTGAAGTCCCTTCTGTCTAAGGCCCTTAGAAGACTTGGTTTTAAGCCACTAAAGAATCGATCGTTCTTACTCTCAAGTTGGATAATAATACCAGAAGCGTACCAAGCAAGTCTTATAAAATTTGCTTCATAGGTACCAACAGATTCATCATCCTTTTGCTTTAGTTAAAGAAACTCGTTCCCTATATTTTTTCGGAGAATACGAGGGAAGTACTTATTTAAAAATAAGTTCTTGAACTCGTCCCATTCCATGGACTCAATTTCATCTCTTTGCCTTGTATTCTTGAAAAGATTCCACCATTGATCTAAATAACCTTCCAAACGATACACTCCTAAGATGACTTTATCATGTTCAGAACATTGAAGAACTGAAAATATCTTTTCAATAGTACTAATCCATTGTTCAGCAATTAATGGATCAGTAAACCCATTGAATAAAGGTGGGCGCTGCCTCATGAAGGATTCAACAGAATGTTTCTCCTTCCATTTATTGTTTGGAAGCCCTACATGATTCATAGCTTGAGAAAGTTGTGTGAGCATGGCTACAAGATTTTGTATTCCAGCTCCCATAACGTTTGGTTGCTTAGGGGGACAATCATTGCATTGCCCGTTGCATTCCACATTAACATGTTTATTTCGGGTTCCAGCCATTGACTAAAACCATGTAGAATAGTGTGATCAACACTAATTATAATAATAACACCACATAATCATGAAAAAAATTTCACACTTAACGTCTTATCCTAGGTTATTCATGGCCATTTCTAAAACAATAAGATTGTGTTCAATGCTTAGACATATCCTTAGGGTTCTTACTAAGGCTTTCACATCCTAGTTTCCAATGGCTGACTATACCATTCCTCTGATACCAACTATAATGACCCATACTTTACATACATTGTTATTATATAATAATTGAAGCACAATTATTACAACATATAACAAAACCAGGAAATGACTGTATATGTATAGTGTCTTTAGAAACTGGGAAACATAAACAACTGGTTCATAAAGCATCTACTTTGCCTCCCATTTATTTCATCATATCTAGAGTCCCTTTTTGGCATATCATACTTAATAACCTTCTTCCTGACCAGGGGAAATAAAACATACAAAAGGGTGAGCTCAAATGCTCAGTAAGGGTAATCAAAATAAACATCAATCACATCATATACATAAGAACATACCTTTTGTAAATCGTAACCTGCAAAAGAGATCAAAATTTCGTAACATGGGATAAATCATAGTTGTGAAATGTAATCACAATAATCATAAAATAAAACATGAAGCTTTGTGGAATACACACATAATCATAGAGAATCATTTCTTATTAGTCAAGACTCATTGCCAAGACTATCTTAGTAGACAAAGTCAATTTCTGAACCGAGTTCACTCCTCGTTTCAGTCCTGTTTCACTGAACCGGTTTAACATGCCATTCCATCCATGTCTATCTCATGAGATATATAATCTTTACCCAATTCAATGGAGGGAGATATAGGTCCCACCCATCTCATAATGATACCATTCTAATGTGTTCCACAAAATCAAAAATCATACATCATTGTATAACCCATGTAATAAAAATGGGATTCTTAAACAACATTACATCATAAAACAATTAATATAAGATAAAGTAATTAATAAAAATAATTCCATCACAACATAATCAAATCAATGTAAAAATAGGTATTGAAACATAACCCTTTATTATCTTAGATGGAAAATAATTTTTGTAAAACACTAGAACTCCATTTTTGAGGAAAATATCCTTTCTACTTCAAAAACACTTTTCCTTTATTAACATGTCATACAATTCTAAACTAAAATATGTTGATTAAAAATAAACATGAAAACTTGTAATGTAATCTTCATGGAAATAATGTTTTAAAAATCCATTCATGCTGTATATGTTAAAAAACATTCTTCTCATACTTTTGTTGGAAAAGTCAAAAAGTACCTCGTACGAAAAATGACAAAAGATTCCTTTCTTATCTTTTACTAAAAACTAACCAAAGGGTAAAATTGGATATAGACTATTGTAGAAGGATATAAATATTACATATCGAGGAAACATGGATGTGGATGATAAATATTACCCAGTAAATTCTGAAGTAAAAACAATCTCAGATAAAAATTGAGATTGCGGGATTTTCCCTTACCTTAGGTCCAATTTGCTTCGTAAGTGTTTGAACCTCCTATATAATGATTTAAATAAATTTTTTGACTTATTCTAGAATCATAATTATTTTTATAATATCATATATGTTCATATTATTAGCTTCTTATTAGTAATATTTCATTACTACTTGTTATTCGGGTGTTTATTACTTTTTGTTCTTATGCGTGTTTTGTCGAATAAATTCTTATTCTTCTTTTTAGGTTATAGATACCTCATTTACAGAATGGTATTATTTTAATATATATCATATTCATTCATTCAAATCATTTATATAATCATTATGCAATGAGGATTATGTAGAACGAGTCGCATCACATCGTGGAGACGGTATTCCGTACGTACGCACGAGCGATGATATGATTCCCATGATCGTGGAATTGTATTGGAGTTTATGTATACTATTTCAGAATCAATATCAATTTACAATAATCATATATATTCATTCATTACACCATTATACCCATCCAAGTAAGGTGGTGGTGGAAAATAGATTACACCACGGCGTGGAGACGGTATTCCGTACGTACGCACACACGGTGATTTCATTTTTCCTAGGATTAATAGATGGTGAAATAAGGATTTTTCATATTTATAATAACATATCATTATATGAGTGATACATATGTTATTACTTCATAATGATACAACTAAAGAAGAAGAAGTAGAAGAATAAATAAAGATGAAAGAATCGGTAACGGACATTACCTCTTCTTCGAAGTGCTTCTTTGAGACCTCCTTTTAGGGCACTAAAATTGGCCTTTGAAGAGGACCAGGACCTATAGGATGTCTCTAGGGAAGTGTTGAGAAGAAATTTTCAGGGGTTGTCCGAGCATGAAGGCTCAATGTGGTGTGAGGAAAAGAGGGAGGAGGTGCCCTTTTATAAGGGAGGAGAGGGGCACCTTTGGAATAACTAAAAATATTATTTTATTATAAAGTCAAATTCAGTTTTTAATAGCTCAAAATTGATATATTTCAAAGATAAGGTGGGTATCGGTAGAAAGCCTCTCATCCAAAAGAATTTATACAAGTTTAGGTATCAATTTTAACCTTATCATTTAGATTTAACTTTATGTTAGATAATTTAACTTTTACCGTGTCATCTTGTTTTCTTACACTATAAGGTTAATAAACTTACTATATCAAGCCAAAAGATCCCCAGGTTGTTTATTATTAATATATATAACATTATCTAAGTCATATTGATTAACCATAGATTATTAAAAATAAAATAACAATTAATAATATAATATTTGTTTTAAAATCTATTTTATGTCAATTTTGACACAATTTAGTAATTGATTTTTTTTAAAATAATAACAGAATGATTAGTTCAAATAAAATTAATTAAATCAATAATAACATGTCATATTAACATATTAAATTATTTTAGTTCATAAAAAGTCTCAAATTACATTTATTTGGGTATTTATAACATCAATTATGTCAATATTTCATTAATAAGACAAATACTGCATCATCGTTGTGTCATAAATAAATTAACTTATTTAATGTCTGAAAATTACAAATAAAATACCATTATGTAGTAACTTTGTTTATATTTCTAATGAATATTTATAGTAGAATTTATCTTATGTATAAATTTAAATTAAAAATGATTTACTTATTAAACTTTGATTTTAACTATTTTAACATTTCTTTAAAAATTTAATAATAAATGGCCTAATCTTATCCAAGTGGGCCTAAATGGTCATATTTTATTCCTAAGGTTCTTTTTGGTCGAATTACACTTATCTAATAGAATTAGGACATGTGTTAGGGTAATAATAGTCACATTTTTTCCCTTAATTACCCTATTTACTTTTAAGCGTGGTAAAAAAAGTAAAAAGTTACTATTCACCAAAAATTATTTTCATCTCATTGAACCACATTTTAGTCCTTAATATTAACCATGTCTCTTGGATTTTCAAAATTCCACTCACAGAAGCGGTAAAATTATGTTTTATGAAAATTCAGTTTTTTTTACTACCACTTAGTGGTTTCACTATTCATCAAAAATTGAATGTTTTCAGAAAAATACCAAAATTTCACCCAAGGATAATTTCGATATTCTGAAAATAAAATTTATAAAATTTAAAAAAGTGTTTATTAATTCATAACGGCTAGTTTTAATAATATTTTAATATCATATCATTGTTTAGTGAAACTCGGCATTGCGTACGACGCAAGCTATCGAGGAAGGCCGCAATTGCGTGTAAAGCAAGAAAATCTTGTGTTGTGTGTAGTGAATGATTCCTTTGATGATTTAAAAACAAAATATTTCTCATGAAAATATCGGGTGTTACAGTGACCTATCGACTATGACTCCCACCAAACAATTTCAAACACATGATGTGTTCCATATATCCCTTTTGTGGAAGTAAATACTATACCCCGGACATGTACAGGATCTAGAGGTTTCACATTTGGATAATGAAATTTCATATGAAGATTAGTCGTTGAAGATCATAGGTCATAGAGACAATGTTTTTGAAATAATACAATGTAACTTTTCAATGTGATATGGAGAACCCACAAGTTTTATGAAGCAGCAAGGGACCCAGATGAGGTGAGGAAGTAAATATATCCTCCTCTATTTTAGTGTGAGAAATGAAAATTACAAGGGAAAAATTTTTAATGGGGGGATTATTGTAATGACCCATGCTTTTATAAATAAATTTTTCCTTATGATTTAATTAAATGTCTAATTAACTAAAATGGTTATGTAAAAAGATACACATTTTTAATTTATTATGTCATATTAAAAAGACCATTAAGATTATTTACCATTGATAATATAGATTCTGAATAGAGATCACATGATTAGTATATATATAGGGTTAAAAATCCAATTATTGCATACAATAGAAATGATGACCACAACTAGTTTGATCTGACCATATAAGGCCCATTTATCTTATATTAAAAGGGAGATTGTATGAATTGTATTTAACTTTGACCAATCCCAATATAATATATCAATAACTTAAGCCTGAGTGATATCATTTACAGGAGAAGTTCGAGCTCAACGAGATCAGGACCCAAGCTATGTATGCCAAACCACACCAAGAAAGTATCACCATCATACACCTAACCCGTAAGATGTTTGTTGGTGTATTAAAGGGAAATGTATGAAGACCCTAATAATATTAATATTTATATTTTATGGAATAATGAATATATTTTCATCTAATTGTTATAAAATTATAATTTTATATTATTTTAGGCATTATAACACAATTTTATTGTGTAATTTTATAATTCAAATAAGGAGTTTATTGTAATAAATTAATGTAATTTTTTAAATAAATAAAATTTTATTTAATAATTTTTATATTAAATATAAATGATTGTAAAATATTTTTTAAGCCTGAATTAATTTTTATAAGGGTCTGAAAGCATTTATTGTCATAATACCCTACATTTCTCAATAAATGTATGATATTATTTTAAAAAGTAAAATACAAATATTTATGAAATTATTCGGATAAAATTAAAATTATTTTTGGAACAAAACATCTTAATTAAAAAATTGTGAATTTTTCATATTTTTGAGACATTTGAATTTTGGGGTAAAAAGTAATCATCGTATAAATATAAAGTGTGTATTATATCATCATAATGACAAAAAAGTGTGTAATAAATACTATAAAATGATTCGATGACTAAATATTTGTTTTTTCCATTAAAATAAAGAAAGTTTATGTTTATTTTATTAATTTTAAAAATTCATAATGAATCCTCCAAAAACATAAATATATTTTATGATTTTAAAAACCATTCTTTAAATGAAAAAATCACATCCACATAATCTAGGGTATTATTTTATTATTTTCAGAACTTTTATTTCTAAAATAATTAAAACCAATCCCATTAGTTATAATGAATTGGAAAAACTAGGGTAAGGTTTTATGTTTTTGTTAATTTATTATAAATAGTTCAAAACCTATGTTTGAGAAATGATAAAGAATTCCACCCTAATTTCTAATATAATCACATCCAAGATCTCATTTATCTTTATTAAAAATAATTGAATATTTTCTACTATCTACCCTACCATCTCTATAGTCCTCCAAAAATTCCTAGAGCTCTCTAGAATCTCCTCCCAAGTATTGGACTCAAACACTCAAGTATGCGTTTTTTCTTACACATATTTATTCATGTTTCTTTATTATCTTATGCCATATATTTACAATTCAAAATCATGTTATATCATTCTATATGTCCGTATTAGTGTCTATTTTATTTACAAATGATGATATACACCTTTAACTCTCATCATCCCATTTTATGAATCCTTAAATGACATCATTATGCTTCTGAAATCATACTCTGGGATTTCACGCCCAAATAATTTGTAGTGAATACCCATACCTAATTCCTATCAATGGAGTTCACCTTTGGAAACATATAATTATTTTATTGGGGACTTACATTTATGTATTCCAGAATCATTAATCATAGAATAAAATGTGACGGAAAAAGATTCCATGCTGTATAATCTATGTGGAAGACATATGCATTGGAATGAAATGAAACTGACGGGTGCACCCTAAATTATATAGCACTCCGATGCATTGTGTAATTTTTATTATCATGAGGCATAACATTAGGAAAATAGTATACCTGATTAAAATATGTTACTTTTTCAATCCTGATTTTCTTGAAGTTATCCGGGACTTATATTTATAATTATGGTTTTTAAAATGTTTCCACAATTCCCATGATGCATGTCTGTTATCATGTTATATCATGCCTCATTGTTCATGTTTATTATTCTCACCCATTTTATTCCCTATTGATATACATATTTTCTAACATGTGCTGCCTCTTCTTTTTATTCCATGTTTACTCCCTTACCGGGCTTTATATCATACCCCCTTATAATGCATGTACCTTTTTTTTAAAAGGTTTGGGCCGAAGCCCCATTTATTATTAAATCAATGAAAATACCTCTTTAACTAGGTAGAGAGAGACCCATTATATATCTCGAAGGCCCAGTTGGAATTTATCTCATTACATGGACCATAAGACCATTTTTGGGGCCCAAAGCCCATTCTGTGAGTGGCACTACTTAAGTACCTGCGCTGCTACAGTACTGCACAGTACCCACCGCTGATTCTGTACTATGTCGCCGCTACAGTGACCTGCTACCACTACAGTGGTCGTCGTTGCTATAGTTCCCCCACTGCTACAGTACTGCTACAGTACCAACACCAAATAGGTTTTCAGCCCCCATTTTTCATGTAGAATTAGGGGGTGCTTATCCCATACTGTTTTATGTGAAAGATGTTAATGATGTTTTAATTAATGATGATGTATTTCCTATTTGATGTTATTATGTAATTTACCTGATTCCCAAAGATAATATAATTCCCAATCCACTGAGATGTATTATGTTAAATCTTATTTAATAATTCAATAAATATTTTTTAATAAAGAGTAATGTTGTTATAAAATTATCTATCATTATAGGTATTTTATAATTTTATATATAAATTATTTTGTACCCAATCCAATATAAACACTATTATATTATTTATTATTTTAAATTTAATATAATTATTTAATGATTTCAACTACTAAAAAATAAATCCCTTTTTAATGTAGTGGATTGAATCTCTTTAATTATGGCGTTTTATAATTTTAACATCTCAAAATTAATTAATTATAATAAATTTAATAATTTTAATACAAACATCTTTAGATTCTAACAATTTTTATTATATTTATAAAAACATTTGTAAATTATTTTTATAATCATCAAATAAAAAATTTATTTAAATATTACAAGGATGTTATATAATCTTATCTAAATATATTTTGATACAATTTTCTATGATTTATAACATTAATAAAACTTATTAATATGACAATGATATTCTTATTATTAACTCATTAATATTAAATTGATATTTATAATAGATGTTTTATAAACATTTAATGCATTAATAGTAAAAAAATTACAAAACTAATTTACAAAATCCCTTTTACAATTTTTAAAAACTTTCAATAAAACATCTTAATTTTTTATAAAAAAATTATTAAAATATATAATACATTTATAAATTGAATTTTTTTATAATTTTTTTATTAATTTTACAATTTTTTTGATAATTACTTTAAATAATCCCAATTTAATTGTGAAAACCTAAAAATAATTATTTATGAATGATTCATATTTTTAAATATTAATGTCATCATATTTTGCCCACAATTTTTAAATTATTACTGTTTAAAAATTGTACTCAATGATTCGAAAATAAATATTTTCTAAGATCACAAGGCAGGACAAATAATTTGGTAAATATTATTTTACATATTATCATTAAATATTTGGAATAAATATTTTAATAAATGTTTCATAATAATTAATATAATTATTTATAAATAATTAATAATGAATAATTTAAAAATAAATAATAAATCATAATATTCCAAAAAATTGATTCATTGATTTGTAAAAATTTTATAATCTTTTCATATATGAACATTTTTTATCAACTAACCATAAAAATTTTATTGTTAATTTATTTTTAATTCATGTTTATAAAATTTATAAATTTTTCCAAAAAGAAATCTCCATTATTTATATACAGTTTATAAATAAAATAAATCAATTCATTATTGATTTTTATTGATTAATATAAAAAATTTATTTATTTTAAAAAACAAGACTTATAAATATGTACATTTTATATTTGATAAAGGAAAATAAAAATTAATTTTTAATGATAATATCATTAATGTTATTATAATGCAATAATCTATTTTATTCACAAAATAATAATAATTAAATTAAAAACATAATTAATTATTAAAAATAAATAAGAAATTTAATGTTTATCTCTAAGCTTAAAATATCCCATTTCACAATTTTTGAAATGTGTTCCTTAGAAATAAATTGAATTGAACACGTTGATTCGTCAATAAAGCCTCTTCTCTGACACAACTCTTGGGATTGTTTTATCTACCATATAGACATGACATATTATCAGGAACTCAAATGTATATGATCTATCTATGTAAATATATATCTATAATAAATGAAATAAATAAACTCGTGTATTTGGATATCCATTGCAGTAATTCAAAATGAGTTTTCTTAATGACGATCATTACTCTAGAAGATAGAAGCCTTCTTCCTCCAAAGGTGCTACACTGGCCAAAAAATAATGATCTAAATTAAGGGAATTATTTCCAATTGAATATGCGATATCTTCTTCACCGAAGGATGTGAAAATGATATAGGAAGAATGATAACATGTGAAAATTGGCATAAAATCGGTTGTTCACAACATTAGAGATATCTTCCCATTATATATCCCACAATGACTCATTTCATTTAATTAAATGTACTGACAGAATTTAATGTTTCCATATACAATTATTCTCATTTTCATTTTTCCATGGAATCATATTTATATTTTATTAAATCAATTAAATTAACTCAAAATATGTTATTATCAATGAAACCAAGTAGTATATAAATGCACCTAAATTAAATATTCAATTAATTATTTGATGCATAATCAACATAAGGATCACATGCGTAGTGTTTTTTTAAAATATTTGACACTGAGATTTTCATTGAATTTGCTTGTCAAAAATTATGTTATCTACCTATCATACACTTGTAACTTGTTATATTGAAAAAATAACCTCAATTGGAAATTTTAATTTGTTATGATAGTGTAATTTAATGAACATAATTTGGGTTTTTGTGTGGAAATGAATAACATGGTGAATATTTTAAAAAATGCGGCACAAAACCCATCTAATGGGGCCCTTTATCTAGAATATAATTAAAGTGAACTATATCAATTTTTAATTTAGAACAAAAAGAGTTATTAATTGTATTATTCATCATCACTTATGGAGATGAAGCTACGATAAGTATTATTTTCCATGAGATGATATTATGGAAATCGATTTAGTTAATGTGATCTGATGTGAGAACTCATGGAGTGATACATCATCACCACATATTATAACTTTTAAATTAAAAATTAAATAATTTGAATATGAGACAATGATAAATTTTATATTGATGTAATAACATTGCCCATTTATTGTATAAAGTTATTTTATTTGGAATCATTTCTCACAAGTTCTGATATGATGTGTTTGTGTATATTTTTCATAATTATTCATGTTCACAATGTTTATTATAAAAATTTAGTGTATGCACGGTGTGGTTAGTTTATAAGTTGGAAATTGTCCAACTATTTAAAGGTTTCATTGAATATATAATCATGTTGTGATAAAAAATATTCTGATATGTCATTGACCAACTTATTTAACTACATATGATTGACATTTAGAGGTTTACCACTAATGAATATTTGTAATAATAGTGTTGGTAATTATATAATTATATAATATTTATAAATTTCTATATATTTTCCTACCTTGGTGAATAGTAATGTCATGATAACTATTATGTTTTCATTGAACCTATAATAAATAAGACTCGACATGTGAAAATTGAGATTCCAAGTAGGATCGTTCATACATAACTTATAGAGGTTTAATCGTGTGTGACATTTATACTCAAAAATAATTTCTTCTTTTTAGTGTTCTTCCACACATTATGTCATATGAAGAATTGTTGTTGGTTATGACACAAATTGATATTTTTAACATTTAACCAAAAATCCATTACCAAATTAAATATACAATATAAATACGAAGTAAACAAGTGTTATCTTTAAAAAGTTATGTCCCCTATGTAAGAAACATACTCCTTGTCTGACTCTTATTGGGAAAATGAGTGACACTCTATAATATTTTTACAGTAATAACTAGTGAGTATAGATTATCATGAATCGTTTTTACATATTACATAGATAGGTTCACAATATTACACGAGAAAAACTGTTACTTCATCACATAACAACATTGTACTATTATCCCAGTAGTTCACCTAGAAAATTATACCTCTATATGTAAGTGAACACTAATTACCATGATATCATTGCATCAAAATAATGGGCCGTATTATTCAACATAAAGTATTCAACTACATGTAGATCCTCTAAAATGAACACATGAAACATTTTTTATGTTATTCTTTTATATTAATGGTTTCTCTTGAATCCAGTTATTTGATTAATCAAACTCATACATCATAACACTAAAATAATTAGAAAACAATATTCCATGTTTTAAAAAAAATCTTCTTCAAAACAAACTTCTTCTCTTCATTATCTTGTATTGAATCTATCCAACCAAAATTGTCAACTTACATAGATATAATTCTTCTACTTTTTCCAGAGTTCAGGACACTAGGATCACTCACAAAACAACTATTTATAGCCCTATGGATTCAATGCTTCAACATTGGATTAAATTCCCTTATTCCATCAGATACATCTCCTTCCCCAAGACTAACTTACGACAAATTATTCCTCATACATTAAGAGGTCATTATATGACACACAGAAGTTACTATTGTTTTTTATTTTATTTTATTTACCTTATTTTTTCTATTTTATGTTTCAATAATTTTATAACTCCAAAATTTATGCTTTTTTGTTTTTCATGGTTTCATATTATTATCCATCATTGATAGTGGTAATTATATAGGGGGTGATTCCATGTTAACCATGGTGTTTTTCATTATTGGATGATGGTGTTCCAACAAAAGTGAAGAATCCTAGGAGAGCATACTATTTGTTTGGTGAGTAAGGCTAAGCTCGCATGGTTAGTTCATCATAACCCATAACATTGTGGCCAAACCATACACCTCACCCAGTTTATAAACTTTTTTGGTATACCATATTCTATTTCATTATTTTAATGAAATATTACCAATATCCTCCTCCCATTCTATATAGAAACCCCAGTCCCATTCTGATGATTTTTATATTGGAATAAAAAAGTGTTCTTCATAAGAATTTTTAATGTTACATTTTAATTTATGTTTTCACTTGAAACGATTTCATTGAAAATGATACTATTAATGTTTATAATATGGTGGATGAAATTGTATAATTTTTATATATTTTGGTTTTCGAAGAAGAAATTAATTTTTTATGAAAAATGGGTCTTTGAAATTGGAATTGATAGTGTATTTATAATGGATGATTTTAACTTTAAAAAATGAATGGTTTGTTTCATGAAAATCCCTCATTAATTTCCCTATATTTTTTATTTGCGAATGGGTTGTTTATTTTATTTAATGTATGCATAAGGTTTTAACAACCCATATAAGAAAACACATCAAACAAGGATTTGAATCATACTATTACGTGACTCAATGTGTGTTCCCGATCCCCATAGAATGACCACTTGATCCAATAAATAATATAATATTCCTAGTGTTTGATTTTAACATCCTGAAGAAGTAAAATTGTGAACACATAATGAAATATAACATGAAAGGAAATATTACACAATAAAAAAATAGTAATGATAGAGATAAAAATTTGACAACAAAAAAAACATTGGTATATATCTAAGATAAATAACAATGCTAAAACAAAAGAACATACAATAACATTATGTGATCTTTGGAAAACATCCCACAAACACACCAGAAGATAATAATTTTTAGATGATATGAAACCTCACCACCTCATTGTGGTGCCATTCAATTTACAACATCAGACAAAACATGCACTATGAATCCCTATGGGAGTGTGAAGTGTGTTTGAATAATAGTATTTGTAGGATCCCAACCAAATGTTACATATAACATCACTATCATATAATTGTTATATTATTAATATTTGTAAAACATCAAGTATAATTTTTCTAGAATTTATATTAAGAGCATAGTTAAAAAAATTCCTCATTCTATAGTTTTAAAAAAAATCATATAACTCATGTCAATTAATATTTAAAATAAAATATGTATCTTATATTCAATTATTTTTCATATAAATGTAATAAAAATGATGAATAATTACTTAAAATATATTTAGAGGCACCCTCTAGGATAACATAGGTTAGGGAGAGCTAGTTGCCTCATAACAGAATAATCAAGACAATGCACAATTTATTAAACAAGTCCTTCGAACAATGGGACTATGGAACAAGGAATCACCCATTGAGTAAACACCCTATGGTGTAATTGAATCATGTTCATTGAACATATTTCCCTAGGGAATATAAGAACACCTTATGGATGAAAAACCAATGATACTAGATAATTAAGTCCTTATAAACATAGAGTCTATAGAAAAGAGGAAATCCCCATGATTGAACCCCCATGGTATCAAGGAATTAAGTTCATAGAATAAAAGTTTATTTTGAATAGAATAAAACCCCATGCGTGAAACCCCTAGAAATAAAAAGACTTGACCAAATATTAAATCCCCATCATAGATATATGAGGATCCCAAGAGATGTGTTCTGCAAAAAAAAATTAAAAGTTATCATAAAAGTTAATATTTTTTATACACCACCATTTCTTCATAAAAATAATTATTTGAAAACTAATTCCATAAATTATTTCAATGTTCTTTTAATTTTTTAATTTTTCCCAAAATAAGGAGAAAATACATCTTTACTATGAAATCCATTTATGCACGCATAAAATGAATTTCACAGATCATGTAAATCTCTATTTAGAAAATATTTTAAAAAATAGGATTATTTATGGTTCACTAAACATAGAATTAAGATTCAATCATCTACATAACACATGAATTTTCATGAAAACAAAAATGGTATTCATGCACCAGATGAATGGTTACACATGAAAACGTGATATGATTCCCTAGAAATTGATTTACACATATAAGAATTGAATTTCCATGTGGGAATGATTGTTAGAGTATAAAATAAGACATATAGATTGTATCCCATTATATAATCACCAAAAAATAACCAATTTATATTCTAATAACCAATGAAAAATTGATCTAGTTTTTATTACCAAATGATCCAGAATAAAATGCCAAAAATAGATCAAACACAGTATATTAATTGCTCACAGATCCTCCAAAGATCACCAAATTGAAAACCCATTATCAAGAATGAAAATGGAAGGCTTAATAAGAAGTGTATGAAAATTATAATACATATTAAAACCCAACAATAAATTTCTACATATTTTCCTCAATAGGTGAAATGTCTTTCTCAAGAAAATAGGCAGTGAAGAAGTCATTAGAAATTCCAAACTAGACGAAAGAAAAATGTAGTCGATGTTCACCATGATCATGGAGGCCTTGGTCATACATTAATCGGAAGCTCAAAACACCCCTTGAAATTCCCTAGTCCTTGAACACATAACATTGTTTACTAGCCACATCATCAACCAAATACTGGTGACTCCTAAATTGATATGGTGGAAATGGAAAACATGTGTTTTTCATGTGCTAGATTGGGTGTGGGGTATTTGAAAATGGTTAACATGTACTACCAAGGGGAGAAGAAACTGGGACCATGACATTGTCTCCCTCATTTTTTAGTCAGGAAAACCAAAAAACTATATTAAGTTACTAACCGATTCCCAAATAAGTATTAAAATAAAAAAAATATCCCAAATTGAATAGATATAACATAACTCATTAATAGATGTTAAAATATCCCTAACATAGTAAATTATTTCCACATAATATTATGTTGAATATAGAACATTCATTAAAAGATGATAATATTTCTTCCTCATAAATACTTCCTAATCTCAAGTCCCATGAGAATATAACCCATTCCAAAATGAATTTTTGATCAAAAAAATACTTAACAAACAAAATATTAATCTTATAGTCAACAATATCCACTAGCTTCTCCTCAATTTTTTTTCTATAACTGAACATCATCCCAATTCAGAAAATCTGAAGGATCATTATGATAATTCATGAACTAAGATATATATAGAGCATCATAATTTCCCATTAACTTAGAACGAAACACAAATACATAAGATAATTATCCGACCCCATCAATTGTTTTGAATGGTAAAACATATCTAAAATATATCTTCTCATGTTTTCCAAGATCATAATGACCATGTTGAGGGGAATATTTTAAGAGGACTCAATCACAAGAAAAAAAATCAAATGAAACATCAACAATTAACATAATATTCTCACAAATATTGAGATATAACTATTCAACAGATCATATCCTGAATCCTTTCCAATATATCTTGAATAGATCATAAACCCATGAGAGAGGCCTCCCCCACCTTTGACATCCAAATAGGTGACCTACATAGAAGACCATAGAAAGCCTCAAAACTTGACATCATTATATAATAATAGAATTTTTTTTCACAAGAGAGGTAAATCATCCCATATGGATATCCGAATATCCATAAAAATCCATGATCTAATCAATGGGCATATAATCTATAATCTCAAAGGAACTCTTTATCTATCAATATGTTTGTGGATGATAAGCTATACTTATCATGACCTAACTCCCTATGTCTTCATGGATACCTTTACAAAACTGAACGGTTAAGATAATATCCTTATTAAATAGAATGTAAAATGGATCCCTATGAATCTGGAAAACATTCTATTAGTATAGATTACCCATATCTTTAATGATGGTGGTGTCTCTAATCTAAATTAAATATATTTATTTCTTCAACCGATCAATTACCACACAAATAAAACTCCTTCCTAAGAGAGCCCATGGAATTTCAACATTGAATTTCATAGATACCATAAGGCTTCATGTTCTCCAAATTAATATTATGGATGTAGTAACAGTGACACACATTATCTAAATTCCCCTGATTCCCAAACAACCACTATAAGAAAAATCTCAGGTATTAATAAAACATCATATTTATTGGATTAATGGACCATTAATAATTATTAAAATCATGGATCACCAAATTTCTGAATGATAAAAGGATAATAAGATGACTCACAATGTGAATAATTCAATCAAATTGGGGAGTTAAATTGGGATTTAAGTCCCCAATATTTAAGGTCTCTATGATTCTGTTGAAATTTTTATCGTACTATGGTCCATATATAATTGACTCATTGTGAGTTGATTCTTACATAAAATGTTCCATTACTATTCTTGAACCACCCTATTATACATCCAGATGAAATTGAGTAGAAATCCATTAAATATTCCACTTTTCATCCAATTTTAGGTCAACATAAGAAGGAAAATTCATGCTAGGAGAGTCAGCAAAAATTACCCATCCTAGGAATGTAGGATATGTAAAATTAAAATGCCTAGAGGTACTCCACCCATCACCTTCAACAGAGCCTCATGTTTATTTTAGATAATATATAACATAATCTATTGTGATTTAAATATACTATGAACATGTCCCTGAAAATATTGGGTCAATAACACTTAAGACCATACAAAACAAAGAAGAGTTAAAACTAAAACGGGGGATATTTCTTCTCATACAACTAAAGATGATATGAAACGTCTTCCATAATATGATCGTATAATATAATAAATAATCCCATTCTAGCATTCGATTATTCAACATAAACCACATAGAAAATACCAAGTTTTGAAATGATAAGAACAATTACTGATGTAATGTTCCATTTAAACTCATCATAAGAGACTTGACACTTGGAATCCCATGATAATTTTACCCTTTCATGGAACGATTATTCAATGGTGATTCAAACCTCAAGAAATATTTTAAGAAATACTGATAATAACCAATTAGGATTAGAAATATCTGTATCATTATGATCTGATAATAACCAATTAGGATTAGGAATCTCTTTATCATTAAGATATTATTTGACTTGTACCTTGAAACACCCCCCCCCCCCATTATCAAGATAAAATGATAGAAAACATTATGAAATCATGTTACTCAGGAAATTAAAATCATCTATATAGATATAAAATTTCATTAAATATTGCATATAACTTATTAATATTCATAAAACTAAACTTAGATGTTACCTATTCTGTGGTTTATTTCTTGAATAAAATAGGTTATCATCAATGAATACTCCAAAAAAATGTATCATGAGTGTGGAGGAATATATGGATCATCAAATAAATAAACATGATCAATGGATTGAATAGGCCAGTGGTAATTCATTGATATTTTTAGTGTCCAAAACTAATCCTGAATGTAGTCTTAGAAATATATTAATCCTTATATAGTATTTGTTAATAACCCCACAGAAAATTGATTTTCAAATACCAATTTCACAACATTTAATAACTAATAACCCATTGAAATACGGAAATGAAAAATTATTCTCTAACATTACCCGATTCAGATTTCAATAGACTACATAGAGAAGAAGAGAACCACTGTCCTTCATATTAAAGATAACATCGGATACCTGTGGTCAAAGACTAGGATGACCAAATATCATATCAAACTGGTCATCCAACAGGATCATAAGCACCATATACTATATAAGTTTAATATAATAATATGGGGTAGAAATTGACTATATATTTAACAATATCTTGAGGGAGAACTCTACACCACGTTCTATAGGAGGACTAGATAATTCATGTGGGGAACCATGGAAATGTCCTAAGAAACTATTGGAATATATAATTTGAAAGATACATCATTAGGCTCAAATGAATCAATGAAAACATATTTTGAAGCTTTAGTTGAGTAGGTTAATCATGAATAAACCTCATCTCTAAATCTTCCTAAAAAAACAAGAGACTCCAATCGAATCATATAATTAAACATGTCGAAGATAAAAATAAATCTATCATAGGTTTGTAACTAGACAATCAACCCCAATGATATCTACATGAAGAACTAAAAATTATCAAACTTAATAAACATTTGATTTAGAAAAATAACCCAAAGGATAAAGAATCACCTCCTACTTCAACTATTAAAAAGGCATCAAGAGATCCATATTATAAGATATGATCGCAGTCTGATGTTTCATAACATCTAAAAAATGTGTTGTTATCAAAGAGTGTGGGGAACCAATATCATAAAAATTATTTACTATATAATATACAAAAAAAATATTTCTCAATATCTATAAACATATAACATCCATCGATGACTCCTCTGTTGTATGGAGGTGATTCACCCTCTAGAATAACATCTAGATTACTAATAACATTGATTTTTCTCATTACAACACATTTACATTTATAGATGATGATACATAAACATAATGCGTAATAGATAAATTCTTATAGAATCTATATAGATAAACTTAGAGACCACATTCATTGCAAGTATTTTATGGTGTAGGGTTAAACCATCATGTGTGACCTATCATTCCCCACTCATTGATGGTTAATGGTACACTGATAGTAGCTGTTGATGGTTTAAAATGAGCCCACTTCTAGGAGATACATTAAAAAATTTGTGATTATCATTACATTTCTTCTATATCCAGTGACAACCACTAAAAGTTTCACCATCTAGAAGGGAAAAACCAAAAATATATTAATATTCTTCCAAATCAATATCTACCTCCATCACCCAATTGACCTTTGTATAATTGGTGGTGATACTCATCATATAAAACTATGACTGGATATATTTTTTTCATTCTCTGTTTTTATTATCCTTCATCATACAAGTAATCTCTACCTCAGGAGAAAAATGGCCAACTTAGAAAAATGGTTGGTGTAATCATTCACTAAATGATCTCCCTTCTCAAAGAAAAGAATATCTATAGAATTATCCATAATCAAGGAATTTGGATATAACTAATGTAAAAAATATATAAATCTACTCCAAGAACACATGAAAATTAGGTTTAACAAGAGTGTCCTAAAACAATGTTTTGGGGACCCTCATACATAAAATATATGTACTTTACCATGATATCCTCATGTGACTGATAGAATTATAACACTAGATAAAACTTTTATATACATTCATCCACCTCATGAGGGTTATTAATACCCTTAAATGTTGGGGGATTAAGTCATAAGAAATCTTAACTTTGATCATTATCTCCTCTAGTACCGGTTTGAACCTCTTTAGCTTGGTTTTGAATATGATTCAAATTTTGATACATGAAATTGACCTCATATATGGTAACCTTGATAATATTATTATTAATTAGAGGATTACATTATGGTGCCTTTCCTTCTACACCCTCTCAAGGAATTACATGTAGTTAACATAGAGGTATAATTGTATATATAAAAATATTATGAGACTATAAAGAATAAAAAATAATAGTTTAAACATAAAATTCAAACAGAATAATTGATATCTTGATCAAAACCCATCATAGGGGAGAAACCAAAATAATGTTTTGTGGTGACTTAAGGCTTATAATGATGAGATTTATCTTGGAAATCACTAGAAACAGACCCAATAATCTCTAATAAACTTATCTTATATCTAAAATATATATAAAAGTGATAAAACTTGAGGATATCCCCCATTGGAAAATAATTATTAAGGCCATGCAAAAAAATCCATCAAAATAGGATATTAACTAGACTATGAAAAGTTACTATGGTTATTATTGATCCCAAAGGGCTAGTTACCTACACCAATTCGTCTACGAACAACTAGTGGGAATCATTTTTACAACCCGGAGACCCAAAAAAACAAACGTAAATAATAATATAACAAGAAAGGAAATATTAAAAACCAAAAATTAGAAACTATTGAGGCAAAATTAATACATAAATAAAACACCAAGGTATATGTTTAGAAATAAATCCAAGGACAACCAAAACAACTGAATTATTCCTTTTATAATATGTGGGAAATGTCCCATCATCTCACCACTAGCTACCCTTTTCCATACAACATAGATCCTCGCCAACTAAATATGGATCATTTCGCCTTATTATTTCATAAAAAGTTATGTCTACACACCCCTAAAAGAGTGTCCATGGCATGACCCTTAAATGATCAGTAAGATCCCACTGAAGTGTTCCATTTAAATACCATTTTAAAAAATATATAATTGATCTATATTTCAAAAATAAATAATAATAAAATAAATTTCAAATATTTATCAAATACATGTTAAAAAAATTCCTATATCTATATTTCTAAAATTGATTCGGTATATCACAGTTCATTAAAAATTTAAAAAAAACATGTCATGCATTATTTTTCATATAAATGTTTTAATGAAAGTAGATAAAGATAAACAATAAAACGATGGAGATAAAACCTTGGATAACATATGTATAGCTTATATAATTCTCTTATACCATAATAATCAGGTTAGGATATAATGTACCAAACACATCCCTAACATATTAGGGAGTATATACTTGAAGAACAACCCATGATAGAAGTGCATATTGTGTAAGTGAATCTTGTACATATCATAGGAGTTATTTGGTATTAGGTAAATCCCCTTGAGTAAACCCCATGCCATGTTTGATAATCATGTCCATATAACATCAGAACATAGGGAATTGAGGAACACCACCTGAGTGTTCCAGCTAAAAAGTCCTAGAATCAAGTCCTATGATAGGAGGGCCTATAGAATATAAGAGAAATACATGAATGGACCCAATATGGAAATAAGAAAAAGTACCAACATAAAACCACATAGGTACCAAATCCCCCCTTGTGTTGTATATATATAAATGGTTTAATAGAGGTCATAACATTTCATCAAAATATTTCCAAACATTATTTTTCGTTAATATCATGCATTGAAAAAAAATTATGTAAACCATTTCAATGTGAATTAAATATATATTTATATTTCCAACACTAGGATTAAAAATATCTTTATTCAGAAAACATTTACACATGTATGTAATGAATTGTGAGGATAGTGCTACTAACTATTTAGAAAAAATTCGGAACAGCAGAAAATGTGTGGTTCAAAAATCATAGTGTATAAGTGAAACCACCTACTTTACACATGGATTGATATAAAAAACAATATCTATGAACAACAAGGAAAGGTAAAACATGAGAATATGATATGAGGAACTATACATAGATTCCAACATTTTACAATCATGTTTTCTTGAGCACAAGTTCGGTGAAGATGAAAATCGATCATAGACAATACAACACATGAAACATGCACCAAAATAAACATGATATAGCCTCAAAGAACCCTAGAACATTATATAAAACCAATGAATTAAATTATTCTGGATCATTCAATAAAAAAATACCACCCTTGATTGAAAAATAAAAAAAACACCCTCTAAAATCACTCGATTAAAACCCTAAATTAGGAATAATAAACTAAGGGTTAGTATAGGATAAATTCAAGTCAAAGTGGAATTAAAGCCCCATAATAAAAATCTTCATCATTTTCCTCAAACATAATAATTCCATCCAAAAACACATGTTTCCAATCTGGCCTTTTAAATTTCCAAACCAGAACACACCATTATGTGGTTGATGTCCACCATTCCTTTGGAAACCAAGGTTGCACATCACTAGGAGGCCCAACATGGCCACCGAACACACCATGGGACAAAAACCTGGGTAATTTTTTTCTAGTCATGTCTTCTTGTATGGCATGGTGATGCCCTATTTTTCATGGAATATATTATCACAACAAGATCGCCATGTCTTATATTGGGAGTTGTGTGTTTTATCATAGAACACATGCACAAATGATGCGGAAAACATCTTGGACCATGATATGATATAGTATATTTTTACACTAAAAAATGTACCATCAATTCAATGCTACCATGTCACTCCCAATGATTCTTGAACCGAGAAGGAAATATCTAAAAGCTCTAATAATGAACAAACCACATTCTAGTATATTATATATGTGAATATGGTTTTTTATATGAGAGGGTGTTGGAGGTGTAGGATAGTTATTGTTTTTTCCATATTTTTTTGTATGTTGTAAATCATGGTAAATCAAACACACATTTTCTTTAGTTATGGGAACATGGTAATTAATTATGATACCTAGATTTATGGATCACAAGACTAGTTCACACCCTTTTATAATATCCCTTATTTCTACCCTAATAAAATGGATATGTGGGAGCTATGAATGTAGTAGTGTGTGTGAGATTTTTGTGGCATGTGATTTGGATGGAATTTAATATAATATAAATTGATCCAATGGTTGAGTAAGGAATTTAGTCATTATCCATTAGAACATAGAGTAATTTCCAAAACACATATTCCTTGAGTGGCTGTTTGTGTTAGTGATTCTTAACATGATATTCATTACTCGCATTTTCATATTATTAGTGTAACATCATTTATATTATTTACATTCAATGTTTCCCTATATTATTGGTTATTAAACAATAATAATACTCTTCCTGATTGATGGGATTCTTTTCCATGTTTTTTTAAATGTTTTTTTGAATGTTTTTCAAAAAAAGTGTAATGTTGGTATTTATTTTGGTTTTAAACAAAGGACATACTTTAGTTTTATAGGGTTTTATATTAAAAGTAGATGTTTCAATTGTTTTTTTATAAATAATTAATGATCAAGATTTGACTCATTTAAAATTGTGAAATTTGTTAAATGGATTTTCAAATTTTATTTAAAATAAGAATTAAAAATTTTATTCATTAAAGAAATTTTAATATTCCCACGTGAGATATTACAAAGAATTATTTCTCACACCCTATATGCACAATTTATGTGCATCTATGTACTCAATAATTTATAATGGTCTGATGATTGTTCCTAAACATGGATATTTTAAATTTTCTACCAATTAATTTGTTTGGAAGTGGTCATAGACCCAATGATTCAAAATTGGGGATGATATTTTGGCATTGGTTTCATATTTTTTTCTTTTGGACATTATTGTATAAGAGATAATATCCTTGTGGACATTATGATTTGTATTAATTATTCAGCTATAGTCACGTGTCTTTTATATAATATAGTTTGTTATTTTGGATTTATTATTTTATATATTTTTATTTTGGATGGATTTCTCTTTTTTATTCTCTGATTTGATATAAATGGTTTCCAAGGATTTTAAAGTTCATGTTGGGACCATTGAAGTTTCTACTATGGCGTTATTGTAACAACCCTGATATTTATTACGCACTAAATCATAATTTATTACATAATTTATTCACATGATACAAAATATAATGTCAAAAGGTCTTGTGAATTTGGGTCTTAGGAACATTACATAATGACTTAAAACATGAAACACAGAACCTTTATAGAAAAAAAAATTTACATTACCACTACATTCCCTTGTACATAGTACTGCATGGGATAACCTGAGAACATGCATATGAAAAGGGTGAGCTATAAAGACCAGTAAGGGATTAAATAAGGAATAACATGAATAATACAATACATGTTAGTAAATAGGCGTATTAATGGATAATAACAAAAACATGAACATAAAGGCATGATATAACATGATTTTCACTACACGGAAATATGGAAACATCACATAACATGGTATTACCCTGATCCAAGGCTCATTGCACATGGATAATTATTAAACCATCATTGTAATTGAATTTGAATGAGTAAACCCACATTTAAATTCATGTATCATAATACCAATCTTTACCCAATTCATTGAAGCGCTATAAGTGTGCACCCTTATTAATCATTTCATTTCATGCATAAGTGTGCCACATGGATCATATAACATGGATTCATTAAAAATAATCATTTATTCCACAGTAAAGAAATTTGGAATTCATACATGAAAATCTATAACCAATAAGTAAATGTTCATAAAGTTGAATACTGTTGATTGAGAAATATGCATGGTTTTCACTACACATTAACTTTCATTGGGAAAATCACAGTGGAATTTTAGCAGCATAACGATGTGAAATAAGAATTCATAAATATGGTGAATCATAGAGAAATGGGTGTCTCCTAAATTTAAATTAAATGGATAGTATGGGGGTCATATAGATACATGTCCCAATATATGTAATGGATCTTCGACCCATAATTCTAAATAAATAATTGAATATAAATACAGAGAGAGAAATTCCTTACAAAATTTCAAATGGAAACTAGTGTACATGGGAGGCATTAATGAAAGAGAAAGAGGTCTATCAAAATTAAAATATATGATTTAAATTATAGGTTATGAGGGAAATCTTACCCCAAAATTTTTTATAGAAAATGAAATGGTGTATCGACATAATGAAACATAGAAACAAATGAGAAAGGAAAAAATTCCTTACTTGGAAATGTGATCCCAAAGGGTTTGGAGGGTCTTAATAGAGGCTTATTTGGAGATTGGGGTATTATAAGAGGATTATAGGGAGAGAAGGGAATATTTTGGTCATCCTCCAATGGAATTGACTGAAGAGGAAGTGGGATCATGTGTGGGTTCATATAGGAACGTCAACGAAATTCTTTTTTATTTAGCTTTTCGGCACTACAAATTAATCTAATCCAAACTAAAAATCAATCCAAGGGTTTTTCCAATATTTTTTTCCCAATGGTATTGGAAAAAAATATTTTATAATTCCATGTAAATAAATTCAAAAAAATATTAGGATTCCTTATTTGGAGGTTATTCACACTCTCTATGAAACCAATTTAAAAAGTTAAAATGTTTTATAAGTCTTGGAGGGTCCACTAATGCTTTGTAAAATAAATAAAACAGACCTTAAATGACATTATTTTAATTGTAAAACATATATTAACTGAAAAAAATGTTTATAGGTTTTTATTACAACACTATTATATCATTTTGATGTCATAAAACAAATTATATATCAAAACAGTATTTAATTATTAGCCAAAACTTCAACTGTCTCAAAAAATTATGAAAAATTCAATATTGGATAATTTCGATGTCCTCACTCCAAAAATAATATTAAATTTCTCTAAATAATTTTATAAATATTTATTTTATACTTTTGTTCACAACATGTCCCCCGGTACCCTTTCCGTGACTACCCTAAGCCAGCCTTCCATATGCCAGGGGCTGCAGACTAGCACCGAATGGTGTATCCCCTAAAACCAGGAATGAATTGCCTTTATATCCTGTAAACACACTAAAAAAGGCATACAAAAAGATAAGAACACATGTAAACTGTATAGAAAAAAGAGTGATGAAAGTAAGAGGGGTCGAAATACAAGCCCAACAGAAACTGTACAAGAATAACTGAAAATAGAATACAACAGAAGAAATAGAATGAAAGATATTGAGTCGTCTTATGAGGCTTCTAAATAAAGGGTAGGAATAGAACACCTCTTAAGCACTCCACTCCCACCCGTCTCCTCTGTGTATCGACACAGCTTATGGTCTACCTACGGGCACCATTCAGTCCTTGTATAGTCAGTCTCGATCAGTGATGTCTGTCGTCTGCACTGAACACAACATTGTGCAGGTGAAGCCAGTGCAGGTGTGAGTACAACGATACTAATTAGGGACCCCGAGACCCTCATGGTCCCACAAAATGCACAAAGGATAAATCACAAATCATGTACTCTAGTGAAAACCCTACTTAGGTATATTCCCAAACATATACCTATGTTATCAAATATTACCAATCTCATTCAAGAAGAAACAGAATTCCCAAATCCACAGCCAAAGTACAACTGTTCCATGAAGGAATGAATACCACAAAGGTAAGTACTACATAGTAATGCCACACAGAACAATACTACAAACGTTTCACCATGAAGGTAAGTACCACATCGGTACTCCACACATAAGAATACCACCAAGTTATCCCCATGAAGGTTTATACCAGACAGGTATGCCACACAGAATAATACCACAAAGGTATCACCACGAAGCTAAATACTCAGCTCACACTAGGTATATATTAGGTACAGTAGTACAGTTGGTTAGATGTAACTACTGAATCATCTTACTCTATTAATAGTATAAACCATGTAGAATCCTAAGTCATCAGACCCACATGGGATCCTAGTACATCATCAAACCCACACAGGATCCTAGTATATCTTCAGACCCACACTGGATCCTAGTAGAACAATCCCACACAGGATCCTACAGTAGTCCCAAATGAATTCCTAGAGTAGATCCAAGTGAGACTCTCAAATACATACCCACAATGGATCCCTATCACAGACCCCCAACAGATCCCTTTCTCATGTTACAGCCAGCTATAGGGTTCCTGCACTATGCTCGCATGATTCCGGGAGGATCCACACTACAATCTACAAGTCGATACTCCAATTGACAGGAAGTACCACAAAGAAGTATCCTAAAGGCCCGCCAAATAAAAGGGGTCTCAACGCAACCGACGGTGCGTCAATCAAACATCTGATCTGTATGTTATTGGCCTTTAAGTATAGAGGGACTAGTTGGATTCGTGTTTGATCCAATATGCCCATACCACAACATTACCCAAAACCCAAGTGGGGTATACCAAACTTTCTGACTTACTCAAAGGTTTACAGAACCACTAATGGTTCATCAAATGGACGCATGTAGTTCATGATATCGCCGAAAGGGTGAAAATGGGTCGAAGTGGGTTTGATTCTCGTCTAACCCAGTTAGACCGACCTTCCCCAACCCGGTTTGTGCTGACCCGACCCGGTTCTGGTCGACCCGAACCGCCAGTGCAGCTCGGCACACAGCGTGACGGCCCGCTAGGTGGCGACACGCTAGGCTCGTGGTGTGGAGGCCCATCGTGGCTATCCGTACAGCCCACCGCGTCCTCTATGTAGCATGTTGTGTGCCACTGCCTTCTCCTCACATGACTAGCTCTGTCTCTGGTTCACCGCACATCCAACCCTGAATCCTACGGTCGTCCACCTATACGTATGGTTCTCTTGGACATCTATGACATATGTCTACTTCTAGCTATATAATACTCTTCTACATGACACTCGGTGGTGGGTCTCACTGCTGGTGATTGCGTAGCAAGAAAACTCTCCTCTAAGAGGGCTTTCTCAAACACCCCCGCCTGCATCGGGATGTTGAGAGAAATCATCGAAGCCCTGATATCCCACCTGAGCCCTCGTTGGAAGGTTTGGGACCTTAATAATGGGTCCTGCACCATATTATTGGAGAACCGTGAGATATTAGTGAACCTCACTAGGTACTGAGCCACAATTATGCTGCCCTAATGCAAATAAAGAAGCTCTTGTATACGCACTATGTGAAGGGTTGCTGGGACATAATCTACCCAAAACAAGCTCTCGAAGACTGCCCAGAGAAGTATCTCTCATCGTGAACCTAGAGCATCAAGCTCCACCATATGAATTATGTTTTTTGTAGAAGACTATAAACAAGGATCACCATGAGATTAGATGGTGTCCCTACCAATCGGAAGACTCTCACTACGGCCTCCAGCCAATCATCAACCGCATGTGGGTCTGTCTCACCCCTGACCCTGGGTGGCCTCTGGCACTGGAACTCATTAAATGTGCTCAAGTGGGATGCACCCTCTGCTGCTGGGGATGGTGGCATCGGTGGCCCAACAGGTAATGGTATTGTAGGTTCTTCTACTGAAAGAGGGCCTTTCACTAAGGTCTTGTAGCTCGGTGGGCCATCATTGCCTACTATACTCGGAACCCTAGCTGTTTGTCTCTATGGATGAATCATGAAAATAAATTGGAGCACCAATGTCAAAAATTTATACCTGGTGAGCTAACAGAAAGAGTTCACAAAGAAAACTTTTTAAAACACACACACAATACGTGTTTTTGTGCATTGAGTCAGAAATCAAAAGTCTAGGCCCTGGTGTATGGATACGTTGACCGCCGCACCAACACTGGATTACCTAAATTGATAACCACACACCATAAACTTAATAATATTTCCATTAAAAAGATAAGGATCCAATTTTCTAAGGTATAACTAACTCCTCTGATACCAGTTTGTCACGACCCATCCCCTAGGGCCTGTGTCGTGACTACCCCAAGACAACCTTCCATAGGCCTGGGGTTGGAGACTATCACCAAAAGGTGTATCCCATTAAATATGTTTGGAATTTCATTATTATTATGTAAACACACTCAACCATGAATACAAAAATATATGAATACAAGTAAAATGAAAATTAAAAAGACTGCTGAAAGTAAGAGGTGACAGAATACAATCCCAACAGAAAAGGTTAAAGTACAACTGAAAATAAAATAAAACTGAATAAAGATAAAGATAGATAATGGGTCATCATCCAAGGATCCCACCTGAAGGGTATGTACTGATCGCCTCCTCAGCACTCCACACCCTTCCGTCTCATCTGCATACTGACACGACGTATGGTCCACCTCCTGGCACCGTCCAGCCCTGGTACCCTCAGCCCCGATCAGCGATGTCTGTCATCTGCACCAAACATAACAAGATTTGGGTGATTCCCATATAGGGGAGAGAATAAGTAAACTCGGTAGAGACCCCGAGACCCTCAAGGTCACACAAAATCCACATAGGTTAAACCACAAAGAAAGTAAACCAGTGAAAACCCTACTTATGTATATGCCTATACATATAACAATGTTATCAAATATTACCCATCTCATTCAGGAGTAAACACAAGGCCCAATTCCATCTCCAAAGTATAACTATTCCATGAAGGAAGGATAACCACATATGTAAGTAACACACAGGTACACCACATAGAAGGATACAATAAAGGAATAACCACGAAGGTAAGTACCACATAGGTACACCATGCAGAAGAATACCACAATGGTATCACCACATAGGTAAGTAACACACAGGTATACCACATAGAAGAATACCAAAAAGGTATCACCATGAAGGAAAAGACTCAGCTCACACTTGGTATATCATATGTACAATAGTTGAAATGATTTGAAATAACTATTGAATCATCTTACTCTGTGAAAAGGCAGAACCACATAGAATCCTAAATCATTAGACCCACACATGATCCTAGTAAATCATCAGACCCACATAGGTTCCTAGTACAATAGTCCCACACATGATTCTAGAATAGTCCCACAAGTATTTGTAGAGGACATCCAAGACATACACTTGAATACAGACCCCAAAAGGATCCCTAAAACATACCCACAAAGAATCCCTTTCTCATGTTACAACTAGCTACAGGGTTCCCAAACTATTCTCTCTTGAGTCTGGGAGGTTCCTCTTTTCAAGCCACAGGTCGATACTCAAACTGCCATGATGTCCCATGAAGAAGTATCCCAAAGGAATACTGTGTAAAAGGGGTCACAATGAAATAGAAGGTTCTTCAATTGGACGTCTGGTCTGTAAGTTATTGGCCTTATGGTCCTGACAGCACAGTTGGATTCGTGTTTGATCCAACCTGGCCATACCCAATATTACCCAAAACTCATGTGGGTTATATTTAAAGGTTCGTCTTGCTCAATGGTTTCTAGCGCCACTGATAGTTCTTCAAATGGATTCACGTAGCTCAAGATATATTCGAAAGAGAGAAAATGGATTGAAGTTGGTCTGGGTCCGGTCCCACATGATCAGACCAACTCGACCCATTGGCATGGCCCGGCCCGTGGCATAGTGGCTCGCGGTATGGTAGCTCGCCACAGTTGGTCAAATGGCATGCCGCCTTCTCCGTGTGGCGGGTCATTCACTGCGCCTTCGCCGGCGGCTGGCTTGGCCGATCGCCCTCCCTTAGCCTCCATGGCTCTTGCTCGCTGGGTGGCATAGATGTGTGCCACTGTCCCCTTCGCGCGGCCGGCCTCTGTAACCTGCCACCCATGCTCCGCCGCGACCCTTCTTCAGTGGCACGGTCGCACCGCTTCCATTGTTGCCGCTGACCATGGGGTCGGCTGCCGTTCCCAGTCCCCGCCAGTGTCAATCACCATCCTACTCTATCGCAAATAACACATTAAGAATCACAAAGAATTTTGGAGAGGTTGGGCCATGTTCATTTCTCCACAACCCTTCGAGTTAGATTGGTAGAAAGTGGCTAAATAATTCATGAATCATGAAGAACATCAAGAATGGGTAAGGGGGTGAAAAAAAACCCTACCTCTTGATCAATGGAGAAAAGTCATCAGTTGAGGAAGTGGATCTTTGTTTACCGTTCCTGCAACATCCTCCAATGGAGTCGCTTGATCATTGACCCTTGTTTGGGGTTTCTGTGTCGATCACCACCACTCGCCAGAACTGGATCGGTCCTCTATGTGTTGGGCATTGAGGAACATTACTAGAGCTTCATAGCTTGGTGAAGCCTTGAAAATCATCCCCCCCCCCCCCCGAGCTCCATATCAATAAGACAGGAGGAGGGTATGTAACAATCATGAAATATATGAAGGATAATTTAATAGAAACCTTCCTAAATTCCAACAACGATGTTACATAGTATTTCATACATTTAAACAATTTTTTTCATTGGCACAATTAAATGTTGAAACATATAAATAATTTTCATTCTCTCATCTAACTAAATGGGGATTTTAAAGGTTTTATCCCATTAGAGAGGGTTCAGGTGGTTCCTAGCACCATAACCCATTTAGAGAAGTTTCAATAAAAATTAAATAAACCCGGTCCTTTATTTTATTTTTATTTCCAGGTAAAACAGGAAAAATAACATTCACCCTCGACCTAATATAGTCGAGGTGAAGATCTCCTGAAGTGAATATCAGCACGGTGAGTTCAGCAGTGTCCTCAAATTTTAATTCTGTGCTCCGGTTCATAAGTTACAAAATCCTGCTCGAATTTTTACTCAAAGTACCCCAAAAAATGATCATAAATTCACTCTGGACACACCAGGACTCGAAATCGCAATCCATAAAGTTCCGTGGACACATAAAATTCCCATATTATTAAAAAAATTCCATAGAATTTTCGGGCCTTTACATTTTTTAAATTTAAAAATGACATATAGCAAAAATTTAGGGGTTCTGAAAAAAATAGCTTTCAAACCTTAATAAAAATTTCAATATTATTCAAAAAAAATATTCAATAACATATATTTAATAAAAATTATTTTATTAATTATATTTAATTAAAATATTACATAAATAAAAAATCAATTAATTCCTGAAAATATATTTCTTAATTGAATATTAACTAAATATGCTATTTTTGTTTAAAATTCTATTTACAATGTAACAATAATAAAAATAATGTATATTATATATACCAAAAATAATGTACATAATCACAGAGATATTGTCTTGTGACATAACCCCTTATAACAATTGCATAATGCCAAAGGGTAATGTGTGAAATGGTGAATGACTCATGAGGTGGCTCGGATAACATTGCTCGGGTGGTAATCTCTATCGAATTCTACTTCTCCTGTAGGTGGTTCTTCTCAAGCTTGACAAGATTAAAATTTTCATGGGCATGGTTAAGAGTGAAGTCCAATGACGCCACATTTTTTCTGTGCTATGACAAATGGGCTTCATATGGATAAATTCTACTAGATGAGTCCATCACTTCTTTTGTCTGAGTGAATTGGATTTGTTAATGCCCAATATTTTTATTAATCAAGTGATAATTGTTAAATGGAAATACTGAAAGTCATCACATTCATAAAATTATTTTGAAATACATAAACATAAAACCAAGGATGTACATAGGTTATATAACAATTCTAAATAATAAAAATTTAATTAGATCAAGATTATTTTTCATTATTAAAAGTTTTGGTCATTAAAATATTCACCCATTGAGAAATTTCTCCCTTGAAATTACCATTTCCCACACTAAAATAGATTCGTGTAACTCTTGTTACTCACTTCCTCTAATTCCTACACTTTTTATTTAAGCTTGTTGTTTCTACACAACACTTCCACGAGGGAATTGTCTAATTTCATACTAATTTTTCCCTATGATCTAGGATCTTCATCGGATTCTATTTATAAAGAGGCCATTATACAATTGTACAACCTCAAGATTAAGTACATGTGATCGGTTAGCTATGTACTTAATCAAGAGTGATACATGGAATACATTATGTAGTTGAGATAAGTTCGGTGGGAGTGATAGTCTAAAGGTTGCTGATCCAATGTGATCAGGGATCTCAAAAGAGATAATATACCTTGGAATAAGCTTTAAGTTCTTCCCAAATATCATAACTCTATTCCATGGTGATATGTGGACGAATACCATGTCTCTGAAATCAAACTCTAGGACTCATCGACGATTATCAACATAGATCATTTAAAGAATCTGAGCATCTTTAATGTGATTCTAGATAGACTTAATCTTCTCCACCATTTCTCTGACCATCTCTGGACCTAAGAATTTCCTCTCCCAAACATCATCCTAACATAGCAATGTTTTTCCCCTATTCTCATAAATGGATTCATAATGAGACATTTGTATGCTTGATTTGAAATTTTTTTTGTAAGAGAACTCAACTAGAGGATGATGTTGATATCGTCCTCCATTTAAGTCTATTGAGCATGATCTCAACATATCCCCAAGTGCTAGGATAGTCCGCTCATATTGGATATCATTTTCAAAATAATAAGCTGTATTATATTTCATCCCTACATTCATATAATGTTGAAGACTCTTCCAAAACATAGTGGTGAATATTGAATATCGATCAAATACAATTGATAGTGGTACTCCATGATGCCTTACCAATTCTCTGATGTATATCTGTGATAGATGATCCGGTGAGAAATCCTCCTGAATTGCAATTAAGTGATCTGTCTTTATAAGATGATACACAACATTCTTGATAGTATTGTTTCCTTTGGATATCTTCTATAGTCTGGTGACAATGTCCATGGTTATGGTATCTCATTTCAATGTTATTAGGTGTAATGGTTGTGTCATCCACATAAACTGTTGCCTCTCAGCCTTCACTAGCTAACATACCATGAACTTTGATGTATATATAGTGATCTCCCTCATCATGTTATCTCTCCAATAATTCACTTGAATATCTCGATATGTCTTTTTATTTCCTGGGTGAATGGAGAAATTTTAACTATGTGCATCATCCAAAAGTTCTTTCTTTATCTCTAGATTTTATGGAACAAATATCATTGAAAAAATATCAAAAGTCATTCTTCATTATCATTAAACTCTGAGGATTTCCATTTTCCAATAGTTCCCACATTCTTATGAATTTCCACATCATTATTTTGATCATCCATTATCCTTCCCAAAAGAGATAGTTGAGTAATAATTAGTGAAAGGATTGATTTTTTCCCCTTTTTTATGACTTCCTTGTCTATCTCCATTAAATCAAAGAAGATTGGATATTTTTCAATTATCATTCATGATAGAATTCTGGGACCTTTCTATATACATCATATTCCACATTTTTAATTTTCCTAGGGTGGTAATGGATTGTGCAGTCCCAGTCATTGATCAGATCTAACCATATTCATTGGCACATGTTCAAAGCTTTCTGTTAGAATATTTAGTTGTGGGATTTGTAGGCTGTATAAATTTCACACTTCTCCCCAAATAGTTAATGCCAAAAAAATTTAAAGATTAGATCACTACAACCATCTCTAGATCATGTGCTGGATAGTTTTTCTCATAAATGTTGAATTTCTTTTAAGTCTAGGTAATGACTTTGTCATTCTGCATCAACACCTACCCATTCCCTTCATCAAAAATTCACTAAATACCACAACAATTTTTCCAATTCTAGTTAATGTGAGTCTGAGCGTAGTGATAGGCCTTCTTTTCAAATCCATGAAGATCTATTCACATTCTTCACTCCAAGAAAACCTGACTCCATTCATAGTTACCTTGGTTAGAGGGTTTTTTCAATCATGAGAAATTTCTCAAAAATTTGTGAAAATATCGAGCTAACCCCAAGAAGCTATGGATATTTGTTACCGATGTCAGACTCATCCATCCCTCAATTGCATCTTTCTCGGAGGGATCCATATATATCTAATTACATGTGATGATATGGCCCATGAATGAGACTTGATTCAACCAAAAATCACATTTTCTATACATTTCATAGATATTCTCCTTTCGCAAGATCTCTAGTACAGTGCTTAGATTCCTCTCATGCTCCTCCTTAGTTTTGGAGTATATTAGAATATCATATCTAATGACAACAAAAAATTGTCTAGGTAATCTCTGAAGACCCTGTTCAATAATTCCATGATGATTTCTAGAGCATTAGTGAGTCCAAAAGAGATTTCTAGGAATTCATTTCACTTGTACCATGCATGAAAAGTAGTTTTGGGGATATTGACCTTCTTCACCCTTACATGGTAATATCCTTAACAAAAATCCACCATAGATAATCATTGTTCTCTATAAATCTGATTGGACATGTTATCAATTCCTTGATAATGATGCATGTTATTTGTTGTGATTCTTTTGAGCTCACGATAATCAAAACAAAGGCACCTTGACACATACTTTTTCTTGATGAATAGGACTAGTGAACACTATGGTGAAGCAGTTAAGAATATAAACCCTTTGTCTAGATTCTCCAGTTATTGTTTCTTCATCTCCTCAAGCTCCACTATATCCATTCTTTACTGATTCTAGTATATTGTAAATTCCCCAGGTATAAGATCAACTGAGAATTCAACATCTCTTATAGAAGGTACACTACGAAATTTCTCGGGAAACACCTAAGGGAATTCCCTCACAATGGGCATGTCTTCAAGGACCATTGCTTTATTTGACTCAATCATCTGTGCCAAATACGCTTTCTCATAGGGATTTAATATCCATTTATGAGGTTATGGTTCTAAATAAGATTCTACTACCTCCTTGCAATTATATAGAATCGGGGGTAGATTCTCCATATGGAGAGCGATTTCTCTATCTTGGTAATCTATGTTGGATCTATGTAGGGAAATATAGTACATTCCATTAATTGGATCAAATTAAACTATATTGAGTTTGATGAGGTTGGCCAAGAAGTTAAATCCATAAATTGGGATAGGGGATGTGTTATATTCATGGGTTGTAATGATTTCTCTATTTTATGTACTCACTAACATCTTTACTTATATGATTTGTGGTGGCATTGAGATTGTTCTACGAAACATTATGGATAAAGAAGAATGTGTAGATCCAAGATCAAAAAGTACGTTCAATAATCTTGAATGGATAACTAAAGTACATTTCACCACTTCGTTGTCAGGGATCATGTCGGCGATAGTGAGGGAAAATTCATCCACATGCTACCTTAGAGGTTGTCAGTAGCCTCAAAAAAACACTTTGCTTAGGGATCTGGTTTGAAAAGTGCTCTAGTTCTTTGCAGTTGAGGAAATGAAAAAAAATTGAGATTCAAATGGAGTGTTCCTCTCCTCTATCACAACCGAGTGTATTTCTTTTCAGCAGTTAATGGCCATGTTCCCATATCTTCTACACTTAACGAATTTCATAGTCCCCTTCAGGAAATTTCTAGGGTGATTTTTTCCTCTCATTTGGTAAGTTGGGTGCAGTGTTTCTTAGCATAGTTGGATTTATCTATTAGACCTACATAATTAATATTCACCATAAACTTCTTATCCCCATGATACCACTAAGATTTACTTATTTCCATTTCAACTATGAGGGTACATATGAAAATATTCTCATAGATCTCAACGTCATGGATCTCAAGTTCTTTCTGTAGCCTCATTTTTATCCCCCCAATGATGCAGTCAACCATGCATTCAGGGGTAGTAACAAATCCATAGGCATACCATGAAATCCTTGTTAAATTTTCCTCTTACGCTCTGATGGATTCATTATCGGTTACCTATAGAGGAATGTAGTCCCACTCTATATAAAGTTAGAGGGTGCGTGGAAAATATTTATCAAAAAACATGTTCCATAAATCCTTTAATTACCACTCCTCAATGTCATCCATAGGCTTTATATTTTTTTCAATGTCCACCATTCATCATCTTCACCCTCCATATGAGAAGAAACTAGAAAAACCTTCTCTTTTTTAGAACATTGAAGGCTGTATAAGATCATTTAAATGGAGATGATCAATTTCTCATAAATTGTGGGATCAGATGATCCATTTAATGTACGAGGCCTTAGTATCATGATGAAATCTATTGTGAAGTTTTTTTTCTTAGGGGGACTAAATGTTCCTCTTTACACATGTTTCAATTCAAATAACGAGTTAACTGAAAGAGTATCACGACCAAACCTGCAATTCCATCTCCCATCACAATGAGCATCTCATTAGAATAGTTGTCACATTGATCTTCACATCAGTTTTTTGCATGAGTCCTACGTTTACCATCCATTGTCTAAAATAAAATAAAAGTTAGGGGTAATACATAATGGGTAATACAAGTACAAAACATATTACATATAAATGTCTTTTATTTCCTTAACTTATTAATTTATAAGATTAAATATATGTTATCTATAATTTACTTACCAACATATATTTTTAAGGGATTTTTTTAATTCCCTAAATAATGTTTCATACTATTCTTATGAATTTACCAATAAATAAACCTTAGTAGTTTCATAACTAAGCGTAATTCATGGTCCATTTTTTGTGTACTAGGATACCTCGGGTCAATATTGAAACACCTTGTTAGAGTCTTCACTCCTAGGTTCATCTATTCCAAAGACACCCCTACCTGATCATATCCAAAAATGGATTTATTTTATTGATAAACCACTTAGTAAAAAATAATAAAATTTAGGGATGTTTTTATTATACTTAGTCTTATCCACAAGTCTTTCACTAGTGTTTTATAATCGTAATCAAAAAAATAACTAAACCTATCCTCTGATACCAAATATAACAACCTTTTTATTATTACACACATAAACAAGATTTATTATATATAATATTCACTTGATTCAAAAAATAATTTTGTGTGTTCTTGTGTATTTTGGGATTAGGAACATTACATAACAACTTAAAACCAGAAACAGAACATCTATATTGAAAACTTCCTTTACATGACCACTATATTCCTTCGTACATAGCATTACATGGGATAACCTGATGACATGCATAAGAAAAAGGTGAGCTAAAATGCCCAGTAATGGAGTAAAAAATACATATCATGAATAATACAATACATGTTAGGTAATACAAATATCAATGGATCATAAGAGAAACATGAACATAAAGGTATCACATAACATGATTATCATAAAATTAAAATGTGTAAAGAACACTTAACAAGGTATTAGAATGATCCAAGGCTCATTGAAAATGGATCATGAGTAAAACCTCATTTCCCAAGAATTAGAATGAGTAGAAAGTCATTAAAATTGAGGTATCATGGTTCTAATATTTAACCAATGCATTGAAGATCAATCAGGGCACACCTTTATGAAACATTTCAGTTGATAAATAGGTGTTCTACATTGATCATATAACATGGATTCATTAAAAGTCATCATTTATTCCATGATAATGCAATGTTGAATTCATACATGAAACTGTATAATAAATAATTATATGTGAATATTGGTGAATACCCATGATAGAGAAATGAGAATGGTATTCACTACACAATGACTTTGAATTATAAAATCATGGTGCAATTTCGACAGCATAATGTCGTGATATAAGAATTAATAAAAATGGTTGATATGAGAGAAATGGGTGTCTCATCATGTTTACAAGAAATGGAATGTAATGGGGTCATATATATACATGTCCAAACATAGGTAATAAAACTTAGACTCATAATACAAAATTTTTTCATGATTGTAATTGTGGACAGAAAAATTTCTTTAGGAATTTTTTCATGGTAACAGGTGTACATGGGAGGAATTAATGAGAGATAAAGGGGTATGACGTCATTAAATCATTAGGTGGGATGTATGGTAGAGGTGTAAAATAATAACCCAACTTCTTTAATTGAAAATAGAATGGTATATAAACATAATGAAACAAGGAAAAAAATGAGAACGGAAGAAATCCATTACATAGAAGTGGGATCCCAACGGTTTGGTAGGGGATTGACAGAGGCTTCGTAGGAGCTTGGGGTGCCTTTGGATAATTATATATAGATTAGTGAAGTATTTGGTCGACCTCCAAAGTCTATGAAAGAATAAGAAGTGGTAGATTGGTTGAGTTTATATAAGAAAGGATAGGAAATGTTTTATTATTTTGGTTTTGGGCACCACTCATTAATCAAATCAAAACCTCAATATAACCCAATTTTTCCGCATGGTTTTTGTAAAAGGGGAGTGGAAAATTTATTTTATAAGGCCAATGGCCGAAAGTTTTAAAAAATTATGCTTTCGTATGTGCATGTGAGTCACACTCTCAAGGAAATCAATTTAAAAACTAAAAATGTTTTATAAGTGTTTGAGGGACTACTAAAGCATTGTAAATAAATCAAACAAACATAAAATCACATTATTTTTATGGTAAAACATATATTTTCTGAAAATAATCTATATAGTATTTTATTACATCACTATTTGGTCATTAAGATTTCGTAAAACAAATTATATATTTAAATATTATTTAATGATTAACCAAAATTTTGTATAACTGAAAAAATTATGAAAAATTCACTATGGGATAATATCAATGTTGTAATTCCAAAAATAATATTAATTTTATCTAAATAATTTTAAGAATATTTGAATTTTTTATTTTACTATAAAAACCTAGTTTATCCAAAATTCATGGCTTTTGTCAAAAATATATATTCAAACAATAATAAATATTGAAATTGTATTCAAAATAATTAAACAATAAATTAGATATAATACAAATTAATTTATTAATAATAGTTTATTAAAATATTATTTAATTCTAAAAATCCATTAATACATCAAAATAGATTTTATAATTGAATATTAACTAAAAATTTATTTATTTTTCTTTAAATAGAATTTAGTAAATAACAATAATAAAAAGAATGTATATTCTCGGGGAAAAAATGTACATAATCATATTGCTACGGTCTGGTTAAATAATCCCTTATAACACCCATAGAAGATATATGGGAATGGTGTGCGCTGGTGATAGACTATTGGGGTGGCACAAATAACATTGATCGCGTGGTAATCTCTATCAACTTCCACTTCTCTTGTAGGCAGTTCCGTTAGAGATTAAAGTGTTGAAGCTCATCTTGGTCTTACTCTATAGAAAAGCCCAATGAGTTAACCTCCGCTAAGATATCCATCAAATGGGCTTCATTAGGAGAAATTCTACTGATGAGGAGATCACTTCCTTTGTCAGAGTAAATTGGATTTGTTAATGCCTAATATTAATATTAATCTTATAATCACTATTTAACGGCTATATTAGCAACATTCATAACTCATAAGAGTATATTAAAATCAAAAGACATAAAACCAATGAAATTTATTTGTTATATAACCAATTAAAATAATAATAAATTTAACTATATCAAGAGTAATTTTCATTAATAAATATTTGGGTTTTTGTAGATATATTATTGTCAAATTGGTGAAATCATTCCAAAATAAGTTTCATATTTCTTTGAAGAACAAGTTTTTATTATTTTTTTATTATGAATTCCTTCTGGGACCAATGTCTTATCATTTGGTGATCCAGTTTTGGGGGAAAATCCAATCATTTTAGTAAAAATATAAAAGTATAGGGTTTTAAAATGTGTTATAAGTTCACGAGTAACCATATATTTATTTACATTAAGTCATTGTATAAATTAGATTTTGGGCATTAATGATTCATAGGTATGATATGGGAGATTCTAGATAGATCTTTATCATCATGAGTTTCAAATTTCCATGGATAATCATTTTATTAATTTAAAATATAATATTTTTTGTGGTTATATTAGATGGATTATGATGTTTAATAAAAAAAATTGCATCCCCTATGAGTATGATAGTAATTTAGTGGGGCACTATTAGGTTTTATGGTTAAAATATTGTATAACATGGGTTACACTATTATCTCACATGGTCACTCCATCCTTTTTGAGCCCATGTGAATGTGTATGTAACCTCCTTAGAGTCTACTGCATGGTTGGAACATGGTGTACCAACCCTTGAATCCCAACCATGCACATCCCCAGTTTCCCCTGATTGTGTTATTTTTAGACATATTGATTTCCAAGTTCTGTTAAATTGGTTTCCACTTATTGGAAAACATATTATAGGTTTTTTATGATGTTTTTATTTTATTTTAATGGTTTTTAGATGGGTCGTGTCACTCTTTTTTTGTGTAAGTGTATTTTTTGGGTAAAAATCTATTTTTTATAAAAGTATCATTTTTAAAATTTGATTCAATGGGTTGTTTGAGAAAAACTATATATTTTGTCCTTAAATTTTTAACAATGTTGTTTATTTAATTATTTTATTATGTATAATGATTTGAATGTAAAATGGGTTTTTCATATAATATATTACAATCAATTATAATTAGATTAGTAATTAATTTTATAAGATGATTGAATGTTTAAAAGGTTTCAATAATTTTTTAAATTGATTAATCTATGTTTCCAGAATGTTTAATTTTTTCAAAGTGGGATTTAGTTTTTTTCAACATTTTAATTGGAGGGATTTGTTTTTGATGACATTCCTTGTTGGATGTTGTAAATTTTAAAAATTAAATGTTTATTTTATATCATGGGAATGCTGGTTTTTGTATTGTTATGTATGTTATAATATTTTATACCTATTTTATAAGGAGACTATTTGATTTTTATTTTGATTCACTAATTGATGATGTTCATGTATTTTTTCATTTATCATATGCCACCAATATTGTACGAGAGAAAAAGTAGAATACAAATTATTGTTGACGATAAGCTTGGTGAATCATCTCATTTTATGAAATGAGTAATTTTATTTCATTCATATATGCCGACTCAGAATAATGTTTTGGTCATAGAACCATCTCTACTATTTCAACTTATTTGAGGATTCTAAAACCCATATAATCATTTTTTATATGATAATAATGTTTTGATTAAAGTGGTGGAATGGTTGGTTGGGAATGATAGATTCTTTAATTTACTCAGAACCCATAATTAATAATGGGTGAGATCCATTGTGAGACTACTTGTTTATCTAACTCTGCATAGATAAATTTCATGGTACCTTCTTTGTTTCATAAATTCATGTATTGGGAGTCCATCAATATGAAATTTTTCTACAGGTTTATTCCTATGTTCATAATGATACAAATATATTTTCTGTAATTGATCCTTCATTGGGGTGAACAAATAATGAATGAGTATTTTGACCACTTCTTAAAGTTGGTCATCTTACCTAGTAGAGATGGTTGTTCATTATTCTGAAAAGTATTATATCTTTTGAGGTGGTATTGAATTATGCATTGGTTTGTCTATTCCTTTATATTTCACAGAACCCTTTTAAAAGGTCACTGAGATATCTATTCTAGTGCAATCTAACGCGATTAGAATACCAAGGTGGGGTAATTCAATGATCCCATTAGATATACTTAATGGTAACATATATTTTATTGAGCGGATTCAGGATGGGCCTTATATAGCAGGGAATATCAGTATTCAAAATAGGAATAGAACCCTCATATTTTTTTTTCTCAGGGATCCATGTCACTCTTATACATCAGATTGTAAATCCCGAAGAGAATTTCCCCATTCGTTCCATTTAAGTCATATTCAAAAGTATTATAAGCTAAGTTATGAAAATAAGTATAAAGTGTGATATGTTTATGGATAATAGATTTCTTTGAGAAATTTTTTTGATTAATGGGGATTATATTTATCTTTTTTATTTTTTGTGTTTGTATATATTTTAATATTGTGGTATTTTTTTGTGAATGGTTTTGAATGATGAATTGTATTGTGCCTTTTTCATTGTGTTAATTTCCATCATGGTTTATCATCTTGTGATGGTTGGTTATGGTGAGATTTTATGTACTTTGTATTTAGGTATAGGTAATGGTTTTGGGTCAGTATTTGGGTGTCTTTTGAGGTTGAATCACTGGTAAGGATTTTATTCTTGGTGGTTTTTTCATTATAATACTATTAATTCTATGTCTGATTGTGACTCATCCATTCACTATATGATATATTTATATTATCTATCCCATGGTTATAACTCATGTAATTCATTGAGTTGGTTATTTATTACTTTTTTGTAGGATGCATTTATAGTAATATGGTTGATTTATTTTTAGGGTTGATCATATGTTATTAAGATGTAGGTCCCCATGGTCACCTATAGATCCACTATTTTAGATGAATTATAAATCATGGGGAGACCATGAAATATTATGATATTTCTAGAGATGTATAATGATTGATTTTAGCTATTATTTGACTATTTATATAATAAATATTGGTTGGGTATTCCATAGTGGTTGTTTCAGGTGAATTTGGGGAATTTTGGAATCTCCTGGTGCTAACATTGTTTGGCACAATGTTAGGTAAAACCATGCTATTTTCCCCATGAATTTGTGTACCTCTTTTTTGGATCCATATGAGGGGATAATGGTATTACCAAACCATGAGGTCTCCCTCTCCAACCTCTAAAACCTATTACATTTGGGGTGTTAATAGTTGGTGAATGTTTTTTAAAATTGTACTCCCACCAAGGAGAAGCCACACAACCCCTATTTATGGGTAGAAAATTAGTGTGCCTAGTTTGGGAAACCATTCACCCTATGTAGGAAACCTAGTGTTTCGGAAATTAAATCCCCATTTTTTTATTTTAAAATTCCTAAATCCCATTTTAATAGTCCCAAAAACCCCATTTTGGCCTACCCTAAATTACATCATATTTGGAGGCCCTCAGTGGATTCTAAGGATCCTTAAACAACATTCTAGAAGGTTTGAAGATTTCGTTGAATGATAACTCCCCTATGATATGAAATACTTTCCCCATTTAGTTTCCAATCTATCTCGCATATCCTCCGTGATGAAGATGGGTGATTTTTCATCCATTGGAATTTGTTTTAGATGTAGGTTTTAATGGGTCTTGTTTCATTTGATCTTGGTCTTAGCTATTTATCCATGAGATTTTTTATTATAAATATTTTGATTATTCCTCCTCAAGTAGATGGTTATGATTTGGTGATTTTTCTTCAATGATCATGATGTAGGTGGTCTAATTGATAATTCCCATATTGATCATTATTATCAAGTCTGTAAAATCATTCTATTTTATTTCAACCTTGTGAATTGAAATAAAATTTAATATAATGATTTTAATTATTTGAAATTGGGAAACCCTTCACTGATCTTGTCGTACTTGTTGTAAATTATGAAACTATATTTAATAGAGATCCATGGGATATAACAATATATTCAAATGATCATTACTGAAATTTGAAAAGAAAAGGATGAAATATTGTAATTGAATTAAATCCTTCTTTCTCATTGATAATGGTAATTGAAGTGGTTGATTGATAAAACCTTAAAGGATTAATGGAATAACTGATTAACTGATGATTAATGTATTAATGTATAATTATGATATTATTCAATGTGATTAATGTAAATAAGGATTACTATTCATGAGAAATTAAATTGTTCTTTGTGATGGTATTGATTGAAAAAAAATTAATAATGTATAATGTTTATATGAATATGATATATGTGATATATATGATTGATTGATAAATTGAGTGTGGGTTATGGAATAATTCTCCAAATAACCATTGTGTTTCAAAATAATGTGTCAGACCCCCATTCTTGCATTTGAATAATAAAAAATAAGAAATGACTGATGCTCTAAATACACATAGGGTGTTGGACATGGAATGATTCTATAAGTAGAAATGGTATAATTGAATATTGCATTAGGCTTCAAACACATTTTTACATGGATTTATGTTCCATCATACTGGAAATGAAATTATAAATGAATGGATAATGAATTCACATGACATAATTAATATTCATGACCCTGTGATTTATGGTTTAGACTATGGATTATTTTAAAGTAGGTATGGTGGGTTCTGTTAAAAAATAATTTAAGGTGAAACCTATTTATTTCGACTGTTATGTATATAATTCATTATACAACTGCATGTAATTATATACAGTATAATTTATTTTATATACCACTCTTTTATAGACTTATGAGTTGTAGTCACACCCTAGTCAGGCTTCCTGATTAGTACCCTAATAAGAATTCTATTGAGAGGATATGATAATAGAAATAGCCCTATGTTAGATTTCTATGATGGTATTAGGGATGGAGCATGGATAAGGGAACCAAACATGATTTCGAGACCCGATTAGGATTTGTCTTATTAAAGTATTTTGGGTTTTTATTAGACACATGATAGTTATATGGAACAAAATATCTACATCATTTTTTTGATGTAATTTTCCTATTTTGTTTTTGTCATGTGAAAATGGTTCTAATGGTTATTTTTTGTTATTTGTTTTTTATTATTTATTGATTTCCATTATTGTTCATATATTATAAAGTGATTATAATCTAAAAATGTTACATAACAGAACCTCACTACTTGTCAGAGTACTCTCAAGAAAGGGGAGGCTTGCATCAGGTCTCGTTATGATTTAGCTTGGGGAAATGACATGTGGAACCTTGGTCAGGATGTCACAAAGTGTCACGAAAGGATTGTTTTCCTTTTTATTTATATTATTATTATGTAAAGGTAGAATTGAGAATTGGATGAGTTGGGCATTGGTCAGGGGCATGTGTATGGGAGTAGTTAACCCATGTGCATGTAAAAACAAAAATACTCTAGTTAAGATTGATGTTGATGATGTTTTCTATTTTATTTCAATGTCATTTTACCTTGTGTGGTGAACTTTTGTGTGATGTTATTAATTTCAAAAATTTTCCTTGTGGTCCATCTTGGAATGGGAGTTGTAGAACCCCTAGATTGAGGTATGTATCCTTTTTATTAATTTTATATGTTTCTAAAGTGCATGAGTTGAGTTTGGAGGTTGTTGGGAGAGTTTGGAATGGTTTTGACTAAGTTTGGAGGCTTTTCTAAGAATGAACAGTTTGAGCACAGTTTGGAGAAATCCTGCAGGTTCTCTAAAAATAGTGAAAGGGGAGACAATAGGCTTCGCATGTTCTACAGATGGTTTTCCAAACCATGTGAGGAAACCATGAAGACACCTCCGTTTGAGGTAGTTTCATGCGTATGGTTAGCGAATGGTTTTCTAAACCATACGGGCTGACAGAGCAGCCTCTTAAAATTAGGGTTTTTAAATCCACGCTCCCTCGGGCATGCCATATTTCATTCCAAACATCTTCACACTCGATCCTCACTCAGGATTTTCGGTTCTCAAGTGTTTGAGGGGCTCACCCACTTGTTTTAGACGTGATTTTAAGGAATTTAAATGTGGTTTCAAGGTGGTCTCTCAAAGTAAAGTCTCTCCTCTTAGCTTCTTTGGTTTATCTCTAGATCTATATCTCTCATATTTTGGAATTCTAGACCTACAGACATTGATTGTAGATCCTGGGATGTGGTTCCCTAGGATGTTGATTTTACAGCTTGTGGATGTTAGGGAAGGAGATATATGGTGGTTTTTGTGGTGTGTTTACCAGATTTGTGGTGCCGTAGTTCTTGGGTCATTTTCGACAAAACCCTAATGGTAGGTGGCTTCTCTCTTGACTCCACATGGTTAGAACAAGTAGTTTTGGTTACAATTAAATTTTTTTATTATAATTAATTGTGATAATTATTTAATAATATTATTGGTATTATATTTGGTTATGATTTGGGGGATTTTTGGGAAAATATGTTATTGTTGAAAAATGGGGATTTGTTGTGAAATTAGAAAATGATGATTTTAAAATCCTGAGTGGATGATTATAAGAAATGCTCTCTAAAATATATTTTTCAATAGAGATATTGTTTATATAAATGTACTTGTGAATGGAAAGATAGTTAAGGGGTGTTTTCCATAAATGGGTGATTTATTGAAGTGAATTGGAATGTGTTAGAAATGGTGGTATGCTTATTGTGCGGCCTTGGTGCTTTGTGAGTTTTGGTTGATTGATTGTTATTTCATGTATTTATTGTGTGGAAGTGGGAATGAATTCCCACTATAAAAGGTGATGGATAGTGGTCTGAAAAACTACCATTAGATAAGTGGTACAGAATTCTCGCTATAAAATGTTGTGGATATTGGTAAAAAAAACCACCATTATGGGAAGTGGTCGGAATGTACCGTTGTTTGATAATGTGGTGAATGGGATGGATGGAAGTCCCACCGTAATAGTTTCTTTGTTGTGCGAAGATTTTCAAAAATGGAATTTTTGTGCTAATGTTTGACAGGGATATTGCTTGTGGCATTTTTTTCATTCCTTTTTTAAGGGATTGATAAAAAGTATTTGGATTGTTGTAAGTTGTTGAACTACTAAATTTTTTATATAAACATTTTTATATAAATGGGATAATGGTTTTTATCATATTTGTGTGTGTAGGGAAGCCATTTGGGGAAACAATACTGTGTGTTAGTGCTCAACCTCTACATTGGAACCTTTTAACTTTTTTAGATGTCATATTCTGGGTGACGGCTAAAGGTAAAGCATCTCATTGGTAGTGGTTTGCAATGATTCTTGGGAGATGTGATGGTTCATGGATCATAGATCTTGGAGTGGAGTTTTGGAGTGTGTCTTGGTTTATTTTCAGTCTTTTGTTTAGTCTTCTGCATAATACATTGATATTGTGTTTTGTTGTATTTGTATTTAGGTTGTTTTGTGAAGAACATGGTTGATTTTGGTAATGTATGGGTTAGGCTATTTTTTCAACATGGATCATGTAGTTTGTTGATATTGTATTGTTTGGTTGTACGGTTATATCATAAGGGAAAATGGTTCCCCAATTTATTCTTGTATCCCCCAACTTTTACATCCAGCCTTTTTCACCTTGGGAACATTGCTTATGGCAAAGGTTCATTCATCCTCTCTATCAAGCCAATGGGATGGTGTGGGATTTTACAAGTGGAATATTTTTGTTCAGTCATTGTCTTTTAAGGGAGAGTAGTTGTTCGATCCATGGTGTTGATCATTGGACATGGTGTAGACATTTGTTCTTGGCCAATTCCTTGAGTCGGGACGGATGCAAGGCATATGATTTTCAGAACATTGAGTGTATAGCATAAAAAGAGGTATCTAACACTTTTAGGGATAACATCATGTTACCTGGGTGTTGGGTACATAAGTGTTAAAAACACATATAGGAATTGGATATCTCATTGTTAGTGGTGTAGCTAATAAGATGAGCATTGCATGCCTGGTAGAAATGATTTCCCACTAGGATTTGTATTTCATTTGGGTATAATGATTTATGGTGTGGTATGAATGATTTGATTTTGAAAAATTCTGAATGAGGATTCAAAACGGAAGGGTTTGGCCATTTAAATTATATTTTTAAATTAGTTGATTTTCAATACATTTGGGAATATTAATTAAATGTGCAATGTGGGAAATGTGAAACTGTGGAAATCCTGGTTGTGATTGTTGTTATGTAATTGAAATTAAAATTATAAGACTTTGGTTTCTAGGGAGTGAGTCTTATCATGGTTAGTATGTTGATAGAGATGGAACCAGGTAGGAATCGAAGAGACCAATCAGAAGATGTTACTAAAAATGTGGTTTCACTTGAGCCCTAGGTGAACTAGTGTTTGGCCCAAAGCATCATTCAAGATTTTCAAATAGTGCATTTTGGACTGCAACCAGATACCCCAATTTTGATATCTATCAAAATCAGAAATCAATGTAATGAATGTATGATTTTCATCAAGAGAGGATGTGTGAACCCTAAAAGTAAGAGAAAGATCCATATAGAAAAAATTTCTCACCGACATATAGCACATCAAAATCAGACCACAAAATTGCTAAAACATCCTATGAGAACTATGTGTAAGCTCAGATATTTTCAGTGTGGCTTTACAAGCCACATCATGCAGGATTCTGAGGTACAACCTAGAGAATGACATAACATCAAGTATATGGGGCATCTTCAGCACAATTTTTGTAGTGCATTGAGGACAGGTGTTTGTGAAACTCTTACGAAAGGTAAGTGTCAGTGGGATAAAAAAGAGAAAATCATGGAAAGAACACATCATCGTAGTGTTGAGAATGTTGTGTTGGGTGATCATTCGGTAACATCTAGAGTGTAAGATGTAGTTCCTTAAATTTCTACGTTTGTGCGAGCATTTTTTTGATACGGGTGCTTCCTATTTTTTTCATACTTGTCACTTTGTTGATCTGATGGGTTTACATGTGGAGATGATACTATCGATTTTGAACCTTCATAATCCTCTAGGTCATAGAGTGTCGAGTCTTCCTATGTCGATTGTATATTTTTGTTGTGCACGAAATTGAATTGATGTGCGAATTCTCAGTGCATGATATAGATTCTTATGACATAATTTTGGGAGCAGATTGGATGATATTGTTGAAGGCCCACATCAATTTCTATGTGAAAACAGGTAGTTCTGTGAAAGAGTTTGTAGTTAGACATCTCTTTAGAGGTGAGAAAAGTAAAATTCGTGGTGCAACAGATCTGTTGGCACCAACTATTGGAATAATCTCATATCAGTTAGAGTCTTTTCCATTGGAATCAGTGGAAGGTGATGACAATATTGTTCTTCCGACAGTTGTGGATCAGTTTATGGATGTTTTTTCATAATATTTCATAGTGATTCCACCGGTGAGAGAGGTGGGTTTTATGACTGATCTCCATCTGGGTACCAATACTATCTCACTTACTTCTTACTGATTGGTAGCATCTGAATTTTGGGAATCAAAGGTATTGATTGAAGAGTCAAAAAATAATGGCTTCTTCCAGCTCAGCATGTCTCTATGGGCAGCACTAGTATGTATGTTAAAACGTCGGATTAAACCCTAAAGCTCTGTGTTGATCATCGTAGACTTAATTAGCTTACAATAGTGAACCGATATACACTTCCAAGCATTGATGATTTGTTCAACCATTTGAGGTGATCGTAGTGGTTCTCGATGATTGACATGAGTTTAGGATATCAGCCATTGTGGGTGAGGAAGGAGGATAACATGAAAACAGCTTTCCGGGGACCATCATTTGTATGCCAGATTATAAAAGTGTGACTTTTGTGGTATTTTTTGATGAAATAATGGTGTACTTGAGGAATAAATTGGAGCATGAGTACCACATGGTGATAGTGTTGGGGATCTTAGGGGATCATCACTTTTATGCCATATTGTCAAAGTTTGAATTTTGGATAGATGTGGATCGTTTCCTTGGACATATTATTTCTGATAACGGGGTTTCAGTTGATCTGGAAAATATAGAAGTTGTTATCTCATGGTAACCACCAAATAATGTTTTTGAGATACAGAGCTTCCATGGTCTAGATGGGTATTATCAATATTTTGTTCATGATTTTTCATGATGGGATTCACTGATAACAACTTTGAAAAGGAATATTATCCCATTTCAAAGGGATGAAAAGATCCATAAATTCTTTGTAGAGTTAAAGGGTCACCTTGCATCAGCACCAATATTGATTATTCCAGAACCACGGAATGGGTAAATGTTGTATTGTGACGCATCAGGATCAGGGTTGTGGGGTGTTCTCATTCAAGGATATATTGTGGTTTCCTATGTCTCACAGAAGATGAGGTTGCATGAGAAGAACTACCCAACACATGATTTGGAGTTGGCAGCAGTGGTTCATTCTTTAAAAATGTGGGAACATTATCTATTAGGTTATAAATTTATAGTTTTTACTCATCACAAGAGAATAAATCATTTATTTTTAGAAATATATTTGAACTAGAGATAAAGGAGATGGATGGTATATCTCTAGATGTTTGAATTAGACATAATGTACACACTGAGTAAAGGATATTCAGTGGAAGATTTATTAAATAGGAAATCAGATGATCAAGTGGTGAAGCAGGTTTCAGATCAGTGGTAGTTGATGTCGGTCATTGCCGACATGAGTTTTTAATGTAAGGATTGGGGTGTCAGAGTGGTCTTCTTTATGGATTTTTTGGTTCCTGAAATCGATAGTTTGGTTAAAGTGTTAAATTAATTTGATTCCAATTGTATGACGATGACGCTACAACTCAATGATGGGGAGACCATTGAGGCCTATGAACTGAAAGGGAATTTAGTCTTGTGTTTTCAGAATTGAATGGTGGTACTGGTGGCTTTTCAGGAGGAACTTCTCTGGGACAATCATCATTCCAGGTGGGTTTTCCATCATAGAATTCATGAAAATGTATAAGGCATTGAAGGTGAATTTTTGGTGTGATGGGATGAGAAGTTATGTTGTAGGGTTTGTCTCAAGATGCTTAACTTTTCACCAAGTAAAGGAAGATCATCAGAGGCCAGCAGATAGGTTTTGTTCATTACCTATCCCAATGTGGAAATGGGATCACGTTACAATGGATTTCCTGACGGGTCTCCCAAAAATGTTCCGTAAGCATGATTTCATATGTGTGATTTTTGATCAGCTCACAAATTCATCCCATTTCATCCCGAATAGTGAATATCATACAGTGCAGGATCTGTCCAAAATCAACATCTATGAGGTGTTAATGTGGGATGGTGTTCTAGTTTCTATTTAATCATATAGAGATCTGAGCTCCACATCTTGTTTTTAAAAATCCTTGTAGAAAACCCTTATGACACAGTTGATGATGAGCACAACGTATCATCCTCAAGAGGACGACCAGTCTGAGAGAATGATACAAACCTTGGAGGATATGTTAAGGTCTTGTGTGATGGATTTTGGTGGCTCATGGGAGGATCACTTATATTTGTTGGAGTTATCCAATAATAACAGTTTTCAGGCTCAAATACATACGGATCTGTTTGAGGATTTATATTGGAGTTTGGTCATTATCTACTATGATGGGTTGAAATAGGCGAGACTTTGATGATCAGATAGAGACATGTATGAGAGATTGTGGATAATGTAAAGTTAATTAGGATGAGGATGGAGATGTATCAAAGTCATCATAAATCATATGCTGACCATCGTCGATGACTGTTGTCATTCGGAGTGGGTGATCATATGTTTTTGAGAATCTTCTCTAGGTTGTGACATCATCAGTAATAGAAGAAAGGTATGTTATCTCTAAGGTATATTGGTCCTTTTTAGATATTTGAGTGGATTGTAGAGGTTCCTTATAGTTTGGAATTTCCACCATGGTTTATTACTATACACAATGTGTTTCATGTGTTGCAATTGAATAGGTATCAGTCGGACCATTATCATGTGATTCATTGGGATCATGTGGAGCTAGAACTGAATGCTTCCTTCGTGCATATTCCAATGAGGATTGTGGATTGGAAATAGAATGTATTTCATGGTAAAAGCAATAGTATAGTTTGAGTTTTGTAGCAGCATGGTCTGATTAAATAGGAGACATGGGAGTGGGGGAAAGAGATGGATGAGCAATTACCTGAGGTTTTTCAGCAAAGTAGTGGTTCCATACATTCTCTGGATGGATATTCTAATGGTGGGGAGAATGTAGAACCCCTCAGTTTGAGGTATATAGCCTTTTTTATGATTTTATAACTTTTTAAAGTGCATGAGATGAGTTGGGAAGTGGTTGGGAGAGATTGGAATGGTTTGGAATAAGTTTGGAGGCTTTTCTAATCGCGCACAGCTTGTGCACGGTTAAAAGAAACTGTGCGGGTTCTCCAAGAAATAATGCATGGGGAGAGAGTAGGCTTCAAATTTCCTACACCCAGTTTTCCAAATTGTACAAGGCAACTGTGTGGACCCCTTCTCTCTAAGAAGTGGCATGCACATGTTTAACTTATGGTTTTCCAAACCGTGCAGGCTACTCATGCAGCAACATAATATTAGGATTTTTAAATATGGACTTTCTCATGGGTTCTTCATTTTATTCCAAACATCCTATCACACAATCCCAACATGTTATTTTAGGTTCTAAAGAGTTCGGGGGCTCTCCAACTCGTTTTGTAAGCAATTCGGTGGTTTTAAAGGTGTTTTCTCCCGAGTAAGTCTCTCCTCTTGAATTATTTGGTTTCTCTCTCAATCTACATCTCCCTCTCTCTCAGTTTGCTTGATCTACACCTGTTCTGTGTCTATCTATGGTTTTGGTTTCCCTGTATGTATATTTTAAGGCTTTTGGATGTTAGGTATGGAGATCTGTAGTGTTTTTTGTTGTGTGTTCACTAGATTTGTGGTGCGGTTTTTCGTGGGACATTTTCACTAGACCCATAAGGTAGGTGGCTACGCTCATGACTCCGCATGGTTATAACTGGTCATTTTGATACACTTACATAGTTTTTCATAAAAGTAATTGTGAAAATGAAGTCTCAATATTGTTGGATATACATTTGATAATGATTTAGGGTATTTTTTTGGAAATGATTTATTCTTTCAAAAAGGGGATTTGTTGTGAAATTTTAAAATGTTGATTTTAAAATTATGGGGGGATGATTATAAAAAATGTTTTCTGAAATATGTATTCCAATAAAGTTGTTTATTATGGAAATGTGTTTGGGAATGTCACTTTAGTTAAAGGGGGTTTTCAATAAATGAGTGATTTATTGAAGTGGATTATCATGTGTTTGAAATGGTTGTGTGCTTTTTGTGCGGCCTTGGTACTTTGTGATTGTTGGTTTATTGAGTGTTATGTATTGTGTTAGTTGTTTGGAAGTGGGAGTGAAGTTTCACTATAAAAGGTGATGGATAGTGGTAGCAAGAACCACTATTAGAGAAGTGGGTGATAATTCTCACTATAAATGTTGATATATAGTGGTTAGAATAACTACTATTAAGGGTAGTGGTCGGGTAGTACCGCTCAATTAGAATGGGGTGAATAGGATGGGAGGATGACCCTATATAATGGTTTCTCTATTGTGTGTTTCTTTGAGAAGTTGGTGTAGTTGTCCTAATGTGTGCTGTGGATATTTCTTGTGGCATGTTTTTGGATTTCCTTTATTTTTCATAGCTTGATAAATAGTGTTTGGATTTTTTTATGTTTTTGAACTTCTGAAAGTTTTATATAAATTTCATAATATATATGTGCTAATATTTTTATCATAGTGGCATGTTTAGGAGAATCATTTGGTGAAAAAATAGTAAATTAGTAATCAACCCCTACTTTGGCACCTTGGTGCTTTTGTAGATTTCATATTCTGGGACACATGTAAAGGTAAAGCATCTCATTGCTAGTGGTTTAGAGTAATGCGTTGGAGAGGTGATGGTGCACGGAGTATGGACCTTTGTGTGGAGTTGGGGAGTGTCTCTTTGTTAATTTTGGGTCTGTTGTCGAGTCTTCCAAATGATACATTGATAATGTGTTTGGGTTTATTGGTGTTTGGGTTTTATTGTGAACAACATGATTTTCTTTAGGTAATATATGTGTTAGGTAGTTTTGTCGAAATAGATCATGTATTTTAGTGAAAGTGGATGGTTGGGTTGGTTGGTTATATCTTAAAGTAAAATCATTCCCCAATAAATTCTCAAAGCCCTTAGTATTTATTTCCCGCCTTTGGCACATTGGGAACATCTCTTATGGCCTAGTGTCATTCCTCTTCCATCTCATTCCAATGATTTGGGGAGGTATGTTACATGAGTTGAGTATACATGTACTATTCTAGAAACTCGTGATTTTCTGTGCAAGAATTAGTTTAGGGATGCATAGAATTGTAGTTTATGAGTGAGTTGTCTAAATGAAAACAGTTTTATTTATTTTAGTAATTTACTATAAAATTGTTCCTAATTAAAAATTGATAATTATAAATGAATCTAAATGAATTATTTTTAAATATGATAAAAAAAATTTCTAGTGAAAAACATGACATATAATTATTTTTTACCCTATATTAGCAATGCCTCTAGTGGGGGATGGTTGAAGATAGTTATAATGCATCAGTTATGACCATGAGGTAGAGTATGGATGATGAATTTTTATAGACTTATGTGAATTCATATTAGGTTATTATCTGAATGATGTGATATGAGTCCAATGAAATTTGTTTTTCATTTGTAGAGACATACCACCTTAATGATTTTTGTAGACATGAAATCAAGAGTACATGGCTAGAATTTATCATCCAGTAGTGGAACTAGATGCCACAATAGATATAGGTAAATGATCCATAGATAAGATCCATGATAACATTCATCTTGATATAATTTTCACACATAGAGACCTAGGGAGGTTTGTGCAGAATATGTCTGACCTAACATTGGAGTTCAACATTCGTCACCCAGTGAATTTTAACAATGAAGGTAGTCCTAAAGTATCTGTGTTCTAAAATGATTCTATCAGGAAAATCACCGACCATTTTGAGACTCCTGAGTAGAGGAGAGTCAAATTGAATATTTATATGTTGCATAGATTAGAGAAGTACTAGATGCATATTCAGAAACATGATGAGAAGCTAGAGGACATTGTATGAATGACATCCAAGAAATGTTTATTGAACATGTAATGTCTCTTAATTTATGATAATTTTTTATAATTATGGGAAATTATATTGAGATCTCACGATTTGACGAAACATTGATATAAAATTTCACCTCTCTGGGAGGAGGTAGACTTTGAACAACATCAGGGAAAACATCAGCGTACTGGTCCACCACTACAGGATAGCTTAGACTCTCATCATCTACCTTTCCCGGGGTAAGGATAGCCAACTAATATGTGATTTGTTGTAACCTCATCCATGTAAGTCCATACTATGCTTTAATGTTTCCCTTATCTCTAATGAAGGAAAACCTAGTCCCATCCTCATGGACACAACTCACATTGCGCATAATACAATAGATATGATAATTGACTGTAGATAGCCAATCCATGCCGAAGATGATGTTGTAAGTCCTCAATACCTCTACTAGACACTCCCAGCAGAGGACCTCACCTCCTAGAGTAAGATCACGCTACTGGAACCAGTGTATAATCATTGAATATTATCCCATAGTAGTCTCTAGATGTGCGGATCAATCCAAAGGCCCCACCAGAATCTTCGGGCTCCGAATGAGTGTCATGGAGATAAAAGGGTGACTAACACCTATGTCTATAAGTACAACAACTAGGGTGAGGTAGACACAGATCATACCTTGTATCATCTAAGGAGTTTCATGGTCATATGCCTCAGTAGCCTAGAGTTGAGCTTGTCCATGTCCACCTGCTCCCCATGGTCGGGGTGGACAACCTAGAGGTGGTGGCAGTAGAACCCCGAATTGCCACCCACCGCTTGTGGCACGACCAGGTCCTCTACCACTTCTGCCTCCATCCTCAAGACCTCCTCCATCGAATCTTCACCTATTTCAAGGCGTTCCATTGATTTTATAATGGTGATATGTTTGGTGGGTCAGGCAGTCATGATCCATGTGACCCTGCATGTTGCGCGAGTAACACTACATGCTCCTCACCTATCCTGATCTATCTCGAGAACCTCAAACAACCGACCATGTATCATGCGGTCGTCCACCTGTAGGTCTGGTTCTTTTGGACATCTGAGTCATATTTCCGCTGCTAACTACAGATGACTCTACTACATAATTTTTGGTGTTGGGACTCATTGTCGGTGACTTCTCAGCAAGGAAGCTGTCCACTAAGTGTGCTCACTCTAACACCCTCGCATGCATCGGGATGCTGAGGGAAATCATAAAATCTCTAATATCATGTTTATTACCCTAATCGAAGGTCTGGTCCTTGAAGAAACGGTCTCGCACCATGTTAGTGGAGTAGCATGAAAGGTTGGTGAACCTCACTAAAAACTGAGCAACGGTCCTACTGTCATGCTTCAAGCAGAGATTCCCCAGTATACGCACTGAGTGTATGGTCGTTGGGATGAACTCTACCCTGAAAATGCTCTCAAAGTCTGCCCAAATGAGATTGACTCCATCGTGAACCTGGAGAATCTTGCTCCACCATCATCCCACTACAACCTAAAAAGGCTGGCATAAAGGATCAAGATGGTATCACCTGGTATCCTTACCTGTTGAAAAACAATAACAATGACCTCCATCCAGTCCTCAACCTCGTGTGGATTTGTCTCGCCTTGGAATCCTCGTGGCCTATAGAACTGAATGTCACACAATGTGCTCAATTGGTGTGCTCCCTCTAATGCTGGGGCTAGTGGAATCATCTTCCCAACTGGTAGTTGTGCTGCTGGTATACCATCCGATGGTACAAGTACCGTAAGGGCACTACACAAAAGCCTCATCGCTTAGTGGGATGTCATCACGTACTATACCTAGAACCCTGGCTGGCTGTCTGCAGGGAGGCATCCAGAAAAAAACAGGTGTGCCACAGTCATTAAGTTATACCTGGTGAGCTGACACCAAGTGATCATAATAAAAACTTTTCAAAAACATCCACACAATCAGTGTTTTCATGCACTATCTCTGAAATAAGAATTTAGGGTCCTAGTTTATGGATATGTCTACCACCGCACCAAAACTGGTTCCCCAAGTTGAAAACCATACTCATCAAAATTATCACTATTTACCACACAGAAAAGATCAGAGTCCTAGTTCTTCAGTATAACCGAACTCCACTTATACCAATTTTTCACGACCCATCCCACGGGGCCCATGTTGTGACTACCCCAATCCCTCCTTCCATAGGCCAGGGGCTAGCGACTAGTACAAGAAATCCATTTACCTAAAACCGGGAAAAAATTTCCTTTAATCCTGTAAACTCACACACAAAAAAAACACAGAAAGATAAAAGAATAAAGTAAACTATAATGTGAATAGGATGTTTACAGTAATAATGGGTCGGAATTCAAGCCAAACTAGAACGTACAAGTAAAACTGAAAATAGCTTATGTGAACAATCGCCAAAAATCCAACGTGAATGGTATGTACATCTCTCGAACGGTCGTCTATGTTGATTGTCTCATGAAATTACCACCTCTAAGAAGCCTCAAGTCCTGGTACCCTCAACCTCAATTAGCGTTGTTCATCATCTGCACATGACACAGCATGGTGCGGGTGAAGCCCGGGCAGGGGTGAGTATAATGATACTCAATAGGGACCCTGATAACCCCTAAGGTCTCTTTGAACCCAAAAAGGATAAACAACAAAGCATGAAGACAATAGTCAACCCCACATATGTATACGACCACACATATACCTATGTTATCATGTATACCCATCTCATTCATGAGGAAACACAAGGCCCAACTCTCTATCCAAATGCACAACTGTTCCACGAAAGAATGAATACCACTAATGTAACACCAAAAAGATAAGTACCACAAATGAAAAACCATACCTAAGAATACCACAAAGGTATCACCACTAAGTTATGTACCACAATGGTATGACACACACAAAAATACCACTAAAGTATCCACATGAAGGTGAGTACCTAAATGGTATGCCACACAAAAGAATAGAACTAAGGAATCACCATGAAGGTAAGTACCACAAAATTAAACCACATATAAAAATATCACAAATTTAATGACTCATCTCACACTAGGAATAAATTGTGTACGGAAGTATAGATAATTAGTCTTAAGCTAGATCATCTTACTTCGTCGAGATGCTCTATTTTTGACCCATAGATGATCAAAGATAACTAAAAGAAGATCTGTAGATGACAAATAGTAGATGTGAAGATGAAACACACATGATCGGTATACTCTAACCCACACAGGATTGTTGAGCGCTGACCACACAAGATCGTCGAGCGTTGACCCACACATAATCTAATGATTCTTCAAGTACATCTAGCCTCTGGGTTCCCGCACTAAGCATGATTGATTTCGGGAGGTTCCACTTCTCATGCCATAAGTCAATAGTTCAACTACCAGAAAGTCCTATGAAGAAGTAAACCAATGGTCCGCCATGTCATAAGGGACCAAACCCTAATAATGGGGCATCAATCAGACGTCCAATATGTATGTTATTAGTGTTTCTATTCCATGTGTCCGGTTGGATTTGGGTTCAATCCAACTTGGATGTATTCCATCATTATCCAAAACTGAAGTGAAGTATACCAAATGGACCATCTCGATCTAAGGATTCCTGTGTTGTATGTGGTTCTTCAAATAGTTGTTGGGTTCTATAGAAATGGGTCTTTATGTGTTTCTAGCCATGGGACTAGTCTGACGCGGTCGGACCTACCTCATGCGACACAATATGACTCCGACATAGACAGGCTAGGCCGAGGTCCGGCCCAGCCAACGAGTGGGCAGCTCGGCCCATGAGGGGGTGGATCGACCGGTGGGGGGGCGACCCATACCATAATGTGGCATCCCGACCCGCGATGGTTTGCCCGACCCACTATGGGAGGCCCCGACCTCGATGGATGACCTGACCCAGGATGGGGGCCCGACTTATGATGTGGCGGCCAAACACACGGTGGCCAAGCGGCCCGGCCAATGGTGGGAAACTCGTTGCACAGCGCAGTCCACCCGAGCTCGCATAGAAGGGGAGCACTCCCCCCCCCCTTCATTTTGGAACACCATGTGGCAACGCCATTTGGTGTTGCAAAGTCACCCAAAAAAGCCCAGACCCTCCCGTTGATCCGTTACGGCATAGCAGTGCACTGACCGGCTCTCCTCCCAGTGGCGCGATGGTGCTACTATCCACTCGCGACTGGTTGGATGATGGCTGCCCTCTAGTGCAATGCCGCTGCTAAGTAGTCAGGACATCCTGATCCACCAATGGCAAGGACGCATGCCGCCCTAACTCATGTCGCTGGCCAGCGTGCCAGCCGCTATCCTTCCCCTGCCACAGCAGATGGTCCAAGACCTACTTTAGTACCGGTGGGGTGGGCACGCGCCACCCCACTTCCACATGGCCGGTCGGGTGCTGGCCTCCACCTTCCACCACCATGGTCGACGGGCCGCGATCTCATTTAGTGGCGTAGTTGGATCGCCACCATCATCACTTCCCACAAATAACAAGTGAATAATAAATATGTAGAGGGATCATGCAATGTATGTTTGGCCCTCTCCCTCCACATTTGACCGATAGCATGGAGTTTTGAGAAGAATGTTTCAACATCAAACCACAAAGAACAAACATAAACACACCACTAAATATTTCCATCCTAATAACCAAACCATCCATCCATTTCTGACATTATAGAACAACTCTTAATTTATTTTGTCACTTCACGGACATCTAACACAATGAAACTACCTACTCACTGCACTAAAAGAATGACCACCAAACCATATTCACCACATACCAGAACCAAAAATCACCATCCCATAATCACGATAACACATCACAACACAACATGATAATTTTATAGATTTATAATGGGTCATTTATCACATTTCACTAAAATTTACGAATGTTATCACACAATCCCTAATATTAGGGAAAAATTTTCATTAGGCTACTATAACTAGTTAATTTATTACTATTTTAGGGTTACATCAAAATAATACCAACCAAATGATCATTCATATCTCATTTTTACAACACATTCATATCCCATAACAACCACAATTTTTAGTGGGGAATCAATCCAATATATTCCACAATATCAAAAATAAAATCAAATATGTAAAATCATGAAAATAAAAACCCATTTACTTAATTCAAATCAGTTTTACTAATTATTCATTTTATATTAATAAGAAATAACCACAATCCATATATAAAAAAAGTAAACCCCTCCCACATCATACACAATAAAGATGAATGAGGGATTCCCTACCTCAATGAAGCATTCCAACTTGCTACGCAGCGTATCGAAAAGAAAAACACACAAAAAAAACATAACCACACCACAAGATCATTGATAAACCTAAAATAACAACAAAGTTCTATAAAAATTCATCATAAACATACAAACCAAACCAAACTTCAAAACTAGAGAAAAACTATGATGAATAATGAAGTGAAACCACATAAGAAGATGGAGGGAACTTCCATGGATTGAAAATGAAAAAACACTAGGAAAAATGTATTAAAGAGGGAGGAAGAGGGCCTGCTAAACTCCTCATGTTTCCTAGAATTTTCCCAAAATGAGAGAAATAGGAATCCACAGATGAATGAATGAAGATCAATCATAAGAATAACTCCTAAAACACTAATGCAATTTGGATTTACATGACATGTAATATCATCTCACATTGTGTAATCATCCAGGTCTAGTTTCACCAAAAACACATCTCCATTTTATTATTTAAAAACAAAAATTTATACATATTAACCATCTCAGAAATAGATGTCAAAACAAAATTCATGCCATGTAAGAATTTCATGATGTGTATTTCCTTTTGCAGCTTTCCAGCACCACCTACATCCACCAAAAACTTTTTGAACATCCCTAAAAAACTTCCAACACTCAAAACTACCAATTTAACAGAACAACAGAGATTAGAACATTACATTTAGTAATGAAAATGAATTGTATTTTCAAAATTGTGTAAATAATATTGGTATTAAATTTATTATAGTAACTGAATATAAATATTTACATTTTAATTACCATCAAATCCTAAAATTTATTTAATGATAATAAGTATAATTCAATTTATCAAGATAACTAATTATAAATATATTAATTTATTTAGCATTACACATCTTAATGTTTTTATGAGATAATTTGATTAAACATATTTGATCTTATACTGGTGTAAATCTTTAGTTAATAATGATATTAACATTCATAGATAAGACAAATGTAATTATTTAAATAACTAATTTCTATTACATATCCTATATATTAAGGATATTAATTTATGAATAAGTTATACATAAACCGAAAAAATTATTTATTTTTAAACATTGAACATTAGTATGTTCAAGAATACCCCCACTTGCCTCATAGAAAATATATTATCTTTAAAATATATTTCTTAGACACAATGAAAAAAATAGTATGTTTTGGAAAATAAAAATTCTTTCTTTTTAGTATTAATATTAGGAAACAACACTATTATTTGTATATTTAAATGGAAATTCTATGTGAATGAAGTATTTTTTAAAATATCATTTTATTTGCTAAAATACACCACTACTAGATTTGAATCACCATCCATAATATTTTAACTAATAGCTAGATGAACAATGTATACTGCTTAAAATAATTGTATCAATATCATATTTTCAAAACATATTATATGGTTAAATTATTCATAAAATAAGACAGTAAAAGTAATTTTATTCCATTATTGACAGCAACTATTTGTTAAAACCTCTTATCATATATGAAAAGTGTTATTACGATACACATCCTTTACATGGATTCATACATCCTTGATAAATATCCTCACATTCAAAACAATGATGTATAAATTGTTTTCTTCATCGCATGAAGGAAATATACACGCTCTTTTAGTTATTCATTATATTCTTATATCTTTTTTATTTACAACTGTTCTATTGTATACATTAGGTATAACATACCCTTCAAAATTGGTGAATCATTTCAAGTAAAATTGACACCTAGCCTGGAAAATCAATAAAGATCCAAAACCCCTTCAATTATTCAAGATAATCCCATTTTATAGAGTTATTAATCATTCCTAATAATACCCTGAGGGTTCAAATAACCTTTAAATTAAATATATTATCAATGAAATATTATTGTACATTATAATATTTCCAATTTTTATTTTGAACGTTTTTCTCATTTTATTGATAGTGATGTAGAAATTCATATACATCATCATCCTACTTAATTTATTCTCAACATTTATACAATACTGAGTGGACTTTTCATAAATACCACCATATTGTTGTAACATTCCCATTAATGAATATATGTTGAAATTATTATCCAGGATAATAATTATAGAAATTATTTAGTATATAAAATAATATTAAATCATATAGAATACCATTTATATACCCTATCATATTTAGTATATGGGATATGAATACTCTACAATAATTAGAATCATGATCCTTTTGAACCCTTAAATGAATCATTCAATGTTTCAATGAGGATCACAATTTTTTAATTGAAAAACATCAATGCATTGTTAATTAAGAATAAATTATTCTAATGCATTGAATATTTTTCATTTTCATGATATTTTCTTATGATACTAGTCTTTGCAGTTACTTACTTTAACCCTGTTATTTCAAGGGTAGTTTTTAAATTTTTTATTTATGAGGATGATGAATTATCAACAACATTGTTTTTTTATGATGAAAATAATATCATATATATAATTATAATTTAAATTTAATGACATTTATCCCACTAAAATTGATGACCTCATACCTGAAATAGATATTTTACTAAGAACAAACCCACTATGTTGTAAAACTCACATGTAAATTAATTTTGGTTAGAATTTTTCAAAATCAAAATAGTTTTTAATCATTGATAGTTTATTTGATAATAATTTATCTAAATAAATATATATTTAATTAATCAACTCTATTACACTAGTATCCCAACCCTTGGGGTTTCTCTGTTAAGTTTATCCCCACGAAAACATTAAAAATTATATATCACAAGAAAATATAGCTGAACCCCACTATTTTGTGAAACTTCCACATAGGATAATTTAATGTAAATCATTACATGGTTTACTAACTGAAGAAAAGCTATAAGAAACTCAATATTGTGTGAAACAACATAGTTGTATGATTGTAGCCTTGATAAGTGACAATTTAGAGAGAATATAACAATTTTTAAGGGGGTTTCTATTAAAGCTCAGAAATTTAATATACATATTTTTCATACTAGATTCATAAATCGTACATCATATGAAATACTTACTTCTAATTTTTTAATCATATTTCTGTATGATTATTTTAAAGATTTTTTTTTGAATATCCATTCCTAAAAAAAATTAATAAGTATATACTACATTAAGGTGCAACGCATTATAGAACCCATTCCATGTATAACTCAGAAAAAAATTAATTTAAAACATATTCACACACATATGAATGCATCATTTTTATTTGGTACATACAAATTTCATGTAATGGTAAAAATTTATATGATACTAAAAAATATAATCCTGAGTATTGATGGAGAAACAAATAGACTCCCTAATTCAACATTCTAGATAAATAATAATTCTTAAATCTAGTTGGTGGTCTAACCACAAGACCATTTCACAAATAGGCTTTAATCAATAAATAATTAACTATATAATATCTGAAACACATAATATTTATATTCTATTCCCATAATTAAAATTAAAAATAATAAATTCAATTACAAAATGAGGTTAAGGTATATAAAAAATTAATTTTTTAAAATCATACCTAGAATGTAATCTAAGACTTTATCTATTATAGGAATTTTAATAGTTAAACCAAGACATTAAAATTCATAATATAAATTATTTATAGAGAATATAAATTACATAAATTAACTATTTAAAATATTCAAACAAGATATAGAAATCTATGGAATCTTCATAAATAAATGATAACTATATACCCTTATATATTATTCCGGACTCAAACTTTTATAAATAAAATTTCAATTCAGATTTAATGAAATGTATGATTAATTAATATGGTTGTAAGAAACACATAATATTATTTATTTTTATTATATCATATATAAATGACCGTTAATCATCTTTACAATTTATTATATGGCAATGCAATAGTTATCACATTGTTATTATAAATAGAGGGTTTTCACAAATCCTATTGACACATACAAAAGAGTTCATGAACTCAATCAACATGATCGTACCTTATAAAGAATATATATTATAGCATTAAAGGGGATAGTGTCATTGAGATTTTTCTTCGACTAAGCCCATGAAGAGATCCAACAAATTAATCTTTAGTGTTATAGTTTACTAGAAAAGTTCAAGATCATTTATATCATGACCCAAACCACATATACTAAACGACAACATGAATGTATTATCATTGTTCACATTACCCTTAGGGAATTTTTTGGTGTATTAAAGGGATATTTATCAAGACCATTATAAAATTAATATTTTTATTTTACTGGATAATTAATATATTTTCATCTTATTATTATAACTTTATAAATGATTTTTATTTTTATACATTAAAACCAAAATTGTATTTTTCAGGTATTATTCAAATTCAATTAATGAATTAATTTGTTGAATTTATGGATTTTAGAAATAAAGAATATTTTATTGAAATATTTTTATTAAATAATGATTATTAAATAAAAATTATCATAAAATTTTTTTGAAGTAAAATTTAATTTTTATATGAATTCATAAAATCTTATAGTAAACATCCCCATCAATTTTCAATATCTTTAGATTATTATTTTAAAAATTAAAATACACTTATTTATAAAATAATTTTGATAATTTTAATATTAATTTTGTTAAAATAATATCCATATTATCCAATAGTCTATTTTTATAATATTTCAAAACAGTCAAATATTCAGGAAAAAATTAAATACTGTATCAATATAAGGTCTGTATGATTACATCATAATGACCAATAATTGATTTAATAAGCACTATAAAATCGAAAAACGACCAATTATGTGTTTTAAAATTAATATAATATTTGTTTATGATTATTTGATTAATTTTATAATGCATTTATGAATCCTCCAAAACAATTAATATATTTTATGGATTTAAAATCATTTTATTAATAGAATGACTCACTTCCACACCATAAATGATATTATTTTAGTATTTTTATCCGTAAATCATATTCAATAATTTATACCACTCCCATTATGTAAAACCATGGGACAAAAAATGTTATGGTTTTTGGTTTTGGTAATTTTATTAAATCGATCCTAAAACATATGTTTGAGAAATGATAAAGAATTACCCACTCATTTCTTATATAAACCCATAAAATGTCCCATTTCTATACTCTAAAAAACGTTAATCACTTCATTACTCTTCGCTCCCCTCTCTAGAGTTCTCCCAATGTGCCCACATTCTATTAATAAGTTCTCACAAAGCATTTGGGGTCACATAATAAAGTAAGGGTTCTTTTTTTCTCCACATTATCCACAATTATTCATTATATTAATACTTGTATTTAAAATTTATAATGTTGGGATATGGTAGTCTATGTCCTCATTAATATAAATTTTATTTAAAAATTATTAGATACACAATTCAATCTCAAAAATCCATTTTATTATTATTTATGTGACATTGTTATACTAATGAAATTTAATTGTGTGATTCCATGAAAACAAATGTGTAGTGAATAACCATACCCAATTATTATAAATGGTATTTACATTTATTAACTTATACAAATTTGATTTGTGACTTACATGTCTTTGTTACACTATTTTTAATAATGGAATAAAATATGATGAAAAATGAATCCATATTTTATGATCAATGTGACACAGTTATGTATGAGAATGAAATGAGTGTGATGGGTGGCCTAAAATTATATTGCACTAAAATTCAGTGGGTAATGTTTTGTCTTATAAGACATCGCAATGGGGAAGAGAGTAAACGTGTTTCCATTATGGGACTCTATCCATCATGATGTATTGGAAGATATCCCTAGCCTATGTTTATGATGGACTGTTTTAAGATGTTTCCACATTCCCCACTCTGATGTTATGTTATTAAGTTATTTCATGCCTCATTATTCATATTTATGATTCTCACACATTTTATTTGACATTTATATTCTTATTTTCTATAATGTATTACTTATTATTGTTATTCCATGTTTATTCCCTTACTATGTATTATATCTTATCCACATTCTTATGTTTGTCCCAATGTTATCCCATACAGTTTTAAGTGGGATCATATTTTGGATATTTTCAATAAAGATAATTTTTTCCTTATTTTATATTTTTATATAACATACCAAATCCCAAGGACTCTAGAATTATTGATCATAAAATTTTTATTATATTAAATATTATATATAAAATCATAAAATAATGTTTAATAATGAGATGGGTTGTTATATTTTGTATCAAAAGAAAATTTTTTTATTTTTGGGGTTAGGATTAAAACACAACAGAAAAAACATAGGTATTTGAAAATGAATAGGAGAACATCTTGAAAATTAGGAAAATATAGAGTACTTGATTTTAAATAAATTCATCATTCTTAAAAACTAAAAGTGGATATGGATATTGAAAAAATGTAAATACTTGTAAAACCCAAAACACCACTTTTAGGTAGACTAAACCAGTAACTGGTGCAAGATAATTGGCCTTACTACAGACCTGGTTTGAAAATATATAGGGATATACTTTAGTAAAATCACAAGATCATTATTATCCAGTATTAGTAGAACTAAAAAATAACCATAAGGGTCTATTTTATTAAATAAATCAGGGATAACATGTGTTTATGACTAGACATTAACATGTTAATGAAATAATTGTAAATTATAGTTTTCCTCTTTAATGTCATTATATTCACATTTTTGTGTTTTTTAGTTGTATAATAACCATCCCATGTTTTACCCTTATTCTAGACAAAGGCGATAAAAAGGAGAAAATTGGTAAACAATCAATGTGACCGAAAATGTGATGAATACCCTAATAAGATACCCAACAGGATGGTAGCAAGAATAATTTTTTTACAATATCACATATTACTCAGGTTCTATATAGAAACCAATATCTGGAGGAGCAAAAAAGTACCGCTAATAAAAAATAATATTATGTTGTGTCCATTATGTAAAAATTCTAGTGACAGTCAATGGATCCGAAGAATTCTTAATCACAAAATAATAAATAAACTCTTTTAAAAAGATCTTGTGTAGCCATAAATGTTCTGAGTATTAGAATATTCAACTAGATATTTATCTCATGGAGGGAGATGCTACTGATTGGTGTAAATTTATCAAGAATACAAATTCCAAAGAAGGGATTGAAATGATGGGATGGATTGATTTTTGGAAAATGTTTTACAATAAATATTTTACTCACACTCTGATATAAAATAGAATGATATTTCCCTGATCTCAAGAAAAAGGATAATTCATATATTGGGGAACAAAAGCAATACTTCTCAATACTATCATGTACACCATCATATTTAACATTACCCCTGATGAAAGGTTCTCCATTTGTTTTATTAGAAAAAACAATGTCGTTGAAAATCCATAACAATCTGAGAATTATATAGCTATGAGGGAATTTTCAAAAGTACACTCACTGTTGAAATGGCGATCAAAGAATCTCTAGTGTATCATTGGGATAATAAGAAGAAGTGTTGTTTAATTCCTATTGTTTAATGGATAAATGTAACGGTTCGTGTAAAATTCAACATCCCACTTGTCAATGGTGTGGAAAAAATAACCATGAAAAATTCATATGGGGAAGAGGAAATGATTTAGGTATATGTGGGAAGGAAACATGATTTGAGATTTCTGATAGGAGAACCCCACTAATGCATTAGAGGATAGTAATTGTAACATCCCAAGTAAGTAATTAATAATAGATATTTTTATCTATGTCTATTAATGATTAAGATAGTGTTTTAGAGGCTTAAAATGGAAATAAATCCAATCTTAAGCATGGAATACACAAATATTCTTAAAAGATTGTTTTATTACCTTATGAAGAAAAACCCTTTTTAAATATATCTTTTGACAATTTTATAAAATATGTTTGTCAAAATAAACTTATTATTTATTATTGGGACATCAAAATTTACCTTGTGTGAATTTTTGGTATTTTTCTGACAATGTTCATTTTTTAATGAATAGTGAAAAATACTGCATTTTACATCAAAACTGCTTTTTAATCTAATTTATTTATATGATTAGATTATCTTTTGAATTGGTCTTAATGTGTAATATGAATATATTTTTACCATTTAATACAATGGTCATCATTGGAATCAATTTCACTTTAAAATTGGACTTAAACTAGTGTCAATCTTTTGATACTTATTGTTTTGTAAAAACACGCTATTTGCTCTGGCAGCGGGAATTAATTATTAAATTAATTAATGAGACTTATATGATTTGAATTTTGTAAAATAGACTTCATTTTTAAATTCGGAATATCAAATATAGATTAGGGTGAATTTTTAGTAATTTTCTGAAAAACTTAAATTTTTGATGAATAGTGAAACCACTAAGTGGTAATCAAGAAAACTGATTTTTCAGTTAAATGAAAGTTTACCACTAATGTGTATTGAATTTTGAAAATACGACATACATGGTTGTCAATAAGAAGTAAAATGTGGTTCAATGAGATTATAATAATTTTTTGGTGAATAGTATCTTATTAAGTTCTTAATCACGATTAGTGGTAATTAGGGTAGTTTAAGGTATAAATAATACTTTAATAAAATGAAATGACCTAGACACATGTCCCAACCTCATTGGTTGTGTCATGGCCGACCATGAAATTCCATGGGTCAACTTGGGGACCCCATGGATCCACTTTTGTTGGGAAATGACTTAAATTACTTTTTATTTAATGATAAAGTGAAAATGACACAAACATAATATGTTTTATGAAAACAATTTTTAAGTGGGGTTATACAAGTCCAAATTTTGATTATAAATAGTCATTGGAAAGATAAAAAGATTTCTTATATCATAGTATTTGTTTTATAATTTTTAGACATTAAATAAATTTAATTATATATGACATAATAATGATGCAGCGATGACATCATTATTTGACGATTTAAATAAAATGGAAAGATAATGAAAAATATAAAACCTACACATGGCCAAAACCAATTTTATGAGTGTATTTCGAAACCTTATCACCTTATACACGAATTATATCAATGTGGGACCTTTTAAAACCGAAACACATTTTCAAATAATGTAATATTTCTTTACTTTCCAAAAGTGCCCCTCCTCTCCTCTTATAAATAGCCCCCACCTCTACCTCATTTAACACAATCCTCAAGCCTTTGGCTCGGCCAACCCCTGCCCATTTACTCTCTCCACATCCCTCTCCTCAACCTAGAGGATTACCTTTGTGCAGAATCCTTTCAAAGAAAGCCTTTAGGCTCAAATCAAAAGGAGTTACACTTTTAAAGGTAATTCTTTCTCTCATGTTGATTTGTTTTATTTTGCTTCTCCAACCCCCTAAACTCTTTTTATATAATTCTTTTGTAACAAAAACAGTATATTAAATATAGTAGTATGTTGTTATAAGATTTATTTGAGCTACACTCTCACACAACTAAATCAAATGGTTAAAGAACATACGGTTTCCGTGGATGGTGAAATTCTGCCTCCCGAAACGATGATTGTTCAATACTCATTTAACACCTCAAAAGGTGGCCATTATGATGTCACTATTTTTATATATGATATATAATATGTTTATGTTTTCCTTAAGCTTATGTTTTTTTTCATTTTGGTCATACCTTTATGGTTTCCATTATGGGTAAACACGATATCTTCATTTTAGGAAGTGCGGACTACCGCCCCCTGAAAGTGATTTGATTCGTTAATACCATATGTGGGATGTGTAAAGGATAAAGTTAATGATATTATATATGTTATTATACTGGAATTATAATATACTCTTATATAATTATGATTCCATTCCAGAAAATACGAAATAGAAATGGAAGTAGCGTTCATGCGTACGTACGGCTTACCTTCTCCATGAACGGTGCATTTCGTTTCTTACCTCTAAATGTGATGTAAAATTATAAATACATGTATATGCTGAATATATATGATATATATGTTATCCAAAACATTAATATCATTCTGGATATAATGAAACATTGACCAAATTAACAACATGTAAGTGTAAGAGGTCTATTTTTTGAATTAAGAACCAAATACCGACAAAATGAACATTATTAACTTAAATGAGTACATGATGTTCATAACATGGTATAAAAGGAATAATGTGCTTGAAAAGGTTCATAAGAAAGTAGAGATTAACTCAAGTTTATTATTCAGGACATTAAATAACGATCGGGTCAAGTCAGATACGAGGTATGGGACTTCGTCTCAATCTCCTTTTGTTGAGGCATATTTTATTTTATACACAACTTTCTTTTATACGGTGTATAAACCCCTTTGAATTTTATGTTTATTCAAAAGGAATATTTTTTATACGAAGCATTTACTAAACGAAAAAAGGGAACGTTTTTGTCGTACGTATGTGGCGACAATGACTTCTCCGCCGTCATGACCGTTATTTGAGTTTCGGCTTCCTCTACAAGCCATACATTCTTTTTAAAAGAAAAATAAATACCATGTTTTACTTTTCTTTTATTTTGTTATTGAAAATGGTTTTCATAATATTTTTATATCAATGTGTGGTATTGATATCTTGTGATTGAATTGTGGAAATGTTATGTTTCCTTTATGCATGTTTTATGTGATACGTTTATGTTGAGATTCTTGGGAATTATTATGAAGACGGGTGGTTCCGTGATAGACTAAGGGCGGGTGAGCCCGTTATAGCTCTCCAATGCATTGGGTAACGCGAAGGAGTGAAACGTTAAGGTTTCTCCGAAGAGTTTTTAGGGAATATACTGTGATGGGTATTCCAAACGTAACCAAGAGGGTTACTCCCTACATAAGAATGTTATGAATGCCTCAAGTTACCTTTATGTCTTATGATTTCTATGATTTATTCATGATTTTATGAGGTATTCTAAAGTGCCTATGTTTTATGGGTAAAGTATGATTTCATTCTTATATATATATGAACTCATGTTTCCTTTCCATTTTTTTTATAACCCATACTGAGTTTTTATGCTCATCCCAAGTTTTTGAAATGTTTTTCACAGGTCAAGGGAAAGGTACATGATAAGATGATAGAGTCAAGGATGTGTCAAGAAATAATCCATGTTTTATTTTAAATGTGTTTCCATTTATGGGAATGAAGAATACTATCTTTATGTAACCACTTTGTCTATATGTGGAATGTAATGCAAGTTTTATGATCTAATTCTCTAAAACTCTAAACCCGAAAAGATACTCAATGTGTAATCTTGTAATAACTCAAGATTAAGTAAGGTTTACGGCTGGGGCCTTATAGTTGGTATCAGAGGTCAGTTTAGATAACTTTAGGAGTTAGAATTCTATTAAATGATTATCCAAAAATATTTTTTTTTCGAAATGAGATAGCATTTAAAGATTACCATGTTGCTTCATCTAAGACATGTTTGTTCAGAATTGTTTTTCGCAGAGGAAACAGGGAAGCAGTGCTAGGAAGGCATACAGAAGGAAATAACCTTCCGAATCAGCATCCAGAAATGGTCGGAATTGGAACTAAATAATTTGTTGTAGTAATGGCGCAGTTGACTCAGGCTATAAATGGTGGTGGTATCCATGCACGAGATCAGCCAGATCAACCACAGAGGAACATGTCAGTGGTGGAACATTTCATGAGGCAACATCCACCATCATTCAGGGGATCATCTGACCCTGTGCTAGCTGAAGGGTGGATTAAAGCACAGGAGAAGATTTTTGATGTCATGGGTTGTTCAGACAATCCAAAGGTTAGTCTTGCTATTTACCGTTTGGAGGGTGAAGCAGATCAGTGGTGGTCTATGGTTAAAAATATAAGGGACGCCGATCAGATTGATGCACTTGACTGGGATGAATTCAAAGGTATGTTTCTTGAGAAGTATTTTCCTAAGGATGTTCGACTTAGGATGGAAAAGCAATTCTTGGAATTGAGGCAAGAGGAAGACTCAGTGGCTGCTTATGAAGAAAGGTTCACTCGATTGTCAAGGTATGCCCCAAATTTTATCCGGGACCTTGATAGTAAAATCAATCATTTTCACTCAGGATTAAAGCCAAAATATCGAAGGGCATTGCCTTCTCGTGAGTTTAAAAGTTATGAAAAGCTTGTTCGATGTGATGAGAAGGTGGAAATGGAGTTTTCCGATGACCAAGTTTTCTATAACAACCAGCAAAAGAAGAGACCGAGGTGGCAGGAGAAAGGTAAGAATTCTTCAAAAAGGTCTGATGGTAAGAAAACTTAGTTTCCAGTTTGTGATAAATGTGGAAAAAGGCATGCTGGGGAATGTCTTCTGAATTCTGGAAAGTGCTACCGATGTGGTAAGATGGGACATAAGGCTCGTGATTGCACTGAAAAGGATCAAGCTGATGGTAAGAACAAATTTGATTTACAGTTAGTGAAGTGTTATAAGTGCAATGAGATGGGTCACTATGCAAACGACTGTCCGGAAAAGAGCTTGAGTGATGGGAAGCAGTTAGACTACAAGCAGAAAGGGGTGGTGAAATCCTTTGCAACTACTTCAGCAGATGTCGGGCCATCAAATGAAGTTGTATCAGGTACTTTGTTTGTTTTTTCAGATTATGCCAGTGTGTTTTTTGATTCGGGGTCTACACATTCTTTCATCTCTGAAACCTTTTCTAGTAAAATGGGAATACCATCTCAAGAAATGACTCCTAAACTTTTGGTAAAAACACCTGGGGGAAGTGTTGAGGCAAAAAGAATTTATAAGAATATTCCTATCCTTATCTGTGGAAAGAACCTACTTGCAAACCTTATAGTTCTACCTCTAGTAGAATTTGATGTTATCCTGGGTATGGATTGGCTCTCTATTTACCATGCTAAGATTGACTGTAGAGCTAAAGAAGTTTCTTTTCAGAAAGACTTTCAGTTTGTTTACAAGAATGAACCCTTACTTTTGATAACATATCAAGAGGCCGAGAAATTTGTAAAAGATGTAAATGAATGTTACATTGCACATGTCATTGAAAATAAAGGAACTATTCAAGATTAATGATGTGCCAGTGGTAAATGAGTATCCTGATGTTTTTCCTGATGAGTTGCCTGGAAAAATACCAGATCGGGAAGTTGAGTTTACTGTTGACTTAGTTCCTGATGCTAAGCCAATTTCAAAACCCCCTTATCGAATGGCACAAATTGAACTTTTAGAGTTGAAGGAGCAATTGCAAGATTTATTAGACAAAGGTTTCATTAGACCTAGAACATCACCATGGGGTGCTCCTGTTTTATTTGTTAAAAAGAAAGATGGTTCTATGAGACTTTGCATTGATTATATAGCCTTGAATAATATCACTGTTAAGAACAAATATCCTTTGCCTCATATCGATGATTTGTTTGATCAGCTCCAGGGAGCTCAGTTTTTTTCACAGATTGACCTGAGATCGGGGTACCATCAGCTGAAGGTAAAGGAGGCAGATATTCCGAAGACCGCGTTCCGTACGAGATATGGCCATTATGAATTTGTAGTAATGCCTTTTGGGCTAACCAATGCACCTGCTGTATTCATGGACTTAATGAATAGAATTTTCCATGAGTTCTTGGATAAGTTTGTGGTGGTTTTCATTGATGATATTTTGGTGTTTTCTAAAAGTAAAGAAGAGCATGAAATACATTTAAGGGTTATCTTGCAAACCTTAAAAGAAAAGAAACTGTATGGGAAATTCAGCAAGTGTGAGTTTTGGTTGCAACAAATTTCATTCATTGGTCACATTGTTTCTAAAGATGGAATAACTGTTGATCCTGCAAAAACAAAAGTTGTGGAAGAATGGCCAAGACCCACAAATGTAACCGAGATTCGTAGCTTCCTTGGTTTGGCGGGCTATTACCGAAGGTTTGTTAGAAATTTTTCACGGTTATCTACTCCAATGACTAAGCTAACTCGGAAGGGTGTTAAGTTTATCTGGACAAAAGAATGTGATGATTGTTTTCAGGAATTGAAAAGAATATTGGTGAATGCTCCAGTTTTGGCACTACCTTCCAGGAATGGTGAGTTTGTTATATACAGTGATGCTTCATTGAAAGGACTTGGTTGCGTCCCAATGCAGAATGATCAGGTAATTACTTATGCTTCACGACAGTTGAAAACTCATGAGGTAAATTACCCTACACATAATTTGGAATTAGCTGCTGTTGTTTTTGCTTTAAAAATGTGGAGGGATCATTTGTATGGAGTAAAGTGTGAAATATATACCGATCAAAAAAGTTTAAAGTATATATTCACTCAAAAAGAGTTAAACATGAGACAAAGGAGATGGCTGGAATTAATCAAGGATTATGATTGTACAATTCATTACCATCCGGGAAAAGCAAATAAAGTGGCTGATGCTTTGAGTCGAAAAAGTAATGCTTCATTAACAATGTTGCGTTTGGAACGTGATCCTTTGGATAAGGATTTGATGAACTTTGGCATAGAAGTTGTTGGTGCAGGAAGTCCTTCTGTTTTGTTTCAGGTATCAGTGAGATCTTCTCTATCAGATAGAATCAAGCACGCACAGAAGCAAGACAGTGAGTTGCAAAAAAAGGTAGAGCTGGTTCAGAAAGGTAAGTTGCCTGAATTCAACATTGATAATGATTGTGTTTTGAGATTTGGGAAGAGATTTTGTGTGCCTTGTGATTCACAGTTGAAGAGAGAGTTGTTATGTGAAGCTCATAGTTCTCCGTTTTCAGTTTATCCGGGCAGTACTAAGATGTATAGAGATCTACGGGAGTATTACTGGTGGGATGGAATAAAAAGAGATATTTCTGATTTTACTGTGAAGTGTTTGACATGTCAACAGGTTAAAGCAGAGCGGCAGTTACCGAAAGGGATGCTTCAGCCTTTACCAGTGCTAGAGTGGAAATTGGAGAATATATCCATGGACTTTGTTGTTGGATTACCCAAGACATCTCGAGGTAATAATGCAATTTGGGTTATTGTTGATCGCTTGACCAAATCTGCTCATTTCCTTGCTATACGAGATACTTTCTCTCTTGATCAACTTTCCCGTTTGTATCTTAAAGAGATAGTCAGGTTACATGGAGTTCCTCTCTCCATTGTATCGGATCGTGATCCCATGTTTACTTCTAACTTTTGGAAAGGCCTTCAGAAGTTGTTGGGTACTGAATTAAATCTTAGTACAGCTTTTCATCCCCAATCAGATGGGCAGTCAGAACGAACAATTCAGACATTGGAGGATATGCTACGAGCTTGTTCTATGGATTATCAGGGAAGTTGGGACCAACATCTTTCTTTGGTTGAGTTTTCATATAATAACAGTTTTCATTCCAGTATACAGATGGCACCATTTCAGGCATTATATGGGAAGCGGTGTCGAACTCCAGCTTTCTGGGATGAAGTGGGTGAAAGGAAGTTGATGGGACCAAAATTGGTAGAAGAGATGGCAGAAAAAGTTCAGCTGATTCAGAAACACATGAGAACAGCTCAGAGCAGGCAGAAGAGTTATGCAGATAACTGGAGGAAGGTTCTATCTTTCGAGGTAGGTGATCATGTTTTTCTCAAGGTTTCTCCTTGGAAAAGCATGATGAGATTTGGTAAGAAAAGAAAGTTGAGTCCAAGGTTCGTTGGACCATACGAAATTCTGGAAAGAGTTGGTTCAGTTGCATACCGAGTGGCTTTACCTCCGAGTTTATCTCAGGTACACAATGTTTTTCACGTTTCGATGTTGGGAAAGTACATGCCCGATCCATCTCATGTTTTGAGTCCAGAGGTAGTTCAGCTGGAAGAGAACCTATCTTGTGAGGAACAATCGGTCCAGATTCTTGACCACAGGGAGCAAGTGTTACGGAATAAGGTGATTCACCAGGTAAAGGTTTTGTGGAAAACCCACATTATTGAAGAGGCAACATGGGAATCTGAAAATGCAATGAGGGGTAAGTACCCCCATTTATTCGATAAGTAAATAAATTGCGGGGACGCAATTTTCTAAAGGGGGGAAGGATGTAACATCCCATGTAAGTAATGAATAATAGATATTTTTATCTATGTCTATTAATGATTAAGATAGTGTTTTAGAGGCTTAAAATGGAAATAAATCCTATCTTAAGCATGGAATACACTAATATTCTTAAAAGATTGTGTTATTACCTTATGATGAAAAACCCTTTTTAAATATATCTTTTGAAAATTTTATAAACTATGTTTGTCAAAATAAACTTATTATTTATGATTGGGACATCAAAATTTACCTTGTGTGAATTTTTGGTATTTTTCTGACAATGTTCATTTTTTAATGAATAGTGAAAAATACTGCATTTTACATCAAAACTACTTTTTAATCTAATTTATTTATATGATTAGATTATCTTTTGAATTGGTCTTAATTTTTAATATGAATATATTTTTACCATTTAATCCAATGGTCGTCATTGGAACCAATTTCACTTTGAAATTGGACTTAAACTAGTGTCAATCTTTTGACACTTATTGTTTTGTAAAAACACGCTATTTGCTCTGGCAGCAGGAATTAATTATTAAATTAATTAATGTGACTTATATGATTTTAATTTTCTAAAATAGACTTCATTTTTGAATTCGGAATATCAAATATAGCTTAGGGTGAATTTTTGGTAATTTTCTGAAAAACATCAATTTTTGATGAATAGTGAAACCACTAAGTGGTAATCAAGAAAACTGATTTTTCAGTTAAATGAAAGTTTACCACTAATGTGTATTGAATTTTGAAAATCCGACATAAATGGTTGTCAATAAGAAGTAAAATTTGGTTCAATGAGATTATAATAATTTTTTGGTGAATAGTAACTTATTAAGTTCTTAATCACGATTAGTGGTAATTAGGGTAGTTTAAGGTATAAATAATACTTTAATAAACTGAAATGACCTAGACACATGTCCCAAACTCATTGGTTGTGTCATGGCCAACCATGACATGCCATGGGTCAACTTGGGGACCCCATGGATCCACTTTTTTGGGAAATGACATAAATTACTTTTTATTTAATGATAAAGTGAAAATGACACAAACATAATATGTTTTATAAAAAAAAGATTTAAGTGGGGTTATACAAGTCCCAATTTTGATTATAAATAGTCATTGGAAAGATAAAAAGATTTCCTATATCATAGTATTTTTTTATAATTTTTAGACATTAAATAAATTTAATTATTTATGACATAATAATGATGCAGCGATGACATCATTATTTGACGATTTAAATAAAATGGAAAGATAATGAAAAATCTAAAACCTACACATGGACAAAACCAATTGGATGAGTGGATTTCGAAACCTTATCACCTTATCCACGAATTATATCAATGTGGGACCTTTTAAAACCGAAACACATTTTCAAATAAAGTAATATTTCTTTACTTTCCAAAAGTGACTCTCCTCTCCTCGTATAAAAGGCCCCCACCTCTACCTCATTTCACACAATCCTCAAGCCTTTGGCTCAGCCAAACCCTGCCCATTTACTCTCTCCACATCCCTCTACTAAACCTAGAGGATTCCCTTTGGGAATAATCCTTTCAAAGGAAGCCTTTAGGCTCAAATCAAAAGGAGTTACACTTTTAAAGGTAATTCTTTCTCTCATGTTCATTTTTTTTATTTTGCTTCTCCAACCACCTAAACTCTTTTTATTTAATTATTTTGTAAAAACAACAGTATATTAAATATACTAGGATGTTGTTATAAGATTTATTTGAGCTACACTCTCACACAACTACATCAAATGGTTAAAGAACATACGGTTTCCGTGGATGGTGAAATTCTGCCTCCCGAAACGATGATTGTTCAATACTCATTTAACACCCCCAAAGGTGGCCATTATGATGTCACTATTTTTATATATGATATATAATATGATTATGTTTTCCTTAAGCTTCTGTTTTTTTCATTTTGGTCATACCTTTATGGTTTCCATTATGGGTAAACACGATATCTTCATTTTAGGAAGTGCGGACTACCGCCCCCTGAAAGTGATTTGATTCGTTAATACCATATGTGGGATGTGTAAAGGATAAAGTTAATGATATTATATATGGTATTATACTTTAATTATAATATAATCTTATATAATTATGATTCCATTCCAGTAAATACGAAATAGAAATGGAAGTAGCGTTCATGCGTACGTACGGCTTACCGTCTCCATGAACAGTGCATTTCGTTTCTTACCTCTAAATGTGATGTAAAATTATAAATACAAGTATATGATGAATATATATGATATATATGTTATAAAAAAAATTAATATCATTCTGGATATAATGAAACATTGACCAAATTAACTACATGTAAGTGTAAGAGGTCTATTTTTTGACTTAAGAACCAAATACCGACAAAATGAACATTATTAACTTAAGTGAGTACATGATGTTCATAACATGGTATAAAAGTAATAATGAACTTGAAAAAGGTTCATAATCAAGTAGAGATTAACTCAAGTTTATTATTCAGGACATTAAAGAACGATCGAGTCAAGTCAGATACGAGGTATGGGACTTCGTCTCAATCTCCTTTCGTTGAGGTATATTTTATTTTATACACAACTTTCTTTTATACGGTGTATAAACTCCTTTGACCTTTACGTTTATTCAAAAGGAATATTTTTTATACGAAGTGTTTACTAAACGACAAAAGGGAACGTTTTTGTCGTACGTATGCGGCGACAACGACTTCTCCGCCGTCATGACCGTTATTTGAGTTTCGGCTTCCTCTACAAGCCATACCTTCTTTTTAAAAGAAAAATAAATACCATGTTTTACTTTTCTTTTATTTTGTTATTGAAAATGGTTTTCATAATATTTTTATATCAATGTGTGGTATTGATATCTTGTGATTGAATGGTGGAAATGTTATGTTTCCTTTATGCATGTTTTATGTGATACGTTTATGTTGAGATTCTTGGGCATTATTATGAAGACGGGTGGTTCCGTGATAGACTAAGGGCGGGTGAGCCCGTTATAGCTCTCCAATGCATTGGGTAACGCTAAGGAGTGAAACGTTAAGGTTTCTCCGAAGTGTTTTTAGGGAATATACTGTGATGGGTATTCCAAACGTAACCAAGAGGTTTACTCCCTATGTAAGAATGTTATGAATGCCTCAAGTTACCTTTATGTCTTATGATTTCTATGATTTATTCATGATTTTATGCGGTATGCTAAAGTGCCTATGTTTTATGGGTAAAGTATGATTTCATTCTTATATATATATGAACTCATGTTTCCTTTCCATTTTTTTTATAACCTATACTGAGTTTTTATGCTCATCCCAAGTTTTTGAAATGTTTTTCACAGGTCAAGGGATAGGTACATGATAAGATGATAGAGTCAAGGATGTGTCAAGAAATAATCCATGTTTTATTTTAAATGTGTTTCCATTGATGGGAATGAATAATACTATCTTTATGTAACCACTTTGTTTATATGTGGAATGTAATGCAAGTTTTATGATCTAATTCTCTAAAACTCTAAACCCGAAAAGATCTTCAATGTGTAATCTTGTAATAACTCAAGATTAAGTAAGGTTTAAGGATGGGGCCTTATAGTAATGCTCTTTTAATCCCTCAATTCAATGATAATTTCAATAACTACAACTAATGAAAGGAGTTTGAAAAAAAAGGCAATATTCCAATGGTTTTTTGAGACAACCAACATTCTCCAAGGTAGCAAGTGAGTGATTTTTCCATCCCAGTAAATGAGTTGGATCATGATAATGATGTGGTGACGTGTACACTAGTTATTCATTTAGGAATAGATAAGACACATTTTTATTTTCATTTAATGAATTAGATTATATAATTAATGTTATGTTGAACTACTCAAAAACCATAATATGGAATATAAGTCGAGTTGTCGGTGAAAATGAAAATTGGGGATGTTATTGCATCCCAAGTATACAAATCCCCCTATCATATTTTGTGTGCTTAAAATCCTAGTAAACCTTATAAAACTACCTTCGGGGAAATTTTATGTAATTATGGGTATGGATTGGATTTGACTATATAGATTCTATATAAAATTTCAAAGGAATAAAATCACTCTCTGTATTGTGAAAGAATCCCTGATTCATTAAAATTTCAATATGGATGATTAATTTTTTTATAACCTACAACTCAATAGTAGAAATTAATATCCCTATGAGAGAGATTATCTGGTTTAAATTATTGAGTATAAGGAAATAATAATCCCTAAATACATATCTTTTTTTAGGGAATACACTGATTTATTTCCTAATGAATTTCTAGGATTTTCTAATAGATGATAGGTCGAATTTTCAATCATCCATATACCTTGGGCAATGATATTATAAAATAATCCATATAAATGGTTGTTGTGGAACGTGAGAATTGAAGAATAAAATTATAGGAGAATATAGATAAGAGATTCATATACCCATGTGCTTCACTATGGGGTTCACCATTCATCTTCATCAAGAAGAAGTATGGGTCAATGCTCTATTTCCTTGATTATCTTGATCTCAACAAGAACATGAAAAATAATAAGTATCGTCTAACATGGATTAAATATGTGTTTGATCAGCTACATAGAGAACAATAGTTCTCCAAGTTGGATTTGAGATCTGGATTTTATAATGTTAGGGTGAAGAAGGATGATACCCCATGACTGATTTTTTAGAATCTATGAGCACTATGAGTTCATAGTAATTCCATTTGGATTCACAAATCATCCAGAAATCATCAATAACATGATGAATAGATTCATTCAAAATTACATCAAATTTTTTTTTATTCTTTATAGATGATTTTTTAATACAATACAAAACTGCGGGGGAGAATGAGGATAATATCAACACTATGTTAAGGAACATAAAAAAGGAGAAGATATATGAAAATTATATTAAATTTGAGTAATGGTTGAAGGAAGTATCATTCATAAGAAATATAATCTCAAGAAATGGGATATTTATGGATCCCTTAAAAATAAACACAATATAATGATGGATGGGTTGAACATATTTTATAGATAAATATAGTTTCCTTAGATTATATTAGTACTACCTTCGGTTTGCCAAAAATTTCTCATGATTTCCAAACACTCTATAAAATTCTATCTTAGATGGGAATCCATTTTTAATTTAATGATGAATGTGAAGAATTATTCAAAGAGTTAAAGATGAGGCTTATCCCTTGACATGTACTCACAGTACCCATATGTGGAGAAAGTTTCAAAGTATTCAGTGATTCTGCAGTTCATGGTTTGGGATGTGTGTTAATGAATAATGAAAAGTGATAGCCTATTCTTCATGAAAATTTAATGTTCATGATCATAACTAACAATGCATGATCTAATGTATGCTTTAGTGATATTATATTTTAAAAGATGGCATCATTATCACATTGGGTAAAAGTATAGAATATATATAGATCCCAAAAGCCTCAAGTATATATTCACATAAAAATAGATAAATATTAACCAACATAGATGGTTATAGCTAATCATGTACTACGAACACACAATTCACTACCATACTAGGATGGAGAATAAATGGTAAAATTATCTATTTCGAAAGGATCCAGTTATTATATCATTGATGAGAATTTAGAAGTATTGGATCTTCCTTTTTTTTAAACGGATGGACATGTGAATCATAAATGGAGGAACGTCATAAATTCTTTCACAAATTATTACTCAACCATCAATTCTATAGAGGATATAGATGCAAAAACAAATGACGTGGGAATTCTGAAGAATGTGGAAAAAATAATAAAATGCAAATTCACAATGTCCAATTTTAATAAAGATGTATTTTTGAGATTTTTGTCAATAATGTTTTCTCTTTCAAATACTAGAGTAAAGAAAATGATATTGGATGATTCCAATAGATCACCCTTCTCCATCCATCCAGGGATCATAGAAAATGTATTGAGATATTGAAGAAAATATTAGTTTGGAAATGTGAAGAAGGAGATTGAGGAATATACATCAATACATCTTATATTTCAGTAATATAACACATAAAGGAAAAAAATCCTTGGGTAATAAGTTACCATTACCCATACATATGAGAAATAGGAAAATATCACCATAGAAATTTTCAATGTTATTCCAAATACATCTAGAAGAAATAATTCAATCTATGTTGTTGTAAATTTTCTTACAATGACTACACACTCCATTAAGATTCTATAGAAATTCTCATATGATTAACATGCAATGATATACATTAGAGAAGTGGTGAGGATTAATGGAAAACCACTATTGATTGTATCTAGTCGAGATCCATGATTTGCCTCTATGTTATGAAATAGTATATAATATTCTCTAAATATAGAGTTTAAATTTAGTATGGATTATCAACCATAAACTAATGTCCAATATGAGAGGACTACATATACACTCTAGGAAATGTTGAAAACATTCTCAATTGAATTAAAAGAAGAATCAAACTAACATCTTTCTCTAGTTTAGTTTTTATAAAATAGAAATTTCCACTCAAGTATATAAATGGATATTTATGAATCCCTTTATGGTAATAGGTGCACAACACATGTGTGTTGGGATGATGTTGGGGAATAGACACTGCTATGTCTTGAAATGGTCAAGGAACAGATGGAAAAGGTCAAGACCATTCAATAACAAATCAATGCCGCTCAGAATTGAAAAAATAGAAATATTGACCATCTTCAATGATAACTAGAGTTTGATGTTGAAAATTTGATATTCCTCCACATATATCTAGGGATGACGGTGAGGATAATTGTGAATTAGGGGATGCTTAGTCAAATACACATCATTCCCTTTGAGATCCTTGATCTCATTCGAGGAGTGACTATAACGACCAATACTTTACATACATTGTTATTACATCAGAATTGAAGCACACTTATTACAACATATAACAAAACTAGGAAAGGACCATATAGGTATAGTGTATTTAGAAACTGGGAAACATAAACAACTGGTTCATAAAGCATCTACTTTGCCTCCCATTTATTTCATCATATCTAGAGAACCTTTTTGGCATATCCTACTTAATAACCTTCTTCCTGTCCTTGGGAAATAAAACATACAAAAGGGTGAGCTCAAATGCTCAGTAAGGGTAAACAAAAGAAATATCAATCACATCATATACATAAGAACATATCTTTTGGAAATCTTAACATACAAAAGAGATCATAATTTCATAACATGGGATAAATCATAGTAGTGAAATGTAAAAACAATAATCATAACATAAAACATGAATCTTTGTGGCATACACACGTAATCATAGAGAATCATTTCTTATTAGTCAAGACTCATTTCCAAGACTATCTTAGTGGACAAAGTCCATTTATGAACCGAGTTCACTCCTCATTTTAGTAATGTTTCACTAAACCGGCTTAACCTGTCATTCCAGCCATGTCTAACTCATGAGATATAAAATCATTACCCAATGCATTGGAGGGAGATATAGGTCCCACCCATCTCTTAATTATAACATTCTTATGTGTGACACAAAATTATAAATCATATATCATTGCATAACCCATGTAATAAAAATGGGATTCTTAAACAACATGACATCATAAAACAATTCATATAAGATAATGGAATTCATAAAAATAATTCCATCACAACATAATCAAATCATTTTAATAATAGGTATAGAAACAGAACCATTTATTATCTTAGATGGAAAATAATTTTGATAAAACACTTGAACTCCATTCTTGAGGAAATTATCCTTTATACTTCAAAAAAACTTTTCCTTTCTTAACATGTCATACAATTATAAAATAAAAGAAGTTTATTAAAAATAAAAATGAAAACTTGTAAATGAATCTTCATGGAAATAATGTTTTAAAAATCCATTCATGCTATATAAGTTAAAAAAACCTTCTTCTTGTAATTTTGTCAGAAAAGTCAAAAAGTACCTCGTATAAAAAATGAAAAAGATTCCTTTCATATCATTTACTAAAAACTCACCGAAGGGTAAAATTGTATATAAACAATTTTATAAGGATATAAATATTAAATATTGAGGAAACATGGATGTGGATGATAAATATTCCCCAGTAAATTCTGAAGTATAAACAATCTCGGATAAAAATTCAGATTGCGAGATTTTCCATTACCTTAGGTACAATTTGCTTCGTTAGTGTCTGAACCTACTGTATAATGATTTAAATAATGTTATATACTTATTACATATTCATACTTATTTTTATGATATCATATATGGTCATATTCTTAGCTTCTTATTAGTAATATTTCATTACTACTTGTTATTCTGGTGTTTATTACTTTTTGTTCTTATGCGTTTTTTGTCGAATAAATTCTTATTATTCTTTTTAGGTTATAGATACCTCATTTCCAGAATGGTATTAGTGTAATATATATCACATTAATTCATTCAATTCATTTATATAATCATTATGCAATGAAGATCATGTAGAACGAGTCGTATCACATCATGGGGATGGTATTCCGTACGCACGCACGAGCGATGATATCATTCCCATGATCGTGGAATTGTATTGGAGTTTATGTATACTATTTCAGAATCAATATCAATTTACAATTATCATATATATTCATTAATTACACCATTATACTCATCCATGTAAGGTGGTGGTGGAAAATAGATTACACCACGGCGTGGAGACGGTATTCTGTACGTACGCACGTGCGGTGATTTCATTTTCCGTAGGATGGATAGATAGGGAAATAAGGTTGTTTCATACTTATAATAACATATAATTATATGAGTGATACTGATTTTATTACTTCATAATGAATCAACTAAATAAGAAGAAGTGGAAGAATAAATAAATATGAATAAATCGGTAACGGACATTACGTCTTCTTTGAAGTGCTTCTTTGAGACCTCCTTTTAGGGCACTAAAATTGGTCTTTGAAGAAGACAAAGTCCTCTATAATGTCTCTAGGGAAGTGGAGAGAATAAATTTTCAGGGGTTTGCCGAGAATGAAGGCTCAATGTGGTGTGAGGAAGAGAGGGAGGAGGTTCCCTTTTATAAGGGAGGAGAGGGGCACCTTTGGAATAACTAAAAATATTATTTTATTATAAAGTAAAATTCTGTTTTTAATAGCTCCAAATTGATATATTTCTATGATAAGAAGGGTATGGGTCGAAATCATCTCATACAATAGAATTTAGACAAGTTTAGGTATCAATTTTAACCTTATCATTTAGATTTAACTTGAAGTTAGATAATTTAACTTTTACCGTGTCTTCTTGTTTTCGTACACTATAAGGTTAATAATCTTACTATATCAAGACAATAGAACCCCAAATGGTTTATTATTAATATATATAACCTTATCAAAGTAATTTGGCCGATCCTTATATTTTTAAGAATAAAATAACAATTAATAATATAATATTTGTTTTAAAGACTATTTCATGTCAATTTTTACACTATTTAGTAATTCATTTTTTTGAAAATCATTACAGAAATATTAGTTCTCACAAAGTTAATTAAGTCAATACTAACATGTCATATTAACCTAGAAAATTAGTTTAGTTCATAAAAAGTCTCAAATTACATTTATTTGGGTATTTATAACATCAATTATGTCAATATTTCATTAATAAGATAATTATTGCATCATCGTTGTGTCATAAATAAATTAACTTATTTAATGTCTAAAAATTTCAAATAAAATACCATTATGTAGGAAATGTTTTTAGATTTCTAATGAATATTTATAGTAGAATTTATCTTTTGTTTATCCCAATATTAAAAATGATTCACTTATAAAACATTGATTTTAACTATTTTAACCCTTCTTTAAATAAATTAATAATAAATGTCCTAATCTAATCCATGCGGGCCGAAATGGTCATATTTTATTCCTAAGGTTGTTTTTGGTCGATTTACACTTATCTAATAGAATTAGGACATGTGTTAGGGTAATAATAATAACACTTTTACCCTTAATTACCATATTTACTTTTAACCGTGGTAAAAAAAAGTAAAAAGTTACTATCCACCAAAAATTTATTTTCATCTCATTGAACCATATTTTAGTCCTTGATATTAACCGTGTCTCTTGGATTTTTGAAATTCCACTCACAGAAGTGGTAAAATTATGTTTTATGAAAAATTCTATTTTTTTAACTACAACTTAGTGGTTTCACTATTCATCAAAAATTGAATGTTTTCAGAAAAATACCAAAATTTCACCCTAGGATAATTTCGATATTCTGAAAATAAAATTTAAAAAATTTAAAAATGTGGTTATTACTATACATAATGGCTATTTTTAATAATATTGTAATATCATATCATTGTTTAGTGAAACTCGGTATTGCGTATGACGCAAGCTATCGAGGAAGGCCGCGATTGCGTGTAAAGCAAGACAATCTAGTGTTGTGTGTAGTGAAATATTCCTTTGTTGATTTAAAAACAAAATATTTCTCAAAAAATTCTAGGGTGTTACATTCTATCCCCCTTAAAATGAATTTCTCCCTCACAATTCATCACTTTTTAACAAAAAGATGAGGATACCTCTCCCTCATCATATCCTCAAGCTCCCATGTAGCTTCTTCTAACTGGTGGTTCCTCCATAAAACTTTCGTCAAGCGAGTGGTCTTCTTCCATAGGACTTTTTTGCTATGATCCATAATCGCCATCAGTTGTTCTTCATAAGAAAGATCTTTCTCCAGCGATACAACTTATGAGCTGAGTACATGTGAATGATCAGGTATGTACTTTCTCAAGAGAGATACATGGAAAACATCATGAACTTGAGAGAGATTATGTGCAAGCTCCAACCGGTAAGCTACCTTTACAACACGATCCAGTATTTCGAACGGACCGATATATCTAGGGCTCAACATCCCCTTCTTTCCAAATCTCATGACCATCTTCCAGGGAGATATTCGTAAGAACACTTTATCACCCACTTCAAGCTCTAGGTCTTTTCTTCGGTTGTCGGCATAACTTTTCTGTCGACTCTGAGCTGCTCTTATTTGTTGATGAATAGATTTGACCTTTTATACCATTTCATTAACGAGATCAGGTCCTAACAGCTTTCTTTCCCATCTTCATCCCAGCAAGTTGGAGTCCTGCATTTCTTTCCATAGAGAGCTTCATAAGGAGCTATCTGAATACTAAAGTGAAAGATATTATTATAAAAAAATCCACTAAAGGTAGGTGTTGATCCCAACCACCTTTGAAATCCATAGAGCAGGCTCTCAACATATCTTCTAGAGTTTGAATTGTTCTCTCAGACTGACTGTCTGTCTAAGGATGATAAGCAGTGCTGAAACTCCACTCTGTATCCAGAGTATGCTGAAGAATTCTCCAAAACATCGAGGTAAATCTCAGATCCCGATCATATATAATAGAAAGTAGTACTCCATGCAATCTTACCACTTCCTTTACATATATCCTGGATAGCTGATCCAGAGAGAAATCCTCTCTAATAGAAATGAAGTGTGCAGACTTTGTAAGATGATCAACTATGACCCAGATAGCATTATTGCCTTTGGATGTTTTTGGAAGTCATGTGACAAAGTCCATAGTGATGTTTTCCCATTTCCATTCAGGTATGGGTAATGGTTGTAACATCCCCTTATAATTCTTTCTCTCACCATTATCTTGCTGACAAACCAAGCATCGAGAGACAAATTCAGCAACATCTCTTTTTATGCCATGCCACCAGAAGTACACTTTCAGGTCCCTATACATCTTCGTGCTTCTAGGATGAATAGTGAATGAAGAACTGTGAGCCCCATCCAGTAGCTCCTTCTTTAATTCGGGGATGGGAGGAACAAAAACCCGGTTACTGAACTTTATTATCCCATCACAATCAAGGTTTAATTTAGGAATATTTCTGACCTTATTTTGTAACTCTACATCTTCTTTCCGCGCCTCTTTAATCTTCACATGTATAGATGGTTAAACATTCATTTGATAAAGATACGATTTTCCCCCTTCCATTATAATTCCAAGATCCTTCCTTTGTAAATCCATAAATATTGGATATTTTGTGATCCACATCATGGATAAACTGGCATGGTCTTGTCGACTTAATGCATCTTCCAACCTGTTTGCTTTCCCAGGGTGGTAATGATTTGAGCAGTCGTAGTCGTTAATCAGTTCCAACCATCTTCTTTGGCGCATATTCGGCTCGTTTTGTGTGAAAATATACTTTAAACTTTTATGATCAGTATAAATGTCACACCTTTCTACATAAATATAATGCCTCCAAATCATTAATGAAAAGATTACCACAGCTAACTCCAAATCATGTGTGGGGTAATTTTGCTCATAGATTTTCAACTGTCCTAAGGCATAAGCTATCACCATATCATTTTTCATAAGAACACACCCCAACACCTTCTTGGATGCATCACTGTAGATCACAATCATTTCTCCACTACAAGGTAGTGCGAGAACAGGTGCACTAGATATCATTCTTTTCAACTCCTTGAAATTCTCTTCACATTCCTCCATCCAAACAAACTTAACTCCTCTTCGAGTCAACCTGGTGAGTGGATTAGATAATCGTGAAAAATCTGTCACAAAACGTCGATAATATCGAGCCAAACCAAGAAAATTTCGGATCTCTGTTACTGTTGTTGGTCTCAACCATCTTTTGATAACCTCTATTTTTGCTGGATACACAGATATCCCCTCTTTTGAGATTATGTGACCCAAAAATGAAACTTTTTGAATCCAAAATTCACACTTGGTAAATTTGGCATAAAGCTTCTCCTTTCTCAGGGTCTTCAATATAATTCTCATGTGATCTTCATGTTCTTCCTTGCTCTTTGAATAGACAAGAATATCGTGTATAAAGACTACCACAAATTGATCAAGATATTCTCTAAAGACTCTATTCATCAGATCCATGAAGATAGCAGGGGCATTAGTAAGACTAAATGGAATCACTATAAATTCACAATGTTCATACCTTGTACGGAATGTCATCTTTGTTATATCCTCCCTATTTACACTTTATTGATGATACCCTAAACAAAGATCAATCTTGGAAATGTATTGAGCTCCGCGTAGTTGGTCAAATAAGTTATCAATGCCTTGGAGAGGATATTTTTTCTGGATAGTGATCTTGTTAAGTTCTCAATAATCAATGCAGAGTCTCATTGATCCATCTTTCTTCGTAACAAATAGAATAGGTGCTCCCTAAGGTGACGCACTATGGCTTATGAATCCATTATCAAGATTCTCTTATAGTTGCTTCTTCAATTCCTGCAACTCAATTGGGGCCATTCTATAAGGTGTATTTGAAATAGGCAAAGAACCCGGTACGAGTTCTATTGAAAACTCAACTTCACGATTTGGTGGAAGACCCAGAAATTCCACCGGAAAGACATCATCATACTCCCGTACAATGAGCATATTCTTAATCATGAGTTTCTCACCAACCATTTGAGATAAATAACCCACATTTAGTGGAATCAAGACCCATAAGATGGAAGAAATTTCCACTGGAAGGTTATGTTCATCCTTGCATCTATATACAATCAAAGATTGATCTGGAATATGAAATGTGACTTCCCTTCTTTGGAAATTTATATGAGATCCATATAAAGAATGCCAATCCACGCCAAGAATCACATCAAATTCCACTATAGGAAGGATCACAAGATTTTTCAGAAGCACATTCCCGCAAACATCAATCGGGGAAGAATTATAAACTTTTGATGCGACTGTTGTGCCATTAGGTGTTGTCACAGCTAACTCAACATCTAATTGTGGAGGTAATACAGTGATACCCTTAGAAAAATCTTCAGAAATAAAAGAGTGGGAGGATCCAGAATCAAATAAAACATTTGATACTTTAGAGTGGATGGTAAGTGTACCTTTCACCACATCGTTATCGTAATCCACATCGCTGATAGAAATTGCATGTGACATTCCTTTGTCATTAGCCTTAAGATTTTGTTTATTTCAATCATCATCAACATCCCTTGTATTAGGGCATTTATTGGCATAATTCCCCATCTCCTTGCACATGAAACATTGAAGTGTAGTAGGTTCATTATGTGTGTCCCTTCCTTTTTTGCATCATTAGATATCTTCTTCCCATCATTTCGGCATTCAAATGCCCGATGGCCTTCCTTTCCAAATTTGAAACATTTACTTGTCCCTTTAAGAAAACTCCCTCCATCTTTCTTTCCTCACTTTGAGCATAAGGGAAATCTCATCTACTTTTCAGTGTGGTCTTTATATTTTCCATTGAATTCCATTTTCATCTTCTTATCAAACCCATATGACTGATGGGTTACTCCAATCATCATCTCAACTTTGAGAGAACATCGAATGACTTCATCAAAGCTATTGAAGTCCCTTATGGCTAAGGCCCTTCTAAGACTTGGTTTTAAGACACTAAAGAATCAATCATTCTTACTCTCAGGTTGGATAATAATACTAGAAGCGTACCTTGCAAGTCTGGTAAAATTTTCGTCATAGGTACCAACAGATTCATCATCCTTTTGCATTAGTTCAAGAAACTCTTTCTCCATATTTTTTCGGAGAATACAAGGGAAGTACTTGTTTAAAAATAAGTTATTGATCTCGTCCCATTCCATGGACTCAATTTCATCTCTTTTCCTCATATTCTTGATAAGATTCCACCATTGATCTACATCAACTTACAAACGATACACTGCTAAGATGACTTTATCATGTTCAGAACATTGAAGAACTGAAAATATCTTTTCAATAGTACTAATCCATTGTTCAGCAATTAATGGATCAGTAAACCCATTGAATGAAGGTGGACGCTGCCTCATTAAGGATTCAACAGAATTTTTCTCCTTCCTTTGCTTGTTTGGAAGCCTTGCATGATTCATAGCATGAGAAAGTTGTGTGAGCATAGCTATAAGATTTTATATTCCAGCTCCCATAACCTTTGGTTGCTTAGGGGGATAATCATTGCATTGCCCATCACATTCCACATTAACATGGTTATTTTGGATTCCAACCATTGACTAAAACCAAGAAGAATAGTGTGAGCAACACTAATTATTAAGGTCTTATCCTAGGTTATTCATGGCCATTTCTAAAACACTAAGATTGTTTTCTATGCTTAGACATATCCTTAGGGTTCTTACTAAGGCTTTCACATCCTAGTTTCCAAAGTCTGACTATACCTTTGCCCCGATACCAACTATAATGACCCATACATTACATACATTGTTATTATATCAGAATTAAAGCTCAATTATTACAACATATAACAAAACCAGGAGAGGACCGTATAGGTATAGTGTCTTTAGAAACTGGGAAACATAAACAACTGGTTCATAAAGCATCTACTTTGCCTCCCATTTATTTCATCATATCTAGAGTCCCCTTTTGGCATATCCTAATTAATAACATTCTTCCTGACCTGGGGAAATAAAACATAAAAGAGGGTGAGCTCAAATTATCAGTAAGGGTAAACAAAATTAATATCAATCACATCATATACATAAAGAACATATCTTTTGTAAATCGTAACCTGCAAAAGAGATCATAATTTCATAACATGGGATAAATCATAGTAGTGAAATGTAATCACAATAATCATGACTTAAAACATGAAGCGTTGTGGAATACATACATAATCATATAGAATCATTTATTATTAGTCAAGACTCATTTCCAAGAATATCTTAGTGGACAAAGTCAATTTCTGAACCGAGTTCACCCCTCGTTTCATTCTGTTTCACGGAACCGGTTTAACCTGCCGTTCCATCCATGTCTATCTCATGAGATATAAAATCTTTACCCAATTAATTGGAAGGAGATATAGGTCCCACCCATCTCATAATGATACCATTCTTATGTGTGCCACAAAATCATAAATCATACATCATTGCATAAACCATGTAATAAAAATGGGATTCTTAAACAACATTACATCATAAAACAATTCATATAAGATAAATGAATTCATAAAAATAATTCCATCACAACATAATCAAATCAATGTAATAATAGGTATAGAAACATAACCCTTTATTATCTTAGATGGAAAATAATTTTTATAAAACACTGGAACTCCATTCTTGAGGAGAATATCCTTTCTACTTCAAAAACACTTTTCATTTCTTAACATGTCATATGATTCTAAACTAATGGAAGTTGATTAAAAATAAACATGAAAACATGTAAAGGAACCTTCATGGAAATAATGTTTTAAAAATCCATTCATGCTGTATAAGTTAAAAAAACATTCTTCTCGTACTTTTGTCGGAAAAGTCAAAAAGTACCTCGTACGAAAAACGACAAAAGATTCCTTTCATATCTTTTACAAAAAACTCACCGAAGGGTAAAATTGGATATAAACTATTATAGAAGGATATAAATATTACATATAGAGGAAACATGGATGTGGATGATAAAAATTTCCCAGTAAATTCTAAAATATAAACAATCTCAGATAAAAATTGAGATTGCGGGATTTTCCCTTACCTTAGGTCTAATTTGCTTCGTAAGTGTCCGAACCTCCTATATAATGATTTAAATAATTTTACTGAATTATTCCAGAATCATAATTATTTGTATTATATCATATATTTTCAAATTCGTAGCTTCTTATTAGTAATATTTCATTACTACTTGTTATTCGGGTGTTTATTACTTTTTGTTCTTATGTGTATTTTGTCGAATAAATTCTTATTCTTCTTTTTAGGTTATAGATACCTCATTTACAGAATGGTATTATTGTAATATATATCTTATTCATTCATTCAATTCATTTATATAATCATTATGCAATTAATATCATGTAGCACGAGTCGTATCATATCATGGAGACGGTATTCCGTACGTACGCACGAGCGATGATATCATTCCCATGATCATGGAATTGTATTGGAGTTTATGTATACTATTTCAGAATCAATATCAATTTACAATAATCATATATATTCATTCATTAAACCAATATACCCATCCATGTAAGGTGGTGGTGGAAAATAGATTACACCACGGTGTGGAGACGTTATTCCGTACATACGCACACGCGGTGATTTCATTTTTCGTAGGATGAATAGATTGTGAAATAGGGTTGTTTCATACTTATAATAAAATATAATTATATGAGTGATACTGATTTTATTACATCATAATGAAAAAACTAAATAAGAAGAAGTGGAAGACTAAATAAAGATGAAAGAATCGGTAACGGACATTACCTCTTCTTTGAAGTGCTTCATTGAGACCTCCTTTTAGGGCACTAAAATTGGTCTTTGAAGAGGACCAGGACCTATAGGATGTCTCTAGGGAAGTGTAGAGAAGAAATTTGTAGGGGTTTTCTGAGCTTCAAAGCTCAAAGTGGTGTGAGGAAGAGATGGAGGAGGTGCCCTTTTATAAGGGAGGAGAGGGCACCATTGGAATAACTAAAAATATTATTTTATTATAAAGTCAAATTCGGTTATTAATAGCTCAAAATTGATATATTTCATAGATAAGGTGGGTATCAGTCGAAATCCTCTCATAAAATAGAATTTAGACAAGTTTAGGTATCAATTTTAACCTTATCATTTAGATTCAACTTTAAGTTAGATAATTTATCTTTTACCGTGTCATCTTGTTTTCTTACACTATAAGGTTAAAAAACTTACTATATCAAGCCAAAAGAACCCCATGTTGTTTATTATTAATATATATAACCTTATCTAAGTCATTTTGACGAACCTTAGATTTTTAAAAATAAAATAACAATTAATAATATAATATTTGTTTTAAAAACTATTTTATGTCAATTTTGACACTATTTAGTAATTGATTTTTTTGAAAATAGTAACAGAATGATTAATTCGAACCAAATTAATTAAATCAATAATAACATGTCATATTAACCTATAAAATTATTTTAGTTCATAAAAAGTCTCAAATTACATTTATTTGGGTATTTATAACATCAATTATGTCAATATTTCATTAATAAGATAAATACTTCATCATCGTTGTGTCATAAATAAATTGACTTATTTAATGTCTGAAAATTACAAATAAAATACCATTATATAGTAACGTTGTTTATATTTCTAATTAATATTTTTAGTAGAATTTATCTTATGTATAACTCCATATTAAAAATGATCTACTTATTAAACTTTGATTTTAACTATTTTAACCCTTCTTTAAATAAATTAATATTAAATGTCCTAATCTAATCCAAGTGGGCCTAAATGGTCATATTTTATTCCTAAGGTTCTTTTTGGTCGAATTACACTTATCCAATAAAATTAGGACATGTTTTAGGATAATAATAATAACATTTTTACCCTTAATTACCCTATTTACTTTTAATCGTGGTAAAAAAAAGTAAAAAGTCACTATTCACCAAAAATTATTTTCATCTCATTGAACCACATTTTAGTTCTTAATATTAACCGTGTCTCTCGGATTTTCGAAATTCCACTCACAGAAGCGGTAAAATTAAGTTTTATGAAAATTCAGTTTTTTTAACTACCACTTAGTGGTTTCACTATTCATCAAAAATTGAAAGTTTCCAGAAAAATACCAAAATTTCACCCAAGGCTAATTTCGATATTCTGAAAATAAAATTTATAAAATTTCAAAACGTGGTTATTACTATTCATAATGGCTACTTTTAATAATATTTTAATAGAATATCATTGTTTAGTGAAACTCGGCATTGCATACGACGCAAGCTATCGAGGAAGGCCGCAATTGCGTGTAAAGCAAGCCAATCTAGTGTTGTGTGTATTGAATGATTCCTTTGATGATTTAAAAACAAAATATTTCTCATAAAAGTCTCGGGTGTTACAGTGACCTATCCACTATGGCTCCCACCAACCAATTTCAAACACATGATGTGTTCTATATATCCCTTTTGTGGAAGTAAATACTATACCCCGGACATGTACTGGATGTAGAGGTTTCACATTTGGATAATGAAATTTCATATGAAGATTAGTCGTTGAAGATATTAGGTCATAGAGACAATGTTTTTGAAATAATACAATGTACCTTGTCAAAGTGATATGGAGAACCCACAAGTTTTATGAAGCAGCATGGGACCCAGAGGAGGTGAGGAAGTAATGATATCCTCCTCTATTTTAGTGTGAGAAATGAAAATTTCATGGGAAAACTTTTTAATGGGGGGATGATTATAATGACCCATGCTTTTATAAATAAATTTTACCTTATGATTTAATTAAATGTCTAATTAACTAATATGGTTATGTAAAAAAAATACACATTTTTAATTTATTATGTCATATTAAAAAGACCATTAAGAATATTTACCATTGATAGTATAGATTCTGAATAGAGATCACATGATTAGTATATATATAGGGGTAAAAATAGAATTAATGCATACAATAGAAATGATGACCATAACTAGTTTGATCTGATTATGTAAGGCCCATTTATCATATATTAAAAGGGAGATTGTATGAATGGTATTTAACTTTGACCAATCCCAATATAATATATCAATAACTTAAGCCTGAGTGATATCATTTACAGGAAAAGTTCGAGCTCAACGAGATCAGGACCCAAGCCATGTATTCCAAACCACCCCATGAAAGTATCACCATCATACACATAACCCGTAAGACGTTTGGTGGTGTATTAAAGGGAAATATATGAATACCCTAATAATATTAATATTTATATTTTACGGAATAATGAATATATTTTCATCTAATTATTATAAAATTATAATTTTATATTATTTTAGGCATTATAACACAATTTTATTGTGGAATTTTATAATTCAAATAAGGAATTTATTGTTATAAATTAATGTAATTTTTTAAATAAATAAAATTTTATTTAAATAATTTTTATATTAAATATAAATGATTGTAAAATATTTGTGAAGCCAAATTTAATTTGTATAAGTGACTGAAAGCATTTATTGTCAAAATACCCTACATTTCTCAATAAATGTGTGTTATTATTTTAAAAAGTAAAATACAAATATTTATGAAATTATTCAGATAAAATTAAACTTATTTTTGGAATCAAAACATCTTAATTAAAAAATTGTGAATTTTTCATATTTTTTAGACATTTGAATTTTGGGGTAAAAAGTAAACATCGTATAAATATACAGTGTGTATTATATCATCATAATGACAAAAAAAGTGTGTAATAAATACTATAAAATGATTCGATGACTAAATATTTGTTTTTTCCATTAAAATAAAGAAAGTTGATGTTTATTTTATTAATTTTAAAAATTCATAATGAATCCTCCAAAAACATAAATATATTTTATTATTTTAAAAACCATTCTTTAAATGAAAAAATCACATCCACATAATCTGGGGTATTATTTTACTATTTTCAGAACTTTTAATTATAAAATAATTACAACCAATCCCATTAGTTATAATGAATTGGAAAAACTAGGGTAATGTTTTATGTTTTGGTTATTTATTATAAATAGTGTAAAACCTATGTTTGAGAAATGATAAATAATTCCACCCTAATTTCTAATATAATCACATCCAAGATCTCATTTATCATTATTAAAAATAATTGAATATTTTCTACTATCTACCCTACCATTTCTATAGTCCTCCAAAAATTTTTAGAGCTCTCTAGAATCTCCTCCCATGTATTTGGACTCACACACTCAAGTATGTGTTTTTTCTTACACATATTTATTCATGTTTCTTTATTATCTTATTCCTTATATTTAAAATTCAAAATCACGTTATATCATTTTATATGTCCGTATTAGTGTCTATTTTATTTACAAATGATGATATACACCTTTAACTCTCATCATCCCATTTTATGAATCCTTAAATGAAACCATTATGCTTCTGAAATCATACTCTGGAATTCCATGCCCAAATAATTTGTAGTGAATACCCATACCTAATTCCTATCAAGGGAGTTCACCTTTGGAAACATATAATTATTTTATTGGGGACTTACATTTATGTATTCCAGAATCATTAATCATAGAATAAAATGTGATGGAAAAAGATTCCATGTTGTATAATCTATGTGGAAGACATATGCATTGGAATGAAATGAAACTGACGGGTGCACCCTAAATTATATAGCACTCCAATGCATTGTGTAATTTTTATTATCATGAGGCATAACATTATCAAAATAGTATACCCAATTAAAATATGATACTTTTTCAATCCTAATTTTCTTGAAGTTATCCGGGACTTATATTTATAACTATGGTTTTTAAAATGATTCCACAATTCCCATGATGCATGTATGTTATCATGTTATATCATGCCTCATTGTTCATGTTTATTATTCTCACCCATTTTATTCCCCATTGATATACATATTTTCTAACATGTACTGCTTGTTCTTTTTATTCCATGTTTACTCCCTTACCGGGCTGTATATCGTACCCCCTTATAATGCATGTACATTTTTTTTAAAAGGTTTGGGCCGAAGCCTCATTTATTATTAAATAAATGCAAATACCTCTTTAACTAGTCAGAGAGAGATGCATTATATATCCTGAAGGCCCAGTTGGCATTTATCCCATTACATGGCCAATAAGACCATTTTTTGGGCCTAAAGCCCATTCTGTGAATGGTATTACTAAAGTACCTACGCTGCTACAGTACTGCACAGTACCTGCCACTAATTCAGTACTATGTCGCCGCTACAGTGACCTGCTACCGCTACAGTGGTCGTCGTTTCTATAGTTCCCCCACTGCTACAGTACCTACACACAATGGGTTTTCAGCCCCCATTTTTCATGTAGAATTAAGGGGTGCTTATCCCATACTGTTTTATATAAAAGATGTTAATGATGTTTTAATTAATGATGATGTATTTCCTATTTGATGTTATTATGTAATTTACCTGTTTCCCAAAGATAATATACTTCCCAATCCACTGAGATGTATTATGTTAAATCTTATTTAATAATTCAATAAATAATTTTTAATAAAGAGTAATGTTGTTATAAAATTATCTATCATTATAGGTATTTTATAATTTTAAAATTAAATTCTTTTCTACCCAATCCAATATAAACTCTATTATATTATTTATTATTTTAAATTTAATGTAATTATTTAATGATTTCAACTATTAAAAAATGAAAACCTTTTTAATGTATTGGATTGAATCTCTTTAAATATAACCTTTTTATAATTTTAACAACTCAAAATTAATTAATTATAATAATTATAATAATTTTAATACAAACATCTTTAGATTCTAACCATATTTATTATATTTATAAAAACATTTGTAAATAATTTTTATAATCATCAAATAAAAAATTTATTTAAATATTACAAGGATGCTTTATAATCTTATCTAAATATATTTTGATACAATTTTCTATGATTTATAACATTAATAAAACTTATTAATATGACAATGATATTCTTATTATTAACTCATTAATATTAAATTAATATTTATAATAGATGTTTTATAAACATTTAATTCATTAATAGTAAAAAAAATTACAAAACTAATTTACAAAATCCCTTTATCAATTTTTAAAAACATTCAATAAAACATCTATATTTTTTATAAAACAATTATTAAAATATATAATACATTTTTAAATTGAATTTTTTTATAATTTTTATATTAATTTTACAATTTTTTATGATAATTACTTTAAATAATTCCCATTTAATTGTGAAAACCTAAAAATAATTATTTATGAATGATTCATATTTTCAAATATTAATGTCATCATATTTTGGCCACAATTTTCATATTATTACCTTTTAAAAATTAAACTGAATGATTCTAAAATAAATATTTTCTAAGATCACAAGGCATGACAAATAATTTGGTAAATATTATTTTACATATTACCATTAAATATTTGGAATAAATATTTTAATAAATGTTTCATAATAATTAATATAATTATTTATAAATAATTAATAATGAATAATTTAAAAATAAATTATAAATCATAATATTCCAAAAAATAGATTCTTTGATTTGTAAAAATTTTATAATCTTTTCATATATGAACATTTTTTATCAACTAACCAAAAAGATTTTATTGTTAATTTATTTTTAATTCATGTTTATATATTTTATAAATTTTTCCAAAAAGAAATCTCCATTATTTATATACAGTTTATAAATAATATAAATCAATTCATTATTGATTTTTATTGATTAATATAAACAATTTATTTATTTTAAAAAACAAGACTTATAAATATATACATTTTATATTTGATAAAGGAAAATAAAAATTAATTTTTAATGATAATATCATTAATGTTATTATAATGTAATAATCTATTTTATTCACAAAATAATAATAATTAAATTAAAAACATAATTAATTATTAAAAATAAATAAGAAATTTAATATTTATCTCTATGCTTAAAATATCCCATTTCCCAATTTTTGAAATTTGTTCCTTAGAAATAAATTGAATTGAACACGTTGATTTTTCAATAAAGCCTCTTCTCTGATACAACTCTTGGGATTTTTTATCTACCTTATAGACATGACATATTATCAGGAACTCAAATGTATATGATCTATCTATTTAAATATATATCTATAATAAATGAAATAAATAAACTCGTGTATTTGGATATCCATTGCAGTAATTCAAAATGAGTTTTCTTAATGATGATCATTACTCTAGAAGATAGAAGCCTTCTTCCTCCAAAGGTGCTACACTGGCAAAAAAATAATGATCTAAATTATGGGAATTGTTTCCAATTGAATATGCGATATCGTCTTCACCGAAGGATGTGAAAATGATATAGGAAGAATGATGTCATGGGAAAATTTGCATAAAATCGGTTGTTCACAACAGTAGAGATATCTTCCCATTATATATCCCACAATGACTCATTTCATTTAATTAAATGTACAGACTGAATTTAATGTTTCCATATACAATTATTCTCATTTTCATTTTTCCAGGGAATCATATTTAAATTTTATTAAATAAATTAAATTAACTCAAAATATGTTATTATCAATGAAACCAAGTAGTATATAAATGCACCTAAATTAAATATTCAATTAATTATTTGATGCATACTCAACATAAGGATCACATGCGTAGTGTTTTTTTAAAATATTTGACACTGAGATTTTCATTGAATTTGTTTGTCAAAAATTATGTTATCTACCTATCATACACTTGTAACTTGTTATATTGAAAAAATACCCTCAATTGTAGATTTTAATTTTTTATGATAGTGTAATTTAACGAACATAATTTGGGTTTTAGTGTAAAAATTAATAACATGGTGAATATTTTAGAAAATGTGGCACAAAAGCCATCTAATGGGGCCCTTTATCTAGAATATAATTAAAGTGAACTATATCAATTTTTTATTTAGAACAAAAAGAGTTATTAATTCTATTTTTCATCATCACTTATGGAGATGAAGCTACGATAAGTATTATTTTCCATGAGATGATATTGTGGAAATCGATTTAGTTAATGTGATCTGATGTGAGAACTCATGGAGTGATACATCATCACCACATATTATAACTTTTAAATTAAAAATTAAATAATTTGAATATGAGACAATGATAAATTTTATATTGATGTAATAACATTTCCCATTTATTGTATAATGTTATTTTATTTGGAATCATTTCTCACAAGTTTTGATATGATGTGTTTGTGTATATTTTTCATAATTATTCATGTTCACAATGTTTATTATAAATATTTAGTGTATGCACAGTGTGGTTATTTTATATGTTGGAAATTGTCCAACAATTTGAAGGTGTCAGTGAATATATAATCATGTTGTGATAAAAAATAGTCTGATATGTCATTGACCAAGTTATTTAACTACATATGATTGACATTTAGAGTTTTACCACTAATGAATATTTGTAATAATAGTGTTGGTAATTATATAATTATATAATATTTATAAATTTCTACATATTTTCCTACCTTGGTGAATAGTAATGTCATGATAACTATTATGTTTTCATTGAACCTATAATAAATATTACTCGACATGTGAAAATTGAGATTCCTAGTAGGATCGTTCATACATAACTTATATTGGTTTAATGGTGTGTGACATTTATACTCAAAAATAATTTCTTCTTTTTAGTGTTCTTTCACACATTATGTCATATGAAGAATTGTTGTTGGTTATGACACAAATTGATATTTTTAACATTTAACCAAAAATCCATTACCAAATTAAATATACAATATAAATACGAAGTAAACAAGTGTTATCTTTAAAAAATTATGTCCCCTATGTAAGAAACATACTCCTTGTCTGACACTTGTTGGGAAAATGAGTGACACTCTATAATATTTTTACAGTTATAACTAGTGAGTATAGATTATCATGAATATTTTTTACATATTACATAGATAGGTTCACAATATTACACGAGAAAAACTATTACTTCATCACAGAACAACTTTGTACAACTATCCCACTAGTTCACCTAGAAAATTATACCCCTATATGTATGTGAACACTAATTCCCATGATATCATTGCATCAAAATAATGGGCCGTATTATTCAACATAAAGTATTCAACTACATGTAGATCCTATAAAATGAACACATGAAACATTGTTTATGTTATTCTTTTATATTAATGGTTTCTCTTGAATCCAGTTATTGGATTAATCAAACTCATACATCATAACACTAAAATAATTAGAAAACAATATTCCATGTTCGAAAAAAAATCTTCTTCAAAACAAACTTCTTCTCTTCATTATCCTGTATTGAATCTATCCAACCAAAAATGTCAACTTACATAGATGTAATTCTTCTATTTTTTCCAGAGTTCAGGACACTAGGATCACTCACAAAACAACTATTTATAGCCCTATGGATTCAATGCTTCAACATTGGATTAAATTCCCTTATTCCATCAGATACATCTCCTTCCCCAAGACTAACTTACGACAAATTATTCCTCATACATTAAGAGGTCATTATATGACACACAGAAGTTACTATTGTTTTTTATTTTATTTTATTTACCTTGTTTTTTCTATTTTATGTTTCAATAATTTTATAACTCCAAAATTTATGCTTTTGTGTTTTTCATGGTTTCATATTATTATCCAGCATTGATAGTGGTAATTATATAGGGGGTGATTCCGTGTTAACCGTGGTGTTTTTCATTATTGGATGATGGTTTTCCAACAAAAGTGAAGAATCCTAGGAGAACATGCTCTTTGCTTGGTGAGTAAGGCTAAGCTCGCATGGTTAGTTCATCATAATCCCTAACTTTGTGGTCGAACCATACACCACACCCAGTTTTTAAAACTTTTTTGGTATACCATATTCTATTTCATTATTTTAACGAAATATTACCAATCTCCTCCTCCCAGTCTATATAGAAACCCCAATCCCATTCTGATGATTTTTATATTGGAATAAAAAAGGGTTCTTCATAAGAATTTTTAATGTTACCTTTTAATTTATGTTTTCACTTGCAACGATTTCATTGAAAATGATACTATTAATTTTTATATTATGGTGGATGAAATTGTATAATTTTTATATATTTTGGTTTTCGAAGAAGAAATTAATGTTTTATGAAAAATGGGTCTTTGAAATGGAAATTGATTGGGTATTTATAATGGATGATTTTCACTTTAAAAAATGAATGGTTTGTTTCATGATAATCCCTCATTAATTTCCCTATATTTTTTATTTGCAAAGGGGTTGTTTATTTTATTTAATGTATGCATAAGGTTTTAACAACCCATATAAGAAAACACATCAAACAAGAATTTGAATCATACTATGGCATGACTCAATGTGTGTTCCCGATCCCCATAGAATGACCACTTGATCCAATAAATAAAATTATATACATAGTGTTTTATTTTACCATCCCGTAGAAGTAAAATTGTGAACACATAATGAAATATAACATGAAAGGAAATATTACACAATAAAAAAACAGTAATGATAGAGATAAAAATTTGACATCAAACCAAAACATTGGTATATATCTAAGATAAATAACAATTCTAAAACAAAAAAACATACAAGAACTTTATGTGATCTTTGGAAAACATCCCACAAACACACAAGAAGATAATAATTTTCAGATGATATGAAACCTCACCACCTCATTGTGGTGCCATTCAATTTACAACATCAGACAAAACATGCACTATGAATCCCTATGGGAGTGTGAAGTGTGTTTGAATAACAGGATTTGTAGGATCCCAACCAAGTGTTACATATAACATCACTATCATATAATTGTTATATTATTAATATTTGTAAAACTTCAAGTATAATTTTTCTAGCATTTATATTAAGAGCGTAGTAAAAAAAATTCTTATTCTATAGTTTTAAAAAAAATTCATATAACTCATGTTAATTAATATTTAAAATAAAAAATTTATCTTATATTGAATTATTTTTCATATAAATGTAATAAAAATGATGAATATTTATTTAAAATATATTTAGAGGCACCCTCTAGGATAACATAGGTTAGGGAGAGCTAGTTGCCTCATAACAGAATAATCAAGACAATGCACAATTTATTAAACAAGTCCTTCGAAAAATGGGACTATGGAACAAGGAATCACCCATTGAGTAAACACCCTATGGTGTAATTGAATCATGTTCACAGAACATATTTCCCTAGGGAATATAATAACACCTTATTGATGAAAAACCTATGATATTAGATAATTAAGTCCTTATAAACGTAGAGTCTATAGAAAATAGGAAAACCCCAATATTGAACCCCCCATGGTATCAAGGAATTATGTTCATAGAATAAATGTTTATTTTGAATAGAATAAAACCCCACGCGTGAATCCCCTAGAAATAAAAATACATGACCAAATATTAAATCCCCATCATAGATATATGAGGATCCCAAGAGATGTGTTCTGCAAAAAAAATTTAAAAGTTATCATAAAAGTTAATATTTTTTTAAACCACTATTTCTTCATAAAAATAATTATTTGAAAACTACTTCCATAAATTATTTCAATGTTCTTTTAATTTTTTAATTTTTTCCAAAATAATGAGAAAATACATCTTTACTAGGAAATCCATTTATGCATGCGTAAAATGAATTTCAAAGATCATGTAAATCTCTATTTAGAAAATAATTTAAAAAATTGGAATATTTATGGTTTACTAAACATAGAATAAAGATTCAATCATCTACATAACATATGAATTTTCAGTAAAACAAAAATGGTATTCATGCACCAGAATAATGGTTACACATGAAAACATGATATGATTCCCTAGAAATTGATTTATATATATAAGAATTGAATTTCCATGTGGGAATGATTGTTAAAGTATAAAATAAGACATATAGATTGTATCCCATTATATAATCACCAAAAAATAACCAATTTATCTTCTAAGAACCAATGAAAAATTGATCTAGTTTTTTATTACCAAATGATCCAGAATAAAATGCCAAAAAATAGATCAAACACAGTATATTAATTGCACACAGATCCTCCAAAAATAACCAAATTGAAAACCCATTATCAATAATGAAAATGGAAGGCTTAATAGAAGAGTATGAAAATTATAATACATATTAAAACCCAATAATAAAATTCTACATATTTACCTCAATAGGTGTAATGTCTTTCTCAAAAAAATAGGCAGCGAAGAAGTTATTAGAAATTCCAAACTAGACGAAAGAAAAATGTAGTGGATGTTCACCATGATCATGGAGGCCTTGGTCATACCTTAATCGGAGGCTCAAAACACCCCTTGAAATTCCCTAGTCCTTGAACACATATCATTTTTTTCTAGCCACATCATCAACCAAATACTAGCAACTCCTAAATAGATATGGTGGAAATGGAAAACATGTGTTTTTCATGTGCTAGACTGGGTGTGGGGTATTTGAAAATGGATAACATGTACTACCAAGGGGAGAAGAAATTGGGACCATGACATTGTCTCCATCATTTTTTATTCAAGAAAACCAAAAAACTATTTTAAGTTACCAACTGATTCCCAAATAATTATTAAAATAAAAGAAAATATCCCAAATTGAATAGATATAACATACCTCATTAATAGATGTTAAAAGATCCCTACATAGTAAATTATTTCCACATAATATTATGTTGAATATGGAAGATTCATTAAAAGATTATAATATTTCTCCCTCATAAATACTTCCTAATCTCAAGTCCCATGAGAATATAACCCATTCCAAAATGACTTTTTGATCAAAAAAATACTTAACAAACAAAATATTAATCTTATAGTCAACAATCTCCACTAGCTTCTCCTCAATTTTTTTCTATAACTAAACATCATCCCAATTTAGAAAATGTGAAGGATCATTATGATAATTCATGAACTAAGATATATATAGAGCATCATAATTTCCCATTAACATAGACCACAAAACAAATAGATAAGATAATTATCCGACCCCATAAATTGTTTTGAATGGTAAAACATATCTAAAATATAGCTTCTCATGTTTTCCAAGATCATAATGACCATGTTGAGGGGAATATTTTTAGAAGACCCAGTCACAAGAAAAAAATTCAAATGAAAACATCAACAATTAACATAATATTCTCACAAATATTGAGATATAACTATTCAATAGATCATATCCTGAATCCTTTCCAATATATCATGAATAGATCATAAACCCATGAGAGAGGCCTCCCCCACCTTTGACATCCAAAGAGGTGACCTACATAGAAGACCATAGAAAGCCTCAAAACGTGACATCATTATATAATAATAGAATCTTTTTTCACAATAGAGGTAAATCATCTCATATGGATATTCGAATATCCATAAAAATCCATGATCCAATCAATGGGCATATAATCTATAATCACAAAGGAACTCTTTATCTATCAATCTGTTTGAGGATGATAAGCTATACTTATCATGACCTAACTCCCTATGTCTTCATGGATACCTTTACAAAACTGAATGGTTAAGATAATATCCTTATTAAATAGAATGTAAAATGGATCCCTAGGAATCTGGAAAACTTTCTATTAGTATAGATTACCCATATCTTGAATGATGGTGGTGTCTCTAATCTAAATTAAATATATTGATTTCTTCAACCGATCAATTACCACACAAATAAAACTCCTTCCTAAGAGAGCCCATGGAATTACAACATTGAATTTCATAGATAACTTAAGGCTTCAAGTTCTCTAAATAAATATTATGGAAGTAGTAACAGTGAGACACATTATCTAAATTCCCATGATTCCGAAACAACCACTACAAGAAAAATCTCAGGTATTAATAAAACATCATTTTTATTAGATTAATGGACCATTAATAATTATTAATATCATGGATCACCAAATTTCTTAATGATAAAAGAATAATAAGATGACTCACAATGTGAATAATTCAATCACATTGGGGAGACAAATTGGGATTGAAGTCCCCACTATTTAAGGGCTCCATGATTCTGTTGAAATTTTTATCGTACTATGGTCCATATATAATTGACTCATTGTGAGTTGATTCTTACATAAAATGTTCCCTTACTATTCTTTAACCACCCTATTATACATCTAGATGAAATTGAGTAGAAATCCATTAAATATTCCACTTTTCATTCAATTTCAGGTCAATAAAAGAAGGAAAATTCATGCTAGGAGAGTCCGCCAAAATTACCCTTCCTAGGAATGTAGGATATGTAAAATTAAAATTTCTAGAGGTACTCCACCCATCACCTTCACCAGAGCCTCATGTTTATTTTAGATAATATATAAAATAATCTATTGTGATTTAAATATACTATAAACATATCACTGAAAAATATTGGGTCATAAACACTTAAGACCATACAAAACAAAGAAGAGTTAAAACTAATACAAGGGATATTTCTTCTCATACAACTGATGATGATGTGAAACATCTTCCATAATATGATCGTATATATAATAAATAATCCCATTCTAGCATTCTATTATTAAACATAAACCACATATAAAATACCGAGTTTCAAAAAGATAAGAACAATTACTGATGTAATGTTCCATTTAAAATCATCATAAGAGACTTGACACTTGGAATCCCATGATAATTTTACCCTTTCATGGAACGATTATTCAATGGTGATTCAAACCTCAAGAAATATTTTAAGAAATACTGATAATAACCAATTAGGATTAGAAATATCTTTATCATTAACATCTGATAATAACCAATTAGGATTAGGAATATCTTTATCATTAAGATATTATTTGACTTGTCCCTTGAAAAAACAACCCCCATTATCAAGATCAAATGATAGAAAACATTATGAAATCATGTTACTCGTGAAATTAAAATCTTCTATCTAGATATAAAATTTCATTAAACATTGCATATAACTTATTAATATTCATAAAACTAAACTTAGATGTTACCTATTCTATGGTTTATTTCTTGAATAAAATAGGTTATCATCAATTAATACTCCAAAAAATTGTATCATGAGTGTGGAAGAATATATGGATCATCAAATAAATAAACATGATCAATGGATTGAATAGGCCAGTGGTAATTCATTGATATTTTTAGTGGCCAAAACTAATCCTGAATGTAGTCTTAGAAATATATTAATCCTTAAATAGTATTTGTTAATAACCCCACAGAAAATTGATTTTCAAATACCAATTTCACCAATTTTAATAACTAATAACCCATTGAAATATTGAAATGAAAAATTATTCTCTACCATTACTCGATTCATATTTCAATAGACTACATAGAGAAGAAGAGAACCATTGTCCTTCATATTAAAGATAACATGGGATACCTGTGGTCAAAGACTAGGATGACCAAATATCATATCAAACTGGTCATCCAATAGGATCATAAAGACCATATACTATATAAGTTTAATATAATAATATGGGGATGAAATTAACTATATATTTAACAATATCTTGAGGGAGAACACTACACCACGTTCTATAGGAGGACTAGATAATTCATTTGGGGAACCATGGAAATGTCCTAAGAAAGTATTGGAATATATAATTTGAATGATAAATCATTAGGCTCAAATGAATCAATGAAAAAATATATTGATACTTTAGTTGAGTAGGTTAATCATGAATAAACCTCATCTCTAACTCTTCCTAAAAAAACAAGAGACTCCAATCGAATCATATAATTAAACATGTCGAAGATAAAAATAAATCTATCATAGGTTTGTAACTAGACAATCAACCCTGATGATATCTACATGAAGAACTAAAAATTAACAAACGTAATAAACATTTGATTTAGAAAGATAACCCAAATGATAAAGAATCCCCTCCGCCTTCAACTATTTAAAAGGCATCAACAGATCCATATTATAAGATATGATCTCTATCAGATGTTTCATAACATCTAAAAAAATGTTTTGTTATCAAAGAGTGTGGGGAACCAATATCATAAAAATTATTTACTATATAATATACAAAAAAAATATTTCACAATATCTATAAACATATAATATCCATAGATGACTCCCCTATTGTATGGAGGTGATTCACCCTCTATAATTACATCTAGATTACTAATAACATTGATTTTTCTCATTACAACACATTTACATTTATAGATGATGATACATAAACATAATGCGTAATAGATAAATTCTTGTAGAATCTATATAGATAAACTTAGAGACCACATTCATTGCAAGTATTTTATGGTGTAGGGTTAAACCATCATGTGTGACCTATCATTCCCCACTCATTGATGGTTAATGGTACACTGATAGTAGCTGTTGATGGTGTAAAATGAGCCCACTTCTAGGAGAGACATTAAAAAATTTGTGATTATCATTACATTTCTTCTATATCCTGTGACAACCACTAAAATTTTCACCATCTAGAAGGGAAAAAACAGAAATATATTAATATTCTTCCAAATCAATATCTACCTCCATCACCCAATTGAACTTTGTATAATTGGTGGTGATACTAATCATATAAAACTATGACTGGATATAATTTTTTTTCATTCTCTATTTTTATTATCCTTCAACATATAAGTAATCTCTACCTCAGGAGAAAAATGGCCAACATAGAAAATTGTTGGTGTAATCATTCACTAAATTATCTCCCTTCTCAAAGAAAAGAATATCTATAGAATTATCCATAATTAAGGAATTTGTATATAACTAATGTGAAAAATATATAAATCTAATCCAAGAACACATGAAAATTAGGTTTAACAAGAGTTCCCTAAAACAATGTTTTTGGGACCCTCATACATAAAATATATGTAATTTACCATGATATCCTTATGTGACTGATATAATTATAACACTAGATAAAACTTTTATATACATTCATCCACCTCATGAGGTTTATTAAAACCCTTAAATGTTAGGGGATTATGTCATAATAAATCTTACCTTTGATCATTATCTCCTCTAGTACCGGTTTGAACCTCTTTAGCTTGGTTTTGAATATGATTAAAATTTTGATACATGAAATTGACATCATATATGGTAACCTTGATAATATTATTATTAATTAGAGGATTAAATTATGGTGCTTTTCCTTCTACACCCTCTCAAGTAATTACATAAAGTTAACATAGAGGTATAATTGTATATATAAAAATATAATGACACTATAAAGAATAAAAAATAATAGTTCAAACATAAAATTCAAACAGAATAATTGATATCTAGATCAAAACCCATCATAGGGGAGAAACCAAAATAATGTTTTGTGGTGACTTAAGGCTTATAATGATGAGATTTATCTTGGAAATCACTAGAAACAAACCCCATAATCTCCAATAAACGTATCTTATATCTAAAATATATATAAAAGTGATAAAACTTGAGGATAACCCCCTTAGCAAAAAAATTTATTAAGACCATGCAAAAAAATCCCTCAAAATAGGATATTAACTAGACTATGAAAAGAAACTATGGTTATTATTGATCCCAAAGGGCTAGTTACCTACACCAATTTGTCTACCAACAACTAGAGGGAATCATTTTTACAACCCGGAGACCCAAAAAAACTAACGTAAATAAGAATATAACAAGAAATGAAATATTAAAAACCAAAAATTAGAAACTATTGAGACAAAATTAATACATAAAGAAAACAAAAAGGTATATGTTCAGAAATAAATCCAAGGACAACCAAAACAACTAAATTATTCCTTGTGTAATATGTGGGAAATGTCTCATCATCTCACCACTAGCTACCCATTTCCATACAACATGGAACCTCATCACCTAAATATAGATCATTTCCTTTTATTATTTCATAAAAAGTTATGTCTATACACCCCTAAAGGAGTGTCCATGGCCTGACCCTTAAATGATCAGTAAGATCCCACTGAAGTGTTCCATTTAAATCCCATTTTAAAAAATATTTAATTGATCAATATTTCAAAAATAAAAAATAATAAAATAAATTTCACATATTTATCAAATACATGTTAAAAAAATTCATATATCTATATTTCTAAAATTGATGCTGTATATGACAGTTGATTGAAAATTTAAAAAAAACATGTCATGCATTATTTTTCATATAAATGTTTTAATGAATGTGGATAAAGATAAACAATAAAACGATGGAGATAAAACCTTGGATAACATATGTATAGCCTATATTATTCTCTTATACAATAATAATCAAGTTAGGACATAATGTACCTAACATGTCCCTAACATATTAGGGAGTATATACTTGAAGAACAACCCATGATAGAAGTGCATATTGTGTAAGTGAATCTAGTACATATCATAGGAGGTCTTTGGTATTAGGTAAATCCCCTTGAGTAAACCCCATGCCATGTTTCATAATCATGTCCATATAACATCAGAACGTAGGGAATTGAGGAACACCACCTGAGTGTACCAGCTAAAAAGTCCTAGAATCAAGTCCTATGATAGGAGGGCCTATAGAGTATAAGAGAAATACATGAATGGACCCCATATGGAAATAAGAAAAAGTACCAACATAAAACCACATATGTACCAAATCCGCCCATGTGTTGTATATATATAAATGGTTTAGTAGAGGTCATAACATTTCATCAAAATATTTCCAAACTTCCTTTTTCGTTAATATCATGCATTGAAAAATAATTATGTAAACCATTTCAATGTGAATTAAATATATATTTATATTTCCAACACTAGGATAAAAAATATCTTTATTCAAAAAACATTTACACATGTATGTAATGAATTGTGAGGATAGTGCTACTATCTATTTAGAAAAAATCCGGAACAGTAGAAAATGTGTGGTTCAAAAATCATAGTGTATAAGTGAAACAACCTACTTTATACATGGATTCACATAAAGACAATATTTATGAACAACAAGGAAAGGTAAAACATGAGAATATGATATGAGAAACTATACATAGATTCCAACATTTTACAATCATGTTTTCTTGAGCACAAGTTTGGTGAAGATGAAAATCGATCATAGACCTTGCAACACATGAAACATGCACCAAAATAAACATGATATAGCCTCAAAGAACCCAAGAACATTATATAAAACCAATGAATTAAATTATTCTGGATCAATCAATAAAAATAGACCACCCATGATTGAAAAATAAATAAAACTCCCTCTAAAATCACTCGATTAAAAACCCTAAATTGGGAATAATAAACTAAGGGTTAGTACTGGATAAATTCAAGTCAAAGTGGAATTAAAGCCCCATAATAAAAATCTTCATCATTTTCCTCAAACGTCATAATTCCATCAGAAAACACATGTTGCCAATGTGTCCTTTTAAATTTCCAAACCAGAACACACCATTATGTGGTTGAAGTCCACCATTCCTTTGGAAACCAATGTTGCACATCACTAGGAGGTCCAACATGGCCACCGAACACACCATGGGAAAAAAACTAGGTAATTTTTTTCTAGTCATGTGTTCTTGTATGGCATGGTGATGCCCTATTGTTCATGGAATATATTATAACAACAAGATCTCCATGTCTTATATTGGGAGTTGTGTGTTTTATCATAGAACACATGCACAAATGATGCGGAAGACATCTTAGACCATGATATGATATAGTATATTTTTACACTAAAAAACATACCATCAATTCAATGCTACCATGTCACTCCCAATGATTCTTGAACCGAGAAGGAAATATCTGAAATCTCTAATAATGAACAAACCTCATTCTAGTATATTATATATTTGAATGTTGTTTTTTATATGAGAGGGTGTAGGTGGTGTAGGATAGTTATTGTTTTTTCCTTTTTTTTTGTATGTTGTAAATCATGATAAATCAAACACACCTTTTCTTTAGTTATGGGAACATTGTAATTAATTATGATACCTAGATTTATGGATCACAAGACTAGGTCACACACTTTTATAATATCCCTTATTTCTACCCTAATAAAATGGATATGTGGGAGCAATGAATATAGTAGTGTGTATGAGATTTCTGTGGCATGTGATTTGGATGGAATTTAATATAATATAAATTGATCCAATGGTTGAGTAAGGAATTTAGTCATTATCAATTAGAACATAGAGTAATTTCCAAAACACATATTCCTTGAGTGGCTCTTTGTGTTAGTGATTCTTAACATGATATTCATTACACGTCTTTTCATATTATTTGTGTAGCATCATTTAGACTATTTACATTCAATGTTTCCCTAGAATATTGGTTCTTAACCAATAATAATACTCTTCCTGATTGATGGGATTCTTTTCCATGGTTTTTTAAATGTTTTTTTTAATGTTTTTCAAAAATAAGTGTAATGTTGGTATTTATTTTGGTTTTAAACAAAGGACATAATTTTGTTTTATAGGGTTTTATATTAAAAGTAGATGTTTCAATTGTTTTTTTATAAATAATTAATGTTCAAGATTTGACACATTTAAAATTGTGAAATTAGTTAAATGGATTTTCAAATTTTATTTAAAATAAGAATTAAAAATTTTATTCATTAAAGAAATTTTAATATTCCCAGGTGAGATATTACAAACAATTCTTTCTCAAACCCTATATGCACAATTTATGTGCATCTATGTACTCATTAATTTATAATGGTCCCAAGATTGTTCTTAAACATGGATATTTTAAATTTTTCTACCAATTAATTTGTTTGGACGTGGTCATAGACACAATGATTCAAAAATGGGGATGATATTTTGGCATTGGTTTCATATTTTTTTTCTTTTGGACATTATTGTATAAGAGATTATATCCTTGTGGACATTATGATTGGTATTAATTATTCAGCTGTAGTCACGTGTCTTTTATATAATATAGTTTTTTATTTTGGATTTATTATTTTATATATTTTTATTTTGGATGGATTTATCTTTTTTATTCTCTGATTTGATATAAATGGTTTCCAAGGATTTTAATGTTCATGTAGGGACCATTGAAGTTTCTACTATGGCGTTATTGTAACAACCCTGATATTTATTACGCACTAAAACATAATTTATTACATAATTTATTCACATGATATAACATATAATGTCAAAAGATCTTGTGAATCTGGGTCTTAGGAACATTAAATAATGACTTAAAACATGAAACACATCACCTTTATAGAAAAAAATTTTTACATTACCACTACATTCCCTTGTATATAGTACTGCATGGGATAACCTGAGAACATGCATATGAAAAGGGTGAGCTATAAAGACCAGTAAGGGATTAAATAAGGAATAACAGGAATAATACAATACAGGTTAGGAAATAGGTGTATTAATGGATAATAATAAAAACATGAACATAAAGGCATGATATAACATGATTTTCACTACACGGAAATGTGGAAACATCACGTAACATGGTATTACCCTGATCCAAGGCTCATTGAACATGGATAATTATTAAACCATCATTGTAATTGAATTTGAATGAGTAAAACCACATTGAAAATTATGTATCATAATACTAATCTTTACCCAATTCATTGAAGCGCTATAAGTGTGCACCCTTATTAAACATTTCATTTCATGCATAAGTGTGCCATAGGGATCATATAACATGGATTCATTAAAAATAATCATCTATTCCACAGTAAAGAAATTTGGAATTCATACATGAAAATATATAACCAATAAGTAAATGTTCATAATGTTGAATACTGTTGATAGAGAAATATGCATGGTTTTCACTACACATTAACTTTCATTGGGAAAATCAAAGTGCAATTTTGGCAGCATAACGACGTGACATAAGAATTCATAAAAATGGTGAATCAGAGAGAAATGGGTGTCTCCTAAATTTAAATTAAATGGATAGTATGGGGGTCATATAGATACATGTCCCAATATATTTAATGGATCATTGACCCATAATTCCAAATAAATAAATGAATATAAATACAGTGAGAGAAATTCCTTACGAAATCTTGACATGGTAACTAGTGTACATGGGAGGCATTAATGAAAGAGAATGAGGTCTATCATAATTAAAATATATGATTTAAATAATAGGTTAGGAGGGAAATCTTACCCAAACATTTTTTATAGAAAATAAAATGGTGTATCAACATAATGAAACATAGAAACAAATGAGAAAGGAAGAAATTACTTATTTGGAAATCTGATCCCAAAGGATATGGAGGGTCTTAATAGAGGCTTCATTGGAGATTGGGGTTTTATAAGAGGATTATAGGGAGATAATGGAATATTTTGGTCATGCTCCAAAGGAATTTACTGAAGAGGAAGTGGGATCATGCGTTGGTTCATATAGGAACGTCAAATAAATTCTTTTTTATTTAGGTTTTCGGCACAACAAATTAATCTAATCCAAACTAAAAACCAATCCATGGTTTTTTCAAATAGTTTTTTCCCAAGGGTATTGGAAAAAAAATATTTTATAATTCCATGTGACTAAATTAAAAAAATATTAGGCTTCCTTATTTGGAGGTTAGTCACACTCTCTATGAAACAAATTTAAAAAGTTAAAATTTTTTATAAGTCTTGGAGGGTCCACTAATGCTTTGTAAAATAAATAAAACAGACCTTAAATGACATTATTTTAATGGTAAAACATATATTAACTGAAAACAATGTTTATAGGTTTTTATTACTACACTATTATATCATTTTTATGTCATAAAACAAATTATATATCAAAACGGTATTTAATTATTACCCGAAACATCAACTGTCTCAGAAAATTATAAAAAATTCAATATTGGATAATTTCAATGTTCTCACTCCAAAAATAATATTAAATTTATCTAATTAATTTTATAAATATTTATTTGATTCTTTTGTTCACAACATGTCCCCTAGTAACCTTTCTGTGACTACCCTAAGCCAGCCTTCCATAGGCCAGGGGCTGCAGACTAGCACCGAATGGTGTATCCCCTAAAACCGGGAATGAATTGCCTTTATATCCTGTAAACACACTAAACCAAGCTTAAAAAAATATAAGAACACATGTAAACTGTATAGAAAAAAGAGTGATGAAAGTACGAGGGTCCGAAATACATGCCCAACAGAAATGGTACAAGAATAACTGAAAATACAATACAACAGAAGAAATAGAATGACAGATATTGAGTCGTCTTATGAGGCTCCTAAATGAAGGGTAGGAATAGATCACCTCTAAAGCACTCCACTACCACCCGTCTCCTCTGCGTATCGACACACCTTATGGTCTACCTACGGGCACCATTCAGTCCTTGTACACTCAGTCTTGATCAGCGATGTCCGTCGTCTGCACCGAACACAACAATGTGCAGGTGATGCCAATGCAGGTGTGAGTAGAACGATACTCAGTAGGGACCCTAAGACCCTCATGGTCCCACAAAATCCACAAAGGATAAATCACAAATCATGTACTCTAGTGAAAACCCTACTTAGGTATATTCCCAAATATATACCTATGTTATCAAATATTACCCATCTCATTCAAGAAGAAACACAATTCCGAAATCCATAGCCAAAGTACAACGGTTCCATGAAGGAATGAATACCACAAAGGGAAGTACTACATAGTTATGCCACACAGAACAATACCACAAAGGTTTCACCATGAAGGTAAGTACCACATTGGTACTCCACACATAATAATACCACCATGTTATCCCCATGAAGTTTTATACCAGACATGTATTCCACATAGAATAATACCACAAAGGTATCACCATGAAGCTAAATACTCAGCTCACACCAGGTATATATTAGGTACAGTAGTACAGGTGGTTAGATGTAACTACTGAATGATCTAACTATATTAATAGGATGAACCATGTAGAATCCTAAGTCATCAGACCCACATGGGATCCCAGTACATCATCAAACCCACACAGGATCCTAGTACGTCTTCAGACCCACACTGGATCCTAGTAGAACAATCCCACACAGGATCCTAGAGTAGTCCCACTTGAATTCCTAGAGCGGATCCAAGTGAGACTCTAAAATACATACCCACAATGGATCCCTATCACGGACCCCCAACGGATCCCTTTTTCATGTTACCGCTAGATATAGGGTTCCTGCACTATGCTCGCATGATTCTGGGAGGATCCACTCTGCAATCTACAAGTCGATACTCCAATTGACATGAAGTACCACAAAGAAGTATCCAAAAGGCCTTCCAAATAAAAAGGGTCTCAACGCAACCGATGGTGCGTCAATCGAACATCTTATCTATATGTTATTGGCCTTTAAGTATAGAGGGACCAGTTGGATTCGTGTTTGATCCAATATGGCCATACCACAACATTACCCAAAACCCAAGTGGGGTATACCAAACATTCTGACTTACTCAATGGTTTATGGCGCCACAAATGGTTCATCAAATGGACGCCTGTAGTTTATGATATGGCCGAAATGGTGAAAATGGGTCGAAGTGGGTTCGATTCTCGTCTGACCCGGTCAGACCGACCTTCCCCAACCCGGTCTGTACTGACCCTACCCGGTTCGGGTCGACCCGAACCGCCAGTGTAGCCCGGAACGCAGCGTGACGGCCCGCTGTGTGGCGACACGCTAGGCTCGTGGTGTGGCGGCCCATCGTGGCTATCCGTACAGCCTGCCGCCTTCTCTATGTCGCTTGTTGTGTGCCACTGCCTTCTCCTCGCATGACTAGCTCTGTCTCTGGTTCACCGCACATCCAACCCTGAATCCTATGGTTGTCCACCTATACCTATGGTTCTCTTGGACATCTGTGAAATATGTCTACTTCTAGCTATAGAAGACTCTTCTACATGAAACTCGGTGGTGGGTCTCACTGCTGGTGATTTCTTAGAAAGAAAACTCTCCTCTAAGAGGGCTTTCTCTAACACCCCCGCCTACATCGGGATGCTGAGAGAAATCATCGAAGCCCTGATCTCCCACCTGAGCCCTCGTTGGAATTTTTGGGACCTTAATAATGGGTCGCGCACCATATTATTGGAGAACCATGAGATATTAGTGAACCTCACTAGGTATTGAGCCACAGTTATGCTGCCCCAATGCAAATAAAGAAGCTCTTGTATACGCACTACGTGAAGGGTCACTGGGACATAATCTACCCAAAACAAGCTCTCGAAGACTGCCCAGAGAAGTGTCTCTCGTCGTGAAACTAGAGCATCAAGTTCCACTATATGACTTCTGTTATTTGTAGATGACTAGAAACAAGGATCACCATGAGATTTGATGGTGTCCCTACCAATCAGAAGACTCTCACTACGGCCTCCAGCCAATCATCAACCGCCTGTGGGTCTGTCTCACCCCTGAACCTGGGTGGCCTCTGGCACTGGAACTCATTAAATGTGCTCAAGTGGGATGCACCCACTGCTGTTGGGGCTGGTGGCATTGGTGGCCCAACATGTAATGGTACTGTAGGTTCTTCTACTGAAAGAGGGCCTTGCACTAAGGTCTTGTGGCTCGGTGGGCCATCATTTCCTACTATACTCGAAACCCTAGCTGTTTGTCTCTATGGTTGAATCATGAAAATAAATTGGAGCACCAATGTCAAGAAGTTATACCTGGTGATCTGACAGAAAGAGTTCACAAAGAAAACATTTCGAAACACACACACAATCAGTGTTTTTGTGCATTGAGTCAGAAATCAAAAGTCTAGGTCCTGGTGTGTGGATACGTTGACCGCCGCACCAACACTGGATTCCCTAAATTGATAACCACACACCATAAACTTAATAATATTTCCATTAAAAAGATAAGGGTCCAATTTTCTAAGGTATAACTAACTCCTCTGATACCATTTGTCACGACCCATCCCCTAGAGCCTGTGTCGTGACTACCCCAAGACAACCTTCCATAAGCCTGGGGTTGGAGACTATCACCAAAAGGTGTATCCCCTTAAACATGTAAGGAATTTCTTTAATATTATGTAAACACACTCAACCATGCATACAAAAAGATACGAACACAAGTAAAATGAAAATTAAAAAGAGTTCTGAAAGTAAGAGGTGCCGGAATACAATCCCAACAGAAAAGGTAAAAGTACAACTAAAAATAAAATAAAACTGAATAAAGATAAAGAGATATACTGGGTCATCCTCCAAGGATCGTACCTGAAGGGTATGTACTGATCGCCTCCTCAGCACTCCACACCCTTCTGTCTCATCTGCATACCAACACGACGTATGGTCCACCTCCTAGCACCGTCCAGCCCTGGTACCCTCATCCCTGATCAGCAATGTCTGTCTTCTGCACCAAACATAACAATATTTGGGTGATTCCCATACAGTGGAGAGAATAAGTAAACTCAGTAGAGACCCCAAGACCCTTAAGGTCTCACAAAATTCACATAGGTTAAACCACAAAGAAAGTAAACCAGTGAAAACCCTACATAGGTATATTCCTATACATATAACAATGTTATCAAATATTACCCATCTCATTCAGGAGTAAACACAAGGCCCAATTCCATCTCCAAAGTATAACTATTCCATGAAGGAAAGATAACCACGTATGTAAGTAACACACAGGTACGCCACATAGAAGGATACAATAAAGGAATCACCACGAATGTAAGTACCACATAGGTACACAATGCAGAAGAATACCACAAAGGTATCACCACATAGGTATGTAACACACAGGTACACCACATAGAAGAATACCGAAAAGGTATCACCATGAAGTAAAAGACTCAGCTCACACTTGGTATAACATATGTACAATAGTTGAAATGATTTGAAATAACTATTGAATCATCATACTCTATCAAAAGGTAGAACCACGTAGAATCCTAAATCATTAGACCACACATGATCCTAGTAAATCATCAGACCCACATAGGATCCTAGTACAATACACCCACACATGATCCTAGAATAGTCCCACAAGTATTTGTAGAGGATATACAAGTCAGAATCTTGAATACAGACCCAAAAAGGATCCCTAAAACATACCCACAAAGAATCCCTTTCTCATGTTACAACTAGCTATAGGGTTCCCAAACTATTCTCTCTTGAGTCTGGGAGGTTCCTCTTTTCAAGCCACAGGTTGATACTCAAACTGCCATGATGTCCCATGAAGAAGTATCCCAAAGGACTACCGCATAAAAGGGGTCACAATGCAACAGAAGGTTCTTCAATCGGACGTCTGGTCTGTAAGTTATTGGCCTTCTTGTTCTGACAACCAAGTTGGATTCGTGTTCGATCCAACCTGGCCATACCGAATATTACCCAAAACTCATGTGGGTTATATTAAAAGGTTTGTCTTGCTCAGTGGTTTCTAGAACCACTGATAGCTCTTCAAATGGATTCACGTAGCTCAAGATATATTTGAAAGAGTGAAAATGGGTTGAAGTTGGTCCGGGTCCGGTCCCACACGATCAGACCAACTCGACCCATTGGCATGGCCCGAACCGTGGCATAGTGGCTCGTGGTATGGTAGCTCACTGTAGCTGGCCAAACGGCATGCCGCCTTCTCCGTGTGGCGGGTCATTCACTGTGCCTTCGCCGGTGGCTGGCTCACCCGACCACCCTCCCTTAGCCTCCCTGGCTCTCGCTCACTGGGTGGGATAGATGTGTGCCATCGTCCCCTTCGCGCGGCCGGCCTCTGTAACCCGCCACCCTTGCTCCGCCACGGCCCTTCATCAGTGGCACGGTCGCACCGCTTCCTTTGTCGCAGCTGACCATGGGGTCGACTGCCATTCCCAATCCCTGCCGGTGTCAGTCACCATCCTACTCTATCGCAAATAACACATTAAGAATCACAAAGAATTGTGGAGAGGTTGGCCCATGTTCATTTCTCCACAACCCTTCGAGTTAGAGCGGGATAAAGTGGCTAAATAATTCATGAATCATGATGAACATCAAGAATGGGAATGGGGGTGAAAAAAAACCCCTACCTCTGGATCAATGGAGAAAAGTCATCAGTTGAAGAAGTGGATCAGTGTTTACCATTATCGTAACAGCCTCCAATGGAGTCACTTGATCGTTGATCCTTGTTTGGGGTTTCTATGTCGATCACCACCACTCGCCAGAACTGGATCGGTCATCTATGTGTTGGGCATTGAGGAACTTTACTAGAGCTTCATAGCTTGGTGAAGCCTTGAAAATCATTCCCACCCCCCCCCCCCCCCGAGCACCATATAAATAAGAGAGGAGGAGGGTATGTAACAATCGTGAAATTTATGAAGGATAATTTAATTGAAACCTTCCTAAATTCCATCAACGATGTTACATAGTATTTCATACATTTAAAAAAAAAATTCATTGGCACAATTAAATGTTGAAACATATAACAAATTTTCATTCTCTCATCTAATTAAATGGGGATTTTAAAGTCTTTATCCCATTACAAAGGGTTCAGGTGGTTCCTAGCACCTTAACCCATTTAGAGAAGTTTCAATAAAAATAAAATAAAACCGGTCCTTTATTTTATTTTTATATCCAGGTAAAACATCAAAAATAACATTCACCCTCAACCTAATATGGTCGAGGTGAAGATCTCCTGATGTGAATATCGGCACGGTGAGTTCAGCAGTGTCCTCAAATTTTAATTCTGTGCTCCGGTTCTTAAGTTACAAAATCCCGCTCAAATTTTTACTCAAAGTACCCAAAAAAATGATCAGAAATTCACTCTGGACACACCAGGCATCGAAATCGCATTCCATAAAGTTCTGTGGACACGAAAAATTCCCATATTATTAAAAAAATTCCATAGAATTTTCGGGCCTTTACATTTTTTAAATAAAAAAATGACATTTAGCAAAAATTTAGGGGTTCTGAAAAAAATAGCTTTCAAACCATAATAAAAATTTCAATATTATTCATAAAAAATATTCAATAACTTATATTTAAAAAAATTATTTTATTAATTATATTTAATTAAAATATTATATAAATAATAAATCAATTAATTCCTGAAAAAAGATTTCTTAATTGAATATTAGCTAAATATGCTATTTTTGTTTAAAATTCTATTTACAGTGTAACAATAATAAAAATAATGTATATTATATATACCAAAAATAACGTACATAATCACAGAGATATTTTATTGTGACATAACCCCTTATAACAATCGCATAATGCCAAAGGGTGAAGTGTGAAAAGGTGAATGACTCATGAGGTGGCTCGGATAACATTGCCCAGGTGGTAATCTCTATCGAATTCTACTTCTCCTGTAGGTGGTTCTTCTTGAGCTTAACAAGATTAAAATTTTCATGGTCATGGTTAAGAGTGAAGTCCAATGACACCACATTTTTTCTGAGCTCTGACAAATGGGCTTCATATGGAGAAATTCTACTAGATGAGGCCATCACTTCATTTGTCTGAGTGAATTGGATTTTTTAAAGACAAATATTTTTATTAATCAAGTGATAACTATTAAATGGCCATACTTAAAGTCATCACGTTCATAAAATTATTTTGAAATACAGAAACATAAATCCAAGGATGTATATAGGTTATATAACAATTCTAAATAATAAAAATTTAATTAGATCAATATTATTTTTCATTATTAAAAGTTTTGGTCATAAAAAAATTCACCCATTGAGAAATTTCTCCCTTGAAATTACCATTTCTCACACTAAAATAGATTCGTGTAACTCTTGTTACTCACTTCCTCTAATTCCTAAACTTTTTATTCAATCTTGTTGTTTCTACACAACACTTCCATGAGGGAATTGTCTTATTTCGTACTAAATTTTCCCTATGATCTAGGATCTTCATCGGCTTCTATTTATAAAGAGGTCATTATACAATTGTACAACCTCTAGATTAAGTACATGTGATGGGTTAGCTATGTACTTAATCAAGAGTGATACATGGAATACATTATGTAGTGGAGATTAGTTTGGTGGGAGTGATAGTCTATAGGTCGCTGATCCAATGTGATCAAGGATCTCAAAAGAGATAATATACCTTGGAATAAGATTTACGTTCTTCCCAAATATCATAACTCTATTCCATGGTGATATGTAGAGGAATACCATGTCTCTGAAATCAAACTGTAGGACTCATCGACGATTATCAACATAGATCATTTAAAGAATCTGGGCATCTTTAATGTGATTCTGGATAGACTTAATCTTATCCACCATTTCTCTGACCATCTCTGGACCTAAGAATTTCCTCTCCCAAACATCATCCTAACATACCAATGTTTTTCATCTATTCTCGTAAATGGATTCATAATGAGACAGTTTTATGCTTGAGTGGAAATTTGTTTTGTAAGAGAACACAGCTAGAGGATGATGTTGATCGCGTCCTCCATTTATGTCCATTGAGAATGATCACAACATATCCCCAAGTGCTAGGACAGTCCGCTCATATTGGACAACATTTTCAAAATGATAAGCCGTATTAGATTTCATCCCTACATTCAAATAATATTGAAAACTCTTCCAAAACATAGTGGTGAATATTTAATATTGATCAAATACAATCAATAGTGATACTCCATGATGCCTTACCAAGTCTCTGATGTATATCTGTGATAGATGATCCGGTGAGAAATCCTCCTGAATTGCAATGAAGTGATCGGTCTATATAAGATGATACACAACATTCTTGATAGTATTGTTTCCTTTGGATATCTTATATAGTCTGGTGACAATGTCCATGGTTATGGTATCTCATTTCAATGCTATTAGGTGTAATGGTTGTGTCATCCCCATAGACTATTGCCTCTCATCCTTCACTTGCTGACATACCATGAACATTGATGTATATATAGTGATCTCCCTCATCATGTTATCTCTACAATAATTTACTTGAATATCTCGATACGTCTTTTTATTTCCTAGGTGAATAGAGAAATTCGAACTATGTGCATCATCCAAAGTTCTTTCTTTAACTCTAGATTTTATGGGACAAATATCGTAGAAAAAATATCACAATTCATACTTCATTATCATTAAACTCCAAGGATTTCCATTTTCCAATAGTTCCCACATTCTTATGAATTTCCACATCATTATTTTGAGCATCCATTATCCTTCCCAAAATAGATATTTGAGTAATAAATAGTGAAAGGATTGATTTTTTCCCCTTTTTTATGATTTCCATGTCTATCTCCATTAAATCAAAGAAGATTGGATCTTTTTCAATTATCATTCATGATAGAAGTCTGGGACCTTTTTATATACATCATATTCTTCATTGTTCATTTTCCTAGGGTGGTAATGGATTGTGCAGTCCCAGTCATTGATCAGATCTAACCATCTTCATTGGCGCATGTTCAAAGCTTTCTGTTAGAATATTTAGTTGTGGGATTAGTACTCTATATAAATTTCACACTTCTCCCCAAATAGGTAATTCCAAAAAAAATTAAAGATAAGATCACTACAACCAACTCCAGATCATTTGTTGGATAGTTTTTCTCATAAATGTTGAATTTCTTTGAAGTCTAGGTAATGACTTTGTCATTCTGCATCAACACCTACCCATGCCCTTCTTTAAAACTTCACTAAATACCACAAAAATTTATCCAATTCTAGTTAATGTTAGCCTGAGCATAGTGATAGGCCTCTTTTTCAAATCCATGAAGATCTATTCACATTATTCACTCCTAGAAAACCTGACTCCATTCATAGTTATCTTGGTTAGAGGGTTTTTTCAATCATGCGAAATTTCTAAAAAATTTGTGAAAATATCAAGCTAACCCCAAGAAGCTACGGATATTTGTTACCGATGTCTGACTCATCCATCCCTCAATTTCATCTTTCTCAGACGGATCCATAGATATCCCATTACATGTGATGATATAGCCCATGAATGAGACCTCGTTCAACCAAAAATCACATTTTCTGTACATTTCATAGATATTCTCCTTTCGCAAGATCTCTAGTACAGTGCTTAGATTCCTCTCATACTCCTCCTTGGTTTGGAGTATATTATAATATCATATCTAATGACTACCAAAAATTTGTCTAGGTAATATCTGAAGACCCTGTTCAACAATTCCATGATGATTTCTAGAGCATTAGTAAGTCCAAAAGGGATTTCTAGGAATTCATTGCACTTGTACCATGCATGAAAAGTAGTTTTGGGGATATTGACCTTCATCACCCTTACTTGGTAATATCCCGACCAAAAATCCACCATAGATAATCATTGTTCTCCACAATGCTGATTGGGCATGTTATCAATTCGTGGATAATGATGCATGTTATTTGTCATGATTTTTTTGAGCTCACGATAATCAATACACAGGCACCTTGACACATACTTTTTCTTGATGAATAGGACTAGTGAACACTATGGTGAAGCAGTTGAGAATATAAACCCTTTGTCTAGTTTCTCCAGTTATTGTTTCTTCATTTCCTCAAGCTCCACTATATCCATTCTTTACTAATTCTAGTATATTAGAAATTCCCCAGGTATAAGATCAATTGAGAATTCAACATCTCTTATAAAAGGTACACTAGGCAATTTCTCGGGAAACACCTAAGGGAATTCCATCACAATGGGATTGTATTCAAGGACGGTTGCTTTATTTGAATCAATCATCTAAGCCAAATACACTTTCTCATAGGGATGTAATATCCATTTATGGGATGATGGTTCTAAATAAGATTCAACTACCTCCTTGCAATTATATAGAATCGGGGGTAGATTCTCCATATGGAGAGTGATTTCTCTATCATGGTAATCTATGTTGGATCTATGTAGGGAAATCTAGTACATTCCATTAATTGGATGAAATTAAACTATATTATGTTTGATGAGGTTTGCCAAGAAGTTAAATCCACAAATTGTGATAGGGGATGTGTTATATTCATGGGTTGTAATGATTTCCCTATTTTAGGTACTCACTAACATCATTACTTATATGATCTGTGGTGGCATTGATATTGTTCTATGAAACATTATGGATAAAGAAGAATGTGTAGAACCATGATCAAAAAGTATGTTCACTAATCTTAAATGGATAACTAAAGTACATGTCACCACTTCGTTGTCAGGGATCACTTCGGCGATAGTGATGGAAAATTCTTCCCCATGCTGCCTTAGAGGTTGTTAGTAGCCTCAAAAAAACACTTTGCTTAGGGAACTGGTTTGAAAAGTGCTCTAGTTCTTTGCAGTTGAGGAAATGAAAAAAAATTGAGGTTCAAATGGAGTGCTCCACTCCTCTATCACAACCGAGTTTATTTCTTTTCAGCAGTTAATGGCCATATTCCCATCTCTTCTACACTTAACGAATTTCATAGTCCCCTTCAGGAAATTTCGTGGGTGATTTTTTCCTCTCATTTGGTAAGTTGGGTGCAGTGTTTCTTAGCATAGTTGGATTTATCTATTAGACCTTCACAATTAATGTTCACCATAAACTTCTTATCCCCATGATACCACTGAGATTTACTGATTTCCATTTCGACTATGAGGGTACATATGAAAATATCCTCATAGCTCTCAATGTCATGGATCTCTATTTCTTTCTGTAGCCTCATTTTTATCCCCCCAATGATGCAGTCAACCATGCATTCAGGGGTAATAACAAATCCATAGGCATATCATGAAATCCTTGTTAAATTTTCCACTTACGCTCTAATGGATTCATTATCAGTTACCTATAGAGGAATGTAGTCCCTCTCTATATAATGTTGGAGGGTGTGTGGAAAATATTTATCAAAAAACATTTTCCATAAATCCTTTAATTACAACTCCTCAATGTCATCCATAGGCTTCATATTATTTTCAATGTCCACCATTCATCAGCTTCACCCTCCATATGAGAAGAAACTAGAAGAACCTTCTCTTGTTTAGAACATTGAAGGCTGTATGAGATCATTTAAATGGAGATGATCAATTTCTCATAAATTGTGGGATCAGATGATCCATTTAATGTAGGTGGCTTTAGTCTCATGAAGAAATCTATTGTGAAATGTTTTTTATTAGGGGGACTAAATGTTCCTCTTTACACATGTTTCAATTAAAATAACGAGTTAACTGAAAGTGTATCACGACCAAACCTTCAATTCATTCTCCCATCACAATGAGCATCTCATTAGAATAGTAATCACATTGATCTTCACATCAGTTTTTAGCCTGAGTCCTACGTTTACCATCCATTGTCTAGAATAAAAGAAAAGTTAGGGGTAATACATAATGGGTAATACAAGTACAAAACATATTACATATAAATGTCTTTTATTTCCTTTACTTATGAATTTATAAGATTAAATATATGTTATCTATCATTTACATACCAACATATATTTTTAAGGGATTTTTTTAATTCCATTAATAATGTTTCATACTATTCTTATGAATTTACCAATAAATAAACCTCAGTAGTTTCATAACTAAGAGTAATTCATGGTCCATTTTTTGTGTACTAGGATACCTCGGGTCAAGATTGAAACACCTTCTTAGAGTCTTCACTCCTAGGTTCATCTGTTCCAAAGCCACCCCTACCAGATCGTATCCAGAAATGGATTTATTTTCTTGATAAACCACTTACTAAAAAATAATAAAATTTAGGGATGTTTTTATTATACTTAGTCTTATCCATAAGTCTTTCACTAGCTTTTTATAATCTTAATCCAAAAAATAACTAAACCCATCCTCTAATACCAAATATAACAACCCTTTTTTTATTACACACATAAACAAGATTTATTACATATAATATTCACCTGATTCAAAAAATAATTTTGAGTGCTCTAGTATCTTTTGGGATTAGGAACATTACATAACAACTTAAAAACAGAAACAGAACATCTATATTGAAAACTTCCTTTACATGACCACTATATTTCTTCGTACATAGAATTACATGGGATAACCTGACGACATGCATAAGAAAAAGGTGAGGTAGAATGCCCAGTAATGGAGTAAAAAATACATATCATGAATAATACAATACATGTTAGGTAATACAAATATCAATGGATCATAAGAGAAACATGAACATAAAGGTATCACATAACATGTCTATCATAAAATGAAAATGTGTAAAGAACACTTAACAAGGTATTAGAATGATCCAAGGCTCATTGAAAATGGATCATGAGTAAAACCTCATTTTCCATGAATTAGAATGACTAAAAAATCATTAAAATTGAGGTATCATGGTTCTAATATTTACCCAATGCATTGAAGATCAATCAGGTCACACCTTTATGAAACATTTCAGTTGATGCATAGGTGTTCTACATTGATCATATAACATGGATTCATTAAAAGTCATCATTTATTCCATGATAATGCAACGTTGAATTCATACATGAAACAGTATAATAAATAATTATATGTTCATATTGGTGAATACCGTTGACAGAGAAATGAGAATGGTATTCACTACACAATGACTTTGTATTGGAAAATTGTGGTTCAATTTCGACAGCATAATGACGTGACATAAGAATTCATAAAAATGGTTGATATGAGAGAAATGGGTGCCTCATCATGTTTACAAGAAATGGAATGTAATGGGGTCAGATATATACATGCCCCAACATAGGTAATAAAACATAGACTCATAATACAAATTTTTTTCATGAATGTAATTGTGGACAGAAAAATTTTTTATGGAATTTTTTCATGGTAAAAGGTGTACATGGGAGAAATTAATGAGAGAGAAAGGGGTCTCTCGTCATTAAAACATTAGGTGGGATGTATTGTAGAGGATTGAAATAATAACCCAACTTCTGTAATTGAAAAGAGAATGGTATATAAACATAATGAAACAAGGAAAAAAATGAGAACGGAAGAAATCCATTACATAGAAGTGGGATCCCAACGGTTTGGTAGGGGATTGACAGAGGCTTCATAGGAGCTTGGGGTGCCTTTGGATAATTATATATAGATTAGTGAAGTATTTGGTCGACCTCCAAAGTCTATGAAAGAATAAGAAGTGGTAGATTGGTTGAGTTTATATAGGAAAGGATTGGAAATGTTTTATTATTTTGGTTTTGGGCACCACTCATTAATCAAATCAAAACCTCAATATAGCCCAATTTTTCCACATGGGTTTTGTAAAAGGGGAGTGGAAAATTTATTTTATAAGGCCAATGGCCGAAATTTTTAAAAAATTAGGCTTTATTATGTCCATGTGAGTCACACTCTCAAGGAAATCAATTTAAAAACTAAAAATGTTTTATAAGTGTTTGAGGGACTACTAAAGCATTGTAAATAAATCAAACATAAAATCACATTATTTTTATGGTAAAACATATATTGGCTGAAAATAATCTTTATAGTATTTTATTACATCACTATTGGGTCATTAAGATGTCATAAAACACATTATATATTTAAATATTATTTAATGATTACCCAAAATTTTGAATAACTGAAAAAATTATGAAAAATTCACTATGTGATAATATTAATGCTGTAATTCCAAAAATAATATTAATTTTATCTAAATAATTTTATAAATATTTGATTTTTTTATTTTAATATAAAAAACTAGTTTATCCAAAATTCATGGCTTTTGTCAAAAATATATATTCAAACAATAATAAAGATTAAAATTGTATTCATAATAATTAAACAATAAATTAGATATAATAAAAAGTAATTTATTAATAATAGTTTATTAAAATATTATTTAATTATAAAAAACCATTAATATATCAAAATAGATTTTATAATTGATTATTAACTAAAAAATTATATTTTTTCTTTAAATAGAATTTAGTAAATAACAATAATAAAAAGAATGTATATTATCAGTAAAAAAATGTACATAATCATATTGCTACGTTCTGGTTAAATAATCCATTATAACACCCATAGAAGATATAAGGGAATGGTGTGCGCTGGTGATAGACTATTGGGGTGGCACAAATAACATTGATCGCGTGGTAATCTCTATCAACTTCCACTTCTCTTGTAGGCGGTTCTATTCAAGCTTAAAGTGTTGAAGCTCATCCTGGGCTTACTCTATAGAAAATCCCAATGAGTTAAACTCCTCTAAGATATCCATCAAATGGGCTTCATTAGGAGAAATTCTACTGATGAGCCGATCACTTCCTTTGTCAGAGTAAATTGGATTTATGGTTAAAATATTGTATAACATGGGATACAATATTATCTCACATGGTCACTACATCCTTTTTTGAGCCCATGTGAATGTGTATGTAACCTCCTGAGAGTCTATTGCATGGTTGGAACATGGTTTACCAACCCTCGAATCCCAACCATGCACATCCCTGGTTTCCTCTGATTGTGTTATTTTTAGACATATTGATTTCCATGTTCTGTTAAATTGGTTTCCACTTATTGGAAAATTATAATAGGATTTTTATGATGTTTTAATTTTATTTTAATTATTTTTAGATGGGTCGTGTCACTCTTTTTTTGGGTATGTGTATTTTCTGGGTAAAAATCTATTTTTTATAAAAGTATCATTTTTAAAATTTTATTCATTGGGTTGTTTGAGGAAAACTATATATTTTGTCCTGAAATTTTTAATAATGTTGTTCATTTCATTATTGTATTATGTATAATGATTTGAATGTAAAATAGGTTTTTCATATAATATATTACAATCGATTATAATTAGATTAGTAATTAATTTTATAAGATGATTGAATGTTTAAAAGGTTTCAATAATTTTTTAAATTGATTGATCTATGTTTCCAGAAGGTTAAATGTTTTCAAAGTGGGATTCAGTTTTTTCAACATTTTAATTGGAGGGATTTGTTTTTGAAGACATTCCTTGTTGGATGTTGTATATTTTTAAAATTAAATGTTTATTTTATATCATGGGAATGCTGGTTTTTGTATTGTTATATATGTTATAATATTTTATACCTAGAATATAAAGATACTATTTGATTTTTATTTTGATTCACTAATTGATGATGTTCATGTATTTTTTCATTTATCATATGCCACCAATATTGTACGAGAGAAAAAGTAGAATACAAATTATTGTTGACGATAAGCTTGGTGAATCATCTCATTGTATGAAATGAGTAATTTTATTTCATTAATATATGCCGACTTAGAATAATGTTTTGGTAATAGAACCATCCTTACTATTTCAACTTAGTTAAGGATTCTAAACCCCATATAATCCTTTTTTATATGATAATAATGTTTTGATTAAAGTTGTGAAATGGTTGGATGGGAATGATAGATTCCTGAATTTACTCAGAACCCATAATGAATAGTGGGTGAGAGCCATTGTGAGACTACTTGTTTATCTAACTCTGCATAGACAAATTTCATGGTACCTTCTTAGTTTCATAAATTCATATATTAGGAGTCCATCAAAATGAAATTTTTCTATAGGTTCATTCCTATGTTCATAATGATACAAATATATTTTCTGTAATTGTTCCTTCATTGGGGTGAACAAATAATGAATGAGTATTTTGACCACTTCTTGAAGTTGGTCATCTTCCCTAATATATATGGTTGTTCATTATTCTAAAAAGTATTATATCTTTTGAGTTGGTATTGAATTATGCATTGGTTTGTCTATTCTTTTATATTTCACAGAACCCTTTTAGGAGGTCACTGAGATATCTATTCTAGTGCAATCTAACTCGATTAGAAAACCAAGGTGGTGTGATTCCATGATCCCCTTAGATAGAGTTAATGGTAACATATATTCTATTGAGTGGATGCAGGATGGGCCTTATATAGAAGGGGATATCAGTATTCAAAATAGGAATAGAACCCTCATATTATTTTTTCTCAGGGATCCATGTCACTCTTATACTTCACATTGTAAATCCCAATGAGAATTACCCCATTCGTTCCATTTAGGTCATATTCAAATGTATTATAAGCTAGGTTATGAGAATAAGTATAAAGTGTGATATGTTTATGGATAATAGATTTCTTTGAGAAATGTGTTTGATTAATGGGGATTATATTTAACTTTTTTATTTTTTGTGGTTGTATATATTTTAATATTGTGGTATTTTTTTGTGAATGGTTTTGAATGATGAATTTTATTATGCCTTTTTCTTTGTGTTAATTTCCATCATGGTTTATCATCTTTTGATGGTTGGTTATGGTGGGATTTTATGTACTTTGTATTTAGGTATGGGGAATGGTTTTGGGTCAATATTTGGGAATCTTTTGAGGATGAATCACTAGTAAGGATTTTATTCTTGGTGGTTTTTCATTGTAATACTATTAATTCTATTTCTGATTGTGATTCATCCTTTCACTATATGTTATATTTATATTATCTATACCATGGTTATGACTCATGTAATTCATTGAGTTGGTTATTTATTACTTTTTTTAGGATGCATTTATAGTAATATGGTGGATTTATTTTTAGGGTTGATCATATGTTATTAGGATGTAGGTCCCCATGGTCACCTATAAATCCACTATTTTAGATGAATTATAAATCATGGGGAGACCATGTAATATTATAAAATTTCTAGAGATGTATAATGATTGATTTTAGCTATTATTTGACAATTTATATAATAAATATTGGTTGGGTATTACTTAGTGGTTGTTTCAGGTGAATTTGGGGAATTTTGGAACCTCCTGGGGCTAACAATGTTTGGCACAATGTTAGGTAAAACGGTGTTATTTTACCCATGAATCTGTGTACCTCTTTTTTGGATCCATATGAGGGGATAATGGTATAACCAAACCATGAGGTCTCCCTCCCCAAACTCTAAAACCTATTACATTTGGGGTTTTAATGGTTGGTGAATGTTTTTTAAAATTGTACTCCCACAAAGGAGAAGCCACGCAACACCTATGTATGGGTAGAAAATTTGGGTGCCTAGTTTGGAAAACCATTCACCCTACGTAGGAAACCTAGTGTTTCGGAAATTAAATCCCCATTTTTTTATTTTAAAATTCTTAAATCCCATTTTAATAGTCCCAAAAACCCCATTTTGGCCTACCCTAAATTACATCGAATTTGGAGGCCCTCAGAGGATTCCAAGGATCCTTAAACAACATTCTAGAAGATTTGAAGATTTTAGTGAGTGATAACTCCCCTATAATATGTAATATTTTCCCCATTTAGTTTCCAATCTATCTTGTATCTCCTTCGTGATGAAGATGGGTGATTTTTCATCCATTGGAAATTGTTTTAGATGTAGGTGATAATGGGTCTTATTTCATTGGATCTTGGTCTTAGCTATTTATCCATTAGATTTTTAATTATATATATTTTGATTATTCCTCCTCAAATAGATGGTTATTATTTGGTGATTTTTCTTCAATGATCATGATGTAGGTGGTCTAATTGATAATACCCATATTGATCATTATTATCAATTCTGTAAAATCATTCTATTTTATTTCAACCTTTTGAATTGAAAAAAAATTTAATATAATGATTATAATTATGTGAAATTGGGAAAACCTTCCCTAATCTTGTTGTAATTGTTGTAAATTATGATACTAGATTTAATAGAGATCAATTGGATATGCCAATATACTCAAATGATCATTACTGAAATTGGAAAAGAAAAGGATGGGATATTGGAATTGAATTAAATCCTTCTTTCTCATTGATAATGGTAATTGAAGTGGTTGATTGATAAAACCTTAAAGGATTAATGGAATAACTGATTAACTGATGATAAATGGATTAATGTAGAATTGTGATATTATTTGATGTGATTAATGTAAATAAGGATCAATATTCTTGAGAAATTAAATTGTTCTTTGTGATGGTATTGATTGAAAAAAATTAATAATGTATAATGTTTATATGAATATGATATATGTGATATCTATGATTGATTGATAAATTGAGTGTGTGTTATGGAATAATTCTCCAAATAACCATTGTGTTTCAAAATAATGTGTCAGACCCCCATTCTTGCATTTGAATAATAAAAAATAAGAAATGACTGATGCTATAAATACACATAGGGTGTTGGACATGGAATGATGATATAAGTAGAAATGGGATAATTGAATATCGGATTAGGCTTCCAACACATTTTTACATGAATTTATGTTCCATCATACTAGAAATGAAATTATAAATAAATGGATAATGAATTGAAATGACATAATTAATATTCATGACCCTATGATTTATGGTTTAGACTATGGATTATTTTAAAGTAGGTATGGTGGGGTCTGTTAAAAAATAATTTATGATGAAACTTATTTATTTTGACTGTTAAGTATATAATTCATTATACTACTGCCTGTAATTATATAAAGTATAATTTATTTCATATACCACTCTTTTATAGACTTATTAGTTGTAGTCACACCCTAGTCAGGCTTCCTGATTAGTACCCTAATAGGCATTCTGTTTTGAGGATATGATAATAGAAATAGCCCTATGTTAGATTTCTAAGATGGTATTAGGGATGAAGAATGGATAAGGGAACCAAACATGATTTCGAGACCCGAATAGGATTTGTCTTATGAAATTATTTTGGGTTTTTATTAGACAGATGATAGTTATATGGAACAAAATATCTACATCATTTTGTTGTTGTAATTTTCTTATTTTTTGATTTATTTGTCATGTGAAAATGGTTCTACTTGTTATTGTTTGTTATCTGTTTTTTATTATTTGTTGATTTCCATTATTGTTCATATATTATAAAGTGATTATAATCTAAAAATTTTACATAACAGAAACTCGCTACTTGTCAGAGTACTCTCAAGAAAGGGGAGGCTTGCATCAGGACTCGTTATGATTTAGCTTGGGGAAATGACATGTGGAACCTTGGTCATGATGTCACAATGTGTCACGAAAGGATTTTTTTCCTTTTTATTTATATTATTATTAAGTAAAGGTTGAATTGAGAATTGGATGAGTTGGGCATTGGTCAGGGGCATGTGTATGGGAGTAGTTAACCCATGTGCATGTAAAAACAAAAATACTCAGGTTAAGATTGATGTCGATGATGTTTTCTATTTTAGTTCCATGTCATTTCACCTTGTGTGGTGAACTTTTGTTTGATGTTATTAATTTCAACGATTTTCCTTGTGGTCCATCTTGGAATGGGAGTTGTAGAACCCCTAGATTGAGGTATATATCCTTTTAATTCTTTTTATATGTTTCTAAAGTTCATGAGTTGAGTTTGGAGGATGTTGGGAGAGTTTGGAATGGTTTTGACTAAGTTTGAAGGCTTTTCTAAGAATGCACAGTTTGAGCACAGTTTGGAGAAATCCTGCAGGTTCTCTAAAAACAGTGAAAGGGGAGACAATAGGCTTCGTATGTTCTGCAGATGTTTTTCCAAACCATGCGAGGAAACCATGAAGACCCCTACTTTTGAGGTAGTTTCATTCATATGGTTAGTGAATGGTTTTCTAAACCATAAGGGCTGACAGAGCAGCCACTTAAAATTAGGGTTTTTAAATCCACGCTCCCTCGGGCATGCCATATTTCATTCCAAACATCTTCTCACTGGATCCTCACATAGGATTTTCGGTTCTCAAGTGTTTGAGGGGCTCTCCCACTTGTTTTAGGCTTGATTTTAAGGGATTTAAATGTGGTTTCAAGGTGGTCTCTCCAAGTAAAGTCTCTCCTCTTAGATTCTTTGGTTTATCTCTAGATCTACATCTCTCATCTTTTGGAATTACAGACCTACAACCTTTGATTGTATATCTTGGGATGTGGTTGCCTAGGATGTTGATTTTAAAGCATGTGGATGTTAGGGAAGGAGATATAGAGTGGTTTTTGTGGTGTGTTTACCAGATTTGTGGTGCGGTAGTTCTTGGGCCATTTTCGACAGAACCCTAATGGTAGGTGGCTTCCCTCTTGACTCCACATGGTTAGAACAAGTAGTTTTGGTTACAATTATATTTTTTTATTATAATTAATTTTGATAATGATTTAAGAATATTATTGGTACTATATTTGGTTATGATCTGGGGGATTTTTGGGAAAATATGTTATTGTTGAAAAATGGGGATTTGTTGTGAAATTAGAAAATGTTGATTTTAAATTCTTGAGGGGATTATTATAAAAAATGTTATATAAAATATGTTTTTCAATAGAGATATTGTTTATATAAATGTGCTTGTGAATGGAAAGATAGTTAAGGGGTGTTTTCAATAAATGGGTGATTTATTGAAGTGAATTGGAATGTGTTGGAAAGGGTGGTATGCTTATTGTGCGGCCTTAGTGCTTTGTGATTTTTGGTTGATTGATTGTTATTTCATGTATTTATTGTGTGGAAGTGGGAATGAATTCCCTCTATAAAAGGTGATGGATAGTGGTCTGAAGAACTACCATTAGGGAAGTGGTACAAAATTCTCACTATAAAATGTTGTGGATAGTGGTGAAAAAAACAACCATTATGGGAAGTGGTCGGAATGTACCGTTGTTTGATAATGTGGTGAACGGGATGGGTGGAAGTCCCACCGTAATGGTTTCTTTATTGTGCGAAGATTTTCAAAAATGGAATTTTTGTGCTAATGTTTGGCAGGGATATGGCTTGTGGAATTGTTTTTTCATTCCTTTTTTAGGGATTGATAAGGAGTATTTGGCTTGTTATAAGTTGTTGAACTACTAAATTTTTTATATAAACATATTTATATAAATGTGCTAATGGTTTATATCATATTTGTTTGTGTAGGGAAGCCATTTGGGGAAACAATACTGAGTGTTAGTGCTCAACCTCTGCATTGGAACCTTTTATCTTTTTTAGATGTCATATTCTGGGAGATGGATAAAGGTAAAGCATCTCATTGGTAGTGGTTTGCAATGATTCTTGGGAGATGTGATGGTTCTTGGATCATAGAGCTTGGTGTGGAGTTTTGGAGTGTGTCTTGGCTTATTTTCAGTCTCTTCTTTAGTCTTCTGCATAATACATTGATATTGTGTTTTGTTGTATTTGTATTTAGGTTGTTTTGTGAACAACATGGTTGATTTTGGTAATGTATGGGTTAGGTTGTTTTTTCAACATGGATCATGTTGTTTGTTGATAGTGTATTGTTTGGTTGGATGGTTATATCTTAAGGGAAAATGGTTCCCCAATTTATTCTTGTATCCCTCAACTTTTACTTCCAGCCTTTTTCACCTTGGGAACATCGCTTATGGAAAAGGTTCATTCCTCCTCTCTATCAAGCCAATCGGATGGGGTGGGATTTTACAAGTGGAATATGTTTGTTCAGTCATTGGCTTTCAAGGTACAGTAGTTGTTCGATCCATGGTGTTGATCATTGGACTTGGTGTAGACATTTGTTCTTGGCCTATTCCTTGAGTCGGGATGGATGCAAGGCATATAATTTTCGGAACATTGAGTGTATAGCATAAAAAGACGTATCTAACACTTTTTGGGTGAACATCATGTTACCTGGCTGTTGGGTACATAAGTGTTAAAAACACTTATAGGCATTGGATATCTCATTGTTAGTGGTGTAGCTAATAAGATGAGGATTGAATGCCTGGTAGAAATGACTTCCCACTAGGATTTGTATTTCATTTGGGTATAATGATTTATGGTCTGGTATGAATGATTTGATTTCGGAAAATTCTGAATGAGTATTCAAAACGGAGGGGTTTGGCCATTTAATATTTTTTTTTAAATGAGATGATTTTCAATACATTTGGGATTATTAATTAAAGGTTCAATATGGGAAATGTGAAAATGTGGAAATCCCGGTTGTGATTGTTGTTATGTAATTGAAATTAAAATTATAAGACTTTGGTTTCTATGGAGTGAGACTTATCATGGTTAGTATGTTGAAAGAGATGGAACCAGTTAGGGATCGAAGAGACTAATCAGAAGATGTTACTAAAAATGTGGTTTCACCTAAGCCCTAGGTGAACCAGTGGTTGGCCCAAAGCATCATTCAAGATTTTCAAATAGTACATTCTGGACTGCAACCAGATACCCCAATTTTAATATCTTTCAAAATCAGAAATCAATGTAATGAATGTATGATTTTCATCATGAGAGGATGTGTGAACCCTAACAGTATGAGAAAGATCCATATAGAAAAAATTTCTCACCGACATAGAGCACATCAAAATCAGACCACAAAATTGCTAAAACATCCTATGAGAACCATGTGTAAGCTCAGATGTTTTCAGTGTGGCTTTACAAGCCACATCATGCAGGATTCTGAGGTACAACCTAGAGAAAGACATAACTACTTGTATATGTGGAATCTTAAGCACAATTTTTGTAGTGATTTGAGGTCAGGTGTTCGTGAAACTCTTCCGAAAGGGAAGTGTCAGTGGGATAAAAAAGAGAAAATCATGGAAAGAACACATCATCGTAGTGTTAAGAACATTGTGTTGGATGATCATTCGGTAACATCTAGAGTGTAAGGGTAGTTCCTTAACTTTCTATGTTTATGCGAGCATTTTTTTGATACAGGTGCTTCCAATTTTTTTCATACTTGTCACGTTGTTGATCTGATGGGTTTACATGTGGAGATGATACTTTCGATTTTGAACCTTCAAACTCCTATAGGTCATAGAGTGTCGAGTCCTCCTATGTCGAGTGTATATTTCTGTTGTGCACGAAATTGAATTGATGCGTGAATTCTCAGTGCTTGATATATATTCTTATGACATAATCTTGGGAGTAGATTGGATGATATTGTTAAAGGCCCACATCAATTTCTATGTGCAAACAGGTAGTTCTGTGATAGTGTTTGTAGTTAGACATCTCTTTAGAGGTGAGAAAAGTAAAATTTGTGGTGCAACAGATCTGTTGGCACCAACTGTTGGAATAATCTCATATCAGTTAGAGAATTTTCCATTGGAATCGGTGGAAGGTGATGAAAATATTGTTCTTCCGATAGTTTTGGATCAGTTTATGGATGTTTTTTCATAAGATTTCATAGTGATTCCACCTGTGAGTGTGGTGGATTTTATGACTGATCTCCATCTGGGTCCCAATACCATCTCACTTACTTCTTACCGATTGGTACCAACTGAATTTCTGGAATTAAATGTATTGATTGAAGAGTTAAAAAATAAAGTTTTCTTCCGGCTCATCATGTCTTTATGGGCAGCACTAGTATGTATGTTAAAACGTCGGATTAAACCCTAAATCTCTGTGTTGATCATCGTAGAATTAATCAGCTTACAATAAGGAACTAATATACACTTCCAAGCATTGATGATTTGTTCAACCATTTGAGGTGATCGTAGTGGTTCTCGAAGATTGACATGAGTTTAGGATATCAGCCATTGTGGGTGAGGAAGGAGGATAACATGAAAACAACTTTCCGGGGATCATCATTTGTATGCAAAATTATAAAAGTGTGACTTTTTTGGTATTTTTTGATGAAATAATGGTGTATTTGAGGAATAAATTGGAGCATGAGTACCACATGGCGATAGTGTTGGGGATCTTAGGGGATCATCACTTTTATGCCATATTGTCAAAGATTGAATTTTGGCTACATGTGGATCGTTTCCTTGTACATATTAATTCTGATAATGGGGTTTCAGTTGATCTGGAAAATATAGAAGTTGTTATCTCATGGTAACCACCAAATAATGTTTTCGAGATAGAGAGCTTCCTTGATCTAGATGGGTATTATCAATGTTTTGTTCATGATTTTTCATGATTGGCTTCACTGATAACAACTTTGAAAAGGAATATTATCCCATTTCAAAGGGATGAGAAGATCCCGAAATTCTTTGTAGAGTTATAGGGTCACCTTGCATTAGCACCAATATTGATTATTCTAGAACCAAGGAATGGGTAAATGTTGTATTGTGATGCATTAGGATCGGGGTTGTGGTGTGTTCTCATTCAAGGATATATTGTGGTTTCCTATGTCTCATAGAATATGAGGTTTCATGAGAAGAACTACCCAACACATGATTTGGATTTGGCAGAAGTGGTTAATTCTTTAAAAATGTGGGAACATTATCTATTAGATTATAAATTTACAGTGTTTACTCATCACAAGAGAATAAATCATTTATTTTTAGAAATATATTTGAACTAGAGATAGAGGATATGGATGGAATATCTCTAGATGTTTGAATTAGACAAAATGTACACACTGAGTAAAGGAAATTCAGTGGAAGATTTATTAATTAGGAAATCATATGATTAATTGGTGAAGAAGGTTTCAGATCAGTGGTAGTTGATGTCGGTCATTCCCGACATGAGTTTTTAATGTAAGGATTGGGCTGTCAGAGTGGTCTTCTTTTTGGTTTTGTTGGTTCTTGAAATCAACAGTTTGGATAAAGTGGAAAATTAATTTGATTCCAATTGTACGACGATGACGCCACAACTCAATGATGGGGAGACCATTAAGGCCTGTGAACTGAAAGGGAATTTAGTCTTGTGTTTTCAGAATTGAATGGTGGTACTGGTGGCTTCTCAGGAGGAACTTCTCTAGGAATATCATCATTCCAGGTGGGTTTTCCGTCATTGAATTCATGAAAATGTATAAGGAATTGAAGGTGAATTTTTGGTGTGATGGGATAAGAAGTTATGTTGTAGGGTTTGTCTCAAGATGCTTAACTTTTCAACAAGTCAAGGAAGATCATCAGAGGCCAGCAGACAGGTTTTGTTCATTACCTATCCCAATGTGGATATTTGATCATGTTATAATGGATTTCATGATGGGTCTCCCAAAAATGCTCTGTAAGCATGATAAGATATGTGTGATATTTGATCGGCTCACAAATTCAGCCCATTTCATCCCGAATAGTGAATATCATACAGTGGAGGATCTGTCCAAAATCAACATCTACGAGGTGTTAATGTGGGATGGTGTTCTAGTTTCTATTTCATCATACAGAGATCCAAGCTCCACATCTTGTTTTTTAAAATCCTTTTAGAAAACCCTTAGGACACAGTTGATGATGAGCACAACGTATCATCCTCAGGAGGACGACCAGTCTGAGAGAATGATACAAACCATGGAGGATATGTTAAGGTCTTGTGTGATGGATTTTGGTGGCTCATGGGAGGATCACTTATATTTGTTGGAGTTATCCAATAATAACAGTTTTCAGGCTCAAATACATACGGATCTGTTTGAGGATTTATATGGCAGTTTCTGTCATTATCCACTATGTTGGGTTGAAATAGGCGAGACATTGATGATCAGATAGAGACATGTACGAGAGACTGTGGATAATGTAATGTTAATTAGGATGAGGATGGAGATGGATCAAAGTCATCATAAATCATATGCTGACCAAAGTCGATGACTATTGTCGTTCGGAGTGGGTGATCATATGTTTTTGAGAATCTTCTCGAGGTTGTGACATCATCAGTTATAGAAGAAAGGTATGTTATCTCCAAGGTATATTATTCCTTTTTAGATATTTGAGTGGATTGTAGAGGTTCCTTATAGTTTGGAATTTCCACCATGGTTTATTACTATACACAATGTGTTTCATGTGTTGCAATTGAAAATGTATCAGTCGGACCATTATCATGTGATTCATTGGGATCATGTGGAGCTAGAACTGAATGCTTCCTTCGTGCATATTCCAATGAGGATTGTGGATTGGAAATAGAATGTATTTCATGGTAAAAGCAATGGTTTAGTTTGAGTTTTTTAGTAGCATGGTCATATTAAATAGGAGACATGGGAGTGGGGGAAAGAGATGGATGAGAAATTACCTGAGGTTTTTCAGCAAAGTAGTGGTTCCATACATTCTTAATATGGATATTCTAATGGTGGGGAGAATGTAGAACCCCTCGGTTTGAGGTATATAGCATTTATTTATTATTTTATAACCTTTTAAATTGCATGAGATGAGTTTGGAAGTGGTTGGGAGAGATTGGAATGGTTTGGAATAAGATTGGAGGCTTTTCTAATCGCGCACAGCTTGAGCACGGTTAAAAGAAACTGTGCGGGTTCTCCATGAAACAATGCATGGGGAGAGAGTAGTCTTCAAATTTTCTACACCCAGTTTTCCAAATCCTACAAGGCAACTGTGTGGACCCCTTCTCTCTAGGAAGTGGCATGCACACGGTTAACTTATGGTTTTCTAAACCGTGCATGCTAATCATACAACCACATAATATTAGGATTTTTAAATATTGACTTTCTCAGGGATTCTTCATTTTATTCCAAACTTCCTATCACACAATCCCAAAATGGGATTTTAGTTTCTCAAGAGTTTGGGGGCTCTCCCACTCATTTTGTAAGCAATTCGGTTGGTTTTAAAGGTGTTTTCTCCCGAGTAAGTCTCTCCTCTTGAATTATTTGGTTTCTCTCTCAATCTACATCTCCATCTCTCTCAGTTTGCTTGATCTACACCTGTTCTGTGTCTATCTAGGCTTTTGGTTGCCTTGTATGTATATCTTAGGCCTTTTGGATGTTAGGTATGGAGATCTGTAGTGTTTTTTGTTGTGTGTTCACTAGATTTGTGGTGCAGTTTTTTTTGGGACATTTTCGCTAGACCCATAAGGTAGGTGGCTACGCTCATGACTCCACATGGTTATAACTGGTCATTTTGATACAATTACATAGTTTTTCATAAAATTAATTGTGAAAATAAAGTCTTAATATTGTTGGATATAAATTTGGTAATGATTTAGGGTATTTTTTGGGAAATGATTTATTATTTCAAAAAGGGGCTTTGTTGTGAAATTTTAAAATGTTGATTTTAAAATAATGGGGGGATGATTATAAAAAATGTTTTATGAAATATGTATTTAAATAAATTTGTTTATTATGGAAATTTGTTTGGGAATGAGGCTTTAGTTAAAGGGGGTTTTCAATAAATGATTGATTTATTGAAGTGGATTAGCATGTGTTTGAAATGGTTGTGTGCTTTTTGTGCGGCCATGGTACTTTGTGATTGTTGGTTTATTGAGTGGTATGTATTTTGTTGGTATTTTGGAAGTGGGAGTGAAGTTTCACTATAAAAGGTGATGGATAGTGGTAGCAAGAACCACTATTAGAGAAGTGGGTGATAATTCTCACTATAAATGTTGATAGATAGTGGTTAGAATAACCACTATTAATGGTAGTGGTCGGGGAGTACCGCTCGATGAGAATGGGGTGAATAGGATGGGAGGATGTCCCTATATAATGGTTTCTCTATTGTGTGTTTCTTTGAGAAGATGGTGTAATTGTGCTAATGTGTGATATGGATATGGATTGTGGAATGTATTTGGATTTCCTTTATTTTTCATAGCTTGATAAATAGTGTTTGGATTTTTTTATGTTTTTGAACTTCTGAAAGTTTTATATAAATTTCATTATATATATGTGCTAATATTTTTATCATAGTGGCATGTTTTGGAAAATCATTTGGTGAAAACCTAGTAAATTAGTAATCACCCCCTACTTTGTCACCTTGGTGCTTTTGTATATTTCATATTCCGGGACACATGTAAAGGTAAAGCATCTCATTGCTAGTGTTTAAGAGTAATGCATTGGAGAGGTGATGGTGCATGGAGCATGGACCTTTGTGTGGAGTTGGGGAGTGTCTCCTTGTTAATTTTGGGTCTTTTTTTGAGTCTTCCACATGATACATTGATAATGTGTTTGGGTTTATTGGTGTTTGGGTTGTATTGTGAACAACTTGATTTTCTTTAGGTAATATATGTGTTAGGTAGTTTTGTTGAAACAAATCATGTATTTTGGAGAAAGTGGATGGTTGGGTTGGTTGGTTTTATCATAAAGTAAAATCGTTCCCCAATAAATTCTCAAAGCCCTTAGTATTTATTTCCCACTATTGGCACATTGGGAACATCTCTTATGGCCTAGTTTCATTCCTCTTCCATCTCATTCCAATGATATGGGGAGGTATGTTACATGAGTTGAGTATACATGTATTATACTAGAAACTCATGATTTTCTGTGACAAGAATCAGTTTAGGGATGCATAGAATTGTAGTTTATGAGTGAGTTGTCTAAATGAAAACAGTTTTATTTATTTGAGTAATTTACTATAAAATTGTTCCTAATTAAAAATTGATAATTATAAATGAATATAAATGAATTATTTTTAAATTTTATAAAATGGGTTTCTAGTGAAAAACATGACATATAATTATTTTTTACCCTATATTAGCAATGGCTCTAGTGGGGGATGGTTGAGAATAGTTATAATGCATCAGTTTTGACCATGTGGTAGAGTATGGATGATGAATTTTTATAGACTAATTTGAATTCGTATTAGGTCATTATGTGAATGATGTGATATGAGTCCAATGAAATTTGTTTTTCATTATAGAGACATGCCACCTTAATGATTTTTGTTGACATGAAATCAATAGTACATGGCTAGAATTTATCATCCAGTAGTGGAAATAGATGCCCCAATAGATATGGGTAAAGGATCCATAGATAAGTTCCATGATAACATTGATCTTGATATAATTTTCACACATAGAGACCTAGAGAGGTTTGTGCAGAATATGTCTGAACTAACATTGGAGTTCAACTTTCGTCACCCAGTGAATTTTAACAATGAAGGTAGTCCTAACGTATCTATGTTCTAAAATGATTCTACCAGGAAAATCGCTGAACATTTTGAGACTCCTGAGTAGAGGAGAGTCAAATTGAATATTTATATGTTGCATAGATTAGAGAAGTACTAGAGGCATATTCAAAAACATGATGAGAAGCTAGAGGACATTGTATGGAATGACATCCAAGAAATGTTTATTGAACATGTAATGTCTCCTAATTTATGATAATTTTTTATAATTATGGGGAATTATATTGAGATCTCATGATTTGACGAAACATTGATATAAAATTCCACCTCTCTGGGAGGAGGTAGACTTGGAACATCATCAGAGAAAACATCTGCGTACTGGTCCACCACTACAGGATAGCTTAGACTCTCAACATCTACCTTTCCCAGGGTAAGGATAGCCAACTAATATGTGATTGGTTGTACCCTCATACATGTAAGTCCATCGTATGCTTTAATGTTTCCCTTATCTCTAATGAAGGAAAACCTGGTCCCATCCTCATGGACACAACACACATTGCGCATAATACAATAGATATGATAATTGACTGTAGATAGCCAATCCATACCCAAGATGATGTTGTAAGTCCTCGATACCGCTACTAGACACTCCCAACAAAGGACCTCGCCTCCTAGAGTAAGATCACGCTACTGGAACCAGTGTGTAATCATTGAATATTATCCCATAGTAGTCTCTAGATGTGAGGATCAAGCCAAACGCCCCACCGGAATCTCCGAGCTCCGAATGAGTGTCATGGAAATAAAAGGGTGACTGACACCTATGTCTATAAGTACAACAACTAGGATGAGGTAGACACAGATCATACCTTGTATCATCTAAGGAGTTTCGTGGTCATATGCCTCATTATCCTAGAGTTGAGCTTGTCCATGCCCACCTGCTCCCCGTGGTCGAGCTGGACATCCTAGAGGTGGTGGCAGTAGAACCTCGAATTGCCACCCACCGCTTGCGGCACGGCCAGGTCCTCTACCACTTCTGCCTCCATCCTAAAGACCTCCTCTATCGAATATTCACCTATTTCAAGGCATTACATTGATTGTCTAATGGTGATATGTTTTTTGGGTCAGGCAGTCATGATCCATGTGACCCTGCATGTTGCCCGAGTAACACTACATGATCCTCACTTGTCCTGATCTATCTCGAGGGCCTCGAACAACCGACCCTGTATCATGCGGTCGTCCACCTGTAGGTCTTGTCCTTTTGGACATCTGACTCATATTTCTGCTGCTAACTACAGATGACTCTACTACATAATTTTTGGTGTTGGGACTCATTTTCATTGACTGCTCAGCAAGGAAGCTCTCCACTAAGAGTGCTCGCTCTGACACCCTCGCCTGCGTCGGGATGCTGAGGGAAATCATAAAAGCTCTAATATAATGTCTATAACCCTAATCAAAGTTCTGGTCCGTGAAGAAAGGGTCTCGCACCATGTCAGTGGAGTAGCATGAAAGGTTGGTGAACCTCACTAAAAACTGGGCCACGGTCCTACTTCCATGCTTCAAGCAGAGATTCCCCAGTATACGCACTGAGTGTATGGTCGTTGGGATGAACTCTACCCTGAAAATCCTCTCAAAGTCTACCCAAATATGATTGACTCCATTGTGAACCTGGAGAATCTTTCTCCACCATCTTCCCACTACTACCTAAAAAGGCTGGCAGAAAGGATCAAGATGGTATCACCTGGTATCCTTACCTGTCGAAAAACAGAAACACTAACCTCCATCCAGTCCTCAACCTCGTGTGGATTCATCTCGCCTTGGAAACCCAGTGGGCTATAGAACTGAATGTCACACAATGTGCTCAATTGGTGTGCTCCCTCTACTGCTGGGGCTAGTGGAATCGTCTTCCCAACTAGTAGTTGTGCTGCTGGTATACCATCCGATGGTACAAGTACCGTAAGGTCACTACACCAAAGCCTCATCGCTCAGTGGGATGTCATCACGTACTATACCTAGAACCATGGCTGGCTGTCGACAGGGAGGAATCCTGAAAAAAACAGGTGTGCCACAGTCATTAAGTTATACCTGGTGAGTTGACCCCAAGTGACCATAATGAAAACTTTTCAAAAACATCCACACAATCAGTGTTTTCATGCATTATCTCTGAAATAAGAATTTAGGGTCCTAGTTTATGGATATGTCTGCCACCGCTCCAAAACTGGTTCCCCAAGTTGAAAACCATACTCATCAAAATTATCACTATTTAACGCACAGAAAAGATCAGAGTCCTAGTTCTTCAATAGAACCGAACTCCACATATACCAATTTGTCATGACCCATCCCTCGGGGCCCGTGTCGTGACTACCCCAATCCCTCCTTCCATAGGCCAGGGGCTAGAGACTAGTACAAAAAATCCATTTACCTAAAACCGGGAAGGAATTTCCTTTAATCCTATAAACTCACACAAAAAAACACAGAATGATACAAGAAAAAAGTAAACTATAATGTAAATAGGATGTGTACAGTAAGAATGGGTCGGAATTCAAGCCAAACTAGAACGTACAAGTAAAACTGAAAATAGCTTCTGTGAACAATCTCCAAAGATCCAACGTGAATGGTATGTACAGATCTCGAACGGTCGTCTATGCTGAATGTCTCATCAAATTTCCACCTCTAAGAAGCCTCCAGTCATGGTACCCTCAACCTCAATTAGCTTTGTTCATCATCTGCACAAGACACAGCAAGGTGCGGGTGAAGCCCGGACATGGTGAGTATAATGATACTCAATAGGGACCCTGATAACCCCTAAGGTCTCTTTGAACCCAAAAAGGATAAACCACAAAGCATGAAGACAATAGTCAACCCCACATATGTATACGACCACACATATACCTATGTTATCTTGTATACCCTTCTCATTCATGAGGAAACACAAGGCCCAACTCTCTATCCAAATGCACAATTGTTCCACGAAGGAATGAATACCACTAATGTAACACCAAAAAGATAAGTACCACAAAGGAAAAAACCATACCTAAGAATACCACAATGGTATCACCACGAAGTTAAGTACCAAAATGGTATGACACACACAAAAATACAACTACAGTATCAACAAGAAGGTAAGTACCACAATGGTATGCCACACATAAGAATAGAACTAAGGTATCACCATGAAGGCAAGTACCACAAACTTACACCACATATAAAAATATCACAAAGTTAATGACTCATCTCACACTAGGAATAAATTGTGTACAGAAGTATAGGTAATTAGTCTTAAGCTAGATCATCTTACTTCGTCGAAATGATCTGCTGTTGACCCACAGATGATCGACGATAACTAAAACAAGATCTGTAGATGACCAACAGTGGATGTGAAGATAAAACACACATGATCGGTATACTCTAACCCACACAGGATCGTTGAGCGCTGACCACACAAGATCGTCGAGCGTTGACCCACACATAATCTAAAGATTCTTCAAGTACAGCTAGCCACTGGGTTCCCGCACTAAGCATGCTTGATTTCGGGAGGTTCCACTTCTCATGCCATAAGTCGATAGTTCAACTACCAGAAAGTCCTATGAAGAAGTAAACCAATGGTCTTCCTTTTCATAAGGGACCAAACCCTACTAATGGGGCATCAATTAGACTTCCAATATGTATGTTATTAGTGTTTCTGTTCCATGTGCCCGGTTGGATTTGGGTTCAATACAACATGGATGTATTCCATCATTATCCAAAACTGAAGTGAAGTATACCAAAAGGACCATCTCGATCTAATGATTCATGTGTTGTATGTGGTTCATCAAATGGTTTATTGGTTCTATAGAAATGGGTCTTTATGTGTTTCTAGCCATGGGTCTAGTCCGACGCGGTCTGACCTATGTCGTGCGACCCAATATGGGTCCGACATAGACAGGCTAGGCCGAGGTCCGGCCCGGCCCACGAGTTGGTAGCTCGGCCCATGAGGGGGTGGATCGACCGGTGAGGGGGCGACCCATACCACAATGTGGCATCCCGACCCGTGATGGTTGGCCCGACCCACTATGGGAGTCCCCGACCTCGATGGATGACCTGACCCACGATAGGGGACCGACTTATGATGGGGCGGCCTAACACACGGTGGCCAGGCGGCCCGGCCAATGGTGGGAAACTCGTTGCACAGCGCAGTCCACCCGAGCTCGCATAGAAGGGGAGAACTCCCCCCCCCCCCCTTCAGTTTGGAACACCAAGTGGGAACGCCATTAGGTGTTGCAAAGTCACCCAAAAAAGCCCAGACTTTCCCGCTGATCCGTTACGGCATGCCAATGCACCGACCGACTCTCCTCCTAGTGGCGTGATGGTGCTGTTATCCACCCGCGACTGGTTGGGTGATGCTCGCCCTCTAGTGCAATGCCGCTGCTATGTAGTCAGGACATCCATATCCACCAGTGGCAAGGACACACGCCACCCTAACTCACGCCGCTAGCCGGCGTGCCAGCCGCTATCCTCCCCCTACCGCAGCAGATGGTCCAAGACCTCCTTCAGTACCGGTGGGGTGGGCATGCGCCACCCCACTTCCACACGGCCGGTAGGGTGCTGGCCTCCACCTTCCACCACCATGGCCGACGGGATGCGATCTCATTCATTGGCGTGGTTGGATCGCCACCATCATCACTTCCCACAAATAACACGCCAATAATAAATATGTAGAGGGATCAGGCAATGTATGTTTGGCCCGCTCCCTCCATGTTTGACTGATAGCATGGAGTCTTGAGAAGAATGTTTCAACATCAAACCACAAAGAACAAACATAAACACACCACTACCTTGTTTTCTTGTTAGAGATGGCATGAGGAAGAGGATGAAGTCGATGAAGGGAATGTCGTTGTTCGTTGCTCCCGAAACACGTTTCCAATCCGGGCTCGTGTGTCATCCTTGTTCATTGTTGGTGGAGGTTCTTCATTGGAGGATCTTCTTTTTTGCGGGATCCTCATTAAAATGATCTCCACCATAACTAGTTTCCAACGAAATCCTCTCCAAAAAAGGTGATGATCCAATCTTATTATGATTAAGTATTAATAATTAATCAAATCAAGTTGGCACATCAATGGGGAGGTTCCAAGAGTTACCTTTCATTAAAGGATGGGTTCGGGTGGTCCCCACCACCATGAATTCAAAGTGGAGGTTTCAAAATAAATAAATAAATAGTTATATATTTTATTTTAATGTTTGTTTAACCCTCCCATGAAAATCCAAGAAGCTAACTTCTACCCTCGACCTACCATGGTTGAGGTGAAAGTCTCCTTAAGAAAATACCAGCACAACGAGTTCATTGGTGACCTCAGATTACAATTTTGAGCACTTGTTCAAAATTTACAAAACACCACTTAGGATTTTACCAAATAAACCTAAAAAAAAGTTCATAAATTCACTATGGGCACACCGGTCCTCAGAATCATGTGCTGTCAATTTTTGCGGACTGGTAATATTTTCATATAATAAAAAAATTAAAATGGAAAATTTTGGGTCTTTAGAATAATTTTTATCCTTTGAATTTTTAATTGATCCATGATATATTTTGTTTCTGTAATCTCATTTTTGTGATTATGATATATAATGAATTTTGTGTCACCTTATAAACGACTGGTTAATTACATTTTAGTATTAATGGATGAGTTTTTTTATTGAACATATAATCTCATTATGGTTAAGTGTATTGGAAATCTAAATAGGATTTTAAACATGTATATTATGTAGAGTAAATTATATGGGTATATCAATACATTGGAGTGTGATTAATGTTTTATAGGAAAGGCGAGTAGGATTTTTAGAGCACAGAATTCAATGCTTATTGGGTTTAGTAAATTTTCGGAATGTTTCTAGTAATTTGGGATTGTTGTTATTAGGATTTGGTAAATATGTATGAGATACCCCATCTCAGAGAAACATAGTTTCATCTAAGAATGAATTTTGAGAGTTTTATAGGCTAAAAATGGATGATATAAGTTATGGTTTAAGATATATAGTTTAACACAATAGTTTACAAAGTGAGTGATCATGAAGTTAAAATTTCATATAATTATTTTAGATGATTCACATATAATAATTGTCACTCACATTAACTAATTTGGTTATGTAAATGATGAGAACTACAATGGAACGTCGGTGTGAAGGAATATGGAGAGATTAAAAGGACAAAAAACAAATTATAAAAAGATATAGTGTGAAAACCCATGTAATAAAACCAATAAAAATATGATTAAAAACATTAACGTAGTCAAATTCCAAAACACACCAGTGAAGAAAAAGATGGAGTTTTATTAAAAATCACGAGATAAAGAAGGTTAATGGAAAAAACATATGAATTATTATATGTCAAAGATGTGGTAAGAAACATGGAGTAAATTATATTGAAGGGAATGGTAAATGTTATATGTGTGGATTTGAATGTTATCAAACTAAAAAGTGAAATGAAAGAGATAGGATACAAAACTTTATTACCTCAATTGCCAGATATTTGGGAATTATGGGGAAAATCATTCCAATCAATGGGTCATAGATGGGAGTAGTCACCAATATTCACACAAATAATGAAATAGTACAAAACATTTTCAAAAGAATCGGATTTTGACATTTCACTATAGAGTTTTTATAGTCATATATGTTTTCACCAACTACTGTATCCTGAATTAATAAACCAATAGTGCTATGTTTATAATTTAAAAAAAATTCAGTGTTTCTGGGAATTAATTCCTCTTTGATTTAGATTAATATCCCCTAGTATAATTTTATTTGAAAATAATAATTCATACTATTATTTATAATGTGTTTATAATTATTTTATCATATAAATAAACTTGATTCTATACCCAAAATAAACTCTTAATGATCTAGAAGTGTATGGTAAATTATGAGTTTCATATAGAAATTACACTTATCGTATAACTAAAATTCTGAGGATGAAATTTATTTGTGGTGGGGGTGGGGGTAGATAATGTAATACCAAGAAATTATAATATATTATTACTTTTAGATAATCCTATTTTGATATCATGTTTCACATCAAACACTAAACATAATAAAAATTCATGATTTATTAATATAAAATATAAATATTCAAATAGTAACATTAAAACCAAGTCATTGGGTTATCTAGAATGAATTATATTAAAGACATATGTAAATATATTTATAACTAAATTGAATATTTATTTTAATATAAATGGATTTTAATTAGATTACATAAAATGACTTTTAATAAAATTTATTATTTAGAAAAGTATGTTCTAAAAAATTTCATTTTATGCGCTAAAAATTTATATTTCAAGGAACACATGATTAGTAGTAAATTATGTTTGATAGAAATAATTTGATAGAACGAATTTTTCTAAAAAAGTATTCTAAATATGAATAAAATTACTAAATAATATAAAAATTAATTTTAGAACAAAATGTATTTTCTTTATATATTCTAATATTATTCGTAAATTAAATTCACAAATTTATGAATTTTAAAATAACAAAATGATCATTATTTTTTGTTTCTTCAAATCAATTTTTACTTCGTCTGTTTATTGATAATTTTCTAAATAGTTTATTTTTTGTTAAAAATATTGGATTTATGAAAATTATAATTTTCATGAATTTATCACTATGTTATAATAACATAGAAGATTTTAAAACCATTAATGTAATCAGATATAAACATATAGATTAATATTATTAATTTTTATATATTATATTTATATAAAAACCCAATGATAAAAAGTTTTATAATTAATTTCACTTTTAGTTTAATATGGATTTTTTTCAGAATATTTCATTAAAGAGGTATTTTCAAGAGAGATTCAGTTCATTTACTTCTATGAATGTTTCATATTCAATATTATTTTCATAATAAATAAATTTATATTAATTGAATAATTGACCAAGATATTTTTATCTTATATGTATATTTAAGGCTTAAAATTTTTATATTACTATAATATATTTTTAAATGATTAACTTTGTTCATTTAAAAATTAACATCTCACATATTTAATGATATGATTTTAAATTTTTTTTAAAATATGAAATTAAATTGTTTAAATTAGTTAAATTCTTCAACATTAATATTTTTCATTGATATTAATTACTATGGTGAGAAGATTATTATCAAGTTAAAGGTAAATGTGTATATTGAGTTAAACCTAGATTAAAAGAAATAAGGTCTAAATTTTTTCTCATAAAATTAAATGGTTCAGAATCTAACTAATCAAGGAATGTGACCCCTACAATTTTTTCCAATTTTGAGTCATTTAACCTAAAATAGTTTCAAGATATTTTTGAGAAAATTTATTGCAATTCTCAGAACTACCAATTCCATCAACTACAAAAGGGTAACAATTTCACCATATCATGACACAACCCACATTAAAATCAATCCATGAAAATATATAATTTTACTTTTCCTATAACCATGTCATAATAAATCAATACAATGGTCACTCAATGTTAGCATAATTTTAACAAATTTAGGGATAATTTAATGTAAAATCATAGTCCTGGAACTCAAAATTATCAAATACATAATTTTTATTATTTAAAATTTTATCTAACAACACCATTAGAATGATATTAGTTTCATTTAAATACTATAATACTACTATAATATTGGTGTTATCATTATTTATTCATATAAAACATCCATTAAAAAACTATAAATCATGCCTTGTGTGGACTACACCTTCCACAACATAACATTTTTTTCCATATCCTCCCTAAAAGGCAGGATCAAATTATGAGAATAAAGGAAAAATAAGTTTGAAATGATATCATGGTGATAATTGTATGAGATATATAATAACTTATTAATGATGTGAATCACCAAGGAACATCATTAAATTTATCATTTAAAATAGTTTATTAGGATGATATTATTTTATTTATATTGATTAATATATTTATATCAAATATAAATTAATATACATCCTTTCAATTTTGATATATCACACTAATAATAACTAAATAATAAAATTGAGTTTCATGTACAATTATATTATAGTAAAACACCCCGTAATCATTTATTAAATTACTGTACATTCTTGTTTGGGTCGAGTTAACCAACCAATCAAAAAAGGCATTGAATTTTTTGTATTGATGAATATGATAACATATTTAATATTGTAATTTTTTATAAATATTTAAATAATTATTTATTTTTTTTAAATTATATATATATATATTTTTAAATAATTATTTGAGAAAATACCTTTTATTTATTACAAGTGAACAAAACATCATCATCCTCGATTTCATTATCATGATTCGAAAAAAAACATAAATGAAATGATATTATATCATTATAAAATTTGAGGGAACAAATTTTCAAATATTATATATGATCTATTAATTATTAACATTTAATTATGAATAAACTATGAAACCACTATAATGAAACTAGTCCAAATGATCAAAACTATAAATACCTAATTATTAAGATTGGAATAATTATTGTTGAGGATGACTAATTATGATGAGTATGAATGAAATGGGTTTTTACTGTGGTTATGAATTAATTTATTAATATTTTAATGTTTTTGACATTGGATATTAGATGATATTCATTGATGTAAATATATGATGTATGGGATTCGGTCTCAATTTCTGTTCATTGAGAAAAGTATCATATTTTTACACATATTTTCATCATTAATGTGTGTCTACTACCAATTCTAGATATTTAATGAAGATTCCCCTTTTTCAAAGTATATAAATAAAGAATTAATAATTTAAATCCAAAGGGTTTCTCAACCAAAATTATTATTTAATCTGTTATGGTTTTAGTATCACATCCCCTTGATTGAGACATATTTTTTTTCACACACCATGTTTGGGTTTTATGGTGTACATTACACTAAATTATATTATTTATATCCTGAATCATTTATATATAAAGATATTCAGTATCCTATTTCAGGCTATCTTTCTCATGGGATTTTGGATCCAATTCAATAATGCTTGTAGGGGTCTCCCTCTCAGTTTCCATTTATTAAGACAAGTGTTGTATTTATGCCGCTATTTTCAATTTTTTGTGTATATAATGCCTATTTCAGATATCATATCATTTATTATAATTTTATCATTGTATATTATTTTCAATTACATCTCTTTCATGGGTTTGGTTATTGATGTATTACTTATGCTGACATATTATTATTGGTCTCAATTTTGATTCATTGACACATGTTACAATATAAAAACAATGTTTTCATTCTAAGGTGTTCATTTACTTAATATAACATAAATTATATATACCATATTTCCTTTTATTTCATGGAATATACAAAAAAATATGTTTCCTTATCTAAGTGACATGTTATTCAGTTCATTCCCCAGAAGTGTGGATTTTTTATTGACTCAATTTACATTCATTTGGTTATCCCTACTCATTGAGATTATTTCATATTATATGGGAAAATTTTATCTAGATATTATATAATTATTTATTTTTTAAATGGTTTTTGGGGATATACATGCTTATCACATTAACCATTTATAAAATATTTCTCATGTCTTCAGTTATGTTCTTTTGATAACTCCATTCTTCATTTTACGGTTGTATTTTGATCTTGTTATTCAGGTGTTTCCATAGTTTTATAACCATTTCTCAACATTGTTTCAACATGAAATTTGATATAATTTATATTGTATCGTGTTGGATAAAAATTTATAGTATTCAATTGAAATGTAGAAATGTATTATCCTAGAATATAATATTTATCATCAAATAATGATTTTTGGAAATTCGACTAAGTATTTTTTTCACAATCCTCTTTCACTATCATGATGGGTAATGATCTTTTTATCACTTTTATTGATATAAGGTAAATAATTAACATTATAAATCATTGTTTATTGTAAATTTAGATTGATCATGTATTGATAATATATATTTTTCAATATACAAATATCTATGTTTTTATTTATTATGTGATTACTAGTGGAATTGTATAAAATATATTGTTAATTCTTATAGTGAATGTATTATATATGACCAAGATATGGGTGGGACCTTATATTATATTACACTTTGATGAATATATAGGTATCCTAGGAAAAAACAGGGTGGGTATTATTGTATGAATCTACCCCTAATAGTATATCTTCTTGGATCAAATAATTGACAACATGATGTCTTCAATATGGTCTACATTACTATAACAGTTTCTTTGAAAAAATAAATGTTAATATGTTTACGATTTCCACTGTTTTAATTTTCATCAGTATTAGATCAGTATTATTGATTTTCATGTTTAAATTTTATTATCATGGATATAATGTGGTCTTGGTTTCTAGTTGATAATGGATTCATGTAGTGTATATATTTCTTACATTTTATAATATTCATGTAAATTTCATTATTTTTTTGATTTGTGTTAATTTTACTAATAATTCAACCTCCCATCTTATTATATTATCCATTTTCCTAGGATATAGAGAGAATTAATTATGTGACAAGTTTCAAAGGATATAATGTTTGATTGCATTCTTGGAAGACATTGTAGATGATTCATGGATTATGTATCGTATTATATAATGGGAGAATTTTAATTTAATAAAATTAAAATGTTATTTTCATTATATGTTGTTTTATAATTGTCTAATTCTTTAATCATGAAATGATCCTCCAAATTTAATAGAATCAATAATGTTTTTTATTTTTTAATTATGAGTTGATATATCGCTGATTATTTAGCCAGTATGATGATTGTATTGAAGTTCACAAGTGTACACTAAATTGGCCATGTAGTGTGGATTAGAGGAATCATATATGGACTGATATTATTCCATCCAAGGAGATTCCATTTTAAATATGAACATAACATAATTTTGTAAAATAATTTTTATAATTATATTATATCCAGTGAAAATTTTCATTCTTTGATTAAAACATTTCATTATAACACCCAAATCATCTTGAAAATGTAATTTTGAAATATAGTGTAATGGAAAAAACACTGACTTAACTTATATTTCACAAAACAATGTGTTTCTTCTATGGCATGTATTACATTCAACATCGAGTTTAACCAAATATGACAGACCCAAGATATATTTTATTATTATTACCTATCCATTAAATTAGCGATTATGAATATTATATACTAAATTATGAAGTATATAAATATATATTAACATATTATAATGTGTTACACAATATAAATATATTATAAATTTTAAATGTACAATCAATACATTTGTAGTAATGTGATTTTATTATTCAAAAAATAGTTTTTCAAAATTTAATTTGATGGATTATCATGAAAAAAATATTATAATCAATTTTTTGAATTTTTAAAAATGCCTTTGATAAAATTAGAATTAATTTGGAATAGGAATATAAAAATTCAATTTTGGATAAATTTTGGTATTTATTCTAATATATTGCATTTCTGGTGAATAGTGAAAATGAAATTTTTGGTCAAAATACATTTCAGTAAATTATGTAAATTAAAAGTTTTAAAATAAATTGAATATATTTTTAAGTAAAAAATGTTATATTTTATCCACTAAAATAAATTTAATCAACTTTATTTTGGTTTTTAGTATATCTCTCTTGTTTGGTTTGAAAATGGGGGTTTTTTGAAAAAATGATTTCAAATTCATAATGTATCTCCATTTTAATTAAATGATGATATCCGTAATGTGAAATTTTTTAAAAAAAAATTATAGATTTTATATCTGTATATATTAATTTATTTATATTTAATTATTTTTATTATGAATACTGTTAATATAGAATATTTTTTTTCTAAAAAATATATATCATAAAAACATCTAGTCTTGCTGAGATTGTACTACTAATATTAAATTTAAAATTTCCACTTTTTTTTAATTGAATTAAGTAAATTGATTCCGCATTTGGGATCAAAATAATTTATAATGAATAATAAGACTATAAAAAAATTTAACCTTATTTATTATTCAAAACCATTACAAGTAATTATTAATATTAAGTTAAAATTCACTATTAGAATTGTAACATATACAGATAGTTTAAAACACTGGTTATTGTATGGAAGACCATGGGAATAGTATATACCCACTATTCAAGGAATCATTGGTCCATAATTTATTGGGATAGGTATATACCCACAGTTTCTATTGAAACAATTGGAATATGCTGGGAATTTTGTTTTTAATAAACATGGTTCTTGTAAAACCATGGTTATAGCCTACACCCATGGTTCCATAAACCATGGTTGTAAGTGGTAGTGCATAAGTAATGAATACCCATGGGTTTGTGAACCATGGTTATATATACATACTACCATTTGATAACAACACCACCATCCAACACCTCTCATAGAACCTGAAAATAAATTACATACCATAGTAGCTATTAAATATAGTAGACTTTTTATATATTTATAATTCAATCATCATGTTATAAATAGTTTTCAAAGAATATAAGTATATATCAATCCACATAATTAATTAGTTTTATTCATCCACAAAATGTCTCCATATAATCTAAAAAGTACAATAAATCAATATCACCTTCATTCCCACCAGTGTTATCATAATCATAAAGAGCATCAACACCTAAAGGAAACCCACCACCATCACCGTCAACATCATCATCATCAATATCATTATCATCATCTACATCATCTTCACCACCACCACCACTAGTACGATCATATTGATCGTTACTAAGACTATGTTATATCACTTCTACCATTTTTCTTCATACTCAATAAATATAATTTTCTCTGAATAACACGAATTTTTATGCCCAATTATGCCTGTGGAAGATGAAATTGGTTACTGTAATATTATATTGTTGAATAATAGAGATAAACCACGCATGGATTAAACAACCACCTATTGAAGATAGATAAAATGAGGATACAAATTCCAAAATAGAAAAAAAAATCATTTTTTGCAAATTGAAAATTGGCCATTTGATATTTTTGGAATATTGACATTTGTGAATTTGGCCACTTTGATATTTTTCTATATTGGAAATTGTCCAATTTTAGTTATGTATATTTGTTCAAGTGGACAAATGGACAATTGGAACTTTTAGATATTCGAACAACTGGCTATTTGGCTAACTATACAACTTGTCATTTATCCATTATTCCATTTGGAAATTTGGATATTAAATGGGCATGTCCATAATTTAAAAAATATATATTATTTATATGCATATTAAATTTCCAGACACCACACATTCTCTTGAATTTTTTTGTTCCCCATAGTGCGGAAATAAATCATTTTATTTTTGTTAATTTTGTTTTTTCCAACACATCTAAAAAAATTTAATACAATTAACAAGATATAAATTTTATTTGAGAAATAAAACTTAATTATAATAATTTTACTAGTATCAACATGAAAAAAAAACCTATAGGAAAATTTAATTAACTATGAATTTGACAGATTTGGTCTCAATAGAAGCATGTGGAGGTGGGATATAAATTAAAATTTATTATATCAAATTGTTGACTGAAACCATGTTTGAGGATCATGCATGTCAAATTTATATATAATATATTAAATATTTGAATATATAAATACATGGGATTTTTAAATTTCTTTATTGGTGAATTTTGATTATCCAAAAACACCATTTCAGATTAAATTTGTTGTGTTGTGAGGATCCAAGGATAGTATCCCTTCATCGGTGATGCACATGTTATCCAATGATCTCTGAGTAACACCACTTGATCATTGGGTGCTAGAATGGTTAGTCGAATATATTGAGTTGGTCATTAATTATTTCTCTTTAAGAGTACATAATTAAATCTTTCATTCACTTACTGTTGTTGATAAGAAGATATAAGGATGTGTTTAGAGAGAATTATTTTTTCGCAACAATTCTCCATTCTAAATTTTTGGATTCTCAACATAATAGAAATAGTCGTCTATTTATATATTCTGGATTTAAGATAAAATATTATTACATTGAATATATTCTATTAAATATCATTTTATTACCATTAATAAACCTCATTCCACATACTAATAATTATATTATTATTTTCATCTCATGCGTGCCTACTTATGTAATAACAAATATTGTGTGTCGGAGTTGTTAAATAATATTTTTCATCAAACATGGTCTTGTTCCATTCAAAATATCCTAGAATTAGTATAATTTCTGAGTAAAAAACTTATTCATAAATAATTATTTTATTCATAATCTTGAGAATACATATTTATTAAAATATTAAATACATAAAAAATTATTTTATTCACAAGCTAGAGATTTATAATTTATATAATTTCTGTAATCAATATTACTTGAATAAAATTATTCCATGAATTTGAGAATAATTTTTAGTTTATTAAATAAACACAAATAAAATTTAATCATAATAAATGGAAACACTTAGTGTGTGAGCCATTGGAATTCTTTCTCATTGGGATTGGACCGTCTTTCATAAAGTCCAAGATTACTGGCTTTTAAGGGAACAATTCACCATAGAAGAAGAGTATAATATCACAACACTGAAAACCAGTTACAAATGATCACTATGTATTATAATCCGGTTACTATAACACGACATCAAGAAGGTTTCGCATCCATGAGACCAACCTATATTATCCATATTTATTTCATTGACTATTTGAAATAAACATGTAATTACACTATGTCCATGGAATTTAATGTGATGGTTCTATTCCAATCTTAGGGATAATATATCCACATCTATAATAATGAAGGGAAAAATCCTTTTCAAAAAATTTATTAATTACATTTCACTCATGATTCTCAAATTATATCAAAAACTTTTCCATGTACTATTATCATCATGGTCTATGAATTAAATCTAAGTATGCGAGTTGTTACATGAATTAATAATAATTTTAATGTCTATGTACTATCATGAAAACTAGTATATATGAATATTTGATGACACCAAAACATGCAGAATGACATGTTCTATTCTCATTATCTCCCATCATATAGATTACCATGTGTGAACCTCACAAGAGGATGCCTCTTCTACTAATGAGTACTCTCATCTTATAGTCTATGTATTATGTGTCCCACCATAGTAAATTATCCAACTAAACAAGTTTATATGAGAATAGAATGATAGAAAATTAATGTCCTCATCATAGATAATAAGTACATTGATCTTATAAATGAGTTTTATACTCTATTTCATTATTATAATCGAGTCATGAAAAATGGATTTTAAATAATAATTTTTATTAATATTCGTTGTATCAAATATACATGTAATTAATTTAAAAATAGTTGGACCAATGAAACCAAATACAAAAATAATAATCTTTGACTAATGCCAACAAATTATTATCTTCAGTCATCTAGACATCACATGATAATAATGTTTCTATTAATTTATGGTTTTATTCAAAGGTTACACCATGTTTTATTCCATAGATATACTGATCAATGTAAAATTGCCACTCTATGAAAAAAAACCCAAAGATATTTTACTTCTAATGTTTGTGCTTCATTCATTGATTTGACCTTGACATTTCTACAGGAGCCACCCCTATAGTATTATCAGTATAGATTTTGATAAATCATTACTGATAGAATGAAAATCATGATCTTGGATTAATTTTCACAACCATAATGTTTTTTAGATTCCTTAGAAAGAGTGAAATACTTAGACTATGTTGTAGAATCATTATATATTTCCTTATTTAAGATCTTCTAGCTCATGATTCTTCCATTGAACATAATGATATGTCCCATTTTTGATATTATGTCTTCTTTATTTTTTTTGGAAACTAGAATCTTCATATCCTCGGATGACTAGTTCCTCATCTCTTACATTAACTAGGAACATATCCATAGTATGCCTATAAACATAATGATATCCAAGAATGTCATCCAATGGAGGTAACATGGAATAAAATTATATCTTCCTAACCCTATTAGTGAATATGAGATATCTATACATTTAAATATCATATAATACATGACTAACCCAATCAATAATTTGTGTGGAATCCTTTTCGTTCTTATTCTTTCTTTATGTGTATGAGGACACATTTTCTAGTAAGATGAATTCCATGTGACATTGGAATGAAACCCCTATTGGTTTAGTCCACAGTAAATCTCTTCAACATATTTTCAATGTATGTACTTTGACATAGATAGAGAATCCTTTTGGATATATCATGTTGGATCCTGATCCCAATAATATATGTTATTTCTCCTATGTACTTCATAGATAATAATTTATTTAACCACACTTTAACATACTGTATGACTAGTATTTAATTCCCAATGAATAGTAATTCACAAACACATACTATTAATGAAGAAATTGTACTCCCACATAAACATTTATAGATACACAAATCAAATTCGTTCTTTATGAAACTAAATTCCAGTATCGTCTCATAAAAATGAATTTTCTATAACATGGAAGATTTTTTTTCGTGAATAGATATTTTATTCTTCCATAACAAGTTTGCATCATATTATGATCTTTAAATTTTATAGAAATAACTCAAGGTTATTTTTACGTATTTTTTTCATTTGATAATATATTTTTGGGTTTCACTTTGGTTTCTGTTAGGGTTAAAATTTATAAATTAAGAAGGATAGAGGGCAGTGATTGTTTGGCACATAGTTTTCCCTAATCGTGCACCCAAGACTAGTAATCCCTGTGAACCTAGAATGAATAGATTAACATAGATGGATCCCAATTTGTCAAACTATGAAGCCTAAATGGAGAAACCATGCACCCCTATATGAGGTGAAATGTTAAGGTGCATAGTATGGGGAAACTATATGACGGAGTCCAGCAAACTATTTGTGGCTTTTTAATTAACCTGAATGTTAATATAAAATTTTCCAATGACACCAAAAAATTCATATGTCAACCCCATTTGACATTGATGATTCTTTGACTATTTAAGAGCATCGAAAATAGTTTCAATGCCAAATTGACCGCTATTTTTTGTGATTAGAATCCCATATTGAAGATATGATCCCCTCCTAGTAAAAGGATTTCATCCTGTGTGGTTTCATTTCCCATTCCCATTATTTCTCAATCTCTTGAAGGAATTTTCATCCCTATTTTGGTTTCATATAGATATATGAATTTTATTCAACATATATAATTAAGAGTTCTTAAAATGATTGATGTTGGATTTAGGTTTTAGATTCAAATCTCATTCTACGTAATTGTTCCACTCAAATTGTTGATTTCCATTAGTGATCTTCCATCATCAAACAAGATATAAGTGGTATATTATTCAAATATGATATTCATAATTTCAATGAAATGTTTGTAATGTCATTATTTTATTGGATGATTAACCATTTATTTTTTCCATTGAATTATTTAATTAGGAAATTTTATAGTTGGTGGTGTTAAATTGAGATAAATAATTATTGAATTAGTTATGGATATATTTAGTTTATTGAATTAATATAATTAAATGTAGAATAAATTATAGAACTAATTATAAATATATTTATTTTTTTTGTATTGAGATAAATAATTCTTGGATTAATTAATGAGATATTTAATTGTTTAAGTAGAATAATTAATTACTGAATTAATTATTATTGTATTAGTACAGTTGAATTATAATGAATTAAATTATTAATTAATTAATGATGATTGTTATGAGTATGAATTGATTGTGATGATTAATTAATTATTGATTCAATTAATATGGTTGAGATAAGTATTTAATTTTTTAATTAATTAATGGGATTGAGATGAGTAATTCATGGTAGAGTTAATAGGATTGAGATAATTAATTAATTTGTGTGTAAGTTAATTGGATTGAGATTACTCATTAATTTCTATGTTAATTAATGTGATTTACAAGATTAATTAATTTATTATTTAATTAATAGGGTTGAGATGATCAATTAATTGTGTAATTAATTAATGGGATTGATATGAATAATTATTTTTAAGTTAATTAATAGGATTGTGATTATTAATTATTTTATGTGTTAATTAATTAGAATTTTTTGATCAATTAATTATTGAGTTAATTAATGAGATTAAGATGATTAATATATTATTTAGTTAATTAAGGGGATTGAGATGATTCATTAATTATTGAACTAATTAATGAAATGTTATTGAAATAATGAATGGTAATAATGAAAATAATATATGATTTCCAAATGATGAAAGGTAATAATGGAATTCATATGTGATAGTGAGATGATGAATGGTAACAATGACATTAATATGTGAATTGAGATAATGAGTGGTAAAAATAGAATTCATATGAATTATGAGACAATTAATTTTAATAATGTAATTTATATGTCAATTGTTATAATGAGTGTTAAAAATCGGATTAAAATTGGATATGGTACTCTAAATGGTAACAATATAAATCATCTATGAATTGAGATCATGAATAGTAAAAATGGAATTTTGATATATGATAATCTGTTGGGAAAAGTTCACAATCCAGGATAGGAAGAAGCATGTATGGAGAACATGCGTGTCCTAGGGAACTAGAATTTTATGTGGTTAAATAAATAGTAATTGAATAAGTGTAATGTAGTAAATTTATTTCATTACCTTAATCTTTATAAAATCGCATAAAATATTTCATTTGATATTGTATTAGATGACATTGGTGGTGTCCTACATAGTAGTACACACTACTAGAGATTCCTTATCAAAACCCGAATAAATTTTACGGTTTCATGATAGGTAAAGTGAAAATTCCCTATGTTAGATGGATGAGTTGGGATGGAGCATGATAGAGGGAACCGGACATGAGTAAGACTAACTTGAGAGTTGTTAGTATCATTACATTTGGTTTTATATTAGTAAAAATGAAATGTACTTTGGCATGATATATCTATTATCCTGTTTTGATATTATATTTCTATTTTTTGACATATTGAGATATTTTTATTTTCCTTTTTATGGTTATGTTATTCTATTATTGTTTTCTTATATTTCTACTTTTGTATTACTTTAATAAAAGAAGGTATAGACACCAAATGAATGATATTATAATCATAATGCTAGTCAGTATCCTCTAGTATATGGGAAGACACTCTATAGGTCTCACGACCAACCATCATGGGGAACCAGTGTGTGATAACTAAGATGAGGCATTACATAGTGGTATGAGAGACTATTTTTCTTTTCCTTTTCTTTTTTTACTATTACACTTTGGGAATGGTAGACCTGAGATTAGGAAGATTCTGGCCTTGGTTATGAGCTTCAACATGAGAGTAGCTTACCCATGTATGGGGAAAACCGAAGTACCTATGGTGGGATTTTTATTATTATTTTTTTCTATAATAGTTGAATATTATTTCACCTTTGTTGACAAACTTGTTTTGTGATGTGATTATTAATGATGAGATTTTATGATTTTTTAATTGTGGCCTAGTAATGCAAGATATTTTAGTACGAAATCATCATTCTAGTCACTTAAGTTTATTTTCTGATATTCATCATTTTATACATGCAACAAAATGGGGTTCAGGTAAGTTTTCGATCTTGAATTGTTTTTCCATGGATGTGAAATAGAAATGATATTATGTCTAATGTGAATTAGGAAAAATTGAAAAAAATTGAAAAATGATAATATATGGGTCATATAGAGAAACATGATATCAAGAATAAGTTTATCGTTTTTTATATATCAAATAGATATAGGATGGTTATGGGTATTAATACTGCCTCAGTTTTGAATATGTACTAGGAAAAAAGAATTACTTATTATAGATTAATGTGATAAAACTCTTGTGAAATGTTGTAAATTTGTGCTATGTGTTATGAGATGCGTGTTTATCATTGTATAGATATACCTTTATGAAAAATATAATTTAGAGGAATTCTAGAGGATATGGATGTAGAAGGTCTTCTATTAGTGTAACATGGGGCACTAATAGTGTCAAATGAAGAAGTATGATAAATGATTCATGAGAAAATTTCTTGCTTTATACATTTTTTAGAACGATACCCAAGGCCGGATTTGAGATGTCTCTCTAACCTTACACAAGTTTTTTAGTTACATCACCCTCCAAATATTACTGGAGAGGGAGGTCCTCAGGCAGTATAGAACTAGATGAAGTCTATGTTGAATAGACTTGATGATTTAGAAACTCTAGATGAGAAGAGTGTCTTGTTAGCTGATTATATGTTTGATGGTTCAGTGATGTATTGTTGGGATATTCAGGATTAGACATGATATGATGATGGTATGTTATGGAAGGAAATATTGGAGATTTTTTTGGTGTACATTTACCTAGAGCTGATGAGGTTAGAGAGACTACCTGAGTTTATGGGGTTAATATTGGGGGCAATTTCTATGGTGGACAATACTAGAAAATTTAAAAACATCTCATGCTTTTATTTAATGTTTCTAGTGGATGAGAAAAAAATGAATTAAACATTTTCAATATATACTTAAATAATATATTATTTCCCAATTAAATCTATTTGGGTTGATGAAGATTATTGAGTTGGTGGATCAAGTTATCAGAGATGAAGGGAATATGAATGAGGCTTCCATCACAAGATAGATACTTTATGTGGGATAACCAGGAAGTAGATCCTACAAGTTCATGAACAATAACTATGAAGGAGTTATAAATGATAGCATCAGGAGTGGATATGTAATATGTGTTGTAAGAAGGGTTATTATTTAAGACACTATCCATGTCCACCAATAGAGTTCAAATCTTATAGTAAGATGGGACACCTAAAAAAACATTAGGAACCAATGACAAATGGGTATGGATGGAAGAGTTATACATAACCAGAGTACTATAAGGGGATCTAATACACTGTATCAGTATGGTAGCTCAAGTTATACTACCCGTGGAAGTATATGTGGTGGACATGGTGATTTTTATAAAGAGAACCAATATTAGTAGGGGTTAAATGACATTGAGAAGCAGACCCAATCACCTAGAATAGGGGTAGTACTGTGGCATGAATATTATCATACTATTATGGATAACGAGGATGTATAATAAACATTGAGAGGTATTATTCTTATAGATTATACACTAGCTAGTTTTTATTGGATTTTTGTTCCTTCCATTATTTTATTTCAACAATACATTTGAATGGTTTGAGCTTTGAGGTAGAGTTCGTGAGTCAGATATTGATGACAGATACCGTGTTGGTAGTATGTTCAAGCATCATATATTAGTTCAAGGGGTGTTATCTTGAGGTTGGGGACCATCCTTTTCATTGGGATCAATACATAAGTTATATGTCAGTCCTCAACCTAATTTTGTTTTTGGAATAGTTAGTAGAATATCGAGCCCACATATATTTTTATTAGAGGATAAATACTTTTATGTCTCATGTGGGTGGAATGTATATTCACCATGGGGAATATGGTATCTATGAAGGATTTTCATGTCTAATTCATCATCATGAGAGAGCTTATTGCATTTTCTACTAGTTTTTTGATAGATTATAGAAGTGTAACATGGGTTTTCCTTCCACCTATTGTGGACTAGATTCTTGATGTGTTTCTTAAAGACATATCATGGCAACCACATGCTAGGGATGTGTTATTTACTACTGATATCATTCTATGGTTGATCCAATATCTATTCCACCATATAGAATGGATCCGATAGAGTTTAATGGATCAAGACTCATCTTGAAGAGTTGGACGAAAAGAGATTTATCCAACAAATTACATCTCAATGGGGTTCTATAATCATGTTTGAAACTAAAGAGGTTAGAACATTGAATTTATATGTTTTCTACTAAATATATAACTTGATGAATATAATGAAATGAAATCCTTTTTTTTCATATCTAAATTCTAATTGACTAGTTGTGGGGGTCTTGTGTTTCTCAAATATTTATTTGAGATCAGGGGAATTAACAATTGAGATTTCAACCTTCAAAAATGGTGATGAATACATTTATAAGCTGGTATAGCCTATATGAGTTCCTCAAAATGACATTTGTGATGAAGAACGTATCATATGGATTTATGGATAAATTGAAAAAAAAATATTCCATATATACCTAGATAAGTTAGTGGTAGTGTTTGTGGATGACATATTAGTGTACTCCAAAACTCAAAATGATCATGCTCAACATCTTGACATCATTTTGAGTATACTGAGAGTGAATAAGGTATATTATAATCTTAAAATATTTAAGATTTTTATTGATCGAGAACAATTATTGGGCCACATATTCTTAGAGGAAGGATTATCGGTGGTCCTAGAGAAATTGTTGGCAGTTTTATATTGGTAGAATCCCATGAACATATTTGATATTGATTTATTATTAGGTTTAGTTTGATATTGTAATAAGTTTTTCCCATGATTTTCACATTTGTATGCAACATATCAATTACTGATGAAAAGGGAGCACTGTTTAAATGGTCTAAATTATGTGAGAATTCCTTCCAATAGATGAAGAAGCATTTGACATCAACACCAATCTGGATCCTACACGGTCCAAGTGAGGAGTATAAAATTTATTGCGAAGATTATGGTATCAGACTAAGAGTTGTGTTGATGTAGAGAGATCATGTTGCTCCATATAGGTCTTGGATGATAATGTCACTTATATGGATCTACCAAATGTATGATATAGAGTATGATGTATTGGTTACATTTTTTATGTGGTGACAGAATTATCTTATGCATGAGAAGATTATTGTGTATAAAAATTTTAAGAGCTTGATTAATATATTTTCGTAGCATGATTTTATTCTTTGACAGTGGTTATTAGTTGAGTATATGTATTCATTTAATTTTGAGATGTAATATACATCCATAATGGTTAATAATGTTGTTGAAATGTTTTGTATAAAAATGTAGAAATGCGTTGTTTCGAAGTCTAGTACTATGTGGAATATAATTTATTTACTTGATGTTATTGAATGTTGAGGTCCTAGAGAGACAAGAGAAGGTGTCTCTCATTTACGTTTCAGTAGAATCTAATCTTTTGACATAGATCATAGAATAAAAATATTAGGATCTATAGTTCATAACCTTGAGGGAATCCATTACTCTGGGGAGGCGCCTTTTGACTTTTCGATAGATGAGGATGTGATCATCTATGTTTGGAATCGAGTTTTGGTTCCTACCATCTTGTAGGATGATTTTATGATTGATATTCATGCCCTAAAGTGGGTGGTACATATATGGTTGAAAAAAATATACAATGATCTAAGACAATTATTTTGGTGGAAAATAATGAAAAAGGAGATATCAGGGTTGTGACATGATGCTACACATGTCCTATGTGGAGGACAAGAATCTATGACTTGGAGGATTAATAGAACCATTTCCAATTCTGAAATTTATGTGATATGACTTTACTATATATTATGTGGTGGGTCTCCCATGAAAACAACAGAATAATTATACCACATGGGTTATTATTTTCATAATAACGAAGGTAGAACATTTCTTACATATCCAAGGAGACATTCTCAATGGAGAAACTAGGAGGAGTGTATGTTCAGGATATAGTACATCTACATGGGTATATATAGTCTATTTTTCAAAACATCCACCATGTTTTACATCATGCTTTTGGCAATGATTATAGAAGGCACTAATTATATAGGTTTTCCTATGTACGGACATTCCACCCATTGAATGATTTTTTGTTTGAGCGTACTATACTTGTGCTTCAGTATATTCATTGGGCATGTGTCCATGAATATAAAGGGTTTCAGGAGAATCATTTAGATTTAGTGGATTTTTGCCGATAAAAAAAGTTATTAGGAAACAATATCATAGGGAAACATATGATGAAATTTATTATAGGCCATGGAGATATCCTATATGCTAGATAAAGTTTGGTGTGCCAGAGTTCATAATGAGTCTCATGATTGTAATGTAGGAATAAGTAAAACCAATTCTTATTTGTATGGATATGACCTAGAGTAAACATAAGTTGTATACAGATCAGCATTGATGACACATAGAGTTTACTGTGGGTGATCATTTATTCAATTTTGTGTCACCTAGAATATTTAACCCAAGGATATAGAGACAGGAAAAGCTAGAACCCCTATTCATTGGATCAATTTAGGTTTTTAGAGATTTTTGGGTCTATGGAATACCTATCAGATCATCCATAGAGATACAATGCAATACATGTTGTTTTCTATTTGTCACAATTAATGTCGTATCACCACAACCCTTCTCATCTGATCGATGTGGATGATGTTGAGCATGAGAAAGATGCATCCTTAAAGAAGAATCGGATGCATGTGTTGGATCAGAGTGAGAAGGTGTTGATGGTGAATACCATGATGATAGTTCATGTATTGTAGAAATACGGACATGATCAAAATAATAATTCGGAGATAGTAATGGATTTGATAGATTTGTGTCCTGATCTTTTTTACTTAGAACTACAGAGGTGTTTGGGAGTACAGCTCGAGGATGATCTATTATAAGATGGGGAGGTTGTATGTCCCCAAAATTTTCTAGAGATGTAATGAAATTTTTTTAAAATTTTAATTTATTTTATTAGATTTTTTTGGTTTTACCTACCAGTGTGTTTGGGTAATGATATATAATTTTGGAAGGAAAGAGGGTATTACACAGTTTTCCCAAACAATGTACCATAGCCCAGAAATATGTTTAAACCCAGGAATAGGGTATTTATATGGCTTGTGAATATTTTGTCAAATTTATACCAAAAAACGAGATAATATGGACCCCCATTGAAGGGTTGAATAGTTAAGGTACATAGTTATGGGAAACCACGATCCATAACATAGAAAACTATGACATGTTTTTTAATTTACCCAAAAAAACAAATTTAATTTTTCTAGAGCCACCATATTAACCCCAAATCAACCCCCACTCGACTATAACATTTCATTATTTATTTTGGAGACTTAGAGATAGTATCCAAGACATTATGGCCTCCATTATTCATGATTTGAAGCACATATTAAAGATCAGAACCCCTCTATATAAGAGGATCTCATCCCATGCGTTTTCCTTTCTCTATACCATTCATCATAAATTTGATGATAAATATTTGTCCCATTTTGGTAATATAAATATATAGGATTTTGGATCTATATTTTGAATTAAATTGTATACATTTTTTCAATATTGGATACATTTTTTAGATTTGGATTTCATTTTATATAATCATTCTCCTGAAATTATAGATTTCTATTGGCGAATGTTCATCATCAAACATGAGGTTGCTAGTCTATTATTCACATGAAAATGTCTTATTTTCAACCACAATAATTTCATTATATAATTTTCATTGAATAACAAATAATTGAGTTCCTCTATTGAATAATTTATTTTGAAAATTTAAAAATTAGGAAATTGGGATGTTGGGGATATTGAATTGATTGAATTGAGATAATTAATTATTGAATTTATTGTAAATATAATGGGGTGATTAATTTATGATAATTAAATATTGAAATAATTATATTGATAATGAGTTGATTGAATTGAGAAAATATTATATTGAATTAATTATAGATATGATGAATTATTTTAATAGAATAAATAATTATTGAATTAATTATTGTTTTATAATGATTGTCTAAATAATAATAATTAATTGTTAAATTAATTAATTTAGATTTTAAAGAGTATGAATTGATTGAGATGATTAATTAATTTTTAAATTAATAAATTTGGTTGAGATTATTATGTAATTTTTGAATTAATTAATAGGATTTAACTGATTAATAAATTATAGGGCTAATTAAAAGGATGTTATGGTTAATTAAATATTGATTTAATTAATGGGATTAATATCATTAATTGATTGATTTTTTAATCAATGGTGTTGATATTATTATTTAATTACTCATTTAATTTATTAGATTTAGATGATTAATTAGTTACTGATTTTTTAAAAGTGTTTACATGATTAACTTATTGTTTAATTAATTATTTTTTTTGACATGCTTAATTAATTATTATGTTAATTAAAAAGATTGAGGTAATATATTAATTGAATAATTAATTAATGGGTATGAGATGATTAAATAATTTTTTATTTAATTAATGAGACTGAGATGATTAATTAATTACTGAGTTAGTTGATATAAATGAAATGATTAATTAATAGTTTAAATGATTATTGGAATTATATTAAAATAACAATTGATAATAATTGAATTCAAATATGATATTGAAATGATAAATGATAAAAATGATATTCATATATGAGGGTGATATGATGAATGATCAAAATGGAATTCATATGTGAATTGGGATAATGAATTTAATCAATAACATTAATATGATATAAGAGAAAATGAATGGAAATAATGGCATTCATATGTGAATATAGATAATGAATGGTAATAATGGAATTAATATGAGATATATGGAAATGAAAGATAACTATGTCATTCAATTGTAATTTTAGATAATGGATAGTAACAATGTCATTCAGATATATGATAATACCTTAGGGATATTTCAGACATCAGCATGGGCTGAAGTTGGTATTCAATGTACCAATGTCTTTAGGAACCCAGGTGATATGTAGTTAAATAACGAGTAATTTAATATGTGTAAACTATTTACATTATTAATTTTATTTATTCATTATACAACATCGTACACTATTTGATTGTATGTTTTTAGACACCATTGATGGTGGTGTACTTAGTTTTAATCGCACAATGCTCGGTCTTATCGTTCTATACCCAAATTGATTTCATTGTTGTATGAGATGTTTAGGAAAATGTCCATATGATAGATTGAGGGGTTCGGGTTGATCATGAATAAGGAATCTAGACATGGTATTAGATCATCTATTTTGATTTCAATGTCTTTACAATTGATTTTATTTATGATATTTGACATATACATTGTCATGGAATCTCTATTGTCATGTTTTGATATTGTATTTTCAGTTTTGGCCATCGTTAGATATTGGGTTGTCCTAGTTATGGTAATGTTATTCTTTTGTTGTTGTACTATATTTTATATTGTGTATTACTCTGATAAAATATGGTATAGTCTCCACATTATTAATATTAGGCCCTCGTTAATAGATGGTAGCCTCGGACACAGGTTGAGGTGGACCGGAGGTCATGTGAATGACTTTCATGGGACATTTTTGTGTGTCACCTTGTCCGAGACATTAGATCATTAAGAGCCACAAAAAATTTCTATTGTTTCATATAGAAAAGCTCTTAACATTCCACTTTAATAAAGGATATTTTTATATCTATTTTATAAATCTCATAATCAATCAATGTCACAAGGTCATGTTGAATTTTAAGGGATTTCAAACTTTTATGTGGTAAAAGGATTCATTGTAGTTAATTAATTAACGTTTCTTAAACCCTTTTCAACCAATTTTTCCTTATTGGTACTAAATATAACTTCCATGTTATATTTCTTCTTGAATACCCATTTTCAACTTACATGAATTACATATACTGGAGGGTTTAGAAAAATCCAAATGTCATTTTGGTACAAGGAATCCATTTCAGAAATCATGACTTATTTCCCATGGGATCATATATTCCACTTAATTCCCCATTATATGATATAGGATCATTATAAAAAACTAATAGTGAGTCACCATCATCAGTGACTAAGAAAAATATTTTTCTAGTTCTATAACATCTTTAGAACACATACATATCGAATTTATATGGAAAATTTCTTCTTGCACATATATTTTGTGAATTTGTTCCAATGAGAAATCTTTTTTATCTTATACCTACAATTCAATAATTTCTATCTTTCTCCAACTATCTTTGTTATAGAGAAGATCCCCCTCAAGAAATTTTGGTTATCTACCAACCATAAATTATTTAACTGAAGGATTATATAAGTAGAATACGTTTTATGGGATATCCTATAAAGATACACTTTTCTCATTGGGGTGAAATATTTTTAAATAAATAGTGGCTAAAAATTTCATCACAACCGGAAACATGTATGTAATAAATCACAGGTTTGTTTCTATTCCCTAATTGGTATGATATTCTATATGTTACATTATTTTGTACTTAGTTTAGTATGAATTCTGCTCTATGTAACGTGTATCCCCAAAAAGTTAATGAATAACATTCATGATTCATCATTATTCTCATCGTGTCCAATAAGTTGAGGTTTATCATTTCAAATAAATAATTTCATTGAGGCCTATAAGGATAATTGATTTGAGATAAAATCCCATACTCTAACAAAAATTCATTGTAGTCCTGACTAAGATATTATGCACCACAATTTTAGAGTAGTTTCTAAATATTCATACCATGTTGGACCTCAAATTTAGACTTATACTCCTAAAAATTATCAATAGAACATGACTAGGTAGAAACATCCATATCTAATGAAATATTCTTTAAAATTTATGATGTATTAGAACACTCCCCTTTATTCTATATGAAATGGTCCATATACATTGTAATGAACTATTTCAAGAATCCCTTTATCCTTTCCACCTTTCTCGATAAATTTGGATCTGGTCATTTTTCTTTGTAATCATTAGTGACATACACATTGTGGTTTTACTTCACAAGAATCAAAATATCCATCTTGATGTAATTTAGTCTAGAAAATTTAATTTACATTACCTAGAAATTAATTTTAATGTTGGGTGTGGTATGATTCTAGTAAAGTAACATCGTTATCGATTTCCATTATTTGGATTGGGTAATCCATCACATAATGACCGTTATTTATGCCTCCTTTACAATAATAAATGATATCTAAATAAGAGATGCATAAAATATTCGTTAATTTAAAAATATGTCGCTTAGTTTCCTGTATAGATATAGAAGTAATGTTTTTGTTAACTAATGTAATATAATAAAAACCATTTAAAAAAATATATGTCTTGCCATAAACATGCATTTGTAGTCCCTAATATCTACAACATCGATTTTTTCACAGTTGTCTACAACAATATATATATATTTATACTTGGTAAATCTTTATGAATAAACTTTTTTCATATATTTTAAATGATATGGAGGCACCAAAAGCTCTATCTCAAACCTAATCCATAGAAACTTGTAAATTGGACACTCTAGGATTCTTTCTCGTTGGCATTAGTTAGCCAGCCTAATTTCTAAAGTTACTGTCTCGCAATGGGTCAAGCCATACAATAAAAAGAACATAATGTTATTACATCGACAACAAAATATGAATGATCACTATGTAATATATTCTCTTAGTTAAAATTTATCATCAAGAATGTTTCATAAATATTTTACCAATATATATGATCGATATGTCAATATTTGACAATCTGAAATAAAAAAGTCATTATACCTTGGGCATAAATTTTATTTGTCAAAATTATATTCTAATATAAGAGCCGATATATTAGCTTCCATAAATATGGAGGGGAAAATCCTTCCACAACATTTTCTTTAATTACATATCACTCATGACATTCCCAAAGTATCAAATTATCCATGAACTATTATCATCATCATTTATGAAATACATCTATGTATGAGATTTTTAACATTCATTAATAATAATCTCAATGTCTAAGGACCATCACATATGCTCGTGGATATGAATATCTGATTATACTAAAATATTTGGAATTCATACTAGCAGTTATATTCCCATAATATCCCATCAAGAATATTACCAAGTTCGACGTTCATGAGAAGAAGCCATATATGCTTACAATTAATCAAATTTGATAGTCAATTTACTATGTATCTGATCATAGTATGTTGTCCAACTACAAAACATTATTTATGAATATCATCATATCACATCAATGTTCTCATCATAGTGGGGAACTAATATGGCCATATCAATATGATATATACTCTAGGATATTATTATATTAGTTTCATTTAGAACTATAAACAATATTTCATAAGATGATTTATTAAATATTCAATACATCAAATATTCATTTAATGAAAGTAATAATAGTCAGTCCTAGGACACCAACTCTAAAAAAATATACATGGGTTCTTCTATATATTACCATCCACTACTTTAGTTTCAAAATCAATTAAAAATCAAAAAATTTGAGTAATTAAATAAAATATTTTGGTCAATTATAATGGGAAAATCAATGGTGTAAATTTAATCCACACCATCATGAAAAATATTTCTTTGGATTACATTAATAATGACAACATAATTAGGTCTCATATGATCTTTCACAGAAAACAAATTTTTTTCATTGATTCCAAAATATATGGTTCAATTGTATTTAGGAATAGAGACATGTAAATAAATTTAAAACCCCAATCATCATTAAATGTACCATGTAACATCATTGAATCAAAAAAAAATTACTTTTTATCAGAGTGACTTGACCATGAGAGTAGTAATCTAACCAAAATATTTTCTCAACTAGTCTTTAAAATGTCACATTTTTATACCAAGGAATAATATTTGGTGAACTATCATAACAATACATTATAGATGTCTACGTAATTCTATTATATTTTAATCTCATTTTAATTTTTTAATCAGTTGGAAAAAATTTATACACATTGATTAATAAACATTTTCATTAAAGAACCAAAGAATTGGATCCAAAATATTACACTCTAAAATAGAGAGATATGAATTTGACATAAAAACTAAACATCCAAAATATATACGAATAATAATGATAAATTAATATACTTATTTTATGTAAGTTAATATAATGGTCATACCTTTTGTTTTAACCATGTAAAGCCTCAATCCATCATAGAAGAAAATTTTGATGAAATCAACTTATAATTCTATTATGTTATATACTTAAAAAGATGAATAAATTTTATAATATATGTGAAATGAAATGTTTTGAGATAACATATAAATATTCAAACTACTTTCCTGATATAGACATCATAAAAACCATTGTTATACATGAATGTATGATGTGTTATATCCTTCTCTTGAAGGATCAATGTTATTAATGTTTATGACCTTGAAATTCCCCATATATGAGTAAGGTATGTAAACGAGGTCTCAATTTACCTATAATATTGATATTAATTTATCATTGGTCAGATTTGTATTGTCATTACATTAGAAAAATATATTGAACCAAAATTTGTATATTAAAGAGCTAAATAAACTCTCATAATGGTCCCTTGAAGATGATTCATGTTTTAGATAGAGGATCTCATTAGGAAGAAATTTATTTTTGTTAGATACATCCACAATAAATAAATATCCCCCAAAATTTGATTCAGTTGGAATATGATCTATTAAATAAAACTTGGATGTTAAAAATGATGTAGGAATTATTTTTTCATTTCACAAAAAATTAATAGTGCCTCTTGCTACACATTAATCAATAAATACAAGGAATCCATTTAGAACAATGGTCGCTAAACCAATAGAACAAGAGAATCACTTTCACGCCTACAATATATCATAGTAAATTATTGAATTTTATTAGAACCAACTCATGAATAAGGATTTTATAATAATGTGTCCTTAGTGTTTTTATTTTTAACTCCATTTTATTAAATCATTATGAATCGTTTCTAGAATATATATATGGAACCATGGTATTATCCAATACTTGAAAATTTTATTTTTCTTTAATAGTTTTATCACATTAGACACACAAGAAACATTATATTTGTTTTCGCTGATACATTAAGGATGATGTTTTAGTTGAATACATAAATCCAATAAGTCCCAATGTGATCATAAGGCATATATGGTCCTCCCCTTTATATAATGAATAATTAAATATAAATTTCACATATATTTTTCTCAATGCACATTACATCGAAACATTGATGTAACAAATTGGTAGACTAATATGGAAACATAAAAAGGTACATTTCATTCTCTGACAGTTAGTAGATTCAGTGTCAACATTCATACTAGTTTTATATTTCATTTGAATATTTCCTAATGAAAATATAGAATCATTAATTTAATTTAAAACATCATTTCATAACATATATTGAGGTAGATGTTCAATGTAAAAAGTATTATCAAACCTCTTATGATTCTTCATTTATTGATGATCCATTGGAATGAATTGACTATTCCCCATGGAACTAAAACATCAATGACACTTAAGTATTATAAGTCATGTACTATTCATGAAAATAAGAAATGGTTGTTTTTAATTAATTATCATAATTGATATCATTTCATTAGTAGTGTTATCATTTATAATCCATATATTTGTGGAATAAATTTGAAATATATTTTTTGAAGAATAATTGATTGTGTGGACACCCATATCCCAAGGGTGATTCAACTCTCTTTTTAAATGTTGTATGTATATGTCTGTTGAATTTCTTAGATTAGAGATTCCAGATAAAAGTGTATTCATTAATGTGAAATATTTTCTCATACACAACCATTAGGGAAGATTATATATGTGAATAAATACTAGACAAGTGTTTTGAGCTATAATAATTTGATCAAATAGATTAAAAACATTACATGATGGACCCAACCTGACATTTCATAGCTCAGCTAGAAAAATAGTTTTTTACATAAAAAACCAACCTTTATAATATATATAATGGATAAAGCAACTCAACTATTGTTTTAAATACCTAAGAATCATGCCATAGAATATTGGATGAGACTTATATAGACATGAATAGATTTTTAAGCATGATAATCAATTTAATGTTCCACATGGCTTTATGTGGACAAAGATATGGTATTACATCTATGTTTTTCATCCATTGAGATGTACACCATTATTTATAGTCATTAATGATTTTTTATTTATCATATAATAAACTGAAATATTTTGTCGAAGAATGAATTTTATTATTTGAAAATATGAACTTCTAAATTACATCGATTCTATAAAATGAATTGATGAAATATCTGCAACATTAGGAAACAAGTCATTAAAAGTGTATAAATATAATCAATGGTTGAATTATAGATTCCATAAATAGATTATTTATGATATAAAATCATTAAAAATAAAAACATTTTCATTTTATTACATTCCTAATATACATGAGTTATGAAATAATCAAATAATTTTTTTTCATTCTCTAAAAATCGTCATATTCAACCTTTTCTTAAGGTTTAATTATATCATTGGCTTCTTACACTGGAATATTATCTCTCTCATGATGTTGCACAAATGTAAAATAGTAAAATATCTAATTCTCTATAACATTACATTATTTCCATTCATGAATTTTATATGATTGTCTCTTATATCCATTGTGATACAAAATATAATAGTTTATTTGAAATCCATATTTTTTTATTTGGTATATAACATCTTACCAACTTAAAAATATTATTCTGTCAAAAATATAACATCAACACTGTATAAAAAATCCATCTCAAGAGTTTTTAAGTGTAAAAAATCTAAATTATTTTAAATCTTGATTGAAATTTGATAAGTATGATACATCCATATTCATTCATTTTATTATTGGTATTGAAGTTATATTTGAATAAAAAATGTAAACCATGATTACAAAATTAAATTCAGTCCATTTTATTTTAAAATTCATTAAAGAATACAAGTTTCTAGAAAAATAAATAATAAGTGGAAACCATATTATATAATAGATTCTGATAAATAATGAACTTGATAAATTATAACAATTAAAATAAGAAAAAACAATTACACAGTCCAGGTAAATACATATTCCATTAGGAAATAATTTTTTTTAAACAACCTTTTTTTGAATATGAAATTAATCTATTTAAGAATAATTTTACATAGAATGGAAAACAATTACATAAGAATAACATAAATGTGTCACCCAACAATCATACCAATAAAAAATATGGTATAACAATATTAAGGGAATTATACCATAGTTTATATTAATATAAATAATCACCCATTACAAATATAATAAAATCTAAATAGTTATTCATTTGAAATATAAATATTAATTTATTATAAATAGTTTTTTATCATTAATTAATGTATAACACATAATAATTAATTTTAAGAAACATAATTGAAATGAACTATAAATAAAATAGTGAATTTTTGAATAATCAACATTCATCAATAATTCAATTTTCAATATTTACATATAAAAGTATAATCATGTACAAAATCGTACTTTTATTTATTTTTAGTTTAAAAAATACAATAAATAGTTTAACTATGGTTCATGGTATATATGTTCATAATAAAAGGTTAATCATACCTAAAAAATAATGAATTAGTTTATATAATAACAATATAAGAACAATAACACTAGTTAAAGAATAACCAAATATCTCCAAAAAATATTAAAGAAAAAATTTAACATGTTTCAAAAAAAATATATAATAAAAAAATAAAACCTCTAAATAAAAAATTTATTTAAATTAATAAATCTTTTATTATATTTATAATTCATATATAAAGATGCTTATGGTGAAAACAGGAAATAAATAATCCAATGAAATATACAAAACATACAAAATATTTTCATTGATATTTTTAAAAAATTAACTTATTAATTATTCAATGAAAATCCATTTTTAAATTTTAAAAATAAAAATAAAAAAAAATATTTTTATTTTCATTCATTAAATACACTCCATAATTAATTAAAATAATGGGTTAATGTGTTTTAACACTAGTAACCAATTTTCAATATTAATCACCTATACAAATTTCTAGTAATCATCAAATAATATTCAGAAAAATGATATTCAAAAAATATATAAAATTATAATTCAATAATTAAATCCCATAACCTATGGATAATATGAAAAAACATTTACCCATATAGTTAACTTAAATATGATACCAAATAGATAAAATATCAAAATACCTAAAACATTCCACCAAAAGAATATCAAATTTAATTTAACATGATAAGTATCTCTAAGAATGTTTTCAAAATGACGAAATTAAAAAAAATATTTATATGAATTTAATAGACTATATATGATCATTATTAGACTATAAATTTAAAAACATTATTCAAAAATGATGTAGTAGAATGGAACGTATAGAAAAAACTGAAAATAACATTTGGTAGAAGAGAATAAAGATTATAAACCCACTAATATGATGTCTAATAATATCATATTAAATAACTCATTGAAATAGGGGAGGAAAACAATGGAAGAAAAGTTTAGATGACCACTTGATTGGGTGAGGGGGACTATGGGGCTTATAGATGATGTAAAAAGGGGTAAGGTTAAAGTTTAATTTAAACCAATTTTCCCATTGTTTTTAAAAATATATTGGTAATACTCAACCTATACCAATGATTCCTAAAAATTATGGGTACAATATATTACAAAAACTCTATACCATTGATTTAAAAAAACTATGGGTATAGATGCTTGGGTATATCCCTATTTTTTAGTAAAGAAAAAGTGTTTAGTGAGGGATTATGGTTTTTACTTAAGGGGAAAAGTGACATAGAAACATGATCAACACCCATTTAATAGACATATTTCAACAAATATAACCAACTGATATATTTTTATTTGTTATTGGGTATATTTTCTTTGAAAGGGACGTATATAACAATTTTAGTATATAAAAATAAAAAAATGAACATTTAATTCCTTTTAAATTCTATAAATTATTGGGATAGGGAAAAATAACATATATTATTTTATTAATATGATTTTGAATATATAAATAAATTTTTAATCATAATAATTTAGCAATTATTTTAAGAGATGAAATAATTACATAAAATGCGTGGGAAATGCCGATACATTTAAAATTTAGTTCATAATATAATAAAATAAATGATTCTAAAATGACTAAATGTGAATTGAATAGAATAAATAATTATCTTAAATTAAATTTACATAATAATATATCTTGTTACATAGGTTTAATATAAATTGTTTCAAATTCCATCATTGTATTTAAATTAGCTAAATTTAACATAAATATATAACATCAAAATCAACATTAATATTACCATATAATTAATGATATTTTATTAGATGATATTTAATTACCAAAAATTAAATGCTCTTCAATGTGATTTTAAAAAATTAATAAATATAATGTGTCTTCCATAAATATTCAAATTGATATTTTATATTGAACTTATTTATCCCTAACTAGTGAAATCCTTGTTGGTGTTGTGAGGGATAAATTATGGTTTTTTTGTGTCACATGGTCTTCTGTTAAATTATTCTCTGTCACACATGTGGTTTTTATTTTTTAAATTAGATATATTATGTATAGTCCATTTTTATAATGTTTATAACAATTATATCTTCAATTTAGGTTTAAATGAGAAATTTCCTATGTTATAAAACTAGTTAACATTGTAAACACAAAAAATGTAAAATATAATAAACATAATGAAAAATGAATAAAAGATAAAAATTATTTTATTTATGTGCGGTGTATGTGTGGACTAACCATAAATTTCTTAAACTATTTTTTTAATTTATTTAGTAATATTATAAAATGAAGTGATTGAAATAAGGAATATAGGCGATTATTTAAAAGAATGTCATTGCACCTCCACTATAAAATGGAACTCACTATCCCTACTTCTCCACACCTCAATATCCATTTTTCTCATTAAAACCCTTCCCATGACACTCATAAACATCTATAAAATCATTGTAGATGAAATTTGATTCACATAAATCCATCGTAGGATGGGTTTAGTATAAACTAAATGAGTTTACTAGAAAAAAAATTTTAATGTTATACATTGAGCGTCTTTAATTTATTTCCTTATCCACCCCTTCAATTTATATTATACCATTATTATATAATGAAATAAATATATTAAATATACAAATACGTTTTTATGTTATAGAGTAAACCTAAAACTATACAAACATCTATTAAATATGTTAATATATCATCATTCATGAGTAAAGTGGACTACCCCTCATGAAATAATTCCATTTGTTTTTTCATTACCCCCTCTCAATGTTAGGTGTAATGATGGATAAAAAAATTATATATGATTTTTAAAACATAATTTTAATGATAGATTCATTATATAATATAAAAACTTTATATATTAAAATATTTATTGGATATAGTAATATATTTCATGTGTATGTGGAACTACCACCGCACAAAGGGGAACAACAACAGCACGAAGAGACACGATTCGTTTATTATTAATTAATTGCATGGATTGTAATACAGGTAAGTATAATGAATATATGTTATACAAATGAACTATTTATGATATTAATGAACTATATATTGTTCTTGAAATTAAATATATCATTTTCATTATTACATTTTTAAACAATGAAAAGGTGATAACATCGTTCGTGGATGTTTCTACTACAGCCTCCTCAAATAATTGTTAAACCTTCTACAAGAGAAATATATATATATATATATATATATATATATATAATTAAACATCATAGAATATGATATATAATGTACAATATTTAAATACAATATATTACTTAATTTTTATCCATAATGATCACTGGAATAGGGAAATGTTACTCATATATATATACAACCTACCATCTCCACGATCATAACATTAATTCATTTTTCATAACCATCATTCATAATTTTTTTTTGAAGTATAATTAATTTTATTGTATGATAATTATTTCATGATTCTTATTCAATTTTTTTTTAATAATTACCTATTCAACCATATTTGACCCACCAAGTTCATTTTTGACAGACAACACAAATATGGTCAAAATAATCAAATTAAACTCAATTTATTATGTAATTGTACATAACATTATAATAAGTAAATTAAAAGTAAAAATAAAATTTAAATAGGTGATATGTAGTTAAATAATTAACATATGTTTATTATTCAGGAATATAATAAACAATCATGATGAATTTGACTCATGTTATTGGTTTTTCTGGTCACACTTTTATTTTTTAAGATACATGCCATAATCACCACTTAATTTTATTACCTAGTGTATATTATTATAATGAATTTATTTTATTATTATTATAAATATATTAATGATTATTTATATATCCATTTTAGGATCTCTTATTCATGGTGTTTAGAGGTTAAATTCCACCAAAGAAGTAAAATATTTTTATCTCCATTTTTTTGAGATATTTATTATGTTATAAAAATATATTATTTGATGAGTATTACATAATCCACCTTTAACATGTGATATAATAAATATCTTTATTTTCATTATATTTTATGTTTAATTTTATTTTATTAGTTCATGGGTCATGCAATTATATGTTACCTATGTGGTAATACTTTAATGCTACAATCACATTATTTATTTTGATTATTTGTGATCAAGTATCCAATGTTAAAATAATAGTATATAACTCAATCAAATTTTCATGAATTTGTTATCGTAGGATTATTTCATGATAATTTATATTTTACCATAATTTTCCACTATTTACTTTATAGTTCAAATGAATTTTTTATGAAAAATTACGGTTTTGATGAAGAACACATTTTCATTCAAAACCATATTTTGAAAAATAAAATTAAGAAATGTTTTAAAATTATTTATAGAAATATGAAAGCATATATTCCATATAAAATGATATTAATTGTTTTTAAAAAATTTATTTTATATGATTTAAAGGTTATTTTCCAAGAAAATTATTTTCAAAATGTTTAATTTTTGAAAAATTGATTTTCAAATTGAAAATGGTATATTACTAAGAATTTCATGAATTAAATTTTAATTTTATTTCCATTAACCAAGGTCGAGAGCCATTTTTGTTATATATAATCAAATATTGATATGTTATAGTGATACAATCCTCATTATTTCTAATGATGGATTAAGATTGTTGTAAAGATATTCTTATGGAACCCATTTCATTACCAAGGTTCAATTATTTTTAAATGTTATTGAAAAGATACCGATAAATATTATTTTGGATAATAATGGAATAAAATAAATAATATATTTTATATTTGTATGTGGAAATATATTATTACATTATTCATTTTTTTGTTCTTGTACATTTCATATACAATGTAGTGGATTAGATATCCCATGATGAGCCCATTAAAACATCTACGATAGGGTGGCAATGATTTCACAATGTGGGACCATTACAACATATATGGTATGAAAATAATATATGAATAGGTGATCCTATTATATTATTTATGATACAGTGGTCCAGATATCACTAGATGTGCTTGCTATATAATATAATATGGGGTGAACGAGATAGCACCGAGTGAGACCTTTATATCTTATATAATGGGTTCACATAAATAGTTATCCAATGCATTAGGTATTGATTATAACGTGAATCATAAGAATGGATATTTTAAATAAAAGGGGTTTTAAATGGATTTAGAAATATGATACTCTTAGTTATAGAAAAGGGATTCAATTTCATATTATGTGTTTATTTTATTTTTTATGATCGTGATGGATATCACATGGCTCATGACTATTTTTTGTTATAACTATTTAATTTTCCATGTTTTCATATTCTATGACCAATTTATTGATGTTTATGTGAATTTTATTATAATATCACACAATTAGATTATGTCTTCATTCCTTATGCACTTATTATGCGCATTGATGAAATTAAATTGCTAATGATTTAGTTTAATCTTATTGAATATTTGCGGTTTTTCATATTATTATTCCATTTCCATTGGTCATAAATAATGATTGTGAATGATTAATTTAAAGAAGGTATCTATTATGGATAATTGTGATGAAAAAATACAAAATATAAAATTTAGGGTTAGGTGGGAGAAATTTTCATTTGATGACATAGGTATTGTGTATATTGTTTTTTGTTCTAATTCACTAAAACAACAATCTAATAAGTTTCTCAATAATATAATTCAATTAATTTTTACTTTTTAATTTTAAGGTCTCGATGAAAAAATGTTTTAAAATCATTGAAATAAAATATTATAATGTAAATATTATGACTTCAGCATTGGATACGGGATTGCGGGTTCTCCACATTAATAGTTGGTATTAATGTTTTGGTTAGATAACTTCTAAGAATAAGATATTAGGATGTGAGGTAATATTAAGATTTATTTATTCCATATTTGGTTTATAATATTTTGTTTTATCATAAGATCACATTCATAGAAACCCATTTTGGGTTTCTAGTGATGAGATCTTAATGTTGATATTGACACATTAGTATATGAATTATTAGGTTTAAGTATATGTAATAGTTTTGTTTAATGTGATGTTTTCCTTTAGGTTTATTTAGAATATTTTTTTATTGATAATCATTATAGATTATATGATCTTGGATATTGAGGTAATTCTGGGAATATACATTTTATCATATAGATAACCATGATATTTAAAATATATTTGGTGACTAAGTGATTAATGTTAAATCAAAAGAAAAATACCACATTTTTATGCTTGAAATATAAATGGAATGAGATATCCATTGATGTTAAAAATATTTTAATTTTTTTGTTATTATGTTTATTTGGGATATATAGTTATAGATTATATAATATCATCTTTGGGTATTACTATTTAATTTCATTAATTTTTGTATCATATGAATGTTGATACATTTTGGGAATTATCATACAATGTGCAAACCATTTTGGTTTTGGTAAATGTTTAATGATATGAAGAATATATTTTTATATGATTCATGGTTATATTTTATTTATATTTTTTTAGTGCTTTAGGAAATAAAAATTTATCCTGAATATGAATTATTAGAACAAAAGATGAGATTTCGGTTGAAATTTATTTAAAGATAAAATTTCATATATAAATTTCAGTTACATTTTCCCTTTGTCTACATTCTATGAGAATTTTCCAAAATAATGGAAATTATATTTGATCCTAAATTTTATCTATGTTACATAAATTATGATTAATCTATGGAATCATTGATCATAAATTTGTTTGGGAATTTAGGCCTTCAATATTCAATTAATCATTCTCTTATTGTGATCAATAAAATAAATCATCCTCTAAAATTATTTAATATTTTCATCTATTATCAAAATTTTACTGCTATTGTGAATCCATGTTTATATTATTAAATATTACCTTCATACATCCATTTATCAATTATTATGTGGATATTATCTTATCCCTTTTAGGAGGTGAGTTTACGACAAATGTATTTCCAAATATACAATCATTGGTTACATAAATAAAGGTTAAATTGCGATGATGAAATTTATTAGGGGGTAGGATATAACACCATAATATTTTGAAAGAAGTAAATTATATTTAATATTGTAATAGAAACACAAAACTATATTATCTTTAATTATGTTCGTCAATAAGATCCCTTTTATATCATTCGTTGCACACAATACTGAGTTTAACTGAACTAAAATGACCCATGATATATATAACTATTATAGCATAGCCATTAAATTTTTGGGTATAAATATTATTAACTCATTTATGAAATATATATTCATTTATTTATTTATAACTCAATGCAACTTACAGAAAAATTTCATGTAAATAATCAATCCAATTTATGTAAAATGATTTTATTCTAAAAAAATATGTTTTCTTGAAAAATGATTTCAATTCATTTTCATGAAAAAAACTATTTTAATAAATTTTTGTAAATTATATAAAATATATTTTATAAAATTAACATAACTTTTCTTTTTTGAATATTAATATTTTGTTAGGGTAATATTTTAGGTTTTTTAGAAAATTATTTTTATTTGTTTAATACTGAAAAATAACGATTTTTATAAAAACTAAGGTATTTTGAATAGAATAAGTAATTTTAAAGACCAAATAAGTTTGGAATATTTTTTCATGTAACCTATTTTTTATTTAAACAAATTAATTACTTTTTATCAAATTTATATTGGTTTTTCCTGAATGTTTTTTTGTTAAAAATTATGTATTTCTAAAAAGTGTTTTGAAATGATTAATGTTTATCCAATTTAATTATTTAAAATAATCCCTTCCATGGAATGTTTCAAATGAATATTATATATTTTATATCATTAAATATTAATTTTTTTCTATGGAATGATTATTTATTTTCATTGAGTTAATATAAAATCATATTTTTCTAAAAAACTATTAATCTTAAAAAATATTGTCTAATCGTATATGCATGATTAATTTTAAATTAATTATTAAAAAATATGTGGGTTAGATTTATAGAAATTGATTAAATATTTTAAATCGTATGAATTTATAATTTCAAATAAGTAAAAATTAATTTTTTCCCAACTTATTAGGGAAAATAGTTAAATTCTACAGAGCGATAAAGGTAAAGAAACGTTTACCAATGGATTAAGCATTAAACAAGAGGGTAAAATATATTATAATATTTTTCAGTACCCATTAGATGGAAATATATTTAAACTCACCCAACAATAAATTTTAATTAGTTTTTTGAAAATGATTTCATAAAAGTGACCTATATAATAACTTAACGAAAGAAAAAAATAAAAAATATTTTTTCCCTTATAATTTATATAATGCTTCGGTATTTGAAAACAAAATAAACTTAGAATTATTATTTTGATAAATAATTATCATTTTATAATAATAATAAAAATTTATATTTATAATTTAGAAATTAAATAATTACTTAAAAATCATAATAAATTTCTATGTAATAATTATTAATTGAGAAATTAAAAAAATGATAAAAAAATTTTAATGGTGAAGAAAATTGAATTAATTTTTATATTCTATTAATATTATGGGAAAATATGTCTTTAAAAATCAGTTTAAAATTTTTTGATTCAAATTCCACAATTTTCTTTATATTTTTTAAATTTTAAAAAAAAAATATAATGTCAAAATTGAGGATAATGTTACTTAACAATAAATGATATTTTATTTAATGATTTAAAATTACTAAAGAAGATATTTTCTGAAATTTTGTTTTTAAACTATAATTTATATAATATATGGTAAATTAAGGGACTGAATTTTCTTATATAATGATCATATTTACCCTTAAATATTAAGAACATTTTAGAATAGTTACAATTAAAGTAGTATTATTACTTGTTCAAAGTGCTACAACTAAAATAATTTACAAAATACCAGTGTTTTTTATTATTATAAATATAATATAATATTTATCAAAATTGGGATTAAATTTTATTAATATAATCACTTTAGTTTAGTCTTAATGAAATAATTACATAGTTTAGAAAACTATTTACCATTGTAAAAAGAAAAAGCGTAAACTTGAGTAATCATAATGTTTAAGAGAAAATGATAAAATTATTTTTATTTTTATTTATATTATGTGTGGATAATATATAATTTTATTACACTTTATTATTATTAAATTTTTTATTAACATGAGGTAAGGGAGGCCTCGTAATAGTGAATACTTTTATGTCATTACAATAATGTAACACCTATCCAAATATAATGTGGAACTAACTATCTCTACATCTACACACCAATAAATCCTTTTTTCTCATCGTAAACTTCTCCAATTAACTGTTTAACTTATCTATAATCATTATAGAGTCATTTTATTTTATTGAAATATATCATAGTATAGTTATAGTGAAAACCAAATGCATATACCTGAGGAAGTGGTAATGTTGTTCAACAATAATATTTTTTTTATTTCATTATATACAAACATAGATTTTTATTTTAAAAAGTTTATATATTGAAAAAATATATTAATTATAAATACTTTATTTTATGTTATTTTTTATACATAAAAAATACACAATTATATCAAACTTGTTTTGAAATCATAATTCGTGTGTATGTAGGGAAACCTCGTCACAAAATAATTTCATTCATTTTTTCCATTACCACCACTTATGGTTGTGTATAATGATAGATATAATGTTTATATAAAATATATATAAAAAAATTATTCATATGTATTAATTATATCATATTTACAATTTTTATTATACACTTTTTAAGTGATACGATAATGTTTTTCATCTTTATGACAGATGATCACCTCGAGGAGCGATATGACTGTTTTTTCATGAACCTGATACATAGAAGGTAATTATGAAAAATATAATTCCTCTATGTGACATAAATCAGATATTTATGATTTTAATTATATATTTATCATTTTTTAAATATAATATATCAGTTTCTTTATTGCCATTCAAACACTAAAAATGAGACAACATCATTCCTGGATGTGAGGACTACAACATCCTCGAAGCTATGTGATTAATTTTACATAAAAATAATGACATGAATAATTATATATAATTAATATCATTTTATTTATGATATGATTAAAAATATAGAAATATAAAATATCACTTACCTTCTTTCCATAATTATCTCTGAAAAATGGAAATGTTACTCATTCATACGTAAGATCTACCATTTCATTTATCATAACATTAGTTCATATTTCATAGCAATATTACATAATATAATTTCAATGTATAATTTTTTTATAAATATGATAAATATTTAGTGATTATTATTCTTTATATGTATGAATATTGACAAATTTTGGCAAATTCAACCCCCCGAAGTTATTGTTGACATAGATGCATAATATGTTCATAACATTAAACATAAACCTAATTGACAATCTAATTATATATTAATTTTTCATAATTAATATAAAAGTAATAGATATATATAAAATTTTTATAAAACAAGTAAATAATCAAAATAAAATTATTATTTTTGTATAAAAATAATAATTGTGATGAATTAGACTTGAAGAAAGATTTTTCTCACCTCACTTTTATTTCTATGAGATACTTGCCTTATTCAAAACATATTTTTGTTTTTTTAGTTTATATAATTCCTAATATTGTATAGTAATATTATTATAAAAATATTTATATTTATATTCATATCAATTTTAGGATCTCTCTTTAATGTGGTTTAGGATTTCATTGTTACCAAAGTAGTAAGTTGTTTTTGTCTTAATTTTCCTTCTTGGAGACATTTGTTATATTATAAACCTCTCTTATTTTATGATGTCTATATGGCTCCCAATTTTAATTTTATATCTTGAATATTTTTAATATAATGATACAATATGTTTCACATAATGTTATTCTATGATGACACTCTCTATTTAGTTTTACCGAGGTGATTTGAGGTTCATGATTCAATCTCATCGTTAGTCATGATTTTTGGTACATTAATTCTCCAATATTGAAATATTATGATCTAAGAATATAGAATTTTCATTTATTTTCTTAAAATATATTTAATTCATTATAATACATATTTTAAATTCTATTTTTTCTCTATATATTATCAATATGTGAAAAATAATGTTTTTATCAAAAGTCTTCATTTATATCAAGAACAATTTTTCATATAAAACCAAATTTTTTAAAATGTTTTCAAAAATGTTATAAAATGTGTTTTTAACATATGAAAATATATTATTCTCTATAAACTATTATAATTATATTTTAAATTACAATTTATAATCATCATTTATTATTTTGAATAAAATTATTTCAAAAATATTTTATTTTTTAAAAGTTATATTCAAAATGAAGAGGTAATTTTCCGATAAATAACTTTATAGATATTTTAATGGTATTTAAATTCAATAATTTCAACATACCATAGTGTTAACTATGATAATTTTTTAAATTTTTAGTGATATAATACTCATTATTTCCTTATATGTGTTGTTATTATTTCAACTAGAGTGTTATAGATCCCATTAATTTTCTATGGGAAAATTATTTTTAAAAGAGACTAATTTAAAACCTATTTTTATTTCATGGTATAATAATGTTATAAATTGAATAATGCTTGTTTTATGGGTTTTATAATAAATTATATTTGAATATTATTTATTTTTTAGTTCATGAACAACATTTATAATATGTGGTAGAACAAATATCATCAGGTTATCGTGTCAAGTCGTATACAATGGGGAGGCCCAAAAAGCATCAGGTGATAGTATAAAAAATTATATGACAGGGTGTCCCAAATATCCCTGGGTGAGCCCATTATATTTTTCATGATAAGGTGGCCTAGACAGAACTGGTTTATTTTTTTACATCATATAAGATGGGGAAATACAGATAGATCTTTGAGAACAATTATAGATTATATAATTGGTGTTCCCTGATAGAAATTCAATTAATTGGGTAACTAGAATATTAGAATTATATCATATGCTTATTCTAATTAAATTAGTTTTCGAATGGATTCTTGAATATAAATATCTATGTCACTGAAAAATGGTTTTATTGTCTTTTTATGAGATTATAATATTTCCTATGATCATTATTAATATAATGTGGGTCTTGATTTTTTTTGAAGACACATGAATTTCCCTAGAATTATTCTTTTATGATCCAAGTATTGATGTGTGTGAGTTCATTTATTATTATCTCAATCACTGTGATTATGTGGTCAAACCCTCACTTGGTTCTTATGCACACTATTTACGGACAATTTAGAATTCTTATATTTATCCTTACTGAGAATTTCATATCATGCGTGATTTTTTTCTTTTCTCATAGTTACAATGAATGAGGTTGAATTCGTTATGTGTATAATTTATTTCCTATGCATGATGATGATGACTGAATACATAATAAAAATTGAATGGTTAATTGGTAGAATGATCATTTAGGGATAAGTGTATTATTTATGTAGGAGTTTTTTTAAAATTCTCTAAAACTCAAACTCTAAAAGATCCTTGAGCATGTATGTGATCATATTTTCATATTTTATGTTGTAATGTTTGGATTGGAAAATGTGTCCTAATTATAAAAATCAATAATGGAAGGGTAATTTTCATAATTTTAGCATCAAATCTGGGAGTTTGTGTTCTAGGTAATTATAGTGATTCCACAAAATATATCTATTTATAGGAAACCATTAAATATTAAAAAATTGAGGGTTCCAATAGGATAATGTATAGACACCTGAGTGGGGGAGGTGGAAGGATTAATCTTATGTGAGAATTTTTTTACCAAAAACCCAATTTAATATTTTTATTTTCATTCTAATCCATTGTTATTATAAAATATTATGCCTATTTAGAGAATAAATTTATATTTCTATCTCTTACCCAATATTCCACAACCCTATTAATTTAAAAATATAAATATGATGTCAATACAGTTTTTTAAAAGGTCTGTCTCCTGATTTGGATAGATGAAACTAATCACATTCCACTCCCATTGAGAAAAAATTTTCCAACTATCCTATTTTTATCAAATACAATGGATATGTATTTAGATACGTAGATTAACGTATAAAAAATAATTTGAGCTAATTTCCCACTGTTTTAAATTCAGTCCATATCATAACAAGCTAAAGAAATTTATTTGGTTAAAACCCCATTTTTGAATGATTATATAGACAATAAAAGATGAAAATAATCAATGTTACACTGAGGAAAAGTCATTAGATAAATTAATTAGTACATATATATCTATTCTGAAGTGATGATTCAATGTCTAAAAGATGAAAATAAAACCCAAACCCCTTTAATGTGGATATATGACCACCCACCATGTCTCAAATTTTATTACCTCAACTAATTAATTAAGAAAATACAAAAAAAAATAATGTAACATAAGGAACTTCTATATTTACAAAAATGATATAAAAAAGACACAAAGAGGGTGTGGACTACAGACGCTAGCTGGATTCCACATAATAGTCTATCCAATTACATCATAAAGAAATTAAAATATTCTAATAAGGTGTACAATAATGAATTAATGAGGATTAAAATTTCCTAATATGAAATTAAAGCCATAAAATTTTTCTTACAATAATATTTAATTTTATAATGATAAAATAAATAATTTGAAAATTATTTATCAAACCAATGACAGAAGCATGTACCTTCATTATATAAAAATAAAAACATTTCATCAGAAGCATGAAAACCCTTTTCAAAATCTAGAATCATATAAATCATGAAAAAATATTAACATAATAATATATCAATAAGATTCAGAAGAGTCACTAAAATATAACAAATGTTTATCATCCCTAAAAGTAAATCCCCCATGAAAGGGAATTGATAAATAAAGGAAACTCTAGGTAAAATTAGTGTGAATGAACATAATCATATTTGAAGTATAAGGTATTAGAATGTCATAGAAATATACAAGATAAAAAGTGACATAGACATATATAAGATAATAAAAAATAATCATGTTAGATAATCAAGATTATATCAATCCAAATGGGTCTCAATTAAACTAGATCTAAAAACTCTAACTTTATTTCCACACATCTATATCCGAAATATTTCACACTATATATGGATCCATTTTGGGGTATGATTCCTCATGTAAATAATAAATCATGGTCATATTATAAAACTACCTAGGATCCAATGACCATTCAAAAGTGGTGAGTAAGAGAATCATGTTTCAATAAGAGAATGGGATCCTCATTATTATCCAGTTGGGCATATTCCCTCATTATTTCATTTCATTATCAATTAACAAGACATTATCACACATAATCTTCCTCAATGTGAATAATCCCATTCTTAATGGACATCATTTGAAATTGGAAGAATCAATAATTCTCATCAAGGGACTGTCATATGAGGGGATCACCATAAAGTTCAAACCATGCCATTATGAGTCATTATATCTATTAAAATTGTGCTTCTTCAAAATAAAATTAAAAAAGGGAAATTATATCACAATACATTGAAAATCATCACTAACATTAAAAATGATCATTTAATCAATACATTATATTAAAGCCATCCTTAATGATTTTGGTGGATGTTTCAATATTATTAATTAAATGACATCAATTTATAACATGGTTCTTTTTTATATTTGAAGGTGAGAAAAACTATCATTTAAAATCACTAAAGAGAACACATTATATAAAAAAGAGAAAATCATTCAAATAGTGACCTCATAAATTTCAATAAAAATATCTTTGAATCCCTAAAAAATATTTAATAGTTATACTCAGTTAATTAAAATTTTGAATTTCACTTTATAAATAAAAACAATGCACAAACCCTCACATTCATCATAATGTCTTTTAAATGTTATTTTAATAAAATAATAAAGAAAAATATAATTAATAAATTAAAAAACAGTGAGGAGGATCAAGAATATAGTGACCTAATACTTTGAATCATGTTATTACATGAATTTTAGAAAATACATCCATTAATTAAAACCCGGTGATCATGAGGACAAGTGTATTAGTAATAATATGTTAAAAATCATAAAAAAAAATAAAACATAACAAATTTAATGTTATTATACATAGTGAGATCCTAAATCTATTTATTCTCCTAAAACTGAATAGGTTATAAAAGGTAAAAAATAACATAATTGTTTGATTTAGAAATCCATATAAAGGAATAATAATTGAATGAGAACATAGCATATCAGTTAAAGGTAAAACGTGATATCATATACGAAATGGATCATGAGTAATAATAATGAATCATAACATAATGAAAATGTATCATATGATAATTTAAATATAAGAAATGATGAAACAACATATAAAATTACATAAACATTAGTAAAGGATAAATTATAAGAAAATATCACATGATGAAAAAAATTACCATAATTTATTAGGTTTACACTATAATCATATATGTAACATATCATGAAACAAATTCTTTATCCAATGATTTAAAACACTATCTGGATGAATCCATCATCACATGTTAATTATTATGTGCTTGAAAAAAGGATATAAATAATATAGAACATATATACTAATTACCCATGAAATTAAATGGGTTTCCTGGTATTCACAGTTGTCAAATAAAATGGAATTTCATAATAATAAATTTAATAAATTAATTTTTGGAATGTATAATCCCATAAAAGGAAGAGGGAATGAGATAGTTATATATGTATGATACATATTTATAGAAGGTCAAATATTTTTTTAAAATCAATGGTTTTCATCATTGATGAACACATATTTAATGGATCACATTGGATATTTAGGGAGGAAAATTCCCTTTTCACATTGAAATCAACTCTATAAAATATAAGAATTTATAAAATATATCAAAATATATTTATTTGAAAAGGTACATGAAGTCATTTAAATGAGTTTTATATTGATTGGGTGGTCATGATTTATGATATTTTTGTTAATGTCATACATGTTCACGTAAAACATTCCTTCAACACTTTTAGAAGAAATTTCAAAATGTATCTGATGTGGAAGTTTTTAGAATAATTACTTTTAAAAAAATTTAAAAAAAATTAAAACCATGATTAAGTTTGTTTAATAAATAAATATAGTTTAATAAAAACATTATTTAAAAATTATTATGGAAAATATAGACATGGAAGAAAAATATTCACGATCAGAGATAAGATAAGATATTAGTGTTACTAAAATAAAAAATTAATAAAGTTTCATTGTTTTATATGGAAATAAATTAAAACCAAATAGATAAATCAAATTGTTTATAGTATCGGAAGAAAATAGATACGAATTTATAAAATAACTGTAATATATTTCTTTAAATTATCCTAACGCACAATCAATCATTGAATGAATGGAGATTGTAATGTAAATCCATTTCCTCTTTGGTAACATCATAATAAATTTATATGGATTAAGTAAAAATTATATTAAATTAAAATTATATCAATCATGAAGAATTAATGATATGATATATAAAAGTGGTATCATATAGTCCATATAAAATAAAAAATTAATATAACATAAAAATATTCCTCAATGAAGGTAAATTACGATAAAATCCATTACAAATAGCATAACAATTATTTGAGAATTATTTATATAAATGATTGTTTGAAACAAATATAAATTCACATAATAATTGTCTAAATATAACATAGGATAAACATAGGTCATTCTACACATAAATTTTTCATAGATTGGTCAATAACGATGTAATATAACCCAATGAAAAAAATGAGTATTTATGCCACATACATCGAGATTGAATCACTGAGTATGTACATTATCATAATGATAGTAATATTATTTGAATTATTTATATTTTTTAAAAAAATCAATTTATTGTTTCTATTATTTTATTTTTTTTCTATGTTATATTTTTTTATGCAATCAATTAATCACACCTCAAATGATTTATTGATATTTAGTTAATATATCCAAAATGACATCAATTTTTTTAGTATGGTAAAATAATTCATGATTAAGTCATCTAAATAATAATAATAAATAATTAATTATCATTTTAATACATCAATTATTCATTAAAAATCAACCATTAAATATTTTTTCAAAAAATTTACTACATTACAATCAAGGAGACTGTACGCCATACATTTGTGTGAGTATAGTGTCCATTTTCAACGATGATTAGGGAAATAATAAATGTATTATCATATCATTTTAGAATAAAAATTTTATCCTTAATAACATATTTTTTTAAAGTACACTTATATATGCCACCATTGTGATACAATTATGAAAACCGAATCAAATCACTTTTTAGAGGTGGCAGTCCACAAGTACCGAAGAATGACAATATTTATTTTTTTTATTGGAATGCTAAGTTAATATATATTATATTATATTTTTAGAATAAATATTTTTCATAAAAATAATATATACATATTAATTACATCATCATAGATATCTATGAGAGGAAATGATGGAAAATGAATTACATCGGTTCAAGATGTGGTATTTTTCTATACACATGAACGATGATTTCATTTCCCATTTTATATAAGAAAAGATATGTGTGGTTTATTTAATTAAACAAATAACTTATAATTATATGTTATATACTTATTTTTTAATATCATCATGTTTTTAAAATATTTTCAGAAGATGGATAAATAAATAAAACAAAATGCTTGGTTGAGAATGATACATTATCTTCAGACAACCTAAATAGTTTTTATCAAAAAGTTATTTTAAGAAGGTTTTATAACCAATATAAGGCCTTTAAGACATTGTCATGGATTTTAATAATTTATTTTAAAAGTTATTTTTAGAACCAATATGATTTTTATGTGTTGAGAAAAGAGGAGAGAGGTTTTCCTTTTATAATTGAGGAGTGGATTTTTTGTAAATACCCAAAATATTGATAATGGGATGTCACACTCAATATAATTGACTCCAAAATTAATCACTAATTATTTTTAAAGAAAATAATATTTATCAACAACATTATAAATAAAAAATATACACGATTTAAACAATTTATTCTCATATTCTGTTCTGTTACATTCTTTTACCTTTTTTGTTCGCACCAGGGAAACATGATTTTTTACATAATTAAATAATAATTTAAAAAATATATGGGGAATATTAGATAATTTTTTCACATTTAATTCAAATAGAAATTATAATTTATCAAAATAAAAACATATTTGTGTGGAAAAATAGTTATAACACATGCTTGTGTAACCTGAAAAACCTAGTTGTAACTTTAACCTATGTGTTGACATTTTTAATCATTATTTTAATTGGAATTAATAACATCATGAGAAACAAGAAATTATAATAAATAACATTATATAGTATCTAAAAACATATAATTATCTAAAAAAATACTATAAAATTAAAATTTCTTCCAATTATATAAAGTTTAATATTTTAAAATAATTTATTTTACTTTCTATTTATTCAATTAATTATTTCATTGGATTTGGGTATGAAAGTAAGGTAATTATTTTCGTACAAATTTTTGGAAATGATATACCATGAAAAATGAAAATTACTTAACATTCAAAATAATATTTATAAATGAACATGCTTCATTTTTATACCTATATGAACAAATATGTATTTTTTAAAAAATAAAGAGAGTTTTATTTTGTCATTTAGTTGACATAAATTTTTATAAATTTCGTAATCATGTTTATATGGATCAAAAATCGGAAATTATCAAAAAATATATGAGATATAGTTGAAATATGTATTGAAAATAGAAATTAGGAATGTTTGGGGAAAATATGATGGTTATCACATAACAAGGATTCCAATTTGGGGAAAATTAATAGGATATAAAAATATAGACATATAGTTGAAAATAATTCCCAAGGACTAATATATTTTAATAGTTTACATTGTTCATAGAAAGATAATGACAAGAACGACATCAATAAATTATAGGTGAAAATACCATTAATTCATCAAAAATGAATGTAAAAGAATAATATTAATATTTTAACATCATTTTTGGAATAATGATGCACTATTTTACAATAAATATATGTAACATTAGAGAATATATATAGTTGATATATTTTTATTTCAATTTAATCTATTGTTTGGGCTTTGATCGATTTCCACTTCATTTACTTCTTCATGTAATGAATATAAAAGATGATTTTTAATGTTCAATATAATAAAAATAGAAAACATAATTGATCAAAATATATTTAAAAGAGTGAAATTTCTTTCTATGTATTTCTATATTGTTTCCAAATCCAAAATGGTTAACAAAAGTTAAACAATATAATACATTAATATCTAAAACCATAATACTGACACTCAAATTTCATCTGAATCCATTTCATAAAAATTTATCCTTAAGACTATAATTTTTCTTACCTGTTTAAAAATCATAAAAAAATGAAATATTTGATCTCAAAATTTTTATATAAATATAACTATAATATCCTAAAAATATCAATATCTAATAATATCATATAACAAAAAATTATAAACTCTAATAATATACTCCCCAAAATATTCTAATTGTTTCTATAAATATCTTAAATCAATATAAATCCAATAAAATTATTATCAAAATCAAGTATTAATTCATCGAAATAGGTTTCACTTATTCTCATAATATTATAGTTATATTGAGCTTCCATAAAAGTAATAGTAATCTCTTAGATAGCTAATTACATTTCAATAACGTGGTCATCTATATGATAATAATAGAGCCCCAAATTGTACTAGCTCTGTTATCCCTATAAACCATAATTCCCACAAAATAAATGATCATATTACCCCTAATAGTTGTTAATAAATATAATCATATTACACAAAATATTCCATTATTAGTCCTAAAAACAATTCACAAAATCATATACTTAATTAAAAGGTTATATTCCTATAAATATCCTCGAATTTTGATTAATCATTTTTACCATTAATCAAATGAAACCTAAAAAGGGGTACCTATGAGTTTAAAAATATTATAGAAAATAAAATTATCATCATAATAAACATTTAGTTAGATATGTAAGATACATATACAATGAATTTAGAAGTAATATGTTACATCAAATGATGTCATCATTTAATAAAAAATCATTATAATATGACTTATTATATTTCATGAGTAAAATACCCATTTCACATTAAAATACATTCTATGAAAATATGAATTTAAAAAAATTATATAAAAAATTATCTTTGAAAGTAAAAATAGATTCGTGTAATGAACGCTTCAAAATAATTAAGATGACATGAGGGTGGGAATTTCTATTCTTATTGTATATGTTAAAAGAAAAAAACTTCCTAACACACTTTTTAAGAAAACTCCACAAAAATATTTGTTCAGAAAATTAATGAGAGGATCCTTTTAATCAATTTAGTAAAAAAAGATAAACATGTGTAATTATGTTATTAAAAAATCATTTTATAATATTAAAAACTTGTTTTAATAGATTTTATTCAAAATATATTCATGGAAGATAAATTATGAGATCTAAAACAATATAAAAGATTAAAATTAGTTACATTAAAATTCTTCATATTTATTTTTTCATCAAGGTAGGAAATAAAAACTAAAAATGTAAAACAAATACCAATAAAACGAGAATAAATGATATTTATGTTTCAGAATATAATTTTAAATGATTTAACCCAAATGAACTATGTAAATAAAAAATCACTAAAAATGAATATTTTAACTTAATGACATGGCATATTTAATAAAATTCATTTCAAATTCAAATAGTGTATATATATGGAATTATAATATAAAATTTAATAAAGTAGGAATGAATCATGATATAATATATGAAACAGGAATTTTATTCGCCATATAAAATAAACATGGAATATAAAATTAAAATATTCCTCAATAGGGAGATATTTTGATGAAATAACTTATAAATATAATAACTATGTTGTGATAGTTATTTAATGGTGTGATTATGTATGCCAAATGTAAATCAAGATTATTTTAGTAGAAATAAAACAAGAAATAATTAGAGGTAATTCTTGTAACAACCCGAAACCTAGTAACCCTTATTCATTAACTTACATTTCTACCTTTTCATAAGATAAAATTATTCACATACGGATAGACTAAATATTTTAGTATCTTTGTATACTAAATATATACCTGATTCCCATATTATATTTAAAAATAAAAATTATATCATAAATTATTCAACAATAATTTTATATCATCTAGAATATGATTTTATAACAATCATAGTACACTTTTTGGGTACATGGAAAAGAAATAAAATAAGGGTGTGTTAAAATATCTAGTAATGGTTAAACACAAAGGGAGCTATAATGAATAATTATGAACAATCAACATGGGAAGATAATTGAATGAAAACAGATTTTAATTGAATAAATAAATATTGAATAATCAAAATGGAATGGTAGATAAATGAAAACACATTCCATTTAATTAATAATCATGGAATTAAATGCATCCTTAGATAATATAAATAAAAAATATGAGTACTGATAATATAAGGAATAATAAATACAGAAATGTAAATAACTAAAAAAACATAACATTTAATCAATAACATGAAAATGAAATAAATCCAGAGATTTTGTTTTTTCAAAAATACCGTGGATAATAATATAAAGAATAAATAATATGGAATGTAAAATAATTGGAAAACATTCCATTTAATCAATAAATTGAGAATGAAATTCATCTAGACATAATATCATTATGAAAATCTTATGCATAATAATAACTAAAATCTTAATGACGGAATTACTTAATCATTGGATTTAATGACCATAGGGACCTAAAACCATTACAATTTGAACATATCAAAATCCATTTTAGAAATATAGGTATAAACCAATTTAATTCAGTCTTATTAATTCGGCTCATGAGAATAATGACGCATCGAGGGATAGTCTATTACTAAGCCCCACCTATATTTTCTTAAAAAAATCATTCCTTATATATAAAATAAATAATTTCATTCATGAATAACACACCACATCATTAAATATTTGTATTGATGAAATAACACATATTTTCAATATTTTTTTGTTCAATCACATAAATTTAAATGTAAATTAACATATATATAAATGAGATATAATTATAAAATTGGTATATCTATGATAAATAATATGGATATTTATGGTAAATTTAATGTCTAAAGACCACATTGTTGTGAATATTTTATGTGAAAGTTAATGAATATAAAATTGAATAATGAAAGTGTCTTCCAATACTTTCCTAGGTCTAAAAGGATATAAAAAGAAAATTAGAAGAATAAATATGGAATTATAACATTATATCCCCAGTGGATTTTATGTCAAATAAATGATTCTTTTCATTAATAAATATAAATACCATAAATATGTCATTAAAAATATTCCTTTAGAAAATATCCTTTTTTTTTTAAATCACTTTTAAAATAAAATGTTTCAAAAATAGTTTGAAAACTCTTTTCCCTGAAAATTACCTTCAAAACATATAAAATATTTATGAAATCATTGTGTTACCATGCCAAAAAAAATTCCACAAATGTTGACTGTGATAAAATAATGATTCACTTCATGATTACATTTAAAAGTCATAAATAAGTATAATAAATGAAAAATAAATTGTTTTATGAGAAATATATTAAATATTTTACTTCAACTGAAATTCATGAATAAAAAATCACTATTATAATTACATTGTGAAATAAACACTTACTATGATCACAATGATGAAGTTTTAATTAATAAAAGAATTGAATATTATTATAAAATTTAAATTCCCATAAAAAGGTGTAAATAAAACCTATGTTATTCATTAGTCATTAAAAAAATAATCAGATAATGTCAACTTCAATGAAGAATCAAAATAATCCAATCAAAAATAAAATGAGTTACGAAATTCCATACCACTTGGTATCCTTAATAAAAAATAACATGGGATTAAATAAATAAAATTGTGGCTTAATAATAATTAATTAATTATTAATAATTATATTAAATGTAAAATTTTATTTATGTTCACCACATATATGAAATTAGGTGAAAAATATAAAATATGCATCAATGAATGGTAAGTGAGATGAAGTCCATTTTAATGGGTCTAACTCGTCACATACTTTCATTGTCATCATGAATTATAATCTTATTTAAAAAATTTACTTATTTTATAACATTTTTTACGTTTATTATTACTTTTATTAAAAATTTTACCATGATATATATATTATTACATAATAAATTATGTTTATATCAGATGTTTCGATTATAATTGGCTTATGTGTAAAACATGAATTTGGTAGGATGACTATAGTTAAAGTGGTAATTTTTTAAAAACATTAAGAATAATAATGATGAAATAAATATCATATTTGTACATAATATATTCTTTTTAAAACTAATCATGAAAAATGTTTTGAAAAAATGAATTGTGTTACAATCATAGAGGCGATAGTCCATATCTATATACAGGAGTAACATTCTCATTTTTCAACGAAATTTATTAAAATGGGGTATGTAATATTTGAGATTTACATAATGATAATAACATATTATATAACATATTATTTCATTAAATATACTTAAATATATGATTCATGTGTTGGGGTGATGAAAAGAGAGTAAAAATGCTTTTTGAAGGCGGTAGTTCACACATACATAAACACAATAATCATATCTCTATGAGTGAAGAGGTAAGAAATAAAATTTTATATTATCTTGTATTAATTAAACATATGTACTAAATATCATAATTTATTTATTTATATCATATATATTCATTAATATTATCCTTATTATGTTCTATGTAAAGGGCAAGTGAAAAACGAATCACATAGGTTCGCGATGAGGTAGTGTACTGTGCAATCTAGTGCCATTATCATATCTCCAATACAATGGAATGTAAAATTTTATATATGATATAATGAATCTAGAAGAAAAATTCTGTTTTAAATTAAATTAATTTAAGTTATATTTATAATTATACCTATCTATGATATGTGTAAATGGAAATGTGTCACATCACATTGCATGGTGGTAGTCTGTCGTACCCATGAGCAACATTATCCTTTATCATTCCAGGGAATAAAATATTTTTATATATCATTGGAATGAAATAATAATATATAACTATATTATAAATAAGTTTTTTATTATATTATCATAAATTAATAATTTTTTATAGTCGAGGAAAAATAAATAAATCAAACAAGCATAGCTAGGAATTTTATCTCATTTCAGATCACCTCTCAAGGATTACAACTAAAGTATTTCTATAAATCATTTATGGAAAAAAATTTAAAATATCATGAGAAGATTTAATTTTTTAAGTGATTTATGAAGATCTCATATCATGAAAAAATTTCATAAGTATTGAAGAAGTGATGATAAGGGGTGTCCTTTTATTAGTGAGGTGCGAGGATACATGTAATTTTTGAAAGAAAAAATATATACCTTCATTTTTCTAAGATAAATGAGTATAAAATGTATTATTAACTTGAATTAGATAATATTAGGTAATCATATGGATATAAATATATTTTTACATGTTTTTTGGTCATTTAATCCATATTTTTTAGTTTCACGCATGTTAAACCCATTTTTACATTAATCATAGTAATTAATTTTAACTGTATTCAATTATCATAATGGTAAAACATTATGTTGACCTTGTTATAATAAAATATTATTGTGAATAAAAATATGAAATTTATTTTTGTAAATTAAATTTACATAAGTGAAAACGTACAATTTTGAATTATACCATCAGATGTGATTATAAAGCAGGATTTAAATGAGAAAATTTCTATAAGAATAAATGGTTTTTATATCAAATTTACATATGAAATATATTCGAAACACAATAAACATTAAAATAATAATAAAATTGATGTAATTTTACTTTAAACCCATTTTAAATAATCTAATTTAATTATTTTAATTATTGAAATGAAAATATAAGTCTTTAATTAAAAAATTTATATTTTACTATTTATAAAAAAAGAACCATTATAGAAAAATCAAATAAAATAACCCTAAGAAAATTTTGATTTTATTATTTTAAAAATTAATCTCATTTTATAAAATATATATTTTAAATGATTCAATAAATAAATTTTAATATAAATGAAAAAATTGTGATAAAATAGTTTTCTTTGAAGAATATAATTTTTATGAAAACATTTTTCTTTACATTGATATAATTCTTATTATATTTTTAACAAATAGTTACATGTTTAATTTAATTTATAGATTTTTAGACCAATCAATTTTTATAATTTAGTTATTATTATTCACACTCAACAATTTAATGGGGATTTTTTAATGGTATACTATATTATAGTCTATTTAGGCTTGATGATACATGTTCCTCAAGATATAGAAGTGATAATTTATTTTAAATTAATATATCATAAAAACTAGGAGTGTTACATTATTTTCTAATTCTAGTGTTTCATTTCATGTGTTGTATTGAACATAATTTATTTTTTTTAAAAAAATCACAATTTTATAATTACACATGTAATCATTGAATTGTATATTAAATAAAGATATAGTGTACCACAATGAAAATAAATTTCATTATGAATCCCCTTTACTAGATTTAAACCCAACACAAACATAAATTATATTCATAAATAATAAAATTATTTTAATTATTTAAACTCATAATAATTTCTTAAAATATTATTATTTCTTTTATTATATGTATTACCTTGTAATATTTTTTTACATAATCAATTATGTTCACTCGATAGTTTTTGACGATATTTTGTGCATATGTCCAAAATGAATATAGTAAGTATACTATATTAAATTAATTTATTGTTCCATCATATAAAAAAAATGAAAATATAATTATTTTTATATGTCAATTATAATTTTATAACTGACTATGTTATAAATATATGAAAAATTAACTAAGTTACAATTATGGAGATAGTAAGATGTACATATGCCTAATTAATGTTTCCATTTTTCAAAAAACATGATTTAAATTTGGAAATTATAATATTTTAATTAAATAATTATATTTATATCTTAAATAATATATTATTTCTTTAAATTCAATTATATATACCATACATGTGATGAGGTGATGAAAAATCAAACATATAACTTTTTCAATATGGTAGTCCACACATATAAATGATTGATGTTTTCATTGATATGTTATTGGAAATGTAATAAAATGTATGACATGTTAATTTTACATATTTATATATATTTCATTAATATCATATATATACATTTAATATTTCATCATAAATTTCCATGAGATTTAATTATGAAAATGTATTTTTTCAGTTTGTGAGGATGTTGTCCATTGTACATATGAATAATGTTTTCATATCCTATTTGATGGAAGAGGAGATGGATGATGATTATTCCATTTAGAAAAAATGAATATATGTTATTTAATAATGTCATTATATTAGTATTATTGAATAAAATTTTAATTACTTGGAATAAGATAGAAAATAAAACACTCAGTTAAGAACTATACCTCTTCTTCAAATAATATCTTCATGTATACACCAAAATATTTAAAGTCGTAGTTTTATAATAAAAATGACTCTAGAATGTTTATATGGTTTTAAGGTAGTTATTTGGTATGTTAATTTCCAAAACAATGTATATTTATGTGTGGAGACTAGTTGATATGGGGTTACCCTTTATAAGTGAGATGGAGTTGTGTTTTTAAAAACTCATTAAACTATTAAATATTGGGATATCAATATCAATCCATGTGCATAAAGAATTAATAAAAAAATGATTTTAGGGAATATAAGGTCATTAAGATCCTCTATAGATAATAAAAAACATTTTTTAAAAATGATATTCCATTAACCTATAAGGTTACTCAACTGAATAATTTTTTTTATTAAACATAGTAACCTAGGAAATTTATCATTTATGACTAAAACTAAAATAAAAATTATTATATAATATGTACCCAATGATCATAAATATTTAATATTTTCATCAAATAAAAACCATATGTTTTTGTAAAATTATTTTTAACCCATCGACATATAAAAAGAGAACCCTTTTAAACATTTATTGTTGCATTAATCTTTTTATCTGGTAGCAGCCCTGGAAATGTTCTGTAACATAAAAAAAATCCCATAAATGGGAAATAATTGATATTATAAACTATTTTCCATTAAATTTTTTTAATATTACTTTTTATTACTTCTAAATCATTTAATAAAACAATAGTAATTATATAATATCATTATTGTCTTATTTGAAAGTATTCATTAAAATTGATTTTAAAAACATCAACATAATGATGGTATTATATTCTATTACATTAACACATCTATAAAATGAAATAATTATGACAAAAAAATATGGAACAATATAATTAATTCCAATTGTATATCTTATAATAATTTTATAATAACTTATTTTATTATCATTTTAATTTAATTATTACAATGTCGGTTTTGTATAAAAATTTAATAAATATATTTAATTAATACAAATAATAATTTAAATAAAATGATTAAAAAAATTATTTACGCTTAAAATTAATATTTATATGCCAAAGTTCCTCATTTTTATTACAATTTGAAAATGTAATATATTTTAAATGTGAAAGAGTTTCATTTTGTCGTTTCTATTAAATATATTATAAAAATTAAATATTTGTTTCCATAAGGCTAAAAAATGAGAAATTTAAATATCTATGATGATTTAGCATTTATAAATGATCAATAAAAATAAATTATGTTATTCTAATTCATTGTAGCCTTTATTTTTTTTAGTTAGAACTCTATTAAATGTATTTTACACTTAACTATAGTAACTGATTGTTATTTTTTTATTAGCCATTATGATGAATAATTAAGTTAACCATAATAGATAATATTAATTTTCTCAGTTATATTTTTGTAATTATTTTATCAAATTTATTTGTCATTTGTTTCTTATGTGAATTTAAAAATAAACAAACAAAATGTGTCGAAAAATAGTTTTTTAAGAATTGTATTTCTCAATAATAAGATGTTCTTAAAATAATTATATGACTAATGATTATCATAATATGAATTTAATATAATGTATTTATAAATTTAATTATTAATTATTAATTATTAATTATGATTGTAGTTAATTAATCCTGAAGGATATTATGAATTTTAAAATAGAATTCAATAGATTGTAGTATTTTCCACTATTAATAGAAAAACTATACTTCTTAGAAATGTATTCAAATTTGTTTTTCTAATTATAATTTTCAAATTATAAATAATAAATTGATTTATTTTTTATCAAATATTTTTTTATTCATATAGAAATAAATAATTATATTATTTCCTCGCAAAATGAATAAGAATTTATTTTTTTAGATATACTATTTTAAAGAATAAAATTACTTTACAAAAAATTGTGCATTAATTTTCTATGAATTTATCGAAAATTTTATTGATTATAGGAATTAGATATATCTTTTATAAATAATTTAGTCATATTTATGCCTTCTTATTTAGATATTAGGTTATTATAGTCATATTTATAAAAATGTATTCCACAGGTTGTTTAAGATTAATGTGGTCTTCATATACATTATCAAATACAATGTTACTTTTATTAAATCTTATGGTGTTACAATGATTTCAAAAAATTATATCCTCTCTTTGTTAAAATCATAGAGATAAGGATCAAAGTGTATTTCTATAATAAATTCAGGTTCATTGTTCATATAAATATATTAGTAAATATGAAACACTTATATTTGAATTCTCAAGGAAAAATTAATCAAATTATCAATGAATATAATTGGAAGAACTACTTTGTAAATATGGAATCCAAACACAATAAAACTTATTTGCATCACTTTTGATAGAAATTTTAATATTTGGGATTGATGAACCTATAGGATGTGAGAATATTTTCTAGATTTACTATCTACCATCAACCATACATGATCCAGTAAATATCAAGGATATCTTATCCTATATAAATAATGAATGAAATTTAGATGAAATATGATAGTATATAAAGAGAATAATATATAATAATAGTATAGTTGATTTGATCTCAACTAAGATATAATAATAGAAGAGGTAGAGATGTCAAATTTTCCTTTAGATATCTCAATAATGCCAAAGGGTTTGATTTTCTCTAAATGGGATGAGTTTGTAGTTATAGATTTGCTGGTGGGGAGGGGTATTTATACATTAATAAAAAATTATAAAGTTAAAATACTGTGAAAAAGTTCTTTGGTTATTACACTAGGTTATTAATAATCATGTTTAAATACTAGGATACTGGATACATCTAATCACATTTGATGCACAATATGGAAAACTATGAACTGACAATGCACCTCCCTCAGAACATTTGGACAAGAGTTTATGGTTTGGAAATAATATTTTGTAATCCATGAACAAACGACAAAACAATATATTGAACTCAATTAAAAGGGGTTGAATTTCTTGTATACGGTTGTTTGATAGAAACTAACTGTCTTCCAAATGTTTACATTCCCCAAAACATTCAAAATTATTCAAATGTATCCAAATAAAACTATAATCAATATCACCAAAAAGTATTTTCAACATAAAGGGAAAAAGGTAATTGAATTATAATATTTGGATGTGAAAATTCACTCTACTGTATCTCATTAAATTACTAAAAATTTCAAATAAAAAATATCAAAATTGGTAACACAAAAAAGAACACTCACACTCTACTCAAGAGGTGGACTGTCCATGAAAAAAATAAGACTCATCAGAAAATATTACAATAATTAAAAATCAAATACAAAAACCATATCTTCAAATGAAACACTAAGTTCATCTCATTGTTAGAAGAAATAAATATTTTTGAGACCTAACATAGGATACTCAACAATTTTAAGATTCACTTAAATGGTATAACATGAGAAAAACATGTATGTTAAACCAAACATAAAGATATCAATTAAATTACATAGGTAATCACCTAGTTTCTCATACTAAAAACCATAAAGCAATGGTACAATTTTTTTTCTCAAATCTTCAAAAAGAAAAAATTCCCACGTAGTCCATTTATGATCATATGTCTATAAGAAATGAGTATAATTGATAAATATTTCTACCATGGAATTTTGATTGATGGTCACATAATAATTTCAATAGTGATCTTCGTCCCTCGAAGAGTTCATCAAACTAAATTGTATCACCTCCATGTTCATTGTCCATCAAGAATCCATATATTTGTAGTTACCTAAATATAACCCCATGGCATATCCATGTCAATCCAAAATTAACTAAAAAATGATAGTGTCAAAACATGGTGTAACATCATATTAAAAAGGGATACAACCCAACACATCAACATCAATATATAACTATAAAGGTGAAAATGTGATGATTGAAAAAAACAATATCCAATAAAAACATTATAAAAAATTGATAATAAGGAGAAACCCATGAATATATTAAATGAGAGGGATTTAAAAAGAATAATATCCCAAAAAATCTAGAGATTCAATGTACAAGAATCCATTATATTCACTTGAGAAAAAAATACATCAATGGTTCTAAAATACATTGATAAAAAATTGTAAAATATTTCACATGATCAAACCCATAAAGAAAATAAATAGATAATTGGTAAATGATACAATCATCATCATAAAAACTACTTGTTATTAGAGATTCTGAAAAATCCACAAGTGATCCCTAGAAAAATATGATAAGAAGTAACTAATGAATTACTAAAAGAAAACCGAATCAGTTTATAAACTAATATCAGTTACAACAAGATGGATCCACATCGAACACAACTAGTAACTCATCCAATATATGAAATGCTTCACTCTAAGGAAAATAGCTGGATCCTTATTGTCTGGAAGCATATACTACCCAAGAGCAGATGATAAATGACTAATACATCTCTTTTTGGAAGGTCAATTTACAGAACCTATTAAGGTGACCTAAATGACCACAATGTATATGATATATTACAAAATTCAGATATGACATATTATAAAGACCAATATCCCCACATTGGATAAATAAAAATGACTCCTTTTTTCCTTTAGAATGTTTTTTCTGCTCCAAAAAAATTCTAAAATATAGTAGATATTAAATATTGTCCTAAGACACTCATGATTGAGTAATTCATTTCATTTATTTTAATATCTCAAATTTTATTTAGCTAAAAAGTACCAATCAAGAATCATCATATAAGAGAATTAATAGGTCTATGAGATGTAAATTACATAGTCAAGGTGAATAATTGTTCTCTAATAGATATCCTTACGGGTGTTTTTAACAAAAAGTTATGGTATGAAAATAAGAGAAATTATAATTTCGTGGAATATTCTGCAAATGATAGCTCAACATCATTGAAACCCAAGACGTCAAAAACATTCTTCATCTACACATCCATAGGATAATTCTACTAAATTATGGTTAACAAAAATAATTCCCAATACATTATATTAAACTTATAGGAGAGAATCACGACTTCCTACCACTATTTTTTAGTTCCCTAAAATAGGGAATTAATAAACATAAACTTTGGAGTATCAAAATTTTCCAGGAAATCAAGTATCTCTTAAACTTATTCAATAAACATCACTACATTAGGAGAACCTATATAACCTCAGTAAGTTGGTGAACCGAAATCCAAAAATCCCTTGGTGGGATCTAAATGATGGAAATTATCTATCACCACCACTCAATTCATATTCTGGGTAGAGTATTCAACTAGATATGCCACCTTTAAAAAACAATAAGGACTACCATGAAGATAGGACCAATAAAAAAATTTATTATTTCATAAAATATATTCTATTATATATTTATAGATATTTAAAAACATAGTCTCATCAACTCAGTAAATAAAAAATATATAATTTAAAAAATAAAACTTCCCAAATGATATAAAACAATCCAGAAGACAATTTTATCAAATTGTCATTGTTTTCAGAGAACATAATATATAAAAATTTATACTACACTATATTTTTACAAAAATTTTAAATCATGATATTAATCATTTTCATATAATAAATTAATTATTGAAACATTCTATTAGAATATCACAAAAGAGTAATTGAAAACCATTTTTCCAACTAAAAATTTCCCAAAACACGATTTTTGGTAATTGAAAAAAAAATCAATAAATAACCAAAAAATATTTTGATGTTCAATTTTTATTCACAAAGTATTTAAATAAAAAACTAATGGGTTAAGGATAAAATTAATAATAATGTGTGTATAATAGACCGCACACAAAATAACTATTGAAAAATAGGATCCCTCCAAACTAATATCACTCAAGTGAAGTATTTCTTGGAAACCAATATTAGGGGATCCATGGTTAGGTTAGATAAGAAATATATATAGATTGGATTCATGGGTTGTTAATCTATGAAAAATCATTACAACAGTTCATATATTTACTTCCAGAGTATCCACATTTATTCTTAATGGTTTACCTATAACAACCATGCTTTTTATTACACACCTAAAAATGATTTATCACATAAGATATTCAAATTATACAACATATAATATTGATAGTTCTAGTCTTTTTTGGGGTTAGTAACATTACATAATGACATAAAGAATGAATCAAAACATCTATATTGAAAAATTCATTTACATGACCTCTACACTCCCTCATACTTATCATTGCATGGGATAACCAGAGTACACTCATAAGAAAAGGGTGATCTATAATGACTAGTAACAGATTAAAAAAGTAATAACATGAAAAATACAATATTTGTTTGTAAATAAGAATATAAATGGATAATAAGATAAACATGACCACAATTTCAATATATAGCATGATTATCTAAACATTGAAATTTGGCAACGACACTTAACTTGATATTAACATGAGACAAGCCTCATTTCACATGGATCATGAGTAAACACTCATTGTACTTGACTTTTCATGAGTAAATCCTCATTTAACTTTATTTATAGTAATACTAATATTTACCCAATGCATTAGAGTGCTATCAAGGAGCACCCTTAATCATTTCATTATATGCATAAGTGTGCCACATTGATCATATAACATGGATTAAAAAAACATAATTACTTATTCCAACATAATGTAATGTGGAATTTAAACATTATACTCTATAATAAATATGTAAATGTTCATAATGGTGAATTCCCTTGATAAAGAAATGGGCATGGTATTCACTACACAATGACTTTGTCTTGGAAAATCGTGTTGCAATTTCGGCAGCATTATGACGTGAAATAAGAATTCATAAAAATGGTTGAGGAGAGAGAAAGGGGTGTATCATCACATGTACATAAAATAGATATAATGGTGTTAATATAGATAGATCTCCCAAAATATTTAATTGAATTTAGTTTCATAATAAAAAATAATTTCTTAATTGTAAACGAGGAGAGATAAATTCGTTATGAAATTTCATCATGTTAATGGTTGTACATGGGAGTCATTAATGAGAGAGAAAGTGATATATCATCATTAAATAATAAGGAAAAAATTATTTTTTATGTGATAAATCATACCCTAGAATTTTTAATTACATTTAAATTGGTATAACAACACAAAAAAAATGGGAATGGAAGAAATCCCTTACATGGAAGTGTGATCCCAGTGGTTTTGGAGAGGCTTGAGAGAAGCATAATGGTTGATCAGGGTTCTATGGGATGATTCTATAGAGTGGATGGTAGAGTATGGTCAATCCCAAAAGGAATTGAGTGAAGATGATGTGGGAGATTGGGTTGGTTTATATAACAAGATGGTGGGAGGTCAATTGATTATTATTCAGTTTTTTGACACTACACATTAAACTAATCAAAATCACCATCAAACCATGGTTTGTCTAATTATTTTTTGTCAATGGGAAGTGAAATGTATTATTTTATATGGCCAATGGCTGAACTTATTAAAATATTTGTCTTTCTTAAATGGAGGTCATTCACACTCTCAAGGAAATCATTTTAAAAAGATAAAACGTTTTATATTCCATGGTGGGTCCACTAAAGAGTTCTAAAAATAAATCGGACAAAAATAATATAACATTATTTTTATGGTAAAACATATATTTTCTGAACATCCCATTTTTACTATTTTATTACAAAACTTGTGCCCCGTTATAATGTCATAAAACTCATTATATATTTAAACGGTATTCAATTGTTACCCAAAAATTCGACTGTCACAAAACAATTATGAAAATGTCAATATTGGATAATAACCATGTCATTATTCAAAAAATAATATTCATTTTATTGAAATACATTATTAAATATGTGTGTTTTTTATTTTAAATAAATTGACATTTATCGAAAATTCAAGGGTTAGGCCAAAAACAGCTTTCAAACCATAAGAAAAATCACAATTGTAATCATGAAAATTATACAATAATTTATATTTAATAAAAATAAATTTAGTAATAATATTTTATAAAAATATTATTTAATTAAAAATCAAATAATTCATCAAAATATATTCTTTATTTAATATTAATGAAAAATCTATTTGTGCTTTAAAAACAATTCACAGAGTAACAATAATAAAATCAATGTATATATTCTCTGTACAAAATAATGTGAATAATATTTTTTCTAGGGTCTTGTAACATAACTTCTTATAACACCCTCATAGAATTGAAGGGTTAGGCATGTGATAGTGATAGACTCTTGGGGTGGCTTGAATAATATCACTCGGGTGGTAATCTCTATCAACTTCCACTTCTCCCATAAGAAGTTCTGTTCTAGATTAACGTGTTGAAGCTCGGCTTGGGATTGTTCAAGAGTGAATCCCAGTGATTCCACCTCCTTTCCAAGATCTGATAAATGGGACTTGTATGGAGTAATTCTATTATATGAGGCCATTAATTCCTTTGGCTGAAAAAATTGGATTTGTTAAATCCCTATATTTATTCTATTCATGTGATCACTATTTAACGACAATATTAGCAACAGTCAAAATTATTTATGATATATTAAAATCAAAAAACCTAAAACTAAGGAATTAAATATTTCATATAACCATTTTACATAATAAGACATTTAATTAGATAAATGGGAATTTTCATTGATAATTTTTTGGGTTGTTACAATCTCCCAAATTAGAAATTTCTCCAAAATTTACTTTTCCCACACAAAAAGAGATGTGGTTAACTCTTCTTTATTACTTCCTATGATTCCCATGTTTCTTCTTTAATGTTTTGGTTTCTCCACCACACTTTCACAAGTGGAATTGTCTTATTTCGTAGAACTCTTTCACTTAAATCAATGATCATTGCCAGATTCTCTTCATAAGAGAGGTAATTCTCAAATATTACCACATTTAGATTAACTACATGTGATGGGTTAGTTATGTACTTCCTTACAAGTGATACATGGAATACATAATGTGTTTGAGATTGGTTCAATGTGAGTACTAGTTGATAGGTTGCTTATCCAATGTAATCAAGGATCTCAAAAAAGGTAATGTACCTTAGATGAATCATTCCCATCTTCCCAAATCTCATAACTCTCTACCACAGTGATATGCGAAGGAATACCATGACTCAAACATCAAACTCTATGTCTCATGGATGATTAACATAATATCTCATTTTTTGACTCTGAGCTACATTAATGTGTGGTTGTATGGTCTTATCCTTCACTAACATTTCTGCTACCATTTTAGAACATAAGTGTTTCTATCCTCAACTTCATCCCAACATGATGGTGTTGTGCACCTTTTCCCATACCGGGAAGGAGAAATTTGGAATCTTGAGTTGAAATTGTTATTGTAAGAGAATTCAACCATAGTAATATATTTTTCATATCCTAGTTTCAAGTGCATAGAGGATTCTGTCAACATGTCCTCATGTGTTTGGATATTCCACTCAGATTGGTCATCTATTTGAAGATGATAAGACATATTGAAGTTCAGCTCTGTATTTAGATCATGTTAGAGACTCTCCCAGAACATAGAGGTGAATCTTGGATATAAATATGATATAATAGATAGTGGTAATCCATGCATCCTTAAAACTTTTTTAATATATATCTTTGTCATTTGATCCAATGATAAATGTAACATCCCAAGTAAGTATTGAATAATAGATATTTTTATCTATGTCTATTAATGATTAAGATAGTGTTTTAGAGGCTTAAAATGGAAATAAATCCAATCTTAAGCATGGAATACACTAATATTCTTAAAAGATTGTTTTATTACCTTATGATGAAAAACCCTTTTTAAATATATCTTTTGACAATTGTATAATCTATGTTTGTCAAAATAAACTTATTACTTATGATTGGGACATCAAAATTTACCTTGTGTGAATTTTTGGTATTTTTCTAACAATGTTCATTTTTTAATGAATAGTGAAAAATACTGCATTTTACATCAAAACTGCATTTTAATATAATTTATTTATATTATTAGATTATGTTTTGAATTGGTTTTGAAGTGAAATTAGAATATATTTTTACCATTTTATCCAATGGTGGTCATTGGAATCAATTTCACTTTGAAATTGGACTTAAACTAGTGTCAATCTTTTGATTCTTATTGTTTCATAAAAACACGCTATTTGCTCTGACAGCGGGAATTAATTATTAAATTAATTAATGTGACTTATATTTTTTTGAATTTTGTAAAATAGAATTCATTTTTGAATTCGGAATATCAAATATAGCTTAGGGTGAATTTTTGGTAATTTTCTGAATAACTTCAATTTTTGATGAATAGTGAAACCACTAAGTGATAATCAAGCAAACTGATTTTTCAGTTAAATTAAAGTTTACCACTAATGTGTATTGAATTTTGAAAATCCGACATACATGGTTGTCATTAGTATGTAAAATGTGGTTCAATGAGATTATAATAATTTTTTGGTGAATAGTAACTTATTAAGTTCTTAATCATGATTAGTGGTAATTAGGGTAGTTTAAGGTATAAATAATACTTTAATAAAATGAAATGACCTAGACACATGTCCCAACCTCATTGGTTGTGTCATGGACGACCATGACATGACATGGGTCAACTTGGAGACCCCATGGATCCACTTTTGTTGGGAAATGACATAAATTACGTTTTATTTAATGATAAAGTGAAAATGACACAAACATAATATGTTTTATGAAAACAATTTTTAAGTGGGGTTATACAAGTCCAAATTTTGATTATAAATAGTCATTGGAAAGATAAAAAGATTTCCTATATCATAGTATTTGTTTTATAATTTTTAGACATTGAATAAATTTAATTATTTATGACATAATAATGATGCAGCGAGGACATCATTATTTGACGATTTAAATAAAATGGAAAGATAATGAAAAATCTAAAACCTACACATGGCCAAAACCAATTGGATGAGTGGATTTAGAAACCTTATCACCTTATCCACGAATTATATCAATGTGGGACCTTTTAAAACCGAAACACATTTTCAAATAAAGTAATATTTCTTTACTTTCCAAAAGTGCCCCTCCTCTCCTCTTATAAAAGGCCCCCACCTCTACCTCATTTCACACAATCCTCAAGCCTTTGGATCGGCCAACCCCTGCCCATTTACTCTCTCCACATCCCTCTCCTCAACCTAGAGGATTCCCTTTGGGCAGAATCCTTTTAAAGGAAGCCTTTAGGCTCAAATCAAAAGGAGTTACACTTTTAAAGGTAATTCTTTCTCTCATGTTCATTTGTTTTATTTTGCTTCTCCAACCCCCTAAACTCTTTTTATTTAATTATTTTGTAACAACACCAGTATATTAAATATACTAGGATGTTGTTATAATATTTATTTGAGCTACACTCTCACACAACTACATCAAATGGTTAAATAACATACGGTTTCCGTGGATGGTGAAATTCTGCCTCCCGAAACGATGATTGTTCAATAATCATTTAACACCTCCAAAGGTGGCCATTATGATGTCACTATTTTTATATATGATATATTATATGTTTATGTTTTCCTTAAGATTATGTTTTTTTCATTTTGGTCATACCTTTATGGTTTCCATTATGGGTAGACACGATATCTTCATTTTAGGAAGTGCGGACTACCGCCCCCTAAAAGTGATTTGATTCGTTAATACCATATGTGGGATGTGTAAAGGATAAAGTTAATAATATTATATATGTTATTATACTGGAATTATAATATACTCTTATATCATTATGATTCCATTCCAGAAAATATGAAATAGAAATGGAAGTAAAGTTCATGCGTACGTACGGCTTACCGTCTCCATGAACGGTGCATTTCGTTTCTTACCTCTAAATGTGATGTAAAATTATAAATACATGTATATGCTGAATATATATGATATATATATTATCCAAAACATTAATATCATTCTGGATATAATGAAACATTGACCAAATTAACAATATGTAAGTGTAAGAGGTCTATTTTTTGACTTAAGAACCAAATACCGACAAAATGACATTATTAACTTAAATGAGTACATGATGCTCATAACATGGTATAAAAGGAATAATGAACATGAAAAAGGTTCATAATCAAGTAAAGATTAACTCAAGATTATTATTCAGGACATTAAAGAACGATCGAGTCAAGTCAGATACGAGGTATGGGACTTCGTCTCAATCTCCTTTCGTTGAGGCATATTTTATTTTATACACAACTTTCTTTTATACGATGTATAAACCCCTTTGACTTTTACGTTTATTCAAAAGGAATCTTTTTTATACGAAGCGTTTACTAAATGACAAAAGGGAACGTTTTTGTCGTACGTATGCGGCGACAACGACTTCTCCGCCGTCATGACCGTTATTTGAGTTTCGGCTTCCTCTACAAGCCATACCTTCTTTTTAAAAGAAAAATAAATACCATGTTTTACTTTTCTTTTATTTTGTTATTGAAAATGGTTTTCATAATATTTTTATATCAATTTGTGGTATTGATATCTTGTGATTGAATGGTGGAAATGTTATGTTTCCTTTATGCATGTTTTATGTGATACGTTTATGTTGAGATTCTTGGGCATTATTATGAAGATGAGTGGTTCCGGGATAGACTAAGGGTGGGTGAGCCCGTTATAGCTCTCAAATGCATTGGGTAACGTGAAGGAGTGAAACGTTAATGTTTCTCCGAAGAGTTTTTAGGGAATATACTGTGATGGGTATTCTAAACGTAACCAAGAGGGTTACTCCCTACGTAAGAATGTTATGAATTCATAAATTTACCTTTATGTCTTATGATTTATATGATTTATTCATGATTTTATGAGGTATGCTAAAGTTCCTATGTTTTATGGGTAAAGTATGATTTCATTCTTATATATATATAAACTCATGTTTCCTTTCTGTTTTTTTTATAACCCATACTGAGTTTTTATACTCATCCCAAGTTTTTGAAATGTTTTTCACAGGTCAAGGGAAAGGTACATGATAAGATGATAGAGTCAAGGATGTGTCAAGAAATAATCCATGTTTTATTTTAAATGTGTTTCCATTGATGGGAATGAAGAATACTATATTTATGTAACCAATTTGTTTATATGTGGAATGTAATGCATGTTTTATGATCTAATTCTCTAAAACTCTAAACCCGAAAAGATCCTCAATGTGTAATCTTGTAATAACTCAAGATTAAGTAAGGTTTAAGGCTGGGGCCTTATAGTTGGTATCAGAGGTCGGTTTAGATAACTTTAGGAGTTATAATTATATTAAATGATTATCCAAAAATATTTTTTTTGAAATGATATAGCATTTACGGATTACCGTGTTGCTTCATCTAAGACATGTTTGTTCAGAATGGTTTTCCGCAGAGGAAACAGAGAAGCAGTGCTAGGAAGGCATACAGAAGGAAATAACCTTCCGAATCAGCATCCAGAAATGGTCGGAATTGGAACTGAATAGTTTGTGGCAGTAATGGTGCAGTTGACTCAAGCGATAAATGGTGGTGGTATCCATGCACGAGATCAGGCAGATCAACCGCAGAGGAACATGTCAGTGGTGGAACATTTCATGAGGCAACATCCCCCATCATTCATAGGATCATCTGACCCTGTGCTAGCTGAAGGGTGGATTAAAGCACTGGAGAAGATTTTTGATGTCATGGGGTGTTCAGACAATCAAAAGGTTAGTCTTGCTATTTACCGTTCGGTGGGTGAAGCAGATCAGTGGTGGTCTATGGTTAAAAATATCAGGGACGCCGATGAGATTGATGCTCTTGACTGGGATGAATTCAAAGGTATGTTTCTTGAGAAGTATTTTCCTAAGGATGTTCGACTTAGGATGGAAAAGAAATTCTTGGAATTGAGGCAAGAGGAAGACTCAGTGGCTGCCTATGAAGAAAGGTTCACTCGATTGGCAAGGTATGCTCCATATTTTATCCGGGACCTTGATAGTAAAATCAATCATTTTGACTCAGGATTAAAGCCAAAGTATCGAAGGGCATTAGCTTCTCGTGAGTTTAAAAGTTATGAAAAGCTTGTTCGATGTGCTGAGAATGTGGAAATGGAGTTTGCCGATGACCAGGTTTTCTATAACAACCAGCAGAAGAAGAGACCGAGGTGGCAGGAGAAAGGTAAGAATTCGTCAAAAAAGTCGGATGGTAAGAAAACTATGTTTCTAGTTTGTGATAAATGTGGTAAAAGGCATGCTGGGGAATGTCTTCTGAATTCTGGGAAGTGCTACCGATGTGGTAAGATGGGACATAAGGCTCGTGATTGCACTGAAAAGGATCAAGGTGAAGGTAAGAACAAATTTGATTTACAGTTAGTGAAATGTTATAAGTGCAATGAGATGGGTCACTATGCAAACGAGTGTCCGACAAAGAGATTGAGTGATGGGAAGCAGTTAGACTACAAGTAGAAAGGGGTGGTGAAATCCTTTGCAACTGCTTCAGCAGATGTCGGGCCATCAAATGAAGTTGTATCAGGTACTTTGTTTGTTTTTTCAGATTATGCCAGTGTGTTGTTTGATTCGGGGTCTACACATTCTTTCATCTCTGAAACCTTTTCTAGTAAAATGGGAATACCATCTCAAGAAATGACTCCTGAACTTTTGGTAAAAACACCTGGGGGAAGTGTCGAGTCAAAAAGAATTTATAAGAATCTTCCTATCCTTATCTGTGGAAAGAACCTACTTGCAAACCTTATTGTTCTACCTCTAGTATAATTTGATGTTATCCTGGGTATGGATTGGGTTTCTATTTACCATGCTAATATTGACTGTAGAGCTAAAGAAGTATCTTTTCAGAAATACTTTCAGTTTGTTTACAAGAATGAACCCTTACTTTTGATAACATATCAAGAGGCCGGGAAACTTGTAAAAGATGGAAATGAATGCTACCTTGCACACGTCATTGAAAATAAAGGAACTATTCATATTAATGATGTGCCAGTGGTAAATGAGTATCCTGATGTTTTTCCTGATGAGTTGCCTGGAATAATACCAGATCGGGAAGTTGAGTTTACTGTTGACTTAGTTCCTGATGCTAAGCCAATTTCAAAACCCCCTTATCGAATGGCACAAATTGAACTTTTAGAGTTGAAGGAGCAATTACATGATTTATTAGAGAAAGGTTTCATTAGACCTAGCACATCACCATGGGGTGCTCCTGTTTTATTTGTTAAAAAGAAATATGGTTCTATGAGACTTTGCATTGATTATAGAGCCTTGAATAATATCACTGTTAAGAACAAATATCCTTTTCCTCATATCGATGATTTGTTTGATTAGCTCCAGGGAGCTCAGTTTTTTTCAAAGATTGACCTGAGATCGGGGTACCATCAGCTGAAGGTAAAGGAGGCAGATATTCCGAAGACCGCGTTCCATATGAGATATGGCCATTATGAATTTGTAGTAATGCCTTTTGGGCTAACCAATGCACCTGCTGTATTCATGGACTTAATGAATAGAATTTTCCATGAGTTCTTGGATAAGTTTGTGGTGGTTTTCATTGATGATATTTTGGTGTTTTCTAAAAGTAAAGAAGAGCATGAAAGACATTTAAGGGTTATCATGCAAACCTTAAAAGAAAAGAAACTGTATGGGAAATTCAGCAAGTGTGAGTTTTGGTTGCAACAAATTTCTTTCCTTGGTCACATTGTTTCTAAAGATGGAATAACTGTTGATCCTGCAAAAACAAAAGTTGTGGAATAATGGCCAAGACCCACAAATGTAACCGATATTCGTAGCTTCCATGGTTTGGTAGGCTACTACCGAAGGTTTGTTAGTAATTTTTCACGGTTATCTAGTCTAATGACTAAGCTAACTTGGAAGGGTGTTAAGTTTATCTGGACAAAAGAATGTGATGATTGTTTTCAGGAATTGAAAAGAAGATTGGTGAATGCTCCAGTTTTTGCACTACCTTCCAGGAATGGTGAGTTTGTTATATACAGTGATGCTTCATTGAAAGGACTTGGTTGCGTCCTAATGCAGAATGATCAGGTAATTGCTTATGCTTCACGACAGTTGAAAACTCATGAGGTAAATTACCCTACACATGATTTGGAATTAGATGCTGTTGTTTTTGCTTTAAAAATTTGGAGGCATCATTTGTATGGAGTAAAGTGTGAAATATATACCGATCACAAAAGTTTAAAGTATATATTCACTCAGAAAGAGTTAAACATGATACAAAGGAGATGGCTGGAATTAATCAAGGATTATGATTGTACAATTCATTACCATCCGGGAAAAGCTAATAAAGTTGCTGATGCTTTGAGTCGAAAAAGTAATGCTTCATTAACAATGTTGCGTTTGGAACGTGATCCTTTGGTTAAGGATTTGATGAACATTGGCATAGAAGTTGTTGGTGCAGGAAGTCCTTCTGTTGTCTTTCAGGTATCAGTGAGATCTTCTCTATCAGATAGAATCAAGCAAGCACAGAAGCAAGACAGTGAGTTGCAGAAAAAGGTAGAGCTGGTTCAGAAAGGTAAGTTGCCTGAATTCAACATTGATAATGATTGTGTTTTGAGATTTGGGAAGATATTGTGTGTGCCTTTTGATTCACAGTTGAAGAGAGAGTTGTTATGTGAAGCTCATAGTTCTCCGTTTTCAGTACATCCGGGCAGTACTAAGATGTATAGAGATCTGCGGGAGTATTACTGGTGGGATGGAATGAAAAGAGATATTGCTGATTTTACTGTGAAGTGTTTGACATGTCAACAGGTTAAAGCAGAGCGGCAGTTACCGAAAGGGATGCTTCAGCCTTTACCAGTGCCAGAGTGGAAATGGGAGAATATATCCATGGACTTTGTTGTTGGATTACCGAAGACATCTCGAGGTAATAATGCAATCTGGGTTATTGTTGATCTCTTGACCAAATCTGCTCATTTCCTTGCTATACGAGATACTTTCTCTCGTGATCAACTTTCCCGTCTGTATCTTAAAGAGATAGTCAGGTTACATGGAGTTCCTCTCTCCATTGTATCGGATCGTGATCCCAGGTTTACTTCTAACTTTTGGAAAGGCCTTCAGAAGTCGTTGGGTACTGAATTAAATTTTAGTACATCTTTTCATCCTCAATCATATGGGCAGTCAGAACGAACAATTCAGACATTGGAGGATATGCTACGAGCTTGTTCTATGGATTATCAGGGAAGTTGGGACCAACATCTTTCTTTGGTTGAGTTTTAATATAATATCAGTTTTCATTCCAGTATACAGATGGCACCATTTCAGGCATTGTATGGGAAGCGGTGTCGAACTCCAGCTTTATGGGATGAAGTGGGTGAAATGAAGTTGATGGGACCAGAATTGGTAGAAGAGATGGCAGAAAAAGTTCAGCTGATTCAGAAACACATGAGAACAGCTCAGAGCAGGCAGAAGAGTTATGCGGATAACCGGAGGAAGGATCTATCTTTCGAGGTAGGTGATCATGTTTTTCTCAAGGTTTCTCCTTGGAAAAGCATGATGAGATTTGGTAAGAAAAGAAAGTTGAGTCCAAGGTTCGTTGAACCATACGAAATTCTGGAAAGAGTTGGATCAGTTGCATACCGAGTGGCTTTACCTCCGAGTTTTTCTCAAGTACACAATGTTTTTCACGTTTCGATGTTGAGAAAGTACATGCCAGATCCATCTCATGTTTTGAGTCCAGAGGTAGTTCAGCTGGAAGAGAACCTATCTTATGAGGAACAACCGATCCAGATTCTTGACCACAGGGAGCAAGTGTTACGGAATAAGGTGATTCACCAGGTAAAGGTTTTGTGGAAAAACCACATTATTGAAGAGGCAACATGGGAATCTGAAAATGCAATGAGGGATAAGTACCCCCATTTATTCGATAAGTAAATAAATTGCGGGGACGCAATTTTCTAAAGGGGGGAAGGATGTAACATCCCAAGTAAGTAATGAATAATAGATATTTTTATCTATGTCTATTAATGATTAATATAGTGTTTTATAGGCTTAAAATGGAAATAAATCCAATCTTAAGCATGGAATACACTAATATTCTTAAAAGATTGTTTTATTACCTTATGATGAAAAACCATTTTTAAATATATCTTTTGACAATTTTATAAACTATGTTTGTCAAAATAAACTTATTCTTTATGATTGGGACATCAAAATTTACCTTGTGTGAATTTTTGGTATTTTTCTGACAATGTTCATTTTTTAATGAATAGTGAAAAATACTGCATTTTACATCAAAACTGCTTTTTAATCTAATTTATTTGTATTATTAGATTATGTTTTGAATTGTTTTTGAAGTGAAATTAGAATATATTTTTACCATTTTATCCAATGGTGGTCATTGGAATCAATTTCACTTTGAAATTGGACTTAAACTAGTGTCAATCTTTTGATACTTATTGTTTCATAAAAACACGCTATTTTCTCTGACAGGTGGAATTAATTATTAAATTAATTAATGTGACTTATATTTTTTTCAATTTTGTAAAATAGACTTCATTTTTGAATTCGGAATATCAAATATAGCTTAGGGTGAATTTTTTGTAATTTTCTGAAAAACTTCAATTTTTGATGAATAGTGAAACCACTAAGTGATAATCAAGAAAACTGATTTTTCAGTTAAATGAAAGTTTACCACTAATGTGTATTGAATTTTGAAAATCCGACATACATGTTTTTCATTAGTATGTAAAATTTGGTTCAATGAGATTATAATAATTTTTTGGTGAATAGTAACTTATTAAGTTCTTAATCACGATTAGTGGTAATTAGGGTAGTTTAAGGTATAAATAATACTTTAATAAAATGAAATGACCTAGACACATGTCCCAACCTCATTGGTTGGGTCATGGACGACCATGAAATGACATGGGTCAACTTGGATACCCCATGGATCCACTTTTGTTGGGAAATGACATAAATTACTTTTTATTTAATGATAAAGTGAAAATGACACAAACATAATACGTTTTATCAAAACAATTTTTAAGTGGGGTTATAAAAGTCCAAATTTTGATTATAAATAGTCATTGGAAAGATAAAAAGATTTCCTATATCATAGTATTTTTTTTATAATTTTTAGACATTAAATAAATTTAATTATTTATGACATAATAATGATGCAGCGAGGACATCATTATTTGACGATTTAAATAAAATGGAAAGATAATGAAATATCTAAACCCTACACATGGCCAAAACCAATTGGATGAGTGTATTTCGAAACCTTATCAACTTATCCACTAATTATATCAATGTGGGACCTTTTAAAACCGAAACACATTTTCAAATAAAGTAATATTTCTTTACTTTCCAAAAGTGCCCCTCCTCTCCTCTTATAAAAGGCCCCCACCTCTACCTAATTTCACACAATCCTCAAGCCTTTGGATCGGCAAACCCCTTCCCATTTACTCTCTCCACATCCCTCTCCTCAACCTAGAGGATTCTCTTTGGGCAGAATCCTTTCAAAGGACGCCTTTAGGCTCAAATCAAAAGGAGTTACACTTTTAAAGGTAATTCTTTCTCTCATGTTCATTTGTTTTATTTTGCTTCTCCAACCCCCTAAACTCTTTTTATTTAATTCTTTTGTAACAACACCAGTATATTCAATATACTAGGATGTTGTTATAATATTTATTTGAGCTACACTCTCACACAACTACATCAAATGGTTAAATAACATACGGTTTCCGTGGATGGTGAAATTCCACCTCCCGAAACGATGATTGTTCAATACTCATTTAACACCTCCAAAGGTGGCCATTATGATGTCACTATTTTTATATATGATATGTAATATGTTTATGTTTTCCTTAAGCTTCTGTTTTTTCATTTTGGTCATACCTTTATGGTTTCCATTATGGGTAAACACGATATCTTCATTTTAGGAAGTGCGGACTACCGCCCCCTGAAAGTGATTTGATTCGTTAATACCATATGTGGGATGTGTAAAGGATAAAGATAATGATATTATATATGTTATTATACTGGATTTATAATATAATCTTATATAATTATTATTTCATTCAAGAAAATACGAAATAGAAATGGAAGTAGCGTTCATGCGTACGTACGGCTTACCGTCTCCATGAACGGTGCATTTCGTTTCTTACCTCTAAATGTGATGTAAAATTATAAATACATGTATATGCTGAATATATATGATATATATGTTATCCAAAACATTAATATCATTCTGGATATAATGAAACATTGACCAAATTAACAACATGTAAGTGTAAGAGATCTATTTTTTGACTTAAGAACCAAATACCGACAAAATGAACATTATTAACTTAAATGAGTACATGATGTTCATAACATGGTATAAAAGGAATAATGAACTTGAAAAAGGTTCATAAGAAAGTAGAGATTAACTCAAGTTTATTATTCAGGACATTAAAGAACGATCGAGTCAAGTCAGATACGAGGTATGGGACTTCGTCTCAATCTCCTTTCGTTGAGGCATATTTTATTTTATACACAACTTTCTTTTATACAGTGTATAACCCCCTTTGAATTTTACGTTTATTCAAAAGGAATATTTTTTATACGAAGCATTTACTAAATGACAAAAGGGAACGTTTTTGTCATATGTATGCGGCGACAACGACTTCTCCGCCGTCATGACTGTTATTTGAGTTTCGGCTTCCTCTACAAGCCATACCTTCTTTTTAAAAGAAAAATAAATACCATGTTTTACTTTTCTTCTATTTTGTTATTGAAAATGGTTTTCATAATATTTTTATATAAATGTGTGGTATTCATATCTTGTGATTGAATGGTGGAAATGTTATGTTTCCTTTATGCATGTTTTATGTGATACGTTTATGTTGAGATTCTTGGGCATTATTATGAAGACGGGTGGTTCCGTGATAGACTAAGGGTGGGTGAGCCCGTTATAGCTCTCCAATGCATTGGGTAATGTGAAGGAGTGAAACTTTAAGGTTTCTCAGAAGAGTTTTTAGGTAATATACTGTGATGGGTATTCCAAACGTAACCAAGAGGGTTACTCCCTACGTAAGAATGTTATGAATGCCTCAAGTTACCTTTATGACTTATGATTTCTATGATTTATTCATGATTTTATGAGGTATGCAAAAGTGCCTATGTTTTATGGGTAATGTATGATTTCATTCTTATATATATATGAACTCATGTTTCCTTTCCAATTTTTTTTTATAACCCATACTGAGTTTTTATGCTCATCCCAAGTTTTTGAAATGTTTTTCACAGGTCAAGGGAAATGTACATGATAAGATGATAGAGTCAAGTATGTGTCAAGAAATAATCCATGTTTTATTTTAAATGTGTTTCCATTGATGGGAATGAAGAATACTATATTTATGTAACCACTTTGTTTATATGTGGAATGTAATGTAAGTTTTATGATCTAATTCTCTAAAACTCTAAACCCGAAAAGATCCTCAATGTGTAATCTTGTAATAACTCAAGATTAAGTAAGGTTTAAGGCTGGGGACTTATAATAAATTATCTTGAATTTCATTTAAGTACGAATCTATTGTATAATGATCCCTGACAACCCAGATAGCATTGCTTTCATTGGATGTCTTTGAGTTTTTAGTGACAAATCACATGGTGATGTACTCCTGTTTCCATACTTGTATGGGTAATGTTTGCATTATCCCCTTAGAGTTCATCCACTCATCCTCCACTTCATGACATACTAGGAACATTGATGTATACACAAAAATATTTTTCATAATGTTATCCCACCAATAATTCTCTCGTAGATCATGATACAACATTGTTTTTCATGCGTTAATGGATAAATTTTAACTATATGCATCATCTAAACATTCTTTCATAAACTCTATATTTTTGGAAACGTATAATCTTTACCTAAATCTCATAATTCCTTCTTCATTAACATTAAACTATGAGGATTTCCCTTTTCTGGTAGTTTCCACCTTCTTCTGAATTCCCACATCATCCTTTTGAGCATCCATTATCTTTTCCAAAAGTGACAGTTAGGTCATCATTTGTGAAATTATTTATTATTTTCTATTCTTTATGATTCTCAGGTCCATCTTCGTCAAATATAAGAAGATTGGATCCTTTACAATTATTATCAATGATAGAATTGATGGCTCCTTTCTACTTAGATCCTATACAACCTTGTTCACTTTCCTAGGGTTTGTAATAGATTGGGAAGTCATAGTATTTTATCATCTCTATCCATATTCATTGGTGTATATTCAACTCTATCTATGTGAACATATACTTCTATCTTTAGTGATTCATATATATTTCACACTTCTCCCCAAATAAGTAATGTTGTCAAATTTTCAAAGAAAATATTACTGAAAAAAAGTCCAGATAATGTATTGGATAGTTTTTCTCATGAACAGTTAATTTCCTTGAAGCACAGGATATGAATTTTTCATTTCGTATCAATATGAAACTGAAGCCCTTCATTGAAGCATCACTAAATACCCAAAAATTTTCTCCACTTGTATGTAATGTTAGAACGGGAAAAATGTTAAGCCTATTTTTCAACATCTTGATTCTCTCTTTTCATTCATCACTCTAAGATAACATTACAACTATACGTGTTAGCTTGGTAAGATGCTTTGAAAATTGTGAGAAATTTCCCAAAAATCAGCAATAATATCTAGCTAACCCCAATAAGCTATGGGTATCTGTAACTGATATTGTCATTGGTCATCCCAATATTACAGCTGTCTTGGAGTGATCTAAAAATATCCAATTATTTGTGTTGATATGTCCTGAGAATGAGACCTCCTTCAACTAGAACTCACATCTTCTGTAATTTTCATAGAGATTCTCATTTCACAATGTCTCTATTATAGATCATAGATTCTCCTCATGCACCTTTTTAGTTTTGGAGTATATTATAATATCTTCTATAAATACTACTAAAAATTTCTCTAGGTAATCTCTAAAGACTCTATTCATCATGTCCATGAATATTTCTGGAACATTACTGAGTCTGGATGGCATTACTATGAATTCATAGTGCTCGTACCTTATACGAAAATATTTATTTGGGATATAAACCTTTTTCACCTTATCATGTTAATATCCTGACCACTGATCCACCTTAGAGAAGTATTGTGCTCCATGTAGCTGATCTAAAAAGTCATCAATTTGTGGTAAAGAATACAAGTTCATTATATCTATTTTTTTGATATCACAATAATCACTGCAAAGGCGCATTGACCCATCCTTCTTCTTTACGAACTGGATTGGTGCACCCTATGGTGAAGCAATTGGGCGTATAAACCCATTATCTACATTCTCATGTAGTTGTTTCTTTATCAACTCACGCTCCAATGTATCCATTCTATACAGAGTCTTGGGTGTTGTAAATTCATTATGTATAAGATCAATTTAGAATTCAAAATCTCTTATGAAGAAAGACTAGGAAATTCCTCAGGAATCACTTCAGTGAATTCCCTCAGAATAAGAATGTATTCAATGATAGTTTATTCCTTATACTCAATCATCTGATCCATATATGAATTCTCATTGGGAATTAATATCCACTCTTGTTATAATGGTGCTAAATAATATTCAACTTCCTCCGGGTACATGCATATAATCGGGGGTCGATTCTCAATATAGAGAGTGATTTCCCTCTCGTGGAAATTTATGATGGATCTATATAAGGAATGCCAATTAATGCCGAGAATTGCATCAAATTCCATCAGAGGGAGTATGATGAGGTTCTCCAGAATGTTCTATCAACAAATTATGATAGGGGATGAGTTATATTAATGGTATTCAATGATTTTCCCATTTTCCATACTCACTGACATCATTACTTCCCTGATTTGTGGTGGTGTTGGGACTATTCTACTAAACATTTGGGATATAAAAGAATTAGTAGAAGAAAAATAAAAAAGTATGTTTGATAATCATGAATGAATAATAATCAAACATTTCAACACTTCATTTTTGGGGATCACATTGACCTTAGTGACAGAAAAATCCCGCCCTTATTTCCTTGGAGGTTGTTGGTTTCCTCCAAAAACCCTTAGCTTCGGGAAATGACTTGCAATGTGCCATGGGTTTTTGAAATTTAACAATTAACAACATGTTGAGGGTCAAATAGAGTTTTTCTATCAAATTTCACAACTAATGGATTTTCTTGTTGAAAATTAATGTCAAGGATCCATTCTCTTCAACACCTAATGCATTTCCTCGTCCCCTTCATACAATTTCTGGGGTGATTCTTTCATCACCATTAGCAAGTAGGGTGCTGGATTTTTATAACACTATTGTATTTATCCATCAGAACACCAGAATTATATTCCACCTCATACTTTACATCCTTATGATACCTATGAGATTAACCAATTTCCATGATTAATATCAGGGCACATTGAACAATGTTTTCATAGCTCTCGAAGACATGGATCCGTAGGGATTTCCTTCAGTGAGGTTTTAGCCCACTAAAGAAGCGGTCACCCTTGATTTCATGTTTAATGACCAAGAATAGCGTATATCTTGAGTTCCATGTGATATTTTCCTCATATGCTTCGACAGAGTTTTCATCTTTTTTTCTTGTGGGAATAGAATTCCCTTTACATTGTAAGTCGGAGGGTGCAAAGAAAATATTTTATGAAAACATTTTTTGGAAATCCATCCATTCCAACACCTCAATCACTTCCTTTGGCATAATATTTTTTATCAATTTTCACCATTGGTCATCTTCACCCTCCATATGATAATCATCTATAAGAACATTCTATTATTCATAATATTGATGTATTGAATGATATACTCAATGGAGTTGATCCATTGTTTGACAATTGAGGGATCAGGTGATCCATTAAATGTTGGGGCTATTGTCTTATGATGTTCTCGATTGTGACTTCTTCTTTCTTGGGGGGAGGGGTAGTTGAACATTCCTTTTTACCCTTGTTTATATTCAATTCTTGAGTTATCTAAGATAGTATGATGACAAATTTTTTGATTCCTACTCTCATTGGATTGAGCATATATATAGAACAATCATCGCATTGATCTGCGTATTGGTAGTTATCCTATGTCCTACTATTACCAACCATTGGCATTAATTAAAGGAAATTTAGGGGTAACACATAAAGGGTAATTCAAGGAAAAAATTGGTGACTTATAAATAACTTTTATTTTCATAACTTATGAATCTATAGGCTCTAATCTATGTTATCCATGATCTAATTCCCAACATATATTATTAGTGGAAATTTTTTATTCCCATAAAAATGGTTCATAATAAGAATGTGAATGTATCAAAGAGTATGCCTTAGGAGTGTCATAACCAAGAGTGTAGAAAGGCCTGCTGTCATGTACCAGGATACCCTGGGTCAAGCTCCAAACTCCTTGTCGGAGTTTTCACTCCTAGGTACAGATGTGCCAGAGTATCCTCTACCTACTAAGATCCATACATTGATGTATATTCTTGATAAAAAACATACTCAATACTCACCAAAATTAAGGGATGTTTTTATCATACTTAGTCTTATACCTGAGGATTTATCTTGGGTTTTATAATCCCAATCCCAAATATAAAAACACCTATCCTCTGATACCAACAATAACAACACTGATTTTAATTACAAAGATAAAAATGACTTATAACATAAAATATTCACTTGAAAAAAAATATAATATTAAAAGGTATAGGGACTTTGGGGATTAGGAATATTACATAATTACTTAAAACATGAAACAAAACATCTTTATTGAATCCTTTCTTGACATGACCACTACATTCCCTCGAACATAGCATTTCATGGGATAACCTAAGGACATGAAAAATAAAAAGGTGTTTTATAAATAGTAGTTATGGAGTAAACAATGGAAAACATAAATAACAAAATAGTTGTTAGTAAATAATAATATCAATGTAGAAAATAAGATACATGAACATAAAGGCATGATATAGCTTGATTATCATAAATTGGAAATGCGGGAATAACATTTAATATGATATTAGCTTGTGACAAGGCTCATTAAACTTGGAGAATGAGTAAACTCTTATTTAAATTTAATTATTATTTGTAAAAACCTCATCTAATTTTATTTATCAAGATAATATTCTTTACCCAATGCATTGAGTGCTATTAGGGCACAACCTACTTAATCATTTCATAACAGGCATAAGTGTGCCACATGGATCATATAAATGGAATCATCAAACATCAATATTAATTCCACAATAATGAATGATGAATTAATAAATTAAACACTATAATATATAAGTAAATTTGAAAAAATAAGAATACCCTTGATAGATAAATGGTCATGGTATTCACTACATAATGAAATAGTCTTGGAAAAACTGGGTGCAATTTCCGCAGCATAACGGCGTGATATAAGAATTCATAAAAACTAGATGATGAGAGAAAAATGGGTGTATCATCATATTTAGTTGAAATTTAAAATAAGTGGGTAATATAGATACATGTACCAATATATTTAATGAAATTTAGATTCATAATACAAATACATTTCTTGAATGTAAACGAGGAAAGAGAAATTCCTTATGGAATTTCGCCATTGTAATGGGTGTACATGGGAGGAATTAATGAGAGATAAAGGGGTATAACATCATTAAAACATAAAGAGGGAAGTATGGGGGTGTTTGAAATTATAACCCATCATTTTTAATTAGAATTAAAAGAGTATAACAATATAATGAAACTTGGACAAAACGAGAAAGGAAGAAATACCTTACTTGGATGTCTGATCCTAAAGGCTTTGGAGAGGCTTGAGAGATGATTCTTGGGAGCATGGGGTGACATTATAGTATTTTATAGAGAGTATAGAAGATGTTATTCAGGCTGAAAAATATTTTATTTAAGAGGAAGTTGGAGCTTAGGTGGGTATATATTGGAAAAGGGAGGGAATTCTTTATTATATAGGTTTTGGACACTACACATTAATCTAATCCAAACCGCAAACCAACCAATGGTTTTTAAAAATTTTGTTTCCAAAGGGGAGTGGAAATATTTTAATTATATGACCATTGGGAGGACATATTAAAATATTAGGTTTTCATTTGTTGGGTTGAGTCACACTCTCATTGAAATCGGTTTAAAAAGTTAAAATGTTTTATAAGTCTTGGAAGTTCCCCTAATGCTTTGTAAATTAAATAAAACTAATCTAAAATCAAATTATATTAATGGTAAGACAAATATTATAGGAAAATTTTATTTATTGTATTTTTTTACATCAATATTGGATCATTATGATGTCATTAAACACATTATATATTTGAATAGTATTTAATGTTTACCCAAAAATTCAACTCTCTGAGAAATTTCTGAAAAATTCACCATTGTATAATTTTGATGATCTGATTCCAAAAATAATATTCATTTTATTTAAATAAATTTTTAAATATGTGAATTTTTAATTTTAAAATAATAACTGACTTTTATAAAAAAAATAATGGGTTTTTTTGAAAATAGCTTTCAAACCTTAATAAAAATTACAATTGTATTCATAAAAATTATATAATCAATTATATTGAATAAAAAGTAATTTAGTAAAAATATGTATTTAAAATATTATTTAATTAAAAAAATTAATTCTTCAAAATAGTTTTCTTAATTTAATATTTACTACAAATAATATTTTTTCCTTAAAAATTATTCACAATGTAATAATAATATAATGAATGTATATTCCCTATAGAAAATGTTGTGCCTAATCATAGTGATAGGGTCTTGTTACATAACCACTTATAACAGCCACATAAGATAGAAGAGTAGGGTGTAAGATGGTGATAGACTATTAGGGTGTCTCAGATATCATCGCTCGAGTGGTAATCTCTATCGAAATGAACTTCTTCAATAGGTAGTTTCGTTCAACATTAGAGTGTTGATGATTAGAATTGGAACAGTCAGGTGTGAAGCCTTGCAATGCCACATACTTTATAAGATCTAAGGTATGGGCCTCGTATAGGGGAATTCTATAATACGAGCCCATCACATCCTTTGTCTTAGTAAATTGGATTTATTAAAGCCCTATATTTATACTAATCATGAGATCACTATTTGAAAGATATATTAGCAATAGTCAAAATTCCCAATGGTATTTTAGAAATCCAAAAACATAAAATCAAGGAATTGAATATGTTATATAAACATTTTACATAATAAGATAATTTATTACTTCAATAGGAATTTTCATTGATAAAGGTTTGTTTCATTACATTACCATTCCGCAAAGGCACTGTTCTATTCATGTCAAGTCTCTATTACAACCTAAAACCTACAAGAGATAGAAAAATGAAGTTATCCTTATCAATAATATAAATATTGTTTTTCAGTAGTAAAATTCAAATGAAAGACCTATTCCCCCACATTCCCAAGTTGTAAAAGCCTCATCATTTATAGGTTTTGATCAATTACCCACTCATTTTTAACATCATGAGTCCTGACATATTCTTAATATCCATTCAATCTTTTCTCAAACCATATAACATAATTTATAGCACTTATATGTAACTTTATTTAATTATTACCCTTTAAATGATAATAGTTATAAAAACCCACCCTAGAGTACCTTATGAACTAGTATGCAATCCAAATACCTATTTGGACTAATGGTTATTCTAGATGTTTACAAGATTGTGTCATGAATCTGGGAATCTAGAAAAAACATTTTGGTATTATCTAAAAAAAGATGAAAATAATCATAGTTTTACTGTTGAAACATCATCAACTAAAGAAATCAATACAACGCTATCTTTTATGAAGAGATGATGAAAATAAAAGAAGTGTAATATAACTATTAAAAAAATCTCCTAGGGGTCTAAGGCCACCTAACAGCTTCTAAAATTCTCTCCCTTAAACAAAAATGTAAAAGTTCACTAAATTTTTCAAGGGAATACAAATAATTTATATTTAAAATTAATTTCTTCAAAGAAAAATTATTTGATGAAGGGTGCAACTTATAGGGAACAACTGGATTACACAAATGTGTCTATAAACATACATCATATTTCTATGTAAGTAATCATAGATGATTTAAAATAATGATTGGAAATATCCTAAAATTTTCAAAAAGACACTAAATCTATAAAATTCAGATTACCACAAGATTAGTTTTAAAAAGATATTAAAACATTTAAAATTAATTTATAAAACCAAATATAGAAACATTCAATTTCATAAATTTAAAACCAAATATTTTTGCCAAAATTATCAAAAACTTTGTCACATGTTAATGATAGAAAACAATGAATTGGAAATAGAATACACTAGATATCCATAATATGGAAAAAAATTAAATAATGTAGAACAAATATACATCATCTCAATAAAATGATTAATAAATAATGGTAATCAATCAATTAAAAAAAATTCAGTTCCTATTCTCAAAACAAAATTCTCATTTATCAGGTATTACATATATGTATTTTGTGTGTATGACCTAGATGTGATAGGAAGTCCACCATAGTCAAGAAAATCATGACATATCATGACATATCATCAAGCATTCATCGATTGTCAATAGATCTCATGTGAACCGGGAATCTAACAAACCATAATTTTATTCAAGGAAATTCACATCTCTTAATTATTCTGTATAGTATAAATCATATAGAATAACATTATGAAAAAGATTAAAACATTATAATTGAATAATTAATGAAATAATAGAAATTAAGGAACCATTACCAAGGGAATGGAATCTTGACTATTGGAATAGTAATGATACCATTATGAATTATAATCCATCTAATATAATAGTAAAATCAAATATGAAATTATAAATTTTTTTAGAAATCTATTAAATTAAAATATTATATAATTATATCATAGTATAAGTAAGAAAATAATTTAAACAGAAGTAATTATGTGTTGGTATTTTTTTTATAAAATAGAAATGTTTATTTATAATTTTATAATTAATATAATGATTAAAAATAAAATTTATTTTCATAAAATAGATCCATTAATTAATTTTTTTTTTCTTGTGAAAATAAATAAATTTTATTAAGAATTAACTATTTTTTTAATGTCTCATAAAATCGGTCATATTTTTAAAATTAGTATTTTTTTTAATACATGATGATTTTAATTAGAATTTATATCTATCATATTTATATTTAATTTCAAAAATTATAGTTCAATTTTTTATATTACTATTGAATAAATGTTTATGGTGATTTTTTTTTAATTTTCAGAAATAGTTGAAATTTTGGGAATCGTTAAAAACAACAGTTTATAGTATTTAACAAATACATGAATTATTGAGTCATATATTATGAATGGATGATTTAAACCTAAAATCTCCAACTCTCCTTCATTATTTTGTTAATGATAATAATAAGGATAAATTTATTCACTATATTGAGAAAAAATAATAAATTATTTATGAAAATATTAATAAAACACTCCTCTCTTCTTTTATAAATACCTCCCTCACAACCTATTCTCCTAACACCTTACAAGACATTAATCATGTACAAAATATGTCTAATACAATTCCCAATACTCATCCACAGATATAGGATCCTTTGGTATCAAGAAAATAACCAAACCTATTTCCCTAAGATGGTTCTAAAAGAGAATAATTAAAGAGGATAAATCCCTAAGGGGTTGATTTATCATCATAAATGAAGAAAATTTTTAATTTTCCTTAATCACATTCAAGTTTGGTCATAAAAAAATCAAAATGGTTTTTTTTAAAACATATTTTAGAATCTTTATTAGTTTTTTAACTAACATATATACATAATATTAAATAATAAAACAAAAGTGTTAGTTGTGATAAAAAACATCCAAAATTAATCTAAAAAATTGTCATTAACATGTTATCAAATGAATCATCCTCATATCTAGAAAAAAAATAATATATAAGACCAATTAAACTTCTTTAATTGCATCAATAACCTATTATTTAAATTATGGAGTATTATTATCATCTTACATGAACTTTTGTACTTGTATATAAGCAAACCGGTAATGAAAACCAAGAATCCAACACTCTTGTACTGACAGAATTGAAATTTATAACTCATCATAATTACCGTAAATTAATTGAATAAAAATATAATAAATAAAATAAATTTATCATATTTTTTGAAATTATAAATTAAAAATTATAATTTTATTTTATTTCATATTAAAGTAATCAACGCTTTGAAACATAATATAAGGTGATTCTTGAACCCAATTTTCATTATTTGGCTTATTCCACTTCTGTGAAATATTTTAATTTGTATATTATTTCATTTTTTTACCATTAAAATTGACATATATAAATGTTTCTAAAATTATTTTATTTAAAATAAAATGTTTTTCAAATAGAAATATTCTTTCTAAAACACATGTTTTACATTGCTTGAGATTGCTTCTTTTCACTCAAGATTGATGATTCTTATACCAAGTATTTTATTCTATTTTTCCTTTTTAACCACATGGTTAATCCATGAATGTTTGTTTTATGAAATTATCATTAAAACTATTTCTTTTACATGGGTTATATTATGTCAAAAATTGATATACATTCTATGTATAATTCATTATTATGTTAACGTTATTATGTGATGGATGCACCCAAAAATATATGTCCCTATAATCCATTGTTTGATGTGATTTATTATAAGATATTACTTGCAATATTTTTGGAAATGACGATAGATTTGTTCATAATAAAGATGTTATGATTATGAAATTATTTTATGTGTGAACATGAAGATATCTTTGTTGACATCTAGGTGTGGTATTTGACCACTAATACATAATGTTTTATTTTTAGGCATTTCTACATTCCATACCATTATCTAATGATTTCTATAATGATAATGATTGTGATATTTTGATTATTTTGTGATGATGATTATTATTCTCAACCTAGTTTTATTAATGTGTGTCTTTCTATACCCTATTGTTGGTCTTTTATATCACCCCTTTCATTTATTTATACCTTAAGGGGATTACTTATATGCAGGAAAAAATGTGGTGCACTATGATGATAGATAATAAGGAATTAAATTATTGTTTAGGATTTATTATATAAAGCTATATGTGGTCCTTATTTTCCCTTGACACTTAACCATCGAATCCTACTTGTGTAACACTTTTATAATGTTTTACTTTAAAATGATGTAATATTAATGTACGAAAAGTTTGTTTCTATGGTTATTACCAGACAAAAATTTAGTTAATTAGGGGATCCGGATTAGCGAACCTTAATGAAAACAATTAGTGTAAGACTATGTTTATGTAATCACCCAAGATGAGTTTTTTATGAAAATATAAAACAAAGGGATCCTATGAGAGATTCATTTAAAGTTATTTTCCTTATGGATGAAATTATTTATTCATGACTTTTGGATATTTTTTTTCAAACTATTCTATTTTAGAAAATTGTGGGAACTAGGAGAAACCAGTCTAATAACCCATCTAAGGGACAATTCAATGATTTTTGAAAGGAATTCCCCATTACCATGGGATGGAGAGCTTAAAATTTTAGTTTGATGCTTTCCCAGCTATCTTAGGAAATGAAAAATAACCTAAATAATATGGAATGTCCACCTTCCAAATAGAGGGAGTAACTAGCTATCACTTATATTATATGCAAACAACCTCTGAAATTTACTGGATAATCTGATCCACTAAAAAAATCATGGATCTACTATATAGAGAATAAATTTTCTATTATTTTCTATTCTAATAATGTTATGGTGACACTATCTATTTATCATTTAGATGGATAGACAAACCAATAATGGGTGATATTTTATAACACCACACCAAATTATGTAATGGATGAGATATAATGTGAAGACATTTAGAATATATTTATTAATATGTATTTCAATCAAAAACTTGAAACAAAGATGGAGAAAAAAAGCAAAGAGATAAAGTGAAAATAATGGTAAACTATCATGCATTATGGGGAAAATCACAAATATTTCAACCTATGCCTCATTTTTTGTTATAAATAATGATATTAAAATAGATAGATTATTTATTGGTTTAAATCAACTACTTCAAAAGGCTCTTGCAGTTAGAGACATTGGGAATAATGTAGAATTTGTCTTATGATATCTCAAAGTGGATATAGATTTTGGATAATTTACCCATGTATATATAGATAATAAATTATTGATGGAGTTTCAATCTAGAAGATATAACTAAAAAGGAGGAATATAAACTTTACCACTCACATGTCACAAACATGGGATGTTGCATCAGGGTAATTTCCTCAAAGGGATGTAGAAATGCATAATTATTTTGAGATAAATCCACCGAGAACATTAATGTAAACGAGATATGAGGATGTAGGAAAATGTTGCAGATGAAATGAGAACACCACCCATAGTTCAATGTCTATAGATAATAAGGGAACTATGAAAACCTGTGCACTAAACCTCAACTCCTTGACGGTAATCCACATCTGTACCCACAAAAATGTAACTATGTAAATCTTATTCCATAACAATTGCTATGGTGTTTCCTAATAATGATGTGATGACATGTACAGAATTTATTCATTATTGAATATTGAACATAGTATTTGATTCTGGTACTATTAATTATTTCATATTTTGTATGTTTAGTTGAACTATGACAATACAACCTCAAAATATGAATTTTGAGTTATCAGTTAGAACAGAAAAGGTGGAAATTATTGAATCCAATGAATATAAAAACTCCCCAAATAATGTTTTTGGACTGAAACTACCATTTACTCTAGTTTTACTTCCTTTTTTGAGTTTTATTATATTCTGTTAATGGATTTTCCATCAATATATATAGATAAAAAGATCTGTCGAAAAAGGTATATTACTCTTCACATCCTAATAAATCATCCCATTCTATAAATTTTTTATGAGGAGGATTAATATCCTTAAAATCTATAATCTACATTGTAGAAACTATCTCCTTATGATCAAGAATATAGATCTCAAATGATTGAGACAAAATAGGTAATAATTCTAAGAGACATTATCATAATGAAAAACTCCTCTAATTTGATCCCTGGTGAATTTTCTAGTCTTCCTCTTGACAAGGTTGTTGATTTTTTAACTAAAAATATTCATGGATCACTACCAATAATAAATAAACCATTTTGAATGTCCTCCTTTGAGTTAAAAGATCTAAAGAAGTAGGTATAATATAATTGGATAGTGTTTTTTATTCATTTGAGTGCTTGACAATGGGGGGAAATGGTCCACTTCATCAGGAAGAATGTTAGATCAATGAGCCTATTTATTGATTACCATGAGCTTAGAAAAAAATAATGATAGAGAACAGGTGACCACTATCACCGATATATGACTTGTTTGATTAACTATGTGGGTCGAATTATTTCTCTAAGTTTGACCGTCTTTCGGAATATCACCAATTTATGGAAGGGACAGAAGATATACTAATGACTACCTTTTGAATGATATACCGTCACTGTGAGTTCATAGTGATTTATTTTTGGACTCACTAATACTCATGAAATATTCATTGACATAATGAATAGATTCTTTATTTATTTTCTAAAAAAATATTTTGTTATTATTTGTGGATTATACTCTAATATACTCTAAGAGCCCGGAGGAACATGAGTAGCATTTGAATACAATGATAATGTCCTTGGTATTAGTGAAGCTATATGAAAATCACAATATGTCTGAGTTTTAGATTTATGATGTATTATTCATGGGGCATGGAATCAACAACAACAGAATGTATATGTACCCTTCCAAGATTAAGGCATTTGAAGAGTGTCTTAAGATAACATTTGTAACTGATATCATTAGATTTCATGGTCATTCTTGGTATTATCGATGAATTTTTAAGAACATATCATTGTTTTCAAACCCACTAACCAATTTGAAGAAAAAGGTAGAAAAGTTATTTTGGAAAATAGAGTTTAAATACTACATCAAATATTTGAAAAAGAGTCGTCGTACGATACTCTTACTAACACATACGACAAATGAGAAACTCATTGCGGTAAACAACTATGCTTCATAGAAGGGAATAGGATGTGTAATTGTGAAAAATGATAATTTTATAACATATTCCTCATCGTTGTTGAAAATTATAGAGAAAAACTGTCCCACACATGATCTAGAGTTGGGAGTTGTGATATTTTCATTGAAAATATCACGACATTATCATGATGGGTAGAAGTGTGAAAATATAATGATAATAAGTGCCCCATATATATATTTGCATAGTAACAGCATAATATGATTCAGTGAATATGTTTAGATCCCATCATGGATAATTACCTCTCAGTTCACAACCATCCTAGAAAATTGAATAATGTGGATGATGTTATATGTTGAACGGATCCTACCATATTATGAATTTTGAAAATTGAGAACAATCCAATATTCATAGATTTGGAATGTATGTACATGTGAGTCACTAACAAAAGAATATATTCAATACTGTTGGAACTGATTATTTAAACATCCCTCGTGGGGAAAATAATGGGTTCTCAAAAAGATGACGTTGATATTTAGAAGAAGGTCAAAGACATGGGAATTGGTAAATCCTAAGAGTGAAAAATTGATGAGGAAAGTGTTGTACAATTAGCGAAAAACTATGTGAACCATACAATCGAGGGATGATCAAATAGATTCTTAGTGATTCACAAACATAGTCTTTCTATATTCACCCATGTGGAAATAATGTAACATTCCCTCTGAGAGAACTATTGGTGGGAAAATAAGAAGAAAGTGGTAGATAGATATACATCAAATTTCCTGATATATAATAATGTGAAGAAAAAATAGAAAAAAAATCATGGGATGATGCATCAATTACCTATACCAACATGGAAATGGGAAAACATCACCATGTAAATTCTCATTAGACATCCAAAGAAATCCCGAGGAGACAATTCTATATGGGTTTTTATGGACCATATTACAAATACAACCCACTTTGTCTCAATTCGTGAGGAATTATCACAAGATCAATTTTCATGGATATACATCAGATAAGTGGTATGTATGCATGGATTACCACTATTGATGGTATCTGATCGAGATCTAAGTATCCCCACTATGATCTTAATAATTATAGAACTTTATATAAAAAATAAGTGAATCTTCATTATAGATTATCATCATTAAAATAATTGTCAATATGAATGGACTATATGGAAGACATGCAAAGGGAAAATTATTTGTACTTAAATTGTGGATTGGATCCACATAATCATATAGTCTTTTTCTATTAAAAAAATTCCACTTGAATGTCGAAATGGATCAATATGATACCCTTTGTGGAAAAAATTATAACACCATCAAGTTTGGATGACGTTGGTGAACGTAAGCTGTTAGAACCTAAAATGGTAAAAAAGAGTGTTGGAAAAGCAGTAATACATTCAACTTCATATCAAGGTATCCCAGTGATGATATAATATCTATGAATAAAATCATCGATGAGACCTATATTTTGATATTGGAGACATGATATTCCTCAATATATAAAAGTGGAAGAGGATCGTGAGATTGTGGAAGAAAGAAAAGATTAATCAAAGGTACGACAACCAATTAGAGTTCCTTACCAGTGTCATAGATATAACCTATTGGCTAGAATATCTAAATACTATGCTTAATGTACATTATTTATCCCATGGGCCAATTTTTAGATAATATATTTCATATCACTCACATGTACTAAATCCAATGGTGGTACAGTTGGAAAATGATCTCTCAAACGAGGAGGAACTGATTAAGATCTTAGATTGTATAGAAAAATTTATTTGAAAAAAGACAACTCATATAGTGAAAATAATATGAAAACCCCATATGTAAGAAGAGACAACATATGATCCAGAGGAAGTGATGAAGGATAAGTACCCTCATGTGTTTTTACCATTGTTTGTAATGTGAAATTTTGAGGGAAAAATCATAATGGGGGAAGTATGTAACAACCAAAAATTCTATCAATGTAAATTTACTTCTTATAATTATTACATAGAGTATAAATCAAATAAATTCACATTAATAACTAAATAAAAACTTTATAAATTTTTATTGAATGAAATAAGAGAAATTATGGATCCTTTACCAATAGAATGGAAACATGATCTTTTGAATAGTAATATGATCATTAGGAATAAAAATTAGGCCAATACAATAGTTACATCACTTATGAAAGTATTAATAAAAACTAACAATCCCATAAATTAAAGTATTATCTAATTATATTATATTATAAGTAAGTAAATGTTTTATAAATGATACATTATGTGTCGGTATTCATTAGAAAATGTAATTGTTTTTTACAATATTATAATTAATAAAATGATTTAACTAAAACTTATTTCACAAAATATATTCATAAATTAAAATTTGTTGTATTATAATAATAATATAATTTTATGAGACCTTAATTAAATTTTCAATGTCTAATAAAATCAGTTAAAATTTTCAAAATAGATATAATAAGAATAAATGATTATTTCAATTAAAAATTAAATTTATCATATATACAAAATAATTTTCATAAAACATATTTAACTTTTTAATTATTTATATATAAATTGTCTAATGTGAATTTTTAGGATTTTTCTAAAATAGTTGAATTCTTTGTGAATAGTCATATATGATAATTTATGGTATTTTCAAATACAATAATTATTGAGTAATAGATTATATATGGACAATATAAGCCTAAAATATATAAATTTCCTTAATTTTTTTGATATATTTAGTTATAATGTACCAATTTTTCATAATCATGAGCCGATATTATAAACTAATGAAAAAATTAAAAAAAAACATCCCTCTCCACCCATATAAATACCCCCTCCCCCCACCTATTCTGGTTACAACTTCTAAGATTTGAATCATGTCAAAATTCATCCAAATATTATTCCAAATACTATTCCCCACATCTAATAGCCTTTTGTATCAATTAAATACTAAAACCAATTTACCTAATGATGTTCTCGAGGAGAATAATTCATGAGGTAAATTCAATTGTTTTCATTTATTTTATTTTCTTATTATGTTGTCACCTACCATAATCCATGTTTAATTATAAGTAAATTAACATTCATTTACTGTATTTTTTTATGATAATGGAATAATCCATCCTAAAACCTATTCTCCGATCCATTTTTAATATAAATATGAAATCGTCATCCGTGAGGTGATGATTTATCCTCTTTGGAGAGAAAATGTATTAATTTTCCATTCCCAACTTTAAGTCTAGTTATATGACCATCATAATGGAATAAATTTATTTAAAAAACATTTTTATATCCTTTTTTTATGTAACTATCTTATATTTATAATATTAAACAATAAATCATAACTAATTCATTGTGATCAAAAACCAACAAAATTAATCTAAAAGATTATCATTAACATTTTTTGTAATGAATAATAATCATATATCAAAATATATTAAATACCAATTAATCATATATAAGTTCACTAATAATATATAATTTAAATATGGATAATTATAACCATTTTACATGAACTTATATACTTGTACATAAGCGTATCGATCATTAAACCAAAAAACAATGACTCTCAGAATGATGGAATTAAACTCTATAATTCATCATAATAACTATAATTAAAAAATTAAATTATAATAAATCACATACTTGCTTTAACATTTTTTTTAATTAAGGAGTCTAATTTTATTACCTATGATTTTAAAGTTAATAATTCATTCATATAAGAGGTAAAGGGATTCTGGACCCTAATTTACAACCTTTGGGTTATTCCTATGTCATGAAAAATGTCAATGTAGATATTATTTATTTTTTATTCCCTTTTAATATATGGGATATACATATTTCAAATCTAATTTTATAATAAATTAAATTAATGTTTTACAAAAAAAATCACTTCTTTCTAAAAAAACATGTTTTAGTTCTCGTGAGGCTATTTTTTATTCACTCAATATTGATGATTCTTAAAAAAATCCCATTTTCTTTTAGGAACCACATTTTTTATTCATGAATGTCTATTTTTTGAAATTATCATTAAAACCATTTCATTTCCATGGGTTATTTTATGTTTATGATTGATATATTTTTTATGTGGCAAGAAAGATTAGGTAAATGTTATTATGTGATTGCTGAATATAGAATTATATAGCGCTATAATTAATTTGGTAATGTGATTTATCTCATCAGATAATGTGAAATATGTTTGAAAATGATGCTATATTTTCTCACAATAATGATGGTTTTATTATGAAGAAATTTTATGTGTGACATGATGCTAGATTGGTTCACAAATATTTGTTATATTTGACCACTAATACATTATGTTTCATATCATTAAATTTCAACATTCAAAGACATTATCTAATTCTTCCTATATTTATTATGATTATGATATTATTCATATGTTATTTGATAAATATTATGATCACCCATGTTATATTTATTCATGCCTTTCTCTAACATCTTAATGGAATTTTAGATAACCCCTTTCATCGATATATATAATATGGTGACTACTTATTCTATGGAGAAAAAATAGCCACTAAGAATTTAGAGATGAATGAATTAAATTAAGGTTTATTTTTTATTATGAAAAACTTATTTATGGTCCTAATATTCCCACGGCACTAAAACATTATATCCTGGTTGTGTAACACTTTTATGTTGAATACAATTGAAATGATGTAATAATCAAGTAATAAAGGTAAGGTCATTATAATGACCATCAGAATTCACGTTCATGGAACCACATACATATCCAGAGTATTTTATATTTTCTACAGATCCCCTATATTGGATGTGATCTCACTAAAAAATAACAAATCCATAGTATCTCATCTAACTACCCAGGTTCCCATGAAAATTAAAAAGATTAGTGAGATAATATAATTACAATTAATTCAAAAGGAATCCTCATTATTATAAATATGGGGTAATTCCCTCAACATTTCAACTCATTCTCATTTAACATCACAGTCACACCACCAAACATGCTTCAAATAGAATAATCCCTTTTTAATTCTCATCAATTGGATATAGATGAATCCAAGTGTCACATTAGGGTATTATCACTATTAATTATCATCAAAATGATGAAATAGTTCAATCAAGAATCATTAAATTAATTTAGATTCTTTTTCTTTAAATAAAAATTAATAATAGATATTCATATTTATTTACTTTCAAAAATCAACATCAAAATTTTAAAAGGTCTTTAATAAAATCATTACATTTAAACTACCCTAAGGATTTAATATGAGTTTTCAGAAATATGAAATTTGTGAATTCATTTTAATATGAGAAAATCACTCATTTAAAATCACCCATGAACTCACATTTTATAAACAATGTTTAAATTATCCAATTTAGGGTCTTTTTCATTTCAAAAATTTAATCATTTGAAACAATATAGAAAAAATCAAAAAAGTTCACTTCTTTCAACAAAATTGGTCATTTTAATATATAAATACTAACCACAAATAAATATTATCTATTAACAAAATTCACTTAAACTATATTTGAAAGTAAATCTGAAATGTATAAAATTTAGATCATCAGAAAATAATGATAGAGTTCATCAATTTAGATAATTTTATCATTACCATATTTAAATCATCGTGACGAGGATAAAATAGGATTTCAAGAGTAAATTCATGTTAAAATTTTATAGATAGTGTATTATAAAATAAAAAAACATTTATATGAATTATCAAGTAACAATGAATTAATATACAAATTAAGATCAAAAATACACATACTTCATAAATATGGCATCCAATTACAACAAATCCAAAATGTATCACCTCTGATAGAAATCACCAAATCATGGAAAGTAGATATCAAAATAATTGATAAGACATCAAATATCCAAAATAATATTGTCTAACAAATATCTATGGTTATATAGCCTATATAATTAACAAAACAAAATAATGGGAGAGGCTGAATGACATGATGAGAATAACATTCCCAAATACGATCGCCACTTCAATCAACTCATTGATCTTATAAAAGCATAGTTTGATAGAGAGAAAAATAATATTTAGATCCCTCATAAATAATATGGTCTTGATTTTGGTTAAATTTGAAGTTTTGGTAGTAAAATATAGGGGATGCTATATCTAGACATTGATTAAAAATTTCATAAAAAAATTAACAATGTTTTCAGGGGAAGTTTTCATGGTTAGAACTAAATGTGCACCTATCCCTGAACCTTTACAGACTCTCTTGGAAAATTTCCATGGTTTGATATATCATTCTACAAACATGTTCCTCTGCTTATGAATATGGATGATTGTGCATGAATTTCTACACATTTGGGTATACCATGCTCCCAACATTATGCCTCTCATGATAGGGGTAGTTTCCACGAAAAGATTTTATGGTTTACTATTTCCATGTTCCATCCATTAAAATTCCCCAAAACATAAAATATCATCAACATTATACAAAAATAAAATAAAATAAACATCTAGAAAAATTATGTTAAATTTTTCTTAAACGTACTAAACATATATGAACTGTATGATACAGGGTATTTAGAGATAATAATTAAAATTATTTTGTCATATTTTATAGGATGGTTGACGGCATTTCACATAAAAACCTAGTATTATATCAGAAAACTCCCTTGATATAGAATATGAGAAATTATTCCAAAAATTTTTTCCTATATGTAGATGGTAAAAATTAATACACATGATGTTAACAGATTAAAAGAATAAACATTTTCCCTCACCTCCGTGTCTTTAACTTCTTTTAGATCATCATTAATGGATATATAAAAATATTCCAATTGTATTCTACATAGTTATCAATTATTCTTGGAAATAATTTATAGATTAATCATACTTAAATATCTCAGCACTACAACATGAAGGAAAAATATTCGGATTCACTATGAATAGATTGTCCTCATACTCAAATTCATTACTTATTCATCCCCGATTAAATAAATCCAATAGAACATTTCATCTTATTCAACTATTTTAGTTTCCTTTAATTGACTATTCACAAAACTCATATCACTCAAAGTAACTATTCTATGAAAATTAATTGACTGTAATATTTGTCACAAGTTTTGTTAACCTTATTCATAAAAATTATTCTTCTTCCCTCAGCAAACTCAATATTAATTAATGTTTTTCTTCTTCTGATAATTCTATAGATAATTTTGGCCGAATCAAAAATCATTTCATGTCATTTATGGAGGTTCATATTTATTATTTGATATTTATTTTTATTATTATTGTATAATAAATATCACATGTGAATTCATTAATTATGTTATTTTATTTCCAATATAGTAAAATGGGATACATGGATACTTTTTATTTATAGCTGAAAACTGAGATCTTAAACTAACTACTTATGTTTCACCATGTTACTAGATCCACTCATATGTTCTCTATTATTTATAAATGCATGTGAGATATTTACCCAAAACTCCCCCAAATACTATTTTATTCATTTATAATTTGAATAAATAAATATCTCATTGAAACACCCAAATCCTTGACTTCTTCCTTTTCTAACAATAGACACGACATAAAATAAGAAAATAAATTATACATATGTTGTATAAATATAATATAATTCATGTGTATTGAATATTACCTCATTGTTTACACATTTTCATAAATGATTATTCTACATTATTATCAAACTGTTTTAGGATCCTCTTTTGTGAAAGTCAAACCATATGAACTACTCTAAAAACATTTCAGAAAATGTTTTGCAAACAAAAATTAGAAGCTAAATCTTTCATGTTCTCATTTTTAGCTTTGGGGCTACCTCATTATACCTATAAATATTATTATTGAATTTATATACCCCATTATGAATATGTAGTCCACATTTTACTCTTCTCATTTAAATTAAATCAAAAATCATATTCTAATATTTATAAATATGAAGAATATGACTATCACCATTTAATATATTTTTTAATGTTGATAAAATTATGGAATTTAAAATATTATCATTTGAGATTCAGGATAATATATATTAGTTAAATTCTCCATCATCTATTAATTCAATCATAATATCAATCATAGATCATGAATACTAATTAATTGAAAATATTTATATCTTGAATTATTATATATTTTATCATACAAATTTTATTTCATCTGAGTAAATAGTTAATGTAACAAATTTATAATCTTTATAAAATCACGTCATATTATTTTTATGGAATTAATCATGTTTTTTGGGGATTTAAGACCATACTCACAAAATTATTTGTATTGAATCAAATAACACTCTTTATATTTTTGATGTTTAATACCCTTATAATAATCTTCAACATCATCACAACTAATTTCATAATCACATTCATAAATTTATACACTCAATTTTTCTATCTGTAAAAATATAAAATTCATAAAATCATGATGGTTAAATAGACATAGGATCATGCACACACAAAATGATGATACTTAATCATAGTCCATATGATGATTACATAAAGTATCATTACACATAATCATATGAAATGATGTTTATATAAAGAATATTTCTTTTATAAACAACACATTATTATACATACACAATAACATTAAGACTCTTATGAAGTGTCTGGATGAGTTTTATACATATCTACCTGATGTTTACATATAATGAGGATGATCCTTACACATGATATAATTTATTATAAAGAATATGTTGAATTTTTGAAATCTCAATGACATATAATTTACAAAATTCACTAGATACTTTGTAACATGAATAAAAAGACTTCATTCCATCCCAACTCAAAAAAATTGTCATCCAAGAGTTATGAAACACAATATTCAGAATCCATCATATATAGTACACCTATGATGGATTTATCACAACACATGATCTTAAATCGTTTTTTCAGTATTAATATTATCTCAATTTAAAACATGTCGATAAGTTTCACACATAAACCACATTCTAATAACCTTTATAAATTTTTTTACAGCACATGAAGATATTTTTATTTATTTTTAATAGTAGGGTCAAATGTCTAATAATCAGATATATTAGGTTTCGTACCATGTAAAAACATAATTATAATTTACCCAAATACCAGGATATCCTTCTAAAATCATTTCCTTGTAAGAAATAAATTCTCATTTTCATTTACAATGAATGATGTTTCTTTAATCTTTAACGTAAATTGACATCTATTATTTTGAAAAAAATATAATTAAAATTTTATATTTTGAAGGGAACATTAGTATATTATTTATCTAATATATTATAAATTACATTTAAATATATATCATAGATGAATAATTATCTCTCCATATATGATCATACATGGATATTATTAACATCTCAAAGATTATGAAATATTACTCTATTTATTATATTCTTATTAAACCTTATAGTTAATGGGAATAAATAATGAAAGTATAAACTCATTGATTTTTTCATAGCTGGAATCTTTTTTCACTATTTCATAATTTTAGTCTCAAATTATATTTGAATGGGATTTTTATGTTCACTAATGTAATCATTTTGATGTTCTATTGGATGAATAATTACATTTGTTGGTGAAATAAATGAATAATGTTCAATATTGAGTTATATGATAAAAAACCTAATTGTTTTTTATGTAACATATTTTAGATTTATATTGTTAAACATTTTGTATGAACTCCTCATAGTGGGTGATCATGAAAAATGTGAAAAGAATATAATTTGTTAATATTAAATACGAGAAGCTATATTACATTATGGTTTCTAAAATATTATGTTGTATTTGTAAAATGGTAGTCCCAAGACCATTATCACCAATAATTAATGGTTCGCTTACATCAGTTTTATTATTTTATAAGAAAATACATATCAAAGTTCACTGTATAATAATATTTATAAAAATATATAAAAACACATAACAAAACAATATTATATATTTCATCACATGTTTACAAATTATTATTCAACTAATTTATCCATGTAAACATTCGTTTAATGTATTCATGTGTATTACTTGGGTAAATGGGATGAAATATTAAATGGAAATTTCAACTCCCTTGCAATGTATAGTGTAATGTATAATCTATGGTGGAATAATAATTTTAAAGGTGATATATCAGGAATCAAATAATTTATATGTATGATTTTAAAATGTAACATAATCGATAGTGAAAAAGGTCATAAATGGTCAAATGGATAAAATGTTAAATCATAAAATTATTATTTAAATGATAGAAATGAATAATGTTAAACATAATTTCAAGTCCTTATGTTATTATACCATACATAAAGGTAATGGATTATAACATTTCGTTATATAATATCTATCATGATATTTACTAGTGAAATGTGGGGATATATATTTTTTTCTCCACTAATAAGAAAAAAATTCAATGAATTCAATTATATACTGAAAGATCATTGGAAATATATGGAATAATTTTTAGTATTGATATACATAGAAATACATAGAATTAATAACTAATGAATTTTGTCTTATAAGATTTACACATATGAAAAAGGGTCTTGCCAAAATATCGATCAAATTACCATGTTAAGGAATTACTAATGATATTTAGGTTTATTAACGTGATTTTGTTTGATAATTTTGGAATAATAATGTAAAATTATGATAACTTATTAGGTGAAAATATGAAATTATTGTAATTTGGTATATTAAATGTTAATATGATCAATGTGTTTTATTTATTATAACTCATATTTTTTCATTGGTATGTGACCATATAAATTATGGATAAATATCGTCTAAATAATGATAATGTGACCAATCATATTAGATACATATTTGTGATATATTATTTCCTTGAGGAAACTATTTAATGATTTCATGAATTTATGGAAATGGTGAACGTGTTCCGAAATGAGATTATTCCATTGGGTCCCTAAAAGAGTAATAACCAACTGTATATTTATAAATATTATTTATAAATATTCCTAATGTTATAAATGATACATCATTTATATAACAAATACACATCAAAAATGGTGATTTTTTATTACATAATATTATAGTGTTTTATTCTACATGGGGGAATTTCAACATTACAACATCTTCAGAACGAATTATAGTGTTTGTGAAATTGTGTGTAAAATGTATAAACTATCTTTAGGAAAAATTAAATTTATTTTATAATATTATTTTAAGAATATGTTAAAAATTAAAATAGAAACTCATATTGAAATGTAAATAGGATTTGAAAACATAGGGGAAAAAGACGCTTACCTCCTTTATGAGTCTTAACCTTTATAGAACCATAAAACATACTTAACTCTTTAATAAAGAATAATGATATAATTAAGAGGATATATAAATGATAGATGAAGTCAAAAATTCAATTTTTTTATTGTATAAATGTGAATAGGTGGTGGTTAGTTATATTTTTATGTGTTGAATTTCTTAAAATAAAGCATTGAATAATTTATTTTTCCATTAACATAAGCGATCCATTACTCCTCATAGTTCCCCATTTACTTCTTTAATTTTAAAAAATATAATTTTAGTTCAAAAAAAGATAATAAAATTATCTTGTATGATTTGATTCAATATTACATATATATGATTTAATAATTTTAGTTTTCACCATACTTCACAATTTTTATTGTATTTTATCATTTTTACAATAAAATATAAAATTTAACACCTTAAATATTCTAGATGTAATGATTCCAAATATTAAATCTATTTTATCGTATTCAACATTTAAATATGAATATTTAATTTTTTAAATAAAGGTCATACCTTTGATAAAAATGGGGTATCAGAGGGAACAAATTTAATTTATAAAAAATATATGCAATAATAATAATTAACACCTCAAAATAAAAACCCTTATCAACCTACAACATTTTTTTATGTTAAAATGTTAAATGAGGGTACATTAATGTGGTGGGATTGATAATGTTGGTATGTATGTTATTTAAAGTAAACTAAACTTCATCCATAAATTATTTTACATAGACATAAATTAATTTAGTTTTTCATGGGCATTATCTGGGGAGAACCCTATTGAGTTTACCTTATTTATAAGATTTAATACATGAAATTTGTATGGTATTATCCTAATATTTAATACAGTGCTCTATTAATTCTTGATCTATTTTCTATTTTAATTTCCCTAAATGTAAATATATTATAATTATCACTATATAAAGGCAATAATATTGATATCCAAAAACCAAAATGGTCATAATTAAAAATTATTATAATTGAATATGTTCATAAAAACTTATAATATTTAAATGACAATATTTACCTCTTATAACTTCCTTAAAAACAAACCCCAAAATATTACTTCTCATTATTAGTGCATACAGAATATTTATTCTGTGGATTTAATTTTCATTTATTTTCAATTTTTTTATTATATTTTATATTTTTATTAGAGAACATATTCCATGTTAAATTTACATTATGATTTAATAATATATTTTTAAAATTTTAAAGTATTAATTTTTATGGTACTATTATTTTTTCTCCTCCAATTTGTAACACATCTCTTTTAATATATGTATACTTATTTATTACTAAATTTTCATAGCTATTTTATTCCTCCATAAAAATAACATCATCATTTAAATTGAAATATAATACCAGAAAAATATAGATAAGCCTTTATTATTACATCCTTATTCTACTATGTCGCATCCAATAGTGGTAAAGTCCTATGAAGAACCTACATTACATGAGTAACCTAATATTATATGACTTCTTTCTCTTATTAAGATTACAAGTTTGATATTTATTATCTGATAAATTTGGCTCAAAAAGAACATGATCAACCTGATGAAAATGTGAAGGGTTTTATATATACGTTCTTATAAGTGGTGTATGAATATGTGGTGCACTTGAAAATGATTTAAGGGCATGGATATGTAATATTCCATAGGTCCTACCCACTCTAAAATTTCAAATGGACCAATGTACCAATTGATAAATATATCATTATTTATAAATATCATGAACAATTTTGATGGAAATATATTTGGAAACTAAAATTACTACAAAGTAATTCAGGATCCCTACTTTTGTGATCATCGTACTATTTTTCAACATTATGCTTCATTGATTTTTTTTATAAATTTATATTACCATCTATAATTTTTTTTAAACATATATTATATATATATATGTATATTAAATTCTAATCCCACAAATTATCCCAACCATTCAGAGTATGAAATATATTTTTTTACAAGGAATCACATGGTTCAATTTTCATACTATTGTGGGATCCTTTATTATATACAAACTACACCACTGGAAATTACTATTCATAAATGCCATTGCGGTTTAGGGTGTACGGGCATAACATATATTCGAATGTTTGGATAGTCCTTTTAGATAGACAATCCAATTTATGTTGTTATGTGTTTCTAAGGTTTTGATATTTACATAATTTTTTTTAGGAGAATCCTATAATATTTTTATGTGAACATTAGGTCCTCACAATGGACTATTGATGAGTTTTTTATATGAAATCTCCCAAATCATTAATATAAAAACTAACTAGAAAATATTGAGGGACATAATCACGAGTTTTATGGGAATATCCAGGATTTTTATGATAATTTACAATAAACCATGTCACAAAATTTCCCTAAGTATTTCTATCCACATTTATTAAATTTTCTTAAAAATAGTATTCTGTTATTTTTCATAGTAGTATTTCCACATAGAGATCAAATATCCTATTATACCTTGGTTGACATTTTCAAATGAATGAATTAGATAACTCTTTACACTTGATAGAACACATCACTATCTCCTCATATATTGATGAAGTTCATGTGATTAATTATTTATGATGAATTTCCTTTAAACCAATAATGATGTTATCAATATTTTTTATAGATTTTCATAGATAATCTGCAATATATATGACAACTATTGTCAAATTGACCTTGTACATAGCCACCATCTTTATTTTATTGTTTCATAACTTAGTAAATTGTATTTCTAAATAATAATGATTACCCAGAAGAACAGAATTTTAGAAAATATAAACTTAAATGAATTTTACCCACTAATTTATATATCCTATAACTTATTGGTTCCCTGAATCATATACCATCATTAACTAAAAACTCCCTCTCAATGATACAAATCTATGAAATTTTATTCCTTTTATGTACACTGTAATTCCATAAATATATTCTCAAGAGACATAATCTAAAGATTTTCCACCATGGCATTAGTTGACCAATTTAATGATGGTGGTCAATTTGTCATAAAATTAAATAAGGTGGTTGCCCATAATTTATAAAAAACTAATCACACCATGAAAAAATGTTATTTTTATAAATCGGAAATTATTTCTGGGAAATAGTAATAATTATTTCATCACCTTTATTAAATATATTATCCTTATTATCTAGAAAATTCCCAAATATTACATTATTATTGAACTCATTTATAAATATTTTATCATGATATATTATCAGATAAATAGAATAACATCATTCGCAATGTTATATGTAACCATTGTATAACATGTGACTTATATAAAAAATTTTCCAGATAAATTTTCAAATTACCATGTTGAAGATAAAACCATTTATAAAATAATAACATTAATTTTATCTTGGTAAAATCAATTTTTTCTACCTATGTTATATTAAATATAGTACCCATGGTATTTAACAAATTAATATTGGTTTCCAGTTGTTTCTCCCCCAACCTCAATAACATCGGGTTGGTGAATTATTTTTTACATGGTTATTATATTACAGGAAATTAAAATTCATTGATCATAGTTTAGTAGTCCTAAAGAGGTGTGATAAATAGACAATACATTATGATATAAAATATTACATCATTAGTGTGCATATTATCATTGCATAATTCTATCCATTATGATGATCGTAAATATCATTCCATTTAAATACATGTGATAGTGGGATAAAATTATTTGTGAGATCAATCCCTAATTTTCATATAACATACCAAAAAAGCTAATTTTGACCAGTAATTTAGTTACTAATATAATTAGAATAGTAGATGATATTTCATTGGATACCAAAACATAAAATAATCCATGGATGAAAAAAAATATAAATTGAAATACATAAAGATAAAATTATTACGTAATGAAGGAAATGATGGGATTGCATTATTTCAAGAAAAGTAAAGTTACTATTGTGTCCTCATGCTAGGACAATATATATAATATATTACGATGTTGTCTAACATTATCATATTTGTGTCATGAGAAATTCTAGTGCACTATGGGTATAAATAACTTGATACCCCAACCATCACATAAAGTTTCAAATCATTCCTTTATATTCTAAAATACTATAGGTGGTAAATAATTTTTTGTTTTAGGAAATAAAAAATTAAAAATAAAGATCATAATTAATAAATTAAAATTTTCTTATAAGAATTTATTTCATATAAAAAATGATTATATGGGAATCTAAATAGACATATAATGTCCAAAAATTATTATGGATTTCTCAGTGAGTTACCTAGGAAGATATTTTGGATAATTAGTGATTTATAATGTAAAATTAGTACGCTTATAAAATGAAGAATGTGAAATTGTAGTTATAGACTACATAAACTGATTAATATGATAATAATGTTTTAGTTAATAAAATAAATGTATTTATATTTGTAGGAGTCCAAATATTTTTTGGATATGTCCTTTATAAATAAGTATTATATAATCATAAATATTTTATACACACTATGAAAATACAGTTTCCTTGTGGAAATATTTCTTAAATGACGTGCATTTATTGGAAAAGAGAACTTGAAAAAAAATGAGTACAATCCACTTGGGACCTAATTAATTATTCACTAGTTGTATTTATACCATTCTTCCATAAATAAAACTATCCTACCTCAAATCATAAATTCATATTATAAAAAATATATGGAATATGTAATTAATTTTTATCTTGGATGAATATAGTGTTTTATGCCTCTATGGAGAATTTACATAGTAAAATGGATTATTAGAAGAGTATATATTGAGGTAAATGAGGTATTTCATGAATATGATATCATAAGTATTAAAAATAACTTGATATTTTAATAATATAATAATTGGAAATAGTAAATATAAATGGGTGCTAAAATGGAAATGTATATATGAATTCATAATATATGGAAAATGGAACCTTTCCTCTCTTGATCTTCTTATCCAAATGATAAAACATAGAATCAAGGAAAATCATCAATATTAATGATTGAGATATTGTAGATACGTCATGAAGAAGATATTTTGATATATATTCTAATTTTTCATTGGAAAATGAGAAGAGCGGTTTACTATTAAAATGAGTCGTTAGTGAGATTTCATGGAATAAAGAACTAAATTTAATTTTTATATTATATTTAGATATAGAGTTCTCTATATAGTTCCCCCATTAAAACCATTGATTCTTTAAATCCTTTCTAGATCCAAAATTATTCAAATATCATTGTTTAGTTAAAGTTGATAGATGATTTCACACATATGATATTATAATTAATATATTTCACAATTTTTACCATATTTTACTATTTTTATCAAACAAGCCCAAATTTCACCCACTCTATAATCTATATTTCCTAATTAATATTATTCATTAATTTTTTCAAAATTACTCTTCTAATTAGGGTCATTTGAAATTTTAAGAAAGTGTTATTTATTTGATAGAAATGTGGTATCAGAGTAAAGGACATTTCATTTCAAATTGTATTTATACATTAATAAAAATTAATCCCTAGATATGTAACCAATTATAAAGAATTTTCAATACATATGGGCATGATATTAAATGATGGTAAATTCATAGGTTTGTTTTTTAAGCTTTGATAATGTAGATATTTCTACTTACATGAAGTTCTCCAATTGATTATTTCCCTAAATCTGTAGTTGCTGATGTTTTTTTTGGGCATGGTTAATGTAGATCCCTTGTGATGATATATCCATCCAAATATTTGAAAATAATATTCATAATGGATGTTATTGTTGTTGATTTCTATGGTTTCTACATTTTACATCAATTTAATCAAAGAATGTCCCTTCATTTACACTAATTATAATAGTTTATTCTTAAAAATAATATAAATTTTTCATGGATTATTTTTTTATATATATTAAATAATTAATTTTTTATTTCTTAAAAAAATTTCCCCATTTTATATTTGTGTGTAAATCATAATGAAGTTATGGTTATTTATTTCTATAATTTATTTGGTATTACAAAAAAACCAACATTTTCTAAGATGTGTGTGACACCCCCAGACATTAAAATATTTTCCAATTATAATAAATATAATTTTGTTGTTGTAAATCATTATACACAAAGATAAACATACAGTATAAACAACACTGAATTAACATATATTAGATTCAACACTGATCATTGCAACCTTTTCATTGAGAATGTATTGTAAAACATAATTTTGAAACTATTATGAATTTAATTTTAAAAAATTATAATTTTTGAATTCAAAATTTTGAAATTATATTAGGGGGAGTTTTGGGTATTTGTTTTAGAAATGTCACTTTCGAATGAATAAAAAAATAGCTAAAATTTAGTAAACAAGAACCTTTTAGTTTAAGTATTTATTATTGCTATATAATATTATACATTTTTCTTAGAGAAATATTAGATAAATAATTCATATATTTGAGAAATTAATTTCATTAGAATAAAATTTACTTTCAAAATAAATATAAAAACATAAAAGAATTTGGAATGCTTTTCTACTATATAACCGCTTATTCCACCCCATCTGTGGGGTTAGAGTTAATATTAATTTTCCCACATTTGTGATTATAATTTTTATAATAGAACATACGTTGTTTAAATTTTTATGATATTTTGGTTCTAATAATTATTTCTTTATTTTTTGACCAAAATTATTATTGAGAGTGATTAAAATTAATTACGGTGATCAAGGTATCATTAAACATAATAAGGGACTAAACCATACTAGTAAGAACCAAAATGACATCGAAACTTGTAAAAAACCACTTTATGAAAAATAGGACCATTTCAACAATTGGAATAAAATATATGGGTTATTTGGATATTATTAAATGGATGTCCCCTATACTAAATTGTAAGTAACAAAAAATACCAAAGGAAAACATTCTTTTCATTTAACATTTTATAAAACATTGATATATGTAAAAAACAAAATTTTTTCATTTATTGGTATCATTTATATATATATATATATATATATGAGTTATTTTATCATAATAAATTATAAATAATTTTTCTAGAACTTTTAGGTACATAAAATTCTTACGAAACAATAATATAGCGATTATTAAGTTAATAATTAACTAACATATACGATAATATAAATATTGAAAGTGAAGATAATTCATCGAATTATTATCATTATCTATGTTTAAATATTAATATATTATGTTACAAATTTATAAACATAATATATTTGAATTCCAATTTAATATTTATATATTAAAATAACATTAAATAAATAATATCAAAATTGACATTATTGTTATTTTACAATAAATGACACTTATCCATCGTATTAAAATTAATAACAACACTATAATATTCCAAGTGAATTTTAAGTGTTGATAAATATTTTATATGGTCTATTAATGGACAAATTAATCTTTTATAATTTACATATTGACCTATATAATGTAAAAACATTGTTAACATAGTCATGGTTCAAGCAATGTTTTAGCGCACCACATGCACTTATTTTAAAATTAATTTCCAAAACACATGATAATTTTATTTTATAAATTATTTATATTATAAATAATTTCTTGGATATATATTTTATAATATATCTCACTTTAATTTTGTCTACATATTTATATCAATTATACTAGAAAACTACATGCCTTAATAAGTTCCAAAATTGTAAAATTGTGGAATCATAAGTTAAGGATCCAATTTATTAAAATGCACAAATTTTGGGTGTATAAGGGTTTTCAGGACCATTATTATCCATTAATATATTATTTATACATTTTTTTAACTTTTTGTAAGATTAACCCCCCCAACCACTGTGAATACCTTTTGGTATTTATGAAATATCCACTCCCCATCGACTTTAAAAAGGAATGCACTCTACCGCTTTGTCACACATATCAAGCCACATTATATCATACAGAATCTATGAAAGTATTCTCCAAATATCCCTCCCTTATTACTATATTTCTTCAATTCATAAGAAATCAGTTCAAGGATTCTATTGGTACAAACCAAAAGAGTTTACCCGATTAAGAGGTATTATCTTGTCTCATGATTCACAATTTTATTTCGATTCTCCACTCCCTATACTATTCTTATTCAATGATTACATAAAACATACTATACTAAATATTCTAGTATTTTTTAATGATTTTTTTTCGACCTATAATTAAACACACCTCCATCTAATGGGTAACGAACAAGTGTTTCCGTGTACGGAGATTTACCACCTCATAGTAAAATTATTGTTCAATTCTCCTTTACATCCTCTTATGTAAGCACCCGGATCTTCGTTTCAGTTATGTCTTTCCTTTTCTGGTGTTTTTGAAAAAAAATGAAGTTTTTGGAAATTTATTAAGTACACGTTGTGTACTTTCTGAGTACACATCGTGTATTCTTTTCCCGCATGAAATCGTGTGCTAACCGTGTCCAGGCCACACACACGGTGTGTAGGGGTGACGTGGAGGCTGATTTTGGCGGAGTATGGAAATACCTAGTACACGCCATGTACTCTAAAAGTACACGCCCTGTACTTTATTTTTTTCATTAATCGGAATAGGGTCGTGCCCGATCGTTATAAATGTCTTCTTCTAGGTCTGGTTCGACTAAGAGACGTCGTACGACCGCGAAACATCTATAGATTCCCGAGCCTTCATCTGTTGGTTGATTCGAACGTCGTCGATTAGGTTGGAACAACAGTAGTGAATTCTTTCTTCTTCTTGAATCTCATTCCGTTTTTCTTCCTCCTTCTCTAGTTATCGTGTTTTGAGTGTTTTGGACATTTTCTCATATTTACGACGTTCAAGGGAGAATCAGTTCTCATGGATCATGTATATCAATCTCCTTGGATTGAGGTAGGTGGTTTGGGCATTACCATTCAAAGACATTGGGTTTTATGTAAAAATTCCATCAATACTCGTGAATAGGGTATTTCATGTTTACCTTATTGCCATTGTTGTTTTCCTTCCTCTCTTGTATGCTTGTGTAGAGGTAAATAAATCTTTTTAGAGGATAATTTGTTATGCATGGATGTTTTTCCCATGCTTTGCTCTATTTATGACCTTTGGGGTCTTGTTATCCTTTGCTGTTATGACTGTTGCCATGTCTTGTGTTTATAGGATGGAGTGTTTTTTATAACATGCTTGTTGTCAGGTAGAATGTTATCCAAGTAGCTCTATAGGTGTACTTTCGCCTTGCAGCATTATCATGCACTGACTGGCACAGGGATGTAAGAACCTGGTGCTATATACTATAAGGGATAGACCGAGTGAGCTTCCCAGAGAGTCTGTGACATTATAGACTATAGGAGGGTAGACTGAGTGAGCTTCCTCAGTGATTCATTGACATTATAGGCCATAGGGGAAAGACCGAGCGAGCTTCCCAGAGTGCCTTCATATTTTATAGACTACAAGAGGGTAGACCGAGTGAGCTTCCGTAGAGAGTCTTACCTTGTTTGATTTCTCTTTAAGAACTTTACCAGGCTAGTGGAGGAAGTGACCGAATGAGCTTCCTCAGAGAGTCTGTGGTATACCTGAGGCTATAGGAGGAATTGACCGAGATAGCTTCCTTAAAGAGTCTCTAGACCTTGGGGCGGAGACGGTTAGACCACGTGATCTTCCTCAGAGAGTCCCTGTGTAACATCCCAGGTAAATAAAGAATAATGCATTTTCATATTTTTTAATATTTGTGAATTAAAAATTAATTTTTCTTTAAAGGGTTTTCTATCTTCGATAGCGTACCCGATAGGCAACAACGAGTTTCTTTAAAATCTTACGTTGCACATTAGTAATATAATAATATAATTTTACATGGTAGTTAACACGTAGCTGTTGTACTGGCCAGAATGAATAAAAATAACTAAAATATGTTTATATATGTTTGTTAAGTGTTTTTAAATTTATCCAAAAAAAGGTAAAGGCTTAAAATAAGAATGAATTCAATTTTAGGCATAGATACTCTAATATTCACTAAATGGCTGATTTATCACCTTTTGATGGCAAACCCTACTTAAAAAAATAATTTTGGTCACTTCTATACATTATATTGGACCAAATGAAATCCTTATATAGAATCGGGACATCAAGATTTACGTTGTGTAAATTTTTGGTATATTTTCCAATAGAGTTTATTTTTTTAATGAATAGTGGAAAATGGTGTATTTTAATTCAAAACTTTTATTAATCTAATTTATTTATTTGATTAGACTATCTTCTGAATTGTTTTCAATGTTCAATTAGAATATATTTTTACCATTTAATCCAATGGTGGTCATTTAAATTAATTTTACATTGAAATTGGACTTAAACTACTGTCAATCTTTTGATATATATTGTTTCATAAAAACACGATATTTGTTTTGACAACAGGAATTAATCATTAAATTAATTAATTCAACTTATATGTTTTCAATTTTGAAAAATTGTCATCATTTTTTAATTCATAATATCAAATATAGCATATGGTGAATTATTGGTATTTTTCTGAAAAACATCAATTTTTGATGAATAGGGAAACCACTAAGTGATAGTTAAAAAACTGAATGTTCATTTAAATGAATCTTTACCACATTTGTGAATTGAGTTTCAAAAATACAACATACATGGTTTCCATTATAATGTGTGGTTCAATATGATTAAAATAATTTTTGGTGAATAGTAAATATTAAGTTTTATTAATCGCGATTAGAGGTATTTAGTGTAATTTAAGGAAAAAATAATGTTTTAATAATATGAAATGACCTTGAAACATGTCCTACCCTTATTTTATGTGTCATGTCCGCCCATAACAATCCATAGGAATCTTGGGGACCCCATTGAGCCACTTGGGTGTGAAAATGACATTAATAACTTTTTATTTAAAGTTAAAATAAAAATATCACAAACATGTGTTGTTTTACTAAATAAAATTACATGGGGTTATACAAGTCATATTTTTTATTATAAATATTCATTATAAATATAAAATTATTTCCTACATAATGATATATTTTTTATAATTTTTATACATTAAATATATTAAATTATTTATGACACCATGATGATGCAGTGATTACCTCATTATTTAACCATTTAAATAAAATGAAAAGATAATGTAAAATCTAAGACCTAGACTTGTCAAAAACCTATTTAATGGGTGTATATAGATCTCTTACCACCTTATCCTCCAAATATATAATTTTGTGACCTTTAAAATCTGAAACACATTTTATAATAAAGTAAAATTTTATAACATTCCAAGAGTGCCCCACCTCTCCTCTTATAAAAGGCCCCCAACTCTACCACCTTACCCACACCTCTCAAGACATTGGCTCGGCAAACATCTACCTGTTTTACATCTCCACATCTCTCTCCTCATCCTATAAGCCATAACATAGGCAGAAAACTATTCAATAAACCCTTTTGGTTCAAACCAAAGGGAGTTACCCGATTTAAAGGTAATGTCTTCACTTGTGTTATTTTGTTTTATTTTGTTTCTCCATCCCAATAAACTATTTTTATTACTTTATTTTGTAACAACACCAGTATACTAAATATACTATAATTTTTTTATGGGAATTATTTGTTTTACACTTACACACACCACCATCTAATGGTTAAAGAACATATTGTTTCTGTGGTTGGCGAATTTCTGTCTCACGAAACGATGATTATTCAATATTCTTTTAAAACCTTCCATAGTGTCCATTAAGATGCCACTATTTTAATATATGATATATATTATGTTTATTTTTTCCTTATACTTCTGTATTTTTCGTTTTTGGCATACCTTTATGGTTTCCATTATGGGTAAACATGATAATTTCATTTTAGGAAGTGTAGACTACTGCCCACTCAAAGTGATTTTATTCGTTAATGCCATATGTTGGATGTATAAAGGATGGAGTTAATGATATTATATATGGTATTATATATGAATTATAATATACCTTTATATCATTATGATTTCACTCCATTAAATATGAAATAGAAATGAAAGTAGCATTCATGCGTACGTACGACTTACCGTCTCCATGAACAGTGCCTTTCATTTCATACCTCTAAATTTTATATAATATTATAAATACATTTATATTCTGAATATATATGATACATATGATATCCAAATCATGAATATCATTCTGGATATAATGAACCATTGACCACATGAACAATATGTAATTGTAATAAGTCTATTTTTGACTTAAGTATCAAATATCGACAAAGCAAACTTTATTAACTTAAATGATTACATAATGTTTATAACATGGCAATAAGTTATATTATAGTAACAATAAACTTGAAAAATTTTCTTAATCAAGTATAAATTAACTTTTGTTTATTATTCAGGAGATTAAAGAGCAATCGAGTCACGTCGGACACGAGGTAAGGGACTTCGTCTCAATCTCTTTTCATTGAGGCATAATTGGTTCTAATAGATGAATTTCATTTATATGGTGTATAAACAAATTTTACTTTTAATTTAATACAAAATTAATCTTTTTCTACCAAGGGTTTTACTAAATGAAAAAAATGAATGTTTCTTTTAACGTACGCGGTGACAACGACCTTTTCCACCGCTGCGAGTATTATTTGATCCTTGGCTTCCTCAACAAGACGTAATGTTTTTTTTAAACGAAATAAATACCATATACTCTTTTATGTATTTTGGTATTAAAAATGGTTTTTATAATGTATTTTTTATGTCAATATATTTATGTGATATATTGTGATCAAAATGTGTAAATGTTTTCTTTCCATTATATTTGTTTTATGTCTTATGATTTGATAATGGTACATGGACATTTTATAGGTGGTTACATGATAAACAATATGATGGTTGGTGCCATGAATACCAGGACGGGTGGTTATAACCTCCAATTCATTGGGTATATAAGTTGGTCGTATGACTATTCTATTTAGTAATATGTGTTGAGTCAACCATATGGTTATTTAATATAAGTATGTTTATGTCCCAAGTTACCTTTATATGTTATGTGTTCATTATATAGGTTTTATAGTAATCTTTTGGTTACAAAAGGGTAAGTAATGATCTTTTATTTAGTGAAGAGTATTTACTACTTCATAAAGGTGAAAAGTGTTACATTGATAAATTATTCAAAGTTTACTTAAGGTTTTGAAAAACTAACAATTTTCCTTCTTTGTGTATCCCTTACTGAAAATTTTATGCTCACCCCAAGTTTTTTTGAAATGTTTTTCACAGGACATAATGTGGAATAGGTTCAAGGATAGGATCAAGGAAAAGTCATGTTATCTTAAACATGGAACTAGACATGACCCTTTTTTAAGAGCTCGTATTTTGTATAGAAGGGAACATTGTAGAAGTGTCTACTGTGTAAATTTTTTGAGATGTAATAGTTATGAACTAATTCTCTAAAACTCTAAACCTGAAAAGATCCTCAATGAAAATTATTCATTTAATTCAATATTAAGTAATGTTTAAGGTCGGGTCCTTATAGTTGGTGTCAATGGTTGGTCTAGACAACTTTAAGAGGTAGAAAATTGTTAAATTTATAAATTAATTTATGGTATGATTGAAATGATATAGCATGTGAAGATTACCATGTTGCTTTGCCTAAGATATTTCTATGTTGAGAATGGTTTTTTGTAGAGAAAACCAGGAAGATGTGATGGGAAGTCATACAGAGATAAATGCCCTTCCAAATCAGCATACTGAGATGGTTAGAATCAGAATTGAATAGTTTACTAAAGCGGTGGCTATGTTGACTCATGTGATAAGTTTGTGGTTGTGTTCATTGATGATATTTTGGTGCTTTATAAAAGTAAGAAAGAGAATGAAAGTAATTTAAGGGTTATCATTCAAACCTTAAAAGAAAAGAAACTGTATGGAAAATTCAGCAAGTGTGAGTTTTGGATACAACAAATTTCTTTCCTTGGTCTCATTTTTTAAAAAAATGGAATAACTATTGATCATGATAAAACCAAAGTTGTTGAAGAATGAACAAGACCCACAAATGTTACTGATATTAGTAGTTTTCTTGGTTTGGCAGGTTACTACCAGAGGTATGTTGAACATTTTTCATGGTTATCTAGTCCAATAACAAAGCTAACTCAAAAGGGTTTTAAGTTTATCAGGGAAAAAGAATGTGATGATGTTTTCAGGAGTTGAAATGATGATTAGTGAATGCTCCAGTTTTTTCACTTCCTTCGAAGAATGGTGATTTTGTTATCTACAATAATGCTACATTGAAGGGACATGGTTGTGTCCTTAGGCATAATGATTAGGTAATTGGTTATGCTTCATTTTAGTTGAAAACTCATGAGGTAAATTAACCTACACATGATTTTGAATTATTTGCTGTTGTTTTTGCTTTAAAAATTTGGAGGCACCATTATTATGGAGTAAAGTGTGAAATATATAATCATCAAAAAAGTTTAAAATATATATTCACCCAGAAATAATTGAACATGAGACAGAGGAGATGGCTGGAATTAATCAAGGATTATGATTGTACAATTCATTACCATCCAGGAAAAGAAAATAAAGGGGCTGATTCTTTCAGTCGAAAATGTTATACTTCATTAACCATGCTACATTTGGAATGAGATCCATTGGTTTTTTATTTGATGAACATTGGAATAGATGTTTTTGTTGTAGGAAGTTCTTCTGTTTTGTTTCAGGTGTCAGTGAGATCATCTCTATCAGAAATAATTATGCAAGTGTAGAAGAAAGAAAGTGGGTTATAGAAATATGTAGAGCTAGTTCATAAGGGTAAGTTTCCTTAATTTAACATTTATAATGATTGTGTTTTGAGGTTTGGAAAAAGATTATCTGTTCCTTGTGATTCATAGTTGAAGAATGAGTTGTTATGTGAGGCTCATAATTCCCCATTTTCAGTTCATCCTGATAGTACTAAGATGTACAGAGATCTTCCAGAGTATTACTGGTGGGATGGAATAAAAAGAGATATTGCCAATTTTACTGTGAAGTGTTTGACATGTCAGCATGTTAAACCAGAGTAGTAGTTACCGAAAGGGATTCTACAGTCATTAATGGTGCCAGAGTGGAAATGGGAAAATATATCCATGGACTTTTTTGTGGGATTACTGAAGACATCTCGAGTTAATAATGCAATCTAGGTTATTGTTGATCAATTGACTAAATCTGCTCATTTCCTTCCTATTCGAGATACTTTGTCTCTGGATCAAATTTCTCAGTTGCATGTTAAAGAGATAGTCAGGTTGCATGGATTTCCCCTCTCCATTGTATCTGATCGTGATCCCAGGTTCACTTCTAACTTTTGGAAAGGCCTTTATAAGTCGTTGGGTACTGAATTAAATTTTAATACATCTTTTCATCCGCAATCAGATGGGCAGTCAGAATGAACAATTCAGACCTTGGAGGACATGCTATGTGCTTTCTCGATGGATTATCAGGGAAGTTGGGACCAACATCTTTCTTTGGTTGAATTATCATATAATAACACTTTTCATTCCAGTATACAGATGGCACCATTTGAGGCATTATATGGAAATAGGTGTCGAACTCCAGCATTCTGGGATGAATTAGGGGAAAGGAAGTTGATGGGACCATAATTGGTAGAAGAGATGGTAGAAAAAGTTTAGTTGATTCAGAAACACATGATAACATCTCAGAGCAGGAAAAAAAGTTATGCAGATAACCGGAGGAATGATCTATCTTTCGAGGTTGGTGATCATGTTTTTTTCAAATATTAACCACGGAAAAGTGTGATGCGATTTGGTAAGAAAGTAATGTTGAGTCCAAGGTTCATTGAACCATATGAAATTCTGCAGAGAGTTGGATGAGTTGCATACAGAGTGGCTTTACCTCCATGTTTGTCTCAGGTACACAATGTTTTTCATTTTTCGATGTTTCGAAAGTATATGCTAGATACATATCATGTTTTGATCCCAGAGGTAGTTTAGTTGGAGGAGAATCTCTCTTATAAAGAACAACCAGTCCAGATTCTTGACCGAAGAGATAATGTGTTGCGAAATAATGTAATTTTCCAGGTGAAGGCTTTATGGAAAACCATATGGTTGAAGAGGCAATGTGGGAATCTGAAAATTTTTTGAGGGATAAATACCCCCACTTATTTTGATAAGTGAATAAAATATCAAGGACTTAATTCCCAAAATGGTGGAAGGATGTAACATCCAAGGTAAATAAAGAATAATACGTTTTTATATTTATTAATATTTGAGAATTAAATATATTTTTTACTTTAAAAGGGTTACTATATTCGATGGTGTACCTGATACGCAACAATGAGTTTGTTTGAAATCTTATGTTGCACACTAGTAATATAATAATATTATTTTAAATGGTAGTTAACATGTAGACATTGTATTGGAAGGAATGAATATAAATAACTAAAATATGAATTTATATGTTTTTTAATTGTTTTTACATTTATCCAATAAAAGATAATGGCTTAAAATAAGAAAGAATTCAATTTTAGGCATAAATACTCTAATATTCACTAAAAGGTTGATTTATCACCATTTGATGGAGAATCCTCCTTAAAAAAATAGTTTTGGTCACTATTATACATTATATTGGATTAAATGAAATCCTTCTATAGAATCAGATATCAAAATTTACTTTGTGTAAATTTTTTGTATTTTTTTTGATAGAGTTCATTTTTTTAATGAATAGTGAAAAATGTTGCATTTTAATTCAAATATCTTTTTAATATAATTTATTTATCTAATTAGATTATGTTTTTAATTGGTTTTAAAGTTCAATTAGAATATATTTTTACCATTTAATCCAATGGTAGTCATTTGAATTATTTTCACTTTTAAATTGGACTTAAGCTAATGTCAATCTTTTGATATATATTATTTCATAAAAACACGGTATTTGTTTTGACGACTGGAATTAACCATTAAATTAATTAATAAAACTTATATGTTTTGATTTTTTTAAAATATACATCACTTTTTAATTCATAATATCAAATATAAATTAGGGTGAATTTTTGGTATTTTTCTGAAAAACTTCAATTTTTGATGAATAGTGAAACCACTAAGTGGTAGTTAAAAAAACTGATTTTTCGTTTAAATGAAACATTACCACTTTTGTAAATTGAATTTAAAAAATCTGACATACATGGTTGTCATTAGGATGTAAAATGTGGTTAAATTGGATTAAAATAATTTTTTGGTGAATCGTATCTTGTAGGTTTTATAAATCGCGATTGGAGATAATTAGTGTAATATAAAGAAAAATAATGTTTTAATAATATGAAATGACCTAGACACATGTCGGACCCTTATTGGATGTGTCATGGCCAACCAATACAATCCATGGGTCATATTTGGGACCCCATGGAGCCACTTGGATGAGAAAATGACATTAATAAATTTTTATTTATAGTTAAAATAAAAATGTCACAAACATGTGTTGTATTACAAAAACAATTTTTACATGGGGTTATAAAAGACATATTTTTTACTATAAATATTAATTATAAATCTAAAAAGATTTCCTATATCATGATATTTTTTTATTATAATTTTTAGACTTTAAATAAATTAAATTATTTATGACACCATGATGATGCAGCGATAACCTCATTATTTAAAGATTTAAATAAAATGAAAATATAATGTAAAATCTATGACCTAAACTTGTCAAAACCATATTGTATGGGTGGATATAGAACTCTTATCAACTTATCCTAGAAATATATAATTGTGGGACCTTTAAAATCCGAATCTCATTTTATAATAAAGTGAAATTTTATAACTTTCCACGAGTGCCCCTCCTCTCCTCTTATAAAAGGCCCCCACCTCTACCACCTTACCCACACCTATCAAGCAATTATCTCAGCCAAGATCTGACCATTTTATCTCTCCACATCCCTCTCCTCATTCTAGAATACTTACCTTAGTCATAAAGCACTTCAAAAAATCCTTTTGGTTCAAACCAAAGGAAGTTACCTTATTTAAAGGTAATGTCTTCACTTGTGTTCTTTTTTTTTATTTTTCTTCTCCATCCCCCTAAACTATTTTTATTCCTTTACATGGTAAAAATAGAAGTATCCTAAACATATTAAGATGTTGTTATGAGAAGAATTTGGTTTACACTTACACACACCTCCGTCTAATGGTTAAAGAACATACTGTTTCTGTGGTTGGCAAATTTCAGCCTCATGAAATGATGATTGTTCAATTTTTTGTTAACCCCTTTCATGGTGGACATTAAGCTATCACCCTTTTTATATATGATATATATTATGTTTATGTTTTCCTTATGCTTCTGTATTTTTCATTTATGGCATACCTTTATGGTTTCCATTATTGTAAACACGATAATTTCATTTTAGGAAGTGCAGACTACCGCCCCCTCAAAGTGATTTGATTCGTTAATGCCATATGTGGGATTTATAAAGGATGGAGTTAATGATATTATATATGATATTATACTTAATTTATAATATACCTCTATATCATTATTATTTCACTCCATTAAATATGAAATAGAAATGAATGTAGCGTTCATGCGTACGTACGGCTTACCATCTCCACGAACAGTGCATTTCATTTCGTACCTCTAAATTTTATATACTATTATAAATACATGTATATGCTAGATATATATGATAAATATGATATCCAATCATGAATATCATTCTGGATATAATTGAACCTTTGACCACATGAACAACATGAAATTGTAAGAAATCCATTTTTGACTTAAGTACCAAATATCAAGAAAACGAACATTATTAAATTAAATGATTACATAATGTTTATAACATAGAAATAAGTTATATAAAAATAATAATAAACTTGAAATGGTTTCATAAGAAAGTATAAATTAACATTAGTTTATTATTCAGGAGATTAAAGAGCAATCGAGTCGTGTCGGACATGAGGTAAGTGACTTCGTCTCAATCTCTTTTCATTGAGGAATATTTTGGTCTAATACAAGACTTTCTTTTCTACTGTGTATAAAACCCTTTGAATTTTAATTTTATACAAATGGAATATTTTTCTATGAAGTGTTTTACTAAACAACATAAAGGAATTTTTCTTTTAACGTACGCGGTGACAACGACCTTTTCCGCCGTCGTGAGTATTATATGATCCTTGGCTTCCTCAACAAGTCGTGATGTTTTTTTAAATGAAATAAATACCATATACTCTTTTATGTATTTTGGTATTGAAAATGGTTTTTATAATGGATTTGTTATGTCAATATATTTAAGTGATATATTGTGATCGAAATGTTGAAATGTTTTCTATCCATTATATTTGTTTTATGTCTTATGATTTTATAATGTTACATGGACATTTTACGGGTGGTTATGTGATAAACCATATGATGGGTGGGGCCGTGAATACCAGGATGGGTGGTTACATTATAACCTCCAACGCATTGGGTATGGAAGTCGGCCGTAAGGCTATTCCATTTAGTGATATGTGTGGAAGTCGATCGTATGGTTATTCCATTTAAGTATGTTTATGTCCCATGTTACCTTTATATGTTATGTGTTCTTTATATGGGTTTTATGGTAATATTTGGGTTACAAAAGGGTATGTAATGATCTTTTATTCAGTGATGAGTATTTACTACTTCTTAATGGTGAAAAGTGTTACTTTGATAATGTATTCATGGTTTACTTGATGTTTTGAAAAACTAACAATTTTCCTTCCTTGTGTATCCCTTACTGAGCTTTTTATGATCACCCCAAGTTTTCTTTATATGTTTTTCACATGAAATAATGTGGAATGGGGTCATGGATGGGATCAATAAAAATTCATGCTATGTTAAACATGGAACTATACATGACGCTATTTTTAAGAGCTCTTGTTTTGTAAAAAATTGAACTTTATAGAACTGTCTAATGTGTAATTTATTTTAGATGTAATAGTTATGATCTAATTCTCTAAAACTCTAAACCGGAAAAGATCCTCAATGTGAATTATTCATTTAATTCCATATTAAGTATTGTTTAAGTTCGGGGCCTTATACCCTGACGACCCTAGACTATAAGGGGAATTGACTGAGTGAGCATCCCCAGAGAGTCTCATAAATTTGTATGACCAAGCCAGTGGGGTTAGGCTGAGTGTACTACCCAGAGGGTTGTGGTAATTCTGGGTTAGGATCAGAGGGGATGGCTATGGGTACTTCCCAGGGGGTTTCTTGTTTGTGTTAGCAGTTTTATTTCACTATTGTTGTTGGTTGTGGATTGATTATTGTTGTGTATCATCCTGCGTCACTACTTACTGTTTATTGCCAACTGCTTGCTATTGTTGTTTACTGGTTATTTTACTTTTACATGCCATATACTCACTAACTGTTAGGCACAGATCATCGGGTGGTTGCCTATTGGGATTTTTATCTCACACCCTGTTTGGGCCATGCTTTTGGGCCCAAGAAGACTATGTTGTTGCATGTATATATATGGGAATGCGCCCTTCAACTTATGGTATATGATTTCCTGGAGCATGTGAGCATGGGACCAAGCTTTGGCTTAGAGTCGTTGCATATGGGTATCGTCAGTTGAGGCCACACAAGATGAATTACCCTATGCACGATCTGGAGATGGCAGATCTTTTTCATGCCTTACGCTATTGTATACACTACCTTCTAGGAGAGCACTTTGTGGTTTTCACCGACCTCAAGAGTCTCAAGTATATCATCACTCAGCGGGATCTGAATTTGAGACAGCATAGGTGGGTTGAGTACCTTCAGTCCTTTTACATCGAGCTCACCTATACGCCGGGAAAGGGCAACGCAGTAGCAGATGCGTTAAGCAGAAGAACTCAGATTCAGGCAGTTCAAGAGGCCCATAGTGAGTTGCAGTTTATGGATCTATTCTCTAAGATGCACTTGGAAGTGCATGACAGGTAGGGGAAGGTTGTTCTATCTTATGTAGATTTTAACTCTACACTTCTTGATTGGGTACGAATGAGGCAGCTATTAGACTCAGAAGGCATAGTCTTGTGGGAGAGTGTGTAAGGAGAGGACCCTCTTCTTGGATAGACAGTGAGAGAGGATGAGATCTTGCATTTCTAGGGACGCATATGGGTTCCAGAAGACATACGTGAGGACCTGATGCAGGATTTTCATTCCTCAGTTTGGGTAGTTCATCCTGGTGTCACCAAAATTAATCGTGATCTACAATGCCAGTACTGGTGGCTAGGTATGATGAAATATGTTTCTAGTTTTGTCATGATATGTTCTACTTGTCAGCAGGTGGAAGAAGAGCATCAATGACCAGTAGGGATTTTACAGCAGTTACCCACTCCCGAGTGGAAGTGGAACGATGTCGCGATGGACTTCGCGATCGGGCAACTGAGGTCACCTCAAGGGAGTGATGCTGCTTGGGTTGTCATCGATAGTCTTACGAAGGTTTCTCACTTCTTTCCGATCAAGGAGAACTTCAGTGTGGATGATCTGGGACGGTTGTACATCCGAGAGATTGTATGTCCACTTGGAGTTCCACACTCTATTGTTTCAAACAGGTATGCGCGCTTTACTTCTCGGTTCTGGAAGGGACTTTAGAAGGCTATGGGTACTCAGGTACTTTTGAGTACAATATACCATCCCCAGACTGATGGCCAGTCCAAGCGCATGATCCAGGTACATGAAGTTATGCTCCGAGTGTGCATTCTCGACTTTGGAGGTTCTTGGGAGAAGCATATCCCTTAGGAGGAGATATCCTACAACAACAGTTTTCAGGCGACCATTCAGATGGCACCTTATGAGGCTTTGTACGGTAGGCCATGTCGATCACCATTATTCTGACTAGAGGTAGGAGAGGCAGATTTTTTGCGACCTTGTATTGTTCAGGAGACCTAAGAGTAGATAGAGCTGATTCGGAAGCGAATGGCAGCAGAACAGTCTTAGAAGAAGTATTATGCTGATCAGCGGAGACTACGTCTAGAGTTCGAGGTCGGAGATCATGTTTTCCTATGTGTCGCATCGAGGTTGGGACAAAAGAGGATTCAGACATAGGGTAAGTTTTCACCGTGGTACGTCAGGCCTTTTGAGGTGTTGGAGAGAGTTGAGCTGGTTGCCTCTCGGTAGAAGCTACCTCAGAGGTATCAGGCCATGCATGACGCCTTCCACGTCTCTCAGCTCCAACATTACTTTTCAGACCTCCCACATGTCTTTCAGCCCTAGGAGGTTGAGCTCGAGGCAGATGCATCATTTGAGGATCATCCCATCCGGATTGTCGATCGTAGTACGAAGGTTCTACGTGGGTGGTATGTTCCTTTAGCACGGGTGCTTTGGCTGCATAGTCGAGTACAAGGTGAGACCGGGGAGAGGGAGGCAGATGTACGATCGCAGTGGCCAGAGCTATTCGGGGATTCTTCTTCTATGACTAGTTAAAGAAATTCGGAGAAAATTTTCATTAAGGGGGGATTTTTGTAAGAACACGGATCTTTGTTTCAGGTATGTCCTTTCTTTTCTAGAGTTTTTGAGAAAAATGAAGTTTCTAGAAATTTTTGAAGCACATGCCGTTTACTTTCTATGTACACGCTGTGTACTCTTTTCCTGCTCGAAGATATGCGTTGGACGTTTCTGGGCCTCACACACGGGGTATAGGGGTGATGTGGAGGCTGATTTTTGCGGAGTACGGAAAGACCTAGTACCCACAGTGTACTCTAAAAGTACACATCATGTACTTTCCTTTTTTCATTAATCAGACCAGGGTCATGTCTGATGGCCATAAACGTCTTCTTCTAGGTCTGGTTCGACCGAGAGACGTCGTACGGCCACAAAACTTCTCCGGATTCCCGAGCCTCCATCTGTTGGCCGATTCGACCACTGTCGATTATGTTTGAACCGTAGTGGTGAGTTCTTCCTTCTTCTTGAATTTCATTCCATGATTCTTCTTCCTTCTCAATTTATCATGGTTTGAGCGTTTTGGATGTTTTCTCTAATCTATGACGTTAAAGAGATAATTAGTCATCGTGGTTCAAGTATATCGATCTCCTAGGATAGAGGAAGGTGGTTTGTTCCTTATGGTTCAATGTCTTTGAATTTTATGTGAAAATCCCACCAATACCCGTGAACGGGGTATTCAGTGTTTACCTTTTTTCCCATGTTGTTTTCCTACCTTTCTTGTATTCTTGTGTAGAGGTAAATTAATATTGTTAGGGGACAATTTGTTGTGCATGGAAGTTTTCCAATGCTTTTCTCTGTTTATGACTTTTGGAGTCTTGTTAGCCATTGGCTGTTATGACAGTTTCCATGCCTTATGTCTATAGGATGGAGTGGTTTGTATAACATGCTTATTGTCCTGTAGAATGTTACCCAAGTTGCTTTATAGGTGTACTTTGGACTTATAGCATTATCATGCACTAACTGTCACGGGGCTGTGAGAACATGGTGCTATAGACTATAAGGGATAGACTAAGTGAGCTTCCCAGAGAGTCCTTGACATTATAGACTACCATAGGGTACACCCAGTGAGCTTCCTCTGTGAGTCTTAGATATTATAGGCTACAGGGGATAAACTGCGTGAGCTTCCTAGAGTGCATTCATATTTTATAGAATACAGGAGGGTAGACCGAGTGAGCTTCCCTAGAGAGTCTTACCTTGTTTTATTTCTCTTTAAGAACCTTCCCAGGATAGAGGAAGAATTGACCAAGTGAGCTTCATCGGAGAGTCTGTTGTATAACTGAGGCTATAGGAGGAATTGACTAAGATAACTTCTTTAGAGAGTCTCTAGACCTTGGGGCTAAGAGTGTTAGACCACGTGATCTTCCTCAGAGAGTTCCTGACTACCCTAAACAATAAGGGGAATTGACCGAGTGAGCTTCCCGAGAGAGTCTCATAAATTCGTATGACCAAGCCATAGGGGTATGGCTGAGTGCACTTCCCTGAGGGTTGTGGTACTTCTTTGTTAGGACCAGAGGGGATGGATACGGGTACTTCCCAGAGGGTTTTCTGTTTGTGTTAGCTTTTTTGTTTCATTATTGTTATTGGTTGTGGATTGATTATTGTTCTCTATCATCATACTTCACTGCATACTATTTACTGCCTACTGCTTGGAGTTGTTTTTTACTGCTTATTGTACTTTTACCTTCCATATACTCACTGACTGTTAGGTACAGATCTTCGGGTGTTTTCTTACTGGGATTTTTATCTCACACCCAGTTTGGGCAATGCTTTTGGGCCCATGATGACTATGTTGTTGTAAGTATGGACATGGGCAACCGCCCTTTGACTTCTGGTACTTGATTTCATGGAGCATGAGAGCATAGGACCAAGCTTTGGCTTGCGATGCTGAGGAACTGTTTACATTTCTTTTGTACCTGTTTTGGTAATGTGGTGTTTTCAACATTTTGACTTGTTTTATAATTTCCTAGAGTTTTATCTTGCATCATTCCATATATACATATGTGCTCCAGTTTGTTGATTTAGTCTTCTGATGTTTATTATTGTTGGTTATTCACTACTTCCACTATTGCATGTTTATTTATTTCCATTGTGTACTCTACCAATGAGGGGCACCTCTGGGTGGCTTTTGGAACCAGGACGTTTCATCTCGTGATTGAAATAATGTCAGAAAATATTTTTATATATGTTATATATGTTATTTATAATGTAAAATGATTCTATAATTTTTATTAATAACATACGATTATCCTATACAAGTTGTGCAAATATGATAATTTTGTCTGTGGATGTGTGGACAACTGCCCCCTCCAAGCCATATGATCTGTTCATTCCATACATGAAATGTATAAAGTATCGTGTTAATAAACCAATGTAACACATAAATAACATATATATGATACTATAATTATAATATATATATATATATATAATTTATCCTTAATTATATTAATACAATAATGAAATGAATGTAGAGTTCATGCATACGTACGAGCTTCCACCTCCATGAAATTTGCACTTCATTTCTAATATCCAAATATTATGCATTATTATAAAAACCTATATACTGAATATATATGTTTATTTATTCATGGATTAAATTTTTTAGATAAGTAAATCATGTAAAATTTAATAAGAACAAAAAATAACATTTCAAAACAAACATGATAAAACAAGGTAATTAACACCTGAAATAGTGAATATAATGGAAGAGTGTTAACAAAATGGTAATAAAATTTTATAAGAAGTTAATATATGGTATTATAAACATGATTTTTTTCTGTTATTAGTTATTAAAATATTTTTAACCACTATACATGAGGTTATTTAACACACAATAAGAGCACGGTTAAGATAATGGATTTTCTTCTCAATTTTTGAATCTATGAGATTTATTTTATATTCACAAATTACTTCTTTTCTGTTCTAAACCAATATCCCATTTTGAAATATTATTTCATGAATCCTCTTATTCGTATGATACTATAAGATTAATTTAATTTCATACCATTATTTTGATTAATTTTTATATGTTAAAAACTGCTATGAGACACTATTGAATGTTTAAAGAAAATTCTCCTCAAATGTTCTTCATCTCACATCCTTTGGTGATTGATAAATTCCCTAGAAGAAATAATTTTAATTTAATCATTTTTAATAAAAAAAATTAATTGAATATAGATATTCTCATACAATGGTTATTATTATTTCTAAAATTTTATACCATTTTTCTTCCAGTGATTACTTTGAAAACAATTTGATTGTTGGGGAATTATTGATAAATCCATATTTCTCAATCAATAAAGATATTTGATAAGGTATATTATTAATTTGAATTATTTAGTATGAGTAATTATTTATACATGTAATGATAGGTGGATCCCAAACATTATATATATTCTTGATGCATTGACAGGTTCTAATGAGACAAATAAGTCTTCCAAATTAAATGGGGTTTTATCTATTTTGTAAACTATCTTATGAAAGGTCTCAATGATAATATGTTTTAATGTTCCTGAAACATGATTTATAATAGGAATGAAATTTCCCTTATTTAGTACAATTTATAGGTTATCTAAGATATTTTATGTCGACATATCTATGGACATGGTTATTTCATAGTGTATTGATTTATGGAATGTCTTTTAGTTTCTTAGTTACCCCATTATTTAAGACTTATCTAGTAATTTTAATCCAATGTGTAATAAATTATTTACCTTTCAATTTATATTGATTCATGATTTCATCCACTGTACTTAACCTTATAGATCATTTGAGATCACCCTTATTTGGATTCATTCCATAGGTTAAAAAACAAATCATTAAATAAGAATTCAAGGATGTAATTTATTTCATTTTATAATGTATCATGATTTTATATCCAATTTCCCAATGTATTAATGGAATCATGTATATAATATTGACTTATAATCTACTAAACATAATGGTCTTACAGGCTTTTCATGCATGTAACCCTATTAATTTAATGTAATAACGCATCGTCTCTAGGCTTCTGGGGTAGGGGCGTTACGGTTGGTATCAAAGGATGTTTAATAACAACCTTGGAAACTAGATTTCAAAAACATAGAACATGGTTCACAACCCTATGATATATATTGAGGATAAGAGTAGAAGAAAATCCTAGAATTTTGGTAATGTAGAGATTATGTGGGAATTCTTAGTAATAAATTCGTGTCTAGATACTATATGAAGACGTGGTTATGGAACATATGTACCTAGGTGTAACAAATATGACAAGCTGTTTTGAGCCTAACTCATGGTAACATGGCACATGACACCATGCCTTTCTATGTAAATAGTTTGACACTCTTAGGGGATATGTTTAGGATAATTCTCAATTTTTACCGATCATTATGAAGGATATAGATGTAATGATTTCTCAAATATTTCCAAAGTTTATGGATCTTGGATTTATGATGAATAAATTGATGATATGTTATATATCCTGATTAGAGTTATAAAAAGTTCATAATTTTATAAGATAATATATTATATAGAAACGTTTAAAAATTTTTACTAGAAGAAGAAATTTGAACTCCACCAATATACATACCCTAATAGTGAGAGGGATCATATCTGTCATATTCGTAAGCCAAAATTTATAAGAGATATAGTCTCACATGTGTTATCATCATATGAGGAATGAGTATCATGTGTTAACAATATATATAAATAATTATCAGAGTCATGTGTCTTTAAAGGGAATTAGATGATGGAAGAGAAAAGTATATATAAAGTGAAGAAGGGAAGGAGGGATTTTCCCACATGTGATAACTATTGAAATAATAACCTTGGTAAATGATTAAAGGGAAATAGAGTTTCTTCTAACAATGGGGAAAAAGAAAACCAACTTCGAGATTCCAAGGTTAAGAAAAAGGATTCCAATGTACAATGCATTCATTACAAGAGAATGGGATACTAAAAAAATAAATTTCCCAATCATTAATCGAATATACCCCAGATGATGATATTTGATAGTGATGAAGATATGATACTACCATGATGAAAAGGAATGAATAATATTATTTTTTAAAAATTACTTCAGTTGAGTATTTTATCTACACTTTACTGGTTATATGAATTATGGGTTATATAAGGATTGTACTTCAATACATATTCATAAAAGATTTGAGACCATATGTTAAAAGGTACCAAGAAAATATATTCCTTAGAAAGTTGATATTTTTTGGAAAACACATTATTGAAAGAAATATAACACTTAATTTATTCTTGACGATGAGATAATTGTGAATAAAAGATTTATTTGGATATGTTATGATTACCTTTTAACTGATTAATGGATTTTCAATAAGTGGTGTATTTTACCATTGATGGAGTTTACAAAACTTTTGATCATGAAATCACAACATCTCCAGCCTCTGCACATATTCTGCACTCGACGACACCTGATGTTCAATGCCAAAAGTCACAAATAACATTCACTAGAAAAGAGTAAACAATAAAACTATAACCATCATATCAAACCTCCCATCCTTTAATAATGTATGTCAGTTATGAAGAACACTAATCCTGACTCTCCAGTGTGTGACATTCTAGGGGCTAGCATTCTCCGATGATTGATATGAGATAATGAAATCATGCCATGTGTCGAGAATCCCGGCATGCAACTCCATTCCATGTTCATGGCATTATTATATAAACCAAGACATGTCCTAAACATGATTGTTATTGTATATCAATTTATATACTCATGATAGGTTCAAGGATTACATGATGGTTTAGTTAATATCATTGATCTATCATTGGAACATGCTACATTGTATAAAGACAAACATACAATCACTGATTGCATCACATTAAAACTATTCACTATCACATGAACTCATTTCATGGAGATTTATGGAATATGAAAATAATTCACCCACTGAGCTATCAAATGATCAATTTTTATCACATGAATGCATCGATCGTTCATGTGATAATCCGATGACTTTAACACTTTATGGGGATGATCAACCATGCTGATCATTTGAACCACATGAATGCATCATGAGAAGATGAGAGGATCATGTGATAAAATGTGGAAAATATTGTGAATCCATTCTAACATCACATTTTTCTCATTGAAAAATAGCATATGTCCCATCGTATAAGTATAATTTCATTTATAAATTTCCGTTATTTAGGACATTGATGATTTTCAAATATTTTTCCATGGATATTTTTTGGGATCACATAAATCAACCAAACTGATCATGCAAATACATTGATGTTTTTCAAGAGGTTACCCAGAAACATGTTTTTGATCACTTGAAGATGATGATTTCATTAGTTGAATCATCATGCATGCTCACCTTGGACATCCCTTATTGTAGAAGGATTACATCCTTGGTTGAGTGTTTTTCCACATGAGAATCATGCGATCACATGGTAAATTATCATGTGAATATGATCCTAATACGGCCACTGAGATGAAATAATATAGTCACATATATACCACAGTTTCATATAAGCATGCATATTTTTGAGATCTTTAGAGCCTTGAATATATGTCTCCCAACTCTTCAAGACGGTGCACATATAACATTCACTATGAAACATGGACACATATATTGAGACATTTTTCTATAAAAAACCCTTCAATAATCATTGAATGTGACACACAAATGGATATTCATAGGGAATAGGTAGAAGGAGGAATATATAATTTGGTAGGTTGAAGAGTATGGAAGGATGACACAATGTGATTTATATCAGGGGATTTGTATAAGTAACCACAAGAGCCCATTATGATGCCTCGTCATGAGACTCCATCCCATGAATTCCTCGAGATAACTCAATAAGTGGATGATATAAAAATCATTAGAGACCTCTTTTATATGGAGCCATAATTCATTCATTATATTAGAAAATTCATAGGAATGAAACCTTGTCACAATGAAACCTCTTAAAATGGATCCTTGAAATGCATTTGAATCCATGGACATATACACTTATTTATATGAAAACCATATGATATTTTCCCCAACATGGTCACATTCCCAAATCAACCATCATGTTATGTGAACCCCTATACATGTATAAGAATTCAGGTGAACAAGTAATGTATTTTAATGAATCCTCATCAGTCTTGTGATTCCATTATGTAATACATGGAATGTGAACAATTATCTATGTTTCAAATTCCTATTATATTTGGAAATATAACTCGATCCCATAGATATGATCATATTCTCATATGAAGATCATATACATATTTTCAATACTATATCATGTCGATCTTTTACAATCACATGATCACAAAAATCTTCGTCAGTCTTACTATGCCATCACACGGTTAAATTTATTAGTGAATTAATCATGTGAAACCGCTAAGAAATTTCCGTTAGATCATTTGACTATCCTCTAACATTCCATATTTGATAATATAAAAACCATGGATGTGTCATGTTTTATCATAAAATTAACCATGGATATGTTATCCACTTAATGTGGATGCCTTATGATATCAATACTTTGTTTATATTACACCCCTGGATGTTTTTTCACTGATCTTGGGAAGATATTTGGAAATTGAGGCCTTATAATGAGACAACCATATTAAATATCAATTATGATCCTGAAACACATATTTATTTTTCAAATAAGTTAATTAAAAGACCCATGGACATTTCATTCATGTCATGTGACATCCCTCTACAATGTTATGCAGAAACCTGTAGACATGCCAAGAAGACACCATCATCCATATTAGACTTGTCATGTGAAACCCCTCAGACCGTTTGATCTTAATATATAGTCATACTCAAATATATACCCTATGTCCATTTGTAACTGAATCCATCAACCTAGAGTCCATAACCCTTTTAATTTTTTGACTATCCATAATGCATTTGGGTTATGCCCATTTGTCGCCCTAAGCCCTCAAATGGCCCTCCATGCCACAAGAATTTATTCGATAGACATTTCACATTCACCATCTCTCTTCATAAATCGAAAGATGAAAAAAAATGTATTTGTTATCCTTCATAGGATAAATAATGAATATGTGACTGGGGAATCCACCTTTTCTTATCTCCCTCTATATTTTAAACAATATTGGACATATTCCCAAATTATCCTATGAATCTATCATTACCTATTTTTATCGGTGTATTGAATGTGGGTTTATACATGATAATCCAATTAACTGTAGTCACCGACCATACCCTCATGAACATCCTTCTATTCCATTATGTTATGATCAACCCATATTAGGAGGACTTGGTTTCCAATTAAAAATAGGATATATTGGATGAAATACTATTTTCCATTCTCCAAACCATTTTTGCCATCATACTTGTAATAAATATCAGTGCTTTGTTTGTGTGTATGAATTAGATATGTGTAATCATTTTCTCTCCTGTGATGTGTCTATTTTTCCGTTATCATAGGTTTTCAAAATCAATCATTACTCATGTGATTTCAGATACCATCAATGATTGTACCAATAAGATGTTGTGGATTCTCCAATTAGAGGCTCCTTTGAGTTGTAAGTATGACTAGATCGCTTCTTCATTGAAATTGATATATCAATGATGAGATATATCATGGAATCCTTACTAACATATGTCCTACTCCAAGACTCTATTGTTACACCTCTAATGATTTACATGATTGACATACAAAAATGAAGACTCATATTACTTTTTAACATGATATGTAGTATTACCCTCTATGTCTTAAGCACAATATTCAACATTACAATTATCTTATACACATAATTAGAACATGATTTTTAACTAAAATGTTTAGTACCATCATATATCCTTAATATTTGTCAAATGAACAACCTGGGATTCTAATTCCTCTTCCCACAGGATAAGTAGGAAGCATATTTAAGGTTCAATTACATCTTAAAAACAAAAACATGCCCCCTAAAAGAAGATAAAATAAATTGTTCCAAACATTGGATATAAACTAGATAATCACATATAAAGAAAGTAATAATTGATAACATATTATACACCCAATTCTTTATGTCAACACATGGTAATGAACAAGTTATTATTATATGGTTAAATAGCCCTACAATGACCCAAATTATTATTAATGAAAATTCATACTGATCTAATTAAATGACTTATTCGATAAAATTATTATATAAAAAAGAGAACCTAATTGGTTTTTTGTTTTTTATATTTGAAAATAGAATTATGAAATGTGACCATTTCTAAAATAGTCATTGAATAGTTATCACGTTATTAGTATAAATATTGGTTTTTAACAAATCCAATTTACGTTGACAAAGGAAGTGATGGCCTCATCCAGTATATTTCCTCTATACGAATCAATTTTTTCGTAGTTCGGAAAGGAGGTAGTATCATTGGGATTCACTCATGGCCAAGCCCAAGATGATCATCAACACATTATGCTCGAATAGAACTGCCTAGAGAGATGTGGATGTTGATTGAGATTAAGACCCGAGTGATGTTATAAGAGCCTCCCCAAGAGTCTATAACCATTTCACACCTTACCCTTCGGTCGTAAGTGGGTGTTATAAGGGTTTATTTAAGGATACTCTAGTACTATTATTATGTACAATAATTTTTAATGGTGAATATTCATTCATTTTATTATTGAATCTTTGTAAATATTTATTTAATGAAAAATACAAATTTAAGTTAATAAAGAGGTCTATATTGATGAATTAATGGATTTTTGAATTAAATAATATTTTACTAATATATTATCCCTAAATTAATGTTTTGTTGACATAAATGACCATATATTTATCATCAATACAATTGTTATTTTTATTATCGTTTGAATGCTATTTTTATCAAAACCCATGAATTTTCGATAAATGTCAGTTTTTATTTTCAAAATAAAAAATTTGCATATTTAGAAAATTATTTAGATAAAATGAATAGTAATCTTGGAATAAGTACATATAAATTATCCAAAGGGGAATTTTTCATAATTTTCTAAGATAGTCGAATTTTTTGGTACAAATTAAATACCGTTTAAATATCTAATATGTTTTATGACATCATAATGACCCATCTATGATGAAATAGAATACTATAAACATATTATCGGCCAATATATGTTTCACCATTAAAATAATGTGATTTTCGTTTGTTTTGTTTTTTTACAAAGCCTTAGTGATCCCGCCAAGGCATATTAAACATTTTATCCTTTTAAATTGATATCCTTGAGATCGTGACTCAAATCCACATAATCAAGCCTAATATTTTATGATTTTAGGCCATTTTAATTATAAAATAATGTTTTTCACTCAACTTTGGAAAAACGACATGGGTAAAAACCATGGGTTGGTAAGTGATTTTTGTTAGTTTAATATGTGGTGCCCAAAACCTAAATAATAAAAAATTCTCTCTCATTTCTTATATAATCCCACCCATGATAACACTTCATATTCACTAAAAGACTATTGATCTCATCCAATATCTACCCTCATCTCTGTATAATCCTTAAAAGGTTCCCCAAGCACCATAGAAGCATCTCTCAATCCAATCCAAACCTTTGGGATCACACTTCTAAGTAAGAGATTTTTTCCTTTCTCATTTTTTTCAAATTTAATTATGTTGTTATAACCTTTTATTATCCTTTAAAAATTTTTGGGTATGATTTATCATCTCCCCCATACATCCCTATTTCTGTTTAAAAGATTTAAAACCCATTCTGCTCTCATTAATTCCTCTCATATAAACCAGTATCCATGACGATATTCCGTAAAGAATTTCTATCTTCAAATTTTCATTGAAGAAATTATTTTGTAATATGAATCTAAATTAAATTAAATTTATTGGAAAATGTATCTATATGACCCCATTACCTTCGATTTCATGAAAATATGATGATACACCTATTTATCTATCATAAATTATTTGTATTAATTCTTATATCAAGCCGTTATGCTGCCAAAATTACACCACAATATTCCCAGACAAAGACATTGTGTAGTGAATACACTTATCATTTATTTATCAAGGGTATTAATAATTATGTAAATTTACATATGGATTATGGAGTTTCATGTATTAATTATACATTCCTTTATCGTGTAAAAAAAGCGGATGTTTAATGAATCCATGTTAGATGATCCTTGTGGAACACTTATGCTGAAAATGAAATGTTTAAGATGGGTGACCCCTGATAGTGCTCCAATGCATTGGGTAAAGAGTAGAATCGTGATATGTCAATTTAAATGAGGTTTAAATCATGGTAATTCAAGTGCAATTAGGGTTTACTCAAGCTCTATGTTCGATAATCCTTGGCTCATTCTAATACCATGTTATGTGTTGTTGCCACATTTCAATGTTATAATAATAATGTTATATCATTCTTTTATGTTCATGTTTCTCTTATGATCCATTGATATTACTATTACCTAACATGTATTGTATTCATCATGTTATGCCCTATTTAATCCCTTACTAGGCTGTATGTCTCACCCTTTTCTTATGAATGCCCTCAGGATATCCCATGCAAAGATTAGTATGAGGGAATGTAGTGGTCATGAAAAGTATGTTTTCAAAAAAAGATGTCATGTTTAATGTTTTAAGTCATTATTTAATATTCTTAATCCCCAAAGAAACTCGAACTCTTGATATTATATGTTGTACCAAGTGATTATTTTATGTAAAAAATCATATTTAAGTTTTTAATAAAAAATGGTTATTATAGTTGGATACGAGCAAGTAGAGGCGGCTCTAGCATAGATGTACCTAGGATTGAAAAATACAACAAGGAGTTTAGGGCTTGACCCAGGGTATCATGGTACACTACAACATATCTTGTTACACTCTTGGTTTCAAAACTCATATGGGTCATTCTTTGGTAAATTCATAATCATATTATGAACAATTATTTAGGTAATTAGAAAATGCCCCTAAGAATATATGTTGAGAATTATATCACTGATTACATTGATTGAATCCTATAGATTCATAAATTAAGTAAATATAAGTTATTTATAAGTCATCTATTTTTTTCCTTGGATTTTACATTATTTATTACCCATAAAATTCATTTTATTCATGCCAATGGATGGTAATAGGAGGACTCGTGCAAAATGCCTATGAAAAGATCAATGAAATGATTGTTATAATGAGATTCCCTATCTGACGGGAGTAGGAATCATGAACATTGTCTCGATACACTCTTAGTCAACTGAAGATTTGAATATAAATATAGGACATGAGGAACATTCACCCCCCCCCCCTAAAAATGAACAATTTGAAATCGAGAGCTTCATGAAACAAATGCCTCATATATATAATGGATCATTCAATCCCTCAATTGCTGAACAATGGATCAGATCCATTGAAAATATTTTCTCCATATTTCAATGTTCCTAATAGGATAAGGTTCTTTTTGTTACTTATCATATGTAGGGTGAATCTTACCAATGGTGGACATTAATAAAAAATCTGATGCCTGATGAGGAGATCGAGACATTGGAATGGAAGAATTTCCAGAAATTTTTTCGATAAATATTTTCCTCGCACCCTCTGACTTATGATGGAAAGGGACTTCCTTTACCTCAAGTAAAAAAGATGACGAATCTATTGTAATGTATAAAGAATAAATCACATGTTTTTCATGATATTCCTTTGGCTTTATTGATACCCTTAATGCAAGGTTAACAATGTTTTTTATGCGATAGGACCCAACCTATGGAAGTCCCTTGCGATCTGTGACTTCAAGAGCTGTGTGGAAATTTTCTAATGTGCCCAAAACGTCATAATGGAGATTAGAAAATCTCAGGGGTGTCATGGGATAAGAAGAAAAATGTGGAAATTATTTATGGACTTCTGATGGATAAATCCAATGGTTCTATGAAAATATATCACCCCACTTTCCAATGGTGTAGAATGAAGCACCCCAAAAATTACATGAAGATGATGAGGAAATTCATTAGGTGTAGAAGAGAAGGGAACCTGGTTGTTAACTGCTGACAAGAAAAACCCACTACTGTGACAGAGGTGTGGAATGCTCTATTCAAACATCAATGCATAATTTATTTCTTCAATGAGAAAGAACCATGGAACTTTGTAAATAAGATCCCTAAGACAAGGGTTTTCGAAGACAACCAACAATCTCCATGGAAGCAAGGGTGATATTTTTCAATCACTACCACTGAAGTGAACCATGAAAACAATGTGGTGATAGGTACACTAGTTATTCATTCGATAATAGTGAACATAATTTTTTATTCTGGTTCTATTCATTATTTTATATATCGAATGTATAGTATAACAATATTAATACCACCACAAATCATGTATGTAATGATGACGAAGAGTAAGAAAAATGGAAAAATCATTGAAACCTTGGAATATAACTCCAAACCTATCACAATTTGTGGATTGAACATCTCAGGTATCCTAGTCATACTCCCTCAAGTAGAATTTGATTCAATTCATAGCATGGATTGGCTTTCTCTATATAGAGATATCATAAATTTCCGTGAGAGGTAAATCACTCTATATATGGCTAATAAACCCCTAATTCTATTCATGTTCAATGAGGATGATGAATCATATTTACCACCATCATCTCAACAGTGGATATTACTACCCTATGAGCATTCATATCTTACTTAGATGATTGAGTCTACGAAAGCAACCATCCTTGATGACATGCCTATTGTGAGGTAATTTTCCAAAGTGTTTCCCGAGGAATCTTCTGGACATCATTGTAGAATAGATGTTGAATTCTCAATTTATCTTATACCTAGGTCATTTTCAATATCCAAGACTCCTTGGATATGTAGGGTGTCTTTTATGTGTTTCTTTTTCTTGTACCTTTTTCAGTGGTTATTTCAATGGACATTCCTTTTTTTCATAGTCCCAAAGTGGGATAAAAATGATGACTTCTTAAATGATGACTACTTTTCTACATGAATATATAGATAAATTTGAGAAAAGAATATATATATATATATATAACGGGGTTTAATGACTACTTATATAAATGACTACATAGATAAAATACCTTATATATAGAAGGGATCTCTCTGTAATCTGATGCTATGTTGATATACTATCACTTTGTTCATGATCTGGTGCATTATCTGATGATCTGTTTATCTTTGGTTATATATTTTGTTGACATAGGGGGAGCATACTAAATGTTATATCCTCTCCTCTCTCTTCATTCATGTCGCATATTTGTGATTATCAGAAAGGGGGAGATTGTTGAACCCTCTGTGAGATGGTTATTTTAATAATCATAAATCTTGTCTAAATGAGTTTACATATTTTTAATCATGTCTACATATGTTTATATATGATTATTTATGGTTTTATATTGACCTAGAAGTGTTCTGTTTTGAACAGAAACTTAGTGCATATTCTATGTTTTGGATTCTCCATTGGTTATTTACTTGATCCTCTGTTAGTTAAAACCAATGAAGAATGGTCGCACCGATGAAAACAGTCACACCAATGAAGAATGATCGCACTGAGGAAGAACGGTCACACTGATGACAATGGTCACACCAATGAAGAAAGGTCACACCAATGAAAATGGTCTCACCGATGAAGAATAGTCGCATCCATGAGAATGGTCACACCAATGACAACGGGAGCACCGATGAAGACCTACCAAAACTGATGCAGATCAAATGACCAACTGAAACCAATGCTGATCAAATGACCTACCGAAACCAATGGTGATCTAATGACCTACCAAAACTGATGCTGATCAAATGACCTACTGAAACCGATGCTGATCAAATGACCTACTGAAATATATTTTGATCAAATGACCTACCGAAACTGATGCCAATCAAATGACCTACTGAAAATGATGCTGATCAAATGATCTATAGAAATAGAAGAATATTCAAAATGTCTTACCGATCTCATGAATCACCGTTAGTCATGAAAACTGTTTAAAACATTCTACTAACCCTTATTAATTATAATGGTCATATTTTCTTAGTTAAATGCTCCTATTATTAATTAATGTTGGTTGTTGGATGTCATAAAACCATACCTCGTACCTGTAAAAGGTTATGATTCTTTTTTCTTGATCTCAAGGAATAAAAAGGTAGATCTACAGTAAAAAGGGAGAGCTGAACGAAAATAGAAAAACACAAGAAAGAAGGTGCACGAGTATGAAGTCCCACGGAAGACCAAGAGAACTCAAAGGACTCCTTTAAAAACCAGAGAGCTTGAAGTAGATCTTTCACCTAGAACAAACAAAAGATGAGTAGATGTGACTTACTGAAAATAATATGCACAACTCTAAAAAGCTATAGCTGAGAAGAAAAATGATACTCTGTTTTGAGTCATCCTCACCAGAAAGGACGTGACTTCCATCTGCAACATCAAAACAAGTCCAGAGCACATCTACAATTACATAGAGCTTTCTAAAGTCTATTATTTCCTCTTTTTTATCCCCTTGCCTAACTTTCTGAGGAGTGTGTGTGTGAATATGTTTACTCTAAATACACATTGTCTCCTGAGCTGAATAGGGGGATATTAAATGTTCACACCAATCTTTATATACCTTCTTGTTTCCCACTGTGAGTTGTGGAAGAGTTCAAGTGTGACCTGGATAGCCTGAGAGCTGTTTCTATTGTTTTTCCCACATAGAACTATGGTAGAGGTCTTAGGACCTGAATAGTCTTTGTACTGTTGTTTTCCCTGCTCAAGGGTGTGGATCAAATTTATATATAATGTTTGAGAGGACTAAGTCTCATATTGAGACTGAACCCCTTGGTTATATCTTCTATGCATATTAGATTATGTTTTAATGTATATTATATATTTTACATTCCGCTTCTATTTACATTGAAATACAAATCTATTTTAAAGTTACTCTGATAGTTAAATTAGAAAGTGTTTGTAATTTTTATAAATCAGTAGATTAATTTCAAAGGCTAATTTAATCCTCTGATTAAATTATCTGAGATATAATTAATCCATTTAGAATATAATTGAACCATTACAATTTTATAAATTCACTATAGTTTAACTTGTTTTTAAATTAGGGGATTTTAATAGAAATTTTTTAATAGAAATTTTTAATTGGAACTCAATTCACCCCCTCTTGGGTATCCACTCTGACCAACAGAAATATTATAACATATCATTAATGTACCATTTCATTCTAGGCTATGTATCTCCAATGAATACCCATCTTTATTGAAATTTTATATCCCCTTGGACACAACATTTTCGACTATAAAGACATCATGTCTCATTCTCATGTCTCAATTTGTAGATTACTTGATAAATTATATTCGGATTTCATGGAACGTGACTCAATGTCCCCTTGGTTTTCCCTAATAGTGTATTAGAAAAAAAATATTTATTGTTTTTTGAGGATTATAGCTCAGAATTTATAGGGAATAACCTTATTAATTAGATCTTTTCACTAGGGGATGTTTCAGTTCTTAAATGGATCCCATTATGATTCACTACTGTGTAATAAAAATAATATGATCTTATCCATAGATGTAGTTTTTTTCTAGGAGGAATGTTTCACCTTAACTCCCAGAGTTATTTATTTAACTGTATGACAATAATCCCACCAATAATCAAACTATCATCCTTGATATTGGAATTTGAAAACGTGATTTAACTATCCAATTTCACCATGAATATGGGCATAGAAAATTACTTATTGTTTTATGCATTCACACCTAATTCCAGGAAGAAAGGATTTAAAATGAACATTATGTATAAGTCATAGAGGCAAGACATTATTCTTCACAAAATTTACGAGTCATGTAGGATGTAATTTATATTACACAACATTTACACTACCTTACTGCATAACAGTAAACTACACACACAAAAACCCTCCTTTATCAAGAAAATATTTTTCTTCAATGGAAATATCGATGAATAAGTGGGATCAATTTATATAATTAAATTGCAACATCCCTATTTGGGAATCCAAACTTAATAATGGATCATATATAATAACTACTTGCTTTATTATTCCTATTACATCAACATATATAGTAACACCTAGATCTAGAAATCCTTGGAATATCTTCAATATAAGATGAAAATTACACCACCATGCATATAGGCTAGAACTTCTTACAGAATATCCCATATAATAACTACATGTGTTTTGATACCTATTACCATTGGATGTATAGTGAAACCCACATCACAAATCCTAAAAAAAAGATCGAATATTTTAAAAAGATAGTATGTGGGATTGGGAAATTAGAAGGATCCTTGTTAAGATTTTATAGTGGATAAAAATGACTAATGACTTGTTCCATGAGGATATTATTTTTACAAATGATAGGCCCCCCTTAAATCACGGAGATATCGTCTTAATTATGTAGGATATAGGTTTTGCATATTATTAATGGATGTACTATTCCCCCCAGTTTCCATCACCCATCGACTTAGATATTCCTGGGTTGTGATTTAAAATTTCCATTACCAATTTATTTAAGAAGATACAAATAATATGGATATTACTCATTTATGAATCACACACATTTTCAATGAAATATTATATGGTCATATTCTTGTACCCTTCCATTCCATGGTATTTATATCCAGTGAAAACCCAAATTCATTGAGTTATAAATTCCCTTTGGTGATATGTTCTATATTCATGACATTAATATACATGAAACATTGTTCACAATGCAAGAAATTCAACTTCTTGTAGAGGGATATTCAATGGGACCCAAATCCTACATGATATCCAGATCCATGAAGTGATATGTGAATAAGAATCTATCATTAAATTAATGATAGGGTTGAGTGTTTCATCTCCTTACAATAATGAAATATTGATATTTACATTCCATATATCCAAACTAATTCTATATAGAGTACACAATAGAAGACTATGATTTCAAGGATCATGGAGATAAGATAAGGAAACAACCCTTCCCAGTATATGTCCCCAATATATGAAGGAATTAGTTCCATATTAGAAATATGTATGTCTTTATTATCAATCCATTTAGATGTGTATTGATTCTTTTTATATCCTATCTTAGACCTTCTAGGAATTTCGTAATGAGGTGGAAATACCTTCTCAACAAAATAGAAAATCCACCAAAGAAACTATTTATTAGAGGGTTGTTCAGACAGATCCTACCTTAGGTGTTGGTATAAAAGAAATAAATAATATTCAGACATACCCTTCTCTAAATAGGATCTTAATAAATGCAGGTAAATTGGATAGATATGTGGGTCTAGATTCTCATTCAATTGAGATACATAGTGATTCATAGATCTCATTTTCTAGGCCCATCCAAAAAAAATAAAATAATATATTTCACCTTACCTTGTTCATGAGACTCATTTATACAAGGAACCCTCCGTAATTGTTACTACATGTGTCTTGTTTCTTGACATAATAGGAATCATAGTGATACATGTGTATATTTTCCTATTAAATACCACAGGTTCTCACCTATCACAATATTACTCGATGATTTACAAATTTACTATTTCCAACCTAGGTTAGCAATGAGATAATAAAGACAATCCTACAAGTAAAAGCCTCTCCAAATATAAATATCCATCACCTCAATGATATAGTAAATAATAAGAGATAATACTCGAGAACAATTTTGTGTAACCACTCAATTAAGTAGTAACATGCCCCTCCCCAAACGTATGAGTTAGATGTTTGTAAGGGGACCTCTAACTTCTCTATAATTATAACTATCTTGACTACTAACCCTATATGATACATAGTAATACATCAATTTCACATCCCCAATACTATCTATAAATTAAAAAAATCCCCCTCTTACTTTTTTGTCTAAACCATTTTTGTGATACATACCCTCCTTAACAGCCATTCACTAATGAAGGGATTGATTAAACTTTCTTATATTATAACTATACCAATTTATAAGAATCCTCACAAGTATTGTTTATAGAGAAAAAAATATCCCCACCCCACATATAAGTTATATATATGTGGTTAGATAGATGAAAACTATGTGTGTCTTAATTCATTATGTCATAGGATATATATTGATCCTTAGGATCCTTGCAAAATGGTCTCATTCATAAAATCCTACAAAAAATGTTCCCTTTGTTATTTTTATATGAGAATGATCTATAAATGGTATTTATATGAAACTGGTACCAATAGAATTATTCATTCCCTTACTAAATGTATTGGGAAACCGAAGGATGAAAATCCATGGAAATTGAATATGACCATAACCTATGGTCTTCAATACATGACTATAAGCTATTCAAGTATGGAAAAGTCATATAGAAAAACTTCCCTAACGTGTGAATCAGACATAAATAAGGATTGGTTGTTCCAGAGAATAATATATTCTATAAGGGAATAAATATATAACAACCATTTAGTAATCCTATAGAAGGAAAAGAATTCCTTCTGCATTGAAGTTCCTATAACCAATTTAGTGAGTCTCTTGGGTTTCATTGTATAATTTAACACCAATTTCAACATCATTACCATGTGATGTTAAACTATAAATAAGAAATCCTAGTAAAATGGTATTAAACTATAAAATAATTTTCTCCTCAACATATGATGTCAAACTACATGGAAGGCACATCCACACTTCAAAAATCTAAACTATACAAACCATCGTGCATCATCATCTACTACCAAATTATCACAAGGGTCTGATCATAGTAAAAAAAAATTGTAGATTTCATAATTTTTTGAAAACCAAAAACCAATAATAACACTATTATTCATTAGGATCATGTATTTCCACAAATCTACTGCAAACCCCATAAATGATTAAATATTATTATATTTGACCATGTATGAAGTATATTTTCATAGGATCCTTAAAACAATCAATCCCATGTATTATTTTCATGGTATGAAATGCTGTTAAATCCACTTTAGCCACCACATAATAAAAGAGGAACTATTCCCAAGAGAGTAAATTTTGAAGATCCTTTAAATTACATACTTATTCAATCACTCAAGATTGGAGAACCTTGAACCCTGATTTACAACATTTTATTCTCGTTCTTAAATTTTTGTTTGAGTACTCCAAGCCATGGGAATCTAAATTATTATTTTTAGAATCAATCCCCTAATAGGAGTTCCATTCTAATTGAGAATATTATATATAGGAAATATTTTCAAAATATATTCAAAATTAATCATTATGATTCGAAGGTATAATTCAAGAGATCATAAATTTTTATTGATAGAGATATAAAACATGTTTTACAAAAAACATGAAAATAGAAATCTAGGTAAAATTCGTGTCTCCATTCGATTATATATTTATATCTATAATTTAGGAAAATGGCATATTATAAATATAAAAGGAGAAAATCTCATAGGTCTTATATTACGTCCCTATTAAAATTTTATCCATGAGTACTGGGATCTTCTTGTTTAGGAAGAAATGAGATCAATGATTTTTTCACATCCCATTGCCCCGAGAACATGTTTAATACATGGTGACATAATTTTTAGTATTTTTACTCCCTTCTTGAATATATTTTTCCATAATATAGCTTCATGTGGTTGGATCGCGAGTTTATACACCCAATGTGTTAAGTTTTTATATTTCATTTTGAAACTAATAGTGCTGATTCATTTATCTTTGTCTACCCTTTAGTGTATTAATTACAATTATTGTATCATCCAATGGTACCCTACAATGATTCATAGGCGAATAACACTCTACCTCAGAGTTTGATCATAGTTGATGTTTTTCTCATGAAAGAGAGTCCCCACTTAAATCAATGATCTATTTCTCTAAATAAAAATTTATAATAGTCTCCAACATTAAATATTGTCAAAATATACCCACAATCCTCCATTATTAGTGGAATCAATTATATATATCAATATTTACAATTCCCATATCAAAACTATTGATCTATATTCAACATCCTCAATATCATATCACTATGTCAAGTAATTGTTCTCAATGAAGTAATATGGTACTTCATTGTTGATCCTTTTAGTAGTCCTCTTTAAATGATATCAAACCACATTATGTTCAGCCTATGCATCAATACCATAGGTAGACTACAATCAGTGTGTCTAAAAACACCTTGTATTTCCTTTCATCCATAACTTACTTATTTATCTATGTGTTAGAATCCCCATAGGTATTCGACAACCCTTACAAAGGAGTGAATACCCCTTTATTGGACTATGTATGATTTTGATATTCATAAAGAACTAATTACAATCAACCATAGGTTAATAATCATAGAAGCACCATCCTTATGATCCTTTTTAGCCTTTGAATCAACATACAGAATCACAGCACCTTAGAGTTTTATTAGATCATCTATAGTGGTTATTCCCTATTCCATAACTTCAGATGCAGAGTCATTAATATATGATTTACAATATCTCATAATCCAACTTTCCTAGTGGATATTAAATCCCCAATAGTAGGTCTGCATTTACCATACCCATTCTACTTAAGGATTTGGTGTATCTAATCCCGTCAAGAATATCTACCATTCAATCAATGAAGGGTGTATGAAAATATCATGAATATTGATCAATCAAAGGACATAGTGTGTCCAAAAAATTAAAAAAAAATATCAATATCTAATATGATACATGGTGTTATAATTATTAAATAATACACAAACATCATAATTCTCAATAGATTCCCTGTGATAGAATACACTATATTATAATGAAATCTTGTCTGATACACATGACACTAAACTATAACAATAGAGTGCCTAATCTTGAATTCCCTAAACTATAAAAACAATAGGTCAAGGCATGAATACCCAAAACTACCAAAATATTATCCAAGCTATAAGGCCCTAAAATAAAATAACAAATCATCTAATATTAAATACCCTAAACTAAAAAAGAATGGAAGAGATATAAGACCCTAAAAAGTAGTAAATTAAGTTCCAATCAGGGGTATCCAAAACTACTTCAATATAATTTCCATGATAGAGGCACATGACCTATAAAAATAGACGTTTTGAAAAAGAAGACCATAAATACTATAATATAAGGATAAATATATTTAAAATTAAATTAGAGTGCCCAATTTGTCTTCATTATCAGATCATAAACATAGGAAATTATGTGGCACAACAATTTCCAGGTAGAAAATATACAAAGGGAACCTTGACAGAATGTTGAGAATCTTCTCGTAGGAACATCACTTTCCAAAATCACTAAAACAATGAGAACCTATTACAAATAAAAGGTGTGAATATTTTATGAATGAAAACACATAAATAGTGTCCTTTTGAAATACCTGAATGTATTCCCACTAAACCACTCAACCAAAGGCTTTCAAAATATTTATTGATAAAATTAAGAGATATAAATAATGGGGGTCCCAACATGTTGTCCTAGAAGAATCAACCTATGATGACTAGATCCACTATCTTAGGTAAAAATATGAGAGAACATATCTTATCCTTAGGTCCTATTTGAGGATACCTATTACAATTATATTTTAACACTAAATGAGACTTGGTCAATCATTAATGAAAATATCTTAATTGGTTTGAAACCCTCTATGTGGTCTAAAATATAGCATTATATCAAAATGTGTGTAACATAGCCACTAAATCATGATTCAATACCCATGATTATGTCAAAATGTAATTTAATACCCTCCCATGTATATGAGTAAGATATATATAAGATCTATTATCTTGTAGTTCTTCGTCGATGGACCTATGTATTTTGTATATGATCATGATATTCATAGGAGACTACCATCTAAAAAAATGTATAGATTTATTATCCTTCCTTTAGTAGAGGTAGAGATTTCCAAATTCTATATATTGGATCCATACATAAATTCATTTCCATCGAAATCCCTTCTTCTATTTTGGGATTTGTACCTATTCACCAATTCAAGTTAGCTATGCTTCCAGATGATGTACATATTATAGGAAACCCAATGCCTTGAGAAAATATAACTTCTTGAAAACCCCCAGTATATCCATTTTTGGAAACCTAGAATCCATGAATTGATATTTTCTTCTTGGGGTGATTAAAATCCCTTATTCCCAAAACTCTTAAAAAATCATCTCTAAGGGATTAATATAAAATCCTATTGCTCAATCACGTACACAGCAATGTTATCTATGTTTACCATTAAATAAAATTCATTTTCTCTTGAATGAGAATATTAATATGGGTGGAATTTTTTTGGATCCCATAAAAGTATACCAAGTAATTTTATATCTAATATTATAGATGTTCCAATCCCATGGAAAAAATAATGATATATACAACATGAGGTCTTATGAGTGGGATTCAATTTATAATTTAAGATATTCTTTGACTTCTTTAATTAATTTTAAATTGAATTTATCTTGTGAATTTTATGTGTACACCCTTAGAAAAAAATTGTCAAGACAAGATAGATAGTTGACTATATCATCTTGGGGCACATGTTGTAGTCACCTCAACACTGTTCACAGGTTATCACAACATTAATGCTTTAGATGAATGATTTGGGAAGTCTTAATGCCCTCTATGTGTGCATAGGTGTTCATAGAAGATTACATAGTGGGATACACAAGTGTGTGGTGTGGGTGGTGAGGGAATGTGTGCATGTGTTCTCGGTGACAAACCTCAGTTCTAGGTCGATGGGAAAATTAAATTATGATTCTTATTATGTAATGTTAGAAAACACATAGGTTAGTTGTTGGATAAATACACAACACATGTTTTATTCACCTATTAATAATAAGAACTCTCACTCACACAATCAAAAAAATATATATACATATACAAATTATTTTTTCTCAACCAAATAATACACAGTATCAAATCCTTTTCCCACATCATATTAATCCTCCTCTCATACACCATACCTAGATACTATATTGTTTCTATGTAATGAACCACGTCTGATAACCACTGAACTCATGTACAATATTAATCCAGTACCATTTTGTTCAAAATACAATAATATAATTATTAATGAACAATCTTGATACAAATGATCATGAAACTCTAGTTTCAAATTCACTTTTGTCCAACAATCTCCAATAATTACATTGGTATATATAAATCATTATTTATGTACCGAATCCATGCATGCAGCTTTATATTTCATGCATAATTTTGTTTTTTAAAAAATGACATCAAATGAAGATGATCATGATAGATAATTACATGATTCCATCATGAGGGGTCTTGTGGGTTATGTTAATAAATAGATACAATCATTCAGGTATCATAGGAACATATGACATTGTATAAACAAATACCTATAATCATCGATGATTTCATGGGAATACTATATTCTATTGCATGATGTGATAATGAGAATCATTGTGGATCACTTTAATATTGTTTTCACTGAGTAATCTGATTAATTTCATTAATAACAAGAATCCATCATGTGTTTGTGCGATCAATAGAAGGCTTTGGATCTAATATGCGATGATCCACCATTCCTATCAAATGGACCGCATGATTGCAGTGCAAGAAGATCAATTGATAGTATGATAAAATGATGAATATAATGTTAAATAATAATTATGTCACATTGAGTATAGGAATATTATCATATATACCTTCATGTGAGGCTTCCATAAATTGTATATTTCTTTGTATGAAGGTGTTTTCAATTGTAAAAAAATAATGGACATGTCATGTGATCAAATGAATCATTAATGTGATCAAAATAAAAAATCAATAGTTTTTAAGAACATAACTACTAAATTTGTTGTGATAATATGATGGCCTTCAATTCATCATGTGAATAATTATGTGAGGCCTCCATTGAAAAATATCATTTTAAAATTCACTTTTCATTTGTCGAGTGATTTTCCACCACATTATTATGTGATCACATAATTCAAAATCACATTAATATGATCATTCAATGCTCATTGTGAAGAAATAAAAAATAACATATCAAAATTTTTGCAGCATAAGAATGATGAGAACTAATATCTTCAGATCGTTGATGATAAGCCACCCACAACCACAAGCCAGTGTATACAACACCTTCCTCATTTAATGAATATAAATATCTAGAGGACTCAATCTATATAAACCCCCACCATACTCTTTTATTATTAAATGAAAAAGGAGATACATAGGGTGGGGATAGAAGGATGAATATATGGATTTTTATAGATAAGTAAAGGGATGGAGAAAGATTGGAGATTTACTTTAGGGGAATTATATACACAATCACGAGAATCAATCATCAGATCCAATGATGATAAGCCATTGCAAGCCCCCATGATGTGATTCTCTTATGATCTCTTTATTTCATGATGACATTAACACCATTTGATACATAAGTTATTCAATGCCTTCATTCATCCATAATACCAATTTCTATGTGAATGTATACTTTTCACACTCACACCCCTTGACTAATGGCCTTGATATTCCTTAGAATCCATTGACATGCACTCCTCTTTCCATGGAAACTCTGTGATATACGTCATTTTCATGGAACATCATATAATACACATATATATCCATGGATTTAATTATCCATAAAAAATAATTCCTTCGATGGTATTACATAATCATATGACTCCACACTAATTCGAAATTCCCCTTATGATGTCCTTGGTAAGTGAACCATTGTCCATGTGAACATGGAGTTATATCTTTTGAAAATAAAATTGATCTAATGGATGTTGTCCCTTCTACATATCCCTGATTGTAGACATGTTCACGAGGGCTTATCTTGTTGTTCACTTAAGATCTGATGAGCACATGACTCCTCACCAGTCTCATGGAAAAATTACTTGGTTCATGTGATCGGTTAACTGATCATTTAAAACCTATGACATGACATCCAAATCACATGACAACCATCACACATGTCATCATTGATCATGTAAATCCATTCATCATGCCATCATTCATCACATGAATACCCATGGAATTGTCATCTTTTTCATGTAAAATACCACTAACATGTCATATTAGAACATACAAGTACTTTGGACATGTCATCATTGGTCATGTGATGAACCCTAGTCATTTCATCCATGACATGAGATACCCATATGACATGTAAGCATTGATCAAATTACATCCTAATATACAAAATATCAGATCACATTATGACCCTAGGTTATGTATTCTATGTCAACTAGTGTCCCTCATACATATCAGGAAAGCATCCTCAGGCATGTCTGAAAGATACCCTCAAACACTTCATACATTTACTATAATACCCATAGTCATTTTTACCATGTTTCATTGGCATACATGTACATGTACCCCAAAAATCATTTGGAACCTTCACTATGATCCATTGGCCAACAGAACCCTTTTATTTGGAGAGTGTCTATAATTTAGTAAGGATATGCACTCATGAAACATCATGTTCTCAAAATGGATTATGTTCCACGTAATCATATTTTATTGAATATTCATAATCATTATTTATGTTAATTTATCAGATGAAAAAGAACTAATAAATGTCACCTTATCTATTAGATGATATTGAAATAGTATGTGACATGGGAATCCCCCATGGTGTATGTACCACCAAGTTTGAAATTCTCTAGATCATATTACTCAAATTGTCTTCTACATCTGGAATCCTCGCTTGCATATCAACACCATGTAAGTATGTTCACACATGTGAATCCTTTTATGTAAATATCTGGACATTCCATCAATAACTCACTTTCATATCCTCAAGATAGGAATAAACATAACTATGATGATTTATATTCTATATATAAATAGGTTACATATGACACCTTCATAATCCATATCATATTCTCTATTTGTAATAAATATCAACAAATACTCAATGTGTAATCCCAAAATATTAAAAATCATTTTCTCTCAATATATGTGTCCAAACATCCAATATATCTTGTTTATTACACAATGAATTACTCATGTGATCATAGAGACCATAAATGACTATACCCACATCATAATGAAAATTCCTCCAGTGAGGAAATTATTTGAGATGTAAAAAAATATATATCTTCTCACTCAATGAGTCATAATACTGATAAGAAAACAATGGGACAACATACATGTATAATTATAGTTGAAAGCCTTAATTTTATAACCATTTACAATAAAAAGATGAACATAAAAACAACATGGAGTTTGATTCCTATCGTACATGTACTTGTAGGATTACCCTCAAATGCATGATCCCTATACTCAATACTCAAATACCATTATACACATTCTTTCTACATGACATCAGTCTACATGTTGTATTCCTATCATATTACCCTACACAATGCCAAAAGAACTATAGGGTTTGGATTCTAATTAACATTGGATACGTAGAATGCCTCTTGAAGGTTCATTGTCATCTCATAAAATCCAATCACCTCCATTGACAGTGATAAAATCTGTTGTTCCCAAACATGGATAAAAACTGGAGAATCAAGAATTGTCAAGAGAATAAATGATAAATAGTAATACACATAGTTATTCTCATAAACACGTGGTCTAATAAAGACATTTCAAATTGATTATCTAGATTAATATCCGGTCTTGGAATGGATTCATGATCAAATCTAAAATCAACAAGAGTGCCCTAATGTATGAAATTATTCCTCCCAAAAGTGTGTGATGATCCTAACCTCCAATCCACTCAACCAGTATGTTTTATTTTGTTTTTTTGGGTTTGAAATCACAATGAATTACTACCTTTGAATTATGGTCCACAACTCATTATTTATGTCACATTCATTTGTAGTTTCCACCGCTAAAAAATTTGTAACTGGAATAAATGTGAAACTATACTGAGCCCCTCTCAAATAACACGTCAACATATTTGAATTTAGTAGAAAGAATGAAATTTATTTTATATAGTGGTTTTTGTTTATTGTGATAAAAAAGTGCTTGAGATGGTTTGATTTGCCAATATACATTTGATTTATAAAGGGAGAGATGTTTTATTTGATGATGATGTTGATGTTCATGTGATTGTAGATTTCTATTGATTCTATGGTTTTTATAGACAAAAAAAATTAAAAATTATCAAAATTTAGGTGAATGAGATGAGGTGAAGGTCATAAGATTTTTTAGATATGTTTGAAATAATATTACCATTTATTTGTGGTTTAGACTCTTTTTAAATTTAGGAGAATAAAATTTTTCATGGTGTTCCCCAAAACATATATTTTTTTGTATGATATATATATATATATATATATATATATATATATATTTGAATATAAAAAAGGGTCGAAGAATGATTTTTGATTGTTAAAAAAATTCCCACATTCGAACATATGGATCATAAAATGCATCGTAGTTTTTTATATATTTTATCATGACATGTTATAAACTAATAATGATAATTTTTGTGAAATGACAATGGTTATTTCCTTTTTATGGAAGTGAAAATTAGAAATACATTATTTCTTGCTGAAGCAATTAATGTTCATGTGAATTTTTAGTATCATATAAAGATCTCCAAATGATTTTGACATGTAGATTATTGTCTTTTCCAAAGATGAATTTTAGATGTGAAAAAAGTACTGTATTTCAATACTGGTCAGAGTGTTATTGTTTGTTTTTTATTCGATTAACATAAATAGATAACATATAAAACACCAATATATATCACTTATTATACTATTTTTGGTTAAAAAAGTTGTTATAATATTTATTTTATTTGGCATGATTTTTTCCACATGGAAATACAGTAGCTATATCATAGATTTTTATAAAAACAATTAACATTTATTTAGAGGCCATGAGTTATCTTGATTCTGAAATTCATATTGATGTTGATTTTGAATGAAGTACATTGTTAAATTTTATATATTAAATTAAAATTGAAATCATGATATTTGTACTGGATGATGTGTGGGAATGCTTCATGAATTTAGAGTCTTTGGAATATAGAATTAATATATAAAAATATTCCAGCTATAGCAAGTTATGATATATAATGTATTTTAATTTAATTATTCAATTTAAAATAAATGTATTTGAATATTGATGTTGATCATGAATAAAAAATGGGATATTATGTATAGATCAATGAAATCATAAATTTATTATTGTTGTCTAAATAATATAGGAATTTTCATTTATCAATGTTTGTTACTAAGTATGATGAGTGATATGTTGGGTGACTAATACAATATTTTTTATTACAAAATCTCAATATTATAGTTTTAAATGAGAATGAGAAAAGGTCATAAAAAATTTATATCATTTTTGAGAATATATTCCTAATTTTATGACTCATCATTTTTATTATATTTTATAATTGCCTTATTTTTAGTTTGAAAACATCACAATTTTTAATATATAATATTACATCCACATCTTTAAAAATAATCATCCCTTATTTGTATCCATGATAGAAATAGTTGATTTTGTGGTCACCAATTTTATATATCATTTCATTGATGTATTCATTCATATTTAATGAAAAAAATGAAATCAATATTTCTATAGTGATTATTTATTATGGTGTTTTTGATCGAAAATTTATGTTTTTATAATTATTAAAAATTTAGACTGGAGGAAAATAAAAACATAAAATAAATAAAGTCTTCCATCTTAACAAGTGAAAAAGTTTTTCCATTTTAAAAATATCAAATCAATTGAGATAATCATATAGCATCATCATATATTTTGGAAATTAGGTTAACAAAAAATAGTTTCAAATTTTTATTCAAGGTACACTTAAAATAAGTCAAGGTTTTTAAAATTTTTAAGTGAAGCATGTTTTATATTTTGATGTTGAGATGGTTTATAAATTTTATATCCTTCATATTCCATGTCAATTCATTAAATAAAATGTATTACATTTAATAGAAATAATTATAATCTAACAGCCTGATATTTTGGAATATATGTTCCAAAATTAATATTATGTTTGATAAAATTCTCTATATGAATAATTGAAAAAAACCATGAAATATTACAAAAAAATTATAAAGTATCAATTATTTATATGAGTGTAAATTTATTTATCTTATTTATGAAATATTAGAATAAATAATGTTTTTTACAGACTAGTAAATTGAAAATAAATCAATTATTGTAGGTAGACAACTAATAAGATAACCTTATACATAAAAATATTTTTTTTATTAAATTACATATTTATGAAAATCATATTAATATGATAAAATTACTATATATAATTAATATTATTGATATTAAAAACATATCAGATTTTATTTTTAGTTGATAAGAAATACGAATAATAGTTGATCATACTTTTAAATGTAATTTTCTTATTGAACACTATTTTTTATTATGTTATATGATTTTATTTAGAAGATAAAAGATAAAATTGTAGTATTTAAATTTGAAAAAAAAAATTGGATTTATATTGCTAAATTAGCATTAGTTTATTTTTTTGATATTATTTTGAAGTGATACAATTTTTGAAGAATAAAAAAACCAATTTTGGTAATACCGTAACTTTTATTATAGAAGAAAGATATAAACCGTTATGAAAATTTTTATATGTTGAAATATTTATTTTTAATGTTAAATTCATCATTCATAAAAATAATTTTATATTCATAATTTCCATATTTATTGTTTTGGTAACATAAGTATTATTTCAGTCAAATAACATCATTTTATTTGACTATATAAAAAATTAATTTTATTGACATCAAGGAATCTAATCTAAAAAAGTGTATTTAATATTAGATATCAAAATTTACAAATTATTAAATAATATCGATTATAGTTTTATGAATATAAATATGATTAATATAATTAAATTTAATTATCATGATAACTGTAGAATTGTTTTTTTCAAAACAATAATTTTATTAACACAATGTAATTAATAAAATATACAATAAATTAATATATTCTAAAAATTACATATTTTGTTAAATGTATATATAAATATATTAATACTCATTCAATTTTTTTTAATACAAAATAATGTTAAGAACATTTAATGGTAAAAAATGCTTTTTCTAACAACAACATTTCATAATGTTGTATTTTTTAATAAAATAATAAATATTATTATATTTAAAATTTTCATTGGATTAAATATATGATAAATTTTGTTTTATAAAATCATTTTTATATGATGAGTTATCTTCTATTTTTAGTACAATATACATTACCTAATTAATTATATGTTACGATTGAAATAACCAAAATTATAATGATTAAAAATCAAATAGTAAACAAATAAAACTATGTGTACATCATGTGTAGAAATTCATGGATGATTATTCCATGAAACAATATCATTCCAAACTCTTTTATTTAAAATTTTGGGACCTTTTGCACGTTAATAGTGTAATGATATCATTTAAAATTAATGGTCATTCATAGTAGTCCCATGTTATAAAATTAAAAAAAGGGGTCCGTTCCACAATATCAAAATAAAAAATTGCCTTAGAAATTTCATTAAAAACATATGAATTTTTATACAATATATGTTCCTTTAGATAACTAAATATTTTAGTCCCAAAATTTTATAATAATCCCTACATATCACATGACACTTTTTGGAGAAATTTACGATCCCAAATTTAATATTATGTAATCTTTAGTTTTTATTATTAATAATTATATTACAAACATACCATAAAAAAGTAATATAGTGACATAAGAATAATTAATATAAATGTGTTATTTTTTTTATTAAAAACCCTAATATATTATTTTCCATCCATATAGAAAAAACATTAATCATGTTTTTGCAGACTACCTCCTCCACGAAGTAGTATATTTCCTTTTCCACTGCCAAATCAATTCACTATAAATTATGATGTAATTGATTAATAAATGTGATGTATATAATATAATAAATATTACAGTGATGTAAATTATAATCCACCGTCAATACCTCTCATCATATGGGTAATGACATGTTAACTCTGTATTTTGTAGACAACCACATCTACAATGTAATGCATTTCATTTTTCACGTGGATTTTTATCCAATTATAACCCACATCACAAAAGATTAAAAAATTATAAAATTATATCAATTTACTTTTATAATAATTATATTATACACTTATATAAACTTACTCAAAAATTATTTTAATGGTTTTTCATGTCTGTGTCCATTTAATAACCTACATGAATGATACTTTAAAACACTATCATAAATGAATCTAGGAACACTAATACATATATAAGTATCTGTTTTTTATAAAAAACATCTGTTTATTAATTTTCTATGTTATATATTTTACTAATCATTAATATATCTTCTTTGTTCATAAAAATTTAAATACAATGTTGACATTAATTACATTATCATGAAAAATAATGAACTTAATAAAAAAATTATATTTAATAAATAACATATGATATTAAATGGTCTTTATTAAATGAAAAATATTTTAATAATATATTTATTTTGGTATATAATAGACTATATCCTATTATTTTGGAATTTAGGTCCACGTGCAGAGTGAATCATGACCAAGGTAAGGGTTTCATGTCTGAATTTTTACCTCATGATGTATATTTCATATTTTAATCCAAGTTTTAATTATAATGGTTTATCTATTTCCACTTTAATTTTTTATAATTTTTAAATTTATTTCATGATATTTATTTTTCTATTCAATTTTCATTATATAATATAGATTTTACTCAAATGATAGAATTATTGTAAGGGTTTGTGATAACAAACTTCTAGTCTATTAACTTACAAAAAAATCTAATTGGACATTGTGGTTCATAGAATTAATTATTCTACATAATGCATATTTTTTTATTATATTTACTCTATAATTTCTAGGGTTATTCATATATTCCTTATAAAATCACTATTAATTTATATTACCAATATGATAATGTTAAATTTATGGTTTGTAGGTAAGAATTCCTAGATCTTGACACATACATATTGTTATTCACCCTATTTACATTCAAAAAGAATATATATTTTATATTTTATATTATATCATTATATATGATTAATTTATTATATTTTGAGTTTATTTTCATTTTCTTTGTCTCATTCAAGGGGTCTTAGTATAAATGTTACTTGAGTAGCAATAGATTTCCGAGTGGAAATTATTTTTATTAGATTTATGAATTCCATACATGGTTATTATCTTATGAGAATATTTTATCATATTATTTCATTTATCTAGTGTTAATTTCTATATGTCTCATGATGATAAACATCATTTTAATGATAACATCATATATAATTAAATAACATTTCAAAATGAAAATTTTATGATGGGAAGAGTAACTCCAATTCATTCCAATATATCATTCTCTTTAATGTCTATATTTTCATTTAGGCTAATATTTTCTTAACTTATTGGAACCCATTAAATAAATTGATTCATGTAAAACTATTAATTATTATAATATGTTTTCAATTAGAAATTTAATTTTCCAGTTTAAAATAAGTGATTTGGGTTAATTTACCTTCAATATATTAAAATGTTTTACATAATTTGGGTATTTTTCCATTCAACCTCTATACATTTTCCTATAAGTCCTTTATGATATTTTTAATAAGAAGTTAATAATTAATGTCAAAAAATTATAATTTTATTTTATCTTTATATTTTTATCCTTTGTAAATATTATAACCAAAAGGAACTCGTAGCTTAATTCCATAAATTGTTTTTTCTAAATTAATTTTTCTTTTCATGTATTATTCCTATAATAAGTTTTTATTTACCAATGATTTCAAAAATTAGAAACATTAAATATCTACAAGATAAATGAACTTGTTGAGTCAATAAGTTTTTCCTTATGACTTTTTGCATTCCTACATTCAAGGTGGAGAATGTTAAGTCATTCAAGCTTTCCTTATGACTTTACCATTCCTCTGGTTTTGAAAATCACAAACACCTTTTCTTAAGACAAATTTCATTTTAACCTTGTTTTACCCCTATTAGGAAACATTTCCATCCCCAAGGAAATTTATCCTTACTCTATTTTCATTGTTCATATAATTTTTTTCTTAAGTATAAAAATCGGATTATATCTAAAAACCTCAAAATCATATAATACTTAGATATGAGGCATTCTGTTTAAGACTCTGAATTCTGGTTATGAACTCTCATGAAGTTCAACTCAAAATTCTAGATATGAACTCTCATGATGTTCCACTCCAAATTATGGATAATAACTCCCATGATGTTCCAATATGAATTCTGGATACGAACTCTCATGAAGTTCCACTCTGAATTCTAGATACGAACTCTCATGAAGTTCCACTCCGAATTCTGGATATGAACTCTCATGATGTTCAACTCCGGATTCAGAATAAAAACATTCATGAATCCGGACTCCAAATTCTCATTATGAATTATGATTATGAACTTTTCCAAGTTCTGACTCTGAGTTCTCTGAATACAGACTCTGAACTCTTATGATTTCTGACTCCAAATTCTCATGAACATTGACTCTGAACTATGTATGTTCAGGTTCAGAATTCTGGTTAATCCAGACTCCAAATTTCCATAAAATTTAGATTGTAAATTTTTATATAATTTAGGTTCTGAATGTCATGAAAACATAATCAGAATATCCTTTTGTTGTATACTCTGAATTCAGTTTTTAATTAGACTCCAAACTATCATTTTATTTCATTCCGAATATTAAAATTTGGTTATACTTACAATCATTTTGTTATAAAATGATGTGGTGCTTTTAGTTATCAACTAACCATTGTTTGAGTGACACGTGTATAGGTCCCTTAGAAATTAAAGGAAGAATATGACTGTTGGAGGATGGAGCTGATCGTCGGGGTTGTGCCTATAAATAGGAGCTCGTTTGAACATTCTCGAGACTTTTGTAACATTTGAAATTTTGAAGCTCAGAACATTCAGAAGTGATTTCTAGAGATAGAGACTCTCATAATCTCTCAGGCTTCATGTAGAAAGTTTTGAAATTCTCATTAAAACATTTCTTCGTGCAGATTTACTTATTGAAGAGTTTCGATTACATTAAAAATCAGAGAATTCAGGTTCTGAAGTTAGAGGTGCCTATTTCCTTACAAATCGAGGGCTTGTGGGGATAGCAATACAGATACCGATCTTCGAATTGAGGGCTTATCGGGGTTTGGGTATGATATAATTTCTTGAATGTATAAATCAAGATACCTCTTATCTAGGGTTGTTGGATACCCTCATCTTTGAGTTAAAAGATTATACTTGTTACCTGTAGTTTTACTACTTTGTTTTTCCGCTGCATTTTTATTGTTGAGGAAAGTAAAATTTTCTTATACCTCCTCATATTTGTACATTGATTTATTTATATTCTATAATCTTTAATATTGAATCATATCTATTGCAAAATTTTGTTAAGTATCATTTTTTGAATCATTTTTCCAAAATCTATCAAGAAATTAGAATATAGAGGTGTTGTGAATATTGGTTATCTGCAAAATTCCATTAGGAATATTTAAATAATACAATTCACCCCCCTCCTGTATTTGTATGTCATTTAACATATTCAATACTACATTTGGTATTTTAGAGTATATCATACTCAGACATACCATCCTAACAATTGGTATCAGGGAATTGGTTAATCTAAATTAATCCCACGATTAAATTCAGAAGAGAATACTCGGAATTGATTTTCCGGAATCATATCATTCGTAATATGTTTATTAGAATCACATAGTTCAGATTCATTCTTGCTTAAGAAATTTTCTCTTGTTTACAAACTCATACTACTAACAAGTTTGTGTGTCAAAGATATTCTTAAGGATGCCAGATTTAAACGTTGGTCACGTAGATAATCTAAATCCTTCCAGACCTCCAATTTTCTATAGAAATGATTATGAGTACTAGAGAGATGGGATGAAGACTTTCGTTATCAATACTTGAGTTGATAACTATCTAATGTTGACTAGAGATTATAAGATTCTAGATAAGGACTTGAAAACCTTTATGAATCCGGAGAAATTAGAATATCAATTAAACATCAGATTTAGAAATACTTTGTTTTTGATCCATGACTAGGAACATCCATAGTCAAATATCATCATTTGAAGCTACAAACATTATATGGAAAAAACTTGATGTTACACATTTTCATACATCAAAAGTCATAGAGACAGAAAGAGCTAGGTTGAGAGCTGAATACCATGGCTTTAACTTTCCTTATGGGGAACCTACAAGAAATGTACAACAATGGTTTATGAATATCTTGAATAACATGCAATATAAGGGAGAAAAAGGTTTGTATGATGAGGCTCTTGTAGATAAAATCATAGATATCATGCCAAATGACTTGGAGTCCAAGAGAACAGCTGTTGATGAGAACAGGAAAGTCACTAAGATTTATTTAGATGGTTCTTTTGGAACACTTCTTCAGCATGAATCCAAAATGAAGAGATATTCTGAAAATGTTAATAAGAATAATGGTAATGGAGGAGTTTCTTTATAACCACTTCTAAACAAATGAAATCCAAGACCCCATAAAGGGTAACTAGATCAAAGTCAAAGAGAGTCATTATTCAGTCAGAATCTAGTGATACAGAAAAGTCAGAGAATGAATTAGCTAATCTTGATCAGAGAATAAACATGATTGTATCTCAGAAGAATCATCAGAATAAGTACAAGAAGAAAGTCTACAGATATAAGAAAGATAGATAAGTTACATGTTATGAATGTAGAAGAACTATTCACATCAGCCCTGATAGTCCTTTGATGATGAATAAGGAAAAGAAAGAAAGGAATTAAGATAGGAATATGAAGAGATTATATAGATCAAAGCACAAGAAAAGACTTAAAAATAAGGATACTTGGAGTGCTAACTATAGAGAGTCTTCAGAAAGTGAATCTTCTGAATACAATTCATCATCACAGAATAATATGGGATTCATTGCTACTGCTTCTTTCCATAACAATTATCTTATGGCCATTGTACGCTCTGCAGAGGCTTTAACAAATTTATCCCTTGATAAGAATTACTATTCCAAAAATAATACTTCTAATGAAGATACTTCAACTTCAGAAAATGAAGAAATACCGTCATATGTAGAAGTATCTATATTTTCCCAAGTTACTTGAAGCCAAAAATTGTAAAATCTCTAAGAAATTAGACCAGGATAATACTAAGGAAGAAATTTTTATAAATTATATTTCATATCATTCTAGAGATCTTGTAGATAAGGATGATATTTTAGAAATACTTCTTAAATACCTTGGGAAAGAAAATTATACTAATGAAAAACATTCTAAAGATCTTAATAATGCTATTTTAATGATAAAAGTTTTTGAAGAAAAATGTAACTCTAAGGAAATGATTACTGAGGATAAGAATTTAGTCATTAGACTGAAATCTGAAATATCTTTTCTTAAGAAGCTTCTTGCAATCTTTAACTTTGGGAATAAAAATTTTGACAAGATGTATTCTCAAATTAAACCTCAAGGAAACACTACTAGAGTAGGTTATACTCACCAAAACCCATTTTAATAAACAACTATTTTGTTCATTCTAACGCCCATTTTTTCACTAAATGTCAAAGTGGTGGGAATTGGAAGAAAAATAGTTCATAGAATATTCTCTTGGGTTTCATAAGGCTTATTTTTCTAAACAAATGTGGATACCAAAAATTTTGTTATATAACAATTCCGGATAAAAGAAAGTCTGGATTCCGAAAGTCTAACACATTTATTTTCAGGAAAATAGAGATGTTACCAACAACAATACACGGTACATGGATAGTGGATGTTCCTGAAATGTGACTGGTAACAAAATATATTTTGAAAATATTATCAAGACAAAAGGAGGAAAAGTAACTTTTAGTGATAATGATCAGGGAGAAATTATTGGTATAGGTAAAATTGTTCATCTTGGAAAAGCCATGATTTCAAATGTTTTATTTGTTAAGGGTCTTATGAACAACCTCATTAGTATAAGATAGTTATGTGATGAATGCTACCTTGTGAATTTTAGTAATGACATGTGTTTAGCACACAATTCCAAGGAAGAGTTTATTATTTCTTCCCATAAGAAAGAGAATGTTTACACACTAAACATAGAAGACCTTTGGAGCCAAGAATAACTTTGCCTTAGTGCAATGGAAGATCATTCTTGGTTATGGAATAGACGGCTAAGAAACTGTAACCATATAAATTTATGAAAAATTTCTATGAAAGGACTAGTTAAGGATTTATTGGAGCTTAGATTTGATTCTTCAAAAGTCTGTGATCCATGTGAATATGGAAAGAAACATAAATCAAGTATTAAATCAATCGGTGAAGTCTCAACTACTAATGCATTATAGCTAGTGAATATGGATCTTTTTGTTCCTACACAAACTAGAAGCATTGGGGGAAAGTATTATGTATTTGTCTTGGTTGATGATTACACTATATTTACATGGGTCTATTTTCTAACAAAGAATTATGCTCTTTTTTTATTTAAAAAGTTTTTTAGCCAAAGTTAAAAATAGGAAAAACCTTCCATTGAAAACTATTCATAGTGATCTTGGTGGAGAATTTCAAAATTCTTATTTTGAATCTTTTTGTAGTAGAAAAGGAATTACTCCCAACTACTTAGCACTCAGAACACCTCAACAAAATGGTGTTGTCAAAAGAATAAATAGAATTCTTCAAGAGATAACTAGAACCATGTTGAGTGAGTATTCTGTTTCCAAACATTTTTGGGATGAAGCTGTAAGTACTTATTGTTATACTACAAATTGAGTTTTTGTTAGACCTTATCATAATAAAACTCCTTATGAGTTATGGAATGGTAGAAAACCTAGACGTTCCTACTTTAAGGTTTTTTGTTTCAAGTTATTCATTTTGAATACAAAAGAAAATAATTATAAATTTTCACCAAAATCTGTTGAAGGAATTTTCATAAGCTACTCCACAACATCTAAGGCTTATAGAGTTTTCAATAAAAATACATGTATTATTGAAGAGACATTGCATGTCAAATTTGATGAAACTGATCCTTTTGTTTTTAAAAAAACCCTACCTACATCTTCAGATGTGTTTTCAAAAACTGATTTTTAACCTTTGATAACAGATACTTCTGATAAGAAAATGTTCAATAAGATACTTATGAAACAATTACCCCAGAAGATTTTCTACCCTATATTGATTAAAATGTACTACAATACCCATATCACTCGTTTCTTAATATTAATCCAAGTGACAGTATCATTGGTGATGTGAATTAACATGTAAGGACAAGATGTTCCTTAAGAAATGAAGTAGAGCAGCTAGCATTCCTTTCCCAATTAGAACCAAAAAGCACAAATGAAGCTTTAGGTGATGATGATTGGATTAAATCCATTCAAGATGAACTAAATGAATTCAAAAGTAATAAATTCTGGACCATGGTTGAAGGACCTAATGAAACATGAGTTATTGGAGTAAAATGGGTCTTCAGAAATTAATTTGATGAATATGGAAACATAGTAAGAAATAAATCTAGATTAGTAGTTAAAGGCTATAATAAACAAGAAGTAATAGACTATGAAGAAACAGATTCTCTATTAGCTAACCTTGAATCTATTCTTATTTTACTTTCCTTTGCATCATTCTTCAATTTCAAACTATTTTAAATGGATGTGAAATGTGCTTTACTTAATGGTTATGTTCAGGGGGAAGTTTTTTTTGAACAACTTCCTAGCTTTGAAGATACAAAACATCATTATCATTCTTTTAGACTTACCAAAGCTTTGTATGGGCATAAACAAGATCCTCAAGCTTGGTATGATTGACTTACATGATTTTTGCTTAAAAATAACTATGTTAATGGAAATTAAGATCCAACCCTTTTTATATAGAAAGATAAGAAAAAATATTTCATTGTTCAAATTTATGTTGATGACATTATATTTGGCTCAACTCAGCAATCTTTAACTTATTCCATTGCAAATTTAATGAAATCTGAGTTTGAAATGAGTATGATAGGTGAGTTAACATTTTTCCTTGGTTTTCAAATTTCTCAAAAACCAAAAATAATCTATATATCCAAACATAAGTATATTAATTATATCCTTAAAAAGAATGGATATGACAACAGTAAGTGTATAATTACTCCCATTGGTACCTAAAACACACTAGATCGTGATGAAGCTGGGAAACCAGTAGATCAAACAACTTTTAGAGGTATGATAGGAAGTTTACTTTAATTAATAGCTAGTCATCCAAATGTAATGATTTTAGTATGCTTATGTGCAATATATAAATCCAATCCTAAGGAGTCTCATTTAAAGGTAGTGAATATATTTTTTCGCTACTTAAAGGGAACCATTTATTTAGGACTATTTTAGACTTCTGGAAATGATTTTGTTTTCAAAATATTTTTGGATGCTGACTTTGGTTGATGTAGAAAGGATATAAAGAGTACATCCAAAACTTGTTATTTATTAGGAGATTCATTAGTTTCTTGGTCTTGCAAGAAACAACACTTAGTAGCACTTTCCATTACTGAAGATGAAAATGTAGCAGCTGGATGTTGTCATGCTCAATTGTTGTGGATGCAACACACACTCACTGACTATGGCGTCAGTTTAACTAAGACTCAAATTTTGTGTGATAACAAAAGTGCCATTTCCCTTAGTAAAAACCATGCAAATCATTCTAATTCAAGTCACATAGATATTAGGCATCACTTTCTTAGGGACCACACACTAAAAAGAGATATAATTCTACAATTTATCAGAATGTAAGATAAAATTGATAATATTTTCACAAAATCATTTCCTTCTGATAAATTTGAATACATTAAACAGAATTTCGGAATGATAACCATGAGGTAATCTTCCTCCATTAACATTCTATTCAACTAATCATCGTACAGTAATAAACTCTTTTTCATAGGAGGTATATTTTTTGTTAGTCTTTGAAACTTTTTGAAGTTAAATTTTCAAATAATTTCGTAATGAATATTTTCGTAGTCAGATTTTCATGATTTTCCGTAATGAAAATTTTCAAAGTTGATTTTTCAAAAAATTTCATAATGAAAGCTTTTGTAGTTGGTTTTTCAATATTTTTTGTAAATCAAATTTTCGTAGTTGGGTTTTAAAAAATTTTTGTAATGAAATTTTTTGTATTATGTTTTTCAAAATTTTTGTAATTGAAATTTTCGGATTTGAAATTTTTGTAATGAAAATTTTAGGATTTAAAATTTTCATAATGTAAATTCTCTGATTTGAAATTTTCGAAATAGAAATTCTCAAATTTGAAATTTTCATAATAGAAATTCTCAGATTTGAAATTTTTGTAATGTAAATTCTCGGATTTAAAAATATTTGTAGTGAAGTTTTTTTTCGTATTCATGTTTTTTTGGAATCCAAAATTATTCAAGAAAAACATTCCTCAATACGAATAACCTTCCTAGAAATCTGAAAGGTATGATTCTTTCTCTCATTTTTTGTAATTACCTTTTACTTGTTGTTAGCTTCATTTGTTTTTAAAATTACTTGGATTGATGTTTCCTTAAATCAGAATGTTTTCTTTCAAAAATTCAAAGATCGGATTCAACAAAATATTTCTTTGCAGCTATACTTTCAACCATTAGATCAGATCATAAGGTTTCCAAACAGTTAGATTGGAATTGGAAGTTGAAAGGTCACTTTCATCGCCAATATAAAGGACCCCCAAAGGGTTGTCCCACATCGGTTGTCAAGATTTTGCGCCTCGAAGCTCTACCTCTCTACAAAATCCCATTTTGAATTCTTCAAGAAGTGCTCTATCCGAATGTCTGTACAAGATCCTTCTCATGATATGTCAATATTCAAGCTGATTTTGGAGTGGAAAATATATAGGGAAATGTTATTACACCGAAACAACTTCAATAAGTATAACTCCATTATTTCCAAGAACATCTGGCTTAATGGATGGAAAAGTATATATATTTCTAAGACAAGAGCTCAAGATGCAGTCCATCCGGATCCTCTCATTGAATTCTATGAATCATTTTTCTTCTCCATGGAAGAGGGTAGAGAAAAATTCTCATTCAAGAGTGATGGTAAGACATGCAAACTTTCATACACCAAGGTGGAAAGCTTGGTGGGGATGGCATATAAAGGTGAAGTTGAATTCTGATCACACAAGTTGCCAGAGTTTGAAGGAAGTTTTGTTAAGGAAAAGGCTATGGAATGCCCTGGTCTCAAAGATGGAATGACCGCAAAAATTTCCCATCTATCTACCAACAACCGTATTCTACAGTTATGTGTGCAAGGTCGTATTGTACCGAGGAAGGGTGACAAGGACACCCTGAAGAAAAGTGACATGTATATCATAGACTTTTTATTAAACCTAAGGAAGGTTAATCTCATGAGACACATTCTCATTACAACTGAGAACATAAAAAAATGGAAATTTGAGAGCTCAGATAATCATGCATCCGGCATTGCATTCAATGCTGATAGTTTGGTGCCTATAATCCTTCAAGATTACCTGCAGTTCCAAGGCATGGAATTGCAAGTTGATGCTGATAAGTGATGACACTATGAAGAGGAAGAATGTGGGTTTTTCGAAGGATTCATGTGAGTTTTATGATCTAGCTGAGGATGAGGTAGAAGTTGTTCCAAAGATTTCTCATGAAGCCAAACCTTCAATGAATTCAAGGAAGAAAAGGAATCTGAAGGAAGTGGAGGAAAAAAACAAAACCCCCATAGCCAAATAACTCTAATCTGCACCTACTAAACTACAGAAGAAAAAGGCCTACCCAGATGAGGTGGTAGAAAAATGGAGGGAGGATAAGAAGTGTTGAAAAGCAGGGGAGCCACAGTTCGGTTTGGATCATGATGAGGCTAAGGCCTTGGATGAAAAAGATGTTGATGAGCTAGAGAAGCAGGCTAAAGAGAAGAAGTTGAAGAAGAAAATGTTTGAGTTATATATTGTTCAATATCTTTTGAAGGCTACAGAAATTTCATCTGAGAACATTCCAGTGCCGATTTCTTTTTTGGTAGATCAATTGCCTGAGATTCTAAGTATGAAGACTCCAAAAAATCCCAAAGAGAATGAAGTTGAGAAAGAAGTGATGGAGGAAGTTCAGGAAGCTATCAGGGAAGTTCAAAAATATGATATGAGTGGTGGGTCTAATGATGTAATTATTCAGTTTGATGAATATCAAGATAATGTAACCCCATCTAATATGTTTTCAATCCGGACTTCTCAAGACAGATCCTCAAAAATTGCTACTCCATGAGTTTATGAGAAAGGAGAAGAAGAAGAAGTGAAAATATATTCATATGTAGAGAGTCATAATCATGACTTCATTCTTCCTGGGTATAATGAAGTTGGATCTCATAATGAAAAACCTGATGAAGACAAGATTGTACAGTAATCTAAGAGTGAGCACGAATCCCCTGATGAGGAAGCCATACTGAAAATCACCAATGGTAAGTAAGTGCTTGTTGACACTCCAACGAAAGACATTATGAGGAATAAAGAAGATTGAGGAACCTAAAAGAGGAAATTGGAAGAGTTGTAGGAAGAACCATCTGAAACCAAAATTTATAATTCAGAGTCATCTGCCTTAGGGCATGATTGTGTTGTTCAATCTCTGAAAAAGTTGGTGGATACCATTCTGATTTTTCTTACAATTGATTCTTGATTCCAGATGCTGCAACACACCATGAATCAAAAAATCAGATTCCGTGTCTATGGAGATGGACAGATGTGTTAAGATTGAGGCAAAATTCAAAAATTTACTTATCAAATATGTGGCCCACAGAAAATCCTACAGAAAAATGACTCTTTTGTTAAAGAATATCAATGAACATTTAGGGGAGCTTGATCAGTTTCAAGAAGATTTCAAATATTCCTTTGAATCTGAAGACTCCAAGATGAAGGATATTACATACAGTTTTCATCAAAATATAATTCTAGATCAGATTTCTCACATTCAGGATGTAAAAGATCTGAAAGGGAAGTTGACCTATATTTTTCAGAGCTTGAAATCAGAGAAGGATCTCCGGAGCAAGATGCAAGAAAATCTTTTGAAGCAAGATTAATTGTAAAGGCTCACGAAGAAGCCATGCAGACTCAGTAAGACAGGATCAAGACATTAGAAAAGAAATCTGAGGAAGATGAAAAAGATTGTAAGAAGTTGAGGACAATTGTCAAGATGATAATTCCCAGGGAAAAAGAAACAAAATAGACCACTATAATCTTTTGTTGTACTTTTTTCCATGTACAAATTCTTCTAATTGTATTGAAATGGTGGTTGCTTGTGTTTTTTTGGTTGTTTATGCTAATATTTCAGGTTCCATATATTTTTTTTCCATTCCCTTAACTTATTTTTGAAAATCACCAAGGGGGAGAAGGAAAATTAATTCTAAAGAGGAGAAGGAAAAATTTCTAAGTAAAGAAGAACTATCCCTAAGTAAGGGGGAGTCTATTTAAGGGGGAGTTATCATTATGAAGATTTCCACATTCAAATTTGATTCCATTCCGGATATGTAGAATATTATCCTTAGAGTTCCAAAGCCTAAGGGGGAGTTAGTCGTATTCAGCATTGTCCATAAACAAAGGGAGATAAGCATTAATTTCAAAGCCAAGAAATTTATTCTAAGTCATTATATTCTTTTTCGTAAGGATATTTTTTCTTTTCAAAAAAGGGGGAGATTATTAAATCAATAAGTTCTTCCATATGATTTTTTCCATTCCTCCATTCAAGGGGGAGAATGTTAAGTCATTTAGAATTTTCTTATGAATTTACCATTCCTCTTGTTTTGAAAATCTCGAACCCCTTTTCTTAATAAAAACTTCATTTCACCCTTGTTTTACCCCTATAAGGAAAAATTTCCTTCCCCAAGGAAATTTAACCTTACAGCATTTTCATTGTTCATATGATTTTTTTCCAATGTATAAAAATTCGGATTATAACCAAAAACCTTAGAATCATATAATACTTAGATATGAGGCATTCTGTTTAAGAATCTGAATTCTGGTTACGAACTCTCATGAAGTTCAACTCCGAATTCTGGACATGAACTCTCATGAAGTTCCACTCTGAATTATGGATACAAACTCTCTTGAAGTTCAACTCTGAATTCTGGATACAAACTTAAATGAAGTTCCTCTCTGAATTCTGGAAATGAACTCTCATGATGTTCCACTCCGAATTCTGGATATGAACTCTCATGAAGTTCAATGCCGAATTCTGAAAATGAACATTCATGAATCTTGACTCCAAATTCTCATTACGAATTCAGATTATGAACTTTTCCAAGATCTGACTTTGAGTTCTCTAAATACAGACTCCGAACTCTTATGAGTTCTGACTACGAATTATCAGAAACTCTGACTCTGAACATTGTAAGTTCAGGTTCTGAATTCTAGTGATTCCAGACTCGGAATTTCTATGAAATTCAGACTCCATATTTCTAGAAAATTTAGGTTCAGAATTTCTTGAAAACAGAATCCAAATACCATTGTGTTGTATACTCTGAATTTAGTTTTTAATTTGACTCCGAACTCTCATTTTCTTTCATTCTGAATATTAGAATTTTGTTATACTTACACACATTTTGTAATAAAATGATGTCATTCTTTCACATATCAACTAACCGTTGTTTGAGTGACACATGTACTGGTCCCTCCGAAATTCCAAGAAGAATATGACCATTGGAGGAGGGAGCCGACCGTTGGAGATGTGGCTATAAATAAGAGCTCATTTGAACGTGCTTGAGACTTTTGGAAATTTTGGAATTTTGAATCTCAGAACTTTCAGAAGTGATTTCTTGAGAGAGGCTCTTATCAACTCTTAGGCTTTGTGATGAATGTTTTGAAACGCTCGTTCAAAATTTTCTTCATGCAGATTTTCTTAGTGCGGAAGATCGATTACATTAAAAATTAGAGACTTTGGGATGTGAAGTCAGAGGTGCCGATTTCCTTACAAATCTATGGCTTGCGAGGATAGCAAGACAGATACCGATCTTCAAGTTGAGGGCTTACCTAGTTTTGTGTAAGATAGACTTTTTTTGAAAGTATAAATCAAGAGACCTCTAATCCAGGGTTGTTGGATACCCTCCTCTTTTGGTTAAAAGAGCATATACTTGTTACCTATAGTTTTACTACTTTGTTTTTCTGCTGCATTTGTGTTGTTGAAGAAAGTAAAATTTTCTTATACCTCCGCATATTTGTACTCTGATTTATTTATATTCTATACGATTAAAAGTAGAATCTTATCTGTTACAAACTTTTGTTAAGTTTCATTTCCAGAATCATTTTTCTGGAATCAAGCAAGTTATTAGAACATAGAAGTGCTGGGAATTTTGGTTATCCACAAAATTCCGTTAGAAATTTTTAAATAATACAATTCACCCCCCCCCCCCCACTTTTATTTGTATCTCATTTTACATATTCGATCCTATATTTGGATTTGTAGAGTATATCATTCTCAGACATACCATCCTAACAGACTTGTCACTAATATTGACATCAATAATTCTCTTCAGTATGCAACTATAATATTTCATATAATGAATTTCCTTTTTAATACCCTATTTTGGGAACCATTGATTTATTTGTGTAAACCAAGATACCATAAAAATATTGATTGAAATAATTATTGACTTGGTCCTATAAACATTATATATATTTTATAATATCATATTCTACATTATCTTGGGTAACATCTTCACCCTAATAATTTGTATGGAATGATCAAAGGTTCCACAAAAAATAGGTGATATCCCCTATATACCAAAGGATAGATAAAAACACCTAGGGATTAATAAATCAATGGGTGATTAATTAACCATTAATTACAAAAATACTATCAATAAAATATTAAAATTAGTTCAAATAATACGATATGACTATTGAAATAAAAAAATAATCTATCAAGACTAACACCAGTAACCCATATGAAGTGCATCCGTTATTAAATTGGACTGTATGAATGGTATCTAATCTAGATGGACCGATCTATTTAGAAATTTTCGATAAATTGAATAATATATTATTCTGACTTTTTTACATTAGAAATAAATTATAAAACATAACAAAAGAATATTTTCTGAATCTAAAAATTGTATTCATTGACTTGTTCTTCATATCTTGTGGAATTGAAGTAAAAAATGGCTAACCACTAAAGATCAATAAGGGATATGAAAAACATAAGTTATCATGATTAAAAATGGCATAGTTAGTATGGAAAGATAAATATATAAAAACACATGACATTTAATAAATAACATGGGAAGGAAATTCATCCACAGATAAAAATATATAGTATTATCATGGAAACAATAATTTTTTTCTCAATGAAGGAAAATATTAATGTTGGATATCATGATCTCAAACATCATGATAACAATACCTTCAATACCATTCACCATGATCGTTTAAGATATTAGTTGGTATACTAAATGTATAAATATATATATATATATATATTATATAATAAAAGTTGGAAGTATATTTTCACAAAAAAGTAGATGAATATGGACAAAAATGATGGTTGGAGTTGATTAAATATTAAGATTTCTGAATTTATTACCACCCTATAAAACATTACAAGTATGGTATTGCTTCGAGTTGAAAAGTTCATGCTAGCCAATCCATGATGAGGATCATCAATGATCCAATATTTATGTTTTTGCAATGGATGGATCTTGAAAATTTAAAGGAAGAGGAGAAATCATATCTTTCAAAAATAAAAAGTAGACTATATAAACAAGTGAAGATTGAGGAGGAGTTAAAAGAAGATTTATAAATACATATTCAAGTGATAAATGTTTCTGAATTCAACCTTGATTGTGTTAGAATAATAAGATTCAATAACTATGTATGTATTCCTCCCATATCCGAATTTAGGAATGATCTGTTGGATGAGGCTCATAGTTATTCATTCTTTATTCATCCTATAAGAACACACATGCACACGGAACTGAATGAGTATTTCTGGTGAGATATAATTAATAGATATGTTGCTGAATATGTCTCTAAGTGCTAGGTTTTTAGAAATTTAATGTTGAGAGACATAATTCTATGGGTTTATTACAACCATTAACCATACCTAAATGGAAAAGGGAAAACATCACTATGGATATATATAAATGAAGTTGTAAGATTATATGGAGAAACAGTTTCTATTATATCTATTCACGATCCATGTTTTACATTGATGTAATGGAAAAGTCTTCAGCATGTTTTAGATACAGAGATATGTTTCAAAATTACTTATAAACCTCTGATAGACTACCCATCTAAGAGAACAAGTTAAAATCTAGAATACATGTTGATATCGTTCTCAAGGGATTGAAATGACGGTTGGTATCAACACTTTCTTTTATTGGATTTCTCTTACGATAATAGCTTTCACACTATTATTCATATGGATCCTTATGAATCCCTTTATGGAATTTTTTGTAGACATCCATCTTGTTGGGATGATGTTCGGGAAACAAAGCTATTTGGACTTGATATTGTAGTTAAAATGGAAGAGAAGTCAAATCAATTAAAAAAACATAAGAGAATCCCCAAGTCGTCAAATTGGTTATGAAAAAATAGATGAAAAGACCTACTGTTTGATATGGGATATAAGCTGTTTCTAAAAACACTACAGGAAAGTGGCTTTTCGTGACGGGTCAATTGTGATGGGATTATATACCGTCGCAAAAGGTCTGACGAAATACGTATTTGCGACGGGAGTCTTTTCCCATTACAAATAGTTGTTAAATTGCGACGAGAATAGGTGACCCATCACAATAGGTTTGGCGCGGTTTGCGCGCCAAAATGTGGGAAAGGTATTTGCGATGGGGATGCATCCCCGTCGCAAAAGCACGGCGGCGGTAAAACTCATTTGTGACGTGCAAAGCCGCCTGTCACAAATAGTATATCAGTAGGATGGTATTTGCGACAGGACTCGTCGCAAATACGCTTTTAACCGGCGACTGTAATTAATATGGGCGAGGATATTTGCGACGGTCCCCGTTGCAAAATCCCGACGGTGGTAAATACTCTTTGCGACGAGCAAAACCACCCGTCGCAAATAGTATGTCGGCATGTGTGTATTTGCGACGGGACCCGTAGCAAATACTCATTTAACTGCCGATTGTAATTAATGAGGGTGAGGGTATTTGCGTCGGGCCCCATCATGAAATACCACCATTTGTGATGGGTTTCTCATCACAACTAACCTCGTCGCAACTAATCTAACATATATATACACCCACCTGTTTTTTTGCAAATCACCTAGATATTCCTCCCCCTCTCTCTTCATTCTCCAGTTTTAAGAAAAAAGATTGTTTTAGTTAAATTTTTCTATACGAGTGCAATTTGAAGGCACCAATACCTTCAGGGTATCAAAGTTTAAGGTATTTATATTTTATTTTTTATATTTATTTAATTTTTTTTATTAATTTTAATTGATGTTTATTATTTGTAATTAAATTTGATTTAAATTGATTTTTATTTATATTTGTTAGTAATAAATTGATATTGTTAGTGATAATTATAAATAATTAGTGCTAATTTGCTATAATTATAGATTATTATAGATAATTAGCAGAATTTAGTCATAATTAGATATAATTTGGGAAAATTATGGGTAATTAGATATAATTCGGGATAATTAAGGGTAATTAGATATAACTGGTAATAATTAGATATAATTAGATATAATTAGTAATACTTAGATATAATTAGATATAATTAAATATAAATAGATATAATTAGATTTAATTAGATTTAATTATTAATAATTAGTAACAATTAGATATAATTATATATAATTAGATATAATTAGATATAATTATTCATAATTAGAGATAATTAGTCATAATTAGACATTATTAGTCATAATTAGAGATAATTAGTCATAATTAAAGATAATTAGTCATAATTAGAGATAATTAGTCATAATTAGAGATAATTAGTCATAATTATAGAAAATTAGTCATAATTAGTCATAATTAGACATAATTAGACATAATTAGTCATAATTAGAAATTATTAGTAATAATTAGTCATAATTAGAAATAATTAGACATAATTAGAAATTATTAGAAATAATTATAATTAATTATAATTAATTAGAATTAATTAGAATTAATTAGAAATAATTAGAAATAATTATAAAAAAATAGAAATAATTAGATATAATTAGATATAATTATATATAATTATATATAATTAGTAATAATTACATATAGTTAGTTATAATTAGATATAATTAGTAATAATTAGATATAATTAGTAATAAATATATATAATTAGTAATAATTAGATATAATTAGAAATAATTAGTAATAATTAGTAATAATTATTAATAATCAGTAATAATTAGTAAGAATTTGTAAGAAAGAGTAATAATTTGTAATAATTAAAAAAAATTAGTAATAATTAGAAATAATTAGTAATAATTAGTAATAATTAGTAATAATTAGTAATAATTAGTAATAATTAGATATGCTTGGTTGATCACCTTGCAAGTAACGTTGCAATAGGACAACCCAGGTCATGCCCTTCTCATCTATAAGAATTATCTCACATGAGCCTTTAAATAGTCCATATTTCTTTGAAAATTTAAGGGAAAGATACAGATGTCCCCTCAAATTTTTAAGGAAGAATGATCTATGTAATGGGAGCGAGATGATTCTTAGAGATGAGAACGACATTACTTTGGTCGTCCTAACGCAACAAACCCCATCGCAAAAAATCTAACCTATATAGACCCCCACCTGTTTTTTTTCCAAATCACTTGGATCTTCCTCTCCCTCTCTATTCATTCTATAGTTTTAAGAAAAAAAATTAGATAAATTTTATTTTACGAGAGCAATTGGAAGGTGCCAATACCTTCAGAATATCAATGTTTAAGGTATTTATATTTTATTTTTTCATATTTATATTATTTTTTAAAATTAATTTTAATTATTGTTTATTGGTTGTAATTAAATTAGATTTAAATTGATTTTTATTTATATATTTTTTAGAAATAAATTGATATTGTTAGTGATAATTATAAATAATTAGTGTTAATTTGCAATAATTAGAGAATATTAATGAAAATTAGCTTAATTTAGTCATAATTAGATATAATTAGGGATAATTAGGGGCAATTGCATATAATTTGGGATAATTTGGGGTAATTAGACATAATTAGTTCTAATTAAATATAATTAGATATAATTAGTAATAATTAGATATAATTAGATATAATTATATATAATTATATATAATTAGATATAATTAGATATAATTAGTAATAATTAGAAATAATTAGATATAATTAGATATAATTAGATATAATTTGTAATAATTATAGATAATTAGTCATAATTAGACATAATTAGTCATAATTAGAGATAATTAGTCATAATTAGAGATAATTAGTCACAATTAATCATAATTAGACATAATTAGTTATAATTGGACATAATTAGACATAATTAGTCATAATTAGTCATAATTAGTCATAATTAGAAATAATTATAATAAAAAATAAAAAAATTATAAATAATTAGAATTGATTAGAAATAATTAGATATAATTAGATATAATTAGATATAATTAGATATAATTAGATATAATTAGATATAATTAGATATAATTAGATATAATTAGAAATAATTAGATATAATTAGATATAATTAGATATAATTAGATACAACTAGATATAATTATTAATAATTATATATAATTATTAATAATAACATATAATTATTAATAATTAGATATAATTAATAATATTTAAATATAATTGGTAATAATTAGATAAAATTAGTAATAATTAGTAATAATTAGTAATAATTAGTAATAGTTAGTAATAATTAGTAATAATTACTTATAATTAGTAATAATTTGTAATAATTAGTAATAATTAGTAATAATTATTAATAGTAGGAAATAATTAGTAATAGTTGGTAATAATTAGAAATAATTAGAAATAATTAGTAATATTTAGTAATAATTTGTAATAATTATTTATAATTACTTATAATTTGTAATATTTAGTAATAATTAGTAATAATTAGTAATAATTAGTAATAATTAGTAATAATTAGTAATAATTAAAAAAATGAGTAACAATTAGTAACAATTAGTAATAATTAGTAATAATTAGTAATAATTAGTAATAATTAGTAATAATTAGTAATAATTAGATATGCTTGGTTGATCACTTTGCAAGTAGCGTTGCAATAGGACAACCCAAGTCATGCCCTTCTCATCTATAAGAATTATCTCACTTGAGCCTTTACATAGACCATTCTTCCTTGAAAATTTAAGGGAAAGATACTAATGTCCCCACATATTTTTAAGGAAGATTGATCTATGTAGAGGGAGCGAGATGATTCTTAGAGACAAGAACGACATTACTTTGGTCGTCCTATCACAACTAACCTCATCGAAACTAATCTAACATATATATACCCACACCAATTTTTTTCCAAATCACTCATATCTTCCTCTCCCTCACTCTCCATTCTCATGTTTTAAGAAAAAAATTCTCTTAGTTAAGATTTTTTATACGAGAGAAATGGGAAGGCGCAATACCTTCAGAATATCAAAGATTAAGGTATTTATATTTTATTTTTTTATATTAATTTTATTTGTTGTTTATTAGTTGTAATTAAATTAGATTTAAATTGAATTATATTCTTATTTATTAGTAATAAATTGATATTCTCAGTGATAAATATAAATACTTAGTGTTAATTTGCAATAATTAGATATTATTATAGATAATTAGCGGAATTAAGTCATAATTAGATATAATTATGGATAATTAGGGGTAATTAGATATAATTAGTGGTAATTAGGGGTAAATAGATATAATTAGTAATAATCAGATATAATTAGATATAATTAGATATAATTAGATAAGATTAGATATAATTGGTAATAATTAGTAATAATTAGATATATTTAGATATAATTAGATATAATTAGATATAATTAGAGATAATTAGTCATAATTAGAGATAATTAGTCATAATTATAGATTAATAGTCCTAATTAGAGATAATTAATCATAATTAGAGATAATTAGCCATAATTAGTCATAATTAGTCATAACTAGAAATATTTAGAAATAATTAGGAATAATTAGAAATAATTAGATATAATTACATATAATTAGATATAATTAGATATACTTAGATATAATTAAATATAATTACATATAATTAGATATAATTAGATATAATTAGATATAATTAGTAATAATTAGTAATAATTAGATATAATTAGTAATAATTAGATATAATTAGTAATAATTAGATATAATTTTTATTAATTAGATATAATTAGTAATAAATAGATATAATTAGTAATAATTAGATATAATTAGTAATAATTAGAAATAATTAGTAATAATTAGTTATAATTAGTAAAAATTAGTAAAAATTAGTTATAAATAGAACTAATTAGTAATTATAAGTAATAATTAGTAATAATTAGAAATAATTTGCAATAATTAGTAATAATAAGTAATAATTAGTAAAAATTAGTAAAAATTAGTAAAAATTAGTAAATATCATTAATAATTAGTAACAACTAGTAATAATTAGTAACAATTAGTAATAATTAGTAACAATTAGTAATAATTAGTAATAATTAGTCATAATTAGTCATAATTAGTCATAATTAGTGATAATTAGTAATAATTAGTAATAATTAATAATAATTAGAAATAATTAGATATTCTTGGTTGATAACCATGCAAGTAGCGTTGAAATATGACAACCCAAGTCATGCCCTTCTTATTTATAAGAATTAGTTCACAAGAGCCTTTACATAGACCATACTTCCTTAAAACTTTAATGGAAACATACTGATGTCCCCTAAAATTTTTAAGTAAGAATGATCTATGTTAAGGGAGCGAGATGATTCTTAGAGATGAGAATGAAAATACTTTGGCCGTCCCATCGCAACTAACCTCGTCGCAACTAATCGAACCAATATATATCCGGACCCATTTTTTTCCAAATCACTCAGATCTTCCTCTCCCTCTCTATTAATTCTCTAGTTTTAAGGAAAAACATTCTTTTAGTGATAAATTTTCATATGAGAGCAATCAGAAGGCGCCAATACCTTAAGAATATCAACGTTTTAGGAATTTATATTTTATTTATTTTTATTTATTTAATAATTTAAAATTGTTTATTAGTTGTAATTAAATTAGATTTAAATTTTTTATTTATTTTTTTAGTAATAAATAAAATGTTTAGTGATAATTATAAATAATTAGTGGTAATTTTCAATAATTAGAAATTATTATAGATAATTAGCAGAATTTAGTCATAATTAGATATAATTAGGGATAATTAGGGGTAATTAGATATAATTTGGGATAATTAGTGGTAATTAAATATAATTAGTTATAAATAGATATAATTGATATAATTAGTAATAATTAGATATAATTAGATATAATTAGATATAATTATATATAATTATATATAATTATATATAATTAGATATAATTATATATAATTAGTAATAATTAGATATAATTAGATATAATTAGTCATAATTAGAGACAATTAGTCATAATTAAACATAATTAGTCATAATTGGAGATAATTAGTCATAATTAGAGGTAATTAGTCATAATTAGTCATAATTAGACATAATTAGACATAATTAGACATAATTAGAAATAATTATCCATAATTAGTCATAATTAGTCGTAATTAAAAATAATTAGAAATAATTAGAAATAACTAGAAATAATTAGATATAATTATATATAATTAGATATAACTAGATATAATTAGAAATAATTAGATATAATTAGATAAAATTAGATAAAATTAGATATAATTAGATATAATTAGATATAATTAGTAATAATTAGATATAATTAGAAATAATTAGATATAATTAGTAATTATTAGATATAATTAGTAATAATTAGATAATCTTAGTAATAATTAGATATAATTAGTAATAATTAGTAATAATTAGTAATAATTAGTAATAATTAGTAATAATTAGTAACAATTAGTAATAATTAGTAATATTTAGTAATAATTAGTAAAAATTTGTAAAAATTGGTAATAATTTGTAATAATTTGTAATAATTAGTAATAATTAGTAAGAATTAGTATTAATTAGTAATAATAAGTAATAATTAGTAATAATTAGTAATAATTAGTAATAATTAGTAATAATTAGTAATAATTATTAATAATTAGTAACAATTTAGTAATAATCAGTAATAATGAGTAATAATGAGTAATAATTAGCATTAATGAGTAATAATTAGTAATAATTAGTATTAAATAGTATTATTTCGTAATAATTAGTAATAATTAATAATATTTAATAATATTTAGTAATAATTAGTAATAATTTGTAATAATTAGTAATAATTAGTAATAATTAGTAATAATTAGTAATAAATAGTAATAATTAATAATATTTAGTAAGAATTAGATATGCTTGGTTGATCACCTTGTAAGAAGCTTTACAATAGGACACCCCATGTCATTCCCTTCTCATTTATAAGAATTATCTCACATGATCGTTTACATAGACCATTCTTCATTAAAAATGTATGGGAGAGATACTGATGTCCCCTCAAATTTTAAAGGAATAATGATCTATGTAAAGGTAGAGAGATGATTCTTATAGACAAGAACAACATTACTTTTTACATTCTATTGCAACACTACTTGCGAGGTGATCAACCATGCAAGGACAATTATAGAGTGTACATTGGACATGGCTGATAGAAACTTCTTATTGCTCATAACATAATAATTGGAGACTCATTGAGATTTGAACATGTTAATAATAGATCAATGCCTATTGTGAATATTGATAATTTTAAAATTTTTTATTTTTGTAACAATATTAATATTTCTTTCATAAATGTTGATAATATAAATTTTTTATTTGTAATAATTAGTAAATGAAAACTGCTTGGATAATGAAGGGAATATTTGTAATCATCCCCACAATGATGATTACCAAATTTCCGTTCATTATTCAAGCAGTTTTAATTTTTCAAAGTATTGCTAAATATTTCTAAATTAGTAATAAATTGTAATAATTTCAAATAATTAGTAATAATTTGAAATAATTTTTAATAATTTGTAATAATTAGTAATAATTACTAATAATTAACAATAATTAGCAATAATTAGCAATAATTAGCAATATTTGGGAATAATTTGTAATAATTTGTAATAAATTGTAATAAATTGTTTTATTTATTTATAATTATTAATAATTAGTAACAATTAGTAATAAATTGTAATAAAAATTAATAATTTTAAATAATTATTAATAATTATTAATAATTTCTAATAAATTTAATGAACATGTCATAATTTCTAGTGGATTGATGGAACTCCATTTGCTCGATGAATTTTCTCCTTTCCACTCTCACAAACTTAAATCATTATGAAAAATGTGCTGCAACGTAGACATATTCAATCTTTTATGCATGAGATTGGATATGCATTCGTATGATCATATTTTTTATAATGTTTTCAGGCGGTGACAGTAGGAAGAAGATGATTCATTGACAAAAAGGGGGATCTTTTTCTGACAACTCATTTACATGCATCTTTCTCAGACTGAAATCACAATGAATAATCTAGTCAGAGGTACACATATTCTTTCTCGTGCATATGTGAGTGAATATGTGTACATCAGACTATATTCTTTATTATTATTTCAGTGTGAGAAAGATACAAATAAATGAGCTGTTGGGAAAAAGAGTAGTCGTCAATCCACTAGGAATTGTGTCACCCTTAATTTATGTTAATTATTAAGAAGAAGTTGAAATTATTTGTCTTGTTTTTTTAGATAGTGTTTTTATAATTTCAAATTATTCTAAAATAGTGATGATTTTATATTTTCTGTAGCAAAATATGGAACAAGGAAGTCGACATTTGTAATTATTAGATGATCTCGCTTGTATAAACCAACACATAAATCCAAATGGGTCTACTTTATATCCTATATATATTGAGGGTGTTGAAGCTTTCATAGAATTTGCATCATCAATACCAGAACATGTTTCAGAAGGCACAATTACGTGTCCTTGTAAAAAATGTGCTCTGAGAACGTTTGACATAATTGACAAGATTGGGGGACATCTCTTGGGGATTGGATTTCAACCCGATTATGTTTTTTGGTATCAAAATAGTGAACTCAGTTCTAGAAAAGATCCTAATAACTTTATTTTGGATCCCTCATTGTTTCAAAATTTATTACATGATGTTCCAAGTCCATCTGTGCAACAAACTGAAACTCACAATGATATTAATTTAACTCATGAGTTGGAAACATCCAAATTTTATGAGTTGTTGAGCTCTATTGATGATACATTATCTCCTGGGTGCAAGATAAAAAAATTAGAGGTGGTTGAAAAATTTATGGCTATTAAATCAGATAATACAATGTTAAACAACTATTTTAATCAAATATTTTATTTGGTTAAAACATTGTTACCTGAAGGAAATCGGTTGCCTGCAAATTACTATGAGAGGAAGAGGCTGGTTTGAAATATGGGCCTCAGTTATCGGGAGATTCATGCATGTCCAAATGATTTCATATTATATTTTGGAGAAATGGAGTCATCGTATAGTTTCCCCCATATGGACAATCGAGTTATAAAGAAGCTCAACCAGAAAATTCTAGATCAATTCCATTAAAACATTTGAGGTATTTCCCCCTTACACCCAGGTTGCAACATTTATTTATGTCTCAGAAGACAACATCAACTATGTCATGGCACAAAACCAAGATTTCAACTGATAAAAACATGAATCATCCATCTGATGGTGATTCATGGAATCATTTTGACCGTCTGCATCCATATTTTTTTATAGCAGCCCGAAACATGCGATTGAGTTTTTCTACTAATAGTTTCTATCCCTTTAGATCTTATGGTAGTCATTATTCATGTTTTCCTATCTTCATAATTTCGTAAAATTTGTCTCGAAGGATGTTGATGAAGGAGCCTTATATCTTTTTGACTATATTAATCACAGGACATCCGAAAATGAATATTGATGTTTATTTGAAACCATTGATTGATGAGTTAAATTCATTGTGGGGTGATTGTTTTAATACATATTATGTTGCTGTGAAACAAATTTTCATATTAAATGTTGCATTGATGTGGGCGATTAGTGACTTTTCAGCATATGACATGTTATCTGGTTGGAGTACACATGTTCCGAAATCATGTCGTTACAATATGAAAGACAACAAAGCCTTTACGCTCGTCAATGGAAAAAAACATGCTATTTTGATTGTCACCGTATGTTTCTTCCAACCAAGCATCCTTTTCGGAGGAAAAAATCTCTTTTCAGAAAAGGTACAATTGAAAGGGACAAACCTCCAAAGTTGATCTCAGGTATATAGTTAAAATCAGTTGTATATTCATTACCTCCCATCACATTTGGACCACCAGTAAACCAACAAAAAATTCATTGATTTGGGAAAGACCATAATTGGATAAAATGAAGAAATTTTTGGGATCATCATTATTGGTATGATTTTTTTGTCCGCCACATCTTGGATGTTATGCATATTGAGAAGAAATTTTTGATAATTTCTTTCATACAGTTTTGGATACACGAGGAAAGACCAACGACACTGTAAAGGCATGGTTAGATCTTTCCCAAATTTGCAAGAGACTAGAACATGAACTATTTTAAAATGTCTGATCATAGTGGTTAATGAATCCAAAAGAAGCTTATACACTATTCAAAGATATTCACTTATTATTTTTTCAATGGATTGAGGATTTGAGACTTCCAGATGGCTATGCTTAAAATTTGGGAAGATGTGTTAAGAATGGTTATATTACTAGATTAAAAATTCATGATTGTCATGTTACAATGGAAAGAATACTGCCGATTGGATTTAGAGGATTGTTGAATTCTATAATTTGGGATTCAATAACAGACATATCATATTATTTTGAAACATTTGTGTAGCGACAACAGACTATGATGCGCTAAGAAAACTGGAAGAAGATGTCACTGTAATTATATGTAAACTTGGAAAAATATTTCCACCGGATTTCTTCGTCTCAATGGAACATTTGATATTACATTTTTCACATGAATCTAAATGTGGAGGTCCGGTACAATTTCGATGGATGTACCCATTTGAGATATGAATGCAGAAATTGAAGAAAAAAGTATGTAACAAAGCATCAGCTGAAGGCTCAATTGATGAAGCTTATTTACAAGAGGAAATTACTTTTTTCTGCTCTCATTATTTTGAATCTCAATATCCCTCAAAACACAATCGCATGGAAAGAAACAAGTGAAATATTAATGACGAAATGGGAAATCAATTAATAGTTTTTAATCAGCCAAATCATGGTTTTGGTGCAGTTCATGAACGATGTCTTTTAGATGATGAACATCACAGAGCTCATACATATGTTCTGCTCAACTGTGAAAAAAATGACATCATGTGTCCTGTGAGTGCTTCTATCACTTATTCTATAATTTATGTTAGAGTATTTAAACTAATTTTATTTTTAGTTTATGTAATAATCATATCAAGAAACATCTTCCACAAATTACAGTAGCTGCTCTTGAATAACACAGAAAAAAAATTCTCAGTGGTTTCAAAAACTAGAAATATAAAATATTTATGGTTTAATATAAATTCCATTTATTATTTATTATATTGAAAATAATTTTAAAAAAATTTAGGTATCTCAATATGATAATGAAATTGATAAGAGACTGTGTATATTGAGTAACCCACCATCCAAAATGGTAAATATTATAATGTATATGTGGTGAATGGTTTTCTATTTCATTCACATGCATACAGGGAATCAAATAAAATAATGAACAGTGGAGTTTTCTTGAGAAGATCACATCACAGAGAAACTGAAGTTGACTTTTATAGAATTTTTGGTGAAATTATTGAGCTGTGTTATCTAGGATTGAATTACATAACAATGTATAAATACATGTGGTTGGATACTGAGAGAGTCTTTCATGTCCATCCGACTCATGGAATCGTCGATATTAAATATAAATGTATTTTTTGAGTAAATGAACCATTTTTAGGCTCAACAGGCTCATCAAATTTATTATGAAAAGTATTGTTCTACTTCAAGAGATTGAGGGTTTGGTGGAGCATAATAAAAATGAAATCTTAGGAAAATCAGTTTACTAAAACTGAATGTGTTTCTGCTAAAGTGGAAGGAATTGTATTTTTTCAAGAGACTGCTCAAAATCCATCTGATTCACAAAGAGATGTGAATATTGATGATGACACCCTACAATTCTGGATCGATGGTGATGATGATGTTAATGATGTTACAAATTAATTTGAAATGATAAGAGATGATGAAACTGAAACTCATATGGATATTGATGATGCTGAGGAGGAAGATGAAGACATTGACATTGATAACTATAGATAAGAGGATGAAGACCAACATTGACATAGTTAAATTAAGGTTATAATCAAAACTAATATATATCTATATATAATACTTATTATCAAATATATTCTAGAAACAGTCATTTTGTGTTTCTGATGGACCCTGATATATATCGCGAGTTTTAGGAGGCTAACCTACCATTGGATGAGGGTGATTTTGGATCATCTGACCCTCATCCTACTTGCAGTTTTGGGGGTACGTGGAGGGGGAACGGTCTTTCATGATGGATGATTCTTGACCATATCCCCGAGCGACGTCAACATATTGGTTTTGATCCACCCACACGAAGGTATGGAAACCTGTATATTTTATTTAGCTTTCATTAATTTATTTATATATATAATAATTGTTTGATTATTTATTCATTTTTCATAGTTTTGCGAATATAGCTATTGGACAGGGGATTTCTATCTTGCGCAATTATTTTTCTCAGCCATGGATCAAATGGGAACAGATTCTTGTTGTTGTGTGAGGCGACATGTTCCATCATTTGCTGGTATGTAAATAAATAATATTTATTTTGAAATTTTTTTGTTAATAACTTGATATTATAAATTAATTGTAGGTTTTATGGTATCCTATCAATGATAGCATGCATGACGCTATCCACGCGGCATGGAAGGTTTCTATGTGTGACCATTTCCATCCGTTTTTGCACAATTTGAGAAGGAAAACCATTATGAAAGCAGGAGTGACATAATTTTTTGAGTCTTGTAGAGCTCACCAAAGAGAGTACATTTCATCTCATGTTTGGGATGGATTATGTTTACACTGGTTGGGTGGTGGATTTCATAGGCGATCTTCAATTGGATGATAGAACTGGGGGAGACAGGAGGTGACACATCGAGCTGGTAGCCGTACATTTAGTTCGCATATAGAACATCTGGAAAGTATATTTTATAAATAATTTATGTAACATTAAATATAAATATTTTATTTTATATTTCTATAGGCAGTCAAGCATCCCAATATTATGGCATTCGACATTTATCAGAGGATGTACAGTTATCCAGCAACAGGATAGATTAGAGGTGATCGCCCGCGTCAGATTGTGGTTAGTATTAATTTTTCTGTTTGACAATTAATTGCATATAAAATTTTCACAATTTTATTTTTAAATTGGAATTGAAAGAGTCATATGAGGCTATGACTTCCCAAAGACAGGCTGAGGGTTAGGACGAGACGACTAATCAGACTAGTACTCACCATTTTGATGAGGCGACATGGATGTGGGCGACTAAGTATGGCTTTTAGAAGGGCTGAGTAGTTGGTATCAGCTCTCATTTTACTCCTGGTACTTATTATGGTACTGTTGCAATGTCAGCGTCCAGCATAATAGGATCTTGTAGAGAGACACCATCTTCTGGCTCACAGTATCAGGAGCAGTTGCAAACTCAAGCTGAGCTTATAGAGACTTTGCAGAAGCAGCATGAAGTGATTTGTCGGTGGCAGCAGTAGCAGGAGCAGCATCACAAGGAGGTGCTCTGTCGATTGGAGCAGCAGCGGTAGTAGGAGTATCATGAGAAGGTGGAGTGCATGTGTCGTCTAACTCGTAGTTTAAGGATAGAGTTTCCTCCACCTCTTCCAGATGACCCCCAGTGATTTTTTTTATGTTAAAAATATTTTAATACATGTTTTGTAATAATATAAACTTTTTACAGTTTCTGTCTTTTATATTGGTGGAAATATTGCATAATTTAATTTTTTTTATTTTTATGTAGTATTATATTTTTTTAATATTTTTATATTTTACTAATAATAATAATATTTTATTATTTTTTAATATTTTATTGAAAATATTGAAACTTTTAATAATATTTTAATATTTTACAATTTTAAAAATATTAATATTAATTTTTTATTAATCATGATTTTATTAAATATATTTTTTTAGTATTATATTTTTTAATGTTTGTTTATATTACTACTAATAATAATATTTTATATTTTTTTGTTATTTTTATAATAATAATATAAATTCTTCATTAATCATAATTTTATTATTATTTTTAATTATTTTTAGTATTTATGATGGGGTCTTTAGTGACGGGAACCCGATGCAAATAAGTGGAATATATTTTTTTAAGATTAGTATTTGTGATGGTACAACGAGCCAGTCGCAATTAGTATTTGTGACGGCCCATCGCAAAAGGTTTATGAGTATATAATGTATATAATTAGAAGGCTATTTGTGATTATTAAATTACCTATCACCAAAAAACTAATTGTGACGGGCCCATCTCTATCACAACACGTCCCAGTGGGGCCTGAGCCTTAACTCCCCCAGCCCGCCTCCAATAGGCCAGGCGCTGGTGACTAGCACCGAGTAGGCATGCTACTAACCTGGGAGGCACTGCCTATAAACCTGTACACACACACACACATCTCCAAGCCCACAAAGTTGAAAAGTAAAAACTACTAAAAGGAAAAGATGCATGCATACAGTAAAACCCTACCTCAGAGTATGTCAGGGATGTAAAGTGCAAGAAAGTAAAAACCTGGGCCAAAAGTACAAGCCCACCACAAAGAGAGTCTGTAAAAAAGTCCAACCTGTAAAGAAAGGTGCTGGGACTATAGTCTGTAGCCATAATAACACACCTCGGCCTATCTGATCTCACTAAGTACCGTCCGCTCCTGGTCCGCGTAAAATCCTATCAAAGGCTCGCTCGTCTGCAGAAGACACGACACGTGCAGGCAAAGCTCGTGTAGGGGTGAGCATAACAATACCAAGTATGACAACCTGAAACCACAAAGAAAATAAAAAAAGGAAAAAATTCCAAAATGAAAAGATGCAGTTAGCTCTACATAGTATATGTATAACCAAAATATTAAAATATTATCCAGATATGCTCATGCACGATCGACTATCGCGAATACCACTACTAAGATCCAGCTCGAAGATTACACTATGCACGTAACAAGGAGAGCACACTCTTATGTATGAGAAGAGAGATACGATGTACTCATTCTTAGATGACACACTCCACAAGTACCTTGAGAACATGATGCTCAGATGAGGATCACTACCAAGTCATGGGGTGATTCTGACCACTCAATATGAGCTAATCCTCTAAGAAGAGGATCAGCGCCCAGGTAAAGTTGGTCACATCAATACCAAGAACTCTACCTAGGGTTCCAGGAATGAATAGAGGATCTGGATCTAAGTCTCACAGAGGGGATTCCAACAAATCTATTCAGGAAGTTCTGATGAAGGGATCATACTCTTGTGTAAAGGAAATGATACCATAACCTTCAGGGAAAGGACCAAGTGTTCAAACCCTAAAAAAACTATTCAATGTCATAGAATTAAAGTAGCTCAAGTCATTTAAGATAGGTTACACGGCATGTAGTATGGTTACATGCTGTGTTCCTTGACCCTAGGTAATACCCGTTTAAATGGCCTGTGTAATTCGTTCAAGCCGAGTAAAACCAAACTACACGGTGTGTAGAAAAAGTACATGCAGTGATCATTTACCTTAGGTACTGACCGTGTAACTAGCCTGTCTCATTCGGTTTGTCGGATAGAAAGATATTACATGATGTGTAGAAGAATCACACACTGTGTCCGAGCATCTGGGGCTCGCTCCGTGTACACTTGCCATTTGCCTGTACACGGTCTCTGCCCGGGTCTGTGTTGCCTGCCCGTGTACCAGTACACGGGGTATCCAATGTATCTGGTCGGGTCTGGCCGGGGAGGGGTATACACGGCGTGTCCTTGGCCATGTACCCTTCCCGTGTCTGTGTACTCTCAAAGTACACACCAAGTAAATCCTCCGATGAACACACGCCGTGTAGCCCATAATAACTGGTGTGTAGTCTGGAAATTTTCAAAAGTGTCGTCTTCCTCTGCACACCTCAGCTGATCCTCCGGATCTTGATTCAACCATCTGATCATCACAAAACTCCATATTTGGGGTCGTTCCACTCCTATGAAACTGATTCCGTCAGTTTCGGGATCCGGATCGGCCTTGATGGCATGCCCTGATCCATCTGCATGAAAACGCTCGAAGAACGGGAATTCCGAACCACAACGATTTGTCCGCCACCGTCATCGTCGTACCTCTGATAGGTCATCTCAATGTTGGATCTTTGATTCCAGATCACTGCGCCAGCAAACGAATGAACAACAATCGATTCCCTCCAAGAACGCGTAGAATGCACATAATGAATGTGTATGAATCAGGACAGAAAAACAAAACAATCAAGAGGGACGAACCTTGATCGATGTTCGTGTTGATCTTGGTTCATCACCATTATAAGGTTGAATGAAAACTAAAATTAATTTAAACAATCAAATCCCCATGATTCCCACAAAATCCCATCTCAAAAGAACGATCGATCCATGGCTAATATGTACCTGTATTAGTCCACATTCTTCATGGAAATCAAAAATAGGGAAGAAATCACAATTTAAAAATCCTACCTAGATTTCGCGGTGTTCGTCGGCGATGATCCGGTCGCTGCGTTGTCGTCGCTGCATTGGGAGGTTTTCTCCAGAGCCTCTAGAGCCACCACGGGATTCAGGGTTATAAGGTTTTAACCCTGGACCCTTCTCCAACCTTTAATTAAAAAGGTATGGGATAACTGTTGCATCAGATTTAAAAGATTTCACTGCATAATAAAAAAGATTTAATTTAAATATTTTATTACTCTTATGTCCCAAAAACTAGATTCCACGAGCGACCTACACCGACTAATTTTTGGCCTCACCTAAGGTAAAATTATAATTCCAAACGAGATGGTGCCCTCAGATTTCTTATCTGAGAACTTGTTCTGTAGTTATTCCACCTTTTCAGGAAAACCACACGCCGGCGTAATTTAATTATTAAAATAAATTTAAACCTTTGTTTCGGGCTCACCAGGCCTTGGAACTTCATGCCGTCTCAGAGCTAGGTCTCAAATTAATTACCATATAATATTAGAATAATACATGGAAAAATCCAGGACATTACATCACATCCTCCTTAGGGATTTTACATCCCCAAAAAACTAAAACAAGGGCTACTCAAAAATGTGGGTACTGCACGCGAATCTGAACCTCCCGCTCCCACATGCTCTCATGGAGATTCCCGTGCTGCCACCAAACATGAACCAAGGGAATATATCATCCACGAAAGATCTTCTCCTACTGATCCTCAATCCCTACTGGGTAATCAGCAAAGGTCGCTTCATCATCGATGTCCAGCTCGCCACAGTCGATGACGTGTGATGGATCATGCACGTACCTCCATAGTTGTGGCACATGGAAGAAGTTGTGTACCTGATAGATTTGAGGAGGTAGAGCCAAGCGATATGCCACCATGCCAACTCTACTCAAAATCTGAACAGGGCCAACGAACCTCGGAGGTAGCTTGTCGGCTCGCCCATAACTCTGCAATCCCTTTCGAGGTGAGACCCGAAGGAACACATGGTCTCCCCCCTAGAACTCCAAGGGCCTTCGCCTCCTATCAACATAAGACTTTTACTGACTCTGCGCAGTCTACATCCACTCCTAGATGACCTACACCTTCTATGTAGTAGCTCTCACCATCACAGGGCCCATGAGTGATGACTCTCCCGGGTCAGTCCAGCAAAGTGGTGACCTGCAAGGTCGCCCGTACAGAGCCTCTAATGGTGCCATACCAATAGTGGAATGATAATTGTTGTTTTAAGAAAATTACACCAGTGGTAGGTGATCCTCCCAGCTATGACCGGAGGCAAGTATGCAAGATCAAAGCATATCCCTTAGAACCTGGTTGGTCCGCTCCATCTTCCAATCAGTCTAAGGACGAAATGTTGTGCTCAATGTGTAACTGAGTCCCAAAATCTTCCTATAGTCCCTTCCACAACCGGTATGTGAAATGAGCATCACGATCTGAAATGATCATTGATGGAACTCCATGAAGTCGAACTATCTCCTGCACGTAGAGGAGTCTCAATCTCTCTATTTATCTCTGATCCTGAATGGCTAGGAAGTGGGTCAACTTGGTGAGTCGATAAATGATCACCCAGATGGCATCGTGTCCCCTAGACGTACGTTGTAAACCCGTCATGAAGTCCATGGATATTTCGTTCCACTTACACTCTGGCACCTCAAGGGGGTGAGTCAAACCTGCAAGCACCTTGTGCTCAGCCTTTACATGCTGACGAGTAAGGCACCGAGAAACAAACTCTCCCACACTCTTCCTCATTCCTTGACACCAGAAATGACGTCGGAGGTCCTGATACATTTTTTCCATGCCTGGATGCACCACCAAAGGAGATGTATGGAACTCCCGTAAAACCTCCTCTCGTAATGTCACTGGTACTACCGTACGCCCTATGAAAAGAACATCGGGCTCCCCACCTTCTGAATATCCATCAGCAGCAATGCATGTGGATACCTAAGCACGTAGAGTCTCATAGCTAGCATCCTCGAGCTGTGCTTCCTTGACTTGCTGTAAGAGTGGGGGGGTAACAACCATCGAATGAAGGTAAGCTCCCTCATCACCATCCACGAATGATAACTGTAAAGAGGCCAACCGCCCCATCACCTCATCTAGAAACTACGAATTGGATTTTCAGCTGATAGTGTCTGCCACGACGTTCCCCATCCCAGGTGTGTAAACGATCTCAAAGTCGTAATCCGGGTGGAACTCCATCCATCACCTGCAGGATCAGAATAATGATGTAGATGCGCAATATACAAGAGGGGGTGAATTTTACACTTTAAAAATTTCCTTAAACAAGGAAAGATTTATGTTTAACAATGTTAAACTAAGAAAACTCACAACACCTCTAACAAAAATTGGAGAATTGGAACAAGGTATGAAGTTACAAACTTCTAATTCTATTCACTTACTTAAATATGGAATGTGATTCCGAAAAAAGGTTCTAGAAATATGGATCCGGAAATTGAAACTTAACCAATGTTTACAATATGAAATTCTACCTTAAATCATATAGAATCTAAATGAATCAGAGTACAAGTTTAAGTAAATATAAGAAGATTATGCTTTCCTTACAATAAAATATGCAATGGAAAAACAAGTAGTACAACTATAAGTAACATACAATAACTCTTTTAACCCAAAGAGAATGGTATCCAACAACCTTGGATAAAGTTCCCTTGATTTATACTTTTAAGCAAGTCTGTCTTACCCACACCAGGGTAAGCCCTCGATACAAAGATCGGAGTCTTTTTCTTGCTATCCCCACAAGCCCTCATCTTCAAGGTAGTTGGAACCTCTGTCTTCCTCAACAAGGAAGCCCTCTAACTTCATTGAAGTCGGCACCTCTGTCTTCCTATCCTCGGAAGCCCTCGAATTCAATCACCAACATTCGGAGTCGCACGAAGCAATCTGAATGAGATGTTTAGTACACACAAATTATGAAAAGATTCTCTCTCTAGAAATCACATTAACAGTGTGTGGTCTCTAGATTGATCAACTTTTTTTCGAGATCATTCAAATGAGCTCCTATTTATAGGCTCGGTTGGTATGGTCGGCTCCTTCGTCCAACGGTCATATTTTCCTTAAAATTCAGTGGGACCTGTACACGTGTCACTAAACAAACGGTTTGTTAGAAATAGAATGGACAACATCGTTTTATAACAAAACATGTGTAACTGAAATCACAACATCGTTTTACAATGAAACAAGTGAAAGAACAGGTAAAACTAAAGTTCAGAGTGTAAGAAATTAAATGTTCAGAGTCTAACCAAAATATAATTCAGAAACTATAATAAAAAGTATATTTAGATTCTGTTTTAGGAATTCAGAACCTAAATTATGTGGAAATCTAGAGTCTGAATTTCTAAGGAAATTCGGAGACTGGTTTCATCGGGATTCATAATCTGAACTTATACAGTTTGGAGTCGAACTTATAAAAGTTTGGAGTTGATCTTATAAAAATTTCCCAGTCAAACTTCATATGAGTTTGAGTCGAACTTCATAAGAGTTCGTAGTCGAACTAGTAAATGTTCAGAGTCAAACTTCATAAGAGTTTGGAGTCGAACTAGTAAAAGTTCAGAGTCAAACTTATGAAAGTTTGGTGTTGAACTTATGAATGTTCGGAGTCGAACTTCTAAAAGTTCAGAGTCGAACTTATAAAATTTCGGAGTGGAAATTATAAAAGTTTGGAGTCGAACATATAAAATTTTGGAGTCCATAATTCAGAGTGGAACCTTATGAGAGTTCGTATCCATAATTCAAAATGGAACATTATAGGAATTCGTATCCATAATTCAGAATGGAACATTAAGTAGAATTCAAATCCATTATTCAGAATGGAACATTATTAGACTTCATATCCAGAATTCGGAGTGGAACATCATTACAGTTCATATCCAGAATTTGGAATGGATGTTCATTATAGTTTATATCCAGAATTCGGAATGGAACATCATTATACTTCATATCCAAAATACGGATCCTAAAAACAGAATGCTTTATATCTAAGCATTATATGATTCTGAGGTTTTAGGTATGAATCCTTTTTTTTACCTAAGAAAAATATTGATATGTATGGAAAAAACTAGGTTAGGGTAAATTTACTTAAGGAAGGAAATTTTCCTTAGAGAAGTAAAACATAGATTTTCTTAAATAAAAGGTGTTTTTGATGTTCAAAACAAGAAGGAATGGAAAGTTCATAAGGAAAACCTTATCGACTCAACAATCTCCCCCTTTTTGTAATGCACAAACTTCCTTTCTAAAATGAACCTAATGACTTTGAAAATTTTCATTAGAATTTGAAATTACAACTTATCTCCCTTTGTTCATGGATGATAGTGAATACAACTGACTCCCCCTTAGGCATTGAAACTCTAAGGATTGTATTCTGAATTTCTGGAGTAGAGTTTTCATTATCATGGGAATGAAAAAACATCGTAATGAAGAACTCACCCTTTCTTTAAGGAAATTCCACTTAGAAATTTTTCCTTTCTCAATATTATATTTTCCTTCTCTTCTTTTGAGTAGTTCTTTTTCCTTCTCCCCAATTGTGATTTTAAAAAAGAATTGAAGGGAATGGAAAAAAATATGGTACCTGAAACATTAGTATATAACAAGATACAACCAACCAAATTTTCATTAGAGTTGAGAAAATTTTTACAAGGAAAGAAAAATACAACAAAAGATCGGTGTGTGTTCATTTGTCTTCCTTTTCCTTTTGGATCAGTTTCTTTATCAATGTTTTAATCTTCTTCAAATCTCTTTGGTCTTCCTCGGCTTGCCTCTCCAAGGATTTTATCCTTTCTTCTTGGGCTTTCAAAGATCCTTCCTGAGCATTCATGTTCTCATCCTGCATCTTCATTAGCTCTTCTTACTTTACAAGTATTTTTTCAAGCTCAATCTGATGATCCCTATACCTTATAAAATTTTGAGCAAGATAATTAGTCTTATCTTTCAGTTCCTTAAATTGATGAATCCAAGAACTTTTATCCATGATTAGCTCATCCTAAAGATTCATAATCTTGTTATCCTCTGTGTCCAAAGCATCTTTCACCTCATTCTGAAAATTATCATTGTCAGCCATATCTTCTTCAACATTCTTAGAGCACAAAGTTATTTTGCTGCAATACTTCCTGTGTACATCATACTTGATAAGAAAACTTATATGGTCAGATTCAATCTTCACACACTTATCCATGACCATGGATAAGGATTCTGATTTTTGATTCATGCTCTGTTGCAGCATCTAGCATCTAGAATCTATAGTTGTAAAATCTTAATGGTGTCCACCAACTTCTTCAAAGATTCCACCACAAAATCATGACCATGAGAAGATGACTCTGAATCCAATAATTTTCTTGGAGATTGATCCTCTTTAATTTGCACCAGTTTCACTTTAGAAGAACCACCAACCACCTTCTTCCTGAAAATCTCTTTTGTTGGAGTATCTATCAGAACTTGCTTCCCCTTATCAGATTTTGGAATGGGTTGTTCGTCTGGAGACTCTTCCTCACTTTCTGATAATTAGACAATCAAATATTCATCTGTTTTCTCCTTTTCTGTCCCTTCTTCTAGAAAATTATTTTCATAAGATTCTTGCTCATCATACAGAAAATTTTCCTTCTCTTCCACTTCATTATCATCATCCTTCCCACTTTCTTTCTCAACTTCCTTTTTTGGAGTGGGTAATTTTGCAGACTCGTCCCTTTCTTTATACTCTTCTACTTGTTTGATCAATTCATCCAGATCATCTCTTCCTTCTTCTTCTTCTTCTCCAATATCTTCTTCTACATCTTCACTAGCTTGTTTTTCTACTTCTTAAACTATTTCCTTACCCTTGGATTTTTCCAGAGTGACATAGTTCTTACCTGGAGTCTATGGTAAAGATGGTTGGACATTGAAAGATTCTGGAATGGGAATTTTCTCAGATGCTCTTTCAGTATCTCCTAATAGAGATTGCACCACTTCAACTTCAGATAACTTCTTTTTCAACTTCTTCTCTTTTTACTGCTTTTCTAATTCATCTGTAGCTCTCCCTATTAAGGCCTTAGCCTCTGTAGGGTCCAATCCGAACTGTGGATCCCCTTCTTTCCTCTTATCCTTTTCTTCAATCTACTTGTCTGCCACTTCATCTGTATAAGCTTTCTGCTTCTTCGGCTTGGGGGGAGCAGACTGAGTTTCCATAGCATTGAGAGTTATTTCTTTAGTATCCACTTCATTAAGCTATCTCTTCTTCCTTGCATTTTTAGATGGTTTTGGAGTTTGAAAATATTTCTGAGCTACCTCAACTTCTTCTACATATAAAGGATATAATTCTTCAGATTCCCTAGAAAAACCTATCATCATCCTCTTCAAAGTATCATCACTAACCACCATAAGCTTAAAATTCTGAACTTTTGACTTGCATTAAACATTGAAAGACTCTATGCACCAAACTAGAATATTTGATAATAAAGAAGGGTACATAATGATTTGGTCTCTCAAGGTCCCTTCATTTATATTCTTAATCGTAATCACGACAAGCCTCATCATATTTATCTTCCTTAGATTTACCATGAAATCTTGGATGTAGATGTCACTCTTCTTCAGATTATCCTTATCACCTCTACTTGGTACGAGAAAACCTTGTACCCACAACTGTAGAATCTGATTATTCGGAGTGAGATGAGAAATGTTAGTCATATTGGTATATTTGAGTCCAAGAAATTTTAATGCCTTCACCTTGTTGAAACTTCATTTCTCATCTGGAATCTTATGTGAGTAAAATTCACCTTTTCCTTTGTAAAGTAAACCCAACAATATTGCATCCTTGGTGTAGGATAACTTTTATGTCTTACTGTAAGACTTAAAGGAATATAAATCTTTGCCATCTTCCTACTGGAATGAAATAGACTCATAGAACTCAACCAGTAAATCTGTATAAACTGGATCCTGTTTCTCTGACTTATACAAGCAAACATCTTCCCAGCCATTCAATCTAATATTCTTGTTTATAAGAGAATAAAACTTGTAGAAATCCATATGCACTAACATTTCCCTGAAGACTAACAACTTTGAGATTGGTTTTGTAGTTGACTTATCTTGAGATGTAGCTTCAACAAACATTCGGATTTGAGAGTTCTAGAAGATTCGGAATAGCTTTGACAAAGATCATAATGGTCCTTAAGAAGAGATTCAGGGCTTCCAGACGTGAAATCGTTGAAAAACCGATGTGGGACGACTATTAGGGTCCCCATTATATAGGCGAAGGAAGCGACCTTTGGGCTTCCAAATCCATCTAATGGTTGAAAATACTTTTGATCTGATCTGACGGTTGAGATCATTCCCGCAAGGAAAACTTGACTCCGATCTTTTGAGGTTTTAAGAAAAATAATCGGATTTATGGAAAACTAGAATATGAATAATTTTAACACTCATAGGAAAATACCAGCAAGAAAAATAGGACTAAGAAAATTTATGTAAGAAAATCATATATTTCTGATTGTCTAAAATTATTGTTCATAATTGGTAATATTCTTCTTGGAAATAAACATTACGAAAAATACTCATTACGAATGTTCATTACAAAAATTCTCTTTATGGAAAATTCATTACAAAAATTCTCATTACGAAAGTTCATTACGAAAATTCTGATTACGGAAAATTCATTACGAAAATTCTCATTACGGAAGTTCATTATGAAAATTATCATTACGGAAAATTCATTATGAAAATTCTCATTCTTGAAGTTCATTATGAAAATTGTCATTATAGAAAATTCATTACAAAAATTCTCATTACGAAAATTCATTACAAAAATTATCTTTATGGAAAATTCATTACGAAAATTATCATTACGAAAGTTTCAGTATGAAAATCTCCATTCCGAGAATTTACATTCCGAGAATTTCCATTCAGAGAATTTCCAAAAACTCTTTACGAAAAAATTTAGTTACAAAAGTTTAAAGAGAAAACTGTCAATGAAAATTTTTGTTAAACTAAGATGCAAATGTACTCCCCCAATGAAAAAGAGTTTATTACTGTAAAGAGAATTGTTTAAGAAAAATTTGAAAAAGAAGTATTACCTCACAGTTATCATTCCTAACATCTGTTTAATGTATTAAAATCTATCGGAGGGTAATTATTTTGTGAAAATATCAAAAAATTGATCTTGCATTCCGATAAACTGAAAATTGATATCTCATTTAAGTGTGTAATCCCTAAGAAAGTGATGCCTAATATCTATGTGCTTTTCATGACAGTCATGTGCAGGGTTTTTACTAAGGGCAATGGAACTTGTGTTATCACAAAAAATTTGAGTCTTAGTAAAAGTCAAGACATAGTCTGTGAGTGTGTGTTGCATCCACAAAACATGATCACAACAACTTCCAGCTGCTGCATCTTTCTCTTTAGCAGTGGAGAGTGCTACTGAGTACTGCTTCTTGCATGACTAGGAAAAAAATTAATCTCCTAAGAAATGACAAGTTCTGGATGTACTCTTTCTATCCATTCTACATCCACCAAAGTCAGCATCTAAATATCATTTTAAAACAAAATCATTTCTATAAGTATAAAATAATCCTAAATCCATGGTTCCCTTTAAGTAGCGAAAAATTCTTTTCACTACCTTTACGTGAGATTCCATAGGATTTGATTGATATCTCGCACATAAGCATACTGAAAATATTAAATCTAGTCGACTAGCTGTTAAGTAAAGTATACTTCCTATCATACCTCTAAAAGATGTTTGATCTACTAGTTTCCCAGCTTCATCAAGATCAAGTGTGTTTGAGGTACCAATAGGAGTACTTATACTTTTAGTGTTGTCATAACCATACTTTTTAAGATGATCTTTAATATTCTTATGTTGTGATATATAGGTTCCTTCTGGTTATTGAGAAATTTGAAAACCACGAAAGAATGTTAACTCACCCAACATAATCATTCAAACTCAGATTTCATTAGACTTGCAAAAGAGTTAGTTAAAGATTTCTGAGTTGAACCAAATATGATTTCATCAACATATATTTGAACAATCAAAACATTTTTCTTAACCTTATTTATAAAAAGAGTTGGATCTGAATTTCCCATAATATAGTTATTTTGACGCAAAAATATTGTAAGTCTATCATACCAAGCTCGCGGGGCTTGTTTAAGGCCATACAAAGCTTTGGTAAGTCTAAAAACATGATCAGGGTATTTTGTGTCTTCAAATCCAGAAGGTTGTTCAACAAAAATTTCATCTTGAATATAACCGTTAAAAAAAGCACATTTCACATCCATTTGAAAAATTTTAAAATTGAAGAATGCTACAATGGCATGTAAAGTACGAATAGATTCAAGTCTAACTACTAGAGCATAGGTTTCATCATAGTTTATTCCCTCTTGTTGATTATCGCCTTTACCAACTAGTCTAGCTTTATTTTTTACAATGACTCCATTTTCATCAAACTAGTTTTTGAAGACCCACTTTACTCCAATAACTGAAGTTTCCTTATGTCTTTCAACCATGGTCCAGACATTATTCCTTTTGAATTCATTTAGTTCATCTTGCATGTCTTTAATCCAATCATCATCACCAAAAACTTCAACAATGATTTTTGGTTCTAATTTACAAAGGAATGCTAGATGTTCTAATTCATTTTTCAAGGAACTTCTAGTTATTACAGGTTGATTTACATCACCAATGATGTTATCACTGGGTTGATTCTTAAGAAACACCTTGTTTGGGTTTTGTAAAACATGTTCATCAACATAAGGTAGAAATTATTCTAGGGTAAATGTTTCAAAAGTATCTTCATGAACATTTTTCTTATTAGAAGGGTCTTCTAATGAAGGATGATAATCAGTTTCTGAAAAAACATCCGAGGATTTAGGTTGGGATGGTTTAAAAAAAGGTTCAGATTCATCATATTTTACATGCACTGTTTCTTCAACAGTACAAGTGTATTTATTGAAAACTCTACAAGCCTTAGAAGTTGTGGGGTATCCTAAGAAAATTCCTTCATCAGAATTTGGTGCACATTTGTGTAGATTATCTTTAGTATTCAAGATGAATATGTTACAACCAAAAACCTTGAAGTAGGAAAGTCTTGGTTTTCTACAATTCTATAACTCATAAGGATTTTTTTAAGAAAAGGTCTAATCAAAACTCGATTTATAGTATAACAAGCAATACTTATAGCTTCATCCCAAAAATGTCTAGCTATATAATATTCACACAACATGGTTCTAGTTATCTATCGAAGAATTCTATTTCTTATTTCCACTACACAATTTTGTTGAAGAGTTCTCGGTGATGAAAAGTTGTGAGTAATTCCTTTTCTACTTCAAAAAGATTCAAAATACGAATTTTTAAATTCTCCTCCATGATCACTATGAATAGTTTTCAGTGGAAGGTTTTTCTCATTTTTAACTTGGGCTCTAAAACTTTTGAATAATGAAAAACCTTTAGACTTCTTTTCTAGAAAATAGACCCAAGTAAATCTAGTGTAATCATCAACTAGAAAAAACACATAGTATTTGACTCCAATGCTTCCAGTTTGTGATGGACCAAAAAGATCCATGTGCACCAACTGTAATGCATCAGTTTTTGAGACTTACACGGTTGATTTAAAACTAGATTTATGTTTCTTTCCATATTGACAAGGATCAAAAACTTTAGAATAATTGAATCTAATATCCAGTAGATCCTTAAATAATTTCTTATTAGATATTTTACGTAAGTTTCTTAGGTTACAGTGACCAAGTCATCTATTCCATAACCAAGAATGATCTTCCATTTCACTAAGGCAAGGTAGGTCTTCGCTCCTAAGGTCTTCTAAGTTTAATGTGTAAACATTCTCTTGCATATTGGGTGATAGAATAAATTCTTCCTTGGAACTGTGAACTAAGCACTTATCATTCCTAAAATTTAGAAGGTATCCTTCATCACATAACTGACTTATGCTAATGATGTTGTGCTTAATACCCATAACAAATAAAATGTTTGAAATCAATGTTTTACCAAGAAGAACAATTTTACATATACCAACAATTTCTCTTTTAGCATTATCTCTGAAAGTTACTTTTCCTCCTTTCGTCTTGATAATCGTTTCAAAATAGTTTTTTTTACCATTCATATGATGGAAACATCCACTATCCATGTGCCATGTATTGTTTTTGGTACTTCCTATATCTTCCATAAAATAAGAATAGTGTTAGACTTTCATAATCCAAACTAGTTTGGATCTGGGATTTTCAGATAACAAAATTTTAGGAACCCACATCTTCATAGAAAAATAAACCTTATGAAAAACTAAAGATTGGGTTTTGTTTAAAGAACAATTCTTTTCCCAGTGACCACCACATTAGCACTTGGTACAAAATGGGGCACTTTGTGGAACAAAGTAGTTGTTACTAAAAGTTGGTTTTTCATGGGTATAACCAAATCCAGATTTGTTTTTTAAAGGTCATATTTGTGAATACATCTGATCAAAATTTTATTTACCATGAGTAAAGTTTGACAAAAACTTCTTTAAGAAAAAAATTTTGGACTTGAGTTTTATAACCATGTTTTTATCTTCAAAATCATTAGGATTGGAAATAGAGCTAGGCTCAAAAAAACTTTTCTTAGAAATTACTTTTTCTAGATCTTTATAAAGTTTATTCTTCTCAGAATTTACATCCTAAAGACTTTTTGAAATACTTTCAAAATCATAATTTTTGGTATCAAGATCTTTAGAAAGATATGATATTTCCTTATTAACAATATTATTCCAAGAGTTTGCCTTATCAAGTTTTTTTTTTTTGAGTTTAGGATTCTCAATCTCAAGAAGTTCAGAAAACCTAGATACTTATTCGTAGGTAGATGTAGTATTTTCTTCATCAGAAGAGGATTATTCATCTAAAGAGTTTTAATATTTACTGTCATTATAATTTAAAGAAACATTGGTCAATGATTCATCATTGTGTACCTTAGCCATGAAGAAATGATTGTTAATACGTAATCTTGCTATAAGACAATGATTCTTTTGTCCTAACAATTCATTATCAGAAGATTCATCTGAAGAGTCACCAAAACTGGCACTCCATGTGTCATTAGCTTTCAGAACATTCTTATCTTTGGTGTTATAATACTTCTTTCTATTCCTTTCAGAATTCCTCTCTTTCCTTTCTTTCTTTTTGAGAAAAGGGTAATCCGGTCTAATATGTCCAGCTCTCTTGCATTCATAACAAGTAACGTCTTAATCTTTCCTATCATTCCTTAACTTTTTCATATACGTGGATTGGAAATTTCTCTTACCAGCTATCTTGTTCATCCTTCGAGCAATATTTTCTAACTCATTCTATGAGACTTCAATCCCACTATATTCGGATTAGATAACAACCTTCTTAGACTTGGATGTAGTTACTCTCTCAAAAGTCTTAGCTTTCTATATGATATGATGTTGTAGTAAAAGAAACAGTACCATTCCCATTCTTCTTCTTGATGTTGTCAGCATCTCTCTTCACTCTTGTTTCAAGTTGGAGAAGAGTTCCAAATTGTTCATCGAAATAAATTTGAGTGACCTTCCTATATTCATCAATAGTTGTTCTCTTTGATTCCCACTCATTGGGCACAATATCAATGATCTTTTCCACAAGTGCTTCATCATCCAAACCTTTCTCTTCCATAGATTGTAGATAGTTTAAAATTGTCATAAACGTCTATTGAACTTTGCAAATGGGTACACCATAAGGAAAATTGAAACCATGATATTCATCTCTCAACATAACTCTTCTTGTCTATATCACATTGGATGTACCAAAATGGGTAACTTCAAGTTTCTTCCATATACAGTTAGCTGTCACACATGATGAAATTTAGATATATATGTTCCTAGTCATTGAACATAGTAGAGTATTTCATACCTTATATTTTAATTGATAATCATGCTTCTCTTGGTTTGTGAAAGCACTCACTTCTTTATCATGAATTTTATAGTCTATGGTAATCATAACAAAGTTATCTAATACAGTATTGATAACGAAAGTCTTCATTTGATCTCTCTAGTACTCATAATCATTTCCATCAAAAATTGGTGTTCTTGTAGGATTATGATTTTCTATGGATCCAATGTTCAAACCATCCATCTCTATTAAAAAAATTGGCACACAAACTTGTTAATAACAAAAGTTCAGATTCAAGGAAAATATTCCTATGCAAGGAAAATATAGAACAAAGGAAAAACTGAGCAATAAAAACTTATTTGTAAGTATCTGTATTTCAGAACCATTGCTCTAATACCAAATGAAATATTGTTATAGAGTATGAGGTTTCAAGCCTCTGATACAAATTGTAGGATCAGAATAATGATGTAGATGCTGAATATACAAGAGGGGGGGTGAATTTCACACATTAAAAATTTCCTAAAACACGGAAGGATCTATGATTAACAAAGTTAAACTAAGAAAATTCAAAACACCTCTAACACCAATTAGAGAATTGGAACAAGGTATGAAGTTAAAAACTTCTAGTTCAACGCACTTGCTTAAATCTTGAAAGTGATTCCGAAAACAAATTCTGGAAATATGGATCTAGAAATTGAAACTTAACCAATGTTTACAATATGAAATTATACCTTAAAGCGTATATAATCTAAATGAATCAGAGTAAAAGTGTAAGGAAATATAAGAAATTTATACTTTCAATACAATACAATATGTGGTAGAAAAACAAGTAGTACAACTACAAGTAACAAACAATAACTCTTTTACCCCAAAGAGAAGGGTATCCAACAACATTGGATAAGGGTACCTTGATTTATACTTTCAAGAAAGTCTGTCTTAGCCACACCAGGGTATGCCCTCAATACAAATATTGGAATCTCTGTTATGTTATCCCCGCAAGCCCTCAACTTCTAGGTAGTTGGAACCTCTGTCTTCCTCAACAAGGAAGCCCTCGAACTTCAAGGAAGTCGACACCTCTATCTTCCTATCCTCGGAAGCCCTCAAATGAAATCACCAACATTCAGAGTCACATGAAGAAATCTGAATGAGCAATTCAGTACACACAAAGCATGAAAAGCTTCTCTCTCAAGAAATCACCTTAACAGTGTGTGGTCTCTTATAAGGCCCCAACCTTAAACCTTACTTAATCTTGAGTTATTACAAGATTACACATTGAGGATCTTTTCAGGTTTAGAGTTTTAGAGAATTAGATCATGATACTTGCATTACATTCCACATTTAAACAAATTGGTTACATAAAAGACCGTATTCATTATTCCCATCAACGGAAACATATTGAAAATAAAACATGGATTCTCTCTTAACACATCCTTGACTCTATCATCTTATCATGTACCTTTCCCTTGACCTGAAAAACATTTCAAAAACTTGGGATGAGCATAAAAAGCTTAGTAAGGGATATAAAAATATGGAAAGGAAACATGAGTTCATATATACATAAGAATGAAATCATAATTTACCCATAAGACATGGGCACTTTAACCTACCTCATCAAATCATGAATAAATCATAGAAATCATAAGACATAAAGGTAACTTGAGGCATTCATAACATTCTTACGTAGGGAGTAACCCTCTTGGTTATGTTTGGAATACCCATCACAGTATATTCCCTAAAATATCTTCGGAGAAACCTTAACGTTTCACTCCTTCGCGTTACCCAATGCATTGGAGAGCTATATCGGGCTCACCCGCCCTTAGTTTATCACGGAACCACCCGTTCTTCATAACAATGCCCAAGAACAATAACTTAATCGTATCACATAAAACATGAATAAAGGAAACATAAAATTTCCACATTTCAATCACAATATAACATTTTAGGATATTGAAATAATGAATCCATTAAAAACCATTTTCAAAACCATTAAAAACATTTAATAAAGAGATTTTTGAATCAAGGTGTCCCATACCACCTTGAAGATTTTAAAATTTTAAACCATTAATATCCATATAAATAAATCCTTAAAACCATTTTGAAAACAAGGATATTAATAAGAACAAATCATTAAAACATTTAAAGTGATATTTTGGTTAAAGGGTTTTTACCAAAATTAGAGACACTTTAATACAATAATTGAGGAATAACATTTAATTAGAACTTTATAATATCATGAGAATAAATGTATTCATGATATAATACTCCAAAGGATAGTATATACACCATATAAGAGTGAATTGGTGCATAACAACAATGAACCCTCAATAGAATTGTCAAATGTGATGAAATCCTTTATAAAGAAGGTATCCTTAAATTTAGGACAAATCAATCTCAAAAAAATGTGTCAAAAATATAAATACACCCAATATAAGTTGATATTAAGTGTAAAACAATAAAAGGTCATTCACACATATTCAATGGATGACATATTCAATGACTACATGTTGAACCCAAAGAAATGGAAGTTGGGTTAAAAAGTTCCCTTGACAGCCTAACGACATCACATCAAAATGAGTTGATGAGAGATAAAAAGTGTATCTCATCACTTGGACATAAAATTTACATCAATAAGGATATATATTAGAACATATCCCAACATAACAATATGTAAATTAAAAGACCCAACAAAAGAAGTGTTTTAAAAAAGAGGAGGGTGAAAGGTTCCCTTACCGACTTGGGTGTCTTTCAAAACATACAACCCATGAAAGAAGGACAATAGATCATTGATGTAAATACTCATAAACGAAATTATATTACACAAAGAGTAGAATAATGGGCATTACATACACCACTCAATGGAATTTGTGGCAAATGTAGCATAAATCTCACGGGAATAAAAGTGAGATGAAAAATCCCTTACGAAAACTTGGCAGCCTAACGGTGCCACATAAAACTTCCAAAATGGATTGATGAGAGAGAATAGGGTCTCTTATCACATGAACATAAAAATTACAGTAATTGTAATATAAAATATCATACCAATAACAATAAACATGAGCTTTAAAAGGAATTACATAAAAGTGTGTACTTAAAAAGAAATAGAGGAGTAGGATCCCTTACCTCGGGTCCGACTTGACTAGATCGTTCTTTAATCTCCTGAATAATAAACTTGAGTTAATTTATATTTTCTTAAGAACCTTTTCCAAGTTCATTATTCCTTTTATATCAATTATTGACATGTTGTAAACATTATGTAATCATTTAAGTTAATAATGTTCATTTTGTCGGTATTTGGTTCATAAGTCGAAAGTGGACTTCTTACAATTACATGTTGTTCATGTGGCCAAATGTTTATTATATCCAGAATTTTATTCATGTTGTATATATAATATATGTCATATATATCCAGTACATGCATGCATTTATAACATTACATAATCATTTAGAGGTAAGAAATGAAATGCACCGTTCATGGAGACGGTAAGCCGTACGTACACATGAACGCTACTTTCATTTCTATTTCGTATTTTATAGAATGGAATAATAATGATATTAAGGTATATTATAATTCCAATATAATATCATATGTAATATCATAGTTCCATCCTTTATATGTCCCACATATGGTATTTAACGAATCAAATCACTTTGAGGGGGCGGTAGTCCGCACTTCCTTAAATGAAGATATCGTGTTTACCCATAATGGGAACCATAAAGGTTTTCCCAAAATGAAAAAAACAGAAGCATAAGGAAAACATAAACATATTATATAACATATATAAAAATAGTGACATCATAATGGCCACCTTTGAAGGTGTTAAATGAGTATTGAACAATCATCGTTTCGGGAGGCAGAATTTCGCCATCCACGGAAACCGTATGTTCTTTAACCATTTGATGTAGTTGTGTGAGAGTGTAGCTCAAATAAATCTTATAACAACATCCTAGTATATTGAAGATACTGTTTTCGTTACAAAAGAAGTAAATAAAAAGAGTTTAGGGGGCTGGAGAAGCAAAATAAAACAAATGAACATGAGAGAATGAATTACCTTTAAAAGTGTAACTCCTTTTGATTTGAGCCTAAAGGCTTCCATTGAAAGGATTCTGCGCAAAGGGAATCCTCTAGAATGAGGAGAGGGATGTGGGGAGAGTAAATGGGCAGGGGTTGGCCGAGCCAAAGGCTTGAGAGGTGTGGGAAAAGAGGTAGAGGTGGGGGCCTTTTATAAGAGGAGAGGAGGGGCACTTTTGGAAAATAAGAAATATTACTTTATTTGAAAATGTGTTTCGATTTTAAAAGGCCCCAAATTGATATAATTCGTGGATAAGGTGATAAGGCTTAGAAATCCACTCATCCAATTGGTTTTGTCCATGTGTAGGTTGTAGATTTTACATTATCTTTCCATTTTATTTAAATCGTTAAATAATGATGTCATCGCTGCATCATTATTATGTCATAAATAATTTAATTTATTTAATGTATAAAAAATTATGAAAAAACTACTATCATGTAGGCAATCGTTTTAGCTTTCCAATGAATATTTATAATCAAAATTTTGACTTGTATAACCCCACTTAAAAATTATTTTAGTAAAACAATTTATGTTAGTGTCATTTTCACTTTAACATTAAATAAAAATATATTAATGTCATTTTCCAACTAAAGTGGCTCCATGGGGTCCCCAAGTTGGCCCATGGCTTTTCTTGGTCGGCCATGACTCAACCAATAGGTGTAGGACAAGTTTCATGGTGTTTTCACATTCTTATAATATCATTTTTACCTTAAACTACACTAATTACCACTAATCACGATTAAAAACTTAATAAGTTACTATTCACCAAAAAATTATTTTAATCTCCTTGAACCACATTTTACTTCTTAATGACAACCATGTATGTCGGATTTTTGAAAATCAAAACACAATTATGGAAGAATTTCAATTAAATGAAAAATCAGTTTTTATAAGTACCACTTAGTGGTTTCACTATTCATCAAAAATTGAAGTTTTCAGAAAAATCCCAAAAATTCACCCTAAGCTATATTTGATATTCTGAATTCAAAAATGAAGTCCGTTTTACAAAATTCAAAATGTATTAGTCAAATTAATTAATTTAATAATTAATTCCCGCTATCATGGCAAATAGCGTGTTTTTGTGAAACAATAAGTATCAAAAGATTGACACTAGTTTAAGTCTGATTTCAAAGTGAAATTAATTCCAACAACCACTATTGGATTTAATGGTAAACATATTTTATAATTTCACTTTAAAACCAATTAAAAATATTATCTAATCATATAAATAAGTTATATTAGAAAGATGTTTTGAATCAAAACACAACATTTTACACTATTCATAAAAAAATGAACTTTATCGGAAAAATACCAAAAAATTACACAAAGTAAAATTTGATGTCCTGATTCTTAATAAGAGTTTTATTTGGTCCAAAAGAATGTATAAGAGTGATCAAAACTATATTTAATGACGGTTCACCAACAAAAGGTGATAAGTGAACCTTTAGTGAAAACTAGGGCATATACGCCTAAAATTGAATTCTTTCCGTATTTTAAGTCTTTATCTTTTATTGTATAAATGTAAAAACATTTAAGAACATATATAATCATATTTTATTTATATCTATCCATTCCCGCCAATACAACGGCTACATGTTAACTACCATTTAAAATAATATTATTTTATTATTCGATTGCAACATAAGATTCCCAAGAAACTCGTTGTTGCGTTTTGGGTACGCCATCGAGCATAGCGTCCCCTTTAAAGTCATATTAATATTTTATTCACATATATGGATAAATATGAAAATTTCTATTCTTTATTTACCTGGGGTGTTACATCCTTCCCCCCTTTTGGGAATTGCGTCCTCGCAATTTTAAAATTGCGCTTGGAAACATCCTTGAAAGTCCCACATCGGAACAAGAGTCGGTAAAACAATCACTTTAAAATAAAGAAAGATAAGTACAAAGGTCACCCGAGTTAACCCATACTAGGATTCCAAGTATGAAAATATGGACATGGAGGAAAAAACAAAGTGTCATGTTCTGATGGAGGGTGATAGAAAACAAGTTTAGGAGAAAGTTAACCACGAGAAAATCACAAACTTGTGATGGGTTAAACGGTATTCGATTCCCCAGTAGGAAAAGTTAATAGACAACATTTTTGTTTTAAGTTACTTTTTAATGAGGAATTTATTCATAAGGAAACATAATGACTTATCATGTTGACTTTCATCTTTTACTAGATTCCTTAATCAAACTCATATTTTTTCTAAAAGACGAGTATTTAGGGAGACTTGTTCGCATTAAGAGTACTATAATCAACTTCTAGAGAATCACCTAATCCACAAAAGAGAACTATATACATCCCATGTATTTAGGATTTAACCAAAACCAAAACCAAAAAGGTTAGTACAAGGTCAGATAATCCAAAAAAGGATAACCCTTTATAAAAAGAAAATCTATTCTTAATCTCCAAAATTTGTCCAACAAAACCCAAAGTTCAACGAGGACCATCCGATAAACAATTTGTCCATAAAATTCTTCAAAGTAAACCAATATAAGATTGAAACCCAAATATTTGAAGGATTTAGTCACATAGTCTTCCAAGTTAAATCGTAACATTTATCTCCAAACAACATCAGTTGCTCCTAAAGTCTCGTATTGAAAAGTAATTAACCTAATCACATATCCTCCATGATAGGATAATCATCTTCATAAATAACCCAAAATCAACTTACTCTTAATTCATTAAATCATATAACTAGAAAGAATCGGTCAAACTAACCAGGGACTTCACGTAGTCCAGTGGTAGGCGATAAATACCAGTCGCACTTTTGTTGTGGGTTCGATTCCCGCAGCTTTGTCCGACGCGACGGGTTGTCACACGGTCTGCGTGTTGTCCCTTTTCCAAAACTATATAATTCTTAAAACATTCCCTAAAATGAGATAAAATCTTCAAGAATAATCATAACATATTTTAACCTCAAGTTTATCTCATGCCTTTCATTTTCCATCATAACATATAGTAACCAATAATTACCTCAAAAGTAAGTATCATATAAACCCTAATGGTTACCTTAATAATTATTACCTGAATTTCCACATCAAGTTAGCCATCTCGTACATGATGCATTAGAGAACTCACCAAGGTTGATGTGATTAATCATGACTCCTTGATAGTTGGTTTAGAACAACTATGAGATTCCTTATTGAATCCCCCATCTCATCCAATATCTTAATCAGAGAACCACCATAGTTTCCTTCAAACCCATTGTCACTTTGGTGCCTGCTAGATCCAGCCATTTACTAAAACCAAAAAGGTCAGTGTTAGTATATCAACAAAACCATCATGTACTAATGAGGAAGATAAACACTAAGATATACTTACTCATTCACTTTATCTAAAACTGGACTCTTTCTGAAATCCTAACCATTATGGTAACGTCACTTATGCTTAAAGAATACCCTAACCTCTAAAGTTATCTAAACCGACCTTTGATACCAACTACAAGGCCCCAGCCTTAAACCTTACTTAATCTTGAGTTATTACAAGATTACACATTGAGGATCTTTTCAGGTTTAGAGTTTTAGATAATTAGATCATTAAACTTGCATTACATTCCACATTTAAACAAAGTGGTTACATAAAAGACCGTATTCATTATTCCCATCAACGGAAACATTTTGAAAATAAAACATGGATTCTCTCTTAACACATCCTTGACTCTATCATCTTATCATGTACCTTTCCCTTGACCTGAAAAACATTTCAAAAACTTGGGATGAGCATAAAAAGCTCAGTAAGGGATATAAAAATATGGAAAGGAAACATGAGTTCATATATACATAAGAATGAAATCATAATTTACCCATAAGACATAGGCACTTTAACCTACCTCATCAAATCATGAATAAATCATAGAAATCATAAGACATAAAGGTAACTTGAGGCATTCATAACATTCTTACGTAGGGAGTAACCCTCTTGGTTACGTTTGGAATACCCATCACAGTATATTCCCTAAAATCTCTTCGGAGAAACCTTAACGTTTCACTCCTTCGCGTTACCCAATGCATTGGAGAGCTATATCGGGTTCACCCGCCCTTAGTTTATCACGAAACCAACCGTTCTTCAAAACAATGCCCAAGAACCATAACATAATCGTATCACATAAAACATGAATAAAGGAAACATAACATTTCCACATTTCAATCACAATATAACATTTTAGGATATTGAAATAATGAATCCATTAAAAACCATTTTCAAAACCATTTAAAACATTTAATAAAGAGATTTTTGAATCAAGGTGTCCCATACCACCTTGAAGATTTTAAAATTTTAAACCATTAATATCTATATAAATAAATCCTTAAAACCATTTTGAAAACATGGATATTAATAAGAACAAATCATTAAAACATTTAAAGTGATATTTTGGTTAAAGGGTTTTTACCAAAATTAGAGACACTTGAATACAATAATTGAGGAATAACATTTAATTAGAACTTTATAATATCATGAGAATAAATTTATTCATGATATAATACTCCAAAGGATAGTATATACACCATATAAGAGTGAATTGGTGCATAACAACAATGAACCCTCAATAGAAATGTCAAATGTGATGAAATCCCTTATAAAGAAGGTATCCTTAAATTAAGGACAAATCAATCTCAAAAATATGTGTGACAAATATAAATACACCCAATATAAGTGGATATTAAGTGTAAAACAATAAAAGGTCATTCACACATATTCAATGGATGACATATTCAATGACTACATGTTGAACCCAAAGAAATGGAAATTGGGTTAAAAAGTTCCCTTGACAGCCTAACGGCATCACATCAAAATGAGTTGATGATTGATAAAAAGTGTATCTCATCACTTGGACATAAAATTTACATCAATAAGGATATATATTAGAACATTTCCCAACATAAAAATATGTAAATTAAAAGACCCAACAAAAGAAGTCTTTTAAAAAAGAGGAGGGTGAAAGGTTCCCTTACCGACTTCGGTGTCTTTCAAAACATACACCCCATGAAAGAAGGACAATAGATCATTGATTTAAATACTCATAAACGAAAGTATATTACACAAAGAGTAGAATAATGGGCAGTAAATACACCACTCAATGGAATTTGTGGCAAATGTAGCATAAATCTCACGGGAATAAAAGTGAGATGAAAAATCCCTTACGAAAACTTGGCAGCCTAACGGTGCCACATAAAACTTCCAAAATGGATTGATGAGAGAGAATAGGGTCTCTCATCACATGAACATAAAAATTACAGTAAGTTTAATATAAAATATCATCCCAATAACAATAAATATGAGCTTTAAAAGGAATTACATAAAAGTGTGTACTTAAAAAGAAAGAGAGGAGTAGGATCCCTTACCTTGGGTCCGACTTGAATCGATCGTTCTTTAATCTCCTGAATAATAAACTTGAGTTAATTTCTATTTGATTATGAACATTTTACAAGTTCATTATTCCTTTTATATCAATTATTGACATGTTGTAAACATTATGTAATCATTTAAGTTAATAATGTTCATTTTGTCGGTATTTGGTTCTTAAGTCGAAAGTGGACTTCTTACAATTACATGTTGTTCATGTGGACAAATGTTTATTATATCCAGAATTGTATTCATGTTGTAGATATAATATATGTCATATATATCCTGTAAATGCATGCATTTATAACATTACATAATCATTTAGAGGTAAGAAATGAAATGCATCGTTCATGGAGACGGTAAGCCGTACGTACGCATGAATGCTACTTTCATTTCTATTTCGTATTTTATAGAATGGAATAATAATGATATAAAGGTATATTATAATTCCAGTATAATATCATATGTAATATCATAGTTCCATCCTTTATATGTCCCACATATGGTATTTAACGAATCAAATCACTTTGAGGCGGCGGTAGTCCGCACTTCCTTAAATGAAGATATCGTGTTTACCCATAATGGGAACCATAAAGGTTTTCCCAAAATGAAAAAAACAGAAGAATAAGGAAAAAATAAACATATTATATATCATATATAAAAATAGTGACATCATAATGGCCACCTTTGAAGGTGTTAAATGAGTATTGAACAATCATCGTTTCTGGAGGCAGAATTTTTCCATCCACAGAAACCGTATGTTCTTTAACCATTTGATGTAGTTGTGTGAGAGTGTAGCTCAAATAAATCTTATAAAAACATCCTAGTATATTGAAGATACTGGTGTTGTTACAAAAGAAGTAAATAAAAAGAGTTTAGTGGGTTGGAGAAGCAAAATAAAACAAATGAACATGAGAGAATGAATTACCTTTAAAAGTGTAACTCCTTTTGATTTGAGCCTAAAGGCTTCCTTTGAAAGGATTATTCCCAAAGGGAATCCTCTAGGATGAGGATAGGGATGTGGGGAGAGTAAATGGGCTTGGGTTGGCCGATCCAAAGGCTTAAGAGGTGTGTGAAAAGAGGTAGAGGTGGGGGCCTTTTATAAGAGGAGAGGAGGGGCACTTTTGGAAAGTAAGAAATATTACATTATTTGAAAATTTGTTTCGGTTTTAAAAGGTCCCACATTGATATAATTCGTGGATAAGGTGATAAGGCTTCGAAATACACTCATCTAATTGGTTTTGGCCATGTGTAGGTTGTATATTTTACATTATCTTTCCATTTTATTTAAATCGTTAAATAATGATGTCATCGCTGCATCATTATTATGTCATAAATAATTTAATTACTTTAATGTCTAAAAAATTATGAAAAAAATACTATAATGTAGGAAATCCTTTTTTCTTTCTAATGACTATTTATAATAAAAATTTGGACTTGTATAACCCCACTTAAAAATTATTTTAGTAAAACAATTTTTGTTAGTGTCATTTTCAGTTTAACATTAAATAAAAATATATTAATGTCATTTTCCAACTAAAGTGGCTCCATGGGGTCCCCAAGTTGGACCATGGCTTGTCTTGGTCGTCCATGACTCACCCAATAGGTGTAGGACAAGTTTCATGGTGTTTTCACATTCTTATAATATCATTTTTACCTTAAACTACACTAATTACCACTAATGGCGATTAAAAATTAATAAGTTACTATTCACCAAAAAATTATTTTAATCTCATTGAACCACATTTTACTTCTTAATGACAACCATGTATGTCGGATTTTTGAAAATCAAAACACAATTATGGCAAAATTTCAATTAAATGAAAAATCAGTTTTTATAAGTACCACTTAGTGGTTTCACTACTCATCAAAAATTGAAGTTTTTCAGAAAAATCCCAAAAATTCACCCTAAGCTATATTTGATATTCTGAATTCAAAAATGAAGTCCGTTTTACAAAATTCAAAACATATTAGTCAAATTAATTAATTTAATAATTAATTCCCGCTGTTATGGCAAATAGCGTGTTTTTGTGAAACAATAAGTATCAAAAGATTGACACTAGTTTAAGTCTGATTTCAAAGTGAAATTAATTCCAACGACCACTATTGGATTTAATGGTAAACATATTTTCTAATTTCACTTTAAAACCAATTAAAAATATTATCTAATCATATAAATAAATTAGATTAAAAAGAGGTTTTGAATCAAAACACAACATTTTACACTATTCATAAAAAAATGAACTTTATCGGAAAAATACCAAAAAATTACACAAAATAAAATTTGATGTCCCGATTCTTAATAAGAGTTTTATTTGGTCCAAAATAATGTATAAGAGTGATCAAAACTATATTTAAGGACAGTTCACCAACAAAAGGCGATAAGTGAACCTTTAGTGAAAACTAGGGCATATACGCCTAAAATTGAATTCATTCCGTATTTTAAGCCTTTATATTTTATTGTATAAATGTAAAAACATTTAAGAACATATATAATCATATTTTAGTTATATCTATCCATTCCTGCCAATACAACGACTACATGTTAACTACCATTTAAAATAATATTATTTTATTATTCGAGTGCAACGTAAGATTCCCAAGAAACTCGTTATTGCGTGTTGGGTACGCCATCGAGCATAGAGTCCCCTTTAAAGTCATATTAATATTTTATTCACATATATGGATAAATATGAACATTTCTATTCTTTATTTACCTGGGGTGTTACATCTCTAGAGTGATGAACTTGTTGTTGATCTCTTTCAAATTAGCACCTATTTATAGGCTCGGTTGGTAAGGTCGTCTCCTTCCTCCAGTGGTCATGTTTTCCTTAAAATTCGGAGGGACCTGTACACGTGTCACTAAACTAAAGGTTTTTTTGGGGGACCTGTCTCAACTGCTGGAAAGCCTGCTGGGATCTCTCTATCTACACAAAAGGCTTCCCTTTTTGGGTCAAAGCTATCATGGGTGCTGCAGTCCTGGAGAAACCAAGGATGAATCACTAATAGTAGCCTCCCAACTCAAGGAAACTCTGCACCTCCATCATGCTCTGGGGTGGCTCACATGCTAGAATTGCCTCTACCTTGGCTGGGTCCACTGCTACACCATCTACTGATATGACGTGTCCCGGAATGTGGACCTCCTGTAACCAGAACTGACACTTTGAGAGTTTCACATACCACGGGTGCTCTCGGAGTGTGTCCAGAACCATCCTTAGGTGTATCGTGTGCTCCTCCTCGGATGCAGAGTACAGAAGGATATCGTTGATGAAGACCACTACTAACCAGTCTAGATAGGGCTGAAAGATCAAATTCATTAGTCTCATGAACACTATCGGGACATTCGTCACGCAGAAGGGAATCACCAAGTATTCATAGTGACCGTAGCGACATAGGAAAGCCGTCTTCGTTATATCCTCATTTCGTACTCGCAACTAGTGATAGCCTGATCATAGATCAACCTTTGAGAACCATCGTTCCCCTCTCAACTGGTCGAAGAGGTCATCGATCCTCCGTAGTGGATACTGGTTCTTCACGGTCACCTGATTCAAGTGCCGATAATCCACACAAAGCCTCACGATCCCGTCTGCCTTCTTGGAAAATAGCACTGGGGCCACCCAGGGTGAAACGCTGGGTCTCACAAATACCATCTTCTGCATGTCGTCCGGCTACACCCTCAGCTCACGAAGCTCTAAAAGAGCCATCTGATATGATTATACTAATATTGGTGTCGTCTCGAGTTGCAACTCAATGCAGAAACATATCTCCCGATGGGGAGGTCGCTCGGGGACATCCTTTGGAAAGACTTCCTCGTACTCAGCCACTACTGGTGGAAACTGGAAACTCGTAATATCTGCTGCTCCAAGTGCTAGGCTATCCAACTGATGTGAAATCGGTTGTTCCCTCTTATGCACATTTCCATCCTGCACTGCCTGGGTCTCTCTTTCACCGACAAAATAGAACATTGTTCCATCACTACGGACACACCGCAGCCTTCACCTAAAACAGTCAATCTGGGAATGAAATATGGATAGCTAATCCATAAAACGAATGACATCGTAAGGCCTCGAACCTACCACCAAGAGGTTCCAACCGAATCTCTCACCTACAAGGGTCAGGTCACTCTGTCTAAAGAGTAGTGTGATCTCTGAATCTTCTCCAGTCAGTGTTTCTAAGCGTAAGGATCGAGTCAAAAACTCAACTGGAATCTCAAGGTCTCGAACAAGATAAGCAGCCAGAAAGTAATGACTAGAAGCTGTGTCTATCAGTACGGAAGCCAAACTAGAAAAGACACTGATAGTACCTCTAATCATTCCTGGAGTACCTGGTTCATAAGCCTCTGCCACCTGCAGCTGTCCCTGCCTCTATCCACCAGCTCCCTGAGCCAAGGGTGGAACTCCTGGGGGGTGGTAAAAGGTCAAAATGACGACCTCCTACAGCTGCTCTCCCAACTCCCCTACCACATCCTCTGCCCCGAGGATCTGTCTGCTTCACACGTTGCCTCTGCCTCAGTGGTCAATCCACTGCTCACGTGTCAGTAGTACGGCTGGTCGAACAATATTGAGAGAGATGTCCCCTGCCATCACATGAGTAGAATCGCCTCTCTCAAGGCTGGTTGGACATGCCCAGCAAACCCTATACGGAAAATCCCCTGTCCGGGGATCTCCTCTAAAAAATTCTCCTACACCTGGGTCCCTGATGACGGCTCCCTAATGCCGAGGTCTCTGCTCCATCTTGCCCAATACTGATATCTTCCAGCTGTCTCTGCTCTGCCAAGAAGCTCTTGACCACCAGAGCTAACTCAATCACCCCAGCATAAGTAGGAATTCTCATAGGGATGATGCTAGCTCGGATATCTCTGCGCAATACCCACTCAAAATTCCAAGCTCTGATGTAATGATCTCTGACCATATCAATCAAGTACCACGAGAGGTCGGTAAACCTCAACGAATAGTCAGCCCCCGTCATTGTTCCCTGCTAGAGCTGAAGATTCTCTTGTATGTGTACTTCTCTCCAGGTAACCGGTGAGAACTCCTCTCTAAAGAGACGCTCAAACTCCGACCATGCATGTATCGCCTCGTTGTGAGTCTGGATAACCAAACTCCACCATCGCCTTACCGAGCCTTGCATAAGGCTTGCTACCAGGATCACCATCTGGTCTGTTGGTGTCCTGACCGAACAGAAGACTCTGGCCACTGCCTCAAGCCAGTCCTCTACTGCCTGAGGGTCAGGATCTCATCGAATCCTAAGGGGTCTCTGTCTCTAAAACTCATGGAGTGCACTCAACCTCCCCACCTTCTCCACTGGTATAGCAGACACTAAACAATGCTCCAACGGTGGTGGGATAACTGGCACACCACCTGATGCTAAAACTAGGGGATCCGGTCCCTGTATCGAGGCTTCATCACTGAGGCGGTCATCCTCATGATCGAGTTGCTGGATCCTAGTGGGTGGGCATCGCGGAGGCATCCTGTTAAAGAAACAAGGTGTATCTCAGTCAGTGAGTATATCAGGAGAGCTGACTCAAAAAGGACATGGAAACCACAACCCATTCCTATATGATGCATGTACCATTATTTTTTTCCTGCAACTAGTGTTCTTATGTTCCGAATCAAAAATCAAGTTATCAGAGTCTTGGTGTATGGATACGCCAGCCGCCTGCACCATCACTGGGGTCCCTGTCCTGAAATCCCAACTCGAAACAATAAACACTATTGCCCCAACCATCTCATAGACTCTCAGTCCTAAGGCAGAACTGACCACCTCTGATACCACTCTTTCACGACCCGTCCCAAAGGGGCCCGGGCCACAACTCCCCAAGCCCGCCTCCAATAGGCCAGGGGCAGGTGACTAGCACCGAGTAGGCATGCTACTAACATTGGAGGCATTGCCTATAAACCTGTACACACACACACATCTCTAAGCCCACAATGTTGAAAAGTAACAACTACTAAAAGGAAAAGATGCATTCATACACTAAAACCCAACCTCAAAGTATGTCAGGAAATTAATGTTCAAGAAAGTAAAACCCAGGCCCAAAAGTACAAGTCCACAAAAAAGAGAGTCTGTAACAAAGTCCAACCTATAAAGAAATGTGTTGGGACTGTAGTCTGCAGCCGTAGGAAGACACCTCAGCCTGTCTGATCTCACTAAGTTCCATCTGGTCCTGGTCTAACAAGAATCATGACAATGGCTCGCTCGTCTGCACAAGACACGACACGTGCGGCCAAAGCCCGTGTATGGATGAGTATAACAATACCAAGTAGGACACCTCGAAACCACAAAAGAAATACAACAAGGAAAAAATCCCACAAAGGAAATATACATTCAGCTCTACACAGTATACATCTACCCAACATATTACAAGATTATCCAGATATGCCAATGCACGATCGACTATCGCGAATACCACCACTAAGATCGAGCTCAAAGATTACACTAAGCATGTAAAAAGGAGAGAACACTCCTAGGTCTGAGGAGAGGGATATGAATTACTCGTCCTGGGAGGACACACTCCACAAGTACCTTGAGTACATGATGCTCAGATGAGTATCACAAACAAGTCATGGGGTGATTCCGACAAATCCATCTGAGCTAATCCACTAAGAAGAGGATCGGTGCCCAGGTAAAGTTGGTAACATCGATACCAAGAACTATACATAGGGTTCCAGGAATGAATAAAGGATCCAGCTATAAGTCTCACAGAGGGTATTCCAACAACTCTTTTCTGGATGTTCTGTTGATGGTGTCATACTCCTGTGTAAAGGAAATGATACCAGAACCCTCAGGGAAAGGACCAAGGGTACGAACCCTAATAAAACTATTCTATGTCATAGAAGGAATGTAGCTCAAGTCATATAAGATAGGTTACATGGTGTGTAGTATGGTTACACGCCGTGTTCCTTGACCCTGGGTACTGCCTGTGTAAACAGCCCGTGTCATTCGTTCAAGCTGAGTAAAACCAAACTACACGGCGTGTAGAAAAAGTACACATCGTGTTCCTTGACCCCGGGTACTGCCTGTGTAACTGGCCCATATTATTCATCTTTTCAGATAGAAATAAACTACACGGACTGTAGAATAATCACATGTCGTGTCCGAGAATCGGGGGCTCGCTCCGTGTACATTGGCCATGTGCCCATACCTGGTCTCTGCCCGTGTCTGTGTTTCCTGTACGTGTACCAGTACAAAGGGTATCCCGTGAATCTGGCCGGGTCTAGCCGGGGAGTGGTATACACGGCGTGTCCTTGGCCATGTACCATGTGTGTGTCTGTGTACTCATGAAGTACATGCTAGGTAAATCTGCCAATGAACACACGCCATGTCGCCCATACTACACGGCATGTAGTCGGGAAATTTCCAGAAGCGTCATCTTCTCCCGTGCGCCTCGGCTGATCCTTAGGATATTAATCTGTAGAGACCCTAAGCTTAACGTACATGGACATTACATTACTTTTGTGGAATACTTAGTCCATAATAAAAACACACACACAAGGACCGTAATAGTTTACTGTCTTTGGAAACTCGAAATATAATCTTCTAATCGTGATGAAAGATCTTCAACATCTCCCATAAAGATCTTCCTTTTTTTACCTAAAACCTTTCTTTATATCCGATGGAAAATAAAACATAAAAGGGTGAGCTCAAATGCTCAGAAAGGGTAAACAAAAGAAATATCAATCACATCATATTCATAAGAACATATCTTTTGGAAATATTAACCTGCAAAAGAGATCATAATTTCATAACATGGGATAAATCATAGTAGTGAAATGTAATCCCAATAATCATAATGTAAAACATGAAACTTTGCGGCATACACACATAATCATAGATAATCATTTCTTATTAGTCAATACTCATTGCCAAGACTATCTTAGTGGAAAAAGTCCATTTCTGAACCGAGTTCATTCCTCGTTTCAGTCATGTTTCACCGAACTAGTTTATCCTGCCGTTTCAGCCATGTCTATCTCATGAGATATAAAATATTTACCCAATGCATTACAGGGAGATATAGGTCCCACCCATCTCATAATGATACCATTCATATGTGTGCCACAAAATCATAAATCATACATCATTGCATAACCCATGTAATAAAAATGGTATTCTTAAACAACATGACATCATAAAAAAATTCATATAACATAAAGGAATTCATAAAAATAATTCCATCACAACATAATCAAATCAATGTAATAATAGGGATAGAAACATAACCCTATATTATCTTAGATGGAAAATAATTTTGATAAAACACTTGAACTCCATTCTTGAAGAAAATATCCTTTCTACTTCAAAAACATTTTCCTTTATTAACATGTCATAAAATTTTAAACTAAAAGAAGTTGAATAAAAATAAACATGAAAACTTATAAAGGAAGATTCTTGGAAATAATGCTTTAAAAGCCCATTCATGCCATATAAGTTAAAAAACATTCTTCTTGTACTTTTGTCGGGAAAGTCAAAAATTACCTCATACGAAAAACGACAAAAGATTCCTTTCATATCTTTTACTAAAAACTCACCGAAGGGTAAAATTGGATTTAAAAAATTGTAGGTGGATGGATATAATATTACATATTGAGGAAACATGGATGTTGATGATAAAATACACCCCAGTAAATTCCAAAGTATAATCAATCTTGGATAAAAATGAGATTGTGATATTTCCTTCACCTTAGGTCCAATTTGCTTTGTAAGTGTCCGAACCTACTGTATAATGATTTTAATAATGACATGGACTTATTACAGAATCATATTCATTGTTATTATATTATATATGGTTCACTTATGACTTTATATTACCCGTTCTTTTGTAAATTCATGTTAAAGTAGCATTTTGGGTAAAATCGTCTAATTTGTCGTTCGTGTTTTAACTTGTAATTATTCATATGATTACTTAGATCATGATTAATTAAATAAAGAATGTTATACATGATTTATATATAATATATATTCAAAATATAAATATATATAATGGATCGATAAATGGAAAGAAATACACCATTCCTGGAGACGGTAGGTCGTACGTACGCATGAACGATGTTTTCGTTTCCTTATTGAATTGAATGGAATTAAGTAGATGAAATATATATATATATATATACACATAAATATAGTAGCATTATTATGTCATATATTTCATGATTACTTATTATATATACTTTATAATTATTCTTGAATGGTTATCATGGAGAGTGAATCTCATCGCGTCATTGAGACGGTATTCCGTACGTACGCACGAGCGATGATATCATTCCCCGGATCGCGGAATTGTATTAAAGTGTATGTATAATATTATAGAATCAATATCAATTTAAAATAATCATACATATTTATTTCATTCACCATTATCCCATCCATGTAAGGTGGTGGTGGAAATTAGATTACACAATGGCGTGGAGACGGTATTCCATACGTACGCACGAGCGGTGATTTTGTTTTCCGTAGGATGGTTAGATTGTAAAATATGGTTGTTTCATACTTATAAGAACATATCAGTATATGGGTGATACTGATGTTATTACCTCATAATTAAACAACTAAAAAAGAAGAAGTTTAAGAAGAAATAAAGTTGAAAGAATCGGTAATAGACATTACCTCTTCTTTGAAGTGCCTCTTTGAGACCTCCTCTTAGGGTACTAAAATTGGTCTTTGAAGCATAACAGGACCTCTAAGATGTTTCTAGGGAAGTGAGTAAGAGAATTTTGTAGGCTTTGGCCGAGCGTGAAGACTCAATGTGGTGTGAGGAAGAGAGGGAGGAGGTGCCCTTTTATAAGGGAGAAGAGGGGCACCTTTGGAAAATCTAAAAATATTATTTTATTATAAATCCATATTCGGTTTTAAATAGCTCCAAATTGATTTATTTCAAATCTAAGGTGGGGATGGGTCGAAATCCTCTCATAAAATATAATTTGGACAAGTTTAGTTTACTATTTTAACCTTATCATTTAGATTTAACTTTAAGTTAGATAATTTTACTTTTACTGTGTCTTTTTGTGTTCTTACACTATAAGGTTAATAAACTTACAATAACAAGCCAAAAGAACCCCAAGTTAATTATTATTAATATATATAACCTTATATAAGTCATTTGGCCGAACCTTATATTTTTTGGAATATAATAACAATTAATAATATAATATTTGTTTTAAAAACTTTTTTATGTCAATTTTGACACTATCTGGTAATTGATATTTTTTTAAATCATAACAGAATGATTAGTTAGAAATATATTAATTAAATCAATAATAACATGCCATATTAACATAAAAAATTATTTTAATTCATAAAAAGTCTCAAATTTCATTTATTTGGGTATTTATAACATCAATTATGTCAATATTTCATTAATAAGATAATTACTACATCATCATTGTATCATAAATAAATTAAATTATTTAAAGTCTAAAATTACATATAAATTATAATTATGTAGGAAATATTATTATCTTTCTAATGAATATTTATAGTCTAATTTATCTTATGTATAACCCTACATTAAAAAAGATTTAATTATTAAACATTGATTTTAACTATTTTAACCCTTCTTTAAATAAAATAATATTAAATGTCCTAATCTAATCCATGTGGGACTAAATGGTCATATTTTATTTCTAAGGTTGTTTTTGGTCAAATTACACTTATCCAATAGAATTAGGACATGTGTTAGGGTAATAATAATAACACTTTTACCCTTAATTACTCAATTTACTTTTAATCGTGGTAAAAAAAGTAAAAAGTTACTATTCACCAAAAATTATTTTCATCTCATTGAACCACATTTTAGTCCTTGATATTAACCGTGTCTCTCGGATTTTCGAAATTCCACTCCCAGAAGAGGTAAAATTAAGTTTTATGAAAAATTCAGTTTTTTTAACTACCACTTAGTGGTTTAACTATTCATCAAAAAATGAAAGTTTCTAGAAAAATACCAAAAATTAGGCCTAATCTATATTGGATATTATGAATTCAAAAATGATGTCTATTTTACCAAATTCAAAACATATCAGTTACATTAACTAATTTAAAAATTAATTCCCGTCATCAAAACAAATAGCGTGTTTTTAAGAGATAATAAATATCAAAATATTGAAACTTGTTTATGTCTGGTTTAAATGTGAAATAACATCCAATGAACAAAATTGTATTAAATTGTAAAAATATATTCTAAATATAATTTAAAACCGCTTAAATTAATAATTTATCACTATTAATTGTTTCGATTAAAAAAGTTGTTTTTAATTAAAATTTAGTAATTTTCACTATTCATCAGAATATGAATGTTATCTGAAAAGTACCAAAACTTTACCCTAAGATAATTTTGATATTCTGAATCCAAAAATGAATTCCATTTTTAAAGATAAAATTTATAAAATTTCAAAAAGTGGTTATTACTTATCATAACGGATAGTTTTAATAATATTTTAATAGCATATCGTTGTTTAGTGAAAATCAGTATTGCGTACTACACACACTATCGAGGAAGGCCGTGATTGTGTGTAATCCAAGGAAAGTCAAGGATGCGTGTTGTACAAGCTCCTTTTGGTGTAGCATACAACACAAGACATTAATGAAATTAAAATGATTGTTTTTCATAAATTCTCGGGGTGTTACATTCTACCCCCCTTAAAATGAATTTTGCCCTCGAAATTTGTCGGGGTTATAAATGGTTTACTACTCGAAAGTTTCTTTAATAGAAACCCACATCGTTAAAAGGAATACCAAAACCAATCTTTGAAAAAACGTATGAAACGTAACGGTTACCCAAATAAACTAATCACTGGGTTTCCACATAGTTGAAAATATGGATATGGAAGAGAAATCTAACCATCATGTTTTGATGGAGAGTGGTAGAGAAAATGGCTATGGAAAAGCCAGCAATCACAAATCAATAAATTTGTGATGATCTAAGGTACCATCTGATTCATTAGATATAATAGCACTAGGATAACATTTTGGGTTTTCAAGATCATTTCCCTAAAGTTGATGAAATTGGAATTAGAAGAAATACTTTCGTGATTTTGGTATGGTCTCAACGTTGGTATTCATTGGACAATTTACACTTCATCTCTTAAATAAATGAAGTTGAATTTGTCATTCGTGGTGTGTTAGTAGATCATGTTATAGAATGATGGGTCATTCCTTCTATCTCAAACAAAAGGTTAGAAAAGTTATCAAAAAAATACATAAATCCATATATAGTGAGATTTATCATATATGGTTCCTAAGATGGACTTATACTTCATATATCATACTGCTTAATATAATAAAACTAGTTTCTACTAAACCGGGACTTCCTGTAGGCCAGTGGTAGGCGAGAAACGCCAGTGGCACTTTGGTTGTGGGTTCGATTCCCACAGCCTTGTCCGACGCGATGGGTTGTCGCCCATCCTGCAGGTTGTCCTTTTTCTAAAACTACATTACTATAACATCCCATAGATAATATCGAAAAAACTTCTGTCCTTAAACAATACTAACTTATGTCCAACATAATCCATTCCAATCTTTAGGCTTATCCAAAATACTGTTGTCCAATCTCATATTATAGTGAAAACGATTACACAATAGTTCATACAACTAGCATGTTAATACCATCGTGGATCCCCATATATCATGAGATATGTCTTGTTGGTCACACTCCAAACATTTGAAGGCCTTAATCATGTATTCTCTTGAAAAAAATGAATACCCATTGAATCATAGTGAAAACATGAGTGATGTCAAAAGATAATTCTTTTCACATACCAAAACCTAGAACCATGATATAACTATATCCTTATATCAGTCATGAGCTCATGAATACTGTCAATCATTTAATTTTCTCATTTTCCTTTCCTTATGTGCATATCATCTTTTTTCCAAAAATATCTCAATCACTTTCCATGGTTACCAGTACTATAAAATTATTGAAAACCACAATAGACCAATACATAAACAATCCAATATTTCACAATACTATATACAACATTATTTTGGAATCCCATTACATAAACATTTAATCATTCCACCACATCGTTGTCATATTCAACATCGCCAATAGTGATCGCATGTGACTTTCCTTTTTTCCTTTGCCTTAAGTGGTTGATCATGTCGATCAACACTAACCCTTGGATTAGGGAATTTATTATCATAATCCCCCATTTCCTTGCACATGAAGCATTGAAGTTTTAGTGGTGCGTTCTCTGAAGTATGTTATTTATTCAAATCATTAGAAACCCGTTTTCCATTACTTCGACACTCAGCAGCTCGATTACCTTCTTTTCCACACTTAAAAATTTTATAGTCCCTTTTAGACAATCTCCACCATGCTTCTTTCCACACATTGAGCATAAGGAAACATTCATCTTCTTTTCACCATTATTCTGAGATTTCACCTTGAACTCCATCTTTTGTTTCTTTTCAAAACCATGAGATGGATATGTAACACCAAATTCCATTTCTACCTTAATAGCACAATGCACAATTTCTTCATAGCTACTGAAGTCTCTTATAGCTAATTCCATTCAAAGATTTGATTTTATGCCACTAAAGAATCGATCAACTTTACTTTCAGGTTGGATGATAAAGCCAGATGCATACCTTGCATGCCTTGTAAAATTTTCTTTGTATATAACAACAGATTCATCATCCTTTTGATTTAGTTCAAGAAACTCCTTCTCCATCATTGTTTGAATAATACGAGGGAAGTACTTATTGAAAAATAAGTTCTTGAACTCGTCCCATTCCATGGACTCAATTTCATCTCTTGGCCTCGTATTCTTGATATGATTCCACCATCGATCAGCTTCACCTTCCAAACGATATACTACTAATATGAATTTATCATGTTCAGAACATTGAAGAACTGAAAATATCTTTTTAGTGGTACTGATCCATTTTTCAGCAACAAGTGGATCAGAAGACCCACTAAAAGAAGGTGGACGTTGCCTAATAAAGGACTCAATAGAATATCATTCCCTTCTCTGCTCATTTGGAAGTCCCGAATGATTCATAGCTTGTGTAAGTATAGAAATAAGATTTTGCACTCCATCTCCCATAATATTTGTTTGTTTAGGAGGACAATCATTGCATTGTCCATTGCATTGATCAACATGGTTCCTTCAGGTTCCAGCCATCGTCTAAAACCCAAAAATAATACTCTGAGATGCAAAAATAATGCTAGGGAAAAAACATAATAAAGGGGGAGTACCCTCAATATCTAATATCTTAGGTTTAATTCTAAGATCATTACCATAATTCTAGGACTATAAATTATACGTATACTAATCCTTAGGTACATCCCTAGACATACCTCAGAAATATCTCTTGGGATTTCACTAAATTTTTCGAATCCTATTTTCAAAATGTTTACTAAACCTTTCCTCTGATACCAGCTGTAGAGACCCGAAGCTTAACATACGTGGTCATTATATTACTTTGCGGAATACTTAGTACATAAAAAAAACACACACACAAGGATCGTAATAGTTTAGTTTCTTTGGAAACTCATAATATAATCTTCTAATCGTGGTGAAAGATCTTCAACATCTCTCATAAAGATCTTACTTTTTTGACCTAAAACCTTTCTTTATATCCTGGGGAAAAGAAAACATAAAAAGGTGAGCTCAAATGCTAAGTAAGGGTAAACAAAAGAAATATCAATCACATCATATTCATAAGAACATATCTTTTGGAAATCATAACCTGCAAAAGAGATCATAATTTCATAACATGGGATAAATCATAGTAGTGAAATGTAATCTCAATAATCATAACATAAAACATGAAACTGTGTGGCATACACACATAATCATAGATAATCATTTATTATTAGTCAAGACTCATTTCAAAGACTATCTTCGTGGACAAAGTCCATTTCTAAACCTAGTTCATTCCTCATTTCAGTCCTATTTCACTGAACCGGTTTAACCTACCGTTCCAGCCATGTCTATCTCATGAGATATAAAATCTTTACCCAATGCATTTTAGGGAGATATAGGTCCCACCCATCTCATAATGATACCATTCATATGTGTGCCACAAAATCATAAATCATACGTCATTGCATAACCCATGTAATAAAAATGGGATTCTTAAACAACATGACATCATACAAAAATTCATATAAGATAAAGGAATTCATAAAAATAATTCCATCACAAAATAACAAAATCAATGTAATAATAGGGATAGAAATATAACCCTATATTATCTTAGATGGAAAATAATTTTGATAAAACACTTGAACTCCATTCTTGAGGAAAATATCCTTTCTACTTCAAAAACATTTTCCATTCTTAACATGTCATACAATTTTAAACTAAAAGAATTTGATTAAAAATAAACATGAAAACTTGTAAAGGAAGCATCTTAGAAATAATGTTTTAAAAATCCATTCACGCCGTATAAGTTAAAAAACATTCTTCTCGTACTTTTTTTGGGAAAGTCAAAAATTACCTCGTATGAAAAACGACAAAAGATTCCTTTCATATCTTTTACTAAAAACTCACCGAAGGGTAAAATTGGATTTAATCAATTTTAGGTGGATGGAAATAATATTAAATATTGAGGAAACATGTATGTGGATTATAAAATACACCCCAATAAATTCCAATGTATAAACAATCTCGGATAAAAATGAGATTGTGATATTTCCATTACCTTAGGTCTAATTTTATTCATAAGTGTCCGAACCTCCTGTATAATGATTTAAATAATGTCATTTACTTATTAAGGAATCATATTAATTGTTATTATATCATATATGGTTCACTTATGACTTTATATTACGCGTTCTTTTGTAAATTCATGTTAAAGTAGCGTTTTGGGTAAAATTGTCTCATTTGTCATTCGTTTTTTAACTTGTAATTATACATATGATTACTTAGATCATGATTAAATAAATCCAGAATGTAAAAAAATTATTTATATATAACATATATTCAGAATATACATATATATAATGGATCGATAAATGGAAAGAAATACACCATTCATGGAGACGGTAGGCCGTACGTACGCATGAACGTTGTTTTCGTTTCCTTATTGAATTGAATGGAATTATGTAGATGAAATACATAAATATATACATAAATCCAGTAGCATTATTATTTAATATATTGCATGATTACTTATTATATATACTTTATAATCATTCTTGAATGGTTATCATGGAGAGTGAATCTCATCGCGTCGTGGAGACGGTATTCCGTACGTACGCACGAGCGATGATATCATTCCCATGATCGTGGAATTGTATTAAAGTGTATTTATAATATTACAGATTCAATATCACTTTAAAATAATAATATATATTCATTACACTCACCATTATACCCATCCATGTAAGGTGGTGGTGGAAATTAGATTACACCACGGCGTGGAGACGGTATTCTGTACGTACGCATGGGCGGTGATTTCATTTTCCGTAGGATGGATAGATGGTAAAATATGGTTGTTTCATACTTATAATAACATATCAGTATATGATTGATACTTATGTTATTACCTCATAATGAAACAACTAAAAAAAGAAGAAGTGGAAGAAGAAATAAAGTTGAAAGAATCGGTAATAGACATTACCTCTTCTTTGAAGCGCCTCTTTGAGACCACCTCTTAGGGTACTAAAATTGGTCTTTGAAGAAGACCATGACCTCTAGGATGTTTCAGGGAAGTGGAGAAGAGAATTTGGTAGGGTTTGGATGATCTTTAAGGCTCAATGTTGTGTGAGGAAGGGAGAGGGAGGAGGAGCTCTTTTATAAGGGAGAAGAGGGGCACCATTGGAAAAACTAAAAGTATTATTTTATTATAAATCCGTATTCGGTTTTAAATAGCTAAAAATTGATTTATTTCAAAGCTAAGGTGGGGATGGGTCGAAATTATCTCATCCAATATAATTTGGACTAGTTTGGTTTACTATTTTAACCATATCATTTAGATTTAACTTTAAGTTAGACAATTTTTCTTTTACCGTTTCTTTTTGTGTTCTTACACTATAAGGTTAATAAACATACTATAACAAGCCAAACGAACCCCAAGTTGTTTATTATTATTATATATAACCTTATCTAATGAATTTTTTCGAACCTTAGATTTTTAGGAATATAATAACAATTAATAATATAATATTTGTTTTAAAAACTATTTTATGTCAATTTTGACACTATTTGGTAATTGATTTTTGTGTAAATCATAACAGAATTATTAGTTCGAAATAAATTAATTAAATCAATACTAACATGTCATAATAACATAGAAAATTATTATAATTCATAAAAAGTCTCCAATTACATTTATTTGTGTATTTATAACATCAATTATGTTAATATTTCCTTAATAAGATAATTACCGCATCATCATTTTATCATAAATAAATTAAACTATTTAAAGTCTAAAAATTACAAATAAAATATAATTTTGTCGGAAATATTTTTCTCTTTATAATGAATATTTATAGTCTAATTTATCTTATGTATAACCCTATATTAAAAATGATTTACTTATTAAACATTGATTTTAACTATTTTAACCCTTCTTTAAATAAATTAATATTAAATGTCCTAATCTAATCCAAGTAGGCCAAAATGGTCATATTTTATTCATAAGGTTGTTTTTGGTCGAATTACACTTATCCAATAGAATTAGGACATGTGTTAGGGTAATAACAATAACACTTTTACCCTTAATTACTCTATTTACTTTTAACCGTGGTAAAAAAATTAAAAAGTTAGTATTCACCAAAAATTATTTTCATCTCATTGAACCACATTTTAGTCCTTAATGTTAACAATGCCTCTTGGATATTTGAAATTCCACTCACAGAAGCGGTAAAATTAGGTTTTATGAACAATTTTGTTTTTTTAACTACCACTTAGTGGTTTCACTATTCATAAAAAAATGAATGTTTCCAGAAAAATACCAAAAATTAGGCCTAAGCTATATTTGATATTATTAATTCAAAAATAATGTCTATTTTACCAAATTCAAAACATATTAGTTACATTAACTAATTTAAAAATTAATTCCCGTCGTCAAAACAAATAGCGTGTTTTTAAGAGATAATAACTATCAAAAGATTGACACTTGTTTATGTCTTGTTTAAATGTGAAATTACATATTATGAACAAAATTGTATTAAATTGTAAAAATATATTCTAAATATACTTTAAAACCACTAAAAATAATAATTTATCACTATTAATTATTTCGATTAAAAATTTCTTTTTAATTTAAATTTAGTAATTTTCAATATTCATCATAATATGAAAGTTATCCGAAAAGAACCAAAATTTCACCCTAAGCTAATTTCAATATTCTGAATCCAAAAATGAATTCCATTTTGAAAGATAAAATTTATAAAATTTTAAAAAGTGGTTATTACTATTCATAACAGCTAGTTTTAATAATATTTTAATAGTATATCATTGTTTAGTGAAACTCGGTATTGCGTACTACACACGCTATCGAGGAAGGTCGTGATTGCGTGTAATACAAGCCAAGTCAAGGATGTGTGTTGTGCAAGCTCCTTTTGGTGTAGCGTACAACATAAGACATTAAAGAAATTAAACCGAATATTTTTCATAAAATCTCGGGGTGTTACATGATCCAACAGTCTGATCATCACGAAACTCCAGATTTGTGGTCGTCACGCTCCTACGAAACTGAATCTGTTGGTTTCGGGCTCCCGATCGGCCTTGATGGAGATTCCTGATCCGACCACACAAACACGCTCGAAGAACGAGAATTCCACACCACACCGATTTGTCCTCCGCCATTGCTGTCGCACCTCTAATAGGTCGTCTCGAGGTTGGATCTTTGATTCCAGATCGATGTGCTAACAAACAAATGTGTAACGATCGATTCCCTCCAAGAATGTATAGAATGCACACGAAGAACACGTAGGAATCGGGAGAGAAAAACACAAAAATCGATAGGGATAAACCTCGATTGATGTTCGTGTCGATCTTGGTTCATCACCATGAGAAGGTTGAGTGGAAAACAAAATTATTTTCAAGAATCAAATCCCCATGATTCTCGCAAAATCCCATCCCACAAGAACGATCGATCCATGACTAATCTGTTCGTGTATTATTCCGCGTTCATCGTGGAAATAAAAAATGGGGATGAAATCGCAATTTAAACATCCTACCTAGATTTCACGGCGTTCGTCGGCAATGATCATGTCACTGTGTTGTCGTCGCCGTGTTGGGAGGTTTTTTCCAGAGCCTCCAGTGCTGCCCAGGGTTTCAAGGTTATGAGGTTTGTAACCCTGGACCCTTGCGCCAACCTTTAATTAAATTGTTAAGGCATATCTGCTGCAGTTGATTTAAAAGATTTCGCTAAAGAATAAAATATTTTTATTTAAATATTTTATTACTCTTACGTCCCAAAAACTAGATTCTAAGTTTGACTTGCACCGACCGATGTTAGGCCTTGCCTAAGGTAAAATTTTTGTTTTGAACCCAACAGTGCCCTCAGATTTCTAATCTGAGCACCCATTCGGATGTTATTCAACCTTTTCAGGAAAACCACACGTGCGGGTAATTTAATTTTTAAATTTAATTTAAACATTTGTTCCGGGATCACCGGGCCTCGGAACTACACGTCGTCTCACAGCCTAGTCTCGAATTAACACCCATATAATATTAAAATAATACATAAAGAAATCTCGGACATTATAGCCACAATACGGTTTTTGGGTTTATAATGTATATAATCGAGCGAATTTTTATGACAAGCCCTTCACAAAAAATATCAGTCGCGATGTCGTTTTCTGCAACAGGCTATTTGCGACGGGGGCCGGTTTCAAAAAACAGGAATTCCAGTAGTGAAATATCTCCCTAGAATTATGTAATAATATTTAGAAATAAAAGAATGTTTAGCCCTAGTTATATTGGTCCTTCTGATATTCTGTATCATGTTGGGATGGTATATTTTCAATTGGTGCTTGTACTAAATCTCTATCAAGTTCATGATGTGTTGCATATATCTATTTTGAGAACATACATACCTGATCCTTCACATGTACTAATCTCAGATGTTTTACCCCTAGAGAAGGATTATTCATATGAAGAAAAATAGTTATAGATTCTATATTGAAGTCGAAATGTTCTCCCAAATAAGACAACTAATTTGTTAAGGTTTTATAGGGGAACCACCAATTTGAGGAAGCTATGTGGGAACATGTGGAAGTGATGAGGAAGAGGTATCCTCATATGTTTGAATCCATGTGATTAATTTGAAGAGAAATATTCAGTTTATGGGGGATATAATGTTATAACCTAGTGTATTTAGGAAATATATTCATTATATAATTTAAATTCATCAATATCTTGAATTGCACACAATAACGAGTTTAAAAAATCCATATGATTCCATTGGTACAAAGAGTCATATATAACCTATATTTTATGTTAGTGCGAATAAATATAACTATCACATGAAAGTGTATAGTGAATTATTTATCTGTCAATTATTTATGAAAAATATAAACTTATTAATTTTAAAGGAAAAAATTATTTTTTAAGTTAATTTAAATTAGTAAATGAAATTAATGAAATTTATTTGTTGTATATTTTGTAAAAAAATAATATCACAATAGATATTTTTGTATTACGGTATGAATAAACTATATTTTATGTATAAAAACATTTATTTTTTCAAAAGGGTAATCATACCACCTTTTAGAGGTGAATCGAGTTTTAATAAAAATTTGGAAACATTATTAACATTATATGAAAAAATAAAAAACTTATTTGGGAGTGAGATATAATAATTTACTTAGGATTATTTTGTTAATACTTATTAGATAACTTTAATGTTTTGATGAATAGTAAAAATGGACTAAATTTCAATTGAATTCAATTGTTTTTCCTCGTTTTAATTTATTTGGATAAATTATATCATGTAATTTTTTTAACATATACATATAATATATGTTTTTTATTTAATATAATTTAGGTAATTTTCATTAATTTTACAATGAATTTAAATATAAAAAAATTTCAATCTTTTGCAATTTTTTTACTTTTAAAACTCATTTCTCATTCCGACACTGATATAAATTTTAATTGATTTAATTCAACATATATGTTTTCTATTTGTCCAAATGGATTATTTATTTGGAAAAATTAAGACCAAATTATGTAAATAGATAGATTTTTTGGGAATTTCGAATAATATATGCGGTAATTTTTTATTAATATGATAAAGGTAAAATTGGGTAATTACTGGTAAAAGTAATATTATAAATTTACCCTACTAATTGTAAAAATATCAGTGTATGTTCATGATTAGACCTAAATTATCCTTATGTTTAAATTATATCTTTTCTAATTCACTTTGAAGAGATTAGGAAATTTGGTTTAATTTATTTAATTAATGCTGAAATAAATTTACTCAAATATTAATAACTATATCAGTTTTTATATATTGTTATACTAAAGATAAATTTGTTTATAATCGATAAATTTTTATATATAATATCTATCTTCATAATGGTAATTTATTTTTTATTTTTATCATATAGATATTTAACTTGACGTATAATACATTAATGATGGATAATTTATTTAATTGATGACAAATCTATAAAATAATTTTTCTTAACAGGATAATAACCATTAAAAAAACATGAAAAAGTATTATTGGTCAATTGTATCTTGGCCATAACCATCGATGGGTCTAATTACTAACTATTTTTATCCATATAAAAATGATTTTGGCATTTATAATATTTTTTTAAAGTGTTGTTAATGTTATCACATTCTTGTTTTAATAAATATTACATTTTAATGCTGGATTTTTTAGAAGATATATTATACAAAAAGTTGTTTACTAAAATATTTAGTATTTATATTCATATTAAGAATTTTATTTTATTTTTTATTTAAAAAATAAATATATTAAATAATTACGCAACACTGATGTACTAATTATTATATTAATATTGATAACAAATAAATGTTTTTAAAATAAATATATATTTGGATAATGATTATATCCAATGCATTTTATAGAAGAACTTTACCTTTTATAAATATAAAAATATATTAGGTTATATGTTCACTTATTATCTTTATATTTTAAAAAATAAATGAATCGAAGAGTGTAAAAATTGACACTATTCATTGTTTATCAAAAAAATGGTTTATTAACTTATTTAAATATAATATTTTATTATAAAATATATGGAATAGTAATTATATAGTGTAAAATGTTATAAATGTTTTATTTATGGTCTAATTTACATCAAATAACTAAATATTTCACAATTTTAATATTGAAATATTTATTACCAAAGTTTCAAATTTAATAGAATAACTAACTGATAATTAAAATGATATGTTTTAAAATGATAGATAAACTTGTCTAAAATTTATTTATTTTGGATAATACCACCTTATCACATCTCATATTCCATTTTATGACATTTTGGAAAAATAAATTATGTCATTTGGTTTTATTATAAATAATTTTTTTGTGATTACAATAGTTCCCCTCACCTTCATTATAAAATGCCACCTCCTCCCTCACTTCTTAATGTAATTTTTAATCTTAAATCACATCCATCCTCTGAACATTTCATTTTTCAAATTTCATAGTCACATTCAAGATGATCTCGTCTTCTCCAAATACCAACCCTAGTTCTTTATGATATTAACAATAGGGTACTCATCAAAGAAGAGGTAATCTCCTCTACTGATTCTTTCAAACAATATTTTTATTTTGTGTCCTATTAATGATTTTTTTAATTATAAAGTATTCAATACGGAATAAATATATAATGATATGTTTTTATGTTTATAGAACTACCATATTCCACCTTTTATCCATCATGTTAAAAATGAAATCAACACGCATGTGTACGTACATCTTATCATCTACACAACATGGTGTAATAAATTTTTCACCCCCACCATACATGGATGGATATAATAGTAGAAATAATAACAACATATCATTATTATTACATTAATTTTGAGAAAACACAACCCAAATTCATACCATTTCACAATTATGGGAATGATATTGTTGTTTATCTGTATATACGACCTACCTTCTTCACAATGCGAAGAATATCATTCTACCTGAAATTTATTAAAGGTTGAATATATTAATATATATAACGAATTAATACTTCATATATTATGTTTCTATTATTTTTTAATTAAATTACCATGAACTAATAATGTTAACTAGAACTTATTCAACCAAACTTGAATACGAAAAAAAGTCATCAATACCTGAATGATGAGTAATAATGAAATTAAATTATCTAATGAATGATAATATTATCATATAAGAAATAATAAATAAGAATATGAATCTTTAATAAGAAAATTATATTATTAAAATCATTATAAAAGAGGATTAGATACATTAATGGGATATCAGACATATAATATGGGATAATTTTGCAATCTCATTATTATGTGTGATTATTTATATGTAAGTATTTACATGGGAATAATTGTCATCAATGTCCGTGTTTCCTAAATATATATTCCAAATTATTTTATCTATCCCTATAAAATTTATTAAAGTTAATTTCACCCATTGTGGAATCATTATTAAATGGAATGAAATGAATCTTTTTTAATTTTTGATATGAGGCACTTTTTGACGTTCAGAAAGAAGTATAATATTTATATTTTCTTTTAAATTATAAAACATTAATGGATTTTTATGTTTTTATAATACTTTAATTACAATAATCATCCATTATAAGAGTCCAGGTTCATTTAGAAATAAATTATTATCTTTAAAAATTTCATGGAATGTTGAGAAAATGAATTATTTTTTAAGAAGAAAGGATATTTTCTTCGTGGTTTCATTTAAAGTGTTATATAAAATTATTTTCCATCTAAGATGGAAATAATTAATAGGTTTTTTTCAATAATACTATACCTATTTTTCATATGGTTATATTGTTTATATAATTTAATTATTTTTAAGAAATACATTCATTTGAGATGGATTATGTTATGATGGAATTATGTTTAAACAATACCATTTAATTCTTTTGGTTGTGATGAATGATTTAAATTTTTATATAACACATAATAATGAATTCATTATGTGATCGGTGGTTACTATATCTCCCTCTAATGAATTGGGAATTGTTTTATATGTTGTGAGATAGATTGGGTTGGAATGATAAATAATAATTGGTCAATAATAAAAAGATGGAATGACGGGTGACCTTGGTTTAGTAACATAAATTTTGCACTATGATGGAATTGATAATGAGCCTTGACTAACATGATATTATTTTCATGAATAAGTGTATACCATGAAATTTATATCTTATATCATGACTTTTGGGATTGCGTGCATCGATTCTTATGTGCTTTTATGGTTTATCCCATGACATGGCGTCATGATCATTCCTATACAATATAATATTTTCAAATGATATGTTACTGTGTATTATTATTAAGATACAATTGAAATATCCCTTCTTCTCCCTTAATGTGAATATTTGATCAATCATTTTTTGTTTCTTTTCCTCATGTCATGAATAGTGGTTTTATGTATGATATGTCAAAACGGGTATAGTTATGAAGAAATAAGCATGAGAAAATCTAGATGTTTTATGAACTAGTTTTTATGTATCCCAATATCTAAAGATACAAATCTTATATGGTGCTTGAGTGGTTTTGATCTGTTTTTTTAATTAATATTCATTAAATTTTGACGTAATGTCTATGTTTTTAAAGTATGTGATGTTATAATGTTGATGCATTGAGGGCTATGTAATTATGGTCCCCACCCATCACTAAATTTCCAATGAATTACTCTTATGTTTAGAAGTTAATTTATTTCATAAAAATTATTCCATATAAATGAATTTAAGTATTTAATAATAATTGTAGAACATCAATATTTGTCTATAAATCAAATTACACTCATAATAGAACACCTTATATAGATGTGGTATATTGTTTAAAAGATAATAATATCCATGATACGTTGAATGTGATTATTTATGAAAAGTTAAATGTCTAATGATCATAATAATTTGAGTGTTTCAATATATTTTTAATTACCAAAAATTCATTGATTTATTAGAAATATAGGTTTGGTAATAAAAAAAATTCATTGGAGAAATAAATTAAATTAAAGAAAAATATTAAAATCGTACATGATTAAAGGAATTTAATTATAAAACCATTTAAATCAGGTAGAATAATATAAAGAAAGTCAAATAGTTATGGTTAATGGAAATTAGGATACCATTTTATATAATTAAAAAAATACTTTGGACATTTTATAACAAAAGATCACAATGAACTATTTAGAAATAAATGAAAATGAGTCTGTTAATGAATTTAAAAAAATCCAAGGATAACATAAAATTTCATAACTAAACCATTAGTGAAAAATCGACCTTTTTTGTAAAAATATAAAAAAAATATTGATATGGGAGAAAAATATAACTGATCAAAAAGAGTAATAATACACTATTTTATTTTAAATGATTAATTGTTAGATTCGATTTTCAATATTAGAAAATTTTGGATTAATATTTGAAAAATATTTCAATAAATAGAATATATTATAATATATTATAAGAATCTTTCAATGAAGATAAGTGAAATGTCAAAAAATAATATTGAAAATTAAATTCATATCTATTTTGTAAAATTGAAAGTCAAAACCCTTGAAATAGTAAACATGAAATTTTACATCAGTAAAAATTAATTAATAAATATTCATGATAAATACTAAAATAGTACAATTTATACAAAAAATAAAAATAAAAAAGTTCAGAATAACAAATATGTCTCAATAATGTGGAAATTGAGGGGAACTCCCTGAACACAACTGTGACCTTCCTCATAGGTTCTTGTAACATCCAGTATAATAAATTTATATTTACTATTATTATGTTCCAAATACATTTACATATATATTATATCATATATTATCCAAATATATCATTTTATCACCCGTTCAATAGTAATATTTTGTTACTATCATAATTTTGGCTGTGAACAACTTCATTTTTCATACATATTCATATTCATTATTTTAGTCCATGTGTACTAATTGTGGTTAAATAATTAAAGGAATTTTATTCAATATATTATTATCATATATATATTTATTATATATTTATTTTTAATCACTGATGAAATATATAGATACTATAAGAAATTACACCATTCAAGGAGAAGATATTTCATACGCATAAATAAACACTAGTTTCAGTTTTTGTTATATTAAAAAAATAAAGTTAAATTATTTTTACACTTAAAATAATTATTATTATTTTATATATGTCATATATATATATACATATCAAATATATCCTTATTAAGATCCATGGATAGCGGAAATAAAAATAATCACATCATTTAGGTGTACTAGTAGTCCACAACTATGCACAATAGACAATATTGTTTTCCAATAGATTGAATGGTATGAAGGTGGATATGATATTATAATTAAAAAGTATTATTAGTTCATACATATCATATATAAATATATATAAATTCAAAATTTATTATTTGTAACCAAACTTGTAATGTGGTGATGAAAAAAATCATATTACTATGGGAAGATGGAAATGTGTATATGCACATGAGTGATTCTTTCACATTTCATATGATTTAAAAAGATAAGGAATATTTTTGTTCTATAATAATAATGAAATATAATTATATTTATGATCCTTAATTATTATATTACGATGGTAAAAATATTACGATTAAAGAGAAAAAGAAAAATAATCATTAATGAGTCAATAAATATGATTTCCAATAATTAGGTATGATTTCTTTAGATTTCCATTAATGAGATATAGGGTGGCACTTAAGGAAGGAAAAGAAACTACATAACTTGTATATGGATGTTTTTAAGGTTGTATTTATATCAATCCTTTTCTTTATTAGACACTTAACTTAATTTATTACATAAACTTGAACTTAAGAAAACCTTGCGGATCGAGATGTCTAATGACTTGGGAAATTAGAAACATTACATAACAACATAAAACATAAAACCCAACTTCTTTATTGAATTTTTTTAATGAACCACAATATTCCTTCGTACTTATCATTGCATGGGATAAACCAAGTACACACATAAGAAGAGGGTGATCTATAAATCCCAATAATGGAGTAAAAAAGGCATTACCTGAAGAATATAGTACATGTTAGGAAAATAGGCATATTAATGGAGAACAAGAGAAACATGAACATAAAGGTATGATATAGCATGATTATCATAACATGGAAATGTGGAGACAACATTTAACATGATATTAGCATGAGACAAGACTCATTTAACATGGAATACAATTAAACCCTCATTTTACATGAAATAGCATGAGTAAACCCTCATTGCAATTGATGTAACCTAATAAAAATCTTTACCCAATGCATTGAAGCGCTATCATGGCGCACTATTTATAAACATTTCATTTCATACATAAGTGTTCCACATGGATCATACAACATGGATTCATAAAACATCATATTTTATTCAAATAATTAGAGATTTTTAATACATAAATGTATCGTATCAATAAAAAAGTACATGTTCATAATGGAGAATAACAATGATAAAAAAATGGGAATGGTATGCACTTAGATAATGATTTTGGAATGGGAGGTTTTGGTGTAACTTCAGTAGCATAATGATTTCAAATAGAAATTGTAAAATGTTTTGATGAAAGAGAAATGGGTTTCTCATCATTTATACATGAAATGGATAGTAATGGGGTCATGGAACATAATATTCCAATATATGTAATGAAATTTAGAAGCATAATATAAAAAAATTCATCACGGTAAATGAGAAGAGAAAAATTCCATATGGATTTTCCGCATGGTAATGGGTATACATGGGAGGAATTAATGAGAGAGAAATAGGTCTCTCATCATTCAAACATAAGGAGGGATGAAGGGGGGAGGTTTGCAATCATACCCCAAAATTGTTATTTTAAAATAAAAGTGTATAACATCATAATGAAATTTAGAAGAAAATAAGAAAGGAAGAAGTCCCTTACATTGAAATGTTATCCCAATGGATCGGGAGAGGCTTGAGAGTGGATTCTAGGGTGTTAGGGGAGACTTGAGAGAATTCTAGAGATTGGTGGTAAGGGGTTGGTCGAGATACAAATGGTTTTAGTGAATAGGATTGGGAGATTTAGTGGGTTTATATAGGAAATGGGAGAGAATTCATCATTATTTAGGTTTTGGACACCACACATTAAACTAATAAAAACCCAAAATTATCATAGAGTATTTTCCATGGTTATAGGAAAAGTGGATTTGAAAACATTATTTTATAATTCCAATGTTTGAACTTATAAAAATATTAGTCTTACTTATGTGGAGGGGAGTAACACTCTCAATGAAATCATTTTAAAAATCTAAAATGTTTTATTAGTATTGAAGGGTCCAATAAGGACTTGTAAAAAAAACAATCCTAAAAACACATTATTTTAAACCTAAACATATATTGGACAAACATCCAATTTATAGATTTATATTACATCACTATTGTGTCATTATGTTGTCATAAAACACATAATACATTTAAACGATATTTAGTTTTTACCCAGAAATTCAACAGTCTGAGAAAATTATGAAAAATAGATCATTGGACAATTTCTATGTCCTGATTCCAAAAAAAATCATTTTATCGAAATAATTTTCTAAATATGAGAAATTTTTCTATTAAAATAAAAACTGACATTTATCTAAAATTCATGGGTTTTAACAATAGAAACTATCAATCATTAATAACAATTACAATTGTATTTATAAAAATCATATGATCATATATATTTAATAAAAATTAATTTAGTAATAACATTTTATTATATTATTAATTAATTTAAATATCCATTACTTAATCAAAATTTATTTCTTAATTTAATATTATCTAAAAGTACGATTTGTGTATTAGAAACTATATACAATGTAACAATAATAAAATGATTTTATATTATTTATTTGGTAAAAAAATAACCCATATAATCATAGTTTTATGGTCATGTTACATAACAGCTTATAATATCTATATATGTCCTAAGGGTAAGGTGTGCGATGGTGATAGACTCTTGGGGTGGCTATGATAACATGGCACAAGTGATAATCATTATCAACTTCCACATCTACCATAGATGTTTTTGTTCAAGCATTTCATGTTAAATCTTAGCTTCAGTTGGTCAACATCAAAGCATATCTATGCCACCTCCTTTACATACTCTAATATATGGTCTTCATTCAGATAAATTCTATTGTATGCGGCCATCACATCCTTTGGCTGAGTAAATTGGATTTGTGAAATTGCTATATTTATACTAATCTTGTCATCAATTTTCAACGAATATGTTAAAAATGGTGAAAGATCTTAATGGTATTTTAAAATCCAAAAACATTAAACGAAATATGTTTATATGTTTTATATAACCATCGTACATAATAATACATTTAATCCGATGAAGAGGAATTTTCATTGGTAAATTTTTTTTTCATTACAATTTTCCCCCTTAAGAAATTTCTCCCATGAAATTTATTTTTCCCACAATAAAATGGATGTGGGTAACTCTTCTTCACCAGTACATCTGATTCCCACATTGCTTCATCAAACATGAGGTTTCACCACAACACCTTGATGAGGGGCATTGCCTTTTTTCGTAGAACTTTATCCATACTATCTAAGATCATCTCAAAATTCTCTTCATAGGAGAGTTCATACACTAATGATACCACCTCTAGATTGAGTACATGCGTTGGGTTATATATTTCATTCTCTAAGACTAATAAATTGAATACATCATGTACTAGAGATAGTTTCGGTGATATATATAGTCGATAGGCCACTGGTCTAATGTGATCAAGGATCCCAAAAGGGCCGATGTACCGTGGAATAACATTCCTTTCTTCCTAAATCTCATTAATATATTACACAGAGACATAAAGAGGAATACAATGTCTCCCACATCAAACACTAGGTCTCATCGATGATTATAGGCATAGCTCTGTTTTCCACTCAGATTAGATATAATATGATGAGGGACAATCTTAACCTTCTCCACCATTTCTCTAACCATTTTAGGAACTAGGAGTTTTCTCCCTCCAACATTATCACTATATTCTTATTTTTTACACCTCTTCTCATAAATAGATTCATAAGAAGACATTTTGATTCTTGAGTGGAAACTGTTATTTTAAGAGAGATCAACCAGAGAAAGATATTGATCTCATCCTCCTTTTAAGACCATTGATAATTAACTCAACATGTCCTCATGTTGTTGGATAGTCCACTCATTTTGGCCATCAATTTTAGGATGATAATCCATGCTGATATTCAGCACAGTATTCCGTGCATGTTGAATACTCTTAAAAAACATAGAGGTGAATCATGGATTTATATTGGATACAATACATAGTGGTACTCAATGTTGAATTACCACTTCAATAATATATATCTTTTCTAGTTCATCTAATGAATAATCTTCTTGAATATCAATTATTTTTGAAGTCTTTGTAAGTCAATCCACAACATCCCAAATAAAAATGTTTCCTTTGGATGTCTTTAGATGTCTGGTGACAATGTCCTGGGTGATGTTCTCCCATTTCTATGTTTGTATGGGTAATGGGTTCATCATCCCCTTAGACTTCTGCCTCTCATCCTTTACCAATTGACATATCGGTCATTTTGATGTATACTCAATGATCTCTTTATTTATTTTATCCTACCAATAATTCTCTCAGATATCTTGATACATTATTCTATTTCATGGGTTAATAGAGAAATTCGAACTAGTTGCCTCATCAAAATGATCTTTCTTTAACATGAGATTTGAGGGAATGCTAACCAAGACCCAAATCTCACAATTCCTTCTCCATTATCCTTGATCTCTGATTATTTCCCTTTTCTGATTGTTAACACATTCTTCTGAATTCCCACATCATACTTTTAGAACCCTTTATCCTTTCAAATTGATGGTTCCGAAATCATTTTTGAAAGGATTGATGATGTTCCCTTCTTTATGAATCTCATGTCCATCTTCATCAAATCTATAGATATTGGATCCTTTTCAATTCTCAATAATGATATAATCTCTTGGTATTTTCTACTTTGAGCATCATCCACCTTGTTCACTTTCCTAGTGTGGTAACGGATTGAGCATTCATAGTCATTGATCAACTCTCACCATCTTTTTTGATCATGTTCAATACTTTTTTTGTGAATATATACCTGATGATTTTTAGATATGTGTATAGTTCACACATCTCCCGAAAGAGGTAAATTCACTAAATTTTCAAATCATACATTACTACAGCCAACTCTATATCTTATGTTGGATAGTTCATCTCATAAAAATTTAATTTCCATAAAATATAGGCAATGACTTATTCATTCCTCATCAACACACATCCCATGCTCGTCTTCATAACATCACTAAATACCACAAAAAGTACTCCACCTTTTGGTAGTGTGAGAATGGGCATAGTGTAAGCCACCTTTTCAACACATTGAAGCTCTCTTCACATTCATCACTCCAATAAATCATGACTCCATTCTGAGTTATCTTGGAAAGATGGTTTGAAAATTGTGAGTAATTTCTCTCAAATCAGAGATAATATCCATATAACCCCATGAAGTTATAAATATCCATCAGTGATGTTACCCTCATCCATCCCTCTATTACAGATGTCTTAGAGGGAACCAAAAATATACCATTTCTTGTGATAGTATGACCAATGAATAAAACTTCCTTAAACAATGTTTTGCAAATACTATACTTTTCATAGAGCTTCTCCTTTCACGTGATCTCTAGTATGATGCTTAGATGCTCCTCATGCTCCTCTATGATTTTGGAGTATATTAAAATATCATCTATAAAGACTACATCAAATTTTTCTAGGTATTCTCTAAATAATAAATTCATTATGTGAATGATGATTTTTGGAGCATTAGTGAGTCCAAAAGTCATAACATAGAATTCATTGTGCTCGTACCATTTACAAAAAACAGTCTTAGGGATATCATGCTTCTTCACCATTACATGGTAATATCCCGACTGAAAATCCACATTGGAAAAGCTTAATGATCCATGTAGTTGATCGAACAAGTCTTCAATTTAGGATATAGGATAATTGTTCTTTATAGTTATTTTTTGAGATCATGATACTCAATTCAAAGTCCCATTGAACAATCAATCTTCTTGACAAAGAGGACTCATGAACCATAAGGTTAAACACTTGGGAGTTTAAACTATTTTTCCATATTCTCTTGTAGTTGTTTATTGACCTCATCTAGCTCCACAACATCCATTATATATGGAGTCTTCGATATTAGAAATTCCCAAAGTATAAGATCAGTTGAGAATTCAACATCTCTTATAGGATGGAGACTAGGAAATTCCTTGGGAAACTCATTTGTGAATTCTCTCACAATATGCATGTATTCAAAGACAGTTCCTTCCATAGACTCAATAATCTAAGAAAGATACACATGTTCATAGTGAATTAATATCCATGCTTTATATGATGGTGCTATGGAAGACTCATCCTCATATTTTCACTTGTACAAAATCGGGGGTCGATTATCCATATGGAGAGCGATTTCCATCTCACAACAATTTATGATCACTCAATATAGGTAATTCCAATCCATGGAAATAATTTTATCAAATTATACTAGAGGGATTATGAAGAAGTTTTCATGGAAGATAAACCCACATATTGTGATAAAGGGAGTTTTATTCATGTGATGCAATTATTTCCCCATTAGTTATTCTCTCCGACATCATTATTTACAGGATTTGTAATGGTGTTGGGATTTTTCTACTAAAATCTCAAGAAATAAATGCATTCATTGATATAGAATAGAATTTTATGTTTTCTATTATTAAATAAATAACTATCATACCTGTCACCACTTTTTGGTCAAGGTTCGCTTCGACGAAAGTAATTCGAAAAATCTCCCTTGCTGCCATAGAAGTTGTTGGTTGCATCCGAGAACCCATGGAATAGGCCACTGGTTTGCAATGAGCTTAGTTCATTGTAGTTGAAGGAATGTACAATGAATTTAGGGTTAAATAGATCATTCAGATCCTCTATTGTATCATTGGGTTTTTACTATTGGTAGTTAATAGCTAGGTGCCCTTCACTTCCACACCTAATGCATGTCATTATCCTGTTTAGGTAGTTTCCAGGGTGCTTTTTTCCACACCATTAGCTTGTGGGGTGATGGAATATCATAGTACCATTAGATTTCTCAATCAGATATCCAGAAATAATTCCAACTTATTTTTATTATCCTTATGATACCCATGAGATTAAATGATGTCCATTTCGCCGTTGAGGTCACATCAGACAATTGTTTCATAGCTCTTGAAGTAACAGATCACTATGGTATTCCATGGGCAAGGTATAATCCCACCAAATAGGCAATTAACCTTCAATTTGGGTTAACAAAAAATTCGAAGGCATATCGTGCAAGAATTGTGATGTTTTCCTCATATGATTGGATTGATTCATCATCTTTTTTTCATGAGGGAAAGGAAGTCCATTTTCATCATATGTCAGAAGGTTCGGGGAAAATATTTTTCAAAAAAAATTTCCAAAACTCCTTCCATTCTAATGCCTCGATCTCCTCCTCATGATTCATATTTTTGATCAATTTAAACCTGTGATCATTTTCACCCTCTATATTATAAGTAGTCAGAAGCACCTTCTCTTGTTCAGAACATTGAATGATAGAGAAGATCCTCTCAGTGGAGGTGATCCATTGTTCGGAGATTGAGGGACTGTATGATCCATTAAAAGTAGGAGGCCATTGTCTAAAGAACTTCTTGATGGTGGCTAGTTCTTTCCTTGCTAGGGGCGGGGGGTGTTGAATGTTTTTCTTGACCCATGTTTCTATTCAAAACATGATTTAACTTAGAGAGTATAATGTTGATTTTTGTGATTCCCTCTCCCATTAGATTGGGAATCTCATTAGAACATTCATCACATTGATCTTTTCATCGGCTGTTAGCCAGAGTCCACCTATTACTAGCCATTGAATTGAATAAATGAAAATTTAGGCGTTACACATAAAGGGGAATCCAATGAAAAAAGGGATAAAATGTAATCTATAGTTATTTCATAAACTTTTCTATTTCTTCCATCATCTACATCCCAACATATATTCGTAGGGGACCTTTTATTATTCTATTAATAATGGCCATAATAAGATCTTGAATTTACCAAATAATATCTCATGTGAGTATCCTAAACAAGAGTTTAATAAGAACCATTTTCATGCACCAATTGGCATTCAAGTCTAGCTCAATGTGGTGTTTTTGGGCTTTTCCCCTAAATGAATCTGTTCCAGAGATTCCATTACCTGATCATATCCATATAGGGATATACATTCTTGATAAAAACTTACTCAATAACCACAATAATATAGGTTTTTTTTATTATACATAGTATTATCCTTACATATTTCACTAGGATTTTCTAATCCTATTCCCAAAAATAAATAAACTTATTCTTTGATACCAACTATAACAACATTGATATTTATTACACACATCAACATGATTTATTACATATACATTCACATAAGACAACTCTGATAATTTGTAGGCCTAGTGTCTTGGTAAATTAGGAACATTACATATCAACTTAGAACATAAAACCCAACATCTTTATTGAAAACATATTTTACATGACCATGACATTCCTTCGTAAAATGAATTGAATTAGATAACCAGAGGAAATTCATAAGAAAAGGGTGAGCTATGAAGCTCATTAATGCATAAAACAGGAAAAAAGTGAATAATATGGTGCATGATATGTAATATTCATATCAAAGGAGCACAATATAAATGGGAATATAAAGGCATGATATAGCATTATTATCATAGCAAGGAAATGTGGAAACAACATTTAATATGATATTTTCATGATCCAAGCCTCATTACACATTGAGTTCCAATAAACCCTTATTTCACATGAATTATAATGAGTAATAACTCATTGCACTAGGATTATCATGATACTAATATTTTCCCAATTCACTGAAGCGCTATTAGGGCACACCCTTTATAAACATTTGATTTCATGTATATGTGTGCCATCAGGATCATTCAACGTGGATTCATTAAACATCATAATTTATTACATGAATAATATATGTGGAATACATAAATGAAATACCTCAATCAAAAATTACATGTGCATAAAGGTGAATACCATTTATATAAAAATGTGTATGGTATTCACTTACATGGCGATTTTAGCATGGGAAATTTCTGTGTAACTTTAGCAGAAAAACAATGTCAAATATAAATCATAAATTGGATTTATGGGAGAAAGGGGTTTCTAATTATTTATACATGAAATTTATTGTAAGGAGGTAATGAAACATAATATCCCTACATATTAAATGGAATTTAGATTCATTATATAAAATAATAGGATGAATGTAAATGATAAGATAGAATTTCCTTAAGAAATTTAGACATTGTAATGGGTGTACATGGGTAGAACTAATGAGAGAGGAATATATGTATCATTATTAAGACATAATTACAGAATCATGATAGAGGTTTGAAGTCGTACCACAATATTTTTAATTGAATATATAAGGGTATAACCACATAATGGAATTTGGACAAAACATAGATAACAAGAAGTTCCTTACTTAGAAGTGTGATCCCAAAGGCTTGGGAGGGGCTTGAGAGGAGCTTGTTGGGTTCTTGGGGATCCTATAGAGGATTTTATAGAGTGTATTGAAGGGTTTGAATGAGATAAAAATCAATTGGGTGTATTGGAATGGTATATTGAGGGGGTTTATTTAGGGAAGGATCAGGAATTCATTATTATTTAGGTTTTTGACACCACAAATTAAACTAATCAAAACCACAAAACATTCCATGGTTTTTTCCAATGGATTTTAGAGAAGTGGATTGGGAAATTATTTTTATAATCCCAATGTATGGACATATCAAAAAAATTAGGCTTTCTTATGTGGAGTTGAGTCACACTCTAAAGAATATCATTTTAAAAACATTAAATGATTATAAGTCTTGGAGGGTCCACTAAGGATTTGAAAAATAAATTGATGAAACCAAAAATCATATTTTATTAATTTTAAAAATAATTTTTGCCGAACATTGCATTTATTGTATATTTTTACATCACTATTTGTTCATTTTTATTTTATAAAACACATTATATATTTAAACGGTATTAAAAGTTTACCCAAAAATTCGACTAACTCAAAAAATTATGAAAATTTCAACGTTGGATAATTGAAATGTCCTGATTCCAAAAGTAATTTTCATTTTATCTAAATAAATTTTAAAAATGTGTAATTTTTTACCATTTAAATAAAAACTGATATATATAAAAAATTCATGGGTTTTGACACTAAAATCTCTCAAACGTAATAAAAATTACAATTTTTTTAGAAAAAATTATATGTTTATTTATATTTAATAAAAACTAATTTATAAATAATATTTTATTACAATATTATATAATTTAAAAATACATTAATTCATCAAAATAGGTTTTTTAATTAAATATTAACTAAAAATACAATTTGTGCATTAAAAATATTTACAAAGTAACCATAATAAAATGAATGTATATTCATTATTATATACAAAAATAATTCACATAATCATAGTGATAGGTTGTTATTACATAAACCATAAAAGAACTTGCATATTACCTAAGGGTAAGGTGTGTTATGGTGACATACTATTAAGGTGGCTTGAATAACATCACTCGGGTGGTAATCTTTGTAAACTTCCACTTCTCTCATAGACATTTCTGTTTAAGCTTTGCATGTTGATTCCCTTCTTGGGCCTTTTCAAGAGCGAAAATCAGTGACTCCACCTCTTTTCCAAGTAATAACAAATTGTCTTAGTACAGAGCAATTATAATGCATGATGCAATCACTTAATTTTTTGAGTAAATTTTATTTGTTAAAGCCCTATATTTTTACTAATCATGTGATTATAGTTCAATGGCTATATTAGATATTTTAATAATTCCTCTTAGTATTTTATAATTCAAAAACATTAAATAAAAAAAGTTCACTTGTTTTATATAATGATCATACATAATAATACGTTTAATCAGATCAATATGAATTTTCATTTGTAAATGTGTGGGATGTTACATTATTTCTATCATTGGTTGAGCTAGGATTCCCAATGTGGTGTAAATAATATAAAGGATAGGTTTCTATAGGTATCGTACTTTAACCACAACCACAGTTACACATTTTTGATATTTAAATTGTATAATATTTAGTATATAAGAAAAATGTGATCATAAATGGTTATAGAATGAAATTCTAAATAATATATTATGAATAATTTCCCCTTTCAATATTTTTATAATTTGTAGAATTATTAAATATTTTAATAATATAATAATTTAATAAAATATTTTTATATCATTTTTTGAAACTATTCATTTAAATTTAGTATTAAAACATAAACATAAAGATATAATTCAAATATAATATATTAACACCACCTTTATTAGTTATAATTATGATTAGAAATACTAGGATAAAGAAAATTAGTCAAAAAACTTATTTATTGTGATTCTAAAACCATTTCCAATATTTTTATGCTTTTTACACACGAACAATGTCATTGTTCAATAAGAATTTAAGATAATTGTTAAACTAATAATATTTAAAGATAAATTACAATTATAAAATATATTAATACATATTTAAAATAAATTTTTAAAAAATTACATATGTTTTTTCCCATCCCCAAATATTATTGATATTACAAAAAAGAGAAAAAATTTTCTTTATCCTTCACATTAATATTGTAAAAAAACAAATCATATGAAAAACAAATTCGGATCATATTTTTAGTGTTTGGATCATTATTAAAGGAAGATACTTATAAAATGAAATTTATCAAATTCTTGGGTTGATTTTTAATGCCTTATAACGTTATTTTTAACCTTCATTACACGATTTACACTTAAATGAGGTGATAAAAATTTCCATAGTTACTAAAAATATTGCTTAAAAATTAAAGTTACATATTTATAATATTTTTACATAATGATTCAAATTATGGGATATATATTTCAATATAAATTTATATAGTATCCTCGACAATCCTTAGCTGGTGGGTGAATTAGGGTGATAAATGGTTTCTTTTAAAATAACTGATCTTGTCCCCATGTTGGTAGTCACCTCACTATCTGAAGGAAATATATAATAATATCACATTCACATGTACTAAGACAACACATTATTTTTAATTTTTTCACCACTGAGGTATAGTTCATGTCGGATATTCAAAAAAAAGTTTTACAGAAATATAGAAATCCTCATTGGTTGTGGAATGCATATTATTTTAAATAGTCATTATGTTCAAGGAGAAATGCCTTCACACTATATTTATGGATAATATAATGCATCCCTAGGATATATTGACTCCCCTTAGATCACTATGTCATACCTCGAATCATGTGTTTAATTTTTTTAAAATTTTCTGCATTAAATAATTTTTGTTGGGGATTGGGTTGAGTCTTTGATGGAATTTTTGTGTTTATGATAAAAAGTGCGTGTTTTGGGTACGATGTCCATGGGGTCATGGCAGAGCATGATGTCATGAGGCTTCACATAGGAAATTCCATGTCCTTTTCTTCATAGAAGAATTAAAATGAATAAATAAATGTTAATTTATTGTGTCATTTTAAAATATTACGATTTTTAAGAATTTTTATATTTTTTTAAGTGATAACTGAAATTTCTAATTTTAATATTATGCATTATTGTTATTACTTATATTATAGAATCTATTTTTTATCAAACATTATAAATTTTATTCAAAATTGTTATTAAAATTTACTACTATTAAAAATGTTTTTAATGTTAATAATGTTAAATAAATGAAACACGTTTTATAAATAATTTTATTTTTGTGTTATTTTAATTATTAAAATTATTTTTGTTATTATTATAGATTATTATTATTGTTATTATAAATAATAAATTTAAAATTATTTTTAATAAAAACTATTATTATATATTTTATAATTTTTATATTATTAATATTATGATTTGTGTTATTATTATTATTATTATTGTTTACATTTTAAATGGTTGTTTAGGGTGTATTTTAAAAGAGAATTTTTTTGAAAAAACTAGTTTCTCCACCCCCCCCCCCCTCACAAAACCTGACCTGAATCCCACCCATCTGTGTGTGCATCTCCCCTCATGCGCACTCACCATAACCGCAAGGTCCTCCTCTGCAGCGATTAAGCTCCCCCTACTTCTCATCGTCGTCCCATCCTTCATCATGTGACAAGGACCCGGATCCCGTTCCCCTTGATGTGTTTGATCAGATCACCTGCAACACCTTTTCTTCCTTTCCTCCTCCCCATCATGCTCCCAGCAATATGCCCCTCAGACGCCGCCTTCTCCCCCTCTATTCAAAGTAGCACCGCCAGCATGCCCATATCCCTCTATAATCAGTGTTCCACAGCACCCCTTCAGACCTCTTTCTCCAGCTGGGTGACATCTACCTATTACCGCACCACCGACCTACCCACCTCATAGCCTCCATCTGATCATCCTCCCCCTATAACGTCTCCCCTCTATAGATTGTTGCCTTCTCCCTACCATCACACCACCAGCCCACCCTCCTTGCATCTAACATTCAACCAGCCTCCCCTCTCCCTGTTTGGAACTCGCCGGTGCGTGGACTCCCTCTAGTGACCCCATCTCCGTCGCATGTTGCACTGTCATTCTTTCAAAAACCTTCAGTCATGGAAACATCTCTTTGTTTTGCTGGCAAAATCACACATTCCAGGCATCACATCTCCCATCGCTTTTTCTCCCCTTCGATATAATCCTATTCTACTTCCATTTCTCTTTCAGTCAATTTGTGGTATTTGATTGTTAATGATTATTTAGGGTGGTTTTGGATTTTTGAAACCCCCAAAAGGTAGTTTCAGGTTTACGTTGTCGTCATTATTTGTTTTCGAGGTCAGGGTTTTCCCCCACCACATGTTTTTTCATACTTAAACTATGGATTATATATGTGCATTGAGTCTTTGATATTTAATACGTAGGGTGTTGGGCCTTACCACGTGGTTTAAAAAGTGCATCATTCTATTTCATATGGGTTCTGAGGTAGGATTTCCCTATCCACTTTGTTTTTAATTCATGATTCATTAATTTTTGGACTTCCCTATCCCCTAGGCAACTTGATTTAATCCTTTAGACAAGGGTGGTATTGGTATTAAAAAATTAAACTATTTAACAAGGCCCTTCAAGCCGGACTTTCTGGGAACATAATACACAATGATACGCCAATTATTGATTTCATCAAAAATGTGTTTCTAGATAGATTTAGGGGAGGTAGTAGGAACTACCTGAACTCATCCATTTGGCCCTCTTTCAGAGATATGTATGCTAATATTTTTTATAATGCTATATGGATGGTCACTATAAACTCCTCAATGAAATTCTATTAGGAAAACTGGACTGGTACACCTCTAATTGCATTAATTCCTCCAAATCAACTCCCTTAAAATATTAACGACACTGTCAAAAATTTTCTCAATACTCATTTTGATACTATCCCTGGCCATTTTGTTCAAATTATTGATAATTATCATTTTTCTATATCGGAGGATTTTCTAACATGGGAACCTACTAACAATGGTTTTCTAAATTTAAAAAACATATACAACCACACCTTTCATAACTCTGAATATGAATTAATTTAGATTAAATTATTTGATAAATCATGGATTAATTCCTTAATACTCTCTCATATTTGGCACATTTCGTATAACAGTGTTCCCACAGATTCTTGTTTGAAATTTATGGTATCCAACATTATTCTAAATTTCATCTCTATAACAACATAGAGAGGATATTAATCATTTATTTTTATCCTGTGCTACTTTCACTACTCATTGGAAATATATTTTTGATATATTTGAATATATATGGCCAATTTTTTATTTTATCAATACACTGTTATAACACTGTGTGGATCTGGAAAACTCCCAAAAAATAAAAAACAGGGTTGTAATATTTCTAACTGAAATATATTATGATAAATATTCTATTTTTCCAAAACAATGGCTCACCTAACAAAAATACAGGTAAAATGAGGATTCTCATTGATCATCATGAATCTTCATAAATTCTGAAGGTGTGATGTGACAACTCGGGGGCTAATTTTATGGTTTTGTGACGTTTTTGGGTCGCTACCACTTTTAGCCTGTTGATACACAATTTTGAGGCTTTTTGGTGACCACCACTCCCATGGTGGATTAAAATTAATGTAGATGGTGCCTCAAAAGGAAATCCTGGTCATGTAGGGTGTGTCTCCATCTACAAAAATCATCTTTGTTAGATCTTTGGGTGCTTTTATGGAGGCTACGGTATTGCATCCTTTCTATAAGCTGAAATGCTAAGTGAGATTCATTCCATTTCCTTTTCCATACACCGCGGATAGAATAACTTGTGGATTGAATGTGATTCTAAAACTGTGGTGCATTCCATTGGAAATGCAGTGATTCATCTATCTTGGATGCTTACTACGCATTAGATGAATTGCCTTCATTCTCTTCATGGAACCAATTTCATTTCAACCCATACTTAACATGAGGAGAATAAGTTTGATGATGGCCTCTCCAATAAAGGGTTTTCACATGACATATTCTGTCTAGAATGTAACACCCCAAGTAAATAATGAATATGACATTTTCATATTTATCCATATTTGTGAATAAAATATTAATATGAATTTAAAGGGGATGCTATGCTCGATGGCATACCCAACACGCAACAACAAGTTTCTTGGGGAAACTTACGTTGCACTCTAATAATAAAATAATATTATTTTAAATAGTAGTTAACATGTTGTCGTTATATTGGCAGGAATGGATAGAAATAACTAAAATATGATTATATATGTTTTTAAATGTTTTTACATTTAACCAATAAAAGATAAAGGCTTAAAATACAGAAAGAATTAAATTTTAGGCGTATATGCCCTAGTTTTCACTAAAGGTTCACTTTTCGCCTTTTGATGGAGAACCGTCATTAAATATAGTTTTGTTCACTCTTATAAATTCTATTGGACCTAATATAACTCTTCTTAAGAATTGATACATCAAAATTTACTTTGTGTAAATTTTTGGTATCTTTCCGATAAATTTCATTTTTTTATGAATAGTGTAAAATGTTGTATTTTAATTCAAAACCTCTTTTTAATCTAATTTATTTATATTATTAGATTATCATTTGAATTGGTTTTAATGTGAAATTAGAATATATTTTTACCATTCAATCAAATAGTGTTCGTTGGAATTAATTTCACTTTGAAATCAAACTTAAACTAGTGTCAATCTTTTGATACTTATTGTTTCATAAAAACACGCTATTTGCTCTGACAGTGGGAATTAATTATTAAATTAATTAATGTGAATTATATATTTTTACTTTTTTAAAATAGACTTCATTTTTGAATTTGGAATATCAAATATATCTTAGGGTGAATTATTTGGAATTTACTTGAAAAACATCAATTTTTGATGAATAGTGAAACCACTAAGTGGTACTTATAATAACTGATTTTTCCGTTTAAATGAAATTTTTCCATCTTTGCGTTTTGTATTTCAAACATCTGTCATACATGGTTGTAATTAATAAATAAAATTTGGTTCAATGGGATAAAAAAAAATTGGTGAATAGTAATTTATTAAGTTTTTAATCGCGATTAGAGGTAATTAATGTAGTTTATGGTAAGAATAATGTTTTAATAAAATTAAATGACCTAGACACATGTACTAACCTCATTTTATGTGTCATGGCCGACCAAGAAAATCCATGGGTCAACTTGGGGACCCCATGGAGCCACTTTGGTTGGAAAATGACATAAATATCTTTTTATTTAATTTAATGTAAAAATGACAAAAACATGAGATGTTTTACTAAAACAATTTTTACATGGGGTTATACAAGTCATATTTTTGCCTATAAATAGTCCTTGGAAAGCTAAAAATATTTCATTCATCATATTATTTTGTTTATTATTTTTAGTCATTATATAAATTAAATTATTTATGACATCATGATGATGCAGCGATGACCTCATTATTTAACGATTTAAATAAAATGGAAAGATAATGTAATATCTAAGACCTACACATGTCCAAAACCTATTGTATGAGTGGATGTAGAACCCTTATCACCTTATACTCGAAATACATCAATTTGGGACCTTTAAAATCTGAAACTCTTTGAAAATAAAGTAATATTTTTAACTTTACAAGAGTGCCCCTCCACTCCTCTTATAAAAGGACCCCACCTCTACCTCCTTACCCACACTCCCAAAGCCTTTGGCTCGGCCAACCCCTACCCATTTTGTCTTTCCACTTCCCTCTCTTACTCCTTGAAGCCTCACATTGGGCAGAAGTCTTCTCAAGGAATCCTTTGAGCTCAAACCAAAGGGAGTTACCCGATTTTATGGTAATGTCTTCACTTGTGTCCTTTTGTTTTATTTTGCTTCTCCAACCCCCTAAACTCTTTTTATTCATTTATTTTGTAACAAATCCAATATCTTCAATATACTATGATGTTTTTATAAGATGGATTCTAGCTACACTTACACACACCAACATCTAATGGTTAAAGAACACATTGTTTCTGTGGATGGTGAATTTCTGCCTCCCGAAACAATGATTGTTCAACATTCTTCTAACACCTACAAAGGTGGCCATTAAGATGACACTATATTTATATATGATATATAATATGTTTATGTTTTACTTAAGCTTCTGTATTTTTCATTTATGGCATACTTTTGTGGTTTCCATTATGGGTAAACGCGATATCTTCATTTAAGGAAGTGTGGACTACCACCCCCTCAAAGTGATTTGATTCGTTAATACCATATGTGGTACGTATAAAGGATATATTTAATGATATTATATATGATAACATACTGGAATTAAAATACTATTATGTATCATTATGTTTTAATTCCATAAAATATGAAATTGAAATGGATGTAGCGTTCATGCGTACGTACGGCTTACCGTCTCCATGAACGGTACATTTCATTTCTTATCTCAAAATGTTATTTAATATTATAAGTACATATATATAATGGATATATATGTAATATATTACATCTAAATTATGTATATCATTCTTTAATTATAACATATATATATATATATATATATCTCATTGTGTTTTAATTCCATTAATATGACAAAAAATGAAAGTAGTGTTCATGCGTACGTACGGCCTACCATCTCCATGAACGGTGCTTTTCGTTTTTTTATCTCCAAATGATATGGAATAGTATAAAATGAATATTTACTGGATATATATGATATTTTAATCATTAATACTATTCTGGAAATTATTTACTTATAACTACATGGGCAATCTTTTTTCAAACAAGTTCATTTTTGACTCATGTACCAAACATCGGCAAAAACATCTGATATGAACTAACATTATTAAACAGTTATTATAACATTATAATATGTGATATGAACTGAATAATAATCTCTAAAGGAGGAACTTAGGAAATTATTAATTTACCAATGTTTATTATTCAGGAATATAAAGAAACGAACAAGACAAGTTGGACTTGAGGTAAGGGATCCTACTCCACTCTTTCTTTTTAAGTACACTCTTTTATGTCATTCCTTTTAAATCTCATATTTCTTGTAATTGGGATGTTCTTTTATATTAATAATACTGTAATTTTTATGTTCATGTGATGAGAGACCCTATTCTCTCTCATCAACCCATTTTGGAAGTTTTGAGTGGCGCCGTTAGGCTGCCAAATTTTCGTAAGAGATCTAACCTCTCTCTTTCTTTTTAAGTACTCTCTTTTCTGTCACTTCTTTTAAGCTCCTATTTTTTCTGTTGGGGGATGTTATTTTATATTCCTCTTTCTATAAAATTTATGTTAATATGATGAGATACCCTATTTGATCTCATCAATCAATTTTCTATGTTTTCTATGGCGTCGTTAGGCTGCCGTCTTTTCGTAGGGGATTCTTCATCTCACGTTTATTCCCATGTGATTTATGCGACATTTTCTATAATTTCCTTTGAGTGGTGCATGTACTACCCATTATTTTACTCATTGTGTAATATAATTTCTTTTATGAGTATTTACATCAATGTTGTATTGTCCTTCTTTCACGAGGTGTATGTTTCGAATGATACCCTTGTCGGTAAAGGAACCTTTCACCCTCCTCTTTTTAAAAGACTTCTTTTGATGGGTCTTTTAATTTACATATTGTTATGTTGGGATATGTTCTCATATATCCTTATTGATGTAAATTTTATGTCCAAGTGATGAGATACCCTTTTTTTATCTCTCATCAACTCATTTTGATGTGACGCCGTTAGGCTGTCAAGGGAACTTCTTAACCCAATTTCGATTTCTTTGGGTTCAACATGTAGTTATTGAATATGTCATCCTTTGAATATGTGTGAATGACCTTTGATTATTTTACACTTAATATCCACTTATATTTGGTGTATTTGTTTGTCACACATAATTATGTAATTGATTTATCCTTAAACCAAGGATATCGTCTTTGTAAGGGACTTCGTGTCAATCTCATTTCATTGAGGCATATTCTGTTTTATACACAACCTTATTTTATACAGTGTATAAGCCCCTTTTACTTTTACGTTTATTGAAAAGGAATCTTTTTTATATGAAGTGTTTATTAAATGAAAAAAGGGAATGTTTTTATCGTACGTATGCGGCGACAACGACTTCTCTGCCACCGTGACCATTATTTGAGTTTCGGCTTCCTCTACAATCCATACCTTATTTTTAAAAGAAAAATAAATACCATGTTTTACTTTTCTTTTATTTTGGTATTGAAAATGGTTTTCGTAAAGTTTTTATATCAATGTGTTGTATTGATATCTTGTTATTGAATGGTGGAAATGTTATGTTTCCTATATGCATGTTTTATGTGATACGATTATATTGAGGTTCTTGGGAATTATTATGAAGATGGGTGGTTCTGTGATAAACTAAGGGCGGGTGAGCCCGATATAGCTCTCCAATGCATTGGGTAACACGAAGGAGTGAAACGTTAAGGTTTCTCTGAAGAGATTTTGGGAATATACTCTGGTGAGTATTCCAAATGTAACCAAGAGGGTTACTCCCTACGTATGAATGTTATGAATGCCTCAAGTTACCTTTTATGTCTTATGATTTCTATGATTTATTCATGATTTGATGAGGTATGTTAAAGTGCCTATGTTTTATGGGAAAAGTATGATTTCATTCTTATGTATATATGAACTCATGTTTCCTTTTCATATTTTTATAACCCTTACTGAGCTTTTTTATGCTCATTCCAAGTTTTTGAGATGTTTATCACAGGTCAAGGGAAAGGTACATGATGTGATGATAGTGTCAAGGATGTGTCAATAAAGAATCCATGTTTTATTTTAAATATGAATCTATTGATGGGAAGAATGAATATTGTCTTTTATGTAACCACTTTGTTTAAATGTTGAATGTAATGCAAGTTTCATGATCTAATTATCTAAAACTCTAAACCTGAAAAGATCCTCAATTTGTAATCTTGTAATAACTCAAGATTAAGTAAAGTTTAAGGCTGGGGCCTTATATTTGGTATCATAGGTCGGTTTAGATAAATTTAGAGGTTAGGGTATTATTTAAGCATAAGTGGCATTACCATAATGGTTAGGATTTCAGAAAGAGTCCTAGTTTTAGATAAAGTGAATGAGTAAGTATATCTTAGTGTTTTTATTCCTCATTGGTACATGATGGTTTTTTTGATATACTCACACTGACCTTTTTGGTTTTAGTAAATGGCTGGATCTAGCAGGCATCAAAGTAACAGTGGATGTGAAGGAAACTATGACCGTTTTTTGAGAAAGCAACTGAATGATATGGGAGCTGCAATGAGAACTCTTGTGATTATCCTCAACCAACTATCTGGAGTCATGATTGACACCTAAACCTTGGTGATTTCTCTAACGCATCATATATGCAAGAAACAAATCCCTACAGAAGTACAGGTAATAATCATAAAGGTAAGTGTGTTCAAAAAACCTATGTGTCAAAGATGTGGAAAGAAACACCTAGGAAATTTTTTCAAAGGGACAGAAATATGCTATAGATGTTAAAATGAAGGTCATAAAGCAAGAACCTGCCATGGAAAAAGGAATCATCCAGTTGACTCGAGGAAATGGAAAGTAGTTCTTTCTGAGGGATCAATTGAATGTTTTAAATGTGGTGTGCATAGTCATTATGCAAACACATGTCCTATAAAGAATTTTCGTGAATGGGATCACCTAGAGCGTACAAATGTTCGTTTACCAATACCTAATGCCATTCCGATTGAGGATGAAGAAACTGACAATGACCAATCAAAGGTATGTATTATTTCATGACTATTGTTTTCATATTTTGGAATCTTAGGATATGATTCATGATTTTTTTGTAGGAAAGAGGTATTTCGGAATAAGTTGGAAAGGAATGGTTAATGGAGCATGAAGAATGTTGACTGAGTAAGATGTCAACATATAAGGGCTTCAAGAGTTATGGTGAAATTCTTAAGAGTATTAAGTCTCTTTTGATGATGGGGTTACATTAGAAGGATTTTTATATTATGTGTAACCCTGATGTTTAATATATGCAAATTTTATTCAAGGAATAGTTATCTTTTCTTTTGTGTACATAGTTATAAAGAACTATTTGGGTTTATATGATCCTTACTTTTGAGGTAATTATGGGTTACTATATGTTATGATTGGAGTGAAAGGCATGAGATAAAATTGAGGTTAAATTATGTTATGGTTATTTTTGATGATTTTATCCCTTTTTGGGGAATGATTTGAGAATTATATAGTTTTGGAAAAAGGACAACATGCAGACCATGTGACTACCCGTCACGTCGGACAAAGCTGCGGGAATCGAACCCACAACCAAAGTGCGACTGGTATTTATCGCCTACCACTGGACTACATGAAGTCCCCGGTTAGTTTGACTGATTGTTTTTAGTTATATGATTTTATGAATTAAGAGTAAGTTGATTTTGGGTTATTTATGAAAATGATTAACCTATTATGGAGGATATGTGATTAGGTTAATTACTTTTCAATACGAGACTTTAGGAGCAACTGATGTTGTTTAGAGATAAATGATATGATTTAACTTGGACGACTATGTGACTAAATCCTTCAAATATTTGGGTTTCAATCTTAGATTTGTTTACATTGAAGAATTTTATGGACAATTTGTTTATCGGATGGTCCTTGTTGAAATTTGGGTTTTGTTGGACAAATTTTGGAGATTAAGCATAGATTTTCTTTTTAAAGGGTTATCCTTTTCTGGATTATCTAACCTTATACTAACCTTTTTGGTTTTGGTTTTGGTTAAATCCAAAATACATGGGAAGTATATAGTTCTCTTTGGTGGATAAGGTGATTCTCTAGAAGTTGATTATAGTACTCTTAATGCGAACAAGTCTCCCTAAATACTCGTCTTTTGGAAAAAATATGAGTTTGATTAAGGAATCTAGTAAAAGTTGAAAGTCATCATGATAAGAGATTATGTTTCCTTATGAATAAATTCCTCAATAAAAATTAAATTAAAACAAAAATTTTTTCTATTAACTTTTCCTACTGGGGAATCGAATTCCGTTTAACCCATCACAAGTTTGTGATTTTCTTACAGTTAACTTTATCCTAGACATGCTTACTATCACTATCCCTCAAGAACATGACACTTTGATTTTTCTTCCATGTCCATGTTTTTCTACATGGAATCCTAGTATGGGTTACCTTGGGTGACCCCTGTACTTATCTTCCTTTATTATAAAGTGATTGTTTTACCGACTCTTGTTCCGATGTGGGACATTCAAGTATGTTTCCAAACTTAATTTTAAAAATTGCGAGGACGCAATTCCCAAAAGGGGGGAAGGATGTAACACCCCAGGTAAATAAAGAATATTAAATTTTCATATTTATTCATATTTGTGAATAAAATCTTAATATGACTTTAAAGGGGATCCAATGTTCGATGGCGTACCCAACACGCAACAGTGAGTTTCTTGGGGAATCTTACGTTGCACTCTAATAAGAAAGTAATATTATTTTAAATGGTAGTTAACATGTTGTCGTTGTATTGGAGGGAATGGATATAAATAACTAAAATATGATTATATATGTTTTTAAATGTTTTTACATTTATCCAATAAAAGATAAAGGCTTAAAATACGGAAAGAATTAAATTTTAGGAGTATATGCCCTAGTTTTAAATAAAGGCTCACTTAGCGCCATTTGATGGAGAACCGTCACTAAATATAGTTTTGTTCACTATTATACATTCTATTGGACCAAATAAAACTCTTATTTTGAATTGGGACATCAAAATTTACTTTGTTTAAATTTTTGGTATCTTTTCGATAAATTTCATTTTTTAATGAATAGTGTAAAATGTTGTATTTTAATTCAAAACCTCTTTTTAATCTAATTTATATATATGATTAGATTATCTTTTGAATTGGTTTTAAAGTTAAATTAGAATATATTTTTACTATTAAATCCAATAGTGGTTGTTGGAATTAATTTCACTTTGAAATCAGACTTAAACTAGTGTCAATCTTTGGATACTTATTGTTTCATAAAAACACGCTATTTTCTTTGACAGCGGGAATTAATTATTACATTAATTAATGTGACTTATATGTTATGAATTTTGTAAAATAGACTTCATTTATGAATTCATAATATCAAATATAGCTTAGGGTGAATTTTTGGGATTTTTTTGAAAAACTTCAATTTTTGATGAATAGTGAAACCACTAAGTGGTACTTGTAAAAACTGATTTTTCCGTAAAAATGAAATTTTGCCATCTTTTTGTTTTTAATTTCAAAAATCTGACATACATGGTTTTCATTAAGAAGTAAAATGTGGTTCAATGGGATAGAAATAATTTTTTGGTGAATAGTAACTTATTAAGTTTTTAATCGCGATTAGAGGTAATTAGTGTAGTTTATGGTAAGAATAATGTTTTAATAAAATGAAATGACCTAGACACATGTCCTACCCTCATTTTATGTGTCATGGTCGACCATGAAAATCCATGGGTCATCTTGGGGACCCCATGAAGCCACTTTGGTTTGGAAAATGACATAAATATCTTTTTATTTAATGTTAAAGTAAAAATGACACAAACATGAAATGTTTTACTAAAACAATTTTTACATGGGGTTATACAAGTCATATTTTTTACTATAAATAGTCATTGGAAATATAAAAATATTTCCTACATCATAGTATTTTTTTATAATTTTTAAAAATTAAATAAATTAAATTATTTATGACATCATGATGATGGAGCGATGACCTCATTATTTAACGATTTAAATAAAATGGAAAGATAATGTAATATCTAAGACCTACACATGTCCAAAAGCTATTTGATGAGTGGATTTCGAACCCTTATCACCTTATCATCGAAATACATTAATGTGGGACCTTTAAAATCCGATACTCTTTTGAAAATAAAGTAACATTTTGTAACATTACACGAGTGCCCCTCCTCTCCTCTTATAAAAGACCCCCACCTCTACCTCCTTACCCACACTCCCAAAGCCTTTGGCTCAGCCAACCCCTGCCAATTTTGTCTATCCACTTCCCTCTATTACTCCTTGAAGCCTCACTTTTGGCAGAAGTCTTCCCAAGGGAGCCTTTGAGCTCAAACCAAAGGGAGTTACCCGATTTTAAGGTAATGTCTTCACTTGTGTCCTTTTGTTTTATTTTTGTTCTCCAACCCCCTAAAAACTTTTTATTCATTTATTTTGTAACAAATACAGTATCTTCAATATACTAGTATGTTTTTATAATATGTATTTGAGCTGCACTTACACACACCTACATCTAATGGTTAAAGAACATATGGTTTCCGTGGATGGCGAATTTCTGCCTCCCGAAACGATGATTGTTCAACATTCTTATAACACCTTAAAAGGTGTCCATTAAGATGACACTATATTTATATATGATATATAATATGTTTAGGTTTTACTTAATCTTCTGTATTTTTCATTTATGGCGTACCTTTATGGTTTCCATTATGCGTAAACGCGATATCTTCATTTAAGGAAGTGCGGACTACCGCCCCCTCAAAGTGATTTGATTCGTTAATAACATATGTGGTACCTCTAAAGGATATATTTAATGATATTATATATGATACCATACTGGAATTAAAATAATATTATGTATCATTATTTTTTATTTCCATTAAATATGAAATAGAAATGGAAGTAGCGTTCATGCGTACGTACGGCTTACCGTCTCCATGAACGGTACATTTCATTTCTTATCTCAAAATGTTATGTAATATTATAAGTACATATATATAATGGATATATATGTAATATATTACATCAAAATTATGGATATAATTCTCGAATTATAACATATATATATCTCTCTCATTTTGTTTTAATTCCATTAATATGACAAAAAATGAAAGTAACGTTCATGCGTACGTACGGCCTACCGTCTCCATGAACGGTGCTTTTCATTTTTTATCTCCAAATGATATGGAATAGTATAATATGAATTTTTACTGGATATATATGATATTTTAATCATTAATACTATTCTGGAAATTATTTCCTTATAACTACATGGGCAATCTTTTTTCAAACAAGTTCGTTTTTGACTCATGTACCAAGCATCGGCAAAAACGTCTAATATGAACTAACATTGTTAAACAATTATTATAACATTATAATATGTGAAATGAACTGAATAATAATCTCTAAAGGAGGTACATAGGCAATTATTAATTGAACAAAGTTTATTATTCAGAAATATAAAGAAACGAACAATACAAGTTGGACTTGATGTAAGGGATCCTACTCCACTCTTTCTTTTTAAGTACACTCTTTTATGTCATTCCTTTTAAAAATCAACTTTCTTGTTATTGGGATGTTATTTTAAATTAATATTACTGTAATTTTTATGTTAATTAGATAAGAGACCATATTCTCTCTCATCAATCCATTTTGGAAGTTTTGAGTCACGCCGTTAGGCTGCCAATTTTCATAAGAGATCTATCCTCTCTCTTTCTTTTTAAGTACTCTCCTTTATGTCACTTATTTTAAGCTCCTCTTTTTTATGTTGGTGGATGTTATTTTATATTCCTATTTCTATAAACATTATTTTAATATGATGAGATACCCTATTTGATCTAATCAATCAATTTTTGTATGTTTTATGTGGCGTCGTTAGGATGTCGTGTTTTCGTAAGGGATTTTTCATCTCACTTTTATTCCCATGAGATTTATGCTACATTTGCCATAATTTCCTTTGAGTGGTGTATGTAATGCCCATTATATTACTCATTTTGTAATATAATTTATTTTATTAGTATTTACATCAATGTTGTATTGTCCTTCTTTCATGAGGTGTATGTTTCGAATGATACCCATGTCGTTAAGGGAACCTTTCACCCTCCTCTTTTTAAAAGACTTCTTTTGTTGGGTCTTTTAATTTACATATTGTTATGTTGGGATATGTTCTAATATATATTTATTGATGTAAATTTTATGTCCAAGTGATGAGATACCCTTTTTTTATCTCTCATCAACTCATTTTGATGTGATGCCGTTAGGCTGTCATGGGAACTTCTTAACCCAATTTCGATTTCTTTGGGTTCAACATGTAGTTATTGAATATGTCATCCATTGAATATGTGTGAATGAACTTTGATTATTTTACAGTTAATATCCACTTATATTTGGTTTATTCGTTTGTCACACATAATTATATAATTTATTTATCCTTAAACCAAGGATACTGTCTTTGTAAGGGACTTCGTCTCAATCTCCTTACATTTAGGCATATTCTGTTTTATACACAACCTTATTTTATACAGTGTATAAACCCCTTTGACTTTTACATTTATTCAAAAGGAATCTTTTTTATACGAAGTGTTTATTAAACAACAAAAGGGAATGTTTTTGTCGTACGTATGCGGCGACAATGACTTCTCCGCCGTCGTGAACATTATTTGAGTTCCGGCTTCCACTACAAGCCATACTGTCTTTTTAAAAGAAAAATAAATACCATGTTTTACTTTTCTTTATTTTGGTATTGAAAATGGTTTTCATAATGTTTTTATATCAATGTGTTGTATTGATATCTTGTGATTGAAAGGTGGAAATGTTATGTTTCCTTTATGCATGTTTTATGTGACACGATTATGTTGAGGTTCTTGGGCATTATTATGAAGACGGGTGGTTCCGTGATAAACTAAGGGCGGGTGAGCCTGATATAGCTCTCCAATGCATTGGGTAATGTGAAGGAGTAATACTTTAAGGTTTCTTCGAAGATATTTAGGGAATATACTATGGTGGGTATTCCAAACGTAACCAAGAGGGTTACTCCCTACGTAAGAATGATATGAATGCCTCAAGTTACCATTTATGCCTTATGATTTATATGATTTATTCATGATTTGATGAGGTATGTTAAAGTGCCTATGATTTATGGGTAAAGTATGATTTCATTCTTATGTATATATGATCCCATGTTTCCTTTCCATATTTTTATAACCCTTACTGAGCTTTTTATGCTCATTCCAAGTATTTGAAATGTTTTTTACAGATCAAGGGAAAGGTACACGATGTGATGATGGTGTCAAGGATGTGTCAAGAAATAATCTATGTTTTATTTTAAATATGAATCTGTTGATGGCAAGAATGAATATTGTCTTTTATGTAACAACTTTGTTTAAATGTGGAATGTAATGCAAGTTTCATGATCTAATTCTCTAAAACTCTAAACCTGAGAAGATCCTCAATGTGTAATCTTGTAATAACTCAAGATTAAGTAAGGTTTAAGGCTGGGTCCTTATATAGAATATCTTTCAGAAAACCTTATTCCTCTTCAGGTGAAATATTTTATTATCATCCCATCTTCTAGACTCTTGTAATCTTTTCTTTTTATTAATATTTTCTTTGGTCTTTAGACCAAAGCGCCTCCATCAATAAAAAAATTATAAATTTTCATATGAAAATTTCCCATCTCTAAGAACCATCCCAATAATATATAATCATGATAATTGACTTGATAAAGGAGATACATTTCAAATACTTATGTCATTATATAAATTTTCTCAAATGAAACAGGGATCGTACACAAGGGGTGAGTATACAACAAGGAAGGAATTATCCAAGAGTCTTTCTAAAACAATACAATAGTAAAAGACTATGTATCCCCACATTTAAAAGCATTGTTAAACAATTGAGATGAAATTTTAGCATGTTTATCACTTTATTTTAATTAATAATAAGAAGTAGAAATAAAATATCCATATATTCAAAATTAAATTTTCAATCCATGTTCTCACACATGGGAACACATATGTGTTCTATCAATGTCCTAATATTCAAGGGAGGTAAATCATTTATCCACCATGATAAACATTAGTGATTATCCTTTCTATACCATAAGTGTAATTATGTTCCAATATCAAATATACAAGGTTACATTATATGAAAATGAACACACTCCATTATCATTATAATAATACATTTTTTAAGGAAAATTTTTCATTAAGTTATTTTGTGAAAAAAATTACTTATGTTAATTCATGGTACAAAATAAAATTCATTATAAAAACTATATTTTTCTAACAAACAAAAAAATACAAGGTTCATATTACCTTGGAATAAAATATGGTCTATTACCATGAAATCAGAACAACTTCACCATAAAAAGAAACATATATTATTTTAAAATATAATCATTTTTTACTAGAATGAGTGGAAATAAATATAAATGAAAATAATACCACAATATATATTTTTTAAAATACATAAACAAACTAATTTATACTCCCAACTCCATTTCTAAAAAAACACAAACAATACATTAGTGATTCCTTGATCGGTAAAACAATTCGGGCATAGAATTCCTAATAAATAGATCCATTTATATTAAAAGTAACATATCAACAATAGAAAGAATAACTTGGATTGGATGAGGCTGATACCAAAAATACTTTTTTACCAACACACATCGGTATATTGAAATCAGTCTCTATACTAAATAAAATCACTAATATTTCCTAATGGAATTATGGGGGACAAATTCCTAGAGCATGGAAAAAACTAGGTCATTCTGGTGAGTATACTATAAAAAATAAAGGAATAATGGATGATTAAACTTCCACTAAATTATTTAGTGATTATTTATAATATCCCCCACTAATATGTAATCTACATCAATCATATGTCTATTTTATCCACATAGTGTTGACTTATAGGTTGTTTCTTGAAACATTTTTTGAGTGGATTTAATTTATGAAGAGGAGGTTTTCGTCTCATAAATTATTATTAGTTAGTGATGGTAAAAAAACTGTAAAAATTTGTATTTCTATTTTTATAGGATATTTAAACCATGGAAAATTTTTGACTATATCTTACATTCGTTTATTCCATTGATATATAGAATTTTATAAAAAATTAAATCTACAGAAACTGTAACCAATGAAAAAACAATAAATAAAAACACAAAAGAAAACCATTTTACATACCATAAAAAAATAAATAAAAAGATGAATAATAAATATAAACCATAATCTCATAATATTGGTTAGATAAATTCTCCTATATAAACATGGTATTAGATAAGATTAAAAATTAAAAAATATTAACTAGAAACTTCTATATGAAATAAGGCCACCACCCAAAACCATCACCAAAAGAAATTAAACCAAACATACAAATAAAATTGAACCAAAGATAAAATGTCTAAAGGACATAAACCATATATATGGGAAGAATAATAACATAAAATTAAGAAGAATAATAGTCTAGTATTGTGATATTGAATTAACATATAGTATATGTAATCATTGAAAACTCCATTTTTCATAATGAGATGGTACTAGATATTATCTGGTGGACCAAATTCCCGCATATTAATGATTTTTGTAGACAATAACATCTCGGATTACTCAAAAAATCATCACGTGATGTAATTCCACATAGTTAGAAAACAATATATAATAGAGTATCCTAGTCAGAGTAAGATAATTAATAGAATGTAAACCATCTCTCAATATCACACATAGATGATTATTATTCCAATGATAATAGAGGCCAATGGTGTGGAAGCATATACCACATATTAATCACACATCAATTACATGCCACAAAGAAAAGAAAAAAATTAATAACTCATCCTTCCACCATACACCATTCATATAAATTACCCAAATATTGTTTACATAACAGCAAACAATATTAAAAATTATCTCATAGGATCCCAAAAAATATATGAAACATGGTTATATTATCGAATTAACCATGTGTGTATCACATTTTGTAAAATAAAATTGTAAAATGGTTCAAAGAAGACATTGGTTTTAACCAAAAAACCATACATTTAAAACCATTCTAAAGAACCCCATTATTATCAAACTGTTATTTAGATTCATTATTAAAGTGTCCTTTTGAGTCCAACATATAATTAATGGGGATACAACCCTTTAAACCAACTAAATCAAATATATCATATATAGATATAAACAAAACCTCATTAAATAACATATAAACCCAAATAAGAAAATGTCATATATAAGAAACATCAGACCATTTGAATTAAACTATTAGACCCCATACATTGTGTGGAAGGAAAATGGTTTTGTTTATAAGGGAATCATCTAATAATGTTTTTTAATTATGCAATTTTTTATAGGGATAATGTTTGAGGAAAATAGCTATGTGATCAAATTGAGTAAATGGAAAAAACCTAAGAGTCTAGGAATGATGAGTATAAAGACAAATTCATTAGAGAACATAGAAAATAATCCATGTATTTAGATTTCATAGATGTAAAGGAAATAAATATATTCCTAATATAAAATAACAAACAAGTTTTCTCAATCACAATGTCAGTGTTAGTATATCATGAGTTTGGTTACACAAGAAAATCACTAAATACAAAATAATAAATAATCACTACCTGATTAAATAAGATGAGCGATGTCTCTATCTCCATTACAAATCCATACTATCAGAACCCGTATGAGAATTTCTATGAAAATAAAATAGTTTTTTATATTTAAATTTAATCATAAAACAACAATAGTTTTTTACAAAATTATTATGAGGATTGGTTATTTACCTACTCATTGAAACAATACATCAATTCAATATCACCAGTAACTCATATCGTTGACTAATAATGTAATTCAACCAATGATTTCTATAGAGTGAAGAGCTTTTTATCTATCGTCTTTATATGACCACCTATTGATATATTGTCCATATTTATTTCATAATTTTTTTGACCTTCAAAAAAAATCCATCAAAGAATTTCGATTTAACGGGCCACTAAAACAAGGAGTAGATTTTGCTAAAATCTCAAATAACCTATAAAAGACCCCAGATAGTTATGTTTGAAAACATATCCAACACATGGGACCAAGATACTCCTTCTGAAGGACTTTAACAACTAGATCATTATTTCAGACCGGAAAAGATAATGTGAAATTGGCATCCCATTGTTATTTTATTTTTACCTATTAGTAAACTATCATTCATGTATAAATAAATACATATTAAAAATTTTAAAACTAAAAATATATTATTACAATGAAAAATGGATTTATACCCTGAATTATTTATCATGATTATTCTCATAACTACCTTCATATTTGGTATAAACATCGAACCAAAGTTCCATTCAAGAGACATGGTGACCTAAATTTGTTTACATTAATAAGAAATGATTAATCATAAATTTAATATATGAAACACATAATTTTATCATTTAAATAATAAAACCAATGAAAATATTACCATTTTCAATCAGTTTCTTAAAAAACTAGTTTAACTAATAGTCTCATGGATGATTTGTTTAGCTAAGATTGGTGAATTTTCCTTGAATCGTCTTAAAATAATTTAAATAACATTTAATTGTAAATTAAGCAATTTCATATCATTTTCATTTTAATTAATTTATTTAGATTATTATTAATTAAATAAAATAATTTTCAATACCATGTGATACTCATGGTGAGTGATATCAAAAAATACCTTTTTCTTCTCCCTATGTACCCCTTTCTGTACCTTGTCATACTGATACTGCGAGGTCAGTGATGTATAATGAAATTAATTCCATAAATGCTATTTAAAATATTACTATTTATTAAAAAAATATTTCATTGTATTCTTTTTTGTGACAATATCATTAAATATAATTTGGAATATAGTAAATATTAAGAGATTCATTTTTAATATTATAGTATTTAATTGAAAATTTTCATTCAATCAACCCATAATTTACAATAATTACACTTTCTTTTGGAATCAAAGACATCAATATTCAAATATTGAGTTATTTTCCTTCAATCCAAAAATGTTATTTAAATTTTAATGAGATCCCTTACCAAATGGTTAGGAATATGGAAAAGTAATCCTACAACATCATCCCTGGGGAACCAATGACAATAAATTCTGAAAACTATTTTAATCCATTCAAATTCTAGTCATTTAAATTCTTCATATTTTTCTCAATATTAACATTTTTGCATCCTTTTTTAAAAAAATTGTGTTTCGTATAAACAGTGGAATAACATAATTAACATTAAAATAGTTACCTATAGCCATCACACTCCAAATCTCCCCATAAAGATACATGAGTGAAAGCATATTCAATCCCCATAAATTCATCACATGATGAACATTATTAATTAAAGTAAATGTGGTAAATGACAATGAGATAGTGAAGGAGGTTGTTCCAGATACTGATGAAAGGGAGAAAAAGGTGTTTCAGGTGCTTATTTGGGGTAGACAGAGGGTTTCCTATATGATGTATGGAGGGGGGTCTATGGATCATAATATGTTTGTTTGATCGGCAGAATTTCAACAAGGATTAATCTAGGGTCATTAAAATAGATTATTATTGGAATTCCTATCATTTAAATAGGAAAAATTAACACCAAAACATATATTTAGAAATATACATGTATAAAAAGAAATTAATAAAGGATAATAGATGAAAATATTAACAATGAAAATATACACTGATATAATATTGAATGACTTCACATTAAATCAAATATAACATTTACATTTTCAAAATTAAACCATTTAGTCTTAAAAATCAGTTTAAAAATAATAGATTAACCATATTACAATAAATAATAGCATATAATATAGGTTTTTCATATGTTAATCAATGACTATACATACAATCATTTTTTCCTTCAATCATGTCATATTATACATCCAACATTACATTATATACTTCCTATAACCTTGAAAGACTATTATTTTCAATTTTATGAGGTAAAAAAAGTTTGTCTATTACTTTTGATGGGATTCAATTTGATAAGTCCAATCCCCAACTATATAACCTATATATTTCATTAATCTTAGTATTATGTAAACAACTTCACTCTATACTTCATCCATGACATATTCTATAGAATATACTATTTTTTCAAAACAATTATAGATATACAGATCATGTAATTCATGGTCACTAATATACATAATGTGAGAGAATATGAAAGTTGTATATATCAATGAATCTCTACTAATATCCCTTGTTATATTGACACACATGTATTTGACTAAAACAATTTAAAATTGATCATGCTTGATTTCTTTTATATTATTTTTCAAATTTCAAAATAATACCATTTTTGAACAGTAAATATACCACTAATATTAGTTTTTGAAATGTATTTTTGATCATGAATAAAAAATATAAAAACATTCACATAATAATAATCAAAATGTTTTATCCTCTTTTAGAGGACCTTGAGCCAAATACATCAATTCTTCTAACTACACTGCCTGAGAATCAATATTCCAGATTAAAAAATGTAATATTCATTTTTAGGGCTAAAAAATATATTTTTATCTAATTATATATATTGATGGAAATATTTGTGGTCATTCATGATGTGTACCCAATTATAAAATATCTTTACTTATATATTTGTCTATATCATTCTCATTTTATCATTGAATTATCATTCATATATTTATTAATGTCATGAGATATTAAAGTAATGGATAATGAATTTCATGATTTAGTAGAACATATATACATGCCAGAAATAAGTTCACTTCATTCAGTGTAATATTTCAGATCGTCACAACTAATCGATTAATAAAATTAATTATTTTTTATTTTCCATGTAGTTGATATTGATTTGATGAGTTTTCAACATATACAACTAAATTAAATCTAGTGAATATATCATCCAATTATCTAGAAAAAATGGTAATAAAATACTCTTCCAAAAATTCATTAAAAATAAATCATTTAGGTTAGGGTTTACATTTCCCATTTGATTTCATATGTGAATGGTATATGTGTAATAAAAAAATATATATTTAAATAAGTTCCAAAAATTGTTTACATATGATGAAATTAATGAATAATGCACATCTCTATTGGTTAAATCTAGAAATAATGTATGGGATATACTAATTTACATTCCTCAACCAAATGCATAGTTAAATACATCATTAATGTAAAAAATTATAAAGGAAGGATCATATCCTTTCACAAAGAATCAATAAAAATATTTCCTGATGGTTGAAAATCTTAGCTAGTTATGGAGTTTCCTAAAAATTTATTTGAATAATTTATAATATTTTCATATAGAAATAGTAACCTTCTTATATAACAATGTATTCTATTCCAATGATACTAACTACAGTAAACAAATATTTGAATTACTAATTTTAGATCCATATAGCATTCAATCATTTAAGTGGAAACATATTGATATATTACGTGAATACCTAACATATTCATCTATATGTTTTAAAATTCAATTGAATGGATATTTTTTGAATTTTCTCATTAAAAAATTTATCATCAATAGTTTCCAAACACATCATTTCATAGATAACACATTATATTAATTGTTTTTAAGTTCATATGATCATGGTGATGGTCCTTCAATTTTATAATCTCATTACGCAATGATAAGATCATATTATTCAAATCATTTTTTTTTCAATATGGGTAACATCAATATTATGATGAAATAAATTTATTCCACATACAAGAGGTTTTAGGAATATAATTTTTTCTTCTATTGTTACATTCTGATTTCAATTGATGATGCACATTGAGAACATTTCATAATATCACTAAAATGATCAAGCTCCCAAAATTTTATTTCTTTATTTCCATGTTCTGGAAATATTTTTGAACTTTTCAAAAACATTGGAGGTGGCATTTGTTTAGTATAATGATTTTATTTTGCCTATTTCAAAATAAATCAATGAGATGAATATAGAAATATGTGATGAAAAATAAATCAAAATTTTAGACATTTGGGTTTTAATTTAGGTTAAAAAACTAAATAAATAGGAAATTCTAAAACCATGTAATTTTTCTAACTAGATATGTTCAAGAATATAAAGATTTTAGCAATGGTCAATATCATAGAATCATACATTTCGAATTTGTTCTAGAAGACGAATCATAGTCATCAACACTATTTCACCATAACTCATGTATCTCTTCAATTAAAAGAATCATGTATACATAAATATCATTTTGATGTATTTTTTTCTATGAATAATAATTAAAATAATAAAAGGTGATTATTTAATACGGATCCATAACAGTATATTTTAAGGCATTAAACATCCATAAAAATGCTATAACTAGTAATGCAAGTCCCAAATGGGTTGAATCTGTTGGAATCCAATCGTAAAAACACATTCCTAGGGTTATATGAGATATCTGGATGTAATTAATCCAATGTAATGGATGATTTTGACTCTATTTGATGTGGAATTAATTCATCATTTTTATTATCTATAGGATTCTACATCGAGTGGTTTGCAGCTATCGATGACATGAATAATCTTGGAATCGATGTTTTAAGAGGAATAACTTAAAAAATGATTATATATTTTTATTTTTATTATTTTCATATAATATTTTTTTATTCATAATTATAACATCACCAATTAACTTCAATTTATAAATATATTTTTTTTCAATCATGTCTTTTTGAATCCTCTTACCTATAAAGCATACAATCATTGGTACACTGATGTATTTTTTAACAATTCAGAACAATATTGATAATTAGTTTTCATATATTAAAAACACTCAAGGATATTGGATTCAGGATACACTTCATGAAACTATTAGATTATCATAAACATCACCTTATTTTCAATTTTTTATAGGTATTTAACATGATAAAACATCATAAGAAAATAATGTTTTTAATATTTCAAACATCCACCACAAAACTATTTATTTACATTTTATACTACATCATGAAACACAGTTTTCTTGTTGGGAAGTTCCCTCTTATATTTCTCTCTATATACTCATGCAAGGTATTCAATGATATGTTACAATATTGATCTAGTTTTCTATAGTCCTAAAACATCGTTTTTCATGTAAATATTTGTAAAATCCTAAATTGGTTGTTATGAAATACTGTTTACATTCATGTTGTTTTATTTCATTGTTGGAAGAATTTTTATATATTTTTGAAAAACACATTCCATAGTCGATAAAGTTGAGAGCACATTCTGTGGACTATCATCGGTGCTCAAACATTCTGTAATGATTGATTTTCTATAAATATTCCATCAAAAACATCAAATAAGGAATTTATTCAATATGAAGTTTTTATAAAAATCATATCTCTTTAAACATAAATCTATGATACTAATTTTATCCACACACCACAATGTGCCCACACTTTATTAAATATAATTTAAACATAATTAAAAAAATTATCTTATTTAAAAAACAGTATGTAATTTGTTAACAAGTCTACAATAATAAAACATAAATAGGTTTTTTACTTTCAGTATAATATTGAATAACATTTTCTCATTTTATTTTATCTCAAATGTATATAATGAATCACATTGTGATGGAATATAAGATGTAACATTTCTCAATTACTCTATTATAAATTAAATAATTAAGGAGTAGCCTCCACATTAATACCAAAAAAAATTTATGGGAACCATAAATCAATACATCAAAATAATATAAAATAATCAAAAAATCACAATAAAACATGCTATATCAAAAAACAATATAAAAAAACATGAAACACAAAAGTAGTTCTATTTTGAAAATTAATATCATATAAACAAACATTTTAAATCCAAAACACCCCTTAAAATATTTATGATATTAATTAAGGTAAATTTGGATGTTTACAATAGAAATGGTAAACAAAATGGATTAAATTATATATTTAACAAACTTCTAAATTAAAGAAATCATTAAAACAGAAGTAGATATCAACTGAAAATTCATTTCCAATTTAAAAAACTATTAATTAAATTTATTATAATCATATGTTTTCTATACGAGGAATTATAAATAAAATCATGTTAGGTTGTAGAATTCAATTACCTAAAACATGTAATCCTACCAAAAAATCCTTTCCCATGAAAATACTTCTGAAATATCACCCCAAACATACAATGGTACCCTAGAAAATTAATTGGAATCTAAAAAAATATAATTAATTTTAATTTGATCCAAAATGGAATAACAATTGAATACCCACCCATAAACCAGTAAAAATCCATTGTCTTCATTAAAGATCACTAAAACGTTACTCAAGTCACTCATGATGACCCTAAGAGAAAAAAATAAAAAAATCACCATAATTTATTTTGGCTAGATCATGGCATGAAATCGGTGAATGTGAAGAATAAAAAGAAAGAATAAATGTATTTAGTCTTAACATGAATATTTGGATGGGATTATAAAGAAATAATAAAGGGAATAGGAGCTGGTGAAGGGAGTTAGGGGGTGGAAAACAGAGGAAGGGGATATAGTAATGGAATAGGATAAGGGGATAGTTAGGGGGTATTATAGAAGACTGGTGGGACATAGTGGAGAAATTATATTTCATTAATAAATAAAATGATTTAGCAAAGCTTTATGATATACTGCCACTAAATATTTTTTATTTTTTTAGTATAAGTTTCTGAAACCACCACTAAAAAAACATGGATATTCCCCAATATTATTGGTGTGGTATTCAGGTTATAATCAATTTTGGGATTTAATTTATGATGTCTCGTGATAAGGTCGCATGTTTTTCCAAACTATGTACTAGCCATGCATGCACCATTATCTCAAAACATATTGGGTACACAATTTTGTTGTATGGTTAGAAAAACTATGGGCCAAACATGTGAAATATCTTTGTCTGATATCATAACGTGTCTAGGGAAATCCTTATATGTTACCATAACATTGTTCCAATCAAGTTCCACCTCCTAGAAACTATCAAAATTTTCCATAGTTACATTGGGAATCCACGCCATTTCCCATGACTACGTTCCAAACCAATACCCTATGAAAACCTTCAAAAAATCACTAAAACATCCTTGAAACCTCCAAATAGTAATCCCAGTCAAACAAAAAAAATAAAATTTGAATAAATAGAATCATATTCCATGAACCATCGGTGTTACTTATTAATTGAAGGTAAGTTTTCTAGAATATGAAATAATATCGTTGGATTCACATATATTTCCAGTATTAATATAATTTTATGATTATTGATGGAATTATGAATTATTTATTATATTTTATTTTAATTTTTTGAAAAATATCTGAAACCCATTTTCATTCCATTGGTTTTTTATTCTTTAAAAAGTTAATTTTTTTCAATTGAAAATTTTATAAATCCAATTTTTCCATGTCTTAATTAGGAATTGATATGTGGATGACATAAAATTTAAACTATTATAAATAGATAATGAAGGGTGGGGTCCTATATTATCCCCTAATGTATTGTTAAGGATTTATATCGTTTGAGATTATTATTTTTGTATGTACTATGATAAGTTCAAAAAAAGGGAATACATTCATGGATATTTTCACAATATAAAGGGTAGAAATATGTGGATTCATAACCAATGTGTTCTAATTATTATGTATATTACATAGTCTATGATTAATTGTATAAATATAATGTGATTTCAGAGACCATGTTTATCGATACATAATTTCAGAATCCCATGATTCATTTCTTTTGTAATTAAATATTTCATTACATGAATCAAATTTTACCATATAGACATTATTGTGTAATATTTTCTAATGTATCTTAATTATAAAAATTTTCTCTTCATAATATGACTTATGATATTCTATTTTTTTTCTCTTTTCTTTACGCATTCATGGAATCTGTTCTCACTACATTTTTATGTTTCTAATTCCCAAAGTTCTAATGATAAGAAATATATGAAATACCAAAAATAATATCATATGTGGATAATTATTCTGATATTTTTTATAATAATAAATGGATTTGTAATATTCTTATATAGTGTGAAAATTTATTCCATTAGTTGAAAAAATAAATTAGTTCTTTTAGTAATAGTATTTTTCTAATTCAGTATAACTTTAAACCTATAATTTTGTCGGAACATACATTAATTCAATATATTCTATAAGTCAATTAATTTATATGGCCTTAAACATCAAATGATATAGTAGGTATTAGGGCTGGGATTAGATATATTTAGAGTCTAGGATGTTATTTGAGGATAATATAAGTGTTGAAAAGTTAGGGTTGATCCTAAATTAAAAGGAAGAGATAACCAATTCTATTAGATCAAATAATATGAAAATTTTTAGGTATTAGGATAATAATACTTTATTTTTTCTAAGGGAAAATTCTGAGAATGTGATAACATGACAATATTTTGTTGAAGTATATTTTGAGTTATTCTCCTTAAAATTATATCACTGTTTGTATATTCTAATTTTTATCTGTCTGTAAAATAGATGCACCAAGGGTTAATTGCCCTGAAATAGACTATCAAATTATGAACTAAATCTTTACTCTAATGTTTGATGATTAAGCCTAAGGCTATACACCATGATAGACACTGCAATGAAATAGGTATTAGATCTATCCATCAATTTAAAATATATTAGAAAGGATCAATTTCCTATTTATATTATAGGATTAGGTTAATATATTAGGAAGAACAGAAAATAAATTATCCTTAGTATACTAATATTATAATAGAATGAACCTTTTATCAAAAAATATAATAAGATGAAATGATTTTTTTAGTGGAAAAAATACCATTATTTTGTAATGAAATTTAATTTTTCTATTTTTATTTTTATAAATTTATTAGGAATATTCACAGACCAGACACTAAGGCATTGTGTGATTACGAGACCTAGTGTGACCGAAACAAAATGTTGAAAATTTGTCGGTTCTTAATAAAACACATCAAAAAAATTTCATTAAAATGAAATAAATTAAAAGTGGGTGTCTTGATCTAAAATATGAGGGAACCATTGCATTCACAACTGCAAGTATACCCTAGGTGAGGCATAAAATTAGACAATGTGGTTGAACTGCAGAAATTAGTTTTTGGAAGTATTATTAATAAAATAAAAAATTAAATTATTTTACATCGACGTAGTGGAACAATTTTTTATATCTTAGTTTTTCAAGAATTCACTGTTTTCATAATAACCTAAGAATTTTCCTAAGACTAAGAAATTAATTTTATCCCAATGGTGATGATGAATTAGATATTAGTACATGGATCGATGATCGACAGATCATTGAACAATGGTGACACAACTTCTACATTCATCAAAACTGATCCAAACTCCACGTAGCGTATGGTTTCTTTGTTATTTGTTCTTCGTTCCTAAATTTAATGATTAACACGGACCATCCCATGAATTGGTTGAATCATGGTTCGATCTATTGTGGGATAAGATTTATCTTGCAGGAATTAAATGGGGGTTAGATATTGGCAATTTCTTCAATACTCATGGTCCCTCTAATAAGGACAAATTGAGTCTGGAACAAACAAATTTCAAGAACCTTCCATAAAGTTCTATTTTTTATTATTATTTCCCCCCTTGTTCTTCACATTCATTATGTTATTTGAGATTGTATTGGAGAATTATTATTGCACCATCATTTTGTGGAAAAATAATACGAGATTGAAGATCTGACACAACCAAGACACAGTAATGGTGCGATGGTGTAGGTGTGGTGCATTCAGTCTAGGAGGACCATGAGGTCAGGAAAGCAGGCTGCCAGTGAGGTCGGTACATGCATAGAACGTGGGAGAGGTTGCCGGTGGGGCAGCTGATGTAGTTGGAGCATGGGATTTGGGGTCTTTGTCGAAGTGAGTGTGGCCAGTGAGCACATCCTGCTATATGGGGGTGCAACGTGGACTAGGGGACGTGGCTTGGTGTCGCGTTGGAGGATCCCACAATGGCAAGGATGAAAGGCATAAGCTATGAAATGATGAACCCATGTAATGCGACATGACACCACATCATCATAGGGGGAATATAGTCTGTGCAGATCGCATGCATTGTAGTGAACCGACCAACATCGCAGGTCGAATAGTAGAGTCCGGATGATCCAGGTGCCTAGTGGCATAGCAGGTTGGTCTTGTTCGGGCTGGGCAAGACCATTCCAAGATGAGATTACCAGACCCGGTATGGCCTTTCAACAGATGTGGTCGGGTTCTGTGGGTTGATTCGGACCCAGATCGGACCTAGGTAATCCCAATTTATATTACCAGTCGTAACATTCAAAACTCATGTCCTTTTGAAATGTCATTTGTGGTATTGTGACCCTTGCGATGAGATGATTATTTTGGGGTACTCCATTGAGTACTTTTCAATGTTATAATATATAATATTGTCTTATGGATTATGTTTTCCTTGAACAACTAAAATTCAAGTGGAATCCTATTGGAGGCTTTGACTGTGATAATATTTGAGATTCAGACTATGTTACTTTGTAGATGCATGACTTACTGAGACTCCATGTTATTTCAATACTCCTTGTCTTACCGATACTCAGTGTCTTACGGAGAAACTATGTCTTAATAAGACTCCATGTCTTAAAAAGAATCTATGTCTTACTAATACCATTTTTCATACAGAGACTCAGTGTCTTATCGATATTGGGTATTCTATGGACTACATATTATCATCATATATTCTTTTCACTAAACTAATACATGTTTGATATGAATGTGTTTTTCTAAATGGTACACATTTTGTATTTTGTTTTTGGTACAATCTGTGTATTTCTAGGTGGAATACATCATGTATTTCATTGTGGCATTCTTATCATATTTATTTGTGGTGTACTTTGTGTATTTTTTATTGGTATTCCTTTTGGGTTTCAGGGTTTCCTAATAAGTATTGTTTTACTCCAAACTATAAGGGATTTTTTCACACATGTTTAGTCTTGTGCATAAGATCGATGCATTGAAAAAGTTCTATGTATACAAGGAAAATATGGCTCATAGAGTTATTGGATAGGCGAGGTGTTCTCCTACGACTTCGGACTGCTGTCTAACACCTACCATTCAAGTAGGTTTTTCTGCAAATGAGTTTCTAGAACTTGTTTATTCAAATTGATAGACTCTTTTTTGGGTGGATTGAATTTCTGCCCTATTTTCCTTCCAATTTCCTACTTCCATACTCTGTGTTTAGTATCTTAGTGTATTCATGCATTGTTTACCTAGTGTTTTTATATTTAAGAATTTTTTGATTGGTGATGTGTGAGTTTGTACAGGAACATAGGAAAATGCCTCACATTGTGGGATATTCCCACATAGTGCTAGTAGCAAGCCCCTTTCTGATCACATGCAGGATTGGGGTAGTAACATTTTGGGCCCCTCTGGGATTGGTCGTGATTGTATAGAGCTTTCAAATGTTTGATTATATACTATAATTCTATTGGATATTACAATAAAAAATTTGGTTTCAGTATTTGGTTCCAATATGATCATTATATAGAATATGGTTATTTATGTTGAAAATACTATGTATTACAACTAAATATGGGGAAAAAATATAGGGATGAGAATCTTAGTATATTTTTATTGTGATATAATATGAGCTTTTATAGTCTTGGCTAAGGTTTTATTGTTTATATATTAAGATAAATTTTATATTGGTAATCTCATCTATTTTCAATGGTGATTAATATTTATCAAATAAATTTGGTTGTATTATAATATTTATGAGGGTTATATAAAGAAAATAATTATTTTTCATTAGGGGATCTACATTAATTGTATAGATATAAATATTAAGTTGTATCAATACTATTTAATGATTTTTTATGTAATGGTTATATTTTTTAAGATAACTATTAGTGAAAACATGATTGAGGCATGAATAACTCTTAGGTTTAATACATTATTGATATTTAGGTAATAAAGGTTTGTTGATTTTTGGAAAAGTGATTTATATTGTATTGATAACCATGGAATTTATTATTAATTTAATAAAAAAATAATCCATGTAATTTTTGGAAATTTTTATCTCATTATTGGGAATATGATATATAATGACTAGTTTTTTACATTATGAATAATAGATTATTACATTATTGGGTTAAAAATAGAGTTAATTTAAGAGAAACATATAATATAGTGGTGGTTTAATGTTTTATATATTAAAATGGTTTTTAGATAGTTATGTAATGATTATTATATCATTAGTTTATATACATATATGGGTTTATCATAGTATGAAAACTAATGTTTTTTGTGGAAAGAGAAGTACCTTGATATAGCCTAAGAGAGTATGTTTTTTTTTGTATTTGAGTTTATATCAAGAATGATAAATATTTTAAGAATACCATCACCTAATATCCACAATGGTTAATAATTTAAAAATGTATGGAAAAATCTATTTAAGGGGATAAACTATAATGACCATTGATATTGAAATATATTTTTATAAATTTATTCTATGTTCGATATATATCTCTAATTATAATGTTGAACAAAAAAACCAAAAAATAATTGTGTAACCATTATAATAAGACAATTGTGATGAAAAGAAACAATATAGGTAACCTTTTTTGAAATATATGTATAAAAAATATTTTAATTAGTAATGCATTAATGAAATTCAATTATTGTAGCAAGAAAATAATATGATTATGTTATCCTTAGAATTTATTTCTTACTAAAATTATAACTTTATGAATGTTATTTTATGAAGCCAACTATATGAATGATAAGGTATATAATTTATATGAATAAAATATATAATTTTATAGCAATTTACTTGAAATAAGAATAATAATGACTAAGACATTAAAAAGTTATTTACATTTAAAAACAATGTTCCATTATCTATATGATTTTATTTTAATTTTCAATTAAAAAATAAATAACATAAAGTCGATAAATAATATTATTTTTTTGATTTCCAATGTTCATATTTTTTATTTTTTATTTCTCTATATTAATTTATTTTTTGGGGAATAATTAAAAAAATACTAATCTTGAATATAAAACAATATTTATTAAATAATAATGATAAAAATGAATATGAAAACATTTATTTATAACAATATTAGTTTATAAACTAAATTTAATCATTCAAAAATACTATTTTGTATTAATAAATCCCATATTTATCCTTTTGCTAAATTGATTTTTAGTTCACGAAAAAATTTATATTTATGTGATCGTGTTAGAAATTAATATTTATCACATTGAGGAAACTAATCGAACAAAGTAAATTTCACATTTGATATTAAAATTCTCATATTTTGTAATAAGTTCAATTTTATTTGAAGCATCAAATAAATATTAAAATAATTAATGATGATCACCATGATAGTGGTACAACTTTTGTTTTACCAATATTTGTTTTATTAACATGGTGTAATTTTTATGTATTCAAATAAATTAGTGACCTCAAAAAATGAGTATAATATAATTCAAAAACATATAATTAAATACATTAAAACTAATTGAATTAGAAATCAATAATAAATAATATCAAGAACTCATAATCATATAATCACTAATGATCTACTGATTGTTTTTACATATAACTTTTTTTAATTTAAAACTCATATACCACTTGTTTTAAATTTTAATTAAATTATTTAAATAATAAATATCTATTAAAATTATAAAATGTTTTTAATAATTTTTTTCTTATATTATTAATTATAATATAAATTATATTTTTGATAACTATTTTCCATGGCAAATAAAAATGTAGTGAAATATAAATATCTAGTTTAAAAAAAATTAACATGTTTATGCTATCATTTCAATTTAAAGAGTATTCACATTATAGAGACCCTAAGCTTGACGTACATGGACATTACATTACTTTTTCGGAATACTTAGTACATAACAAAAACACACACACAAGGACCGTAATAGTTTAGTGTCTTTGGAAACTTAGAATATAATCTTCTAATCGTGGTGAAAGATCTTCAACATCTCCCATAAAGAACTTCCTATTTTTTAATTAAAAAATTTCTTTATATCCTGGGAAAAAAACATAAAAGGGTGAGCTCAAATTCTCAGTAAGGGTAAACAAAAGAAATATCATTCACATCATATTCATAAGAACATAATATTTTGGAAATCTTAAACTGCAAAAGAGATCATAATTTCATAACATGGGATAAATCATAGTAGTGAAATGAAATCCCAATAATCATAACTTGAAAGATGAAACTTTGTGGCATACACAAATAATCATAAAGAAACATTTCTTATTAGTCAAGACTCATTGCCAAGACTATCTTAGTGGAAAAAGTTCATTTCTGAACCGAGTAACCCTCGTTTCAGTCCTGCTTCACTGAACCGGTATAACCTACCATTCCATCCATGTCTATCTCATGAGATATAAATTCTTTACCTAATGCATTGGAGGGAGATATAGGTCCCACCCATATCATAATGATACCATTATTATTTGTGCCACAAAATCATAAACCATACATCATAGCATAACCCATGTAATAAAAATGGGATTCTTAAACAACATGACATCATAAAAAAATTCATATATGATAAAGGAATTCATAAAAATAATTCCATCACAACATAACCAAATAAATGTAATAATATGGATGAAAACAGAACCATATATTATCTTAGATGGAAAATAATTTTGATAAAACACTTGAACTCCATTCTTGAGGAAAATATCCTTTCTACTTCAAAAACATTTTTCCTTTCTTAACATGTCATACAATTTTAAACTAAAATAAGTTGAAGAAAAATAAACTTGAAAACATGTAAAGGAAGCTTCTTGGAAATAATGTTTTAAAAATCCATTCATGTCGTATAAGTTAAAAAAACATTCTTCTCGTACTTTTGTCAGAAAAGTCAAAAATAACCTTATATGGTAACCAAAGGAAAGATTCCATTCATACAATGTGGTAAAAAGTAAATAAAGGGTAAAAATGACTTTAAACATTCATGGAATAATGGTAAAGATTTTATAAAAATATTTTTAGAAAACATGGTCATGGATGATAAACGTAACCCCAGTAAATACTTACGCATATGCAATCTTGGATTAAAATGAGATTGAAAATTTATCCCTTACATTATGTCTGATATGCTTTGTATGTATCTGAACCTCCTGTATAATGATTTAAATAATGTCATTAACTTATTAAAGAATAATATTCATTGTTATTATATCATTTGTGGTTCACTTATGACTTTATATTACCCGTTCTTTTGTAAATTCCATGTTAAAGAAGCGTTTTGGGTAAAATTGTTTCATTTATCGTAGGTGTTTGGACTTGTTGTTATTGACATTATTATTACTTATATCATGATTTACTTACGTACAGAATATAAAATATGATTTATATATCATATATATTCAGTATATATATATATATAATATAGATAAATGAAATGAAACACACCGTTCATGGAGACGGTAGTCCGTACGTACGCATGAACGCTGTTTTCCTTTCCTTATTGTCTTGAATGGAAGTAAGTAGATGAAATATATATATACATAAATCAATTAGATTTACCATTTCATATATTTCATTATTATTCATTATATATATACTTTATAATCATTCTGTAATGGTTAACATGGATAATGAATCTCATCGCGTCGTGGAGACGGTAGTCCGAACGTACGCACGAGCGATGATATCGTTCCCATGGTTGTGGAATTGTGTTGAAGTGTATGTATACTATTTCAGTATCAATATCACTTTTATAATAATCATATATAGTTACTCATTACACCATTATACACATCCAATTAAGGTGGTGGCGGAAAATAGATTACACCACGGCGTGGAGACGGTATTCCGTACGTACGCACGCGCGGTGATTTCCTTTTTCCGTAGGATGGATAGTAGGTCAATTAGAGTTGTTTCATATATATCATAACATATCATTATATAATAAATACTGATGTTATTACGTTATCATGAAACAACTAAAGAAGAAGAAGTTGACGAAGAAAGAAATTGAAAAAGATCGGTAATGGATATTACCTCTTTTTGACGTGCCTTCACTTCACCTCCTCTTAAAGAACTAAGGATGGTCTTTGAAGAAGACCAGGACCACTAGGATGATAATAGGGAAGTGGAGAAGATATTTTGGTAGGGGTTGGCCGAGCTTGAATGCTCAAATTGGTGTGAGGAGGAGAGGGATGAGGTGCCCTTTTATAAGGGAGGAGAGGGGCACCTTAGGAAAATCTCAAAATACTATTTTATATTAAGGTAAAATTCGGTTTATAATGGTTAAAAAGGGTCCTATTTAGAAGATAAAGTGGGTATGGGTCGAAATACTCTCATACAATAGAATTTAGACAAGTTTAGGTTATTATTTTAACCTTATCAATTAGATTTAACTCTATGTTAAATAATTTAACTTTTACCGTGTCTTTTTGTTTTTTTACACTATATGGTTAATAAACTTACCATAACAAGACAAAATAACCCCAATTTGTTTATTATTAATATATATTTTCTTATCTAAGTCATTTGGCCGAACCTTAGATTTTTAGGAATTAAATAACAATTAATAATTTAATATTTGTTTTTAAAACTAATTTATGTCAATTTTGACACTATTTAGTACATGATTTTTATGAAATTCATAACAGAATGATAAGTTCAAACCAAGTTACTTATATCAACAATATCATGTCATATTAATCTGGAAAATTAATTTAAGTCATAAAAAGTCTCAAATTACATTTATTTGGGCATTTATAACATCGATTATGTCAATATTTCATTAATAAGACAATTAATGCATCATCTTTGTGTCATAATAAATGATAATTATTTAATCCCTAAAAATTATAAACAAATTCCTATGATGTAGATAATTGTATTAGATTTATGTAGACTATTCAGGTTCGAAGTTTCATGATGTTTATCACTAAATTAAAATAATTATACTTATAAGATTTAAGAAAGTCACATGTTGTCACATTCTTTGGTTTTAATAATAATTAAATTATTTTCAAGGACAAAAGTCCATAAAATGAATCTAATCCGACCCTTAGGTTATATGGGTCTACTTTTAGCCATCCAATAGTATTTTTCCAAGTGTTAGGGTAATTTTATAATCTTATATTTACCCTTAATTACCTGATTTACCTTTAACTACAGTAAATAAAATTTACCACAGTTACTATTCACAATGCCCAAAAATAAAAAGTAGCTTATTAACATAATTTGGACCCACTAATTCCAAATATGGAATCCATTTTTCCAAATTCAATACAAAAAAGATGCAGAAATTAAATTAAAATTAATCTCATTGTCCAAAGAAAACGGGTTTTTCTTTAGAACATTGTAAAAGATTGAATTGATTTAACCTACGAATTCAAGGTAAAATCAATTCTAATGACATACATTATATTAAATGGTAAAAATATATACTATTTATACTTTAAAACCATTCAATATTATAATTTAACCATATAATATATTATGTTTAAAAAAGTTGTTTTTAATTCAAATAGAGCGTGTTTTTACTATTCATTAAAATATGAAAGTTATCAGAAAAATATCAAAACTTTTTCTAATGTAAATTTTTATATCCTGATTCAAAAGAATAATTTTATTTTGTCAAATTGAACTTATAAACATGTCAAAAATTAGATTTAATGTGTGTGCACCATCAAAAGGCGGTAAAACTGCATACTTATTTTACCCGAAAAATTTATTTTGTTCTTATACCATGTTCTAGAAATGTGTAAGATGAATAATAATGTTATAAAATTAAAATTTTAGTTAACACTATTCATAATGGATAGTTTATAACAATATTATAATAATATATCGTTGTTTAGTAAAACCCGATATTGCGTACAACACACGCTATCGAGGAAGGTCGCGATTGCGTGTAATGCAAGCCAAGTCAGGGTTGCGTGCTGTGAAATAATCCTTCATTGTTTCATATATCATAATCCAACCATATTTCATTTATACATTGAATATATATATATATATACTCAATGTTGCGTAGAATAACTATTATCAAAATTTTGTATAACACAATCCAAGAATAGTGTTGCGTATACTGCAAACTAATACGATGTTGCGTATAGTGCAAGGTAATCTTGGTGTAGCATACAACACAAGACATTAATGAAATTAAAATAATATTTTTCATAAAATATCGGGGTGTTACATTCTACCCCCCTTAAAATGAATTTCTCCCTCGAAATTCGTCGGGGTTATAAATGGTTTACTATTCGAAAGTTTCTTTAATATAAACCCACATCGTAAAAAGGAATACCAAAACCAATATTTAAAAAAAAGTGTGAAATGTAACGGTTACCCAAATTAATTCATCACTGTGTTTCCTCGTAGGAGAACATAGGTGAAAATATGGATATGGAAGAAAAATCTAACCATCAAGTTCTGATGGAGTGGTAGAGAACATGGCTATGAAATAGCCAATAATCATAAAGCAATAGATTTGCGATGATCTAAGGTACCATATGATTAATCAGATATAAGGGCACTAGGACAACATTTTTGGTTTTAAAGATCATTTCCCTAAAGTTGGTGAATTAAAAGAAATAATTACATGATTTTGGTGCAATTTCACTGTTGTTCATGCTTTGAACAATTTCTACTTCATCTCTTAAAAAAATTAATTTGAATTTGTTATTCATGAAGTGTTAATAGATCATGTGATAAAATGATGGGTCATTCCATCTGTTTCAAACAAAAGGTTAGCAAAAATTATCAAATATACATAAGTACATCTATGGTGAGGTTAATCATATACGATTCCAAAAATGAACTTATACTTCATATATCATACCGCGTAAAAGAATAAAACTAGTTTATACTAACCAGGGTCTTCTTGTAGGCCAGTGGTAGGTGATAATGGCCAGTCGCACTTTGGTTGTGGGTTCGATTCCCACAGCCTTGTCCGACGCGATGGGCTGTCGCCTGTCCTGCAGGTTGTCCTTTTTCTAAAGCTATATTACTATAACATCCCATCAATAATATCGAAAAAAGTTTTATCCTAACTTATGTCCAACATAATCCATTCCAATCTTTTGGATTATCTAAAATACTTCGATCCAAGCTCATAGTATAAAGAAAACAATTACTTGAAATGTCGTCAACCAAGCATGTGAATACCATCATTTATCCCTCATATATCTTGTTGGTCACATTCCAATCATGTGAATACCTTAATGATGTATTCTCTTGAAAAATGAATACCCATTGAACCTTAGTGAAAACATAAATGCAGTCAAAAGTTAACTCTTTCCAAATACCAAAATCCTAAAATTCTATATACTCAAACCATGATATAACCTTCTCCTTATATCAGTCATGAGCTCATGAATACTATCAAACATTTAATTTTCTCTGTATCCCTTCATTATGCGCATATCATCTACATTCCAAAAATATCTGAATAACCTTTCATGGATACTGTTACCATTAATCATACACTTTTAAAACATTAGGAAAGACAACAGTATAACAATCCTTAGATGTCTCTTTATTCTATAGTACCATGAGATTACTTATACAACATTACACATGATAAACATGTAATCATTCCACTACATTCTTAAACCATTGACTGAGATTCAACAATTCTTTCATCTCACATATCATTTTTAGTCTCTTCATCATCATCCACATAAATACTACCCATACGACCATACTAATTCTATTCATGATACTTTCCCTTAGGTCATTGGTTTGCATAATGCCTGTACATTCCACATTTAAAACATTTAACCATTGTTGATGTCATAGAAATACCATTATCCTCATCCCTGGTGTTAACTGAACCTTTTTTTCTTTCACTTACTAGCTTTGTGTCCTTCTTTTTGACACCCAAAGCATCTTCCAGTTCCCTTGAAACATTCTCCTTGATGCCTCTTCCCACATGATTTACATAGGGGAAATTGAACATTCTTTCTTCTATGATCATCATGAAACTCCATCTTTCTCTTATTGGCCGAGTCAGGAAACTTACCAAATTTTACTTTATTGATCATATTATGAGATTGCTGATTCGGCATAATAATGATGTTTGGACATCCAAATCCCATTTCATTTGGTTTCTCATGAAGAATATCATTCCATTGTCCATCATATCCTCCATTATCGTGAATCATCTTGTTTCCAGCCATTTTCTATAACCCAGAAAGAATAGTGTGAGAGGCCAAAATCATAATAAAGGGGGAGTAACATCAATATCTAACATCATTGTTTTAATCTAATATCGTTACCATAGTTCTAGGACTATATCCTATACGTATACTTATCCTTAGGGGCATCCCTAGACATACCTTACAAATATCTCTAGGGATCTTAGTAACGTTTTCGCATCCTAGTTTCCAAAGGTTGACTAAAATTTTCTTCTGATACCAACTGTAGAGACCCAAAGCTTGACATACATGGATATTACATTACTTTTTCGGAATACTTAGTACATAACAAAAACACACACATAAGGACCGTAATAGTTTAGTGTCTTTGGAAACTCGGAATATAATCTTCTAATCATGGTGAAAGATCTTCAACATATCCCATAAAGATCTTCCTTTTTTTTAATTAAAACCTTTCTTTATATCCTGTGAAAGAAACATAAAAGGGTGAGCTCAAATGCTCAGTAAGGGTAATCAAAAGAAATATCATTCACATCATATTCATAAGAACATAACATTTTGGAAATCTTAACCTGCAAAAGAGAGCATAATTTCATAACATGGGATAAATCATAGTAGTTAAATGAAATCCCAATAATCATAACATAAAACATGAAACTTTGTGGAATACACACATAATCATAGAGAATCATTTCTTATTAGTCAAGACTCATTGCCAAGACTATCTTAGTGGACAAACTCAATTTCTGAACCGAGTTACCCTCGTTTCAGTCCTGCTTCACTGAACCGGTATAACCTACCGTTCCAGCCATGTCTATCTCATGAGATATAAAATCTTTACCCGATGCATTGGAGATAGATATAGGTCCCACCCATCTCATAATGATACCATTCTTATGTGTTCCAAAAAATCATCAACCATACATCATAGCATAACCCATGTAATAAAAATGGGATTCTTAAACAACATGACATCATAAAACAATTCATATAAGATAAAGGAATTCATAAAAATAATTCCATCATAACATAATGAAATGAATGTAATAATAGTGATGAAAACAGAACCATATATTATCTTAGATGGAAAATAATTTTGATAAAACACTTGAACTCCATTCTTGAGGAAAATATCCTTTCTACTTCAAAAACATTTTTCCTTTCTTAACATGTCATACAATTTTAAACTAAAAGAAGTTGATTAAAAATAAACTTGAAAACTTGTAAAGGAAGCTTATTGGAAATAATGTTTTATAAATCCATTCATGTCGTAGAAGTTAAAAAAACACTCTTCTCATATTTTTGTCGGAAAAGTCAAAAAGCACCTTATATGGTAACCAAAGGAAAGATTCCATTCATACAATGTGGTAAAAAGTTAATAAAGGGTAAAAATGACATTAAACATTAATGGAAGAATGTTAAACATTTTAGAAAAACATTTTTAGAAAACATGGTCATGGATGATAAACGTAACCCCAGTAAATTCTTATGTATAAGCAATCTTGGATAAAAATGAGATTGAAAATTTATCCCTTACCTTATGTCTGATATGCTTTGTACGTATCTGAACCTCCTGTATAATGATTTAAATAATGTCATTAACTTATTACAGAATCATATTCATTGTTATGATATTATATATGGTTCACTTATGACTTTATATTACCTGTTCTTTTGTAAATTCCATGTTAAAGAAGCGTTTTGGGTAAAATCGTTTCATTTATCGTAGGTGTTTGGACTTGTTGTTCGTGACATTATTATTACTTATATCATGATTTACTTACTTCCAGAATATAAAATATTATTTATATATCATATATATTCAGTATATATATATATAATAGATAGATAAATGAAATGAAACACACCGTTCATGGAGACGGTAGTCTGTACATACGCATGAACGCTGTTTTCCTTTCCTTATTGTCTTGAATGGAAGTAAGTAGATGAAATATATATACATAAATCCATTAGATTTACAATTTCATATATTTCATTATTATTCATTATATATATAATTTATAATCATTCTGGAATGGTTAACATGGATAATGAATCTCATCGCGTCGTGGAGACGGTAGTCTGTATGTACGCACGAGAGATGAATCGTTCCCATGGTCATGGAATTGTGTTGAAGTGTATGTATACTATTTCAGTATCAATATCACTCTATAATAATTATATATAGTTACTCATTACACCATTATACCCATCCAATTAAGGTGGTGGCGGAAAATATATTACACCACGACGTGGAGACGGTATTCTGTACGTACGCACGCGCAGTGATTTCCTTTTTCCGTAGGATGGATAGAAGGTTATTTAGAGTTGTTTCATATTTATAATAACATATCAGTATATAATAAATACTGATGTTATTACTTTAACATTAAACAACTAAAGAAGAAGAAGTTTAAGAAGAAAGAAATTGAAAAAGATCGGTAATGGATATTACCTCTTTTTGACGCGCCTTCACTTAACCTCCACTTAAAGAACTAAGGATGGTATTTGAAGAAGACCAGGAACTCTAGGATGATACTAGGGAGGTGGAGAAGAGATTTGGGTAGGGTTTGGCCGAGCATGAATGCTCAAATTGGTGTGAGGAGGAGAGGGAGGAGGTGCTCTTTTATTAGGGAGGAGAGGGGCACCTTAAGAAAATATCAAAATATTATTTTATATTAAGGTAAAATTCGGTTTATAATGGTTCCAAAGGGTCTTATTTAGAATATAAAGTGGTTATGGGTCTAAATCCTCTCATCCAATAGGATTTAGATAGGTTTAGGTTATTATTTTATCCTTATCAATTAGATTTAACTCGAAGTTAAATAATTTAACTTTTACCGTGTCTTTTTGTTTTCTTACACTATATAGTTAATAAACTTACCATAACAAGCCAAAATAACCCCAAGTTGTTTATTATTAATATATATTTCCTTATCTAAGTCATTTGGCTTATCCTTAGATTTTTGGAAATTAAATAACAATTAATAATATAATATTTGTTTTAAAAACTAATTTATGTCAATTTTGACACTATTTGGTACATGATTTTTATGAAATTCATAATAGAATGATAAGTTCGAACCAAGTTACTTATATCAACAATAACATGTCATATGAACCTATAAAATTAATTTACGTCATATAATGTCACAAATTACATTTATTTGGGCATTTATAACATCAATTATGTCAATATTTCATTAATAAGACAATTACTTCATCATCTTTGTGACACAATAAATGATAATTATTTAATCCATAAAAATTCTAAATAAATTCATATGATGTATATAATTGTATTATATTTCTGAAGACTACTAATGTTCGAAGATTCATGAAGTTTATCACTATATTGAAATTATTAAACTTATAAGATTTAAGAAAGTGACATGTTGTCACATTCTTTGGTTTTAATAATAATTAAATTATTTTCAAGGGAAAAAGTACATAAAATGAATCTAATCCGACCCTTAGGTTATATGGGTCTACTTTTATCCATCCAATAGGATTTTTCCAAGTGTTAGGGTAATTTTATAATCTTATATTTACCCTTTATTACCCGATTTACCTTTAACTACAGTAAATAAAATTTACCATAGTTACTATTCACAATGCCCAAAAATAAAATGTAGCTTATTAATATAATTTGGACCCACTGATTCCAAATATGGAATCCATTTTTCCAAATTCAATAAACAAAAGATACAGAGATTAAATTAAAATTAATCCTGTTGTCGAAAGAAAACAGGTTTTTCTTTAAAACATTGCAAAATATTGAATTGATTTATCATACGAATTCAAGGTAAAATCAATGCTAATGAAAAACATTATATTAAATGGTTAAAATATATACTATTTATACTTTAAAACCATTCAATATTATAATTTAACCATATAAGATATTATGATGAAAAAAGTTGTTTTTAATTAAAATATAGCATGTTTTTACTATTCATTAAAATATGAAAGTTATCGGAAAAATATCAAAACTTTATCTAATGTAAATTTTTATATCCTAATTCAAAATAAGAATTTTATTTTGTAAAATTTAACTTATAAACATGTCAAAAACTAGATTTAAAGTGGTTGCGCCAACAAAAGGCGGCAAAACAGCATACTTATTTTACCCGAAAAATTTATTTTGTTCTTATACCATGTTCTAGAAATGTGTAAGATGAATAATAATGTTATAATATTCAAAATTTAGTTAACCATAATCATAACGGCTAGTTCATAACAATATTATAATAATATATTGTTGTTTAGTAAAACCCGATATTGCGTACAACACACGCTATCGAGGAAGGTCGCGATTGCGTGTAATGCAAGCCAAGTCAGGGTTGCGTACTATGAAATAATCCTTCGTTGTTTCGTATAACCTAATCCAACCATATTTCATTTATACATTGAATATATATATATATATATAAACTCAATGTTGCGTAGAATAACTATTATCAAAATTGTGTGTAACACGATCCAAGAATAGTGTTGCGTATACTGCAAACTAATACGGTGTTGTGTATAGCGCAAGGTAATCTTGGTGTAGCATACAACACAAGACATTAATGAAATTAAAATAATATTTTTCATAAAATCTCAGGGTGTTACATTATACCCCCCTTAAAATAAATTTCGCCCTCGAAATTCTTCGGGGTTATAAATGGTTTACTATTCGAAAGTTTCTTTAATAGAAACCCACATCGTAAAAAGGAATACCAAAACCAATCTTTAAAAACAAAAGTATGAAACGTAAAAGTTACCCAAATTAACTCATCACTGGGTTTCCACGTAGGAGAACACATGTGAAAATATGGATATGGAAGAAAAATCTAACCATCAAGTTCTGATGGAGAGTGGTAGAGAACATGGCTATGAAATAGCCAACAGTCATAAAGCCATATATTTGCGATGATCTAAGGTGCCATCTGATTAATCAGATATAAGGGCACTAGGACAACATTTTTGGTTTTCAAGATCATTTCCCTAAAGTTGGTGAATTAAAAGAAATAATTACATGATTTTGATACAATTTCACTGTTTTTCGTGCTTTGAACAATTTCCACTTCATCTCGTAAAGAAATGAATTTGAATTTGTTATTCATGAGGTGTTAATAGATCATGTGATAAAATTATGGGTCATTCCATATGTTTCAAACAATAGGTTAGCAAAAGTTATCAAATATACATAACTCCATCTATGGTGAGGTTAATCGTATACGATTCCAAAAATGAACTTATACTTTATATATCATACTGTGTAATAAAATAAAACTAGTTTCTACTAACCAGGGACTTCTTGTAGGCCAGTGTTTGGCGAGAAAGGCCAGTCGCACTTTGGTTGTGGGTTCGATTCCCACAGCCTTGTCTGACGCGATGGGTTGTCGCCCGTCCTGCAGGTTGTCCTTTTTCTAAAGCTATATAACTATAACATCCCATCAATAATATCAAAAAAAGTTCTATCCTAACTTATGTCCAACATAATCCATTCCAATCTTTTGGATTATCTAAAATACTTCGGTCCAAGCTCATAGTATAAAGAAAATGATTACATGAAATTTCATCAACCAAGCATGTGAATACCATCATTTATCCCCCATATATCTTGTTGGTCACATTTCAATCATGTGAATACCTTAATGATGCATTCTCTTGAAAAATGAATACCCATTGAACCTTAGTGAAAACATAAATGCAATCAAAAGATAACTCTTTTTACATACTAAAATCCAAAAATTCTATATACTCAAACCATGATATAACCTTCTCCTTATTTCAGTCATGAGCTCATTAATACTATCAAACATTTAATTTTCTCTTTATCCCTTCATTATGCGCATATCATCTACATTCCAAAAATATCTGAATAACCTTTAATGGATACTAGTACCATTAATCATACACTTTCAATACTCAAGGAAAGACAACAGTATAACAATCCTTAGATGTCTCTTTATTCCATTGTACCATGAGATTACTTATACAACATTACACATGATAAACATGTAATCATTCCACTACATTCTTAAACCATTGACCGAGCTTCAACAATTCTTTCATCTCACATATCATTTGTAGTCTCTTCATCATAATCCACATAAATACTACCCATACGACCATACTGATTCTCTTCATGATACATTCCCTTAGGGAATTGGTTTTCATAATGCCCGTACATTCCACATTTAAAACATTTAACCATTGTTGATGTCGTAGAAATACCATTATCCTCATCCCTGGTGTTAACTGAACCTTTTCCTTTGCACTTACTGCCTTTGTGTCCTTCTATTCCACACCCAAAGCATCTTCTAGTTCCCTTGAAACATTCTCCTCGATGCCTCTTCCCACATGATTTTCATAGGGGAAATTTAACTTTCTTTCCTCTGTGATCATCATGAAACTCAATCTTTCTCTTATTAGCCGAGTCAGGAAACTTACCAAATTTTACTTTATTGACCATATTATGAGATTTCTGATTCGACATAATAATGATGTTTGGGCTTCCAAATCCCATTTCATTTGGTTTCTCATGAAGAATATCATTCCATTGTCCATCATATCCTCCATCATCGTGAATCATCTTGTTTCCAGCCATTTTCTATAACCCAAAAAGAATAGTGTGAGAGGAAAAAATCATAATAAAGGGGGAGTAACTTCAATATCTTACATCATTGGTTTAATCTAATATCATTACCATAGTTCTAGGACCGTATCCTATACGTATACTTATCCTTAGGGACATCCCTAGACATACATTATAAATAACTCTAGGGATCTTAGTAACGTTTTCGCATCCTAGTTTCCAAAGGTTGACTAAACTTTTCCTCTAATACCAACTGTAGAGACCCGAAGCTTGACATACATGGACATTACATTATTTTTGCGGAATACTTAGTAAATAACAAAAACACACACACAAGGACCGTAATAGTTTAGTGCCTTTGGAAACTCGGAATATAATCTTCTAATCGTGGTGAAAGATCTTCAACATCTCCCATAAAGATCTTCCTTTTTTTAATTAAAACCTTTCTTTATATCCTGGGAAAAAAACATAAAAGGGTGAGCTCAAATGATCAGTATGGGTAAACAAAAGAAATATCATTCACATCATATTCATAAGAACATAACATTTTATAAATCTTAACCTGCAAAAGAGAGCATAATTTCATAACATGGGATAAATCATAGTAGTGAATTGAAATCCCAATAATCATAACTTAAAACATGAAACTTTGTGGAATACACACATAATCATATAGAATCATTTCTTATTAGTCAAGACCCATTTCCAAGACTATCTTAGTGGACAAAGTCCATTTCTGAACCAAGTTACCCTCGTTTCAGTCCTGCTTCACTGAACCGGTATAACCTACCGTTCCAGCCATGTCTATCTCATGAGATATAAAATATTTTCCCAATGAATTAGAGGGAGATATAAGTCCCACCCATATCATAATGATACCATTCTTATGTGTGCCACAAAATCATAAACCATATATCATAGCATAACCTATGTAATAAAAATGGGATTTTTAAACAACATGACATCATAAAACAATTCATCTAAGATAAAGGAATTCATAAAAATAATTCCATCACAACATAATCAAATAAATGTAATAATATGGATGAAAACAGATCCATATATTATCTTATATGGAAAATAATTTTGATAAAACACTTGAACTCCATTATTGAGGAAAATATCCTTTCTACTTTAAAAACATTTTTCCTTTCTAAACATGTCATACAATTTTAAACTAAAAGAAGTTGATTAAAAATAAAATTGAAAACTTGTAAAGGAAGCTTCGTGGAAATAATTTGTTAAAAATCCATTCATGCTGTATAAGTTAAAAAAACATTCTTCTCATACTTTTGTCGAAAAGTCAAAAAGTACCTTATATGGTAACCAAAGGAAAGATTCCATTCATACAATGTGGTAAAAAGTCAATAAATGGTAAAAATGACTTTAAACATTCATGGAAGAATGGTAAACATTTTATAAAAACATTTTTAGAAAACATGGTCATGGATGATAAATGTAACCACAGTAAATACTTACGCATAAGCAATCTTGGATAAAAATGAGATTGAAAATTTATCCCTTACCTTATGTCTAATATGCTTTGTACGTATCCGAACCTCCTGTATAATGATTTAAATATTGTCATTAACTTATTACAGAATCATATTCATTGTTATGATATCATATATGGTTCACTTATGACTTTATATTACCCGTTCTTTTGTAAATTCCATGTTAAAGAAGCGTTTCGGGTAAAATCGTTTCATTTATCGTAGGTGTTTGGACTTCTTCTTCCTGACATTATTATTACTTATATCATGATTAAATTACTTCAATAATATAAAATATGATTTATATATCATATATATTCAGTATATATATATATAATAGATATTTAAATGAATTGAAACACACCGTTCATGGAGACGGTAGTCCGTACGTACGGATGAACGCTGTTTTCCTTTCCTTATTGTCTTGAATGGAAGTAAGTAGATGAAATATATATATATAGATAAATACAGTAGATTTAACATGTCATATATTTCATTATTATTCATTATATATATACTTTATAATCATTCTGGAATGGTTAACATGGAAAATGAATCTCATCGCGTCGTGGAGACGGTAGTCCGTACGTACGCACGAGCGATGATATCGTTCCCATGTTCATGGAATTGTGTTGAAGTGTATGTATACTATTTCAGTATCAATATCAATTTATAATAATCATATATATTTACTCATTACACCATTATACCCATCCAATTAAGGTGGTGGAAGAAAATAGATTACACCACGGCGTGGAGACGGTATTCTGTACGTACGCACGCGCGGTGATTTCCTTTTTCCGTAGGATGGATAGAAGGTTAATTAGAGTTGTTTCATATTTATAATAACATATCAGTATATAATAAATACTTATGTTATTACTTTATCATGAAACAAATAAAGAAGAAGAAGTTGAAGAAGAAAGAAATTGAAAAAGATCGGTAATGGATATTACCTCTTTTTGACGCGCCTTCACTTAACCTCCACTTAAAGAACTAAGGATGGTCTTTGAAGAAGACCAGGACCTCTAGGATGATACTAGGGAAGTGTAGAAGAGATTTTTGCAGGGGTTGGCCGAGCTTGAATGCTCAAATTGGTGTGAGGAGGAGAGGGAGGAGGTGCCCTTTTATAAGGGAGGAGAGGGGCACCTTAGGAAAATCTCAAAATATTATTTTATATTAAGGTTAAATTCAGTATATAATGGTTCCAAAGGGTCTTATTTAGAAGATAAAGTGGGGATGGGTCGAAATACACTCATCCAATATGATTTAGACAAGTTTAGATTATTATTTTAACCTTATCAATTAGATTTAACTCTAAGTTAAATAATTTAACTTTTACCATGTCTTTTTGTTTTCTTACACTATATGGTTAATAAACTTACCATAATAAGATAAAATAACCCCAAGTTGTTTATTATTAATATATATTTCTTTATCTATGTCATTTGTCCGAACCTTAGAATTTTAGGAATTAAATAACAATTAATAATATAATATTTGTTTTTAAAAATAATTTATGTCAATTTTGACACTATTTGGTACATGATTTTTATGAAATTCATAACAAAATGATAAGTTCTAAAAAAGTTACTTATATCTACAAAAACATGTCATATTATCCTATATAATTAATTTAAGTCATATAAAGTCTCAAATTACATTTATTTGGGCATTTATAACATCAATTATGTCAATATTTCATTAATAAGACAATTACTGCATCATCTTTGTGTCATAATAAATGATAATTATTTAATCCCTAAAAATTCTAAATAAATTTCTATGATTTATATAATTGTATTATCTTTCTGTATACTATTCATGTTAGAAGTTTCATGAATTTTATCACTAAATTAAAATTATTATACTTATAATATTTAAGAAAGTGACATGTTGTCACATTCTTTGGTTTTAATAATAATTAAATTATTTTCATGTACAAAAGCCCATAAAATGAATCTAAACTGACAATTAGGTTATATGTGTCTACTTTTAGCCATCCAATAGGATTTTTCCAAGTGTTAGGGTAATTTTATAATCTGATATTTACCCTTAATTACCCGATTTACCTTTAACTACAGTAAATAAAATTTACCATAGTTACTATTCAAAATGCCCAAAAATAAAAAGTAGCTTATTAACATAATTTGGACCCACTGATTCCAAATATGAATTCCATTTTTCCAAATTCAATACACAAAAGATTCAGAAATTAAATTAAAATTAATCCCGTTGTCGAAAGAAAACAGGTTTTTCTTTAAAACAATGCAAAAGATTGAATTGATTTAACCTATGAATTCAAGGTAAAATCAATGCTAATGACATAAATTATATTAAATGGTAAAAATATATACTATTTATACTTTAAAACCATTCAATATTATAATTTAACCATATAATATATTATGATGAAAAAAGTTGTTTTTAATTAAAATATAGTGTGTTTTTACTATTCATTAAAATATGAAAGTTATCGGAAAAATATCAAAACTTTATCTAATGTAAATTTTTATATCCTGATTCAAAAGGAGAATTTTATTTTGTCATATTGAACTTATAAACATGTCAAAAACTAGATTTACAGTGGGTGTGCCATCAAAAGGCGGCAAAACTGCATACTTATTTTACCAGAAAAATTTATTTTGTTCTTATACCATGTTCTAGAAATGTTTAAGATGAATAATAATGTTATAAAATTCAAAATTTAGTTAACAATATTCATAATGGCTAGTTCATAACAATATTATGATAATATATTGTTGTTTAATAAAACCCGATATTGCGTACAACACACGCTATCGAGGAAGGTCGCGATTGTGTGTAATGCAAGCCAAGTCAAGGTTGCGTGCTGTGAAATAATCCTTCGTTGTTTCATATATCATAATCCAACCATATTTCATTTATACATTGAATATATATATATATATACTCAATGTTGCATAGAATAACTATTATCAAAATTGTGTGTAACACGATCCAAGAATAGTGTTGCGTATACTGCAAACTAATACAGTGTTCCATATAGCGCAAGGTAATCTTGGTGTAGCATACAACACAAGACATTAATGAAATTAAAATAATATTTTTCATAAAATCTCGGGGTGTTACACACAGGATGTCCCATTTCATTTCTAATATGTTAGAAAAACTATCACCCTCTAAATTTTTCATAATACCTTAAATATTTTGATTACCCTCTGCCCAATTTTCCTCTCATAGAAATACCATTCATTAATTAAATCCCCTCATAACCTTTTATTTCATCTCTAGGTATATTTTCATGACAATATTCAAGGTACCAATGTGAATATTACTTAATCTTTATACTCCAAAAGGTCCAGGTACAAAAGGACCAGTCTCTACAAAACTCTATTAAAAAATGTAAATTAAAAGATTCATGACATTGAAAGAGGGTTTACAAAGCCTGGTGTATAATTTACCATCCTTTTCTACCTCAACAAGACCAAAAAACTCATTTGGGATAACAAAAGACCACTCTGAGCATGGTTTCACAATGGCACTCTTTGAGAGCGAATTAGCAACCTGATTGGACTCCTTATAAACATAATTCACATCAAGCACCAAACAATAATTTATTCATTGAACTAAATCATACCATGGCATGAACATCTGCCAAGGAGCATTCTTTGATCTTCTCCTAAGAAAGTCAACTGCCACTTCAGTGTCTGATTCAACCCAAATGAAATTTCATTCATTATGGGATGCATATGAGAAAGATTTAAATATTGGGCAGGAGTTATGCTTCAATTGTCGAGCCAGACCCAATAAAATGAGAGAAACAACCTTTAACGAAACCCCGATAAGTGCATAAAACTCCACCACAACCCAATGGCCCTTGTTATCCTGAGGTTTCCGCTTCAACATTAACTTTTATCGAACTAGGGATTAGCAGAATCCACCAGACATATTTTATCAGCAATGGTTTATTTTTACAGCCCAACACAGTGAAATTTCTCATGAAAATGAGGTCATTTATGTCTTTGTTCATACACCCAGTCTGCACAATAGAAGCAGGGATGAAATCCTGATTAATAGCTCAAACACCAGTCTGAAATGTAGGCAACATTCTGTAAAAAATGGAGGCAGTCCGAGCTATCCAGATGAAGTCAAGAGTTGCCTTGACCACAGACAACAGCATACCCCTCACATGTAGACTGTAGGTGGCTGTATCAACCAACATGAGAAGCTCCTGTACACTATCATAGGACAACCAAAAACCAATAGAATCCTAAATATAAATCCATAGCATGTGGGTGAAAGAAAAGCTAAAAAACATGTATTAGAGACTCCTCTAATGCCATACAGAGGAAACAAACAGAGGCAATCTGTAGGCCAAAGTTCTACAAATTGGACTGCATAGGAAGTCTATTTTTCACGATTTTCTAGACCAAAAAGTATATAAATAGAGGGATGAAATTCCCATTGGAATCCTTTAAAAATCATAGAGTAGGAGCCCCTTGGAACACGTTGTTGTACCATAGGTGGATGTTGATGATTTCAGTGGAACACAGCTTCCATATGAGGGTACCTCTATCAATGTAATGATAACATTGAATTTTATCAGGAATATTGTCATGAATAAACCCATATCTGCGGGTATTAGTAGTGGAGCGATCAGATATTATGGTGTTAAACATTTTCATAGGGATTTCAATCTCCTCACAAAATTTTTTTGACAGCAACATAGTGCTCCATGCATTACAGTTCGATAATCGACTCACCACCCATTTGGAGTATTTCATAATTCCATTAAAGGAATATCATATAGACGATCAAATGGAGTAGGGGGTGTATAGAGAGTAACCATCCCACAATCTTGAGACAAATCTACCTGAATGAAGATCAAGAGACGGATCATCAGAAGTGATCAGCTTCTAAGTAAATATGGACAGATGAGATTCATTGAACAAACTCAGATCCTTAACACCAAGGCCCCCCATGCTGATAGGCTTGATACACTCCATCAAAGGTACCATGAAAAAATTCTTCTCATGAATGGAGCCAGTCCATATAAAGTATCTAATGAGTCTTTTTAGATCCTTGATAAGGGCCTTGGGACACCGATAAATATAGAAGACATGAAAAAACATAGAGGTTATAACAGAGTTAACCAAACAAATTTTTCCATCTTCTGACATAGACTTCCCTTTCCAGGTTAACAGCTGAGAAATGATATTTAGGAAAACAGGCTCCAAGTGACTTCTCTTGACCCTTCCCCAAAATAAGGGCACACTAAGATATTTTGAAGGGAAAGGACCCCTTCTTGACCCCACAAGAACGTGATATCTTCTTTTGTTTCCTAATAGGAATGCCACTCCCAAAGTAAAAAATAGGACTTGTGCCATCCAATATCTGGACACAAAACATCCTCATAATGAATGAAGTATGCCTTAATGAATGAGATAGTTCTTTTATCTCCCTGTGTAAGAAACAGGATATCATTATCACAAAGAAAATGAGATGGAGAAAAAAGATATATGCCTGCTCTAATTGGGCTTATGTAACTAGTCTAAACAAGCCCTTTAGACAAAGAATAAGATAGTCCTTTGTAAGTGGAAATAGAATCCCAGAAATGGGATCTACCTGACGTACACCCCTTGAGAATTGGAAGAAGACTCTAGGTGATCTATTGATAAGTATAGACAACCTTTCACTCTTCAAGATTGTATGAATAAGATTGATGAAATTATTGGAGAATCCATATATTTTGAGAACATAAAGGATGAAGCTCCATTTCATCATATCAATGGCCTTTGAAATATAAATCTTCAATGCAATATTTCCTCATTTTCCTTTCTTCCTCACAATATTAATACATTCAGATGTAGTGAAGATAAAATTTTGTATGCTTCTCCCCAGCTCAAACCCAAACTGATTAGGCGTGATGGTATCTTGAACAACCTTCCCAATCATCATGAAAATGATCTTACAAATGATATTGGGGATTGTATTACAAATAGAAAGAGGTCGAAAGTCTCTGATATCAATAGCATTGTCCTTATTTGGGATGAGAGAAATAATGTTGGAATTAGCACAATAAGTAATAGAAGCATGAGCAAAGAATTACCTAACAGCATTAATAACATCATCATGAACAATCTCCCAGTTGTACATGAAGAAGATATTATTAAATCTATAAGGACCAGCAACACTATCAGCATTAAGAGATAAGAGTGCCTCCTTGAACTCCTTCCTGCTAGTCATCTCAACTAAATCCCTTTTCTACTACTCATCATGCATCAGACAATGTTATCAACCATCATATGGGATTTATCAGCCCCATTTTTAGAGTAAATATCAAAAAATTATTTAGTGACAACATTGATAATGTCATTTTCAGATGTGAATATCATGTCATTATCTTTCAGGGAAGTTAGTACCCTTCTAACATTTCTTTCCTTATGAATCCGATGAAAGAAACTAGAGTTTCTATCCCCTTCCTTTAACCACGTGATATTGTAGATTGATCTGGAATGATTTTCCTTCATTTTTATAAGATCATAAAGTCTGGATAATGCTTGAATCTTTACATTGTGTGGCTGGGAGAGATTGACATTTTAGATGACATGCAAATGATTTTCATCATCCTTGATATTATTATCAATATTACAGAATGAGGTGTTACTATATTCCCTAATCCTTGATTTCAGAAATCTCAATTTTGAAGAATTAATTGTGAAGGGGATCCAATTAGCCAAAAAACTCCGTGAATTAATTATTATTTCCTTGCAATTACAGATCCCAAGCCATGCATTTTTAAATCTGAACAGGATGGGGGCCATGCGTGTACTTCCAAAAGAGGCATCCATTAACATAGGATTATGATCAGAGTGAATCTTGGGGAGAATGACTCCAGCATTACAGAGGACATCATTCCTATCATCAACCAGAAATAAACATCTATCCATCTTGCTATCTTGCATTCCATGAAGGGTGTATCTTCCCCAAGTATAATCAGCTCCAATAATAGAGACATCAACAGTACTACATTTGTCAATACAGTGGGAGAAATCCATGGCCTCACTACTGTTAGAATGCAATCCAGTCTTTTCCTTTGGGCGAAGAACAATGTTAAAATCACCAACAATATTCCAGTTATGGGGCATCTTTTCAAATAAGCATTCCATTTCATGCCATAGTTTTCTTTTTGCAATATAAGACTTAGAGTTATAAATAATGGAAACATTGACATGAGAATTCAGACCTTCTATTGAGATTGAAACTAATTTTTGAGATTGACTATATGAAACTTTTTTGTGGGTGTCATGCTTTAAAATCCACAGGGTTTCAACACCAATATCATTCATGTTGTGTGCAACAAGTGAGTAACCAATTGACTCCCACTTGAAGGCTTTCAAATAAAGGAATTTCAATCACGGCTCAGCAATTCCCAAAATTAAGGGTTTATTGTTCATGAAAAGATGTCTAAGGTCATGGACCGTGTGGTTATTCCCAAGACGTTGACAATTCTTGAAGAGAATATTCATTTAAAGATTGTTTTCCTCTCCCTTGTTTGGGGTCCCTTCGGTTTAGCATTCCTATTGACATTGTTTTCCTTGACCCTATTCTTCTCGAAATTCTTATGGGGCTTCGCCCCACTATCAGCCTTAGGTAAATGATCAGTTTCAATATCATCAGCCCAAAATCTACCCAAGAGAGGACTAAAAGAATTCAATGACTGTTGGATTACATAATTCCCATTAACTTAGGTCCTTCCCTTTGCAGACCTATTTGAGGGCACCACGATGAAGGATTCACAATCATCATAACAATCAGGCATATGAAATTGGTCTTGTGGTTGGGGCTTGATCAAAGGACCACCACTACCTATATTCACATCGGGCACCAGATCTGTAGAGGGATAAAGATTGGAACCACCTCACTGTCCATACAAGGCCGTTGTTTCTCATGAGGGGGAGTATCTTGTAAGATAGTACAACATTGGTAGTGAGGACGCCCACAAGATTCAGGCTCATTCCTTTCCATAGAAGGAGAAGGGGCCTCACTCATATTGGCTAGCAACTCACCATTCAAATCATAATAAGCAGGGGAGTATTCCCTCTCCTGCCGCCCTACCTCACCATGGTCAACCAATGAGTGCTCAGGGCTGTCAAGAATATCATCCGGTAAAAAAAGACTCATTACAATTCTAAAAAAGTGGAACAAATTCAGTACCAGGACCAGCAGTATCCATGGAATCTTATTCGGCCTCAACAATTCCAATATGAGCAATAATTTGGGCATCAAGGTAGACATTATCAATTTGACATGGAGTAGTGGGAGATTCCCTACCATTCTTCCCAACAACTTTAGAGAATTTGACTCATCATGTCCTTTCATTTTTCATATGTTGCACATGGTGGACCTCTTGCATTACTTAGTTGAGTAACCAAAAAAATTTCAAATCTTGAAAAACATTGGTTTTATCTCATAGAACATGCCAAGAGTGAGGTTGTAATCACTTTTTGTGAGCACATCTTCTTCAAAATGTGTGATTGTCATGTCCACCTCAATTTGGAATTGAGAAAAGTGTCCATACCAGAAGTTATTGGTCTATCGATCGATCCTAATTGGTTTTCCCACCATAGATGCAATGTCCCCCAAGATTTTTTGGTGCCAATACATCCAATTGAGATTAAAGATCCATACTCAATGTTGTACATGTGTATTCACAACATTGAAGCGATAAAAATTACAATCCCACTCCTAGATCCGCATAATTCTAGGCCTTAGAGTAATGTATCCAAAGCTCCCTACATGGAGTTTGAGGGCATCATTGGGGATGACAATATGAAAAAATCCCCTTCCCATTCATGTCATCTTCCATTCCTCAAATCCCCATGCAGCTGCAATCTTTCTATGAAGTTCATCAAAGTGCCACATATTCTCACCCTTAGGGGTGAGGATGCGATTAATGATCAAGAATTTTCACAGGCTAGCCCTCTCATTAATAGAATCTTGATTCGCCACAACGTGAGCAATACTTTCTTTATTGATGACTCTTTTAGGGGAGGGTGAAACAAAATCAATGAATAGTGAATTGGGATCAGATTTGGACACATCCGCAAAGTTTTTTTTTCCTGATGCACCTGTGGCCGTCAGAAAGGTGTTCAAACCTCCCGATCACGGATCACAGAGTGAAAACAAGTCCTTGTGTCCAACCCGTCCATCAAACATAGAGGTCGATGCAAGATTTATGATCTAGGGGGTTCCCTTCAAAATATAATATCCCGTACCATTTTTCCCTTTCTCCTCCATCACATAATAATTATATTATTCTTCTTAAAATATATCTTCCAAAATTAACTTAAAATTATGTATATAATGTCAAAAAATTAATTTAAGATCTAATGAAACAATATATAAATTGAATTACCATTATTCATTATTTTCAATCACCATTGAAGAATAATTGAGTGTTGATCATGCCTTTTTGGGGGCTGACACCTATAATAAAAAACACATTTTATATTTTACTATCACCTCTATTTTCTAGTCACAATGATTGAATGAAAAAGTAATTGTGACATATAATATAATAATGATTATTAAGTGGAAAATTTATATATTCTATCATTATCACTCATTTATTTTTAATGGAAAACATTAACCATGCATTGTGCGAACTACCACATCCATGATGTAATCTTTTTCATTTTTCTTAATGAATTTGATTCTAAAGAAAATATTACATATGACTAAAAAATATAAATATTTAAAAAATACCTTTTTATGGTATAATAATTTTATACACATCCTTAATCATACATACACATTGAGTTATATAATGTTCTTATAGGGGTCGACACAGCCACTAACATGAACAAAACTCAAAAACAAAATCCCAGATTAAAATTAGAAAATATAGAATAATATTATTATATGATTTTATGTAAATAATTATATTTATATCATCATAAAAATTTGAAATTAAGAATTTAAAATATTAACAAAATATCATCATTGATCACTGTGTTTACCTAAATAGCATAACATCATTTCAATCCTCACACAAAATAATATAAAGAAACAAATATGAGATAATAAATAAATATAATATGATAAATATATTCTTCATTAAAAAAATAGAGATGAAATCGATACGAATAATTTAATATAATAATATTAATTTTTCAATTTATTATGTTAGGCTCATGTGCATGGTGAATTTGTAACATGTTTTGGGTTTTAGTTATGAATTTTTAGACATTGAGACTATTTTTTATTTTACATCTAGTTTTTTTATGGATTATATAATAATTCTTAAATATATTACATCATGACTCTCTTATATTTCATTATATTCAATGTTCAATTCCATGTTCTTTTGCTGATTGTTTTTAACATAAATGTTATTTAATCTGTAAGGGCTTAGGAATACTAAATATTTATTTATTATTTTCAAAATCTTATTATTTAATAATATTTTTATATGTTATATTTATTATAATAAATAAAAATATTTAGGGTATTTTATCTTTATTTTATGGCATTATACATTTTTTTAACAACACCATTATCAAATTATACTTACCTCAAATATTAGGTTACAGAAAGTGTATCCTTGTATAAATTCTATTTTTTCGAGATATAATTCTTTCTATAAACCAATTTTATATCTTATGATGTATATAAAACATATTTTCTTTATTATATCATGAAATATATAAATTTTATGGTATTTTTATTTAAATTTTAAACTCTCTATACCATTAAAGGGTTTCAATTTAATTATTACTCGACATTAATAGATTTACCAACTATAATTCATTACCCTAATGTCATAAATTACATTATTAGTTATGATCATCAAATCCATTGTAATCATTTAATTTTTCCCATGCTAAGATCTATTGTTATCATGGTATGTTAATTCATTGGAATGGTTTCAAAATATATGATAAAATACATTCTCAAATAAAATTTCCACATTGGTAAGAATAACTCTAATATATTCAAATAGATTATTCTTTTACACCTACATCTTTCAATTCCCACTAATGTTTTAATATTTTTTGGGGCCTTAAATATGGATTAATTAATGTAAATATCATATTTATAATCACAATTTTATAAATAGAAATATTATTTTAATATATGTTATTATGGTTTTCAATAAAGATATTTTCAAAATAATAAAAAGTTTAATGTACCACAAATATGTATCTTATATCTACATGCATGTTATTTTATGTACATACAATATGAATTTTTCACAACTCTGCCTTTTTATATTTCATAATAAGTAGTATTTAATTATATAAATATATATATATATATATATATATTAGTCTTACTATTCTTAAAACTAATTTTGAAATAAAACTCCTAACATTGTTTCGAAGATATTATTTATAATAAAATACTAGAAAATTATTTATAATTTCTTTCAATTAATAAATTTACCTAAATATGAAAAATTAATTTACGTGATTAATGGTTTCAAAATATAAATTAGTTTTCTATTACTATACGAGTTATTTTTAATGAATGTTTTTCATTTAAAAAGGATCACCATTCAGCATGATTTTAAATTAAAAATTATACTATTCCTAAAAATGTATTGTTTAATTAAAAATATTATTTTTTTTATCTAATTAGAAATGTTAAATATCTATAAGATAAGATTATTACCTATGCCATTTTCATTCGTAATGATATTTTGTGTATAACTGTAGTTTTTTTCTTAATTTTTTTCTTTCGTGGTTATTACAGTTTTTGCATATTTTATTTATGTTTTTTCGCAATTCATTTAATAAAAATTGATTGGGGAAATTATTTACGTGATAATATACAATTTATCAATAAATTATAAATATGATATTCTTTAATATCATTATTAATATTTATTTTCTAATAAAATTTATGGATAACTTTATATGACTATTTATCACCCATATATATATCTATATAGATTATAAAGAGTATTGATCGAATTATTAATGATTTATATTTCTTAATTAATTTAAATTGTTTACCAAAACAATTTTATATTATTGTTTTCTTCATTCTATTAACGTTTAATTCTTTTCCCATGAAAATTTTATAAAATGAATTTTATTTCAATAGGTTATTTATGATTTCATTGGAGAATTCAATTCTAATTTCCATTATATATATTTATAATGATGGGTGGGGTCCTATATGACTCTCCAATTATTAAGATTTGGATTTGCAACCCATGAGTTAATAATTCATGTATTTATATGGTTTTATTTTCAAAGAATGGTCGAAACACTTGGATTTATTCAAAACATATAAGGTGTAAATAATTTTATTTTTTTAAAATGAGTTTATATAATTATGTGTTTGACTAATTCTTGTGTTTTCTTTAAATAAAATGTTTTGATATCTTAGATCATTTATATTTACACATGTTTTTAAACATTTTTGATTAATTTATTATAATATTCAATATAATATGACATGATTCATTTTTTAGGATCAATGATTTATAGGGTATGATTATTTTTATTTATCTTTATTTTAACTATATGATTATATAATGATCACTTATGATATTTAATTGTTATCACTTATGTTTACACATAGTTGGTGTTTTTTCTCACCCCATTCATATGTTTCCATTTTCCTAGGATATAAAGAATGTAATATTAGTAAATGTCTCGATCGGTATACTATGTAGAGAATTAGTGGGATATTTTTATGTTTTGTTATTGATTATTATCTTACTTATATTGTTAAAAAATTTACATTATTTAAAAACGTGTTTTTTCATTAATGTTCTTCCCAATTTATCAAAAACACTATAACTATAACATCATGTGAATTTATTATAATTAACTATTATCTTTAATTAATGTAACTGATATGTCACATTCATTGGCTACTAAATAAAACATAAGTATGAATACCATTTTTTAATACATATTATCACCTATATTGGATGTGGTTTACGTTTGAAAAAATGGAAATGTTCCTCATGTGAAATCTATTACAATGACTGTAGTTGACCAAAAAGTATTCTAATAATTATTATACTAAATTAAATTCATTAATTTAATAATAATTATATAAGTAATTGATCAAATACAAGGGGATTATTATATAATATGAATGATGGGATATGATTTAAAATTAAAATAAAGTTAATTTTAATTTTGAATAATTAATATTTTATATTTGGCAATTGAATAATGGAGAAATTTGATTGATTTGTGATAAATAAATTGATTTGTTAATTATAATAAATAATGATTTTATCCAAAATTTTAGTTTTTGACATGACCTGTAAATAATCTACAATTGTCCAAAAATCATATAATATTTTTTTCGATATGATTAATTCTATGTTAGTATACATAAATACCAAGATCTTAATTCATTTAAATTATATTTTATTCAAATAATTCTGATTTTTCGTAAAAAGTATAAATGAATCAATATTTATCATAAGACTAATGGTTAAAAAAATATAATTTAATCACCTAGAAAATGATAATTCTGAAAAATAATATAATAAATTAGATAAAAATTTAGAAGAAGATAAACTCATTGATATTTTTTAATAATTTATTTGAATTTATCATAAGGAGTGTTAAAAGAGAAAAATAAATTGTTGTTGAATACTATATTGAAATTTTTCAAATGTGTATTGATTTAAATTTTTTCTAACTACCCATGTTTTGTGAAGAATAATGTTATGATGAAGGCATGTAACCAAAAATTATTTCATTGGATGAATATATATCATTTATTAAATATAGTATGTATCTAATGGAATGGATATTAATTTTAAAAAATTAAAAAAGATAAACTTATTATCTAATTTGGATGATTTTTTTGATGATGATAATGATATTGAAACATCAAGTGATTCAATTGAAAAGTATTTTATTAAAAAATTGAATGGTGAAGTTTTCTATAGTGATAATAATGATCAGATTCAAAATGATGGTGAACTAGAAACAAAATCTATTTTGTAGTCACATTTTGAGTAGTATCATTCAATTATATATAATTTTTATAAGAAGAATGATAATTTGATGAAAAAATATAAAAAATCAAGAATTTTATTACAATAATGTAAAAAATGTCATTGAAGGAGATAAATATTTAATAGATTCACTGACTAAATAGATTATATTTAATGACTCTATGAAATATAAGGTTATTTATTTGAAAATTGAAGATGATAAATATTAGAGAATATTATAGGAAGTTAAAAAAATAAGATCTGGTTTTACATTGAGAAATATATATGATAAAAAGGATAAATCTCAAATAGAATGGTTAGGATTATTAACTCATCAATTGTAAATAATGATTATCTGAGACATCTAATACCACACCCAAATGGAATAATAGGTTCCGAAATTTTTTACGCAAATTATAAAATGAATTTATAGTCAAAAAAAGTGATAATTAGATAAACATTAAAAATCACAGATATATAAATTCAACAATTATAATATTTAAAGAAAATTTCATTTTAAATGGAATGATAAAAAACATTTTAAAGAAATATAATATATTATATAATATGTAAGGAGTATCCGATAATTTTGGTTACAAAATATAAGATTATATTTTTTAATAAACATTTTATGGATAATACGTGGCACAATATGGATGACATGTTTTTTATGAGACAAAAGTATCATTTTATTATTTCCATCAATGATACAGTGGTTTAATACATGTGAAAACATAATGAAAACATAATTAAAGTAATTTATATAACACGTTATGATTATAAAGTAAATTTTTATTGGGGTAGTAATAAGAATACATGAATAATGTATTAAAATAAATATTAAATTGTAATGTAAATATGGAAAATAAATTTCTTATAATAAAAGAAAATTGTGAAATATATGATGAATGAGGTCATTCTGTAAATATAATCCTATAATATTTTCCAATAACTTTATTCTGAATCTCAATACTTAAAATGATATATGGAAGATTTAAAAAATATGAATCATGCCATAATATTATAAATTTACCTGAAAATTATGATGATGGTAATGAATTGAAATTTAAAAGATATAAATTTTAAATGAATATTTTCAATTATAGTAACTTCATGGATAGATTTAGTGAAAATTTTGTCATTTTTTATTTATGATATGTAAAAACTATTGTTTTTATATTTTAAAAGTGAATAATTAATTATGACATTGATGGTTTGGACATAGTGGCTATAAAATATAAACCTTATTAACCTTTTTGGTATTTTTTAGGAATCTTAGAAAATAATGATAGAAATGAATTTAATTTCTTATATATTCCAATATGATATTAGTGTAATATCTCTACCCTATAATGCAATGATTAAATATTCCCAATCGTTTGAGGTTATTCATTAAGATAATTTTAGTCATATATGAAATAATTAAATAAGTGGGTAAATTATTTTACTCTCATTTATTTTGTCATCTGCTTTGATTATAAATTTTGTATGTATGATTAACAACTCCATGGAATTGAAGATTTTTTTGTTTTTAGGGTAAGTTTATAAAAAAAATATAACATTCACTATAGAAAATTATTATGTGTAACATTGTTGATAAAATAAGGGTGTAGTTCTAATATTATCAATTAAATTGTTTAATCTGGCAATAATTCAATAAAATATATAGCCTATAAAAAATATTTCTTTTAAATGAAAATATATAATATTAGTGGATATGGATTATAAAATATTTTTAGTTAGTAGAACGTTGTAATAATTATAGATGATATTTTCAAATAATGACTCACATCCCAAACCCTTAGTTATATCTTACAAAATTAATCACATATCCTTACAAATTTTACTATAAAATGATCTCCATACTGAAGTATTTGATAGTTTTTAGGCTCTGATTTATCATCAATGTTAATGGTGAAAAATAAAAGAACATGTCATAGAATACTTTATGGAATTTCCTTTAGTTATTCTATTTAAAATGGTACATAACTTTTATAAAAAGAAATGGAATATTATTAATATTTTCTATTTATATGTTTTCGAACACTAATATAATTTGATTTTATGAAAAATTTAATATTATAAAAGTGATGGAGGAGAAGAAAAATTAGATGCAAAACATATTGAAAATTATAAAATTAGAAAATAATCATGTGATTTAAAATGGGTCATGATGAGTCAGCATTATAAATTGATGAAATAAAACAAATTCAATCAATTAATCATTAAGAAATAAATTATTCTTCAATAATGTTGTTTCTGATCTTGGTAAATTAATTTTCACAATAATAAAATATAGTAATTTATCACATGAATCATTAATTTCTTATATAAAAATATGAATTAAAAATGAAAAGATGAAGATCCAATAGTGGGTTGATTATTTAAATTGGTGATTAGATGATATTATTTATATAAGAACATGGAATTGGGTTCTCAACATAATAAACAAGAACATAGAAATATAAATTTAGTTGTTTTGTAATATGATTAATGAGAAAGATGAATTAATAAACAATTAATAATGTCCCATTTTCTAGGGTTATTTACATGTGGAGGAGATTCATATTGAAAAGAAATTTTATTTTGTTTAATATCTAGAAACACAATGAATATTTCTTATAACCTTTTAACCGAAAAATAAAATACTTTCTAAATGGATGTAAATTCATCCATACTCAATTTTAAACAATATTTGTATGTATCTATTGTGTTAAACAGTTGTTTTATACCTCAACATGATAGAGGATGTGTTTTTTGGTTCATATAAGGAGTTTTATTAACTAATAAAATAAATGGGTGAAAGGTTTTTAAATATCAACTATTGTTTTAAGGTTATCATTTAAAAAAAGAAGAATGTAAAATGATATATGGATAATATATATTAAAGATTTCCCAATTATTATTATTATATATATTCATGATATTATATTTTAAATTAATATATAGAGTGATTTAAAATAAAATTACCCAAAAATAAAAGTGGTTTTTGACATGTTAATGTTGGTATTGATGAGGGTTTTCATCAGAATATAGATATTTCAAGAGTTTGATCAAAATTTTATTTCTCCTGAGAAGTAAGCTTGGGTTCATTTGAAGAATTTTAAAATAGTTAAACTAAAATAGATTTATACTTTAATTGTCTTAATAAGTAATACTATTATTGATTATGAAGGAAAATATGAAAATAAAAATGAGTTAAAAAAACTTATTGGATTTTTACATTATTTGGATACATTAGAACCTGATATATAATATTTTTTCACATATATGTAAATTATTAAATTGTAGTATTAGAGTATCAAATCATTATAGATTAGTGGATTCTATATACCATTAATAAATATTTTGTAAAATTGAACTAGAATATAAAAAATATTGTTATTTCAATATAAGTTTATATAAGCATTTTAGGATGAAAATGTTTATTAAATAATGCTTAATTTTGGAGGATTTGTCTTCTTAAGAGATATATCAATTTCTTCACACACAATGAATAGATCATTTTTTGTATATTATAGATGGTGTTTTTTTAAATAGATTAAAAAATTTAAAAATTATCTTTATAAGAAATTATCTCCCAGATATTATTTTTGAGGTGAATAAATATATATTGTTGGGATTTGACCATAAAATTTTAATAAATAATTAAAAATGTAATTTTCATTCCAGATTGAAGAATATAGATATCATCTAAAACATTATAAATGAGATGGTTTAGTTTGGTCTATTGATATTGGAGTGTTTTCGTCAAAAGGATGAAATTATGGATGTCTTTAACAAAACATTACTAATGTATATATTTGATAGACGAAGTTTCATTTTTGGATTTCAACGTAACATATCTGAAGGCTAAGTATTTTGGTTTATATCTAATCCTTCAATGTAAAGACGCAAAAATTTCAAGGAATATTTTTTTTATTCTTTGGAATTTTACGAGTATGCAGTTTTTTACAGAACTTGATTCTGAGGCCCGGTGTGCCCGGAATCAATTTCAGAAGTTTAGCTCGGGTACGTTCAGTGAACGAACAAGTGTGTCATTGTTTTAACCGATGTTCGGAATTGGAATCTGAGGCCACCGTTGATTTCAGAACACCGAGTTTCTCCTAGAAATGACTTAACTTCGACCGGAAAGGGCCGAGAGAAAAAGTTATTTTCAAGACCTTTCAAGAAAAATAATAAAATAATTAAAATGAATTATTTTATTTTATTTTTACTTCTTTCTATTTGGGTGGTGGGGCGGAGATAGGGCGGTGATGATGCACATCAATGAGGCTCATCAATGGATCATTAAACTCATAGTGTAACGACGCTTTTATGACACAATTATGGTGACGCTACGACGTGCCCCTTTTATATTTTGGCACATCGAGAATATGTAGAGAAAAGAAATTGGAGGATTCTATGGCGAACCTCTGATGGACTTCCGCCCCAACGAAGAACGAAGAATGCTGACAAACCCTCTTCTTCTTTGACACCGTTCAAATATCGGAGCTGGAAAGCAACGCCGACACCTCAAACCCCCTTGAGGACGAATGCACGACAACGAACTACTAAGTGGTAGGGGTTTATTTTGAGAATGATAATATTCCCATGTTAGTTTTCCTCTAAAACAAGAACGTGGATCAACTCATTATTAAGTTGATCCATGAATTTTATTATTTGCGTGTTGGGGAATATTTTTTTTACGGGGAAATTTTTGGAATTAAATTCAATCCTAACTAATTTTTTGTGCCTCGTTTTTCATTGAAAATTATTTTTGTTCGACCCTTTTTGCTATCAACTAACGCGGGGGGTGCGGGCTGAAAAAACATGGTCGGCGACCCTCCACAGTTTGTTTTTCTGTGTGCATGTTGATGGAAGACAATGGAATGGGACAGCAATCATCGTGTGGAAGTCATCGCAGTGAAGAACGGGACCCGGAAGAGCCACAGGCACAGAAGGCGGACAAATCGGACCACCGGAGGCGTCTGGTGGTCCGTAGAAGGCACTGTCGGCGTGCTGCCACGGCTGAAGCCACGGAGGCAGGCAGCCGGATCCCATGGCCGCACAAGATCCAGAGGAGGACGCGGTGCCCGCCGCGTCCGGGGAGCGCAAATGAGGGGGGACGGCGTCCCCCCTGTGCGGCCCGCTGGCCGAGCCAGCGCTCCCCCCCCCCCGGCCGGGCTGGGGCAGGTTTCTCGGACCGGGCAAGGCCGTGCCCAGCTGGGCCGGACCCAGACCCGGGTCGGGTCGACCCGGTTCAAGCCGCCCCAGGGGGGGTGTGCCGGGCCGGGCCGGGCCCAAACCCCCCACTTCGGACTATTTTTAGTCATTGGCCCATAACATGGGCTACAGACCTCCGATCGACGCACCATTAGTTTTGTTGGGATCCTTGGATCGAGAAAGTCGGTTCAATATATTACACTCAAGGATTCGAAGAATTTTGGGTATGTCCATTTTGGTTCAAACACGATACCAACCGGGCCCTCGGAGCGGAAACACTTATAACTTGAGCTCCGGATGTCCGATTGACATTCTGTTGACTTTGTTGAATTCCTCTTATTGAGAAGGTTCTATTGGCTTACGCCGCATGAGTTTTGGGCATAGATGGAGTACTGTCGGGTTGGTTTTAGCTTAAAAACCAACCGGGCCCCTGGGACGAAGAAGTCAATAACTCTAAGATCGGGTGTCCGATTGACTCAGCGTCTGTCGCGTTGGGTTTCTTTGGCGAGATAGAACATTGTGATACATCAACTATGGACATCATGATAATTGATGTATCGAACCACTTAGCTTGTGGAGAAGATCCTCCAAGAATCGAGAGTGCTATGTGGGGGAACCCTAGAGCTGGCTGTGACTGCATCAACTTCTGTACGGGAATCTTCCGTGGGTTTGACAGCGACGAAAATGGTACTGGAATCCTCCATGGGTTTGATAGCGACGACGACCGTACTAGAATCCTCTGTGGGTTCGATGGCGATGACTACTGTTCTGGTATCCTATGTGGGTAAGGTAATATTGACCTCTATACATGTATCCTATGTGGGTCCGGCAAAGTAGCTGGTCTTGTATCCTGTGTGGGTCTGACAGCTTAGCTGGTCTTGTATCATATGTGGGTCTGACAGCTTAGACGAATTAGTGGATACATCTGATCATCTCTTTCACCTTACAAAGTGTATACCTGTGTGAGCTGAGTCTTGATTCTCAATCATTATCATTGATGTGGTTGACTTGGTTTTCTGTGTGGATTAGGTTGTGCATTCCTATGTGTACTGGGTTGTTCTTGTCTTGGGAGATGGAGTCGAACTATAACAGATGACTTAGGTATATGTATGGGAATATACTTAAGTAGTGTTGTTGATACTTCGTAATTGAATCTTTCCTTTTTGGTTTATCCTTCGTGGATTTTGAGAGACCTTAGGGGGTCTCAGGGTCCCTACTGAGTATTGTATACTCACCCCTGAATGGGCTATGCCCACACTACGTTGTGTTGGATATAGGTGATGGACAGCACTGAACGAGGTGGAAGCTTGTAGAGCTGGATGGTACCCAGAGGTGGACCACTTGGCGATACGTACATGGAGTGGACGACTGGACCGAGGAGCTGTGGAGATTATCTATACCAACCCTTTAGGTGGGAGTTCTGGAGGATGACTCAGTGCTACTGTTTTACATTATTGATGTTGTTCTTTATTTTTGGTTGTACTTTACTTTTAGTTGTGTTTGTATTCTAACCCATTTACTTTCCAGCACTTACATTTGTACTCAGTTTACTTAGTGTTTACTTCATCTTGTGTACTCCATGGTGCTTTTTTCTTATATAAAGGCAATGTCTTCCCTTTTATCGGGATTTACTCCTTTGGTTCTAGTCGCCAGCTCCTGCCCTATGGGAGGCGGGCATGGGAAAGTCACGACACGGGCCCCGAGGATGGGTTGTGACAAATTGGTGTCAGAGGAGTCGGTTCTACCGCAGAACTCAGGACTCTGATATTTTCATCTATGTGAAACAATAATGTTTAGAGTAATGAGTGTTTTTATTAGTCCAGGGGGTCCAGTGTTGGTGCGGCGGCCGACGTATCCATACACCAGTACCATGACTTCCGATTTTTGACTCAGTGCATGAAAACATTGATTGCATGTGTGTTTCAAAAAAATTCATTGTGATTACTTTGATTTTTCCCACTAGGAATATTGTATTAACCATGGCGCACCTGTTTTTTTTTCAGGATGGCCCCATGACGGCAGCCAGCTAGGGTTCCGAGCTTTGTGCGAGTCGGCAGCCCACCGAGCGACGACGCCTCGATACAGGGCCCCATTACCGCGGAGGCACCGGCGGTACCACTACCCACCGAGCCACCGATGCTACCATCCCCAGTAGTGGAGAGTGCACGCTTCCTGAGCATGTTGCACGAGTTTCAGAGACAGAGGTCGCCTAGGTTCTGCTGAGAGATAGATCCTCAGGCAACCGAGGATTGGCTGGAGGCGATCGTCAGAGTCTTCAAATTGGAAGGGACACCAGCAGACCTCATGGTGATCCTTACCGCGAGTCTCCTGCACGTAGCAGCAGGTAGGTGGTGGTGCATGATTCTATAGTTACACGATGAGGCATCTCTACTCTGGATGGACTTCAAGAGCCTCTTCCGCTCGGTGTTCGTTCTAGCCGGCCTTCGTGCGGTGCACATCCAGGAGTTTCTATAACTACGACAGGAAAGCATGTTGGTAGCCCAGTACTCGGTGAGATTTACCGACCTCTTGCGCTACTCTATGGACATGGTATGGGACCCATTCTTCTGGGTCCGAACCTTTGAGCAGGGCCTGAGGCATGATATCAGATCTTCGACGAGACCACTCAGCGTCCCGACTCTTGTGGGGGTGCTGGAGTGAGCCCTGCTAGTGGAGAGCTTTCTCGCCGAGCAGCCATCAGTAGCGAGACAAACCGTTGGATGGCACGGAGCGGAGTCATCTATAGTAGTCAGTCGACAGATGACGCAGGGGTCCAAGTGGACCAGGCCGTCAGGTGGGCGACCTCAGGACACGGGTTCAGCTGTGTAGGGCACACAACACAGAGCCATCCTTCCGAGGAGCAGACAGTGTTATGCATGCTGCGGGCAGGGCCACATCGCTCATGACTGCCTGACCCTCCTTGAAGATGAGCAGCAGACTGGGGAGGGACCTCCCATGAAGAGGAAGAGGTTCAACCATGGCGGTCCTCTGGGAGCCGGTGGACGAGGCAGAGGAGATGGCCGAGTAGTGGGTGGTGGACGACGCTTTGAGGCTCTACCACCACCACCACCAACAGCAGGAGGTCCACCCCGACCACAGGGAGTTTGCGAATAGAGAGAGGCTCAGCTTCAGGCAACAGAGGCCTATGACCACGGTGCACCTGAGATGATTTGAGTTATTATCTATGTCTACTCCACCCTTGCTACCGTTCTTATAGACACAGGTGAGAGTCATTCTTTCATTGTCGATGCCCTTGTTCGGAGCTCGGAGATTCCAATAGAGTCGTTGGCTCGATCCTTGCAGATAGAGACTCTTACGGGAGCAGACTCGATGATTACACACTAGTTCTGGCAGTGTGAGCTCACTCTAGGACATGAGATCTTTGGATGAGATCTTCTTGTAGCAGCATCAAGGCCTTACGACGTCATCTTGGGTATGGACTGGTTATCTATAGTCCATGCTCAGATTGATTGTATTAGGTGCAAGGTGCGGTGTGTCCGCACGGATGGGACCAGTTTCACCTTCACTGTCAATAAGGGAGCCTTTGCAGTGCAGGATAGACTCACACAAAGGAGAGGATACCCATTCACTCACCAGTTGGCTGGTCTCATCCTTGGAGCAGTTGACATGCAGAGTCCGAGTTTTCCTATTGTGGTGGATCAATATGCGGACGTTTTTCCTGACGATGTTCCTGGACTAATTACTCATAGAGAGGTATAATTCTATATTTACCTGTACCCCGAGACTGCCCCGATATCGAATCCATCATATCGGATGTCTCCTGCTGATCTTCGAGAGCAACGGGTACAGCTGGAGGACTTGCAGGGCAAGGGATTCATCTGACCCAATGTTTCACCCTGGGCTTCCCCGATATTGTTCGCCAAGAAGGCGGATGGGAGCTTGTGACTTTGTGTCAACTATCGTCACCTGAACCAGGTGTCTGTTAGGTACAAGTATCTGCTTCCGAGGATTGACGAACTTTTCTATCATCTCAAGGGTGCATGTTGGTTCTCGAAGATAGTCCTTAGGTCAGCTTATCATCAGCGCTGAGTTCGGGACGAGGATATGTAGAAGAGGTCCTTCAGGTGTCGGTATGGCCACTATGAGTTCTTGGTCATGCCCTTCTATGTTAACAACGCTCCAGCAGTGTTCATGAGCCTCATGAATAGGATATTCCAGCCCTACTTGGATCGGTTTGTTGTAGTCTTTATTTACGACATATTGATTTACTCGACTACTGAGGAGGATCACGCCTACCAATTTCAGGTCGTACTGGACACACTCCAAGAGCACCAAATTTATGGTAAGCTCTAGAAGTTTCAGTTCTGTATTCGAGAGGTCCACTTCTTGGGACACGTCATCTCTGAGGCATGAGTTGCGGTGGATCCTGCGAAAATCGAGGCAGTGCAGGCTTGTGAGCCACCCAGGAGCGTGACAGAGGTGCAAAGTTTCCTAGGTCTGGCAGGGTACTATCAGAGATTTGTGCCAGACTTCTCTAGAGTTGCAGTACCTCTGTCAGCTTTGACAAAGAAGGGAAAACCCATCATGTGGTCGGATAGAAGTCAGCAGAGCTTTCAGAAGCTGAGACAGAGATTGACCACTACACCCATCTTGAGGCTACTAGAGGAGCGAGTAGGGTACGTTGTTTACTGCGATGCATCAGGGACTGGACTCAGGTTTGTCTTGATGTAGAAGTAGGTAGTGATCACCTATGGATCATGATAGTTAATGCAGCACGAGCAGAACTATGTTACCCATGACTTGGATTTAGCAGCAGTTGTCTTCTCCTTGAAGATGTGGCGGTACTATCTGATCGGAGAGCGCTTTATAGTCTTTTCTGACCACCAGAGTCTCAGGTATATCTTATCGCAGAAGGACATGAACATGAGACTGCGGCGATGGATCGCGTTCCTCCAGGACTTTGACATTGAGATAGTCTATACTCCTGGGAAGGGAACGTAGTATCTGATGCTCTCAGTAGGAGGTCGGGCATTCAGCTACTTGGGGAGGCGATAGTGAAGTTATCCACTTTGTAGATATCCTAGGTGGATAGATATGGGTCATCCTTTCTACAGTTGCTCACAGTCACTCCCCCACTACTTCAGTGGGTCAGAGAGGCGCAGCATGGTGACATTGACTGTGAGACACGACATGCACAGTTATCCTCCGGACATGCAACTGATGGATTTTCTATTGCAGGATAGCACATCATCCTCTTCAGGGGACGTACCATGGTACCAGTTGAATTACAGAAGAAGCTGCTGAGAGAGTTTCAAAATTCCCCTTTAGCAGTACATCCAGGAGTGGCGAAGATGTACTCAGATCTCAGACGACAGCACTGGTGGCCGGGTATGAAGAAGTTTGTGCCAGATTTCGTTTCACAATGCCTCACATCCCAGTAAGTGAAGGCAGAGCACCAGGTACCAGCTAGCTTGGTACAGCCCTTAGAGGTCGCGGAGTGGAAGTGGGATAGGATATCAATGGATTTTATGATGGGGCTTCAACGTTCTTCCAGGGGACACGACACCATCTGGGTGATTGTAGACCGACTCAACTAGTCGGCCCCCATCCTATAGATCAGAGAGCAGGGCTCAGTAGAGAGCTTGGGATGCCTCTACGTTCACGAGATCGTAGGGATTCATGGCGTTCCATTGTCTATAGTCTCCAATCGAGATGATCGCTTTACATATATGCTTTGGAAGGGGTTGCAGGAGGCCTTTGGGATGCAGCTACGCCTGAGCACTTCCTTTCACCCACAGACGGATGGCCAGACGGAGAGTACAATTTAGACACTCGAGGACATGCCTCATGAATGAGTCCTTGACTTTGGTTGCAGCTGGGAGGATAACCTACCCTTGGTGGAGTTTGCGTACAACAACTACTACTACTCCACCATCAGGATGGCACCTTACGAGGCACTGTACGACCGACCTTGCAGATCACCTCTTTGATGGACTGACCTAGGGGAGTTGGCATTCATAGGATCAGAGATGGTTCGGGCTATGGCAGAGAAGGTGCAGGTCATCCAGAAGTGGATGAGGACTGCACAGAGCAGACAGGAGTCCTATGTTAATTGGAGGCGGAGACAACTGGAGTTCGAGGACGGTGACTACGTCTTCTTATGGGTCTTACTTCGATGTGGGTTACAAAGATTTGGTCGGGGGGTATGTTATCTCCGCACTTCATCATACCATTCTAGGTCCTCAGTAGGGTAGGCAAGGTGGCTTACCGCCTGGCCCTTCCACCTCAATTGAACCGGGTGCATGACATCTTCCACTTATCTCAGTTGAGGAGATACGTGCATGACCTGATGCATATCATTGACCATGAGGAGCTGGAAATTGATAATGGGGAGACTTTTGCAGAGGTCCCAGTGGATATCGAGGATCGACAGGTGCGAATCCAGCGTGGATGGTCGATACCTCTGGTGTGCATTCGCTGGCAGCACGGGAACCTCCAACAGAGCACATGGGAGCAGGAGACTCAAATGCGTGCTCAGTACCCTCATTTGTTCCCCTAGTTTATGGTGTAACATTACGGGGATGTAAGGCCCTGAGGTGGGAGTAATGTAATGACCTGGAAATTTCAAGGAAATTTTTTTTAATACTTTGGAATTTTACAAGGATGTAGTTTCTGACGGCGCTTGATACTGAGGCCTGGTGTGCTCGGAATCAATTTCTGATGTTCAACTCGGGTACGTTCAGTGAACGAATAGGTGGGTCTTTTTTTTTGAACCGGTTCTCGGAATTGGAATTTGAGGCCACCATTGATTTCATAACACCGTGTTTCTCTTATAAATTACATAACTTTGTATAGCAAGGGTCGAGAGAAAAAGCTATTTTCCGAACCTTTCGAGAAAAATAATAAAATATTTTAAATGAATTATTTTATTTTATTTTCTCTTCCCCCTTTTTGGGTGGTGGTCGGCGACAGGGAGGTGACGATGCATGTCAATGAGGCTCATTAATAGATCATTAAACTCATAGCTTAATGACGCTTTAATGACCCCATTATGGAAATGATGCGACGTGCCCCTTTTTATATTTTGGCACATCATGAATATGTGGAGAAATGAAATTGGAGGATTCATTGGCGAACCACTGATGGACTTCTACCCCAGTGAAGAATGAAGAAAGTCGAAAAAACGTCTACTTCTTCGACGCCATTAGAATATCGGATATGGAAAGCGACGTCGACGCCTTAACCCCCCTTGAGGACGAACGCGCAACAACGAAATACTAAGAGGTAGGGGTTTATTTTGAGAATGTTAATATTATAATATATGTTTTCCTCTAAAACAAGAATTCGGATCAACTAATTATGAAGTTTATGCGCGAATGTTATTATTTGCAGGCTGGGGAATATTTTTTTTGCGGGGAAATTATAGGGAATTAAATTCAATCCAAACTAATTTTTGTGCCTCATTTTTCGTTGAAAATTATTGTTGTTCAACCCTTTTTGTTATCAACTAACATGGAGGGTGCGGGCTGAACAAACACGGCCAACAACCCTCCGCAGTATGTTTGTTTGTGCGCGTGTTGACGGGCAACCAAAGAATGGGACTGCTATCGGCGTGTCGAAGCCGTCACAGTGAAGAACGGGTCCCAGGAGAGCCGTAGGCACAGACGTTAGACAAATCGGACCACCGGAGCGCACCCGGTGGTCCGTGGAAGGCACTATCGGCGCGCCACACCAGCGTGGTAGCCAGAGGCGGCGGCCGGATCCCGTGGCCGCGCGGGATCTATAAGAGGACGTGGTGCTCGTCGCGTCCGTGGAGCACAAAGGAGGGGGGACCGCGTCCCCACTGCTCGGCCTGCCAGCAGAGCCAGCGCACCGACCCGGCCAGGCCGGGCTACACCCAGCCGTGCCGGACCCAGACTCGGGTCAGGTCGACCCGGTTCGGGCCAACCCACGGGGGGTTGGGTCGGGCCCAGACCCCCCACTTCGGACTGTTTTTAGTCATTTGCCCATAACATTGGCTATAGACCTCTGATAGAAGCATGGTTAGTTGCGTTGGGATCCTTGGATAGAGAATATCGTTTCAGTATATTATATTCAAGTTTTCAAGGAACTTTGGGTACGGCTGGGTTGGTTCAAACACGAAACCAACCTGGCCCTCGGAGCAGAAACGCTTATAACATGAACTCCGGACGTCCGGTTGACGTGTCGTCGACTTTGTTGAATTTAAATTAGTGAGACAGCTCCTTTGACTTACTACGCTTGAGGTTTGGGTGTACCTGGTGTGCAGACAGGTTGGTTTTAGCTTAAGATCCATCCGGGCCCCTGGGATGGAAAAGCCCATAACTCTCAGACCGGGCGTCCGATTGACTCCCCCTCTGTCACGTTGGGTTTCTTTTGGCGAGACAGAACTTTGTGATACATCAACTCTGGACTTTGTGATAGTTGATGTATCAACCCCCTTGGCTCTTAGATCGGACCATCCCGGAATAGAGCGTGTTGTGTGCGGGAACCCTAGAGCTTGTTGCGACTGCATCAACTTCTATTCTGAAATCCTCCATGGGTTCGACAACGACGACGACGGTACTGGAATCCTCTGTGGGTTCAACAGCAATGACGACCATACTAGAATCCTCTGTGGGTTCCACGGCGATGACTATTGTTCTTGTAGCCTATGTGGGTCTGGCAGTATTGACCTCTGTACTTGTTTCATGTGTGGGTCTGACAGAGTAGCTGGTCTTGTATCTTTTGTGGGTCCGACAACTTAGCTGGTCTTGTATCCTATGTGGGTCCAATAGCTTAGATGAATCAGTGGCTAAATCTGATTATCTCTATCGCCTTACAAAGTGTATAACTATGTGAGATGAGTCTTGATTCTCAATCATTATCATCGATGTGGTTGACTTGCTTTTCTGTGTGTATTGGGTTGTGCTTTCATATGTGGAATGGGTTGTGCTTGGTCACAGGAGCTGGAGCCGAATTGTAACAGATGACATAGGTATATGTATGGTCATATACCTAAGTAGTGTTGTTGATACTTCGTGATTGTATCTTTCCTTTTTGGTTTATCCTTTGTGGAGTCTGAGAGATCTTCGGGGGTCTCGGGGTCCCTACTGGGTATCGTATACTCACCTCTACACGGGTTATGTCTGCACTACGTTGTGTTGGATGTAGGCGACGGACAGCACTGAATGAGGTGGAAGCATGTGGAGCAGGAAGGTACCCGGAGGTGGACCACATGGCGGGGCATACACGGAGCAGACGGCCGGACTGAGGAGCTATGGAGACTATCTATACCCACCCTTCAGGTGGGAGTTCCGGAGGACGACTCGATGCTGCTGTTTTACTTTACTGCTGTTGTTCTTTCTTTTCAGTTGTACTTTACTTGCAGTTGGGTTTGTATTCTGACCCATTTACATTCCATCACTTACTTTTGTATTCATTTTACTTAGTGTTTACATCAGAATGTGTACTCTGTAGTGTTTTCTTTCTTATATAAAGTCAATGTCTTCCCTTTTATCGGGATTTACGCCTTTGGTGCTAGTCGCCCGCCCAGGGCCTATGAGAGATGGTCTTGGGGTAGTCATGGCACGGGCCCCAAGGATGGGCTGTGATAGTCAATTACTAAATGTATTTTATTTTATAAGGGTGTATGTAAAACAACAAAAAATTAAAAAAATATTTTTTTCATTATAGATAAATAACATATTCTTGGGGAGTATATATTTTTTTTTAGTGGGAATGTTTTGATATTAGAGCACACATGTGGTGTGTGTAGAGAAATAATTTTAAAAATTGTGTTTTAAAATTTTTTGTGATGTGAACACTTATAACTTGTTTTTTTAGTTTCATTTATGTAAAATATGGCACATGTATATGAATTGTTTGTGACTATATAAATATCTTGAATATAATCTTTTGGGGATGGTTTTATGTGATTTATTGAAATTTTTGGAACATGTACAAGTAAAATATTTGAGAAGTGAATGGTTTGAAGGTATGTTAGAGTGTCTATCTACCTGGATGTAAATATTATTAATTAAAAAAGTTTTATCTCTATAGGGAATATGACCTATACCAACAATATTTGGAATACTGTTGGTATAGGTCACTAATTTGGACCTATACAAACGATTTTGGCCAAAATCATTGATATAGGTCACTTATCTGGACCAATACCAATGGTTTTGGCCAAACTGTTGGTATAGGGGGGACCTATACTAACGGTTTGGCCAAACCATTAGTATAATTCCATTATAGAGACCTTATACCAACGGTTGGGGCAAAGTGTTGGTATAGGTCCCCCTATACAAACAGATTTGGCCAAAACCATTGGTATAGGTCCCAAAATCAATGAACTTATACCAACGGTTCTCAAAACCATTGGTATAGGTCTATACCAATGGTTTTGAGAACCTTTGGTATAGTTACATGTATATTCTAAGGAATCTACTAACCGAGAACATTAAATAAATCTAAATTTAAAATATTTATGATAATACATATAAATATTTATGAAAGTATGTTCACAAAAGACATGTTATATTAGTGGTTAGGTCATTCAATAATAAACAGAGGTACTCAGATCAGAACACATCGAATGATGATTTTTTGAAATACATATTTTAACGGTATTATGGAACCGTTGGTATATATTTTTCATATTACCTATACCAACAGTTTCGAAAACCATTAGTATAGGTCTATACCAATGGTTTTGGGAAAACCGTTGGTATAGACCTATCCTCACAACTTACTTATCCACACTTCTCCAAACCATTGGTATAGGGTTTTTTTCAGTAGTGTATATTATAATTTATCATTATTCATTCCTAAAAACAATTGAGTAACATATATTTAGAATAATCTATAGATGAGTCATTAGTATGTTTGACAATGTTTTATAACTTTTCGATTGATAAAAAAAATCTAACAAAGAAGATAATTTTAGTGAAAAAAAATGTTTGATACATTTTTATTACCATTTAGATTTTTTAAACAATGTGTGTATTTTTACTGGTTGCTAAACATGAAGGGAATTTCATGGAGTATATTATTGATGATTTTTTTCAATGAAAAAATATAATTCAAAAATATATTAATTATGGGGTTTTAGATGAGGTGAAGCCCATTTTGATATTTTAATATGCTTGATGGTAGAATAGAGTAAATGTGTTCTATCAGATGCTGTTTAAAGTAGGGGTAACAAATTTATAACATGGTTTTTATTATAAAATTATAATTTCTTTATATCAAATTACCTTTTCAGGAACCAATGGAAATGATATAATGATGATCATGGTTTGGGAAAAAAATAAATTTTCTCTATAAGTAACCAAAAATAGCATCCATGTGTTTATGGAGTCATTCAACTTCTCATTTATAATTATTTTTTATTATTATGTGAAATTTACATGTAATTTATCTTTCTATTGGAAAAATAGAAAATAAAATTCATCATAGTGAGGTCATTATAGTCATAGTCTATTATAGTTTATTGAATGGTTCTAAAAAAAGATAATGTGTTCATATTGTTTTTTTTCTAAAAAATAACATGGGAATATAATAAAATATGGCTTATGAAGGTTGATTATGGTGTGTATATTTAATGTATTAGTTCAATGGAGTATAGTTATTTAGTGGGTATAAGGTGGCTCCACAATAACTATGTTGTTGATTGTAGAAAATGTAATATTAAAATTTTTAGATGATATGGATTTTTAGGTTCTCTAATAAAGAATGATAGTTCATCCCTAAATATTTATGACCATTAAAAAATGTTTATATAATGGATAATGGTATATGTAGAAATACATTAACGATTAATTAATGGAGGTTGATGATTGTTATGATATTTTGATTTTTAAACTAATTATTTTCATGTTGATATTATTGATAAGGAAGAGTAAGAAATTTATATAAATTAATTTACTATAGAAAAGAGATACGATATACAAAGGAAACCAAGAGAGTGAATTATTTAAATTAAATTCATAAATTTAACTCATGATGTTAAAATAATTATATTTTATGATTGAATTTAATCTTTAAAACAAATTTTATGGTTTCAGAGTGTTTGTTAGTGTTCATAGATTATTATTATTGATTTATATAGAAATTTTTATCCTTTTTCATCAATATTTCTCTGTAATTGAGATGAAGTAGATTTTGGATAACAAATATGTTGTGTTTTTTTATAAATGATAGAGTATGAAGGTCAATGAGAAGTATAATAGGTGATACAATGTTGATAGTATTTTTTTTACTCTCATTGAATGTTAATGAGTATACATTACTTATCATCTTGTAGAATTTCATTTTGGTGTGTTAGAAAACATTTTACATGTTGGGAGACAATTTTTCACACATTATCTTATGGATAAACCTTCTTCCATTAAATAAATAATTATTATATTGGATCATGCCATAATATTTTTCTTAAATTTTCCATGGATATGGTCATTCAAATTGAATGGTGGAACTTGTAAGATATTGTTTCCCCTATGATTTATAATTTTAGAGTGTGTGTTCACTTGAAAAAAGTATTAATATAATTAAATTAAATAGTGAAAAAGAAAGAAAAAAATGTTTGAAATTTTTATCAGCTTAAAGGGAAAAAATCCATTTAATAATCATAATAGAAATTATTTCACTGATTCACCAACACTCTTCATGAATATTTATTGATCTGATTACCTTTTTGAATATGGGTTCAAAAAATATATGTATATTTTCTAGGTTATGATGTGGATTTTCTATTAATTTTGTAATCATTTATATTTATGTATTTTATGGTATGTGTTATTCCCAAAGAGTTATGTAGATAAGCGATGTTGTATTATCAATATTAATAACACACACACAGATATATATATATATATCGTTATATATTTTCTTACTTTTAGATACATGGTCCTCATTTATTTTAAGGTTAGTTATCATTGTTAGAGATTGTATTGTTATAGATGTGTATAGAAATATTCAATGCTTGTTATTTTATTTGTAGATATGTCATGCTAGTGATGTAAATAATGATTAAGAAGGATTTTTATGGTGATGCATTGATGTGGATATTACTCATATTTTTTAGAAATTTTATTTTTTTATATGTGTAATTCACTGAAGAATTGTTATGATTATTCAAATATCATGGGAATGGTTGGTAGTGGAGATTGTTTAGTACATTTATATGAACAGATGTGATTATTATTTTATATTCTAAATTGTATTATTAGGTTTATGTTAGCCACAAACATTATTTTTTCGTATGTCGTGATCTTTTTTGGGAGCACATGGTGTAAATTTTTTAATTATTTTTTTTCAATATATATATTTATACTATGGATTTATTATTTAAATTCTCTTCCATCTGTTCATTCATTATTTAGAGGTTTTTTATTTGATATTATGTTGTTTTCAACTATTTAAATTTATTTATTTAAATTTGAAAAGTGAAATTTCTACCATATTTTCTAATAAATACCTTGGAAATATTCTCCACCGATTGGAGTATTGGATAAAGGATTCAAGGGCCACTATTAATTTTTTTCCACTTATGGATAAATATTACTATATTTTTGATGTTTATATATAAGTTATATGTACACTCCATGTATTTTCTATAATGTTTAATATTTCATTAATTCTCACAATTTAATCATTTGAAATGGAAAAATAGTTCAACATTGAATCAAAATTTATTATTATTTTATATCATTTTATTGAATGAATAATGAAATATTTATTTACTAAACATTATTGTAAAATCCATTAAACATATCTATTACTGATTAAACAAGTTTATCATTGTTTTTTGTGGAATATGACACATTAAATTCCAATTAATGTTTAATTTATGTACATCCTAGCCTAAAACTACAACAAGATGACCTTCAACAAGAAATAATTTATATATGAAAAAACCACTACTATTTAAAATACATCACTCTATTGTATTATTATTAGTATATATCTTTATAAACATGAAGAACATTGGATATAAATTTTTTTCATTATTTCAAAATGTACAAAATTTGGAAACCTATAACACAACACAAAGTGATCATTTCATCAGGTTTTAAAGTGGCAAGAAACTAATCTAAAATTTTATAATAAAAAATTAATATTTTATATTGTATTATTATAATTTATATAATATGCATATCCATTATATCTTCCCAAAATTCATAATATGTACAAAAAAAAATTGGATGTAAATTCTTATTGATTTATTCATGTGGTAATACTTGAATAAATCACACACATGCCCTCTACTACCACGTGGAACGAGCTCTAAATCCTTGGTGATGGTAAAAAATGGCCTATAGATGGAGAAATACATAAAGGTTCATGGTGGTTGGTGATGGACCACCAATACCTTGTAACACATTTGGCCTAAAAACTAGGGGCACATTTTCCCCACATTCTCCATTGTGTCCATTCATAAGGGCTAGAAATACAACACTTTTCTGATTCGGAACATTTGTGGTGACTCCTTATATCTCGATTTTGATTTGATCTTGGGAAAATAAACTTGAAGGTAACTCTGATCCAATGGATGTTTTCATTCCTCATTCCTAGGTGGACATGTGTGGTGGGATTTCATTATATATAATTTCTCATGAAACAAGTGTTTAATGGAACAGTAAGAAGAATGACCGAGCCTCATAGACTATATTCTTCTTAAATAATCAGTATGTTGTAGACACCATTCATAATAGGATCACCAAAAATGGGACTATTTCTTTGGTGGATGTAATCCCTCCTCTTCTTGATGATCGTATTGAGGAATTCCTCTACACTCTTCATGCTCAAGCCTCAATTTCTTATAAGGATACCCCATTTAATCTTGATGATTTGTAGGCCTGATTGATACATTTTGGGAGTTTCAGTGATTGGAAAATTATTTCACTTAGAAAAGGTATTCATCATATAATATTTAAGTAGATGGATTCCCAAAATGTTCATTGGGGTTATGTTCAGGTTCTTTTGAAAAATGATATAATTGTGCTGCAACAATGTGATCTTCTATCAAGTACCTTGGATATTTGGATCTCTTGCACTCAAATAAAGATTATAATAATGGTTCTTAGTTAGTTTGTTTTTGTTTACAAAGTTTTTTGGGAGGTTTCTTATAATATCAAAGCTCTTATCAAGGTTGATAAAGAAACCGAGTGGTCAAAGTATAACCATTTACCTCTACTGTTTCTAGAGGATGATCTTTATCATTAATTAATTGAAACTTTTTTCCAGTTGTGGGTTATTTTATTCATGTTTTCTATTCAATGTGAATGGTTTCATGATTTTTTTGTAAATATTTTTATTTAATTTTTCACTCTTTTGAGTAATGATGAAAAAATATTTTGTGTTCCCTTCGTTCGTATTTGGGACATTCCTCTAAACCTTTTAAGATGAAATGGCCTGGGGATGGCCTTATAGGGAGAAAAAATGACTTCTGGATAATTAATGATAATGTTATTGGTTGATCCTCCTTTACACAGGCTCTCATACAAGAATCATAGAACTGGACTTTAATATAATGAAGTAAGATTAGTTTTGAAGATGTTTCAATTCATATCTACATGAAGCTGTTGATGTTGTCACTGATGGGGGTGGGATTATGGCACCCAAGGCTATTAATGTTGGAATAACTAGGGGTTTAGTTAATCATTAAAAAAAACATTGGCTGATGTGGCTGTCAATGAAGATGAGATTCACTATGTGTGTGAGGCCTCTATTAAAAGGAAAACAATTTTTAAATGAGTCATGTTACGATAGCTTCTTCTTGATGAAATGTTAAGAGGATTCTATTGGATTCTCATTGGATTTATATGGTGTTTCCCAAAAAAATTCTTGGGCTCTCTATGTTACGATTGATAAAGAGATTTTGGAAAATATGGATACTTGTGTTGAGCTGTCGATGGTGAATCTTATGGCTGATGTTATTTATCTTACCTTTGGATCTCTCGTTTGGGAGTACTATGGGGTTTGATCCTATGCATATGGATCAGTGTGGTGATATGATTTTCTCTATACATGATATTACATAGCTTATCTCATAGTCTATGTTTCATAGAGATTCCCCCAAGGAGGATGCTTCTCCACCGATAAATGTGACCTTTTTGTGGAAGGATAAGGCTTAAATCATTTTTTATATATGTTAGTCTCTAAAAACAATACTAAATTTGATCTGATCAATCTAGATATTCCTTAATATGATTGATTCCATTACCTAAAAAACATATCCCTACTAGATTGATCAAAATCTACAGTAGTAAAGGAATCATCATGGGTTGGGGTGTTGAATTTGGGGTTGGTATAAGAATATGTGTCCTCTGTGAGATGTTATGTATGTGCATGTTTTTTTGGTGTGGTAATGTTTCACTTGAACATTTCCTCCCCACTCTTCTTATATCTTTACTTTTATTTAATAATTTTTTGAGCCATTTATTTTTTTCCATAGTTTAGAAATTTTGGTCAAAAAATTCTCTCTAATGAGTGAAACATAAAAGAATATATATTAATTTCTAGAGGGTTAAAACTATTAAATACAATGAAATAAAAATTAATTTTTAAGAATATTTCATATAAATTATAATAGGAAATAAAATTGTAGGAGTGAAAAAATCATAATGTGGATTAAGTATTTCACAAAAGAAAAATGTATGATATAAGAGGTTGAGATTAAAATTCATTAAATCACTATTTCATTACTAGTTGGAAACTAAAGAACCTAATCATTGGATATTATTATCTTTGTTACTATTATGAAACGTTTATATAGATACTTAATCAAATTTCCTATCATGGGGTTCATGTTGTACGCACTTATATGACAATATACTATATAAGGACTTCTTTGTTCGTAAGATCATAAGATGAATTAATAAAAATAATGAGAAATTATTTTTTCCTAGAGAATAACAATAATATAATTTATATTTGTAAAGAATGTTAGAAATCATAAAAAATATAATATAAAAAATAAATAGTAAATTAAAAAATACTTTCTCTCAAACATGATATTTTACCCATAATTGTAGAAAACATAAAATAACTTTTATATTGCCTTATATATGATTCTTAAAATCCACATTTCATTTAATGATCCATAATTTTATGTTGTAAGTAGATATAATGAATTATATAACTTCAATATAAATATTTAGTAGAGTTAATATTAAAAAAACTATAAATTATTCATCTATTTCAAAGAATTATTTATCTAAATGTTGATGTTTTCATAAGCGATAATATTTTCAATCACTCTACTCAACCCTCAATCAAAACTTCTTTCCAAAATTCTTCATTCAATTAGATTATGGTATTACTTCAATCCAAATGGATTTTGAATAAGTTTCCCATGAACATCAATTCTATAATTTATTTGTTTTGTGAGAAATACTCTATAATATAAAACATTTATGAAAGAGTGTATATTTTTGTGTGAATAATTTTTTTGACAATGTATTTTTAATATCAATTTAATTTTATTTGAATAAAAAAATTTTACTCTATCAAATATTTCATATTATTGTAATGTCATATTTTCTCAAACATAAATGATAAACTAATAATAATTATATTATCAAAAATTAATTCATCAAATTTTAAAAATAATTCAAATTATTTGTTACAACAAATGGAAAAATGTTTATTTATTTTCATGGAAATATTTATAATTTTCTTTTAATTGTATTTATATACATTCAAGGTGTATGTTTCTTCATACTCAATTCATGACTATTTAAAATCATTATCAAAATTATATATAGTAGTTCAACATTACCTTTTGGCCTACATATCTATTTCTAAACCAATATAATCACCAAAAAATCCATTATATATTTCTATATATAGAATATTGTTTTTCTACATGGATAGTATATCAAAATATTTAATTTTTTCACCATTTTGTTTTATTATGGTTTCATCAATTTCACCATTTCCTTTTAATGATATTTAGAAACATAATTATTATGGTATTGTCTACAAATTTTGTTTAATTAATTACATGAAAAAATTAGTTTTTTTTCTTCATGCATTCCTTTTAATATTTTATAAACCTGATAAAGATTAGTTAAAAAAGTTTAACATTGTGTGGATTATAATTATCCTGATTTAAATCAATGGTTTATTCATATTTTACATCTTAAAATATTTCATTTTTAATTTATTCATAAAAACTTATGTTCTTCAATCATTTATATCTTGAATAAACCAAATTTTGTCATATCTTAAGGGTTAATGATTTGAGGACATTATCCATTGAATACATATCATTATATAAATCAAAAAGGGATGATAACATGATACATTGTCTATCATGAAACCCATAAAAATACTTTTTATAATAATATATTAATCTAGAATTTCACCCTAAACTCTTAGAGTGTTAATAATTTCAATGATTATTTTAATGTGAACATAAAATATTTCTTTATAAATCATTTGGGAATTTTGAAAAACAATTTAGAATTATTTAAGTATATTATTCATTCTTGTTCATGCTTCCTTTATAGTTTTTTACTTGTTTATCCAACATTTTACATGTTTTTTTATTATTACCCTATAGAATTATATCGTAAATAAATATATCAATATAGACTAACTGTACTTCGCATTATTATAAATTATTATCTTTTCTATGTGAGTCTCGATATGTATTTTCTTATGTCATTTAATTTTTATTAAAATATAATCTAATAGATTTATAAGAAACATGTTCATTAGTGAACTAAAACATCTTTGACAACCTTTTTAATAATAATCACCCTTCTTTGAATGAGCATAAATAATAAATTTCATCATAACCTAGAGAACTAAAACCCAATAAAAGATGATATAAAATTATTTTGGAGGGTAATAAAGTTAAATAACATTATAATATGATGATAGTAGTACCATAACATGAGAATAACATTTTAATAACAACCACTATAAATATTAGATAATAAATTTGAGATATGATGTAAATATTGTTATTTTTTTTAAATATGGATTTAAATTGAAACAAATTTAATAATATAATTGACAATATCATATTATTAATACATTTTTCTGGATTACACATAATAATTACAATTCATTTCTAAAAAAATCAAGAATTTTGATGAATACTATGATACTGGATTATGTTCACTCTCTAAACTATAGTAGTAGTCTATGCTCCCTCCCAAAACTATCATAGTAGATTTAGTCCACACCCTAATCCTTTTTATTATACAACTGTCACTCTAAAGGTATTATAGTGTACTTATACCCATAAAAAATAGGTTCACTCATGATTCATTTCCCTTTTATCTAACAAGACTTCCATTTTACCCAATTCAATGAAGGCCTATATAATTACGATCCCACCCCAAACAGAATTAAAATAATAAAAATGTCTTCCATATGATCATAAAACATATATAATATCATAAAACTATAAAATAAAATTATTTCAAAATCATTTAATCATTTCAAAACCTATTGAAAAGAAATTATTTTCATAAACATTTCATCAATTCAACATTTTAAAATACATTGAAAAGAAACTTGTTTCAAAAACAATATTTCTTTAATAATAATAACCCTTATATATAATGATTTACTGTGGTATCATATTATAATATCCCTAGTAAATGTTATGAAACCACAAATAATGTCATCATAGATGGAAAATTAATTGACAAGATCACTTGGAACATTTTTTATGAAGAAAATACCCTTTTCACATTGAAATTAGTTATTTGAATTTAAATTATTAAAAATTATTAAATAAAATAATTTCATTAATATGTACCACTAAATCTAATAAATTATGAGTCAAATCATTGATTATTTATTATGGTGGGAATTCCATTTAGTCCCTGCATTTTGAAATAATGATTCTATTCACTTTTATGGTTAAAATCCAAAAGACCATCTTTCTGATAATGAAAATAACATTAATATAAAATAATTTTAATAAATATTAAATATGGGAAATATATAACATAAAAAATAATATCTTAATATATTAATCACTATTAATTATATATCTAGAAATCATGGATATTGAAGAAAAATGATTTTTGACTAAAGATTAAATATTCATTAAAATTTTCGTTTACTCTATTGAGAACTTAATTAGAGGAAAATGATAAAAAGATATTTATTATCCGTAAATAATAATATAACAATAAACATATTTTTTTAGATATATATCACAATATTTATTCATTGAAAACTTAGTCATCAATAATCAAGATAAAAAATTGGACTGTAACATAAAACCTTAACCTTATGTCAGACATACATGGTACATGTTTAAACAACTAGTATAATATATATATATGTTACTATAAATATATTACATATCCATAATATTATAAATATTCTATATATGATTTATTTATAACCATTTATCATCTATTTTCTAAACAATTATTTATTAAAATCACTATTCTGTGAGATAACTACTTTATTGTTTATTTAATATTTAGTTCGTTAGTTTTGGTCCATATATATTCATCATAGTTCCATATTTTCCATAATTTTTATCATGATATAAATGAAATATATATTCATTATTTTTATATATTTAGGAATACATAAAATTTATAAATAGATAATTGAATTAAATAATTCAAGGAGATGACAGGTCATATATACATATACATGTTGATTTCATTTTTCGTTAGATGGATTGAGAATATGTAGATAATCATTCATTTTCATATAATAATTTTTTATCAAATATATATTATATATTTATGAAATATATACATATAACTATCCACAAATAATTTAAATGATAAAAGTATCACATTGCTTTGTAGAGGTGGTAGTCTGAATATACTCATAAAAAACAATATCATTTTCTCAATGCATTATAAGGTTCGATGATAGATATTATACTATAATTGTTTAATTATTATTATGAAATATATATTATATATCGACATGTAATTAATCATTATATCCATCAATGAGAGGTGGTTATAGAAAAAGAAATACATCATTTTGTGAGGTAGTAGTTCAATTTAAACACCATCAACAATTTAATTTACCATTTGATTGAAGAGGAGATGGATATATTATTTTACACTAACATAACAAATTATTAAAATATGTAATAATTTTTTATATTATTATTATATTTAAATATCATTTTGTAGTAGTTTAAAAAGAAATAAAATAAAATCAATAGGTACAGAATGATACCACATACTCAGAAAACCTCCTACGGATTTCACAAAAAAAATTGTAGGATATTTTTAGGCCTCTACGATGTGAATAATAATATAAGGAAGATATTTTGGTAGGTATTGGATGAATGAAAAGAATTTTTATTCATGAAGAATATGATTTCTTTTTATAATAGAGTGTAGAGGAACTCTTTGAATTTCTTTAAATATTAAATTGATATAGAATAATTATTATATTAATATAGGTCAAAATTTATAAAAGTGTAATATATGAATAGGTTTAGTAAAATATCACTCATTTGAAAAAAAAATCAAAATTTTAATGTAATTATTACACCATTTTTTTTATTTTAACCCATTTTTACCCTTTTGATAATTACCATAAAATTAAATTTTTTAAATCATTAATGGTCATAAATGTTTCTATTAATTGTAAAATAGAATTTAAATGGAAAATGGTTGAATAAAATTATTTCAATATTATAATATCAATTTATTTTATTATACTTTATATTAAATAATTAATGGCTTGGTGTTTTATTTGAATTTAATGTAATTATTTCATAAATGAAATATTAATGTATTCTGATATGTTTTTTTTTCATTATAATATCATCAAATTACTTAAAATAACTTTTTTTATCCCTATGCGAAAAATTTAAAGATAATAATACAATTAAAATGACATGTCTTATGTTTCGTTATATAATGTACTATAAGGGTCATTATCAAGGATATGTGGAAACATATGGTCATATATACAAATAATATATGACGATGTATGAAATATAATCTTCTAATAAAATTATTTTAGTGTTAGGATAAATTTTTATTCCTTATAAAAATATTTTTACCCTGAATTATCTCATTTAACCTTTACCGTGGTATCAAATATACACTATGGTTACTAATTTTAATGGAAAAACTAAATATTGTTTTTACCAAATATAGTTCTCATGTTTCCAAATATCTAATATAATTTTCACGATTAAAAACACTAAATAAGAATAATTTAATTTAAATTTAAATTTCAAATGTTCAATGAGAGCAAATTTTTTAAAATATTCTTTTTAATATAGAAAATAATATTTTAAAAAAAATTTATGAATAAAATTTAATTAAAATATCATAATTTTATTATGTTTAATAAAATGAAATTAATTGAATTTTAATACTAATCCATTATCTAATATGACATTATAAAATAACGAAAAGAAAATATAATTTTGAATAAAAATAAGTATTTGTAATTGAAAAATGAAACCCTTGGGAAAAATCTCAAATAATTTCTCTTTGATGATTATTAAAATAATTTTTAGTAAATGATAACAGTTTTATAAAATACCATTTAAAAAATTGGTAGAAATTCATTTCATTTACCACTCAAAACAATTAGTAATAAACATTTTAGATGATGAAAGTATTTTTCAATCATAAAAATACTTTATTAATAATTTATTGATTATTTACAATGAATTTATCAATAATTATTTATAGTGTATAACCATTTTATATATTTTGTAAACAATTTGATCATACCCATACCTATCAATTTAATATCTGGCATGTAACTATATATGATATTACAATTCATCTATAATATGATATAAATGTATCATATGATATTGAATAGATTAAATTTATTTGGAATGATATATATCATAAAGTCTATGGATATTACATCTTATCCCCATTAAAATGAATTTTAACCTAGAAATTATAATATTCTGATTTAAAAAATTTATTATATTTATGTTTTATATCAACTTTGGTTATCCATGTTTCTTCTTCAAATTTATGATTCCCCGTTTCAAATCTAACCATGTTACTAGTCATGTTCATTAGAATATTATCTCAATAATCCATGATTTCTACTATTGTTTTATAAAAAGCTTTATTCCCCAAATTTAAGACCTCTAATTTTAGTGTATGTGAAGGATTAGAATATAAATCCTCAGAAGAGGTATGCAGAACACATTATGAATATGGGAGAGGTATGGTGGAAGGGTTAAGTGATAATTTACCATCCTTATTCGATCAAAAATCTCAATGGGGTTAATATTCATAGGTAATACATTTCATTTCATCATGAATATCATACCCTTATGCTTAAAATAAATTCATAAAAACAATTTCTCACCAGATTCGATCTAAAGGTATCTCTAATGATTATCAACATAACATTTCTATCGACTATTTTCTTCCTTGTTCTGACATGGTTAACTATAAATTTCTTTTCCATTTCCTCAACTAGATCATGTCCCAATAGCTTTCTTTCTAAAACCCCTTCCCAAAATGCGGTAATTCTATAATAACTACCATAAAGGGCCTCATATATACAATTTTAATGTTGAACTAAATGATATTATTGTATGAAAACTCAATAAAGGGAAGGTCTTAATCCCAAAACCCATTTAAATTTGTAAAATAATATATTGACATATCCATTATGGGTTTAATGGGTTAGTCTAACTAACTATCTATCTGAGGAAAATAAGTTTCTCTAATACTCTACTCTATAACTTGATATTTATTAATAGTTATCCAAAACATCTCATTAAAAATCATATATATATTATATAATATAATTTGGTACTCTCTGAAAATGAAAACCCCCTAATGTATAACCTATCAATTTGATCAAGGGAATGATAATCTCTAAAATCAATGAAGTTTGAAGAATTTCTAAAGAAATCAACAACAACCCAAATAACATTTTGTCCCTAAAATACTTTAGGGGGTCCAAAAAAGAATTATTGACTAATGTTTCCCCATTTCAAATATTGTATGGGAAATTTTTGTAATATCTCCGTAGAATGAAATATCTTTGGCTAAAATTTATGACATACCAAGAATCTAGATAGAAACTCAGAAATATGAGACTTCATGTTGTGCCACCAAAAATTCTATATCAGATCTATATACATATATGTACATCTATGATGAATAAGTAATGATGATTCTGAAGCCACATCCAAAAGATCATTATTTAAATCTGATATTAATTGATCATATATACAGTTTATAATAATTATCATTCCATCACAATCCAATATAAACTTTGGAATATTTTTTTACCATCTTCTATAGTTCCAAATATTCTTGCTCTTCCTTTTTAATACTCACATTGATAGATGGTTGAACACTAATTTAAAAAAATTAGAAATCTCCACTCAATTCATGATATATTGGTATATACATTTCAAATCCATAGATATTGGGTCTTTTTTTATCTTCATCATTGATAATAATTTAAGATACATTCATCAAAACACATCAAACACACTATTTTATTTCAAAAGGTAGTAATGTATTGAGTAGTCATAATATTTAATCATTTATATAGCTTTATTTGGAACATATTTTTCTAAATATTTTTTAATATATACATTAACCTTTTATGGTAAATATCTTTATCTAATAGTTCTCTATAAAGAAAATGACTCCATATGTTTTAATACAATAATTATAGTAGATAACTCTGACTAAAGAGTTCGGTAAATTTTATAATGAACCATCAACTAGAATGAAATAAAATATATAACTATATCATTATACATGCTAAAAATTCACATTATATTCTTCTTTGCATCACTATAAATTATAAGTACTTATCAACTAAATGTCAATATATATACAGTTACCTTAATATTTCTTATCTTCAGTCCCTTCATACTTCCATGACAATCATATTTTGTGAGGAATTTGGCTCATAAACATGTTATATTTTTTGTGAATAGGTTATTGAATATAAATTTTTCAAAAAGTGAGGATAATATCTAAACAAACTATGAAATAATTAGATCTTAGTTATTTTATTTGTCCTAGTATAACATTCAATTAATTATTCCTTTGATATAAGCACTCACAAACTGTATATTGAAAGTGTATGACCCAAGTCTAAAACAGTTTTTTCCCAAAAACAACACTTCATAATTTTTTATACAACTTATTCTTCCTTAGGTTCATATGTACAACCCAATGGTAAATATCATTCTTTTTTTCTTATATTTTAATATAATTAAATATAATCAATAAAAACTATCTTATAATTTTAAAGCTAACATATAATGACTATATTAACTAAATTAATTAATATACTCAGTGTATTTGTAAGACCAAATGGAATAACTGTATATTTATAGATTCCATAACTCTTATAGAAAGCTATTTGGGTTACTTCCTCTTAATTGACATAAATTGATGATATCCATAAAGAATGTAAATCATTAAGATTATTGAGGTCTATGTAGCTGATCAAAAAAGTTAATAATATGGGTTGAGGATACTTGTTCTTCACTATGATATTGAATATATCCTAAAAATATATATATATTCACATATATGATTATTGTTTCTTAACCAAAAGAATATGTTTACCCCAAGGTGACATTATGGTCAAAATAAATAAATTTAAAAAAATTTCATGGAGTTCCTTCTTCAATTTCAATAACTTAATTAGGTTCCATTATATAATAAGTCATTAAATTAGGTTTGGTACTATATATGAGTTCAATTTAAAAAAATCATAATTCAATGGAAGATTGTGAAACTATTCTTGAATGATATCAACAAATTCTCATACAATAGGAATATCATGTATATTGGGTTTCTCTTCAACCATATGAGATAAAACATGTTTTTGAATAGGGATTAATAACTATACAATGGATATCATTTCACTCAGATGTAAATATTTATAATCACATTGATAGATGGTAATATTTATATTCTGAATAATAAATGTAAAATCCCTTTATTAGGAATTGATGTTTTATTTTTCTAGAGAAAGATAATAATTTACAATAATACCATCAAATTCAATGAATGGGATTAAAACAAGATTTATAGCATGTACATTCCAATACAAATCAACTAGAGAAGAATCATATTAATTTTATCTTATCATCGTTGATTTTTTTTAATCCAAATTCACTATTTAATTTTTTTTGGATTGATTTCAATATACTTAAAAAATAATGTATATATAAAAGTGTTGGGTGATCAATAATTTAATTATAATATTTTGCATTCAAGAGGGTAAGGTAAACAAATGTTTCACAATATCATTATTATACTCTCATAATAAATATTTATAACATGATATTTCTATTTTTATCAAACCATAATTGGTTGCTGAAGTCAATAATAATCATTTTCTTTTTGTTTTGAGCAATGGTTAGCATAATTCCCAAAATCCATTTTTTAAACCCCTATAATATGGATGGTGCATTCTGTGCAGATTACTCACAATTTTATTCATTATCATTCTTCTCCCATCACAATGACATTTAACAACTAAATGATCCAAATTTGTAAACATAAAAACAATCCTAGTAACCTTTAGAAATTTTCCACTATGTTTTCATCCATAATTGGACCAAGAAGGAAATATCATCTTCTTCTGTCAATGGTTTTTATAATTTCCTTTGATTTCGATATTTCTTTTCTATCAAAACCATGACAACTATGGGTAAAATAAATCCCTATTCATACATTTATAGAAATTGAATGATTTATTCATAGCTATTGGACTCCTGTATTGATAACACAACTATGAGACATGGTTTTAATCCATTGATGAGTCATCTAGACTTACTTTTTGGTTGGATGAAAATAAAAGAAGCATAAAATTCATGTATAGTAAATTTTTAATAATGGGAACCAATTAATTCATCATCCTTCTACTTTATCTTGGGTCCCCATTGTGTGAAAAAAATGAAGTGGAAGGAGGAGGCCCAATTTAGGGAAGAAAATTTGGAATCCAATTTTTCAGTACCTAGCATGTCCGCACGGTTCTTTATACCATACAGTAACCGTACAGACTCCTATACCTAATGAAGAAATGGAACACAATTACATAAGACCTAATGCATGACCATATGGTAATTTTTATTTATCCTGTACCAGCATCCCAACTTCGTAGCATGGTTTCTACTAACTGTGGTGGAACTATATAACACCTAGAAACCCCCCCCCCCCCCCCCCACCAACCTTTTATGACCTAGAAAAAATCGAATGGGTATAAACCTAAAGCATGAAAAAAGGACACGAGACAAGAAAAAGATCAAAATAAAATAATATTCATGGTTAGGGATTGAAATATTCTAGGATAAACAATTTCCCATATTTGAGGTGTCTGGAGTGAAAAAAACAATGGTATTATTAAAACATTTTAAATAATTACAAGTTTTCGACTAATTTTTGTTATAAAAGGTTGCCCCTATCATCACTCTATTAAATATAAATAATCATTTGACTCTAATAATAACTATAAAAATAAATTCCCAAATTATCTCATATCATCCTAGAATACTTATTGTGGATATATCAAATGATGGGTTTGGGTGAAAACCTAAGAGGATACCCCAAGAAGAGGTGATGTTAATCAATAAGAATTTTTTTATTTCTTCCTACAACTCCTTTAATTTTGAAGAAACCATGATGATATAATAACTATTGTCCATATAATTTTTTTATGTTATGGTAATTACCAATAATAATCTACACTTCAATAAAATGGGTTATGAAAAAATCATTCATGTGTATGGAGGACTACCACCTCATGAACAAATGACATTATTTTTTTAATTACTACTACCCACAGTTATAATTAATTATGGATTTATTATTAATATATTATATTTTTGGTATTAGTAAGCTTATCTACTTGTTATATCATATATCTTCCTTATTTACATTTTTGGAATATGTTAACATTATCTTTGTGTACAGCGGGCTATCACCTGACAATGTAATGTGATTTGTTCATGGTTTACATGGAGTGTGTTAAGGACGAGTTTAGTAAAAATAAGTGATATATATGATGTAAAATTATTATTAAATGAATAAATATAATAATTTTTTTATTAAACTATCATGAAATGAAAATGAAAATATTGTTCATGAATACATACAAACTACCATCTGCATTGACACTGTATTTCATTTTCTACCACAAATATTTATGGATTACTCAAAATAAATATATAATAAATTTATGCGATATTAATATCATGTTGTATATTTTATATAATATTATTTCATGGATAAATTAATAGGCCTATAAATACTTAGTCTAAACTTACTCCAAAAACATAGGAGTTATTGCCTGGAACATGACTTGAACATGAAGTTTCTAATAAATGTGGAATTTAGGATCTTAACCAAATGATATAGGATTTGATTTATATAAATATGGTTATTTAATATATATATATATATATATATAATTATCTTGTATTATTATAGAGTTTTTTTTAAGTATGGTTGAAATGATGACATATGGTAAACGGATTTCATATCTCATATTTATTTTTGAGAGACTTATGCTATATTCACCACTTATTTCTTTTGTGTGGTGTATATAGTTTACTATTAAATTATATTTTTAATTGGTTTTAAAAATCATTATAGGAATTATAAATAAATTAAACCAATTTTTCCCATTGGAATTCATTTCATACTGATATTTCATGTATAAAATTTTTAAATTTTTATAATTTTTTGTAAAATATAATTCTATATTATGAATTTGAATATTTTATAAATTTTAATAAGGCAATATTATTTTTTTACAATTTTTTTTTTAAATGTATAAATTATTTATTGCTTATAGAGTAAAAATTTATTTACTAGGGCGGGGAACTTAGAAGATAAGGCATAAAAATAACCAATGAACTTATCAAAAACCCTAATTATGGCCATACTTTCTTTCTTATCTATTATATAATGAACCAATCTGGGTCTCCATCCAACCTGGAACCTTAATCGGTCAAGAAGCATGGATTAAAGGGTGTTCTTGATCCCCACTGGATAAAATCTAGATCCTGGCGTAAAAATATAAAATAGGAATTGATTTTAGCCACAATAAAACAACCAAGACCAGATAAATAAAACTGAACATGCTTATAGCCAACAACTGAATCTCAACCATAAAAATATATTATGTTAAATGATATAACTCAGTATTATGAATAATAAAAAAATGAATAAAAAATAAAATGAACAAACTAAACAACCACCACTTGATCTCCATGTGAAATCTTGGTCACCTCCAACCACAAGAACAACCATGATCCAATAGTGAGCATATATTAGGAATCCTGATCAAAATCAAAACCTGCAAAATAGCTTAGGTTTACCGACACCGAGTATTATATGTAGGGTGTGAGATAACAACTTAGTATGAAATCACCATAGTATCCAAACCAATAATTTTTCAAAGCATACAATTAATAATACTTTGAAATGGATTTAAAAATAGGTTTTTATTCATTACATTCATGTTAAAATAAACAATCATGTTCCATTTCACTTGTCATATAAAATTAGGGAACATGAATGAAAAAAGGGGTTTGTGATTTCTCTTTAAAAACATGTACTTAGATGTCCTTTTTAAACATACCAAACATTAACAATTTTTCCAAATAAATACCAACACCATGTATGGATAATATGATCCTACACAATGAGGGAAACATATATAGTACTAGTCATAATAGATGAACATTTTAAACCTTAGGAAATCAGAGTTAAACTAGAACATACTAAACATATAACCCATCCTAAAGGCATTCCCTACTAAATGAATTCATAACGCCCAAACTCTAGGTCATTTACCTACCTAGTTCGGTCGAGGGGACTAATCTTATAGTAACAAACACAAGTAACCACCTTCTTTGTTCCACTAGCTAGTACAATAACCTAGAATATTTTATAAAATGTTCGTAGTGGTCCTCTTTTCTATGATTTGTTCCCCTATTCTGTTTCTTAAGGGGGTGTTCCTTACAATTGATACAAAAAGGGACATATATATAACCAAACACACTCCACAATCTGTAACCTCCCCTAACACCACTAGGTTCGACCATTTTCTTAAAATAAATCCCAAACAAAGAGAACAAATACCAAGGAACCTCCCATTTAATGATCTACCAATTTGATGGAGATCTAACTCAAGGGGGGGTCCCTATAGCAATTTCAAAATTCCAAATGTTCCATTAACTTAAAAACATTCAGGCATTTACCAAAAACACTTTGAAGACATTACAAAAACTACATCAAAATCCATCTTTATACTACTATAGAAAAACATTCCTTTAGAAAAAGAATTCACGATAATGTTCCCAAGTCCATTTTGAAGACATCATAAAATATAAATGGCATATAGAAGTTACAATTGGGATTTCAAAACTACCTACAAGAAAACAATCTATTAAAAATTTGAAACATTAAATAGAATCCAACCACTCACCCAAGTATGTATCATGGAAAATAAAGACAAATAACAAAGAATACATTTGAAACCACATTAAAACATAAGAGACACCACTCCCCCCATTTTTTGAATCACGGCCCATTTTAGGGAAACTAGGGGGATAAGGGATACTATATGTTTCAACGGGAAACTAGATTTACAGTGCCATCTTCATTTGGTTGCACATCCATGTGTGAACCTAGTGCACCAATTGATGTGCCATCACCAGGTGGAACACTCTAAGAACCATCATAATATTTGAAGCCCAATATCATAAAACCACCATTTTCTTCAAACCCAAGTCTATCCATTTCACTCTCTTATAAAATAAAAAACATGTTCAAAACTATCAAGTTCTTCTCAAATAATGATTCAATCCAAATAAAATGAAATCACCAATTTTCAAATATAAAATCCAAATCATGAATGAAATAAATTTAAAAAACATTTCAAATTGGAAAAACTCACACAACCAGATAATTACAACCAAAAAGTTAAATAGTAAATACATTAAACACCTCTAAACCAAATATATAAGAGAATAAACCAAGATTAATGTAAAAATCAATTTTTAGAAAAATATAACAAGAATAAAACACTACCATGAATTAAATATGAATTAAATAAAGGTGAGAATAATTATTTCAGAATTAATTAAGGCCATGCATCATATAGATTAAAATTGGAAGAAAAGGAATGGAACAACCTATCAGTCAAATGAGAAAGCAACAAAACCATTTAAGAAGGATGACTAAGACTATAAAAACAAACTACCCACCCTATGATATATGAAACACAAGACAACACAAAAACCCCAACATTATGGTATGATAAAGAGTGGGATAACCATTGAAATACAGAGAAATATATAGAGAAGAGAAGAAATATAGTAGAAATAGAAAGAAATTCCCAAAATCATACATTAGAATTAAAGAGGGAACACCATGGTGGGAGGATAACCAAGAAATAAAGGGTCTTGTGAACCCTTTGTGTTCCAAAAAACGAAGAGGAAGGACCCGCTTGGTTAGGATGCACTATTAAGGAAACCATGTTGTAACCTTGTAGATCCCTCTACCAAAGGAAGGAATAGTGCACAATTACCTAGGATTTAGACCACTACCATGTGGTCAGTTCTGTCCATCTTGCACAGACTGCCCAGTTAAAACTAACCATGTTGTAATTGTGTGAATCCCAAAAAACCCAAACACAAAACTTTTTATTACCATGAAAATTTTGAGAGGGTCTCAACCTGATCCTCAATCAAAGGACCCATGACGATAATAATATAAAAGAGTATCTGACGTCAGGGAGTGAATAATCTCCAAACCGTATATAGTTTCTACCCCATAATGTAACCAAGAAAATAGTTAACAAAATATGAGTCCATTCCCGGAAAAAACCATGAAAAACTTAAAATTTCAGGATGATGTTACACTAAACAAGTCACACCTAACTGATAATGAAGAATCAAAACCCTAGATTGAGGAGAAAACACATAAGGGTCCTACCCCCCACAATATTCCACTAACACAGAGACCATGAAACCACAAAATACCACCCAAGGTGGGAAACATGGTAACTCCCAACACATATATACCCAATATATTCACAATAATTAAACAATGGTCTTACCACAACAAAAAACAAAAGGGTTATTCACCCTATATAGAACCAACCCCCTTATCATGAGATAAATCATCCAACAGTTAGCGCTAAAACTGGAAACACATAATGAAAAAACCCAGGATACCAGGGCACTATGAAAAAGGGTATTTCAATAGAAACACTACAATAACTAAAAATTACTTATCATCGATCTATAACTCCCATCACTAGATAAAGCCACAAATATGGCTTAACCAAAAATCAAAAACCCTATTCACTACCTCCAAAAAAATCAAGCACATTTACCACAAATATAACACCTCTAAACCCCACATCATCTAAAAAAGATCCTAACACACCATCTGAAAAATGAATTATTTAAGGAAATACATCCATACTAAAATAACAACTTTGGTTTCAAAATGAAATTTTTATTACACAGTTACAATGAACAGAAGAACATACCACAACAAAAAATATTATGATGGATGTTATATAAGAACAAGAAAACATTAAACATTTATATCCCATTATAGAAAAAATAACTAAGATGAGGTTTCACACACCTTTGAAAACTTATGACTATGTGCAAGAATCACCCCAAGAACAATGGTTGGGGCTGTGATTGTTGAATCATCTCTTGAATCATAGTGAGACATTAGCATCCTCTCGTCAAAATCACTCTTCAAAGGATAATTTATATATAATTTAACATGGTAACAAAAATGACCTCAGTGATGTAAATACTTAGGAGGGATGTGATATGATGGCTTGGGATGCCTGAGCTGACCATTCTGATGGCACATTAGAAGTATTCCAATGAACTGGATGCCATAAACAAAGAGGATATCTTCTTATCGACAGTTTCCTTTGGTATGTGCTCTCTGCCAGAGATGGAACCATCCAAAAATAATACCACCACAAACTAAACCAAATATATCAATGATTAAGTGACCTAAAAACTTCATCAGTCCAAAAAAAATGACCATAAATGAAACCTAACATGAAATGAACCTTATCAAACTCATATGTTCCCAACAAGCAAAATAAAGATTCTATTTCCAAAAATGACACAACTTCCTCTAACAAACCTCAATTAACTAGATAACACTAAAAAATAACAAAAAAACAAGCATAAATATTTGAACTACATGGGATTCTTTTTGGGTGGTACATCCTAAAAAAACAATAAACTCAAACCAAAACCTTTGTGAAGCTAGATAAAAATCAAAAGAACCACCCTGAGATCAAAACAACCATACCATAATCTAATCTAACTCAAGAACATCAAAATATATATTTTAAAAATACCCATTCATATTAATTTTCAAAATCCCCACATTTCAAATCCCCATCCAAAATACATAAACCCTTTTTTAAAATTAATTCCAACCTCCTAGAGTTCATTCCCATTTTCAAAACAATTTTGATAAAATTAAGGTTAAGCATCTAGTTTCAAATGAAAAACCATTGAATCCCTTAAATGTTTTCACATGTGTCCATCCATAACCATCCATACATTCGAACACCCAGATTCCACACATAGAACATCACATGTGAAATAATCCACATGGAATGATGAGGTCTCACTAAACTATTAATTTATAAATCCAAACAATGGAAGAACAATAAATCATTAACATTAATGTCTGCCATATTTCCAAAAAACCACTTTACCAATTTAAATCCATATGATGAAAGCACTATAATTCCCAAAAATATTTTTATTTCCAGATCTACTTACAACAACTAGAATAGAATAAATAACAATTTACATCAAACAATCAAATGGAATTACTTGCATCTATGCCCTACACGGTGACATGGTAGTGAACCTGGCCCCAAGTAGTAAATAACTCTAGGAGGAACTTGAATAGGGCACTTGGAATCGACATGGGTCAATACTTCGAGTGAAGCCAAAACATGACCCCAATTTTCCTCTATTTTCATCCATCAATCCAAACATATCCAAGATAGAAGAATCAAATCCCGGAATACCCTTGGTAAATCGAGGATCAATGCGAGCAAGAGTTCTCCATTCTCTTCTCGCACATACCTCCGGAGTCCCGAAATTCGAAATCATCATCTACCAAAAACCTATAGATAACTAGAACCTCCTATGATACCATTTTCTCAAAAACCTAGACGTGTCTCCATTTGACCCAATGCATGCCCGATCAGTGGAATTTTCCTATGGGAATTTCAGATCTCCACTTGTTGGAATCTAGTATTTGTCCTTGAAATATACAAGGGGGAATGATTTGACACCAAAACAATATAAATCCAAAATCATAAAATAAAACTAAACATGCAGATAGGGAACAACTAAATCTAAACCAGTAATACAGTTTTAGTTACAAGATATAACTCATCGTGAGGAAAACTAAAAAAATGGAACTAAAAATAAAATGAACACAATGAACATCCACCACATAATATACATGTAATCTCTTGGTCAACTACAACCAAAAGACCATCCGTTATCCAATAGTAAGCATCTACTAGGAAACCAAAAAAAGTTGAACCTATAAAATAGCTCTAGCCTACCAACACAGAAGTTATTGGTTGGGTGTGCTGTAACGACTCAGAAAGAAATAACTGAAGATTCTAGGTTATACCTTTCCTAAAAACTTTCTATTAATATTATTTTTTATTACATTTGATTAAATAGGGTTTTCCTCCAAACTATTATTTTTAAATCAAATAAACATGTTTATTGTTCTCATAATTTATTAAAAGTCATAAGAATGCAAATTGGGGATTTGTGATTTCTCTTTCTAAACAACTGCATAGAAATCCATTCTAAACCAACAATACAGTAACCTTTTTTATATAAGTACCAAAACCATTTGAGGAGAATAATATCCAACACAAGGAGGGAAACAAATATATTGTTACATGTAAAATATGAACAATGTAAATCCTAGGAAATCATTAGAGATCCAAAACATACTATAAATGTGACTCAACATAATCTAATGATTCCCTTAATGATGTCATAACACCTTAATTCCTGGTGGACACTCAACCTAGAATGGTTCACTTGTAGATCACATTGAAATAAACCATGTACCCACCAACAATGGGCCACTAGATATTACAATAACCTATAATAGTGCATTAATTTTTTTTAATAGTTCATTTTTCAATTCTACATTCTCATTTTGTGTTTCATAAAGGGGATTACATATAATTCAAACAAAAATATTCATATATATAACCAAACACACCACACAATCTGTTATCACCCCGGCCACCACTTGGTTAGTCCCTTTCTTTAAAATAATTTTAATATAAATAAGGTCCAAAATTAGGACACTCCCATCTCTTGATTTACTATCTACGGAAAGTGACCAAACTCAAGAGGGGTTTCCAAATAGCCTTTTCAAAATTCAAACTAGCCATTAGATTCACAACAATCAACTATTTACCAAAAACACTTAGAGACCATTTCTATAACAACAATAAACAACATATTTGTACTAAATTTGAAAAATGATCTGTGGGACCCATCATTAACAAAAAATTTCCCAAGTGTAATTGAATTTATGATGAAATAGAAAATGCATACGGGAGTTCCAAAATGTAATCCAAAACAACTTACAAGACAACCCTCTTTTAAAAACAAAAAATTGGAAATAGAGTCTAACCACTCACCCAAGCATATCATAAGGATAGCTAGGACAAACCTTGAGGAATACATTTTTCAAGGGATTCAAACACAAGAGCCACCACTCACCAAGTTTTGTAAATCATGGGCCAATTTAGGGAAAATAGGGAGAAGGGGGAGAAGAGATGTTCTTGATGGAGACTAGCATTACAGTTCCATCTTCATTTGATTGTAGATCCATGTGTACACCTATTGAACCCATAGATTTGACTTCATCAAATAAAACACTATGAATCAAATTAAAACATTTGATTCCCATTTCTATTAAACCAACATTTTATTTCAACCCTAGGTCCATCTATTTCAATAATTTATAAAATACAAAACATGTTCTCTTCTAATACCCTCTTCTCAAATCATGTTTCATACCACATCATAGGAGATCAACTTAGTTTGCATAGAAAATATAACACATGAACCAAATCAATTTAACAAAACATTTTAAATTGGAAAAAACTCAAACAACCATCCAATAACATCCCAAATGTTTAATTAGTATTTCATCAGAGACATCTAGCACAAATACACTTGTTTATCAACCAATATTCATGTAACATCCTGTTTTTAGAAAAACCTATAAAACATAAAACACTATGATGAATTGTCTATGTATAAAATAAAGGTTAAATTCAGGGTTTAGTAATTAATTATGAAAATAAATGCATCATACGGATTGAAATTTGAAGAAAAATCCTCAAAAAACGATCGATCATGTGAGAAAGAACCTAAACCCTTGATGATTGACGATTATGCCTATAAGAATAAAAAACACACTAAGATCCATGGAAAAAATACCACACACAATCCCAAGAATTATTGTTTGACAAAGAAATGGATAACAAATGAAAAACTGAGTAATATAGAGAGGAGAAGAGAAATAGAGAGAAATGACAAAAAACGCTAAAATCTTATCTTGGAATCAAAGAGGGGGAACCATAGTGGGAGGAGAGCCAAGAGAGTAGGGTTATTGGGACCCCTATGTGTGAAAAAAATTAAGGGGAAGGAGGATGCCCAATTTAGGGTTGAAAATAAGGAATCCGATTTTTAAGGACCTAGCAAGTCCACGTGGTTTTTGAAACTATACAGTAACTGTACAGACCCCTATACATAATGAAGGAACAACACGCAATTACCTAGGACCTAACATATGGCCGTATGGTAATATTTGTCCATCCTACACCAACCAAAATGCTTGGTTGCATAGTTACTACTACCCATGCAGTAATCTTCTGACACCTAGAAAACCCTACAAACCTTTTATGACAACGAAAAAATTCAATGGGTCCGAACATGAATCTCATCCAAACAACCCAAGTTTAGAAAAAGAAAAATATAAAATATTATTTATGTTCATGGAGTGAAATATTCTAGGATCAAGAATTACCCATATTTTAGGTTTTTAGAATTATAAAAACGTGGTTATTATTAATACTTTTAAAAAAATTGAATGTTTTCCACTCATTTCAGTTATAAAAAGACACTCTTATAAATTCTCATTTAAATATAAATAATATTTTGATTCTAAAAAGAAATGTAAAAATTACTTCCCAAACTATCTCATATCCTCCTAAAATATTTACTATGTACAGAAATATATCCAAGGTTGGGTTTGGGTGAAAACCTAAGAGGATACCCTAAGAAGAGGTGATGTTCACCAATAAGAAATTTTTTAAATTTTATCGTAGAACTCTTTTAATTTTGATTAAACCATGATGATATAATAATTATTTTCTATATAATTTTTTTATTTTATGGTAATGAACTTTAATAATCTCCACTTCAATAAAATGGGTTATGAAATAATCATTCATGTGAATGGAGGACAGCCACCTCATGAACAAATGTCATTAATTTTGTCACTAGTACTTCCCATGGTTGTAATTAATGATTAATTTATTATTTACACATTATATTTGTGAAATTATTATTTATATCTACATTTTATATCATAGTACTTTCATTATTTACATTTTCTAGAATATGGAAACATCGTCCATGTGTACGGTGGGCTACCGCCTCACGAAGTGATGTGATTTGTTCAAGCTTTACATGGGGAGTATTAAGGAAGAGTTTCATAAAAATAGGTGATATATATGATATAAAATTCATATAAAACGAAAAAAAATATCATTTTTGTTTGAATTATCTATCTTCAAAAAATAATGGAAATAGTTTTCATGAATACATATGCCCTACCATATGCATTAGCATTAGATTTCATCTTCTAACACAAAATTTCATGGATTACTCTAAATAAATATATAATAAATTTATGTTATATTAATATCATGTTTTATATTCTATATAATTGTATATAATAGATAAATTAATAGTTCTATAAATATTATTTCCAAACACACTCCAAAAACAAATCAGTTGTTGCCTGAAACATGAGATGAACATGAAGTTGTTAATAAATGTGCAATTAAAGATCCTAAAAATTATATAGGTTTTGATATAAATAAATATGGATCTTTAATATATATATATATAATTATCTTATATTATTATAGATTAATTTTTTATGTATATTTGAAATCAAGACTTTCGTTATAGGGATTTCATATCTCATATTTATTTTTGGGAGACATATTCTATATTCACCACTATTTTCTTTTGTGTAGTGTACATACTTTATAATGACATGATATGTCTTGAATATACCTAAATTAATTATAATTAATTTTTATCATTATTTTATTCTGTCATGGGAATTATTATTCCAATGTTTCTTAAGCTGCAATTGTTTTTGTCTCAATGTTATTTCTTTGAGAAATTTTTTATGTTATGAAACTATATATATTCACGAGGTGTATATACATCCCTTCTGATATATAATATGATGAGTTTATTTATCCTCATTTCGTTTTAACCCCCATTTTATGTTACTCATTTATGGTTCTTATTATTCAATTTTACGAATGTGGTAAGAGTTTTATGTTATAACTTCATCACTTATCAGGATTGTCTGTTATTTTTCATTAAAATATGAAATATATAATAATATTTGTTTTTCATATAATAATGTTATATTAGGATAATACATTTTCTCCATCATTTTCCTCTATTTATGTAATCAAAAATTCATCAAATATTTTTAAGAAATGCTATAATTTTTATCAAATTGTTTTCATCCAAAACCATGTTTTCTAGATAATGATTTATCAAATGTGTTATTATTCCAAAATTTTTATAAAAATATATTTTTACCATTTTTAAATTTTTAAATTTTTTTTAAATGAATATTTATTTCATTTTCAAAAAAAAATCCCATTCAAATTTTTGCTATAATGTAACCATAATATTCATTTTTAACATTTATTATTAGAATAATATTTCTAACTGTAACAACAGATCAATGATTTCAATATTCAATTAAAAATTATAAAATCCATTTTCAAATTATTTTTTCCAATAATATTTGGAGAATATCATGATTTTAAATATATTATTTCAATGTCACATGTATTTTGAAAATGTTTTATGTTCAATATTTTTCGAAAAAGGAATGGAAGAATTCCTTCTATAATGTTCTAAATGATTTTTAGATATTCTTTTATACGTTTTTATGTTTATTTTCATAGAATTTTATTTCAAAACTGTTTTATGTTTTATAAAGTAATTTAAATATAAAATTTTTCATCCTCAAGATATTTTAGATGGGATTTATCTTTCAATGTAATTCTCCATGTATTATGAAATACTCTAATGTAACTTTTTTTATTGGGGATATAATCCAAGGACATCATTATCATTCATTATATGAATAGATTAAAGTCAAATTTTTTTTTAAAACCAATTTCATAAATGTTATATTATATGAAAAATTGTTATGGAACCATCATCTTTTCCCATAGTTTATTATATGAAAGGATGAAATGATTATTAAAAATGCCTATTTTATACACGTAGTGATATGATTAAATGTTTTCGAAACCCATTTCATTCCATGGTTTATGAAATGATGAATTTTTTATGATCTTATGAAACACATGTTTATGATTTTCATTATGTTATGGGTAGAAACTATATCTCCCACCAATGAATTGGGTATAGATAAAGTTTCTATGAGCTCAGATGATAAATGGGTGGTTAACCCATTCCTGATAAAATAGGGTACATAAGAGGTCTTCCCAATAATTAAAAATAGTGTACATGGGTAGTTAGATTAATCCTGAAGAAGGAACATGGGTGGTTATCCCAGTCCTGACATTTTATGAATACCATGGTTTTTATCTTTGACCTATTATTTTTTACATTTATGTACATTCCCAAATTCTATCTCTTAAGCCAATTTTATTCTATCATGGATCATGTTATTTGATTCCATTATATTAATGTTTTATTGACATCCAATCATTATCCCATAAATCATGATTATGATATTTGATATGCGAGGTATTGTTTTCAAAGGATTAATTCTTGGTCTCATATATTTATTCTCTTGTTATGATTATTTATCTCCCTTAGTTATCCTTACTAATCATATAAGATCACTCTTCCTTAAATTTAACTTCCCACTTTATGATTAATAATTATTATTTTGGATTACTAAAGGGGGTGGTATTTATAGAATATATTGAAGATATTCAAGGAACTAACAAGATAGTGTCCCATGATTCAAATGGCATAAAAATATTATGTTAATTTTGAGTGTTTTTGTACAATATAATGAATACTCATTTAAAAGGATGTAATATCCATATTTGAGAAGCCTAGGTAACTGTACTTGGTGTTGTGGAAAAGGTTTAATTAACCCTTGGGTTCTTGGATGAGATACATTTTGTGAGAACTCTAGGGATATTTTGAAGGATATGTCTTGGGATGTCTTTAAGGATAACATTAAGGATAAGTCAATGTTAATGATATTGCCATTCAATTTTAGTAAGGTTTAGAGAATTTGGTTTCTAATAAATTACATTGTAATTGGGATAACACAAGTAGATATGGATCTATCATAGATATACAGAGTGGTAATAACTTGGAAATGGTAACATTATACTAAAACAAATCGTCTCTTGGTGCATGAAAATGGGTATGGATACATAACTATATTAATAATCCCAGTAGATATGATTTGTAAATCCACACAAAAGATTATAAACCAACAAGAAGGAAATAAAATGACAATGACTATGAATGACCAAGGATAAACCTACGGGGTGAATGTTTTTAAAAAAAATTCATCACATTGATCATATATATTATATTTTTTAAAATATTTTCATTTCAATCATTATTAGAATTGATAAAAATGTACTTAATCATTTTATTCAGTGGATGGAACCCAAAAGAACTGATCTAACATTAAATGTGATAGACAATTTTATATTGAGAAAACAGATGAAGTAAATTATATAATGATTAATACAAATTTAATATCCTGACATACGATTAAAAATGTCTACCATAACCAACTTCCAGACTAAAAATAGAAGATAATGATGGATTTCACAAGGAGTTCGAGTAGTGTAGACCCTAAAAGAATGATTAATCAGCTTCTTATATGTAAAGAATATGGGAAGAAGCACACAATAGCATATACAAGAGGGAAGAGAGGATATACCAAGTGTGGAAATGAATGATGCAAATCATGTAATTTCAAAGAAAAATAGAACAATTTTGTTTACTGAATTGATGAGAATATTAGAATCACTATGATAATATTTACCATAGACTGTTTGAAATGTGGAATGTATGAGAATTATTTAAAAATATATATTATGGTAATGTACGATAAAAGAATAAAAAAAGGTGGATGATTAATGTTTATATAGATGATGATAAAGAGACTACAAATTTCATAAGAAATAATATAGATATTATGGAATTAGATGTTAACATATAGTTATTTCCTTATGGGTGATTTGGAATTGATAAAGTTAGTATGTATAAGAATTCTAGAAATATGAAATATATAATGATTTTCTAGTATAATTTCTTCATTATGGATTTTCGAGGATATGTTATATGGTACCAATAACCTATAAATGAAATTTAATTTCAATCTAATATTCAATGATAACACATGATTTAGGGAATTATAACCATTAATAATATTTTGATGTTAAGATAATGATGATGAGATAATGGGATGTGGGAAATAAATTATTAAATTGGATTATACTGGATTACCATGGAACTAATTAATGGTTTGATGATAATGTGGTCTATGTTATTATTTATTGAGTGTAAAATGTTTTTTGATTTATTGAATATATCCAATAATGTCACACTAGGATTTTTTAAATTTATTTTTATTTTATTAAATTTTGGATCATAAAATATTTCGTCATGGTTCGGGTTAGAGCTGGTTTTAAATTTTGAGTGCTTAATTTGAAACGCATGTTGTGGCCCTAACTCCATCTAGCGCACTGTGGTCGAAGCTGGGTGGCCTCACCTGGGTCGCCAGGCAACCTCGCCTTGTTCATTGCATGCCCTGATCGATGGTCAACTAATTAAATAAAATGGATTAATAATAATGAACTAAAATAATTAGTGTTATGAAATAAAAAATCAACTAAAATAGGAGTTTTTATGGATAATAATAATACAAACAATGTTATTCAAGGATATTATTATTATTATTATCATAATTGATATAATTTTTTATTTTATTTTAGTTCCATCAATTGAGTATTATTATTTTTATTATTATTATCATCATTATTTATATTTTAGTTTATTATATTAGTATTCTTATTATTCATCTTCTTATTATTATTTATTATTATTATTATTATTTATTTTTATTAGTTTTATTCTATCATTATCTTTTCTTTTTTTTATTTATTAATTCATTATTTTGATTAGGGTTTCACCCCATCTATTTTTTTGGTGCACCCATCCCCCACATGACCTGGCTGCTGCCCAACATCACCCTTGCTCCATAGGAACCTCTCTGACATCACACCCCTCCCCTAGAATTAGTATGCATCACCCTACCAGATGACCTATATTCACTGCTCCCTCCCCTCATTCCCAGCTCGCTCGCTGCTTGTGTCGTTGCACCACACTGCTCCCCACCTTACCCCCAATCCTGTTGCGCCCCACATCCCATGAAAAACCCTCTAGACCGCCGAAGACCTCCACTTACGCCCCTGATGGCTAGCTCTGACTACCCCTCCCACTGATCCATGGTGTCTTCCGCCTTGCACCGAGCCGTCAGATCCCCTTGCAAACAGCCACATCATGCTCCACCTCCTTGGCCAGCCTCTATAGCCTTACTCTAGTTCCGTGAATCCACGGTCTTTCTCCTTCATTGTTCTACCTGGCCATCCTACTAGCATTTCCCTCACCCCCCATGGCCAGCCCCTCCTACCCAGCTAACCACCTCCATTTTTACCCTTGCATCACTCCCCATACTTAGCTCAGCCTTCCACCATGACTCCCTAGCTAGTCCATCGGCGACTCCCATTTTTGTCGCACTGTGGTCCAACATGACCCCCCCTTCTGGCCGACGCTGCTCCAGCTCCCCCAAAGATATCTCTCCATCCTTCCGTGTGCTCAAAACCCCCTCTGGATAAGACCCTCTTTTATCATCATTGAGTATTTTTTTTTCCTTTTTTTAGAAGGTATGAGGCTCATTAAAGGCTGTTTTTAAATCTCTTTTTGGTTGATATCTTGTTTTAAGGTTCATCTTGAATTTGTTGCCATGTTTTTTAGGAGAAATTGGAGTCCTGCACTGAATTTTATGGAATTATTTCACTCGAGGTTTGTGGTTCCACATTTTAAACAATATTTAATGAAATAATATTTTTTCTTAGATATTTTATAATTTAAATTGATTAATTATTTTGATTGAGGATTTTTTTTCTTGAATTCTTCCAGGTGTTATATTTGTTTGGTAGTATGTTCATATGGGTGGTCCATTCATTGGTTGAAAAGATATCTTTAGTCAATTGATAGTGTTTATTAATGTGTGCAGTTAGCTTTTCATTTGTACAAGTAGATTTAGTTGTGTTCTTTATGAAGTTTCATGTTCTTGGATATATATGAAGGCATTGTGTTGGTTGTGTAGGATATTTCTATGAAACTCTATGCTGAGTTGTCTACTATTGTTTTATAAATTTTGCGTTTGTTTTGTTAAAAGGTGAAAAGTGTGTGGTTTATGTTCTGGTGTAGCGTTCACAAGAATTTGTCCAAAGGAAGGGTTTGAGTAGGCCTTTGGTGTTTAGAATCAAGTTTTATATCTTGATATTGCTTAATAAAATTTCTAGTGTTTTATTTAATTGGGAAAATGGGCTTTTAATTGTGTGGTTGGGTTATTAATTGATGTGAGTAACGTTGTTTGTGTTCTTGATGAGGCGTTGGTTGTGTATGGTCATGAAAGAGCGCTAAGTTGGTTTTGTATGTTACGCTATGTTTCGTTTCTCTTTAAATAATTTGTTTACAAATAATTTAATATGTTTCATTAAAAATTATTTACGAACTGAATTTAATATGTTTTAATAAATAATTATAAACAATAAAAAAATTGGTTGAATTGAGTCGGGTATTGTCTTCTGGTGTGCGTACTATTTTAGATGGATTTTTTGTGTGTGTTAATGTGTGGCGTTGGGTTTAGATGACACCCTGTTTATTTTATTAATCTAAGTTTGACATGACATATGAAATTGGAACATCTTGAGAACAAAAGGGGCACCTGGGTTCTAGGTGGGCAGACTAGATCAAGCATGCTAGTGTTACGGAAGCGGTCTAGCCCGGTTTAAATTATTTGGTTTGATGATTAAAACACTAACAAAACTTTGAATGTAGATTAGAGACAAATAGGTTATCAGTGTGTTTCCTTACTAGTGGCTCGTGCACAAGATCATATTTTGTTGTGATTCCTATACTATTGTTTACCAAGATGTGATATTCTAGGGTCTGATTTTTTTCTAGTACTGATAGAGCCTCTACTAATTTTGCTTCTCCTAGACTACTATAAACTCGCAGTCGGTATACAGTATAGATTTTTGGATTTCATGAAGGTTTGGCTTTTCATAAATTTAAGGGTGTTTTTATGTTGTTTTCTTTAAAGGTGTTTTCTTTAAAGAAACTGTTTCTTTAAAAATTGATCATACTTTGTTGTCCTTTATTTATATAGCCTATAAATGTATTCATTATTTAATTTTTATTCGTTGACCCTTTTTGTTGGGTGATGTCCTACTAGGCTCTTGGATCAAACCCTATATAATCCCTTGGGAGTATGTAGACCTTGATCTTAGTGTATTCCATGTTGAGGCATCCTGCTTAGTGGTTGTAGTTCTGGATTTTTTTGGTTTTTGTGTTCTTGTTGTTGTTGGTATCTTGGGGATGCGTCTTCTCGTGTCGCTTGGAGGTTGGTATAAGAGTTTTATTTCTCTATAATTGTTGTTTTTCACTTTGGGTTTTTAGATGAATAGTAGACTTAATCCTATTTTTATTTTTAGATCTAGTTTGGTTGTATGTTTTCATTTTTAGTTTATTTATCTTGTCTGTTGTTTTTTCTACTATTCCAAGAAAATCGTTCCCATGTGTTAGTTTTGATACATGGCACTTGTACCAGCCCATGGGGATCGGGAATGCCCTTCAGGCCATGTCACATACCGGGTCAGATGGCGACCCGACCTTATTCGTGACAAAATGATATCAGATGAGGATGACATTTTGGGTTGTGTCCTTTTGGGATAGAGTCAGGGTAGGACAATTTTAAGGGTGTCGAAACTTGACATTCTGGCTACGATCAAGGGGCCTGGCCGGCACCCCACATGGTAGGACTGAGTTACTAGATTAAATTGATGCTTTTCTGAGTTGTTAGTAATTGGGATTAATCTTGTTTAGGGTAAATGAAAAGGGAGTGTGATCAGTGATCCTAGTGAGCTCGTAGTGTCGGGCAAGCCATGTGGAGATGGGGAAACTGTCCTAGAATACCCTCTGTGGCGGTGGAGTGATTGGAATATGGTCTCTAACCATTTTCCCTGTCACCCACTGACACTAGTTTTCTCTTTCTCTGCTCCCTGTTTCTTTGTTTTGGGATTTTGGAAATTTTGTTTTTAAGTAAAAGTTCATTGGTCATGGAAAATGTTTTTGAAATGAATCACTTTTAAAAGGTAATGATGGATGTGGTTTGAAAGGTGTGGGTTGAATGTTTTGGTTTTGAAAAATGGAATTTTTTTGGTTTTGATCCTTAGTGTTACCATGGGAAGCCACATGCATGAGTTTATATGGAATGAAACGTGTTCAATGGAACAATAGGATTAATTCATGGATGGATATGAGGTGGGTGCCAATGTGGCATGGGAAAATGCTTGTGTGAAGCCCATGGGACACCATTGGTGTTTTTTCAACCCACTGACTTTGATTATTTTAAAAAATATCTGTTAAATGAGAATTCATTTTGTTAATAACCGGGGATTGTGTGTTGTGTCCTTGTGTTTTGGAAATTTCGGATGTGAGGATTTTTGAGCCAAGGATCCTTTCTAAATGATTTGTGTCCTGAGTTTGAATTCTTATTTGTATGTTGGTATTCAATCATGTAGTTAGTGAAATCTTTTCAAAAGTGATTCGGGAAGCCAATTTAGTGGTTCTCCCTGCTCTTTTAGTGTTTGCTTCTAGAATTTCCTGACCATTGGACATATATGGTTGGGTACAAGGTTTTTATTTGATGACGTGTGTATGCCCCCATAAACCATTAAAATGATATTGAGATGTTGCCATGGGAAATTTGTTGTTGGCTAGTCTTCCAGTTGATTAAAGCAAGGACTCTCCCTTTTTAGTGACAATGATATGTTTTTCCCTCATCCTATTTGGTTAAACGGATCCTCTCGCATCAGGATGACATAGTTGAGGGAAATTCATAGTATTTTTTGGTCTTTTGAGTTGTCTGACTCGTCATGTATGAAGTTTGACTCTGTCGTGTTTCAAGGTACCCCCTGAAAATAGTGAAAGGAATTCCAGTGGGGAAGGGTGATAACGGTTCAAAGTTATCAGTGTTGATCGATGTAATGAAAGGTATATAGTGCTTTCATCGTCTACAAGAGTCATGTTTGGTGACATCTCACAGTGTGAGTTCTCTTTGAAGAGAAAGGGTGGATTTAGTAAAATCTTTCGGGAATCCTTGTTTTCATAGGAGTGTGTCCTCTCAGGGAATTCTAATTTTTCCATTCAAAGGGGAGTGTTGGTTGGGAATGTGTATTTCATATGTTTCATTATTAAGGTGAATAGGTGATGCAATTCGAATCATCTAAACCTCTATTATGGTGGATGTACCATGAGGGAGTAGTTGTATGTCGAGGAGTGTTTTGGTTGTTGGTGTTGTTACAGTAGCGGTGTGGTTGTGTGTGGAACCAAAAATGAGAGGCTCTCTTAGGCTGTCTTCAATACCTGACTGTGAGGCAGGAGAAGGGAGCTTAAATCATTTCATATAGTTGTTCGGTTCCCAATGACCCATTTGGATGCGTGAGGTTTCATGTACCTACAAGGAAGTGTGTTCATCTCATACCTTAATGTCATGACCCTTCCTCGGGGCCCGTGTCGTGACTACCCCAAACCCGTCTTCCATAGGCCAGGGGCTGGCGACTAGCAACAAAGGTATAAATCCCGTTAAAAGGGATTTAATTGGCTTTATATAAGTAAACAAACACAATATATTACACAAGATGAAGTAAACATTAAGTAAACTGAGTACAAAAGTAAGTGATGGAAGGTAAATGGGCCGGTATACAAACCCAACTGAAAGTATAGTACAACTGAGAAAGAAAGTACAACAGCTAAAAAGTAAAGCAGCAACCACCAAGTCGTCCTTAGGAATTCCCACCTGAAGGGTACATATAGATAGTCTCATCGGCTCCTTGGGTCTGGCCATCCGCTCTGAGTACGTCCCACCAAGTAGTCCACCTACAGGTACCATCCCTCTCCACAAGACTCCACCTCGATCTGTGCTGTCTATCGTCTATATCCAACACAACGTAGTGCGGGCATAGCCGGTGCAGTGGAGAGTATACAATACTCAGTAGGGACCCCGAGACTCCCGAAGGTCTCTCAGAATTCACAATGGAATAAACCACAAAGATATAATACAAACACGATGTATCAACCAACATTACTTAGGTATATTCCCATACATATACCTAAGTCATCAATTCTAGTTCGGCTCCAAATCCCAATCCCAAGAATAACCCATTACACACAAGAAAGCACAACCCAGTCCACATAGAAAATCAAGTCAATCATATCGATGATAATGATTGAAATTAAAGACTCAGCTCACATAGGTATACTACTCATGAAGAGGGGTGGAGATGATAGATGTACCCTCTGAATCATCTCCCCTACCGAACCCACGTAGGATCCAAGTACAAAAGTCATCGCTTCCAAACCCACGTAGGATCCAAGTACAGTAACCATCATTGTCAAACCCACGTAGGATCCAAGTACACCCGTCATCACTGTAGAACCCATGGAGGATCCATGTACGGTCTTCCTCGCTACCAAACCCACGTAGGGTCCAAGTACAGTAATCATCGTCATCCAACCCACAGAGGATCCCAGTACGGTAGTCGTCGTAGTCGCAGCTAGATCTAGTGTTCTCGCACACAGCGTACTCGATTCCGGGAGGGTCTTCTCCATGAGTAAAGAGGGGGGGTCGATACATAAACTGTCACGAAGTCCAGAGTTGATGTATCTCGAATGTTCGCCACATCATAGGGGCTAACCCAAACAAACATGTCCAAGACACTGAGTACAAGATGACCAAGCCATTCTCCAAACAGTACATGGCGTGTTGGTATGGTTACACGTCGTTTCCTCTGAACTCGGGTACTGCACGTACACCTTAGCCCTTATCAAAGGGACGTTTATGTAAAAATTAAGTACAAAATGTGTAGTCTGGTTACACACCATGTCTTCAGTCTCCGGGTATTTTCCGTGTACCACATCCCGTGTCGAAGGACTATTCGTGTAAAAAGTATTTACACGACGTGTGGTATGGTTACACACCGTGTCTAAAATTTTGGGGTTGGCTCCATGTATGCTGGAAATGTGCCCGTACACAGCCTCAATCCATGTTCTCCAACCCGTGTAATTGGTACACGGGTTAGCCCGCACCATTGGCCATGTCTGGGAGTGTGGTAGAGTACATGCCTGTGTACTCTACACCATGTCCGTGTATACTAGGGTTACATGCCGAGTCTCACGTAGCCGCAACCTCCTTTCCTTATGGTGAGTACACACCATGTGATAGAGGTCACACACCGTTTGTTAGTCATCTGACATCTGAAACCCTAGCCATAAAATGCATGCACTACACGGGGTGTTCTCCAAGAGTACACGCCGTGTAGTCTGGAATTTTCCTGAAATGACGCCTCTAGCCATCGTGCTTACCTTGATGTCGGTTCGTCATTCCAATCATTCTTTCATCAAGAAACATTAGACACTAGGTCTCCCCATTATCCCAAATTCAATTCTGGAATTCTTGGTCTTCTGATCGGCTCTGAAAACACGTTTCGAATTCTCGCTCAAAGAACGGTCGAGGAACGGTCCATTCCATTCCAGTCTGAACCGTCGCCCGCTATTGTCGTTGCACCTCCACTAGGATTCCATGATGATTAGTCTTCAATTTGGTATCTTTGAGTCACTAAACAAACTCGTAACAATTCATTTTTCATCACCATGATGAACATGAAGAACCGCCAACAATCACAAAATTGGAGGAGGATTCGGACCATGTTAGTTTGGCCCGATATCTCCGCATTAGTTTGGTAGCAGGAGGATAAAGATAACAAAACAAGAGGGAAATGTGATTCAATCATAACACACCCCTACCTCGATAATCGATGTCATTCACCGGGCGTCGTTTCCATCATCGTCGGTGTGCACCCAAGGAGAAATGACTTTCCCTCTCTTGTCACGATGGAGAGATAAATAAGGTGTTTCGTCATTGGAGAGTTCCCACGTCATTGTCTCATCCCTTGTCGAGGAGGAAGAAGAGGATGATGACCGTTGTCGCTCAATTGTTCTACGATGAAGGGTCGATGTTCTTCTTCGGATAAGAACTGTCCTTCATTGAGGATGAATTCTTCAAAAACACTAGAGTTCTCCCATAATTTCCCTCACACAACAATTTCCCACCAAAATAAAATAGGGCTTCTCCTTATTTTATTTAATCATGCCATGCATTCAAAAATACAAATTCAAACACTCAATTAATTAATAAAATATTATCAATCAATTAATTATGGTGTGTGTTGGCATGAATTAAAGAGGGAGATAAGGGAGAGGAAGAGTTACTTAATAAAAGGGAGTTAAAAAGTTTAGGAGGGGGGTTTCCATTTAATTATCATGGGAGTTTAAAGGGGTTAAGGTGTTATGGAATGTGAAGAGTTGGGTCTCGTGTGGGACCCACCTCACAATTATCCTCATATGGGTAGTTAGGAGATTTGGGGTCCCACCCCAACTTCCCCGTGTAGGATTTAACCACATTATATATGAAATAAAAATTATTACACAATTTTTATTCAATTATTAATTAATCCAAAAATATTAAATTCTTCTCCCGAACAAACGCAACTATAGTAAAGGTCCCCTTAAGAAATTACCGTCATTGAGAATTCATCGGTGCCCTTGGATTTCAATTCCAACCATCGGTTCAAAAGATAGAAAAACCTGGTTATTCGTTTACTGAATGTACCCAAGCTAATCTTTGAAAATTGATTCCGAGCACACCAGGCCTCGAAATCAAGTGTCGTCAGAAGCCACAGACTCATAAAATTCAGTAGTTTTTAAGAACAAAATTTCCATGAAATTTCCAGGTCTTAAAATTACTCTCACCTAAGAGATTTACGTCCCCGTAAAGCTACATCATAAACTAGAGAAACAAATGAGGGTATTGTGCATGCATATGAGCCTCCCACTCCCATGTGCTCTCCTGGAGGTTCCCGTGCTACCAACGAATGTCCACTAGAGGAATCTACCATCTACATAGGACCTGCTCATGTCGATCCTCGATCTCCACCAAAACCTCTGCAAAAGTCTCCCTGTCATTGATGTCCAGCTCCCCATGATCAATGATATGTGTCACGTCCTGCACGTATCTCCTCAGATGAGATACGTAGAAGAAGTCATGCACTCGGTGCAAATGAGGTGTAGGAGCCAGGTGATAAGCCACCTCGCCTACCCTGCTGAGAACCTGGAATGGTCCGATGAAATGCAGAGATAACTTACCGCCCCATCCAAATCTCTATAATCCATGGCGAGGTGAGACCCATAAGAAAACATGGTCACAATCCTCAAACTCTAGTGGTCTCCACCTCCTGTCAACATAGGACTTCTGTCTACTCTGTGCAGTCCTCATACGCTCTTGGATAATCTGCACCTTCTCCATCACATCCTGGACTATCTCTGGTCCTACGAGTGCTGACTCCCTAGGGTCAGTCCAGCACAGACGTGATCTGCATGGTCGTCCATACAATGTCTCATATGGTGCCATCTCGATGGTGGAGTGGTAGTTGTTGTTTTATGAAAACTCCACCAAGGGTAGGTGATCCTTCCAGTTGCGACCAATGTCAAGGACACATGCACCAATCATGTCCTCAAGTGTCTAAATGGTCCTCTCCATCTGGCCATCTATCTGAGGGTGAAAGACGGTGCTCAGGCATAGCTGCATCCCAAAAGCCTCTTGCAACCCCTTCCAAAGCCGGGAATTAAAGTGAGCGTCTCAATCAGAGATGATACATGATGGTACACCATGAAGCCGTACGATCTTCTGAAAATAGAGGCATCCCAATCTCTCCCCTGAGCCCTGCTCTCTAATAGGTAGGATGTGGTCCGACTTGGTGATTCGGTTGACAATCACCCAGATAGAGTCATGACCTCTGGAAGTACTAGGGAGCCCCGTCATGAAATCAATGGATATTCTATCCCACTTCCACTCCGGAACCTCTATGGGCTGCACCAAGCCTGCTCGTACCTGGTGCTCTACCTTCACCAGATAGTAGGTGAGGCATCGCGAAATGAACTCTGCCACAACCTTCTTTATACCCGGACACCAGTGTTGTTGTCTGAGATCCTGGAACATCTTTGCCACTCCTGGATGTACAGAAATAGGGGAAGTTTGAAACTCTCTTAGCACTTTCTCCTTCTGTTCAACTGGTAGCATTGTACATCCCCTGAAGAGGATGACGCCCTCTGCTCCTTCCGAAAATCCATCAGGAGCCTGTCCTGTGGATATTTGTTCACGTCACGTCTCACAGTCAACGTCCCCACGTTGTGCCTCTCTGACCTACTGATGTAGTGGAGGAGTGACTCTGAGTGACTATAGAAAAGCTGCTCCATCTCTATCCACGAAGGATATCTGCAATGCGTCTAGTTGCTTTGTCACATATCCATGTAGTTGAATGCCTGATCTCCTGCTGAGAGCATCATCTAATATGCTCCCCTTCCCAGGAGTATAGACTATCTCAAATTCATAGTCCTGGAGGAACTCAATCCATCGATGTTGTCTCAGGTTCAGGTCCTTCTGTGAGAAGATGTACCTGATACTCTGGTGGTCCGAGTAGACTGTAAAGCGCTCGCCCATCAGGTAGTGTCGCCACATCTCCAAGGCGAAGACCACTGCTGCTAACTCCAGGTCATGGGTAGCGTAGTTCTGCTCGTGCTACCTCAACTGTCATGAACCATAAGTGATCACTGCCCGCTCCTACATCAGGACGCACCCGAGTTCGGTCCCTGATGCATCGTAGTAAACCACATACCTTACGTCCTCATCTAGTAGCCTCAATATTGGTGCACTGGTGAATCTCTGTCTCAGATCATGGAAGCTCTGCTGACATCTATTTGACCAGACGAAGGGTTTCCACTTCTTCATCAAAGCTGAAAGTGGTGATGTAACTCTAAAGAAGTCTGGTAGAAATCTCCGATAGTACCTAGCTAGACCTAGGAAACTCCGCACCTCCATCACACTCCTGGGTGGCTCTCAAGAAAGTACTACCTCGATCTTATTAGGATCCACCACAACTCCCACCTCAGAGATGACGTGCCCTAAGAAGTGGACCTCTCGAATCCAAAACTGACACTTTGAGAGCTTACAATAATGCTGGTACTCTCAGAGTGTGTCTAGTAGAACCCGCAAGTGGTAGGCTTGCTCCTCCTCAGTAGTCGAGTGAATCAGTATGTCATCGATGGAGAATATGACAAATCGATCGAGGTAAGGCTTGAAGATCCTGTTCATGAGACTCATGAACACTACTGGAGCATTAGTTATGCCGAAAGGCATAACCAAGAACTCATAGTGGCCATACCGACACCTAAATGTCTTCTTCTACACATCCCCGTCTCGATATCTGAGCTAATGATGGCCTGATCTACTGTCTATTTTCGAGAACCATCATGCTCCCTCGAGCTGATCAAATAGGTCATCAATCCTCGGATGTGGATACTTGTTCTTCATGGTCACCTAGTTCAAGAGACATTAGTAGACACACAGTCGTAAGCTCCCATCTGCCATCTTGGTGAATAAAATCGATAAAGCCCAGGGTGACACACTGGGTCGGATGAATCCCTTGCCCTACAAGTCCTCCAGCTATACCCACAGCTCACGAAGCTCTGTAGGATCCATCCGATATGCTGGAGTAGATATCTAGGCTATCTCGGGGTACATGCCAATATATAAGTCTACCTCTCTACGAGGAGGTAGTCATGGAACGTCGCCAGGAAAAACATCCGTGAACTGATCCACCACAATAGGAAAACTTGGACTCCAAACATCAACCGCTCCAAGAGTGAGACTAGCCAACTGATGTGTGATCGGCTTCCCTCTCTTCTGCGTAAGTCCATCATGCGCTGCAAAGGCTCCCTTATCACTGGTGAAGGTGAACCTGCTCCCATCTGTGTGGACACACCGCACTTTGCGCCTAATACAGTTGATCTCAACATGGAACGTAGATAACCAATCCATGCCTATGATGACGTCGTAAGGCCTCGACGCCGCTACAAGAAGATCCCAACCGAAGCTCTCACCTTCTAGAGTAAGATCACACTACCATCACCGGTGTGTAATCATCGAGTCTGCACCCATATGAGTCTCTAGCCGTAAGGATCGAGCTAATAGCTCTGTCGGAATCTCTGAGTTCCGAACAAGGGCAGTGGAAATAAAAGAATGACTCGCTCCTGTGTCTATAAAAACTACAGCAATAGTGGAGTAGGCACAGATAGTGCCTCGATTCACCTTAGGTGTGCCGTGGTCGTAAGCCTCCATTTCCTAAAGCTGAGCCTGCCTCTTTCCGCCAGCTCCCTATGGTCATGGTGGACCTCCTTGTGGTGGTGGTGGTGGTAGATCCTCAAAGCGTCGCCCACCACCCGCTGCTCGGCCAGCTCCTCTGCCTCGTCCGCCTACTCCCTGTGGACCACCACGGTCGAACCTCTGCCTCTACCTGGGTGGTTCCTCAACCGTCTGCTGCTCTTCTGCATGGCGGGTCGGGAAGTCACGAGCCATGTGGTCATGCCTTCCGCATGCATAGCACTACCTGCCTCTCGTATGACTGACTCTGTTGTGTGTTCCCCACACATCCGAACCAGTATCCTGTGGTCACCCACTTGATGGCCTCGTCCGTTTGGACCTCTGCAATATATGTCTACAGCAGGCTGCAGAAGAATCCACTACATGTCGCCCTACGGTAGGCCTCGCTGCTGGTGAAGGCTCCGTAAGGAAGCTCTCCACAAGAAGGGCTTGCTCCAGTACTCCTGCCTGTGTTGGAATGATGAGGGAGAACATTGAAGCCCTAATCTCATGCCTCATTCCCTACTCGATGGTCCGGGTCCAGATGGATGTGTCACGTACCATGTCCGTGGAGTAGCGTGAGAGGTTGGTAAATCTCTCTGAGTACTGGGCTACTGTCATGCTGCCCTACCGCAGCTGTAGTAACTCCTGGATGCACACCTGATAGAGGGTGGATGGAATGAACTCTGAGCAGAAGTGGCTCTCAAAGTCCGTCCAAAGTAGTGATGCCTTGTTGTGCACCTGGAGCATCAGGCTCCACCATCTTCATGCTGCCGAGTGTAGGAGACTCACCGCAAGGATCACCATATGATCTTCTGGTGTCCCTACTAATCTAAAGACTCAGACGATAGCCTCCAGCAAATCCTCGGTTGCCTGAGGGTACGTCTCTCCACATAACCTGGGCAGCCTCTGACACTGAAACTCATGCAGCACACTCAGGCGACACACACTCTCTACTATTGGGGCTGATGGCATCGGTGGCTCAGCGGGTAGAGGTATCGTCGGTGCCTCTACTGTAATGGGGCCCTGCACCAAGGCCTCGTCGCTTGGTGGGATGCCATCTCGCACGAAACTAGGAAACCTAGCTAGCTGCCATCGTGGGGCCATCCTAAAAATAAATAGGTGTTCCACGGGTAATACAGTATACTTGGTGAGATGACACAAAGTAATCACAAAGAAAACTTTTGAAACACACATGCAATCACTGTTTTCGATCACTGAGTCGGAAATCAGAAGTCAGGGTCCTGGTGTATGGATACATCGGTTGCTGCACCAACACTAGACTCCCTGGACTGATAACCACACTCAATACTCTAAACATTATTGCTTCATAGAGAATAAATTATCAGAGTCCCGAGTTCTATGGTAGAGCCGACTCCTCTGATAACATTTTGTCACGACCCATCCTCGGGGCCCGTTCCGTGACTACCCCAAGCACTCCATCCATAGGACAGGGGCTGGCGACTAGAACCAAAGGCGTAAATCCCGTTAAAAGGAAAGGCATTGCATTTATAAAAGTAAACAAACACAATAGAGTACGCAAGCTGAAGTAAACACTAAGTAAAACGAGTACAAAATTAAGTGCTGGAATGTAAATGGGCCGGTATACAAACCCAACTGAAAGTACAGTACAACTGAGAAAGAAAGTACAATAGCAGAAAAGTAAAGCAGCAACCACCAAGTCGTCCTCCGGAATTCCCACCTGAAGGGTGGGTACAGATAGTCTCGTTGGCTCCTCGGGTCCGACCGTCCACTCTGAGTACGTCCTGCCAAGTGGTCCACCTCCAGGTACCATTCCACTCCATAAGACTCCACCTCGATCAGTGCTGTCTTTTATTTTCATCCAACACAACATAGTGCGGGAATAGCCCGTGTAGGGGTGAGTCTATGATACTGAGTAGGGACCCCGAGACTCCCGAAGGTCTCCCAGAATCCACAATGGAATAAACCTCAAAGGAATAATACAAACACAAAGTATCAACCAACACTACTTAGGTATATACCCATACATATACCTAAGCCATCAATTCCAGTTTGGCTCCAACTCTTGAGCCCATGTACAACCCAGTCCACACAAGAAAGAAAAACTCAGTCCACAAAAGAAAGCAAGTCAATCATATCAATGATAATGATTGAATGTCAAGACTCAGCTCACACAGGTATACTACTCACGAAGAGGGGTAGAGATGATAGATGTAGCCTCTGAATCATCTCCCATGCCTAACCCACATAAGATCCAAGTACAAAGGTCGTCGTCACTGCCGAACCCACGTGGGATCCATGTACAGTCGACATCACTGCTGAACCCAGAGAGGATCCATGTACAGTCGTCCTCGCTGCCGAACCCACATAGGATCCAAGTACAGCTGTCATACTCATCGAACCCACGGAGGATCCCGATATGGTAGTCGTCACAGTCGCAGCCAGCCCTAGGGTTACCGCACACAACGTACTCGATTCCGGGAGGGTCCACTCCATGAGTAAAGAGGGTTGTCGATACATCAACTGTCACAAAGTCCAGAGTTGTTGTATCCAGAAGGTTCACCATGTCATAGGGGGATAAACCAAACAAACGTGTCCAAGACACTGAGTACAAGATGACCAAGACATTCTCCAAAAAGTACACGACATGTTGATATGGTTACACGCCCGGTCTTCAGACCTCAGGTACTGCCCGTGTACCTCAGCCCATGTCAAAGGGCTGTTCATGTAAAAAGTAAGTACATGGCATGTAGTCCGGTTACACACCATGTCTTCAATCTCCCTGTATTGTCCATGTACCACAGCCTGTGTCGAAGGGCTATTCGTGTAAAGAGTATGTACATAGAGTGTGGTATGGTTACACGCTGTTTCCAAACTTCTGGGGTTGGATCCGTGTACGCTGGCCATGTGCCCATACACAGCCTCAACCTGTGTTCTCCAACCTATGTACTTGGTACACGGGTTAGCCCACACCGTTGGTCATGTCTGGCCGTGTGGTAAAGTACATGCCCGTGTACTACACACGGTGTCCGTTTATTCCCGAGTTACACGCAGAGTCTCGCGTAGCTGCCACCTATGTGTTGTGTGGCGAGTACATGTTGTTTGTTAGTCGTCTGACGACTGAAACCCTAGCCATAGAATGCCTGCACTACACGGTGTGTTCTCTAAGAGTACATGCCATGTAGTCTATAATTTTCCAGAAACGACGCCTCTTGCTAGCGCGCCTCCCTTGATGCCAGTTCTTCATTATGATCATTCTTTCGTCACGAAATGTCAGACTCTAGGTCTCCCCATTGTCCCAAAGTCAATACTGGCATTCTCAGGCTTCCGATCGGTTCCGAAAACACGTTTTGAATTCTCGCCCGAAGAACGATCTACGAATGGTTCATTCTGTTCTGGTCCAAACTGTCGCCCTCTATTGTCATTGCACCTCCGCTAGGTTGTCGTGATGATGAGTCTTCAATTTGGGATCGTTTCGTCACCTAAAGAACTCGTAACGATCCGTTTTTCATCACCATGAAGAACACGAAGAACCGCCAACAATCATAGAATTGGCGGAGGATTCGGACCGTGTTAGTTTGGCCTGGTCTCTCCGCATTAGTTCGGTAGCAGGCGGTTAAAGAGGGAAAAACAAGAGGGAAAGAAGATTCAATCATAAAACACCCATACCTCGATAATCGATGTCGTTCACCGAGCGTCATTTCTTCATTGTCGGTGTGCACCCGAGGAAGAACAATGTTCCCTCTCTTGTCACAAAGGAGAGATAAATAAGGTGTATAATCATTGGCGAGTTCCCGCGTTGGTGTCTCCTCCCTTATCGTGGAGGAATAGAGGATGATGACCGTGGTCACCGAGTTGTTCTACGATGAAGGGTCGATGTTCTTCGTCGGAGAAGAATCGTCCTTCGATGAGGATGAATTCTTAAAAAACTATTGAGTTCTCCCCCAATTTCCCTCACACAACAATTTCCCACCAAAATAAAATAAGGCTTCTCCTTATTTTATTTAATCAATCCATGCATTAAAAAATACAAATTCAAACACTCAATTAATTAATGAAATAATTTCAATCAATTAAATATGGTGTGTGTTGGCATTAATTAAAGTTGGAGAGAGGGGAGAGGAAGAGTTACTCAATAAAAGGGAGTTAACAAGTTTAAGAGGGGGGTTGCCATGTAATTAACATGGGAGTTCAAATGGGATAAGGTGTTATGGAATGTCAAGAGTTGGGGATCGTGTGGGACCCACCTAACAATTATCCTCACATGGGTAGTTAGAAGATTGTGGGTCCCACCCCAACTCCCCCGTGTAGGATTTAACCACCTTAGATATGAAATAAAAATTATTTCACAGTTTTTATTCAATTATTAATTAATCCACAAATATTAACTTCTTCTCCCAAACAAACGCAACTACAGTAAAGGTCCACTGAAGTAATTACCAGCATTCCGAGTTCATCGGTGCCCTCAGATATCAATTCCGTGCAGTGGTTCAAAAGATAGAATAACCCGCTCCTTCGTTTACTAAACGTACCTGAGCTAAACATTGAAAATTGATTTCAAACACATCGGGCCTCAGAATCAAGTGTCGTCAGAAGCCGTAGACTCGTAAAATTCCTAAGTATTTAAGAAAAAAATTCCTTGAAATTTCCGCGTCTTAACACTTAATGTCTTGGGGTTTGAATCCCACCAGGTATAATTGTTTTTAGTGCTATTTATGGGGTCTGTTGGGTAGATCAGTATCAAATTTGAATATTTCACATCCATGGATGTAGAGATGTGGTTTTTTCTTCGACTATAGTTTTAACGCCCGATGGTTGGGCCCCACCCTCCCCGCCCCCTTGGTGGGGTGTTGGGGTAGTGCCGGGAAGTCACTGAGTTCAAGTGTTTTTGTTGGTGCCAATGGTTGTGAGACCCATTGGGGTCATCGATGAAACTCCTAAGAAATAAAATGATATTTCCCAATTCTTATGGTCTGATGTTCATTCAGGCCTCTCCATGTCAATTTTCCAGTCTCATCTCGGGCATTGATAAAATTTCTCATGGTGGGGAGCCCCTTCGGTCTTTCCCATGATGACCTTTTAGTTTTGTTCCTATTGATGTCTTGGATGAAGGTGATCAGAGTTTTCCTTGGACGTGGATGGTCATGTTTGTTTTTTCTTGTCAAACTATGAGGTTTTCATTTAATGGTTCTTGGTGTGTTTCTTTTTGTGAAGTTGGTTTCCGTGGGTGTGAGAGCTCTTTTCCATGATCAATCAACTGGAGGTGTCCTAACTCATTGGGTCGTGTGACACATAGTGGAAATATCTTTTTACCGGTCATGTGAGGTTGTCATTTAAGAGACTTCTCTAATCACGGTGCATTTTCCTTTTTCTATTTTTTTCATAGGGACCCCTATTGAACCAGAAGGAGTATGTCGTTTTTTACATTGGGTCGCAGCCTTAGTTATGGCTTTTCGGGGACAGAAAGCTTTATGGCGGGGAGAAATGTCACTCTCTATGGCTTTCAAATTTATTTTTATTTTATTATTTTTCGCTCCTCTAATTTTATTTCATGGTCCGGGTTGGATCCGGTTTAAAATTTTGAGTACATAATGTAAAAGTCGGGTGGTGGGCTTGACTGCAACCAGCACACCGTGGTTGAAGCCACACGGCCTCACTTGGGTCTCCACGCAACCATGCCCGGTTCATCGGACACCCTGCTCGATAGTCAACTAATTAAATAAAATAGATTAATAATAAAGCATTAAAATAAATAGTTTGACGGAATAAAAATCTAATAAAATAAGAGTTTTTAGGGATAATAATAATAATGATAATGTTATTCAATGATATTATTATTATTATTGTCATCATAATTGATATAACTTTTTATTTTATTTTAGTTCCATTAGATGAGTTTTATTATTTTTATTATTATTATCATGAATATTTATATTTTATTTTATTATTATTATTAATATTATTATTAGAATTCTTATTATTATTACTATTATTATTATTATTATTAGTTTTAGTTTTATTATATCTTTATCTGTTCATTTATTTATTTATGTATTCTTTCAATTAGGGTTTCACCCTATCAGTGTTTTTTTGGCGCACCCTTCCCCTCCTTGACTTGACTGCCGCCCAACATCACCCTTGCCCCCTTGGACCCCCTCCGCTATCAAACCCCCTCCGCTGGCCTCAGTGCGGGTCACCCTCCTGGATGACCTACATGTGTCGCGCCCTTCCCTCGTTCCCAGCTTGCACACTGCGTGTGCGGTTGCACCACCCTTATCACCATCTTACCCCAAATACCGTCGCGCCCCACATACCAGGCACAACCCTCCAGACTGCAAGCGACCTCCACTTCCACCCCTGCTGTCCAGCTCCGACTCCCCCTCCCACCGATCCATGCCATCGTCTGCCATGCACCGAGCCGTCATAGCCCCTTTCAAACATTCGTGGTGTGCTCCCTCCCCTTGTTCAGCTTCTCCATCTTTACAACAGTTCCACGACCCCCCTGCCTTTATCCTTCGTTGCGCCACCCGGCCTGCCTACTAGCATCCCCCGCACACCCCAGCCAACCCATCCTACGTAGCTTGCCACATACAATTGAACCCTCGTATCATGCCCCCAGCTCCCCTATTCCTTCCTCCACGACTCCCTAGCTGGTCCGCCGACAACTCCCTTTTTGACCGCAGTTTGGTCCGGTACGACCTCCCTCACTGGTCAGCGCTGCTCCGGCTCCCCCGTCGGAATCTCACCCTCCTTCCACATGTGCAAAACCCACCTCTGGATAAGTCCATCTTTTATCGTCCTTTTGTTTTTGTATTCTTTTTTTAGCCGGTATGAGGTTCATTAAGGGTTGTTTCTTGATATTTGTTTTGTTGATATCTTGTTTTAAGGTTCATCCTGAATTTATTTTGGTGCGTTTCATGAGAAATTACAGCCACACACCAAATTTTATGGAATTCTTTCACTCGACATAGGTGGTTTCGCATTTTACGCAATATTTAATGAATTAATTTTATTACATAGATAGTTTATAATGTTCATTGATTAATTCTATTGAGTCCAGATTTGGTTATCTTGAATTCTTCCATGTGATAGATTTGTCTAGTAGTATTTTCATATGGGTGGGTGAGTTCTTTGATTGAAAACTTATCATTAGTCAATTATTAGTGTTTATTAATGTGTGCAATTAGCTTTTCATTTGTTCAAGAACTATTAATTGTGTTCGACATGGTGTTGCATGTGCTTGGTTATAAGTGAAGGTGTTGTGTTGGTTGAGTATGTTTTTTCTATGAAAATTTACGTTCAGATGTGTATTAGTGTTTTATAATGTTTGTGTTTGTTTTGTGAAAATGTGGAAAGTGTGTAGTTTATGTTCTGGTGTCGCATTCACATGCATTTGTCCAAAAGGGGGGTTTGAGTGGGCCTTTGGTGTTTAGAGTCATGTGTCATATACTGATATATGTTATTAAAATTTCTAGTGTTTTATTTAATTGGGAAAATTGTATTATAATTGTGCGGTTAGGTTATTAATTGATGTGAGTAGTGTTGTTTGTGTTCTTGATGTGGCATTGGGTGTGTTTGGTCATGAAAGAGAGCTAAGTTGGTTCTGTGTGTAAAGCCGTGTTATGTTTTTCTTTAATGATTTTGGTTAAAAATAATTTAATATGTTTTAATAAAAATTATTAACAATGCAAATTTAATGTGTTTTAAAAAATAATTATTAACAATGCAGAAATTGTTTGAATATAGTTGGGTAAAGTCTTTCGGTGTGCGTACTATTCTCAATGGATTTTGTGTGTCTGTGCAAGTGTGGAATTGGGTTTAGATAACACCCTATTTATTTTATTCATCTAACTTTGACATGAAATGTAAATTAGGACCCTATTGAGCACAGAAGGGGAGGCCTGGGTACTACGTGGGTGGACAAGATCTAGTGCGCTAGTGATACGGAAGCGGCTCTGGCCCAGTTTCACTTAGCTAGTTTGATTATTACAAGAATAACTATACACTCAATGAAGATTAAAGACTAATAGGTTATGGATGTGTTTCCTTACTAGTGGATCGTGCAAAATAACATATTTTTTGTAATTCCTATACTAGTTTTCACTAATACATGATGTTCTAGGGTCCCATTCTTTTTTCTAGTACCGATAGAGCCTCTCTCACTTATGGTGCTCATGGACTGCTATACACTCACCATCATCATACAACGTTGCATTAGGGTTCTCTTGAAGGTTCTTGTTTTCTTAAATACAAGGGTGTTTTTTATGTTGTTTTCATTGATGGTGTTTCCTTTATATAAACAATTTCTTTAAAAATTGTTTGTGGTTTGGTGTCCATTCATTTATTTGCCATGCAAATGAATATGTCATTTAATGTTCATACATTGAGCCTTTTTATTAGATGATGTCCTACTAGGCTCTGGGCTCACACCCTAAATACACCATTGGGTGCTTGTAAACCTTGTTCTTTGTGTATTCCAGGTTTAGGCATCCTGCTTAGTGGTAGTGGTTCTCGAAGTTGTTGGTCTTCACGTGCAGTTTGGTGTTAGTATCTTGGGGGTGCATATTCTTGTGTCACTTGGAGGTTTGTATTAGAGTTTTAGTTCTCTATAATTGTTGTTTTTCACTTAGGGGTTTTAGTTGAATTGTAGACTGAAACCCATTTTTAGTTTGATGTCTTGTTGGTTTGTCTGTTTTCAGTTTTAGTTTATTTATCTTGTCTGTTGTTTTGTGTATACTACATCGGGTGAATCGTTCCTATGTGTTAGTTTTGATACTTGGGAACATGTGCCTGCCTGTGGGGATCAGGAATGCCCTTTGGGCAACGTCGCGTACCGGGTTGGGTGCCGAGTTGGATGGTGACCCTGCCTGGTTTGTGACAAATAATATACGATTTATGTAAGAATTTATGTTTTTTATAATGATTTATTTTAATTCAATATATTACCATGTTTTAAGAGAATACTTTATAAAGGTATTTACATGTTTGGTATGAGATGGTAAAGGCCAAATTTATGTTATATGGGGGATTAATTTTAATTTGATTTTATGAAATTTAGTGACATTATTTATATATTTTGAATATGTGAAGGGAAATTAGTTTAACCATATATGAAATGGTTTAAGATGAAATGTAGATAAGGTTATAGATATTAATTTATTACTTCACCATATGATGATTTATCTATATTGGATAACCTGTGATAGACTCTTTTAATTATTCATAGAAGAAGTGACTTATCTTTCTTATATGGATATTATATAGTCATTCTAATATGAAAAAATACATCTCTCATAGTAAGAGATGAGGTGGAAATTGATCACGAGAAAACCAATAGATGACATTGAGAATATGAAATAGATAAATGTCAATTAATTAAATTTTAATTTATTCTCACTATATATGTAAATGTTAATCCCTATCCTCTGGAAATTATCTTGAAATAAATGGTTGTATTGCAATCAATATTTTTGATGATACAAATGCACCTTTTCGTTCCTTGTTGGTTTATGGATTTATGATCAATATCCTTATCTTGATCACCCATTTTCATCTAATTAATGTTTTCTATCACACTTAATTAGTATTTGTTTGTTAGTTTTATCTTTCATGTCCATGTTTTCACATCGCATCGATGTTCTAATATTTGTAAACCTAGTGTGTTTTATTCAAAATGACATTAGAACATCCCTTTATTTTTATCATGGGGATTATTTAGTAACCCATATAATGAAGTGAGTTTTAGTGAATCAATCTTTGAATGCCAATCGTTTAATTTCTGAGATAAATTTCATAATTAAAATTCATTTTAAGGGGGGTAGATTGCAACACAATGGTATTTTGTGTTTTTTTCAAATGAATTTAATCTTTTAAATATTTCTCATTACAAAGAACTTAAATTTTTTATTTCATTACATTCAACACTGATTCTATCTTTTTTATATGTCAAAATATGTTTATCTTGGGTTACACATATAATCTAGTTTATAAAAAATTACAAAGAACACTATGTTTAGAAATAATTGTACATAGAGTCAAAATATTATTATTTAATATGATTGTAATCACAATTCCATTGGAATTTGGGTATGAATTATGTTATCTATATTATAAAAATATATGGTTTAAACATGTAGATATAAATAATTATTTTGTGAGAAATAAATTATAAATGATAATAAAAACCATTTGAAAATAATTGAATCATTTTCTGAAAAAACTATTTTTATGAACATAAACATATTTTTCCTCAACAAATTGAAATAATCAATTTTTTTTTGAGAATTTAATGAAATATATACATTATATTTTATATAATTATTTTATCATTATTCATATTTTCCTTATTGAAAAGGGTTGAAAATTATTCCAATTGTAGGGTTAAAATTGTATTGTCACCTTTAAAACGCTTATTTTCAGATTATGTTTTATCAATATTAGAAATTTTATTTTATGAAAATGAATTTATTATTTTAAATAAAAATATCATATTTATTATTAGGTTAATTATTTGTATTTTTCTAATAATATTTCTTTTGATAAATATTGAAAATACAAAATTTTAATTGAAATATGTTTTTTCCTTTATTTTATTTATAATGGAAATTTAGATTTTGAATAATTTTTATAGATATATTAGATAAATTATACATACAATAATACAATTTATTTCATTTTATTAATTATATATTTAATTTTGATATAAAACCATTTTCAACATTTAGATATTTTATATTTAAAAATCATATTTCTCATCAGATCAACATGAGTAATTTAAAATTAAAATTTGAAAATTCACTGAATTTAATTTAGAAAAATTGATTCTTTATTTGTAATAACAATAATAAGTAATGTTTAATATGGTGAACTTAATTTTTTACCAAAATGAAATGTGAGAAAAAAAAATTAATTACCATGGTTAAGGTAAAAATGATATTACATTGTGTTAAACTAAGTAGTTACGGGTTGAAGAAGAACTACCAACATGTCCAAAAACAAATTTAGGGACATATATAGACATTATATCATTTATATTTGTTTTATTACTGGTTTTAAATTGTATAAACATTGTCATGAAAGGAACATTTTGAAAAATTATAGGTGTGTCATTCATTTCACTTATAGAAGGCCACTAATATCTTCTATTAATTACACAATAATACCCTTTTGGATTGTCCAATATAAGACTAATAAACTTCTTAAATTACCTCATTTCATATTATAGGAATTATATGGGATATAAATAAAATCAAGGAAGGATTTTGTTAAAATCCTATGGAGGATACCTGAAGAAGATTTAACATTCATCAACAACCATTTTAGTTTTATTTATTCATATACCGACATCAATTATTATTAAACCCTGATGATATAATAAAAAATATACAACACACATATATATATATATATTAGTTATAATGTAATGGTCACGACCTATTACATTCTCCAGTTCCATCAAATGGTTTTCAAAATCATCATTTGTGTGTACATTCTACTACCACAGTGCGATCTGATCTCAATTGTTTTTCCATTACACCTATAATGGAGAGAAATAATAATTTATTTACTATTTATATAATTAATATACGCTATTTTTATGTTTATGTTATTATTATATTACACATACATTCATGAATTCAATTTTTTGGGGAATATGATGACATCATTTGTGTGTATGATGGACTATCACCTAGAAAAGTGTTACAATTCGTTCATGTAGTACATGAAAGGTATTAAAAATCTTTTCAATGATCATATCTGATACATATTACACAATTTTTTTTAATGAAAATATATCATTTATTTCTCTTCCTTTAAATTTTATAATATAGTGGAAACCTTGTTCATGTGTACATACAACATATTATCTCCAATAATGTTGTATTTCATTTAATATCAATAAATTTTATAGATTTATCTAATACAGAAATAATTAATAGGTATTTTAATTATATTTACAATGTAAAAATTATGTGGTTAAATCATGATCAATCTAAGAGGACAAAAAATAACATGTCAAAAAATATTAGGAAAACAGAGCTGGTATTTCCCAAAACATGACTGTAACCTAAAATTTTTAATAAATGCATAGTAAATTGTCATAAAAAATAATATATGGTATGATACCAATAAATATGGGTTTTTATTATATTTATGATAAAATTATATTTATTAAACAATATTTTTAATGAGTACGAAAGATATCAAGACATAATGTAAGGGGAATTTTGTTCTCACTATTTTTTTAGGGACTTATACTATATTTACCCCTTGTTTTTTTTGTGAGGGGTATAATAAAAAATGACATGATATATCTTTTATATACCTCATTTCATGATAATTAATTTTTCTATTTATGTTATAATTTAATGGGTCTTATGATTTGAAAGTAACTTAAGCAGTGAGTACTTTGTTTCTCTATTTGAATATATTGAGAAATATTTTATGTTACAAAACAATATTCATTAATGAGATGTATATAAATCCCACTTGAAATAAAATATCCTTAATTTATTTATCCTCAGGATACTTTAATTTTCATTTTATTTTACACTTTCTTTGTGATTCAGATAAAATGTTACTATATTGGTAAGTGTTTAATGTTATAATCTCATTAAATATTGTTATTGTTTATGAGTATTCTTCCAATGATGAAGTCATAAGATATATATCTCAATATTATTTATATATTATCATCACATAGTGTTTTATTCCAAATTAATTTTACACTTTATCCTTCAAAATTTTATGTAATAAATATTTCAAAAAGAACGTTTTTAGGAAAAACATATTTTTTGTCAAGATCCATTTTTATTATGAGACCATATTTATAAAAAAATCATAGATATTTTATTATTATACAATTATGTAAAAATAAATTTTTTTCCAAATATTTAATTTTAAAAATAGTAAAATGAAATTATTCTGTTTGTTTAAAAATAATGCTTTCATGGATTTTATCCAAACTACAAAAAATACTTTTTTTAACAAGAAAGATGGGAACAATATTTCACAATTTCAGGACTAAAAAATTATATAAATATTCCATTATACGATTTATAATTTATTTCCAATGAATTTTTTTCATATTATTTGTGAAATCTAAATATTTTAAATAAATTATTTCAAAATTAATTGTTCTTTTAGTATGTTTTATGATTTAAAAATGGTTTTCAAAGAAGAAAATATTTTTTCTATGAGCAATTTTTTGAGTGGGATTTAAGTATTCAATTATATGTTTTCATGTTTATTTTCAAATAAATATTTTTAGAAAATTTTTTATATTTAACATGTTACTTTCATTAAAATTTATATTCCCTATGAAATGTTCCATCTGACTTATATTTCAATAAATTTTTCCATAAAATATGGAATACATTGATATAAATTATTATTTCACGGTGATATGACCCATGTATAAAATTATTAATATTTAATTTAATGGTTTATGATGAAAATATGCTTTTGAAAACCACATTTATTACACACGTAATACCATGATAATATTATTATGAATCCGGGTTCTCTGTCAATAGGTAATTCTTTGATGAAATAATTAAATGATAATGAATTATTTCAATATTCCAAAGACTATAATGGGAGGAAAGGTTTTTTGACCCATTTTATATCATGAGTTATGATATGATGAATACTTTAGGATCTCATGGAAGACATTTTAATCATTTTAATCATGTTATGGGTGGATCATATATATACCTATAATTAATTGGATTGTGATAAATTTTCAATCATCTCATATGGTACAACTGTGGTTAGAGAAATCATAAAAAAGTAGGGTACACTGGTGGTTAATAGAATACTAAATAATGATTTTTGTGGGTGATTAGCCCAATCCTGAAGTATATACATTGGTGGTTATCTATAGCCTAACATGTTAGAAATGTATTAGTGTATAGCCTTGATATAATAATTTCAACTATTATGTATACTCCACAATTCAATGTCTTTTTCTAATTTAATTCCCTAATGGATCATGTTATCTGATTATAATATGATTCTTGTATTATTAACTAAATGTACTTATTCCATGGCACAATGTTTGGTTTTTTTATTTGTAGGGTATGTTTTTCAATTGGAATGCCCATGTCCTCTTCACTATAAGCTTAGGTAATTCATTTTTATTTCCATTTTTTACCTTTACTGAGGCTTTGTGGACACCATTTTTTATGTTTCATTTTCCAACTTTTTGAAGAAATTATTTTATCTAGGACTAATAATGGATAATATCTTAGTGGGAGACATTTAAGATCTTTAATGAATTAAGAGGATGGTGTTCCATGTTTCCAAAGAGACTAAACTATAATGCTTTTCAAGAAATTGTTTGTGTAATGAAATGAATATTTATCTAAAATGATGTAATATCCATTTATGAAAATCCTACAACCCTATATAAATAATATGATTTAATAATTGGAAACATAATCATAAACAATCTGTATAAATGATGAGATTGTAATATAAAATCCTTACATTAGGTCTGACATTATTTGTATGTGTTCCAACCTATGATATTATAAGTTTATATTTATTATAAATATAATTATAAACAATAATAATATATATCATTCCATATAATAACTACTTATAACCATTGGTCACCTATTTGTAATTTTTTTATTAATATCTCAATTCTGGGTGATAACTTGATAGTATTTCATGTATATTTTGTTTTGGTAGTTTGGGTTCGGTTATATTGATAACAGATACCTGATTTCTTTATTTAAAAAAATTATATAATTAAATATATATTCATTATAAAAGTATTTTTATTAATAAATAAAAAATATTGATAGATAAATGTATTACACTATTCATCAAGATGGTTAGTCGTACGTATCCATTAACACTATTTTAATTTCATGTCAGAAAAAAAGAAATAAGAGTAAAAAATAAATCACTTTTATAAAAACATTTTTATATAATATATTCCATATATATCAGATATTTTCAATAAATATATTCTTATTACCATCCAGGTCAAAATAAAATAAAAAATGTACCACATCGCATCGTGGTGGTGCTATTCCAAATACATGGATGTGGGAAATTATCATTTTTCAGTAGATTGGAATGTTACAAGGAATATGTGATATTATTATTACTATATTTTATACATATAAATGATAATATATATATATATAATCCATAATTATATCACTTATTGATAACTGTTGATGGAATATGAATAACATCGCTTCATAAGGTAGTAGTCCACATTACACACAATTGACAGTCTTGTTTTCTATTCTCGAAAAAGAAGACATATATTTATAATTACTTTAAAAAATAACCTAATTTCTTTTCAAGATATTTGATTTTTTGTACCATAAAATTTTAATAATATTTTAAGGAGGTAGAAGTTGAAATAAACATAAAACACTTGGTTAAAAACACATCCACTTCGTAGGAAAACATTTTTCGGTTTAAAAACAAATTTTTCATAACAATGTTTTATAACAAAAAATGTCATATAAAAAGTGTATATTCATGTATTTAATGTATTATGGTGTGTATTTTATGGATTAAAAGAAATTTATGTGAGAAAATGACAAGGCGATTTTCCCTTTTATAAGAGAGGGGAGGTGCACTCTAATAACTTATTAAAATATTAATGTAATAGAAATTATTTAATATATTAAAATGAATAGAAGTAGATTATATTGGAATCAAATTTGAGTTAAAATAAAAATCCTCTCATCTAATGAAATTTTTTCTTGTTATAATGATGTGTTCATCCTTCTCTATTTGTTTTAACTTTTTTTAACCTCTATTGACAATTACATCAATATTAACATTTTAACAATATAGTTGTTAATAGTGTTTCTGTAAAATAAAATACATTACACAAATAGACCGTGGTTTATATTATAAAACATTTACAATTTAAATTTCATATGATAATATCTTTACAAATTTTAAATCATTTATTAAAGCGATATTTATTATAAAATATCACTAATGAAATTTTTTACATTTCATTAAATATAGCATAAACATCAAAAAATGGTATAATTAAAATATATAACATTAAAATGTTCCTATAATATTATTATTATCTAAAAAAACTGATGTACATAATAATATATTCAATATAAATTTCTTATAATATTTTCAAATTCATTTATTTTATTTTCATTTTTGAATAAATAATTACTCTTTCAACATTTTGTAAGAATTTGATGTAATTTTAAGATCACTAAGAATAATAAATAAATTATCAATTAAAAATATATATTTCTTTTTTAGATAATAATTTATAACTGATCATACCTTATTTTTATTTGTGTGTCAATAATTTAAATGAAATAAAACAATGAAAATGAATTTTTTTCTTTTTCATTACATAAAGTACTTTAACAGACATAATCATGGAAATATAGAAGTAAAAGGTCATTTATTAGAATCTTGGATGATTATGGATAAAATATAATCATTGAATAAAATTAACTAATGTTTTATGGTTACTTTTTTATCCAATCATATTATTTTTTAGACTTAATTATTCCATTTTTTCCTTTACCATGCTAACATATATTTACTATGCTTACTATTCACTGTGACCAAATATAAAATTGAAAAACTTAATAAATTTTGAAAAAATTATTATAAATATGAAATCCATATTCCAATACATAATAATAATATGTGTAAAAATTTAATTTAAAATCAAACATAGAAAACTAGACGAGAATGTTTTTTATGAAAAATTCTATATTTAAATAAAAATATTTTTTATACAAGATTCATTTATGAAACTAAATTAAAATGAACAAATCTGTTTAGGTTTTATCAAAATGATTTAATATAATTTTAATAATAATCCAAATATTAATTTTAGTTGTAAATTCATGAATATGATATAAAATTTTATATAAAAATCAGAATTTTAATTAGAAAATTAAACATTTCAGAAATATTTAAAAAATTCACTCTACAGTAATTTTGAAATTTTATTTTTTAAAAACTATTAAATATTTTTCAAATACAATTTCCCTAATTGGTTAAAATTAATAAAATTATTCTCTCACAAAAATAAAAAAAAATCTTTTTTGAATAAAAAGTACCACTGAAGTGTAAAATAATATAACTAAAAATTGAGTGATTATTTTAATTTAGTTTATCAATATATTTTTTTTACTAGGATGCTATTATATATTTAATAAATCATTTAATTTAATTAATACCCTCCAACATAATATTAATCTTATAAGGTTATATTATATTACAATTCATATAAACTCGTGGTGTGTGTATCATAAGCCATCAATGAGTTTAAATTTATTTGAAATGAGATATATCATAAAATATAAGGATATAAAAGTATTCTACTATTTTATTTGAAATAAATTCCACGATTTATAGTATTGTGCTATTTATGTACATTACTCCCTTAAAAAATTTAACTTGATGTTGAAGAGATTCCAAATAATAAATACTTATATTTATTGTAATAAAATATAGTATTTATTTTGCTGGATTATATATATGATTGAAAAAAATATATTTATTATATATATATAAATTAATTTTTATTATAAACCCAATTTTTTCATGTATAACATGATAATATTTATGAAATCATTTTTAATTCATTATTATTTCAGGACAATTATTTTATATTCATAATGTATATTTATTATTAACTAAGAATTAATCTATATTTTTAAAATATAGAAAAAAATCATTGGATGATTTCAGTTGGAAAATTAAAAAAACCATTTTCGGAGAAAAATTATATAAATATTAAACTTTTAATCATTAAATAAAATATTTATTTTAAAAAACTACTAATTTTAATCACCGTAGAAAATTTCTAACCCATATAAAAACTACATATTAATACATATCATTATATATATATATTTAATTTATATCTTTTATATCAATTTGTTGAATATAAATTGTATTTAAAATTTCATAATATATCATAAAAAATACATTTTAATTAATGTTTTACTTATATATTTTCCTAAATAATAATTATGGTTTCATCTTATCTAAAATGTAATTTCACATATTCATACTCTAATCACATATATTTTATATTTTATGTAAGGGAAAAACATTAAATTAAAAAAGATCAATTTTATTATTTTTTTATTTCAATAGAAATTAATACCTTAGTAATATTTAGGTTCTATGAAACAATGCATATTTTTGATTAATAATTATTTCCAAGTATTGTGTATTATATAATTACTATACATAAAAGACCATATCTATTTAAAAATTGATGTAAACAAAAAAGCGAATTGGTACCATATTTATTTGAACATTATATGGCCATTGATCAATATGATTATTGAGATCTATACTCTTAGAAACTATTTAAACAATATATTTAGTGTATATAAATAAATTTTGACAAAGGGTAATTTAATATGAAATAAGATTTGATGGCCTCATCTTGTAGAGTCATGCCATTTAAAACCCATTTTTCAGAGACTGGGAGTGAGGTATCATCACGTGGATTCACCCTTGACCAAGTAAAATATGACAGTCAAGAAGTGAAGTTTGAAATAAATTACAAATGGGAGATGATCATGTTAGTGGAGTTCACCACTTTGTCAATGTCAGCGGAAACACCCCACAAAACTTTCATTATTTCACTCCTTACTTTTAGTGTGAAATAACGTAAAATGAGGGTTTATGTGTCAAGAAAATAGTTTCCTGATGTTAAATTTTGTTATGTAAATTAAATTTTTATTCTATCAATTCTATTTTAAGGATAATGTTTCTTAATAAAATTGGGATTAAATATGATATATTGATATTTCTTAAAAAAATCACCATTTATCAATAGATATAAATGTTTATTATAATGTAATATATTATGAATAATAATAATTTTTTTGAAATATTATGATAAAAACAATCTTATTTAAATATAAAAGATAAACTAATTTTATTTTCCCCATGTATATGAAATTTTAATATTCATTTTCAATTTGCTATTATTTTTAATAAACACATAATTTTATATATAAAAGATTCAATTGTCATATTTATATACTTTTTATGTCAAAATAAATATCATTTTTGAAATCATAATTTCTATATTTGGTTAAGGTATATTTATCATAATTTTCTAAAATATATTTTTTGGTAATGAATATTTTTAGTATGTTTAATGACTTTAGAAATATTTTATAATTATGAAATAACTAATTAACCACAATAAACTAATCAATTTATTATAATACAATGTTTTTAAATATATTTTAATCAATTTAGAAAACTATTTTTTACTTTCCAATGTCTAAAATGGAACTCTTATCATTAAAAAAATTATTTTTGTTGAAAATTTTCATTTAAATTCCAAAATAAGTGATATAAAACATTGGAAAACATTTTTGTATTAAAATAAAATAAATATTACACATGTTTAAAAACACATTGGAATATTCTGTGGCAAATTCCATTTTTTTAATTTTCCCCATCCCAGGTTTCAAATGAAAATATTTTGAAATTAAAAACCATATCCCTCCTTCTTTCTATAAATTCATATCATTTTCTACATTTTAATTCCATATCAATACTTCCTCCACAAATATATGATAGTTTTACCTCAAAGTGTTTCCTACAAAGGTTTCCTTAAGACCCCATGGTACCAATCATCATGTTTTAGGAGTTAATTTTCATGGTAATGGATGTACAATTATTTTCTCTTTGTTTCAAGAACCTCATATTGTATATTTCTTTTGAATGCTATGGTAAATCTATATTTTTTCTTTTTTATTAATTAAAATAACTCTAGATTAGGTTTTATTAAGGGTATATTCATTTCCCCTCTATTTTTATCTTTTTCTAAACAATGTTTCATATCATTTGTGACTTGGATTTTACTCATCAAAATTTATCTCATGTCCCCAAGAAAATCCAATTTATTTTATTTTTATGAATAAAAAAACCACATTATTCCCTGGGTGTGTTAAAAAAGTTGTAAAAATGATTTATTTTATACTATTATTGATACATATAAAACCCAAAATCCCATTTAGTTGGTTAAAAATGAAATAATAATATTGTTTTTAAACAATTTATTTTAAAATAACATGATTTTGATACGTAAACTATTTATGTTATTCCCCAATAGATATTTATGAATTTATATATTTAGTTGTATTTGGATAAATATAATTATAACATTGTTATGGTTCACCATGGTAGATCAACAATGTGTTGGGAAAAAAATTTAATATGATGTTATGACATGATTTATGATAACGTGGTGAATATTTTTGGTAATTTGTTTTATATCGTGGTTAAAAACCATTGTGATATAATTTTGATACAATGAATTAAATGTTTTAACCAAATTTACAAGTTATGATAAACGTTATATTATTTATGACATGTCTAATGTTCTATTTTTCATTGTGTAATGTTAATACTCATGTTCTTATTGATTTTCCTCAAGATAACATGTAAACTATTGACTTTTTTACCTTTATAGGGACTTATGATCACCATTCCTTTGATATATGTCCCCAGGATATGAGATTGTGTAATTGTACATAGGCTTAACCTATGATGAATTATATCCAGTGGATTAGAATAATTTAATATGATTTAATATATTATGTTCCTCTTTTTCATGAATCTAAACATCAAAATATCATCACTTTTGTATAATTTAATGAAAAATTTATTCAATAAAAAGACATCGTAGTAAGAATCAGAATACATTTTAGTTATTTTGGAAAATTATGATTTGAAGCATTTATAAAGAACACTAGGGATGATTTAAAATATGTGAAAACCTCATCGTATTTTAGTGAAATGATTATTATGTTGTTTCTGGGAGAAGAAATCATTGTTGGGATACAAACAATTTGATGTTTATCTGGAACTTGAGGTAAAACATGAAAAAAAAACACTTTGATCTGGAGTCAAACATTTATGTTTTCACGAAAACGTTCCTTCATAACTAATAGTTTGACACTCTAAGTAGATTTTTGGAGATAATGACCAGAATTTTATGAACCATTATGAATGATTTATGGAAAATTTAATTGTTGATAAAGAATACCATATTTAAAAATGATGTTATATGACATAATATTCCATTATAAATTACAACATTCTAAAAAGAAACACATTTATCACTATGGTACTATTCATTTACAAAATGGTAGGAAATAAGTGGTACTGCATAAATAGTGAGCATAATGGACCATGTTTTGATGGCCCTCAGATGGCTGCCGAAAAAGAAAACTTCATGGGGTTGATGAATCAACTAACATGAGTTATGAAAAATAAAATAAATCATGATGAGATGCTAGATTCATCACAAAGGGGTAAAATTTCTATTGAATAATTTATGAATCATTTACCACCTTATTTTAATAGATATACTGAGCCATTTATTAATGAATAAAGGATAATATCTTCTGACAAGATCATTCCTGTACAAAATTATTTGGAATAAAGGAATGCCTCCTTAGATATGTACTACTTACAGGTAGAATCAGATTTGTGGTGGAAACTAATTAAATACATGATATTTTGAAGGTATATTCTTGCTATGTAGTGGGATGAGTATATTATAACCATTATCAAGAAAATATTTCCCACATTTGATTGAAAAGAAAATTGAGAAGGAATTACTTGTGATGTATCAGTAGGTAAATGAATTGGTGGGAAGCTATCAAATAAACATTAAAATACAATATCATTATATCCCTATATTTTCTTATATCCTATTGGAATGTTTTATATATTATTTTGTGGAATAAGACCGCATCGATAGAATAATCTAAAAAAAAGAGGCTAAGAAAACAATGAGAAGATTGTATATAGTGCTAGAGTGATTGAACTAGAGTTCGAAGAGATGTACTAATCACATAGATCAAATTAAAAGAATATATCAATGGTTTAAATCCTAATAATGGATATTGATGACGAAATTGGAATAATGAAATTGATACATCCCATTCATATCAAATATGGGAACAACCATTCATGAAACTACATTCTTGGGAGAGGGAAATGTTATAAGGGGGGAGAAATGGATACAAAGGTCGGAACTATCGTAGTGATTTAAATCATAATATTGTTAAAACTAAAAACAAATGGAATAGGGTGAAGTCACATCCTAATGTCTAATGATTCAATTGGGGACAAATTGTGAACATTACTAATAATTTTTCAAATCAGATAGAAATGGAGGAGAATCCACATTAATCATAACAATAGAAAAGGGAATGAGGTCGGGATTTATCTGTCAAAATGGCTGAAGTGGAGGTGAAAAATGATATGTGGAAGGAACTCTCGTTGTTTTTAAAATATATAAATTAAAATTTTTATTCTAGTTAGACAATATATTTTATTTATTCCATGTTTATAAAAAATACATAATCAATCCATAAACTGCAATAAGTAGAGTTTTTTGTCAAGAATCAAAGAGGGATTATCCAAGAATAAAATATGTATAGAAAATATATTATTCACATTAGAATGAATAATATAATCAAAAAGAGATGTAGAGTTATTCATTGAAATCTTACTTGGATCCAAGCTGATATCAGAGATCTTATATAGAATTAAAAATATATAGATGAAGGAACTAAAGAAACAACTCCATAAATGTTTGGAGAAGGGGTTTATTCGACCAATTCTATCTTTTTATAGAGAAACTATAATCATTTGGAACAATAACTACTGGGGAAAATATCAATACATTTATTAAAATGAATATAATGTGACCAAAATAAAGAACAAGTACTCTCTCCCATGGATTGCTGATTTATTAGACTACCTTCATGGGGAATAATTATTATCCAAGATTGATCGTCGATCCGGTTATCCTAAATTGAGAGTTAATAATTAATATATTCCAAATTCAAAATTCCAATAATGATATGAGAATTACGATTTTGTTTCAATGACCTTTGGAATGAATAATTCACCTACTTTATTTATGGATATGATGTATAGAGTCTTTGAGGACTACCTTGATAAATTTGTGCTAGTTTATGTAGATGATATTATAATGTACTCCAAAATTTTTAGGGGTGTAAGGATAATCTAAGGGTTATATTGAAAACTATGATAAAGGAATGTTTATTTGGAAATATTTGCAAATGTGAATTTTATTTACAATATGTTTTTTTCTTAGGGAATATTTTATCTAATGAAGGTAGCTCAAATAACCCCACCAAGTCAATGGTTGTGGAGGAATGGACTCTTATAACAATAGTAAGAGAGATTCACTATTTCCTTGGTTTAGTATTTTATTATTTGAAATATATGAATAAATTTTCATGAAATTATAATCCAATGACCAAGTTAGTTAAAAAAGGGGCTTGGTTTATCTGAAAAAATTAGTGTGAATAATGGTTCCAAGATTAGTAGAAGAGATTGGGTAATGAACATATGTTAACTCCGCCCTCTATTTAAGAAGGTTTCATTATTTTTATCAATGCATCTTTGAATGTACTAGTGTGAATCTTCTTTTAAAATGACATGGTGAATTGTTAATCACCTCGAAAATTAAATCCTTATGAGGTGAATTATCCCACACATGACCAATAAATGGATATAGTTTTTTTTATCTAAAGATGTCGATGAACTTTCATTATAGGGAGAATTGTGATATAAATTCACACAAAATTAATGCAATATGAGATAGAGGATATTGTTGAATCTTCTTAATGACTTTTATTTTTCTATTCATTAAGATCTTGAAAGAGAAATCAGAGATACAATTGCATTAAGTATGAAATACTATGTTGCTTTGGAAATTATAAGGATTCATGAGGATCCACTGCTCAGAGTCTAAGTAATACTATACATGGGAATAATATTTTAAGGGACATCATCAATCCTATGAAAAATTATTCTCAAAAATCATTACTATATAATGTCTTGAAATCTCCAAGAGAAGATCCTTTGTTATAGAAGAACAAAGTGGCTTTTATGAATAAGAGGTTTACTGAGTATAATATTGATAAAAAAGGTGTACTAAATATTTCTACAAGGCTATGTCTTGTATCTATTCTAGAAAAAATACAATATTTAGTGGTGAATCTCATAGTTCATTATTATCTATACATCTTGGAAGCACTAACATGTACAGGCATATTCATTATCATTATTGGGGGGAAAATTGAACATAGAGATTGCCAAAAACAATAAAAATTACTTGGTGTTTCAATAAGTGAAGGAAGAGACAAGACATATTTTAGGGGAATTAAAACCACTACCCATACCAACAGTTATGTGAAGCAATATCACTATGGAATTTTTTATTTGTATCCAAATAACATTCAATAGAAACAATGCAATATGAGTTATAATGGATCATATTATCAAAAATGATGATTTCATTTCTATTCAATAAGATTCATCTTTTGAACATAATATATGATTTTTGTAATGGAATTTGTGTGGTTTCCTGGAGTGCCAATTTATATCATTTATGAACATTATCCATGTTTCACATCACTGTTCTAGATAATTCATCAACATTATTTGAGAAACAATTTGAATTTCACTACAGCATATCACCCATAAACTGATGGCCAATATGAAAGGATTATTCAAACACTCGAGGGCATGATGAGAACATGAAAAATGGTTTTTAAATCTGGATGAGATCAACCTATATCATTAGTTTAATACTCAAAAAAATGATTTCATTCGAGTATTCAAAATGCACCATAAGAAGCCCAATATGGAAAGTAATGTACAACAATGATAAGGTGGGATAAAGTTGGTGAGAGAATGATTCTTGGGTCTGATATTGTAAAAAATATAAATGAAAAGGTTCATTCCATCCAAAAACACTAGAAGGTTTCTCATAGTTGGCAGAAGAGCGATTCTAGAAATAGTTGAAGGGACATGGATGTTTTGTGATGGAGGCAAAGTGTTCATTAGATTATCACCATGGAAAATAGTCATATGTTTTGGGAAGAAATGGGAGGTTATCTCTATGTTCACTAGCGCCTATGAAATACTTAATCAGATACAATCAATGGACTATTAGAAAGAAAATACTTCAAATCAGGAACATGTTTTAGATATATTCCATTTTTGACTCTTGAAGAAGTACATACATGACCATTAAAAGTTAGTGAATTTTGAGGTGGATCCAAAAGAACATGAACTCTATTATGTGGAGAATATGGTTGAGATATTTGACCATAGAGGAATGTTTCTACACAACAAGACTATCCACCTTGTCAAAGTGTTTTAGATGAAAACTATAAATATGATAAAGTGGCATGTGAACTAGTTGATACAATGAGACATAAGTTCCCAAATAATTTCTTAATTGAGAGAATAAGTTGAAATTTTGTGAATGAAATTTATTAAGGGTGGAATAATTAGTTATACCATACTTTTTTGAATAATAGTTTTTTTCCTAAAATTGTGGTTTATATTTTTGTATTACACAAAAAATCTATATCTCATTAATAATTAAGTAAATGTAATGGTAAAAATTACCATCAAGAATCAGCCACTATATGAATGATGATAAATATGGCTATTGGGAACTAATATCTTAATAATAATTTATATTTTTATAGTTTGAGTACAAAATTAAAATTTTATAAAGGACTACTGATACAGGAAGAATATTTTATTGCCTCAACTAGTAGAGTCATTCTATTTGAAGCCCATTTGTCAAAGCATGGTAGGGTAGTATCATTACTAGGGTCCTGTCATGAACAAGACCATGACAAGAATCAATATTTGAATATTGAAAATCATCACATATGGGAGATGCTCAAGTTAGTGTATGTTACCTCTTGGTGGAGGATAGCTGAGGCACCACAAAAAACTACCACCACTTGACACGAAACTCTTAGAGAATTTGTAGGTGTAATATGGGGTTATTTCTCAAAGACCTTGTTACATAATGTTTGATTGAATTATATAAATAAATTTTTTATTCCATCAAATTCCTTTTTAAGAATGGATTTTCATAATAAAATAGAGATAGATGTTTATAAATTGTTTTTTTGTTAAAAAAATCAATTTTGAAGAAAGATATAAATATTTATAATAATCGATGATAGTATAAATAATTATTATTTTAATTAAATTGTATGATTAATACAATCTTATTTAAATATAACTGTTAAAATTATAATTTTTTCAACTGTCATAAATTTAATTATGCATTTTCCATCTACTATAAATTTTCATAAATGTTTATTTTATTATAAAAAAACTTGAAATCCTATATTTATAGAAAAATTATTATAAAATAAGTTTTATTTTAAAAATCATCACATTTAACATTGTTTAGTGTAAATTTATGTAAAAATTTTAAAATAAAGAAATTTTTCCATGAATAGTAAAATTACAGTTTGAGTTTTTCAGTATGTTCAATGACATAATAATTATTTTATAATGATGAAATTACTAATTAACCACATTTCACACCTTAATCATGTATTTAAATATATTTTAATCAACTATAAAACCTATATTTTACTTACTAAAGTCTAAAATTGAAACATTAACATTAAAAAATTATTATTAAGTAAATAATACATTTCATTATAAAATGAATTAATATAAAATTTTGGTCAATTATCTAGGATTAAAATAACATAAAATATTAATCATGTTTCCAAAACCATGGGAAAAGTACCATGGTAAAGGACATTTTTCATCAGTTTCCACAACCTAGGATTTGAAGTCCTATATTTGAAATTAATAATGAATTCCCCAACTTTTTCTAAAAATACCCACAAATTCATTCATTTTCATTCACTCATAATCCATATTCTACGAATAAATGATAGTTTTACCTCCCAAGTATTCCTCACATGATGTCCTCAATCCCCAATGGTCCCTATCTTCATGTTTCATGACTTACTTTTCATTTTATGAGAACTATCATTCTTTTCACATTGTGACAACAAGTTATTTTCAATATATCTTTTAATTTATTTGTTCACACAATCTTATTTACATTTTTTTCATTCCATTACAAATTTTATTTAATCAATGAGAGACTCATGGTCCTCCATTTTTACCCTTTTTATACAACATATTATTTCTATTATGCTGTTGATTTTACCTCTCAAAATTTATCCCTTATCATAAAGACATTACTTGTTATTTTAATTTTGTGAATACTGAAACCTCATTCTATTGAAATAGAATTCACCATGATTGGAAAATATTTTATTTTTTTCTAGTATTGTAAAAAAACTGAAATCCCTTTTTCTGTGTTAAAAATGATAAAATAATCTTATCTTGAAGCCTTGTTTAAAAGGGAATGATTTTGATATGAAACCCATTTATATTATTCCACACATGTTATTTATTAAATTTTTGATTAAAAACTATTCAGATTACATTAATTAATACATAGAAATGATGCACCCTGATAGTTCTTTGATGCTTTGGTTAAGGAATTTAATCTTTATAGAATATGTGACTTATAATACCCTGTTCTGTAACCTTATTAATATTTAGGAAACATTATTGAAAATCCTTGGTGATATTCTTATGAATGTATATATAAAATGTTTTAGCCACATTTACAAGTGAGGATTCATGTTAGTTTATTTATGATATTTCTATTGTTTAATTTTTTATTTTATAACTTTATTCTTCATGTTTTTATTTATTTTCCTCAATATCAAATGTAAACTATTTCTATTATCTTCCATTACTAGGACTTATGATTACCCTTTATTTTGATTTATGTCCCAAGTTTATGAGATGCATTAATTTTATATAGGATAAACCCCTGATTAAGCCTTTCAAGATGACAAGAAGAATGTTTTATGTTTTCATGAATTACATAACTTATTTCCTAGAAACTAAAAATTATAAGATCTTATATTTTTTATTATGTAATGAATGGTTTGTGTAAAAAAAGTGGGATTCCATATTGTAGATATACAAATCATAACTACACCATCATAATCCCTAAGGTTATGTTGGTAGGTGGTGATACTTTTATGGGTTCATTCATACAACACTGATCTCACTGTGATCTATATGTGTATAGACATATCTTGTGAACAATGTTTCTTGACTATATGTTTTAACAGTAATGTTGGGCTTGTTCAAGGGTTAATGTTAGTGGGGATTCCTCCATACCATGTAAAGATAAATTAACATCATAAGGAATCTACGAATATGTCTAGTCCTTGAAATAACTATTTTATATCAATGATATCTCTCCATTACCATTTATATTTAATATTTAAATATTAACATAATTACCAATGATAATATTTCTCAATTTTAATATTAACCATAAATTATATTACCAAATGATCGTAATAACCAAAAATAATTGTGGTCATATATACTTCCTATAAAGTCATTCAACGCAATCCCCTAAAAAATAATTTTAATTTTCATATCATTTAAAATACATATTCTATGGGTGATATTATTTGTCATTTAAACTTATATTGGGACATCATCAACCCAGTTCCCTAAAATTTTACAATTACAGCATGCCAAAATGCCATAATCTTGTCTCCCATTATGCTAAAGGCTACTGAATTGAATAGAGTATGTATGGTGGTATATTGGGGATACTATTTACTTTATATTATAGTAAAAATAGTAAAAAAAATTTACCATGTAATAAATAAAAAGGACAAAAGGAATTAAATGACACCTATATACAGTTGATATAATTATGTAGAAAAGAATAAGTCCTAAATGACATGGATGTAGTCATAAAATAAGTACTAAAATATGGAAATGATAATGGAATAAAAAAATTATAAGATTCATGAGAAAATATAGTCTTAACAAGGCCCTCTACTCCCATTATCACTACCTATGATAGAACTGAAGTGTCCACTGCAGGGACCTTTCTCTCATCCATTCCATCATTAATGAAATCTACCAGTGTACCAAGAGGTAGCCTAAATACGGTGTCACTATAACTCTATAGGCCATCACCAATGTTCTCTAATGAAAATATATTTTTTGAATATAAATTTTAATGCTTTTCATATATAATAATTTATAGTAGTTAGGTAACAAACCCTAGTAAATAATTTTCTCCCCAGAGGATTTTCAACCATCCATACCTACTTTAGCCTATTTATGATCATTCCAATCATGTGACAATTTAATTTATCAGTAAAATTATTGAATATATCTAGGTAATCATAGACTAAATAATGATATGGAATCCATAGAACTAGATTAGTACTTCTTACACAACATAAATATTTTGAATCTAGGGTTGTCCCATGGAATTTTTTTCTTTTTTATTTGAGGTAACTTACAACTATATTTTTTTTATATTTAGCTATTGAATTTTAGGGGAATATATGAGATGAAAAATTGGTATTCTACTGTTAATAATTTTTTATCCAAAACATGTAATGTTATCATTTTAATTTAGGGAATGTATTGATTGGAATTCAATGTTATAACATTAGGAGTTTATTGTTCAAGGGTATAAAGACAAAACATGTAGATCATCCAGAGACTCCTAGTTTTTCAATATTTATAGATGAATCTGTGATGAAAATCCCTCGAATTCCTGATTGAAAAAAATTGACAACATCAGTAGTGGTTTTACTACATTGGATTCACATAAATGAAATGAGTATAATCCAATGAGTTATCTCCAAAAATTAAAAAGGGTGAATCAAAGGCGTACCCATGTCATGCCACAACTTGGACTAGGTTACCATGTTATATAATTATAAAATTTTTAATACATGGTAATATATGATATGATAAAATTAATTTAAACATGTAAATGATTTTTCAATATTAAATCACATCCTTGGATTTATATCCCAATTTATTCCATTATATACCCATATAATTTCACTAATAAATTTATCCATTACACATTAAATTACATATTAGTTACAGTGGTTAAGCTATGTAATTTATCCATGACATCCAAATTATCTTAACTATGTCACAGTTAACTAATAAACTCCCAAAAATATATATTAACAATAAACTTATCTAGGTGACATTTATAACACACTATAAGGGGTTTTTTGGTTACATAAAATTAAAACTAACTGTTTCCAACATTCCAAATGAAAAACACATATTGGGATAATTTGGTAACACAATTTTTTTTTTGATAAGTTTTTGGGCAATGTCACCCAATAGTCCTGTTTCAGTTGAAGTTTAAAATCACCCCTTGTGTTTAGAATACAAGTAGTTATCTATGTCAATATTTGGATAAAAATTTTAAATATTATAAATTCTATTCTCAATGTACAATAATTATTGTAATTTTAACTTCTAGAATTTTTATAAATAGGAAAATTTTTAGTGAAGATCATATAGAACACTATCGTAGGGTTAATTAGATAGTCATTATCTAGTATCGACCTAATGTTTTATATAAAATGAGTGATGTAATTAATAAGAAAATATCCCTAAATAGGTAATTTATTTTATAAAATGTAGATGAGATTTAGAAATAAAAATACTGATTTTGGAGATAGTGGTGAGCTATACATACCACAATACATTCAATGTGTTATGAAAAATAAATAATATAAGTTAGATAATGGATATGGACTTGGTATCACCATTATGAAGATGAGATCTCACAACAGTACTCGTTCGTCCAAATGTGTGGTTAAAATGGGATAAGGAAGAAATAAGGGTAAATTGGAAAAACCACTTCTCCCACTTCTTTAAATATACTATATTGATCCAAAATATTGCTTGGTTAGTCCAACTACCTAATCAGTATGTATTTTGTGAGTATCCCTTCCTATAAGAAGCTGAAATGAAATTCGGTGGAAAACTACTATCTATTTGGGGCATAATAGTCCTTGGACTTATTCTTTGAACTTTTCTTGATCATCCAGAAAATCCTAATAACACTATAACCCCCATGTTCATAGAGAAGCGAATAAAAATAAGTGGTTATAGATGAAATTAATTGTGTTCATACCTCATTAAATTATATAGATCAAACAACCTACCATCATTAAGAAAAATTCACCCATCAGTTTTATATCTAATGGGTTTGGAGTTACAACAAAGAATAATTCAGGAAAACAAATATATATATATATATATATATATATATATATATATATGAAAAACATTTTTATGCATCCTTATGAAAATAACCATTCTTAGATAGCACATGAACAATAGGATTACTTCTCCCATGTAGTCTTCATACTATGAACAACAACAAAAACTAGATACACCTCTTGTGAAGCACCAACCGTCAATTAAACTTCCTCTGGATGATCAACATAATATGGGATATGATAGTAATAAGGGTGAGATATATTTAATAAATTGTGGAGAATATTTTTCGACATATGAATTTATTAGAGATAATATATTGTTTTACCCTCTCCAAAATATAAAATCACTATACTAATCAATTTTAAAAATTTTATTTTCACTGAATCAATTGATGACAAAATCTATCAAGACCACATAAGAAGACTCAACCCCCCATGTAAAAATCTATAGGTTGATGACTCCAATATATATATGAATTATTCCTTTTATGAGAAATTTATATATGATTTCTAATTAGTTCCACTTTTTATAAAGTACCTTGAATGAGACATGGACATAAAAGAGCTTCCTCCCTTTCCATTAATGAGAAAATAAGTGAACAACATGACCTACCACATAATGACTTATAATGATCCATTGGAATTATATCATGGAGTCTATTATTATATGTGAGCTGAGAAATATGTGAGGGATTCCTCCATGAGCCTCTAAAATTTGGGATTCATGTATAATTAATGTCCAGTACTTTCACTATATTTATATCAGAATAACCATTGGTTTTAAAGTGATATGTTCTAAATAATAGAACATGAAAACTAAGAGAATTCTACAACCCCTTAAAAAATGTGATGTGATAAATGTACAAATGTCTTATAAAATGGAAGGTGGAATCCTATAAAGATGCATAACCTCTAAAAAATATTGTATCCCATGATTGCCAGATCATATGATCTCTTAATTATGAAATAAATGGGAAACACTCATCAATAATTTTTTAATCACTTATATAGAGTTATACCCATAGGCTGAATTTATTAACCCCATCAAGATATACATGGTGAAAACATACAACATTCACTATAAGATGAGTAAGGTATGGAATGGTCTATAAGGGTACTGATGATTTCATTTCACATTTTGATAGGTGGAGCATTGTGTGAAAAATATCGTTATTAACTTCTTCATCCATAGCTACTAGTACTAATGAGACAATAAATGATACATATTTCTCATACAATGATGAACTAAAAACATATGAAAATGATATCCTTATCATTTATCTAAATTTTTTTAGGGTCCTATAAACTCCTTTGTCCATTCAATATCTCATCATCATCAATAACCAAACAAAGTGGTGGCTGATGAAAATAAATACTATCAATTATGACCAATCATTCAGTTTTATAAGTATTATACTTATTTAATCATTTAAAAAGTGATGGAAACAATTATAATGTAATAATAATTGGTTTACATAAACACTCCTAAACATTAAGATTTATTTCAAGAAATAGAGTAATATTTTTTTAATAACTACCATCATCCTGAAAAAATTGAGAATTATTATTTCAATACAAATGATGAGAAATAACATTTCTTTTTCAAATAAAAAATACATGACCATAGTGGAATAATGGATGATATTCAACTTACCTCTATTTCCAGAGGACCATCCTTGACTAATATATATAAAAATATATATATGAGGATTTTATGGTTTGTATATACCACAATCCACAAACCAAAGGAGGTATTGTATGATGAAATGAATACCATGTACAAAAAATGTAAACTCAAGGTCATGAGTTGGGAATATTTTCTCATGAGGATGCATCTAATGATAATTATATGGCATGAATCAACCCATTTCATCAATACAGATCCCATCTCGATTCCTAATGAATCATACTAAATAGTTCACCCTCTTCCAGGGTTAGGAAAAATCTAGATTGATGTAGATGTAAATGTTAAATTAACCTCATAGAAATATTTTTCACTGGATTTAGAACATAATAATATTACAATATTATTTATTAAAAATTTAAGTGGAACTTCATGGTGATAAAAAGATTCATATAAATCCCATGTATTAATTGGATAATCCTAATAATTTATGAATATATAAAAAATTCTTAGGATGATACCATGATTAAACTACTATCAGATTATAAGGAACCACTAATACCCATTATTTTTATATAATGTTACCCATGAAGTGAAATTAATCATCCTGTGAGAAACACATCAAAAAATATTATATTGAACATGCTCCCCAAGTATCCGAAGTTCCCCATGATGTTAGTGAAAAAATGACCATCTTGGAATCTATACATAGTTGTAGACCAGATTCATTTTTTCCATAATGATTGTAAGTGTATTCATCATAACGAATTTATTTAGAAAATATTTATATAAATCGTACCATCATTATAATAATGTATGTGCTTTATTTGAGGGCCTAAATCCCATTTTATTTAAGCCAAAATCTCAAATTAATCATTAACAAGACCCTACTTCTTTATGGTTGGTCAAAGGGATCATCTATATGGGGAATGTTTTTTATTTCATAATTATAAGATGAATCAAACTTTGGTAATCTACATATTATATAAATCTACCATCCTATATCTTTGAAAGAAGCACAAGTGAACCCAATGAAGATGTACTAGAATAAATAAACCCCTTGGATTCTAGGTCTTCAACCAATATATTGAGTTCCTGGAGCTCAGTAAGATCAATACTATATTGGAAATTGATATCTTTTCATGTATTTTAATAATCTCAATATTAAATTCAACCACTACATCATGTTGCACCAAAGAAAAATTATCATAGAAAGTAGCAATGAAATAATCACCAACTACATAAATGATATCCTACTATGAGTCTCGATATCTGGGTCAACACTCCCCCCGTCTTATGAGTGCTAGGTATATAAAATCCCTCAGGAAAATCTCATTTTCTATTGTGAACATAAGAAACATTATCATGGAATTAAATGGACACCTTTTAGCAGTAATAATATATAAAATATTGAAATGTAATAGAGAAGATCAACCAAATAATTAAGTCGATGCCTTCTATCTCTTGGATTAAAAGGACCGATATAAATTGTTTGTTACCTTTCTCGAGGGGAAATTACTTTCAAAAGAAAATTCTATCTAGATGGACCCCTAGGAATTTTTCAAGGGACATCACCACATATAGGTATTAAATTTCTATGGTCTGCAACCCCTTAAAATTATAAGATAGTAATGGTTTTAATGAACCTATCTTGAATAAGGATGATTTTTTTATTCCAACAATACCATACCTCACATTTTATATTTTCCAATTCTCCAATCGACACGTGTTGGTTTCACTATATTTAGCTGGCTTGATCCATGAACCTATGCTACATCATGTACTCCTCGAGCAGCTCCTCTAAGATAGAACTATACATCATATGTCTGAATACCTCATCCTCAACCACCACCATAGAAAAAAATTCTAGTTGTGAAACAGCATTAGAGAAATAATATTTCTATAGTTCCCACTCTAGAACATTGAACTAGTACTGATCCCATCTCCTATGGTACTTGTGTAATGATCCTATATGATCTCGGGGGATGACCCATTTTACTACAAGCTCGAATGTCCACTGGGTCCCCATAACACTTTGGAATCATGTGATGATTCCTACCAGAGTGATGACATAACACATAATATCCAAAATGAACTAATGTACCCCAAAATTCCAATGATATGTCACATTCTACCACATTCTACAAATATATGATCCAGATCTTGTCCTACTTACCATGAACTGTACCATATTCTTCCCTAATATTTAACATTGATATACGGTCCCTATTCACCATCTCAGATGTGGTATTCATTTGAAGGAAATTTACTTGTGATCAAATTGAATACCTAAGTCCATTATAAAAACATCCCACAGTGGACAGATCATCACCCCAAAGAGTGGGTGAATATAATTGGGGCATAGTAAAATGAATTGAGTAGTCCATAAAATTCATATTACCATGCTATAGATTCCTGAATTTCCATTTTAGATTATACCTCATAGTCTTTGGAAAAAATAAATCTATGAATCTAGTATATATGATCATCCATACCATGCCCTAATAGGAACCTGCCTGTGTAATAATGTCTCACAATTTCTTGGAAGAACAAAAAACTGTCTGGGATGATATCCTTATATTCTTATTTATAATTGTCTCCAAATTCATACAAATAATCATAATTTACTACATCTAATTATTCATACCCTAGGGGCCACTTTCCTTGGAGAAATGGATGTTGTTACTGCTATAACTCCCTATTCTGCTCATACATGATTTTCACATTATATAAATATCCCTCTATAGACTGTGAAAGGCATAATAAACCACGTCTAAGATATAAATTAGTTCCCAGTCCCATAATGATAGGAGGTAAAATTTGAGGTTCCACAAGTGCTCTTATAGGTGGAAATACTTGTGGTATAGGTCCCATAACCATAAGAGATAGATCAGAACATTATTATGGGTGATTTATCCATTTACATTATAAGGATATAAATATATATATATATATATATATATAGTATCATGAAAATTCCTTAGATCACAACACCATAATATGTAAAATTTCATATAGAAAAATTATTAACATTATCCTTGTCTCTCTACACGATATACCCTTAACAGAATAGAATATTTAATTCATGTGATTAATGTAACTCCAACAACACATTCCAAATGTTATATTACATGGTAATTCTTATAGTATTTATCATAATAGTTTAGTTATATGGGTTGTAAACTTCATGTTATATTGGAAAAAAGTATTTTTTTTCCATTTTCTTCTTTTTAAACAACATGAAATATTTTAAACATCCTCATATATCACATATAAATTCCATATATAATGGTTCAGTTATATGGGTTCTAATTCAAAAATATTGAGGTAAACACCCACTAAGACTCAATTGGCCTATAATTTAACTATTACTAGATAAAATTATTAGCTTATGTAACCTAAATTTTCAAGAATTGAATAACACAATAGAAGTTAAATATTATAATTTTGTCATGAAATATTGTTGAATTTATTTGTTTTATAATGACATGTTATGTAACCAATTTCTTCTATAATCATGTAATTATAGAAATTACAATAATTGATAACTCTAAATATAATGTTGGTAAAATGAAGTAAAATCAATGAAATATTAAAAAATTATAATTAAATGAATATAAATACCTTCCTACCTATGATCGTGAATGAGATAGTGGACCCATAACATAACAGCCTAATAGTGGAAATTCTATAAATCATTGCATCATAGGACATTTCTATCACATAAATGTGAAAATCGTAAAACTATAATAAGATAATTCAAGCACAATATATCCATTCAATGGAAAGACTGTATTTCACCAAAATATGGGTTAAATAGTCCCATTCTTAGTTTTATTACCATGTTTTGACACATCTTATTATCATGTCTAGAAACCCTAATAGTATGATAATAGAACAAATTTGTTATGATTCCACTATGTGGTGTACCAAACCTAGTTTACTACTAAGTAACTGATCAAGTGGGATAAAAGTGCCCTAAAAAATACTTCTCATTCACTAGAGGCTACTATCTTTCCATGATGTTGTTTGGCTGTAGGGTGGGGTTACTACACCTTATATAACATATTCAAACAAAATAGAGATAAATAAAACACAATGTAGCCAGATATTCAATAAAATAGTAATAAGGTATTAAAGTAGAACTATATACATATGATGTCATGGTGGCAAAAAATATAAGGCATGTATGTCTTGATATTAGGAATACAAGTGTTACTATAACATGAAATGGAAAAAAGTCAAAAAACCTGTATGCTACATGAGAATCTCGTGTCCCATATTACTATTTTAATGTTATTATCCCACCCTATGACAGAATGAATGTATCCCTGGTAGTGTTCTATCACATGTACCTTCCTTCAAACATTGAATATTCCTGGGTAAAATGTAGTGGTCTGAACAGGGTATGAATATACATTAGTAAGACACCGCCAATGATGTGCAATGAAAATATTGTTTATCAATATTAAATCTAATGGTGTTTAGGATTATAATTTTAAAATAGTAATATAAATGAAACGATATCATCTAGATTATGGTATTATAGTCCTTAGATATTATACCCTTGATCAGCTACCAGTAATCACAAATGATCTAGTGATGACTCGAACATCCATTATCACTTCATAAATAAGAAAAACATTGGGTTTTGATGAAAATTAATTGTGTTTGTAAAAAATGGAATAAATAGGATCTAATTGTTAATAAAATAATAATGATTCTAATAGCAATATATTAACCATAGTGCATATACATAGTAATTGTATTGTAATATTTTACTATTTTTGAGTCTTAGTTATATATGTATTAGTGAATATTTTACTATTTATTTTTATGATACTAATTTAAATAAAATACATTTATATGATATTTGATGATTCTTATGTGTTATATCCCATTAAAAACAATTAATTCATTAAATTTTTTATTTACATCAATACATGAACAAATATGGTTAATTCTTACTCATTAGTTCCTAAGGATCCCATGTGACCTATTCCAATTTGTCTTTCATCCTCAAAACCCTCACAAGTTGAGTCTTATAATAATGGGATTCCTTTTCTCACATGTAAAAACTCTAGAAAGACACTTCATTATATGATGTACCAGGATCAATAAATATTTCATTAGAGGTGTGTAAATGTACTAGGTATGATATATACTTTCTCAAAATCAAAAAATTAAGACATAATGTAATTTAGATACGTCAAGTGCCCAAGAGATATGATACGCCAAAACCGATGCTCTCTATAAAATATTCAAAGGCCCAATGTCTCTCAAAGATTGCTTCACCATTTTCCAAACCATATTACTTTATTCTGTGGTAATACATCTATGAATATATTATTTCCTGTATAGAATTATATATACTTCTTATGATATTCGGTATAAATTTTCTATATTCTCTATGCTATCAATATATGGTTCTTATACCATCCCTCATAGATTCCACACACTGGAGCTCCAAGATGGTTGGATACAAGACACAAAGTGTTCCTCCACAAATTCTAGAGGATACCAAATAATAGTGAGGGGCTCATATAAGTCTATAGGGTGACTATTCATTCATTGAACAGATTGGAGCACAAAAATATATATATTTATATATATAACAAGATATAATAAATAGTTGAAACAATAATAGATATCATTGAAAATTATAATTTTAATAATTTCATGTCAATAGAACAACAATTTGATGCTATGAAAACAAATATTATAATTTGATGACGACACGTCATGTTATATAAAAAATAATTTGATAGGGGTAGGGGAGACATCCATAGAAAACATTATTAATAATAATACAAAGAATCCCCAAAAAACTACTTTTACTAGCTTATCGTCCATAGTCCAATTCCTCTACTCAAAAAAAAACATCCTAGTAATAAATCTAAATCGTTAATTGAAGCTAGCATCTTTAATTTTTCTATACCTACAACAATAATAAATAGTCATTTAAAAATGGTTCCCATGATGGTTGTGAGGTAAAATATTAGTAGGCCAACACCCATGGTGTCTTGGCCATTGCATTTCATGAAACATAAAATAAGAACTTTTCCACAATAACTCGAATAAAATAAACAAAAAATAAATAAACATATTTTACTGGGATCAACATGGAGATCCACTGAATATACCTACTGTAGTGTATGCCAGTGTGTGTGAATTAAGAGTTCCTGAAATGGTATTTTGAGTAGGGTAAATTCCCATAGGATATACTATCCCTAATATGTGATTGGGCTTCGAGAACTTATCCCTATGTTTTCAAAATCAACATACCACTTCTCATTTGAAAACATTTACTTAATTAAGAAATCATATTATTCATCCCTTTTTCAAATTTATCAAGACACAATGAGTCCATCCATTTAAATTCAAGGAGACATTCAAAATATCACTTAAAGGTATTGATAAATGAAAAATAACAAAGAGTTCTTCCATGGTGACCCAAAGGCGATGTATCATGTATCAGTTATAGAATGATGAAATCAAAGTATAAATAAAAAAACAATGATTATGTACCTAATATTTAATATAGGGGACTGAGTCTCTCTCATGACATGGTATAAAAAATCATTCTAATTATATAATCTAAGTAGTCTCCACTATGGAACTAGTCTAACTCATCTAGAGGTAAAAATAGATAATTGATGGGGCTACCATATCTTGCATAAAAGATGTCTCCCCATACATTTTTTAAAATAATAAATAGTTCTTTTAAAAAGGCATGAGAGTCCTTCCAAGGGACCTTAATTTGAAACCCCTTGTTTTAACCCTGAAAATAAGGTGAAGGTATTAAACTAAAACATTAAACATAAATAATGCCTAGGAGATATGATATTTCATCAACTCAATCATTTATATCATGAAAGATTTAGTTATTAAGGCATTTTATTTTATTATATCATTTATGGAATGAGGGGAAATAAATAATCACTCTAAAAATCATTTTATTCAAACCACTTATTAAAGGATTGCGTATAAGGGATTAGCGCATAGATCATTACCAGCATCAATAAAATTTAAAAATAAATGTTAATTGTGATATGAAAATCTGTTGGTGGTATGATGCAATGTTCATTATTGGTTAAATTTGGCCTCTATGGTAAATTGTACCCATTTGGTGACTTTAATCGAGGAGAAAAACCCACGTGGTTGATTCCCCCCAATACAGGTCGCCAGTAGAATGCATAAGCTATCATTTTTTTTTCAATTAAGTATATAGGGGAGAAAATGGAAGGGTCTAGCCTGCGGTACAAAGATAAATTTTATATAATGTGATGAAACAATAATAAAATACTTAAACCACCTACCTGAGCCACATTATGCATCCATCATCTATTTTCTACCATTGATTATATCTAGTTTGGGGGAAATAAAATATACCACAAAACAAACTAAATATATAGAAAGTGAGATAACATTGAAACAGTTCAATATATCCAAATATGAATTTTAAATAGATTAGAGAAGATCAAAGAGGTTACTACTCTAGATCTGATGCATCTGATGGTTAGAGAAATAGATGAGAAATAAAGGAGTTGGATTGATCCCTAGTTCTTAAGGAGGAAGAGTTCCATGTAAAAATAGTGGAGGATCCACTAGAAAAATGAATATGAATAACGAAATATAATTCTTACATTATTTTAGAGAATCATTTTATTAAATTCACCCCTGAAAACCATTGCACATAGTTTGGAATCAGTGACAGATAATATTTGCACAAAAATCCTTCCTTCATTTCTATAATGATTCACATCATACGATGAGGGATATATATATATAACCATGCACAAAGAAAGTGAAAAATCACTATCCCAAAATCTATCAATATTTCACGATCATGAACCTTGGGTCACTCAGTTGTAGACAAAGCATGAGTCCCCTACTACTCCAATATCTTCAGCCATTTGGTTTTGGGAAATAGTGTGGGATAAGATGAATTGTTTATTCTAACCATGTGGCCCTGCAATTTTTTTCCCATTTTTAGGGTCTAGCCTTGATACTAACCCCCATGTACCCAAGACCACCTTTCCTTGTATAGGGATTAGAATTATTGATGTCTAGAGTAAATAAAAAAAATTAATTGTCCATATCATTGTAAGAGGCAATGACATTACAAACTCCCCTTCATAAGTCAACTCATCCCTAATTTTACCATCTAAGGATAATATATGATATTATGAAGAGAATTCCAGATACTATGCACATACATTAGTTAAATACACCTAGGTATCATCCCATACACATCTGTGACACCATTTTACCCAGACCACAGGAACTAACTAGCCTTGGATAGCCCTTGGGCTCCTTTAAATAATACATGTCATATGCTCCACAAAGGATGTATCCAACTTCATCTCAATATCATTTGGGTCAAATAAATGAGATGGGTCAGGGTGATACTATTTAAGTTGAGATACATGGAATATATAATGCATGGAATGATACCTATGAGGTAACATTAAATGATAAGATACTATAATATTTCTCTCCACTATCACGAAATGCCTGAAATACAAAGGAGACAACTTGCTGTCTCTCCAGATTCTTCTGTGACCCAATATTGGAGATTCATGCAAAAATACATGATGTAACAACAAAATCTCCATTGGTTTGAGATGATGATTAGTACAATAATTATACCAGGACTGAACAATTTACAAACATTTTTGATTCAATTGGATTTGATGTGATTTATCTAGAATAAGACGAAGTCCCAGTATAGGTGAATCACCTGCCTCAAGCTAGAAAATAGGTGAATGACATGGTCTTTCATATAGGTCCACACACAGATCCATCTAAATTATTTTCTAAAATCACTTATTGTAGGGATAGTCAACCAAAGGAATATGTTTTTCCCATGAACCTTCAAAATCAGCGAGACAAGGCCATATCATATCGCATAACAACCATATCATGCATTCGAACTACCAATCGATTTGATGGTGATATGATGCACTCAAAAATCACCCATTACCCCATGAATTTTGAAACCATTTAGATAATTTTAATGTATAATTAGGTTCTTAGTCCAACATTATAGAATAAGTAACTCCAAGTAGTCATACTGTCTCCCAAATATATGCCCTACATAGATCATGGGTACAGAAGGTATCCCAAGTTAGTAGGAAGTGTGAGACCATGATCATATTATAAATCAAAATCTATTATATATTACTACCTTGAGGGGGGAATTACTAAGATTATCAGCTAATCCATTATGAGGTAATTCCACTTAGACTAAAAAATTGATAAAGGATGTATAAATCTATTATGTTGTTGGTGCTCTGCATTCAACTGCTGATAGCTGGATCACCGAGTGATAAAAAATGTGACTTGTATCATTATACATGACCACCAATACAGATGGAGTATGTCTATGTACATATTTTTGAGACCCGGTTGTTATCCCCAAATATAGGCATATCACTCCCTCATAAACTCTTCTTATATATCAGAAGGTACCCGCACAAAACCATGGAAGAGTATGGTATCAGTGGCATCAACAACCCATCCTAGGGGTGGGTTCTCACCTCTTTCACTCTCCATCATAATGGGGGAATCATAATTAGGAAATATGGAAAATTTATACTTGATTATGGTGGCTGGATGATACTACCAGATCTACTAAAACTAGTTTCCCATTCTTCTCATGATCCTCCAAGTGCATCTTTGAAAATAGATCCATCAACTGAAACTCAATACAAGCCTCCGTGATGGATTCTTGTTGTGTCTTATTGTCCAAGGATTCATATATGAACTTTCCCATTCTATGTGTACCTGAAATCTCAAATTCAAACAATTATAGGTAATTTAACCACCCGAGATGACTCAGATTCTTGTCTCACTACATGGAGATTTATTTTAGACTCTTATGATCCATGTTAAATATTAAACACCCACACAAAATGTAGTCCCTCTAATAGAATAAAGAAAATACCACATATTCTATGATCAGATAATGTGTAGGATAGTTCCTCACATGTTTTCTCTACTAGAGGGATCTATATTCCATGAATGAATCAATTTTCATAATAATTACACAAACACACCTTCCTAAGGAACCATAATAGACTATATATCCTCTGATAAAATAATTATTAATTTGAATAAACAATGAAATAATTCATTCCTTAAACTCTTAAAAATATATGTCAAAAGATTCAACCAAGTTATATTCCAAAATCTTCTTGGTCAAGACTATATGAGGCATTTCAAGGGATGAGTAGTCTTAGATGAAACACTTGTAATAGCCAAATGGATCATGATGTAGAATTTTTCAAACAAATTCATGAGATTATCCTAGAAAAAAAAATAAATCTTGCCTTATCGAGGTCAACATATATGACTTCCATTGAAATTATATGACCCAGTAAGTGAGCATTACAAACCCAAAAGTGGAATTTTAGGAACATCACATATAGTTGGTTCTCTCTTAGTGTATTCTGAAAATTCTCATGTTGTTTTTCATAGACTTTTTTGGTGTGAGAATACAGTAAGATTTCACGTCTGAAGTCCACCAAATATGAATCAATTTACACTTGTAAAAACTGATTTACTAATCCATGAAGATTCCACCACATTCCATAAAAAAACAACATAATTAGATACTGGTCCAAAATGTACCAACTCTGGAACATTGTATTTGGTATGTATAATGGTCTCACATGCACCTGATGGTAACTCGAACTCAGATCGATCTTGGTGAAATCCATTTATCAATAAATATGGTTAAAAAAGAAATCTATATAAGGAAAAAGATATTGTTTATTCACCATAATCTACTTCAGTCGGTGGTAATACACTCTCATTCTAATGCTATTATCATCCATCCTAGATAGAAGGATATTTGAACCCCCTAGAGAGGTGAATTTTTTGATAAAACCCTTAGACTTTATGTCTTCAATCATTATTTTGATTTTCTAGAGCGTTGTAGGTGCCATCCTATATAGAGGAATGAAATGTGGTGCCACACCTACAACTATATTTATGGTGAACTCAATATCTCTTCTAGGAGATAGGTAAGCTAAATCATTAGGGAATACATCCCTGAAACAATTCAAAAAATGAAGGAATTATTTAAGCTTCATTCCATGCACTCTCATAATTGAAATGGACATCTATGATGTCATTCCACCTATCCTAGTAGTCCAAAGTCCCACTTGAAATGAAAAGATATCTAAGTCACCCTTTATGATATACATGTTTCCTTAGGGTGTTGTGAATGATATCCATCGGGAATAGAAATCCACCTGATCTCGACAGGGCACGAGTCTATCCATACTAAGAATGATATTGAATCTGATCAAATAGAGGATGAAGAAACACCAAAGGAAATGGTTCAGACATATTTCAACAAGGAATTACTTTCAATAGAGTATACTCTCTAATCAAAAAGCTAATGGAATTTTAAGGGTAATAATACCACTAGAGAACTCTACTACATTGCCCAAACATCCCATTGATGTAGAAAATATAATTATGTTCAATGCACTTGTATCAAAGAAGGATGACTGCCTCTTCCATGACCACATACACGACATGAATGGGATGTTTCATAAGAGGCCCTAGAGGGACCATTATTCTACCAATAAATATATGAAGCCTGACGGCCTTGTCAATGACCACATACACGACATGAATGGGATGTAGAACAATAGTTTCATACCTGACGAGGGTTCACTGATCCAACACCTGAAAGTAGAGCAAACACAAAACCTCATTCAAATGGAACATAAAGAAAAGACGTGTAAAAACATTGTAGTTACCTTTATTTTTTCAGGTGCGACATTCGATCTGGTTCCTCATGCACTAAGGATTATCATTTTCTTAAATTCTACATTGGTGACACATCACAAATATTTTGGTGCATTCCACCTGGATAGTATTGGCCCCAGGTGCACCCGTGATGTGTCTCATCCTATTGTCCAATAATCCACTGTTCATCCTAAAATCATAACTACCTACATCACATCTCATAATTGCATGATTTTGTACTTAGTGATGAGGGATTGGATTATAAAATCTGATATAGAGATCATCCTAATGATGTTTACCTATGATCAGATGGAATAAGAAATACCATCCTTTAATTTCATTGTATTATTTACCTCGTAACCTTTCAAGGTCTATGTGAATCTTAATAATTCAGTTATGTGATTTGAGTATTCCATAACTAACATGTCACCTTGGTCAAGAGGCATGAATTCAAAAACACAATCTCTCCTCAATGCGTATGAGGAAAATTATTAAAAGAAGGAAACCTGGATGTCTATCAAAACCATAACCTGATGTCGACCGACCTTAGTCAGAATATCTCCCCAACATTTGCTGGGGCCATACAACATATATGTTTCAAGCATGACACTAATATATGCAGGAATCTCGATATTCTCAAAGATTTAAACCATATAACCATGCCTGAAAATCATAATTTCCACCATTTCTAGAGATGGTGGGAGGATGCTACTGTTTGAACACATATGTTAGATCTCCAAAAGAATGGTATATTCAAGGTGCACCTTGGATGGATTGGATAAAGAATATAAAACCATCCTGTAACTATGAATAAGTTCCTAGTGGATAATCTATATTATATTCCTCGTGTGGTATTATAGGAGGAATGCCAGGTGGATTACAGACTATAACCTTAGTATCATGGTCATCACCACTTTCATGGCATAAAACATGAGTTCATCACAATTTCATAGCTCTAAAAATTCCAAGCGCATGCCTATGACATGTTTTATAATTGATAGGGAAAGTGGTAAGAAAAAAAATGCATGTAGATATCCTACTAAAAATGCACACTCCTATGAAAAGTGCAAGAGATAGGTATAGTTGAGAGAAATAAGGAATAGAAGCATCATAGTATACACGTACTACATCCCACTACTATGTGTGGAAAAGGGGCACATTCCCACATTTCCTTTTTAATGTTACCATTTATTTTTCATGTTGGTCAAAACATAATTTATTTGAACTCACGCTTTTTTAATTTGTTATTAGCATCACGATACAACTAATTATGCCACCAATTCATAAGACCCCATACCCCTTTTAAATTTAAATTTTCATGTCAACTAACTGCATCCAAAACATTACACAAGAAAACATGTGTAACAGAACATTGTTGTGGTTTGATATGACTTTATGCCATTGGAAGATACCAATCAAACCAACATATATGGGAAAAATTGTTTATTGATCCAATTATTTCCCAATGGTGGTAATAGAACACTACAAATTATAAAAAAAATTCAAAAACAATTATAACATGATAATAGGAAATGCAAGTAGCATGAGATATGAAATAGAATAATGCATGAAATTTTAAGTCATATTATTCCACTTATGATTCATGATACAATGGTCCTTTGCATAATCAGTCTAGGGCTAAAAAATATAATAAAACATTATATTAACATCTTATAACAACACAAATCACAGAGTCACCCAATAGTGAAATAAAGGGATACCAGAACATGAGAAAACATAAATAAAATTTACCCATTGATGTCAATTTGGGATTCCCATGTACATAGTGTAGTTACTTTTGTGAATAGACTCATAAAAAATTTCCTATATCCGAGTCTCATTTTGATACCAAAAAATTAACAAAGAAAATAAAAATTTCCCCAATAACACTTTTTAGCATCCTGCCATGGATGTCACCTAATGGTTCTCTAGGAATGTTCTCCACAAAACCTCAAGTGTGCCTCTTCGAATGCCATATCATGCCAAATATCAGCGAGGGGATTTGGTAAAACCATGGGGAAACTATTCCTTCATTTATCAAAGTGTATTGAATATATATATATATATATAAATAATTATATAAGAAACAACAAAAACAATAATAGACAGTGGAATAGATAATAATAATAAGTCTTTTACGGCAAGGTAAAAATAAGAGGAATCTATGTTAACAAATAGAAAAATATGTTTATGGTATCTCATGTTATATAAAAAATTACTATGCAAGGGGGAATGGGAAAACCATAAACAAGATGATGAAAAAGTATAAAAAGTCTAGGACACTACTCTGACTAGCATCACACACATATGACTAGTCTTAAACTTCCAAAATTCCACTATAGTAATTCTACCCAGTTAAGTTTAGGGAGATGGATTCTTCCCTGTATCTATACCTAAATCTACATTGTCTAATCGGTTAACAAAGGCACCCAAGAGGGTGTGTCATTAAATTTCTGTTGGCTGATACCAATAGTGTCTAGAAAATTCCATTTAATGCATTATAAAAAACATATTGTTCCATAACAATTATAATGAAATACAAAATTATTAAATAAATACAATGGAATGGGTTCCACATAGAGACCTGTCCAATATACCTTCCTCGACCCTAGTCAATATGTATGAACTATAAGTTTCAGAAATAGTAATGTGATTAGGGTAATGTGCCATAGGCAGGACTATCAAAGAGATAATGATTGGTATTAGAGTACATGTCAGTAAATTTTTATAAAAAATGGATCAATTATCATTTGAAAACATTTATTTACATTTGAAATCATTTTATTCAACCTTTTTTGAAATATATTGATACACCTTAAGCCTATCTATGTAACACGTGGAGACATTCCATGTATCACTTGAAGGTCATAATAAAAGTCCATGCTCCAGTTTCCATCCATGGTGACCCAATGATGAATCCCATGTATCACTCCTAGAATGAGTTAATAAATTTAAATGTCTAACAGAACATCAAGTTCATAAGTAGAATCACACATTGGGGCTTGAGTCTCTCTCATGGCATGATATAAATAATAATTCCATAAAGACCAACCAAGGGGTATTCATTATGGAATTAGTGTCACTATTTTTGAGGTAAAAATATATAATGCACAGAGATCCCCTATAAGCAATAGTTGATGTCACCCATTGTATGTTGAAAAATAATTTACAATTAAAATAGAAAGGAACGAGAGTCCGTCAAAGTTTTTATAACTTAAGGACACCTTGGAAACTCTCTTGTTCTATTTTGTAAGAAATTTTAATTCTCTGTAAACACTACCAGGGTGATAATATATATTCTTGATATGGGGTCTCCATGAATTATATATTTTTATCGCTAAATGAATGACACTAGTTGCCTAGGGAAAAACCCATGGATGGCCTCAATGGAAGGATTGGTTCTTCAATGCCATGAGTGTGACATAGTTCCTACGTGTGACACTAGTTATGGACTCATTGGTTTGTTATAATATTACAGTTATTATTTCATTACATTGGTGATTCAAGAGATATCATTTTTGTGTAACCTTTGGCAAACTCCTTGACATTGGAATTTTATTGATCCCTTCTAGTGATACAAGGAATGTCTCTATGTATTTCTATGGAAGGGATCAAGTTGTATTAATATATTTTAACAGTGGATGAAAAAAATTATTTCAAAGTTTATTAAATGGTTTCATATGAATATTGGTAGGTTTATATTAAAAATTATGGGACATTTTGACCAATACCAATCACATGATTAGGAAAACCCAGCCTAGGACACATTACCCTTCACACATTACCCTTTTAGGAACTCTTCATTCAGACACACTATCCATGGATGAAGTTTGTATGTTGGATGGGTCTCCAAGCGGAACCCAGTCTAATGTGTTTATTTATTTATTCTATATTTTATATTAATTTTATTGGAAAATTTTATATTTTATATTTAAGGAAATGGATTGTCCTAGATACTATTGTTTCTTATCTATAGGGATTGTATCTCACACCCTACCGAGGAACCTATGGTACCCAAGTTGACATTACAGTTGTAGGTATAGATAATGGGAAGAAATTATCATCCAATATTTGATTAAATTGAATTATTAGGATGAATTTTTTGGAGTATATGGCAGAGCCTATGATTCAGATACCAACCATAGAAGTGTTTTGGACATTTTTTTATCTTTGTCTACAAGTTTTTTATGCTTGTATACCCTCCCCTAGCTTTATAAATTTTGTATAGAACATGCCATAACATCCTCATATTGTACTATATATTTAAACAATTACTCTTATAGGTCACTAGGATTTAATGTCTTATTATTAATATTTCTACTTATATCTATAGTTTTTATCACATTTACATATATATTGTAATAAATGTATATAAATATATGTATTTATGTACTCCACTCTGATCAATGAAGGCATATTATCCTCACAGATTTATTGAAGGCCCTCACATGTAGTTGAATGCCTCTTACATTTGGGGGAGGTGATCATGAGTTATATTGGCCAACTGCCTCAGAGAACTGGTGGGTGACATATAGGGTGGGATAATACAATAATAAAAAGCTCACACTGTTTCATTTGTATATCAATGAGTTATGTAAAATGGAACCCTCTATAAAACTTTATTATAATAGTTTTGATTATGAAATCCTTTTCTACACAAGGCCATGTACATTACCATAATTATGATGAAATGGAAGCTATAATTTTATGAAAATTTTACTATATGTAGGTACGATTCCAATTTTTCTTGAATTTCAAGAGAGCATGACCTCATTATTTCTTCTAAGGATATGATAGTCCTTTTTGAATACCAATTAGTTTGAGTATTAATAGTTGGTATAAGATATTACATTTAGTTCAAATCCCATAGTATACATTTTAAAAAATGTTGATGTGAGATGAGGGTCAAAAATACATTTTATGGAAAAAGAATAACCATTATGTTTCAAAATATCATTGATATATATTTATATAAGTTAATAAAATGAATACCCACCCATATTACTATATAATGTGTATACTTTTAAATAATATCCACAATGACTGATATGAAAAATGTTTTCTTGAGTTAGTGCTTCTTCTCTCGGCAATAATATTCATGAAAATTTTGATCGAAGATGGTTGAAGATTAATTCTATCAAATCTCAACTTAAAAAATGTGCAGAAATAGATGTCTCTCAACAAATCAGAAACCTGTTTCTTGTTGCGGTTGCTCTGCTCCACTATGTGATTTGGTGCAATCAAAATACTATTATTCATAATAATTACTCATTCAATCAAATTGAAGGTAAGATGATGATTCTCATTTCCATACCAGAAGCAGCAAATATTTAAAAGGGGCATTTTCAAAAAACTGTGCATGAATTTGTGATCCTGAGGCATCTCATGATTACAGGAAATTTCTGTCAGCCGCATCGTACACATGAGGTGTTCGCAAGTGCCCCCAAATCAGTATGGATCAAGGTCAATATCGATGGCACCTCCAAGGGAAATCCAGGACCTACAGGGAGTGGTGATTTCTTCAGAAATCACCACGTCCAGATCCTTGGGTACTTCATGGGTAAATGTGGCATTTCCACCACACTAGAATATGAGATGTTGGGCTTGATTCATGCCATTACCATTGCCAAATACTTTGGTTAGAATAACCTTTGGATCAAATGTGACTCGAATACTATCATCCAAGAAAGTTGGATTGGTAAAATCCACCTTGCTTGGCCGATTACTACCCACTGGATGGAATGATCCCGTTTTCTTAATGATATTAACTATATTATCACACATGTTTATCGAGATGAAAATGTGGTTGCATATGGTCTGGCTGACATGCGAGTTAATCAGGACATTACTTGGTTCGAAGACCTTCCCATTTCTCTTCTTTCCATTCAAGAAAATTATCATAATATGAACCTATATTTTAGACCCTTGTAATCTTTCCTTTTTAATAATATTTATGCTTTGTTAATTTTTGACCAAGGCATCAACTTTTTTTTAAATAAAGTAAAAAAGCCCATTGTTATGTTTTCTCACATTTATATTAGTTTATAGAGAGGTCACATCAAAAGCTATGATAGTTGTCTCTCAACCATTTAATTCTGTTATACCAATAATCTAGACCCATAATCCTCAATTTACTACTTCATTTTATCTCTATAGAAATTCTTTATAGGTCCATATTAATCATGATACTCCATGGGTGTATAAAGAAAATATACTTTTGAGCTTCATCTAGAAATTCCATCTTCCTATTTTGTAGTGATGGCCAACATAGTCTATTGTTACACATCAAAAATCCATCTTCATAGATGAAGTCTATAAATTTACATTCCTAATGATTCAATCATCTTTTTTACAACCTTTTTATCTTATCTAGACCTTTCTCTATTCTCTAGGTAATATGGTAGGAAAATAACAAAAAAAGTAAACAAGTTTCACCTAATCAAGAAATTTATATATCCAACATTACTAAAATCCATATGTGCTGGATCTTTTTATTTACATAGCCTGGATTGAACTCCATGATAGTTCCTAATAAAATAATATTCTACCTTATTTATCTTCCTAATGTGGAAATGTATTGCAAAATCATAACCCATGAGTAGTTCCATAATTATAATTTAACTTTTTTTAAACTCAATCTATGAGAATATGTACTTGACCCATGTGAACTATATATATACCAAATATTTCAGAATAAGTATATTGTATCTATAACAATAAAGTAATTATTATTGATTCTAACTAAGGGTTATGAGAGGTATAATTTTTGAAAGGATTTAAACTATATTGATGCATAAGAAAATAAACTGTCATCTACCTAATGGAACACCTTATTCCACTCTTCCATTCATTAAATTATATATAAAATCATTCCACTCTAAATGGATCGTTCAAAACTAGTGAATTGAACAATTATCTATTCTGTTCTTTGAATATTTCTTAACAATCCTTTGAAAATTTTAATTTGGCACAATTACAAGTTAGATTGAAAAATATATTATATAATAGGAAATTTTTCAATAAAATTATAATAGTAACTTTCCAATCCCAGGAAACTGTATATAATAATTATATTTATTTGTCTGAGCTATTAAATAACAAATGTTTTCATTATGGGATTAGAGGATTTTATATCCATGTAGAAAATATATATCCATGAAATGAAACATTTGAATAAAAAATCCAATGTTATTGAATTTATCTTATAGTTTATTCTACACTAGTGTATTATGGGAAATTCATATTTTTATATAATTATATTTATAAGAAATAATGAATTTCAAGATATCATCAATATAATACAAATAATGACTATCCAGATAATCTGTAAATAGTCCATTAAATGGATTGATTAACACTAAAAGAACATTTATTATTCCAATGGGATTTAATGTGAATATATAATTCCCCTAACTTATATGAATGTATGCCTATTGTATATCATCATTCTTGAATATTAATTAATGATTACCAGAAGGGATATCAATATTTGATAAGTATTAAGATATATTAAGATGATGAAAATAATAATCAATGTCAATTATATAATACATACCTTTTATATTTTTATAACTAACTTCATTATACTGACTACACAAACTCATAGAATCATACATCTCATTTAGAAGTAGGATAGGTTGTCCCTAGGCTGAAAAAATTGGCAACGTAGCTTATCAGTAAAATCATGATGTTTTTTCATAAATTCACAAATTAAAATGGATTCATCCTATATAAACGATTCTTAAGGGATTTTAATAAGTGATAAGTTCAATATTCAACTCAACTAAATGGTTGTGTGGATATAAATGTAGTCCCTTAGAAAAAAAATCAATATAATACCTCATAATAGATATATCCCCAATTCTAAGGAATCCTCTTAATTTATTGATTCATTTTCCCCATGAAGTATATTAAGTTGATAAAATATAGGCTGTTTTGAAATAGACTCTAGAAATGAATAATATCTAATAAAACAAGGGATTCTATTATATCCTTAGAGATTGTATTCTCCATCTCATGATAATGAATTATTTCAATGTAACATTATAGCCAGAAAATTACATGTATATTTTTAATTTATGAAAATGGTATTACAACTGGGATTGTATTTAATGAACCATTATGAATATTAATAGAGATATAGATATCAATTTTACATTTATATGATTTCCACACTAACAGTTAACTAACAACTCATTCCTTAGTACATTAGGGTATGATTCAATGTTTATCGAAAAATTAGAAGTTATAAATGAATTTATAGATCCCAAATAAAACAATTCAATAGAAAAAATTGAATTTATGAAAAGGTGCCTACTATGACACAATTAGGGACCTAATCCTTTATTGTTGTAATTTCATATGCTCGTCCATTAAATAGTGGTCTCATTAGGAGTAGATTCCATCAAAAATCTAGGTATTAAATTGAATAGTGTCCTAGCTCCTTGAAATTGATGTATTTGGAATTTATGGCTTCATTATTTACCTTTATCTCATGAGAATTATGACCTTTATATCAATACATATAATATACTACCAACCCCTTTAGGAAAACACTATGGTATTTCTCCCACTATAATTGAATGTTGTAAGTTATACCCTTGCATTTTTATGCTTTTCTAGTTTCATTCAATATGTTTCTCAGGTAATATCTTCATCTCATTATCACAGTATTTAAAAGAGTTAAAGAGCGATTTCACTATTACATTAATACATTACACAATTTATTTATAAGTTGAATGTTTTTTAGAAAGTAATTCCCTTCTTAGACATGGATTTTGTTCATTAACGATTGACATATCATTCATTTAAGGTTATATACATAATCAAAATAATAGATCAATTACCTTATATATTTCATTCATACTTTCCCATAGATACCTATTCTATTCTCACTAAATTTTGAAAATTCCTTTATATTAATTCTCTTTACTCAAAAGGAAAAATTTTCTCCAAAAAAATTAATTTAAATTTTTTTCACACAATTCTAACTATTTATTCAACAATCATAGTATTTTGATTCAAATAGAACCATTAAACAACATGTCCCCTATGAAGATATATTTCCATAAAAACATTTTCCATTTATATAAATCTCATACCAAGGAATATATTTGGTAAATAATTGATCAATTACTTTTAGACTAATGGATTTGTTTTCTAGTTGATAGTTGGATGTTGTTCCCAAATAAAAGTTTACAATATTTTTACTCTAATAAATGTAGAAATATGTTGTTACATATGGGTAATATTATTGATCAAAACCTATGTCAACAGCTCTTATATATTTATATTATACTCTGATCAAACACCATTCTCAATGTCATTATATGGAAGAAAAATTTCTACAATGATTATGGGGGTTGATATGGTTTTTTTTCCATAAAATGTTATATATTTTTATAAAATAGAATAATATTAAACTTTCCCTAAATAACACTATAAATTAAAATTAATAGTAAGTAATTACTATTCATATGTTATATTCCTTGCAATCGTAAAATATATTTAGAATATTCTAATTTTTTATCATGGGGTTATATTCTCTAACTATGTTATTGCAAAACAAGTTCCATGTATTTAGACAAAATGTTTTTTATACATACTGTAACAACCCAAACCACAGTACCCTATAACCACTAGTAATTTTATTATTTGAATATGTAATAAATTTATTAAAATATATAGGATCTATTAGTTTATTAGTCTCAAAAAAATCAATATATATATATTTACATTATAGAGATTGGAAACTTAAATAATATCATTTTATTATAATAAAAAATAACTATTCATATTTTTATGTCCATTTGATAACTGTAGTGATATTCTTAGATTCCAAGAGAATTGGGATATAATGTAAAGTGGTGATCATTTATACACATTAAGGTATAAACTATAGTGACATATACCATAGAGTAAAAATTGAATAAAAAATATTCCATAAATAATTTAATGAAGTAAATCCAAAACAAATTACATTGTTAGAATTATAAATCCATAGATATTATAAGCATTAATAAACAAATATATTTAAATATCAGATATCATACTGACATAATTCATAATTTCATACATCGTAATAATATTGTAACGACCCAAAGTTTCATTAATGGAAATTCATCTTGATCAGTTAAATGTCTTTTTATGTAAAACGTTTATATAAAATGTCAACTTCTTTAGTTATATGTTAAGAATTGTGACCGTTACTTTTATAGCCATTGAACAGTGATCACAATATTAATATAAATATAGGGCTTTAACGAATCCAATTTACTCAGACAAAAGAAGCGATGGCCTCATCCAGCAGAATTTCTCCATAAGAAGCCCATTTTTCGGTGCTCGGAAAAGAGGTGGTGGCTTTGGGCTTCGGTCTTGACCAAGCCCAAGCTGAGCTTCACCATGTCTAGCTCGAACGAGGCTGTCTATGGGAAAAGTGGAAGTTGATAAAGATTACCACTCGAGTAATGTTATCCGAGCCACCCCAAGAGTCTGTCACCATCGCACACCTTACCCTTAGGTCTTATGCTGCTGTTTTAAGGGGTTATGTAACAAATCTCTAGTACTATGTTCATGTAAATTATTTTTTGTATATAATAATTAATATACTTTCTTATCATTATTGATACATTGTAAATAGTTTTTAAAATGAAAATAGTGTTTTTGTTATTATTTAATTAAGAATTCTATTTTATTAAGTGGTTTTGAATTAAATAATATTTTTAAAAAAATATTATTATTATTATTATTAAATTAATTTTATTATATATAAATGATCATATAATTTTGTGAATGCAATTGTAATATTTATTATGGTTTGAAAGCCATTTTTGTCAAAACCCGCGAATTTTTGATAAATACAGGTTTTTATTTTAAAAGTGAAAATTAAAATATTTAGAAAATTATTTAGATAAAATAAATGTTATTTCTGGAATCAGGGCCTCGAAATTATCCAACGGTGAATTTTTCATAACTTTTTGAGACAGTCAAATTTTTGTGTAAAAATTAAATACCGTTTAAATATATAATGTGATTTATGACATCATAATGACCCAATAGTGATGTAATAAAATACTATAATCTTTATGTTTGGACAATATATGTTTTACCAATAAAATAATGTGATTTTGGGTTTGTTGGATCTACTTTTCAAAGCTTTAATGGACCCCTCAAGACTTATTAAACACCTTGTCTTTTTAAATTGTTTTCCATGGGAGTGTGACTCACCTCCATATAAGAAACCATATTATTTTAAGAAGTTCGGACATTGGAATTATAAAATATTGTTTTCCTCTTCCCTTTTTTAAGAACCATGGGAAAAAACCATGGGATGGTTTGGGGTTTTGATTAATTTAATATAAGGGGTCTGAAACCTAAATAATAAAGAATTCCCTCACCTTTTCCTATATCAACCCACCCACGATCCCACTTCCTCCTCAATAAAATCCTTTTGAGTTCTTCAAACCTCTTCCCTACTCTCCCTATAATCCTCCCATGGTTCCCCAAGCTCCCAAGAAGCCTATCACAAGCTTCTCTCTAGCCTTTGGAAGCACACTTCCAAGTAAGGGTTTTTCTTCTTTTCTCGTTTTTTTCCAATTTTCTTCATATTGTTATGCCCTTTTAATTTCAATTATAAATGTTGGGGTATGGTTTTTCACCTCCCCAATACTTTCCTCTTATTGTTTGAATGATGTGAGGCCCCTTTCTCTCTCATTAAATGCCTACCATGTACACCTGTTACTATGCCGAAATTTTGAATGGAACTTCTCTCTCCTCATTTACATTCAAGAAATACCTTTGTATCATGAATCTATGTTCCATTAAAATTGTTGGGACATGTATCTATATTACCTCCTTACATTAAATTACATATAAATATGATGATAAACCCCTTTCTCTCTCACCAACCACTTTTTTATGAACTCTTATGTCACAACGTTACGCTGCCGAAATTGCACTGACTTTCTATGCCAATGCCATTGTGTAGTGAATACAATGCTGATTTCTCCATCAAGGGTATTCAACATTATAAACATTTACATATTGATTATAAAGTTTCATGTATGAATCCACATTCTTTTATCGTGGAATAAATTATTATGTTTTATAAATCCATGTTTTATGATCCATGTGACACACTAATGCAAGAAATGAAATGTTTAAGAAGGGTGCGCCTTTATAGCACTCTAATGCATTGGGTAAGGTATAGTATCATGATACATCATGTGAAATGAGTGTTTAATCATGATAATTCAAGGGCAATGAGGGTTTAATCATTCTTTATGTGCAATGATGATTTACTCATGCTCCATGTTTAATGGGCCTTGGCTCATGCTAATTCCATGTTAAGTGTTTCTGCTACATTTCCATGTTATGATTATCATGATTTATCATGCCTTTATGTTCATGTTATTCTTGAGATCTATTGAAATGCCTAATTTCTAACATGTATTTTACTCCTCATGTTATTCCATTTGTATTCCCTTACTGGGATTTATAGCTCACCCTTTTCTTATGCATGCCCTCAGGTTATCCCATGCAATGCTAAGTACGAGGGAATGTAGTGGTCATATAAAGGAAGTTTTCAATAAAGATGTTGTATTTCATGTTTCAAGTTATTATGTAATGATCCTAAGCCCCAAATACACTAAATCTCTCGATCTTCTTTGTTGTATCAAGTGATGTTTTATGTAATAAATCATGTTTAAGTTTGTAATAAAAGAAGGGTTGTCATAGTTGGTATCAGAGGATAAATTTATTTATTTTCGGGATTAGGATTAGAAAACCATAGTAAAGACTTAGAGACAAGAATAAGTATAATAAAAGCATCTCTACATTTTGGAAAGTACTGAGTAATTGGTTTTTCAAGGAAATACATCCCTATCTAGATACGAGCAGGTAGAGGCAGCTCTGGCATAGATGTATCCTTGGGGTAAAACCCAAAAACACTGCTTTGAGCTAGACTCGAATGGGAACTGGTTCACAAAAATGGGCCTTGCTGCACTCTTGGTTACGAAACTCCAGGGGGATATGTTTTGATAAATTCACAATATTTATATGAACCCTTATTAAGTGAATTAAAGAAAATTCCCCTAAGAATTTGTGTTAGAAAGTAGATCATGAAAACCCTAGATTTAAGCCTATTGACTCATGAGTTAAGGAAATAAAAGTTTATTTATAAGTCATCATCTTTTATCGTTGGATTACCCTTTATGTGTTACCCCCTAACTTTCCTTTTATTCTATCCAATGGCCGGCAATAGGAGGACTCAGGCTAACAACCGATGCGAAGATCAGTGTGATGACTGTACTAATGAGATGCCCAATCCAATGGGAGCAGGAATCGCGAACTTTGTCACGCCTCTCTCTCAGATAACTCATGCTTTGAATAGAAACACGGGTTAAGAGGAACATCCAAACCACCCTAGGAAGGAACAAGTCGCTATCAAGAGCTTCATGAGACAAAGGCCTCTTACATTTAGTGGATCATCCGATCCCACGATCGTTGAACAATGGATCAACTCCATTGAAAAGATCTTCTTCATCCTTCAATGTTCTAAACAAGAGAAGGTTTGCCTGGTGGCTAATCGTATCGAGGGTGAATCTAATCAATGGTAGAAATTGATCAAAAATATGAAGCCTGAGGAGGAGATAGAGGCGTTGGAATGGAAGGATTTCCAGAAGATGTTTTTTGATAAATATTTTCCGCGCACCCTCCAGCTTAAGACGAAAAGGGACTTCCTTTACCTCAAGAAAAAATACAAAGAATCTGTTGGAGAATACGAGGAAAACCTCACAAGGCTTGCATGATATGCTTCCGGCTTTGTCGTTACCTCCGAATGAAATGTTTACTGCATATTTGGTGGGCTGAAGCCTTACCTGTGGAAAGCATTGGCGATCCATGACTTCGACAGCTATGATGAAATTATCTGACGTGCCTTCAAGGTCGAAATAGAGATCGTATAATCATAGGGGTATCATGGGGATAAAAAGCGTAAGGTGGACTTCAATTTTGGTGGTCTTATGGATAATTCCAATGGTGCTATGAAGATCCAGCAACCCACTTTCGTAAAGTGCGGACAAAAGCACCCTGGAAATTTCCTTAAGGGGAAGAGCAAATGCTTCAGGTGTGGAAGAGAAGGGCACCTAGTTATTAACTGTCGGCAAGAAAGACCCATGGCTGCGAAAAATGAGAGAATCACTCCGTTAGAACCTCAACACGTTGTTTAATTCTACATGTTCACAGAACTAGGGAATTTAGAAAATCAGTTCCCTAATCCAAGGGTTTCTAAAGGGAACCAACAACCTCCAAGGCAGCAAGGAAGAGCTTTTTCCATCACTTCTGTAGAAGTGACCCCGACAACGAAGTGGTGACAGGTACACTAGTTATTAATTTAAGAATAGTGAATGTACTTTTTGATTTAGGTTCTACGCATTCTTTTATATCTCTAATGTTTAGTAGAACAATCCCAGAACCACCACAAATCATGGAAGTGAAGATGTCAGTGAGTACGGAAAATGGGGAAATCATTGCATCCCATGAATATAAGTGCTCCCCTATTATAATATGTGGATTGAATTTCTCGGAGAACCTCATCATACTACCTCTGGTGGAATTTGATGCAATTCTTGGCATGGATTGTCTTTCCTTATATAGATCCAACATAAATTGTTGGGAAAGGGAAATCACACTATATATGGGGAATCAACCCCTGATTCTTTACAAGTGTAAGGAAAAAGATGAATCTCCTTTAGCTCCATCATCTCAAGCATGGATATTACTTCCCTATGATCATGCGTATCTAGATCAGATGATTGATTCCAAGGAAGAAACCATCCTTGAAGAAATGCCTATTGTGAGGGAATTCACTAAAGTGTTTCCCAAGGAACCGCCCGGTCTTCCTCCTAGAAGAGATGTTGAATTCTCAACTGAACTTATACCCATGGCATTACCAATATCCATGAATCCATATAGAATGGTTGTTGTAGAGCATGAAGAGCTGAAGAAACAACTACAGGAGAATCTGGATAAAGGGTTTATACGCCCAAGTGCTTCACCATGGGGTGCACCAGTCCTCTTTGTCAAGAAGAAGGATGGGTCAATGCGGCTTTGCATAGATTATTGTGAACTTAACAAAATCACGATAAAGAACAAGTATCCTCTACCAAGAATTGATGAATTGTTTGATCAGTTGTGTAGAGCACAATACTTCTCCAAGGTGGAGTTGCAGTCATGATATTATCAAGTAAGGGTGAAGAAGGAAGATATCCCTAAGACTGCTTTTCGCACAAGATACGGGAACTATGAATTCATAGTAATTTCTTTCAGACTCAATAATGCTCCAGAAATCATCATAGAATTAATGAATAGTGTCTTTAGAGATTACCTCGACAAATTTGTGGTAGTCTTTATAGATGATATTCTAATATACTCCAAAACCAAGGAGGATCATGAGGAGAATTTAAGAACTGTACTAGAGACTTTGCGCAAGGAGAAGTTCTATGCAAAGTATAGAAAGTGTGAGTTCTGGTTGAAGGAGGTCTTATTCTTGGGACATATCATCAAAAGCAATGGGATATCAGCGGATCCCTCCAAAATAGATGCAATTGAGGGAGGGTCGAGGCCAACATCGGTAACGGATATCTGTAGCTTCTTGGGGTCAGCTGGATATTATCGACGATTTGTGATAAATTTGTCACAATTGTCTAACCCTCATACCAAGAAAACTCGAAAGGGAGTAATGTTTTCATGGAGTTATGAATGTGATGAAATATTCAAGGAGTTGAAAAAAGGGCTTATCATTATGCTCGTGCTCACTTTACCCACATGTGGGGAACTTTTTGTGGTATTCAGTGATGCTTCGAAGAAGGTCTTAGTCTGTGTGCTGATGCAAAATGATAAAGTGATATCCTATGCCTCAAGGAAGTTGAAAATACATGTGAGAAACTATCCAACGCATGATCTGGAGTTGGAAGCGGGGATCTTTGCCTTGAAAATCTAGCAGCATTATCTATATGGGGAGAAATGTGAGAAATATACTGACCACAAGATTCTTAAATATATATTCACACAGAAAGAGATTAATATGGGCCATAGAAGATGGATAGAGCTCATCAAGGATTATGACTGTTCAATACATTACCACCCTGGGAAAGTGAACAAGGTGGAAGATGCCCTAAGTAGAAAGGATCCAGTGATTCTATCAATAATGAGAATTGAGAGGGATCCAATCTTCTTAGACTTGATGAAGATGGACATGGAAATCATAGAGAAGGGAACATCAGCAATCCTTTCACAAATTATTGCTCAAACGTATCTTTTGGAAAGGTTAAAGGATGCTCAAAAGGATGATGTGGGAATTCAAGAAAAATTGGAATCTATCGAAAAAGGGAAATCCTCGGAGTTTAATGTTAATGAAGAAAGAATTGTGCGGTTTTGGAAAAGACTATGTTTTCCATCACGTCCGGAGTTGAAGAAGGAACTTTTGGATGATGCACATAGTTCAAAAATCTCTATTACCCTAGGGAGCACAATGATGTATCGAGATCTATGAGAAAAATTTTGGTAGGATAATATGAAGAAGGAGATCGCTGAATATACATCAAAGTGCCTGGTGTGTCAGCATGTGAAGGCAGAGAGGCAGAAGTATAAGGGGATGATGCAACCATTGCCGATACCAGAATGGAAGTGGGAGAACATCACCAAGAACTTTTTCACCGGACTTCCAAATACATCGAAAGGCAACAATGAAATATGTGTTGTTGTGGATCGTCTTAAAAAGACTGCACACTTCTTTGCTATTTGGGAGGATTTATCATTGGATCAACTGGTACAGATATATATCAGGGAAGTGGTAAGGCTGAATAGAGTGCCACTATCTATTGTGACTGACCAAGATCCTAGATTCACCTCTATGTTTTCGGAGAGTCTACAAAAATCTCTGAATACTGAATTGAACATCAGTACGGCCTATCATCCTCAAACTGATGGACAATCCGAGCAAACTATCCAAAAACTTTAGGATATGTTGAGAGCGTTCTCAATAGACTTTAAAGGAGGGTGGGATCAACATCTTCCTCTAGTTGATTTCTCTTATAATAACAATTTCCACTCGAGCATCCAAATGGCACCATATGAACCCTTATATGGAAAATTGTGCAAAACACCGACATGTTGGGATGAGGTCGGTGAACGTAAGCTGCTTGGACCAGAAATGGTCTAGGAAATTGTGGAGAAGGTGAAAACCATTTAGCAGCATATCAAGTCATCCCAGAGTCGATAGAAGAGTTATGAAGATAATCGTCGACGAGACCTTGAGTTTAAAGTTGGAGGCCTGGTTTTTCTACGCATATCTCTGTGGAATAAGGTCATGAGGGTTGGAAAGAAAGGGAAGCTAAGTCCACGGTACATAGGCCCCTTCTAGATTCTTGATCGTTTCGTGGCTGTGGCCTATCAACTAGAACTTCTGCCTACCATGGTCAAAGTACATGATGTCTTTCATGTATCACTCTTAAGGACGTACATACCTGACCCTTCACATGTACTCTCTTCTGATGTGGTATAGTTGGAGGATGATCTTTCTTATAAGGAACAACCAGTGAAATTCTTAGATCATAGAGAAAAATTTCTACGAAATAATACAATGCCCCTCGTCAAGGTGTTGTGGAGAAACTACAAGTTTGAAGAAGAGACTTGGGAATCAGAGGAAATGATGAAGCTAAGTTACCCACATCTGTTTTAGTGTGGGAAAAAATTTCGAGGGTGAAATTTCATAAGGGGGTAATATTGTAATGACCTAAATTTTCATTAATGGAAATTCCTCTTGATCTATTTAAATGTCTCTTTATTTAAATTGTTTATATAAAATGTCAACTTCTTTAGTTTTATGTTACGAATTTTGACTTTTACTTTTATAGCCATTGAACAGTGATCACATGATTAGTATAAATATAGGGTTTTAACAAATCCAATTTACTCAGACAAAAGAAGCAATGGCCTCATCCAATAGAATTGCTCCATAGGAAGCCCATTTGTCAGATCTCGGAAAAGAGGTGGCATCTTTGGGCTTTGCTCTTGACCAAGCCCAATCTGAGCTTCACCATTTCAAGCTCGAACGAGACCGTCTACGGGAAATGTGGAAGTTGATAGAGATTACCACTCAAACAATGTTATCCGAGACACCCCAAGAGTCTGTCACCATCACAAACCATACCCTTAGGTCTTATGCAACTGTTTTAAGGGGTTATGTAACAAATCACTAGTACTATGTTTATGTAAATTATTATTTTTATATAATAATGAATATACTTTCTTGTCATTATTGATACATTGTAAATAGTTTTTAAAATGAAAATATTGTTTTTGTTATTATTTAATTAAGAATACTATTTTATTAAGGGATTTTTGAATTAAATTATATTTTAATAAATTATTATTATTATTATTATTAAATTAATTTTATTATATATAAATAATCATATAATTTTATGAATGCAATTGTAATTTTTATTATGGTTTGAAAGCCATTTTTGTCAAAACCCGTGAATTTTCTATAAATGTAAGTTTTTATTTTAAAAGTGAAAATTAAAATATTTAGAAAATTATTCAGATAAAATAAATGTTATTTATTTAATCAAGACATCAAAATTATCCAACGGTGAATTTTTCATAATTTTCTGAGACAGTCAAATTTTTGGGTAAAAATTAAATACCGTTTAAATATATAATGTGTTTTATGACAACATAATGGCCCAATAGTGATGTAATAAAATACTATAAGATTTATTTTCGGACAATATATGTTTTAACATAAAAATAATGTGATTTTGGGTTTTTTTGACTTACTTTTCAAAGTATTAATAGACCCCTAAAGACATATTAAACATATTGTCTTTTAAAATTATTTTACATGGGAGTGTGACTCACCTCCACATAAGCAACCAAATTATTTAAAGATGTTTGGAATTTGGCCTTATAAAATATTTTTTTCCTCTTCACTTTTCCAAAAACCATGGGCAAAAACCATGGGATGGTTTGTGGATTGAATTAATTTAATATATGGTGTACCAAACCTAAATAATAAATAATTCCCACACCATTCCTATATAATCCCACATAAGCTCACACTTCCTCCTCCATAAATTCCTTTTTAGTTAGTAAAAACTCTACCCTACTCTCTCTATAATCCTCCCAAGGTTCCCCAAGCTCTCAAAAATCCTCTCACAAGCCTCTCTCTAGCCTTTAGAAGCACACTTCCAAGTAAGGGTTTTTCTTCCTTTCTTATTTGTGTCCAATTTTCGTCATATTGTTTTGCCCTTTTAATTTCAATTCTAAATGATGGGGTATGGTTTTGAACCTCCCCCATACTTCCCTCTTATTGTTTTAATGATGGGAGACCCCTTTCTCTCTCATTAAATGCCTCCCATGTACACCCGTTAGTATGTTGAAATTCCGAAAGAAACTTCTCTCTCTTCATTTACATTCAAGCAATACTTTTGTGTCATGAATCAAAATTCCATTACAATTGTTGGGAAATGTATCTATATGAACTCATTACTATCCATTAAATGTAAATATGATGAGAAACCCCTTTATATATCATAAAATATTTTTTTATGAACTCTTATGTCACGTCGTTACGCTACCGAAATTGCACCAACTTTCTAAGCCAATGCCATTGTGTTGTGAATACCATGCCCATTTATCCATCAAGGGTATTCACCTTTATGAACATTTAATTATTGATTATAAAGTTCCATGCATTAATTCCAAATTATTTTATTATGGAATAAATGATTATGTTTTATGAATCCATGTTTTATGATCCATTGGCACACTTATGCATGAAATGAAATGTTTAAGAAGGGTGCACCCCTATAGTGCTCAAATGCATTGGGTAAAGTATAGTATCATGATACGTCATGTGAAATGAGTGTTGACTCATGATATTTCAAGTGTAAAGAGGGTTTAACCTTGCTTCATGTGTAATTATGATTTACTCATGATCCATGGGCAATGGGCCTTGGATCATGCTAATTCCATGTTAAGTGTTGTTGCCACATTTCCATGTTATGATTATCACGATTTATCATTCCTTTATGTTCATGTTTCTCTTGTTCTCTATTGATATGCCTAATTTCTAACATGTATTTTACTCCTCATGTTATTCCATGTGTATTCCCTTACTGGGCTTTATAGCTCACCATTTTTTATGCATGTCCTCAGGTTATCCCATTCAATGCTATGTACGAGGGAATGTTGTGGTCATGTAAAGTAAGTTTTCAATAAAGATGTAGTATTTCATGTTTCAAGTTTTTATGTAATGATCCTATGTCCCAAAGACACTAAACATCTTGATCTTCCTTGTTGTATCAAGTGAATATTTATTTAATAAATCTTGTTTAAGTTTGTAATAAAAGCAGGGTTGTCATAAATATTAGGACTGAATTTTTCTAGGCAACATATATAATTGTTAATCGATTAAATGAAATATCTAATTAACATTTCACATGGATCCATCCAATGTATTGAGCGTATATATAATTTATGGCTCCAAATATCCAATAAAAAGAACAATGAATCTATTATATGAAGGGAAAGGCTAAACAATGGAAATTATAATTTTTTTGGAACCACATAGGTAATCTTTGAAATGAAATAATTTTTTTGACATAAGAATATTGTAATATAGAATATCAATTTTACCCATCAAATACAACAATATGACTATCTAGCTGAATATCATGGAATAAGCAATTAAATGACAACAAATTCACAATGAAATAGATATTAACCTTATCAATGTAATGATAAAATGGTAACCGTGAAGAGTAATATCATGGTGTAGTTAAATAATTTGGAAATAATCAGTTATTATTGTTCATAATGAGATCATTAGTTATTCAAATCATACCCATTTTGTATGTTAAACTATGTGTTATATTTGGACGCTTAGTTCTTCCCAATGTGAATATCCAGTTAGTACCCAACCAAAAATTTTCAGAATTATTACCTAATGGTGAATCTAATCCAAATACTACATATATTTTTTGTTATCCCAACATGGATTTTGTTGATAGAAAACAACCCACACATTTATATAGAATTTTTTTGATTTTTTATTTATTTGAGAATATTAAGAAATTATAGCATCTTATAAATGTTAAATAATGATAGGGAATGATTATACTTCTTTGATAATATAATAATAAATTTATAAAAGTGAATCATAATAAAATTCTCATTAAATAAATATGGAATTGTACAGATTAAAAAAATAATGATAGATGAGAGGCTTAAACCCCTTAATATGAAATTTGGCTTCATAATGAATGGTAGTAACATAATAGAACCTTATGAACTCCTTAATGATAATCGTGTTATAGATAATAAAATAGAACGCACGATAAATGATTTTTTTTTCTGAATGGAAGAGGTGAATAGTGGTTATTTATATAAAATATTTGATTAAATTTTTTCAATTTGAAAAATTATGATGAATTTATGATATAAATATAAAAAAACCACTAGGTTTCCATATTCGGTCTTGGTTTAAATTAAAATTTTCTACATAGAGGGTGGATAGAATAGTTAAAAAGTTTAACACATGAATTAAATATATTTTTAAATTAAAGTTAATATCCAATTTAATAATCATACACAGATAATAATAATAATAATAATTAAAGTAATATAGTGTTAATGGATGTTTTATTATTTTTTAGAACAACTTGAATATAAATCTACACTTTAGAACCCTATAGTCCATGATAGGTGTGGTATTAACTAATGGATGTAACATTAAATTGGTATTATAACCTATTAAATGATACAAATTCATAGTTTAGGAATAACTAGTAAACACACCCACTATTTTACAAGTGATTCATAACCCATTATAACATGGACTTTTTGAGGAAGGTAAACCAATTATAAATTTACGAATTTGTTATCACAACCTAAATATCCTACATTTATAATCCAAATATCACTTCATGAAGATAAGAATTATTTTCCATGAGGATTACATAAATCCATATATTCTTTAAACAAATGAGAATAATAGAGTGAATTAATACACGCACAAGAAACCGAGTTTTAAAAGTAATAGTGTAACAAATGAATCACAACCATTGGATATTTTATTTTTTAATAGTTCATATCTAAATTTCATTATAAGAATTATAATTTTATGTTCCTCCTTGATAGTTTTCCAGTAGATGAAAATAAGTTCACATAGGATCCATTGAATTTTTTTAGAATTTCACAACAGTTGAATGTTTGTAGTGCATTTCATATATGAGTGTCTAATATCATGATGGATTTAAATATAGTATTAGTATTTTTACATTATCTACAAGTCTATATCCCTTCAAATAAGACTAAACAAACCATGTAGTTATTAATATAATTAATATATAATAATGATAGTAATACTTAATTCTAATAGAACGATATATTATTTTCCACAATTATCTGATAAAATTCAAAAACAAAAGAATAATTCAAAAATATTATAAATCGACTATTCTAATATGTAAAAATATTATTCAATAATACATTAACTAATACTATAAATATGTAATGATACTTCTCCTATAAATATTAATTTTTTGTTTCGAAAATCATTCCAAATACAATCATTAGAATATGCATAATATTTATATAATCATTAATACTAAATTTCGAAAAATAAAAACATTTAACAATATATTTAGGAGTTCATTTTATTTTATGAGAAAATGAATATTAAAATCATTGATTAGTAAATATATTTAAATATTTATATTTCATGTTATATGTTCATGCATTAATAAAGAAAAAATATTACATTATATAACTCTATGTGTCATACTCCAAAAAAAAAATCAACTTATTTCCATAATAATAATAATAATTAATTAGTACAAAAATCTAAATTAAAACACATAATATGAATGTGATTAAATCAAAAACTCCAAATAACTAAAATCTAGTGTAACATTCATAACATCTCCATGACCACTATCACACAAAAAATAAATCCTAAATAAAAAAAATAAATAAAAAAATAAAAAAATAACTTCTAGTGAATCAGTTCATCACTAGTGAAATTTTGATTTCCCTCAAGATGATATGATCTAAAAAACCATGGGATATAAAAATGCTTATTTTTGATGGAAATATTTTTATTGACATCCTCTAAATAAAAAACTGATTTCACAACATTTTTATTTAAAAAAACATGTTCATTTTAACATAAGTTTGAGGGTTTGTTGTCATTTTTTTGATACATTATAAATATTTTTTACACATAAATGAAATAAGAACAATACATACTATTTATAAATGAAGACTAAATGAATTAAATTGTACTGTAATGATCATTTTTCACCTACGTAACGTTAATAATTTTTTAACCTCAACATAATGCTAATTATATAGTTTTATAAATGTAAATGGTACAGTTGAAATGATTTTTGAAGGTGAAACCTATTTTATAATGGAAAATTTTGATTATGAAAAAACATCAAAAAAATGAATTTCACCCAAAATATAACCAAACCAATTCTGATGAATATTATGAATAAATAATATAAAATAAAATAATAATTTGGAAAGTTAATAAATAGAAAAATATATTGGATACATGATTTGTTAAAATAATATTTAAAAAGACAATAAAAATAATTAAATTTACATTAATTTATTAGGTTTTGATAATTTATTATTATCAATTAAAACCATTTTTAATGTTTTTTGTATTTAAAAGTAAGAAAAAAAAACTACAACACTAAAATAAAATATAACTGATGAACTCCTTGAACTTGAAAACTCTACTCACTAATAATAACCAACTTTTCAAAATGAAAAAACAAAATATATATTTTAAAAAATTTTACAACATTATAAAAGCTAACAAGAGGATTAATTTATTTAAACAACATATAAATGAAGTAAAATATAAATATTATTTAAAATAATTGAGAACTATCCAATAAAAAAAAATATATAACAAAAAAATTAATCATTGCATTTTCAAACATTGTTTTATAAAATTTAATTTGCATCCAATGGATTAGTAAAAATATAGTCAATTAGATTGTTATTTTAAATATAATCTAATATATTATCTCCTCCAATAACATTACGTTTTATTGAATAAAATATCATTTCAATGTATTTTATTCAGTATTTCTATTTAACATCCATTGAAATTGAAATAACAAATGATATATCACAACAAATATGAAAATAATAAAAATTATTTTCACAATTGGTAATTTTTGTTTGATAAAAATTGACTGAAAAAATATAATTTAATTAGAACATATTAGAATTTAGTTGTATATAAAAAAATTAATTTTTTATCTTTTAGACACTATGATTTTACTGAGAAAATTACACATAATTGATGTACAATATCTATCAATTATTCATCCTCTAAATAAGTATCATAAAAACTAATAAATCAAAATGGGTTACTAAAGAATAAAAATACGCATAATTTAATGTATCATTAACATATGTTATAATTAATTTAATGGATTTTTAATGAATTTATTTTTGATTAAATTGACTTCATACATATAAAAACACTAAACATAATATCGTGTCTAGAAGTAAATAAATAAAATAAACTACTTATAATACTTTATAGAATTTTAGAATCAACATATTTTCAAGATATAACTTGCTCTAATTTATAAATAGTACCAATAGTGGTTATAAAAGTTTCACAAGAATCCAAAAAAAATATATTAAATAAATATTTGTCTTAGTTAGAATGATTTAATAATGTAATGTCATTTTTTTGTTTATATGAAGTCCCAAAATGAATTTTAATTCATATATTAAATTCATATCAAATTTATTTTCCATCACTTTAGATAATACATTACTATTTAATTCCCATGATGATCCAAACAAAATATCATCAATATAAATTTGATTGATCGAACTATAATTTGAGATTTTTTTATAAAAAATGTTGGATCTATTTAACCATTCATAAAGCCATTAATCAACTAAAATAAAGATATTATTTCACACCAAACATGATGTTATTTATTATGATATTACAAAATACTATATTAAACGAAAACAATGATTTTTAAAATTTTCATTATCATAACCTAGTGGCTGGTTTATATAATAATCTCTATGGATACAAATAATTTTAAAAAAAATTGGAAACCATTTTATATAATTTGGGGCCTTAAAAATATGAATAATATGAAAATATTTAATATATTAAAACTAATAAATTATTTCAAATGATTCATAAAACTCTATAAATTTTTGTTAACAATAACATTAATCTATAAGTTTATCTTTAGTCCTCATATTTTGAAAAGATTTATCTATTTAATCTACAATTTATATTTATTTAGAATAATTTTGTTATTATTAATGTGTTTATCAAAATTCGAAAAATAATACCTAAGAAACTGATATAGATAATCCTTCATAGAAAAAAATCAACTCAAATAATTCAATAATTTTTTATATTATTTGGATATAAATTTGAAAAAAATAAAACTAAAAAAAAAGATAAATCATTTTGTCTAGTATCAATATGGGATTCAATATTTCCTATAACAATATATAAAAGGATAAACTAATCAAATTTTCATGGATTAGTATTTGAATCAAAAGGTGTATAATAACCCTCAATATTGATATTATTTTTTTGTGGTTATGTATAAATAATATTAATTTCTCTAAATTCCTTGTTAATGTTTTCAAAAAATAAATTATTTTCAAAATTATCATCATCAATCATAATTTGAAAATATTTTTCATTAGTCTAAGTTATTTATTATATATCCAATATGAATTAATTTTATTATAAAATCATAAAAATATATCTTAACATAAATCATAATAAAAAGTAGATAAAATATCATTAGTTTTTATAATAAAAACATTACACCCAAAAACATTGATAAAAAAATCATTATTATTCATTAAATTAAAAAATTAATAATATTCATTCAATAATAATGTTATAATTTAAACTATGTAAAAAATGTTCAATGATTTATTAATATATCAATCCAAGAAGTATTTTTGTCAATTATATTTATTTATTAATCTTAAAATAATTTCTATAATTGTTATATTTTCATGTTCTTATACACCATCTTATTGTAGAGTTCTAGGAGTGAAAAATTAATTAAAGTAGTTACATTTTTTATAATGTTATTTATATAACATATAAATCAATTTATCTCAATTATTATTTATAATGAACATAATTAAAGAAGATTTTTTATTTAAAAATAATTTATAAAAATCAATTGATTTCGATAAACTATCAATTATATATGTTAAAAAATAAACCTTTTCTATTAGAATTGTAATATTAATATTAATACATCAATAAAAATTAGTAACATTTAATTGTGAAATAGTATTGACTTCATTAATATATGTAAAAAATTCCACTACGCTCTTTACATTATGAAAAATAGTCACAATAAAAAATTATACTAATTTCCAAATTTTGTAGCTATTATATATGTCTATTATTTGATAGTTTATTTAAAAAATAAATGTTCAATAGTATAATGCTAATATTCCAAAATATATCATCATTTTATTTAGTATTAAAATTCTTAACATTCACATTAGATGGTTAAAGAAGAATTTATATGATAAATATTTTTTCCCTATTAGCAAAAAGAAATGACTTAAATTTAAAAATTAAATTGCTACAATATTTAAATTTAATAGTAATAAAATTATTTTATAATTGCAAGATACCAATTATATTTTATTTGTTACCTTTTAAAAAATTATTTAGAAATTCTAACATAGTATTATATTCCCAAATCACCATATACCATTACTATGGCTTTTAATGTCTGATCCTGGCTGTTCAAAAAGGTTGGGACCCTTTAAAATTTAATCTAAACAGAATTATTTTCTTTAATAGACATTAAAAATCAATTAAGGATGCCTTTTAGAGTTTCCAATTAGTTTTAGAGCCCAGTTTTTTGGTTTTGGGAGAGATAGATTGTGGCACACTATTGGTGCACTTTTATTTCTAATTCTGCGGCTCCAACATGCACTATAAATAAAGAGATTCATAGTGATATAAAACATGAGAAGAAAATTGCATTAACATATGTGAAATAATAGAGGTGTTTCAGAGTTTTAAAAAATAATTAAAAAATAGTTTATATAACTATTCATTAAACATTTCAAGGGGGTACGCCACATAGATAGTGGTAACACACTGTTGGAACACAGTTGGAAAATTGTAAGGGAAACCCATGAGTCCTTTAAAAAGTGGGTGGGACTACCTATTTTCCCTAATATAAAAAATTCAAATTCCTTTTTCTCATCCTTTATTACTAGTAATTTCCATGAATAAATAGATCATCCAATTTCTCTTCTAGAGTCTTTTTTTATTCCCTTCTAACAAACTATAATTCAATCATAATTCTTCATGTTTATTTTAAAATGGTAATACTATTGTTCCTCGAAAATATTTTCATTTCTTTATTCAATGTATTGGATTTTATTTATTTGTGTTATAATATGACTCATTTTATTATTATTATTCTATTTATATTATTTCCCTTGATCTACCCTAGATTTGAGGCTGATACCGAATGAGTATTCGACTACCAATATAAGGTATGTTTTCTCTCTATTTCCATGTGATACTATTTTATATATAAATATAATCTGACATATTGATGGGTTCTTGTTTTGGTTTAACCTAAAACATAATATACTTCATTGAAGGATGGCTACCACGGCATGGTCCACCCCATTGTGTGTTGTTATTTTAATTCCTAATAATTAAAAACTACATTATGATAATTTAATAATATATTTTATTTTGTATAGTTATCCCTAATAAATAATTATTTTCAATGGAATTGAATGTAATTAAATAATAACATTCAAGGCCCATAAGCCTTAGTTATGTAAATACATAACATTATAATGTGTTTTGACATGAACTAATAAAATGAAATGGCTAAAAATTTTAAAATTGAAAGGTTAATGGCTTGACGATGTCACATAACACTTATTTAATTAAAATGTTTTATCATTGGAATTATTGTTATTATTTTAATCACTTGAAAAATTATTATATTATTCATTCCCAAGGACATAATCTGTTAATTACTAAATGGTTTTTGCTTGCCCTAGTTGATATTTTGATAACACTTGCAGTTTTCCCTTGTGAGTATCATGATATTTCAACCGAACCATTATTGAATATACCAAGTTAACAACCACACTTGGATTAGGACCTTGTCTTATTATTTTTAATTACACATGTTATCATAGAGTGGAAACTTATATTTATGAAAATTCAAACTGAAAAAATTTGGCGATTCAACTTTGATTTGGATTTATGTTTTTGGAAATCCTTGTTTATTTCCTTGGGATTGACTCTAGTTTTCACTCAAGATTTCGAGAACATTATCCTAGGTCTCAGATTGAACTTCCTTTATAGTGAACTACTATGGGGACACCCTGATATACTTTACCTAGTCGACCGAACATAATGTTCATTTCAATTATGAAACCCCATATGATTATTGCTATATATGGTCACCATGGTTGTTTACCTAAAGACATAACATATTGATATAATTATAAAATATAAACTTATTCGAGACATTCCTAGATTTGGATGATTTGTGTATTATTAAATGGTTTCCCCTTGGGAATAAGGATAGAAATGGTTTATTTATGTAACAACATTATTTATTATAAATTCACACTTAAACATGTATATTAAAATAATCAATAATTTTAGGCTCATTTGGGGGTGCACTAGTAATATTTAATCAAACACTATTTTTGGCTTTGATTGGAACCTGGATAGACTTTGTTGAAAAATTAAGGGACAATGGAAATCAACCAAATTATGAGGATTGGTTTTTGAAACAAGGATGGAAAATGTAAATATTTTATTAAGCTCATTCTAGTGATTATATGGAATAATTTTTTTTCTTTTTTGATTATTTTTTATTATTTGTGTTGTGAAGTCATTATACCATGTCTCACATATTTCTGAATTTCTTTTATGACATCATGAAATCATTTTGTATATGAGTTTTTATATGTATTTTGTTATTAATATTTAACCTGATGGTTTTATTATGTTGTTTTTATTATTTTTTACATTACCTTTATTATTAATATTTTCTCTATTGTGCACCACCTTGATCATGTGGGTATAGAATCCCCATATTTGAATTATTGAACTTCATTTGTAGTTAGTAGTTTTGCTACACAGGGTGGTATTCTTGAGGCTATGTCGATAACTTGGGGTTGTAACTCATGAGTAAACTGGGTCCCATACATCAAATGTGTTTTTGGAGCTATATTTATATTTTCCATAAAATTTTTTGTTTGTAAAGTTGAGACTATGAATGATTCATATTTTTTATAAGCCTATACCATGTAGTATATTATCTAAAAATAGGAAAAATCCACGTACATTATAAATAGAATATCTATTCCATACATTCCTATTACAGTTGTATTAATTAATCCAATGGGTTATGAATACATATTGTTGTAATTCATTATTATTATTATGGATTTTCTTTAAATGTTATCTTTGTTTGGAAATGATTTGTTTGTATCGGTAATAATTATTGGAACATATGTATTTAAATATATTACACATTCCATTCTAGGTCAACATTACTAAATTAACATCTTGTTGCATGGTGTCGTCCCATTGATTATGTATCTTTTATTTGTCTAATATTTCATCAATATATTTATGATATATAATTTTTTAATTATTTTGTTTCATCAACCTCAATAGTTTTTCCTCATGTTGCTTGATGGCCTCACTCCAATTAAGCAATTATGATAGGTTAGGGTCGTGGAACATATATTGCATCAATTGAGATGTTAGTTGATCAAGATTTAATGAAATATAATTAAACATTCTAATGATATCACTTATATAAATTGATAATGGTGATCATTATAATCAAATCATCATTTATGAATGCATTACCTCTATAGATCGTGTGTCAGATTCTAGATGTAGTTACATGACTGCCTAATGTAACTTATAATGATTAGTTCCTTTTATCCTGAGAATGGCCATTAATCTAACTAACCTATTATATAAATGAATAAGAAATTGAATTATGACTCCTAATTTAATTTTATGTTGTTAATTTTGACTATAATTTAAATTTATCAAACATTGAATTTTATAAATTAGAAAAGGATAAACGTAAAAGTAATACCAGATTGGCATGTCGGGGTATTCATTGGACATATTTTTCCATTATTTTTTTTGGTGTTTACACATTTTGGGTAAAATTTAGATAAATATGGATGGAAATGAAAGAATAGAATAAGAACACATATAGTGTTATGTATAAATCTACGGTGGAAGATTACTTATTTAATCCACATAGAAATTATTAGAGACTGACGTGTGCAAGATACTTGTAGATATTAGTTGTTAGTTAACAAAAAGTATAGTTCGACCCTAAATAGCATGTTCCTATATATCTTGGAATTGAAATTTTATTTTTTTAACACCTTTGTTATAACTTTTTGTATATGAAAATTGTTTAAAAAGAAATTATGTAATAATATTCCCAAAATGATTAAATATTTTTTCCTAATAAAGACTCATGTAATTTATTTTGGTAATATTTTAAAAAAATACTACTGAATATATTATTATTTATTTACATTATAAAATTTATTTTTATATACTCTCTTGAATGAAATATTTAGTTTTACTTGTTTCTTTGATCATTGTATATGGAATTGGTTTAAATATTTCCTTGAGAGTACCGTGGATGAAAATGTAGATGTTTCCCACATGTATTTGATAATATCTTATGTTTCATTTAACCTATAGGATAGAAAATTGAGCATATTGACATTTTAGGAATGAAACTAGTAATGTAATTGATTATTTATGTAGGAATGGGGTTATCTATTTCGCTATCTCCCATAAAGATAAATTTATTGGTAAATAATTAGGTTTATTTATTAGTTTATAAGAACTTTTTGGGTAATCATTGTCTTGGGATAAACTATTATTTTGGGAAAGACCCTACCGTAGTTATAAGGATTGTAGTTTAGTAATTTTAATCTTGTTACGGGTATGATAATCATAACATTTTCATGATTAGTTGGTTAGAAAATCTTAAGGCATGGCCAACCACCGTATCAATTCTGTAACCCAACAACCTTTTTGATAGATGAGTCAAGATATTATTAGAATGGATGATTGTAACATGATATAGTAATGATCTTGATTAGTCATTTTTATATGCTATCAAATTCCAATAATGTATAGTGCTACTAGGATAATAAATTAAAAGTTATGATATTCCTTTTAAGCAGTAATCATATCAAATAATATGTTTTTTACAGGATGTTCCAACAGTTTAAAAAGGATATAAATCAAATCATATGTTTTTAGAGGTGTTTGTTTATATATCATTATATTTTTATGTTATGCGTTCATGGTAAAAGATATATATTTTTTGTCTATGGCCGCATGGGAATAGTGTACATGAGTTCTTGAAGGTTATGTTTAAATGTTATATCCAGAGTTGAGTGACTGCAGATTTAAGGGATTCAAGAGAGTATGATATCATTTATTGAATATTATAGTTATGATTGGTTTTAGTTCCATGAATATAATTATAAAGGTATTTCATGCTATAACACTCTTGTTTCATGTAGTTTTAAATTCATGTCTGGTATTAATGATTTATGAGAACATGGATTGGTGAGTGAGTTTCATAGGTGCATCTGAAAGTGAACATAACATGTTTTTCATATATGTGTTTGTTTTCATCTATTTTAATTTAGGAAATTTCTAGGAACGGTGTTTGGTGGTAGAAGGTGTGTGTTCCTTGAAATAAGTTTATACTCTATATGAGGTGATGACTAAGACAATCCTAATGTAGGTTGCATCATTTAGATCATAGAAATAATATCATTCTCTATATTGGGAATGAAATTATATTGGAAAAAATAGAGAAAATTAATTTTTATAATTTTAAACATGTTTCTCTTGAAAAAGAGTGTTTTTTTAATCAAGCATTGTATTAAATAAAATCTAGACACAACTTTCTTGGTAGAGATTCTTTTGAGATCTGGGAGATTTTGTGTGTCATGATGACATATATGCTTGGAAGGTAGCATGACATAAATGAGGTTGGTTAAAAAAAACTTGATATTAAATGAAATTCATTGTTGGAATTATTTTGTTATTCATGAAATTTCATGGGTAACAATGTGGAATATGGTAGCATATTGAGCCCTATAAGAGACGTCAACTGTTAGGCTAGACACCCTTTTTAAATAGGTATGTTTGGATAGGATTGACTGAAATTCTATAAGTGAGTTATAATGTAAATTGATACTGATTTAAATATACAATATCAAATATGATGAGTGAGTTTTTGTGTGCGACCCTTACTACTATACCAGCATGGTATTACAATGGTTTTTTATAGTTAGTGGGAAAATACGAGACAGTTATACAAAATATTGTGTTTTCAAAAATAGATTCAATACTAAGGAAAAATGCATATCCTGAAAACCCATTATTAAATTAAAATGAGAAATTAAATGGGCAGTGATGGAACCATTATTTAGATGTGGTGACTAATTAATGGTTGAATATGAGCACTTTCAGGAGGATTCAGCTACATATAGTTCAAAGACATCAATTATGAGATGTTGGATATAGTTCATTAGAGAACCTGTTAGGTTATTCATTTTTTGATATGATGGGGGTGTCTTGGAATTTTATAGAATTATAGAATTATGGTTCCATAATTGTTTATGAGTACCTTTTGGGAAATAAATTGGGCACCATGAAGAGGTTTTCTCGTGGATGGACTAATTCATGCATATTTGAGATATGTGAATTCTAGAGTTGGTTAATGGAAAGAATAAAATATTTTAATGGAGTTTGGATTCTAATAGATATCCACCCATATCAATATATAATTAATGTACTAAAAATACAATGCTTTCATTCCTAATAAATTTCCATCTCGGTTAGTACACTATGAGAGAATCATATGTAGGTTTGTAAATCTGAATGATTTTTCAGATATAAAAAATGGATTCAATTGAAGTCATGCTTGGTGAGGGGTTTAAGGTAAGAAATATTGTGGGGAGACAAAATTAATCCATGGTATAGTCAAGGAACTTTTTGTATATCAATTATTATTGAGAATCAAGAGAACCATTCTCCTAATGTATGAACGAATGATGAGTGTTGTAATGGCTCGGACCTCTCCGGCCCATTCCTTTGTCGAAAAAAAGGATATGAAGTGTTTTAGAGGGTAGAATGGACTTTTCCCACACTTTTCCGAATTTTTTGACTACACGTCGTGTTGTGTGAGTACACGCCGTGTACTGCCTTCCTGAGTATACCCCGTGTTGAAGCCGTGTCCTTGCCACACAGAATAAATAAGTACACGCTGTGTAGCCCATACTACATGCCGTGTAGCCCATACTACACGCCATGTAGTTTCTCCCTGCGTACGCGTTACCCTCAAACCGTGTTTGGACCATTCAACAGCCATGTGCCGTGTTGAATCTGTGTCCTTTCCGTGTGGAATAAAGAAGTACACACCATATAGCCCATACTACATGCCGTGTATTTTCTCCCTGCATACGCGTTACCCTCCAACCATGTGTTGACCAATCAACGATTGTGTGCCACATTGATGACGTGTTGGAAGCCACGTGGCGACCGTGTGGAATGGCCGAGTACACGCCATGTACTAGGAAGTGCACACTGTGTAATTTAGTTTTTCTTTCCTATAAGAGGAGGGGGGGATCTCCTACTTTTCAGATCATTCCTCTCTTCCCCATTTTTTTGAGCAGATCCCTCCCAAGAGACTCCAAAGCTCTTTTCTTCCTTAACTTCTTCATCTGAGCTCCGATTTAAGATCCATTAGCGGCCACGATATCATAACGACGAGGTGGAACTTCTGAGATAGGATCTGTTGTTTTCCCTTTAGCCTTTCCTTTCTAGCTTCCACCAGAGGAGGTTTTTACCGGGTTTTGACATAAGTTACGGACACCGATGGGCGTCTTCTAAAGTTGATCTGGAGGAGCGTTGTGATCAGAACCAGTTGAGGTAGGGATTTTAACTTCGTCTCTCTATTTTGTGCATCATGCAGGATGGGTGTCCTCTTACATTCACGAGACATAGTTGAACTAATTTAATGAAGGCAATATCTGGCTTAAATAATGGGAATGGGAATGTTGTTATGTTTATCTTTTTTTATAATTTTGTTATGTTGTGAATTAAATAAGCTTATGCCTACTGAAAATCACTCTCTTTGGGGGCCTTTTCTTGTGCAATTAAAAGTTTCCCTATCTTTCTAGACCATTTTGTGGATGGAAACATTGTGGAATATGGAAATTGGTTAATCACGTGAAGTTGGCTGATTAAATGAATATACGGAACATTTGTGTGATCACCACGGTTGAAAAAAATGGAATAATGAACATGTGGGTGTTGGTTTAGTTACATGGTGTGTGAAAGGGGGGGGGGGGGTGAATCCTAGGTTATTACGAATAGGATGGGCAGTGGGGTCCGGTAAATGATATTAAAGAGGCAATGATGAAGAACAAACCTTGTTTTGTGATATGGTTGTGGTGATGTGGTTATAGTGGTAGCATGGCTGCAGTAATGGGATGCGATATTAAAAGAAAGTGGAATGTTGACAAATGAACTGTGGGGAATGATAATGAATTAAACGTAGGAACAATCAATGGGGTTCTATTGATGATAAAAATGTTGGTTTTGTGTTGCTTGTTTTTTATTTAACTTGATTTGTGGTTAGCAGGTTTTTTTCTATGAAACGTTTGGTCTAGATTGATAATTGCCATGTTGTTATTGAACTAATAAACTAATACTGTTGAAACATTAAAAACTAAATGGGGTTGGGTTTTTTTGTTGTATTCACGCTTCGTAGTAGAAGTGCTGAGGAACGTGCTCATTTTATCTGTTTAGAGGCCATAGGTTGGGTTGTGTGTTTGGTATACATATATGTATATGTATCTTTTTTTTGTCGCACCCCACCCATGTTGAGCACATAGTTCTGAACACTCCCATTTCATGGGAGAGCTTGTTTTCCCCTTAGTTACTAGCTCCTTCCTGCTCCTTCTTCCATAGGATGTGATGGATTGAGGCGACCTTACACCTAGGAATCTTCGGGTAGGTTTCGATTGGTGTGATTTTAGCCCAGACTCTTCGGGAAGGTTTACTATTCCAAAGAATCTTCAGGATTAGGCCCAAGTGTGTTCTGGAGGGGGCGGGATTGTGGTATGTGAGGCCCAGGTGTGTGAAGGAGGGATTGTGGTTTGTGAGGCCCATGTGTGTGCGGGCGGGATATGTGGTTTGTGAGGCCCAAGTGTGTTCAGGCGGGGATGTGATCAAGGTTTGTGAGGCCCAGGTGTGTGCTGGCAGGAAGAGTGTGGTAGTGTCAGGACGTTCGCCGTTAGGAAGAGCATCTAACTACTGGTATAAATGGTACAGGGTACTCAATACTCTTGTTCTTATATACTACTACCTGTTGTTTTGTTTTTTTGTGAGTGTGGCTGGTGAGGTTGGGTGGATATAATTCCTTGATAGTTTTTTTGTTTCTTCTCTTGTTCTCATGGGACATTAGGATGTCTCCCCACCTGTGCCTGAGAGCCTTAGGTTTCCCTACTGAGTATACTTGTATGCTCACCCTACGTTTACTTTCAGGTTTCCAGGAGTACTACCACGACCGTATGGGACCCTACTAGTCAGGACAGTTGGAGTTGTTGCAGTTGTTGTACTCTTGTTTCTTTTAGTATTGCACTTTTGAGTTTTCTTGTACTTTGTTTCCGAATTGTTTAAACATGCATGTGGAATTAGTTTGGGTCTATTTTCATTTACGTGTTCCTTTTTTTATTTAGTGTTTTACTCATCCTATTTCTCTATCATAAATAACAAAAAAAGTGTAATGCCTCCCATATTTGTGAAAACTCATACCCTTGGTGCTAGTTGCCGCTTCGGGGCCTACTGGAGGCGGGACTCAGGGGTCATTATCTCCCTTTCCCCATTGCCAGCTCAGAAGGGGTATCTTTGGTGGGAGGGGGTCACGGAAGAATGGTATCAGAGGTGATGGTTGAGAGATAGGATGGAGTCTAGTTTTTAGAACTGTAAGGATTTCATGGGATGGTAGGGAAACCGTGTTGGCTGATCTTGGTGCGTGACAAAGGCCAGGGAAGATCGGCTAGGACACCAGATTTTAGGGCCCCCAGTGATCCGATGCAAGGAATCTGAGCTTAACAAACGACCAAGTAAGACTACATTGATTGTAGGGTAGATACCCGAGGAAAGGTACATGGATCATCATGATTTTTGTTTTACATGATTTGGGTGTTCTGGGAAAGAAATTGAAATAAAATTATAAAATGAAACCTTGAGAAAATCTTCCTTACTACTTGGGTTTAGGTGATCGTTGTTTACCATACAACTATGGCACCTAGACATCATCCCCAGGTGACTCAGACAGTCGAGGCCCAGTAGTTTCAGGCAGTCGATCAGTTAATGGATGATCGAGAGGAGGATGATGATCAGTGGCATAAGACTCTCTTTTATTTCCAGTGACAAACCCTCAATAAGTACAAGTGTAATACTTAGGATATGGAAACATAGGGGTAGCTTGAGGAGCTACGGATCACTTTTACATTGATATGTGCTATGAGGGTGTATTGGGTTCCCCTAGCAGTTAGCCAGCTGAGAGGTGCGACGCGCCAGTGGTGGACGCTCTACCTCGGGGAGAGGTTAGAGGTAGAGGTTCCGTGGGCTAACATTGAGATGGAGTTCCGAGAGGAATTCCATTCTTCCATTATCAAGGAAGAGAAGCAGTAAGAGTTACTTTACCTCCAGCAGGGGAGTATTTAATTACGAGAATTGGGGATCAAGTTCAAGGATCTCATGAACTTTGCTCTGGATCTCTATCTGGATGAGGAGTCTCGGGAGAGACGTTTGGAGGAGGTGCTTTTTCCTTCGCTCCAGTATGCTGTCACCCCCTTCACCCTTCCGACGTACTTGGTGGTACAGAAAAAGGCAGAGGTTGTAGACAGGATGCACTCGTAGGGAGGTGCACAATGAGAGGGGATCTTGCCGGGTTCGTCGAAGGGGAAAGAAGTCAGCAACAGGTCTCCAGCGATAGGACCTTCCAGATTCAGGCCAGTAGGAAGCAGGCCCCAGCAATTCCAGTTCAGATCATCGGGTCCATGTCCCTTTTTCACGAGCCCATAACTGAAGTGTTTCTATTGCGGAGTTTTCAGGAACATTTAGATTCGGTGCCCAACCCGAGCTCAGTACGGTGGAGGTTGGTAGGTTCAGCGCCTGCCTCAGAGGCACCAGTTGCCAGCGAGGCCCTTCCAGCAGCAACAGGACCCTGCTCCCTCGAGGGAAGACGTTGTAGGAGGAGTCCAACCTCAGGGTGCTCCTCAGGGACCTAAACTAGGGTGTGGTCAGGGAGGTGGTTTACATCAGATAGGCAGAGGATTAGGGCGTGGATAGTTGCACACAGCAGAGTTGGGAGCTCGGGCAGGACCATATGTGGTGCGAGGTACGATTTGTTTATTCAGCACTCTCGTTTCTGATTTGTTTGATTCGGGAGCTTCACACTCCTTTGTTACACCCGGTCTAGTCCATGCTTTGGGTCTAGACATATAGATGCTTTTCGTACCCCTGGTGCTGAGTACACCATTTGGAATTCAGACCAACGTATCTTGTGTTTTCCGGGGATGTGGGATGATTTTGGGACCACATCAATCTAGTGGGGATCTTCTTTTGCTACAGATGCAGCCATATGATGTCATCCTAAGCATCGACTGGATGTTTTCTGTTAGTTCCATTATCGACTACTTCCAAAGAAGAGTCATGTTCTCCGACCTGGATGGGCAGTGTGTAGCTTTTGTTGGCGAGAGGAGCTATCAGGTGGGAAGTCAGCATGTGAACCCTCTCCTTTACTTGTTAGGCGGGTTATTAGTGGTTTCAGACAATACAGAGATTATGGATGTCCCAAAGGTTGTTGGGGGAGTTTATCAATGTTTTTTCCCAAAGAGTTTGTGACTCTACTGCCCCCCACCTACCCGATGTGACGTTGAGTTTGGGATAGACTTACAGCCTGATTTCCGTCGGATTTCTATGGCCCCTTATCGGATAACACCTTTGGAGTTGCGGGAGTTGCGGATTCAGATTGACGATCTGATGAAGAAGGGGTTTGTTTGACCCAGCATTTTGCAATGGGGTGCTCCAGTCTTGTTCATGAAGAAGGCAGATGGTGGTCTCAGGCTATGCATAGACTACCAAATGTTTAATCAAGTAACGATCAAGAACTGTTACCCCCTTCCAAGGATAGATGATATTTTTGACAAGCTGAGGGTATCAGGTTGGTTTTCTAAGATTGATTTGTGATTTGGACATCATCAGCTCAGGGTAAAGGACAGTGACATCTCGAAGATGGATTTCAGGTGCAGATATGGGAACTTCGATTTAGTAGTGATGCCGTTTGGAGTTACGAATGAACCAGCTATGTTCATTGGACTTATGAACATTTCCTTCTGAGAGTTTCTGGACCGGTTCTTCGTTGTGTTTATCGATGAAATCCTGTTCTACTCAAGATTAGTGGAGGAGCATGTTGAGAATCTCATGGAAGTCTTGGAAGTCCTTCGAGACCACCATCTTTATGGGAAATTGTCAAAGTGTAAGTTCTTGACGCAAGAAGTACACTTCCTTGGGCACATACTGTCTCAGCATGGAGTGTCAGTGGACCCATCGAAGGTGGGGGTAGTTTTTTCTTTTGTAGCACCCAAGAGCGTGGAAAAAGTTCATAGTTTCTTGGGGTTGGCAGGTTATTATCAGAGGTTCGTTTCAGACTTCACTCGAGTTGTTTTTCCATTGACTACTTTTATTTGGAAGGACCAGGTCTTCCTATGGAGCGAGCAGTGCTAGAAATCATGCGACTACCTGAAGGATAAGTTGGTCAGTGCTCCAGTAATCATATTTCATGAGGAAGGGTTGTTGTTTGAGGTGTTTTTTGATGCTTCTGGCCTTGGTTTGGGGTGCATACTGATGCAGAAGAAGGGTGTGATCTGTTATGGGTCTAGGCAGTTCCACCCTCACAAGAATAACCATGCCACCCATAACCTATAGCTTGCAGTAGTAGTGTCCACACTAAAGTTGGGGTGACATTACCTCTTTTTAGAGTGCTTTGTGGTCTTCTAAAATCACAAGAGCTTACATTATATCTTCTCCCAGTGTGACCTGAACTTATGGCAGCAGAGAAGGGTTGAGTATCTCGAAGACTATGACTTTGCGATCTCTTACACTGAAGGTAAGGGAAACGTTGTGGATGATGCCCTGAGCTGGAATTCGCAAAAGGAAGTGGTTCAGGAATCCACTAATGGTTGGGATGTGATGGGAGAGTTGGTTTCCTTGAACTTGGATGCAAGGATAGAGGGTGTTAGAGGCTGTTTGTTTCAGATAACGGTCCAGTCCTCCTTGTTGCAGCAGGTGGAAGAGTCTCAGTGGGGAGACTCTGAGGCGGAAGTAATGCGGGATCGTATCGATTAGGGGAATGCTCCATAAGTATGGTTAGAGGACAACCGACATCGGATGCTTTTTCAGGTAAGGTTTTTTTCTGAAGGTGATTCATGAGGGAGTTCTCTATGTGTACCATAGATCAGCCTTGGCGGTACATCTTGGAGTTTCAAAAATGTTCCAAGGCCCGAGGGAATAGTTTTGGTGGCCCGGGTTGAAACGGTCAGTGGCAGAGTATGTGGCTAAGTGCCTAGTGTGTTAGCAAGTAAAGGCTAAACAATGTGTTCCTAGTGGTTTTTTGCATCCATTAGATTTCCCTGAGTGAAAATGGGATGAAATCTCAATGGACATCGTCACAGGACTACCCAAGGCTCAGGGTGGTTATGATGCTATCAAGGTAGTGGTGGATCAACTGAAAAAATCATCTCACTTCTTAGCAATTATGGAGTCAGGCCTGATGAGTACCTTAGCACAGAGGTACATAGATGAGGTAGTGCATTTTCATGTAGTTATGAAGACTATCATCTCAGATTGGTATACTCGGTTTAGATCACGAGTCTGGAGGGGGTTACAACATGCTATTGGCACCCATATATGCCTTAGCACTACGTTCCACCCCTAGACAGATGGTCAGAAAGAGCAGACTATCCAGATGTTGGAGGACATGCTACGAGCATGCGTTTTGGATTTCGGCAGATCATGGGTGTGACACTTGCCTTTAGTAGAGTATTCCTACAACAATAGCTTCCAATCTACTATTGGCATGTCCCCATTTGAGGATTTGTATGGAATTCCATGTTGTTCACCCATTTACTGGGAAGAGGTTGGTGAGACAAGTGCTCTTGGGCCAGAGGTAGTATAGAACACCACATAGAAAGTCCAGCTTGTGCATGAGAGGATGAAAGCGGCTCAGGACCGACAAAATTCTTATGCTGGTCGTCGGAGGAGCCCCTTGGAGTTCAAGGTGGGCGATCATGTGTTCTTGAAGTTTTCCCCTCGACGAGGGCAGCATAGGTTTGGGATGGGGAGTAAGCTCTCCCCTAGGTTCATCAGACCTTTCAATGTGCTAAGGCGAGTCAGTGAGGTGTCATATTAGCTGGCCCAACCACCTCAGTTGGAGAAGGATCATGTTGTCTTCTATGTCTCCCAGCTTCGTCAGTACTTACACGATGACTCTCACGTTATCGATTGGGGAGAGTTAGATATTGGAGGAGACACGACCTTCGAGGAACGACCAGTCAAAATTGAGGATCGTGAAGAGAAGGTGCTCTATGGAAGAACCATCGCCTTGGTTCGTGTGTTGTGGAGGCATGGAGGCCTCTAGGAGAGCACTTGGGAGAGGGAGGCTTAAATGCACACTCAGTACCTGGAGTTTTCTTGACTTCTGTTTTTGTTTGTTCTTATGAGCATTGTTTTGATGTTATACTATGTACCTTTGATATATGGAATACTTGGCTTTTCGGTTGTGAGACATTTTTTCCTTATTCTCTAGAAGTGTGTAACATGTCTGGATGCGTGGAGAAAGAGAAAAATATGATCCTTAATCGAGACACATTAATTCAGATGCGATTAAACTTATGGGGGCGAGTCAGTGCCACTTAAAGCGGATAATATCTCGACATGGGAGAAGGAATTCCCCAAGCCATGTGTTCAGGAATTATGTCTATTATACGGTGTTGGGGACATTGTATGTTGGAAAAATCCTAATATATGGAAGTGGGAAGACCCAATTCATAATCGAGACGCATTAATGCGGATGCGATTAAACCCGTGCAGGCGAGTCAGTGCCGCCTAAAGGGGATAATATCTCGACATAGGAGATGGAATTCCTAACACCTATGATTAGGGTTTTTGGTTGGGTTCCTGTTATAATGAGAGACCTAAGAGGTATCTTTTTGGGTTACTTTGGGTTGATTTTTGAATTTTCAGGGATGATAATGTTTTAAGAGGTATCTGTTGTAATGGCTCAGAACTCTCCGGTCCATTCCTTTGTCGAAAATAAGGTCTTGAAGTGTTCTGGATGGTAGAATGGACTTTTCCCACACTTTTCAGAATTTTGTGACTACACACCGTGTAGTGTGAGTACAAACCGTGTACCACCTTTCTGAGTATACCCAGTGTTGAAGTCGTGTCCTTACCACGTGGAATAAATAATTAGACGTCGTGTATCCCATACTACACGTCGTGTAGTTTCTCCCCGCATACGCTTTACCCTCAAACCGTGTGTTGACCAGTCAACGGTCGTGTTTCATGTTGAAGCTATGTCCTTTGCGCGTGGAATAAATGAGTACACTCCATGTAGTTTCTCCCTGCATACGCATTACCCTCAAACCGCGTGTTGACCAGTCAATGGCTGTGTGTCGTGTTGATGCTGTGTTGGAATCTGCATGGCGACCGTGTGGAATGGCTAACTACACGACGTGTACTAGGAAGTACACACTCTGTACTTTATTTTATCTTGACTATAAAAAGAGGGGGGATCTCCTACTTTTCAGATCATTCCTCTCCCCCCTTTCCTTCGAGAAGATCCCTCCCGAGAGACTCCAAAACTCTTTTCTTCCATAACATCTTCGTCTGAGCTCCGATTTACGATCCATCAGCAGCCACGAGATCATAACAATGAGGCGGAACTTCTGAGATTGGATCTATTGTTTTCCTTTCGACCATTCCATCCCATCTTCCACCTGAGGAGGTTTCTGCTGAGTTTTGACAGAAGAGACGGATGCCAACAGACGACTTCTAAAGTTGATCTAGGGCAGCGTTGTGATCAGAACATGTTGAGGTAGAGATTTTACCTTCGTCTCTCTAATTTGTGCATCATGTAGAATGGGTGTCCTCTTGATTTTATGAGACATTGTTGAACCATTTTAAGGAAGATAATATCTGGCTTAAATAATGGGAATAGGAATGTTGTTATGTTTATCTTTGTTTATCCTTTTGTTATGTTTTGAATTGAATAGGCTTATGCCTATTAAAAATCATGGTTGTTGAGGGCCTTTTATTGTGTCATTAAATGCTGACCTAGCTTTCTAGACCGTTTTGGGGATGGAAACATAGTGGAATATGGAAATTGGTTATTCATGTAAAGTTGTCTAATTAAATGAATATCCCGAACCTTTGTGTGATCACTACAGTTGAACAAAATGGAATACTGAACATGTGGGTGTTGGTTGGGTTATGCGGTGTGTGAAGGGGGGGGGGGGTGAATCCTGGGTTATTATGAATAGGATGGGCAGTGAGGATGCGGTAAATGATATTAAAGGGGCAGTGATGAGGCACAGACCTTGTTTTGTGATACGGTTGTGGAAATGTGGTTATAGTGGCAACATGGCTACAATAATGGGTTGTGATATTAATAGAAAGTGGAATGTTGATAAATGAATTATGGGGAATGATAATGAATTAAACGCAGGAACAATCAATGAGGATTGATTGATGATAAAATGGTTGGTTTTGTTTTTCTTGTGTTTTATCTAACTTGATTTGTGGTTGGCATGGTTTTTTCTATGAAACGTTTGATCTAGTTTGATAATTGCCCAGTCGTTAAGGAACTAATAAAATAATACTGTTGAAACATGAAAACCTAAATGGGGTTGGGTTTGTTTGTTTTATGAACGCTTCGTAGTAGCAGTGCCGAGGCACATGCTCAGTTTCTCTTTTTAGAGGCCATAGGTTGGTCTTTGTGTTTGGTATACATATAAGTATTTGTATCTTTGTGTTTTGTCGCACCCCACCCATGTTGATCACCTATTGTCGAACACTCCCATTTCATGGGAGAGGGTGTTTTTCCCTTAGTTACTAGCTCCTTCATGCTCCTTCCATAGGTTGGGATGGCTTGAGGTGGCCTTACACCTAACACTATTCAGGTAGGTTTGATTGGTGTGATTTTAGACCAAGATTCATCGGGCAGGTTTATTGTTCCCAAGAATCTTTGGGATGAGGCCCAGGTGTGTTCGGGCGGGGGCGGGATTATGGTTTGTGAGGCCCGAGTGTGTGTGGACGAGATTGTGGTTTGTGAGGCCCAGGTGTGTGCGGGCGGGATATGTGGTTTGTGAGGCCGAGGTGTGTTCGAGCGGGGATGTGATTGTGGTTTTTGAGGCCCATGTGTGTGCGGGCAGGAAGAGTCTGGTAGCGTCCAGACGTTCTCCATTAGAAAGAGCGGCTAAATAGTGGGGTAAATGATGCGGGGCACCTAATAATCTTGTTCTTATATACTACTACCTGTTGTTTTGTGTTTTTGGCGAGCGTTGCTGGTGAGGTTGGGTGGATAGAAATATTTTCTAGGTTTTGGTTTCATATGTTGTTCTCAGGGGACATTAGGATATATCCCTAAATATGCATGAAAGCTTTAGGTTTCCCTACTGAGTATACTTGTATTCTCACCCAACGTTTACTTTCCGGTTTCCAGGAGGACTACCAGGTCCGTGCGGGACCCTACTAGTCGGGATACTTGGAGTTGTTGCAGGTATTGTACTCTTGTTTCTTTGGGTATTGCACTTTTGAGTTTTCTTTTACTTTTTTTTAGAATTTTTTAAACATGCATGTTGGATTGGTTTGGGTTTATCTTCATTTACTTGTTCCTTTTTATTTTGGTGTTTGATTCATCCTATTTCCCGATCTTAAATAACAAAAATGGGTAATGCCTCCCATATTTTTGAAAACACATACCATTGGTGCTAGTCTCCACTCCGGGGCCTACTAGAGGCGGGACTCGGGGTTTATTATCTCCCTTTCATCATTTCCAGCTCAGAAGGGGAATCTTTGGTGGGAGGGGGTCGTGACAAGTGTGGTGTATGTTAGAACTCTTGGATGAGAGTGTTATTTTATCCATTTTAGTCTGTATGTGCGTGGATTAATGGGGTATATATGTGGTAATCAAGAAATATTTTTTTATACTTTACTGATTCTCCTAAAGAGGGGAAGGAGACTTTGGTCACTAGTTGAGAAAACCTCATGTGAGAAGGTTAATGGGACCCTAGGACATGATATTTTATTATCATTGGGTTATCAATTCCATTTTATAAAAAAATATTTCATGGGTGAATTAATTATTAAATTATAGTTGTAGGTTTTAGAACATATATGTGTGGAACTCATGTGTTGGAATTAGTCCTTGGATATATTGGGATGGTGGAAATTTTTTGGATATGAAATGTGTTTTTAGTTCTATTGTGTCATATTAATGAAGTATAATATGAGATTTTTTGTCCTAGAAATGTAATACGAAGTTACTTATGATGTTTGGTGAATGTGATTGAAAAGATTATGATATGAATCAAATTATAGTTTACAAGATCTATTATTTGAAACCTGCTTGCTATAAAAGCTATGCATTTTGGAATGATAGTTATCCATATATTTCGTGAAATGATTTGAATTGGTATTCCACATGCGGTTGGTGAGAAAAATAATCTATAATGTATTTTTCAAGATAAAATTGGTGTACGATGGTCTTCTAAGTATATTCAGGGAAAATAAAGTGCAACCATATTGATCTTTGAAGTTTAGAACTCGACCATTTTGATGAAAAAAAGATTCTATGATAGTGTCTTGGTGTGTTATTTGGTTGATCGGGTTTAGAATCATGAAAAGATATACATTAGGACTCCACTAGTATGATCCAATATAAACGATAGAAGGTGTGAATACCATGTATTATCATTTGAACGTGAATGTAAGTACCCAAATATTGGATCAGTATAGGATGGCTATTAGAATAGATTATTCTGTAATCATGCCTTGTGTTTGATAACCTCATGTAAGAATCATCTTCATATTATAGCTGGATAATGTTTGTTGGTAATAGTTTTGGTCAATTATTTTTATATAAAAATGAGTTTCTTGAAGTCACATCATGCATTTGGAAATGATTCAAAGAAATTTTAATAGGATCATCCATCCTAGATAGTTTAGGTAGTATGATTTGATGACTCCCATGGATTCTCCAGGATTAGAAGTACTATGGTTGGGGGGTTTTGTGATGTCAGTTTTTAAGAATTGTATGGATATTTTAAAATAATATTTAAACTTACTAATTTATTCTAATAACATTTCATCTGTTATTGTGGAATGGTTTTGTAGAATCTAGTGATTTTATAGAGTTTAGAGTTATAGTATTTTGTGAGAATGACTGTGAAACAATATTGATGACATGCTTTTTCTAACCACATTATATTATTGATAAATCTATAAAAAGAGGAACCTGATTATCCAAGCCATGTGAAGGAGGCTTAATCACCTTGAGAAAAACTATGTAAGTGTTATAGATATGAAACATATGGTTTGAAATTGTTTTCTCAAACCCCGAACCTAATGGTGCGACAAGGTATATCACATAAAAATTTGGGGTTCATGGTTTGGGAAACGATGAACCATAAAAAATGAGAGTGAAATTAAATTTTCATTCATTTATCAATAAATTCCAATTTCTCATTATCCTCCAAAATTTTGATAAGTACACACATATGGAGATCTCATCCCTTTATCTTTTATGTTTTTTAGATCTCCTTTACATAGATTCTGGTTCGAGAATCGTTCATCGTGGTGGATATCTAACAGTATGATTATGGGTTCTCATATAACTATTCACTATTATATTCTCCATATTTTATTACATTTCTATAAATATTATTTTCCCTATTTTTTTGGGAAATAGTCTATTTATATAATATACAATTTTATTGCTCATATTAAAAGATGATAACATATGGGGAGTCGACTACTTTGATAAGTTTTGTGGAGTAGCACCCATACATAGTTTTTTCACTCAACAGTACTTCAAGCTAGTTGTCCACTTGGCCTTATACAAAACTCCTCTTACGCCAGATGCTACCGAATAGTTGCAGGAGTGAAAATAATTGATAGGGGAATAATATAACCTCTGGTTATCATAATAACAATGATCTATATGTATAAAATATAATGTAATTAGAGCTAAAAAATACTGAACAAGTAACCCACAGTAGCGGAAGGAAAACCATGTAATAGATAAATTGTTAACAAAAAGAACTAGTATTAAAAAACATTATCAATATAAAATTTGTAGAGTCCAACCCTTTTTACCTCTGAAAATAGATGATATAATTTTTAGAAGCATGCATAAAAGTAATTCCATACATGAATATAATCATAATGGGTATCCCATGGATTAACTCATTATATTTATATAGTAGTAATGAGGACAATAATGTAAAACCCAACTGGTGCTGGAAACTCCATGGTCCCTTTCCACCCATTCCAATGATGAAAGTCTTACAAGATCACAAAAATCATACTCCTATGACCAGTCCCCTAGCTGATTTCTAGAGTACAAAATCTATATGCTTTCAGAGGGTCCTGTGTTTTGTTTGAGAATAATCTCAGTAGGCCACCAACAACATGTGGCATACATAAATATATAATAATGTAGGTGTGTTCTAATATAAATATAAGTTACTATGAACATGAAAAATAATAACCCAATTCCAATGTACTCAATAACCACATGTATGTTATCACCTATTTAATCCAATAGAAAAATACCTATAGTGGATAGGATAATTATTGAAAATCCATATATATCCCCAGATGATAATTCATGGTAGTAGAACCGTATGGTTCGACCTCAAAGAGTGTCACTAGAAAATCGTGCCTTCAATCAAGTACTCACTTCCTAAAGGCATGACTAAACCATTACCTAGTCCCATAGAACCCTACTCAGAAGCCCATATATTCTCAAATACCAATGTCCAGAGGCATATTTATTTGTACACAACATAATAGTTATAGACCAATAGCATCTTGTGTGGATAGATTGATGCCCCAATCAAGAGTATCAACATCTTCAATCGATGGCTCCACACCATCTCTCCAACATTATATGGTGTGTTCCTCTAATCATACTAGTGATCAACACCAAAATAAGCTACAAATAGGTATGTCATCAATCCAAAATAGTTTTCAACACATCCTCATCTACTAAGTCATATATGTGTGAACATGTCTCCAATGCCCTATCTACCAATCATAGTGAGAGGTAATCCCAAACCACATACCTAAGACACATAAACTAAACACTTAATTCACCTACAACTATGTTACTTATCCTGTAGGTCAACACCATTTAATATCACCCACGAAATGTTCATAACCTGATTACCGTTTCACCTATATTTGATTTCCACGTCAACCCATCTTGGTGGTCAACCCCATCTCAATCATTGGGCCTATCCCGTCATGTTACTATAGAACCATTATATGAAATATAAAATAATTCAGTTTAACTTAATAAATTAAAATAATATTTCATAATATTACCATGTTCCAAAGCCTCTAACTGGGCTCATAACCTTTGTATTCTGGGGTGATCATGTTCAAAGTCATCTTTAATGAGGATATAATTAATTTAAAATCAAGGATATAATTAAATAGGGAATTTATTAATCAACCCACTGTAGTGGTAAAAAATTATCCCCCAAAACATGAGTGAAATTAAAACAAAAACTAGGATCCACCTACCTCATACTAGTAGAACTTTACACGTCTGACTCCAGCCTCTAACTCAATATTGTTTGAATAAATTCATTTTTAAAGAAAAAGTCACTAAAAATATGTTAAACTATCCTACAATGATTTAGTTATCCATATGGTGAGATAATAAAAGAAAATATGATAGTAGATAAAATGAAATTCCAAGAGTAATCGATATCTACTAACATTTCAAATATCATATAACAGATGGTATAGATATTGAGTCCCCTATTAGTGGGATGGAGGGGTGTTCTATTTTATTTCAAAATCACTATTAGAAAGATATATGGAGAGGGAATGTACCATATATAATTTTTAAAAGGGTTAAATATTTATAAAAAATCATAACATATATATATATATATTTTAAATTAATATATGGAAATGTATATGCTCGGAGAAAGAAATTTCATGTATTTTACAAAACAATGAAATAAATAAGGAAAGCATCACATTTATGTACATATATAATAGTATTATTCTGTAAAAAACTATATTTAATCATGAATAATTATTATAACATGTAATATATGTAACATCCTTGAAAAAAATTATTGATAAAAATGAAGAGAAAATTGGATGAGAATTCATAAAAATTGTATCTTGACAATATGAGAACAATTTCATAAAAACAATAACATAAATAATAAGTAAAATAATTTTCAAAATATAAAAGAAATTAAGTTAAATAAATATATACATATATTTTAATAATTTAATGATTAATTAATTTAGCAAACATTTCAGAATAAAATTGTAGAAAAATGGAAATTTTATATAAGTGGAATAGAATTTTATTAACCCATAAAAGGATTAAAAAATCTACATCTTTTACAGGGATATAATATCAAATTTATCTATAAATAATAATTTTAACATTATAAAAGTAAATATATATTCATCATTCAAAAAAATAAAAAAATAAAATTTTCATATGAATGAGTAATGAAAAGGCTGAAAAATACTTTGAATAGAGATAATAAGTTACAAATATCAATGAAATATTATTTATTTTATAATAATCAATAAAAAATATATTTTGAAATTATATAGTTATTTACCAAAAAAAATATGTTTATATAATATATAAGTGAATTAAATGTCAAAACAGAACAAAAAATGAATATAATTAAATAAGATTTAGTAACACTTAATGAATAGAGAGTATGTTAATAAATTCTAGTCAATCGTTATAATATGTAAAATATAAAATTTATGAGAGAAGAATCAATAAATTTCATTTCAAAAAATTAAATTTGTAGAGGAGTAATGGATATGAAAATTTAGATTGAAATTTCATATTAATCATAAAAATAAATATTTAACCTGAAAAATCTAAACTCAGATTAGGAATTAGGAAAACCCATTAGTGAAAAATATATAGAAATTATATTTCCAAAATGTATTCCATATGTTTTGCATTAGATATAGTAATTTATATATATCATTAAATATAATTAAAAGATCATATAATACATCCAAATTGAAGTGTTCAAAATAAATAAAACATGAAATAAAATAATAATAATCTAATTCATCAGAGAATGTATTGATAAATAAAACATGTTACAATGTTGTTAATGTTGGAATTGAAACCCTTTGCAGAATATAATATGAAATAGAAATGAAAATAAAATCAGATAAATGTAAATTATATGAAAATAAAATCATTAGTTCAAACTTGAATAAAATAAAAGAAAATATGTAAAAAAATATAATATTTCTCAAATAAAGAATAGTGAAAGAAAATCCCCTTTACATTGATTATAAATTTTTCGACATTCTATTTCTTCTTGTATATAGAACATATATTTATTGATAAATTACTTAAAAAGTAATGTATATTTATATAATTTTATATAAATATATTATAATCAGTCATTAAATATATTTAAGATTATTATGATTTATTTGGATCCCGTGTTTTTAGTAATTCCAATAATTGAGTGATTGTTTTTATATGAAGATATCATGAATATTTACCTTATTATTAGTTAATAAAGTAACAAATAATCATGGTAATGGATTCAAAATTTCATAAAGAATTTTTTTGTTCCATGTAAATTCCAAATAAGTTACGAGTATGATTGTAAAATATGAAATCAATATCTTTATTACTTCTATAATATTACCAGACAAAAGATGTCATTCTAATAATGAAAAAAATATATATGGCCATTTAAAAATATAAAACATAACATAATCCATCAATTAAAAACATATATTACTGTAATTTATATTTTAATAGTATTTCATAATGAAAATATTATATCCTTATTTATATATTTTGTAAAACTACAATAATCATGAACACAATGTGATTTAATTGATGATTATATTATTTTATACATAATATATTTTTTTAAATTGATTAATATTGATATTACTAATATTGTTAAAAAAATATTAACATATATTTAATATTTTTTGGTTAATATGATAATAAATTAAATAAGTAGATAGAGTCTATAATACCCCAATTATTTTTGGAGCATAACTGTTTAATTACATCATAAAAATATGTATTTAACTTTTTTCTTGATTTTTTGGGGATGGTGTAGATCAAGATCCAAGTCAAGAACAGTAATATAAACCTAGAAATGAGAAATTTCTACCCATGTCCATTCATATAAATTATTCTTACACATGCCCTAAGAATTCATGATCGAACAATAGATTTTTCATCCTTAGGGGGTTCACGGTGTGATCCATATGTTCATGCCATGAATTTGCCTTAGGTTTTTACTTTGGATTAAACCAATATTTAATCTATGGAACCCATCATTAAATATCACATCCCTTCTTCCAATGCATATCTTTCATACAAGGAATATAAGACTTATTCTTAATTTTTTTGTCTCCTCTTTCATCCACACTTCACTGATTTTGAAATTGTTTATATTAGTTGTCTTATTTTGGAATGTATAATGTTATTCTATCCATTAATCCCAATTTTATTTTTATTTTCAATTATTACCCGTCTTATAAACAATGATGTATATTTTTGGGGTACTTTTTATAAATTTATCATTTCTGTCTTATTTGGGGTAGTGATTGAGGGTGATATATATTCATTATTCCAAAGGTAAGAAGTCTTTAACAATCCACATCATTTAAATAAATTGGTATGAATATTTCTTCATATTTTTGTGGGTTTTGTCCTATGAGACTTCTTTGTATAGCATTAAAGGGAAATAGTACCTCTATATTAATGTTGTAGACTCTTTAGATGGGAGTGGTGGACATATAGGTTATTTAATGTGGATTAATTACTTGTTTTGTGGGTTTTATATGAATTATCTTCCTAGAAAATGATACCATGGGTGACATGTTCAAGAATGTATATGGATATTGGGGGTGGTAAAATTATATATGGTTATGGGTGGTGTTTCCCCTTTTTTGAGTTTTATTTTTATGAAACATGTTTTTAATACCTATTTATAGTTATGATCATCTCTAGAATCACTAGTTATGGTTGCATGTGCATGATTTTTACCTCCCTTATGTTCTCTAGGATGGGACATAGTTTTTTGTTCTCCTCCCTAGTATCCATAGGGATGGGTCAATGTGTTTAGGTGACCTCTCTGTGTGAGTAATTGTGGGTTTCTGTTTATGAAGTGTGTGTCCCCTTTGTAATATTATTGGGAAATATATTTTACATTTTTTTCAAAATATCATGAAAATTTCTTTCAAGCATGGGGTTAAAGTAGGTTCATTCAGGGGTCATAGAATCTTGGTTTTCATATAATGAAATGATAGATTTATGGTTTAATAAATTATTTATTTTCTATCACTGATTCAATATTTATACACGTGATAAATTTTTGCAATGGGCCTTTTAGTGGTGTCTAAATGAGTTTATTCTGAAATCATACATAGTCATTTTGATGTACACGCATTCATTATGATAAATGATCTAACTAAGGGGGATGTTCCCAACATTGGGATTGTGAGAAGGTACACCATGACAGATTGCAGTGATACAACGATTGATACATGATATTTTTGAATCATTCCTCTTAAAATTGATTTATTAATATACTTTATTTATATTTAGACACTGCATATATAGATTAATTTATACATCAATGTATCACATGGGATATTGAATAACATTATGTTATAGCAGTTTAAGATGTTTTTATTAACTCATATTTGTTTACAACATTTTTTTTGTGTTAGTTGAATGGAAATATAATAAATATATCATAGACTCCCAACCCTAAATCTTATTACCAAACCTTTAATTTAATATATCATTAATATGGGGAGGCAGACATAATGTTATGTATTTTTCTAGCCTAGATATGGTTGTTTATCTTAGTGGGATACAGACTTTTATATGAACCAATTACCATCTAGAAGTGTTGTGACCCATCCTAGGATTAATGTGTGGGCTCTACGATGGTGTAGTTGTTATTTTAATGGAATATTTTTGTAAGAACCATACAATAATGATAAATAAAAATAAGATATGTTATTATCAATTTCAGTAAGATGCATCATTCTTTTTGGGAGCCAAACTAATTAGAACTCCCTATTTAAGCATTCTTAACATGGATTAGTGTCCGGAAAAGGGATATAGTACCCTATATTTCAGGTATAATCTATATTCTCATATGTTTACCGATGTATTATTATGGTTTGTATATTATTGGAAATTATTTGTGGGATTTTCAAAAAGCTTAGTGGTGTTTGGATGTTATTAGTTACAATATAGGTAGAAGCATGCCTTGGTTGATGTCATTATTAACTAGGAGGGACCCTTTACATAATGGAAAAAAAAGAACCCAGGGAAGACTATTATTAATGGGTCTATTTGCGAATAGTGCACTGGATAAATGGAATTGGAACATGGGAGGAGGGACCACACTATGCAATGATATAGATCATGGTTGGTCTAAAATGGATTGAGATTCTGAAAAGCATCAAAGTGTACTTAGCATGGTGAGATTTTATTTAATATTACCATGGGTGTGGGGTCATTACATAGATAAAAATAATTTTGGAAATATTGTATTTTCAAGACAACAGATAGGGATGTGTCATTACAAGTGGAATCTATTTGTTTAGTCCATATATTGGGATTTTATCCTAATGATAGGACATGAATGAACATGAAATGTATTAAATAAAATAATTTTGTTAACCTATTTATGAATAAAATTAAGTTACATGGTTTTTCTAGGTAAAAAATATTCATTAAAACTCTTATAGATTTTCATTACCTCATCATTATGGGTTAATTTTATTAGAGTTCTGTATCATGTATTAATAAAGAGACAACCCACTATGATGAATTTTTTCATGTGATATTTGATTGATTATGCTTCATAGATTCATGGAATTGTAAACTCATTTAATAAATTCATCATTTATGTTATATGTGTGTTTGTTGTGTTAGGTGTTGGTTCATATGTATGTTGTTTTCTAAAGGGGACTTCACTGTGTTATATTTTTTAAAGGAACATGAAATAAATTTGGAGTTTCAACTTCATAAAGTAATTAATTAATTTATATTTAATTTAATAAATCATAATTGGTTTCCATGATATTTTATAATAAAATAAAAAATTCTATAATGAGTAGAAAATGTATAATGACATGTTTATTGTTTTCTTATTCCTAGTATCTATTACCATACCATAATCATTGATAACATTAAAACATGGTTTATTTCCATCTATTTAGTAATTAATTTAAATCATTTCAAAATATCTCATGTGATAATTTAGTTTTTGTAATATGGTTTGTATTGACTATGATTATAAAAATATTATTCTATAACATTGAGTTATTATTTCTGTGCTTAATTTCAAGATTTTTTATAAATAATAGAAAGTAATTGTTATATATTATTTTATTTTTAATAAGTCAATCATATATAGTATAATGAATATTGTAGGAAGTCTAATATTTTTTATGTCAATTGTAATATCAGGTTGTATGTTTTTTTGTAGATTTTGTGTTTATATAATTACATACCGTGAAACCATTCATGAAATATAACTATATTTTTATTCATATTACTTAAAAAAAATAGAATCTCCTAGTAACTCCTCATATTATAGATAATTAGTGATGGATGTTATTTTGATAAGTAGAATAATAAGTCATGTTTTACTCGGTCAATAATGATTTCCTAATATTTATTATTTTTATTAATTCAGTGTGCTTTCATTTAAAGTGAATGTTTTCAATAATAATCATACCCATGGAAGATATTTCCCTAAATAAAAGTAAAAGTGTAATTATAAAATACTATTTTAATTTCCTATGTGAATGACTTTCAAAAATAATGTAAATTGTATTTACCATAAATTAGTTTATTAATCAATATATAATAAGGAATTTTTTCACCATCATAAGAATATTGGACTATTGGTGAATATTTTATTGGTTCATGCTGGAAAAAAAATAGTTTCATTTATTTATGTGATACGAGTTGATAAGACATTTATTGATTTTGTTGGGGAGTTCAAATTATAATATTAATTTGATATTATTAATTTTAAACTTGTTTTATAAAAAAAATTATTCTTAAAATGATTTTAAGAAATTTATAATTATAATATTCAATTATTAAAGATTCATTAAAAAAATTAATGTTTATTTATTATGTGAACCATCAAAAAATTGTTTTAAAAAAGGAAGTCTTTTTTCTTATTTGTATAATTTTTTTTGTTATTCTAATTTGTTTTATAAAAGTGAATTTATCACAAGTATATTTTTAAATAGATTTAAATAAGAATATTTAAATAATTTTTAATTATTTTAGGAGTTTAGAAAGGATTTAAAGAGTTTATTTAATTTGGGGTTTATAAAATATCAAATTAATCAGAAAAAACATTTCATAACTTTGGAACATCACGTTAATTTTTTATGTGGTTTCAAGGGAAGTTGATATATATTGAACTGGGACTAGAAATATTGATATCGATTTATAATTCGTAATATTGAATTACTAGATTAAGAAAAATATATCTAGATATTCTATTGAATTATATAATAAATTAGTTATGTTTTTTTGTGCAAGTAGAAGTTGTTATGATAATGATGATGGTTGTATTTTTTTCCTTTTATAGTTTTGGTGCTTGTAGTCTTGATCTTTCATGAATGTTCTTTCTCAATTTATTCTTAGTCACCCTAGTTTTGTTGTTTAGTTTTGGATGAAAAATGTTGATGAATAATGGTACTTCAGGGTAAATGATTCCTCAATGGATTAGCATCATGAAATCCTGTGGTATGGGTCATATTTGATGTTTCATATTGGCATCCAAGATCAAATATTATTTTCATTGTCTATATTTGGATAAATTAATTTTTTATAAGTGTAGTTTTTTCATATTTTAAATTTAATAGTCAATATAATTCAATTTTAATTTGTTCTGATCATTACATGGTAAATGTGGTTAGACAATAATAGATTTAGGAAATGCAATCCCCTTGGATCACCTTAGTAGTTTAATGTGGTTAGTCAAGAATAGAAGTAAAAAAATGCAATCCCTTTGATGTATTAATGTGATCTGAACTGTACATGGTTTTCAACAAAAATTATAAACCACTTTGATATAATCCCAAATTCCTCTATGTATCAAAACAATGCCTCTTAGTGGGTTATTTGTAATTCTTTTTTTGTCTTCTCAGGTTTTGAATAAAAAAAGATTGGTCTAACTATTCCTTAGGGTGGATGATTAATTGGATAATGGATGTCTTATCTCAGTAGTATCTTGGTGTTGGTTTTGTAAATATTTGAACCAAATATGATTCAATCATTATATCATTACCATGAAAATGATTTGTGTGGAACACGATGATCTCATAGTTTTTGGTCAGCTATCTCTCATTCCATAATTGGGTGACTAGGTTCTATAATTTTCAGTCATAGAATCCACATAATCATATCATAAGGCTAACCCTCAATGGTATAGTCCCAATATGGGGTGGAACTAATTTGGAAAATACCTTCAGTTTATAAAATAAAATTTAATTTACTCTTTATTTTAGGAAATTCTCAAGTACATTGTCTTTCCAGATATATGGAAGGTACAAAAATAAAGAAAACATGAAATGCATACCACCAGTACATTTACCATGTTTATATAAAACTATAATGTTATCGTACAGAAAAATCATATAACATAGAAACAATTTTCATAAAAAATAATGATATAATTTTTGTGTATATTGATTGAATCATTAATTCAGTTATTTAATTTATCATTTAAGGAATTTTTCATAAGATGATCCTATAATGGGTTATTGTTATTGATGTTTTGATCATGAATCATGTATTGATTACTCTTATAATTAATCTTTACCTAGTTTCCATTTGGGGTTAGTGGTTAATAAATTAATCATTCAATACTAATTTATAAATTTGGATAATATTCTACCTTCAATCAGAGTAAAAATCTAGAAAATATTTTTCCTAGTAGAAAATATATAATAAAATTTTTTAGTTCACTGTAGGGATATTTCTTTCATTGAGAATTTATAGGTTTTTTGTTATTAATAAATTCTATATATATCCCCATTTATATCTTTGTTATTTGGGTTGATTTAGATTATAGTTTAAAAAAAATTGGATCGTTACAACATTTTATATTTAGTGAAGAATCATGAATGTTCTTCTATTCTTAGGATTAATGATTGATCTGTTATGCATGTGATGAATTATAGAACATTAATGGTGGGACCCTTTTATGAGTTTGATTGTATTAGTGGGGTTATTTTTGGTGTAATTATACTCTCAACATTATTTAATGAATTTTATCTTTTTATCTATTTTTTTAAAGTTTGATAAATTTTATTGTTAGTTGTTATAAATACACGTTATTCATTAAGTGGAATAATACTTTAGCTTCTTAGATCCTTTCTTATACTGGGACTATCATAATAGAAACATTACAAGTCTTTGTGTTTATATAATATGTAAGTCGTGTTGTTATAGATGATTCTATATAAAATAGTACGAGAAACAATCCATTTTTTTAGAAGTGTTGATTAAACTTATTTGTCATCCCATGTAGAGTATATCTTATTGAGTTTGGAATGACTTATGAAATGGAGAATGTAACACCGTTTGGTTGAGGTATGTTCTATGTTTATTTGAGTATCATTAAAAATTATTATGTTTTAATTTTGTTATGGATGTTTTTTTGTGTCTCTTGGAGAGTTGGGTGGATTTTGGGTTTGTACGAGTACACCATGAACACAATACACAATGATATATTTATATTTTTATTGTAAGAAACCTATATAAAAAACTCCCACCAATAAATCCATGGGATTTTGTTGTCACATTCTGGATTTGGGCACAAATATCTCGGGGTGTGGATGTTGAACATGGGTAGAGAGATATGACCTTATCCTATTATATGTATCATTGGGGCCAAAATAGATTAGGTTTCTTCAAAACACCAATGTAATTTCACCATGTAATGCTAGGATCGAAGAGAATCAATGTCATGGTGGACACACCATTCCATTGTTCACATAAATAGGTATTTGAGATGGATTTTTAAATTTTATAATAATCATGATTCTATAAAATATATGATTGAGGCCAAATGTGATATTTATTGGAGTATTTTTATATAGACTTTTACTCTATATAACTCTTTAAAACCCTTCATATTTATCTTATGTGTAAGGAATTAGAATCAGTTACATATAGGATACATATATAGTCAATTATTGCCTATTAGATAATGTTCATGACAGGTGTTACATAGTGATGCCTTTACCTCCATTTTTATAGATGTTATACAATGTAGGTGGCTTCCATATCTACCTATATTCAATAGAATATGAATTATTTAGACATTTTTTATAATGGTTCTAGTTTTCAATGAACTATCATTCATAGTATTTATTATAAAATATTTTGGTTATAGTTTTTTTAAAAGATTCATTTTCTATTTTAATCATGGGAAATAATTTCAATATAAAACATTTATGGATATTTTTGAAAACCCATGGATGTTATAGATTTTTTATGGGAATTTTTAATTACATCACATGGTGAAATTTTATATGATTTTATGATAAAAATTTAGGAATTTGAATGGGATCATGGAAGAATCATGGGTGTATCGTCTTCTCATAATTTAATTTAATGGATAATTTATGTTATGGACATAAGGTTTTTTTCCAAAATATTGGAATATGTTGGTATATCATTAAGGAAAATATTATTTATGGACATGTCACTACTCATTAATATTAGGATTTACATTCATCATGCACTTGTGATTGTCTGTGAATATGAACTATAGACACCAAGTAGATTGAGAAGAATTGATTTTATTGATTTTTATAAAATTTTATATTTGGATATTCTTCTTATGAAGTATATTTTTTTTCTATGTTATGTGGGGGAGTATTTTTGGGGTTTTAATAATGGTTATGATTACTCACCCCCTGCACATTCACTTTTTTGCATATTCATTAACCTATTTGAATGTCACATAATTGTGGATTTATTTCTCTAGTAGTGCATCATGTTTTTCATTAAATCATGTGGGATATTGATCATGGTATTTATGAATATTCATGGAATCTATAGTTGTTCCACATTAGTGCATAAGTAATGTTTAATCTTGAATTATTATTTATTATGATTTTTTGTTACTCTAAATTTGTTATGTTATTGTATTTTGAGTGGGGTTGTTTATAATTAACTTATCACATCATATTTTCATTTTTGTTTTTAATTTCATGATAGGATGTGTATATCTAAATCTAAACTCATAAAAAATGATATAGTATTCACTAGGAATTTATTTCCAACCATTATTGTTTGAGGGGTAACAGTTGGGGCTTGTGGAACTTCATCTCTTTACTAGACTATGCTTTTGGTTGTGTTGTTATAGGTGACTTCCTTAGATGATCCCTAGGTTGTGTGTGATTGAGACAGAATAATTCTAAATGAACATGTGATGACCTATGGGGATATAAATTAGATTAAAATGATACGTTGTGGGTAAAAGTCTATGGTGTGTTGAAAAGTAATCTAATTTTCCACAGGAGAACCATTTTGTTAGATTACCATGATAATGGAACAAGGATGATAGGTTGTAAAAAATTGTTTCATGGATCATTTTTAGTGAAAAATATTTTCTCATAAATATAATTTAAATAAAATTTATGAGACTAAGTTAGGGGACTAAGTATTGTTTCCTTCCTGTAATATTTTAGTGAACCTTTGATTCCTTGATGAAGTATGATTGATTTTATTATTTGTGATGTATTTCATTCATGTTGGTAGTTGGTGTTATTGTGAGGAAATAGTTTATGCTATTTTCTCATATTATGATTGGAATGAGAGTGTGAGTTCATGGATTGTGGATGGGTATCTGCATTCATAGTTCATATGCATAATTGCATTTCATTAGTATATGTTCAATAAAATTAAATACTAGTAATTATATTGTTTTGATTCCTAAAATAAAAAATTGGTGAAATTTTAATAATTTTACATAATAATTGCCTGGTTTTTTATGTGTATTTGGTTTTTAGTAGAAAAAATGAACTGTGAAGTGGCCTCCATAATTATATAGGGTCAACATGAATTTTCCTATAAAATTTTGGTAACTCTATGGTGTGTTTAATAAGGTTGTTTCAAGTGTCCATGTACCTACAGATAACTAAAATATTTGGAAAATTTCATATGTTAGGGGAAATTATGTTTATATATTTGGAATTTCGAATAATCCCACTTTATTAAATAACAATTCTTCCCCCAATGGATTATAGTGAGAACATTTCTAAGAGATGGAAATATAAAATAATACTTATTTTTATATTGGAGGTAGTAATTGATCATGATTTATTGTCAAAATGATTAGTTTTTTTGATATATCATTTTCAAATGGGTGTTTTTCATATAGTGTCAGTAGGAGGTAAATGTTACCATCTGGGATGATAGATGATTGTCGATTATGATCAATTATTTTAGATTCATCAACCTATTGTATTTCTAGACATGGTTTATCCTCATGATATTATACACTAGATACATGTCATGAAAGGGATATTTGACCTTATATTGATTACCACATATCAAATATTGAAGATAGAGACATTTATGCTATATAAAACTCCCTATTGGCGGTGGGTCGTGATGGTCCATTTTCCAGCGTATGATGTAATTGAATGGGAAACATTAAAGGAAATATTTTGTTAGAATTTATTTCTAGAATCACTATGTCTAGATCGAAGTAATTTGTTTCTAGAACATCCATAAGAGATACACCTATGGCTAGATATATGACATGTTTTAGGGAGTTGATTAATTTCCATTTTCTATTTTCCAGGTTAAAGGAACTTCTGTATAGGAAATTTGAGTTTTAACATAATCATGTGTTGAGGAATTAGGTACTATCATTTTAGATAAACTCACATATATATATGTGGTATAAAATGATATCACTATTGAGAAGATATTATCATATATTGTACATGTGAATTTCCATCGAAATTCAGTAAAGGGCTTCTAAATGAAGTTAGGATAGCTTTATCTAGAGGTATAAAGTGAATATTCGAATAGACATACCAGTTAGGAATAAATATTTCATGATATGGTAGGAGTTTTAATATTTCTACATTTGGAAGGACTACTCCCTTTCACATGTTTTGTAGAAAACCTTTTCATTTCCATAGTGTATATACTATTCTTCCAAGATAGTACCATTATTATAGAAGGATAGGGACCCTCAAATTTTTTTTTGACATTATACATCCCAAATGAAGGAAGATATTTACTGTACACACATGACTTGAGTGAATTGTTAGTGAGACCATGTAATGGTGGTCAAGATTCTTTTTGGGGGTATAACTATAGCTAAAGTTAGGTATATTATGATTAGTGGTTATACGATCAACATTGATCAATTAATTTTTTTTAATTAAGGGATCAAGGAGGTTGGGTATTGGATTTGAGGATAAAATGGTTTATGTATTTTATTAGGTTCTAGCTAAAATTAGAGATGGATCTCCAATAAATAGTTGTACTATTTTGATTATGGTGATTTTATCTATGACATTTATTGATACATTAATGTCTGATTAATTTATAATTTTCTTATGTTTTCAATAGATTAATGTTTTTGTTGATGTTTTCCATCAATTTATCTCAGTTAATACACCTATGAGGTAGAATGTATATTATATTTAGTGACGACCAAAAATCCCCATAGTGGTTTCATGTTACATAAATCAATGATATTTTGTTATTTTAGAGATAATCTATATTTATGTCATTTATACATAGATTAGTGGATTATTTCCACAATCCCGTTGAATTCAATCAAAGGGAGGTGACATTTACCTCCACTAGTAGCGAGGTTATTTTTCATCCTGAAGAGTTTGTTATGCGTCGAGGTAGAGTAAGATGCAATCTTATAGAGTATTTCTCTATAATAAAATATGTGGAGGGTTTCGTGATTATAGATAAACATATTGCAATTGTTGATATTTTCCACATATGGTGAACCGTATTCTGTATTTCATTTTATGATATTTCATAGTAATCAACATTGATAATGGAATTATGTTCAAAATTGAAATCATTACAGGTTCACAACATATATTGATTCCAAAATATTGTATAATGCCATTCTATTTGATATAGATTATTGTTAATCTTTATGTGTGTGAGGAAAGGGATTTCATATCCTATAAACCTATATTAAGGGTTATCCCATATTATTCACTTTGATGGAATACAAAAGTCCTTGACTATGCATGGGATAACAGAAGTTGAATCAAGTGACGATGAATATGCTTTTTCATTTATGAGGATTAATTATTATTTTTGAACATTTGAGGGGATATCGATGGATATCAATGATTTATGTTTGATAAGTCTATAATTATCTATGGTCCAGGGAAAATGACATACCCAAGACAAAATCTATGGTAGAATATGGGTTTTATGAGTCCCTCTTGATTTAATGGTTTAGGAAAAATTCATCATCTCTTTTCATTGATCTAATGAAACATATATTTTACATATATTTTTCCTCTATTTTACTAGTATTTCTTGTTGATGTTTTGTTATAATCCAGGACTAAAATGTTAAATACTATAAATATTGTATCATTTTGAGTGATCATTGAGTGTTTATTGGCCTATGTATTTCTAGGCTATTCCATTTCATGTTTATAATGTTTGAGGTGCTCGGGGGATCTTGGATTAAATTTGATATTGTTTTGGGGGTATAATATTTATTTATGAGATATTCATGGTATTTATTTTAGCTGATGTAGTGAGAAAGAAGTATATGGGATATATAGGATCTTCACAGTGTGAGTAGAAGACAACGACAAGGTGTGATTTAGGACAATAAACATGTGTTCATAAAATGAATGTATAATTATTGGATTGCTTGAATTTTTCCTAAAAATCTCATGAGTTCACAAACTTGATCACTAGTTATTGGATTGAGGAGGCAATATTTTAATTGAGTCTTCAAACATGATCCTTTTAGGATATGAGTGACCAATTGATATAATTAATGAGTATTTAGTGGTGTGATTATTAAATCAATTGCATGAATATATTATTCACCAAAACCTGTAATTATATAAAAACTCTATGTATTTATTAGTTTTTTATCAGAGTATTTTGAATCCCTTTCATAAAGATTGATCCATTTCTCTGTTAGTTTTATCTGTGGTGGACCGAGATTATTTTTCCCTCTTCCTCTTCTAGTTCAGCATCATTTGGATTTGTTTCATACCATGTTTTCATTTATTGATATAATTGATTTCCTCCTTCATTATTACGGAATTATTTTTATGTTTTCTAAAGTGGTTATGGAATGGATTTCCTAGAGGGATGTAGATTCCTTATGGGTTATTTGATCATATATAAGAGTAGTTTTGATTTATTTTTTATGAATGTTAGAATCTTTCAGGTCATGGATTCAATTCATATCCTATTTTATGTAAAATCATATGTTTAACATGATTTATCCCATTCAATGATGGTATAATTGACCTAAATAAAAATTATACATGATCAATGAATGCTTTGGATTTTGTTGCAGTGAAAACATGTATTTTCCTACAATGATAATTTTATTCTAAATATTTTACTATGATGGGTTATTACTATGATTTTTATTTGGATTCACATGTTTGTTATCTTATGGTAAATAATTATTCTTATGATGGAAATTTTTAATGAATGTAAAGCTATCATTTATTATTTTATAATATTCAATGAAGCTAGAGATGCGTGAGGAAATTTACATATGAAATAATGGATTACATGGTTTTATGGCCAATACTGTTTTCTGAATATTAGTTTTTTCATTCTACCTTGTTTGATTTCTCTGAATGTTAGAATTGTGAAATGATCTGATGTCTTCCTCGGCTGGCTAATGTGTTCGAGATATATTAGTGGGGATTTTTGGGTATATGAATGATTTTTTAACATGATATGGGAGATTCATGGTGATATTAACGGTGGTGTTTGGTATGGAACTATGAATGATGGAATGGGTTGAGGTTTGTATTTTCTATTGTTTTCCTAAAAGTTGGAAATATTTTTTAATAATGAATATTCATTAAGAGGCACATGCCTGGGGTTTTTTAATGTTTTATCTCCACAATGACTGATGAAATTGGAATGTTATGGTTGATATATGTTTAAATGGTATATTATTAAAAACCCTAGACTACGTAAATTTATTTCAATATAGTGAATAATAATCATTTCACATTTCAGGTTGGTTGTGGAATGGAAGTCTAAAAGATGACAACTCTTGAGGAATGTGGGATAAGATGGATTATACCTATAGGGAATGAGAATTTTATTATAAATAATGAGAATTGGAATGTTTAGAGATTAATTAATGGTTATTGAATTAATTATTGATTTTTGAGAAGTTAAAAATAATGAATTAACTTAAATAAATATTGTAACACCTATATGCTATTTGGATATCAAGTTAAATGTAGTGGGTGTTGGGTGTTTGTGATATACTAGTTGTATCTTTGATTAAGGATAATTACTTTACTATAGTATGTATATGATATATATATATATATATATATAATGTTATGTGATTTAAAATCCTACCCCACCCTGGTCTGTATAGTAATAATCACTATGTGGATTCTAGGGGTTTTTCCCTAATATCCAAGTTGCTGATAATTGTATGGTTTGATTACAATATTTCGTAAAACTCTAATCTAAGAAGTATTATGTTATAGTGTACACAAAGGATACATTTACCCATATATTGGTATATAAGGATATAATAAAATTTGGTTCTTTCCTGCACAAGTATCCCTATTTGTGTTATCATAAAAATTATTATTAGTCAACCGAGTGTTGGTTATAATGAAATGAGGTATAATAAATAATACACATGATTAGGTGGATTCAAAAACATTCTCAATTAATCTATGTAATTATGGAATGGTATGACTATATTAATTGAATCCTACGAGACGTGATATGATACAGTTTCCCCTGAGTCTCTTAGAAGGATTTCTTTTTAGAGAGAGATGGATCATGACGTGTGATGTTGTGGAAGAGTAGAAAACTGGTGAGGATGTGGTTTCTATGTAAATTCATTTGATAATATATTATATAATTAATCTATGTGATACATAATGATATATCCATGATTAGGATTTAATATTAGTATACCTATTTAGGTGGCTAGTTATCATCACTATTTATTAATGGGTATTTAGTTTTTTTCCTTTTTCATTAGAGGCTCCATGGAGGAACCAACTTACTATACCTATTCTAATAACCCGACTCACACACACCCACAAAGATATATATATATATATATATCATGAATAATGGTTCTGGTTAGAGATATGGCAACATATTATAAGAAAATAATGTTTTTAGGAGCAATTTGTGATTTTATGTTACTATCAAGGTATTCATTTTTGTACTTCTAGATTATATTTTTTTACATAGTATTATATTAAATTTATGAATCAGATTTATTTTCTTATTTTCATAAGAAGGATTTATAACGTAGTTTTATCTTATCTATCTTTAATCATGTTCTCTATAATGGTTATTACCTCCCATTTTTGTGTATAGTACACCATAAGTGAATACCTCCATCCTATTTCTTATTGGAGGTCTAATTTATGATTCATTATTTCCATTATCTCATAGATGGGTTAAGAGGGGTGAATATGATGGGAGTGGTATGTGAAATAATATTTTTTAGTGGTTCAAATCTATAGATATGTTAGATTTTGGAGGTAGAATTTTTGGAGTATTTCATGGGTTGGTATAGAAATGGTGTCAGCGGAGCTTAGAAAGAAATATTGGCATGGGAGACTGGCTGTGACATGGGTATTTATTGAAGTTAGTGATCCAATGCATGGAATATTATGCTTAATAAGCCTACAATGTGACGTAATTCGGGTTTTGGGGTAGTGTCTTAAGAAGTATTCATACATCATTCATCCTTTCACCTTTTCTTTAAATTTATTGGCAGTGGTCTTATATTGAATATTAAAATAAATAACTAATAATTATAAATTTATATAATGAGTTTAATATTCCCTAAACATTTGTTTTTTATAGGTATGGATTATTGAGGATGTACTAATTACGTTTCTCTGAATGATTTTTATCAGGATATACTAATATATCACAATATAGTTGAGGTTGATGATATTTAAATATAGAAGAGAATACATTGAAAGAAATAGTGTCATGGCCTTCAAAAGTATGAGGGACCTATTTCAAACTCACTGATAGAGGATTTTTTAGAAGAGGTAGAGATATAATTTTTTTATTTAGTATAGTCTATAACTGATTTATTTACCAGTTATTTTGTGTTCATTTATTCCCACAGATATTCTACCATGTTTTTTGGAAAGAGATCCACATGGAATGTTTGGAATTGTCTTTTGTACTTATCTTCATTGATGTTACAGTTAATGTTGAATTCCAAATTGGCTTAACTAATATTAATTACTCGATTTTTTCAAGAGTACCCAAATGTCTTTCATGGGGTGTTTGTGGAATTATCCCCTCGATGGGAGATTGATTTTTGGATAGACTCATAACCATGCACTTCTTCGATCATGATATTTCAGTATAGGTAGAATCATTTTAAGTTGTGGGAGTTGCGGATTGGGATCGATGATATTTTTTGTTAGTTACTATTCCATTATGTGGGTATTTATAGGTTTCTATATGATCTATTAATAAAAATATTTATGGTAGATTTCAACAATTAATTGATTGTCCTCAGAATAATTAGGTGACACTGAAGAACCACTATCATATTTAGTGTATTAATGATTTATTATATTATCTGAAGGGTGATAGTTGGTTCTTTAGAGTTATATATTATCATGATATCATCATATGTTACTAATGGATGAAGATATATAGAATACCCCTTATATTATCACTTTCTAGGAATTGAAAATTCATTTGGTTATTTTTGGTTGTAATAAACATACTAGAAGTGTTAATTTTCATGATGAATTAATTATTATCACTATTCCATGATTGGTTTTTGTTTTTTTCATAAAAACAATCCTTCTGTGATCTACAATGGATGAAGAGAATATAGAGTATCGACATGTTTTTTTGGAGTTCTTCATCATCAGTAGCTACTCAAAAAGTTATCAAGGTGTTAGATTTGGGATTGTGATGTTTTTTCATGGGATATTCCATGCCCCGTCATAGAGTATTTATTGATCATTTGAAGAATATTTTTTTTCTTTAGTGGAACCCATTATTATAGTGTATGTGAATAGTTTCTTAAGTCATACATGTTATTATAAGAAAATTTTTAAAGTTTTCACTTCGGTTATGACTGCTCTAACTACCTTGATATGAAAGGATCATGAATTATTATGGATTGACCATTTTTAGGATGGGTTTGAGTACGTTATTTAGATTTTTTTAGTGTTATAGTACCCCATATCCAAATGAAAAGAGTTAAGATTGATGTTATCTATGATTCTTCATTTCATGTCTTGGACTGTATCCAAACTAATCATAGGGATGTTGTTTGTTATGGGTTTAGAAAATTCAATATCCAATATAATAAATGTTACATGAATAGTTTATATATAGTGGCATTTTTTTGAGTTGCCTTTGTAGTGTAAGAACTCGGATCTTCTTTTTTAGGTATGCTTTTCCTTTTTCTGGTGTTTTTGAGAAAAATGAACTTTCTGTAAATTTTTGAAGTACACGTCGTGTACTTTCTGAGTACACGCCGTGTACTCTTTTCCCACCAAATCCGTGTACTGGCAGTGTTCGGGCCACACACACGGTGTGTAAGGGTGACGTGGATGCCAATTTTGGCAGAGTACAAAAAAGACATAGTACACACTGTGTACTCTAAAAGTACACGCCACATACTTTCTTTTTTTCATTAAACGGAATGGGGTCGTGCCTGATGCACATAAGTGTCTTCTTCTCCAGGTTTCGTTCGTCCGAGAGAGACCGTACGACCGAATCTTCTCCGAGCCACCGTGCCTTCGTCCGACCTCTATTCCAACCACCGTCGATTGTGTTGGAAGTGAAACAGTGAGTTCCCCGTTCCTCTTTAGACTTGTTTTCTAATTCCTCCTCTTGTGAGAGTTATCTGAGGTCGAACGTTTTAGACGTTTTTGCAGATTTACTCCGTTCTAGCCCGATTCATAGGCTGAGGTTCAAGAATATCAATATCCTAGGATTAAGGTCAGTGGTTTGTTTCCCTACATTGAATGTCCTTGAGTTTTTGGTGCAAAAGTGCCGGATACCCATGTATGGAGTATCTCGGGTTTGGGTTTTGATCTTGTTTTGTTATCTGTCCTATATTTCTTGTATGCTTGAAGTGCAATTAGTTTTATGTGACATTGAAAAATTAATTATGATCCCATTATCAAATTTCCTTAAGAAAATAAAATAATAATAATATTTACTAATTAAGGGGCATATTACTATTCATATTACTATTCATAACGGTATGTTACTATTCACCAAAATCAAGTTTGTTCTATCAGACTCCAAATGACATACTGAACACAACTCTCGATGGACATTTCTTGAAATTCAAAACATAGAAGAGGGAAAATTTCATTCTATATTTATTTTCAAAACCTTGGGGTGTAACAATTATCCTATTTAACAACAAATTTTATATTTATTACATCCATGTAAGTTTGTTTTTTGAATTTTTATTTACAGAAGAGGAAAAATAACGTTCAATACTAATCGGTAAATGTGGCTCGAAGGCAGGTAAAAAGACATTAAAAAAGTTCAATAAATTTCTATATCTATTTCTATTAAAATATTATTATAGTGACCCAAATTGGATTAATATGTTAATTATTTTTATATTTTTAAATTAAAATAAATTGAACGTAAATGAACAATATAAATTGTAAAATCAGTTTTTAAACAGTATTGTAGTGTTTTCAATATTCATCAAAAAATGAATGTTTTTAAAAAAAACCAAAAATTCACCCTATGTTAATTTTGATATTACAATTTCCAAAGTGAATTATATCATAACAAATTAAATTTCATTGAATTTATAAAATTAAATTTCTTATTGTTCATAGAATAAACATAAAAAGTAGTTCGTTTAAAAAATAGTATTTCTAAATATATTACTATTTTAGTAAAACTTATACATTTAATTATAAATATTTATTATTTATGTGAAAAAATTATAAATAATTTTGAATAATTATTATTTAATATTTATGTAATTATATTTAATGTATAATTTATAAATATATTATTTTTACAATTACAAAACTAATATTTTATTTAACAAAATCTCAATATTACATGTTACAGATGCCAAGTTGGTGTTGCATGAAACACAAGCTATTAAAGATAACATACCATGAAATATTGGGGTGTTACTTTATCCAATCCTATAATTAATTTTTTCCTCACAATTTAAAATCGAAAACAAAATATATGGGATGACCTTTTCAAAATATATTTATTGAAATCTCACATAAGAAATAGGATTAATGAGACCAGAATATAAAAATAATGAAATGGTCATAAGTAGGTCACCATAGATAACAAATACTAGGGCTCCATTTAGGAAAATATGGGCATGAAAGAAACTTTTTACTATCATGTTCTCATTTGGATTGATAGAGAAAATTATTAGTATAATGTTAATACCAAGAATGCTATAAAGTTACAACGATTCAATGGTCCATTTGATAAATCAAAAAATAATGTACTAGATTTTTTTTTTGTTTTAATATCATTTAACTACGAATAACGAATAAATTTAATACATTCAAGTATAACATAATGATAATTAGATACGTGAGAAGCAGTGTTTCATCCTTTAACTATATTCTACCAAAAACTCATCTTTTTCTCAAAAATAAAATAAAATTTAAAATAAACATAATCATATAGGCTTGTAAAATTGAATTTATACATCATATTTAATAACATTTAAATAAAAAAATAACTCCAAATAAACCAGGAACATTGATTCACATAGTGCCTGATCTCCATACGGATAAAATTTTTCCACTGGAATCCATTTTCGTACCCTATAAATGAATAAATTTGTTTCCTTTTTCTCCATAAATATAAAAAAATACCATTCTATTTAATAATTTTCTATGGTGATTAATTACACAATTATCACATGTTGAAAAATCCTTTTGTACCATCTTATATTAATACAATTTTCACTCTTCCATCCTATTCTTGTCTTGCTTCCATTGAAAGACACAAGACCTGTAGATTTATTTACAAAAATTATTAACACATGATACCATTTCATCATATGATGGGAATACATGGGAGACTATTTCTTGTTGAAATGTTAGAAAAATACAATGAACTATATGATTCTTCTTACACATTGGATCATGTTTATTAGTGGAGTTCTCATTCATTATACTAGTAACCCTCTCTAAACGAATACATACACTAGGATAAATCATATCATAATGTATATTATAAAAAAATAGAAAAATGAAAAGCATTAATTGAGTATTTACACATATCTTTTCTCATACTCATTAAAATGTTTTCTTTGGGGAAATAACTACTCTTAAATCCTTCATAATGGTTTATATTTAAAATTTTTGTTATCTTAAGCATATTTTCTGGGATTGTCAAACTAGGTGCACTATATTGAATGTTTTCATGTACTAGGTTACCCTCAGTCATGCCCAAAACAACTTTTCAGAGTTATTTCTCCAAGGTACAAATGTTCCAGAACCTTGTCTACATGTAGTATCCAGACTAAGATTTATTCTTTACAAATACCCACCTAATATATATATTACCAAAATTCTAGGATGTTCTTCTATAATTATCCTAAATTTCTATCTTAGGTTAATGTTTCCTAATCAATGTTTTTATAAATTTAGATTCAATGGATTTTACTAAACATCCTTTGATACCAACAGTAATTCCCCAAACCTAGATGCCTAGAAAGGGTGCCTCATTTTAACATATTGTAATGATTATAAGGAATAAAATACAAAAGGAATGATTAGATTATTAGTAATGGAAAACATATTACAAACATGAACATTACAATATAATTCGGATATATAATACAATATAGATAATCCATTTGGAACTCCATTATTATTCATATTTTAACCATGCGTTTCAATCGTAAAACTCATTTTGGGATCCAAAGAAAAATAAAACATAAGGGGTGGTCTCAAATGCCCAGTAATGTTATAGAATACATAAAACTCTTTCATAAATAATTATAAACAATTAATGAATGTATAAAACTAAAACACAAGACTTTTAAACAAAATCAAAAGTATAATATGGAATTAATAAATCAAATATTTACATTTAAACATTAACAATGTTATACTAATACTTTAATAAACAAATGCAATATCTGTTACTAATCCCATAATGTGGTAATACATAATTTCTAACATCATAACCATACCATCAAGGCCTCATCCTTAGACCTTTACCATATTGTTAAGGCCTTGTTTCAAGATACTAGTCTATATAATTTGACTAATCGATGCATCTAGGTGTTGTAGTGGACCTCATCCATATCTAACTATCTATAATGCCTTCCTTTTATGAAAAGGGTTAAACAAAACATTAATTTTTTTATTAAAACTGGAATATTAAATGTCAATAATTTTTCCATAATCCATGAATGGTATAATCATAGCACATCCATAGTCAGAAATATAATAAACCATTCAATACTATATGCAATATTGTATAAAAATAACTCAACATCAAAATAATCATAAAATCTAACAAAGGATGGTGACATCGATGAAAATAATTTTATAATTTCATTAAAGAACAATAAGGGAAATGTCCATTCATTACATTGATATCATTTTGAATCCACAAAATTATAAAAGAAAACATTTCCTTTGAAAATAACATTATATTATTGTATGGAAGTCATTAAAATATTAAGGATCCATGCTAACAAAAAATAGTCTCTTGTTTCGTATATGTTAAAAAAAATCCCTTCCTTAATTTTTCAAAAATGTTTACAAGTACCTCATTTGTTAAAATGATAAAAATATTCCTTTCAAAAAAAAATAATAAAACGTCAAAAATGTGTAAAAATTACTATATAAAATATTCAATAATATTTTGAATTACATTTTATGAAACAATGTAATGGGTAATAATGATGTCATTTTAGATACATACATATAAACAATCTAGGACAATTAATAGATTGTGACATTAACCATTACATTAATCTTTTAAATGATTCCTTTTTGATAAAATTTTAATGAACATAAAAATAGACATAATATTTCTTTTATAATATTTTTATGTCTATATAAATATTTATGTTAAATAATATCAAGATTAATAAATTGAAGAAAGGATTAATTATTAAAACATTCAAAGCTTCCCATACCACATTAATCATATAAATAACAATACTGATATATTCAAATGAAAATTTTAATACCATGATGAAAATGTATTCATGATATGAAATATAATAGGGGCTGTACATGCACCACACACAAGAAATATGTGGTGAACAAGGCCTATAATTCATGAAAATTAAAACTGTGACCTGATTACCTTACCTTAGGTCTGATACTATCCATACATGTCAAAAACTACAATGTAATTGTTTTAAACATATTATTAACATCTACAAAAATCATAATAATATTTATGATATATTATATGATTCATTAATTCAATTATATTTCCTATTTATTAATAATTTCCATGTTAATGAAATAGTTTTGGTAATAATGCATTTCTTTATTGTAGGTGTTTCGAATATTTATTCTTGATCCCATAACGTAGATCATGATTTACATACATATATAATGTATAACATGATTTATATAACATAAATATTCAGAATATAAATCATTATAATATATAGTTATATGAAATGGAATAAACTTTTAATGGAGACGGTAGGCTGTACGTACGAATGAACGCGGTTTCTGTATTCTTATCATATTGAATGGCTGTATGTGAATGAAATATATGTACTATATATATATATATACTATTCTAGTAAAATTATTTTGTCTTATATTTCAAAAATATTTATAATATATATTTATTTTATCATTTTGGGCAGTGACCATGGAAGATGAATCTCATCGCTTTGTGGAGAAGATAAGTCGTACATACACATGAGCAACAATATCAATTACTTAATGTCTAAATGGTATTTAATTGGATGGAAAATTAATTTTAATGAAATAATATCATTTTATATTTATCATTTACATCCCATGTATTCATCTTTATACCGATAAAAATAATTTTTTTTACGAAAAAATGTTTACAACATGGCGTGGATATAGTAAGCCATACGTACACAAAAATAGTGATATTATTTTTTGTAGTATTGGTAAAAGGTGGAATATGGTTACCTTGTAATTATAAAAAAATCATAATATATTAGATTCCATAGTTATGATTTTTTTTGGAAACTATATATGATGTGGAAGTATAAGAATAATATAACTTTTATTGATTTATATAATACAATTACCACATTTTTAGGTATCTTTTTTTTTTGCTGAAAAAGAGTCATTAGGTTGGCATTTGGACAAAAGTAATGGCTATATGATCATGTGAGAGATTTTTTATAGGAAATGGGTAGGTTTTGGACAAGCCAATTGTTTTGGAGTTGATAATTAAGGATAAAGAGAAGTTCCCTTTTATAAAGGGGTGATGGACTCTTTAAAAAAATCGATAAATACTAATTTATTATAAGATGATTTTAAATTTATAATAGATAAAATGTGATTTATTTGAAGTAAAAGATGAGTTTGGGTCTATATGCTATACATTTTTTTTACTATAGATATTTTTAGGTCATAAAAATAACCTCATCTGTCAGAATCAAGTCATTGTTAAACTATTTTACTCTTACCATGTCTTCATGTATTTTTATACTACATAGTTAATATTGTTGATATGAAATGAAAAAAAACCTAAATTGGTTAATTTTTGAAATTTTAATCACTTTAATAGTTACATGGATGAACCTTATATTTTTACGACTTTTATATGATTTAATAACATATTATTTATTTTAAAATAATATTTCTGCCAATTTTTAATTATTCAATACTTTCATTTGACAAAATATGAATACAATATGATAACATGGATAAAATACTTACAAAATTTCAGTGGCATTTATAAGGTATCTAAAAATGTGTTTATTTCATAAATAAGTTATATTTTATTTATTTTAATATTATTAATATCATTTATTTGAATATATTTTAATTAAATCAATTACTGAATCATCATTGTTTAAAAATTAAAATCAAATATTTAATATATAAAAATTTTATATAAATTATATATATGTAGATAAATTTATTGTATTTCTAATTAATATTTATAGTTTCATTTAACAAATTTATAACCTTATATTAAAAATGATATAATTTTTCAAATTTAATAATGAATCATTTATCTATTTATTAAATAAAATATAATAAATGTATTAATTTAATACATGAGGCTTAAAAAGGATCATATTTTGACCCAAGCATGATTTTGGTAAATCATAATTATCCAATGAAATTGTAACATCCCAAGTAAGTAATGAATAATAGATATTTTTATCTATGTCTATTAATGATTAAGATAGTGTTTTAGAGGCTTAAAATGAAAATAAATCCAATCTTAAGCATGGAATACACTAATATTCTTAAAAGATTGTTTTACTGCCTTATGATGGAAAACCCTTTTTAAATCTATCTTTTGAAAATTTTATAAACTATGTTTGTAAGAATAAACTTTTTCTTTATGATTGGGACATCAAAATTTACTTTGTGTGAATTTTTGGTATTTTTCTGACAATGTTCATTTTTTAATGAATAGTGAAAAATACTGCATTTTACATCAAAACTGCTTTTTAATCTAATTTATTTATATGATTAGATTATATTTTGAATTGGTCTTAATGTGTAATATGAATATATTTTTACCATTTAATCCAATGGTGGTCATTGGAATCAATTTCACTTTGAAATTGGACTTAAACTAGTGTCAATCTTTTGATACTTATTATTTCATAAAAACACGCTATTTGCTCTGACAGCGGGAATTAATCATTAAATTAATTAATGTGACCTATATGTTTTTAATTTTGTAAAATAGAATTCATTTTTGAATTCGGAATATCAAATGTTGCTTAGGGTGAATTTTTGGTAATTTTCTAAAAAACTTCAATTTTTGATGAATAGTGAAACCACTACGTGGTACTTATAAAGACTGATTTTCTGTTTAAATGAAATTTTGACATAATTGTGTTTTGAATTTCAAAAATCCGACATACATGGTTGTAATTAAGAAGTAAAATGTGCTTCAATGAGATTAAAATAATTTTTTGGTGAATAGTAACTTATTAAGTTTTTAATCGCGATTAGTGGTAATTAGGGTAGTTTAAGGTATAAATAATGCTTTAATAATATGAAATGACCTATAAACATGTCCCAACCTTATTGGCTGTGTCATGGCCGACCAAGACAAGCCATGGGTCAACTTGGGGACCCCATGGATCCACTTTGGTTGGGAAATGACATAAACAACCTTTTATTTAATGTAAAAGTAAAAATGACACAAACATAATATGTTTTACGAAATTTTTTTTTACATGTTGTTATAAAGATCATATTTTTGATTATAAATAGTCATTGAAAAGATAAAAATATTTCCTACATCATAGTATTTTTTTTTATAATTTTTAGACATTAAATAAATTAAATTATTTATGACATAATAATGATGCAGCGATGACATCATTATTTGACGATTTAAATAAAATGGAAAGATAATGTAAAGTCTATAAACTACACATGTCCAAAACCAATTGGATGAGTGGATTTCAAACCCTTATCACCTTATCCACGAATTATATCAATGTGGGACCTTTTAAAACCGAAACACATTTTCAAATAAAGTAATTTATCTTTACTTTCCAAAAGTGCCCCTCCTCTCCTCTTATAAAAGGCCCCCACCTATACCGCATTCCACACACTCCTAAAGCCTTTGGCTCGGCCAACCCATGCCCATTTACTCTCTCAACATCCCTCTCCTCATCCTAGAGGATTCGCTTTGGGCATAATACTTTCAAAGGAATCCTTTAGGCTCAAATCAAAAGGAGTTACACTTTTAAAGGTAATTCATTCTCTCATGTTCATTTGTTTTAATTTGTTTCTCCAACCCCCTAAACTCTTTTTATTTACTTTTTTTGTAACAACACCAGTATCTTAAATATACTAGGATGTTGTTATAAGATTTATTTGAGATACACTCTCACACAACTACATCAAATGGTTAAAGAACATACAGTTTCCGTGGATGGCGAGATTCTGCCTCCCGAAACGATGATTGTTCAATACTCATTTAACACCTTAAAAAGTGGCCATTATGATGTCACTGTTTTTATATATGATATATAATATGTTTATGTTTTCCTTAAGCTTCTGTTTTTTTTTCATTTTGGGCATACCTTTATGGTTTCCATTATGGGTAAACACGATATCTTCATTTTAGGAAGTACGGACTACCGCCCCCTGAAAGTGATTTGATTCGTTAATACCATATGTGGGATGCGTAAAGGATAAAGTTAATGATATTATATAAGTTATTATACTGGAATAATAATATACTCTTATATCATTATGATTACATTCCAGAAAATATGAAATAGAAATGGAAGTAGCGTTCATGCGTACGTACGGCTTACCGTCTCCATGAACGGTGCATTTCATTTCTTACCTCTAAATGTGATGTAATTTTATAAATACATGTATATGATGAATATATATGATATATATGTTATCCAAATCATTAATATCATTCTGTATATAATGAACCTTTGACCAAATTAACAACATGTAAGTGTAAGAAGTCTATTTTTGACTTAAGAACCAAATACCGACAAAATGAACATTATTAACTTAAATGATTACATGATGTTCAGAACATGGTATAAAAGGAATAATGAACTTGAAAAAGGTTCATAATGAAGTATAGATTAACTCAAGTTTATTATTCATGAGATTAAAGAACGGTCGGGTCAAGTTGGATACGAGGTATGGGACTTCGTCTCAGTCTCCTTTCATTGAGGCATATTTTATTTTATACACAACTTTCATTCATACGGTGTATAAACCCCTTTGACTTTTACATTTATTCAAAAGGAATCTTTTTTATACGAAGCGTTTACTAAACAACAAAAGGGAATGTTTTTTTCGTACGTATGCGGCGACAATGACTTCTCCGCCGTCGTGACCGTTATTTGAGTTTCGACTTCATCTACAAGCCATATCTTCTTTTTAAAAGAAAAATAAATACCATGTTTTACTTTTATTTTATTTTGGTATTTAAAATGGTTTTCACAATGTTTTTGTGTTGTATTGATATCTTGTGATTAAAATGTGGAAATTTTATGTTTCCTTTATGCATGTTTTATGTGATACGATTATGTTATGGTTCTTGGGCATTATTACGAAGACGGGTGGTTCTGTGATAAACTAAGGGCGGGTGAGCCCGATATAGCTCTCCAATGCATTGGGTAACGAAAAGGAGTGAAACGTTAAGGTTTCTCCCAAGATATTTTAGGGAATATACTGTGATGGGTATTCCAAACGTAACCAAGAGGGTTACTCCCTACGTAAGAATGTTATGAATGCCTCAAGTTACCTTTATGTCTTATGATTTCTATGATTTATTCATGATTTTGTGAGGTATGTTAAAGTGCCTATGTTTTATGGGTAAAGTATGATTTCATTCTTATGTATATATGAACTCATGTTTCCTTTCCATGTTTTTATAACCCATAATGAGCTTTTTATGCTCATCCCAAGTTTTTTTGAAATGTTTTTCACAAGTCAAGGGAAAGGTACATGATATGATGATAGTGTCAAGGAAGTGTCAAGAAATAATCCATGTTTTATTTTAAATGTGATTCCATTGATGGGAATGAAGAATACTATCTTTATGTAACCAATTTGTTTATATGTGGAATGTAAAGTAGGTTTTATGATCTAATTCTATAAAACTCTAAACCCGAAAAGATCCTCAATGTGTAATCTTGTAATAACTCATGATTAAGTAAGGTTTAAGGTTGGGGCCTTATAGTTGGTATCAGAGGTCGGTTTAGATAACTTTAAGAGTTAGAATTCTATTAAATGATTATCCAAAACAAAAAATTTCTTTGAAATGATATAGCATTTGAAGATTACCATGTTGCTTCATCTATGACATGTTTGTTCAGAATGGTTTTCCGCAGAGGAAACAGGGAAGCAGTGCTAGGAAGGCATACAGAAGGAAATAACCTTCCGAATCAGCATCCAGAAATGGTCGGAATTAGAATTGAACAGTTTGTTGCAGTGATGGAATAGTTGACTCAGGATATAAATGGTGGTAGTATCCATGCACGAGATCAGCCAGATCAACCGCAGAGGAACATGTCAGTGGTGGAACATTTCATGAGGCAACATCCACCATCATTCAGAGGATCATCTGACCCTGTGCTACCTGAAGGGTGGATTAAAGCACTGGAGAAGATTTTTGATGTCATGGGGTGTTCATACAATCAAAAGGTTAGTCTTTCTATTTACCGTTTGGAGGGTGAAGCAGATCAGTGGTGGTCTATGGTCAAAAATATTAGGGACGCCGATGAGATTGATGCTCTCGACTGGGATGAATTAAAAGGTATGTTTCTTGAGAAGTATTTTCCTAAGGCTGTTCGACTTAGGATGGAAAACCAATTATTGGAATTGAGGCAAGAGGAAGACTCAGTGGCTGCCTGTAAAGAAAGGTTCACTCGATTGGCAAGGTATGCTCCAAATTTTATCCGAGACCTTGATAGTAAAATCAATCGTTTTTACTCAGGATTAAAGCCAAAATATCGAAGGGCATTAGCTTCTCGTGAGTTTAAATGTTATGAAAAGCTTGTTTGATATGCTGAGAAGGTGGAAATGGAGTTTGCCGATGACCAAGTGTTCTATAACAACCAGCAGAAGAAGAGACCAAGGTGGCAGGAGAAAGGTAAGAATTCTTCAAAAAAGTCTGATGGTAAGAGAACTAAGCTTCTAGTTTGTGATAAATGTTGAAAAAGGCATGCTGGGGAATGTCTTCTGAATTCTAGAAATTGCTACCGATGTGGTAAGATGGGCCATAAGGCTCGTGATTGCACTGAAAAGATCAAGGTGATGGTAAGAACAAATTTGATTTACAGTTAGTGAAATGTTTTAAGTGTAATGAGATGGGTAACTATTCAAACGAGTGTCCGACAAAGAGCTTGAGTGATGGGAAGCAGTTAGAATACAAGCAGAAAGGGGTGGTGAAATCCTTTGCAACTACTTCAGCAGATGTCGGGCCATCAAATGAAGTTGTATCAGGTACTTTGTTTGTTTTTTCATATTATGCTAGTGTGTTGTTTGATTCGGGGTCTACACATTCTTTCATCTCTGAAACCTTTTCTAGTAAAATGGGAATACCATCTCAAGAAATGACTCCTGAACATTTGGTAAAAACACCTGGGGGAAATGTTGAGGCAAAAAGAATTTATAAGAATCTTCCTATCCTTATCTGTGGAAAGAACCTACTTGCAAACCTTATTGTTCTACCTCTAGTAGAGTTTGATGTTATCCTGGGTATGGATTGGCTCTCTATTTACCATGCTAAGATTGACTGTAGAGCTAAAGAAGTTTCTGTTCAGAAAGAATTTCAGTTTTTGTACAAGAATGAACCCTTACTGTTGATAACTTATCAAGAGGCCGAAAAACTTGTAAAATATGGAAATGAATGTTACCTTGCACACGTCGTTGAAAATAAAGGAACTGTTCAGATTAATGATGTGCCAGTGGTAAACGAGTATCCTGATGTTTTTACTGATGAGTTGCTTGGAATAATACCAGATCGGGAAGTTGAGTTTACTATTGACTTAGTTCTTGATGCTAAGCCAATTTCAAAACCCCCTTATCGAATGGCACAAATTGAACTTTTAGAGTTGAAGGAGCAATTGCAAGATTTATTATAGAAAGGTTTCATTAGACCTAGCACATCACCATGGGGTGCTCCTGTTTTATTTGTTAAAAAGAAAGATGGTTCTACGAGACTTTGCATTGATTATAGAGCCTTGAATAATATCACTGTTAAGAACAAATATCCTTTGCCTCATATCGATGATTTGTTTGATCAGCTCCAGGGAGCTCAGTTTTTTTCAAAGATTGACCTGAGATCGGGGTACCATCAGCTGAAGGTAAAGGAGGCAGATATTCCGAAGACCGCGTTCCGTATGAGATACGGCCATTATGAATTTTTAGTAATGCCTTTTGGGCTAACCAATGCACCTGCTGTATTCATGGACTTAATGAATAGAATTTCCCATGAGTTCTTGGATAAGTTTGTGGTGGTTTTCATTGATGATATTTTGGTGTTTTCTAAAAGTAAAGAGGAGAATGGAAGACATTTAAGGGTTATCTTTCAAACCATAAAAGAAAAGAAACAGTATGGGAAATTCAGCAAGTGTGAGTTTTTGTTGCAACAAATTTCTTTCCTTGGTCACATTGTTTCTAAAGAAAGAATAAGTGTTGATCCTGCAAAAACAAAAGTTGTGGAAGAATGGCCAAGACCCACAAATGTAACCGAGATTCATAGCTTCCTTGGTTTGACGGGATATTACTGAAGGTTTGTTAGAAATTTTTCACCGTTATCTAGTCCAATGACTAAGCTAACTCGGAAGGGTGTTATGTTTATCTGGACAAAAGAATGTGATGATTGTTTTCAGGAATTGAAAAAACGATTGGTGAATGCTCCAGTTTTGGCACTACCTTCCAGGAATGGTGAGTTTGTTATATACAGTGATGCTTCATTGAAAGGATTTGGTTGCGTCCTAATGCAAAATGATCAGGTAATTGATTATGCTTCATGACAGTTGAAAACTCATGAGGTAAATTACCCTACACATGATTTGGAATTAGCTGCTGTTGTTTTTGCTTTAAAAATTTAGAGGCATCATTTGTATGGAGTAAAGTGTGAAATATATACCGATCACAAAAGTTTAAAGTATATATTCACTCAGAAAGAGTTAAAAATGAGACAGAGGAGGTGGCTAGAATTAATCAAGGATTATGATTGTGCAATTCATTACCATCTGGGAAAAGAAAATAAAGTGGCTGATGCTTTGAGTCGAAAAAGTAATGCTTCATTAACAATGTTGCATTTGGAACATGATACTTTGGTTAAGGATTTGATGAACTTTGGCATAGAAGTTTTTGGTGCAGGAAGTCCTTTTGTTTTGTTTCAGGTATCAGTGAGATCATCTCTATCAGATAGAATCAAGCAAGCACAGAAGCAAGACAGTGAGTTGCAGAAAAAGGTAGAGCTAGTTCAGAAAGGTAAGTTGCCTGAATTCAACATTGATAGTGATTGTGTTTTGAGATTTGAGAAGAGATTGTGAGTACCTTGTGATTCACAGTTGAAGAGAGAGTTGTTATTTGAAGCTCATAGTTCTCCGTTTTCAGTTCATCCGGGCAGTACTAAGATGTATAGAGATCTGCGGAAGTATTACTGGTGGGATGGAATGAAAAGAGATATTGCTAATTTTACTGTGAAGTGTTTGACTTGTCAGCAGGTTAAAGCAGAGCGGCAGTTACCGAAAGGGATGCTTCAACCTTTACCAGTGCCAGAGTGAAAATGGGAGAATATATCCATGGACTTTGTTGTGGGATTACCGAAGACATCTCAAGGTAATAATGCAGTCTGGGTTATTGTTGATCGCTTGACCAAATCTGCTCAATTCCTTGCTATACGAGATACTTTCTCTCTTGATCAACTTTCCCGTTTGTATTTTAAAGAGATATTCAGGTTACATGGAGTTCCTCTCTCCATTGTATCGGATCGTGATCCCAGGTTTACTTCTAACTTTTGGAAAGGCCTTCAGAAGTATTTGGGTACTAAATTAAATTTTAGTACATCTTTTCATCCTCAATAAGATGGGCAGTTAGAACGAAAAATTCAGACATTGGAGGATATGCTACGAGCTTGTTCTATGGATTATCAGGGAAGTTGGGACCAACATCTTTCTTTGGTTGAATTTTCATATAACAACAGTTTTCATTCCAGTATACAGATGGCACCATTTCAGGCATTATATGGGAAGCAGTGTCGAACTCCAGCTTTCTGGGATGAAGTGGGTGAAAGGAAGTTGATGGGACCAGAATTGGTAGAAGAGATGGCAGAAAAAGTTCAGCTGATTCAGAAACACATGAGAACAGCTCAGAGCAGGCAGAAGAGTTATGCGGATAACCGGAGGAAGGATCTATCTTTCGAGGTAGGTGATCATGTTTTTATCATGGTTTCTCCTTGGAAAAGTGTGATGAGATTTGGTAAGAAAGGAAAGTTGAGTCTAATGTTCATTGGACCATACGAAATTCTGGAGAGAGTTGGATCAGTTGCATACCGAGTGGCATTACCTCCGAGTTTATCTCAGGTACACAATGTTTTTCACGTTTCGATGTTGAGAAAGTATATGCCAAATCCATCTCATGTTTTGAGCCCAGAGGTAGTTCTGCTGGAAGAGAACCTATCTTATGAGGAACAACCGGTCCAAATTCTTGACCACAGGGAGCAAGTGTTACTGAATAAAGTGATTCACCAGGTAAAGGTTTTGTGGAAAAACCACATGATTGAAGAGGCAACATGGGAATCTGAAAATGCAATGAGGGATAAGTACCCCCATTTATTCGATAAGTAAATAAATTACGGGGACGCAATTTTCTAATGGGGGAAAGGATGTAACATCCCAAGTAAGTAATGAATAATAGATATTTTTATCTATGTCTATTAATGATTAAGATAGTGTTTTAGAGGCTTAAAATGAAAATAAATCCAATCTTAACTATGGAATACACTAATATTCTTAAAAGATTGATTTACTGCCTTATGATGGAAAACCCTTTTTAAATATATATTTTGACAATTTTATAAACTATGTTTGTTAGAATAAACTTATTCTTTATGATTGGGACATCAAAATTTACTTTGTGTGAATTTTTGGTATTTTTCTGACAATGTTCATTTTTTAATGAATAGTGAAAAATACTGCATTTTACATCAAAACTGCTTTTTAATCTAATTTATTTATATGATTATATTATATTTTTAATTGGTCTTAATGTGTAATATGAATTTATTTTTACCATTTAATCCAATTGTGGTCATTGGAATCAATTTCACTTTGAAATTGGACTTAAACTAGTGTCAATCTTTTGATACTTATTGTTTCATAAAAACACGCTATTTGCTCTGACAGAGGGAATTAATTATTAAATTAATTAATGTGACCTATATGTTTTGAATTTTGTAAAATAGACTTCATTTCTTAATTCGGAATATCAAATATAGCTTAGGGTGATTTTTTGGTAATTTTCTGAAAAACTTCAATTTTTGATGAATAGTGAAACCACTAAGTGGTACTTATAAAGACTGATTTTCCGTTTAAATGAAATTTTTCCATCATTGTGTATTAATTTCAAAAACCAGACATACATGGTTGTCATTAAGAAGTAAAATGTGGTTCAATGAGATTAAAATAATTTTTTGGTGAATAGTAACTTATTAAGTTTTTAATCGCGATTAGTGGTAATTAGGGTAGTTTAAGGTATAAATAATGCTTTAATAATATGAAATGACCTAGACACATGTCCCAAACTTATTGGTTGTGTCATGGCCGACCAATAAAAGCCATGGTTCAACTTGGGGACCCCATCGATCCACTTTGGTTGGGAAATGACATAAACAACTTTTTATTTAATGTAAAAGTAAAAATGACACAAACATAATATGTTTTACGAAAACAATTTTTACATGGGGTTATAGAGATCATATTTTTGATTATAAATAGTCATTGGAAATCTAAAAAGATTTACTACATCATACTATTTTTTATATAATTTTTAGACATTAAATAAATTAAATTATTTATGACATAATAATGATGCAGCGATGACATCATTATTTGAAGATTTAAATAAAATGGAAAGATAATGTAAAATATATGAACTACACATGTACAAAACCAATTGGATGAGTGGATTTCGAACCCTTATCACCTTATCCACGAATTATATCAATGTGGGACCTTTTAAAACCGATACACATTTTCAGATAAAGTAATATTTCTTTACTTTCCAAAAGTGCCCCTCCTCTCCTCTTATAAAAGGCCCCCACCTCTACCTCATTTCACACACTCCTCAAGCCTTTGGCTCGGCCAAACCCTGCCCCTTTACTCTCTCCACATCCCTCTCCTCATCCTATAGGATTCCATTTGGGCATAATCTTTTCAATGGAAGCCTTTAGGCTCAAATCAAAAGGAGTTACACTTTTAAAGGTAATTCATTCTCTCATGTTCATTTGTTTTAATTTGTTTCTAAAACCCCCTAAACTCTTTTTATTTACTTCTTTTATAACAACACCAGTATCTTCAATATACTAGGATTTTTTTATAAGATTTATTTGAGCTACACTCTCACACAACTACATCAAATGGTTAAAGAACATACGGTTTCCATGGATGGCGAGATTCTGCCTCCCAAAACAATGATTGTTCAATACTCATTTAACTCCTTCAAAGGTGGCCATTATGATGTCACTATTTTTATATATGATGTATAATATGTTTATGTTTTCTATAAGCTTCTGTTTTTTTTTCATTTTGGGCATACCTTTATGGTTTCCATTATGGGTAAACACGATATCTTCATTTTAGGAAGTGCGGACTACCGCCCCGTGAAAGTGATTTGATTCGTTAATACCATATGTGTGATGTGTAAGGATAAAGTTAATGATATTATATAAGTTATTATAATGTAATTATAATATAATCTTATATCATTATGATTCCATTCCAGAAAATACGAAATAGAAATGGAAGTAGCGTTCATGCGTACGTACGGCTTACCGTCTCCATGAACGGTGCATTTCATTTCTTACCACTAAATGTGATGTAATATTATAAATACATGTATATGATGAATATATATGATATATATGTTATCCAAATCATTAATATCATTCTAGATATAATGAAACTTTGACCAAATTAACAACATGTAAGTGTAAGAAGTCTATTTTTGACATAAGAACCAAATAACGACAAAATGAACATTATTAACTTAAATGATTACATGATGTTCATAACATGGAATAAAAGGAATAATGAACTTGAAAAAGGTTCATAAGAAAGTAGAGATTAACTCAAGTTTATTATTCAGGAGATTAAAGAACAGTCGGGTCAAGTCGGATACGAGGTATAGGACTTCGTCGCAATCTCCTTTCATTGAGGCATATTTTATTTTATACACAACTTTCTTTTATACGGTGTATAAACCCCTTTGACTTTTACATTTATTCAAAAGGAATATTTTTTATACGAAGCGTTTACTAAATGAAAAAATGGGATGTTTTTGTCGTACGTATGCGGCGACAACTACTTCTCCGCCGTCGTGACCGTTATTTGAGTTTCGGCTTCCTCTACAAGCCATACCTTTTTTTTAAAAGAAAAATAAATACCATGTTTTACTTTTCTTTTATTTTGGTATTGAAAATGGTTTTCACAATGTTTTTGTGTTGTATTGATATCTTGTGATTAAAATGTGGAAATGTTATGTTTCCTTTATGCATGTTTTATGTGATACGATTATGTTATGGTTCTTGGGAATTATTATGAAGACGAGTGGTTCCGTGATAAACTAAGGGCGGGTGAGCCCGATATAGCTCTCCAATGCATTGGGTAACGTGAAGGAGTGAAACGTTAAGGTTTCTTAGAAGAGATTTTAGGGAATATACTATGATGGGTATTCCTAACATAACCACGAGGGTTACTCCCTATGTAAGAATGTTATGAATGCCTCAAGTTACCTTTATGTCTTATGATTTATATGATTTATTCATGATTTTATGAGGTATGTTAAAGTGCCTATGTTTTATGGGTAAAGTATGATTTCATTCATATGTATATATGAACTCATGTTTCCTTTACATGTTTTTATAACCCATACTGAGCTTTTTATGCTCATCCCAAGTTTTTTTGAAATTTTTTTCACAGGTCAAGGGAAAGGTACATGATATGATGATAGTGTCAAGGAAGTGTCAAGAAATAATCCATGTTTTATTTTAAATGTGTTTCCATTGATGGGAATGAAGAATACTATCTTTATGTAACCACTTTGTTTATATGTGGAATGTAATGCAAGTTTTATGATCTAATTCTCTAAAACTCTAAACCCGAAAAGATCCTCAATGTGTAATCTTGTAATAACTCAAGATTAAGTAAGGTTTAAGGCTGGGGCCTTATAGAAATTGATTCATGTGTTAGGGTAATTAATTTTTTTTATAATTTCTGTTTAACAATCAATTAATCTATTGACCCATAACTGTGGTAAATAAAATTCAAAAGTAACTGCTCATAAAAAAATATTGATCCTATTGAACATCTTTATTCAAACTGATTACTGTAACGACCCAATCTTTTTGAGTAGTATATTAACTTACTCTTTATGATTTAATAAGATGTTAATGGTTAATGCAGAAAGAGGATTCGATGGCTTCATCTAGTAGACTCGAACCTTATGAAGCCCACTTTTCAGAGCTTGGGAAGGAGGTAGCATCTGTGGGCTTCGCTTTGGACCAATCCCAAGCCGAACTCTAGCGTGTCAAGCTTGAACGGAAATGCTTGCGGGAGAAGTTCAAGTTAGTAGAGATTACTACTAGGGCAATGTTATCTGAGCCTCCCTCAGATTCTCTCACCATAGCACACCTTACACTTAGGTCATATGCTGGTGTTATAAGGGGTTATGTGATGAGACCCTAGCTTCTGTGTGTAATCCTTTGGGATGAATGAATTGATATTTCTTCTTTTAGCGATGTTTGTGAAATTTAAAGTGTCCGGATAATTTTAGGATGTATTTTATTGATGAATTTTGAAAAAAGTATATTTTAAAATATTTATGTAAACCCTAAATAATTAATGATGTGTAATGATTTTCAAAAAATGGTCTTCTACAAAAGTGTTCAGTAAGGAATTTGGAGTATAATAATATCAACTTAATTTTTGACGAATAGTAAATTATAAATAGTGATTTTACGCTTAGAATTAGTAATGTGACCAAATGAATTAGTAATTTCACTCAAAGAAAGTTTTAATATAATTTAGACACCTAGATTAAGTAATCTGATTCAATAAAATGGGTAAATAACGGTTTCATAAATTTTTAGCCAAGTATTAGTTTTTTTGGGTGAATAGTGTTTTTTAATTAAAAATTTAATTAAAAATAATTAGAAAATTATTTTTATAAAAAGGACTTTATTTTTGAACTCAGAGCATCAATATTATGTTATGGTAATTTTTGGGGATTTTTCTGAAAAAAACGAATTCTCGATGAATAGTTTTTTTATTTAAAAATTAAATTAAAAATATTTAGAAAATTATTTTTATAAAATGGAGTTCATAAATGTAATTAGAGCATCGATATATGGTTAAGGTAAAATTTTGGGATTTTTTCTGAGAAAGATGAATTTTTCAGTGAATAGTAAAAATGCAGTTTTAGGGTTTCGGTATGTTTAATGACATCATAACTGTGTCATGATGATGTCATGATATATTTTAAGGGTTTGCCGGCCAAGGGTGATGAATTATTGTTTTGGGGGACCCATGTGGCCTAAATCCATGATAAACGCCATGGGAGAGCACATGGTTTTGACAAAAGCACTTGTGAGGTGTCCCTTGGCCATTAATGCCTTGTCCCCTCACTTTCCCTATAAATACCCACCCTTTCCTCCTTTAGTTTTTACTCCCAACTCTCCCCAAACGACTTTCTGGTCTCCGTACCTCCCAAGGAGTGCTCCCAAGGTGCCCCCAAGCCCTCAAGGTCCAAACCATTGAGTTTTAAGAGTTACATTTTAAGGTAAGGGATCCGACCTCTCTCTTTCTTTTCATGTAATCTCTTTTATGTCATTCCTTTTATGCTCCTTGTTATTATGTGAGAGGATGTTATTTTATATTCCTCTTACTTCCCTTTTCATGTTTATATGATGAGATATCCCCTCTTACTCTCATCATTTCGTTTTATGAAAGTTTAAGTGACGCCGTTAGGCTGCCGAATTTTTAAGGGATTCTTTCACCCTTCTCATTTTTCAAGTTCGATTTTCATGTCAAGTCTTTCAAGTTCCTTTTTATTATGTTGGGGTATGATCTCTATATCTATCATACTGATATATTATGATCATACAATGAGAGACTTTATTTGATCTTGTCAAATCTTTTTTTGTTAAAGTTTAAGTGACGCCGTTAGGCTGCCGAATTTTCATAAGAGACGTCTTATTTTTGTCTCACTTCCATGTTTTTCATTTCATATGGTATATATTTAAACTTTCATTACCATGTTCTTAAATCCCTTATATTCTGACCCCCTACTGTTTTATGGATCATTTATGAGTGGGTGACCCATGTTCCCTCTCTTTTCAATGTTTTCTAAAACCTTGTAACATAGCCGTTATGCTGCAGAATTTTCGTCTCAAAATGCCTCTCTCTTTTCTCAAAATTATTTTATGTTATAAAGTGAATACTCAAAGCTCTTATTTAATCAAGGGTATTCACATATATATCAAAATGATCTATTTTGAATTCTGGGATTTACATACATGAAACCCGCTTCCCCTTTCCGTGGGTTTAAAGTGACATAAAGATCATGTCTTTAAAGTAGTTTTTAAAACGTTATGATTATGAAATAAAACCCATTTGTTTTATGCTATATGGGTTGTTTATGAAATGATTTATGATGATATATGTGGATCACATGATAATAAAGACATTTCAAGGGTGCGCCCAGATATCGCTCCAATGCATTGGGTAAAGACTTAATCTCTAGAGATGACTTTTAGACTGATACCTTGGTGAATAACGTTGGTAATTTTTAATGACAACTTGGGGATGGACCTTGGTGAAACGAAATGATTGTCAATATTGAATGTTTTAGCCACATTTTCAGGTTATTAGAAATGTTATTTTTATTATGATGTATCTCATGATTTCTTTCTCACGCCTTAAAGTTCTTTTCATGTCCTTATTGAAGTATCTCAAGTTTACATGTAAAATGTTTCTCTTGTTTCCCTTACTGGGCCTTCTGCTCACCCTTTCTTTTGATGTATGTCCCCAGGTTATGAGATGCGGTAATTAACCTAGGATGAACTTAAGGAGAAGCCTTTCAAGTGTTTAAGTAGAATTTTTTATGTTCTTTTCTTGTATTATGTTCCTTGTTTCCAAGACACTAAACCTTAAAGATCCTCAGTTCCGTGTAATGAAATGAAAGTTATGTTATAAAAAGACGGGATGCTATAGTTGGTATCAAAGGATGGTTTAGTTATTTGTGGAAATAAGGATATAAAAAATTTAGGAAGAACCCTATAGAAAAGTTTAAAGATAGGAAAACTTCATGGTATTTTGGTAAGTATTGAGTAAGTGGTTTATCAAACAAATACATCCCTGTCTGGATACGAGCAGGTAGAGGTGGCTCTGGCACATATGTACATATGGGTAAATCCCTAAAACACCACTTTGAGCTATACTCAAATGGGATATGGTGCACGATAACGGGCCTTGCTGCACTCTTGGTTACGACACTCCCGGGGGATATGTTTGGTTAATCACAAGCTTTTTATGAATCATTATGAAGGAATTATAGAGAAGTGTAATTATCTAAGCATGAAGTCTTAGTTAAAAGATTCATAAATGAAATATGTTTCTCACTAATGTTTTATTCTTTTAGAAAATGGCGGGAAATAGGAGGAACCATGCCGATGGTGACTGCAATGCACCATGTGCTGATGGCCCTCCGATGGAAGCCGGAATTGAAACATTCATGTGAATGATGAACCAACTGACTCAAGTTATGAGTAATAACTTGAATCAAGCTGAGAGGACGACCTCACCACGAAGGGAACACCATTCTATTGAGTCCTTCATGCGTCACAGACCACCATCATTCAGTGGATCTACTGACCCTTTGGTTGCGGAACAATGGATAAGCTCTATTGAAAAGATCTTTTCTGTACTCCTTTGTTCGGAACATGAAAAAGTCACCCTTGCTGTTTATCGCCTAGAGGGAGAAGCTGATCAGTGGTGGTCACTGGTCAAAAACACAAATCCTAGAGGAGAGATGGAAGCTATGGAGTGGGAAGAATTCTGGGGAATATTCTTTAACATGTATTTCCCTCGTTCCATGAGAACAAGAATAAAGAAAGAGTTTCACGAGCTGATGTAGAAGGAGAACAAATCTGTCGGAAGCTATGAGATAAACTTCACCCGACTTTCACGATATACCTCTAGCTTTGTCATGGATCCATGTTTGAAGGTTGATAGATTTTACAGTGGACTGAGACCTCATCTGCGGAAGAATTTAGCCAACCGGGACTATGATAGCTATGAGGAGATCGTGCGGAGTGAAATGAAAGTCGAGCTAGAGTTTGGTGAGACACAGTGGTCTCATAAATCTATTGAAAAGAAGAGATCATTGGAGCCTTGTTTAGGGAATTCTTTTGATCAGGGAAGAGGTGGAAAGCAAATACAACTTACAAGATGCAATAAATGTGGGAAGAAGCATCCAGGGAACTGCTTGGTAGGAAGTGGCAAGTGCTACAAGTGCGGAAGAGGAGACCATATTGCTCGGAATTGTCGTAGTGAGGTGAAGCCTCAACTCCCCAACACTAACGACAGAGGAAAGATGGTTCCGGACTTACCCGAAGTCCATTGGTTCAAGTGTGGATAGCTTGGGCACTATGCTAATCTCTGTCCAAATCTAAGGGCAGTGGAGGGGAATCACCATCAACCTCAGCAAAGGCCAGGGGAGCAAGGTCGTGCTTTTTCTATCACAACAACTGAATTTGAAGCTCCGAATGACGTGGTAGAAGGTACTCTTGTTTTCCTCTCAAAAATAACAACTACTTTGTTTGATTCTGGTTCTACGCATTCCTTTATTTTCTCCAAGTTTGCAATGAATATTGAATCAATTCTGGAATTGATTGAGGTAGAGTTGTCAGCCAAGACTCCAAGTGGGATTATCCATGCATCAACAGTGTTTAGAGACTCTAGTGTTTACTTTATTGAGCACAATATTATCACAAATCTAGTAGTCATTACCATGTTGGAATTCGACGTTATACTAGGGATGGACTGTCTCTCAAAGTATAATGCTAAGATAAAATGCATAAGTTAGGAAATCTCAGTAGTCTTGAATAAACAACCTACAGTTATCTTCCAAGGAGATATATCCCGAACTGATCCCTATCTAGAAGCACCTCCTATAGATTTCTTTATGGAGTTAATCGGTGATGATAAAGAAGGAAAAGGGAGCATACCAATAGAAGATGTTCCCATTGTTCAGGAATACATAGATGTATTTCCTGAGGAGTTACCTGGACCTCCCCCCTAAAGAGAGGTAGAGTTCTCCATTGAACTCTTACCTGGGTCTCAACCGATATCAAAGACTCCGTATATAATGGAAATTATGGAGCTAGAAGAGTTAAATAAAAAACTCCAAGACTTGTTGGAGAAGGGGTTTATCCATCAAAGTGTGTCTCCTTGGGGGGAACCAGTTCTCTTTGTGAAGAAGACTGATAAATAAATGCGGCTATGCATTGATTATAGAGAACTAAATGGGATCACAATGAAGAACAAAAACCCTCTTCCAAGAATTGATGATTTATTTGACCAAATTCATGGGGCTCAATTCTTCTCTAAGACTGATCTTCGATCTAGTTATCATCAACTGAGGGTAAAGAAGGAAGATATTCCAAAGACTAGCTTCTAGTCAAGATATGGGCATTATGAGTTTACCGTTATGCCCTTCGGTTTGACTAATGATCCTGCTATTTTCATGGATTTGGTGAATAGAGTTTTTAAGGACTACCTTGATAACTTTGTGGTAGTTTTTATTGATGATATTTTGATATATTCAAAAAGTCGTGAGGAGCATGAAGATCATCTGAGGGTTATTTTGAAAACTCTGCGGAAGAAGAGGCTCTTTGGAAAGTTCAGCAAGTGTGAGTTTTTTTTACAACTAGTGGCTTTCCTGGGGCACATCGTAACCAATGAAGGAATCTCGGTTGACCCTGCAAAGACAATGGTTGTGAAGGAGTGGCCTCAACCCACAATAGTGACTGAGATTCGTAGTTTCCTTGGTTTATCGGGATATTATAGGAGGTTTGTGAAAAACTATTCATGGCTTTCTAATCCACTAACCAAGTTGACTCGAAAAGGGGTTATGTTCATCTGGACAAAGGAATGCGAGGAAAGTTTCCAAGAGTTGAAGAAGAGATTGGTTACTGCACCTGTGTTAACACTACCCTCTATCGGAGAAGGATTCGTTATTTTTAGCGATGCATCTCTGAAAGGGATTGGGTGCTTCCTCATGAAAAATGACAAGGTAATTTATTATGCATCTCGACCGTTGAAGATTCATGAGCAGAATTATCCTACGCATGATCTAGAGCTGGCGGTACTTGTTTTTGCTCTAAAGATATGGAGGCACTATCTTTATGGGGAGAAATGTGATCTATACACTGACCACAAATGTCTAAAGTATATTTTCACACAGAAAGAATTGAACATGTGACAAAGGAGATGGTTGGAGCTTATTAAATACTATGATTGTTCAATTCATTATCACCCTAGAAGAGAAAACAATGTCGCAGATGCGTTAAGCGGGAAAGATCCTGTTGTTCTGGAAACAATGAGGATCCTAGGAGATCCCTTGATTAAAGATCTAGTAAAACTGGACATGGGAATTATAAGGAAAGGGACATCATCAACCCTATCCCAAATGATTTCTCAACCTTCATTACTAGAGAAGATCAAGAAGGCTCAAAAAGAAGATCCTTTGCTGTAGGAGAAGTTTGAGGCTGTAAAGGATGGGAAGTTCCCTGATTTCAATATTGATCAAGAAGGTGTATTGAAATTTCGTACAAGACTATTTGTTCCATCTATTCTGGATATAAAGAAAGAACTGATGGATGAAGCTCATAGATCTACTTTCTCTATACATCCAGGAAGCACTAAGATGTATAGAGACCTTCATGATCATTATTGGTGGGATAAGATGAAGAGGGAGATTGCTGATTACAGTACAAGGTGCCTGGTGTGTCAGAAAGTAAAGGCAGAACGACAACTTCCTAAGGGGGTATTACAACCGCTACCCATACCAGTATGGAAGTGGGATAATATCACTATGGACTTTGTAACTGGTCTCCCGAAAACATCCAAAAGAAACAATGCGATATGGGTTGTTATGGACCGTCTCACCAAGACATCCAATTTAATCTCTATTCGGGATGATTTCTCTCTGGATCATCTTAAAAAGATATATGTGAAGGAAGTGGTAAGGCTGCATTGGGTACCACTATCCATCGTGTCTGATCGTGACCCAAGATTCACATCAAAATTCTGGAGAAGTCTTCAACATGCTCTGAATACTGAATTGAATTTTAGTGCGGCCTATCATCCTCAAACTGATGGCCAATCTGAAAAGACTATTCAGACACTCGAAGACATGCTGAGATTATGCTCAATGGAATTTAAAGGTGGATGGGATCAACACCTCCCATTAGTTGAGTTCTCCTATAACAATAGCTTCCATTTGAGTATTCAGATGGCACCCTATGAAGCTCTGTATGGAAAGCGATGTAGAACTCCTACTTGTTGGGATGAAACTGGTGAGAGAAAGCTTCTTGGGCCTGATCTTGTTCAAGAGATGACAGAACAAATTCATTCCATCCAAAAACACAAAAGGCTGCTCAGAGTTGTCAGAAGAGCTATGCTGACAATCGTCGAAGGGACTTGGAGTTTGGTGTTGGTGAAAAAGTCTTCCTTCGAATTTCTCCATGGAAGAGAGTCATGCAGTTTGGGAAGAAAGGGAAGCTCAGCCCTAGGTACATTGGCCCCTATGAAATCCTTGATCACATAGGAGCAGTGGCCTATCATCTTGCACTTCCACCGAACCTATCTCAAGTTCACAATGTCTTCCATGTTTCTCTCTTGAGGAAGTACATACCCGACCCTTCGCATGTACTGAACCCAGAGGTGGTACAACTGGAACATGACCTCTCTTATGAGGAGCAGCCAGTGGAGATCTTGGACCATAGAGACAAGGTTCTACAAAATAGGACTACCCACCTTGTGAAAGTGTTGTGGAGGAATCATAAATATGAAGAAGCGACTTGGGAGCCTGAGGAAACGATGAAGAAAAAGTACCCTCACCTTTTTGACTAGGCCTCAAGTATAAAATTTTAGGGAAGAAATTTCTTAAGGGGGGAAGAATGTAACGACCCAATCTTTTTGAGTAGTATATTAACTTACTCTTAATTATTTAATAAGATGTTAATGGTTAATGCAGAAAGAGGATTCGATGGCTTCATCCAGTAGACTCGAACCTTATGAAGCCCACTTATCAGAGCTTGGGAAGGAGGTAACATCTGTGGGTTTCGCTTTGGACCAAGCCCAAGCCGAACTCCAGCGTGTCAAGCTTGAACGGAAACGCCTGCGGGAGAAGATCAAGTTAGTAGAGATTACTACTAGGGCAATGTTATCTGAGCCTCCCTCAGATTCTCTCACCGTAGCACACCTTACACTTAAGTCATATGTCGGTGTTATAAAGGGTTATGTGATGAAACCCTAGCTTCTTTGTGTAATCCTTTGGGATGAATGAATTGAGATTTCTTCCTTTAGCGATGTTTGTGAAATTTCAACTGTCCGGATAATTTTAGGATGTATTTTATTGATGAATTTTGAAAAAAAGGATATTTTAGAATATTTATGTAAACCCTAAATAATTAATGATGTGTAATGATTTTCAAAAAATGTTCTTCTAAAAAAGTGTTCAGTAAGGAATTTGGAGTCTAATAAGATCAACTTAATTTTTGATGAATAGTAAATTATGAATAGTGATTTTACGCTTAGGATTAGTAATGTGACCAAATAGATTAGTAATTTCACTCAAAGAAAGTTTTAATATAATTTAGACACCTAGATTAAGTAATGTGATTCAATAAAATGGGTAAATAATGGTTTCATAAATTATTAGCCAAGTTTTATTTTTTTTCGAGTGAATAGTGTTTTTTAATTAAAAATTAAATTAAAAATAATTAGAAAATTATTTCTATAAAAAGGACTTTATTTTTGAACTCAGAGCATCGATATTATGTTATGGAAATTTTTGGGGATTTTTCTAAAAAAAACGAATTCTCGATGAATAGTGTTTTTATTTAAAAATTAAATTAAAAATATTTAGAAAAATATTTTTATAAAATGGAGTTCATAAATTTAATTAGAGCATTGATATTTGGTTAAGGTGAAATTTTGGGATTTTTTCTGAGAAAGATGAATTTTTCAGTGAATAGTAAAAATGCAGTTTTAGGGTTTCAGTATGTTTAATGACATCATAATTGTGTCATGATGATGTCATGAGATATTTTAAGGGTTGTCCGGCCAAGGGTGATGAATTATTGTTTTGGGGGCCCCATGTGGCCTAACTCCATGATAAATTCCAAGGGAGAGAACATGGTTTTGAGAAAAGCACTTGTGAGGTGTCCCTTAGCCATTAATGCCTTGTCCCCTCACTTTCCCTATAAATACCCACCCTTTCCTCCTTTAGTTTTCACTCCCAACTCTCCCCCAACGAATTTATAGTCTCCTTACCTCCCAAGGAGTCCTCCCAAGGTGCCCCCAAGCCCTCAAGGTCCAAACCATTGAGTTTTAAGAGTTACGTTTTAAGGTAAGGGATCGACCTCTCTCTTTCGTTTCATGTAATCTCTTTTATGTCATTCCTTTTATGCTCCATGTTCTTATGTGAGAGGATGTTATTTTATATTCCTCTTAATGCCCTTTTAATGTCTATATGATGAGAGATCCCCTCTTACTCTCATCATTTCGTTTTATGAAAGTTAAAGTGATGCCGTTAGGCTGCCGAATTGTTAAGGGGTTCTTTCACCCTTCTCCTTTTTCAAGTTCGATTTTCATGTCGAGTCTTTCAAGTTCCTTTTTATTATGTTGGGGTATGATCTCTATATCTATAATACTTATCTCTTATGATCATACAATGAGAGACCCTATTTTATCTTGTCAAATCTTTTTTTATTAATGTTTAAGTGACGCCGTTAGGCTGCCGAATTTTCGTAAGAGAAATTTTATTTTTGTCTCACTTCCATGTTTTTCATTTCATATGGTATATCTTTCAAATTTCATTACAATGTTCTTAAATCCCTTATATTCTGTCCCCCTACTGTTTTATGGATCATTTATGAGTGGGTGACCCATGTTCCCTCTATTTTCAATGTTTTTTAAAACCTTCTAACATAGCCATTATGCTGCAGAATTTTCGTCTCAAAATGCCTCTCTCTTTTCTCAAAAATATTTTATGTTATAATGTGAATACTCAAACCTTTTATTTCTACAAGGGTATTCACATATATATCAAAATGTTATATTTTGAATTCTTGGATTTACATACATGAAAACCTCTTCCCCTTTCCGTGGGTTTAAAGTGACATAAAGAACATGTCTTTAAAGCAGTTTTTAAAACATTATGATTATGAAATGAAACCCATTTATTTTATGCTATTTGAGTTGTTTATGAAATGATTGATGATGATATATGTGGCTCACATGATAATAAATACATGTCAAGGGTGCGCCCAGATAGCGCTCCAATGCATTGGGTAAAGACTTAATCTCTAGAGATGACTTTTAGACTGATACCTTGGTGAATAACCTTGGTACTTTTTAATGAAACCTTGGGGATGGAGCTTGGTGAAACAAAATGATTGTCAATATTGAATATTGCAGCCACATTTTCAAGTTATGAAAAATATTATTTTTATTATGATGTATCTCATGATTTCTTTCTCATGCCTTAAAGTTCTTTTCACGTCCTTATTGAAGTATCTCAAGTTCACATGTAAAATGTTTCTCTTATTTCCCTTACTAGGCCTTTTGCTCACCCTTTCTTTTGATGTATGTCCCCAGGTTATGAGATGCAGTAATGAACCTAGGATGAACTTAAGGATAAGCCTTTCAATTGTTTAAGAATAATGTTTTATTTTCTTTTTTATATTATGTTCCTTTTTTCCAAGACACTAAACCTTAAAGATCCTCAGTTCCGTGTAATGAAATGAAAGTTATGTTATAAAAAGACGGGATGCTATAATTACAAAGAATTATTTCTATTTTTTGAAATTAAATTCTCAATCATAGTAAAATTATGTTCAATGAAAATATTTAAAAGTGGCTAGAAGTTAGGTAAAATGAAATTAAAGAGGTTCAATGTGTTTTTATATATAATTATATTAAAAAAGTGAATACAACGAACTATATTAGAAAAATATATGTTGTAATTAACCATTTATTATTTAAAATAAATTTAAATTAAAATAATTATTTAAATAAAATTTTCTGTTGTTAAATAATAATGCAGTGTGTTTTACTACACATGAAAAATTGAACGATTTATGAGAAATACCAAAAATCGACCCTTATAAAATTTTGATATTCCATCTTCATAAATTATGTCTATTTTACCAAATTAAATTTCTATGATTGTCCGAAATTAATTTTATTATTGTTCAAAAATAGACATAAAAATTAGTTTCTTTAAAAAATAGTGTTTCTAATAGCAGAGCTATTTTATTGAAACATATTCCTTTTATTATAAATTTTATTTAGTTACTTGAAAAAAATTTAAATAAAATTTAAAAATAATTTATTATAATTTATGTTATTATATTTAATATATATGATATAAATTTATCATTTAAATAATTACAACACCAATGTGTTTTTTTACAGAAAATCAATATTCTGTGTTACACAAGCCAAGTGGGTTTTTCAAGCAACCAATTTATTTATGTTAGCGTATAATGAAATATGGGGGTGTTACACTGATCATATGATGTCTCCATTTATTATTATTATTTTCCCTATGTTTTGAAGATAAGTTTTAAGTAGGATTTCTAATGGGGAATATCATTATGTGATTCTTTTGAGGACTTTCACCAAGTTAATAAGATATTTATTCCATGTTTCCAAAGGCACTAATCTATTGTAGACCTAGTGTATGTTATTTTTTTTAATATTATGAATAATCCTCTAAAATAATCTATTGTCAATGTATATTAATCATGGGTCTCTATATGAGTCATGACTCTAGGACCTCATGACCTTGAATTCTCGGAAATAAAACAAGTGGTTTCCTAGTGACTGTTTTTTCACATGGACAAAAAATAACTATTTCATATAGGTGTCCAAAAATTTTTTTGATGTCAATTATTCATTGTGATAATGAGAGTGGATTTAGAAAATGGTGAAGTATGACTTTTTTTTTGATTATATGTACCCAAAAAAATAATGTGTTACATGTTCAACATTGAGTGTGTGTAATTGTAGACCAAAAAATAATTATCTAAATAACATTTTCAGAAAAGTAATAGATTGACAACACGACATAATTTTTAAAAAAAATTCACAAAAAAAATATTCAATGATTGTAAAATGTATTCTTCCCAAATATGTCTACACATTAATATATCAAATATAAAAATTAATGCTCATGAAGAATGAGGAAATGAAAAAAATATTAAATCCTTACTTCCACTATAGAACATTAATTTTTAAGACCTAATAATGCATTCACTTTCACCTTTTCATCATAATGTATCCTCCTCCAAGAAAAAGGGAATTAAACATGAGTGTATTATTCAATGTCAATATGCATTGTTATTATAATTAAATTAGAATATTTTTGATCAATATTATATAGGTAATCTTATGATTAAAAGTTAATGAAATGATAATTTTTCAATCGATGTAGAATCCCAAACACAAAAATTATGTGACATGACTAATACCAATGGGACTAAACCTAGACTAGAAGTAAATTGAGTGTGACACACCAATCCATCATACAATAGGTATATATTTGGTGATAATAACCAATAAGGTATAAGTAAAATATTGAAGAAAATTTCCTATTAATATATAACCACCCTAAAATATTTGAGAAAAAAATATTTCTGTCAACTCATGATTATATGTGAAGAATCCAACTGATTCTCTTCATTAATGTATCCAAGAATGATAAAAAAAAAGAAAATGTAACCTCAAACCCATAATAACGTAAAATCCAAAAAAATTAAAAAAATAAAACACATGAATATGGGGACCACACATATTCCATGTTGTAATATAAATTTTTCTAACTACAAATACCCCATAAAAGAGAATTTTCAAGATCAACTAAGAACTAGATTTACCAGGTCCTCCAAATACAACACCAATCAATGATTAATCTATAGAGAGGAAACATGTGTGGGAAGCAATATAATACATTTTTGTATATAAATATACCCAGTTGGATACCCTAACAACAAAAACGGATTTTAGTAACAAAATTTTTGTAAAAAAAGTATCCAGATATTCTATGGGGTAAAAGTTAATCATATAAAACTAGAAAAACATTCTAAATTATAAACATCAATGAGTTTCAGTTAAAATAAGGGAATAATTAAACACTACAGATAAACTAGTGGTTAATCTATAGGTGCACAGGCATAGATAACTTCAAAGGATCAAATTTTCCTAAATAGTGGTTAATCACACCTCATTTAAGGATTTTGACATTAATAGATGCAATAATTAAACACTACAGATAAACTAGTCCTAACAGATCAGGGTGTGTTAAATACACTAATAGGGGCCCCTACTCCTAGAATAAATGGACTAAAAATCTCTAGGGATGGAGGACCCTTCCCTAACACATGGGTGAGTACCAGACTACATTGAAAGAGGATCCCAACTTAACACACTAGGGAGTACCTAAATTATCTCCATACATGTTACATGATTCCCAATCGAGTTTATGAACCTATAGGGGTACCTAAACTATCTATGTGGAGGTTGTTTCATTGAATCATGAGTAATTAACTTACAATATCTATTCCCCAAACATCTTATATCTCACATAAGATCTCTCTCATAGAGATAAGATCGATGAACTATAAATAATGATACGAGATTATTCACCAATTATAAGGGGAGTCATAATATCGTTCTCTATATGAGAATATAAATAGAATATACTAGTAATAAGTCCTTCAATATCATCTATGATATAAATCCCAATACATTATATAAATGGCATTGTACATGGTATGTCAGATAGGGTCCGTTAAATATTGGCCTCTAGGAAATAATGATTAAATATTCAATTCACTCAATCCATGTGATATCAATAGAAATAAAAAATATAACATGGGGAAATGTTGTTCCTGGGTAATAGGTATATCACATACCCATATATACATAGAATACAATCAATGTTATTATAATGGAAAATATATATCATATATAAATATTCACCACATATGATTATGTGGAATACTAATCATATATGTAACATCCCACACCATACCACTGTATAGTGATGGCAGATGAAATGATACATGGCCTTAAGAGACATTCCCAATGCACCAAAGGCTGGAAGTGAATGCTGTGGGATTCGAGAATCAGGGGTGAACAATTTTCCATTAAGATAAAATCAACCAAACGACCAAGGCATTATAAACAAAGTACATGATGCATGTCAACAAAGCTACCCAACTGTTGCATTACCAAAAGACAACCAAACAACTCCATAGCAACTCCCAAATGCTAATATAACCAAACTGAATATTAGAGTACCAAACGGAAGACAAAACAAGAAGAAACCATAGAATCTGGATAGCTACCACTTCCCCACACCAAGATCCACACTCCTGGCACCACAACATCACTAAAACATCATGCTGAACTGGTAGAAAATTGAGGTGATTTACTAATTCATGTATCCTGGAATAAAAATTAATTAATATAACCCAAGTGAAAAAGTAAGGGGAGTATTAATTCTAAGTAGGATTTTCCAAAATGACATTCCTACACACACCACTAGGAATGCACTATTAGCACAATTATATAAGAAACATCTTATAAAACAAAAAATAGTGTAAAATTAACATAATCCAAAAACACAATTTTTTATCTACCCATTTAATATCCACACTAGCACAACCATTTCCATCTTGAATATCAACACACAAAAATGAAAGAAATACATGGCATCACATCCCATCAAATCCCATTGACTACATTCCCAATCAAGCGGTACTTCTCATGCACTTATACTCAATGGTGGCATTTCCATCCACTATCCTTCCTCTTTTTATAATGGTACTTACCTCACATTCACATCTATCCAAGAAAATACATTTGATTAACATGCCAATAACATACCACATAATACACCATGGCCACAATAACATGATAATAACTATTTCATTATCCAAAATTCTTTGAAGGATCATCCATTCAAAATAATATATGAATAATACAAAATTTTTACATAAAACTATTTTCCCAAAAAAATTTAATAAGCAGAACCAAGAAAGATAGTTTAAAATATACATTTTAAAATAACACAAAAAACCCCTCCTTCAATAATATCCCATTTCACCCAAAAATCCACAACTCTTCACCCAAAGGGTTTCCACCAAGATTTCACACATCATATTCACAATTAGTTTAAAAAAAAATAATAATGGAAACCAAAAACATTATTTGTAACAATGTGGAGTTCAGATAGAAGCGACTAACATTTAAGGATTCATAAAAATCGACCCATAAGAAACTACACCCCAAATTTGTAGAACGCACAACTAAAACTCATTTAGATCCTCTTCCCTATCATAAAAAATACCTAAAATCATCACAATAGGTTACAAAAAACACTATATATACACTCAAATGATATAGGTGTAGAATACTATAAGAGAGGTATGATTAGATCTTGATAAAAACCAAAAAGAACCCAAAAGAAGATACTTACCTATGAGAAACCACATTCAAACCACCTTGAAACACCTTTTAATCGCGTAGGAAATGAGTGGTATAGACCTTCAAATTCTTGAAAACTCCAAATCCTAAATTAGGCTTCATTGGGAGAAATTTTGGACTGATTTTGGTTAATCCTTAGTGTTATCATTTTTTAAAACAAACATTAATGGGCCATATAGTTTGCTCACACGGTTATACAAACCATGAACATACTATGTAGTTGATACTTCCTCAATAGAATCATGCATGACCTCCATGGATATTTTGAAAAACTGTGTGAAAACTGTGTAGGACCCCACTTCCTCAAGATGTATGGTTTTCTTGGGATTCTCATAATACATCCCTTAATAGTGGTCAAAACATACAACCCTAAAGGCCATCAAGAACATCCAAAACCATTCCAAACTCTCCCAACCGCTTCGAAACTCATCCCAAGAACATTAATCACATTAATAGTCACAAAAATGTCTACATAACTTATACTAAGGACTCTATATTATCCGCACTATTGGAAATTCCATCGTATGAAGGTAAAGAACCATCTCTTTGCCAAAATGGATAGGGACATTGATCGACTATCACTTTCCCCAATCCCCTTATATCCTATTGAATATGACCATGCTACCTTAAAACCTAAACTATACTGATGATTTTACCCTAAAAGACTCTCTCTTACCTATCCACAATCCACACCATCACATACACCATAGAAACATATGGTTCTAGCTCAACATGTCCCCAATGTAGCATGTGGTCACCATTCAGCTTATACTTTATCAACTGTAACACATGAAACACACAGGGCACCACACTAAACCATGGTGTAAAATCCAACTGACAACCCACCTCTCCAATCTGATCATGTATCTCAAAAGCCCAATATACCATGGTTATAATTTACCCTTATTTTCAAACTAACGATGTCCCAGCCATGGAGAGATATTGAAAACCTTTGATCACCCACCATAAATGAAAACAATCATCTATGATGGTCTGAATTTGATTTATGGAGAGTTTGAGTCATCTCCATCCTTTTTCTAATCAATGTGATCATATCCCTAGACTCTTGGACAAGGATCGATCAAATCATCAACGTGTCACCCATTTCCACCCAACATATTCAAGTTCAATATTGACACCCATACAATGCATTAAAATAATCCATATGTATTAAATCCTAATAATTGTTATTATAGGAGGACTCCACCAATGATAAGTAATCCTCCCACAAACTGCCAAAATCCATCACACAATCCCTTATCTATTCACCAAAATTCTGTATTTTCCTCTCAAAATGGCCATCCGTCTAGGGATGATACGCCATGATCAATGACAACCGAGTCCCAAGGTCTTGTTATAAGGATTTCTAACAATGATATGTTAACCGCATATCTCTATATAATATAATCAAAACTAGAACACCATTCACATTTAACATTTCCATGATATTGATTTTTTATAAATCCTCTACTGTATCATATAAATTAATCAGGATGAAATAAGCTAAATTTATAAGCTGATCCCCAATCAACCATATGACATCATCTTTCCTGATCATTCTTAGAAAAAATATCACAAAATCCGTCATTATTTTCTCCCACATCCAAAATTTAATAGGAAAATATTGAAACATTCTATCTAGATGTTTATTCTCTTCCTTAACATGCATACAATTCAAGAATCTCAAGAACAAAAACACAGCCACATCCCTTGTCATACCAACCCACAAAAACTGTGGTTTCAATGCCTTATATGTATTCTAAATTCCGATATGGAAAGCCCGCATTGAATGATGATAATACCTGCGATGTTCTTCAAAAAAATATAGTCATACCACCATTCGATCCGAAAACAAAAAAATGAATCCTCATTCAATTCACATCCATAAATTGTCTCCCCAGCATTGAGTTTACACCTCATTTCCATACCCTCAAAATTAGATTCATGTGCACGTTTAACCAGACCATCCAAGATCGGAATCATAGAAACTAGAATGAAGACTGCTATGTCGCCCCAATCCTCACATTCCAACAACATGTCAGCTGTGACCAACATCAACTGCCTCTGATCTGATGCATGTTTCACCACCATAGTGTATGATTTTTTACATAATGCATCTACCACCAAATTTTCCTTACCAGGTGTATACAGTAGGTCAAAATGAATAATATAAAGATATTCCATCCATCTACATATCCTCATGTTCAAATATCATGGTGAGAAAATATGCTTTAAACTCTTTTGATTGATGAACAATATAAATTTTTCACTAAAGAGATAATGACACCATATATTTAAAGCATGAACCACTTTCTCCAACACCAACTCATGTGTTGGGTAGTTATTCTTAGAAAACCACAACTGGCATGAGCCATATGCAAACACATGACCCGCCAACATTAGAAAACCCCCAAACCTTGATCATGATGCGTCACAATACACCATGTACCATATCCCTGATTCTGAAAAAGCCAACATTCTTAATGACGTAAGGAGACACATTATCTATTCAAAACATTTTTGACAGTGATCATTCTAGTGAAATGGAATATTCATCCATGTAAAAGCTATATTCAGTGAGGCTAATCATGAGAAATACTGAACAAAAAATTGACAATATCATGTTAAACCAAGGAAGCTCCATATTTCAAAAATAGTCTTTGGCGTTGGCCAGGAGGCGATGACCTCTATCATTTCCAGATCAACTAGAAGATCATTCTAAGAAATAACATGGCCATGGAAATAAACATCATGTGTAAAAAATTCACACATTGAAAATTTAATATTTAATTATGATCCCTTAGGATCCCCAACACTATCACAATGTGATGCTCAATCTATACCTATGTCCCCGAATACCGCAGTATATGATAAAATAATACCACCATAAAAGAATCCTAATATCACTGAAATATATGTTTCATTAGTTCCATGAACACCACTGGTGCATTCATTAGACCAAAGGGCATAACCACATTCTTGTAATTCCCATATCTACTTCTGAAATTTGTTTTGGGGATATCTTCCATCATTTCCCACAATTTATGTCATCCCGACCTCATGTCAATCTTGGATAACCACTGATATCCACTAAAAAGGTCAAAAAATTCATTAATTTATGGAATTGGATATATTTTATTTATCATAACCTGATAAAGTATAAGATAATAAACACAAATCCATGGAGTTCATTTCTCATTTTTAAAAAACAACACCGGAACTTCCCATGGAAACATGATACATCAGATGGACCCTGTGTTCTATAACTCTTCCAATGGTAACATTAATTCACTCAATTATGTAGGTTTCAGATGGTAAAGAAGAAGTGAGATAAAAATATTCCACAAAATGCTAACATTCTTAAAATCGATATCTCTCATAGGTGGAAACCCAAATGACTTATTCAAGAAATACATCCATAAAGAGATCAACAACCACTAAAAAAACAATCTAATCAACTACTTCCACTGATGCTAATGACCATGCCGCTAACTGATATGATATCATGGAAATAGATGGTGGAAACAAATATATTTCACCCATCTTTAATTCCTCTCCCCTCTAAATAGATGTTTAATGCCATATTCTATTAAAAACTAACCATTCATGTATAATAATAGAGATAGGCCTTAAAATTTTCCAACTAATCCATTCCCAAGATATTATAATAATCATCAATCTCACGCACTGAAAAATACCACATCAATTGAATGTCCTTCACAACTAAGAAACATTTTTACATAGGATGGATCAACAACCTCTTTAACCAAGGGTAGTTTGATGTTTTAAAACAGAAGGCATCACTTCAAAATCTAAACCCAAAAAATCAATGATCTGAGAATCAATCAATGAATTTGAAGCTCCAATATCAAATAATATTTTCATAAATGTAGAATTTAGAAGAATCATACCTCGCATCATGGATGGTCTCAACTGATCATCCACCACAACCTGTTCAACTCCAAATAGCTTCCTTCTTTCCACACTCTAAACTTTATTTTCTTACTGAGGACTCATAATGCTCTTTGAATCACCATGAATAAATTTACTATGCTTGAGGGGTATGTTTCTTCCCCATCACGTCAAGTTATAAGTCCCTTGTGACCCCTGAGGATTGTCATAGACACCCGACCTCATAGCATTCTGAAAATAACACTGAATATGCACCATCAACATAAAATTATGACATGCTTGAGGTTGTGTCAAAAAATCCTAGTTGATGTGTCCTATATAGAAGTACTAAAAACATCCAAGCATAATTTAATGCATCAGAGGAATATTCTCTTATCCTGCCATCAAATTATGAGTCGTAGTCCCACACTAAAAATAAGTGTCCCTCATCCTCTTTCACCTAGGATTCAAGTTCCCTCTAATTCCCATAGTTATAGAAATTCTTCCCCCACCAGTAGCCGCCAAAAGATCCCAATATGACATTGTATCCCAATTCTCTATTTCATTGTTGTCATCTATAAACATCACTCCTATCTTGGACCGAATTTATTACCTCAACCAAACTTCAAAAATTCATTCCTAGAATGATTTTAAACCTACCACATTGGGTGAAAACCTCATTATGTTTATAAACATAGATTCATATTTTGTTACTAGTATGTTCCCTTACATAAAACTGTTGAAATTCATTGTGGATTTAATTATGAATGTTTGATGGTAAAATTGTTTGCTAAAAATATCCTAGAAACCCACCTACATCACACCTTGGTCCATCCTATATTTGATTTACATCTCCCACCACTTATGGGAATGATCTTCCAAAATGTACATGTAAAACCTCCCTCTCAGCTCTGCCGATGTTCCTAAGAAGTAAAACATCATATTCATTGTGTTTAGTCATGCTTCATCCATTTGTGGATCTGAATAACACCTAAATATTTTGGGAGTCTTCTTCTGAAACTAATCCTCATGATCCAAATTATTTGGTTGATCCCCATTATTCCCACATTTCAAAACTGGAAATATTCAACTATACTCTTTACTAGGCACATGTTCACATGAGGCATAGGTGCACCAACATTTTCAACAGCTTCCTCTGAGTGTTCTCTTTGACGCCTAATTGGTGCCATTTATTTCAATACAAATACAACCATATGACATAAATCCTTAAAAATATAATGCATAGAATTTTCAAATTCAACACATTGAGACTTTCACAAGCAGAGATTCCATATATTCCCATTTCCCTTGTTGTACTATTTTGAAAATCATGCCATTCCAAAAATTCCACAAGTTTCCAGGTTTCATATCCTTCCATTTTGAATCCCAATTCAGATTTTCAAAATTCCTAATTTATATAACACCGTAAATCATTATACCCCAATGATATATTAATGCTAGAGAGAATTAATATCTATTATGAATTCCAAGTCCATTTCATTGGATTTACCCATGCCAATGAGAAATACACTACCTATAACTGTCTGCACACACTTATGAACCCAACTCCCTGGTCACATGAAGTTCAATATAAAATGTTTAGCTATGTGCTATGATGCTATACATTCCACAATCCTACAATCTCGTGCCTTGCTATAATCTAGACTAAAGGAATAGAATATGAATGAATGTCAAGAGCCAAACCAACAATCCATACCAAAGGACCGAACGACTACTCTCAATTGAAATCCAAGGAACAAATAGATAGATACCACTTGTAAAATCCCACCCCATACCATTGTCTTGAGAGAGAAGAAAAATGTTACATGGCTATAAGGGATGATTCAAAGGCCCAAATGAATGGAAATAAATGTTGACGGCTTCAAAAATCACAGGGGTACAATTTTCCCTTAATATAAAATCATCGAACTGAACAAACCATTATAAAAAATCTACTTGTTGAATGTCAACAAAAAAACCGAACCCATACATGACCAAAATTCAACAAAACTATTCTATATCAATTCCAATATTCCAATACAACCAATCCAAATATCATAGCGCCAAGAGGAAGACTACAGAAAAGACCCCAAAGTACTATGGCTTGTACCATTGCTCCACACCAAGATCCACTCTCCAGGTACCAGTACATCACCAAATAATCATACTGAGACACTCAAAAAATGAGATAATTTACTCTTACCTATTTCCCATGATACAACATTTGAAAAATCAAACAAGTTCCATAGAAGGGGTGAGATATAATTATCGGTTGGACTTCCCTAAAAGACATCCATACACACAACACTAGAAAAGATCTTTTTTCACAATTATATAAAAAAAATTGATATAAAACAACCAATAGTGTAACATTTACCACAAGCCAAACAAAACATATCCAAGCCACACTTACCAGATCCAAACTAGCACATCCATTTCCATCTTGAATAGAGGCACAAAAGAACAAAAACACACATGGTGGAACATCCCATCCAACCCTTTTTACTACCTTCCCACTCATGTTGTACTTCTCGCCCACTTATCCTTGATGGTGTCCCTTCCATCCACTCTCCATAATCTTTTGTATAGTGGTACTTTCTGACCACTTCACATCATTCCAAAATCAAACATATCATGAAAATGCCAATAACCATGAACATAATACCCCATGGACACACTAACATGCCAATAATTGTTTCAGAATCAAACAATACTTGAAGCATCATCCATGCCAAACCACATTTCAATAAAACCACTTTTAAAAAAAAACTATTTTCACAAACAAATTTCATAATCCAATCCAAGAAAAAAAATTTAAAATCTATATTTTAAAATCCCACAACAAAACCCCTATTTCAAAAATATCCCATTTCATCCACAAATCCCAACATCTTCACCTAATGGGTTTCCAACATGATTTTTCACATCATCATCACAATTAATTTGAGGAAAAAAATAATTACAACCAAAACCAGTAGTTCAAACCAAAAGGAATTGAGAGAGAAGAAACCTGCATTTAGGGTTTTGGAGAAATTGACCCACAATAAATAACACCACAAATCTGGTGAACTCACCACATAAATAGATCTAGATCCTCATATATGTCATCAAAATATGAAAAAATCATCACATTAGGCTAAAAAACCTTAGATCTATACCTAATAGATGTAGACCTTGATAAACGAGTGATATAGAAGAGTAGACATATAGAAAATACAAACAGAAACCGAAATAAATTACTTACAAGGAAGAAAACCCATTCAAACCACCTTGAAACACATTAAAATAGATTAAAAAATGAGTGGGAGAGCCCATAAAACCCTTAAGAACAATAAAATAGGGAGTGATGCTTGAGTGGGGGGGATGTTTTGTGTGATTAAGGTTAATGTCTATTGTTTCCATTATAAAAAAACAGACCATAATGGGTTGTACGGTCAACATTCACGTTGTGAAAAACCATGTGTTAACAGTGCAGAAGCTATTACCTTGAAGGTATATTCCACGACCTACTTTAACAATTAGATAAATTGAGCGTATAATATGTGGGACCCTAATTCCTCGAGTTTCATGGTTTTTCTTATTTTCTTGTATGGTTTTTCTTAACCGTTCTCAAACCGAGTAGCCCTAAAAAGGAATTTAAAACCTTCAAAAACCATTCCAAACTCTCCCAACCTCTTCCAAACTCTTCCCATGAACATTAATTATGTAAAGGCATAACGAGGGCTACATACCTCAAACCGGGTGTTCTATAATATGGGACCATTGTGTCTTATATACATGTACTATCAATATAAATAAACATTATATTATATTTTACACGGTGCATGTGATGTAGCACATGGTTTTTGTGTCCTACACATCATCGTGACATTTACAAATAGGACATATCAAGGAACTTATCATTGGAAACATTGCCAGATACACATACATAGATGGCATTATATATTTATAAAACACCAAATCCTTAGTACCACTGATCATTGACTGAAAATAGTGTATCATGGTGGATTAAATGGCCTATAGTAAAAAATATTCTATTAGTGCATGAAACATCGAGAAACAGGACACTAATCCAAGTTTTATACACATTATCAATTATAATCATATCTAACACTAATGGAGTCCCCATCATACCCTGTTAAATTGGTTTTAGATTATTTTCATCATTTAGTTCATCATCATAGTTAAATATTTGAACTAGACATGAAAATCATTACACCAATGCATCTATGAAACCAAACGTTTGAATTATTGGGTTGTCCTCTGTTGTAGTTTTAACGAATCAACATAGATCTCAAAAAAAGTTAATAGAAGATTATTAAAGATGGGTTTGGATAGACTAATTCCCATCCACATATGATATTATCATTTTTCAGTTATATTTAGGTTTATGAGAATACAGAAAGAATATAATCTTCTACTCATGGGGAAAATTTACTCAGGGCATCTTTATAATATGATTCATTTTTTATGAAAAAATAAATAAAGTATAAAATAATTATACTATTAGTAATAATTTTTATGTCAATATTTATAACTAATAAAAAACATGGTAAGATAAATTTTCCTCGAATAATTAATGAATCAATGATTTATGAAAAACATGAAGGCCCCATCCCAACATCCATCTCAGGAGAGAAATAAAATATTTAAATAATTAAACATTATTGAATGTAGTTGAATTATAATAAATGTAAAATAAATATTATCACGATGAGTCGATATATAATTGAATATAATTATTTAATGAAATTACTTTAAAATATTCAATACTCCTTGTTAAAAAATCCTCAAATAATCAGATTAATATAATGAAAATAGATTGAGGATTTATAAATAATTACATTCTGTATGACTTGAGGAGAAAAAATATTTTGTTTATTTAAAATTATTCTTAATTTCTTAGTTATTATTTGAAATTAATAATTGATATTCAAATTGATATTATTAAAATAATAAATTTTCCAGATTGCAGATAATTAGTAAAACTCATTAAAAAAATTGGTACCAGTTTAGTGATTTTTTATAGCTCAATGATCACATCATTATCCCTAATTTTTATAGTCACCACTAACATTTTTTATCATACATATATTTAATGAATTTCATTTTTTTAATGATATGACACATAGAAATAAAGTACATTAATTCAAAATTGTTGAAAAAGTGATTTAGAAAAGTGGGTGATTATTAAAAAAATCACCATTTAATTATCCTAATTAATGAACAATAAAAATCATTTTAAAATATACAATTTCCATTATTTATATTAATACTAAATTCCAAAAATTTGTCATTCTAGAATTTCCCATATCACATCATCTCAATTTGGCACATCCCATTCCAAGAAATATGACATTTCATCACAACATTTCTATACACAACATAAAATAAAAAATATATTTATTAAATTTAATATTAATCGTACAAATTTTTTGACACATGGTTTAAAGACTTTCCACAGAATTACACCACATCTATAATAATATCCCCTATAATATAATAATCTTACTGTCATAATATTGATTGTGAACTCTTTTTTAAGATATTAATTATTTGTATATACAGGGATGAAAAATTATTATATATATATTATTTATTTCATGTATCCAAAACACTAAATTAATATGAATCGACATTATATCCACCTTTGAAAATATTAATAACACCTTTTAATGAATTTATTACAATGTTATGGGTCATAACTACCTCACAACCATTAAATATATGTTTCATTATGAAGAAGAACTCATGAAAAACATAGTTCGGGTAATGATATCAAATTTTAATATCATATACCGATTGTAGATATTGAATATTTCTATTCTATAAGTGAATATTAACTACATAATTCAGTCATAAAAATAGGATTTCAATCTACTAACATTTTATAGGAACTATATACCCTATAATGGTCATATTGACCACTCCATTAGACTATACATTGCCTATAATGAATGATGTACTATTCCCATAAAGGCTCATCTAAAATATGTGGGAACAAAATGTCATTTCATTATCTATAGATGAAGTATTAGTTGACAAGAAACCTTTCCAAATGCGATCATAATCTAAGATGGTCTAGTGAAATATGGAGATAGTTTACTTCGATTTCCTACATAATTAAACCAAATAATGATTAGTACATATATAACAATGGTATCCGTCCTTGAAATCAATTTTTATCTATATTATATGTTCATTTGAATTTTGACGGCTCTAGGAGGCCCTTATACCCTACTATATCACCTATACCTTCTATATTTTCAATCACAGTAGCTTGGGGGGAATAATAGTAAACTCACTAATATCTATCATGTAAAAAGCGTACGAATATGGTCTCTCATATAACTCCACAAAAAGATAAACATAAATAGGTTAGTGATAACTATTATGGGATTAAAACTAAAATAGGGGAAGGTGAATATGATAACTCATTCCAAAATCTATATCAGAGGCACATGAAATATTATTAATAATCGATAGTCAAATATTTTTCTATCATATTTCTATTGTTCAAATGATCTAATAAAAATAACAAATTGTAGAATACCCACTATAATTTCCTCCATAACAAGGATATAAAACTATTTTCATAGAAAAATATAAATTTTTATCATACCCATTCTAGTCAAAAAAATATACATTATGTATATATTTTCAAGGTAATCTATTAAACTCATATCTTAAATGAGGAAGAAGTGAGAATACCTTCTTAGCTGGTGAACAGTCATCTAGATCGATTCTTTAATCTTAGTAGATCATGAAATACAATAACAGAAATCCATAGAGATTGGTTCCCATATTAACAAAGGAATATCAATGTATTGTGTGTGATATGTGATAATGTGGTGGTAAACCATAACCTACTTACATGGAAGTTACTGTAAAATGATCTCAATAATAAATTAAATCAATTTTAGACAATAATACATACAATTATGATATTTTTTCATATTATTATTACTGGGATGTAGAGAATGTGATAATATATATTACTCCCCCAACACCTTCCAATTCATTAATGTAGGAACACTGATATTTCACATGAATATGATGATGTTCTCAATGCCTATAAAAATTACATTAGTAGGATCTTTTCACCAAAAATGAATATTATATAGAATTAACTTATAGTTTGTATCTCCCAGATGAACCTCCATCTCCATGTGTAGAAGTATATAGGATTACACCGTTATCCAAAGGTAAGAAACATATCATTCTTCTATATTTTCTAACCATAAAGTTACTGACTACAATGAAAACTCATTCAATAGAATACCATGGGATTTTTAGATAATGGAATCAACTTCAACATTTACCTTCCCATGAGTATATAATATATCCTAATCATAGTCTATCAGAAATTCAAACCTTGGTTTCTACCAAAATATCTGGTCCCATTATAAACATATGTGCTTGATGGTATTTTTTTGATGGCCATAAATCACTCACTGAGAGGGTAATGTCTCCACATTATAAAGGAAAACACAATTGAAAAAAGACCAATGTTATGGGTCACATGATTATTCTTTAGTGGATTAAAATAGCATGGAATATAAGTAATCACAGATCTCCTATGCATTAAAATGAAACCTATAATAGGATTATATTCATAATATAATACCTCATACTATAATCATTCCGTAATAATCTACAATATCAATGTACTAGTTACTATCTTCATTATATCCTTGAATTATTCACAAATATCCTTGAACTAAATGAATGTTCGGCCTTACTTTTTAAGGGAATTTACATGGTATAAAAAATTAGATAATTTGAGAAAAATCTCATGTAATATCTTACTAATACAAAGAAAATATTGAAGCTTAACCTCTATCTAATTTGGCTACCAATCCACCACTATTTAAATATTTTATATATCAACTATAATAAATCCATCTTAAATGGCATGCCAAAAGAAATGTAAATCCTAAATAAATATCATTGACATTGAGAGATATCTTAAGATGTGATAACTGTGATGTTATTCTTATATAATCTTCAAAATCAGGATGTTCTACATCACCATTTGAGAATAAATTAGTATTTTGTTGAAGATAACAACTATTAACTAGTTACCATAAGGATTCCAAATTCAATTCAAGAGTCCCATGATAACATAAATTTTCTTCATTATTCAATATTTACTGCCAATGAATTCATAGAGTCCGCAGTGAAAGTTAAAATCCCCTTATTCTATCCATTTTATTCACACAATGCTGATGATAGCAAGAGATACGATAAATTATTGAGAACCATCTTGATTATTTTAGTTGGATGAACATATCATTAATTATTTATAGTTGTTATTTTCTCTTCATTATCATTTCATTTATGTGGTGATGGTCAATACAAAGACACAATCTCTGACCCACCTTCTTAGTAAATAGATTTGGAGTTCCCAAGGGGTTATTGGGTATGATGAATCATTAATTTAAAAATTTATCCTACTTCACTATTCAATCAATATGATCAATTAGGGCCATATGATATTATTATAAGGATATTTTTATGGTGAAATTTTTATGGTTTTCACCAAAAAAAACTTTTGTTAGGGTGATGACCAAAAATATCATCATGATTAATTTTCTATTAGTATTATAATACATTATTACTCATCTATTATATAATATTGATAAAATAAAATCTCCAAGATCTACAAATTATAGGTAATATGTTACAATATTCCCAAGCTCTGGATTACATGTACCACCTTTGTGTCTAATCCCTGAGAGAAATTGAACCTCAACTCATATTACTGTTGGAATTTAACTCTACACTGAATGGTAGTATCCTAATACCTAATTTCATATAACATGTTCATTCCATGTACAAAATTATAAAGACACATATCTATTTTTATGAGGTACATATAAATGAAATATCCCTCTAGAATGCATCATCAATGGGGAAAGTTTTTAGAGAGTGATTGAACACCACACATAGAAGTATGTATATGATGGTGTCGATCTAAGATCTCTACCGAGATCAATTTCTAAAAAACAATAGACAACATAAGAAAAAGTTGACACACATAGTTATTAATGAGTATATGCGATAAATTGGTTAAAATGAGAATCATACCCCATACATTTTTTAATTTAGCCACATCATATCTAGTCATTTCAAATGAATTTTCTCTTTCATGACCACCACCATAAGTATAGTGTGGTCATCATAGAGGCGGTGTTAGAGATCAAGCCACCACCCTCCTCTAAATACTCATATTTCCTGACCCCATTTAGGAAGACTATTAGATCCACCTAATGGAGTTCCATAGTTTAGAAATTTTGTCAGTGTGGAAGGTACATCCATCATGTCATCATAAGAAATACCAAACTAGTTTACATTTTTAAAATTTCGAGAAAAGCTTCACTGTTCATTATATGCATATGAAATATCATATCAATACTAGTTAGACCACTATATTTGATCCCTTATGGGTTGATCCCCTGGAATATAATTTTGAATACTGATTACTTAAATGACGGGATCCTAAATATTGACTTTGAATAAAATCTATGATAATGGTAAACTATATGGCATGTACTCTACTAACTAATGAGTTGTCTCATCTAAAAAAATTCTAGTGTCTCTATATATAGTTTTGGTAATGGGAATTGGGCCATTATGAAGTCACATAATGTTATGGGAAATACCGTATATATAGTTTATAGGTTTACTACATGATCATTTAGTGGGGGATCAATCCTCTACACTATCAGTAGGGGAGTATAATTTCTACAATTTCCCTAAATTGAGAATCAATACTAATATAGATAGTGAAAATAGGTTGAATCACTAATAATTGATCAAAATTTGCATACCACTAAAATTATGCATGTTGAATCCTGAGATTCATCATAAATTTAGAGAGATAACATGATGGATAATAATAAAAATATAGAGGTAATTACTAATGATTACAATTAATACCCAACTTGGATATATGTATCACTAGGGGGTTGAATAAGTTATACTATTTACCTTTAATTAATAATTATTTTGAGACAAATTTTACCTACATCCAATTAACTATAAATTTTTTGGAAGAAAAAATATTCAAACATCAATTTTAACACAAGTATTTATTGGAATTATTATTCAAATACAGTAGCTACATCCTTGGAATGGTTCAGAAACATATTCAATAACACACAATCCACTAGAATGAAGTCATTTGTTTTGGAAAAACATTAAGATATACCCTTCAACATGTTTCAAAAAATGTTAAATAATATGATGTACTTGTTCATTCTTGTATAAAGGATGTAAAAAATCTTTTGTAAATAGTTAGGAAACCTCCAAAAATCGATTAACAATTGGTTATTATGCTACCATATAAACTTCCAGTTGAACAGATTGAAATAAAAAATCAAAATATTTAAACCCATCATAATGTTAAACTAAATATTTTGGAATTTTGTATGCAAGTAATGTTTAATGGATCAGTGGGATTATTAGGTCTAATATCTTAGTTCAGAAAGAATATATGAAATAATACAATTGAAAAAAAATTCTAAACCACTTCAAACATTCCCTAAAGAACATCATCCAATTTCTCAGTCAGATCTAGTAACTACATATTTCTATGCTACATATTATATCTTGAATCTTGTTTAGGAAAATGTTTTATAAAAAATCATCATGATTCAGAACCATTCATGTTATTCTCTTTATCATTGAATATGATTAGTATAATCACAAAAAAGTGCAGTGTATATTAAACTATTTATATGTGAGTAAAAATCAATATAAAAATCAAATTAATTTCTCCTTCCAAGTCAGTAAAATTGTCATAAAATTAAATTTCATTTCCATTTAAACTAAATATTTGAATTTTTTAATAATTTTGAAAACATATTTATTATTCTCAAAACATATCAAATATTTTGACAACATCATCCAACTTTAATCTTTCAAACCCTTTTAAATCTGATACCACATTATATTTGGATTCAATTCTATATTATTAAGAAAATATCTGGCCACTATTATTTTTTTGACCCAAATTCTAATACATTAGAACATAAGAATTTTGATTAATCATATCCCCCTTATTTATAATCAAATTAAAATGGTTCATCATGATAATTTTTCCTAATTCCATGATATTGAAAATATTCATACGGAGATTATAACTATCACATTATTTTATTAATAAATATAATTTAATAAATTAACTCTATGTTTATATAAAAAACCCTATGTAGAAAAAAAGAGTATATAATCAAGGTCACCAATGTTTTCCATAACAAAACATTCATGTAATAATTTTTTATTTTTCATTTTGAATTTATATATCTAGTGAAATATGATACAATTTATTTAAGATAAATGAAACCCATAGCAATATCAGTAAAAAACCCTAAAAATTTAACGTGTAAAAACACAAGTTTCCCAAAAACATATTATTCGTAAACTGATTATTTTTTTATCATGAAATCTAAGAGCCTATAACGACATCTATCTTAATTAAATTCTGAAAATTCCCATCAATATTGTAAAACTGAATAATTATTTTGGGATTAAATATTATAAATAATTGTTTCTCAGAAAAATCATTCTAACTTAGAGGCCTCTATTAGTTTTGAATATTTTATATTCTTCTTGTATTTTCATTTGATGAGTTTTCTTTATTTCTTTATCATTCTCATATTTTTAAACAATATTTTATTATCTATGGATTATTTTGATGAGGATGTCAACTAATATTCAAATTTAGAAATTTTTTTGTTATAGTGAGTTTGTAACTACTTTTTTATACATTCAATTGGTTTTGTATGAATTTTCAAAAAAACATTTGGTATCATGGAATTCTTTATTTCATCTCATACATGTTTTCTTAATCATCATACCATAATCTGTAGATATATTTTAATATTCATTTTTCACCCTTACTGAATTTTTTTTTGCCTATTTTATTCACCATTTTGTTAATTGATTTATATGTTTTTCATACTTTATAACCTTCTCAATTTATTTTAACAAGATGAATTAGAACACATTCTTTTATAGATCAACATGTTTATATTTCCCAATATTCAAAGAAACCTTCTCATATTTCATCATATAATAGGATTAATTTCTCTTAATCATTAACTTGTCTAATTCATGGGGTAATTGTAATATTTTGGATTTATCAAAAATTTATTTTTTGGGTGCCCAAATACACCACAATTCCTATAATAACCATAGAATGTATAAATTATTCTATAACTTCTATACCATCAAAAGTTGTGAAACTGTTTCTCAAAACCATTTTATCTTTCTTATTGAAATTTTATTGAACCAAAATATTTCTACTATTATTAGTAATATTAATCATCCATTTGGATTTATTTCTCGATTCGTCATGAACTATATGTAGTACATACTTTTTTGACTCATAATTTTTAGAATCTTATAAAAATCCAACACTATTGACGTTGGTGACATACATGAATCTCCCTAATTTCTTCTTATTAGAAACATATTTAAATTTATTATGAACTGTTGAAGGTATATTTTGATAATTCTCATGTTTCCACATTCCAAAAATTTCGCAACCATTAGAAAAATTATTCATACAATTTGTGACTCGCTGCTCAGATTTATAAATTATTTTGATAATTTTCAACTATTCTTCCTTTGACATAAATTTTAGTTCAATATTTTCATTATCAAACTTTTACATCATAATATACATATTCATATAGTCAACATCATTACTTAACACAAAATTATCTTCATGATAATGTTTTTGAAGGTCAGTTTTTTGAAATTCCTTATTAAATTTCTTGCTTTATCTTTATTGTCCATCAATCCTTCACATATATTTTTTCAGTTTTCTCCTAAAATGAAACTATAACTCAATTACCTATTCATTACAACTACGACATTCATCATTATAAAATAAATAATTATTAACTATAAAAATAATTGATTTTTAGTCATCATCTTTAGTCATCATTTAAGTTTGAACTCCACTCTCATCTTTTTATAAAAAATGAACAAACTATTGGGTTTGGATAAATTCTTGTTCATTCGTGTGTAGTTATATTTATAGTATGTTTCTTCTAAGATCTCTTTTACCTTGTCTACATTTCAACACTTATTTCTTCATCACTTTTTTTGTATCCCCCATTGAGGAAAACTGATAACATGTTTCCCAATTGGTGTACATCCAAAAACTTTTAATGGATGTTTCCCTTTATATGATCATGTACCACTTTTATTATTTTTAGAAAAGAAGATAAGAATTAATTAATATTCTTACATTTTTATTTTTCAGATATATTGTCAGAAAATTATTCTTCATCATGATTATTCATAGAGATTCCATGATTGGTAGCTTAAAAAAATTTCTCAATCAATATTTTCATTACTTTTCATAACATAAGCTTTTATAATTTTATATGCTACAATATTGTGGGGATCCTCATCCAAATATCCATTTTAAAAATATATATCTTATTAATATAAAAGCATTACATAAATCATATCCCAAATAATTCTAAGGATATTTTGACAATAACTATGTCTTTAAAATTATCACTGTGACATTTAATTATGTTAGAAATATTATTTGCCATGGTAAATAAGACACCAATAGACTATTTTTCACCAACATTTTGATCATCATACATTAGCCTATAAATTTTAATATTTTCCTTCTATTGTTTTGTGTTGTTTTCATTAATGTTCCTTAAATTATGATATATATCATTAGCAACTGAATCGCCCTTTAATCAAATAATCCCACTTTCAAAAACTGATGAGAGTAAATAATTTTTCCTCTTTAATAATTCCCAATATTATTGTTATTTGAAATATAAATAAGAGTATTCTCATCAAGACAATGAAATTTTACTGAAGTAGCTTCTAGAACATCATACCCAAGAGATATAATATATTGTATCACAATATCAATATATATATGATAATTCTTATCATTTAATATTCTAATACCCTTACTGTTAAAACAACACATATTCTTTCTAACACATTCATCAATGATAAAAAATAAAATAGAACCAACCATATGTTAATAATTTTTAATTACCATCCATAATCAATGTATCACAGAGGGGGGGGGGGGTAAATATATGATAATAATTTTATTTAGGTTTCTATACTGTAGAAAAAACATTTTCCCCTGTTTAATAATCATCACCTTCCAGAATAAAATTATTCATATATCTATAAGAACATAAGTATTTTCAAGGTTCCTACATAACAAGAGTATCTATATATTTGGTATGGTTGGGAAAAAAATATTATATCACAGAATCAAGTTGAAAACAATCCTTTTTTTGGACACAACAGTTTGGATGTACAATGAAAATTCTATCACAATATATTCAATCTAACAAAAAATGTGCTAATTCTAGAAAGAATTTTTAAAAAAAAATTGTGTAACAGGTTATGATACCTTAAATATAAGGTTTACAATATGCCATATTACATCCTTATCAACATCAATCTGATAATATTCAAAATAAGAAATCTTCAAATTTCTACCCATGAACAGGTAGAAAAATATTTTCTGGACAATGTTATTGACAGTCATTTTGATGGCTCAGTCTCATTCCACTGTATGATATGTTATTTCAGAGTGTAGATAAGAAATAATACCATGGAAATAGTAATGAAAAACTAATTAATATTCTTCATTATTCTTATTGTGTCCAGAAATTTCCTCATGAAATATTTATCTCGATGCTTCTTCACCCGTCCAAAACAGTCAATGCTTTCAATCTAACTTTTCAAATCAAAAAAATAATCTGAAAATAAATTGTACTTTATACTATTTATAGGTTGTCCAAAAGTGGAATGTGAAGAAAATTAATTTCATTTTCGTACTCAAACAAAATCACATACCTTTTAATTTGATTTCCATATTGACTGTATCTTTTAATACGTTAACAATTCTCAAATCTTTTCGATTTTACTCATCCCTTATCGAATATTCTAACCACTTCATCCAAGTTAGAACTATCAAACCATTTTTTAGTCATATACCACATCATATTATTATGAAATTATTCATTATGATGAATTTATATGGTGACTATGATATTCTAGACCCACTTTCAAATACATTAAAACTGATGACACCTCATTTTAATAATGACTATAAAATAATTAATACATCCTCATATCATTTGTATATAATAACTGATGTTAACTAACTAAATAAATCCAAAATGTTCATCCATATATATTTTTTCAACTTCCTTATAATTATATTCCAATACCATTTCTATATAAATAATGAAAAATTATAAAGATACCTTTAACCCAAGTCAACATTTCCATAAAAAAATCCAAAAAATATCCTTATTCATTTCCTTAGACTAGTGATCATGTGTCCAACAATGTATTAGTGTTGACTTTCTCCCAATGGATCAGAATCTACTTTATTATAATGTATATAAATAACTTATATTTTGATGAATCTTGACCCAATTGTAAACCGACAATATATTTTCTCATCACACAGTTATATGAAAATAAAAAATTTGTTTTTTTAAAAAATTATTTCTCACATTTTTGATCTTCATCTACTTTATTAGTATCCAAATTTCTTATATGAATCTGTCCCTATAAAATTGTTTTTGATATTTATGTTAAAAACCATCCTTTTATCGATGGATTGGTGGAATACAATGTTTGATGGACCAATGTCAGCAACTATTTATTTCTTCTATACATCCCAATGAACTATCAATCAAGTGAATTGTTTAATTTACTGAATTATATTGTCTGATGGATTGATCGATCAATGATACACCAACATATCAACATTATCTAATTCGACCACCCCAGCTTTTATTTGTTTCAAAATAATATTATTGTTTCCTGAAAAAATGAGGACTCTTAGACCATTAGGATAAGAATGAAACCATATGACTTATGGTAACAAACACATCTTCTCCTCATTTTTTCCATAACACATTCATTACAAGTGTTATATAAAACATATGATATTTAAGAATGTTATTGAAAAATATATCATCATTATATTTATTTTGGAGACATTCATAATCTAATAAAACTATTCATTTTAAATATAACTTACACCACAGACCATGAATGGTTCAGAAACCCAGCTTCTTCCATAAACCATCATCAGAATAAAAAACTGAATTTTGATAGCTATTATTATAATAAAAAATAATACAACATTTTCATCAGTATTCCTCTTTTTATTCAATCATCAAAACCTAAAAAACATAGAAATTCTTATAATTATCCCCCCTTTAATCCAGATTTCCATTAGTTTATCATTAGGTAATTTTTTTACTCTCCTAACTTCTCTTCAATAACATATTAAACATACTGACCTATTGATAATGAAATTCAACCAAAACATAACATGTTTCCACCAATGGGTGTGAATTAATATACACATATCATGATTAATATTACATTTATTGTACTATTAAATTCTAAAATTGATGTATATATGTTTTATGTCAAATAATAGATTATAATTGTTTTGGTTAATGTTCACATCAACTTCCTATAATAGTCACTATGTTCCATACCCCATTAACCAAACCCACAACCACTTAACAAATATTTTAATAGGTATCCCAAATGAATCATTAAAGGAAAACGAACTCCACACTATATCCATAAGACATGAACTTATTAGATACCATTCTGAAGCATCCTATCACATAAGAACTCATAAGTTCATGTAGTAGAATAATTGTGATTTTCTAAGACAACCTATAACTTTTCAGGGGTTATTAGCATGGGCCAATAAGTCATGAAAATATATATGATATGTATGTTACTAAAATCATATATACATAAAATGATCCCAATGATAATATATATATATATATATATATATTATATCCTATAATTAATGGAACCAAAAAAATTAAATTTTACATATACATAATAGAAATTTCCAAATAATAATGTACATACCAAAATATTTAAATATGATAAACACAAAATGTATCCACTAGAGTCAATGATCAACACAGAATAGTAGAGAAAAATAAAAGCCATTTCTCAAACCATGAAATGATGTATAAAAATACCCTTAATGTGATCACATATGTGCTATGATGGACATTGAATCCACATTCTCCTTTGATCCTAACTCCAAACTATATATATTCAGCACAAGAAATACATGTGTTTACATTATGATTATATATGGGTGAGTATATATATACCAAATATGTTGAAATAAAAAAATATAAAGTAACTAGATAATAAATTATATTTAATAAAAAAGTACCAAAATATTAAAAATTGTGAAGAGTAAGTCAATTAATGTAATGAATCATGGCCAATAGTTAAGATCATGTAGGATTATCTAAAAAAGACATGTTTATTACCATGCCTAAAAAAACTAGAGGTAATAACTTCTTTATATAAAAATCAACCTATATGAATCAATAATTTGGGACCATGACACATCCAAGGATGTGAATATTGTTTGATGGTGTACCAAACCCATGTAAAGACCCTGCCCCAACCCATGAGATATTACATAATCCAGTAATATAATAATTTTCCAAATTGAAGTTGTTGAATACAAGGCCCCTTTGATGTAGGAACCATTCTAGATACCACGTGGAAGACATAACACTTGTGAAGTTAAAACCTACTTTGATATTTAGTGATGTACATGAAAATCAAAAATATATGGAGTACATTACCTATTTTTTTTATTGATGTTGTACCCAACACCTATACATGGATGAAACTTCGAAGTCATAATGGAGGGGGTAATAAAAATTATAGGATTTCTAAAATTATTAACCATTAGCTAAAATGTCTCTAATAGAGCTATGATAATTGATATACACAAACAAATATTGTTAAAGGTCTCTATTGATTGAGGGTATCAATAATTTTATATCAATATTATAATATACTCAAAATAAAATATAAATATTTTCATGAATTTCATTTGGCATAAAAACTAGAAATAATTAATATAAATTTCCTTTTACAAGATAATTATAATAGGTAGAATGGTGTATTGGGCTCTTGACATGGCAATTAGGGTAATTTCATATCTCGATCATTATGATCAAAATACAAGAAACATGTATAACATTGGGTTACTATAACTATGGAAAATAAGTTCTAGAAATAATCATGCATACATTGAAGAAATTATAATTTGTTCTTAGAAATATGAAAAAATTATTTTAATGATGAAATCTTAGTTCATTTAGTTATATTTGGTATGTTTTAGAAATATATATTCATAGCACATAAAAAATGTATACATGGACCATTTAAAATACAAGGCATTTTTGTTCTGGAACACGATATGTGGGTATTATGTTTCATCGTAGAATTCACCCCATATAGGCATCAATGAAGTCTTCCTAGATACACATGGGGTGTGAAATAGACTCACATAGTCTGTGATATTTATAGAACTAAGAATCCTTATAACCACATCTTTTAGAATACACATTGTGTATCGAGGGGAGTCACACTAGTTGTGTTCAAGAAATATAATCTTATACTATATGTACTTTGATAATCATGTGACTCTTACCTATTTTCACAATAGATCTACTATTATCAATCTCAAATTTCTATTAGACCTCCTTTGAAAAATTATTGAATAGTATTTGGACTCCTCCCAATATCTATTCCATCATAACCAATACAGTAATTAAATAATTATTGACTAATTTCATGTTATCACCAGAATACCACTAAATTAAAAAATTATTTTCTTTTACACAATTATAGTACTAGAAAATAAAAATTAAACTCAAACATAAAAATAACATTAAAATTTGATATAGTAGTGGTTGGAGGAATAATAGACATCCCAAGTACATTTTTATATTCCAGTTTTATTAAAAAGTGTGAGTATCAGAAAATTATTAAATCGACTATTGATATTGGAAATGATTTTCAACATTTTTTTATTATAAAAAAATATGTTATTTTCAATGAAAATCAAATATCCCGTGAAATTTTAGTCTAGGATAAATATTTTTTAAATAATTTTCACTAAAAATATAAGGAAAAATTTAATCAATTGAATATCTATGAAAAAAATGTCTACAACAAATGTGATGGATTCCCCCCCCCCCATGTTTTTTTCATCTGATAGAAAAAAAATATTCAAGTATTTATACATGTATAAATAGAGTTACTAAATAATTGATGTAAAAAAATTAAACACATCATGTGTCGTGAAAAAATACAATTAAATTATTTATTGGGAATTCTTTTATAATCAATATTTGTTCATGATATAAAAATCCTTAAATAATCAATATCACAAAACTATATTTTCTAGGAACAAGAGAGAAAAAAAATATCATGCACTAAGGGAATGAATTATCTATTTAATAATTATTATTTTTATTAATTTCATAATTATTTATTTCAAAAAATAATTTCCAATTTAAATTTTCTATTTAAAATAATACTGTTTTATGATATATAATAATGAAGATAAAACATAAATATGAAAACTTCTATGTAATTATTAATTTCCAAAATATTTATCATGATGTTAAAAATTATAGTTATCATAGTTATTATCACCACATTTAGCATAATTAATGTGATTAATTATTCCATTATGATCGAGTTGGGAGAGGTGGTTTTTTTAATACCAAATAATCCTGAATTAGATAAAAAGCACTATGTTAATTCCCTTTTGAAATATTGGGTGAATAATAATTTGAAAAAGGGGAGATTATTTCCATAAATGTTAAAAATTAGTTCCCCTAATTAATGAAAAAACCAGACAATAAATTAAAGGATTTCCCTTTTAATAGTGGAGATAAATTGACAAAATTATAGATTTAAAAATTACTAATTCATCTTTATCTCAATATGAAATTTCAACCTCTTTAACATGAAATATAATCCCCATAATTTATTTTATTTCATTAAAATATTAGTAATTAGATTTTTAAAACTTATAAAACCTATGTCCTAAGGATTAATGTGTTTCATGAAAAATTATACATCTCATAAGAAAATATGACCATTATAGAATTAATGAAGGTGTCAAAATAAAATTGTTAAGAATTATATTTTTTTTATTAAAAAAATTAATTCACATGGGGAAAGATAATATTTTTAACTAATTTTTAATTTACAATAACTATAAAGAAAAACTAAAACAAAACAACAACAGATCAACAAATAAAAATAATATTATACATTTATAGAGGAATATTTTAAAAAATAATGGTTTCCAAATTATACAACTTTTTATTATTACCCAATATTCTAGATAAAACCAAAACTTCTAAAATTAATATATATAATATATTTATGATATATTAAATATTAAATAAATCATGGGATAATAAAATATTTTGAATATATTTAATATTTTGGAAGACCCAAATGTATTTTTATAGAGTGATTTTAATGATAACACATTAATAAATATAATTATGAATACTCAAAAGTATCAAATGAAATATTCATGTCACTAGGTCATTCCCATATTTTTGTTTTTTATCAGAAAATGTCTTATAGTAATATTTTTTAAGAAACTATGATCACATCAAATTATAAGAATTTCATGAAAATTGTGGGAGATTACAATGTTTCCATTATACACACACCAATAGTATCAATAGACCATAAAAATTTTTATTCCAAAAAATTATTAACCACACTATTTTTTTAAAAATGATCAAGTATCCTCATAATATAGATCACCAAATTTGACAGGATAAATAGATTAGGAACATACCACCTCATGTATTTATATATGTGACGTGTAATCCAGTCATTCCATAGTATGTTGAAATATAGAAGATTATGAAAATTTCCAACCCAAATTTTTATATTGAATGACTCAAAAAATCACTAAGATATATTACATCCATAACTAAATACCACAAATATGCATCATGATACAACCATTAGGAACACATGAACTCAATCATTAAACTCCACAATAATCCTCCAATTTTCTATGTATGTATGCTTATTTTTATGGGCTATGTTTATATATTCATAGATCTAAAAAACATTATATATCATAAAATACAACCAATTATACACAAAAAGTTAATACTCACTAATCTTTAAAAAATAATGATCTGGCCATAAATTTCTTTCATACAATGAATTAAAATGTTTTACGATAATAAAGGATTGGTATATGTTATTGAAAAAAAAATCAACATAATATTGGTATTCATGCCAACTCATTATAATATATATGTAATAAAGAAATATATATTCGAGAACAGAAATAGTTCCTTTTATTTATTTCTCTATATAGGTGACTTGGTCCAGAAATCATCCTCCACCCTCATCCACAACAAATTATTGAATAAAAAAATATTTTCAAATATTATTTCAAATTGAATACAACAAAACTATATGATCTCATCCATCTATATGACTCTTAAACTCTTCCCAAATCTCTGTTGTCTCGTATGGATAATGTATGTCGACTATGTAGTCAGTAAATCATCACATTGGCAAAATTAAGACACTTTTTTGTAAATGGATGTAAAATAACCAAATATATAAATCTTTAGTACAAAATATATTCTAAAATTTCAATAGGTTGGTGTAGAGAAGTAGGATCATATTTCATTTTCATTTCATACTTTACCTTTGAAATCGTGATATAAACTCAAAAATATTCTATATCATTCTCGAACACTAAAATTTGTTCCAAAAAGCAAAGTAATATTTTTCATACCTAGATTTACCACTTATTATAGTGTATGAAACTCCACTAACATCACATTGTGAATATCATATAAATCCACTTTAAATTCCTAGAATATGTTGATATGGACAAAATATAAAGATAATATGATTGGTACTTCACATAGAAATAGTTGTTCTTAGATGATATCACAATCAATGTATCTATTGAGGGCCTCCCTTTCCCAGTGAAGATGTATTTGGGAATATAAAACTGATTATATATTATGAAGGTCTCCATGTTACCATAGAACATGATGAATCATGGCTATATAATTTGAAACCTCTTAAATTAGTTGAGAATAAGATTAAATATAAATTTATGGAATCACCTTATTTCAATTACTTATTTTACAGACTATTGGAAATTCATATTATAACTATAATACTAACCAACCACTCTATGACATTTTTAGATTACAGATATTTGCTTGTTTTTTAATTGATTCCAATGGGATTAATTAATTGAATTGAAAACTCCCAACAATTATTTATCCATTATATGGATAGATTTTCAATAAATGAGATCAATAATTTTTTTTCCAATTATAATTATTTTAATGCCCCATGATTTTATGTTATCCCCCTTTTAAATTCAATATCCTCATCAACTTACATTACACGTAATACACATCTTATTCAAATAAGGAACTATTTTTATTATTATTACATAGCCATTAAATTTATAGGAATAAATATTATTAACCATATTATGAAATTTATATATTATAACATTAAACTATGATATTTTTATAGGAATAAGATAAGAATAAAACCAATTTCACGCATAAAAAAATATATTTTTCTAAAGGTTTTTTACCAACTATTAAAACATTAAATATTTGAAAACTAAATTTTTAAAAATATAAAATTTATATTTATCAAAATAAATATGTATTTTATTATTGGAATTTAAAAATTAACTTGGGGTGAATATTTTATAATTTTTTAATATTTTTCAATTCTAGTGAATACTGGAAAATATATCTTTTTATAAAACTATCAAGATTCATTATATTAAAATTATATTTATGACTTTAATTTTGTTTCAATGTAATAAAAATAATTTTTTTTTAAATAATATATTTTATTTTGTAATTATATGTTATTTTTTATAAGTGCATTATTGTTCTTAATATTTCATTTTAGAAAAATGATCATTGTAGTTTTTCGTCAGATTAATTTTAAATTATATTCTTCCAATTCTATGTTATGAATTTTTAAAAACATATTCAATATTTGGAATTTGATGTAATAAACTTATTAAACAATATTGATTTATTTCTTATATAAATATGAGTTGTATGTTTAGTAATTTTATTATTAATCTGATTATGAATAAATAAGAGAATTTAGTGTAAAAAATAATATGATAGGTATTATGACATTACCCTAAAATTTGTAAAACATTTATTGGATTATTTCTACTAACCGATAACCCCTAATGTTCAAATTTTATTTATTCAATGTAAAAAGTTCCATGGGAATATTTTTACTTTTATTTAAATTAAAGAGAATAACAAATGTCCCTTTCCTTGTCATAAACATATCTACTGTGTCCACATTGTGGAAAAAGGTAGGTTATGAATGAATAGAAGTTTCCTATTAAAATATAATAAGATTATTTTATTGATATAATTTTTTTTCTATTTTTGGAACCAATTTGATGAGGTAATGATATTTATAATATATTACTCAAATAAAATCAAAGATGTCACAATCATATTTTAATAAATATCTTATTTTTATTACGGTTTTAGTCAAAAGCTATATTCTACTACATATATTATTTTAAAATATAATTTATTAATCTATATCATTAAATTTTATATAAATTTTATATTGAAGAAATAATTACCTTAAATAATTATTCAATTAGGATTCATTAAATATTTTATTGATTATAAAAATCTAATAAATTATTTAAAAAATAAAAAAAATAAAAAGTTAATTAATTAATGTTATAAATGATTTTTAAGTATTGTTATTAAATATTTTTGTTTTAATAAAATTTTCATAAATTTTATAATGTTTTCATAATATTATTAATTCCCAATTAAAGAATAGTGTTAAAATTGACACTAAATACATTTTTAAAAAAAGTTTTTTATTTTATTTGAAATCATAAAAGAGTCATTAAAAATATATAGTAATTATTATTCTGCTCCAAATGACATAAATTTTCCATTTGTGGTCTAATTGAAATCTTTTATTAAAAATATATCACCTTTTATTATTAAATAAATTCCTACAATATTTAAAATTAATAGAGATTAAATAAGGTTAATCAAAATGATATGGTTTAAATTAAAACCAAACAAGTCAAATTTTTATTCCCTTATGGTATGAAAAATCGTCTTATCATATATCCAAATCCTTGGGAATTTGGGTGTATTTGGATAGAATATTAATTTATTATAAATTTATATTATGAGGATTTATGGTAGTTTTTATCACTTCAATTATAAAAGGACACCCCTTTCATTTCATTTATCCTCCTTGAGTATTCCAGATTAGTCAAAGGATTTTTATTTCTATTAAAAACATCCATAAAAATTTTATGCATGTTTTTTTCTAAATGTCCAACCAATTATCTGTTTATAAGAGATTAAAATAAAATTTGGTAAAGAAGAGTAAATCAGCTTGATCAAGGATTTAATGTTTGTTTCTTCTTCCACATCATCATAATATGTTTCTAGAATGACAATAAATAAATTCCAATATCATATATATACTGAGATATTATAATGATTGTGAAATAACCACATTATACATTTAATCCATCTAATGAAAAATTTAATGCACCACATGTGTGTATTAATGGCTTAATGTCTCCATGTAGAGGTGTAATTAATTTTCTATTTTCAACATTCAAAAATAGTTATAAAAATTTATTTAAATAATAGATATTAGATTTAGGAAATTAATTTTATTATTATAATTTGGATACATATCTTATATAATAGAACTTGTATATTTACGATATAAAAATCATGGGAGACAAAGCAATTGACACCAGAATTAATTAAATGAATAAATATTATTAATAAAGGAGTAGTAAAATATCATAAGAGGATAATATATGATATAATAAACCTTACTATGAATATTTTATAGGTTAATAATATTTAAATAGCTTTATACCAGAGGTTCAGACATATTCGATGGATATATAACCAACTATTGGGGAATTCATAACTCAACTTCCATTAGTTGGGATAAGAATTTACTACACTAATTATTTCATGTGATGATTATTTGTGAATATAATTTTTATTATCTTATCTTTAATTTTCATTTGTATGTGGATTTAAATATGATACCAAAAATGGATTCATTTAGTTAATGATCAAAATTTCATATAAAAACCCTCTTCTAAATGTATTCTATTTCAAAATATAAAAGGTAACTAAAAAAACATATTAAGTATATAGTCTCGATTTCATGATTAATTAATGTCTTGATGAGTCCATTTAATTTTTACAAGTTTATTTCATTTGAAATATATTTAATTTGTAAGCGTGATACTTTTTAAATTAATTATTTCAATGTAATAATTGTATTTCTATCGAGGAATTTTAAATGAATTTTTTAGATTAAATTAATCTATATAAAAAATCATTGTTGAATATTATTTTAATTGATTTTGATCGTATAAGATTCCATATACTGTATTTTATTCAATTTTAAATGATCATATTTACTATGGATGATCTATAATGATAATATTCATCATATTACACATGATGAATTATGAATAAGATTATTGTTTGGGGAATGTTATTAACATTTCATTTAGAGATTCAATACAAAGGAATATATTAACTATGTTTCAAAAAATTCATAATGGTAATGAATTGGACGTATTATAATATGGTAAGGTCTCTATGTATCCCCTTGATGCGTCAATTGGTATCATGAGACAAACTAGACAGAGTTTTAGATTAGGATATACCTATTTATGAAGATGTCGAGGATGAGGCCTTGATGATATTTTTTAAATTTTCCAAATTATAAATTCCCTCATTATGATATCAATAATTTATTTCCATGTGAATAGTTGATTAGTATAATATCCTTGGTTATGTGTTGTAGCTTATGTGATTAATGATATGTTATTATTTGAATATCTTTTTATTATGTTCATATTTTTCTCAAGATATTAATTTTTTGAAATTTGTTTTTATTTATTCATCATGACTTGATTTTTTTTCTTATATATGATAAATTATAATTTAATCTTACCCTTAGTAAAAAAAATTTCTCACCCATTTGTTATGATTAATTTTAACTAGGATTCTAAGATATATATTATGATCAAACAGTATGGATAAGTTTTGAGAATATTAGTTTTTTAAATATATTAACTATTTTGTTTTTTTCATAAGTAGTGATTTATCATTTTTATTTATATATAATTTTCCAAAACTGAAAAACTATTTAAACCTTCATGATGTCATCTCTTGTACTTAGTGCCACTATTATAAATTAACCACCATTTTTCGACTATTGGGGTTGGGGTCATTACATTTTATATTAGACAATGATTATTAGAATTCTTGGTAACCAAATTTGGGAAAACATAGATTAGAGAACATGACACTATGATATGATTTGAGGATTAGAATATAATAACATCCTAAAGAAACCATGTTAATTGTTATGATAATATAAAAAAATAAAATTTCATATTTGTGTAATGTATTTCAATAGTTTTGAGATTACACATTTTTTTAATAATTATATAATGTAATGTAGTATATTTTATCTTTTATAAATGGATCCTATTATAAATAATGGAAACCTCACCAATGAACACGATCCTAAGAGTAAGACATATAATTTTATTTATGGTCATAGTAAAATATTAGAAGGGGATCTAATCATCTATAAATTCTCATTATGTGAGGACACAATATCATGTGATAATGAGATAAAGAAAGAATAATATTATTATTTTGACTTTAGGAGGAAGAATGAGAATAAGAAAACTATTGTAAAAAATAATAATATAGGAATTACATGATATAATTATTTTCATATGTGTGATAATTGTGAAAAAAACCTTGGCAATCGATTATATGTAATGGTAGTTTTCGACAATTGTGGAGTGAATGGACACCATTAATGATATTTCAAGGGTTATAAAATTATATAAAATATAATATCCTTCAACATCATGAATACATCATTGTTAAAAAATAAATGTATCAATATTCAAATTAATATACAACTAAATATGTTAATGAATAATGATAAATATTGTTCTTTTTCCACAGACTATGAGGTATTATTAATATACCTAATATTAAATTTCAAATTTATGTCCTTTTAATGTTTTATAAATAATTATATGGTTGTTAGTATCATAAGATATATAAATATTTTAATAAAGTACTTCTTCTTTATTTATTTGGAATCTTATGATAAGTAAAACTAGTAACAAAGGGAAGTGAAAATGTTGTAAGTTCTTATGATGGAAAATAATTTATTTTGGAACGATAACGCTAAATATGTGCTCTATATTGAGATAATAATGATAAATGTGTTTTTAGGGGATATAGTTGGTGAAAATGAATATTTTTAGTGAATTTATGGTTTATGTCTCCTTTATAGGGTCTACTAAATGTTTATATTTATGTAATATAGTCGACCACTTGAGATTTTATTTTTTTTGAAGTATGCTCATTTTTAGTTGGGTTTTAATGCGATGATTGTATTAATATATTTTATTACATTCCAATAAGATATATTTTATGATTTTTGTTAAATATAATGTGATGTTATTAATTTTAAATTCAATGATCTTTCTTCTGAGTTCTTGGCCTTGGAATTTGGGCAGACATATTTTGGATGTGTCGTAGGAGTAAGTACTTATAAAATGCATCATGTAGAACAATAGATGTTACCGTTAGAGGTTAAATTATGATTTATATTATTAAATAAAATATCTAACCATTTTTTTAGTAAATGATTATAGGATTATGTAATGACTATAGGACCTTATCGTTCAGTTCAAACAAATTAATCCTTAATATCCATTTCCCAGTGCAAGAGAAAATATGAAAATAGATAAAAGAATAACCAATGGATGATATTATACATATGATATTTACTTGGATCATGTTATAATATATGAATTTTTTATCTATAGAGTAAAATAATACCTCAACTCTAGGAAGGCAATTTTAAGAAAAAACATTTTCTATTAAAATTTCCTTCGGAGAAATCAATGGCCTTTTAATAGATCACATATTTATGGTTTTGTGATGGTTAAAAATCTAATGACCATGTTCTATATAAATATCCATATGAACATGATGGATATATTTATCTTAGATAAATATATTTTCATGATTTTTCTCCTATTTTAAATTTTCATTTTGTAGTATCTATCACATTTCACATTACTACTTTTTGGAAGATGTTTTATAAAACATTTTTTGTGATATTGGATTTCCAAAAATAAATTTACATGTATCTAACATTCATGTTTGAATTGAAATTTCAATTAAAAGGATATAATATTTTTAAATATGTTAAAACTTAACCTTCCATGATTTTACAGTATGTCTCTTTTTATATACAATATCTTAGGGAGCATACGTTGCACACAATATCAGGCTTAAATGAAGTATGAAATATAATAATTATTATGTCATAGTGTTAATTTGGAATGATTGAATAATATTTACCAGATTATTATTATATATATATTTTCACAATCTTGCAAAATATTATTATTGGTATATGTTAATAATAAATCTATATATATATATAATGTTATATTTTTTTAATGGAACTTTAACCACCTTTTAATGAAAGACTTATTTTGGAAATAATATTTTACACATTTATAAATTAAATTCAACAATATTAACATCATTTTTTAAATATTAGATTCAAAACTAACATATTATGTAATATTTATATTTTTGTAAAAACATTTATTTTCCAATGAATAGTGAAAAAATATTGATTTTTATAAAACATAAAATTTCATTATATAGAAATTATATTAATGATTGAAAATTTTTATCAATTTAAATTAAATAATTTTTTGTTATAAATAATCTATTTATTTCATCATTATAGAATATTTTGGTATAACTTCTTGTTTTGGCATAATATTAATTTTTTTTTAAAAAAATATATGTTATATATATATTAAATTTTAAATTATAATTTTACACTTCTATGTTTTGTGTAATGTCTCAGATTTTCGATGTATTATTATTTTAAATATTATAAGGAATTATTATGAGACCAAGCATTGAGACGAAACATCATTCTGAGGCCTGATGATCCTGGAATGGTGGTTTGAAAATTTTTTAAGGGAACAGAATCGGCACTTGTGTGTGGTTGTAGTAGTTTCCAAACAGATGGAAGAATTAAAAATCTGAGGTCACCGTTTCGTCTAAGATGACAAAATTACATAATAATGGGTCTATCCTCAACTAGTACGGGTTGAGGAAAGAAGATCATTTTCGGGCATTTTCAGAAAAATAAAAATAAAAATAAAATAAAAGTCAAAGTTTATATTATTTTTATTTAGAAACATTTCTTGCAGCGCAACGATGGGGATGATTTTTAATAATTAATGTCTTGTCATAATGAATCAGAAACGACAACTTGACTCATTAATTTCATAGTGTGATGGAATTCCAAAATGTGATTCCGCTTTTTAATGGGTTAATCGAATGATGGTCATTTACAGAAAATTGAGAAGAATCTCTGGAGAATCCGTGGAGCCTTGGAGAAAAAAATCGGCGATGAACGATGACAAATCAATGCTAAGAATCATTTTGCCATTGAGTTTAAGGGTCTTTAAGACAACTATGCCACGACCTCTTCATTTTTTATTGATCCCTTTTGAGGTAGGGGTTTTTTATTTAAATTCTTTTACACCATTTTTGATTTAAATGACGAACGAGAATCATCCACGAAGAAGTAGATTCATGGATTTTTGGTTTTCACGGAGGGTTTTTATGGGATGTTTGTGGGGATTGATCCATGATTATTATTTATCATTTTTATCCTATTCCGTTTGATCCTACTAATGAGGGTGGATCAACAATGTGAAGAACGATAGCGGGGGTTCGTTCTCCAATTTCATTTCCAGATTTCCTCCCCCTTTGCTATCTCGTACATTTTTCTAGTTCATCGCGTTCATAGTGGGATGATGAACAATGGATCTTTGTGTGTCCATTATGAGACGCAACAATCCCGAATTTGAGATCTGTCATGATGATGACCTAGAGGAGGTGCGACGAACACTGTGGCAGAGGAATCGACACAGTTCAGGAATTACAGTTCTTCGAACGCTCTTCGTGTGGGTTGATCAAAATGCATTTCATGGGCCGGTCGGAGACCTGAAAACAATAGAAACGACTTGGGGATGTTGTGATGAGCTAGATTCTATAGTTCTGTGGTTACCGGATGGCCGGATCAACGAACTTGGCAGCATGGGAGGCACGAAGGTGAAGAGCGTCATTTATGGAAAATTCTAGGATACACGGCATGTACATCCGAAGAACACATTGTGTAGTACCAGCGGTGAAAACTAGGGTTTTTGGGGTCAGAGAGGAATCACACGGCGTGTGACCCTAGTCACACGGTATGTTGAACTTTCCCCGAATGTCGTCATGTATTTTGGAAAGTACACAGACATGGGATAGACTACATGGCTTCAGAACACGACATGTACTCTCTACGCAGCATGGTAGAGGCAACAATGTGAGACTCGACATGTATCTAGGGGATACATGGGCACGAGGTGTAGTATATGGCCATGTACTACACCCAACGGCTAGGTGAGACCAGTAGAGTGGGTCTACCCAAGTACTGATTACACGGGCTGGAATACATGGGTTGAGGCCATGTACGAGAACATTGCCAGCATACACAGAACCAACCCTAGATACACAGACACGACTTGTAATCCACACCAAACACTCTGTAAAGACTTTTTGTACATGACCAGACATACAACATGGGCTATTGTACATGGCCAGTACCTGAGGTCAGGAGAAATAGCTTCTGACTTTTCTGCTCATTGTGAACTTTTTAGAAAATGGCTTGGTCATCTTGTCCACCGTGTTTGGGACATATTTATTTTGGGTTAGTACCCCTTCTTCTCATTCCCCTGGAGGTTAGTAATTGTTTCCTTTTTCTCAATAGTATGATCTCTTTAGTAGGACTTTCAGTGATAGAGTCAGGCATCCCTTCAAGAGGCTGAGAGCGAGATCTTCTATCCATATTTGACCCTAGGTAGAGTCAAACATCAACATGACCAACATTACTAGGTGTTGATATTCTACCTAGGTGGATAATCCGAATGAGTCAAAGTATCCTCCATGGACCTGGAAGTGATCTTCATCAGTGTATCGTGATCTTTCCCACTCAAGAGTGTGTCTCCCTTAATGAGTGTAACTAGCTATGGTGACCTTTTCCACTCAAGAGTGTGTCTCCCGTAATGACTGTAACTACCTCTTGTGACGTTTTCTGATGAATGGAACGTCTCGGATGAATGTCACCGGAGCTACTAGAATTGTGGACTGTGTTCTCCCAGAATGAGTCCTTCATGGAATCATTAAATTGAATCCCTAGACGGGGGTTTGCAATTGCGTGACTTGTCTCTAGATTATAGTTCTGGGTTTTGAATATAAATGGTTTGAGATTCTCCACAATATGGTTTTTAGACATATACTATGTAGGGATGAATGTACCTTTTCTTTGTGTATTGATTTTTTGTTTATCAGGGTCCTTTAATGATAATTGTTATACTCACCCCCCTGCATGCTCTTTTCCAATACATGTCATGTCTTGTGCAGATGAGAAACCTTTTGACAGGGTCCAGGTCAGACGAGGACAAGACCGAGCATCTTAAGTTCCCTACAGGTTGAGGTATTCCAATGAATAAAAGTAGCATTCCCAGTACCTCTGTGTGTTTACTGGTTGGACATTACAATTTTGAGACTCTTTTTTTGGTGAGCTTGTATTTTGGTCTAGTTTAATTCCTACACTTTACATTACATCGTACTATTTTGGTTTAGTTTAGGTGTATGAATGCATTTTGTTGATTAGTGGTTGTTTTTAAAATTTAGCATTTTTGTTCTTGGAGATGTGTGCATGTGTACAGGTTTATCAACAATGCCTTCCATGTTAGTGATATACCTACTCGGTTCTAGTCACCAGCCCCTAGCCTATTGGGGGCAGCTTGGGGAGTCACAGCGTGGGTACCACTGGGATAGGTCGTGACAGAGTGGTATCAGAGGATGGTCGGTACTAACTTAGGACCAAGAGTCTGTGGGATTGGGTTTGGGTTAATGATGTTAAGTGTTTTGAGCTCGAATTTTAGGACAATGACTCCAGTGTTGGTGCGGGCGGCCAACGTATCCAAACACCAAAACTCTGATAAAATTCTTTTCAACTCGATACATGAAAACACTGGTTGTTGGGAAATAAAATAAAGGTACATGCATCTTATATGGATTGGTTGTGTTTTCCATGTCCATTGAGTCATCTATCTAGATATACTCATATTACATATTGTTTCTTTAAAGGATGCCTCTACGAGGAATATCTGCAAGGATTTAGTAGCACGATCACGAGGATGAACCCCTCAGTGATGAGGCTTCGATACAGGGACCAGTTTCCCAGGTATTGCCACCAGGTGGTGCACCTGATCTGCCACCACTAGTGGAGTAGCCCGTGGTACATGTAGTCCCGACCGATTAAGAGCACAAGATTAGTTCGTTCCACGTGTTCTAGAGATAGAGTCCCCTTAGGTTTTGAGGTGAGTCTGAACTTCAAGCATATGAGGACTGGCTAGAGGTGGTAACAAGAGTTTACTGACTAGTGAGGACACTGAAAGACCAGATGGTGATCTTAGGAGAGATCCTTCTTCAGGGTTCGGCTGGACGATGGTGGAGTTTGACCACACAAACACATTCGGAGGAGAAACTTTTGTGTAAGGAGTTTGAGTGAATAATTATGGAGGAGATATATCCAGTTACACTGAGATCTATACGCATCCAATAGCTTCTTCAGCTCAGCAATGCAGTATGACGGTAGCTGACTATTCATCGAAGTTAACCAACCTTGCCTAGTACTCGATGTATATGGTCAGAGATCAATAGTTAAGAGTTAGTACCATCGAGAAAGGTCTATGATGAGACATATGAGATAGTTTCATGCCTATTTGCATTTCGACTAATGTTAGAGTGATCGAGAGGGCCTTGGGGATTGAGAGCTTCTTGGCGGAGCAAAGACAACCGACGATAGTCAGCAGCAAGCTGACAGGTCCGGAGACCTCAACAGTGGGACGTCGACATCGAATGCAGGGATCTGGATGTGAGAGACATCAGAGGGGGACCCAAGATAGAGGATCGACCTTCCAGGGCTCTCAGGATGGATCCAGTCATCCCTGGGAGAAGAGGTTCTAGGCGCGTGATAGTAGGGGACATCTCACTAGAGATTGTCCGACCCGTCGAGCTGCTAATAGGGAAGTGGTGGATAGACAACTGAGGAAGAGGGAGAGAGTGGAGCAGACTGACCCTCCATGTGGAGGACGTGGCATAGGAGTAGGGAGAGCTGAAGGTGGTGTCCAATGCTTTGAATTACATCCACCACCACCCCCAGGAGGTCTGCACCAAACTCAGGGAGCTAGTGGATAGGGGCGAGAACAACTGCATGTGGTCGAGGCGTATGACCTCGTGGATTCACAGATGGTATGAGGTAATATTTGTGACTTCTATACCTTAGATTCCATACTTCTATACATAGTTTCCAATCATTTTTTAATAGCCACATGTCTTGTTTGAATCCTTGAGATTCTGATAGAAGTGTTGACTCAATCCTTTTGCTTGGAGACACCTATGAGAGGAGACTCGACGATCACGTACATTTGTGAGCAGTGCGATCTTACACTTGTAGGCGAGAGTTTCTATTGGAACCTATTAGTGTTAGCGTTGAGGCCTTACGGCGTCATTCTAGATATAGACTAGTAATCTTTGGTCCATGCACAGATTGAATTTTTAGGCGAATGGTGTGGTGTGTCCACCGTGATGGGATGAGATTTTCATTTGTTAGAGAATAGGAGACCCGAGCCGCACAGAACGGGCTCATAAATAGGAGGGTGGAGCGGATCACTCATGATTTGGCTATCCTTTCACTCGGAGTAGTATATGTGATGAGCTCCCAGATCCCAGCAGTAGTGGCGGAGTAAGATGACGTATTTCCCAAAGTTGTTTGAGGGATACCTCTCCACCGAGAAATCGACTTCTGCATCAACTTACAACATAGGAAGGTTCCAATTTCTTCATTAGCATATCGGATGTCTCCCACAGAGCTTCGCGAGATGATGGTGCATTTTGAGGATTTGCGGAGCAAAGGTTTCGTGAGACCCAACATTTCACCCTGGGTGACCCCAGTCTTGTTTACCTAGAAGGAAGTCAAAATATTGAGGTTGTGAGTGGATTATTGACACTTGAACCAGATGAAGGTGAAAAAAAGTATCCCCTAACGAGAATCGACATCCTCTTCGATCAGAAGAGAGGGGCCTAATGGTTCACGAAGGTTTTCCTTCGAGCAGGTTATCACTGGTTACAAGTACGTGATGAGGATATACCGAAGAAGAATTTCAAATGCTGATATGGTCACTATGAGTACATGTTGATGCCTTTCGGCGTGACAAATTCCCCCAAAATGTTCATGGGATATAAGAACCATATCATCCAGCCGTACTTGGACTAGTTCGTATTAGTCTTCATCGATGACATCCTTGTGTAATCGACGTCAGAGTCGGAGCACGCGAGACACCTGCGGATGGTTTTAGATGTACTCTAAGAGAACCAGCTTTATGGGAAGCTATCGAAGTGCCGGTTTGGGATTCAGGAGGTCCACTTTCTAGGATATGTCAATTCAGCAGATGTAGTAGTAGTGGACCCTGCCCAAGTGGAGGAATTGTTAGCATGGGATCCACCTCAGAGCGTGACGGAGGTGAGGAGCTTCCTTGGGATGGTAGGATATTACCTGAGATTCATTCTGGATTTCCCCTGAATATCAGCACTGATGACAACCTTGAAAAGAAAGGTGAAACCCTTTATATGGAAGGAGAAGTGCCATAAGGCTTTCGAGCAGTTGAGACAAAGTTTGACGAGCGCCCCAATCTTGAGATTGACAGAGCAGGGTGTTGTGTCCATAGTTTTCTGTGAGGCATCAGGGAACAGGATTGGCTGTGTCCTGATGCAGATGTAGGTAGTGATTACTTATTTTTCATTCTATCTTAGGCCACTTGATAAGAACTATGTGAACCATGATCGTGAGTTGCCTACGGATGTCTTTGCATTGATGATGTGGTGACACAACCTTATTGGCGGGTGGATCATCATCTACTCTTACGACATGAGCCTCATGTACATCTTCTCACAAAATGGTCTTAATTAGAGGGAAGAGGCATTGGCTAGTGTTCCTCCAAGATTATGATTTTGAGATCATCTATACTCTTAAGAATGGTTACCAGGTGGTGGACGCTCTTATAAGATGGTCGATATCACAGCTGTTGTGTGAGGCGATAGATTACTAAGCCATGCTGCAGTTATCCTTCATGGATGGAGAGGATGCAGCTTACCTACAGTTGATGGATGTCACTCCTACACTCTTAAAACATGTCAGGAAAACACAGCTTGGGGATGGTTACTGTGAGGCTTTGCATGCTCATTTATCCACATTACATGCTATTGATGAATATTCACAAGGTGGGGAGCACATAGATTTTTTTAGGGACACACTATTGTACCAGTAGCATTGCATGAATAGGTCCTGAGGGAGTTTCATAAACCCCCCATGGCGGTACATCATGGAGTGTAAAATATGTACCAGGATCTATGATGATAGTTCTGGTGGTCAGGCATGAAGAAGGCAGTACTAGAGTTCATATCCTAATGCCTCACAAGCCATTGGGTGAAGGCTAAACACCAGGTTCTAGAGGGATTAGATCACCCCTAGAATTTACAGAGTGGATGTGGGATGGAATATCATTGATCTTCATGATAGGCTTACCACGGATGTCCAAGGGGAATGATTCCATCTGGTTTATCATTGATCAACAAAATAATTTGGCCTACATTCTAGCTATCAGGGAGTATAGTTCCATTGGGATCTTGGGACACCTCTACTTGAATAAGATAGTTCGGATTCATGGAGTCCCTTCGACTATTGTCTCAGACCGTGATGTCTGCTTTACATTCTAGTTTTGGAAGGGATTGCAGGAGGCCTTTGGGACTCAGCTACACATGAGCACGAAATTCCATCCCCAGACTGATGGTCAGATAAGAAAGATCATTTAGGTTTTGGAGGATATGTTGCAGGCCTATATCATAGACATTGGTTATAGTTGGGAGAACCACCTACCATTGGTGGAGTTCTCATACAATAACAGCTACCACCCCACCGTTGGTATGGCACACTTCAAGGAATTATATGGAAGACCATGCCGGTAACCAATTTGCGGGACCAACCCTGGAGAGTCAGCACTCATGGGTCTAGAGTTGGTACGAGCTTCCATAAAAAAGCTGCAGATCATCAGGGAGCAGATGAAGACTGCATAGAGCCGGCAGAAGTCCTATGCTAATAGGCGACAGACACCCCTGGAGCTTGAATAGGGAGACCATGTCTTTCTTCGGGTCTCACCTTGGCGAGGGTTATAGAGATTTGGATGAGGCCGCCAGCTATCTCGAAGGTTTGTCAGACCTTTCTAGATATTTGTAGAGTTTCCGAGGTGGCGTTCCTCCTATCTATACCACCACAGTTGCATTGGGTACATGATGTGTTTCACATGTCGCAGCTGAGAAGGTATGTTCATGACCCCTCAAATGTCATCAACTGGGGTGAGATCGACATAGAGGATGGGGTGACCTTTTCTGAGTACCTGATGGAGATCGAGGATCGGTAGGAGAGGATACTTAATGGGCGATCGATTCTCTTGGTGGTATTTCCATGGCAGCATGAGAATCTTTAGGATAGTGCCTGGGAGCGGGAGGCTCAAATTCGTGCCTAGTACAAACATCTTTTTTGAGTAGTCTGGTTTTGGCTTTTCATGGATGAAAAGCCCCAAGGTGGGGAGAATGTAATGTCTCATATTTTCCATGTATTATTAATTTTTAAATATTATATGGAACTATTACTACACCAGGAACCGATATGGAACATCATTTCGAGGCCCAGTGATCCTGGAATGGTGGTTTTAACTTTTTTCTATGTGATGTGAGTTGGCACTTGTATGCGGTTGTGGCATTTTTTAAACGGATGTCCAGATTAAAAATCTATTGGCGCTGTAGCGTCCGGGAAAACATCTTTACCTTAGAACGGGTCTAACCTCAACCGGCGTGGGTCTTGTGAAAAAGTTAATTTTCAGCCGTTTTCAGTAAAATGAAAAAATTAAATGGCATTGTTTATTTTAATTATTTGGAAAAATTCGTTGCAGTGAAACGATGGGGATTCTTTTTAATAATTAATGCCATGTCATAATGACTTGGAAACAACAACATGACTTATTAATGTTGTAGTGTGATGGAATTACCAAATGCACTTCCCCATTTTAATGGGTTAATCTAACGATGGTCATTAATGGAAAATTAAGAGAAAACTCAGGAGAATCCATGGAGCGTTGGAGAAAACTCTCAGTGAGGAACAATGACAAATCGAAGCTGAGAATCGCTGCTCCAATGAGTTGAAGGATCTCGACGACGATGACAGCATGGGCACTTCATCAGCTATCAATCTATTTTGAGGTAGGGGTTTGTTATTTAAATTCTTTTTCCAACTTTATTATTTAAATGATGAACATGGATCAACCATGAACAAGTTGATCCATGAATTCGTGCATTATTGTGGGAGGGTTTCTAGTGGGATGTTTTTGTGGATTGATCCATGATTATTTTTTATCCTTTGGATCCTACTACATTTGATCCTACTAACGGGAGTGGATCAACTCCGTGATGAACAATGCATAAGGTTCGTTTTTCAATTTTTTTTTCTAGATTTACACCCCCTTTCTTATCTCGCGCATTCTTCACATTCTACGTGTTCTTCATGGTGCAATGAACGATGGATAATCTCATGTACGTTTTGTGATGAGACAATCCCAAATTGGAGATACGGCATCACGATGACATAGTAGAGGTGCAGCGACAATAGTGGCAGAAAATTTGACACGGTTCGGTAATTACCATTCTTCTACCGATCTTCATGTAGGTGGATCAAAATGAGTTTTCAGGGCTGATTGGAGACCCTAAAACAACGAAAACGACTTGGGGACATCAGGGTGACCTAGATTATGGAGTTTTTTGGTGATCAGACTGACATATCGATGAACTGGGAAGCATGGGAGTCGCACTGGTGAAGAGAGTCATTTTTGAAAAATTCTGAGATACACGATGGGTACATCTGAAGAACACTCCTTGTAGTACTGGTGGCGGTTTCTAGGATTTCTAGGGATAGAGAGGTGTCACAAAGCGTGTGACCCTGGTCACATGACATGTTCATCTTTCCCCGAAGCTCGTCTTGTATTCTGGAATGTACACAGACATGGGATGAACTACACGACTTCAGAACCTGGCGTGTACTCTCTAAGCAGCATGGTAGAGGTGGCTATGCAGGACTCGGTGTGTATCTTAATGATACACAGAGGTGGGGTGTAGTACATGACGATGGATGGATTAGTTATGATAATATTAGTTTTTTAAATGGATTAACTATTTTGTTTTCTCATAAGTAGTGATTTGTGGTTTTTATTTATATCTAATTTTCCAAAAATGAATAACTATTTAAACCTTCATGATGTTATCTCTTATACTTAGTGCCACTATAAGAAAGTAACCACCATCTTTCGACTATTGGGGTCGGGGTTAATACATTTTATATTAGATAATGATTATTATAATTTTTGGAAACAAAATTTGGGAAAACATAGATTAGAGATTATAACACTATGATATGCTTTGAGGATAAGAATATAATAACATCCTAAAGAAACCATGTTAATTATTATGATAATATAAACACATAAAATTTCAAATTTATTTAATTTATTTCAATAGTTTTGAGATTACACATTTTTTTAATAATTATATAATGTAATGTAGTGTATTTTATCTTTATAAATGGATCCAAGTATAAATAATGGAAACCTCGCCAATGAACAATATCCCAAGAGTAAGACATATCATTTAATTTATGGTCAAAGTAAAATATTAGAATGGGATCTAATAATCTATAAATTCTCATTATTTGAGGACACAATATCATGTGATAAAGAGATAAATAAAGAATAATATTATTATTATATATTTAGAGGGAAGAATGATAATACGAAAACTATTGTAAAAAATAAGAATATAGGAATTACATGGTAGAAGTATTTTCATACGTGTGATAATTATGAAAAAAAACACATTGGTAATCGATTATATATAATGGTAGTTTTCTACAATTATGGAGAGAATGGACACCGTTAATGATATTTCAAGGGTGATAAAATTGTATCAAATATAATATTCTTCAACTTCATGAATACATCATTGTTAAAAAATAAATGTATCAATATTCAAATAAATATACAACTAAATATGCTAATGAATAATGATCAAGATTATTCATTTTCCACAGACTATGAGGTATGATTAATATTCCTAATATTCAATTTTAAATTGATGTCATTTTAATATTTTATAAATAATTATATTCCTATTAGTATCATAAGATATATAGATATTATAATAAAGTAATTCTTATTTATTTATTTGGAATCATGCGATAAGTAACACTAGTAACCAAGAGAAGTGAATAATGTTGTAAGTTGTTATGTTGAAAAAAAATTTATTTTTGAAAGATAGCCCTAAATATGTGCTCTATGTTGAGATAATAATGATAAATGTGTTTTTAGGGGATATAGTTTATGAAAATTAATATTTTTAGTGAATTAATGGTTTATGTCACCATTATATGGTCTACTAAATGTTTATATTTATGTAATATAGTTGTCAACATGAGATTTTATTATTGGAAGCATGCTCATTTTTAGTTGGGTTTTAAGGTGGTGATTGTATTAATATAATTTTTTATGCGTTGTAATAAGATATATTTTATGATTTTTGTTAAATATAATGTGATAATATTAATTTGAAACCTAGTGATCTTACATCTGAATTCTTGGCCTTGGAATTTGGGGAGACATATTTTGGATGTGTCGTAGGAGTAAGTACTTATAAAATGCATCATGTAGAACATTAGATGTTACTGTTAGAGGTTAAATTATGATTTATATTATTAAATAAAATAATAAAAATGGATGATATTATACATATGGTATTTAATTGAATCATGTTATAATATATGACTTTTTATCTATATAGTAAATTAATCCCTCAACTCTCGGAAGGTTATTTTAAGAAAAAAAATTGTCTGTTAACTTTTCCTTTGGATAAATCAATCGCCTTTTAATAGATCACATATTTATGGTTTTTTGATGGTTAACAATCTAATTACTATGATCTATATAAATATCCATATGATCATGATGTATATATTTATCTTCAATAAACATATTTTTAAGATTTTTGTCCTATATAAAATCTTCATTTTGTAGTATCTATCACATTTCACATTACTACTTTTTGGAAGATGTTTTATAAAACATTTTTTCTGATATTGGATTTCTGAAAATAAATTTACATGTATCTCAAATTCATGTTTTAATTGAATTTTCAATTAAAAGGACATAATGTTTTTAATTATGTGAAAATTTGATAGCCCAAGATTTTACAGTATGCATCTTTTTATATACAACATCATTTGGAGCATACGTTGCACACAATATCAAGAATAATCGAAGTATGAAATATAATTATTATTATAACATAGTGTTAATTTGGAATGAATGAATAATATTGAACATATTATTATTATCTATATATTTTCACAATCTTTCAAAATTTTATTATTGGTATATGTTAATAATAAATCTATATATATACATATAATGTTAGATTTTTTTAAATGGAAATTTAACCACCTTTTAATGAAACACTTATATTGGAACTAATATTTTACACATTTATAAATTAAATTGAACAATATTAACATAAATTTTTAAATATTAGAGTCAAAACAAACATATTATGAAATTTTTATATGTTTGAAAAATATTTATTTTCCACTGAATAGTGAAAAAATATAGATTTTTATAGAACATCAAATTTCAGTATATAAATATTATATTCATGATTTAGAATTTTTATCAATTTAAATTTAAATTTTTTTTATAAATAATCTATTTACTTTATCATTATAGATTATTTTTGTATAACATTCTATTCTGGCATAATAGTAATATTTTTTTAAAAAATATATGTTATATATATTTAATTTTAAATTATTATTTTCCACTTCTATGTTTTGTGTAATGTCTACGATTTTATGTGTATTATTATTTTTTAAATATTATAATGAATTATTATGAGACCGGTCATAGAGACGAATCATCATTCCGAGGATCGATGATCTTGGAATGGTTGTTTGAACATTTTTTAACTGAACAGAATCGGCATTTGTGTGTGGTTGTAGTAGTTTCCAAATAGATGGATGAATTAAAAATATGAGGGCACCGTTTCATATGAGTTGACAAAATTACATAATAATGGGTCTATCCTTGACCAGTGCGGTTCAAGGGAAAAAGATCATTTTCATGCATTTTCAATAAAATAAAAATAAAATAAATGGAAAAGTTTATATTATTTTTATTTGGAAACATTCGCTGTAGCGCAATGATGGGGAAGATTTTTAATAGTTAATGTCATGTCATAATGACTCAAAAATGACAACTTGACTCATTAATGTCGCAGTTTGATGAAATTCCAAAACGTTCTTCCCCTTTTTAATGGGTTAATCGAATGATGGTTGTTGACGGAAAATTGAGAGGAAATTCTGGAGAATCCGTGGAGCCTTGGAGAAAAATCCCGACGATGAATGATGAAAAATCAATGCTGAGAATCATTGTGCCAATGAGATGAAGGATCTCGATGAAGGCGGAGACACTAACTCTTCATTTTCATCGATACCTTTTGAGGTAGGTGTTTGTTATTTAAATTCTTTTACACCATTTTTGATTTAAACAACGAACACGAATCAACCACGAACAAGTAGATTCGTGGATTCGGGGTGTTTAGGGGATTGATTTTGTTGGGATGTTTGTGGGGATTGATCCATGATTATTGTTTATCATTTTCATCCTACTCCATTTGATCCTACTAATGGGGGTGGATCAACGATGTTAAGAACGATTGCGGGGATTTGTTTACCAATTTCATTTCTGGATTTCCTCCCCCTTTCTTATCTCGCATGTTCTTCTAGTTTTTCGCGTTCTTCATGGGATGGTGAACAATGGATCATTCTGTGTTCATTATGATATTCAACAATCCCAAATTTTAGATCTGGCATCTTGACGACCTAATGGCGGTGTGACGACAATAGTGGCAGAAGAATCGACACTGTTCGGAAAATAGCGTTCTTCGACCGCTCTTTGTGTGGGTTGATCAAAACACATTTTCAGGGATGATCAGAGAAAAAAACAACAAAAATGACTTGGAGACGTTGTGGAAACCTAGATTCTGTAGTTCTGTGGTGATCAGATGGCCGGATCGATGAACGAGGCAGCATGGGAGGCGTGTCGGTGAAGAGCGTCATTTTTGGAAAATTCCTGGATAAACGGCATGTACTTCTGAAGAACACATTGTGTAGTACTAGTGGTGATGACTTGGGGTTTGGGGGTTATAGAGGAATGACATGGCATGTGACCCTAGTCACACGGTGTGTTTGAATTTCCCCAAATGTCATTGTGTATTTTGGAAAGTACACAGGCATGGGATAGACTACAGGGATTCCGAACACAACATGTACTCTCTACGCAACATGGTAGAGGTGACAACGCGAGACTCGGAGTGTATCCAGGGGATACATGAGCACAGGGTGTAGTACAAGGTCATGTACTACACCCCATGTCCAGGTGAGGCTAGAAGAGCAGGTCACCCTGAGTACTGATTACACGGGCTGGAATACTTGGGTTGAGGTCATGTAAGGGAACATTGCCTGCATATACAGAACTGACCCCAGATACACTGACACGACTTGTATTCCATACCACACACTATGTAATGAATTTTTCTACATGACCATCCATACAACACGGTCTATTGTACACGGCCAGTACCCGAGGTTAGAGGACATGGCTTGAGATTTTATTCTCGTTGTGAACTTTTTGGAAAATGGCTTAGTCCCCTTGTCCACCATGTCTGGGACATCTTTATTTTGGGATAGTACCCCTTTTTCTCATTCCCCTGGAGGTTAGTCATTGCTTCTTTTTTTCAAGAGTATGATATCTTTATTAGGACTTTTGGTGATAGAGTCAGGCATCCCTTCGAGAGGCCCCGAGTGAGATCCTCTATCCATATTTTGACCCTGGGTAGAGTTAGACATAAACTTGACCAACATTACCAGGTGTTGATCTTCTACCTATGTGGTGAATCCGAATGAGTCACGGTATCTTCCATGGCCATGGAAGTGATCCTCATAAGTGTATCGTGATCTTTCCTGCTCAAGAGTGTGTCTACCTTAATGAGTGTAACTAGCTATCATGACCTTTTCCACTCAAGAGTGTATCTCCAATAATGACTGTAGCTACCTCTCATGACGTTTCCCGATGAATGGTACATCACATCGAAGGTCATCGGAGCTACTAGAATCGTGGACTGTGTTCTCCCAGAATGAGTCCTTCTTGGAATCATTGAACTGAATCCCTAGACAGGGGTTTGCAGTTGTGTGACTTGTCTCTAGACTACAGGTCTGGGTTTTGAATATAACTGGTTTTAGTTTCTCCACAATATGTTTTTTAGAAATATACTATATACGGATGACTGTAACTTTTCTTTGTGTATTGATTTGTGGGTTTTCGGGGTCCTCTACTGAGTATTGTTATACTCACCCCCCTTCGTGGGATTTTCCAGCACATGTCGTGTCTTGTGCAGATGATCAACCTTTTGACATGGTCGATGGCAGACCAGGAAAAGACTGAGCATCCTAAGTTCCCTACAGGTCAAGTTGTTCCAATGACTACAATTAGCAGTCCCAGTACCTCTGTGTGTTTACTAGTCGGACATTACACTTTTAAGACTCTTGTTTTGGTGGGCTTGTATTTTGGGCCAATTTACATTCTGCACTTTACTTTACATCGTACTCTGTTAGTTTAGTTTAGCTGTATGCATGAATTTTGTTCCTCAGTGGTTGTTTTTACATTTCAGCATTTTTGTTCTTTGAGACGTGTGCACGTTTACAGGTTTATCAGCAATGCCTCCCATGTTAGTGGTATGCCTACTCGGTGCTAGTCACCACCCCCTAGCCTATTGGGGGTGGGATTGGGGAGTCATGACGTGGGTCCTACTAGGATAGGTTGTGATAGAGTAGTATCAGAGTATCATTGGTTCTAACATACGACCAAGAGTCTGTGGGATTGGGTTTGGGGTAATGGTGTTAGGTGTTTTGAGATTGAATTTTAGGACAATGACTCCAGTGTGGGTGTGGGTGGTCGACGTATCCATACACCAGGACTCTGATAACATGCTTTTCAACTCAGTACAGGAAAACACTGGTTGTTGGGAATTAGAAGAAAGGTACATGCATCATATAGGGATGGGTTGTGTTTTCCATGTCCTTTGAATCAACAATCTAGATATACTCATATTACATATTATTTATTTACAGATGCCTCTATGATGCATACCCTCAATGATTTAGCATCGCGATCATAAGGATGAACCCCTCAGTGATGAGTCTTTGATATAGAGACCAGTTTCACAGGCATTTCCACCAGGTGGTGCACCTGCTTTGCCACCACCAGTGGAGTAGCCCGTGGTACTTGTAGTACAGACCGACGAAGAGCAAATAATTAGTGTTCTCCATGAGTTCTAGAGACAGATACCCCTTAGGTTCTGAGGCGAGCCAGACCCTTAGGAAGATTAGGATTGGCTTGAGGTGGTGTAAAGTGTTTATCGACTAGTGAGGACACTGAAAGACCAGATGGTGATCTTAGGAGCGATCCTTCATCAGGGTTCGGCATGATGATGGTGGAGTCTGACCACACATACTCATGATGAGGATACTCTTTTGTGGACGGAGTTTGAGTGACTCATTATGGAGGAGTTATCTCCAGTTACACTGATATCTATATGCATCCTAGAGCTTTTTTAGCTCAGCAGGACATTATGACGGTAGCTAACTATACATCGAAGTTAACCAACCCTACGAAGTACTCAATGGATATGGTCAGAGGTCAATACATAAGGGATAGTACCCTTGAAAAAGGTCTATTATGAGACATATGGGATATTTTCATGCCTCTTTACATTTCGACTTATGCTGGAGTACTCGAGTGGGACTTGGGGATTGATAGCTTCTTAGTGGAGCAGAGACAGCTGACGGTTGTCAACAGCAGGCTGACAGGTCCAGAGACCTCAGCAGCGGGAAACCGACATCGAATGCAGGGATCTGGATGTGAGAGACGTTAGAGGAGGTCCCAAGATAGGGGAACGACCATCTAGGCCTCTAAGGATGGATTTAGTCATCCCTGGGAGAAGCGGTGCTATGCGTGTGATAGTAAGGGACATCTCACTAGAGATTGTCTGACCTGTCGAGCTGCTAACAGGGAAGTGGTGGATGGACCACCTAGGCAGAGGTAGAGAGTGGAGTATACTGACCCTCCAGGTGGAAGACATGGCAAAGGATCAGGGAGAGCTATAAGTGGTTTTTCGACGCTTTGAATTTCTTCCACCACCACCCCAGGAGGTCTGCACCAGGCTTAGGGAGCTTGGGGATAGGTGCGGGAACAACTGTAGGAGGTTGAGGCGTATGACCCTGGGGCTTCACAGGTGGTATGAGGTATGATCTATGTCTTATCTACCTTAGCTACCATACTTATAGACATAGGTGCCAATCATTTTTTCATAGCCACATTTCTTGTTCAAAACCTTGAGATTCTGATAGAATCGTTGACTCGATCCTTATGCTTGGATACACCTATTGGAGGAAACTCGAAGATCGCGTACATTTGTGAGAAGTGAGATCTTACACTTGGAGGTGAGAATTTTTGTTGGAACATATTAGTGATAGCGTTGAGGCCTTATGACGTCATTCTAGATATGGACTAGTTATCTTCGGTCCATGAACAAATTGACTGTTTTAGGTGAAGAGTTCTATGTGTCCACAGTGATGGGAAGATATTTTCATTTGTTGGAGAATATAAGACCCGGGAAGCACAGAAAGGGCTCATACATAGGAGGGTGGAGCTGATCACTCATGAGCTGGGTAGCCTTTCACTCGGAGTAGTATATGTGACAAGCTCCCAGATCCTAGCAGTAGTGGTAGAGTATGAGGATGTCTTTCCCAAAGATGGGCTGCCTCCCCGCCCGGAAATTGACATCTTCATCGACTTACACCCCAGGAAAGCACCCATTTCTTCATCAGCATATCAGATGGATCCCTCATAGGTTTCGAAGCTGATGGTGCATTTTGAGGATCTGTAGAGAAAAGGTTTTGTGAGACCCAACATTTCACCCTGGGTGGCCCCAGTCTTGTTTTCCCAGAAGGCAATCACAAGATTGAGGTTGTGCATGGATTATCGATGCATGAACCAGATGACGGTGAAGAAAAAGTATCCACTAATGAGAATCGACAACCTCTTCGATCAGGAAAGAGGGGCCCAATGGTTCTCGAAGGTTATCCTTCGAGCAGGTTATCACTAGTTACGAATACGGGATGAGGATATATTAAAGAAGGCTTTCATATGCCGCTACATTCACTGTGTGTACATTGTGATGCCTTTCGGCATGAAAAATGACCCCACAATTTTCATGGGATAGACGAACCAGATCATCCAGCCGTACTTGGACCGGTTCGTAGTGGTCTTCATCGCTGACATCCTTGTGTACTCGGCGTTAGAGGAGGAGAACGTGAGACACCTACAGATGGTTCTAGATGTACTCTGAGAGCTCCATCTTTATGGGAAGCTCTCGAAGTGAATGTTCGGGATTCCGGAGGTCCACTTTCTAGGAAATGTCATTTCAGCAGATGGAGTAGCTTTGGACCATGCCCCGGTGGAGGAAGTGATAGCATGGGATCCACCTCGGAGCGTGACGGAGGTTTGGAGCTTCCTTGGGTTGGTAGGATATTACCTGAGATTCATTTCGTATTTACCTAGAATATCGGCACTGATGAAAGCCTTGACTAGGAAGGGGAAACCCTTTATATGGAAGGAGAAGTACCAGAATGATTTTGAGCAGTTGAGACAGAGTTTGACGAGCACCCCAATCATTAGATTTCGATAGCAAGGTGTCGAGTACATAGTTTTCTGCAAGGCATCAATGAACAGGATTGGCTGTGTCCTGATGCAGAGGTAGCCAGTGATATCTTATTTTTCACGCTAGCTTAGGCCACATGATTAGAACTATGCGACCCATGATCTTGAGTTGGCTATGGACGTCTTCGCATTGACGACGTGGAAACACTACCTTATGGGTGAGCGGTTCATCGTCTACTCTTACGACATGATCCTCATGTACATCGTCTCACAAAATGATCGTAATCTGAGTCAGAGGTGTTGGATAGAGTTCATCCAAGATTATGATTTTGAGATCATCTATACTCCTGTGAATGGAAACCATGTGGAAGATGATCTTAGCAGATGGTTGATATCACCGTTGTTGTGTGAGGCGATAGAGTACTGAGCCACACAGCAAATATCCTTCATGGATGGAGAGGTTCCATCTTACCTACAGTCGATGGATGTCACCCCTACACTCTTAAAACATTTCTGGAAAACACAGCTTCGGGATGGAAACTGTGAGGATTTAAATGATCATTTATCCACATGACATGCTATTGATGTATATTCACAATGTGGGGAGCACATACATTTTTTAAAGGACACACTATTGTACCAGTAGCATTACAGGAAGAGGTCCTGAGAGAGTTTCATAAACCCCCCATGGTAGTACATCTTAGACTGGAAAAGATGTACCAGGATCTCTAATGACTGTTCTAGTGGTCAGGCATGAAGAAGGCAGTATCAGAGTTCATATCCTAGTGCCTCACATGCCAGTAGGTGAAGGCTATGCACCAGGTTCTAGCGAGATTAGCTCACCCCTAGAAGTTACAAAGTGGAAGTGGGATGGAATATCATTGAGCATCGTGAGAGGCTTACCACAGATGTCCAAGGGGAATGATTCCATCTGGTTGATCATTGATCGACAAACCAAGTCGGCCCACATTCTAGCTATCAGGGAGCAGAGTTCCATAGAAAGCATGGGATGCCTTTACTTGAAGATGACAGTTCGGTAGCATGGAGTCCCATCGACGATTGTCTCAGACCGTGACACCCGCTTTACATTCCGATTATGGAAGGGATTGCAGGAGGCCTTTGAGACTCAGCTACACTTGAGCATGACATTCTATCCCCAGGCCAATAGTCAGACAGGGAAGACCATTTAGGTTATAGAGGATATGTTTCAAGCCTATATCATGGACTTAGGTCATAGTTGGGAGAACCACCTACTATTTGTGGGTATTGCATACAATAACAGCTACCACTCCACCATTGGTATGGAACCCTTCAAGAAATTACATGGAAGACCCTGTCGGTCACTGCTTTACTGGACCAACCCTGGAGAGTCAGTACTCATGGGTCTAGAGTTGGTAAGACCTACCATAAAAAGGTGCAGAACATCCAGGAGTGGATGAAGACTGTATAGAGCCGGCAGAAGTCATATGCTAACAGGCGACTGATACCCCTAGAGCATGAATAGGGAGACCATGTCCTTCTTTGGGTCTCACCTTATTGAGGGTTACAGAGATTTGGTTGAGGCGGAAAGCTATCTCCGAGGTTCGTTAGACCTTTCCAAATACTGTGTATAGTTTCCGAGGTGGCGTACCTCCTAGATCTACCACCATAGTTACATTGGGTACATGATGTGTTTCACATGTCGCAGCTGAGAAGGTATGTGCATGACCCATCACATGTCGTCAACTGGGGAGGGCTCGACATCGAGGATGGAGTGACATTTAATGAGTACTCGATGGAGATCGAGGATCGGAAAGAGAGGATACTTCATGGGTGATCGATTCCCATAGTGGGATTTCCATGGTAGCACAAGAATCTTAAAGAGAGCACATGGGAGTGGGAGGCTCAAATCCGTTACTAGTAGAAACTTCTTTTGGAGTAGTCTTTGTTTTGGTTTTTCGGGGACGCAAATCCCTTAGGTGGGGAGAGTGTAATGTCTCAAATCTTCCATGTATTATTATTTTTTAAATAATATATGGAATTATTATAACACCAGGCATCGAGATGACACATCATTTCGAGGCTCGGTGATCTTGGAATGGTGGTTTTAATTTTTTTATGTGATGTGAGTTGGCACTTGTGCATGGTTGTGGCAGTTTCCAAACGGATGTCCAGATTAAAAATCGGTGGGCACCATTGCATCTGGGACGACAACTTTACCTAAGAACGGGTCTAACCTTGACCGAAGTGTGTCATGGGAAAAAGTTAATTTTTGGACGTTTTCACTAAAAAATTGTCAATGTTTATTCTTTTTATTTGGAAACATTCACTGTAGCGCAACGATGGGGTTGCTTTTTAATAATTAATACAATGTCATAATGACTCAGAAACAAAAACTTAACTTATTAATGTTGTAGTGTGATGGAATTACAGTATGCACTCCCTTTTTTTAATGGGTTTATCGAATGATGGTCGTTGATGGAAAATTGAGAGCAAACTCAGGAGAATCCGTGGATCCTTGGAGAAAACACTCAGTGATGAGCGATGAAAAATCAAATCTGAGAATTGCTACAACAATGAGTTGAAGGATCTCAACAACAATGATGAAAGCACAAACACTACGTTAGCGATCGATCCCTTTTGAAGAAGCGGTTTTTTATTTAAATTAATTTTCCCAGTTTTTCATTTAAACAACGAACACAGATCGACCATGAACAAGTTGATCTTTGAATTCATGCATTCTTGTGGGAGGGGTTCTTGTGGGATGTTTTTGGGGATTGATCCATGATTATTGTTGATACTTTTGATCATACTCCATTTGATCCTACTAAAGGGAGTGGATCAACTCTGTGACGATCAATGGGGGAGGTTCATTCCTCAACTTCTTTTCTAGATTTACAAACCCTTTCTTATCTCGTGCGTTCTTGATGTTCTTCGTGTTCTTCACGGGGAAATGAAAAATGGATCATTTCATGTATGTTTTATGATGTAACAATCCAGAAATAGAGATCCGGCATCACGATGACCTAGTGGAGGTGCGGCGACAATAGTGGTAGATAAATTGACACTGTTTTGTAATTATCGTTCTTCGACCGCTCTTCATGAAGGTGGATCAAAATGAGTTTTCATTACTGATTGGAGACCCTAAAACAACGGAAAAGACTTGGGGACATCGAGGTGTCCTAGATTCTGGATTTTCTTGGTGATAAAGTGGCCAGATCGACGAACGGGGCATCACGGGAGTCGCACTGGTGAAGAGAGTCATTTTTGCAAAATTCTGAGATACACGATTGGTACTTCCGATGAACACTCCTTGTAGTACTGGGGATGGTGGATAGGGATTCAGGGGATAGAGAGAAATCACCCAGCATGTGACCTTGGTCACACAGCATGTTGGACTTTCTCAGAAGCTCGACTTGTATTTTGGAATGTACACAGACACGGGATGGACTACACCACTTCAGAACATGGCGTGTACTCTCTATACAGCTTGGTAGAGGTTGCTACGGAGGACTCATTGTGTATCTAAAGGATAAACAAACATGGGGTGTAGTACACAGCCATGTACTACACCACATGGACAGGTGAGGCCAATAGCATGGGTCACCCCATGTAACGATTACACGGGATGGAATACACGGGTTGAGGCTGTGTATGGGCACATATCCAGTGTACATGGAACCAACCATAGGTACTCGGACACGGGATGTAATCCATACCACATGCAGTGTACTGAATTTTTCTCCTTCGTTATTGTTTTTACATTTCATCATTTGTGGGAATGGATTTGTGTGCGTGTGTATTGGTTTAAAGACAATACCTCAGATGTTAGTTAATTGCCTACTCAGTGCTAGTCACCAGCCCCTGGCCTATTGGGGCCGAGCTCGAGGAGTCACGGCGTGGGCCCCATAGGGACGGGTCGTGAAATATTGAATTTTGGAAAAAAGGATAAATATTTAGACTTAGATGTTCAAAATATATTAAATATTCTCAATTTATATTTGGTCAATATGAATAGTAACGATGAAATTTTTTATTTCCATATTTTGGGATAAATATAGTAATTTAGGATAAAAAATATAATGATAAGGAGTAGAAAATTACAAAATAAAATTTATGATATATTATTTTATGATTTATATATGACCCTTAAAACATAATGTTTTAATTTTTCTTATTTAATGGAAAAATTTCTATAAAAAAGAATTTTATATTTTTTAAATTAAAGAGAATAAAAATATCAAATTCTTTGGCATAAATATATCGTTTATGTAAAAATTGGGAAAGGTAGGTTATGAATGTATCATAGATTCAATTTTAAACATAGTGAACTTATTTTAAAACCATAAATTTATACTTTAATTTTGGAGACCATTTTAACGACGATATTATATTTATTATATTTTATTTAATGAAAATAGAAAATTCCAAATTTAAATTTTAATAACTATATTGCATATAATATGGTTTCATTTAGAATATATTTTATAATATAGATATTATTTTACACTATAAAAGATTCATCTACATAATGATATTTTATTTTTATTTTTAGTGATGAAATATCCACCGTAAATAATTATACAATGATGATAGCATAATTTTATTATCAATGAATCAATCAATGAAATGATATAAAAATAATGATATAAATAAAATTATAACTAATTAAGGTGATTTGAAATTTTTTGGAATATTATTAAATGATTGGTGTTTATTAAATTTTTTGATTTTATGTCATACTTCTCTCAATATTTTTTAAAGGATATTGTTAAGAATTGTGTCAAAATTTAAACAACTGATATTTTTTCAAATTAAAAATTTATTAAATTATTTTAAAGATAAAATAAAAAAATTTTCAAAAAAATTATTTATTTTTTGTAAAAAATATACATGAATTTTTAATTTTTTGTCATACTGAAATTTTATTAGTAAATATTACCACCTTTTAGAATTAAATAATTTAATTTCAATCAAAATGATAAGGTCAAAAATAAAAAAAAGAAAGAAAAAATTTAATTGTATGATAATATTACTTCCTTATCTCATATTATATTTGAATAAATTTCCATATGTTCATATTTATATTTAAAGTGAATTTATCATAATTTAATATTTGTTCGATTTCCAATGGTGCCTCTCACCTCAATAAGAAAAGGGAACCCATTACATCATTTTATTTCAATATATTGAGCATTAAAGATCATAGAAAATATTTTAATTTATATTACCAAAATCCATAAAAAAGGTATTCAGGTTTTTTTATTTTCAAAATACCATCCCTAAATACCATAATAATATATTAATGGATGTGAACAGTTGATAAGGTAATCATGTTAATCAAAATTTTCATGTTTTTTTCTTCCAAATTCTTTTCAAGAGTGGTTAATTTAATGATAAAAAAATAAATATAATATAAAATATAGTAATATGGTATTATGATTGTGAAAAATCCATTTTATACCTTTTATACATTATATGAATAATGAATCCACCTACATGTGTATGTATGACTTATCATCTCTATATTGCTTGGTAATTCATTTCCTATCATCAAAATTGATTTTGTTTCATAAAAATGTATTTATTGATAAAATATGATATTTAAAACATTAATTATATTCTAAAAATGTTTAATCAAAATCTTATAAAATAAAACTATGAATTTTATGGACAAACAAGCATGACAAATAATGTAATTATTACTAGAAATACTGAAATGAATAAATCTTATTAATATATGATTGGTAAAAAATTATATTTGGATAATATATGATATTAGGAATATTCAAATGATTATAGTGTAAATTTTAAGATGATTAAAACCAGAATATAAAAGGATTGGAAATATATGGTTAAAATCTGTACTCAGGTAAAGGAATTCTTAAACAAAGTTCAGTTATTTGGTATAGAATTTCACACCATTGATTTTTTATGCTAATATTATGTTTAACACGAGTTTATATTATATTGTGTTGAATTTACACTTGTTTTACGTGGATTTAAATTTGATAGATATAATCAATTCATTTGGGTAATTCTATGACCTTATCATGAAAAATCCATTTAAATGAAAACTTTTTCAAAATTTAATTGGAATTATTTTTAATAAGAGACATCCTGATTGTATTTTGTCACATTCTTGATGTATTATTGTATTTGGGAATATATAAAATGTTTACACGGTTAGTGTTTATAATTTTTCCATTATTATTTCATGACTTTAAAATAAATTATTTCAATGTGAAAGTGGTATTTCTCGGATGAATTCTACAATGATTTTATTATATAATATTCATATATGTTACCAATCATTGTTGAATATTATTATTAGTTAATTTTCATATATAATGATATCATATAAAATAATTTATTGAATTATTTATGGTAAATATGACATTGTATGTACTATTTTGATATCATTCATAATATTACACTTGATGGTTTATGATTATGTTTATTTTTTGAGGAATGTTATTAACATTACGTATATATTTTCAATGTGATAATATATGTTGACTATGATTCCGAATTTTCATTGGAGTAATGAATTGTTTTCAACATGTGATGATTCATGCCTATTATAGGCCTTTGATACACTAGTAGGTTAATGATACCGATATTATTGGGTTTAAGGATTCGCCATACCCATATTATAGAATTTATTCTTAGGTCATGAGCATATGTTCTAGAGGTCACACATTATGAATTCCCTCATTATGATATTAATCCTTTATTTTCATGTGAATATTTGGATACTATAATATCAATGGTCATGTATTCTTTCTAAAATGATTTTTTATATGATAGTATTTTAGAATATTATATTCTAGAGACATTGTTCTCATGTTATTGATTATGTGGAATCTGTTTATAGTAATTCACCATGAATTTTTTTCTATGATTATTCATAATAGATTCTATTGTATGATTACCCTTAATGATAATCTGGGATAATCCATTAACAAATTTTTTATTTTTCCCATTATTTCTTGATATGTATTATGATTACAATACATGGATAAAGTAAAATAATGGGGGTGTTTTCAATATAGTTACCATGCATTTTTTTCATATATTAATTTCAGATCTATATATGTATGTAGTTTTCCTAAAATACCAAAATATTTGGACCTTTGGGATATGATCACTTGTACTTAGTACCAATGTAATAAAGTAATAAAGTAACTATGGGATAATGGGCTTGGGGTAATTAAATATATGGACTCACTTTGGTTGATATGATTGGAGTCCAGGCTCATAGTAAAATTTATTGGGGGAATTATATCCCACATTGTTACAATTTTATAAAATTATAAAATATTTGTGAATAATCTGTAGATCTGAATAAATTTTTGTCATTATTTACACTTGTAATGAATGATTTATTCATATGAGAGTAAAATCACTATGTATTAGAGGATCTCCCTAGGTGGAACCATATATATGTATCTGATGTTCTTAATTTATAGTATCATATATTTGAATAATAGATTCTCCATTAAGAGATCAGTGTATCTATATATGAGGCTCTCTATTGGGAGATTCTTCAATATTTATCATAGGTTCACCATCTCATATAATTTTTTATTTTTTAATTATTTATTATATTGAGTTATTATTTAAATACTAATAATATTTTACTTCTTGAATTTTTAACAAATAAGGAAATTAATTGAGATTTGATCTTGGTATTGGGCCCATGATAGGGGTTTCTTACATATCATTGTGAATTTAAAAATAACTCAAATAATTTTTTCCAATCAATGAGATAATTTGTTACATTTATGGTTATATCTCAAGGATGAGCCTCTTTATTTTAAGATAATGTGGAATGGAAAACATTGAGAGATATTCATTGAAAATGATGATGTGGAACTAATGGACGGGAGGTCCTTTTGGTTGACAAGATAACACATATGAATCAACCGGAGTGAATTGGTCTTACATGGAATATGAACTTGTTAATACAACTCTTACAAGGATAATGAAATACCATGTAGTTTGGGTGGTTTAGGTACATGTCTTTAGATGAGGCCCATCAGAAAGTTTTGATAATAGTAATATCCTGACCACTATAGATCTATTTGACAACATGTTTCACACTAGGTGTGTGAAAAAAGATATGGTAGATGATTTCCACATTCCACAATAGTAATTGGGAGAAACAAACACGAAAATCATAAGAACATGTGGAAGATTATTCCTCATGTGATAGTGGATGAGGGTAAAGATAAGAAATGTTTTAGTAATACAATGACCTATAATAAATTCTAGGTGATTTCTAATGGATAGATCCACATAGTGAAACGAAATCTCATTCCCACTAGTGGATAAGGTCGAGGCCATGGTAGACATGAGAGGATTATTCAGGTAGATATTCAAAATGTTGTTTTCATAATGATTTATAGACCCCATATTGGATCTTACATATATATACATATATATATATATATATATATATATATAAATCATTGATAAATCCTAATTCTATTCTCATTTTAGGAAACATGTGGAATTAATTCAATTACTTAAACTACTTCCATTGTCCCATTAGCTAGAATCCTTGTTACCACATGAATGAATAATTTGGAATATTTGAAGGACTATAGATATTAGGGATATTAACTGTGTTATCTCTAGTACCGCAGTAATTCATAATTACGTGGAAGTGGAGAGAGGGGACTTAGAGATAAGATTCCCATATACGAGTTTGGGTAAAGTTGGAAAATTTAATCTATGGAAAGGGAGAAAAGAAGGTCATGGAGAATACATTTCCATGGTAGAACTAAAATGAATTGGAATCTCATCACCTTAGTGCTAATATGAAGGAAAATAGATTATATTACCTCTATGATACATGGTAGGATTGGAATATGTCATTCCCAACTTATACATCAGATGATTGGGTTATACCTCACCCATGTTGTACTTAGTCGGATTAGAAAATCCTTACCCATGTTTTATTTTGTTGGACTATATTACCTAACCCATGTAACATATGGGTGGAAAAGAGATTGATTCATGAGAGGAGATAAAATCATGTAACAACTATTATGTGAGTCTTTCCCCACCTGATCATTGTTATCCATAGATTATCTTGAATAAATTGTTCATTGGTTCTGAGAAAAAGAGTTTAACGTCACCCAGGTATGTTATGAATGAGGGGGAAGTGAGTACTTCAATATGTATCTTGAGTTTAATACTAATGAGGGAATTTTTGTTGACCCTCATTTTTTTAATTCCCAATATTTTTGTGATATTATAAAGATATCAAATGGTTTGGAGACAAGGGTAAAAGACTTGTTTGATCAATACATTGAAATGTATCTAAGTCTTCAATGGGTTAACAAAACGACCTATGTTGTTTATTTATAGGAAAATATGAGACCATGGGTGGTGGAGGTGGTATGTGAAGGTCAATCTGTCTAGTTATAATAATATTATTAACTATAGATATGTTTTCATGTGTTATAGTTCTCCCCACAAGTATTTTTTGAGATTGATATTATATAAATATTAATTTTTAAAATATTTAAAAGGGATTGAAAAAATTTCCACCATCAGGATTCAGTGTGAACTAAAAAATGAGTACACAATCCTATGGTCATGTGAATGATATCCATATATTGAACATTAAAATAGGACCACTCATTATTTCGTGTCGGAGTTATATATATCTGATGGATTCGAGTTTAAAATGGGGACACCATGTTCATGCATATAATTAATTATTTGGATTTGGGGAAATATTATTTCATTTTCTCCCAACATGTGGTGTTTAATGGTTGATCACAAAGGTAAACCACACATTTATATCACACAGGTAGATCACACAGTTACATCATGCTGGGAAGATCATTTCAATAAATAGTATTTGTTTTCCTGTGGTCCCCCCGTTCATTCAAACTGGTCCTCTCACTTTGCTTGAAGACCTCGTGGATTTCATGTATTCCAGAAAAATATACCACAATATATAAATGAAAGAATTAATTAAGAAGATTATTTTATGTCAAGTGACATGGGTGATATCACTTCCATAACATCACTTCTATGAGATCACATTGGTGAGTGACTTGCGTGTGGTTATATAGGTGAGTGACTTGGATAAGGTCTATTGAGAGAGTTACATTATTGAGGATACATGGTTGAATGACTTGTGTGAGGAGGCATACCATTGATAAATTTCTCTAATATTCCAAAAATGTATTACAGAACCAATGAAGACATAAAAGCTTCTGTGTATACTATTCATTATTGAAAAAGCAACTGAATTTAATAAACTCCATAAAACTACTCACATAAATGATATGTTTTTCATTGTTCAGATATGACTCTATCAACTATACGAACCCACTATTACGGACCCCTTGAGACATTTTATCAAGTGAAATTATATTTTTCTTGAGAGAAATCCTTTATCGTTATATAATCATGAACTTTTAGAGGATGTGATCATCATGAAGATGAAGAATTATGTGTTTCATTCTGGGTCAAGATAATAAAAAATCCTCAATAATTACTAAAACATCCATAAGGTATCACAATTTTATGATTGAACACATCCATCTATCACACTCAAGAATATCATTAAATTTTCCAATGATTTAAATTCTCATACTTATGATTCAATCCTCATCACTACTCATTCCTTTTTTTGATCCACTATGTACCATCTATGGGGAAGGATGAAAGACTATGAAACTTTTTTAAGAGGTGGATTCAAAATACCGTGTATGTGGGTATATTGGGTATATTGTACTTGATATGAGTATTATGATTTGATGAAAGAGGTTGGTATCTATTAAAGTATGTAGGTTGAATAGAATTATTTAAATAATAATCAGGATATATTCTCATACTATCTTTGATGATGAGCCTAGAAACCAACAATATTCAACTAAAACATGTTGAAGTAAAAATTAGTTTCTCGAATGTAGATAATATATTTGGGCATAATAACCTTAGTGATATATATGATGGATTCATCCTATTGAATGATCTGTCGAACGAATTTGAATGAAAACATTCCTTGGATCATGAGTCAATAAAGATAAACTTGAAGCTCACGAGAAAGATCATAACCCAAGGGAGAAATCTATCATATGGTATATATGAATGAATTCTCGAATCCCCAAGGATAAGGACCAAGTTGTAAATTCCGAATGATGTTCCCTATAATAGAAACCAAGGTAATCCCAAAAAATAGCATTCATTAGAGAATGGACAATACAATTCATGGTGGTATACCATCATGTATGATGATCTAACCAAGACATATTCTATAGAAATATTTAAAATGTGTCTTTGTCGATTAATTATTCTAGTATGTGAGTCTAATGTGGGTGTAAGATAGGGGTCATATGTCATGGAATGAATTTAAGTGGAAGGGGGAATTTTGGGTTTGTATCCACAACCTTAATAATGATAACTATTTTATTTCCTCACAATTATCCAGTAAAAGCACCTATATAAATTATAGGGAAACTCCATGTGTTATGGGTGTAGAGATAAGTGAATTATTGTTCTTATTGAATGATATGTATGGTTGGTATCATGATGAGTCCTTTCTATACTTTCAGTCAACTTGTCTCTGGTGTTAGGCCTTTGTCATTGAAATACAGTGTCAAACCTAAAAATCTGGACATATCTAGAGAATATAACATCATAAAATATGGATAATCACCCAAAATAATTATTTTCTATAATATCTTTGGAGGTTATAATTTAATATTGTATCTGGTGGCCTTAAGGAACCACATGATGGAAACATTGATTAATATAGAAATTACATGTAAAGATATTGTTCTCAATATATTTTCACATCAATTCAAGTGAATAAATTAATAATACATGTTATCATTCATAGGTTTTGGGTTAGGGAATCACTCGATAGTGGACCAAAAATAATGGGTCTTAATGGATCATTATGATTCCCACATGGTTATTAATATTCATCCACTAGATTTATTAATTTGGTAGACTGTAGTGTATGATAATTTATTGATATATTCATATCCTAATGGGGTTCTAGTTGTTTTCATCCACTTATTTTATATTTCCACAATAGATTGATTATGAAAGAATTGTACTAAGGCCTGATATAATAGAAATAATGAAAAATTTACATGATTTTCAAAACGATATTAAACAAATTCAACATAAAAATTATTAAATTGAAAGGCTGCACCAACATAGGCTAAGATAAGATGATGCAGTCTCCATTAGAGTTATGAAACGTGATTTACCACTTCTTATCATTCTATCAAGATGGAAATACTTGAAAATAATAGAATGTTCAGAGATTTTGGGCCATATTCTCAAATTTCAATGGAAACATTTGATTATGGCCATCTAGAGTTAGGTCAATTTGGAAAAGATAATCTATTTGACGTCATGTATTTTTGGATACTTCTTCATGATTGAATATATATTCCTATTCATGGATATATTTAGGCACCCTATCACATGAAATATGATAAAAACAATTCCCTTTAGAGAAAATAATTTCAAGAACTAGAAATGATTTCCTATGCCACCGAATTATTGATACATTCCATGAAACAATTATCATATATGAGGTATCGAGGAGTTAAAGAATGGTTTGGTAATAAAAAAAGTTGTGAATTAGACGATTCATTGATAATTATGATGTAAACCTCTTTCCATTATCTAATCCCACTACATTTTTTGTGTGTATAGGGGATTTATTCTAAGGGAAATAAATAAATACATATTTTAGAATGGATATAAAGAGGAATAATCACTAATATATACATTTATTAGAACCCCTATTAATGTATAGGGACCAACTCATTCAATGATGGTGGGGGGTATATCTCCAATAAAAAGACTTAAATAAGAGCATATTCTTTATTTAAAAAATATATATATTCTCTATAGGTAACTATATTTTATAGGTTTAGTGAATGACTTCAACCCTTTGAAGTTAAATTATATTAGGGATAAAAAATAGTACCTAGATTTATGATTACTCATGGTTTATTTTAATGGCATCACATTTCTTGGATATTACAAGAATATTAATTTGACTATACTTTTCAATTATAGAATCCACCTCACCTTACACCTTCAATGGATCTAGAACTAATATATCTGGAATTCTGTAGAATACAATAAGGGAATAATGGACTTCTGCTAACTTGTTCATTAATTTGAGGGGATACATGTCAATAAATATTTCTAAACTAATATTATTACTTTTGATGGATAATATCATCCTATTGATATTTAATATATATTATATGATATCATGTTGAAACTATTGATTCTAAAAATATTGATATTTTAGATCCACCATATATATTGAGAGTCCATATGATAGTTAATGCTTTCTATTTTTCTATCCCAGAAGTGGATGATTAGGACAATAGTTCATCTGAGAAGGGTTGTGACAGTGATCCCAATTAAATAGGGTTTATAAGTGATTTTCCCTTTGAAACAATGTTGGGTGGATTAGATGGTAATGAAACATGTATAAAACTAAACATCTCAAATGTCCCTATCGGTGGTAATTCATTAATCCCCTTCTAATCAGTTAATGAAATAATTTCAATGGAAAATAGGACTTTATCCAAATAAAAAATTTATATTACTATGAAAATGGAGAAGTTTGGGATGTTTTCTATGGATTTGGTCAAAATGAATATTAATTTATACATAGCTAACATTCATACATCCAGTGTATTAATCAAAACTCTTGAATTATATTGATTTATCCATAGAGAATAACTCCATTGATATCCAATAAACATAGTGCTGATGTCCCCCCATGTTCATGCCATAACAGAAATATAATATAGTAATTTGGATGTTGATTATACCCATGAGGCTTCAATATATGAATATAGGAATATTAAACAATGCAACCCTCCGTAAGATGGACATTTTAAATCTTATGAAGTTAGGGATGTTGGGGAAGACATAAGCCAAGTGAATGATACATTAATAGGTGATAATTATAAGCTGTGTTGATCATCTTATTTACCTTTACATTAATATATTCTAATGTTAATGATAAATTACATATAAATATCTTTTAGTGGTATAAGATTCAAGGGATGTACCTTATGTTGAAGTCACCATTTTGATCAAACCAATGACACAATTCTAGGTTGACATCACACCATAAATAATTACACAATCTGCTTCCTTGATTGAATCATTCACATGATATGTCTCACCTACAAAAATTTGTTCTAACGTGAACTTGGAAGCTCTTAACAATAGATTTGTTTTTGGAGAATCTATCTAGAAGGACATATGGAAGATGGCCTCAAAGAATCCCCCAGAAGATATATCCTCACAACATTAACGACTCCAATAAAATATCACTATAATATTTTGTGATAGTTTTGGCAACCATGAGATTACTTACGTATTAGAGTGGTCATCAAAATATGGAAATGATATGGGAGGTATCAAATTAATTTTATCTAGGTGATGATTTATACCAAATGTAATGACAATAGTGGAACAATCACTTTAGTAGAAATTGATATTTCTAAAAATATATAAGAGTGTGAATACCACTTTATGAGAAATCTCATAAAAAAGTACACAATGATGACATGATATATTGTTAAAATAGATACCTTATATAGCTTCATCATTCTATGGAGGTGATTAAAGAAAAAAATAATGATGAGATTTCAACAGCATTGGAAGACCTCAACATTTTATAGGAGAAAAAATTATTGAATTTTCTGAAATTCAATAGAGTTTTGAGGTATCTTTGATGTCAATCAAAACACTCAAAATTTAGGTCGATGGAATAGTGCAATTCATGACAAAAAAAGTGATACATCATCTTCTAGATTCCCAATTTATTTGTATTTGGTAATATAATAAAAATATTGTGCATTGTTATTTTTCCCCATTCTTTATATCCTTTTCTCTAAAAGGATGAGGATATAGAGACATAATGTGAACTATGTAGGTTCATGGGGAGTATGACCATGATATAAGTTTTCAAGGACAATAAATATTTTATTCCATTATATATGAAAATTCTAGGTATTGGGATTGAACTGTAATCAAAATAAGAATATGCCTAGTTTAATGTCAAATTTACCTGAATTTTGAAATTGATGAAAAGACCAGAACAAGAATTTATTGTTGAGTATGCTTCCAAAATCATCATAGTGTGCAGAATAAACATTGTAAATCATGGTCTCATTGTCCTAATATTTGAAATAGTGTTTTGAGAAATGTATGTAAGGAATGAAATAAGACCATGTTCAAAAAAGTTATCCACTGTAATGTTTTTAGAATATACGGAGACAAGATGAAATTATCCTGTAGATGAATATGCCTTTCATTAATAGGAATCATATGATGAATAAATTATATGGTTCCATATTGGGAATTTTAGTACCCTTGGTTTCTGGTATATAACCATTTCATTATGTTTTTATGTATATAGAGTATAGGGGTGATTTTTTGAGTGTGTGGTGAACATTCAAGGAGTTTTTATTATTGAAGGGGAATCATGTGGATTGCACATGATTTTTCTAAATTGCGTGGAAATCCTAGGAGAAACAATGCACTTGGTATTTTTTGAAAAATAGCATCGGCACATTGTTCACATAGTCTGGGAGACTGTGTGAGGAGCATGAGTGAGGTTATAACAAGGATTTAACTAATGTATGGTTATCATATAATTAGTACAATCATGAGAAATAATTGTATGAGGGCCAATGTGAGATCCTTAAAAAGTGGATCTCACACATTTTTTTACATTGACTTCATTTTTAATCCTTTTCAGACTAAAATGTGATTAATCTCAATTCATGGTCGGATGACCTCTCTCATGTGTTTTAGAATCAATCTAGAGGATTCCCTTGGTGTTTAGAAGCAGATTCATCGTGGTAAGTGCTCATTCTTCACCACTCTTGTCTCATTTTCGTAGATATACCACGACATACATATCATATACATTTGTTTTCTCAGGTCTACACCTGTTATGTTTATATATTAGATATTTAATTCCATGGATTATTATTTTGGGTCATGATCATGATTAGAATATATAACCACTGTTTATTCATTTAATCCATCCCATGTTTTATGTGCATTCTTCAATCATTTTCAGTTTTCATAAAAACCATTGAGGTATGTGGCTTTACAATCAACTCCTACTTGTTTAACTGATTATAATTATTTCAAATTTATTATCTTACATTAAATTTATTGTTAATTTTCATTTGAGAAATGTTTGTAACCTTGTTTTGTGATGGTTTAGTAAATTGCATAAATCTAGAAAATTGGATGTTCTTGAAAATATGATTTTGTTCTTCATTTTAAAATATTGACATTAAAATGAGGATTTATGGAATAGTGGATGTAGAATTTGATTTAAAAATTTCAATAAAAAGATTTTTTTTAAATGATTTGTATTGTTGGAAATTCTTTTCATTAGTATTTTTAACAAAAGAACAGGTTTATTGAATTGGTTGAAAAAGCTATTATTTGGAAAGTGTTTTCCAGGGGTTACGGGGATTGTTCATATGAATTGGAATGGATAGGGAGATATTGACCACCAGAAAAATTTTAGAATGGATATGCACATGGTGTACCCCCTTTAAATTGGTTCACTATGTGAATATTAATGGAAGGATAACTCACTACTCGAGAGTATAGGGTGTTTCAAGTTTCATAAATGGTTGGGTGTGTGGTGAAATGGAATGAAATGTTTATTCCCAAATGATAATGATAATTTTTTTAATCTATGATTGGTTGTTTTCATTGAGAATGTGTTTTGGATGTAAAATAGATGACATTGCACCTATTTATATTTAGTTATAATCTATTTTATAAATTGTCTTATAAAAAATGTTTTAAATACGAGTGAATAATTATTCTATCCTAGTGGAGTGACTAGGGAATTCATTGTAGAAATCCAACTCAGAATTATATTCACCGTTTGTTCAGAACATTGGTTCTTCTGTAGATGATATATTCTGTGACATGGGAAATGGTAAAGAATAATATGTATTTAGCACCACCTCATGATAATTGGGATATTTGGTGATGTGTGAGCATTGATATTCTAGATCATGGATTCATGTGGTTGTATTAGAGTTTCTTGTAGTAATTTTCTGTAATTTACTTTGATAGTTACATGTATTCCATTTTAGTTAATGCCGGCTTGGTTTTGATATAAATTATTAGGTTGAGTTTCCTTTTATTTATTTATACGTTGTATAGTTAGTTATTTGGTTATGGTTTCTGAGTTGATTGTTTTAATAATTAAAGGGTAAATTGTCCCCCACATGCATTTGGAACCCTTAGAAATTTATTTCATGCATTTTTTGTCTTCAGGATGGCTTTAAAGGCCTAGTAATGATTAATTTTACTCTAAATCCAATGATAATAAGTGGTACATTAATATGGTATTAGTTTGTTTGATCAAAAATCTTATTCTATATAAGGGGAATCCGGTTTTTGTGTTCCTTGTGGAAGAAGTAGTCATTAGTCTTCATGGTCCTGGAGTGGAAATTTGTTCTTTTCGTTTCCTTGGATTATGTTCGTAGAATGGAGAATGATTTTTTAGTGCATGAAGTGTACAACATAAAAAGACATAGATAAACATTTTATGATGAAAATCATGTTACCAGGGAGTTGGGTACAGAGTTTTTCTAGATACACATATAGGAATTTGAATTCTATTTTTCACGGGTTTAGAAAATTAGACGAGCATGACGTCCCATTTGTGGAATGACATCCCACTATGATTTCAAATTTCATTTTGGATTTATTCTTTATTTTTTATACAAAAATGAAGATTTTTGAAAGCCATGAGATTGATTATAAATAAATTATTTTGAAAAGAGATTGGTTTATGTATTTTGAAAATTGATTTATTTTCAAATATAATGTTGGACGTTTATAAAAATGTTTTATTTTGGGAAAGAAATGACGTTTTAGTTGATGCGATAGAATTTAAAATACCAAGACATAATTTTCTATAAAATGAGACATACAGAGATTGTTTTTGTTTAGAAAATGGAGGTTGGTAGGAGTCATTGAATCAAATATAATGAATCTACATAGAATTTTCATGCACATAAACCAACGGTGGACCAAGAGGTGCGAGGTTAGGATGACCATGTGAGGATATTCCTAGGAATTACCTAACACACAGTTTTTGAATGTGTTGTCCAACTGTGTGATTTAACTATACATGGGGACAAAGTGAGATCCTAAAACAGTGTCTCACACGTGATTTTTACTCTAACACACTCATTTTTTCTCCTTTTCTTCCCTTACTCAGGGTACTTATCCATTGAAAGGTGGACAACCCCTCCCATGATTTTTGGAATCAATTTGAAGGATTCCCTTTGTGTTTAGAAGACGATTTATTATTGTAAGTGTGTGTACGTCACTATTATTGTCTTATTTTCCATGATATTCATATATCTACTTCTCCAATCCACTTGGTCTCTCAAATATAAGCTTTTTTATGTGTAGATCCAAGATTTTGGATGATCATGCCTGACCATCTATGGTACGGGGTATGATTTTATTGAATTCTAACCATATGAAAGAGATTTTTTATATTAGTTCTTCACATTACATCATTTAACTACTTTTTGTTGATTTTTTATGATTAAAACATGATATTATACACTATATGATAAAAGATCAAAATCATATTGGTGAAAGATAATATAGAAACTTCTCGTGGAGTGCATGTTCTATAAAATTTGATAGAGATGAGCTGAAATGGAACTTATTCGGGTTCGATATGGATTTTTATGATGTAATCTTAGTTATGTATTGGTTAATAATGTTGAAGACAACATCAAATGTTATAGTATAATAGTGAGTTTCACAGTTGATGATGGTGTCGAACATCTCATCACAGGACAAAAGGTTGTAAATTCAAGTGAAACATGTTTGTTGGTATCACTAGAGGGATACATCCCTTAACAACGGGTTATGATTAGTTTTTCATCGATGGAAGAGATTGAAAATAACAATTTATATTAATCATGGACCAGTTTACTATTTTCTTTCTGGAATTTTTTAAGGCTACCTATGCTAAGGAAAGTGCAGTTTACAATTTATCCCTTTCCAAGGATAGAACATATGTTACATCTATATTCTCTATTGGAACAAAAAGATTTATGTTAGTTGATAGTTCAGTTGGATGACCAGGAAAAGAGAGGTTTTATTCGGCTCAGCATGCCCTAGTGGGTAGAAAAAATATTTTTTTGAATAAATAAGATGTAACTCTGTGGATTTTTGTGGATTATATTAAGCATAATGGTGTTATGATAAATAATAGATATGCACATCCATGCATTAATGACCCCTTCGATCAATTGATGGGAGATTAGTGGTTATCTCTACAATGGTCTTGCAATAAGGATATCCTCAATTGAAAATTTAGAAGGATGTTATACTGAAGAAAACCTTTAGAAGATGTTATAGAAATTATGAATATGTAGCCACGAATTTCAGTTTCACAAATGCACCTGCGGTCTTAATAGAAATTATGAATCAGATATTTCAATGATATATGGATTCTTTTATGTTGGTATTTGTAGATGAAATTTTGGTGTATTCATGTACAAGGGTTGAGAATAAACAAAACTTGGAAATAGTTTTTGGAATCATGATAAATAATCATTTGTAAGGCATATTTTCAAAGTGTGTTTTACATTAATACAAATGGTAAAATTTCCAAGACATGTTATTTTAGAAAAAGGTTATTCTGTTGATCAAAAGATGATATGAACTATTATCTCTTAGAAACCGCTAAATAATGACTTCGAAATTTGATGTTCTCTTGGACTAACTGGTTATTAAAGATAATTCGTGCATGAATTTTCATGATTATCCTTTCCAATGATATATTTGATGAAAATGAATGATCCATTCTAATGGAAAATAGAATTCCACAAGTCTTTCCAAGAGATGAAATGGGCTCTTACGTTATCACCCATCTTGGTTTTTCTAGAATCAGGATAGGGGTATGTAGTGTACTATGATGCATTAGGAACTAGTATTGGAGGTGTTCTCATGGAACGAGACCACATGGTTTCTTATAGTTCAATGAAGTTGTGATTGAATGAGATGAATTACCCAACACATGATTTGGAGTCATCTTTTGACGTTGATTCCTTGAATACCTAGCATCATTATATATTTGTTGAAAAGTGTACGATATTTAAAGATCATAAAAGCTTGAAACATATTTTCTCAAAATGAGATTTGAATCTGGGGAAAATGAGATGGATAGAATATATCCATAAGTTTGGCATTGAATTGACATATACACTAGGATAAAGGAAGTATGATGGAAGATAAATTAAGAAAATATTTATATGTTCAATCGGAAATGGATGTTTCAAAAGAGATGATGTTGCTCTCTTTCCTACACAACATGCATGTGGAATGTGATGAATGAGGAGATTTCATGGTTTTCTTTTTAGTTTATATGGTTCCAAATTTGATAATGATGGTTATAGAGGCACAAAAATCAGATCCATAACGCCTGATTACAAGTTCAAAAAACAATGTCGGGGAGACCATTAAGAGATTTATGTTTGATGGGAGTTCTATGTTCTCAATTCATAGATCAAATGTTTTTACCAATTTCTTGTCAGGAACAACTTCTTAATGCTTACCACCATTCCAGATGGGTTTTATATTCAAGTATGTATAAGAAATATAAGTCATTGAATTTTTGGTTTTGGTCGACTTGTAGGATAAAGAAATGGTTTAATATTTTTTTGAGGTTCTAAACTTGTCAAAATGTTAGGGATTACCATCAACAACCAGTTAGTATATTGCAGTTTTTTCTTATTAAAATGTAGAGTTGAGAGTACATAACGATGGATTTTGTTACAGATCTTCCAGGAACGGTTCAGAAACATGATTTCATATGGGTGATAGTGGATCAGCTATCGAAGTCATTCCATTTAGTCCTCATTTGTGAAACTCATATAGTGGTGGATCTTTCCAAAATATATATCCAAATGTTGGTAAAAATACATGGTATACTAGTTTTTACTGTCTCAGATAGAGATCTAAGGGTCACTCTTCATTTCTAGAAATCATTACAGATATCCCATACCACTCAATTGACTATGAGTATGTCGTATTATCCTCAGATAGATGGGAAGTTGAAATGGATGATAAGGACTTTGGAAGACATGTTATAGGCCTACGTAATGGATTTTGGAGGCTCATGGGAAGATTATATACACTTTTTTGAGTTCTAATATAATATTATCTTTCTGGTCTGAATACATATGGATTATTTTGAATCATTTTATAGTAATCCTTGTATTTCTCCATATTTTTGGGTGTAAACCGGTGAAACATCACTTTTTAGGTTGGACCATGTCCAAGAAACAATAAAGAAGTTTCAATTGATCAGAAAATGGATGAAGACATCTTAGTTTCATCAGAAATTGTATGTGAATCATCGTTCAAGTCTATTGTTATTCTTGGTGAGTGATTTTGGGTACATTCGGGGTTCTCCAAGGCTTGGAAATCATTATTTTGGGATGTAGGGAATGCTATCCCCTCAATACATTGGTCCTTTTGAGATACTGGAACATGTTGGAGAGATGGAATATCAGTTTGTGTTACTACCATGGTTTTGCTTGGTGGTAATATGTTACACATATCTCAGTTGAAAATGTATCAACATGATCCATACAATGTGATCAGATGGGATCACGTTGAACTAGAGCCAGATTATTTGTTGGTATATATTCTGGTGGAGATTGTGGATATGTGAGAGAAATTCTTCTATGGAAAAGTTATTGGTCTAGTATGGTTTTTATGGAATCATGGTATGATTTAGGATGATACATTAGAACCAGAGAAATATATGAAAGAGCAATGGACTGAACTCTTTTAGGGAATCATTGGTTTTCTACTTTCAGAGGACGTAAATACTAATGGTGGGGAGAATTTAGTACCCCCTTTGTTTGGTATAAAACTATTTATGTATATTTATATTTATTTTTATAGAGTATAAGGATTAGGGTTGGGAGAGTTTGGGGAATGTTCACGGAGTTTTGGGCTAATGGGGAATTGCAAGGATTGAGCATGGTTTGTATAAACCATTCAGAAATCCGTGGAGAATCCATGAAAAATGGTGGATGATGGATAGTTGCTTCAAAAAAATGTGACCATTGTTAGGGATACCATGTGAGGAGTCCATGAGAGTGTCTTCCCTAGTTGTTTCTAATGAATGGTTTTTCTAACAGTGTGGACTAACCACGTGCAGGTCCAAAGTGAGATCCTTAAAAAGGGGATATCACACGTTTTTTACTCTAAATCCTTCGTTATTGATCTTTTGTGGCCTTAAGTCGAGATTATTCACCATTTAAGATTTTAGAACCTCTATAATGAATTTTGGAATAAATCCATATACTTTACATGGTCTTTATTATCTGATTCATCATGGTATGTGTTAGTTATTCACTGTCATTGTATTGTTTTTCATAGATAATATTAGATATACATCTCATCTCATCTCAGTTTACCATATCTACTACCATTATGGGTTGATCTAAGATTTTGGACGCCAAATATGTTGATATTTGGCATTTATGAAGATAGGAGAAGAGATATAGGTCCATTGTTTTTGGAATTTTTACCTAGTTTTGTGAGCATTCATCGTCTCTATTTAGTTTTTATCAAAAACACCATGGTAGGAGTCTTCACTGCAAAATCTTATAATTATAACTAATTATACTTCATTCATATATATTATCATATTTTAAATTTATTTTTAATTGGGGGTCTGATAATTTTTTGAAACGCTCTTTAGTGACAGTTTGGTAAATCAGGGAAATATGGAAAAGTTGGTTTTTTTTTGATATTGGGCTTTTGATGATGGTTTTAAAATGTACATTTTAAAATGATGTTTCTTTTGGAATTTTTCACATTGATATGATTAACATGATTTCAATCAAATGACTATATTTAAATAATATTAAATTGTTTGTTTGAATTATATTTCTTCATGATGTTAAATAAAAGATCATGTTTATTGCTCCTCCAATGGCCCAAAGGCCTTCGTTTTTTTATTGATTTTGATAATCCACCTTTCAAGGGGTGAGGTGGAAACCTTACAAGGCCTATAGGCATAATTATTACATGGACCGTAGGCCTTAGAGGAATTCATTTCTCGTTGGACTGAAACATTACATATAACCCAGACAAACTACTTGGAACTACTCCTTCACAGCATCTTCATCATGAAATCCTCTTTTCCACCATCACATGGTTGTTCGAAAAGGCATTCCTGTGCATGCACAAGCTTGTTTTGATGGCAGGTTCCATACCCTCTCATTCTTGCAATACTTTTAGCTTCTATTGTGGTGAAAGCTCCTTGCTCATCCTCCTTGATGAGCTTGTTCCTTGTAGGTTGTCTAGTTTGCATTTTCACAAAGGTGGCCCGAAGGCTTTGACGTGGCCCGAAGGTTTTGAGGTGGCCCAAAGTCCCTTACTGACCTGAAGGCCTTTATTAAATTGGATGAAATATTTTAGATTTGGCATGGTTTTTACATGGGTTCTAGTGTGTGTTCATAGGAATTGGTTTGGATAAAGGTGTGAATTACTGCTCATAAAATTGTTTTGACAGGAATGGTATTGATGTACCCTGATCAACATGGTCCACTATGTGAAGTCTTAGTAGAGAGATTTCTCACCCTTCGAGAGTATATGGAGTTTTAGGTTTCATGCATGGATGGATGTTTTGGGATGTATAATGGAATGTTAATGAGAAAATGATTTTAAGAAATTATTATATTGATTTTTTGGTTGTTCTCATGGAAAAATGGTTTTTCCTCGAAATTTGTTGATATAGTACATGTTTTTGTTTATTAATAAACTATTTTAACATTTTTTATACAAACATTTTTATATAATTGTAGATGACACTTATATCCTACTGAATGATTAGGGAAGTCAATGGGGGAAATCCTATTTAGTTTTATACTCATTCGTACTTTGTATCTTTGGTTATTTTTCAGATGATATCTTTATGACATTAGAAAAGGTAATGAATCAATAATATTTATCACCACCTAGTGATACTTGGGATTTTTGATATGTTGGATCATGCAGATTGTGGAGCATAGATCCTTGTGGTTTTCTATGAGTTTCTTGCAGTTATATTCTGTGGTTTACTTTTATAGTTACTTTCCATATTCTAAAGTATATTTTGTTGTGGTTTTTATATAAATTAAGTGTTTGATATTTATATCATTTATTCATGAATCATATAGTGATTTTGTTGTTGTGGTTTCTAGGTTAATACATTATGGGCATAAAGGATTACTTTCTCCCACTTGCATTTGAAACCATTTAGAATCTATTTCGGTCCTTTGGAGTCATGTGGATGTCTCTAATGACCCAATAATTATTCATTGTATTCTCAAGACAATGAGAATAATCAGTTCATTATAGACATGGTATGAATGGAAAATAAAATTATGTCCCTTAGATTCATATGATTTTTCTCACTGTTGGTCAGGGTTGCTTTCTGACGAACCAAGATTTGTGAGGTAATTAATTCAAGAATATAAAATATGATGTCCCAAAATGAAAATAGAATAACTTATAATTCAGTTTTCCATTAATATATGTTTACAATACCTTCTCTATGATAGTACCAAAATGTCACATTTTGTTTATATGGATTTTCATATATAGATCTAGCTCATATAAATTGGAAAAGGGGGATTTTCATCACCTTGTGGTTGGCCCAGGATGTTAGATCGAGTCTTCAAAATGAATCTAATTGGGGAATGAATCCTCACAAACATTGTTCAATGAAACTTCATTAACTATATTTGGATCATATATAACGAAGAACATATCATGATAAGGAGGACACTCTAATCAGTTTTTAGTCATGTATGACATACCCTTGGCCCCTTTTATTCATTTTAGTGTTTTAATTATGGTGATTGGACTGATGAATTGAAATATCTATGCTCATGTCATTCATGAATGATGGGAGTATTAAGAATAAATTATAAGAATATCCAAACTATATTGAAAATTTGAATTAATATTTGTTTGTAGTGCACACCACCAGGTTCATTTTTCCATGGATGATGTTTTTTATTATAAATATTAATCCAATATCTTATCGATGTGAGTAATATATATAACCATTGATCTTAGGGATCTAGTATAGGTGGAATAGATATAATATAGTGAAATATTGAATGGAAACAGACCATGTTGGAATGGTGGAATCTCTTCTGATGTTGTTTGGGTGTACAAATGAATAGAAGGAATTATCTTGAGGATATGTATTCCTCTGGTTGATTTTCCACAATAGGGGAACATATTATGAAAATAAATATTGGTAGTAGAATTCATAGTCAAATAAAAAAATTCATCATGGAGAGAATTGAATTTTTCATTGATAATCAAGGAATTTCATGTAGGGATATTAGTATACCGAGACAAATAATGTGGTATGTTAAAGGGTTGGATCATCCATAGATTCTTAATGAATAATTTCAGAATATGATTTATTTTGTATTAGAAATTCCCTATGTTTATTTTAATCATATTATTAGAAGGGTGGGTTTTCATCAATCACAGGATTGTAAATGATGGAACCTTTGTTAGGATATTTTATGTGGATTGAAGCCATGAGAAACATAGAGGTATTATTTCATATATATCCATATAATTGGATATCTATGCCTCAATATGTATTTCATTGGATGAAGAATAATTCCATACATAGTTTTGAGATTATGTCCCCAACTCTGAAGCACTTCTTATATAATGAGATGAAACTATTATCATATTATGGTTGGGATAGGAAAAAATGAAAATACCTTTGTATATTCACAGAATAAGAATAATGACACATATAGTTTATATAATTTAAAAATTGGTTTGGTTAGTCACAAAAGCTAGGACTAGGTTCCATCATAAGAAAGGGACAAAACCAAATATACATTTCTATCATTTAAAAATGGACCTAAGACATGTAGTTTAATGTATTACTATGAGTATTTCAGACCTAAAATTTAACATTATATAGTGAGGATGATCTTATATCCTTCTTATGGAATATTTATGTTTATGTTCTAGTTTTTTTTCTTATTTTGGTTAAATATGAGGTTTTCCATGATTATGTGATGACCCGGGCTATTCCATGGGTTCAGGACATGAATGAAGATAAAAAAGGAGAATTTTGGGCATGTTGTATAACATGCACATGGTATGTGTGGAACTACATAGAAATACCAGCTAGATTTGTGTGGTGTATTCTTTTTGACAGTAGCATCTGCATAGTTTTCACACTGTTTGTCAAACCATGAATATAAACTGGGCGACCGAGTATTTTTAGAATTTTATACAAATTCAATTGCATGATTTTATATTCCAACATAGGATTTGTCCCCCTTGATCCTCATTCAACCCTAATGATGATCCATTATTCCAAGATATTCCAAGTTGTGATTATGCTTCAATCTTAGGCTGTTTGTTTTGCCGTTAATTACGAATTCAAGATCTCGGTATGTCTAATGTCCTCTTTTCATCCCTTTTTTGGTTAGGGATCACACATTTTCTCCATCTCGTTCCGAATATCTAAGACACATTAATTTTGGTAATATATATTGTGAGGTATCAAATATTGGTTGAATCGGGATCTAACTACAAGATTGGGAGTGTGTTCACCAATAGATTCACATTAGGTGATATATAAGTTATATATCATAGTTTATTCATAGATTGTTTCATGTAGGGATTAATTCTTGATTCCTAATTTATTTTTACTTGATTATATTAGGGAGATTTGATGTATTGTGTGTCTAAATGACTAATTTAATCCCTTTAGATCCCCATGGTATCCAAACTGGATGACATGACAAAATTAGGGCCACCCATGGGGTGTTTCATCCCTCCCAATGGGGTAAACATAAATATATGGTGAATAATTCACACATGATAATTTAGAGACATATATAAGAGGTTAATTGGTTTATGTAATTAGTTATAATGGATAAATCACAATTGAGTCTAATGTGGTTTAAGGATAAGGGGGCGTTCGGTTGACATGTAATTGGGTTTAAAGGTATTATTCAGAATATGATAAAGAATTATGTATAAAATTTAATATGATTAGTCAGACATGAATGGGTAATGGAAATTATTGTTAAATGGTTATGTTATATAAATAAGGTGTCTACTACTAGACTGAGGCATAATGTTAATTTTCCATTTATTGATGTTGTAGTGATGATGAAAATTGTATTGGTTACTCTTTGATGTGATGTGGTTAATTTTGGTGATGATAAATATGCATCTTCACATGGATTGGTAGAGTGGGGTATAGAATTGAAGTTCTACTCCCATGGATCTAGTTGGACTATGGTTCTAGTTCCTCCCCCAATTTCATTGGTTAGGGAAGGTGAAAGTGTTATATTACCCTAGCGGTTACATCCCACCCGAACTGAGGCTTTGAGGAGAGGATTTTGTGGTTCTTATAATGTGATGCCTAGTGCAACCTGACTTGATTTTATTCCCATATTCATGAGAAAAATGAACATGCATAATCAATTGCACTCATGAAAAAAGAAAATTAATTCATGGGATGCCTTAGTAGTGAGCTTGGATTCACTGATATCATTATTTATGAGACTATAGTCTAGAATGGTATGATGAACTCTTTATCTTTTATATTCATTATATATCACCTGAATGAACTATCTACATTTACAGGATATTTTGAATACACCTTTGGTCATGGACTACTAAGTTATACTCACATCCTGCTCAGAAAAATATTGGGTACCTGAGCAGATTTCATGTTTGTAGGTTAGGACAATGGAAAGGTCCATATGCTAGGGAGTTGAGGCTAACATGTGACATTAATGCGAAAGGTTCCAAACTTGGAGTGAGAACCATTTGGTGATTTTTTCAATTTTATATTCTTTTTGTGGTTTTTCCCTTGTAACTATAGCATGGCATGACATATTTACTATTGTATGTGGTTATACCATATTTGGAAATGGGTTATTTGTGCATGTTATTAATTATCTTTTATTTTGTATACTATTTAATTTGTGTTCTTATGTGGAATATTATGGTAATGTAGGTATAGTCTTCACACATGACCTATTAGTCCCTCCCTAATTGTTAGCAACCTTTGGCGTATGGGGTGGTGTGCTTAAGGTCATGAGGTGACTCGACTTGGGCCACCGATTTAGTGGATCCCCAATCAGGGATATTACAAAGTGGTATCAGGGGTGTTATTTTCCCAATCATACTATTTGAGGACTATAGGAAATAGGTTAGGAAAGTGTTGGACCTTGGTAATGAGCTCATTCAATGTAGTATTTATCCCATTTATGAAAGAAAAACACAGGTCGCCTTTGGAGGGGATTTTAATTCTTGTTGTGTGTTGTTATATTTGATGATATTTTCACCATTGGGTGATTTACTTGTTGTGTGATTTTATGGTTTTGTGATATTTATATTGTGGCTGGAAGTGTATGTGGTTGTTCATTCATACATTTTTTAGCACCGGTGTAGTTATGTGTCATGAATCATGATAGGCACACACATGGATTAGGTGTGCATGATATAAAGGATAGAATGGAATTTTTTTTCATAAAATTAATGAAATTGTGCCTAATTGGATTGTATGAATGGGTAAAACAAATAGGAAAAAGGGTAAGTAGTTATTATAAAATTGTTCATAATAATGAGGTAATAGTGAATTAACTAGTTGTAAGGTTAACTTGGGATGTGGAAATTGTTTTCGAATATGTGTAAAATATATGTATTGTAACCATGTGAATTAGATTCCCATGTTATCCAAGGCATTAGGAGAGACATCCAAGGGTTGTGTTTCAGTTGGGAATTGTCTTTTTTGGGTTGTGTATGTTGATTTTTTTGGTAATGAAAGGTTATTATCATAGCTATATCTTATTTAGTTTTGTAAATGAATTATGGTTTCATTTAAAAGCTCATGTTTGGAATTGAAGTGAAATGCCACCTCAAAGACGTGCACTAGTTGGGTGATAGGAGGAAATTGTTGATAAATCTCCACCAATAGTTAATATGATAATGTGGTGATCCAAGAGGATAGGGAAGAGGAGATCCATGATAACTATGACTGTTTTATGAAAATGATGGAACGAGACCCAGGGCGGGATACCCTGAGTATGTTTTAGCTGAACAGGGTGTTTCAGCTACAGCACCCAACGACCATTGCTGGAGAGGGTTGGATAAAGCTAGTGGACATTTGGATTGAGTCCATCCAAACTATTATTGTTCATCTAGAGACTCCTATAAATAATTGAGTAATGTCAGTGGCCTATAGGCTGAGTGGTCACAAAAATCGTTGGTGGGACATAATGGTTTAGATAGAGCAGGCAAAATAAATGAGGTGGAATTACTTTCAGGAATTGTTTCTAGAGAACATCTACTTAGAAACCTTCAAGAAGAAGAATGATGTTTATTTTATGATTTTGATTTAGGGTACAATTTTGTTAATGGACTATGCTAGTCATTTCACTAATTTGAGATTCTTCCTTCCTAAGTTGACATTAGATGAGGCAGCCATGGTGAAATGCTTATAGGACAGCACGAGACATGAAATCATGTACTAGGTGAATATATTTATTGTAGAATGGTTTGATGAAGTGGTTGATCAAGACCTTATCATAGAGGGGAACCTAAATGGGGATTCTAATAGTGATCTTGTGGCACCAACTGTGTGAGAAATTAGTGAGGCTTTAGATAGTTGGAAGATCCATTTTGGAATCATTCATTAGGGTGGAAGCACACATAGATGCTAGAATAGGGGGTTAGCTTTTCATGGTAGTTATTAGGTCCTTTTCTATCAATGTTTCTAGCTAAAGAATAAGTGTGACCTATTTCATTTCCCACATGTTGAGTGTCGAGAGTGCGGTAGGATAGGCCACATGAAAATGCTCAAAATGAACCAACAGGAGTAAAATAATGATTTAGTTAAAGGGAAGATGCCTACTACATGAAAGGTGTTAATTACCCCATATTATGTCGGTATTCTTAGTTCCATGGGTTATACTAGTACATGAACTGGATGTGGATCTGTAGGACGAGATCTGCCTAATTACTCGGGTAGCACTATGTAGGGTAATCTGGTCGGAGCACAAAGTAAAGGGGTAGGTAATCTCCATGATGTCCCGACTACACCTAATGGTGGCGAGGTAGGACCATAAACTATTTGATGTATGATTCTTCTAGAATCTGTTCTTTCTAGTTCCTTACATGATACAGATGCTACTCGTTCCATTATTTATGTTCATTTTATAGTTGTGTTGGGAATAACCATGGAGACTGGATTTGGTGTAATGTATATTAATACACATCTTGGGGTATGAGTTGAAAACATGATGCAATGTAAGGGTTTTACTCTATAGTTTTGTGGGTATTTGTTTCTATGGGATATGTTTGTCCTAGAGATATCTTGTTTTGACCTACTCTTGGGGATGAATTGGCTAGTGTAATATCATGCCCATATTAACTGTTATTGATGTCGGGTAACATCAATACCGCTTGATGGAAGCACTTAGGTCATTTTTGTTGAGTGGGATACTCGAGCTGGTCTCGAAGGGCCTCTATATGAGTAGTTTAGAAAACTCATTGCCCATGTAGCATGCCATAGATTATATGATGGTGTGAAATAGAATAAAATATTCCCTCTTATTGTGGACTAGTTTCAAGATGTGTTTTCTGAGGATGTATCGGGGTTACCACCAAAGGGAGATGTTGATTTTATGATTGAGTTGTTACTGGCAGCGGATCCACTTTCCATTCCACCATATAGAATGGCACCCATAGGGCTCCAAGAACAGAAGGTTCAGTTATATAAATTTGATCCTAAGGGGTTTATACATCCTATTACATCACCTTGGGGATATTCGATACTTTTTTCTATGATGGATGATAGATATATAAGTCTATGTGTCGATTATTGGAATCCAAACCCGATGACATTTATGACCCGATACCCTCTTCCTAGAATCAATGTCCTTTTTCATCATCTCAGATGTGACTCTGTGTTTTCTATGATAAATTTGATTTTTGTATATCACCAGCTGAGGCTGATACCTTCTAAGGTACCCTAAAAAGCTATACTATGTAGGTATCAGTTGTATAAATTTATTGTTATGAAATTTTTATTGAAAAACACATCAGATGTGTTCATGGACTTGATGAACCAGATACTCCACACATTCATGCATCAGTTTGTAGGTGACTTCATTGATGACATATTGGTGTCATCTAGAACTCAAGATGATCATTCCAATCATATTGACATCGCCAAGAGTACACTAAAAGGGGCTATGATTAATTCCATGATATCAAAATTTTAGATTTGTAATGATGAGGTGCACATTTTTGGACACATCAGTTCTGATTTAGGTGTTTTAGTGGATCTAGAAAAAGAGAAGGATGTGGTGTCATTGGAATAACTGAAGAATGTCTATGATATTTAGAGTTTTCTGGGTCTGGATAGTTATTACAAAAGAATTGTTAGATATTTATCTCATTTGGTGTGCCACTCATAGGCCTAACCAACAAGGGGGATAATTTTAATATTTAAAAGGCTTGAGGGAATGATTTTTAGGAGTGGAAGAAGATGTGGACAACCATGTCGATTCTGATCATACACAAACATGGTAAGTGGTACAACTTGTTCTATGATGCGTCCTGTATAGGACAAGGGGATGTGTTAATGCAGGATGACCGGGATTTATATTATGGGTTGAGACAATGTAGGACACATAAAAGGAAATATTCTACTTGTGACATGGAACTAGATATTGTGGTTCATTCATTAATGTGTTGAAAAAACTACTTTTTAGGAGAACCATTCATGGTGTTCACCATCCATAAAATTTTTGGTACATCTTTTCCAAGTGTGGTTTGAGTACTCAACAATGAAGGGGGTCCTTGTACCTACAATCCAATGATTTTGAGTTTGTATACACACCATGGAACGAGAATAGTGTTTATGATGCCTTGAACTAGAAGACATGGATTAAGGTGGTTCATGAATCTAGTTCATATTGTATGATGATGGCCTTGTTTGATGAGATGAATTTGGAGGTATATAATGGGAAGGGGTAGATGACCCTTTCCACTTTAGCTATTCAATCCCCACATTTGAGCCTAGTTAAAGAGAGTCAATTGGTGGATCAATGGTGTTATTTTATGAAGGAAAGTCTTACTGGTCAGGATTCAACTTCTGGTTGGACATTTGGGCCCGATAGAGTTCCTTATGATCATGGCTGTGTTGTGGTGTATCCTGATGTACTAGACGAGTTGATGTGTGATTTTCAAACGTCATATTGGGAAATGCATCCGGGCATAACTAATACGTACGATGATATTTTAGGTAGTTTTGGTGGCTGTGAATGTAGAATAAAGATGCGTGTTTTGTGGCATAATTCATTACATGTCAGCTGGGGAAGGCTGAACATGAGCATCCCAATGGTTTTTTGTAGTAATTTCAAATTCTATAGTAGAAGTAAAATGACGTAATGATGGAATTCATAGTGGGTATTTCGAGGAAACCTTATAAGAATGAGGAAATTTGGGTGGAATTATATTGGTTGACCAATTTGTCTCATTTTTTATCAATCTTAGATAACTACATAGTTGATAAGTTGAAAAAATTGTATGTTCGAGGATATTTTATGGTAGCATGGGTTTTCAAGAACCATAGTTTTCGATCGTGATCCATGATTCACATCTCGCTTCTAGAATGGAATACATAATGAAAATGGTACCGATATTTTTTTGAGTATGGCTTACCCCCCACAGACTACCAGGCAGTCAGAGTATAAAATTGATGTGTTAGAAGGGAAGTTGAGATCATGTGTTCTGGACATCAATGGTTCATGAGAATGTGACTTGTAGCTTATTGAGATTTCCAACAAAAAATGTTTTTAGGCTACAATTTATATGTATTCATTTGAGGCACTATATGGAGGACCGTGTAGATCTCCACTGTGTTAGTTAGGGGATAGAGAGTTTGAGCTATTAGGATCGAGTATCAAGTAAGAGATGTCAGAAATGGTCCAATTGACTCATAAGTGAATGGAAATGGATCAGAGTAGACATAATCCATCTGATGATCTGCATCTGATACCTCTATAGTTCATGGTGGGTGATAGTGTGTTTTATTAGGTGTCTCCAATGTTGGGTCACCGTAGAATTCAGATGTCAGTCATGTTTTCTCCCAGTTATATAGTGCCATTTTAGATTTTAGAGAGTATCAGACCGCTGGCTTACTGATTATCTCTTATACAGTGGTATGGTGGGATGCATGTTGTTTTCTATGTTTCCCCACTCCAAAATTATCTCCCAGATAAATCTCATGTGATAATGCTGAGGATTTCAAACTTGAGGAAGATATATCTTTTGAGGGGAACCCAGTTCGTATTATAGGTCAAAGTGATAAGGTATTGTAGGAATGGTTGAGCCTTAAGTTCATGTTTTATGGAATCATGAAAATATTTAAAAGGAATCATAGGGGTGGTAATCAGATATGTGGGCCCAATAGCCCGATATCATTTCTTTAGGAACCTATTGATGCTTAGGAATAGCAGCAGGAGGATGAGCTTCCATAAAGTGGGGAGGTCGTATGATCCCTGATCTCCCTTGATTTATGTTTTAATTTCTGTTTCAATTTAATTTCCATATTTTGAATAAATTTGTGTGTTCCATGTTTATGTGAAAACCTGAGTGTGTTTTTGGGGATTAGGACAAGATAGATGTTGTGAAAATTCATATGAAAAATTATATGTGGTATATTATTTGAAATTGTATTATGGAATCTATGTATGTATATGGTTTTCTAGAACTACTACACTACTCAGTCCTTTGAGATTTTATTCCTTGTAAACATTCCAATGTATTAAAATAATGCATTGAGTCTGAGCTTCTAGAGTTGGGGTGTTATTAAAACTATCTCTTCATAAATTTAGTGGTATCTTTTGGATAATTCCCTTTGAATACATGGGATAATTCAACTAAAAAATTGATCAACTACACATTCCAGTAGAATGATAATACAAAAACTTATCATTCATGTCTACTAAAATTTTCCTCATAAGTGCTAAAAAATTTATAATAAATTTTATTTAGACTTAGGAAATCTTTTTCCATTACAGTATGGAGAACAAAACAATTGTTATTAATGTAAAATAAATTCATGAACTCATCCCAATGGCTAGATGAAATTTCATCTAATTTATACATAATCAGGATAATTTTCAATCATATATCCTCTTCTCTATAAAAATTATAGACAACCGAAAATTCAAATTCATGTCCCGATCACCTGAGAATAGAAAATATCTTTTTAGTGGTGCTGATCCATTGTTCAGAAAATAGTGGAGCAGAAGACCCACTAAAATAAGTGGAAATTTTCCTCCCAATAGGCTGAAAACAATGTTGTTCCTTCCTTTTTCATTTTGTAGTCCCTCGTGATTAATATAATAAAATATTTTTGTGAATAATAAATATATTTTTCTTTTTTCCTCTAATAAAATTGTAATTCTCATGAGGGAAAACATTTCACTTTCCTTTCCATTTACAATTATCAATGTTCCATTAGGTTTTATCAATATTCTAAACCATTAAGATTAGTAATAAAAAATAAAAATTATGGGGAACTACATAATAAATACAATAACCAATATGATGGATAAATAATTACCCATTATTTAATATAACATACCAAAGTTTTATCATTGGTCATTCATAGTCATCCTCTATTTAAATAATTCATTACTGTTCATAAAGGGTTATTGACTTTCAATAGCATATCCTATAGGAGTTTCAAACAAGGTATGAAGGAAGTCACATTTACATGAACTAGGTTATGATTCAGTTTTGATAAATATTCTCTTTTAAGTGTATTTATAATTATCAACCACATTATTAGATCCCCATCAACTTATTGTATGTGGATAAGGATGCAATTTCCTGGTACCAACTTACTCTAGTCGTTACCAAAATTTATTGAAATTTTCCTATATATTGACTCATCTATAGAACTATACTTATATATTTCCTATGTAATATGAATATTGTTTTCCTAGTATCTAATGTTTAACTAATATTATCTTATTATACCATGTATAACTACCCAATAATTTCATACATAGATATTATATATATTTTTCATTAATATTCTTTACATTAAAACAACACACACATGATAGCCATTATATTTTTTTGGAATTGAATAATTTTAAACCCCAAAAATTATTCCATAGTAAAAATATATCATCTCCTACTATGATATTCTTAATTATAACCCTTATTAGACATATCAAATGTAATAATTTTTACCATAAGATGTGGAAAAGAAACATAATTAAGGGTTATTTCAATTGATCGGTGAAGGTAAATAAGTGATGAAAATAATAATAAAACGAAATCAAATTTTTAATACCATTATAATAGAATTTGAAATCCATACCCTATATATCAGAGATCCTAATAATGAGTCATGTAATTAATATTGTAAGTTCAAAAGACAAGAATAATAATAGAATAAATGTTTATGATCATTAAGAGTATAAAATGGCATAATACATGGACTTGATCAATAAAAATAATCAAATAAAATCATTTTCAAAGTATTCATGTAAAACTATAAGGGCTATGGTAGTGGAATTATTAAATTTCTCAAACCATAATATTAATCAAGTTTCAAACCCAATACCATCATAGTATTAAATATACCTTACTAAACTGGGGTCACTCCAAGTTCCAGTCCTATCTATCTCATGAGATATAATTTATTTCCCAATGAATCAGAGGGAATATTGGTGCCACTCATTACCAAATTAATATCATAAATATGTGTGGAAAAAGAACATAAATCATTCATAATATTATCACATATGTAATAAAATGATTTTATTCGCATTTATTAGAATATTGACTTGTAGGAAAGAGAAAGGTTCCATGACCATTTCATAATTTAATCAAATAACAACCCATGACGAAATATTATGTTTCATAAGAATTTTATATTGGTAAAAAAGTTGAAGGGAAATGGATTAATTAAATAACTTACCTTCATAAACAAAAAAATTTGATAGAAATAAAAATTATGGTATTATTGGATCATATCCCCATTATGGAATATATAACATAAATAGATGTGATCTTATATGTAAAATTACTTAAATAGATCATTTAATATCTATTAGGTGGATACCATCCTTTTGACATTGAAAAAAGATTTTTGAAAGATAATAAATGTTGAAAATAATTTTTTAAAATAACATTGAAAATATTTAGAGGAGGCTTCAAAGATAATGATGTTAACAATGATGATATGTTTTCTTCATTATACACGTGTTAAAATAAATATTCCATTAACATTATTTGTAAATGTCAAATAAGACTTATTTGAAAAAATACATAAATAATACTATAATTTATTATAAAAAAAAGTAAAACATTGGTAATATATCATTAATAATTATAGGATAATAAAATTAGATAATGTTTTTGAAAAAATGGTTTTGAAAGAGACATATTATTGAATCAAAGTAGAAATAATAATATATTTTCTTAAAAACATTATTTCAATTATTTTTAGTTCAATTGAGTTGAAGGATGACACTATTAATATCATTTACAATAATATGATAAGAAAATACATGATTTTATTGGGTTAAGGATCATAATATAATATCTTAACATACACAACTAAAAAATTCGAAGAAATGATGGGATTGTAACATAAAATATTTACCATCCTGGTAACATTGAATAATACTTTGCATGAAATAATAAATAACTGTGAAATGTAAAATATTATTTGTATAAATAAATTTTTGATACTACATATCAAATGGTCTGTATATACACCCAATGAAATTATATAGGTGCATAACATATCATACGTCTTATTGAAGGAAGACTGAGTCAAAAATTCCATACCTTAAGTCATGAATTCTATTGTATTCATCAAACATCATTTATATTAAATATATGTTAATTATAATTAGATTAATTAAAAATAATTACATGTATCATACAATATATTATTTTCTTATTAACTTTTATTACATATTTATTAATAATTACTTGTTTGTGTTATGTTTCAAACAATAACCGAATGGTTTTTTATAAGTTTTGATTTTTTATTCGTGGAACCATTACATTGATAATGATATCATCATATAAAATTTGTAACCATGATATAAAGATATTTATATTCCTAATATAAGTATTTAGATGAACCAAAAAAATATTGTTATAGAAAATGAAAGACACTACTCATAGAGACTGTGGGCTATACGTATACCTGAACACTATTCCCATATGATGGTCAGATGGAAATAAATAAAGGTACATGATATATAAAAAAATTGGAATAATTATTTAGGTTATATTTATGACATATTTTAATCAAAATATTTTATAATAACATATTTGTAAACCATGAGTGAATCCCATCACTTTATAAGGTGATAGTCTGCCGTACATTGGAGTGTCCTGATCATATTCTCACAATATAGAGAGTATGAAGGTAAGTGTGACATACTAATTTACTACATATAATAGTAATATTATTATATTTTATAAATGAAAATTACATCATTACATCCATCCTTGTGATGTTGTAATGGAAAACCATAAAGACATCAGTACGAGAATCAGTAGTCCACCATACACATGAATGGTGATTTTGTAACCCATATGATTGTAGTGTTGATGGTTTTTTTAATGACCTAAAAATAAAAAACATTGTATATTAAATATAATGATGTTATTATATAAACATGTTATATTACAAATTAATGGAGGTTGAGGAATAAACAAAAAAATCTTATTGATGAACGTTGCATCTTCTTCGGGTATCCTCCCTAGGAATGCCCTAAATCCTTCCATTAATTGTATTCTATAAAAAATATATCTTCAAAAATTAGAGTAGGGAACACTAAAATATATTTTATTATGTTTTAGAAGATTAAAACGGATTTTAATGTGTTAATAAGAGAGGATAAAGGGTGTCCTTTTATAAGTTAAGCGAGTGGAACACTTGAAATTTTTAAATTAAATTATTCAACAGAAGTTTTATTTCATGATACAAGGCAAAAATAGTTTAATAATAAAGATAATATAATATATAAGGAAAAAAATATGAAAAAATGGTTTTCACATGTTTTATTATTATTTTATAACCTAATCATTTTAGTTTAACCCCAAATAAAACCATTTTAACTTATCCTTGATAAATAATTCTCACTATTTATACAATTCATTATAGTCAAAAAATTAAGATGAATTTATTATATAATATATATTAAAAATATTATAAATATGTAAAACATTTTTCGAATTTTAATTCACATATTTGTATAATTTTTATTTAAAATAAATCCCTCTAATGTGATGAGAAAGATGGTTTTCAAAAAGAAAGTACTCAATAGATTAAAATAATAATATATCAAATTTCTACAACAAATTAATTAGAATAACATAAATTAGATTTTATGTTATATTACATAACAAATTAAACTTTAAAAAATTTAATAAATTATTTATGTTTATGAATAAAATTAACAAAATGGCAGTTTACAATTAAAATTTAGTGTTTTTCATTATTCATCAAAAAATAAAATTTTTGCCTAAAATCCCAAACATTCAACAAAAGACAATTTTTAAAAAACTCATGGTGTTATAAGAAATGATAAATCACTATCAGATAAATTATCCATTACTACTTATGTCTTTCCTAATCTACATCGATGTATATCAGTATTTTTCTTATAATTAATTAAAAATTTAAATATAGTATTTTTTAATGCATTGATTGAATGATTTTTAAAGATATTCCACACATCGATTGATTTGGAAAATTATTGACATAGTTGTAAAACCTTTTTTATATAATTTAAATACCCAATGATACATTTTCATAATAAAATTTCAATTACATAGAATAATACTGGATATATTTTAAAATATATAACATCCCATTTCTATATATTTTTTGGATTATGGTTGATATAATGAATTATTAAATTCTATATTTCGTTTTTAAAAGTATATTGAACTCATTTTTCTTACACATGTTCATTATCCTATGAAAATATAATTATTTTTAGTTAATAATTTTATAAAACCCATTATAAATCTAATTAATCAATATGATGTTAAAATTGAATGATTTCCATGCGGTAGTCAAATATATGGATATTGACGGTTGGGGTCCCATATCAATCTATAAGACATTAACTAAGGATTTATATCTTGTGATATAATTATGCAAGGAAATATATAGATTTTTTTCATGATTTTAATTATATACATGTATTTTGTATCAATATAAAAGGTGGTATTATGGTATGGTTTTGATAACATTATCAGCTAGTATATTCATGGAGGATATTCTAATGTTTGATACATTATGGTTTCTCATAAATTCATGATTATAGATTAACCATTAAGGTATTTAATGTAATATAGAATATTTTAAGGATTTAATTATGACACCATTAATAAATCTGTAGTATAAGTACGTGAATAATATATCTCTCTGCTATAATGATATTTTTATGATTGTGTAGTTCTTTCAAATATTATAAAACTAGTTGTAAAATGGAATGTTTATATAGATATGGACGTATTGTAGATAGGTGTAATCACCCTAAAAATGCTTGTTTATTATCAAATAAATATTCGATATGGTGAATGATGAGTGGGCATAAGGAAACACACCATGATTGGAACACCTATAGAAAATAACTTGGTTTATTAAAATCAATATATAAATAAATATATATGTTCAATTTCTGAATAAAATTATGGGATTACAATAATAAATATGATAACAAAAAATGTAAGGTAACATTAACTTAATAAATAGAGTTATATGTTGATCCAAGGGTTACATAGTTTCATAGGCCAATATGAAGTTATAATTAGGCAAGAAAACCTTGGAATGAGATTTAAAATTAATTTAATCCTTTACCAAAATTATATTAAATATAATCATAACTATTTTGATTTAAGTATTTTATTGTAACAAGATAATAAATATGTTTCTAATAATGGTATTTATCTATAAACTATTATAACATAAAATAGTACAATAGAGAAAACATAAATAGTGGATAATCATTGAATATTCTTATTATTATCTAAAATGTGCATTCAGAGGAATTATATATAGTAATTAGGTTGATATTATTAGAGAAATTAAATCATCATTACCATTTGTTTTTTCATTATAGAGTGATATTTGTTTTTGATATTCTGTAATAATTTAGTATTTATGGGGACCATGTAGAATGTCTAATTATTAGTCACGAGATGTTTTATTATTAAAGGTTTGGAAACATCATTTAAATTGTATAAATAATGTCTAATGTGGATTTTCCGATACTGATATACTTTTTATAGGATTTTTATTGGGGACTACATGATTGAGGTGTGGATAAATTATATGATTAAAATATCCTTGATGCAGGGGTAAGAAAAGTTTCATTTGACAATTGTAAAAGTTAGTTCGACATTGTTGGTAATAATGGAAATAATACTAATTTTTAATTAAAAAGTGATCAATGGTATATTTTAGGATTTTATCACAATTTTTGATATTTTGAAATTATAGAATTGTGATAATGGATATATGGTTTATGGATACAATTGGTTTTCAATGGAATATTTAATCTCAATATATTTTAATATCTTATAGATTCAAATGGGTTTAGGAAAGGTATGTTATAGATAATATATGATTATGGTATAAACATACATGGGTATATGATTCTAAAAAGGATTAATGATTTTAATGAAAGATATGTTACTTGAAATAGCCTGGGAGAGTAAGATAGATGTCATTTTGGATGTTATATCATGAATGGTGAATATTTTAAGAATACACTCACCCGCTCTCATAAGTGGTAAATAATAAAAATTGTGTGCATGTTATTTATTCAATGGTGTAGAATATAGTAGCTTGAGACATTAGAATATAATTTTCCAAATTAACAATATGTTCAATTGCATGTTTAATATGGAATTCCGACCCAAAAATACAAGGATGATAATATAAAATTAATAATATAATAATTAAGTTGATGGATCGTAATTTTGGTAACCAATATGTAAAATATTTGTCGAAAAAATTTCCATTTAAAACACTAGTGAATTAAAAAAATTAATTTTGTGTATCTGGATAACATATATGAAAATAAAATTGATAGAATTGTATTTTTTAAATTTAACATTTTATGATCTTTTTTATGAACAAAAATATAATATTAATAATGTCTAATTTTTAATAATATAATATATATATAATTCAATTGGTATGTAATGGGAAATGAAAAAAAACCGTGTTAAATTATTTGATTTTATTTTCCAATATTTTTTTTGATATAATAAATTTATTGTTTTTAATGAAAAAATGTAAAATTATAGTTTAATTAATATTTATAAATACTTTAATTTTTTATTTATAATATCAATACAATCTTGAAATAATTTTTGTTATTATTTTATAAATTAATTGAAATTTTCATAATTTGTAAAAATTAATAACATTTCTTATACATAAACATTTTAATGTTTATTATATTTTACATAAAAATTTGAATTTTTGGTTTTATATTCATTTTTATTTACAAGGATTAAAATATTATAACTATAATAAATCTTAATTACAATGATATTTGTAAATATTGTTATTTTAAAAAGAACTAATTCACTAACTTATTCTAATTAGAATCTAAAAAAATAAATTAATATATTCTCAAACATTTCTATAACATAATTCAAAAACCAATATTTATATATATTAACACTCATTAAATTTAATCTCAATACTAAAAAATATTAAGAACAAATAACGGTAAAATTTTTCTTTTTCAATAAAATAGTTTTTCTATATATTATATGTCCAAAATAAAATTTGAAATTTCTTATATATATAAATTGAATGTTATTAAATACTGCATAAATTTTGATTTATAAACATAAATATGGAAATATGGGTTACCTTATATTTTTTATAAATTACAGAGTTATTAACCAGTTACCAAGGTAAAAACTAAGATGACAAAAAATGTAAATATATAATTCTAAATAAATAAAAACATGTTTATAATAATATAAAAAATTATTAGATGACGATTTATAAAAAAAATATAATTCAAACACTATTATTTGAAACTTTTGGAACCATTATCCTTCAATGGTGTAATGATTTCATTGAATATGAAAGGGTATTCACAAGACAAATTTTTTCTTCCCTTATAAAAGAAGACCACTTAAACTATTTAAAATGAACACATAACCTTCAATATTTCCATTAATGATTAAAAATTATTTCTCCAATATAATTCAATTTTACTACCAAAATAATTCATTCACCATAATATTTCCTAATATCATCACTTCCCTATTTACTTTCAAGAGAATGTTTAAGATGTTGATGTGAGTATTAGTTAATCCTTAATATTTTCATCATAAAATTATATTGGAATCCAACCATAAAAATATTAACATATTTATATATTTTTCATTATTATACATAATTATTTTTATATTAATATAATAACATTTATTTATTATTTTACATCACATTATAAAAATATCATAACATCGATCATGGGTTTGTGTAGACTACTACATATATGATGCGGCGTATTCTGTTGTTCCACTACTTTTCATTACTCATAAGAAAGACATAATTGAAGAATAAACATGATATATGTTTATATTTTAAAAATTATTGTTAATATATAAAATAACCCACCTTTATTTCCTCTAGTTATTTTGAAAATGAAAATGTTAGTGGTTCAATGTTGGAACTATATCCCTAAAAATGGACATTTTTTGTTTTTCATTAAGATTTAAATTATTTTACAAACCACATAAAATATTATTAACAAACATAAAAATTCTAAATAATATCAATAAATTTTTTATATAAATGTTATACTCTTCTTTAACAATACTACCTAATCATATGATAACTTATTATATATTGTTTTTCAATTTGACCATATTTATAGAAGAAGTTTTCAAGATTTATCAGATATTACAAACATATATTAAATAATACTATTATTATAATATTTTAAGAAAACAGTTTTTTCCTTATTATCAAATGATTATATAATATAAATTATTTATTAATTAAATATCCTTGTCAACCAGTAAAATTACCAAAATAAATTAACAACGAATCAATTTTAACAAAAAATTAACAATTAAATAAAATATAATAAAAAAGTTTTATATAATAAATATTGGAAGTTCTGAAATAAAATATAGATAAATATGGTTTTAAATATGTTATCTAATAATATTTATTTAATTATTTACAATTTAATGTGCATTAGAAAAGAGAATAATACCAATGTCAGGGATTATTTATCCATTTACATCCTCTGAGACACATTACTTATTATACCATTTGTTTTTATTTTAATAATTATAATAAAATCCATTAAATATTTTTTATTATGATTATCTTATATTTTATAAAATTCAATCATTTATTCCATGTTCTTAACCTCCTTGAGTTTTGCCTCAAAATTAACAGAATTTTTATGTGATTATGTTAACTTAATGTTCATTTATTGCGTTAATTTTTTTTTGTTAAACTCTGTGATTCAATGATTAAATTTTAATAATAATTAATAAATAATAAATTTTCCCTCCTTAAGTTATAGTTTTCTATAATTTTTTTCATATTAAACCATTATCAAATGATTATTACATCCAATATTATGTTATATTTAATGGTATCTTGGTCTCAATTACAATTTACTATGACATACATTTTATTATTCACAAAGATAATAAAATTTTGGGTATATACATTGTATTTTCACTATTACATCAATTATTATACTAATGTCATGGCATTATGTGTTCAATGTTTTTTTATTTCTCTCATTTAGGGAATTTTCATTTATATATAATTCGATCAGTAAGAAATTTAAAATGATTAATTCTATCTCTAGGAGTCATAAATTTTTTATAGGTTCTTATATTATAAGACTATTATCATTAAATAAATATTTAATGATGGAAATTTCTCATTTTATTTTCAGAAGATAAATTTCTTCATTTATTTCATATTTGTTAATGAAATTACTATACAAATAAACATTTTTCATTTTTATAAATAACTCTTATTCATTCCAATAGGTTATTATCTTCCGTGTACATATTTTTCATACAACCAAAATTTTCTAATATTTTGAAATAAAATCAAATTTTGTGTATTTTATGTGATCATATTAATTATTATTATTGTAATTATAATTGAAATTTCATTATCCTATTTACTATATGTGGTTTCAATAAAAGATATTTCAATATATCAAATGGTTTTACAAGATGTGGATATACTTTTTTTCTTCTTATACATGTTTTATTATTTATAACCATTATGAGAATAAATATCTAAATGTTGCCGAAAAATTTATCCCTTAGAGATTATATAAAAACTAAAAAAAATATTCTTTATTTTTTTTCAAAATAATTTTCTTCCAATTATTTTAAAACATTACCCCATTATTCAAATTTTTAAAAGTTAAATTGTCTTTCAAATTATTTATGTGTTTGTTTTAAAATACACAGTCATAGAAAATAATCATTTTCATTATTATTTTCAAAGAAAAATAATAATTTTATTCAAAAGTTTTTACACATCTTATCATTGATTCGATATCAATTCCTTCAAAAATTTTCACCATAATATTATTATAGAATAATTAATCAATCATTTTTCATTGTATTTCATATTCATCTTCAGTGTAAAGTGTAGTTTTTATTTCAATGGATTTAATCTATGTATCCCATATTTTTTATTCCATTGATTGAAGGGTGTACGACTATATGTTATATGTTAATTGATAGGGGAAATTATTTAAATCACCATACTACCCAGATGTATATATGCTAAACACAATATTCATTATTATCTTGACATATTTATAATCTTTTCTTTGTTTATTCCATTTCATTTTCCATGGAATATATTTTATGATCTAAACATTATTGGCTATTTATTCTATATATATCATGATTATACTCATATTCTAATCACAAAATTACTTATGATGTTGGATTTTTATCACCTATTTTTAATATTATTGAGCTCTTATACTCACCCATTTAATATGATTATATTTCCCATGGTAATTAAAATAAGAAATGTTTGAAATTTATAGATCTATATCCCATATTGAGAACTAATTGGTGATTTTGAAACTTATTATGCATAAATTAGTTTCCTATATAGTGGAAAAATTACTATCATTGAAGAAGAAACGAGTCTTGTTAAATAAGATTTTTTCCTAATTCAATTAAACATTTAACCTTTAAAATTATTGGAATATACTTTAATGTAAAATATTTTATATGTTAGGTAATTTAAATAGTCATATCCATAGGATTCTTTAACCACTATGTTTATAGAATGTGGTGTTATCCAAGTCCAAAATGGGACATTTTCCACTATGTTAATAGAATATGGAGTGAATCTAATATGATATGACTTTTTATAATCTATGTTTTTAATGGGTAGTGAACTCAATCCACTATGGGATTGAGTCAAATATTATTACAGAATTGCGTGCGAATCCGATTCACTATGGGTGGTTTTTTCACAATGGTAATGGAATGCGGAGTTAACCATGTTTTCTATGGTACTCTATCCACATTGTATAAGGAATTGGTAGTGAACCCAATCAAAAATTGGACACTATCCATTGTGTTTATGAAATGGTGATTGAAATCTATCCGCAAGAGGACTTCATCGACTATGTTTTTGGAATGGGTAGTGAACCTAATCCGCTATGGGACACTGTCCACTATATATATGTAATGGACCATAAACCAGATCTAATATGGAACTCTTCCCAATATGAAATTGTAATATTTAGTGGGAATAATCAAATATGGGACACTAAACTGTATGATATTAGGTTATTAGGATAGATCCCTGACATAAAAAATGTTTTTTAATTATTACATATATTTTCCAAATTTTTATGCCACTTTCGTTTGTTTGTCAACATCCTTATGTCATTTATACATAGATTGTGATACTTGTATCATGATTAAGCATTAATATTAATGTTTTTTTAATGTTATGTCAAAAGACTTATTTAATGATTCAATATTTATGAAAAATGATTTATTAGGTATGAATTTTTTATGTGATACTTATATAAAATGGTTATGTTCACATACACACATTTTCATATTTGGACAAATTATTTTATTTTATTTATATCTATTATATTCAATTATTACTAACCACTTTACCTTTTTGATTCGGAGGCCTCCATTCTCAATGTAATTAAGATGTTTATTATATATTGTCACGATAATGTTATTTATTTTTGATTTAAAAGATTATTTTTTAAAATATGCTGGTTACACATCTAAACTCTAAATATAATAATATTAAAGACTCTAAGAAGTGATTTATTCTGAGATGTGATGAATATTAATGTAAAATGAGGTAATATGTATGAATTATGTTGTTGGAAATCTCAATTAAGATTAAAAAATTGGAATTTAAATATGATATTAGGTTTAAAAGTAGTATCAAATTTATACTTTTAAGGGAATGGAATCATAGAGTAACCCCCAAACCAAATTCCCAAAATGTCTATGTTATAAATATTGAATCATATTTGGAGGCACATAACCCTATGAGGAGTATATTTCAGTAGAAAGTGTCATTGATTCATTTTTAGGATTCAGATGTCATTGAGAGAAATATCATTTGGTTGATGGGTTTTTATACTTCATGATTGGAGAACCTATGTGATATCACACTGTTTTGGATGGGGTTACCCAATATTTTATATGGAGGACCCATTACATGGTAATAATATATCAATAGATGGTTACATATATTGTATCTTCTTTGAACAACTTTACTACACAAAATGTCTCTCAAAATAATGATTTGCACTAGAAAAAAATAAAAACACAATGGAAACATCACCCTATAGTGGAGAGTCTTGTATCATTGTTTTATATGGGGGAAACGTTAGTCATGGACTACTAAATTTTTCAATTCTAACACCCGAGTGTGAAAAAAATATAAAAATATCATTATGAACATAGTACAAAATATCTAATCTTTAAGGTAAGGCATGTAGTACATGGATTTATGTTATAAATGTATTCCCATTTTCATGTTTTTTGGGAAAATATATTTCGAATTCATTTGTAAATGTCAAGCCCAAAAAAGAACATACATAATTATTAATTATTTTTAAATTAATATTAATTACATTTTATAAATACACACATATGGACCATATAGTTTTTGTTTCATTGGATACAAGATTTACTATCTTCTTATTTCATGAAATATCAATGATTTTTTATTTAGATAACTTATTATTTTGTACTCTTAAAATATATACCTATCTTGAAACATATATTAATTATATAGGGAGTATAAATATAAGAAAGGCTGAGCATAGATGATTAGTAATGGTAAAAATGTGATTTATTAATATAACATTATGATAAGGATATGAAAAATGATAATGACATATAAAAACCATATCAATCATGCCATTGTTCAATAACCTGAGTCATGGAATAAATCGATGCAGTCCATAATACATGAATCATACTTAAATCAAAGTACCAATGTCATGAGATCATAAAATTACTGTACGACATGGAATTGTGGAATTGAAATAATCATAGAAAAAAATATATCAAGGATATCCACCAAGGAATTCATATAATGTTAGGCTTTTTCCAATCACAATGGTACCTTCTTTGAGATTGTGATATTCTCCCATGTACCCTATTTTGGGATTTGGATGACATCCTATGTACTCTTGAATAAATAGATCAATAATCATAACCCAAATCATTAGAGGGAAAAATAGGTACCACCCATCACAAAATCTATACCTTGATGATCTACATGATCATAAATCATTCTTCATATCAAAACACTTGAAAAATAATTTTTTTATAAATCATTTATCATATTATAACCCAATAAAAGAAATGGGTTTCATCATCATTTAATCATAACGTAACTCGCAGAAAATAAATGGGATTTAGGGATATATTTTCTTCATAAGCATAAACCAGAAATGGTAAGAACCATAATGTTATCATTGGATCTTATCCCTATTAAATAATATGTTACGTCAATGAATTTTTATCATAGATGGAAAATTAATTTTAATAATTACATTGCACATTTCATGAAAAAATATCATTTCCCATTAAAAAAAATACATTTAAAAATATTTTAGATTAATATTTTTTTTTAAAATAACATTGGTAAAATATAAAAGATTCATTATGTAAAATTTAAATGATTCTTTAGAAAAATAATCTTTTTCTATTAATAAGTCAATTTAAAAATATATTGTTTTGAAATAAATTTATTTCAATATAAAATTTGAAGTATTTAATTTATTAATATAAATATTTCATGGTAATTAAAGTAGGAAATTCAGTACAAGTTAATATAAATATTCATTTCACATTTTCTATAAAAACCAAACAAACATTTTTTTCAAAATAAAATGAGGTTTCATTTTAAATTTTTAACTAATGAATAAAAAACATGGGTAAAAATGATGTTAAACAATACTATCAGTTTATTAATATATTATTGAAAAAATTTCTATAAAACATGTATATTTGATAAAAATGAGTTTTCAACTAAAAAAATTAATAGACTCTATTTTCATAAAAAAAATATGTATGGATTCCAGAGTATATATAGAGAGAAAAATTAATGGAAATTATTTATTCACATGAATCAACCACAGTGGAACATAGTTAAATAGTTGGGAATATATAGTTTATAATATATCATCATTGGATGTATAATAACAAAAAATCCTTATAAATGATGAGATTATGTCATAAAACCATTACCACATTGTTGAAATTGAATTTGAATCCCCATGATGTAATTACATGAAATGAAAATATAAATGTGATTTGAAAAAATTAATTCATGATATTACCGGTTAAATGTAAAACATGTACCGATCATAAAATAGGATGGCTTCATAATAGAACATCTATCATGAAGAATAAAAATCAACTTAAAAACACCTTACCAGATTGGAATTGTTCAAATAGAAATTCCAATGAAAGGATAACATAAATTAATCATTTTATATAACAATATAAATTCTATATTGGAAATAACATGTCTAATGGTATTTATTTACACCTTCTAAAATAATCTAGATGTATAATATATCATATGTCCCAACGAAGACAAATTGAGAAAAAACTATATTACTACATTAGAAATATTTGTATCATTGTTACCATTAATTGATAACATTAAGTGAAACATTAAATATCATTATAATATTTAGATTGATTTTATAAATTTTCAAATATAGTGTATAAGGAAGTCTAGAAAAATATGAGATCATAACATAACATCTTACACAAAAAATGATGTTTTTATAAAATTCCATTAACAAATAAGTAGATTTATAACGATAAACCCCAAGAAATAGAGATATGAAAACTCATCTTTAAAAAACACATAATTACCATAACTTTATTCATAAATTTAATTCATGAATATTATATAAACCACAAAAATAAACCTGTAGTGAATATGACACTTGTCTCATCGAAAATAAATGTTATTTGAAAATCTATTACCTAATCTCTCGAATTATTTATACATGATTGATGTCATTAATAAGATATATATATTCAGTATATATATATTAATGGACTGTAAATATATATATAATTTCATATATGATCTATTAAGGTCTTTTTAATACATGTTTATTAACAATTCAATTTTACAATCCTGATTCATAAAATAACTGGTTTTTTTCTTATATGATTTATTTTATTATTTTCTATTATGTTACATTGATAATGTATTCATAATAACATTAATTTTATATATTATATAAATATAATATATATTCGTTATATATGTATTTATATTAATACATATTTTTAGTGATTGAAAATGAAATACATCATTTATGGAGATGGCATGCCATATGTACGCATGAGCACTGCCCCCATTTTCTTGAAGGATGAAATGAAAGAATTTAAAATAATATATTGACCATAATGAATTATTTTTCATTCATATATATCACATATATTCATTAATATTTACATAAATAACATCTATGAAAAATGTTTCTAAAAAATGAATCAGATCGACTTGTGAGGCGGTGGTCCGCCATACACATGAACGACGTTGTCGCATAACCCATAGACTAGAAAATATGAAGGTATATGTGATATAATTATTTATTTATTTTTAATATTATAAAAATTACATAAAAATTAATTTCATTAATATTTATTATAATTTAACTAAAATATAAATGAAAAACCATTCACATCAGTTCAAAAGGTGGTTGTTTGTCGTACACAAGGGTTAAATCATTATTTTACCAATGTGTTAGGGGATACGATAATATATGTTATATTATAGTTAAACAGGTATGGAAATATTATTAATATAAAATATATATATTCATTCTATCATTATATCCACAGATTATAGATGGTGGTGAGAAGAAGAATAACATCTGTTTGTGATGTGGTAGTCAGTCATACATATAGTCGACTGTAAATTTATTCCTTTTGATGGATAAGATATTGATATAGGTTGTTCTATTAAAAAAGTAAAATATATTTATATTTAAATGAATGGACATTTTATATAATATTAAATGATTAACATTTTTATGAGTTTAAAGGAAATGTAAAAAATGAATAAATTAAAATCTTACATATTCTACAAACTACGATTTAAGGATTATCCTAAATCTATATTAGATTATATATTATCATGTATAAATATCTCAATATAGGTTGGATCATTTGATTAATGAAATTTGATTCCTAAATTAAGCTCTAATTTTTTAATGTAAATGGATCAGGGAATTATAAGAAAATATGGAAGAAATAATTCACCTGAGGATAAGATAAATAACATTATTTATGTAAGTATTTCCAATTGGTGGTAAATTCATTAAAATTATGAAAAAGGACACATTTATATAAATTAATGTAAAACTCTTCGAATATGAATTTTAATTTGTAATTATGGATTTCGAGGAAAAGGATATTATGATTTACGATCAGAAAAAAAACCACTATAGGAGATGGGCTAAATTGGATGTTCAGTAGGCTGATTTTGAGTATTCACTTATTAAGACTTCCTAAGAGTAGGAAAAAGTAGGTTTTGATACTTCAATAGATGATTTTTTATGAAAATCCATCTAAAATGAGATAGTATTATTATGACATTCAACAATTTTCTATCGCTTGAATCAGTAATTAACGAGGTATAATACCTACCACCTTGAAATAGTGTTTCTAAATCTGTTATAATGGAATGTGAAAATAGTAAATTTTTATAATTATGAATGAATAAAGATCATTATAATACTACCATTGTGACTGGGGTGTACAATAAAATTCGTGTGTAAGTTGGTTCCCTATAAAGATCCCAACAATTGTTGAATAAGACAAAAAAAATCGGAGAATAGATTTGTCGATTAAGATTTGTAGGTAAATATTAATATTGTAGCATATTTGTGATCCCTGAAATAGATTATTTGTCAAATAATCAATATTTTATAAAATAAATGAATATGATATCATTGTGGATATGCCATTATATTAATATTTACATCCAAATGAATGAAAAAATTGAAAACGATCAATATATTTTGAATGTTTTATAATACATAAAATGAATTATAATATAATGGTTACAAGGTTGTTACATGTTCTTCATGACACGATTAAAATATAATAAGATAATAAGATAATTTAACATAGTTAAAAAGTATTAAGTATCATTGGTATGTAAGAGGAATAATTCCATATATAATTATCTAAATAATTTTTCCAAAACACTATGTGAGATGTTCATTGATTCCCAATAAAATATATCAATTAAATGTACAAAAATGAATACAATTAACAATAAGAATTAATCTCTAAATATTCCATATATAAAATAAAAACATTATCCCAACGCTCCAAATGACTTATTAATTATCTAGATAGACTAATTAGAGATGATGAATAAATGGAAGATTCTTAGATAATGGCTATTGTAAAGGGAATATTAAATGTTTAACATGAAATACGAGATGTTATATGTGTGAAGTGAATCATGAATGGTCATGTTCTATTAAAATGTTCAATAATAAATCCATCACATGAATAATTCTTTAAAAATATGAATGTAGCACCATGTGAATCAAATCCTTAATATAACATCATAAAATAATATTTACAAACAATGATATTAAAAAGGTGATTATTTCAATTAACCCACAATAATAATTTAATTTAATTTATTCATGTAGGATTAGTATAGGAAGTGGATAATCGTGGTTGGGAAAATCATCTTAACCTTACAGTTTAAATTAAAATTAATAGACGAATGACCTTACTCCTTTAATATTTTTGGTTTATAATTTTTCTACAAAAACCAGGAATTGATGGTGGGTCATTTACCAATGGGGAGAACATGTGTAAGAGGAATGACATGAAACATTGGATATCCATTCTAATAGTGTCTATATAATGAAAATTATCCTATATTAGATATATAATAATTTTTATAAAGGGGCTATTTTGTTGAAGATGTGGAAATTGAAATACGTATTAACACCACGTAAGAAAGATCTATTTTGATTATTTCCAAATATGACTTTCCTAAATAATATCATTTGAATAGATTCATCATCATTATGATTGTATAAAAATTCACCTTGCGGAGAATATTTACATAATGTTTATGATGGATTTAAAAGTAGTCTTTCTTGAAAAAAAATTATGCTGGATTGTTCCTAGTGGAATGAAATTTGAAACTCTGTGTTGTCAAAATCTCACAGTCTTGGTTAATGAATATAAAAATCCTAAACTGAAGGTGACGAAATAGAATTAATAATTGATATAAGAAATGTGTGTGCATATATCTTTTCAATGGTTTTTTATCCTTCTTGGTATGATTGACTATTATTGATTTTTTTAAATTAGTATAGGATATTTATAATGATCATGAATACTTGGATTCATATCGCATAAATTATCATCATCTTGAAATAAAAGTTGAAAACCATTGAATAAAAAAACTTGAATTCTCATTCTATAATTTATCATGATTTTTCTTTAAGGAATAAAATTTTTCTTAGAATAAAATCCATGTATATTTATAAATTTAGTCTATATCAATTAAAATAGATTGAAATTGATACTAGGATATTGAAATTTAATGATCATATACGCCTTTACCATAATAATTGTATTTAATTCCAATAAGGGGGAATGAAAATGAAATTAAAGAAATTTCTAAAGAAAAATATTTGATAGGAATTTTTGTTGTTGAAAGGGTCATAAATATTGTCATATATGAAAACTAATATTCAATGAATTTAGAAAAAAGTCACTATAAATACAATTTTGGATATTGTAAAACATACATTTATTTATTTCATAATTTTTTGAAAGGATTTTAGAGAAATAGTATTTATTTCATTTATATAAATATATTAAATAATTTATAACTTTTTAGAATGTTCGATTAAAGAAATCATGTTGGTTACGGAATTTGATACATCCTGGATTATGAAATGAATGTAAAATAAATGAAGTTCCAATGTAAAATAAATTATTAATTCTATTAAATGTCGATTGGATACCATTTTATGACTCAAACCAATGTTAACTAGTGAAAAAAATCTAAAAAAATAAAAATAACCAGTCCAGGTCTTGATGTGAATAAAATAAAATTATATCTCTCCATGTAAAAACCAATTTTATAGACAAAACCACAATTCGGGAATTCATATTCAATTATCTAATTTGGTAATATTTATTATTCATGAAGGAAGAGGATAATAATAGTATTTCCATTAGATTATATATATTTCATTTTTCTGAGACATGTATAAAAATGAACCAGACATGGGGAAACCATAATAAATTTAATTTAAAATATGAAAATAAGATAAATAAAACTTCAAATTCAAAACAAAATTCATCAACTACAAGGTTTAATGAGAATTTTTAGTCATTTAATTTACTTTGTTGATTTTATATAATGGTTCTATATACCATTCTGATTTACATTATGTAATTCTATCTATATTAATTAAATTTTATAGTGTTATTATAGTGGTCACATATACATTAAATAATAATAATAATTATTATATAGGTCACACCATTATCAGTAAAAATATTTCAATTAAACTTCTATAAAAATATTAAATCTACCATCTCAAAATGAATTGTTAGAAATATAAGCCCTTGTGGAATTAAATATTTTAATTATTATTAAATATCATTTTCATTTATTATAATATAGTTTTATTATAATTTCCCAGCCATAAAAAATTACATAATCTTGAATTAAATGAATAACTAATATTGAGGATCTTTACAGGTTTAGAGTTTTAGAAAATTAGGACATAACTATTACATCTCAAAGATTAAAAGGTAGACAAATATACACAGTTTCCTTTTTTTCATAAAATATAAACTCTCGAACAAAAGAGTCATGTCTACTTCCATGTTTTAGACATCATGACACTTCCTTGATCCCATCCTTGATCGTATTCCACTTTATGTCCTGTGGAAAACATTTTAAAAAAATTGGGATGTGCACAAGAAGCTCAGTAAGGGATATAAAAATATGGAAAGGAAACATTAGTCCACGTATACATAATAATCAATGAAAACACACTTTACTTATAAAACATAAGCACTTTAACATACATCATGAAATCATAATATTTATAAATAACTCATAGAAATCATCATACATAAAGGAAACTTGAGGAATTCATTACATAATTATGTAGGGAGTAACCCTCATGGTTACGTTTGGAATACACATCACAATATTTTTCCTAAATCTCTTCGAAGAAACCTTATCTTTTAACTCCTTCGCATTATCCAATGCATTGGAGAGCTATCATGGGCTCACCCATCCTTAGTTAATCACCAAACCGCCCATCTTCATAAACATTTTCCAAGAACCATAACCCAATCGTTTCACATAAAACATGCATAAAGGAAACATAATATTTCTTAATTTCAATAACAAGATATCAAAACTGTCATGAACCGTCCTCGGGGCCCGTGCCGTGACTACCCCAAGCCCGCCTTCCATAGGCCATGGGCTGGCTACTAGCACCATAGGCGTAAATCCCGATAACTGGGAAGGCATTGCCTTTATAAAAGAAAACAAGCACCACAGAGTAAGCAAGCGTAAAAATGTAAACACTAAGTACAAGAGAAGTGCTGAAAAGTAAATGGGCCAGAATAAAAACACAAAAGAAAGTACAACTACAACTGAACAAGTACAATAGAAAAGATAATAGCTGGAAGGACGGAAGCGGCTCCTGGGTCGTCCTCCTTGGATCCTACCTGAAGGGTAGGTACAGATGGCGCAGCTCCTGGTCATCCACCACAGATCCTAACTGAAGGGTAGGTATAGATTGCCTCCTCCACGCTCTCACCCGTCATCCTCCTCTGTGTGTCGTCTCGTCGTGTAGTCCACCTCCGGGTACTGACCCATCGTGTAGTCCACCTCTGGGTACTAACTCGTCGTGTAGTCCACCTCCGGGTATCGTCCAATCCTCGAACACTCAGCCTCCGTCAGCACTGCCCGTCGTCTGCAACCAACACAACGAGGTGAAGGCATAGCCCGTGCAGGGGTGAGTATAACGATACTCTGTAGGGACCCCGAGACCCTCAAGGTCTCACTAAACCAACAAGGATAACCACAAGAAGATCTCAACAGATAACCTCTACTTAGATATATGCCCATATATATACCTAAGTTATCAAGTAACCCATCTCAATCATGAGGAAACACAAGGAGTGTGAAATCAATGGATAACCACTACCCAGGTATCGGCCCATACATATACCTAAGTTATCAAGTGACCCAACACAATCATGAGGTAAATACAAGGGTCAAAAAGACTCAGCTCAAACCAGGATTTTCATTATCGATACCGTAACTGCTGAAGAGCTCTGTCTCTGGAGTGTACAGTGGTCTTATCATGACTCCGAGGTACTGCTCACTAACCTTAGACTGCTGAGGTGCTCCTCCTATCGAGTACCTCGGGTCTGCGGCCAACTACCGGGCACTCCATCCGCTGTGGGTCTGTCACCAAATTCCGGGCGCTCCCCCCAATAGCCTATAGAGGTACTCCTCCTGTCGAGTACCACGGGTCTGCGGGAAACTACCGGGCGCTCCGTCCGCCGTGGGTCTTTCGCCAAATACCGGGCGCTCCGTCCACTGGGCTAGTCGACTCACTCCAAGTCGAGTCGGTGAAGCAGTCGTCAGGTCTCAGCCGGCTACACGGTCTCCGTACTCCGCACGCTAGTTTCCGGGAGGGTCCGCTCCACGAGCTACTGGTTGATACTCCAAGTATCACAAAGTCCCATAAAAAAGTATCTCAAAGGACCACCTCGTCATAGGGGTCTCAACGCAACAGAAGGCGCGTCAATCGGATGCCCGGTCTGTGAGTTATTAGCCATTTCATCCCAGGGGCCCGGTTGGTTTCGTGTGAGAATCAATCCGGTCGTAACTCAACTATACCCCGAACACTCATAGGGTATACTCATAGGGACCGTTTCTCAACGAGATCACTAATGCCACTGACGGTTCGTCAAATGGACGTTCTGTCAGAAAGGTATCAGCTTTTCCGTTCCAGGGGCCCGGTTCGATTTCGGTGCGATCCAACCCGACCACTATCCAACTACATCCAACACTCGGGAGGAGGATGCCAAAAGTTTTGTCTCAATAAGAGGAAAACAACGAGGCAGACAGTGCGTCAATCGGACACCCGGCCTGTGAGTTATTGCCTTTTTCGTCCCAGGGGCCCGGTTGGTTTCGTGAGCGAACCAACACGACCGCACTCCGACGACATCCAAACCTCGAGCAATGTAAGCCAAAAGATCCGTCTCACTTAGAGGAAAACAACAAGTCGATGGCACGTCATTCGGATGTCTGGAACTCGAGTTACGAGCGTTTTCGCTCCGAGGGCCTGATTGGTTTCGTATCCGAACCAACCCGGCTAAACCCAAAGTAATCTAAAACCTAGAGTGCGATATACCAAAATGCCCGTCTCGATCCAAGGATCTTGTTGCCGCTGACGGTGAGTCGTTTTGAGGCACGTAGCTCATGTTACAGGCATTTGACCAAAAGTGGCCCGCAAACGGGGGTCTGGGCCCGGGCCGACCTGGGCCGACCCCCCCTAGGTCGGCCCGAACCGGGTGGACCCGAACCGGGGGGACCCGAATCGGGTTGACCCGACCCGGGTCCGACCCGACGGGGCCTGGCCCGGCCAGGCCCGATCCGGCGCGGTCCGGTTCAGTCCGGCCCGACCGGCCAGCCGCGGCTCGACCGGCGTGGCCGAGCCAACACGTGGGCGGGGAGCGCGGATCCCCCGCCCTTCACCGCTGATTGAGGCCGGCGGTTCGCCAGCCACCCCTTTTTCCGGTCGCCGGCGCCGCCGCGCCGGCGTGGCGCGCCGCCGCCGCCTTCCACCGACCACCGGACGTGCTCCGGTGGTCCGTTCTTCCTGCCGTCTTCGCCTATGGTCCCCCGGGGACACCGTCTTCACTATGAAGGGATTCAAACGCCCAAACGGCCTGCTTCATCATCGCCTGTCAATCCACACATCAATAAACAATCTGCGGAGGGTTGTCGGGCCGTGTTCGTTTTGCCCGCACCATCCACGTTAGATTATAACAATGGGAGAAGTTTATTCAACACATGAATACATGACCAAAAACAATTTTAATGAATTAAAATTGTTCCTATTATCCGGGTTCTTCCCCTTGAATGGAAACATTCACGGAGTATAGAACATTCAAATAAAACCCCTAACTTGGGTATAATCCAATCGGAAGGAGGCGTCGTCGTACGAGGTTCGTCGCGGTATGGCATCGCGAGGATGACGACGTCGAAGGGGGATGTCGGCGTTCGTCCGACTCGAGGGAAGGCGAAGCTATCGTCGCTTGCTACCCGATTCCGCTTCTGAGCTTGTTCGTCGAACTCCAACAGATGATTGAAGGTTTCGTTGCGGAGGAAGGAACGTCGCAGAAGAGGAAACGTCGGCGTCGCGACACACGGCGTTGCGTCATCGATTTCAGCGGTTTCGGAGTTCTTCATCGAAGGCCGGCATTATTCACGTTCTTCACGTTCTTCGCGTTCTTCGCGAAGGAGGATGAAGAATTCTCAGAGGTTCTTCAAGGATTAACATAACATTACAAAAAAAGGAGGGTGTGTTGGCCTTATTTTATTACTACGCCAATAGATTACAAACCGATTAAGAAACGAATAACGTGATAAATAACAACCCATTAATTCAAAGAATTAATTCAACGAAATAAACCGCCCAATTAATTGGTGAGTTAAGAAAATAAGAAAACGCGTCAGTTGACTTTCATAATGAAGTTTTTCGCGGGTGCGTTACTTAGAGGAAAAGAAACGGTGGGGCTCATGCGGGTCCCACCTCACAAATATCCTACCAAGAGGGTAGGATATTTTTGGATAGTACCATCTCCGTAACAACTCATCTTAAGATGCTTAAAGTGGCTTCCAAGCGGCTTAAGTGAAATAAAATAAAGTTTGTCGCACTATTTATTTTATTTCTTAACTTTAAGCACAAAAATCAAAAACCACACTCGAGAAAACGCAACTCCGGAAGAGGTGTTTCTAAGCAATTACCGGCGCTGCGATTCCATCGGTGCCCTCAGAATTATATTCCGAGCACCGGTTCAAAAGTTAGAAAAACCCGCTCGTCCGTTCACTGAACGTACCCGAGCCAAACTTCGGAAATTGATTTCGGACACACCGGGCCTCAGAATCAGGCACCGTCAGAAACTGCGTTCTTGTAAAAATCCAAAGAAAATTAAGAAAAAAAATTTCCTTGGAATTTATGGGTCTTTACATTACTCCCACCACAGGGCTTTATGTCCCCGTAAAGCTTCACGACAATCATAGGGAAACAATGGCGGTACCAAGCATGCATCTGAGCCTTCCGCTCCCTTGTGCTCACCTGGAGGTTCCCGTGCTGCCAAAGAAAGTGCATAAGAGGAATCGAACATCCTCCTAGGATCCGTTCCTGTCGATCCTCGATCCCCACAGGAACCTCCGTAGAAGTCACCTCATCGCCACCGTCCAGCTCATCAAGGTCGATGATATGCGGACGGTCGAGCACGTATCTCCTCAGTTGAGATACGTGGAAAACATCGTGCACCTAGTGCAACTGAAGTGGATGGGTCAAGTGGTAAACCACCTCTCCTACCCAGCTGAGGACCTAGAAAGGTCCGTTGAACCTCGGAGATAACCTGCCTCCCTGGCCACATCTCCGTAAACCTCGTCGAGGTGAAACCCCTTAGAAGACGTGGTCGTCATCCTCGAACTCCAGAGGTCTCCATTTTCTGTTAGAACTGAAACTCAAAATGACTGCTGCTACGAGGGTAAGGTTGACCGACTAAAGAGTGATCGGTCTCACCCTCCTGTACAAGAGTTACCCTGCACTGCCTGGGGTTTCCTTTTTCACTGACCGAGGAAAACCCATCCCGACGTCATAGTTAAACTACAACCTTTTTGCCTAATACCGTCAATTTGTGTATGAACCGTGATTTCCCAGTCTATACTCAAACCAACATCGTAAGGCCTCGACGCTGCCACCAACAAATTCCAACCGAAACTCTCACCTCGAGGATCTAACCACACCGTCGGCGTAAGTGTGATTATCGAGTCTCCTCCCAAGGTATCTCTAGACGTGAGGGTCAAGTCCACGGCTTACCGGAAACTCTAGGTCTGGAACAAGGTTTGTGAAAGCAAGGAATGATTCATATCGACGTCCGTTACTACAATAGCTAGTAGTGGACACAGACTGTCCCTTGAATCATTTCTAGAGCCATTGGGCCACACTCTTTGACCGCAAGAAGCCACACTCTTCCACCACCCTCTAGCTCCCTGAGCCTGGCGGGGATAACTAAGGCGGGTGGTTGTAGCATGTTAAGATGTACACCACCTCATACTGATCTCCTAGCTCTGCATCCATGTCTACTGCTTCGCAGACTCATCTATCCTTAAAGAATCCACTTCTTGAAATATTTAACACGCCCGAGTCTCTAATACTGGCACCGGTTTCCTGTTTCTTACTGCACTGTGTAGTCTTCATCCGCTCTTGGATGACCTGGACCTTCTTTAGTCTCACAAGATCTGCTATGATTTCTTCTTTCCCAATAAGAGAAATCCAGTCCCATCCCCTGGATGAACCACATTCGTTGCCTAATACAGTCAATCCTGACATGAATGATGCATTAATTCCATGGATGACGTTGTAAGGCCTCGACGTAACTACCAAGAGATCCAACTGTCACTCTCGCCTCCAAGGGTCGAGTCACACTGTCGGTATCAGTGTGAGGTCACTAGGTCTCCTCCAGTAGAAATCTCGAAAGTGAGGGTCAAGTCAATAGTTTAATCGGGACCACTCAGTATCAACCAAACAAAAAGGGCAGGAAAGAAAACAAAGATAAGTGTCTTTTTATTATTTCTGCTCATAGTACAAAGACACGAACACAAAAGAAACATGGAACTAGATGTAGAAATGACGTATCCACTAGTTCCTCTTCTGTCCACCTACTCTCGGAGCTCCATGACCATAGGCCTCAGCTTCTTGAAGCTGAGCTCTCCCATGTCCTCCTCTAGCTGCATGACCAGCTCCTCTACCATGGCCGCCTGCTCCTTACGGTCCGCCCTAATCGAACCTGTACCTTTGCCTCGGAGGTTCTTCATTTAACTGCTGGTTATCTTCATGGCGGGTCGGACAGTCACGTGCCATGTGACCAATTCCGTCGCAGGAGTAACACTGTCCACTCTCGGCATGTCTGGATCGGACTCCACCCTGGTTTCCCCGCACAACTGAACCTGAGTCGTGCAGTCGGCCACCAGTAGGTCTGGTCCTCTTGGACCTCTGTGTCATCTGTCTACTTCCTACTACAGAAGACTCTGCCGCAAGCCGGCTAGTGGTGGGTCCTGCTGCTGGAGATTGCTCAGCAAGGAAACTCTCTACTAAGAGGGCTCTCTCCAACACCCCTGTCTGCGTCGGAAAGCTGTGAGAAACAACAGAAGCTCTAATCTCTCGCCTGAGCCCCTGCTCGATGTTTCGGGCCCTGAAGAACGAGTCTCGTACCATATCTATGGAGTAGTGCGAGAGGTGTGTGAATCTCGCTGAGTACTGCACCACTGACATGATGCCCTGCCGCAGCTGAAGTAGCTCCTATATACGCACCACTCGAAGGGTGGCTGGTACAAACTCTACCCGGAACAGGCTCTCGAAGTCTGCCCATAGAAGTGTCGCCTCGTCATGCATCTAAAGCATCAGGCTCCACCATCTGACTGCTGCTGCCTGAAGAAGGCTGGCAGCTAGGATCACCATGAAATCTCTCGGCGTCCCCACTAGCCTGAAGACTCTCACCACAGCCTCTAGCCAATTCTCAGCCGCATGCGGGTCCGTCCCGCCCTGGAACCTGGGTGGCCTCTGGCGCTGGAACTCATGCAGTGCGCTCAAGTGACGTGCATCCTCTGCTATTGGGGCTGGTGGCATCGGTGGACCAACGGGTAGTAGTACCGCTGGTGCCTCCGCTAGTGCCTCAACTGGGATAGGGCCCAGTACTGAGGGCTCGTCGCTCGCTGGGATGTCAGTACGTACCACTCTCGGGGCTCTAGCTGGTCATCCATGGGGAGGCATCCTGAACGAAACAACATGACACAGTCAAAAGATTATACCCGGTGAGCTAACCTGTTTTGAGATGTCATTTAAATAAAACTTTTGGAAAACACACACGCAATCAGTGTTTTCGTGCACAAAGTCGGAAATCAGTTGTCAGGGTCCTGGTGTATGGATACGTCGGCCTCCCGCACCAACACTGGACTCCCTGAATTAAAAACCACACTCGGTACTCTTAACACTATTGCTTCACAAAAGGAAACATCAGAGTTATAAGTTCTACGGTAGAACCGAACCCCTCTGATACCAATTTGTCACGACCCGTCCTCGGGGCTCGTGCCGTGACTACCCCAAGCCCGCCTTCCATAGGCCAGGGGCTGGAGACTAGCACCAAAGGCGTAAATACCGATAACTGGGAAAGAATTGCCTTTATAAAAGACAACAAGAACCACAGAGTAAGCAAGCGGAAAAAGGTAAACACTAAGTACAAGAGAAGTAATGAAAAGTAAATGGGCCAGAATACAAACCCAAAAGAAAGTACAACTACAAATGAACATGTACAATAGAAAAGAGAACAGCTGGAAGGATGGAAGCGGCTCCTGGGTCGTCCTCCTCGGATCCTACCTGAAGGGTAGGTACAGATGGCGCAGCTCCTGGTCGTCCACCACGGATCCTACTTGAAGGGTAGGTACAGATAGCCTCCTCCATGCTCTCGACCGTCAATCTCCTCTGTGTGTCGTCTCGTCATGTAGTCCACCTCCGGGTACTGACTCGTCATGTAGTCCACCTCCGGGTACTGACTCGTCGTGTAGTCCACCTCCGGGTATCATCCAGTCCTCGAACACTCAGCCTCCGTCAGCACTGCCCGTCGTCTGCAACCAACACAATGAGGTGCGGGCATAGCCCGTGCAGGGGTGAGTATAACGATACTCAGTAGGGATACCGAGACCCTCAAGGTCTCACTAAACCAACAAGGATAACCACAAGAAGATCTCAACAGATAACCTCTACTTAGATATATGCCCATACATATACCTATGTTATTAAGTAACCCATCTCAGTCATGAGGAAACACAAGGAGTGTGAAATCAATGGATAACCACTACCCAGGTATATGCCCATACATATACCTAAGTTATCAAGTGACCCATCTCAATCATGAGGTAAACACAAGGGTCAAAAAGTCTCAGATCAAACTAGGATTTTCATTATCGAAACTGTAAATGATGAAGAGATCCATCTCTGGAGTGTACAGTGTTCCTGTCACGACTCCGAGGTACTTCTCACAAACCTAAGACTGCTGAGGTGCTCCTCCTGTCGAGTACCGCGGGTCTGCGGCCAACTACCAGGCGCTCCGTCCGCTGTGGGTTTGTCGCCAAATACCGGGCACTCCCCCCAATAGCCTACAAAGGTACTACTCCTGTCGAGTACCGCGGGTCTGCGGCCAACTACCGGGCGCTCCTTCCGCCGTGGGTCTGTCGCCAAATACCGGGCACTCCGTCCATTGGGCTAGTCGACTCACTCTAAGTCGAGTCGGTCAAGCAATCGTCAGGTCTCATCCGGCTACACGATCTCCGTACTCCGCACACTCGTCTCTGGGAGGGTCCGCTCCACGAGCTACTGGTCGATACTACAAGTATCACAGTGTCCCACAAAGAAGTATCTCAAAGGACCACCTCGTCATTGGGGTCTCAACGCAACAGACGGCGCGTCAATCGAACACACGGTTTGTGAGTTATTAGCCTTTTCGTCCCAGGGGCCCGGTTGGTTTCGTGTGCGAACCAATCCCGCCATAACTCAACTATACCCCAAACACTCATAGGGTATACTCATAGGGACCGTTTCTCAACGAGATCACCAACACCGCTGATGGTTCGTCAAATGGACGTTCTGTCATAAAGGTATCAGCTTTTCCGTTCTAGGGGCCTGGTTGGATTTTGGTGCGATCCAACTCGGCCACTATCCAAATGCATCCAAAACTCTGGCAGAGGATGCCAAAAGATCCATCTCAACAAGAGGAAAACAACGAGGCAGACGGTGCGTCAATCAGACGCCCAGTCTGTGAGTTATTGGCTTTTTCGTCCTAGGGGCCCGGTTGGTTTCGTGAGCGAACCAACCCGACCGCACTCTGACGGCATCCAAACCTCGAGCGGAGTAAGCCAAAATATCCGTCTCACTTATAGGAAAACAACAAGTCGACGACACGTCATTCGGATGTCCGGAACTCGAGTTACGAGCGTTTCCGCTCTGAGGGCCCGGTTTGTTTCATATCTGAAGCAACCCGGACGAACCCAAAGTAATACGAAACCTTGAGTGCAATATACCGAAACGACCGACTCGATCCAAGGATCGTGTTGCCGCTGAAGGCGAGTCATTTGGAGTCCCATAGCTCAAGTTATGGGCATTTGACCGAAAGTGGCCCGAAAACGGGGGTCTGGGCCCGGGCCAACCCGGCCCGACCCCCCCTGGGTCGTCCCGAACCGGGTCGACCCGACCTGGGTCCGACCCGGCTGGGCCCGACCAGGCCCGACCCGACCGGCCGGACACGGCTCGACCAGCGTGGCCGAGCCGACAAGCGGGCGGGGCGCGCGGATCCCCCGCCCTTCGCCACTGATTGAGGCCGGCGGTTCGCCGGCCGCCCCTTTTTCCGGCGGCGCGCTGCCGTCGCCGGTCGCCGGCACCGCCGCGCCGGCGTGGTGTGCCGCCGCCGCCTTCCGCGGACCACCGGACATGCTCCAGTGGTCCGTTCTCCCTGCCGTCTTCGCCTATGGTCCCCCCGGGACCCCATCTTCACTGTGAAGGGATTCAAATGCCCAAACGGCCTACTTCATCATCGCCCATCAATACACACATCAATAAACAATCTGCGGATGGTTGTCGGGCCGTGTTCGTTTGGCCCGCACCCTCCGCGTTAGATTAAAACAACGAGATAAGTTTATTCAACACATGAATACATAACCAAAAATAATTTTAATGAATTAAAAATGTTCTTATTATATGGGTTCATCACCTTGAATGGAAACATTCACGGAGTATAGAACATTCGAATAAATCCCCTACCTTGGGTATAAGCCGATCAGAAGGAGGCGTCGTCGTTCGAGGTTCGTCGCGGTATGGCGTCATGGGGATGATGACGTCGAAGGGGGACGTCGGCGTTCATCCGACTCGAGGGAAGGCGAAGCCGTCGTCGCTTGCTACCCGATTCTGCTTCCGAGCATGTTCGTCGAACTCCAACAGATGATTGAAGGTTTTGTTGCGGAGGAAGGAACGTCACAGAAGAGGAAACGTCGGCGTCGCGACACACAGCGTTGCGTCGTCGATTTCCGCAGTTTCGGCGTTCTTCGTCGGAGGACGGTGTTCTTCGCGTTCTTTGCGTTCTTCGTGTTCTTCGCGTTCTTCGCGAAGGAGGATGAAGAATTCTCAGAGGTTCTTCAAGGTTTAACACAACATTACAAAAAATGGAGGGTGTGTTGACCTTATTTTATTACTACGCCAACGGAGTTCAAACCTGTTAAGAAACGAATAAAGAGATAAATAACAACCCATTAATTCGTAGAATTAATTCAATGAAATAAACCGCCCAATTAATTAGTGCATTAAGAAAATAAGAAAACGTGTCAGTTGACTTTCATAATGACGGGTTTTCGCGGGTGCGTTACTTAGAGGAAAAAAAATGGCGGGGCTCGTACGGGTCCCACCACACAAATATCCTACCAAGAGGGTAGGATATTTTTGGATAGCACCCTCTCCGCAACAACTCATTTTAAGCTACTTTAAGTGGCTTCAAGTGGCTTCCAAGCGGCTTAAGTGAAATAAAATAAAGTTTGTCGCACTATTTATTTTATTTCTTAACTTTAAGCCCAAAAATTAAAAACCACACCCGAGCAAACGCAACTCCGGAAGAGGCATTTCTAAGAAATTACCAGCACTGAGATTCCATCGGTGCCCTCATAATTCGATTCCGAGCACCGGTTAAAAAGTTAGAAAAACCCGCTCGTCCATTCACTGAACGTACCCGAGCCAAACTTCGGAAATTGATTCCGGGCACACCGGGCCTCAGAATCAGGCGCTGTCAGAAACTGCGTTCTTGTAAAATTCCAAAAAAAAGTAAGAAAAAAAATTTTCTTGGAATTTACGTGTCTTTACAAAAACACATTAATATAATCAAAAAATTATCAAATCTATTTTCAATACCATATTAAAATAAATGTAAGACATGGTATTTATTTTTCATTTAATTAAATTTATAGCTTGTAGAGAAAGATGAAACTCAAATAATGGTCACGGCGGCGGAGAAGTCGTTGTCTCCACATACATAAAAACATTCCCTTTTGTCATTTAGTAAAACACTTCGTATAAAAAGATTCCTTTTGAATAAAATTAAAATTCAAAGGGGTTTATACACCGTATTAAAGAATGTTTTGTATAAAACCAAATATGCCTCAATGAAAGAAGATTGAGACAAAGTCCCATACCACTTTGAAGCTTTTAAAATTTTAAACCATTAATATCCATATAAATAAATCCTTAAAAACCATTTTGAAATCATTGATATTAATGACATATATTTATAAGAATAAATCATTAAAATGTTTAAAACGATATTTTAGTTAAAGAGTTCTTAACAAAATGAGAGACACTTGAATACAAATAATTGAGGAATAACATTTAATCAGAACTTTATAATATCATGAGAATAATGGGATTCATGATATAATATTCCAAAGGATAGTATATAAACCATATAAGAGTGAATTGGTGCATAACAACAACGAAGTCTCAAAAGAAATGTAAAATGAGATGAAATCCCTTATAAAGAAGGTATCCTTAAATTAAGGATAAATAAATATCATAATTATATGTGAAAAATATAAATACACCCAATATAAGTGTATATTATGTGTAAAACAACCAGAGGAAATTCACACATATTCATAGGATGACATATTCCATAACTACAAGTTGAACCCAAAGAAATCGAAATTTGGTTAAGAAGTTCCCTTGTAAAAATTCGACAGCCTAACAGCGTCACATTAAAATTCAGAAAAAAAGTTTACGAGACAAAAAGGGTATCTCATCACTTGGAAATAAATTTTACATCTATAAGGATATAAAAGAACATATCCCAACATAATAATATGTAAATTAAAAGACCTAACAAAAAGAAGTCTTTTAAAAAGGGGAAGGTGAAAGGTTCCCTTACCGACTTGGGTAACATTTGAAACGTACACCCCATGAAAGAAGGACTATACAACATTGATGTAAATAATCATAAAAGAAATTATATTTCACAAAGAGTTTAATAATGGGAAGTAAATACACCACTCAAAGGAAATGGTGGAAAATGTAGCATAAATCCCACAGGAATAAAAGTGAGATGAAAAATCCCTTACGAAAACTAGGTAGCCTAACGACGCCACTTAAAACATCCAAAAATGTATTTATGTGATCAAATAAGGTCTCTCATAATATGAACATAAAAATAACACAATGGAGAATATAAAAGGACATCCCTAATCATAATAAATATGAGATTAAAAGAAATGACATAAAAGAGAGTACTTAAAAAGAAATAGAGAGGTTGGATCCCTTACCTCAAGTCTGACTTGTCTTGTTCATTTCTTTAAATTATTGAATAATAAACTTTGGTAAATTAATAATTTCTTAAGGAAATCCATTAAAGTTTATTAATTAATTCATATCACATATTATAATGTTATAATAATTCATTAATAATATGAGTTTATATTAGATGTTTTTATCGATGTTCGGTACATGAGTCAAAAATGAACTTGTTTGAAATGAATTTCCCATGTAGTTATAATTAACCCATAAAGAGAATAGTATTAATGATTAAATATTATATATATCAAGTATATATTCATTTTATACTATTACATAACATTCGTAGATAAGAAAATGTAATGCACCATTCCTGGAGATGGTAGGTCGTACGTACGCATGAGCGCTACTTTCATTTCTTTGTCACATTAATGGAATTAAAACTAAATGATATATATATATCTATATTATAATTAAATTATAATATATATGTTATATAGGTCACATATTTACATTAACTTCACTATTTTTACATTCCATGTATTGCATGAAGGAGTCACATTACTTGAGGGGGCGGTAGTCCACACTTCCTCAAATGAAATTATCCCATTTTCACAACATGCAAAGCATAAATGTATGTTTTAATTGTAAAATACAGAATAATATGGAATAAATGAATAAAATATATATCATAGATAAATATAGTGCAATAATAATGGCCACCATGATAGGTGGTAGGAGAAGATAGAATACTCATTGTTTCGTGAGGTAGTAATTCGCCATCCACTGAAACAGTATGTTCTTTAAACATTAGATAGAGTTGTGTGTATGTGTAGATCGAATAATTCTCATAACAACATACTAGTATATTTAAGATACTTGTGTTGTTACAAAATAATGAAATAATAAAAGTTTAGGGGGCTGGAGAAGCAAAATAATACAAAAGAACATAAGAGAGGACATTAACTTTAAATCGGGTAACTCCTTTTGGTTTGAACCAAAAGGGTTTCTTTAAGAGATTTATTCCTATGTTAAGTATTATAGGATGAATATAGGGATGTGGAGAGATAAAATGTGAAGATTTTGTTTGAGATAAAGGTTTGAGAGTTGTGGGTAAGGGCGTAGAGGTGGGGGCCTTTTATAAGAGGGAGGAGGGGCAGTCTTGGAATGTCTTGAAAAGTTACTTTATTATAAAATGCTTTTTGGATATTAAAGGTCCCAAATTTATATATTTCGAGTATAAGTTGATAAGGTTTATAAATCCACCAATCCAATAGTTTTTTTACAAGTTTAAGACTTATATTTTGCCTTATCTTCTCATTTTATTTCAATCGTTCATTAATGAGGTAATTGTTGCATCATCATGGTGTCATAAATAAATAAATAAATTTATTTTCTAAAAACTATAAAAAACTATCATGATGTATGAAATAGGTTTATCATTCCAATGACTATTTATATTCCAATATATCATTTACAGAGACAAATCTAAAACTGTTTTACTTGGGTGATATATACATTGGTTACACTTTCCTTTTAAAAATATAAAATTATAAATTGTGACTATCACCCAAAAGTGATTCCATGGGGTCCCTAGGTTGGGCACAAGGCATCCCATGGTCGGCCATGACACAAAATGTAGCATTAAGAGACATGTTGGGGTCAATGTTTTTTATTATGATATTATTTTATTACTCTTAACTACCCGATTACTAATTAATCACGATAATTAAAGATAATTACTGTTGTTACTATTCATAATGTCAAAAAACAAAATAATCTTTATTGCATAATTTTGGCATCTTGATTCAAAATAGGGAATAAATTTTATCAAATTCCAAACACAATAACAGTAGTAATTAATTTAAAATAATTCTTGTTGTCAAAACCAAAGACGGGTTTTTAAGAAGTAAAATCTATCAAAAGATTGATTTGTTTTCACATCCAATTTAAAAGTAAAATTACGTCCAATGAAAAAAATTGTATTAAATGATGAAAAAATAATTAAATTACACCTTTAAACAAATTAATATGAGAATATAACAATAAAAATAAATTTGATGAAAAGATAGTTTTGAATTAAAATGCAGTATTTTTCACTATTCATTGAAAATGAACATTTGTCAGAAAAATACCAAAAATTAACTCTATGATATATTGGATATTAAAAATTAAAAAATTATATCAAATTTACCAAATTAAAACCATAGATGTTACATTAATTAATTTTATAATCAATTCCCACTTTCAAAACAAATAGCGTGTTTTTAAGAAAAAATATCTATTAAAAGATTGACACTTGTTTATGTCCAATTTTAAAGTGAAATTAATTGAAATGACCACCATTGGATTAATAGGTAAAAATATATTTTAATAACCAATTAAAAATATAATTTTACCATATAAACAAATTATATTAAAAGGAGGGTTTGAATTAAAATACAACATTTTCACTATTCATTAAAAAATGATCTTTATCAGAAAAATAACAAAAATTTACACAAAGTAAATTTTGATGTCTTGATTCTAAAGAAGGATTTTCTTTTGTCAAATATAACATATAAAATTTTCAAAAAGTGGATTTAATAAGGGTTCTCCATCAAAAGGCGGTTAATCGACCTTTTAAAGAATATTAAAAGATTTATGCTTAAAATTGGATTCATTTGCATTTTAAGCCTCTAAAATTTATTTGGATAAATGAAAAAATATTTGAAAATCATATATAATCATTTAGTATTTAGTTATATTCATTCCTTCCATTACAATCCCTAGGCGTTATCTACCATTTATAATAATATTATTATATTATTAGTGTGCAATGTAAGATTTCAAAGAAACTCATTGTTGCGTATTGCGTACTCCATTGAACAAAGCATTACATTTAATGTAATATTAATATTTTATTCAAAAATATTAATAAATATGAAAATGTCATATTCATTATTTACCTGGGATGTTACATCCTTTCCCACTTTTGGGAATTGCATCCTTGCAATTTTAAAATTGGGCTTGGAAACTTTATCAAAAGCCTCAAATAGGAAAAGGAGTCAGCAAAACTACCACATTAAAAGAAAGAAAGATAAGTATAAAGGTCACCCGAGTTAACCCATACTAGGATTCCATGTAGAAAATCATGGATATGGAAGAAAAAACAAAGGGTCATTTTCTAATGGGGAGTGATAGAAAACATGATTAGGAGAAAGCTAACCACCAGAAAATCACAAACACGGGATGGGTTAAATGGTATTTGATTCCCAAGTAGGAAAAGATAACATAAAACATTTTTTAAGTTACTTTTCATTAAGGAATTTATTTATGAGCTTAACTAAATCATAAGGAAACATACTTACTTGTCGTGTAGACTTTTATCTTTTACTATATTTCTAACAGAAACACATACTTTCTCTAAATGATGAGTAATTAGGATGACTTGTTCACATTAAGAGAACTATAATCAACATCTAGAGAATCACGTAATCCACAAAAGGGAACTATATATTTTCCATGTCTTTAGACAAAAATCAAAACCAAAATTGTTAGTACGAGATTAGATGATACCCAAAAAGGATATTCCATTATAAAAACAAAACCATTTCTTAATCTCCAAAAGTTGTCCAACAAAACCCTATCTTCAAAAAAGGCCATTCGATTAACAATTGTCCATAAATTCATCATAGTAAACCAAACTAAGATTGAAACCCAATTCTTTGAAGTATTTAATCACATAGTCTTCCAAGGGAAATATTAAAATTTATCTCCATATAAAATTTGTTGCTCTTAAAGTCTCATATTGAAAAGTAATTAACCTAATCATATATCCTCCATGATAGGTCAATAATTTACTAGATAACCCAAAATCAACTTATTCTTGATTAATAAAATTATCTAACAAAAAATAATTTTTCATACTAATCAGGGACTTCATGTAGTCCTATGGTTGGCGATAAATACCAGTCACACTTTGGTTGTGGGTTCGATTCCCATAGCTTTATCCGACGTGACGGGTTATCACACGGTCTACGTGTTGTCTGTTTTTCAAAACTATATAATTCTTAAAAAATTCCCCAAAATAGATAAAATCATAAAAAATAACCACAACATAATTTAATGTCCAGTTTATATCATGCCTTTCATTTTCCATCATAACATATAGTAACCCATAATTACCTCAAAAGTAAGGATCATATAAACCCTAACGGTTACCTTTATAATTATTACTAGAACTTCCACATCGAGTTGGTTATCTCGTACATGATGCATTAGATAACTCACCAAGGTTCATGTGGTTAATAAGGTCTCCTGATATTTGGTTGAGAAAAACCAGAAGAGTTCTCATTTCAGCTCCCATATCATTCAATTGTTCTTTCAGAAAACCATCACAGTTTTCTTTACGTCCACTTTCACATTGGTGCCTTCTAGATCCATCCATTTACTAAAACCAAAAAGGTCAGTGTGAGTATATCATTAGAATCATCATATAATACTATGATATGATTATTCATTTTATAATAAACTCATTCACTTTATCTAAAACTACGACTCTTTCTAAAATCCTAACCCTTATGGTAATGTCACTTGTACTTAAAAAATACTTTAACCTCTAAAGTTATCTAAACCGACCAATGATACTAACTATAAGGTCCCAGCATTAAAACATTACATAATCTTGAATTAAATGAATATTTTACATTGAGTATCGTTTCAGGTTTAGAGTTTTAGAGAATAAGGACATAACTATTACATCTCAAAGATTACAAGGTAGACACGTCTACTCAGTTTCCTTTTTTTTCACAAAATAGAAACCCTTTAACAAAAGATTCATGTCTAGTTCCATATTTTAGAAATCATGACATTTCCTTGATCACATACTTGACCGTATTCCACTTTAAGTCCTGTGGAAAACATTTCAAAAAACATGGGATGAGCACAAGAATCTCAGTAAGGGATATAAAAATACAGAAAGGAAAAATTAGTCCACGTATACAAAATAATCAAGGAAAACACACTTTACTAATACAACATAAGCACTTTAACATACCTCATGAAATCATAAGATTTCTTAATAACTCATTGAAATCATTAGTGGTAAAGGTAATTTGAGAAATTCATTACATACTTACGTATGGAGTAACCCTCATGGTTACGTTTGGAATACCCATCACAGTATATTCCCTAAATGTCTTTCGATAAACCTTAGCGTTTAACTCCATCATGTTACCCAATTCATTGGAGATCTATCACGGGCTCACCCGCCCTTAGTTAATCATGGAACCACCCATCTTCATAAACAATAACCAAGAACCATAAATAATCATATCACATAAAACATGCATAAAAGAAACATAATATTTCCTCATTTCAATCAAAAGATATTAAAACACATTGATATTATCAAAACATTATCAAAACCTTTTTCAATACCAATATAAAATAAAAGTAAAACATTGTATTTATTTTTCATTTAAAAAAAGTTATGGCTTGTAGAGGAAGCCAAAACTCAAATAATGGTCACGGAGGTGTAGAAGTCGTTGTCACCGCATATGTAAAAACATTCCCTTTTGTTGTTTAGTAAAAAACTTCGTATAAAAAGATTCCTTTTGAATAAAATTAAAATTTAAAGGGGTTTATACACCGTATAAACGAAAGTTCTGTATAAAACAAAATATGCCTCAATGAAAGGAGATTGAGATGATGTCCCATACCAATTGGAAGCTTTTAAAATATTAAAACATTAATATCAATATAAATAAATCCATAAAAACCATTTTTAAAACACGGATATTAATGAGAAATATTTATAAGAATAAATCATTAAAACATTTACAATGATATTTTAGTTAAAGTGTTTTTAATAAAATGAGATACACTTGAATACAAATAATTGAGGAATAACATTTAATCAGAACATTATTATATCATGATAATAAAGTGATTCATGATATAATATTCCAAAGGATAGTATATACACCATATAATAGTGAGTTGGTGCTTAAAAAAAATGATGTCTCAATAGAAATGTAAAATGAGATGAAATCCCTTATAAAGAAGGTATCCATAAATTAAGGATAAATCAGTCTCATAATTATGTGTGAAAAATATAAATACACCAAAAATAAGTTTATATTATGTGTAAAACAACAATAGGTCATTAATAAATATTAATAGGATTACATATTCAATAACTACAAGTTGAACCCAAAAAAATCAAAATTGGGTTAAGAAGTTCCCTTGTAAAAATTCGACAGCCTAACGACATCACTTTAAAATTCAGAAAATGAGTTGATGAGGAAGAAAGGGTATATCATCGCTTGGAAATATATTTTACATACATAAGTATATAGAAGAACATATACCAACATAATAATATGTAAATTAAAAGACCTAAAAAAAGAAGTCTTTTAAAAAGAGGACGATGAAATGTTCCCTTACCGACATGGGTAACTTTCGAAACATACACCCCATGAAAGAAGGACTATAAAAAATTGATGTAAATACTCATAAATGAATGCATATTAAAAAAATAGTTTAATAATGGTATGTACATACACCAATCAAAGGGAATGGTGTAAAATGTAGCACGAATCCCACATGAATTAAAGTGCGATGAAAAATCTCTTACGAAAACTCAGCAGCCTAACGACGCCACATAAAACATCCATACATGAATTTATGAGATCAAATAGGGTCTCTCATGATATGAACATAAGAATTAAATAATTAGGAACATAAAATAACATCCCCAAACATAATAATTGTGAGCTTAAAAGAAATGACATAAAACAGAGTACATAAAAAGAAAGAGAGAGGTAGGATCTCTTACCTCATGTCTGAATTTTCTTATTTGTTTCTTTATATTCTTTAATAATAAACATTGGTCAATTAATAATTACATAAGTAAATCCTTTAATGTTTATTATTCTATTCATATCACATATTATAACTTTATAATAATTAGTTAATAATGTGAGTTTATATCAGACGTTTTTGTCGATGTTCGGTACATGAGTCAAAAATGAACTTGTTTGAAAAGAATTGCCCATGTAGTTATAATTATCCCAAATACAGAATATTATTAGTGATTTAAATATCATATATATCCATTATATTTTAATTTTATACTATTCCATAACATTTGGTGAAAAGAAAATGAAATGCACCATTCATGGAGACGGTAGGCCGTACGTACGCATGAACACTAATTTCATTTCTTTGTCACATTAATGGAATTAAAACCAAATGAGATATATATATATATATATTATAATTATAGTATAATATATATTTTATATAGGTCACATAATTTCATTAATTTCATTCTTTATACATTCCATGTTTTGCATGAACGAGTCACATCACTTGAGGTGGCGGTAGTCCACACTTCCTCAAATGAAATTATCGCATTTGCACAACATGCAAAGAATAAAGGTATGTTTTAATTGTAAAATACAGAATCATATAGAAAAAATAAATATAATATATATCATAGATAAATATAGTTCCATCATAATGGACACCATAATATGTGGTAGGATAAGATAGAACAATCATCGTTTCGTGAGGCTGTAAGTCACCATCCACGGAAATAGTATGTTCTTTAACTATTAGACGGAGGTGTGTGTAAATGTAGCTTGAAACCTTCTCATAATAACATTCTTTTATATTTAATATAATTGTTTTGTTATAAAATAAATTAATAACACGAGTTTAGTGGGTTGGAGGAGAAAAATAAAACAAAAGAACATAAGAGAGAACATTACATTTAAATTGGGTAACTCCCTTTGGTTTGAACCAAAAGGGTTTTTTGAAGAGCTTTCTGCCTAAGGTAAGGCTTCTAGAATAAATAGATGGATTTGGAGAGATAAAATGTGTAGTGATTGGTCAATCCAAAGTCTTGAGTTGTGTGGGTAAGGGGGTAGAGGTGGGGGCCTTTTATAAGAGGGAGGAGGGGCACTCTTGGAATGTCTTGAAAAGTTACTTTATTATAAAATGAATTTCGGACATTAAAGCTCCCACAATTATATATTTCTAGGATAAGGTGACAAGGTTTTTAAATTCACCCATCCAATAGGTTTTTTACAACTTTAATACTTAGATTTTACCTTATCTTCTCATTTTATTTAAATCATTCATTAATGAGGTAATCGTTGCATCATCATGGTGTCATAAATAAATTAATTTATTTAATGTCTAAAAATTATCAAAAAACTATCAGGATGTAGGAAATATATTTATCTTTCCAATGACTATTTATATTCTAAGATATCATCTACAATGACAAAACTAATTTTTTTTACTTGGGTGATACATACTTTGGTTATAATTTCCTTTTAAAAACAAAAAATTATAAAGTGTCACTATCTATAAAAAGTGATTCCATGGGGACCCAGAGTTTAGCACAAGGCATACCATGGTAGTCCATGGAACAACCAGTAGCATTAGGACACATGTTGGGGTCGTTTTGTTATTATTATGATATTTTTTATTACCCTTAACTACCCGATTACTAATTGATCACAATAATTAAAGATAATTACCGTCGTTACTATTCATAATGTCCAAAAAACAAAAGAGTCTTAATTAAATAATTTGGACCTTCTGATTCCGAATATGGAATCTGTTTTATCAAATTACAAGCACATAAATTTCAGTAATTAATTTAAAATAATTCCCATTGTCAAAACCAAAGAGGGGTTTTTAAGAAGTAAAATTTATCAAAAGATTGATTTGTTTTTACATCAAATTTAAAAGTGAAATTACATACAATGGCCAAAATTGTGTTAAATGATAAAAAAATAATTAAATTAAACCTTTAAACCAATTAAATTTACTATATGACTATATAAATAAACTGGATGAAAAGGCAGTTTTTAATTAAAATGCCGTATTTTTAACAATTCATTAAAAACAAACATTTTTCAGAAAAATACCAAAAATTCACCCTAAGCTATATTTGATTTTGAAAATTAAAAAATTATAACAATTTTAACAAATTCAAAACATAGAAGTTACATTAATTAATTATATAATCAATTCCCACTGTCAAAACAAATAGCGTGTTTTTAAGAAACAATATCTATTAAAAGATTGACACTTGTTTGTGTCCAATTTAAATGTGAAATTAATTAAAATGACTACCATTGGATTAAATGGAAAAAATAAATTTTAATTAAACTTTAAAACCAATTAGAAAGATAATTTGACAATATAAATAAATTATATTAAAAGGATGGTTTGAATTAAAATACAGCATTTTCACTATTCATTAAAAAATGAACTTTATCGAAAAAATATTTTTTTTACACAAAGTAAATTTTGATGTATTGATTATAAATAAGAATTTTATTTTGTCAAATATAACATATAAAATTGTCTAAAAAGTTTATTTAATAAGGGTTCACCATCAAAAGGTGGTTAATCGACATTTTAAAGAATACTAGAACATTTATGCTTAAAATTGGATTCATTTGAATTTTAAGCCTCTAAAATTTATTTGGTTAAATGAAAAAATATTTTACAGGCATATATAATCATTTTATATTTAGTTCTATTCATTCCTTCCATTATAATGGCTAGGCGTTAACTACAAATTAAAATAATATTATTATATTATTAGTGTGCAATGTATGATTTCAAAGAAACTCATTGTTGTGTTTTGGGTACTCCATTGAACATTGAATTCCCTTTAAATTAATATTAATATTTTATTCAAAAATATTAATAAATATGAAAATGTCATATTCTTTATTTACCTAGGATGTCACATTTATACATGATATACATCATATTTTATGACAAATACATCCTTAACCATTAATAATCTCAATACCAAAATATCAATTAATCTATTGCTTGACGATTCAAGAGAGTTTTTCATTTTCATTTGTTCATGACTATTTACCCACCTTTCATTGAAAATTAGTTAGTGGATTATCCTATTATTAAAAAAATTATTAACTAAAAGAAAAACAATAAATCAATAAAACATCACATTTCATCTATATTTGTTGGTTTTTTCTTATCTATTACCTCCTTAGACTTTTAGGGTTTAATATATATATCATTTATGGTCAAATTGTGGGAAATTAAATTGATGTACCAAAGCCTATACAATTATAACACTAAAATAGTTGTTGAATCACTGTTCTCTCCTTTTCTAATTTTTATTTGTAATCAATCAATTTGGATAGTATGATCTATCGTCTATTCATTACATTAAATATTTCATATCATATATCTTAAAAATAGAATATGAAAATGAACAATGTTGATTATTTATATGGTTATCGCAAATTTTTGGTGTTTATTCCCCTATAATGGATCATGATTTTATATTTAGTTGTATAACGAAATTTTTATATAGTGAGTACAAAATTTGTATTTATTTTAGTGCATTAGTTGTTAGTATATATACCAAATCTGCTTATCATTTTACCATTAAGTGATATATTCATATAGTTGATAGACTATTCATTAGAATCTAAATGCATGATTCACTTTATATATAAGTAAATGTTAAAAGATGAAATTTAACTACTATGACCAAATATGGATTAAGTCCTAAATTGTTCAAAGTGGCATGGGACACTTTGAATAATACGAAATGTGAAATTAAATATTCAATGTGGTATGAGACATTTTGAATATACTACCTTTTGGAATATTAGGAATGTATAGACTTGGTATAATGGGTTGGGGGCCAGTTAATTAAAGCCCCTTGATATATTGATTGTTTTCATGAGACAGTAAGGTCATGGAACAAGGCCATTGATATTTCAGTTCATGGCGCGGGGCCATCGATATTTTACAGTCTTGACACGAGGTCTTGATAGGGTCTGATATTATACGTTCCCTCATTATGTGTATGATAATTAATTAACCAAGTGGATATTCGACTAGTAGAATATCCATGGTTATGTGCCAGTACTTATGAGTATCAGAAAAATTAGATGCTTATGGCATGACGAATGCTTAGCACTCAGTGAATTATAACCAGTGTATGAAATTGATGTTATTACCTTTACGCGCAACTCTGATTTTCCATTACTCTTAGTTGTTAAATTTTTACTTACATATTCATATGGAATACATATTTAAAATTTCTTTTAATTATTACTCCAAATTAGCATGCCTATAATTGAATCATGTTCCCTTGTAATTCTATTAGCATGATTTTAATTGTGCACTTTTATTATTATGATATGTTACATGTGTTACATCTTTTCTTAAGAAAAATGATTTATGGAAAGTTTTAAAGAATGTTTTCAAAATTGATAATTAGTTATTTTGTTTTTTTAAAACCCCTTACTCATCATTCATATGCTCACCATATGTTTTTGAATAAATTTTTTTAGGTATTAGATTGTGCTAAAGAAGTATGAAAAAATGGCTGGTTTCTAAGAACTTGAACTGAATTTGATCTTTTGTATGGGGCTGGATGTTTAATTTATCAGTGCATGTTTTTGTTAAAAATTACACTTCATTATTCAAGGAACTAGACGTGGGTATTTTGGGATCAGACTCATCAAATTTGGTATTAGAGGATTCAGTTTAGATAACTCTGAAAAACCATAACTGAAAAATTTACCTGATCCTTACAAAGTATGATATTTTCGTCAGATGGAAGATGGAAACACCAGTCTTTTATCTCTTCTTATTGAGGCCCTAGAAACAATAATTTCCATATCCAGTCATGAAAAGATAATTACTTCTCATTAAAAAATTTAAACATATGTAGGTATATATTATTCATACATTAAAAATTTAGGAAAAAAATACGATTTTATTTTTAAGAAATATTTTCGATCAATAAATATCTAGGAGACTTCACAAATTACAAATTAATGAATAATATCTTTTTATCTGGAATATGTATGTACTATTTATTGGATACTTCTTGTAATCATTACAATTTCTCACAATAACTCTTCATGATTTACTACATTTTTAGTCATTAATATCTCTTTAATTAGGATATATCTATATATTAATATCATAATCCATAATAATAAATATATAATATCATTTAAATATATCTCTATCATCCAAAAAATAAGTTAGTATAAGACATTATATTATTTAATCCTAAAAAATTAAAATATTAACAACCCATAATATTTTTATATTTTTTATATTTATTTCTCGTAAAAATCAGCCTTTGAAACATTTAAAAAGTAATATTATTTCAAAATATAGATCGGTAAAATATATTTTCTAGTACATATTATATTTTTAAAAAAACAATTCACTATAACATGTGATCCAGTTTTAGATGATGTTTTTATATGCCGTCCCATGGGAATGTCAAATCTACCAGCCTGCCTATACTAGGCCATGTGAAACTGACAAATTATATGTATCCACCAAAACATGAGATCTATTACATGTATTTAATCTATCACATTCAATAATACATAAAATTCCCCCACATTTAAATATAAGTTTTAAAATAATAATAAAATATATGAATATAAAATAAAATGAAATTGATAAAATGTTAACTTATATATTTAAATCCCTAAGTACAATCATCACACACCAAATAGATATCATCCCTTTCTTAGATAACTCAAAAATGGTCATTAACTTGATCTCTTATTCCCTATGAGATATCAAAAAATTTTCATCCTTATTTATGCTCAAGGAATATGCAATCACATGGATTAGCTAATTTTCATATACAAATGTAAAATTAAATGAATGCTTTTCTGTATGGGGAACTATAAAAATATTCAGTATAGTAAACCAATATAGTGAGATGGGACTATATATATCTACTATTTATGATTATTAATAGAAATTAATATGTAAACTAGATGAAAAATTATGATGTTTTCACTATATATATATATCCATGATCTATCTTGATATTTCTACCCATATATCACATTCATCACACTAAAAAAATATCATTGTTTCTCATCAATAAATAAATATCATTCCATAAAAATGAACTTATATTGTCACCTATTATTTATTCAAAAATGAAGTATCCATGAGATGGAGGAAATACACATCTCCACATATCCTAAAAGTAGTGGACGAAATATGAAACTCCAATAATGATAAATGTAAATTAGTAAATACGCATATCGTCTATTGGAAATGAACATATGTTTATTTAGTAGTGTATATATGTCTAGAAACCAAGGTAGATACATAACTCCTAGCTTAAATTTGTGTATTGGTATTGTTGAGGAAATAAAAACCCCAAGGCTACTACTGAATATTTTTTATTAAAAATTAAGCACATATTGTGAGAGGATTAGATATATTATCAGATGTATTATAGTACACCTCAACCTTCAGTGTTTTGGGTGAGGAATTATTATTCATCGTTGGTGAATTATAATCGATTTTGTTATTTTATTTTGGATATTAGAGTAATTTACCATCACTGCCAATATGTACCAGTATATTATCATATCAAGGATATTAGAGGAATTAAATATCTATATCCTTGATGGAAAAGATATTTGTATGAATTACTACTACCCAATTTTATCTAAGAAAATGATATCAAATATCACTACATAGTAGTAGTGGAGTGCGGGAGGAAACATGAAAATTTTGGCATCAAAAACTATAAATATTAGAGGGTAAGAAATTGGATGGTCCTAGTTATCCCTCTAAAAATCTAGTTAAATGTTGACTGTATTAGATATCTATATCCTTATACTCCATCAAATAATATCAATTCATCATATGGAACATCACATTTCAATTTTCATAGTATGTGAAATCAATCAAAATCATGGTTCCCCATATCATTCACACACGAATTATATTTTGTCAACCAATCTAATTCATTATCTTGAATGTAATTAATATTAAAATACCATAGAATTTTAATATTAATTAAATAATTTATAAATACTAAAGTATCTATAAATACTTCTTCAAACCAAAAATTAAATATAATCCACATAATAATAACTAGATAAAAAACATCCACAATAGGTTTCTATATTTACCACTTGTAGTCTCTTAAAAAAATAAAACCACAAAGGAATGTGTTGTTATTGAATCATTCTATAATCATAATAGAACACATTTGATACCACATTATTTACATGTAATTAAATTAATATCTAATATTGTTACCACTGTTAATATACTAAAATATCTACATATTCTTCTCTTCCTGAAAACCGTTATTTTTAGATTCTATAGAACAATGTATTTATGGTATAATCCACCAATTGTTTTAATTCCTCCTTGATTCATATTCATTAGTTATTTAATACCAATTCAATTTTATCTATAACTCAACACTTAATTGATTCCACATCTTTAATGATATGTCATCCATTAATTTAAATATAGTACGTATAAAGTGAGGTGTCATTACTATACTTTTCAGTTCAATCCCACTATTTAATGTTTTCTAATGAGACAACATTATTTACCATAATTATTTTGTTTACATGTTTTAGTATCACCTATATTAATTATATTTGTTCAATTTAACATATTAATTAAATTATTATTGATTTATCATCTAAATAATATTTTCCAGAATATTTTTATTGAATGATTTTTTCTAAAATGATTTTATTTCCATAGAAAATATATTGATCTCTTACACTGAGTCACCAATAATGGGAATTCACCACCTCCAATGGTTAAGGAACATATCATCGTAAATAATTAAATACACCATTTCATGTTTGATAACATGCAATAAAATATTATAATTTTATGAAATAATAATATTATATGTTATCCTTATTCGCAACCACGATTTTATTCAAAAACTTTTTCGACATCAATATTGAAAATAAGAATCATTCACCACCTCTAATGGTTTATTAAATCTTAAAATTATGTTATTTTTTTGTTTCATAAAATATTTTCTCAAATATTATTATTATTCACTATTAAATATATTTTTATAATAATCCAAGGTAAAATTATGACATCTTGGTCAGTCGAATTGCATCCTACTATGTAAATTCCACATGGAAATAAAATATATAGTCAATAGAGGTGTTAAATAGTTCAAATTAATAGTTAAAAATTTTAACAAATATATTATGAAATAATTTTGTTTCACATTATTATTTTTTCATATAAGGCCTAAATTAATCAATCATAAAATATCTAAATGACGTAAAATTGGTTCCATTGAAACAAGAATAAATATGGGTGTCCAATGCGATTATGGGATTATTTTTTAAATTATTTCATATTCCACTTGAGGAATCCAAGAATTATGGAATTCTATCTAGAACCTATCATGCTATCACATTTTCCTCATTACCTGTAAATTCTTATTCCAAAATAGGTCCACTAATTTTTTTTATTGTATATTTGGGGATGGATGGAATCTAGATTCACTAAACTATGATTTAATAAATAAATTATATTTTTATGTATATAATGAATACATCATGTCAAACCAATAAACCCCAAATTTGGTTTCATCCTTTACTAATTGTCATTTGGTTTGATATTCGTGTGACTTTGATCATTGTGGTCTATGTTGGATTTTTAATTACCTTTGGGGTTTTTATCCATTAAAAGTGTTATCCAATCACTTGTAATGGATATATTACATCATTAATAAAATTAAACTACCTCAACCCAATATTAGTGTTATCTAGTTCTTTTTAAGTCATCAGATTCTAGATTAAATTTGTATATCCCTTCATCTTAATTCATCCACATTCACCATCTCAGATAATCCAATATCCTCACCCGATAATTGATGAACATGTTATTTAAATAATCATATTGAAATGAAAAATATTATGATAACGAATATACAACCCCAAATACCATATTTGGCCTCTATTTCTCAAAATATGGTATCAAAGAACCACAAATAAAAATGTGAAAAATAATCAAAAAAAATCCTCTAAGGTATTTTACATAAACTATATCATTGATTAATGTGATTATTGTAGATTTATGTTCATATCATTATGGTCCTTCCAACCTTGAAATATAGGATAAACGAATCAGTCAATAAAAATTTATAATATTTTTTCAAATAATCTCATTGAACAAGTCTCTAAATTTTTCAAAAATACAATAATCAAATAACATTTTAACCAATGGCACTGTGATTTTTCATTAAAAATTATTTTTATATTATATTACATACAATAAAATAAAAAATTAGATTTAATAACAAGAATATATTTGTTTGTATCAAAATAATGAAGAAGTTCATGCTTATATATATTTAGAGGGAGTATATTATTAGAGATTTATAGGGAGATAACATCTCTTTTACTTTCCTATGATCAAGACCATAATGGGATAAAACAACTTAAGCAGAAGTTATTATGTTTATGCGAGATGTTCAAGATTATAGAAATTATGACCAAAACAATGTACGGAAAACTACGCCATGAATGTCTCTCTATCCCACAACTTACCTTTTTGTTATTTTATTGTGTATTAATGTGATATTTATCAAGAACCTAATAATATTATTATTTATATTTTATAGAATAATGATTATATATGTAGCTTATTATTGTTACATTATATAAGAATTTTATTTTGATGAAGTGAAACACAATTTCGAATTAGGGGTAATATTCAAATTCAATTAAAAATTTATTTTGATGATGTTAACGTTTTTTGAAATAAATAATAATTTATTGGGAATTTTTTTTAAAAAAAATATATTCAATATAAATTATCATTTAATTTTTATGTAGAAAAATTTTATTTTTATAAGTCTCTAAATACTGTTATTGTAAAAAAACCCAATATTTCTGAATAAATGATAATCCTTTTATAATAATGAAAAAAAAAATATTTTGAAAAATATTTTGACAAAATGAATAATGTTTTCTTAATAATTACTTCAAAATTATCTAATGGTTATTTCTTCATATTTTATTGAGAATGTTATTTTTGTGGGTAAAAATTAATACCATATAAATATACAGTTTGTATTATGTCATCATAATGACCAAAAACTGATATAATAAACATTATAAAAGGCATTCATATTGAAATAAATGTTTTATATTTAATATAATTAAATTTTATGTTTATTTTATTAATTTTATGATGGGTTTGGATTCCTCCTTAACTATTAATATAACTTAATGTTTTAAAGACATTTCATTAAGATAATAACTCACTTTCACACTGGTAAGGATGTTATTTTGTTAATTTATTAATTTTCCCTTATAAAATACTAAAAACCAAATCAAATTGGTATATTTATTAGGGAAAATATATGTGCATTTTGTGGTGTTAGATAGTTTATTATATATAATCTAAAACCTATGTTTGAGATATTATAATGAATTCCCAACTTCATACTAATATAAATCCATCCATGATCCAATATCATTTCAATAAAAATTCATATAGAATGTACTTTATCATTCCACCCTACTCTAGAGTCCTCCCAAGGTTCCATAAAGATCTCAAGATTCTTCTTAAAAGAATTTGGAGTCACACACTTAATTAATGGTTATATTCTTTCCCATATTTATTGATGTTTATTCATTATCTTATAGAATCCATTTCCAATTAATAATGTTGGGATACAATTTTCGATGTACCTATTATAGTTAATTTTATTTATAAATGATTATAGACCCATTTTTCTTTTATTAAACCCTTTTATTATTCATTATGTGGTAAAATTATGATGCTGAAATTAAACTGTGAGAATCATTACCCAAAAATTGTTAGGTAACACCCATACCTAATTCCATTCAATGATTTTCAAAATAAAAAATTTATACATAAATTATTAAACAAATACATGTATGTATTCCATGGTTCTTTTTTTAATATGATTTGATTCAAAATATTTCCAAGTAGTATGATATATGAGGTACACTTAAGAATGAGAATGAAATGAATGTGACTGGTGCACCTAGTATTTCATAGCACTCAAATACATTGGGAAATGTTAATTTTAATTAGTAATCACATTTGTAAGGAGATTAAACTTGAGTTATTTTTGGTACATTGTAAATAATGTTGTTTGGGATGTTATCCTTGACCTATGTTTATGATTATGTATTTTATGTTTTTTTCACATTTCCCATGATTCATTATCTTATAATGTTATATCATGACTCATTATTTATGTTTATTATTCCAAATAATTTTTTAAACATTGATAAAACTATTTTATAACATGTATTACTTTTTCATTTAACTCCATTTTACTCCCCTATTTGTATTATTACTCAACCCTTTCTTATGTATGTCACAATGTTATCTCATAATGTGTTAAGTTCATTAATGTTAAATATGTTTTCAATAATGATTATGTATATTGATTTAAAATTTTCATATAATGTACCAAAATAGGAAACTGACTAGAAATCACAATCATCTATGTTTTATTTATTTAAATATTATTTAATACATCTTGAAATAGGGATAAATAAAAAAGAGGGTTCTTATATTGAGTATCAAAGGGAATAATTAGTTATTTATCGTATTGGGATTAGAAAACCACAGTGATAGAATTAGGGATAAGACTATGTATAATATAACATATCAAAATTTAGGTATATATAGAATAAAGGGTTTTCAGGAAAATAAATCATTATTTGGATATTATAAGTTGATGGCGATCTGACATAAATGTACATAAGGGTTAAAACAAAAAACACAATGTTGATCTAGACTCGACTCGGATGTGGTGGATGCTAATGAACCTTTTTTATCTCCATGTTTGACACTCCTACGGAATATTAATTGGTAAATTAAAAATTTCAATATAAAAAATTATTAAGAGAACAAAAAATTACCCATAATAGTCTATGTTAAGAAATAAATCATTAATAACATAGAGTAAGTCCTAGAAATTAATATGCTATGGAAGTACATGTAATTTATATGTCATCTTTTTAATGTGATTGGATTCCCATTTAGGTGTACAATATTTTAAAAATAATCATCCTTAATTTACCATGAATTCTAAATATTGGAATAATTAAGAGTAAATGAGTATATAATCAATGTGATGGGCAATGTGATGAATTCCCCAATTAGAATCCCAACCCAATGGGAGTGGGATTCACAAACATTGTGATGATACAATCTCATTTGGATTGGGTTTCCAATAGAAACATGGATTAGAATACGATCCAAAATCCCCATAAGAATGAATATATGAATTTGAGTAATTTATGTGACAATGGAATTTGAATTTCAATGGATCATCTGATCATTTAATAAATGAATAATGGATCAATTAAATGGAGATGATATTCTCCATTATTAAATTTTATAAGAAATTGAATGTTTTACTGGATGTTGGTCATATAGAGGGAGAGTTAATGAGTGGTAGATATTTATCAATAACAAGAACTCAGATGAATATTTGGAAGTTATGGGATGTAAATAATTCTAAAAAATGTTTTTCAATAAACATTTTCTTCGCATATTGTGACATAAAATGGGAATGGATTTAATTGTACTCAAGAAAGATGAAGACAATTATATCTTGGTGTAAATAAAGAACATCAAAAAACATGAATGATATTACCCGAGATATGTTAGTACCAATGAATAAAAATATTAATGATTCATTATTGGGATAAGTCCTAGTCTAAAAAGGACCTAGAAATTCAGGACTTCTATAGATAAAAAAAAAATTTCTGATGCTCCCTCAAAGTCAAAATAGATATAAGTGAATCTCAAGGGTATCAGAAGGATACGAAGTGCAAAGTGGATTTTAATTCTAGAATTATTATGGGGTAATATAATGGTGATAAAAAATTTCATCATCCATATATTCTATCATACAATAAAAAATGACCCTAGAATTTTCCATTGGGGAATGGCTAAATGATTTAGGTTTATGAAGGAAACCTAACTAGAATATTCCAACCAGAAAAATACACAAATTCATTATAGTGTATGAATTATCTAGTCAACTCTCCAAGAATTTTTCATTACATAAACATTGAGGAACCAACACAAATTATAAACTAATCCTCTAATCCAAGGGTTTTGGGAGATAACCAACAAAATACAAGGTTGAGAAGCATTGTTTTTTCAATCACAGCCACTAATGTGGATCCTGAAAATGAATTATTAATATGTAAACTAGTTATTCATTCAATATTTGTGATCATTATTTATGGTTCTACTCATTTCTTTACATACTGAATGTTTAGTATAGTTATTTAAACACCACCACTAACAATTGAAGTACAAATATTAGTGAAAATGACAAATTGGGAAATTAATACATCCCATTTGAATAAAACATCCTAAATAAAAAAATTTGGGATGAACTACATAAACAATATTTTCATACACACATTGGGGGGATTTAATGCCATTCTGGTCCTACATTGGATTTCCCAATATATAACCAACATAAATTACAATGATAATGAAATCACTCTCAATATCATGAATCAATCCCAAATTCCATATTAGTGTAAGGAGGATGACTGATATTCATTAGCACCAATATCTTAAGAATGGATATTATTTTTGTTAAACAACGATTTTCTATATAAAATGACTGATTCTATGGAAAGAATAATACTAGAATATATTCAAATTGTGAGTTATTAAGATGATGTGTTTCTTGTGTAATTTAATGTTCTTCCACATAGATGGGAGGATGAAATTTCAATTGATCTTATACCCAGGGTGCTACCACTATAAATAAATCTATATATAATAGTTGATTTGGAACTTGAGACACTAGAAAAAAACTACTAGATGATCTAGATAAATTGATCGTACACCCATGTTCTTCAATATGGGGTGCACTGATCCCCTTTATCAAGAATAAAGATGGATCAATTCACATTAAAATTTAATATCATGGTCTAAAATAGATATGGATAAATAATAAGTACCCTCTTTTATTGATTGAGGACTTGTTTGATAAAGTACATGGGGAGAAAAACATATCCAAGGCCTAAATATGCTAAGAATATTTTTATTTTGTGGTTATGAATGAGGATATCCCCGTTACTACTTTTCATAGAAGTTATGGCCAATATGATTTCATAGTAATTCCATTTGAACACACAAATCCTCAATAAAACATACAGGACACGATGAATAATGTTTGTAGTGATTACCTCAACATTTTTTGGTAGACATTGAAGATGATATTATAATATTCTCCAAAACTTTGGAGGATCATGAGGATTATCTATGAACTATGCTAAAGACATTTACAAAGCATAATCTATACACAATGTATAAAAATTGTGAGTTCTCCTTAATAAATATCTCATTATTGGGGAATAACCTAAAATAAAATGGGATATCTGTGGACCATTCAAATCTAGAATAAATTAAAGTATGTTTAAAGTCAACATTTTAGATATATCTCTATAGATTCATTCGATTAGTTGTATAGTACCAAATATTTGTGAGAAATCAGTTGAGATTCTAATACCCTCAAACATAGATAACATAGAAAGGAGTCATGTTTTATAGGAATAGGGAATGTGGTAATAGATTTATGGAGTTGAAATGTGGGAATACTACTGCATCTGTACTCACAATACCCACAAGTGGAGAAATTTCATTCATATTATGTGATTCTTAAAATATTGTAATTGGTTGTGTGTTAATGAGAAATGGAAATGTGATAGCATATGTTTCAAGGTAGTAGAATGTTTGTAAATAGAACAATAAAATGGATAATCTGGAGGTTAATATAGTGGTCTTATGTTTGTAGATATTGTGATAGGACATCTGTCATTAAAACCGTGAGACATATAAAGATAAAAAATCCATAATTTAATATTCATAAGGAAAGATATTAATATGTTCCAAATAAATATGGGTTGAGATGATCAAAGACTATGACTTCATAATTCACAACTATGCCATAAAAGTGAATAAAGTAAAAAATTCTGTAAGTAGAAATGATCTAATAATTCTATCATAGATAAGCACAGAAAAGGACTTCATCTACATCGATTCAAAAATGATTTGTAGGGGAATAATAATGGATGGAACATCATCATTCATTCCACAAATGATCGCTCTGTCATCCCTTCTAGAGATGATAATGGATGCTCAAAGAAAGGATTTTTTAATTCATTGGAAAGAACAAACAACAAGAAAAAGGAAATCCTTGATATTCATTAGTATCAAAGCTTAAGTTGTGAGATATTCTTCAACACATATTGTAACATCTAATCATGAGTTAAAGATAGAGCTTTTGGATGATGTGAATATCTACAAATTCTCCATTCATCCATAGAGAAAAATATGTACTGAGATATCTAAGATGTATTTTGGTGGTATAATATGAATAATGAGATCATGCAATATACATCATGATGTCATGTATGTCAAAATGTAATGGTGGAATAGAAATATAAAAGGAATTGATGCAAGTATTACCCATACCTATATGGAAATGGGAAAAAATTACCTAGAACAATATCAAAAGTAATATAATGAAACTAAGAATAAATTATCTTATCTGGGATGTGGTGGATCATATTACAAATACTTCACACTTCACTGTGATTTGATAGTACTTCTGAATCAAACAACATGGAAGGATATACATTTGAGAAATAGGGATTATGTATGGAAAACCACATACAACTGTACTTGATGAAGAACTATGATTTATTTATATGTTCTAGAAGAGTTTCCATCATTCTCTAAATATAGATCTATACTTCCTCACTAATTAACATCCTCAAAATATTAGAAAATATGATTTACTATCTAAACACATGAGGATGTGTTGAGATCATTCTTTATTGACTATAAAATAATGATGGGACTAATATCATCCTCTGGTTGAGTACTCATACAATAACATATTCCAATAAAAAATAAAAATGACTACAAATGAATAACATTATGTGAAGTGCTACAAAAAACCATCATTTTGGGATGAATTTGGGTAACAATACCATATAGGTTCTTAAAAGGTAAACGAAATGGTGTAAAATTATTCCACCATTCAAGAAAAAAATCAAAAATTCTCATGGTCGAATAAATATCTATGCTAAAAATCATTGATGAGACCTAGAGTATGATGTGGGAAACATTGTATTCCTCCTCATATATCAATGGAATAAAATGATGATATTTTGATATAATAAAAATATTTTCCAAGATACATTGATCGCATTGAGATCCATGATCACATTTAAGTAGAGGAAAATCGAGTAATTATATCCCAAAATAAATAAAAACTACAGGATGTATTCCATGTAGCCTACTTGAAGAAATACACCCCATAACCCTCAGATATACTCCATCCTGGAAAGGTACCAATTGGGAATGAGCTTTGTAATGAAAAAAAAACCCATGATTATCTTAGATTATATATAAATTTTTTAAAAAAATCGACAATTCACAAAATGAAATTGTTGAAGATAAACCATATGATTGATGATGTGATTTGTGAACCGAAGTACATGACATAATAGACTTACCCTCATTAATTTTATTATGGGAAATGAAATCTTTGGTTGTGAAATTTTGCAACGGGGGATGATTGTAATGACCCAATGTGATATATATAAAATTTTTATTTTTATATAATCAAATGCCTTATTATGTAATATGTTCATAAAAAACACATTCACTACATTGGTTTTAATATATCATATTTTAAGGAACACTAATCATCTCTAGTTTTCATAATATTGTCTTTGGATAAAGATAAAATGTTTGTTATAAAAATTTGATTTTAACAAATCCAATTGACACATACAATAGAAGTGGTACCCTCAACTAGTAGTATCATACCCTAGGATGCCCATTTATTATATAAATTAAGGGATATAGAATAAATATGATTTTCTATTGGCTAATCTCATGATAAGATCAATCAACATAAAAATGAGTGATACCATTTATGAGGGATGATCAAGATCATCATGATCACACCACAAACAATATAGGTCGAACAACCCTATAAATGGGTAACCATTATCCACCTTTCCCATAAAGAGTTTTATATTGTATTAAAGGGATATATATTAAGACACCAATAACAGGAATATATATATTTTATCAAATAATGAAAATATTTAAATTTTTTTTATTTTACATTTTAAATGATTTTTATTCTAATACATTATTACACAAATTGTATTTTTTGGGTAATACTTAAATTCAAAAAAAAATCATATTATTAGAGTAATTTTTTAAAAAAACATTAATTTATTCGAATTTTATTATTAAAAAATAATTATTAAATAAAAATTTCCATAATATTTTTATGAAGTCAAAAGCAATTTTTATAAGGGTTCAAAAACTACTATTGTCCAAAAAGCCATCATTTCTAAATAAATGTTGATTATTATTTTAATAATGATAACAAAAATATTTAGATAATTATTTTGATAAAATGAATATTATTTTTGGAATCATACCATCGATATTATCAAACAGTGTAATTTTTAAAATTACCTGAGACAATTTAATTTTCTAGTAATACTTAAATACCATATTAATATAGGATGTGTGTAATGAAATCCTAATGATTAAAAAGTTATATAAGATATAATATGAAATGAATCCGCGACTATATACATGTTTTTCTTTTAATATAATGATATTTTATTTGAATTTGAATAATTTTATAAAACTATTATGAATCCTTCTATAAATTATTATATATAAAGGTTATAAAATCATTTCATTATGATAATGAAAATATTTCACATAATATAGGGTATTATTTTATTTTTATCAGACCTTGGACATAGAATATAATCAAAACCACTCCCATTAGGCATAAACTATGGGTAAAAACAAGGGTAAGTTGTGTGGTTTTGGTTATTTTATTATATAGAGTCTAAAACTATATCTTGAGAAATGTTAAAGAATAACCCACCCATTCAAAATATAAACCTACCCATTTTCCCATTTATCTTCAGTAATAACCAATATATCAGATCCTTACTGTTCCATCCTATCATTAGATCCCTCTTATGGTGCACCCATTATATCATGAAGCTCCTCTCAAGTATTCAGAGTCACACACAGATATAAGGTTTCTTTTCTTTCTCCACATTATTTACGTTTCTTTGTTATCTTATTCAATTTATTTCCGATTCCTATTTTTGGGATATAGTTTTCCATGAACCTATTACTATTTATTTTTTTTTCAAATGATTAGATAACACATTCTCTCTCATCAACCTATTTTATGATTCATGAAGTGACATTTCTATGACATCTCAATTTCACCACTGGATTCCAAGAAAGACAATTTTTAATTAATACATAAACCCAATTCATATTAATTGTGTTCACCATTACTTAGGAATAATTATTAGGTGGGGTATTGCAGGAATTTATTCCACACTCATTGATCATGGAATAAAATAAGATAAGAAAATAAAATTTCTTAGGTTTATGTTGTACGAAAAATCATGTGAATGAAATGAAACTAACAGGTTTACCTAGAATTATATATCACTCTAATGCATTGGGTAATTTTTAGTCTTGTGATACATCAGGTTGGGGCATGGAGAAAACATAATTACTTTAAGAAATATTTTCCATCATTTTTTCTTTATATTTAGAGTTTTCATATATTTTTGATGTAGTGTTTTTAGTTGTTTTCCTGTTTCCCATGTTGCCTTAATGTAATCATGTTATATCATGCCTCATTGTCCATGTTTGGATTCTCACTCATTTTATGCCCCATTGATCTACCTATTTTCTTACACGAATTAATTCATAATTTTATTCCTTTTCTACTAACTTATAAAGAATAATATGTTATGACACCAACTATAATAAATAGAATTTACCATTTTGATTTATTCAAATTACTCTACCTGAAATATGGTTATAGAAAACACGAGAACTTACTTTGTTCTATTATATATTATTAGATTTAAAATACCATTAGGAATCGTTAATGTCGATATTATAGTTTCTGAACAATGAATACGTGATTAGTATAAATATAGGAATTTAACATATCCAATTGACACAGACAATGAATGTGATGGCCTCAACCTTTAGGATTATACCATATAAAGACAATTTATCAGAACATCTGAGGGAGAATAAAATTCTGGGATTTTACCATGACCAATCCAAATCTATGATCCATTATGATAAGCATGATAGGAATCATTTAAGGGAGAAGTTCATTATAATCGAGATCACAACCCAAACCATGTTCACCAAACCATCACATGAATGTCCCACCACCGTGAACCACACACATAGGTCACTTTATGGTGTATTAAATGGATATTTATTATGACCCTATAAATATGAATATTAACATTTTTATATAATAATAAATATATTTTCATTCTATTGTTGTTGCATTGAAAATGTTTTTTATTTCGATACAATAAAGAACAAATTATATTTTCGGAAACTATTAAAATTCGATTATTGACTTTTTTAATTGATGTATTCGTTAAATAAATAATTTTTTTTTATTTATTATGTATAAATGATGCATTAATTATTATAAAGTCAAATGTAATTTTTAAACACGTTTAAAAACTATTAATTTGAAAATCCCAGCATTTTTTAATAAATAAAAATTTTATTTTATTAGTAAAAATTCACATATTTATAAAATTATTTAGAATAAATTAGTATTATCTTTGGAGTCATAATTTTTAAATTATCCAATGGTGAATCTTTCATTAATTTCAGAGACTATCAAATTTTTAACTAAAATTTAAATATTGTATTAATATACTTTGTGCTTTATGACATAATAATGAACAATAAGTGATGTAATAATGACTATAATAGAGATCCAAGTCCAAATATCTATTTCCAATTTTTAAATTATGTTATTTTAATCTTATTTGATCTATTTTAAGCCATTATGAATCATCCAAAACATTTAACATAGTTTCAGGTTTTGAAATCATTTTCTTCCGGTGTATCTCTCACCTGCACATATGTAATAGAATTAGCTTAATAATATTTTCCCATTTCCTTATAAAATAATATAAACCACTACCATTTGGTAGAAACCCTATGAATAAAAAATAGGATGGATTCTGTTTTTGGATATTTTATTATGCAGAGTCAAACCTGAAATAATAAATAAATCCCCTGCTTTTCATATAAAAACCCACTCATGCCACCATTTATCTTCACTAAAACTCCTAGGAGCATGAACATAATATTTTCTACACTCTCTATATTCCTCTCCATGGAACCCCCAAGATCTCAAGAATCCCCTCTAAATATTTTGATGTTACACACTCAAGTATGGGACATTTCTCTCATCGATCCAAATCTATGTAACTTCATTTATATTAGTTAATTTAATTTCAATTGGTTATTTTTGTATTAATTTATAATAATTAACTTATGTAATTATTGATATTATTTTAATTTGGATCATTTATCCTCCCTCATTTGAACCCATTCCTAAGTATTTACTATGACAAAATTTAATAAGGGATCCCCAGCTTCTCTTCTTTATTCAACAATATTTATGAAATTAAGAATTATATTTCAATTTCATAATGTTGGTAAATGTATTTCCCTACACCTATTACATCACATTTTATTTAAAAATAATTATAGTCTACCTATACTTTGAAAAAAATAATTTTTATGAATGTTTTGGTAATGTTGTTTTAATATCAAAATTTCACCCAGATTTTCCATGAGAAAAAATGTGTACTGAATACAATACCCAATTTTCTATCAAGGGTTTTCAACATTAAAAACATATATTTATTTTTTGGTTCAATTTATTTATTTATTAAAAATTATTTAGTCATTGAATAATTTTTTAGGATTAATAAATACATTTTTTATGTACTTTGTTGAAAACCTAAGAATGAGAATGTATTGAGTACTATTGGTCTGTTCCGATAATGCTACAAGGAATTGGGTATTGTTTAGAATAATGATACGTCACATTGGGATTGGATGTGATCTTTATTACTTTATTTTAATATTTTCTCAATGATATATTGGTGGGTTTATCCTCAACTAATGTATACAATTTATTTCTTTATATTGATGCTATATTTCCAATGTTATAATTGATGTTCTACTTCATTCATTATTTTTCATGTATGTTTTATTCTTCATTGTTATTACTATTGTCTAAAATTAATCACATATATCATTTTATTACCTTAATGGGGTTTATATCTCACACATATATTTTTGTATTTCTCCAAGTTATCCTATGAATTTTTTCTTTCAAATGTGTATTTTGATTATGGTAAAGTTGATTTCAATATTGTGGTTGTATTCCATTTTTTATCGTGTCATGTAATGTATATAATTTCCAATGAAATTGGACTTCCTAATCATCCGAGTAATATTAAGTGTAATATTATATAATAAATCAATTATTAATTTGATATAAGGATCATGGTTGTTATAGTTTGTATTTGCAGAAATGTTTGGTTGTTTTTCAAATTAGGATTAGAGAAATCTAGAGAAATATTTAATTATAATAGTAAATATATGGAATAATACAAACAAAATTTTATAGAATAAATTAATTGGTTTATCAGGAAAATACATCAATGTATAGATACTAAAATCAATGTGGTTCTTGAACAAATATACATAGGAGTAAAAACTTCAACACGGTGTTTTGGGCATGGCTCGAGGTAACATGGTACATAAAAATGTGCCCTATAATGTACTTATATTGAAACTCCTTGGGGATATGATTTGATAAATTCATAATATCATTACAAACTATTAAAACAGGACAACCAAATTCCCATAATAAAATATTTTTTGAAATAGATCATTGAAATCATAGATTGAAGCATAAAAATTCATTATTTAGGAAAAAGAAATGTAATTTATAACTCATCCCTTTAATTTCATTATACACCCTTTATGTGTTTAATATATTAAAAATAATCATTTTTAATTTTTATATTATTCTATCTAATGGTATGAATTTAGAGGTTTCGGGTTAATAGTCAATGTAATGGGAAATGTGATGACTACCCCAACGAGATTCCAAATCTGATAAGAGTAAGAATCACAAAATTTATGAAAATAAAATCTCCACTGATTTATGTTTTGAATTAAAAAATGCATCAACAGTAGCTCCCGAATCCTCCTAATAGAGAATATTACTCTACTTATAGTTTCATGTGAAAAAGACCTCATATATTTATTGGATAATTTAATAGATTAATTGTATGAAAAATGATCAAATCCATTGAGTCGATATTATCTATCCTTCAATATTCTGAGTAAGATAATGTACTATTCTATGTAAATCATATAGATGGAGAATATGACCAGTGGTGGTCCTTGATCAAGAAAAAAAATCTTGATGAAGATATTGATATGTTTTACTAGAAGTAATTGTAAACACTATTTTCTAAGAAAACTATCCTCGCACCATCTGACCTAAAATGGAAATGAATTTACTTTACCTTAAAAAAATGATGATAAATCTACCGGGTCATTTGACGAAAACTTCTCATGAAATTACTGATATGCCTTGGTATTTGTCATTACCTCTAAATGTAAGCTTGATCACTTTTTTTTGGATATATCCTAGTATATAAAATTATATGGAAATCCATGACTTTGATAGCAATGAAGAAAATTAGATGATGTTCCGTAAAAGTAGAAATGGGTATCGGCTAATCTATAGGTTATCATGGGGAAATGAAGAATAAAGTGTAATTTAATTTTGGAAATATGATGGAAAATTTAATTGATAAATGATATTTCAACACCACACTTGTCAATAGTGTGTGAATTTTTTTTAGAAATTTTTGAATGGGAATGAGGAAATGATTTAGGATTGGTATGAATGGTAAAATAGGTAGAAATAATAGACAAAAGAACAAAAAAATTTGAAGAATGAATGGAATGATCTACTCAACCCCAAATGCATTGTTAGTTTCTTCAAATGAAAGTAACCATGGAACTTTTAGAACAACTTCCCTAATAGAAGGGTTTTTTGAGACAACCTAAAACCTCAAAAGAATCAAAAGTGTGCTTTTCTACAGCACAACCACTGAGGTAGATCTGAAGAACAAAGTTGTGATATATATTCTTGTAATTCATTAATGAATGGTGAATATACTTTTTTATTATGGGTCAATAAATTACATGATATCAATAATTTTTAGTAGAAATACTCAAAAACCACCATAATGAATGGATGTTCATTTTTCATTTTAAAAAATATGGGGAAATTATTTCATCCCAATTATATAACTCCCCACATGTCACAGTTCTTCGGCTAAACATCAAAGAGAAACTTGTCAATCTTACTTTGGAGGAATTTGATGCAATTTTATCCATGGATTAGATTTAATTATATATATCCATATAATATTATTTTGAGAATGGATTCAAGATCCATCAGTCAAATCAACCTTATAATTTTTAGAAGAGAAAATAAGAGGATGAATATTCATTAGCACCATTATCTAAGGAATGGACATTATCTATTTATGAGGAACTATATCTAGCTAAAAAGATAGTGTATATGGAAAGAAAAATCCTCCATGACATATCTATTGTGAGGGAATTCACTAATGTGTTTATTGAAGAATTTACTGGTCTTACTACAGGGGGAGTTGTTAAATTTTCAATTGAGCATACACCTAGAGTTGTTCCATTATCAAAGGAAATGTATAGAGTGGCTATTTCAGAACATGAGGTGCTGAAGAAACTACTATAGGAGAATCTAGATAATGTTTCATACACCCAACTGTTTCACCATGGTGTGCACCAGTCATCGTTATGGAGAAGAAGGATGGGTCAATGTAACATGTCATTGACTATCATGAGTTCAACATGATTACAATAAAAATATTATCCCTTCCTCAAATAGATGACTTATTCTATAAGATACATAGAGAATGATACTTTTCCATGTTATTTTTAATTTATGATATTATCAAGTAATGATGAAGAAGGAAGATATCCTCATCCCCTCTTTTCATACATGGTTACGGAATAATTAGTCCATATTGATTCCATTCATACTTGGTAAATCTTCATTAATGTACATATACACAATGAATATTGTCTTTAGTGATAACTTGAACAAATTTATAGTAGTTCTTATATATTATAATTAAATTTACATAAAAACCATGATTGGGAATGAGGATAATATGAGAACAATGATGACCACCCTATGAAATGGAATGTGTTATGACATGTGTATAAAAATTGAGTTCTAGTTAAAAGAATTATATAAAATGGTGTATAAAATCACAATAAATGGAAATTCATTGGACCCTTCATAGAAGGATGTAATTGAATTATGGAATCATCCAACATCAATGACAAATATTTGTAGTTTCCTTGTAATATTTGGACATTATCACAAGAATTTTCTAAATTTATTCCCAATTTTCATAACCTATTACCCTGATAACTAGAAAGGGATTCCTGTATTGATAAAATGATGAATGTAAATATAAATTGATGTAGTTGAATAGATAATTTAAAATATTTTTATTCTCACACTTACCTCAAGTGGAGAATCTTCGATGTATTCTGAGATTCTTTGAAGAAGTTATTGTGATATATGTCAATACAGAGTGATAAAGTCACAACTAATTCTTTCTAGAAGTTTTATGTTTATGAAAGAAACTAATTCATATATATTCTTGAGTTAGATACTATGACATTTGTAATGAAAATATGGTATCATTATCTCTATGGAGAGATATGTGATATATATATATATGTGGATCCCAAAATCTTCATGTATATATTCACATCGAAAGATATGAATATGAACCCGCAAGTTTGGTTAGATTTGATTAAGAATTATAACTACTGAATCCACTAAAATCCCGGTAAATAGAATAATGTAGAGAATTATCTATATAGAAAAGATATAGAATCAATATATATGATGAAAATTGAGAAGGATCCGATATTCATAAAAATAGAATGGTTCACATGGTAATCATAATGTATAGAACGTCATATATCGATTATAAAATTATTTTTCACCATCTATTTAGAAAAGTTAAAAGGCTGACCTTGGAAATTATTTAGAAATTTTGAAGAAGGTAGAGTCCATTATAAAGTGAATTCCTTTAGAGTATAAAATTTATGAAGAAGGAATTGTGAATCTTGAGTTAAGACTATATGTTACAAAAAATTCTATGATAATGATGGAATTATTAGATGATTCACAATGATAAAATAAATCTATTCATCCATGAATACCAATGATGTAATAAGATATCTGCGAGCAGTAGTGGTTGGACAACATGAAAAATGAGATTGATGTATATGAATAAAGGTGCATTGTATATGATAAAGTGAAGTTTGGATGGCATAACTCAAATGGGATAATGAAACCATTCCCTAAACCAATAATAAAATAGTAAAACATCAACATGTATATTATCCCAAGACTTTGGAATACAAATAAATGAAATAATGCTATATAGGTTATATTGGATCATCTTAGAAAGTCTAAACACTTCATTATCATTCGATATGAATTCACATTGGATAAACATGTATTGATATAAGCTTGAGGAGTGGTAAGGATAAATGGAGTTCCACTATCAATTAAATCTGATCGAGATATGAGAGTCATCTCCAAGATCATGAGAAGTCACAAACATGATCTAAACACATATTTTAACATCAGTTCATATTATCATACTTAAAATTAAGTACAATCTAAGAAGACTACTCAAACACTAGAAAACATGTTGTGATCATGTTATATGGACATTATTGGAGGTTGGTACCAAAATATTCTTTTAATCATATTCTATTGCTATAAAAGTATTCAATCAATCATCGAAATGGAAAACTATGAATCCCTTTATGGAATGTGATTTAGAAAATTTTTATGTTTGTATGATTCTTGGAAACCAAAAATTCATGGTCATGAATTGGTAGAGGAAATGGTGGAAAAGGACAAGACCATTCAATAGAAAATCATGGACTATTTGAGTTGACAGATGAGTTATGATGAAAGTAATCGATGAGACATAGAATATCATATTGAGGAAAGGAAATTCCATTGCCGATATCCATGGAATATGTTGATGATATTTTTGAACATGGGAAATATTATCACAATAGATATCAGCCTATTAGAAAACAATAATCACATTAGAGTGGTGTCCTATCAAATAAAACATCCACCGAACCTATCCCAAATACATGATATATTTGATATATCCCTCTTGAGGAATTACATACCAGACCCCTCACCTGTTTTCATTATAGATGTAGTACCATTGGATAATGGCCATTCCTATCTGGAGTAGCCAGTGAGGATCATTGATCTTAGAGATATAGTTCTACAAAATTAGACAATTCACCATTTCAATGTGCTATAGAGAAACAAAATGTTTGAAGAATAAACATAAGAATCAAAGGAGGTGATGAAGAAGAGTTACCCTTATCTATAATAGTGTGGGAAATGAAAATTTTAATAGAAAAATTTCTTATGTGGAGAAGATTGTAACAACCCAAACTATTATAAATAAAACAACACTTTTCAATTTTTTAATATCTCATCATGGAATATGATTATTAATAAAAACATACACTATTTTTCTATTAATATATCCTATTATCTTTAAAATATCCATAATAATCATTATTATTTATAATATATCTAGTTTACATTTATTATGTGATTAGTATAAATATAGGTTTTTAACATATCAAATTCACATTGGAAAATAATGTGATGACCAAAACTAGTATGACCGTAAACATTTAATCCCATTTATTGGAGAATTCATGGGAGTTATCATTTAATGGAACATACCTTAAACAACCTGTGATCCAACAACTTATTCATTATAAAAACTGTTTAATAGAGAAGTTCATGATCATCAAGATCATGACCCAGACCATGTTCGTTGAACCACCCCATTAAGTCCCACCATCATGCACATTACATTTAGAGTTATTTATGGTGTATTATAGTGACATGAATATAGAACCTATAAATATGAATTTGTACATTTTCATAGAATACTGATTATATTTTCCACATATTATTATTACATAGTAAATGATATATATTTTGATACAATGTAGAACAAATTTTATTTGTAGTTAACATTAAAATTCAATTAATGAATGTATCCATTAATGTATTTTTTAAATAGATAAAATTTTAATATTATTTATAATATATAAATGATAATATAATTTTATTAGTTAAAATTTAATTTTTATTATGGTTAAAAAACTGTTAATGTCAAAAAACTGCGAATTTCATAATAAATATCAATTTTACTTTAAAAATGAATATTCACATATTTTTAAATTTATTTAGTTAAAATGAATATTATTTTTTGGAATCAGAAACATATAAATTATACATTTTTGAATTTTTCTTATTATTCTACGTTATAAGAATTTTTGGGTAAAAATTAAATATCTTATAAATATTCTTTCTATATTATTAAATCAAAATTACCCAAAAGTGATGTCATAATTACAATAAATAGAATACACAACCATATATATGTGTTTCCATTAAAATAATGTGATTTTAGTTTTATTTTATTTATTTCTTAGAGCCATTATTTTCTGTTAGAAACATATAATATATTTTAGGGTTTTATAATCCATTATTTAAGAATGTGATTCATCTCCACATAACAAAAGGGAATAATTTTAATAATTTTGAAAATTTTAAATTTAATATAATAATAAACACATACATTTGGTAGAAACCATTTTCATAAACCATTACATGGTTTGTGGTTTTTTATATTTTATTATGTAGATTCTAGAACCTAAATAATAATATTGAAATTCCCCTTTTTTATTATATACACCCTCCAAACATCCCATTTTGTTGCACTAAAACTAATCTTTTCGTGAAAATAATCATCCATAAACTCTCTATATTATTTATAAGGTTTCCCTAAGCTCTTTGGATTCCCCTACAAAACATTTTATGTTACACATTCTAATAAGGTTCATGCACCCCCTCTTTCAAATTAAAGCATCTTTTTTGAAATTATTTCTTTTAAATAAAAATTGTTAGATTTTAATTTATTTATAACTTTTAACTGAATTTAAAATTAATGTAATTTTAATTAGGGATCATTTACCCTCCCTCACATGGACCCATAACTAAGCCTTTACTATACTGAAATTTTGTAAAGGATCCTTACCTTCTCTTCTTAATTCTTGTTTCTTTATGATCTAATGCATTCGTTTTAAAATTCCTAAAGTCGAGAAATGTATTTATATGTAAAATTTATTCACACATGATATAAAAATGATTACATACCCCTTTATCCTTATAAAACCATTTTTATATATTTTTATGTAACGTCGATATGTAGTTGAAATTTCACCACGATTTTCCAGGCCCAAAAATTGTTTAGTGAATTCCATACCCATTTTTCTATCATGGTTATTCACTTTTATACACATATGAATACTTATTGTATAATTAAATGTATTTATTCGCAATTCCTTGTTCCTGGAATAAATTATTTGGATGATGAAATCAATGTTGTATGTTCTACGTGTCACACTTATGAAAGTGAATGAAATTAATATGATGTGTGATCCCAGATATCTCTCCATTGCAATGGGTAATGTTTTCTATCATGATATTTAACATTGGGATAGTGGATGAACCTAAATAATTTATGTGACTTTCTCAACCATGATATCTTGGTAGGTGAATCATTTACATTTATTTTTGATTTACGATTTTAAGTTGTTTCCACATTTCCCATTTTATGATTATCATGATATATCATGACTTGTTATTATTGTTCTTTATATTGTCCATTGATACCCCAATTTTATAACTTCTATCACTTATTGCATGTTTATTAATTTACTAGGATTTATAGCTCCCCCTTTCTTATGTGTTTCCCATGTTTATCATTTTAAATTTTATGTTTGAAGGAATAATTATATCATTTTAAAGATGTTTTCAATAAATACATTTTATTCCCTATTTTATTTTTTTATGTAACTTACCTAACTGAAAAACATAGTGTACTTCTTGGTCATCTAGTTTATATTAAGTGGAGTATTAGTTAATAAATCAAGAATTTATATGAAATAAAATGAAGGTTTATTATATTATAGCTCACCCTTTTCTTATATACATCCCCAGGTTATCTAATAGTGTTTTATGTGAGAGCATATTAAGGGTGTGTTTCACAATTATGATTTACATATTGTTATATGTTGTTATAAAATTTACCAAATTATATAAGGGAAAATAATTATTTATCATCCATGATTTTGTATGTAAAATAATATTTAATAAGTCATGAAATAAAGTATAATAAAGAGAACTTTTCTTATAAGTTGGCCTTGTAAAAAATTAAATGAGTTTATAATAACATAATAATTAAATAAAAATAAACACATAAATGTTCCACACAATTAAATCCAATCCAAATAATTATATACCTCATATAATTGGGTATAACCCAATTAATTTCTCAATTATAATTCTTATTTCTCAATATGATATTCCTATCAATGTGAATTTACTAATTATACACATTTATTTAAAAATTTATATTTTCATGACTATATTCCTACTGTGGGGAAAATAAAATCTCAAAAAACATAAAATTATACAAATGTGTGAAAATTATTTTATAACCCTTTGTCGATAAATTATTTATGGTAATGTGATAAATTAACAACTCTTGAAAACTAAATCTATTACATCATCCGTAACAAAAAAATATTTAAACATTTAATTGAATTCTAAAGATAACATTTATCATGATATCTTCTATTCTAGATTAAAATACGATATCAATATCATTTACCAAATAAATCAATTCAAATAAATTATACAGGAGGATATCCAGAAAACCATAAAAAATTTGTTCACAATATAGATGGAATAATTTGAAAATATATTTCAACATAATGAATTATCCATCTCAATAGTTCCACTAAATTTATATATTTTTCCCAAATGATCATGAGATAAGAATCCATCATTTCCAATTCATGTTAAAAAAGTTATCATTCCATCATAAAACATATTTATGTTGTTCTTTTAAACAACTAAAAATAATAAATGAAACATAAAAATGATTACTAAATATTCATCATGGTAGTGATATCATCAATAGAGGGTGTGTTTATAACACAATATATTTTTATTAAAGATTCTAAAAATTTATATTCACTCATTAAAAGTGAATGAATTACCCTAAATACATATATGAGACCAATTATTTTTGTTTTATTCCATTCTAATTGAAAACACCCTCTTTTACAACAACCCCCATAAGTTATCATAGAGCATAATAATCATTGAAACTCATTAATAACTGAATCTATATAGCCATATAATGTAAATAATATCTTAATATTGTATCATATTTCTTCTAAAACATTACATAGAACTATTCCTTGATAAAACAGTGAACAAAGAATATCCAATGGAACCTCCAAGAGACCTCTATGTATTGATATAAAAGAATAATAATGTATTAATACACATTGAATGTGATAACAATTACAAAAAATGAATCATGGACATATATTAAAAGAAATTAGATGTTTTTGATTGAAAATGTCGTTATTAAATTCTATGTTTTTTTGGTTATCAAATAATATTTATTATTTATAATAAATATGACACAATATCATTTAGAACACATGGATGATAAAAACATGTTCTAAAATATAGTTATAAAATTTGAACAATTTTCCAAATCCATTGATATATTCCATCACACATTGATCATTTATATCCAAAGAAATATTTTCAAACTACTAATGAACCCCAAGGTTTATGAAACACATTCACCAATCCATGGTAAAAAATATAACTATTTGAATACATAATACTATAAAATATTATGGTTAAACACACCTATGAATTTTCACAGAAGACAAAAAAAATTATCTTCATTATATTCACAATAACAATTTAAAAACATAATCTCAAAGAAATAAAATATATTCTGACATTCATAGAATTTATTCATCACTAAATTACTCAATAAAATAATAAATCCACAATACATAGATAAATGTTCAAAGTATCTACTAAACACACAATTAAAGGGATCTACAATAAGAGATTTTTCACATATAAAGCCTTATCTCCAAAAAAACATATAATGATTTATAATTCATTAGTTCCCATAATATCACATTAAAAATTTATTGTCTATTTATCTTATAAATGACTCCACATCATTCAGACCAATATCTGATAAATGTTTTTACTTGAGTAGAGTGACAACGGTGAATCCCCACAAGTATTTGGAGTCATTCTTTTAGAATAATTACATTAATAGAATTTGGGAATTTTCATAGACATAAATAAATACCAAACTACAAAATATCTCTTCTTAAATGTTCACTTTGATAGTATATTCCCTTATAAAGTTTCTTCAGTAATAAATTAAGAATAATTAACTTGTTAACTTCCCCTTGGATAATTTTACTATCCTATTATCTATGAAAAATCCTTTGTTATACAATCTCTCAAAATCTCATTCCTTAGGACTAAATCTCTCAACTGACACTATTCCATTAAAAATTATTAAATAAATTAAAACACCAAAAAACACACTAGTGGGAGTCAAATTAGTGTAAAATTTAGGGAAGGACACCAATTTAATACAAAATTCCACTGATCTCCAATAAATTAGAGAAAATAGATTCAAAATTCAAGTCAACTCATTACCCAATTGAGATAAATTCTAATAACATCAATGAATATTTTTGACATCCTTTAAGGAATTGAATCCAAACAGAGCGAGGATACTATAAATGTATTATTGGAAACAATACAATTATTTATCTGTAGCCATGCCATAGATTAACATGGGCATGATCTATCTCGTATCATCATCATAAAAACTGATACAGAATGAGATATACTAAACTCAATAATACCATTTCATTATATCCAGAACAAAATGTCAATATTTATCTTATAGTAAGGATGTTCAGGTTCTTATATATCCTTATAGTCTATCTAAATACAAAATATCCATATTTTCATTCATTGAGCCATTAAATACAACTATCATAAATTTTATTTACTTGATGCATAATCCTCATTTATTATATTAGTTCACATAATAAGTTCTCAATCACATGTCATCAATAAGTTCATTCTTAAGAATACGATGTCCTAAAAATCCATTAAAATATTGATATTATTTCATCGTGCACTATAAATTCTTATTAAGTATATGTTTAATGTATCCTAAACAATCTCAAATTTTCTTACTCCATACTCCAATCTATTCTTATAAAACCAATATGTTATGTCCTGAATTACTATTATGAAAACTCCTCTGGCCTATTAATTTTGTGTTGGGTTTATGAGAACCAATACTGAAGTATCAAAATAATCATAAGATGAAATAACATTAATCATGATATCATGCACTATAATACACCATCATATGGCATAATATTTATGACATATTAAGTAAATAAAATACATATTCATATACATTAAAAAACTATTCAAATATAATTTGAAATGATACATATAAATAAAAAAGTATAGAAATCACATCTTGAATAAATTCTTTATGAAGAAGTTATGATACGAGAGTTTTCATCATCACAATCACATCCACTCAACATTCTATCAATAATCATTCATCAATGTTTAGCCACTATAGGCATACATTTTCTGAAACAACGAATATTAATGGATATAAGGTAAATGATGGACAATTTTGTGTATGGGTGGGTATAAAAATAACTAATAACATCATCCAATTTATTTATATTTAACTATATAAATCTAGTGTATATGGGAATCCAGAAAAATTAAATTGTAGCTAATATAATATCACCGGATGCTGTCACTATATACATCTATGATATATCGGGATCATTCCTCCCATAGCCCATAACCATTTTTATTTGTAAATATAAAGGATTCTCAAAATTGAAAAATCATGTTACCTCACAACCTATCATATATTTTACAACTGTACATTCATCCATAATTCACTAGTAAAGAGGTCGTTTTGTAATAATACATATACACCTATATAACCTGAACTTTTATTTATACAGTTCTTCATGTGATTTAATGTCCTATTATATGACATGGTTATAGAAAACACATTGAATATTTTTATTATATTAAATCCAATATTGTTTATTTGGTAGTTAGTAATCATTACAATTGATAATATAACACTTCAACCATGATCACAGAATTAGTATAAAAATAGGTTTTTAAAAAACAATTGATAAAGAAAATGGAATTGATGGGAACAAAATGTATAATCAAACCTTGTAAAGACCAATTATTACATAATATGAGGGATATTTCATCTCTGGGATTTGAACTTAACCAACACAAAGTTGAAATCCAACAACTTATGCATGATTTATACCATTCACAAGATATGTTAATGCTCATTGTGGTCATATAACAAACAATGATTGCAGAACCACCCAAGAAAAGTCTCACCATTTCACACATTATTCATTGGGTGTTTGTGGGTGGATTAATGAGATATATTTCAAGACTCTATAAATATGATTATTTATATTTTTTTGGAATACTAAATTTATTTCTATTTTATTTTTCTGAATTTATACAATATTTTTTAGTTGATTTAATAAAAAAGAAATATTATTTTTGTTAATATTCAAAATCACTGAAAGAATTTATTTTAATTAACTAATGGTTATGTAAAATAAATAATTTTTTTCTAAACTATTTTTATTAAATAATAATAATAATTATATAATTCTTATTAAAAAAATTTAATTTTTATAATGGTTCAGAATTTATTATTGTAGAAACAAATAATCTATTAATAAATGAAGATATCATTTAGAAATTGAAAAATAAATTTTTTAAAATTTTATATAGAATAAATTAATATTATTTTCTGAATCATTACATCAAAATCATCCAATGACAAAATTTTCCTAATTTTATAAGATAGTTGAATTTTTTGTAAAAATTAAATATCTTATAATATACATGGTGTATTATGACATCATAATGACACAAAATTATTGTAATAAATACAATAAATTTTATACTAAACCAAATATATGCTGTTATTTCTAAATAATTTGGTTTTTATATTATTCTATATATTTTATAAATCCATTATGAATCCTCCTCAACATATACTATATTTTATGGTTTTAAAATAATTTATTTTATAGTGTGACTCAACTCAACACAAGAAAGGGAACTATTTTATTATATTAATACAATGGAGATATTAAATAATTATAACCACTCCAATTTTGTAGACACCCTGGGAAATAAACAATTTATAGTGTGGGGTTTTGAGTATTTTTTTATATAGGGTCCAAAACCTAAATAATAAATAAAAAAACTTTTCCTTATATAAATCCACCCAATATCACATTACCCTACTAAAACATATTTAAGCACATACATACTATTTAATAAACTCTATAGTGTCCCCTATGTGAACCCCCAAGATCTCAAGAATCCCCACCCATCCTTTTGGAGTGTGACACTCTTATAAGTGGTTTCTCACTTCTCATTCCATTGAAGCACTTATTTTATGTTATGTATATTAAATTACAGTGTCCTATATTGGGATATCTTATTCCACATTCCCCTCAATATCCAATTAATATATAAATGATGATATACCCCTTTGACTCTCATTAATCCACCCATGATCATCTCTATTCAACCATTTCCATAAAAAAATATAGTTAGACTTATTTTTGTTATTCATGTTTCTTCAATTACATATTTATTATATTTCAAATATATAATGTTAGTCTATGTTTTAATGTGTCCCTATTAGTACCCATTTTATATATATTTGATTAGAGACCAAGTTATCTCTCATCACCTAATTTTAATGATCATTTATTGACATTGTTATGTTGCCGAAATTTCACCACTATTTTCTATGCAAAAACAATTATGTAATGAATACCATACCATTTCCTATCCTGTGTTTTCAACATTATGAACATATAATTTTTTTTCAGGGAAAAACACGTATGAATTCCAAAATCCATTATTTTGGAATAAATTACGATGATGGGTGAACCCACATAGTATGATCTACATGGAACCAACAATCATGAGGGTGAAATGAATGTGATAGGTCCACTTGGAATTATATAGTGCTCTAATGCATTACGTAATGTTTAGTGTTAGGATAAATCATGTCGGTTCATAGAGTGAACATGATTATTTTATCATACTTTTTTCAACATGATTTCTTATCTGCTATCCTTGAATTGTATTAATGATATATTGTTTTTATTTGTTTCCACATTTCCCATGTTGACATTACAATTATCATGCTATATCCTATCACAATATTCATGTTTATAGTTATTAATAATTTTATTCCCCGTTGATATGATTTATCTTACATGTGTAATTCCATTCATGTTATTCTTGTCTATTTCATTGCTGGGATTTATACTTCAGCATTATTTCATGTATGTCCCATAGGTTATCTCGTTTAATTTTAAGTATGAAAATGCTATGGCTTTATTCAATAAAGATTTTATTTTTAATGTTATAAATTGGTATATAGTGTACCTATTTACCAAATACACTATAATTAATGAACTTATAGGATTTAATCATTGTAATATAAATTTAAAAATCATTTATTAATATTTAATAAATAGATGTTTTTATCATTTGTATTGATGTAAAATATTATTTAATTTTGGGATTAGGATTGGAAAACTCTAGTAAAATACATAGTGATAACAAAAATTCTAATAAAACTTCCATAATTTTTGGTAATTATAGGGTTAGTGGATTATCATTAATATAAATATTTATCTATATGATAAAATTGGACATGGTTTTGTAATATATATACATAGGTGTAAAACACTAACAAGGTGTACCGGGACTAACATTGTGTAATGTAGTACATAAAAATGGCCCTTAATAGACACCTGTTATGAAACTGTTAGATGATATGCTTCGATATATTCATAAGATCATTACAATCCAATATTAAGGGAATACAAATCCCCAAAAAAATATTGTTAGGATAAAGATCATGGGTAACATAAATTGAAGCCTATAAATTCATTTGTCCTGAAATAAATATAATTTATAAGTAATGATATTAATGTTATTAGAATTCCTTTTATGTGCATAATAGTTTTATAAAATAATCATCCTTAATTTTTATTTTGTTCTATCCAATGGTTATAAATAGGTAAAAATGGGGTTATAATAAACATAAATGGAAATTTGACAACTACCACAATGAGATTCCAAACCCAAGGGATCTGGAATCAAAAACATAATGATGATACTATTCTTATTATCTCATGTTTTCAATAGTATCCTTCAAAAGTAGGAGCATAAAAATCCACTTTTATTGAGAAAACCTGTGATTGACTTTTTTATGTGACAAAGGCCTCTAAATATCAAAGGGTTATCTAATCCCTTAATCATGTAATAATTTATCCACTCCATTAATAAGATCATATCTAGGATTCAATGTTCCAAATAGAAGAATTATCTAATATATATTTTTCATATTGAGGGATTGGTTGATCAGTGGTAGACATTGATCAATAATATAATTCCTGAGGAAGAGATCAAATTTATGGTGTGGATGGAATTGTAGAAAAAAATTAGATAAATATTTTTTTCAAAATTTACATCGTAAAATGGAGAGGTATTTCCTTTACCTAATGAAAAAAGATTAATAATCAACTAAGATGTGTGAGAAGCCATCGAAAGATATTCATGATAGACATAAAACATTATTATTTACCATAAATGAAATTTTGACCGCATATTTGGTGGGATAAACCAAGTTTACAAAAACTCTTGAGAAATCAATGTCTTTGATTGCTATGAGTAAATTATAAAATCCACTATCAATATTGAAAGGGAGATCGATGAATTTTAAGGGTATCATGGGGATAAGAAGTTTAATTTTGAGTTTAATTATGTTAGTGCAATGGTGAAATAAAATGGTTCTATGAAATGTTGACATCCCACTTTTGAAAGTTACAGAATGAAGCACCCCAGGATTTGCCTATGGGTAACAAGGAAATGATTTAGGTGTGAGAATGAATGGAACATAGATAATGATTTCAAATAGAAGGAAACTACTATTGTGATGAAGGAATTTAATGATCTGGTAATCCCACAATTTATTGTTCATTACATAACCTTAATGAAATTGAGGCATATTGAATACTAATTCCATCTAATAGGGGTTTTCATAGATAACCAACAACCTCAAAAGGTAGCATGGTTGATCTTTTTCCATCACAATCAGTGAGGTTGATCCCTAAATTGATGTGGTGATAGGTATGATAGTTATTCATTAGAGAAAATTTAATTTACATGTTGATTCTAGTTCTACACATTCATTAAAATCATGAAAATGTGAAGATCATTTCAAACACCACCAAAAAACATTGAAGTAGAGCTTTCGGTAATAATGGAAAATAGGGAAATTATTTCTATCTGAGTATATAAATCCTGCATTTTCAATATATTTTGGATCAAAGTACATGAAAACCATGTCATAATCCCTTTTGTGTAATTTTATTCAAATCTAGGTATGTATTGGATTTCACTATATTGGTCAAACATAAATTTTGGTGAGAAGGAAATAACTCTCCAAATCATAAATTTTCCTCCGATTTTGTATAAGTGTATGTAGAAGTATTAATATTTTTTAACACAATAATATCAATCATATATATTATTTCCATATCCATAAGCATATCTATCATAAATTATTGAGTCTAAATAATGGACCATCCTAAAAGACATTCCTATGGTGAGAGAATACATTTATGTGAATCCTGACAAATTTATGCACTTCCTCTAAGTGGAGAGGTTGAATTTTCAGTCATATAATGGATATTATGGAACCTAGGGATCCTAAAAAATCAATAAGGGAATCCAGGTAATCGGTTAATACGCCCATGTGCATCACCATGGAATGCATCTGTCCCCATCTTCATGACAATGGATGGTAAAATGTTCTTTTGTATTGATTATCATGAGCTCAAAATGATAAAAATAAGGGAAAGTATCATCTAGAACAAATTAATGACTTACTCAATGCACTACATGAGGAAAAATGCTACCCAATGTGGATCTATGGTCAAGATATTTCTTTTTTAGGTTGATGTGGGAGGATTTCCCCAAGTCTTATTTTCATAAAAGGTGTGGGAACTATTTAAATATAGTGATTCCATTTGAGATCCCTAATTCTCCATCAATATCCCTAAATATAATAAATAGTACTTAGATATTACCTCAACAAAAAAATAGTCTTTATATGTGATATTATAATATACTCCAAAACCAATTAGGAAGACATGGAGCATTAAAACACTATGCTTATGTTCTTACGAAATGAGAAGCATTACACAATGTAAAACAAATGCGAGTTCTAGTTGAATAAAGTATCATTGTTGGGTGAAAACATCACAATCAATTGGGTTTCTATAGAGACATCAAATATTAAAGGTTTTCAACAGATTTATGAGATCAGAATCAATAGAATATATCTACCGTTACCTTATATTATATGTGTAATATCATTGAAATGTTATAAAAATATAACGACCACGAAAACTCATAACCAAGATAACTCTAAAGGGGGTAAAATATTAATTTAATTATGATTTCAAAGAATGATATATAGATATTAAAATTTTTATTATCACTAAACCAATTTTAACACTACCCACATGTGTTTATATTTTCATTTTATTCAGTGATGCTTCTATGAAGTGATTGGGCTTTCTGTTAATGCAGAAATAAAAAGTAAGATATTATGCCTAAAGTTTGTGTAATACTCATGAATAGAACTAACCAACACATGATCTAGATTTGGATTTATTAATAACCACTTATAAAATATAGGGACATTATTAATTTGGGATTATTTTTTAAATTATATAGAGAAAAAAATAATCAAGTATATTTTCATAAGAAAATATGTGAATATAGACAAAAAAAGTATTGTTTGAGCTAACCATTGAATATGAATGTTCAATTCAATTTAATCATATAGAATTTAATAAATAGGTGAATTCTTTACGTAGATTGGATCTAATAATTGAATAATGGATGAGAATTTAATGTGATATGAATTTATTATATTTTAAATGGATGGACATAGGAATCATAACTGAAGGAAAATTATCAACCCTTTCAAAAATAATTTCTCAACTACCCCTTATAGAAAGACTAAAATATGATCAAAGGGATGATTTTATAATTCAATGATAGTGTAAAATATAAGGTAAGGTAAATATTTAGAGATCAGTTTTAATGAAGGTGGAATTGTGAAATTTTAGTCAAGACAATCTGCACCATCAAATCCTGAGTTAAAGGAGATGTTGGGTGATGCACATATCTTAACATTATCCCTCCACCGAAGAAGGAAAACATGTGTCTAGTATTCAAGGAAAAATATTTATTATATAATATGAAGAAGGGTATTAGGGAGTATACAACATGATGTCTTGTATGTCAGAGAGTGATAGAGGAATGGAAGAGAGACCATTGGATTATGTAACTATTACCCGTACGTACATGGAAGTGGGAAAATATTATCATATAATTTTTGACCAGAAATATGTGATAAACTGTTCATTATGGGTTGTGGTGGTTCATATTATAAGGTCCATACACAATATTTATATTTGAGAGGACTTGTCAGTAGATCAACATTCATATATATACATCAGAGAATTGGTTAGGCTTCATGGAGTAACACTATCAATTGTTTCTTGATCCAGATCCAATATTGAACTCAATGATCTAGAAAAGCCTATATCATTTTTTAAATACTAAAAAACACAAATTTTTCATATCCACCTCTAATATATGGTCAATATATGTGAAATATTTTGACATTTGAATATATTTTCTGATACTGTTCAATGGACATCAAATGAGGATGGGATCAACATCTATATATGGTCTAATTCTCTTAAAAAAATTCCTCTCAATAATCCAAACAGATCCCTATGAATCCATTTATGGGAGTAGGAACAAAACACCTACATGTTGGGATGAATTTTTTGAACTGAGAAATCTAGGTCATAACTGTTCTAGGGAAATGGTTTAAAAGGATAATACCATTAATCAACACATCAAGGCTTCTAGGAGTCAACAGAAGAGATATGATGACAATCGTTGATTAGTCCTAGAGTTTGATGTCTGTGAAATGGTATTCTTGTACATTTCTGCATGGAATGAAACTATTATTCCAAGATAGATCAGAGTCTTTTAGATCCTTGATCACATCAGACATGTGGTCTACTGGCATGAACTCCACCCAACCAATCCCATGTGTATGATATATTCCATATCTTCATCTTGAGAATGTACATACCAGAACCCTCATATGTACTCATTCTAGAGCTGATATGGTTAGAGAATGATCTTTTATAAGAATATTATCTGATTAAGATTTTAGATAATAGAAGAAAATGTTAACGGTGTAAACAAATTCACCTAGTCAATTTGTGGGGGAGAAATCACAAGGTTGAAGAAGAAACATTGAAATTCAAGGAAATGATGAATCAAATTTACCACTATCTATTTAAGTGTGATAAATGTAAATTTTGATGGAAAAGTTTCTTAAATGGGGATGATTGTAACGACCCAATGTATTGAAAATAAAATTCCATTTATGATTTAATTTATTGTTAGGAAATATGGTTTTAGAAAACGCATACAATTACATGATTTTATTATATTACTTTACATTAATAAGACTATAAAGGGTTATTAACATTGATTTTATAGCAGTTGAACAATGATCACATGAATTGAATAAATATAATTTTCTAAAAATCTAATTGCATAGAAAAAGGATGTGATGGACTCAACTAGTATGAATGTATCCTATGAGGACCAATAATCGAATATTATAAGTGATATAACATATTTGGGCTTTTAACATGACCGAACACTAGATGGGGTCAAAAAACATAAGCATGAGAGAACCCATTTATAGGAAAAGATCATGATTATATATATCATAACCCAATCCATGTATGATAAACCATCCCATGAATGTCTCACCATCACGAACCTTACTCTAAGGGTGACTTTGGGTGTATTAAAGGGATATATATAAATACCCAAGAAATATGAGTATTTATATTATTTTTAATAGAATAATGAATATATAATCCTTTTATTATTGATACGTTGTTAATGATTTTATTATACAATAAGAAAAGTATTTGTGGTCAATATGAAAATTCAATAATGAAATTTTTATTAATTAATGAATGGATTATTAAAATAAATTATATTAAAAAAATAATTTTAATAAATAATTTTTTAATTTATTTTTTATGATGTAAATTGGAATATTTAGAGGGGTCTGAAAAATTTTATTTTCCAAAAAGAAAACCATTTCACAATAAACATTAACATTATTTTAAAAGTGAAAATTCAAATAATTAGAAAATGATTTACTTAAAATATATATTATTTTTTTATCAGAATTTCAACTGTATCCAATGGTTTATTTTTAATAACATTATGAGACCGTAAAATTGTTGGGTAAAATTACTCCTTCTACTAATATAACTTGTGTATTATAAAGTCATAAATTTCAAAAAGTTATATATCATATAATATTATAGTTATCCAAAAAGAAATATGTGGATTGAATTTAAAAAAATATGGTTATATGATTTCTTAATACATTTTATAAATCCATTAAGAATACTCCCACACAGATAATATATTTTATGTCTTTTAAATAATTTATTTTTAGTGTGAATCACCGTAACATAAGTAAGAGAACTATTTTATTATCATAGGACTATGGAATTATAAAATAATGAGAACCACTCCCATTTATTAGACAGTACAGGAAAAACAATTGGATGTGTTTTTTTTCACTTTTATTATGTAGAGTCCAAAAACTAAATAATAAATAAATATTCCTATTTTAATTTAAAAATCCACCCATGATCCCTTTAATAATCAATAAAATTCATTGTACAATATCTATACTCTTACCTGTACCCTATAGAATACTCATATGGCATCCCAATCTCTAAAAAATCCCCTAACATGCATTTTGAGTCACACAGTAGAGTAAAAGATTTTTGTATTTACATTTATATTCAAGAACATTTTTTATTTTATGTTAATTAAATTCCATTTTATTATATTAGGATATGTTATTTTATTATCCCATTATAATCCATTTACTATATCAATGATGATATATAAATTTGACTATCATTAAGCCTCCCATGATCCTTTATGTTTACTTGTTATAATGTAGAAATATTGATACGATTATTTTGAGTAGTCAATATTCTTAATTACCATATTCCTTATATTTGAAAATTACTAATGTTGGGATATGATTTTCAATGTCCGTATTACTTCACATTTTTTGTCTATGTGATTAGTGAGCCCTTACTCATTCATCATACCATTTTTGTGAATCATTAAGTGATGTCATTTTATGGATGAAATTTTACCTTGATTTTCGATGCCAAAACAATAATATAGTGAATAGAATACCCCTTTTCATATTAAGGGAGTTCACCATTATGAAGATATAACTTCTGATTGGGCATATACATGTATGTATTCAACAGTTCATGATCCTGGAATAAACTATGATGATGAATGAACCCATGTTTTATTATCTATGTGGAAAACTATAGAATGATATTGAAATTAATGTGATGTTTGATCCCAAAATTATATAGTGCTTCAATTAATCATTTAATGATTAGTATAATGAAATAACATTTTGGGAAATAGAGTGAACATAATTATATTATTAGAATTTTATAATTTCTTATTTCTCAGTATTTACCATCAATCAACTTTTATGATGTAGTGCTTTAACTTTTTCCACATTCCCAATTTTTCCTTTAAATTTATCATTCTATATCATGTGACATTGTTCATATTTATGATATAAAATTATTTTATATGACAATGACATTTCTTATATACCATGGATTATTATCATCATGTTTTCCATTTTTTATTTCCTCACATGGAATTTTACCACATCCATTTCTTCTGAATGTCCTAAGGTTATCCTATGCAGTTCTAAGTGTGAGCATGTTTTGGATTTTTTCAATAATGATGTTTTTTCTCATAATTTTAATTGTTATGTAATATACCTATTTCCCAAAGACACTAAAATCATGATCATCTAGGTTGTATAATGTGAAATATTATGTAATAAATCATATATTTATATGTAAAAAGTAACATCATTGTTATAATAATATTATCAATTGTATTTTATATATATATCTGAATACATCATATTTCCATAAGAAAATATATATATTTGTTATCATAAATTAGTATATATATTGATATTAATATATATTGGTCTATATTCTATAGAAACATCTATTTTATAGGGATAATACTTTACATTCATATACTAAATAAATTATGATTTTCCATGGATAAAAATAATTGTATCCCTTAAGGAATGATAAATTAATGCGATGTATAGAGTGTATTCAGTGAATAATAGTACACCATTACCATCAGAGTTATTATTCAAGAGGATTACCTCCATTAAGATGAATTACATCCCATCACATTCTTATATCTATGATATAGGCAGAATTAACCATCTCCACCAATCCTAACCATCTTATACTCTTATCAATGATATTATAGGTATAATCCTTATTTTACAACAAAAAATTATTCTTTTTGAGGTACTAATCATCCAAATATATTTTCTAAATAATCAAAAAGGCCACAACATAGTTCAGTAGGTCAGTGGGTGTACAAAAATGATATGTTCATCATCATCCTCTACCCATATAGGTGGGTAAGACAAAGTATGGTCACTATCATCATTATCCAACACTAGATAAAGGTTTATTAAAAATTATGACAACACCCATACCAAATATCCATTGTTATATGCCCATCAGTGACCAAAAATATCCAAGAATAATTTGCAAAGAAAATAAAATCACAACCATTGATCCCCCATCAAGTAATATTATACTTATCATATATTAAACCAAAAATTAAATCATATGCATGAGATATAACTTCCTAAGTCCATCGAAATTTAATTTTCATTAAGTAAAAAGTAATTATATGGATAAAATAATTCAGATATCTATATTATTATAGAAAATAAATAATTTCCACCTAATCATTAAAAGATTATATATAATAAAAATAATATTTTGACATTCATCACTTTTAGTTTATTATACATAATAAATCATTTAATGAATTATTCTGTATTATTTTATATGAAAATTATAACATGGATGACATGATTTTCTTCTATTGGATTTTAATTATAGTAGCTCAAATAGAAATAGTTAATCTAGTATATTATATATCCATTATCAATTAACAATATTATTAGACTATGTTTATACTATCTCTATTTATAAAGTACTATCCATTATTAGTTTTAACAATATTTCAACAAATTATTAATTCATTTTTCAATTAAATTGAATTTATAGTATTGGAATATCACCTAACAGAATCCCCATCATCAGTTATATTTCATTTATCATAATGATATTTTATGAAATCTTTTATCCAAAATTATACTTTTTATTCAGTTAATTCACCATATTCATTCTCTATCTATAAACCAATATCCATAATAATATTTGTTTTCAATCTATTTCATTATTACCACACACCTTTACCATATCTAATCAACATCTCTAATTCATTAGTTGATTATGAATTTATAAATTCTAATTGAGTTGTGATATTACTCATACTTTTAGAGTGTTTATATTATATTTTAATGAATTATCTCCCTATACTTATCACTTTGTGTGAAATTACATTATTTCTAGATTTCTAGGATGTCTTTAGATCTGTAATATAAATGGATGAATTCCTTATTTTCATGTGTTTTAACTCATTTAGGCAATTACATACATAATAATAAATAAATTTATATGATTGTGAAAAATGATATTTGGAACATGAATAGAAGTGTTTTGGGTATGTATTTATACATATATATGGTTTTGGGTTGAATGCAATTGCAAATATGTCACTCCACATAACTTACATATCTTATATGATATTAAAAATATTATGCATGAGAAGATGTTGGAATTAAAATAGGTACCATATTTATATGATAATTATTATTGTGACATATAAAACATTATTGTAAAATAATCCACTGGATATATTATCATCTTTATTGAATTTATAAATTTATCATTCAATTAAAAAACATTTCAAAGGAAATTTTATGACATATTAGTTGACATGTAAATATTCTTCACAAATAAATATCAATTCATCTATATCACGATAACCTGATATTTTTCTATGTGTAATATCATACATATCATAGACAAATAGATTTTCTCTCTCTTTGTTTATAATTTTATATTAATTTGAATTCAAACTATATAATGGGTGTTCCCAAAATGTGAAGACTTATTTGTGCTGTAAAATTTAGAGAAATATGAGATAAATGTTATAGATTACTTAGATAACTAAATTGATGTTGTTTAAGAATCAATGTATATGTTAAGAATAATTGAAAAGTAAAATACAAAAAATATGCATGGCCTTTACTAATAACAATCCCATGAAACTGAGAAAAATGGTACCCTACTTTTTCCCATGGGGAATTATCTTCCAATGTTGGTTCATGTGTGAAGGTTCCCAAAGAATGACGTGATGTTTTCTACCATATTAAATTAATTATCCAACCACTATGAGTGATATATATACATGATAAGAGAGACATAATATAGGAGATCACACATCTATGAAAAGAACTCATTAATAATCATCATTATCAAAATGAAAAGAGAAATATAATCAATAAAAAATATAACCATTTTTATATGAACGTCCTTGGAGGCTATGTATAATTTAAAATCACAAAAAAATACCTCCAGAGTATTTAAATTTATATCTTTAAACATATTTTACTTACTATGAAATTATTTATTCATGAATTTAAAATTTTTGTTTTATTAATTAGTAATACATTTTTATATAATTTTTTATTTATTCTCTAATCTATAATGTAAAGTAAATCTAATCACTATGAATTTCACATAGGGTTTTTGTTATAATTTTTTTAAAAGGGATATAATTTTATATTATCAATGTAATAATGAAAATGTGATTCATTGTTGAATATGTAAATATATACCCATTAATTACTCAATTGTTATACACAATTTGTCTTCATAGAAAAGGAGATGAAAAATGTTCCATGGAATAACTGGTTCGATTGATTAATTAGACCTCGTATATTTGATGATCAGGGAGATCATATTAATGTTTAAGTCATGGGTTATAATATAAATGGAGTGTTGTATTCCAAAACCATTTCAAAGGATAAGGAGTTGATGGAGTATTTTTTAGTCGACAATATAGTATGACAAATATTTTTTATTTATTTAAATTAAAATGTATAATTATTTATAAATTTTTATGTAGTGTATAATATTATACGTTTGTATAGTTCCTTAACATTCCCTATATATAATATTTCACATACTTAAAGACATTATAATTAGTTTAAAATTTTTTATTCTTATAAAAATTCAGAGATTTATTTAGAGACAGTGTCATGAAATTTAAGACGAATGAAGTGTCTGTAACTAGATTTGAAATTGCTAAAAAGTCATTTACAATAAAAGTAATTTTTTTTTTCTGGAGATATAGATGTAAAAAGTGGAAAAGAAATTTCCCCCACCTATATAAAAATTTAATAGTATTCAATTTCATTATTAGTGACATTTAATTTTCTACAAATATATTTTAATGAAGAACTATATGCTTTGTAACAATATAGAGGTTGAGTTAACTAAGCTCTAAGTAATTTCATAAATGAAGTAAAATTTTCTCTTTTGTAAGCAATGAAGATCGTGGATTTTTTATCCCATTTAAATTAATAAATAGGATGATAATATTCCAAAATATGAATTTTATGTTGAAAAAATATGGGATATGATTATAAAGAACCTTTGTGAATAAACTAGTTAAAATGATCAATATAACGACCCCAAAATGAATACAATTGTGTGAACATAATTTTATGATAATCATTGGACACACAATGGTGACATGATTTTATTACAAAATAAATTACATTGACATCTTAATAATATAATGGATTATGTTTCTTGTGATATGCCGAATATTGTAAATTTTTTTTCTGTCACCACAATTTATCTATAATTCCATTTGATATTGTATAGCTGATTTAAAAATGTCACGAACCAACCCAGGTCGACCCTGAACCGGTCAACCAAGCTGGTCCACAACATGGCCTGAGAGGTGTTCCTGATCCACTCAGGCTGGCGACAAGTTCCAGTTCATCAACAAAGTCCGTCGGAACAATTTTGGCCATTACAAAAAAATAAAGCAGTAAAAATAATAAAGTACAACACAGAAAAAATAAAAAGAATAAAAAGAATAACAGAAAATAAATCTAACCAAAATTGATATCCAAACTAACTCTATGCGACCTCACGGGTCACTCTCCGATATAATGATCAAGTGTCGCCCAAGGTGAGTTAACTAAAGTTGTAGCCTACACAAACACTAAAAATATTAATGAACTATAGGAGTTAGTATTAAAACATATAGGCTAGCCTGATATATATTACCAATGCTCTACCATTAAAATAAAATAAAAACAATTTCATGTTTGAACTACAATTTATAAAAGTATGTTCTACGTATTTTACACAAAAGAAAAGTACGAACCATTTCACATAAAAATTTTCAAATCTATATTCATTTCATTAGTGTCAATGGCTTTATAGAAAGGGAAAGTGATGTTTATATTTTAAAATCTGTACAAATGGGTCTAAATACTTTCATTTGAATACCATTTGTAGAAACCTAATCAAAACTATTTGGCCACTTTCCAAGGAAAACAATACACAAATACGCACAGAAGAAATCACACAACAAGAGAAATGTAGGTATACATTGAAGCATTATAGTCACTACTGCAAGCAGAAAAATCTTTATAGACATGGTTGAACCTAAGAGATCTAGAATAAACCAGAAGTCACCAATACATGAGACCTCAACCACGTTTACATGACACACACGTTGAAATAAAAACACTATAAATGCTCATCCATCCTTTCTCAGGAAGGCCGAGGGAAAATCCCAATGAAATGAACCCAGACATATCCACCTCATATTGGCCATTGGTCAGTACCATAATATACCAGTGCGGCAATCGTTCTCATAATATTCTCTCAATAAGCCAGGTTCCCAGAACTCATGTATTTAAAAACGGGGTGAGCCATCTGATTCCAGCCAAGCATCCAATCATGAATATATATAATAATAATTCTCATCGGGTCTCACCCCAAGGCTCCCCTAAGATCATTTTAATTCATTAAGGTAAAATTATTATAATGGGTTCCAACTGAAGAACCCTACATTGGATTCCGACAATCCCCCAACACGAGCCTACCACCCATTGTATACAACTAAGGCCTGAGGAACATCCAACGAGTGTTTTCATAATAATCACTTTTGAAAAATTTCTTTAAATAGCCAAATGGTCCCTTGACATTAAAAAACACAATATTATATAAAAATGAAAACAATTTTTCAAAAGTGATGTCTGGAACACCATTTACACTTAAAAAATTCATAACCATTCATCAAAACATTTTTCCATCAAACCAATTTACAATCCGAAACTAATAATTTTAATTTAAAATCATCTAAAACATTTTCCACAAAACCCACATTTACTAACAAACACATAAGAATTTTTTACAATTCGGTACAAGCTCACAAAAACACTTTGAAAAACTAAAACTCAATCCTTATAAATCCAAAACCATTCCATAAACAATATTTGAAACCCAAAACACCATTTCTCTACATGAATACACATTATTAACTCCAAAACCACCATTTATTAAGTCACACATATCCCCTAATATCCATCAAGGCTCTTTAGATGTATAATAAATTAGAATGATAGAAAGAAGATGACATTACATATTTATCAAAACAATTCAAATTTATTATAATGAAATTATAACATCAATTACATGCCATAACATTATCATAGTTGTTTAACCATGTCTAAAATATTATGATTCATGTGTGAATTTTGAGTGAACAATTTGTTAGACAAGAAATGTGCACACTTTTAACAAAACAAGGCAATTCATCAAAAAATGTTATACACTATCAGATTACACATCGTATAATTATTTATGGTATGTAGAAATAAACTTCAGAATGTAAGCATGGGGAAGGAACCATGATATAATGAATATTAAATTATAAAGGTATGTGCGAGGGGAAACCTACCATGAGACTGAGGTAAAATGAAAGACCAACATCCAAAGCCATGCAGTAAGGTCTAATGATCTTCAAAAACAATATCAAGGACTCAAACACCTACAAACATCTCCACTAGAGTATGTGAAACCAAGAAGTGATGAGAAACCATCACCTCAAATCCAAATCTCAATGACATATCCCACTTGGAATCACCTCGAGCGGTCCAAAAATGTTAACTATGCCCAATGACCCCTTATGAAAACAAAAACATCATTTCAAAAAAATGAAATTAAATTGAGAAGGTGCTATAGGAGGTACGAAGGGGGTACTGGTCAGAGAAGTTTCCGACAAGGGGATTTTTCCAGAGGTAGTTTATAAGATGATGGGTTCATAATATATGAAATGATTCAACCAGTATAGACTAGGTAGTAGAATTATCAATATAGTTTTCATTCATGGAGTGATAATTACATGAATAATTTTGAAAACCAAATCCACCCAACTACTAAATAACTAATGACTACTATGATATTTAATCTTATGGAAATATAACATTATCTATTTTAAGATATGAGACATCATTGACCATTGAATGATGGTTGTTTAAAAAAAATTAAATTGTAGAAAGATGTACTACATAAAATAAATCATCTTTGAAAGATAATATTTGACCAGAATAGTTATCAAATAACTGATGAAAAGTTATAGAGAGTTACTAAAAATAGTAGTTAAATGTACAATGAAACTATGTGTTGAAAATTAGAACATGTTGGACATGGAGGAATTAGATATAGGACTATTCAACATTTCAAAAGGAAAAATAAAGTGAGATATCAAGTGTGATTAGGTTCTATAACTATTGAAATAAATAATTTGAAAAAACTAAAGAAAATTATAAACATGTCATGATAGTGTGTTTGAATATATGGTCTTCATAGTTGCAAGATGCCAGATGGTTGGGCAAGATAAATATTTTCAAATTGGTAAAGGTGAAAAAGCTGAGAATCCTATTTTGAATTGAAAAAATATGTAATCAAGAGGCTTTACATAGTACTAATAGAGATATGAATAAGATAAATTCATAGAGAATATATTATTGCCAGTTATTCTGTAATTTATGATACCTAGATAAAATTTAATTTTCTAATTAACAGACCTTATCCTCACTACTTCAACTAAGCAGTTAAAGACGATATACCTTATTCCAGAATAATTTTACTTAAGATTTAATATTTAGAAATTAATGTGATAATGGATATAAATATTTACTTTAAGAGGGATATCTAAAAATAAATTATTCTATTATAGATTTTTTATTTTCTATTTATTTTGAATAACCCATTAAAAATATCAATATGATTTATAATTTTTATTGTCCAATATTTTATTTAAATTCTATATATTATGTTAAAACAATGGGTAGTGACTATCTATCCTACAGTTGAGCATATTTATGTGACCTGAATTATTTTTATGTATTTATTCATGTGATCACATAACATTTATATTTCTAGAGATTATATTCATTTAGACTCTATAATGTAAAATAAATTTATTGTTACGAATTTTCTTTAAAATATTTATATATTAATTTTATAAAATTTTCATTATTGTTTTCAATATTGGATTATACCTTTTAGCATATAGTTAATTAAATTATTTCACAATTGTTAAAAAAAATTTATATTATTTAAATTTTTATGAGTATTTTATAATTTGATGTAATTATTATCACTTGATATTTGTGTGTAGTGGTTCTTATAGATTTACCACTCAAATAAAATTAAAATTGAAAAAATGTTTTAGTATGATACTGATTAAAAAAGTATTCCAATAATATTAATTAAATAATTATCACACCTGCCTAATTTTATCAGTAATGTTTGAAAAATATATTGTCCCTTTATTGATTCATGGTTACGGAGAGCAATGTTACATTTAAAATTGTAATTCCCTTGATAGACATAAGAAATACATAGATGGAGATTAATGTTCCCAATGAATTTTCAATATATTTATTTCCTATTATGTTTATTGTATGTCAATGTAATAATATAATAGATATGTATTGGCTGATGATGTCATCATCTACCAATTAAAGTAGTAGATTTTTTCAATTGTGTTTTAATAGAAAATAATTCCAATAGAGGACCTTAAAATAACTAGATTAAAATATTCCTTTTTCCAATTAAATTTGGTGATTTGCGAGAAAATATGAATAGATAAGAATTGTGTTGTAAGGTCAAATGACACAAATCATTAATTTTTATTTCAAAAGTTGAATATATAATATAGAATTAATATATATAGTCTCTAAAATAACAAATATATTATTAGGAATTAACAAGTCATGGATGATGATATTTAAATACAATTGTATATACGAAAAAGATAAGGAATTTTATTTTCATTAGTAAAACTCAATATTGATTATTTATATCATTCAAGGATTTATATCACAAATAAAAGTTATTGTAGTAATTATAATAAATCATGGTATTATTCATATCTATTAAGAATATATTTGTGAGGAATGATGTGTCCCAAAATAGAGTTTAAAAATATCAAGAGTCAGTTAAAATAAATATAATTTTTTTATTCTATATTCAGAGAGTTGAAAAGTGTAAATTGAAGTTATTTTATTAGTAATAAAAAACATTTATGTGTATGTGAGTTCATCTATATATTATTTCTATATTGTAAGAATATTTTACTATGATAGCTTGTGTATAATTGACTTTAGTTATGTATATAATGATTGAGAAAAATTTCAGTAAATACATATTTCTAGTTGAACAATGCTAAAGAAAATTAAACTGAATGAACCATTACAAAATTTATGTTTTGTACAGGAACTATAAATTGAGCCATTTGGAAAATATTATTTTTGTAAATTTTCTTACAAAAATTATACTGCAAGTGAAATAAGGTGCATGGATGAAAATTATGTCACGGGTAAGTGAATTCATCTACATGGAATTAAAGTTGTTGATGTTTTGGGAACTTCAGATACACATCATGTGTTTTAAGAAATTGAAATTGAAATTATATATATTTATTATACTAAGGTTCAAATAATGAAATTCACTAAGAAATTTTTTGATATTATACTGGTTTAATAATCACAATTTCATGAATTTTGAGATTCTGAAGAATATTAAGCTACGTTGATGATGATATTGACTGATCATGCTAAAAAACAATGAATCGTTCATCATCTGTGATTCAATCCTATTTTTAATGATTCAATATTCATACAAATAGAAGGTTGAAAATTTTCAAAATTTTGATATGAAAGATTATTCATTTCATGTACTATTTGATAATGAAATCTAATTTGTTATATTTTAATCAATTTGGAAAATATTATTCTATTTAATCTTTTAAGTTCTTCAATTACTTAATTAAATTTTTAGTAATCTTGTTCAAGAATTATTAATAATCAAGGGATATGTGTTACACTATAAGAAGAATTCTCCACATCATAATATATTATATCATACTACATATTGATTTCCCTGACACAAGATGATGTGTTATATATTTTTATATTTTTTGTGAAATTCACAAGAGAATATTAGTGGAGGTTATTCGAGTTTTTGAAGAGGAGTAATTAATTGATGGTGAAAATAAAATGAAAAAAATAGTATCCTATTATTGAAAATAATGAGAATGAAAATAAATGGGTATTATCAGAATTTAGTAGAGATAAGAAGTGGTTAAAAGGGAATATTTCATTATAATGGTTATTGTAGTAGAATATTGGGATATATAAAACCTATTCATAATATTTTTAGGTTTTTATGTAATTACACTTACAGAAATGTGAGATAAATCCTTGATTTGTATTATAAATAATCTCATGAATTGTATATAGAAAGGTTACATGGGTCTCTACAAAAAAAATAAATCGAACAAAACAAAATGTGAGTGTACTAGGGACCTGAGAGATACATAGAGGTCTTTGGGAAGGAAAATAATTAAGATGAGAATGAGAATGATATTTTTTAGCTTTTATTCTGGAACAATAATAGAACCAAGCATGTGATTCCACTTCGGGATTTGAATATTGGTATTTATAATAAAATGATAACAATGAGTTATCCCACCTACCATTACTATATTATAATCATTTAAGAGAAGTCACATTCATAATAATTTGTTTGTGACATTACAGAAAAAAATTATAAGGAATAATTTGATGATATGATATAATACATTTGATGAGTTAGAGTATTTATATTTAATAGTTATAGGATTTTCAAATAATCTATTATATTATGATGAATATCATTATTTTTGGGTATTGGTAAATCCATTAATTTCTTCTTGATCTACATCAAGAGGGTAATGTTCTATAAGGAAGCATCAGGTAGGATTATAATGATGATTCAGGGGAACACCAAACCACATTTTTACTATAGTAAACTGCACATGTATAATTTTTTCCAAACTAGGATTCAGGATAAACCGCATACACCCATTATAATTGGTGGATTTGTTTTTTAGATAATTAGTTACTGGTACATGTAAACCATGAGAGGGATTATTTTTCCCAAGGGGGTGAACATTGAAAATATTGTGTTCCATATTTATATTATTTATATTATAGCGTGTTGTGTTGAATATTAGGTGGATAGATTCATAATTCATGACCATGTATATATGTTCATGTAAAAAATGGTTGTGAAATAAATTAGAAATGGGAAAAATCAAAAAAAAAAATCACCCTTTCCCCCCATCAAGTGTGTACTTTCTAATCTGATAGGTGCAATACACTATTTTAGTTTCATAATGATGTACTTATTTAGGATTATTGTGTTCTTAGTTTTTTTCAATTTGTGGTTTTATTTGAGGAGTAGAATCACTTCTACTAGAGGAATGACAATCACTATATTTCCTTCATATAATGTTCAGGAATAATTATAAATATAGTTTGAGGTGTTGACATGTGTATTAAATAACATATATAGGAAACATTCTTTACAAATATAGAAGGTTGTGTTCCACGGTTTAAATATTTTCTCTATTACAATGATTTATTTTATTTTCATACTTATTTTGAATACAATAAAAAAATACTATGTACTAACTCTCTTATTGTGTTCTAATATTTTTTTACAATTTTTTTTATTTATCACAGACATATCAAATATGTAATTGTATTTTTCTATACAAAACCTAAAAATAACATAGATAATTCTAATCATTATTTCAAATTCCCTGAGACCCAAGGGTTATAATATTTCATTCTTAGGTGATAAATATTTTAATAATGTGACCTGACCAAACATATTACAATGAAAATTCCATTTTATTGGATGTATCATAAGATACATAAATATAATTTAGGTATGAAAATTGGGATAGTATAATATATTGTTAAATTAGATCTAAAAATACATTATACATATTTCTATATAATAATAGAACTAATAATTATTATAAAAAACGTATTTGTTGAAATTAAAAGTACGTAAACTCTATATAAGTAGTCTAAAACATAAACATCATGTAATAAAAATACCAAATATTAATTTTTATATCTTTAAAAACAAAAATGAACATGTTTCAAAAAAAATATCTTATAGAATTGGGTTTACAATATTATGATAATCTATAATATATTATCAAATACATTGGTGCACCTAATATTTTTTAAATATAGACATTATATATTCTTTATCATCTTTAATTTAATACAATTTTAAAAGAGGATCCACATAAATACTTATATAAATCTTGTTACCCCCATTTTAGTTGGAAGCTACATAGAGTCAATAGAGAATAAATAAATCTTAGTGATTATCTCTTTTTCTTTTGAAGTGTTTGAAAATGAGATTTTTACCATTTCAACTCCACCTTATTTTGATATCTAATTGAATCTACTACACCATTAAATGAATTTTTATATTCTTCTTTGATTACTATGATTAGTAATGAAGTTTTAGAAATTAAAAAAACAAAAGAAAAAATGTGTCCTAAATATTTGGATATATTAATGTTATATCACTTTAATTTCCATATCTGTAAAATTAGTTAGTAATTTTCTTTTCAGTTTTTTAGGAGGGTCCTTTTATTTCTAACATAGACATGGAAAATTATACTGAATGTGGTTCTTCAATTGATAAATAAAGAGATACTGTTGTAAATAATATTAATTATATGGGAAAAAATAATCTATAATATGGAATCGTGGGCAATATTCATGTGAAATATTTAAAATATTTATTTTACATGTACATAAAAAATAATAATGATTATTTTTTGGATTTTCTATAATAATAATATTTTGAGTTATTGGATGATTTTAATCAAATCATAAAAAAACATGAAAAATGATTTATTCATTAATTTAATGTTCAACTTCATACCAGAAATGAATATTTTTTTTAAAAAAATCAACATAAATTTAACTATTCTCTAATATTTTAATGTTTTTTAAATTTACCATTCTAGAAAAAGCATCCCATACATAATCAACATAACCAATATTTTAATAAAATACATAATAATTAATTAATTAACATATTTATAAAAACAAAAAATAATAATTTTCCTTCCATATATAGTCATGTAGTTCCTATCCTAGATAATTATTAAAGAATTAAATTTATCAACATAAAAGAAATTTTATAACAACATAACCTACTAAAATTATGAAGAAAAATTGAAAAAACAATTAAAAAAATGTTAAACACTTCTGTGAATAAAATAATCTAAATAGACACTAATAGTAGGAGTATATAAAATAATTTTACTATAATAATTCCATCAAATTATAATAAATATCTCAAAAGGAGGTGTATTAATTTTCTTGTATAACATAGATGAGAAATTGAGTCGGATAAATTAAAATATTAAAATTCTAAAAATGTACATTTTAATGTGGTTTCAATTAATTTTACATATGAATTATGGTGTGCTGAAGAAAGACTTACTTTGGTTGATCCAAATAGATCATTAAAAAAAGTATTGAGTGAGAAATTATTTTCACATAAGGAATCCTTGATTAAAATAAATAATACATATTGGGAAATAATTATTGGACCTTATGAGTGTCAAAAAAATACCCCTGAAAAATAAATAATACAAAAATCACCATCGGGTTATTCTAGTAATTTTCCACCAAGGAAATAGAGTTTTGAAAGGGATTTTAATATGAAAATTTTAGAGTCTTTTAGGATTTTCAGTCTTAATATTACATTTCGTGATGCAGTGAATATAATTCTTATGATTGAAATTTTGTAAAAGGAATTATTCTTTAAATAGTGTAAATTCATTGTATGATAATGGGTAATCATTTGGAAGAATATTATCCTACTAATTAAAACACTCTCCATTTCAAATACAATTATATAGGGACCTAATCCATAAAATACATATTAGGGTATTCTAATTTTAATGATCTTATGTTATCTTTTTGTATTAAATTAATATGATTCCTCATTATATTTACATTCTTTTATATGTAAGGGAGATGATATCTATTTTTATATTTAGTCTATTTGTAAATAAAATAAAAAACCTTGTTTGTATCATTATAGATTTCATGGAATATGTTCATGTACAAAATTACTATTTTAAATTTATGTTTTAAATATGAAAGATGAAATATTAGGTACAAATTCAATTTTGATTATCGAATTACATGTTAAATGAACGTCTATTAAAATCAATAATGTTCATAAGGGTACCATGTCAGTTTAATTTATAGGATATTTAGTTCCCTTTATTAATTTTTAGTCTATTAAATTCCAATTATTAGATAAATCAACTCACATTGTGAAACTGATTGATTGGACATTCTACTAAATTATTCACTAATTTCACAAGAAATGAATCCTCACATACTATTTATATAAATGATAAATTTTAAAATGATTCAAATAATTATCATAAACATGAAAATGTTCTATGTGATATTAATTATTATTCTAAAAAACTAAATAAAATCATATTATAATTCCCAATTTCACTAATCTTTTCATTGAAATTACTGATGTGTTATATGATATTAATTAATATTCGCACTCTGAATTTTTTATTTCCAATGTGTCTACGGTGTATAAATTGATCCAAAAAACATATTTTATAATTTCAATGATTGAATTTCTAGAACACATTAAATTTAAACATCAAAATAAATAACAAAAGTGTATTGTTTAATTAAGACTACACCCAGGTACTAGAAGGATCATCTTCCATTATAATTACATAAATATTTTAATTAATGACTTATAGTATTGTCACATTACTTCTTTCATGATGGGTTTGTATGTGACATTAAAATTCAATTTTCACTTAAACAATATAAAAAATTCAGTTTTTTATTTAGTAAATTTTATAAGAGTATAAACCGTTTTATTTTGTATACGTCTCCGAGAACCTGTCAATGTGGTATGAGAGGTATTTTTTCATAATTAATATAGGAGTATGAAGATACTTTTTTAGATTATTTTATATAGATAATTATTTTTGTGGGCTTTTTTAAAAGTTTAGCTATTGTTTTCTAAACATATATTCAAAAAAATATTATACACGTATATCAAAACTTTCATATCTTTGTAGATGGAGGAATTATTAAAATCCATCTACGATCTAATGATATAATTCTTGTTATTCAATCGAATGATTAAATCATTTCTACAATTCCATAAGAAAAAATAGGGTGTGCGATTTTTTATTAGTCCTGAGTTTTTGATGATAATTAGTAAAATATATTAATTATAAAACCCTTCCATTATCTACAAATCAATAAAATGCCTCTAATATAATCTTTCTTTAGATATATGAAAAATGTTTTTGGGAGTTGAAAACAAATCTTAGATCCCCACCCATTATTCATCCACATAGATAGAGTTATCCTTTAAAATTGATGACTAATTTATATTAATTTTTCATAGTGTTAGTTTAGTTTGAAAGATTGAAAAAATAATTTATTGGTTAAAAAATTTTCAACTAGACGTATATATCATGAAAAATATATTTATATAACCCCCTTAGGGGACTATTGGACATTATTATTTTTAGACTACATTATTTTATTCATTATAGGTTAGGAAGAAAATTTATTCTATATCCATTATATAATAGGTTATACGATGACGAAAGATGATAGAAAAAATCATATATGGGGTCCTTTTTTTCATGAATCTTCTGATGAAGTGAAAGTAAAAAATGGGTTGTGAGAATTTAATGGCTTACCATTTAATTAAACTATGCATTGTTTTAAGTAATAAATTTTATTTTTGAACACTAATAATAGAAATTTTTTTTGAGTATCTAATTTCTATTAACTAAATAATAACAATGTTTTATAAACTATAAAAAAATTATCCATAACATTATCTTCCTTTTTGGTTTTATTAGAAAAAAACTACTTGTTTTTTGTCAATGATAGGAAATAATTTTCTATGATCGTTATCTATGAAATTTTATCAGTGATAAAGAAATCATGAAACATATCATAGATTCTAAAAATAAATTAGTGAAAAACAAATTTACACTTTGAGTTGTGGTTGTCACCTTAGTCCCAAAATAATAGTGGTAAATTTTGTTGGCTTATGATAATTTTGGAAACCATTTTAAAGGATGTTTTTTTATATTTTTTTTCAAATTAAACATATTTGTTTCAATGAAAAATTTACAAAGTATATGAAATTAAAAAACAAAATCTATTTTATTTTGACATGATTGATTCATTAGATATTTAATTCATGAAAATATTTATAAATTATTTTCGGTACCATTTCATATTTGATACACCGGAACATGAATATAATTGGGTTGAATCAATTACCCCTATGATTGAAGATTCTAATGTAGTTTCTAAATATTTGATATGAATCATATTTTTTAGGTTTTGTTTTGTAAATATTATCTTCACTGATCAAGGAAGCCATTTTTTCTACAAAAAATTATAAGCTACTTTGATGAAATGTAGAGTTCATCACAGTATTTATATACCTTATTATCCTTTTAATATTGGATGGTTTAATAGCCAACATTTAAGTTAAAATTTTTTTTTGGAGAAAATATTACATTGAAATACGAATGATTTGTGATTAATATTTTATAGTTTTCTTCAATATTACAATAATTTTGTTCAAATATTAATTGTATTGAGACTTTATAGCTAACTGAATTTAAATACACGTTGTCACGACCCGTCCTCAGGGTCCGTGCTGTGGTTACCCCAAACCTTCCTTCCACAGTCTAGGGGCTGGCGACTAGCACCAAAGGCATAAATCTCGATAAAAGGGAAGGCATTGCTTTTATAAAAGTAAAGAACACAACAGAGTACACAACTAAAGTAAGCACTAAGATCAGTGAGTACAAATGTATGTATTGAAAGGTAAATGGGCCAGAATACATAACCAACTTAAATTACCGTGCAACTGAAAGTCTAGTACAACAGCAGTAAAGTAGAGCAGCATCCACCGAGTCGTCCTCTGAGAATCCCACCTGAAGTGTGGGTACAGATTGTCTCCCAAGTGCCAAAGGTCCGTCTGTTTTCTCCACGTACGTCTCACCAATTGGTCCACCTCTGGGTACCGTCCAACTTTACAAGCCTCTACCATGATCAGTACTCTCTGTTTTCTATATCCAACACAACATAGTGTGGGCATTTCCCATGAAAGTGTGAGAATAACAATACTCAGTAGGGACCTCGAGACCCCTGAATGTCTCCGAAAATCCACGAAGGATGAACCGAAAAGAAAAAATACAATCATGAAGTATCAACCAACTCCTCCTAGGTATATGGCCATACATATACCATAGTCATTAGTCTTAGTTTGGCACCAACTCTCGAGCCGAAGCACAACATATTCTACATAGGAAAGAAGTCAATCACACTGATGATAATGATTGAAAGTCAAGACTCAGCTCACACAGGTATATATCATTCCTATAGCGATAGAGATGATCAGATGTAGTCCATGATTCATCTTAGCTATTAGACCCACACATGATACAAGACTAGCTAAGCTGTCGGACCCACACAGGATACAAGACGAGCTACTCTGCCAGACCCACATAGGATACAAGTGCAGAGGTCAAACTGTCGGACCCATAGAGGATACAAGAACAATAGTCATCATCACCGAACCCACAGAGGATTCCAGTATGCTAGTCGTCCCAGTCAAACCCACAGAGGATTCTAGTATAGTAGTCATCCCTATCAAACCCACATAGGTTTCCAGTACAGTATTCATCGCTGTCGAACCCACGGAGGATTCCAGTACAGTTGTTGGCGCAGTCGCAACCAACTCTAGGGTTCCCACACACAACACGCTCAATTCCAGGAGGGTCCGTTCCTCAAACCAAGGGTTTGATACATCAACTGCCACGAAGTCTAGAGTTGATGTATCCCGAAGATCCATCCCTTCAAAAGGAACCTAATGTGATATATTTCACGTCAATCAGACGCATGGTCTGAATGATATTGGTTTCTCCATTCTAGGGGCCTGGTTGTAAAAAAGCACGCTCTAAACCCGGTTGTTTTCCAATGATTTCAAAAACTCACTTAGAGTATCACAAAAGGACCACCTCGTTTCAAGGGTTCCAGTTCCATAGATGGAGCGTTGACTAGACGCACGGTCTTCAAGATATTCACCTTTAAGTTGAAATGGGCATGGCCTGTTAAGCCCAGTGGGCCCACGGGTTGGGTCAACCTGGTCTTGGTGGGTCCAACCCGGCATAGGATTACACTAGCTCGAGGAATCATGAGGCCCGACCCATTGGGTGCAGACCAGCCCAAGGGTGCACGGCCCAGCCCGGCCCTGCGGGGCACGGCCTGGCCTGGCGCGACGCGACTCATCCGGGCAGGGCGCGTCCCGGCCCGGCACGGCTTGGCCCAAGGGCCGAGTGGTCTGAGTGGGGTGGGGATTTCCCGAACCTGCGGTGCCGCCCTCCCAAACCAGCCATCCAGCCTTCCTGGTGCAAGAAGTCCACTTGGCGGGCCGCGTTTCCTCCATCGAGGTGCCCTCTTGGCTTCACGGTTCTTCTCAGCCCGGCCGACCGCCTGCTGGCTGGTTTACCCGCCGAGCGGCCCGTAGAACGCAAGCCATGGTCTTCCATAGTTTGGAACCTCTTGTGGAAATACAGCCGCCTCCTTCGATTGTCACCTCTTCTTGATTGAAAATGAAACATGAAACTATGGAGGGTCATCAGGCTGTGTTTGTTCGGCCCACGCCCTCCGTGATAGGCGGTAAAAATCAGCCAATGTCAATTCATAAAATTAATAATTAATGGGGTATAATTTATTCACTCAAAGAATATAAAAAACCCATACCGCGCAAAAGATGTCGTACATCAGCGAGCTGTGGAAGACAAGCATCGCAGTAGAATGGTGTCGTTCTATCAATGATGGTGGAAGAGTCATTGTCGTAGGCGACAAAGACTCCATGACGTCGACATGCATCTGTAAAAGAAACGCCGTTGGAAGAAGTCCTTCACAATCTTCATCGGTAATGTTCTTCATTGAAGAACGATGTTCTTCGTCGAAGAAGGATCACCTCTCTTTTAATTCTATAGATCCTATCTCCAAAATAGATTTTCAAAAACAATAATAAATAAGGCTCTCATATTTATATAATTGACATGAAATTCATATTAATTCCAAAGAGGCATCAATTAATTAATGTTGATATTAAATAGATGGGTTGACACATTTAATGGGTGGGAGGTGGAGAGGCTCCACCATAATAAATATGAGGAGTTGTAAAGATAAACATAAGTGAATTAATGGGGAGTTTAGTGGAGGTTGAAGGGTTCAGGTTCATTTCATTCCCACCACACTAAATCCTCTCAGGGGAGGGTATGTGGGGTGTGGGCCCACCCTTAACTTCCTCTTGTAGGTTATAACTACAAAAAAATAAATAAAATTGTTTACAATAATTTTATTCAATTTATTCTAAATCCCCAATAATTAACATTCAACCTGTATAAAACACAACTGTGGTGAAGGTTCCCTTAAGCGAGTACAGGTGCTGTGAGTTCATCGATGTCCACTAATTTCAATCCCAAGCACCGGTTCAAAAGATAGAAAAACCCACTCAAGCATTTACTGAACGTACACGAACAAATATTTAAATATTAATTCTGGGCACACCAATCCTCAGAATCAAGTTCCGTAAAAAACCGTAGACTCATATAATTCTATAGTATTTAAGAAAAAAAATTCCTTGAAAGTTCAGGGACTTTAGATTACCCCCACCTCAGGGATTTACATTCCCATAAAGATACAACACACAGTAGGGGAATGAATGGGGGTACTGAGAATGCATCTGAGTCTCTCACTCCCATGTGCTCTCTTGGTGGTTCTCGTGCTGCCAGCAAATGTGCACCAAAGGAATCGACCATCCACTTAGGACCCACTCCTATCAAGCCTCGATCTCCACAAGGACCTCCGTGAATGTCGCCCCATCATTAGTTCCCATATCCTAATGATCGATGACGTGGGTCGGGTCATGCACATATCTCCTCAGCTGAGATACATGGAAGACGTCGTGCACCCGATGCAACTAAGGCGGAAGGGCCATGCGGTAAGCCACCTCACCTACTTTGCTGAGGACCAAGAAAGGTCCGAAGAATCATGGAGATAACTTGACGCCCTAGCCAAATCTCCATATACCTCATCTATATGAGACCTGTAAGAAAACATGGTCTCCATCCATGAACTACAGTGGTCTCAGCCTCCTATCAGCATAGGACTTTTGTCTGCTATGTGCAATCTTCATCCACTCCTGGATGATCTTCACCTTCTCTATCGTATCTTGAACCATCTCTAGTCCTACGAGTGTTGACTCACCAGGGTTAGTCCAGCACAGAGATGATCTACAAGGATGGCCATAAAGTTCCTCGTATGGTACCATCCCGATGGTGGAGTGGTAGTTATTGTTGTATGCAAACTCTGCCAAGGGTAAGTGATCCTTTCAGCTACGAAAAAAGTCAATGACACATGCACAAATAATTTCCTCGAGAGTCTGAATGGTTCTCTCAGTCTGGCCCTCTGCCTGAGGATGGAAGGTGGTGCTCAGACGTAGCAACATCTCAAATGCCTCCTGCAACCCCTTCCAAAGCCGGGAAGTAAAGTGTGAATTCCGATAGGAGACGATTGTTGATGGCACACCATGAAGTAGTATGATGTCATGTATGTAGAGGTGTCCCATTCCCTCTACTGATCCCTTCTCTCTGGTTAGTATGAAGTGGGCCAACATGGTGAGTCGGTCTATGATCACCCAGATAGAGTCATGTCCTTAGGACGTATGTGGAAGCACCGTCACGAAATCCGAGGAGTTCATGCCCACTTCCACTTCGGGACCTCTAAGGGCTGTACCAAGCCTGCTAGTACCTGGTGATCCACATTCAATTGCTATCAAGTCAGGTATCGTGTAAAAAACTCTGCTAAAACCTTATTTATACATGGCCACCAGTGCTATCGTATGAGGTCCGGATACATCTTCACCACACTTAAATGTATCGATAGAGGGGAAGTGAGGAACACCATGAACACCTCCACCTATAGTGAAATAGGTACCATCATATGTCCCCAAAAGAATATGACGTGCTCCCCTCCTTTAGAAAATCCATCAGGTGCCAGCCCTAAGGACATCTGAGTATGTCGTGTCTCGCAGTCAGTGTCTCCTTGTTGTGCCTCTCTAACTCACTGAATATGTGGAGGAGTGACTATGAGAGACTGAAAAAAGTCTGTTCTGCCTGTATCCACAATGGACATTTGTAGTGGTTCTAGCTTCTCTTTCATCTCTCCTAGTAGTTAAATGCCCGATCTCATGCTGAGATTATTAGCTACAACATTCCCCTTCCCAGGAGTATAGACTATTTGAAAGTCATAGTCCTAGAGGATCATGAGTCATCGCTGATGTCTCAAGTTTAGGTCCTTCTATGAGAAGATGTACCTGAGAATATGATTGTTAGAGTAGACTGTAATGTGCTCTCCAATTAGATAGTTCCGCCAAATCATCAAGGCGAAGACCAATACTACTAACTTCAAGTCATGGGTAGCGTAATTCTACTCATGTTGTCTCAACTGCCGCGAACCTTAAGCGATCACTGCTTTCTCCTACATCAGGACACACTTGAGTCCAGTCCCTAATTTATCAAAGTAAACTATGTACCCAACTCCCTCCTCTAGTTTCTTCTAGATGGGAGCATTGACCAATCTCCATTTCAGCTCTTGAAAGCACTGTTGGCATCTATCTGACCACACGAAGGGTTTTCCTATCATCGTCAAAGAGGAAAGCAGTGCTACAACTCTGGAGAAGTCTGGCACAATCCTCCGATAGTATCCATCTATGCCCCGGAAACATTGAACCTCCATCACACTCTTGGGTGGCTCCCAAGAAAGCATTGCCACGATCTTTGCAAGATCCACTTCTACCCCTACCTCTGTGATGACCTGTCCAAAGAAATGAACCTCTCGAATCTAGAACTCACACTTCGAGAGCTTGCCATAAAGATGGTTCTCTCGGAGTGTATCCAGTACAACCCGCAAGTGGAACACAGGCTCCTCCTCGGAAGTTGAGTAAATCAGTATGTTGTAGATGAAGACAATGATGAAACGTTCTAGGTAAGGTTGTAAGATCCTGTTCATGAGACTCATGAACACTTTTGGAGCATTGGTTACGCCGAAGGGCATAACCAAGAACTCATAGTGGTCATACTGACACCGGAAGGCCACCTTCTTCACATCCTCATCTCAAACTATGAGTTGTTTATATCCTGACCTGAGGTCTATCATTGAGAACCATCGTGCCCCATTGAGCTGATCGAAGAGTTCATCAATCCTCGGAAGTGGGTACTTGTTCCCTATAGTCACCTGATTCAGGCGATGGTAGTCGACACACAGTCTCATGCTCTCATCTGCCTTCTTGGAGAACAAAATTAGTGAAGCCCAGGCTGAAACACTAGGTCGGATGTATCCCTTTCCTTGCAAGTCCTCCAGCTGTACCTGCAGCTCACAAAGCTCGGCGGGAGCCATACGATATGATTGATTAGATATAGGTACTATCTCGAGATATAGGTCTATATAGAAGTATACCTCTCTATGAGGAGGTAGTCCTGGAGCGTCTTTAGGAAAAACTTCCGCATAATTATCCTCCACAATAGGAAAACATGGACTCCGCACATCAACCGCTCTGAGGATGAGACTAGCCAACAGATGGGTGATTGGATTCCCTCTCCTCTACATAAGTCCATACTTCACTGAAAAGGCACCCTTCGTGCTGGTAAAGGTGAACCTGTTCCCATCCATGCTGATACACCACACCTTGTGCCTAATACAGTCGATCTAAGAATGAACTATAGATATACAGTCCATACCCAAGATGTCGTCGCAAGTCCTCGATGCTACTACAAGAAGATCTCAGCTGAAGCTCCCGCCTCCTAGAGTAAGCTCACACTGTCGACGCCAATGCGTAATCATCGTGTCTGGTCCCGTAGGAGCCTCTAGCTGCAAAGATCGAGCCAATGGCTCCGTAAGAATCTCCGAGATCTAGAAAAGGGCAGCGGATAAAAAAGAATGACTCACACCTATGTCTATAAGAACTTCATCAAGGGTGGAGTAGACAAATATAGTACCTAAAATCATCTCTGTGGTGTCGTGGTCTTAGGGCTCGACTTCCTAGAGATGTAACCGCCTCTGTCCACTAGCTCCTTGTGGTCGGGGTGGGCCTCCTAGTAGTGGTGGTGGTAGAGCCTCGAAACGTCGTCCACCACCCGCTGCTCGGCCAGCTCCTCTACCTCATCCGTCCGCTCCTAGCAGACCACCATGGTCAAACCTCTGCCTCTTCCTGGGAGGTACCTCTATTGATGGAATGGTCCACTTGGACCACTGCGACATCTGTCTAATATCGGTTGTAGAATACTCTACTACCTGTCGCCTTGCAGTGGGTCTCGCCGCTGGTGAATGCTCAGCGAGAAATCTCTCCACTAGAAGGGATCGCTCCAGCACGCCTACCTGCATCGGGATGCTGAGGGGAATCGTCAAAGCCCTAATCTCGTACATCAGTCCCTGCTCGAAGGTCTGGGCCCTGAAAAACGTGTCTCGTACCATATCCACGGAGTAGCGTGAGAGGTCAGTAAACCTCACTAAGTACTGAGCTACTGTCATGCTGCCCTGCTGCAGATGTAGTAACTCCTCCATCCACACCACATGAAGGTTGTAAGGAACAAACTCTGAGCGGAAGAGACCCTCAAAGTCTTACGAAAGTAGATATTCCTCATCGTGCACTGGGAGCATTAAGATCCACCATCTACATGATGTTGCGTGAAGGAGACTCGCGACAAGGATCACAATAAGGTCAAATGGTGTCTTTACCAATCTAAAGACTCTGACGATAGCCTCCAGTTAATTATCGGCTGCCTAAGGGTCCTTCTCTCCATCGAACTTTGGTGGCCTCCGTTGCTGAAACTCTTGAAATGAACTCAGGCGGTGTGCACTCTCTGCTGTTGGGGCTAGTAGTATCAGGGGATCGGTGGGTAGTGGTACCGCTGGTGCCTCTGCTATGATGGGGCCATGCACCGAGGCCTCATCGCTCGGTGGGCTGCCATATCATACATGACTCAAGACCCTAGCTGGATGCCTTCATGGGGACATCCTGAAAAGAAACAGGTGTGCCACAGTCAAAACAGTATACTGGGTGAGCTGACACAAAGTAATCACAAAGAAAACTTTTTAAACACACATGCAATCAGTGTTTTCATGAATTGAGTTGGAAATCAGGGGGCAGGGTCCTGGTGTAAGGATATGTTGGCCGCCGCACCAACATTGGATTCCTTGGACTGAAAATCACACTCAATACTCTTAACACTATTTCTTCAAATAAAGGAATAATCAGAGTCTTGAGTTCTGTGTTATAAATGACTCCATTTATACCAATTTTTCACGACCCATCCTCAAGGCCCACCCCATGACTACACCAATCCCTCCCTCTATAGGCCAGGGGATAGAGACTGGCACCAAAGGCATAAATATTGATAAAAGGGAATGTGTTTCCTTTATAAAAGTAAAGAAAACAATCGAGTACACAACTAATGTAATCGCTAAGTAAACTGAGTACAAAAGTATGTGAAGAAAGGTAAATGGGCCAGAATACAAACCCAACTGAAATTACAGTACAACTGAAAGTCTAGTATAACAGCAGTAAAGTAAAGCAGCAACCACCAAGTCATCCTCCGGGAATCCCACATGAAGGGTGCGTAAAGATAGTCTCCCCAGCTCCACGGGTCCGTCCGTCTGCATCGTGTACATCTCACCAAGTGGTCCACCTATGGGTACTACCTAGCTCTACAACCCTCTACCATGATCAGCGATGTCCATCCTCTGCATCCAACACATCGTAGTGTGGGAATTACCCATTCATGGTTGAGTATAAAGATACCCAATAGGGACCCCGATACCCCCAAAAGTCTCCCAGAAACCACAAAGGATAACCCAAAAAGAAAAGATACAATCACGAATTATCAACCAAATCTTCATATGTATATGTCCATATATAAACCTAAGTCATCAGTTCAGCTCTAACTCTCGAGCCCCAGCCCAACCCAGTCCACACTGGAAATAAGTCAATCACATAGATGAAAATGATTGAATGTCAAGACTCAGCTCACACATGTATACATCTTTCATATAGAGATAGAGATGATCAGATGTAGTCACTAATTCATCTAAGATATCTGACCCACACAAGATAGAAGACCAGGTAAGCTATCAGACCCACCTAGGATACAAGACCAGCTATTCTTCCATACCCACACATGATACAAGTACAGAGGTCAAACTTTCGGACCCACACAATATATAAGAACAGTAGCCATCGTCGTCGAACCCACAAAGGATTGCATTACAGTAGTCGTCGCTGTCAAACCCACAGAGGATTCCAGTACAGTAGTCATCGATGTCGAACCCACATAGGATTCCAGTACAGTATTCAACCTTGTCGAACCCACGAATGATTCCAGTACAGTAGTCCACGCAATCCCAACCAGCTATAGGGTTCCCGCACACAACACACTCAATTCTTGGAGGGTCCACTCCACGAGCCAAGGGGTCGACACATCAATTTTCATGATTTCCAGAGATTATGTATCCTAAGGTTTTGTCTCATCAAAAGGAACCCGACATGACAGACAGTGCGTCAATCCGATGCCCGGTCTGAAAGATAATGGATTCTCCATTCCAAGGTCCAGGTTAGAAATAAGCACGCTCCAAACCCAGTCGTTTTCCAAAGTCGTCCAAAAATCACTTAGAATATCGCAAGAGGACCGCCTCGTTGCAAGGGTCCCTGTGCCGCAGATGTCACATCGAATGGATGCACATTCTTCATGATATTCACCTTTAAGTGGAAACGAGCTCAGCCTGTTAAGCCCAGTGGGCCGACTTGTCGGGTCAATCCGGTCTTGGCGGGTCTGACCTAGCATAGGGTCGGACCAGCCTGATGAATTGTGCAGCCTGGCCCGACATAGCATGGCCCGGCTGACGCGGAACGGCCTGAGGGCCTAGCGGTCCATGGGGGGGGGGGGGGTGGTGCCCCCCTCCCCCGCTTTCCTGAACCGGCGACGCCGCCCTCCAAAACCAGTAGGCTAAATCCGACCGGCCTTCCCGGCGCAAGCGCTCGGGCGGGCCGTGGTTCCTTAACCGTATCGCCCTCCTTGAACCATGGTTCTTCTCAGCCTGCCCGGAAGGCTACCTTCCGGCCAGTGCGCCCGCCAAATGCGGGGTGTGGTCTTCTGTAGCATGGAACCCCTTGTGGAGACGCGGTCCTCCTTTATCCCGACAGGCTTTAGCCGCCCGGTTCTCCTTCAGCTGAGTGGCCTGCAGTTGCGGGCCGCGGTTCCTCCACACGTGGCCAGCCTCTGGCCACCACCTTCGATCGTCACCGCTTTATGATTACAAATAAAACAAGAAACGATGGAGGTTCATCGAGCCTTGTTTGTTCGGCTCGTTCCCTCCTCGTTAGGTGCTAACAATCGGCCTTTGTCAATTCATAAAATAAACACGGAATGGGGTACAATTTATTCACTCAAAGAATATACAAAACCCCTACCTCGCAAAAGACGTCCTACATAGTGAAGCCACCAAAGACGAGTGCCGCGGTAGGATGGTGTCGTTCCATAAAAAATGGTTTAAGAGTCACTGTTGTAGGTGACGTAGAATCCTTGACGTCCAGGTGCGTCTGACGAAGAAACGTCGTTGAAGAAGTCCTTTACGTTCTTCGTCAGAACTTTTCATCGTTGAAGAACAGTGTTCTTCGTCGAAGAAGGATCACCTCTCTTTTAATATTCTAGAGCCTTTCCCCAAAAGATATTTTCCAATAGAAAAAGAAATATGGACTTAAATTAATATAATTTCCATGAAATTGATAGTAATTCAAAAAAGGCATCGATTAATTAATGCTGATATTGAATAGATGGTTTGGAAAATTTAATGGGTGGGAGGTAGAGAGGATCCACCATAATAAATATTAGGAGTTGTCAAGATAAACTGCAGGGAATTAATGGGGAGTTGAGTGGAGGTGGAAGGGTTCAGGTTTGTATGGGTCCTACTACACTAAATCCTCTCCAGGGAGGTTATGTGGGGTGTGGGCCAACCCTTAACTTCCTCTTATAGGTTATAACTACCAATAAATAAATAAAATTGTGTGCAACAATTTTATTTAATTTATTCTAAATCCCCAATAATTATCTTTCAACCTGCATAAAACACAACTACGGTGAAGTTCCCCTTAAAAGAATACCAGCGCTGCGAGTTCATCAGTCTCCTCAGATTTCAATTCCGATCACCGGTTCAAAAGATAGAAAAACTCGCTCGTACGTTTACTGAATGTACTTGAAAAAAATTCAAATATTGATTCAGGGCACACCAGCATCAGAATCAACTGCCGTTAGAAACCGCAGACATGTAAAATTCCAAATTATTTACGAAAAAAATACCCTTGAAATTTCTGGGTCTTTACACATGTTATTTACCGGTGGACCATAAAAATTTATAATTCTGGGATATCAAAAGTAGAAACATGTATATGAATGAATTTATAATATATTTATATGATTTGAATGAAATGATATATATATATATATATATAATGAAAAATCCAAGTTTTAAAAAGGGAATGAATTTCACTATGGTAAATTGATCATTACCAATATTATTACTAAAGGAGATATATTTATGAATTTTGAATCGAGACTCTAAAAATGTCAATCAAATTTTCATTCCAAATTTTATAAACTCATTATCTTTATTAATATTTTTTATATTGTGTAGTACTACGACTAATAAATCATGAGTAAAATTACCATTTATACTAAATGAGAATAGTTTAAATCAATTCCAAAAGAGTATTCAAGACCCAGAAGGGGATGAAATTAATCATGATGTTACAAAATATATATTAACAATTAAATTTTCATTTCATCTCAATAGTTTCTTATCTATAATTTTTTAATTTAATTTCACACATGAAATATTTAAACATCTAGATATTTTCAATACATATGATTGTCTTGGTGGGTGTGAGAAACATCCATTTATATATTACATTTTTATAGGAATTACATATTCATTTTGTTGTGAAATTTTATTTTTTTATGTTTTTAGTTGATTTGTATTATATAAATTTTTTGGTGTTTTTGAGTGTTAGGATCTCAAAATGAATAAAAAATATGTTATTGGAATGAATTTCCCAATATAAAATATATTGAGTTATGTTATTTAATATGATTAAATGAAAAATAAACTTTATTTGAAATTGAATATTTTGGGGATTTCTGGACAAGACATATATATTTTCAAACCCATGTCATGAGTTGTTAACCAAATTATAAAATCACTTACCTGTGATTCCTATTATCCATTCATATATTTTTTCACAATATCCCCACAACATGAGTGAAACAACCATTTCATGATTAACTGTATCTTTTTAATTTCTATATAAAAATGAGAGATTTATTGTACCTATGTAAAATATTATTATTGTGATTGTTTTTTACATTAAAGACTATTTTTTAAAGTACACTCAAAATGTATCACACCCATACATTTCCCCTTTTAAATTCTTTATAATCCAGGGAAAAACATGTCATAATCCCACATTACAAGCCATTTATTCATTTAAAACTATATTTATAAGTGAAATAAAATATCACACATGATGTAATGTTTTTTAAAGGATTATTATTCATGTATGATACATTAATTATGGATTATTTGAGATGAAAGGTCATTCAGAACATATATTTTGTTGATGAATTTAATGAATCTATTTGGAGAAAAATTCCAATAGATAGAACTATTTCATACAGTTGTTGGCTGCAATGTTATCTGAAAATAAGTCAATATAAAATATAGAATGCTATAAAAGTTTTAAATGATTCATTGTTATAAGGAGATTTTTAAACCCATTTCTATATTTAAAAGGATAGTCTATTCCATCAAAATATACAAATTATTGAATAATTTAAAAATAAAAATAGATTTTCAAATCCAAAAAATTGTATAAAAATATCGATGAAACATTCCAAACATAGTTATTATGTGATGTATTTTATTCCAACTATTACTAAAAATACCATTAATAACCAAAATTTATGATATATGAAACATTACCACCATTTAACACTAAATAAAATTAAAAATTTAGTGTGATAAATAAAAATATTGTACTAATTTTGTGGAGATTTTAAAAAATATTTATCGTATATTGAATCTGTGAAATTTGTTTTGTGAAAAAATTTTCTAAGAATATTATTTGTGTGTTGAGAGACATGATTCCAATAATGTTAGTGTTTTTTTACCAGTAGGATAGAGGATACAATATTTTATTAAGTAAAAATAATTGAAAATATATATGTAATGTTGTTACGGATATAAGACTCTTCAATTTTAAGAAAAATGACTTTGTATTTGATAAATTATGATACATAGAACACTGATCTTAAATAAAAAACATCATATACGTATTTAAATTTAATATATATTTGATATATTTTGACACGCACAAATGATCCAAAATGAACTATAACAAATTATAAAATTTGAACCTAGAAATTAAATTGTTTTGTATTAATATTTAGGAATAAATCATTACAAATATGATTATTTATTAATTAGAAATAAAATAATAATTTTTTAAAATAAGTTGAAATTTTTTCTAATAAATAAGAATTTTCTAATAAATCAATATATTTAATCTTTTCATTATTAATTTAAAATTAATATTCACCACATTTCAATAATTAATTAAAAAAATTAATTGAATTATTTAATCACCATACAAATGTTATCCTTTAGTGAGTTTTGAATAAATTTATGAAAGTAATTGTTAATTGAGGAATATCGAAAATACTCATTTTAAAAGAAAAAAGAATTTTTGTAAAATTATTTAAAATTGAAATTGTATTTTAAATTGGATATCTAGAGAATTTTGATCAATTATATTAAAATTTAACCTGATTTGTTCATTGGAATCAATTTCATATTAAATTTTTATATTACAACTTTCAATACTTTTGGGTGTATTTGTTTGGAGACCTACATTTTCATCACTTCTCCATGTATAATATAGAATTGGACCCATCCATGGATATAAATTGAAAATCTAATAATGGATTCAATATTTTGAAAGAAACTGATTTATTTTATTTGATGAGTTAGACATATTTTTTTACCATAATGAATATTGAAAATAATAAAAACATATTACATTGGTTAAGGTAAAAATGGGTATAACGAGAGATTCATCTAAGATGATATTTACAAATATTGACCTAAAACCTATCCCACACTAATTTAATGGTTGTAAATAGACATTATAACTAGTAAATTTAGATAATGACCCAAGTTTGGAAGCTTTTATCATGATAAAACATTAGTGAATTTGTTTCTTTTCCAAAATTCCATTTCTGTCCTCTCCCACACTTATAAAAGGACACACCATCTACTCCTATATTAACAACTAAAACTCTATTTTTATCATCCAATACCATCCATAAATTTCATCCTTAATCCAATTCATATACAATAGATAATGATTTGTTATCTAATATCAAATAGAGGATGTATGAATTTAAAACCTAATGGAGTTATTAAAGAAGATGTATGGTTCTTAAATAAGATATTAAATTATAGTTCATCTTCCAACTCTAGAATATGTGACTAAACGATGAATATATATAATTTTAAAATATCAAATATAATGTGATTTTGTTATTTTAACCTAATGAACTATATCCATCTCCTCTTTCATCAAATGGAAAATAAAACATTCCATCGTGTGTACGATGGACTACCACCTCACAAAATTATTGAATTCGTTATCCATAATTAACTTTTAAGGCTACAGATAATGATATATTGTAAAAATTTATATGATATATATGATATTATTGTACTTATTGAATAATAATATCTCATAAAACATCATACAATCCATGGAATTTAAACTACAATTTTTTCTCTTCCTTGAAGGGTGGAATACTGCCTCGCAAAGAAATGTGAATCATTTTTCACTTAATATTTACGTGGAACAAATATGTAAAAAATGTAATTAATATATGTCAAATATATGGTATTATATTTACTATATATTATTAACACATCATGTACATCCTTATCCTTTAATTAGTTAAGGGAATTATAACATAGGTCGGGCGTATGTACAACATGTTGTCTAAATGATGCTGTGTGATCCATTATCTATATTAATATTTCAAAATTGATTTTAAAATTATTTCTAATAAAAAAATTTAATAATACCACTAATATGATTATCTATATTATAAAACATTATTATATTTTAAATAACTAGAGAATTTATGTTAAAACATGGATTCGAAAATAAGGTAGTTATCACTCAAAACAATAGTAATAACGATAGATTATAAGAAAAGATTTATAAGATGTTATAATAAGTCCATATATCATATTATAATTACGAATATTGTTTTAGTATAAATTTATATAATTCATTAAACCGTTATATAGACTTTAAACCATGGATAACAAAGAGGACGTGTGAGGTAAGAGAGTTAATCAAAATTTTCTCTCCTTGAGGAACACTGTAATGTTATGCACGTAATTACATTTATATTGTGTATAAACATCCCATTTGAAATGTAATATAATTATTGATTTTTTAGTCATGATATTTACTATTATAATTTGAATTATTTTATCTACGGTTATTTGACAAGAAAAACATCATGTGATAATAAATTTCATGACACATTTTCATTTCATTGGGTTATATTACTTCGTCAATATTTTTGAAATTATAAAATTATGTGTGTAAATACTTTTGGCTATTTTATGTTTATTTTTTCATTGTAATATTCGATATACAATTTCTACACATAATCAATTCACCGATTTGTTCTCAACTTATCATTACGATCTTAATTAGGGATTGTAACATAATCTAGTTTTATTAATGATTATTTATACATGAATTCCCATTGAAGAAATATAAATTATCATATATTAATGAAGTCCTTTCAAAAATCATTTTTTATCCAGAATTATATTTCATTTAAATGTTTTCAAAATATATTTAAAATCACCAAAATGATTTATTAAATAATGTTTTACCCTTTTTGGTTTTTAAAAAATATTTTAAAAGAAAAATATATATTTTTTAAAGTAATTTCAATTTAGAATTTACCAAAAAATGTGAATGGAATATTTGTTTTAATGTGTATGGAATTTACTTAATTTTATTCATTCATGAAAAACCATTTTTTGTAATACTAATTTAAAATTTTCAAAATTTTATTCCAAAGTAATATATTTTCAAATTATTTTTAGAAATTTTAGTTCCCAAAAAATATTTTACAAATAAAAATATATTTTTTTCAGTAATTTTTTAAAGACACTTTTATTGATTTTATATACATAAACAGAAACAGTCCAAAATTATACGTATTATTTTATAATTATATTTTTTATTGCTACGATCATTATTAATTATAATGATGGCTTATGATCATTTTGAAAACTGAATTAACAGAAATTCAATTTTTTATTTCAATTTTTAATTAATATCTGTCAATAGATATATTTAATTTCCAATGATAATTGGACATTATATTGACCCGAATTATCCATAATTTTTAGCATTGATAATTTTATTTCATAAAACATATATCATATATACAATTATTTTCTCAATTGAATTTATTTATTTATATGGGGATATATTGAAACAATATTAACCTTTATACAATTGGGATATTTGATAATATGGAACATTATTCATGAGTTAAATGGTTTATTTGATATATGAGAAATTATTTGCATATGCAGTGATGGGTGGGGACCCAAATTATGGAAACCATAAATGAATTGGTATTATCATGAGTTGAATTGGTAAGATATTATTTAATAGGATTCAAAAAGTACTTTTAAACCATCTTTCGAAGGTTCTTGGCCATTGTGGTATCATGATTCTTGATATCATGATTTCAAGTAATTATGAATTTCCATCATTAGAAATTTAGATAAAATATTCCATGAAATTTTTAGAATGGTATTATCTATGGTTTCATTTTATTTTCAGTTGATTTATTAAATGGAAATATTTATGGTTTCTTAACTATAAGTATTGAATAATTCCTACCAATTCATAGTAATATTGTCATTTAAATGTAACGTGGGTTCAATTTTTAACTTTTACGTGATTATTATGCTTTTTGATTCTTGATTGCTTGTAATTTATATATCATTTATAGAGCATCTATTCTCACCATTGTTTTTTATCCCATACTAGGAATCTTAGTGGTTTAAAAAAACTGATATGAAATTATATTCTAGAGGTTATAATTTTATTATTTTAATATAATTATGTTTTATTTGGTGTATTCATATATAATATAAGACCCAAGTATGTATCATTTTAGACATTCCTACTAAACTATTTTTCAATTGTTTATTTGATTGTATTTATCTTATTGCAACATAATAAATTAACCTCTATCAATAATATATTGGGGTTCAGATAATTAAAATCAATAGTAGAAAATTTTTATTAAAAACCATGGTAAAATGATTAAATATAACATAAATGAGAAAACATAACCCTATGATTAAAATTTATGAAAATTTATTAAGAACATCCTAATGTTTTGGTATATTAAATATAATGTTGATTTTCTTAGAAATAAATTTCTTATTTGATACTACTGGTGGAAAAGGATTTCAAATATATGATCCATGGTTTAATAACTCAAAAATAATAGTGGAATGTTAAAATAAATGGTTACCTTGTAGAAATAATTGGGCATTATTATGCATCTAGTTTGAAAATCCTAGGGTATTTTAATTGGTTAATTTTATATTTACATATTAAATATTAAGAAAGAATTTAGTAGATGGTGAAAATGAATAACATAGATTAAATAAATGTTGTATTATATTGAAAATAATTTTTCATGATTTAGAAATAATATAATGTATTTTTATTGTTTATGTGGTTTCCCACTATGATTATTTTTTCTCACACTATAATATTTCATTTTAGACAATTAGTTTAACTGAAAGGATTATTTTAAAATTGAATTTTCCTGAAAGTGCGGTGAATATGAGAAAAAAATGTGATAATTGGTGGAGTTATATATAACATGATTATTCCTAATTAGTTTTCCTGAAATTTTATTAACAGCATATACATCAATCAACTCTTGAAATTATCAATTAATGGTAGGATGTGGATCACTAAGAGATGAATTGGTGGAGACTATAGATAACATAAGTATTGATTTCATTCAACTAAGAAATGCGGACATAAACAAAATGGAATGTGTCTAATTGAAATTGGAAAATTTTTATATGTGGAAAATAAGGTTGTAAAATAATGAATTGTTGAGGAAAAATGATCTGTATAATTAATCAAAATAAATTTCATTATATGGATCCATTTTTAGTTTTTTTTCTAATGTGGATAACTTGGCATCTATAAGAGTCAGTGAAATTTTTTAATGGTTAAATCCTACCCCAAGGGAGGACATATTTGGAAATAAAACAATTAAATTATTTATTTTTAATCATGAATAAATTTTAAGTAGTATATTAAAAAAAAATTTAATTAGAAGAATCACGAATAATAAATTAATTCTATACTTTTTTGTAGAATAATTGTCTTTAATAACTTCTATTTACTAGATACCATAATGGTGCTTTTAGATTATGAATTATGTTATGATCAATTCATTAAACAATATATTTTATGTTTTATATGATTGGATTCAATAAATATTACGGATATTTTTTGAATTGTTTTTAGACAACCCATTATTTTAGTATATGAAAATGATATTTTATGAACAGTTAATGTAAATTTTTTTGACATATGATTAATGGTTTTGGTAAAATTAAAGGTTTATATTATCATTGAAGTTTTTGTAATTATGGTTCATCACAATTTCGTTTTAATAAAATAATTATATTGTTATGGTTTTAGAAAACGGAAAAACATTATATTGAGTGACAACCCATTGCACCTAGGATGACCATGGAGAATGATCCAATAAAAATGACGAATAAGGTTTAAAACCTCCCACTAGCCTACCTGACATATCAATTAATATATCAAAGATTTTTCATAAAAAAATTGATAGATATATATTAATTTTTAATAGTGGTTTTACTATTGATTTATAGATATTAATTGATTAGATTACATTTTTTAACCATATCCATTTTACAAAATAATTAAAGGGTTTTAGAAAAAACATCAAACGCCTATAGATATTAATATATTTTAAAAGTGACTTTTTGTACTTCATGAATATAAAATACGATTTAGATAATAATTTAATAGAGAAAGTGATGAATTATAATTTGTTTAAGGAATAACAAAATAATCAGGTTTTTTATAGAATTGAAGGTTATCATAAAAGTATATTTCCTAATATTAATAGAAAGGAAACTATTTCATAAAAATAGTGAAATAGATGATAAAAAAATTTATTTTATTACCATAATTTCCAATGAGTAAAATTTTATTTTTTATCATCATCAACTTATGGTTTTTAGGTGGTTAAGATTCCACTCTATATGCAATTTTGTGTGATAAATGTCATCTCTCGCTCTTTGTAATTATTTATGATTTTTTTTCTGTTCATATATTATCATTCCACATAAGTTCCTCTATATAAGAAACCTATTTATATGTTATTTTATATAAAATAATAACTTTTATTGACCACAAACCCAGAATCTCGGATCTGGTGTCTTCTTTTTTAAATTCTTCTATGATATACTGAATCAGATCCATAAAAACCAAACAGTTTAGTTATAACATCATGCTACCAATATGATATGTACGTATTTAAAATTTTCGTGGTTTTTTCATTTCATTGATAGTGTAGGGTTGGGAATGAATTAGGACGATACCAATAATGAAGTTATTGATTTTTTCCCTTTGATAATTAATATTCCATATCTGTTGGCTGTAATAGAGTTTCATTCCATGTAACAAGGTTATATACAGTGTAATGGTTTCTACATCCATAATGTGAGATGGATCATGTCGTGGAAATATTCATAACATTAAACATGACTTGAAATCCCTTAAAAATAATGAGTTATTTAATGAACAATTATTCATTCAAAGAGATTCATTTTTGGATGGTTATGAATCTAAACCATTTCTTGACGTGTAATGATGTTACACATAACGTGACACCTTGAATCTAGTTTTTAAATAGGAAACACAATTGATCTAGTTATTTTTTCTCATCTACTAATTCATTTCACTTTACACAATTATTTCCTCAATTAATCATAGATCTCTCCAACCATTTTGGATCCTTTTTTTTCTAGTATGAGTTTGGAGTTCTTATAAACCATCATTCTTGTTGATGGGTTCTAGTATGAGATTTTAATTTCTGAACAAATGTAGAATATTTTGTCCCATTGGTAAAAATTTTGTTAAACATGAATGCATTTAATTAATTAAATTATTTATTTATTTGAATAAAATTACTCTAAAATACATTGAATTGATTTGATAAAACCCAACTCTAGTGAATTGGGAGATTTTAATTATTTTTTACATAAAAATTTGGGAAACCTCCAATTCAATTGGGTTGGGGTTTTTTAAGGAAATTTTTTTATATAATTGTTTAATTTTAGTTTTATATTTGATAAAAAACAATTCAATTAATTTTTTGAATTTAATTTTGTTAATGAATTTTGAAATTGATGGATTTGGTTTGGAATTGATTTCAATTTTGTAAAAATTTCCCAAAATGTTTGGATATAAACCCATTGGGTTTCTGTAGATAAAAATGCATCTTAATTATTAATGCCTATATTGGTTTTAAATGTAATATTGGAATTGAAATTTGGTGATAATATTTATTTTTATTTCTTATAATTGTTAATGTATATTTCCCACCATTGATTGTGTAAGAGAACCTAAAATCAATAATTAGTTTGTGAGTTATTTAGACACAATCAATGAATAAAAAATGTTCTAAAACATAAATATAATAGGTCAAATCCACAATGGGATTGTGAAAAATCACAATTTTCCAGAGCCATAAAGACGTATGTATACGCATATTGTCTTGATCACATAAATAATGACGATTCATATATCCTACAACATTTGTACTTATTTTTACGATGAATATGTTCCTCTCTTATTACATATTCGATATATACATATATTCCAATTTTTTTAATCATTTTAAAATTCCATCAGAAATTATATAAATAATTTTATAAAAATAATTTCTAACCCGTTGTTTTCAAAATATTTTATCAAATTTAAATCCTTAAATTAAATTATTTTTCATCATTTCAGTTGTGTAGCATGATTGTTTTATTTATTCTTTGAAATTGAAAACATATTTATTCTAAAAATTGAATGTATTACATCAATTAAATTAATATTAATATCTATATGAAATAAATGGTGAGACTCCACTGGAATTTCTATCTCACACCCCACTTGAGACATCAGCTTATTGTACAATATATACATCCAGGTTCAAGTAGGATGAAATGATCTCTTAGAGGGGGATCTAGTTATTGAATCCTAGACTTACTGAGTAGTGACCTTAGGGATATTTTTTTTCTTCATTATTTTGGTATATGCGTTCTAGTAAATTGTGATTTAATGCCTTGTTGACTTCTAATACATCGCTCCCCATATATTTTATTTTATATGAATATTGATAACATTTTCAAACTTCTTCTATATTTTTTGGAAAATTTTCACCACTAATATGTTCTATCATTCTAGATTATTATCTCTAACCCATAGGGATCGGGAAAAATAAATATGATATTTCATGAATGGCTCGATTATCAGTTTACAAGGGTAACATAGCTGGTTCATGAAAAAAAATTATTAAAGAGAGGTTGTAGAGCTTCTTATCTTGAAGTCAATATACTTTGTAAAATTTTATCATTACTTATGAGGTATTTGTGATTTAATTTTTGGATTGGTCTCATGAAATTAACCAAAAGTCACTATAGGTGGATAGTTAATGATGTAATTTATATTATTTCGAGTTTTTTACCAATTTTCATTTGGATACTGTGAAATCAAAATCTTCTTTGTTATATATGTTGTGGTTAATTTCTATTATTGCTCAATGTCAGTGTATATTTGATGTCATACTTGTTTTCTACTGATTTTTGTAGCATCATGACTTTTAGAATACATGAAAATTGGATCCAAGAAGAGTTTTATGTTGAACAGTGTCGAGCAAATCCTTTAGTGGAACGAAATCTATTTGAGGTGATTCTTCACACTATCCATTCTATGAGACATTCACGACCTCCAATTTGAGTTTTAACTCATGCTATGGTTTCTCAGTGGGATGTTCTCCAAAATCATTCTCAAGAGTTCCTCTACTAGAAGATAATAGTTTTAAAAGGCTCTACTGATCCTCAATGTGTTGAGGAATTTTTGGGAAGTATTGAATGTCACATGTGTTCTTGGAGACACTATGAGAGATAACGTTTAAGTATGCCACCTCTATAATGGATGGAATGATTGATATATTGTTGGAAACAATGGTGATGACAAATAAACATGAGTTCGTTGAGTGTAGATACGTCATGGTACTTTTAACTAACCAGTTATATCTTGAGAAAATTTTGTTGGCAATAGCTATATAGTTTTACATGGTTATGAAGGCCAACTGAATCGTGAATGAGTATTTAAATCACATTGATGAAATCCTGCAGATTTCTCTTGATATTTTATACAATGAGATGATGAAGGCTTGATGGTTCATGTTGGTAATTATATTAACTATTTGTTCTCAGGATTTCATGCTAAAGAGATATAGTTATGCTAATGTGTTGGGAGGGGATATAATGGTTGATATGGACCTAGTAAGAAATTTTTTGTTTATAGGAGATTCTTTTTTATTTAGTGGTACTGTCAGTTACATCAAGGGAATAATGAATTTTGTTTATTCTCATGGTAGTTCTCGATGAATGGTTCATTCCTGACCTCCTATAATTCACGGAGGAATTCATTTTACATTATATCTGTGTGGAAAACTAGTACATTCAAAGAAGCATTGGGCTATAGTTCCCATGAACTATAGATTTTCTAAATTTACTCGACACTTATATAAATTCTCCATCAAAAATTTTACACTGCTTAGTGAAATATTTTCATAATCAATTCCTTAAATATAGGGGGTAATCATATGCTTTATATATAAAAGGGTTCCATAAATAGGCATCTATAATGAGTCTTCTTCATGAAGAATAAGAGACTCCAGAAGAAGGATATATAGATCAAATGATTGTGATTTGTAGAATTACTATAGCCTCATCATTAATGACCTCTCTCTTTGATACTGGTGCATATCAGACATTAATTTCAACCCATATTTTTAATCTTCTAAATCATCCAACGTTGATTTTATCTTGTGCATTGGATGTTACTACACTCCTCTAAAAAAAGAGGTAGGGGTGTTTGTTTCCCTTGTTATGTCTTCTCCCTATGAGATTTCATATTTATGGAGTTTTCTAATCCTCAACATGAATCCTATTGAACTCATTTTCATAATAAATTATCTCATTTCCAACAAAGTCCATTTTTTTATCATCAGTGGGTCAACTATACTATACCCAATAGTGTGCCTCATTCCGTTTATGAATAATGGGAACCAATTTTGAAAAATTACTTACCTTCTACTCCGAATGTTGAAAAAAATTTATCTATGTTTCATTTTGATCTATAGAGAGAATCATTGAGTGGTGATTTTCCTCTATTTTTCATTGAGTTTCCCAATGTTCATCCTTCTGATTTCTCTAGATTTCCACCAATAATTAAGGTTGAGTTTTCTAATTACTGAATGCCTGACACTAAACTATTTTTTGATTCCCACTTACTATATGGCTCTAGTATAATTGAGAGATCAGATGTCCAAATTGAACAATGTTATTATGAAATGATTTTTAGGTACTAGTGTGTCACCCCTGGTGCTATTGGTTCCCTTCTCTAAGAAATAATATGGTTCCATTCACTTATCTGTTAACTACAAAACCCATTTTTTATTTATGTTGAATATAAAATAACTGTTTCTACATATTGTTGATCAATTTGATCATATAGAAGTGCAAAACTAGTTTTTAGAGATCGAGCTTAGACCTGATTACAATCAGGTCAGCATAAGATAATCTAACATTAAGAAAACCAGCTATCAGAGATGCTATGACTATTATTATTACCTTATTATTCGATTTGGTCTAATACATGATCATTCAATTTTCATCGATTTGATGAATAATATTATCCATTAGTATTTGGATAACATTGATATAGTATTTGTTACCGCATCCTCATTACTCTATGTATGAGGAAGGTTATATGCATCGTTTGAGATATTCTATGAGTTTGATGAGAAATCCGTATCATTATACAATCCTTTTGATGTGTGATTTATGTATTTTATAATTAAAATTATTTTGATACATCATTTTATAATTAGGAATATTATTCTTTCATGCTATGGTGATGGTTTTTATGACTTGGTTTCAACCATGTAATGACATTGAGATTCAAAGAATCAAGGTATTAGCTAGCTATTATCATCGTATCATGAAGGGATTTTTAATGTTTTTATCAATGATGACTGCTCTAACTCAGAATGGAGTGAATTATTCTAGGAATGGATAGTTTTAGAATTATTTTGTTGGATATAAATGAATTTGGATAACAAACATGTGTTATCTCTTCCAGATGCTGAGTATAGATATGTGGTCTTTTTTCATAATCTGGTTTCGTATTTCTCTGCACTCTAATGCAAGGAGATCATTAGTTTCTTATAGATCACATTAGCGTAGAATATATGAGAATAACTATCCTACCCATGACCTTGTGCTTTTATCTGTGATCCATGTGCTAATGATTTCTCGACACTATGATTTCAGAGAAAGGATTATTGTGTATTCAAACCACAAGATATTGAGTTATATATTTTCTCAAAAGGAATTGAATATTCTCCAGAGGTGTTGGTTGGAGTAACATTAATATTTCAACTTTAAAATCAAATATACCCTAGGGATATTGAATTTTGTTTTGGATTCTTTGAGCAAGAACCATATGGCCCAGGTAGTTGAAGAATATATGGAAGAGTGGACTTTTCTAGCTCTCTTAGAATAGTTGCATATATGGGTATATGAATTAGAATATGAGGTTTCTTTAAGAAGCATTAAGTAATCATACACACAACTTTGAGATTCTTTTATGGGATTAAAATTTGGATAAAGAATTATTTATTATTGGAGACTCACAATTGGGTGGGGAGACAGTTACCCAATAGTATTTCTCCAAGGATGGTGTTCTATGATATTAGAATCAATACATTATACCATTAGTGGCATGTAAAGATGTGATGGGGGGCTATCTTAATATCCAGTGGGTTGTTAAAATAAGAATCATTATGATGTTCAATAATATACGGTAGTAGTTATGTTTTCTAGGTATGAGAAAGAGACTTGCAATGTTTTTATCGTAGTGTTATATATTGTAGAAGCTAAATAACGAACACTAGATTATTTTAGGATTACATTAAACTCATCAAGTACATACATGGATGTGGAATGAAATATCTATATAAATTTTCATCAAATTTCTTAATACCATGAAACTAATAATGGATAGGGCTTGTGATCGAAAGGAGTACCATGTCAGATCACTTCATACCCAATCAGGATACATAAAAAGTTGTGGAAAAAACGAAATATATACATGGATGTTATTGTCCACATACATTGAGTTCCATCTTCAATTTTTCCTAAGAGGGATCCTCGTCTCAATCATAACATTTGGATAGGCCTTCATGAAGAACAAAGATCTCAGGTATTTTTGAGCATGACCTACCATCCATAGTTGGATTCCCATATATAAATAGATATACAAATTCTTGAGTATATTCTCCATGAATGTCTTATCATCTTTAGTGGGGTTGGTATGTTCACTTAGTTCTGGATTAATTTTATAATAAAAATATTATCCAGTTTGTGATCATAATGGAACCTTTAAAGTCCCTGTATGGATGTGCGTGTAAATCCTCATTGTGTTGGTCATAGATTGACTAATGTTACTTGGTTGGAAAATGGTTGGTCTATGAGATGACAATAATGGTTCAATATATTTTTCAGAGAGTGTTAAACCCCCAAAAGTGATATATGTCTTATCTTAATCATCACATTAGACATTTTGAGCTCTCACATAGTTACTAGGTGATCTTAAATGTATCACCCCAGTTTGGTACTCAACTGCTGGGTAGGCAAGCGAAGGTAGCTCTTAAATTTTTTGGGATCATTCTCGAGTGTGTAACAGGTGGGGATGGTTTCATGACATTTATAAATTCATCCATCTCTGATGTTAACATATAAAATATTCCATGTATATTAGCTAATAATGTACCTCTCAGATCCAGCTCACATTTTGATCTAGAGTGATCTGGATACTAAACACGATTTATCATTGACAGAGAATGTATTCAAGATAATGGATTCTGAAACCATGGTACATAGTTGTAGGATGATACATATATTAAATGTTTTATGGAATCACAATTTATATTACATTGATATTTGGGAATACATGGCACCGATGAGATATCCTTGACCTCATATTTTTTGGAATGGATTCTTATTCATAGGATTTCTGGGGAGATAATGTTTTTATGGAGGGAATGTTGTAACATCCCATTACCAATATGATATGTATGTATTTAAACATTTCATGGTTTTTACATTGGTTGAATGGTTTGGGTGATGAATTAATTGATAGGATACCTATAATGGGGAGGTAATAGATTTTTTGACACTTATATTTAATCAGATAGTTATATAGGACGTAGTAGAGTTACATGTCATGTAACCATGTTACAAGTTGTGTAATGGTAACCTGGTTCATATTGTGAGAGGGTTTGTGTCATGAGAAGATTCATACAATGAAAATTTAAAATACCGGATGATCATTTACATGTCGTGATTTATTTAATAAAATGTTTTTCATTCAAAGTGACAAGATTTTTTGTTGTTATGAATATTAAATATTTCACGATGTGTAATGGTATTACACATCTTGTTATACCCAGAATTCAATTATTAAAAAGGAATCATTGATGATATATCTCTTTTGGATACTCTCCAAATCATTTTATCATAGCCCAATTTCTTATTTATGTGTTTTAGGAACCCTCTAACCCACTTTGGATCCTTCTGTGTAGAATTTCAACGTTGTTGTGATTGCGGTGTCATTATCAGATATGTATTGTACCTTTTTCTTCATCATTATATCTTTCTATAATGTTTTATATTAAATATATTATCTTATAATTGTCGGACATATTCTACATCATCGTGGATCTAATTTATAGGATGAAATTTAGGACTTCTATGACTTCATACTCATTGATGATTTTCATTCTGAGTGGTGAATTTTAGGAAAAATGCAGGTTATTTTATCATGTTTGTCCATATTGATTGAACATGAAATTCTTGATTTTATTCATTAGTTTATTTAAATAAAACCTCTAAAATTTAATTTCATTTTATATGATATAACCTATTTCAAATGAATTATTATATTTGAAATGGGTTTGGCATGAAATTTGGCCAAAAACCCACTTCCATTGTGTTGAGTTGCATATTATGAAATTGGTTGATATAAATTATAAATATGATTGAAATTAATTCAATTAAATTATTGAATTTAATTTTGGAAAGAATATTTTAATTTTAAGGAGTTAGTTTTTAATTGATTTCAATAAGTTGATAATAGCTTAAAATGTTTTGATATAAACCCTTTGGTTTTTTTTTGTTTAAAGGAAATGTTATTGATTCAAACATGTTTTGGTTTTTTAAATGGAATTAAAAATGGAGGAATGGGATTTAATTTTATTTTAATCATTCATAAAATAAAATTTCAATCATTGATTGTCTAAGATAACATGTAAGGTGTCAGTAGTTTATGGGTTATTGGGACACACTCAACGATTATATAATGTTTTTTGAAAATAAATTAATTATTCCACATCCCTTGTTGAATGGTGAAGAGTTTTACTATATATTATTAGTGCGAAGTGTTTTTTGACATATTTTTTTAATCACTAAGAGAGCGTCATGTCCTGAAGACTAGAAATTTTGTTCCCCTTATCTTGATGACCATTTTTTTACTTGCCATATATTTGAGATATAAATTTATTTTAATAATAATAAACTGTTTTAAATGGATTATGGAAGTATATAAATTGTTTTATACAAATATTTTTTTAATCTATTGTTTTATATATATTCAATCACTTGTAAACCATTTTTTAATGTATTTTACATATTTTTATTTATAGGTCGATTTGTTTAAATATTATTTAATATTAAACAGTCATTTATTTTATAAATTTGAAGAATTTCATTCATTATTTTATTATTTGGATCGGTTATGGATTCCTTGGTGATACAATACTATTTTTTTATCTCACACTACACATTTTTCATTTAGCTGTTTTTCTATTTTATTCTTATAGGTTAAGGTAGGGTTAAAATAACTCTTTTTTGTGGATCTAGTTGTTTAACCGTGGATATGGTTAGTACTGGACTTAGGGGCAAGGGTTTTCATTCCTTTTTTTTGGTACATGTGATGTTCTAATTTAGTATTTTATTCCTTGTTTACTTCTTGTATATCACCCAAAGTAAGTTTTATTTTTCTAGAATGTTATCTTTCTTATCTTGGTGTTTCTATATTTTGTGTAAAATTCATTCCCACTTGCATGGTTTCTAATGGCATGTACAAGTCACTATCCTATGGTGGTCATCCAATCCCTTTAGGCTATGTTCAGAGTAGCTCAATTATTGGGATACTAGGGTACTCGGGCTACTTCATGACATCAATATCCTAGATAATATAGATATATACATTATTATTATAATAAATTTGAAAGAAATGTAATATAATACTTTTTTATAAAATAATTTTCTTTAATTTAAAAAAAACATATCAATTACATTAATCATTATGAATTCAAAGGAATGGAAACTGATTAATGGTGTGCTCAAATTCTTAGTAACAATTTTTTTAAGATAAATCTATCACATATGAATTAGGATAATCAATATAGAAACATACAAAATTGAAAACGTGTACCATGAAATAAATAAATATGAATGAAGTGTGTCCTATGAAAATATCAATCTGATAATATCATTGATTATGTAAAATACAGAATGCTCTAGATCTGAATGTAAACTAAATTTAATATAGAAGATGTCTATCATAATTAAATTAAGAATAATTAATATCAAAAGGTAAATAAATGAATAAAAATTAAATTTAATTAATAAACTAAGAATGGTTCTAATCTATATACAATATCATTTTGAAAAAATAATTGATAATAATAAATTTATTCTTTATGATGGAATATATAAATAATTTGATGACATGATCTCAGGCATCATGATACCTCAACCATAAATAACATTTACAAGAATGTTTAAACTATAGTTAAAGAACCATTTAATGTTAGATTACAAACCTGTATCCTAAGACCAACTGAATCATCGAGGGGATATATAATACTAGGTACCACCCAAAACTATTGGTACTCATTATTACTCATATATAAAATAATAATATTAATTAATAATCAAATTTTCTTATCATTAAATGTCTGGGTTGAGTAAATAATACACATTTATCAATATTTACACCATTAATAAAATAAAAATCAATGAAGAACACCATCTATACAAAGGATATAAAATTTTATAAATTATCATATCTATTATATACAATATGGATATTAATGGGATATATAATTTCCAATGATCACAGGAAAGTGAATATTTCATGGGAAAGTAAGTGACGACCAAAATAAATCAAGAATGTGAATGTCAATACTTTCTGTGGTAAAAATGAACAAGAACAATGCATTAAAATAAAATTTATGGATTAAATACAACAAATATAAACTATATTTATATGAAAGGGAAGTTTTAATTGATAAATAAAAAAACCATAAAATGATCGTTAAAATCATTCTTCAATAAATTTCATTATCAATTTGAAAATCACATAATAAAACTAATATTTTACATATCATTTTAATAATAATTTCCATTTAAAATATCCTCTTAAATTATAAAGGATGTTTTAAAACATTTTAGTTGTCATGATGGAGGGAAATTCTATTCAGTCATTTCACATTAAAATAATTATTTTTTCCACATTTTTTGTAAAAGTTAAACAAGCATTATTTTTAATAAATCATAGAGAATACATGGATTTTTTTAAGTATAAAAATATTTGAGAAAATTGAATAAATAAATAATTTTTATAATGGATAAAAATATTTTTGGAATTATTTTTAGAAAAACAAGTAATGGATGAAATGATATTTTTGGATGAAGGTAGAAATGAAGTATTATTTTCTTAAAAACATTTTATCAATTATTTTACGTAACATATACTAGAAATAATGGAACTATTTCATGTAAATTTTTATGAATATAAAATGTTAATAAAATTAAAGGTTTTATTAGAAAATTATCAAATAATTACTATATTGGGAATTCAAGTGTGAACAATCATTATTAAAACGATATTTTGAAATAAAATCATAAAATGTCATACTGTTGAAGTGATAATTAACGAATGATGAAATTATTTGTATAAAATGTAAATATACTAAATACATTGGGAATAAATAAATATAGTGTCAAAATATGTTATAAAATAACCATAAAATATCATATACAATGATGGAGTAATATAACCCATTGAAAAAAAATTGAGTTATGAAATTCATTACAACTTATTAAAAGTTAATTCAAATATCTAAGATGGAATAATTAAAATTTTGACAGAAAATGTCATGAATGATGAATTATTCATGATATTTTATATCAATGTTTCATTATATATAATATATAATATAAATTAGATGTCTAACATTACAATATGATTCAAAGAAATTTAATTGAGATGATACCCCTCGCCTCGAAATATATTTTTGTCGAATGTGATTTATCCTCCTATATATTAGATTAGAAAACGTTATTAACTTATTGAAGAACCATATATATATTTATAGTATCATATATGATAATTTATAGACATATTTTAACCCATTTGTTAAAGATCGTTCATTATTTTCATTGTTTCAGATGAGAATTTCCTTATATTCTCATGATTGCTTCCACATCAAAGATCCCATTCTTGAACTCAGTATATAGTTCTATAATACACTAAAAAATAAACATGAAATTATTATAATAATTATACTCTAATTATTCTTTTTAAAAATCATGAATTATAGTTATGAAAAATGATGTAAATAATGATCAGGGAGATTGTTGGTCAAACGTACAAATGAGTAACATTTCCATTTTTAGTGATCATAATGTAAATGAGGTAAGCAATATTTTATGTTATATAATGATAATAATATATAATATATAATTTTTTATTTAAATGTACATATATATCATTAGTTTTGGGTTGTGATGAATACAGAGTAACATCGCTTCGTTAAAGAGATAGACTATATGTACATGAACAATGCTAGCATATTTACATGATTGAAAAATAGAGGATGAAAAATATTTATATTATTTTTTATAATAATAAAAATTTAATTTTTATATTTATTAATTCATGTATATAATATATCAACATTAAAATTATCCTTTTCACCTTCTTTATAAAGCCTTAGTGAAAGATGAATCATATAGATTCATGAGGTGGCATCCAACCGTACACATAATCAACATTATCGTATCTAATACAAAATGCAATGTTAATATGTATATATGATATAGTGAATAATGATGTATAAATATATTATACATGACATATATATATTTTATATACATTATTAAAACCAACTGATAGAGTTGGTAAGGTAAAAAATAATGGCATTGACTCGCAATGCGATAGTCGTACTAGGAATGAATAATGATTTCATAACCCATTTTATGGATGTGGATATGGATTGAGGTAGTTAAATTAATATAAATACATCTATTTATATTGGTTAAATTAGGTTTATTATTTCATATAACTTGTATATGAATTGTGAGTGGTGGAGGATTAAATAATAAAAACTTGAATGTCGAAGAACTTACCTCAGATTCCATTAATCTCTTTTGAGTTTAAACAAAGCCTTCCAAGGATATATTTCTAACAATAATAAGTCTTATAGAATAAGTTGTGTTAAGTTATAATGTTATTGCGGTTGGTATTTTCTAAATAATTATATTGATTGAGTGAAGTGGGGAGTATTGAGGTGGCCTTCTATAAGCGACGTGAGTGGCAGACATGTACAAAAACAGAAAAAAACCAATTATACCATTGTTAACTTGAGATGAGCCTCCAAAATGGTAAATTAACTATAATAGAATTTATAATGTCTATATATAATCATATAAATTATTTTTGAATATATTATAGGTCATTTCAATACATATATTCTGTGTTTAAAATTATGGTATATCAGTTTTTACATTAAACACAATAATTAATTTTCAATATTTTCACTATTTTTTATTTAGACAGTAATTTGATCTTATTTGACAATAAAAATTAAAAAAATTATATATTTGAAATCAATTTTTTCTAAACTAAATTCATCATATTATGAAATTTTAATTTCTAATTAATCCAAAAAAAGGGATGAGATTGAATTTTTTTTAAAGAGAACATTTAAAAACTCTACAGTGTTTTTAAATCTCAATTCAATATGAAAATTATTCCACTTGTCTAAATTATATTTTTTGATAAAAAATGTTACTATTTTTAAAATAAAATAATTTCAAAACATAATTTAACATTTCATATTATTTAATAAAAAAGAAGTTTTCAATTATGATTTACTATTTGTCAGTACTCATCAAAAATTAAAATATTTTAGAAAAATCCCAAAAATTTATCCAAATATTATTTTGATATGATGATTTAAAAAATAAGGTACATAATCTAATATATATTTTTTAAATGTGTTAATAATTAAAATAAATTTATGTACCCAATGTGTAACTAAATTGAATTTTATAAATGTACCTTTTTTAAAAATTTATTTATTTTTCATTAATAAAATTATTATTTTATTACTAGTTAATGAGTAAATAATATGTGTGTACAGAATATATTTTTTTAATGTTATTTAATTATATTCCTAAATTCCATTAACAATACTAGGATATATATTGAATAATAATTTTGATTGTATATTTTATTTTCTTAAATTATGATCTTATGTGTATTGCATCGTATCGAAGAAACTCATTGTCAAATGAAACACAAGTTTAACACATTATTTAATGTAACTAAATTTATTTAATATGGTGAATTTTTTTAAAAATAAATAAAACCAAATGTCAGTGGGCGTTATATCTTACTCTAATAATTGGTTTTCATATCATATAAATTGCTGAATATAATGTTCTTATTTTAGTCTTTAAATGTGTTATATTACTCTTTGTTGTCTTCTATTTGGATGATGTTTTATTAACTATTTTTACACTGTCAGTTTTCAACAAAATAATTACCAAATATCACACCCTTGAATATAGAGTGCAAGATAAAATTTTGAGTAATCTATTTATTCAGTATTTGTATAATTGAACGACCTAAAATTTTAAAATAAGATCATTTTATTTTATAGTGTATTAGTCTCATAACATTCAGCTTAGGCAACCCAAGAAATTTATTTATTTAAAATTAATGTCTTATAAGTTTTGATTCACCTCAATCCCTAATAATAAATGTATAATAATATAGTACACCATTATAATATAGCTGTCAAAATATAAAGTATGAATAGTCTTAAAAAATTAAGAAAATTTTAGTATTAGATTTATTAAAAATAAAACAATACTAATTTAAATGATAATGAAATAATTTTTGACCAAAATTATTTCACTATAAATCATTTAAACGATATTTGAACAAAAATGAAGTTAATATTTAGAAACATAATATAATTTATTTGAAAAATTAATATTATTTTTTGAAAAATATATGTATAAAATATACTTCATTTAATTCTTGATAATTTACTGAAATGAGTTATTTTTTTATGAAATTTTTATTTTTGTTTTGATATTTAATGAATACTGATTTGTTATCATTATATAAAGAGGTAAATTATATTTTAAATTTTTTTAATGTAAAATTTAATCAATTATACTACAATTGAACTAATTTATTTCATTCGAATCAATGTCAAATTAAATATTGTTATTAAAACCTTCTAAACATATGGATATATTCGCTTTGGAAACCACTTTTTCAGGGTGTTTGTGAGTATAATATTAATTTTATTTATTCCATTTATATGAATTTAATTTGGAAAAATAAATTTAATATTTGTGATAATTGATATTTTTATTATCTAATATAGAACGTATAATTATTTATGTCTAAAATTATTGAATATGGTAGAAATCAATCATTATGATTAAGGTAATAATGGGATCATCTGGGATTTAAAATAAGAATATAAAGAAAAAATGACCTCATACATGAATAGAAATCCATTCTATTGAAATATTTAGACATTATGTTTCTTATTGTCTCAAAGTAGCCATTTTTATGATAATGGTAGGATAAAAACATAGATGTAATTTATTCTTTAAAAAATTTCCATGTTTCTCCTCTTCCTCATTTATAAAATGAAACCGCCTCTCCTCCCCTATTAACACTTCAAAATAAATTTGGTTTGGATAGTAACTACCAAAATAACTTCCTCACACCCATATAAACATCTAACAGACTGATTTTTTTATTATAAACCCTTTACTTGGAGAGTTCTCGAGGAACATCTAATTTTTTTTTAAAAAATTGGAGATAATTTTTTTAAAAGAAAGTATTTTTGCTCTTTCTTCATCCTCCATCATTTTTTTTAAAAAAATTATTTTATAATATAATATGTAAAAATAATATTATGTGATTTTATTATTTAATGGGTGATAACTAAATATATATCCTATTCTATCAAATGGGAAATGAAACTGTTGATCTAGTGTATGGAGGACTACTTCCACGTGAACCTACGTAATTCATCTTCTTTCTCCACAATTAAAGGAGGGATATAGAAAATTTATATGATATTTATGATATTATTATTCTGAAATAATTATTGTATGATATAAAAATTATTACATAACATTAATTTTAAAATAATATTATATCACTTGCTTGTACGATGGTCTACTTTCGCATGCAGCAATGTGATATATTTTTAACATAAAATTTAATTATAATATCATAGAAACAAATTTAATCAATATATATTTTATATGTGAGGTGATGTTGATTATATAAAATTAATATATCACATAATTCCTTTCCCTTTCACCTGTTAATTAAATGATAACTTCACTCATGTGTATGTATGACCGACCATTTGAAAAAAGTGATGTGATCCATTCTATTAGATCAAAATTAAATATTAATTCTAAAATTGAATTTAAAAAACTATATTTATGCCATTTGAATTATTATTTAATTTTTTAAATGATACTATATTCTCTTGAACAAGAACATTCACATTAAGTTGTGTGTGAGAAAACTAGGCAATTGTTACTTGAAACAATATTAATAAATAATGATTATTATCAAATAGGTTTTAGGATGTAATAACAGGATAATATAAGTTATTATTAATATGAAGAAGGTTCTATTATCAAATAATAACTTTATTAAATTCATTATACTAGGTGATAAATATGTTCATCCAAATAAAATTATATAGTAAGGGACTTCATCTCAATTTTTGTTCTATTAAGAATATTTTAATGTTATGGCCATAATTTTTTTATATGGTGTATATAATACAAAATTGCTTTGTAAAAATTTATTAATTAATAAATAAAGGAATTAAATGTTGTATATAATACATCATTGATTTCTTATACTATATTTAAAAATTTTATGTGTATTTTCATTTAACAAATATGATTTATTCATTTTGAAATTCTCAATTCAACACCACGATCGTTGAAAGGATTTATTTGAAAGACTAATTTTTTTATTTATTGTTTCTAATTGAATTTACATTGAAGGATATTTGTTTATCAATGACTATAAATAAAATTAATTATCTTATACAATGATTTTCAGTAATAGATGAATTTTACACACATTGGCACTTATTGTTATGGTGAACATACTTTTATTAAAATATAACCTTATTTTCTATTCAGTAAAAAATATTTTTCCTTCCAATTTTTTTTTATAAAATTATATTTAAATGTATGTTTAAAATTATCCAAATAATTTATTCATGAAATTTTAACCCATGATTTAATTTTATTCCAATGGTTTTGAAATTAATCATCAAGACTTTTTCCAAATTGTATATTATTGGATATTTCTAAAAATTTGAAATGAATTTTTTTTAACATGAATGAAATGTAAGAAATTTACAACTATTTGGAACACTCGATGTCTTATTGAATAGATTTTATTTTTCAATGGATATTATAAAATAATTTTTTATAATAATTGGGGAAAATTTTGTTATAAAAATTATTTTTAATTTATATGGTATACATTACATAAAAAATTAAATGAAATATTTCTGTATTTTAATTTATCCACTACAAAAACAAATTCTTTTAAATAAACTCATCATTGTATATGGTGTATTTATATTGACATTATTCTTTATATGGATGGTTTATGATAATTTCTTCCATTTAATTTTTTTATATTAACTTTTCTGATGCATTTTTATGTAAATAATATTCTATTGAAGTATTAACATTATTGAGACCATTTTATTTTAAATTTATCCTCAATGTTTATATTGTTTTTCATTTAAATCATTATTACTTAAACTGTATATAATTTTTACATAGGGTATTCTATATTGAAATTAATATTTTTAACTATGGAAATGCAGATAAATATTTATTCATTTCACAATAGGTATATTCTATGTCATAGAAAACATTCATTGAATTTAATACAATTTTTGAAATATGTAGACAAATATGAACTTAGGGTGATAGGTGGGGCAAGAATAAAATATTTCATCATTATATTAGTAGTCTAATGAGTCTCATCATAAAAAATATAATTAAATGAGTTTATATATGTATTTTTGAACAACCATATGAAAGGTATTAACAGTAGTGGTGTCATTATTTAATTGATCTAGATGTCCAAAAATTAAGACAATATATCATTACAAACATTGTTATTATTATCCATCTGTTTTTCATAAATGAATTATCTCTAGATAAATATTAGTAATAGATTCCATATTAACTAGATTTTTTTTATAACACTACAATATTTATTAATCAAATTTTTTTCATCATAGACAGGTTGTATAAATTGAATGTGTGTTCAGTTATTTACCTTTTCACATGGATTATTCTTATTGATTCATGATTTCTTTCATTTTATGTAACACTTATTGAGTATCCAAACACTCCATTATTTATTTATTTTCTAATAATTTTTTATAATTACTTTGAATGGAATTTAGGGAAATTTTAGAGGAATAAATGATAATATTGAAAAACAATTGTAATTTGTGTTTTTAAAAAATGGAAGGCTACACTATATATCTAGCTTACCAAGCCTACTAATCTATTTAGTATTTTATTATGTAATTACTTATATCTTATGAAAATGTAATAAAATAACCACTAAATATAGACTACATGGGTAATGGTCCCCACAATGGTGACATAATATGTTTATGAGAATTAGTACTGAATTTTTTAATTACCTTTAGAATTGTTTTGAATTTACAACTATAATCTTTTTCATTATCGCAATCATAGGAGTCAATATATTAATTTTCAAGGTATTTCTAAAACTGATCTTTTCATTGTTATTCATTTTCATTTTACTGAATTTATATTCATTATTTTTCATATTATGGTAAAATTGGTCATTTTGATTTTTTGGAATTTTTGAGGATATATTCTGAAAACGGGTTTTTTAATGGTCATAATCTTTTTATACATTTATATAGTTATTTATAACATCCTTACATTTAATTATGATTATAGAAAATATACATCCCCTTGTAAATTTTGATATTGGAAAGGTGTGGGGAAAACCAAATCATTTTTTATAGAAATGATGTTAAAATATTGATTTTCATTTTGGATTTTTTATCATAAAATATAATATAAAAAATTTACATGGTATGTAGATAGAAAATTAAAATTAATAATTTTTTATGTACTTATATTAGGTATAAACATTTTATCATAAATATTACATTGGATATATAATTTTCTTACAAAATAAATATCTTTAAATACATCATTCTAGATAACACTTTTTCATTGAGATATTTATCATGTATAAGTTGAAGTTGTAAAAGCTCACCCAGATGAATAAAATATAATAAAAATCATGTCAACATTAGATTTTACTATGTGAATAGTGTGATGTATCTAATAAAAAATTCATTTAATTAAATGTGATTGTTCTTTAGAGGGATATGTGTATGTTTTTATAGTTCTTGAAATTTATTCAAGGATACTCATTTTAGGTTTTATACTTTATAGAAAACAAATATGACAATTATTTGGAAAAATTAAACCAAAAAACAATAAGCATCAAGATTTAAGGGATAATTTCATATCAAAAGATACATTGCTGAATTGAAATTCCACTATAAGAATTTGTGTCCCTTGAGAATAGTAAGTTGAAATTGGTTATATAAAAAATATATGTAAAAATTATATTTGGATTATTAATAAAATGTATCATATCCATATGAGGAAAAAGTGCTACTAAAGATATTAGTTATAGAGTGACCATTGAATTTTATTAAATTTATGAATGTTTACTATGACTAAATTAATGGATGCAACCATTTTGAAATTATTTCAATAATACTTGGTTGTAAGAATACAAAACAAATAGGGTATGTGATTGGGTTTTCCATGTCTGGATAAATTTTCATAATAGTTGTGAGTGGTGTAAACATGTAAACACACACTTCTATGTCTTCTACATCAATATTGTATCTTATTTGATTTATTCATAATATTTTATACCATCATTGTAATGTTATTTAATTATCAAATAATCTATGTTATAATTATTTTTTTATTTTTTTCAAATATATAAAGTGATATAATTTTATCCAATGTTTAGATTTCTAAAAAATTTAATTATTTTATATCATAATGGTATCAAATAAGATTAATTATTCAAAGGTATTCAAGCATTTAAATGACTTTTATAGGATGAAATACTAATATGAATGTATTTCTATAACATTATAGTCATTTTTTATATAAATTTTTATGTTTCTTTTGTATTAATAGAATAATTCATTTAGGATTTTTTTGAAAATTTATGAATTATATGTCCTATATATAAACATTGTTTCACTAATTGTATTTTTAAATTTATTTTGAGATTTGTCATATATTTATTATGATTTTTTCAAAAACACTCTCTCAAGTTTACTTTTAAATATTTTTAATTAGTTGTCTTTCATAATTTGAAAAAATATAATATCCCACAATTTATTATACTTTTTAGAAATAGAAAAAGGTGATATTTATTATCCTAGTAACCACTCCATTGAGATAAAACCATAGCATATATTATTTTTTATTCCTAAAAATTTGGAAAAATAAAAAACTAATCATTTTATTTCAATATTAAATCATATTTGAATAGAATAACTATTAAGATAAATTACTAAATTTTCTTAGGAGAAACTTTTATCAGATCAAAGGAGTGAACTATAATGAATATTTTCTATCTTTTTGGTTATGGAACTTATCAAATAATAATTATTTCAAAAAAAATTTAAAAAATATTTTTTTCATGTTATTATTTTGATATATAATTTTCTTTTATTTTATCAAATCATTTATTTATTTGATAAAATGGACTATAATTAGTTATATTAAAATTTGGTACATCTATCAATTTATATAGAGTATCCATTTTATATGAATAATTTTTCTAACATGCTTCTTCCATCGAACACAACCTAATTTTGGCATTGTCCTTCACCCATATCCATTTCGAATAGTTATTTAGAGGCCATGATCCATGAGACATATAAAAAATTTTATTTATCACTACAAAAACATAGCTAAATATAGTATTGTATGACCACTTGTAATAGAAGGCTCATTCCATTAAAAATGTATCTCTACATCCACCAAAAAATATAGATACCTAGACTATCCTAAGATTAATTATAGTATATTGTTTGAGTCTCATTCTTTAATTGGATTCCACCACAATTTTCACAAAAAAAGTATTATAATTTTTTCAAATACTCTTGTTGAACATGTATATATCATATCCAAAATGCACCATATTTTATATATCCTTTTATTTAGAACCCTTTATCCATGATAAAGTATTTATTTCCATGAATGTAATATGTATGACCAATAAATGAATATAGAATATAAAAATACATAATTATATTTTCTATGATTTCCCTTAAACTATAAATATTATTATTATGATTAAATATTTTGTCTGTTCATATCATAAAGGTATATACATCCATGTATAATTTACTCTATTATAAAATTAAATAGAAATGTTATTAATAGTTTTTTCAAAATTTCACTAGAATAATCTCTCTAATGGTGGACAAAACTAAATTATTATTATTTTATTAAATACAAGGGATGTAAATTTTTTCTATAAGTTGAAATAATGTAAATAATTCTTTTTAATAAAACCATTCATGATTGAAAAATGATAATACATATGTTTCAGATTGATATAAGGGTTTATTTAAATATTCAATCCTTTTTTCAAAGCTTTAATGATCCATTAACATTGATGCTCATATCCCTGGTGGAAACTCACTCCATGAAAATAGCTTCTACCTCAATCCCGAATCTCCCTTTAATTTAATAAATAATATGATTCAAAATTGGAAATGAATGTTTAAATATAAAATAAATGAATTATTGAGTAAATAATAATTGTTCAAAAAACACATATTTAATTCTATACATAAACATGCATAAAAATTTTGAAACTCCCAACATCGGATAAAATCACCATGTTATAATTGACTGAGTAGTTCATTTTCAATCATATTTTCTCAACCGGGATAATTTATCTATTTCTCCTTTTTAACTGAAAATTGACAAATTCTTGAAAATTTCATTGGGTGATCAAACCAAACCTGCAAATAACATAACATGAAACATATTAGTGAAAACATATTAAATGATATTAATTAAAGAATAAAATTATGATCATATATTTTTATATATGTCAAATTAGATATTTAGTATAAAACATTAGTTTTTCATTTATGTGGGATTTGAAATTTCTAATCCATTCATACATATTTATTTTTTATTTTATGTCTCATGTACATTGTAATAGAACTCACTTATGTGGTTGTTGATAAACCATTCACCCAAAAAATATATTGTTATAATATCACATCTCATCTATGTAAATTGTTTAAACATCTCAAATTCTTCACTAAAATGACTAAATCATTTCACAATGTCTTAATAAATATCCAATGACATTCATGATAAATTTTATAATACATCAAAAAATAAATTGTATTTTTTAATCTCCCCAATTTGTTTCAATTAATTAATTAACACTATTTAATAAACTTTTTAATGATCAACATATTATTTTAACAACATACAAAAATAATGTATTTTTTCTAAAATAATTTTATGCCCCGATGATATGTAATATTTTTATGAAATTTATATTCTTACCCTTTTCAACATTAAATAAACTCAAAAATTACATTACCTTATACAAATAATAACTGGATTGGAATCAAAAAAATATCATTTCATATGGGTATTTTATATTTACCCCTTTTGACAGTAGTACAAATTGAATAGTGTGGTTAAGCCAATATATCTCACTGATGTGGAAAATATAGTAAAATCATTTTCATCCATGATTCCTGAAATATATCATTTTTCAAATCCCTTATAAATAAGTTTTTAACATGATCTATTGTTGAAAAATACTCAACTATGATAATTCTATTTTCATTTTTTATATTTGATAAAATTGTATTTAATATTAAAGTGTTTTGACATTGAGTTGAACCCGATATTCTTTGATTTTTTGGTCAAACGTTAATTATCAAAAATGATTCTCAAAGGGTTTTACCATATCACATATTGATTCAAGTGCTTCTCTTTTAGACAAATCACATGAGTAAAATAATTGGTAATAGACATATAACTTTATTAAAAATTTCTATAAGTCATTGTATTTTTCTTCTTATATATCTAACTCATAAATTTATTTACAATAAAAAATATTCCAAAAATTCAGTATTTTTTATAAATAAATTCCACAACCATATTAAAGTATAAAGATATTCAAATCATCATTCATTATTATATAATAAATATTATTTACATTTCAGAAGTAAAATTCCTCTTTATTAAAAACATATGTGTGTTTTGATCTAATTTTATGGTGACTATTTATTTTCTTATAAATGTTTTATTAAATTATGTCTTTGGACCATAAATCCTTAGTATAAAGAAATTATTCTTCTCATTGAAAGCTTCGCCTTCAAGATCATTATTGAAGAATTAAAACATTTACATCTGTTTCTTATATGTCATATTACTTATTTAATGAATTATCTATAAATAATCCTATAGTCTTATACCTTGGAATTGGGGATTTTATTCCAAAATAAATTACATCTTATTGAAACTATTTCTCAAGGGAATTGTTATTTGAAATAATACCATTATAAAAAACTATATTTATAAATACTCTATGGGATCTAATAACATTATTCCCTTTTTTTCATTGACCATTATCTTCACTAAAATTCCATTAAATCATCAAAAAGTCATTCCTCATAGATTAAATACATTATTATTTTTAAATAGCATCATAAAAATGTAGTTTAAATGAATATATCGAGTTATTTCTGACGTTAAATCTCACCCAACCTCTTATTTGTTTTTTAGATTCTTAGTTATAATGATATTATTTAATTTAAAATTAGTTTATACTATTTTATATATTAGTAAAAAATTATATTATTATTTTGAATTTATCTCATATGATCATAATAAATAATAATGTTTCTCACTTAATCTCAAAATTTCTATTCAAATTTTTTTTAAAAAATAAATTTTTTACATTTAATTTTTAATAGATTACTTAATAAAGCCTCATCCGATTGGATTTATTCTCCATTGTTTTCACATAATAGATGTATTTGATTATCTAAATTTATTTAATCCACCATTTATAACATCAATTACAAGATAAATTTTTTATGAGGACCTATTCTATTCTACATTCTCATTAAGCATTTCATGATTAATTAATTTCATTCATATTTAATGGGTTACCACAAAAAATTACATTTTTATTTGACTTTTATTCATGTTAAAAATAAAATAAATATTATATTATGTTCCAAATTAGAAAAAAAAATTATTAAGTATAGTAATTGATGAAGCTTCTATAAAATAAAAAATTATGGGTTTCAATTCAAACAACATGGTTATAACATTTTCAAATAAAAATTGATTGTTTTTATTTTTCTAACACAATTTACCATAAATAATTAAATATTATTCTAATAATGTTTACATAATTTAGTAAATAGATAATTTTAAATATAATTACCAATATATTCACTTAAATTTTATTTTTTTAGTTTCATGATTAACGTATCTAAAAAAATGTTTCTCAAAAATTTCAGGAATTTTTTTAAGATTTTAGTCATATGATTTATTATTATCACATTAATAAACATTGGTAAAACTAAATAAATGATCCAAAATAAGTATCATATATTTTTTATTGATTACATTTTAGAACACATGTAACATAATATATAAATTCATGATTTTATTAATATTTCAACTCTTCTCCCTTTTTATTTCATTTTTCTGTGTTCCTAAATATAATTTTATTGTCAATGATATCTCATTTCATATTCCTTTTTTGAAAATCTATGAATGATTATCCATTTAATTTTTTAAAAATTCTTTTTACAATATTAACATTATCTTTTATTCCCTATTTTATTACCAATTTTTAAAATTAAATGAACTAAATCATGTATACATTTATTTGTTATCAAATTACGACTGTTACACTATTCATTAGCGTCAACACTTCAATCCTTTATATTTTTTATAATTATTCAATTATTTTTGTGAAGTAGAATAATTATCATCAATTAACATTAAGATGATAATTAATTATAAGAAAGATGGATTTATCTCTAGGTGACAATACTGGTCATAGGTCTCAGGACTATTTTGGTATGCTATGACTAGAGTCCCTCCACATATGGGGCCTACTAGAGTTGAAATAGTCCATAGGATTATTTTCAAGGGAACATTACTATATATTTATATATGTATCCATTAATAAAGTATTTCCCTAGGTATTAGTTCATGTGTACATAGCTTTATAGCTACAAGTGACTCTTTTGGAAACATCTCTATTGTCATGGTTATTACCCACAAAAAAATAGATCATGTAAAATTTTATCAATTTTCATTAGTAAAATTTGATTCCTGAAATATATCATTATACTATATAGTCATTTACCTCTAATACTTGACACATATCATGTAACCCATTATAGAAGGGAACACCAATGTTACCTATAATGATCATAAATATAACACATATCTATGGTACCAATTCTTATGGACCATCATACATGCATCTCATATCATACGATGGCTGGATAACATGGCAATAAACTATAGATTGATTAAATAAAACCTTTGGTAGACGCATGGATATAGTCCCTCCCATATGAACTTGTATCCATTGTTCATGTGACTCATGATGGTGAGTCCTTACCCTTTGAACATTCTACTATAGTCTACTTGGACAGTGATTGTATGTCGTTAATATGTGAATGTGTATCCATCAAGTGAATCTCCCATGATTGAATTCCCACCCATTATATACTATTTTTGGGTACCATGGTGATCATATACATAGGACCTTCCTCCATCCTTCCCATTTTCTATATACAATAAAAAATGGCTCTTCTATGAGAAAATGGAAATGACCCCTATTTCTAATGGTCTAATGACATTCTTGCATGAGTCTATCATAACATGGTGTGTGGCTTGTGTCCACAAAAATCATATACAAATAGTCATTATATTTTATATATAAATATTTCTACAGATAGCCAGGGTTCATCCATACATTACTATTGAAATATTTCCACATGGAAATTATTTAGTATTGAATTTATATATTATATGTAATGTAATCCTCATAAAGAACATAAATTGGATTATATTTCAACAATTCAGTATCATCATTACCCACTTGTTCAATTTCTAGTGAACATTTATTTTTTAAAATTTACTAAACCAATTTAAAAACATAAATTATTCTTCAATGAACTTGTTTAAAAAGTCATGTGATATGTATCAAAACATTAAATATCCAAGGTTTTTCCTTCTCAATTTATTTCAATTAAACACAAAAAAAATAATTGAATATATGATTTTATTCTTTCTTAATAGTTATTAACATAAATTATTTCTTTTATTTTTTATAAGAATATTCAATTGTTCGACAGTATAATTATAAATATTATCACATATTTCACATTAATTTACCCATCTAATAAAATATAATTTATGTACAATGTTATGAATTCAATTAAATATTCATAACATTACTTTTCTCATGATTATTTCTCTTTATAATTGAATAAATCCGAATTTATTACATCACATTATACATGGATATGAATGAAATATTTAAATAAAGAAATATTTGTCGTTATTTATTTTATATAACGAGAAATATTCTAAAATATTTTCATCATTGATATTTTATATCCAAAATTAATGGCATATTTATTTGGATAAAAAAAGTATCTTATTGATTCTTCTTGTGGGATACATTTTTTAGAATTTTTTTTCAAATACTTTAAATATGATGTGGTTTCTCTTTATTTTTATCCACATAAATTATTTCAAAATTGGTTTTAATAACAATTTTATTATTGAAAATAATTTATTCAATTCTCTGAATTTAAAGACAATATTTAACCTTTTTTGTATTCTCTATCACAAATAACATTTTGTAATGATATTTTCATATACAACATTCAGTATAATAGTTTTTTGTATCTTATTTGAGGTGTTCCCGTCATCATTGTATGTTTATTAGAGTATAAATATTTTATTTTCTTTAGATAAGTTATCCTTGTTAGTATATTTTCTAATTTATTATTTTTTTAAGCATAAAACATTGAATACCAGGGTTCATAAATATATTCAATTTCATTCATAATTAATCAATATTAGTTTCTTTTAACATTTAATAATACATTAATAACACAACAATCTTCCCCTTTATCATAAAATTTTGATAAGTAAAAAACTCCAGTTTTCCATTAAAAACATTCTCTGTATAACATTGTTTTTCTTATTTATCATAAAGATAATATTTTTCATTCTGATTAAAATAATAAATAAAATATCTATATTTAATAAGAACTATTAATATTTTTGTTTTATTTCTTTTTATAGATATTTCATATGTAACATTTCTATAAAAAATATATTTTTCCTTTTCATCATGAAATTTTTTCATTACCATCAAAAATATTTTATTTATTTATTGGGTTTGATTTTTTTATATTTTTTATTTTATATGTGGTATAATTTATAATCATTGTCACTCAAAAACTAATATATTTTAAATTAAACAAAAAATTTTAAATATCAATATACCTAAGTTATTTAATTTTTAAATAAGATTTATATATTTCCTTTATTATTTATAAACTTTTCCTTAAAATGAGAAACTATCATCTTAGTTTTATCATCATAATCCATGTCCTCTCTAAGGACATTTGACCACTCCATTTATTTTCCTTATATTAATAATTTATCCTTATATTTAATTAATCACCTATATTATCATTATTTAGTAAAAATAATATTCATTCAGGTCTATTTTAATTATAGAACTATATAAATCATTATGGGAGATTTTATAAAAATATATATCTTACACATAGGATACTTTTGAAACAAATATTTTAGTAAATTTCAATAAAAATATTTATTTTTGAAGAATCCACAATTCCTTCAAAAGAATTAGATACATCATTTCATATCATTAACTATAAAGAAAGAAATAATAACTGTTTTTATCATAGACCATCTTCACATATTCCAACCATAAACACTATAATTTTAATTTTTTTATGAATTTTTCATTTATCATTTTTCAATATTCATAATATTATCTTATAATTGTTTGTTATTATTCCATACCAACACCAAGATGAATGTATTTTTAGTTTTGTAATTCTGTATAACATTCATTATCTTGTAATTCTTCTTAATATTCTTCCAATCATAATGTTTTGTGGGAGGCCTTTTCTCAAAGTGTGTCAATCCAATAGTTGTAGCATAAAAAGCCTATATTAAAATATATTAGAGTTATTTATCTAGTAAATTATTTTATCCATGATATTTATTTTCACCAAAAGGTTAAAATAATCTTCAGTTAATAATGTTCTGATAATTATTTTTTCACTAATGATGTACTAATTTAAAATTTATAGATAATACTAAAAATTTATATTAATAATTAGAAATAATTTATAAGGGGCCTCCTTTATATATAATAATTAATATGACTATAAAATTATGTTTTTATTAAATAAAATAGTGGTTGAAAATTTTATACCATCATTACAATTTCTATTAGAAATAATCATTCAAAACATCTTAGTTTCATTGATCTTATAAAAATATTATGCACATACTCAAATATATAATAAACATGAAAACAAAAAAATCATCGTAATTTGAAGAGAATCACCACCCATATGGTTGACTCTGTCCAATTTTTCATCAATGAATTTTTTTTCATAAATGAACCATAAATATCAAAATGAATATATAAAAATATTAGTGTATTATTAATGACACTCATATCCAACTAATAGGTTCATTGGAAGTTTGAATAACTATATTACTATTTAAAATGTGTTATAAATATTTGATTAAAAATAATCTCTCAATTACATAAAAATGATTCAATGTTTAATTTTTCATCTTATTTTAATAAATATATTTAAGAAACAATATAATCGTTTATCAAAGAATTGTATAAATAATGATATCAATAATAATATATTTAAAAAACATTATTAATACAAAAATAAGGAATACAGGGATTTCATTCATGTTTGGACATATTATTTTTGAAAAACATCTACGTCATTTATTTTATTTAGGATTTTTTAATTATTATATTTTTTGTAAATTTAAAAGTACATTCGTTATAATTTTTTAAAATTTAAACTTCAAAATCCTTTGACATTAATATGTAATATGTTCTTTAGATAACTGAGATATACTTATAACAATATATCATTTATCCTTATCTTCCAGAAAACCCATCCCATTCCAAACACTATATTTCCCAACAAAATATCTGAAATTAAAATTTTCATTATATTAATACATTAAAAACCATAAATTCAAAAATTTAGAAACTCACTTAATTTGAATCAATTCAAATTAACAAATAATTTTCTAACTGATATCAAGGGTTTAGTGCATTGAATTCATTCATTTAAGAGATTCTTATTTCAGTGATTAGATATTAGATATTAGTTTAATGAAATTAGTTTTTCACTTTCATGATAATTAATAATTCATATGTACTAATATATAGATACCTTAACATCACTAACTAAAATACATAGTAAAAGAACATAAATATAAATAATTTATGATAACATTTCACAGACATATATTTCATTAAAATCTCACATATCAACTATATAAAATCATATAATATGATTAATACTTATACAAAAATCATAAAAACAATTTGGAATGTATTTGAGTCAGATAAAATTAAATTAACTAGTGATATTATTATCCATCAACACAATTTAATGAGATAAGAAGAATGTACGTTGAAGAAAAGATTAACATGTTAAAAAATGCCCATATAACTCATTTTTTAATGTCTGTGTAATGTGAAAAAACATATCCCCACATTATGACATATACAAAAATGTATAAAATAATGACGATTCTTGTGTAAATAAGGGATGGAAAAGATCCTTCACTAATTTTTGGCATGGAAACTACATAGGTTAAGGTAAACCATATAGGGTAGAAATTATATATAATTAAAATAACATAAAATTTAATATAAATGTGTATTTATAAATTCATTAAAATATAAACTACAAATATTTGATAGGAAAATTATAAAAAAATTGCATGAATTGAAAAGATACGAGAAAGGTATCTTACTATATTTTGGAATATTAGCAACTTATTTACATTATATAACTATAAAGGATAAATATTATATAATTAATATAAAATAAATTGGAATTTAAATTTTGTTTAATAATTTTAGGGAAACATAACTAGTTGAGATTCAAAAGATAATTACAAATAAGGCGCTTCAATCGAATGAAAAGAGAAGGATCCCTTTCCTTTAGAGGGTCACACCAAAATATCCAAAGGAGAATCTTGAGCTATTTGGGATCTTTCGAAGGAATATATAGTTAGGATGGATGATTATGGATATTATCAATGGTAATATAGTCAAGTTTAAAGGGAACTTCTATTGGTTTATATATGAATTTATAGTGGACTTTTTATTATTTAACAAACAATGGTTTAGGAATCTAAATTATTAATAAAAAAACAATTATTTCGTGGGGGTATTTAGAGATATTTTGAATAATGTTGATTTTCTTTATTTATTTTATGAATCCATGCTCCAAATTCATTAAAATATTACACTTGGTGAGGTATATGTACGTCATGTTCATAATGAAATAATTTTAAAAACATAAATTATAATATAGGACTTGCAGGGTACATAATTGTTTTATAAAATAAATCAAATAACTTCAAAATAAAATATATTGATAGATAAACATTTATTTAGTCATATATAACTATGATTGATTTATTACATACATTTGGTTCATTATGATGTCATACAACACACTTCATATTTATATCATTTTCATTTTTAGATGAATATTAGATAGTCTCTGAAAATTATGAAAATTTAATCAACGGATAATTTTAATGTTTTGGTTTAAAAAATGATTTTTTTAACTCAAATTTCTGTCTAAATATGATATTTCTTAAATATATATATATATATGGAGAAATGATGGTTTTATGAAATAATAATTTTAAAACTCCTATAACAATTAAATTAGACTTCAAAAAAAATTTAATTTTCATTTAAATTTAATGAAAATTATTTTATAGTTTTAAATTTAAAAAATTAAAATTTATTGTGTTAATTAATTAATTCCTAAATATTAAATCTTTATGTTGAACTGTATTATTTCAGGAAAAAAATATGGTTTCATTGTATCAAAGTCTCATTATTATCAATGAAATTTATTATAATCTTTAAATAATAAAATTATAATAATTATTATATTTAAATTAATATAAACATAATTATAATATTATATTTTCGTTATATATAATCCTTGTTAAATTATTTCCATCCCTAATTAACCAATTTTTCTTTCAGAGTTTTAATAAATATTCCTTATAGTTATTATTCATGTTGTCCCAAAATTGATTACAATTATTATGTAATATCAATTATGATTATTCAAAATTCAATATAAATTTCATTAAATTCAATTTTATAAATGTATAATAATTTAATTAAAAATAATACTTTGTGGTGCGATGGTAAGTGAATTTTAAAATTATATATTCACCATGGAAAATATGATTTAACAGTTACTATATAACTTGTAATCCTCACTATATGAATTTTAATTAGTAATTATGGATATATAATATATTTATATAATTTAAATAATTCTCTATTATGGTTTATTTTATTTTATTTAAAATTGAGAAGCATTATGAATTTTAATTTTTTTTTAAAAAATTTGTTGTCAAGAATAAAAAAATCATTTTCTTAATTTTGTAATAAAAAAGATATAAATAATTATGGAATAAAATGATAGTAATTATTGAATATGTTACATTTAAATAAATATATAATAAAATATGAGTTTTAAATTAATCAATTTTTTAAATGAATTAATAGTTTTATAAAAATATGTGTACTTTTCACTATTTAGTTAAAATAAATATTTCCTAAAAATATATAAAAACATGAGCCTAAGTTTAATTTTTTATAATAATAAATAATATGGTTAATTCTATCCAATTAATTTTATAAATTTTATAAAAAATTATTTATAATAATTTTTTATAAAAAAAATTGAAAATAAATATTGAAGAAAACACATTTTGAAGAAGTTACCAAAAATTGAGTGATTAATTTATATGAATTTTTCTATTTAATAAAATTGAGTTAGAAATGTATATGTGTGGTTTAGAATGCTGTTAATACTATTCATATACAAGAGTTTAATGGTTTTGTTAGAATGACCATATTTAACTAATCATTTTTTGGTTTGGTGTTGCAAATCGCAAAGGATATAAAAATATTATTATATTTAAAATAATATAGTTGTTGAAAAATCATAGTTTAGAGAATTTGTAAACAAAAATTTCAATGGAAGTGTTGGTGGGGTGGAATGAGGTAGGATTTTTCTTTCTTCATCTGTTGGTGTCTCATTTTTCAGTAGGTAAAGGTTTAGTAATAGTTTCTAATAGTTTTTGGGAGGCTCTATTAATCCTAGAGAAGAAATGGGATGGCTTGTTAATTGATATTTTTAACGTTATTCCACAAATAGTGAGAGGCCATAATTCCATCTGGAAGATAATTTATCGACTTATGATGTCAAAAAACATCAGATTGGTCAATGATATGTTTTCAATAGAGATTTTGGGAAAGTTGTTTGTATAGAAGATCGTAGGACTCCATGGGGTGAAACTGACGATAAAATCAATCCATGATGCATAGTTTATTTCATAGTGGGGTTGAGGACCGTAGGAGGAATCTGGGAGCCAATTGATGATGAGTGAATCTATTCACCCTGAGAAGTATGGGAAGACTGAGTGCAATATCTAGGTGATGGGAGGTATAATAGGGTCGTCTGTGTTATAATTCAACAATATCTATTAGGATCACTAACCCTTCGGGGATTTTTCTTAAAATAATATATATCAATCTGTGGTCTGAATGACACCCTTTGAGGCATGTTATATGAGACACTATAGATCACAATAATGTTGCACTATTAATGGTGAGACATATTTCAATGGTATATTGATGATATAGAGAGAAAATAAAATTTCTAGGTGATCTATAAGAAGATTGATACATCCCATATTAGGTATATTTTTTTTATAAAAATCGATGTTGTTGGGCCATAGAATTTGATAAAAGTGATTAAATTTTCTTGAAAGTCTCCTCACAATGGGGATTATAGATATTTGTTAAGGGATGAAATTTTTCTATGGGGATCATCTAGATATTAAATATCTCATAGAGGGGTTGAGAGGTTTCATACCACATCACATTACCACCAAAGTTAGAGTTGGTTCATGAAATGATCCATGTGTATTAGTTGAGAAGATATTTTCATGATCTTACCCTGGCTGTTGACTAGGGAAATCTACAAATCATGTTCAGATCCACCATTATAGAGTACCTGGTGTAAACAGAGGATTATAGGGAGAGAATTATATTTTGATTGATCTATCCTTCATTCATATTATTTGTAAACATGGAAGCATAATGGAGATATCATGTGTATGGGAAAGCCATACGTGGGATCAATATCCACACATTTTTTCCATAGTTTGTTAATTTCAAGGAAAGTAATATTAAAGTAGGGAATAATATTGTTAATTTTTTTTTACTTTTAACTCATTGAAATATATCGAAAAATATTTTCATATATAGAAACAAAAGATATTCATTATTTGGAGGCCCTTTGAGGACCAAAAAAATTCTATAAAAAATAAAAAATATATTTCATATAACATTGGGACAACTTTTTAAATATAATAGAATATATTATAAGTGGAATCTCAGAGAAACAAATATAATATTCTCATTGAATCCATAATATGTGGTTTACTCTACGAATTCAATAATGATTGTTAGTACATGATGTTTGGATGAGGCAATCGTTGGTAGATGAATTTGAGTTAAAATAAATGAACAATTTATTTATTGTAATTTCAATAAAATAAATCTAATCCTATATAAATATGTATTTAGAACCCCCAGTTTGACGTATGTAACCCTATTTATGAATTTTTATGTTGTTCAGTAGTTGGGTAATTTTAGGGAGACATTGGGATGGATTGGGAATGGTTTTGTCTATTCTATATATGAGAACAATTTGATCACGGGTTGGGGAAACCATGTAGGATCACCGGGTAACCATACAAGTGGAGTCATCGGGCTTCACCCGGTTTGTAAATGATTTGTCAAAACATACAAGGAAAGCATGCAAGGTCCTTGTTGATATAGTATCATGCACACTATTAGCGCACAATTTGTCTAACCTTGTGGTCAAACTTTGAATGAAAATAAAAATGGGGATTTTAATAATAGGTTTACTCAAGAATTTCTCTAAAATTATCTTATCTTCTCCCAAAAAATATGTACCTGTGATTTAAATTTTTTATTATTTTGATGTGATCTCCCACTCATTTTGGAAGTGATTTTTAGGGTTTTCAAGGTGCGATGAAGGCAAATCTCTTCTAGTAATCCTTACCACATGGATATTTTTATTTTTACATAGATCTTGTTCTCTCTATCTCTTATTTTTGTAGATCTATACCCATTTCATATATATATATATGGTTCAGGTGGCCTAAAACTATGATAATGAGACTTTTTGATTTTAGTAAAGTGGACATTTGGTGATTTTTGGGAAGATTTAACATAGAATTGTGATGTGGTTGTCAGTCGGTCGATTTCACTGTAGCCCTAAGGTATGTGGATTCTCCTTGAACTCTATTTGATAGAATTTTATGTCCCTAATTTCAAATTAATGGGTTATTATTGAAATTGGTAATGTTAGTTATTTGAGAATCATAATTGACACCCATTTTTGATGCATTATTAATATTTTCAAAAAATGTGTTGTTGAAGTGAAATGTTCATTAGGGTTGTATTTTAAAATGTTAATTTTAATCATGATAGATTTTTTTATTTATATTAGTAGGTTTTAATAAAATGTTTTTCATTTTTTTAAAAGTGATATGGCATGGAAAAAGTGTTAAGGGATAATTTTTTATGTTGAAATAGTTGTTCTATATTTTTGTGGATTTAGCGGGATTATATGAGTGTTATTGGCTCAGGAATTTTATTTATATATTTAAAGTATTGTGAATTTTATGGGTTGTAAAACTAATACAATGGAATATATAGTGTATGGAAGGCCCACCATCCAATATATTTGAGTGTAAAGAACCACTATGCTTGAAAAAAATAGTAAACGAGTTTGGATGGGATGTTCCACCATGATTATTAAACTAGTTTGAGTGTGTGAATAATAATTCATACATTTTCAATATGTGTGTTGATATGAAATGTGAAATTTTTTTCTAATGTGTGAAATTAAAAGTGATTATGGATTTTTTTATTACCGTCGTATTGTGTGTATTTGGGTAAATGTGGCTTGGTAATGGTGTGTTTGGCTTGCTGGAAATTGTTGCAGTATTGGATGTTTTTTATAAACTATTCATGTTAATGTGATAATGGTTCTATCATAGAATCTTGTTAAGGGATGTAATTTTTGAAAAAGTACTGATTAATTGTACTCACCCACTTCTTTAGCACTTTGGTTATTCTACAGATGTCATTTTTTGAGACATATGTAAGGGTAAAGAATCTAATTTTTATAGAGGATCAACATGTTTGCTGGGAGGTATGTTGATTCTTGTAGCATAGAGATTGTTGTGGGGTTGTCAACATATGTCCTAGATCTTTGGGATTCATTTTTCATTCAACTACATTGAAATAAAATTTTATATTAGCATTGTTTTGTGGTATTTTCATTTTTGGAAGTTTTTAATTGTAAATTGTTTCATATTTGGATCACTGGTTGTGGTTATTTATAGTGTGTTGGTTTGGTTGTTTTTATTTCAAAGTGAAAATCATCCCCCACCATTCATGAAGCCCTTGGAGTTAATTTTCAGCCATTGTATCCATGGGTATGTTACCTAAGGACAACATTAATCCCATTTCCTTCTCAATCCAATGAGGACGGGGGGACGTTACAAGTGGTATCAGTTTTATCGATCTATGACTTCCATATTTTTTGGTTCCTTAGGGTCTGTTTTTGCTCTTTGTATTGTCATTCATTCATGGACAATTCCACATGTTGGGATAGTTTCAATGGATATTATTTTCTGAACATGAAATGTTTTACATAAAAAGATGCATCTAACACTTTTAGGATGAACTTCCTGTAACTAGGGAGTAGGTTACATATGTGTTTTAGGGAAAATAATAGTAATTGGAAACCTCTCTATCATGGGTGTAGCCAATGAGATAAGCATGTAATTCATGGTAGAGATTACATCCTACTATGAGACATATATCATTGGCATAATTATTTTTGTTGTTCTATGGATATATGGATTTTTTTTAAATTAGGACATTATATTCCAATGTAGGAATCAAAATTTTTGATAGTTGTAGTATTTTGAAAATGGTCCAATTTTAGAAACATGGTGGATTATTTTTCAAATTTAGTGAAACATTGGAAATGTTAACATGTGGAAAATTTGGATTTGATAGTGGAAATGTAAATGAATTTGAAATTGTTTTTATTTTCATGCTGAGGGAGTAAGCCATATGGTAGTTTTCATATTGATTGAAATGGCATCAGGTAGGCAACATAGATACACATCGTAGGAGGCTGTTGAAAATGCGGGTTCAACTGATCCCCATGTAAACTAACATATTGTGCATAGTATAGTGAATTCATTTCAAGACGTGGAATGTCGGATTAATACAAATGAACCAAAGAATATTGATCATGAAATTCAGTTTCAAAAATAGAATCCACCCATCATTAGGGGTGATTCAGAACCAGAAAAGGGTGAAGATTGGTTGAAATGAATGAATTTGATATTTTTATTCTTGGTAATAATAGTATAGTTGAATGTTAATCTCGACGCGTATATGTTCTGATATTCATCCCAAAAATGGTGGGAGTTAGGAGTCCAAGATGGAACGGAACAAGGCCTGACATGGGAGGGTTTTGAGGAATTGTTTAACAAAATATTCTACACTCTAATGTTTATATTTCAGTATATAATGGATTTCTTTTTTTAATGTCAATAGAACCTATAAGTAACTAAATATGTGGCTATGTTTATGAATATAGTGTGGTTTTCACCAGAGGTGGAGGGTAGTACATCATTGAAGGCACACATTTTTAATGATGGTTTTTGGAAAGAAATTCATTTTAAAAATATAGTGTTCTTTATAAATGATTACACACAAATGGTGAATAGATCAATAGTGGTTGAATTGGATATTTTGGTTGGTACACGAAGGGGAAGCATGTTGGTACACATGTTAAATGGTGAAAACTATAATATTAGAACCAAGTGAAATAGTGACACTTATTTCAAGGGTGGGAGTACAACTCAGAATCTATTGGTAGGATCAGTGAATTTTCATCCCAAGCCTAAGAGTAGTCTGGGATGGTTTCAGTGTGGTTTTTAGGCCACATTAAAGATTATAAGACAAAACATTAGCATGTCATAAATTTTTGAATATGGGCTATCTTCAGTGGTATTTTCATAATGCTATGAGGTCTGTTGTTCATGAACCTCCTCGTGGATAACAAGAATCATATTCCTCAACTTGGTGGGGCACCATCATACTCATTTTCAGCATAGTAATTTTATTCAGTGTGATTCAAGGAATACCCCAACACCCCAGCAGGGTAGAAAAGAGAAGATTTTGGAATGCACGTAGTTTTACAAAGTTGATCTTGTTGTGATGGATGATCATTCAGGACCCTCCAAAATGCAGGGTATGATTATAATAAATTATTCCTTGATGAATGTGTTTTTTAATATGGGTTATTCAAAATCTTTTATTTCTTCCAGTGATGTTATTGTTATGGGTTTAACATTGAATATGATGCCTTAGATTTTAAAACATAAAACTCCTCTGGATAAAAGAGATTGTCGAGCCTTTTTTAGAGCATATTGTATAGTGTTGGATAGTGTTGAGTTGATTTGTTATTTCTCAGTTCATAAACTAGATTCTTATTATATAATCCAAAGAATGTATTATTTGACAATTTTTAAAACCCACGTTGACTGTTATGTGTAAAAAGTTAGTTTAACAGTATATGATGGTGTCTAACATCTATTTATAGTACATAAGAATGAAAAGATGCGAGAAATAACTTTGTTGTCACCAATAGTTGGCATGATCTCTTATCAGTTGGTGGAGTTTTTGTAGGAATCAATGTAATGAGTTGATTTGAATGATTTTCTGGAAACTTTAGAACAATATTTCAATGACTTTACAAAATAATTCTCATTATTTCAACCCATTAGATATGAGAGGTTTACGATTGACCCCCATATGTGGACCAGCCCTAACTAACTTCTGTCTAACCGGATGACACCCACAGAATTTAGGGAATTGATTTTGTGGTATTTGGATTTGGAAAACAAATGGTTTTTTTCATCATAGTATGACTCTATGGAATTTTTTTGTAATGCTACATTCAACCCTAAGGCTATGTGTTTATTATCGTAAGCTTAACCATTTTATAGGACCTTTTCCTACTAAGTGGAACCCTTCTATTATATCATTGAAATGATCCAATACATACTAAGTGAAACAATCATGTTTTATCATTGAATGGATTCAATACCTAGTGAGTGGAGCCCTCCTATTTTTTCAGGTCATTGGTCTTCTAACTACATATTGGAACCCTCCTATAATATCAGGGTATGATTACTATACAAGCTAATCGGAACCCTACTATTATATCAGGTCATGCATCATATACCTAATGATTTTCACCCTCATGTTACATCTGAGAATGGTTCCTCTATCCACATAGTGGTACCCTCCTATTGTATTGGGGAATATTCCCATAACTACTGAGTGAAACCATCTTTTTGTGTTAGGGAATGGGACATCTACCTACTAATTTGAAACCTCCAGTTCTATCAGGGAATGATTCCTAAACATATTGAGTGGAGTCAACCTCTCATACAAGGTCATGGGTCCCTTATATATTTTCAAACATAGTTGCATGTTGTGGATCCACTAAATAGCTACTTCTTCTGACATTTGAGATTCTAGTCATTGTTAAGGTAAATTTTGTGACAATTAGAATACTCTTTATTGAGATTGGTTGTGAGATAGATATTAGAATTTTCTATTTTATATCTTTCTTATTTGAGTTTATATATATACACTTATTACATTGATTTACATTTTCCTCTTTCATTAGGTTTATTTTAATACATATATTTTGTCTTCTATTTCACTATATTTTGTGTTTGGGGGAATCATACTAGGTATGTATAAACTCAAACCTGGTTTGGATTTTTGTAATTTGTAGTCTCTCAGGAATATGGAGGACCGATTGGATGTGCCTTTGGTAGATATTAGACATACATTGGTTCATTTCATCATTTAATGTGGTTATAGATAAGAGATTATGATACGGTCTCTATCATCTTTCTCTCTATTCCATTCATTTTTCGTTTGGGACATCTCTTTTGGTAGGGCGTATACATTTTCCCTCTACATTTTATATTGTTATGTAATACTACTTTATTATTCATATAGATTATAACATGAATGAATTTTAATATATATTTCTATATATTACATTTTTATTCCACTTCACCTCATAATGGAGATGGTTAGGTGAATGTATATAGGTACATTCACAAAGGCCTATAATTTTAGTTATACCTTTCTGAACATGTCACCATCCCCAGGACTATAGAGGCGGGCTTCTTATAGTTGACTCTAAGCCTTCCAGTGGCTAGGTAGTCTCCATTGGCTTGGACCGCGATACAAAGGATCATCCATATATAATAAAAAGAGGTAACAAACTAGAGAAATTTTGTATGTAATAAGAATATGATGGATATAGAGATTCCTATCTGATGTAAAATAATTTATAGGATGATAAATAGATACTAAAAAAAATTATATTGAATAAAAAGGGAAACAAAAAGTTGAATCCTATTGGGAATCTGAAGAAAGTGATGAATTTGTAGGGAAGAATAGCGTGTAATGATTACTATCATGAGTATATTTTGAACATTCAATGGTATAAATGTTATTGAAGATTGATTTGAGAGTCTCTAGTAATAGAGACTGAAGAATAAATGTGTGCTAAGAAAATATAAATATGTTGATTTGTATGATTTCTAATGGAATACATGATTTTATGTTAATACACCCTTTTATAAGGATGTGTAATATTATTTTTGGGATTAGAGTAATCCATTTATTATTCACTAATATACATCAAGAGGTAGAGCATATTTATGAACTCATTAGGTATGATTATATAGAACCTGTAGTAGGAATCAAATTCAAATTAGTATTATAGTGTACTAAAATTGTGTAATATTTTTTGAAGTGTTCCCTCACAGAATTTCTTGAGACTCATTCTAATTGGCGATTTAATTTTGGTGGAGAATTTATGACATGGATACCTAATCCTAAAAATTGATATGCATTTGAATTGGGGATAAAGCTAATAAATAACATGATCCATAATTATATGATTTATATTCTGGTGTGTGGTATTGTAGTTTTGGAGTATAGATCGATTGGTCTTATGTAGGTATATAGGTTCAAGTAAAACAAATTCATGAAAGTAAATTTAATTCGAAAAATTAACAACACCTTATTAACTAAACACCTAATATTTGTCCCATCATCACCAGTCCATCAGGATCAAAACACAATTTAAACATATTTAATTTGAAATTATTGAGGATTAAGATTAATTCAATTAGGTTTAGTCATTTTTTTCATAAAGTAGAATGTTCACATCAATAATTGGAAAAACACACACAATCCACTCTTGATATGGTGTTTGCAAAGAATTACATTTAGATGTGGAGGTCTTGAAAGGTGTATAAAATAATTAAAATTGGAAAACATTTTGAAAAAAGTTGGAAATTATGTTCCAATGAGGATACTTGTTCATCCATGATAATATTATATTAAGAACAATTTTTATGGAAATTGAAAGAAACCAGCATGTCAACAGAACATAAAGCAATAAAGTAGAAAACATAAATATTGGAGATCAACATGAAAATATTTTATATGACTGCCCTAAATAATTTCCAATACATGTTGTTTTCCTTTCTATTCAGCTCATCGATGATGATCACATTTAAATTAGAGTCTATCTTATCGCAAGATTGTAAGAACCAATCCACTATAATATTCCTTTCATTGAAGCCTCGGGTAAAAATTATGTATTGTTGGTCGATCCAAGAGGTCTTCATCATGATTACATCCACTTGAAATAGTCTTCCATATATCCTTTATACATTGTGATTTGAGGCCTAAATGATCAGAACCCCCTCCATTATCAATTACACATATGAAATAAAATGTTCTTAAGAATGTTCTACCTCAGCTTCAACTGTGAAATCCTCAACTCCTATGGCCGAAAGCTCCACCATCCCGATCACAAAAGGGTCTAGTAATCCGATCTCCCACTTCTTAGCTCCATGCATTGGATATTTTCTAACCTCTGAAGTAGTCCTAATAGGGGTCTTACCATAAACCAGGAACCCTTCCGTTTTCAAGGAAGAACCCCCTGGAATGGCCTCAATGTCATTTCACATATCCTTGCATGTAAATATGGTTACTATAGTCTTTGGATTTCCCAAATAGTCTTTCCCCGGTATTGAATACCCCCCAGGAGAGAAAAGTCTTATGGTTATGTCGATTAATTTTATACCTTTCCAAGAACTAGATCGAACCAATGCCTCATTCCCATAGTTCACACAAGTTCGAGAAAACCCCTCTTGATCACTTGAGACACCATCATGGTCACTAGATTCATCCACTTCAGAGTATCTACAACTGACCAGATTACATTTCCACCTAGGAATGAATGTATTCCATCCTTAGGGATCCTAACTTTTTTTAAATTCCTCATCCAATAATGAGAATCAACTATGATCCTCAGTCATCTTAGAAGAATTATGAAGATGGGGTACCTATCTTTATGGGGACACTGTATCATTCACCTTGGGGCCCTCAGACTCTTTTATCACACTTAAATCGGCATGATAATCATAACCTCCTAGTTCCATGGGTTTATCAATCAAATGGGAACCCTTTATAACTTTAATTACTTCATAAAAAGAAGAAGGAGAGGAATGGACTTCACCTGTCTGAACTGCTACCTGTTTACAACCACCAATACCTCCTCCTGCCAAGTACTCATGAAAAGACACTACATGAATGTTAAAATTCAGAAAAGCATCATTATGAAGCTTACCTGTAGCCTCATTCCCACCTAAGGGACTATTATATGCAGTAACAATAGGGTATCCCACCAGAATAGCCAATTGGATATCTTGCTTCATCAAACAAACCACTTCACTGACCTTGAGATCAGGAGGTGGAACACATACAAGTTTCTATAGAATTGATTCACCAAGGGTAGGACTGGAGTCTGTGATATTCTCCTACACACTACAGGGCCTCCCTTGATTGTCATGATGATAAATAGAAGTCACATGACCCATCAGATAATATAGTAACTAGTGACCAACCTAGGATTCAAAAAAAATAATCATTCCTCCATTGATACTCCTCATAAACTATGATCCAAATACACTCAAATGGTTTCTTTGTGACGTCCACCTCAACATAGATCCACAAATTAATCGGGAGGCACACCAAATATGTTTGGAAATCTTAACAGATGTAGTGACCCACCACATTTCTAAATATTCAAATAATCGTTGGGTTCTGAAAAGGAAAGGGAAGCTGAGGGAAACATACCCATGTCGCTACGGGGGGTGAATCCTAGTTCATATGTATATATCATACAACCAAGGGAAGATGAAAAATTTATATCTCATGAATCTACGTGGATACCTACACCACACAAAAATCAGGTCCACTTTTGAAGGGAAACTAATCATCAGTTAATGTTTATTGTGGAGACACAGGACAGTGTAGTCACATATTCTCCAATTATCTAAGGAAATAGTGAAAAATCAACCATAATGCGACTTAGATGATTGAAAACATCCATAAGGGTTGTCTTCTAGAGACTGGATACTTCAGAGAACTCTGGGGTATAAATTGAGGGCTTAAGATCATCAAAACATAGATCAAGATCTTTTGGACATAGAGGTATCTTCAGGAAATAAAAGAGGTGATTATATTTAGAAAAATGGGTAATGGGTTTTTTCAAATCTAGAGGAGGTAGATCCAGGACACCATCCCCTCCTCCACCTCTGGGATGCAGGGGGGAAGTCTGCATCATTAATCATCATCGGCCAGGGAGGTCATCGTCTTGGACCATTGTCATAGATCCACCAACCTTGCACATATTCTTAAGAGATCATCCAAGGATGATAATTATTTATTTCTAAAATTATAGATTTTATTTTCAAGCCTTTTCTAAAATTCAATGAATTTGTTTACATGAAATCACTCAATTATTTTTTTAAATTTCAATTATATATTTTTTATTTTTATTGATTTATAATGTCCATAAATTTTATATTCTATTTAAAAAATAGAAAAAAATTATTTCTTGTTTCTATCTTTGATGCACCTTCGTTCATACATGGGGGGTAACTAAATTTCATTCATATGGGATAAAATATCAATGATAGGTCCATATATAAATATATAAATTTCAAAATATCATTTCTATAGAGAAGGGTAAAATATATTCTAAAACATATTTCATTTTTCCTTGACTTAATAAAAAAATATAGTAACGTTAGATCAAAAAATTAGTAACACTTATCTCTCCTAATCATGGGATGTCAGAATAAATAGTGAAAAAATTTAGATAGTTAACATTATCCCTGGAAAAAATGCAGATACCAAACCTGAAACATAAAATAATTCATATTAATCTACCATGTCAACATGTTTAGAACATTTTAATTTGGAAATTAAGATGTTTTTCAATTATCAATTAAATAATCAACAACATAATTTTATGACAATCAATAAAATTATATTGAATAAAATTAAACACTAACTGGTTTTAAAACCATATCAGTATTCATTCAAAATTTTTTAATAAAATAGGCTTCTAAGAGAGGGAAGAAACAATATTATAAATAAATTTAGTTATATTTATATCAATATGAAACAACTAGTAATTAATAAAGAGCACTTAGAGCATAGTGAGTTTCCTTTTTTGAATGGGGGGTGAAGGAGTGGTTTTTCAATTCCAACATTAAATTCATTTTCTATTTCTTTAAATTTAAGATTATTTTTCTTCAATTTTTTTACTTATACATGAACATTTTTAATTGGAAATGTGATGTGTCGAATTTTAAAAACATACGGTAAAGATCACATGAAAATTAAGAGAGATGTTTATAGTGCGCTTTACATTCCTCCTCCATCAAATTAATGAATAATTACCCAATATAAATTTTTTTGGGACTCTATATTATTAAAATGATAATTATAAATTTTACTATTGTATGATATTTGATTTATAAATCCCATATTGTTACTATAACTCTCATTAATAAAATATATAATTAATGATTAATACATCAATACTACGTTCCTAATTCATGTTACAAATTTACTAGAATTTTTTATTTATAATTCCAAAAATGTGATCATGGTTATGTGTCCACATATTGAAATTTCTAGTAGAGATATGTATGTGTTTTTTTCAAGCATTTCATCGAAACCATGAAAAATTGAATAAAATATACATCATGTTCATCCTTAAATTTTTATGAAATTTAACACTTTAGTTATAGATTCCACCATATTTAAGAGTATTCTAAATATTTTAATATTATTTTTTAGTGGTCCATTTAATAATTAAAAATAATTAAATTATCAAATAAACATGGATTTTAAATTTGGAAGGATTTATCAATCTATTGATTCATATAATCAACCGTAACATTATTGAATTTTTTCCCATGTTCTCTCATGGATTATACAACCTAGGTACCATTAAGAAAAATAAAATGCAATACAATGAAAGAATATATAACAATCACATCAGACTAAAAATATTAAAATATCTTTGACAAAACTATGAAAAAATATATACTATATTTACTTATGTTATGAATCAAACCATCCAAATGGACACAAGTATTTGGATTATGGAAATCATATTAGTGGAAAAAATCATTCACAACAAAAATTTTTCATAAAGTTAAGTGGAATGTTAAGGAATTAAAAAAATAATAGTATCACTATGTTTAACCTCTATAAAATTTCAATTCTATAAATATGGATGATAACGTGAGTTCATTACTTTTTCATTGAACCTAGTGCCTATTTAAGAAAGGAAACTATTGGATAAGAGAAATAACCTATCTAAAAATTCTAATAATGATACATTAATGGTAATAATGTATGTTTTAATGAATGAACCATGATATATTGATAAAGAATGATTTGAGAAATCGGACCCAAAAAAAATTAATTATAACAAATGAATAACTAAACCACAATTTCTTTTTCATATGTGTATATAAGTAGAGGAATTTTATTTATTGTGATATTTATAAGGAGTACATAGAATCATTAGAGTTAGTTGATGGTCATATTCCATTGATTGATATTTTGAAAAATATTACAATTTTTGAAATGTTTTTATATAAAATGTTTCATTATTATAGGAACATCAAATGAGAATAAAATTTTTACATTCAAAGGAATTTTTCCTCCCTTTTTAAACATGCCATCATTATCACAATCATTGATCTAAGGTCGTTCAATGTTACATACACAATATGAATGTTGAAATTTCATGATATTATGTTATAATAAGGGGAATCAATAAATTAAATGATTCATTCCATTTAATTGACATTATAGGTGAATGAGATAAATCATTTCTAGTTTTTCAACCAATTATATGACAAAATTACAACCAATCATGTTGGTATAATCGAGGATATTTTTATACTAGTGAAATATATTATTATAACAATTAAAATAATCTTTTTGGATATGAATCTTTTCATATTTACTACACATGGATCATATTTTCTTGGAAGGACGTTGTAAAAACCTTCTAACATAATGATAAATGTACACAAGGTAACCATTTGAAAAGAATTAAAAAAAGTTTTAGATCACATTAAAAAGTTATATTCTATAAATAACTAATGGGGGATTATTCAACTAATAATTTAATCATAATTGAATTAAATTATAATTTTTTATTATTTTATACCATAAGTAATGAAACACAACAAACTATTTCAATTTTTGTTCCTTTTTTCGTTATCAAAAATTATTTTAATGAACATGTAATTGTTGCATGTGATGTGAATTCAAATGTAGAAACTAATACGTGAAATGATATTGTATTTTCTTATTGTTATAATGTTGTCATAGAGACATCATCAGATTGAACATTAAATGATTCGATATATTTTTCCTGTAAATGGTGGTATATTTTTAAATGTTTCCTCTATAGAAAATTGGGTAGTAACAACTCCAAATAAAACACATCTGATTTTAGATTGTTGTGATTATTCAGCTCTAAAATTTTAAATAATCTTATGTTTTACACCATGTTCAAGACACATAATATATAGGATGAGTTTTTCATTATACACAAATGTTAGATTCTTTTCAAATTATTTCATCAAATATAAACAACAACATTATTAATTATATTACTTTTCTATGTCAATGTGTTATTATCCATGACAATTTTTCATTTTATATCCAATTATAAATTCTTGTAATCAATGATGGACTTATTCATTTCATCAAATGAATATATATTTTCATCAAATTACATAGTTTCATCCTCCATATGATGAATTTTATTTATACTTGAATATTAAAAACATGAGCATATATCATAATATTCATCTATCTCTTGGATATCATTATATTGGATTATATTCTTTCATCAAATCATTTCTCGATGTTATGAATCCTTTATTCATTCTTAGGGAACAAGTATTTCATTACTTTGAAATGAATAACAGATAAAATTTACATTTTTTGCATCCGAAAGTTGTTCAACATATCATTCAATGTAGAAAACAAATTCAATATAACTATTATATATAAGACCCCATCCATGTCTTGTTGTATATTCATTACCCTCATTGGAAAACTGGAAATTCTTCAGTTTTTTCGATTAATTCAATGTTTATGTCTAAAATTAATTAATTGAGTAATAATTATAAAATATACAAGACATGATACCCAAATTGTTTCATTAGATTATCTATTGACAAGATATATATCAAATATAAAATATCAAAAAATCAAATAATCCAATCATAGGTGTGAATCTATGTTTCTTATACAAATGGATTGGTCCACTCTTGGGAAATCCAAACAATGTGTGTGTGGGAGGGGGGGGGGGGGTAATGTTGGATTCCTTTTTAAAACATTAATCTTTTATGCAATTAGATTAACTCTATTACTTAATCTATAAATGTTTCAACAGTTTACTTCATATATATAAAACATGAACACATATAAAAAATTATGAACAATTAAAAAATGATTTTAGTGACATGTTTCATCTAATTTATTGAATATTCTTTGGTTTACTATGATTTTTATCTAACCCAGACAATATCCAGTTTATTTTGAAATAAATTAAAAACATGGGAATGACCATGAACTCATATTTTAGATTAAAAATTGTATAACATAAGATAATTCATAAAGTATCATGATGTAGGATGTCAGCCAACACCTTATTATAAGTAGACCAATGCATTACAAGTCATCTCTTATACTCAAATAATTATGATCAACATCCTTATAGTGCATCGATCAAATTACAACATCTAATTCATAGTAATCTGTAGGATATCACTAAAATAAATCAATCAAAATGATTTCTCATATTCTCTTTATTTATTTATTTTGGGAAATTAATTTCAACCATCAACAAAGATTCTTGAGATCCCCATTATACATCCAATCTATTATTCTTATTTAAGTCATCCTAACATACTCATTGAAAAAAAATTACATAGAAACAAAAAGTGGTATCTTCAAATATGTAACACGAAAAGATTATATGAAATAAACATGTTAAATGATGAAAAAAATTCAATATATTTCATTACACTCAATAGTTATTTTTTATTCATTAAATGTAGAAAATACTGTAACATGTGATGTATACTACACAAAGTCCAATCATAACACAACATTGTTTTAAAATAGTATTATTTACCCTTATTTTAATCACGTTTCCATTAGAATTATGGCAATGAATAATTATGGATAATTATGAATTTATATTGTATAACCATATTATGAAAATTAATTATTTGGTGACTAATTAATTATAAATTATTATAGAAACTATTTGAAAATAATTGAAATAATTTTTTGGAAATATAAATTTATGCACAGAACATGTTTTTAGTCAAATAAATTTAAAAATAATTTATAGGGATAGATAATAAAAAATTTATATATTATATATTAAATAAAATATTTATTATTAATATTATGTGTTATATAAAAATATGAAAAAAGACCTATGATCAGTGCAAGAAGAAGCTTAATAAGGATGACTCCAAAATAAAGGACCCACCAAAGGCAACACCATCTTTTGCTGAGGCTGTTCAACATGGATTGCCCAAGTCTGTTGATTTCTAGCATGCCACTATTGATGCCTCTATGGAGACTGATAATTCTTTAAGTCTGGACTCATCTGGAATTAAGGTTGGAACTGAGAAAAAGGCATGGGATGATATTGCATAGGAGGAAGAGAATATATTAGAGCATAAGGCTGCTATTCAAGATCATGTTAATCATGAACTTGACTATACTGCAATGGCCTTTATCTCTGGTAAGGGCATGCAGAAGGTTTTTGATAATGAGGGATTTCAGTTGGTGATGCACAAAAAGGTGAGGGCTGGAAAACATTCCCATGAAAAAGTGCAGATTGATGATGAGGTAAAAAATCTGCCTTTGGTCCATCAATCTGGAAATTCTCAAGGTGATCCAGGGGTGGCTTGTCCACCTGGATATCCTACTCACAAGGCAGGAAACCTGGAAGCTGGAACGGCCCTCGTGAAGCAGGGCATTGAAAATTACCCTGTCTACTCTCCCTTGGATCAAATGGAGAGTAGAGATGCTGATGAGGCAAGGCTGGCAGAAAATAAAGTGGAGCTGTCAATATAACCAGCTGCCAATTTTATTTATATGTTAGAAACTATTAACACCCCTGAGTTTGATTTGCTAAATCTTGAAGTTCTGAGGAATGCAGGTTGTAACAACAGATTCATTCCTGCTTCTGAAGAAGATGTGGAGGGATCTAAGGAGAAGGTGTTTACTGCACAATTTGATGTTCAAACAGCGAAGATCACAGAGGTGCCTCATGTGGATGTTTTGCAAGAGCAGGCTCCCATTGCAGTACATGCTACTAATTTAGTGCAAGGGGATGACCAGCATGACCACCCCTCAGTAAATCCGAACGATCCTAGACAGGATAGGGATCCCTCTCACGAGGATTCTCATTCGAATAGGATGGATAATGAAGGCATGCAAAGGGGAAGAGGGTGTCATAACAGGGGAGGATCCAGGGGCCGTGGTCGGCCTAGGAAGAGGTAACCATGTGGTGTGCATTTGTGTTGGCTTATGGTGTAGTTCTATGCATGTAAGAACCCCCTTCTTATGCTGTATCTTTACTATATTTCTTTTGAATAAATTTGGGGCCTGGGTTTAGAACCCATGGCTGAATCTTCTTGGTAAAAATATGAAAAAAGTTATCCAATTTTCACCTTAAAATTTATATTTTTTCCAAAATTAAATTAAATATAATTTTTCACAGTTGTGTTAAAATTAATTTAATTATGTTTTGTAAAAAAATTTAAAAAAATAAACCCCATTTTTAAATTATCATGTTTATATTTTCTTCAAGTGATTTGTTTTTGAATTTTATAAAAAGAAAATTTTTTGATTAATTTTTAAAATGTGGTTTTTTTATGAATTTTCATTTCATATAGATAATTTAAAAACTCACAAATTATTTTTATGTGAATTTAAAAGTAAAATCATTAAAATTATATATTTATTAGTCCAATTTATATAATATTAATCAATTTAATATATAATTTTTATTGTAAAACTTTTTAATCATTTAAATATTTTTTGTTTGGAATAATGCATGTTCATCACTTCAACATGATTAAATAAAAATTAAAAAATATCAGTTATAAGAATAGAAATTAAAAAAAGTGATTCCAATTTTAGAATAACAATATTATATATTATCTAAAAATTTAAATTTAAATTTTCATTATAATTTATAGTAAAAATGGTTAAAATCATTTACCATGGTTAATGTTAAAATGAGTTTACTGTGTGGATAAACTAAAATGATAAGGGATAAAAAATGAACCATAACATGTCCACAACCAATTTTATATCATTAATTCTATCGTATCTCTTATTCTTTTTGATGAGGTATCTTTTTATATCCTTTCATAAGGTAAAAAACGTGGGAACACCTATTCCTTTTCAAGAATTATTATTGTTCTATAAAGGATCACCCCCTTTCCTCTACTCATTACACTAGAAAATATCATTTGTTATCAAGAGAGTTATAATAATCCATTACATACAAACCTAATCTCATATTGAATCCTTATTAGGGTAAAAAAATAACCTAACAATGGTTTTGTGAATACAAAAAGAATATTTTTGAAGAATAGTTAATGTCCCTTCCCGACTATTTTATATTATTTATTCTCCCACGTACTTCAATTAGTATTAAAACATGATGATAAAATATTTCAATTATTTTACAAATATTTTTAAATTATAATTTTAATTTCATACCCAATATTATTATCCAATTCCAACAATTGGGTTAAGAAATCATTATTCATGTGTATAGTGGACTACCTCCACACGAACCGATGTTCGTCATTTCCCATCCCCACTAATAACGACTCCATATAATGGTGAATTTCTTTCGATATATGATATTTTCTATATTATTTTTTATTATAATTACATCACAAGTTCTTTATTAATTTTTATTCTTTGAGAATATGATAACTTAATTCAAGCATTAGGTTGATTATATTCTCAATAAGAAGTGTGGTTCATACATGATTTACATGGAATCAAAGAAGGAAACATTTAATTATAATATGTTATTTACTAGACATAAAAATTATTCAATAATTTTAATACAGTTTTTATCTTTATTATCTTTTTTCCTATGGGAAAACGGAAACAATATGCATCTGTACGTATGGACTATAATCATCATGAATAGTGTAATTCATTTTCTATCTCTAAATTTTATTTATCTATGCAAAAACAATTATACTAAAAATATATTATATTCCAATAATTATTAAATCTCTATAGATGGCGGGACCAATATCAATATTTTATAACCTAAAATAAAAAATAAATTAAAACAATGAAAAAAAATCATTTATTGCCTAAAATGTGACTCTACCATAGATTTGTTAATTCATAGTTAATAAAACACCATAATTAAATCATCAATTATATGATATATATTTTTATGGTTATGTAATATAATTATAATAAACATTATTTTTTATAATGGATGTTAAAACAAGTTTGATGGATGTCGAGACTTATGGTTAAGTCTTTCCATCCAACTTTTATATTTTTGTGAGACACAAGACATATTCATTATGTATTTATTTTATTTTATTTATATATATATTTTGAATTTATATTATTTTGAATATCTATAAAATTATGTTGATTTATATAAGGATTTTAGTACCACTCTTTCATGTGTTTTACAATCCAATTGTTACTAAAATAGTAAGGTGTCTTTTTATCAATTTTCCATCATTATGATATGTTATTTAATTCATATATATTATTTTATAATGTGTAAATAAAAATAACATTATATATAATATATTGATTTTATATATTCACATAATATCAAAATTTATATTTAATGTTATTATTTCAAGGTCCACACGATTCAACCATTCCTGAGTGGTAATAGTGTAAAGTTGCAATGTCATTGTTTATCAGAATGTCTAATGTTTATGATTCCTATAATGAAATATTATGATATATCTAAAAATAATCACATGTACTTTATTACCCTATTTTTATTCCTGGATAATACTAGTTTCCCATTATTTTATTATTTATATATACTGAAGATTTCAAAAAAACCATTTTTAATAAAAAACGTCTTTATTTATTTATTCATCCGAAAAATATTTTCCGCCCATTAAAATGTTTTTAAATTTTTTTGATATTTTTTAAATTATTCAAATGAATTAAAAATTACATATTTAACCATGTTACGCTTTTTACAAAATTTTTCTAATGTTAAATTCAGATCATTTTCCCAAAAATCCACTGTTGTATTTTTCCAAAAATGCATATGGATTGTTTGTTTTATCATCAAAGACATGAAAACAATTCACCTCAATCATGAACAAACATTACTTTGAAGCATAGTTTATAATTATTCATGTTTATTTTAAAATTAAATGATTTTAAAAGTGATTTATGTTTTCAAAAAGGGTTTTTAGTAAGAGAATTATATTTTTGTCAATGAATGTTTTAAATGTTTTTAAATGATCTATTATGTGTTTTAATTGTAACGATAAAATAAATGTATTCCAAAAATATTTTAGAAATTTTTATATTTAAAAACATTTATAGTGAAATGTTACTTTAGTTTTGAAAATTTATATGTGATCTTCTAAACATATCTTCCAATTATGATAAAATACATTGATGACACATATATATTACTTTGATATGATCCAAGGATATAATTATTATATATTATAATTATGGGTTATTTTTATAATATATATATGATTATATAAACTATTTCTCATCCACTTGTTATACCATTATAAATTTATTATGAAAATAGATTTTTGTAAATTGATTATTATTTGATTAATTGATAAAAATATCATGAAACCTCGTTCTTTTTTGCATGTTATGTTATAATGAAATTTTTATGAAAGAAAAATATTTTAATGGGTCTTGAAATGCTAAATGTTTCATGATCTAGTGTCACCCGTACTTACGATTTTCATTACATGACAATGGTTAGTGTTTATCCAATTATGTTAGTTATGATATAACCAATGATATTTGGGGCATATATCTCCCTCTAATGTATTAGGTAAATATTGATATCTCGTGAGAATAAAATCCTATAATAGTGAGTAAAACATCGTTAGTATAGGAACTAGTTAACTATTATAGTATTTGTATTACACCTTGAATTTCAGGATGTCTTGGTGAACGAATCCATTAAAATATCGTTGTTTTGGAAATATTACTTTCTTAATAGGGGAATTATTTTCTTTTATTACATGTATTCCACAATTCTATGTATTATATCAATGTCATGATTTCCAGGATCATGTAATTTTATTCTTATTATTTATGTATTATGATCATCTAATTTTTATTCCATTACATGATATTTTTATCATTGATATATTGGGTATTTTTTCAATATATTATTCTCACATTATAAAAACTCTATGTTCACATTATATTGATGCATTTCAATTAATTACCCTTACTTATCATATGATATCACCATTGATTATGTTTTTCTTCTAAAAGTTATGATGATTAGTATTATAAGTGATATTTATAAGATGTAGAATGGTTACGGGGAACTATGTGGTAACAAATTGAGAACACTTATGGACTTTATTTTTTTTGTTTCCATGTTTTATATGGAGCTATAACATTATAATCATTAATCTCATGTTCGTGTAATGTAATAAATATTCACCTAAAACTTTTAATATCTATGTATACGATATTTGGGTGTTTATAATTGAAATAAAAATAATATTTAGTAAACCTATGGAAAACATCATGATAAAATAGTAGTTAAATACCAATTAATTTTTTTAATTATATTTATATAGATATTTCAATGTATAAAACAATAGTTGAGTTAAAGTATAAGAAAATTTCCTAGAGAATCGGTGAGGTATAGAGAAATATATTTATAAAACAATTATCCCTATCTAGATACAAAAAGTGGATGTGGGTCTGGAATATATTTATATATGGTTAATATATATATAAAGGGAGAAATTAGTTGGAAACACTCATCACATAGTGGATGTCAATGGTTCTTGATGAATTTCTAGTTTGACACTCTTAGGGGATATTCTTTGGGAATTCAAAAACTCATTATAAAATATTATATTATATCTAATTAATGATTATTAATGACAATGATTAATCCTGAGGTCTTATTTATAGAAAAAATGTGTCACTAATTTGAAATCCAATATGTGATTTTTTAGAGTTTTTTTCCCACTATGAATATCATTACTAGCACTATTGTTTTTGTTCTATTCACTCGTGGGGACTATAATGATTTTTTATTAATTAAAAATGTTCAAAGGAGAAATCAACTGGGGTGATGATTATAATAATGCAAAAATTTTATTATTCTTAATCAGTTATCTTGATATATGATTGAAATATTTTACCCCACCCAATTTTCGGACACACCAAATAAGAGGATGCTATAGTTGATAGTTTTTCATGTGGGGAGAACATGGACAAAAACAATTCTATTTCCTCTGTGTTAATATTTTTGGAATAAAACCCCATGTAAATTTCATAGATGAAAAAAATAAATGTGTGGAAAATATCAACAAAAGGAATGTTATTTCAACATATAAATGAAAACTTCATATAACACAATTGATGATAATGATGTCCTCCTAAACATGTCATTTAATGAAAAATCAGTCAAAATTTAAAGGTATGGCCATTATAAAAATAAATTTCCTAATATGAGTATATGGCCCCAGCCTTAAACCTTACTTAATCTTGAGTTATTACAAGATTACACATTGAAGATCTTTTCAGGTTTAGAGTTTTAGAGAATTAGATCATAAAACTTGCATTACATTCCACATATAAACAAAGTGGTTACATAAAGATAGTATTCTTCATTCCCATCAATGGAAACACATTTAAAATAAAACATGGATTATTTCCTGACACATCTTTGACTCTATCATCTTATCATGTACCTTTCCCTTGACCTGTGAAAAACATTTCAAAAACTTGGGATGAGCATAAAAACTCAGTATGGGTTATAAAAAAAACATGTAAAGGAAACATGAGTTCATATATATACATAAGAATGAAATCATACTTTACCCATAAAACATAGGCACTTTAACATACCCTATAAAATCATGAATAAATCATAGAAATCATAATACATAAAGGTAACTTGAGGCATTCATAACATTCTTACGTAGGGAGTAACCCTCTTGGTTACGTTTGGAATACCCATCACAGTATATTCCCTAAAATCTCTTCGGAGAAACCTTAACGTTTCACTCCTTCGCGTTACCCAATGCATTGGAGAGCTATAACGGGCTCACCCGCCCTTAGTATATCACGGAACCACCCGTCTTCATAATAATGCCCAAGAACCATAACATAATCATATCACATAAAACATGCATAAAGGAAACATAAAATTTCCACATTTCAATCACGAGATATCAATACAACACATTAATATAAAAACATTATGAAAACCATTTTCAATACTAAAATAAAAGAAAAGTAAAACATGGTATTTATTATTCTTTAAAAAAAAGGTATGGCTTGTAGAGAAAGCCGAAACTCAAATAACGGTCACGACAGCGGAGAAGTCGTTGTCGCTGCATATGTACGACAAAAACATTCCCTTTTGTCATTTAGTAAACGCTTCGTATAAAAAAGATTCCTTTTGAATAAACTTAAAAGTCAAAGGGGTTTATACACCGTATAAAAGAAAGTTGTGTATAAAATAAAATATTCCTCAATGAAAGGAGATTGAGACGAAGTCCCATACCTCGTATCTGACTTGACCCGACCGTTCTTTAATCTCCTGAATAATAAACTTGAGTTAATCTCTACTTGCTTATGAATCTTTTTCAGGTTCATTATTCCTTTTATACCATGTTATGAACATCATGTAATCAGTTAAGTTAATAATGTTCATTTTGTCGGTATTTGGTTCTTAAGTCAAAAATAGACTTCTTACACTTACATGTTGTTAATTTGGTCATAGGTTCATTATATCCAGAATTGTATTCATGATGTAGATATCATATATGTCATATATATCCAGTACATACATGCATTTATAATATTACATCACATTTAGAGGTAAGAAATGAAATGCACCGTTCATGGAGACGGTAAGCCGTACGTACGCATGAACGCTACTTCCATTTCTATTTCATATTTTCTGGAATGGAATCATAATTATATAAGAGTATATTATAATTCCAGTATAATAACATATATAATATCATTAAATTTATTCTTTACACATCCCACATATGGTATTAACGAATCAAATCACTTTTAGGGGGCGGTAGTCCGCACTTCCTAAAATGAAGATATCGTGTTTTACCCATAATGGAAACCATAAAGGTAGGCCCAAAATAAAAAAACAGAAGCTTAAGGAAAACATAAACATATTATATATCATATATAAAAATAGTGACATCATAATGGCCACCTTTGAAGGTGTTAAATGAGTGTTGAACAATCATCGTTTCGGGAGGCAGAATTTCGCCATCCACGGAAACCGTATGTTCTTTAACCATTTTATGTAGTTGTGTGAGAGTGTAGCTCAAATAAATCTTATAACAACATCCTAGTATATTGATGATACTGGTGTTGTTACAAACGAAGTAAATAAAAAGAGTTTAGGGGGTTGGAGAAGCAAAATAAAACAAATGAACATGAGAGAATGAATTACCTTTAAAAGTGTAACTCCTTTTGATTTGAGCCTAAAGGCTTCCTTTGAAAGGATTCTGCCCAAGGATAATCCTCTAGGATGAGGATAGGGATGTGGAGAGAGTAAATGGGTAGGGGTTGGCCGAGCCAAAGGCTTGAAGAGTGTGTGAAATGTGGTATAGGTGGGGGCCTTTTATAAGAGGAGAGGAGGGGCACTTTTGGAAAGTAAAGAAATATTACATTATTTGAAAATGTGTTTCGGTTTCAAAAGGTCCCACAGTGATATAATTCGTGGATAAGGTGATAAGGGTTCTAAATCCACTCATACAATTGGTTTTGGCCATGTGTAGTTCATAGATTTTACATTATCTTTCTATTTTATTTAAATCGTCAAATAATGATGTCATCGTTGCATCATTATTATGTCATAAATAATTAAATTTATTTAATGTCTAAAAATTATAAAAAATATACTATGATATAGAAAATCTTTTTATATTTCCAATGACTATTTATAATCAAATATCTGATCTTTATAACCCCATGTAAAAATTGTTTTCGTAAAACATCTCTTGTTTGTGTCATTTTTACTTTAACATTTAATAAAAAGTTTTTTATGTCATTTCCCAACAAAAGTGGATCCATGGGGTCCCCAAGTTGACCCATGGATTTTCTTGGTCGGCCATGACACAACCAATGAGGTTGGGACATGTTTCTAGGTCATTTCATTTTATTAAAGTATTATTTATACATTAAACTACCCTAATTGCCACTAATCGTGATTAAGAACTTAATAAGTTACTATTCACCAAAAATTATTATAATCTCATTGAACCACATTTTACTTATTAATGACAACCATGTATGTAGGATTTTCAAAATTCAATACACATTAGTGGTAAACTTTCATTTAACTGAAAAATCAGTTTGCTTGATTACCACTTAGTGGTTTCACTATTCATCAAAAATTGAAGTTTTTCAGAAAATTACCAAAAATTCACCCTAAGCTATATTTGATATTCCGAATTCAAAAATGAAGTCTATTTTACAAAATTCAAATCATATAAGTCACATTAATTAATTTAATAATTAATTCCCGCTGCCAGAGCAAATAGCGTGTTTTTACAAAACAATAAGTATCAAAAGATTGACACTAGTTTAAGTCTAATTTCAAAGTGAAATTGATTCCAATGACCGCCATTGGATAAAATGGTAAAAATATATTCTAATTTCACTTCAAAACCAATTCAAAACGTAATCTAATCATATAAATAAATTAGATTAAAAAGCAGTTTTGATGTAAAATACAGTATTTTTCACTATTCATTAAAAATGAACATTGTCAGAAAAATACCAAAAATTCACACATGGTAAATTTTGATGTCCCAATAATAAAGAATAAGTTTATTTTGACAACACAGTTTATAAAATTGTCAAAATATAGATTCAAAAATGGTTTTCCATCAAAAGGCACTAAAACAATCTTTTAAGAATATTAGTGTATTCCATGCATAAGATTGTATTTATTTTCATTTTAAGCCTCTATAACACTATCTTAATAATTAATAGAAATAGATAAAAATATCTATTATTCATTACTTACTTGGGATGTTACATCCTTCCCCCCTTTAGAAAATTGTGTCCCCGCAATTTATTTACTTATCGAATAAATGGGGGTACTTATCCCTCATTGCATTTTCAGATTCCCATGTTGCCTCTTCAATCATGTGGTTTCTACACAAAACCTTTACCTGATTAATCACCTTATTTTGTAACACTTGCTCCATGTGGTCAAGAATCTGGACTGGTTGTTCCTCATAAGATAGGTTCTCTTCCAGCTGAACTACCTCTGGGCTCAAAACATGAGATGGATCTGGCACATACTTTCTCAACATCAAAACGTGAAAAACATTGTGTACCTGAGATAAACTCGGAGGTAAAGCCACTCGGTATGCAACTGATCCAACTCTCTCCAGAATTTAGTATGGTCCAACAAACCTTGGACTCAACTTTCCTTTCTTACCAAATCTCATCACGCTTTTCCAAGGAGAATCCTTGAGAAAAACATGATCACCTACCTCGAAAGATAGATCCTTCCTCCGGTTATCCGCATAACTCTTCTGCCTGCTCTGAGCTGTTCTCATGTGTTTCTGAATCAGCTGAACTTTTTCTGCCATCTCTTCTACCAATTCTGGTCCCATCAACTTCCTTTCACCCACTTCATCCCAGAAAGCTGGAGTTCGACACCGCTTCCCATATAATGCCTGAAATGGTGCCATCTGTATACTGGAATGAAAGCTGTTATTATAAGAAAACTCAACCAAAGAAAGATGTTGGTCCCAACTTCCCTGATAATCCATAGAACAAGCTCGTAGAATATCCTCCAATGTCTGAATTGTTCATACTGACTGCCCATCTGATTGAGGATGAAAAGCTGTACTAAAATTTAATTCAGTACCAAACGACTTCTGAAGGCCTTTCCAAAAGTTAGATGTAAACCTGGGATCACGATCCGATACAATGGAGAGAGGAACTCCATGTAACCTAACTATCTCTTTAAGATACAAACGGGAAAGTTGATCAAGAGAGAAAGTATCTCGTATAGCAAGGAAATGAGAATATTTGGTCAAGCGATCAACAATAACCCAGATTGCATTATTACCTCGAGATGTCTTCAGTAATCCAACAACAAAGTCCATGGATATATTCTCCCATTTCCACTCTGGCACTGGTAAAGGCTGAAGCATCCCTTTCGGTAACTGCCGCTCTGCTTTAACCTGCTGACAAGTCAAACACTTCACAGTAAAATCAGCAATGTCTCTTTTCATTCCATCCCACCAGTAATACTCCCGCAGATCTCTATACATCTTAGTACTGCCCGGATGAACTGAAAACGGAGAACTATGAGCTTCACATAACAGCTCTCTCTTCAACTGTGAATCACAAGGCACACACAATCTCTTCCCAAATCTCAAAACACAATCACCATCAATGTTGAATTCAGGCAACCTACCTTTCTGAACCAGCTCTACCTTTTTTTGCAACTCACTGTCTTGCTTCTGTGATTGCTTGATTCTATCTGATAGGGATGATCTCACTGATACTTGAAACAAAATAGAAGGACTTCCTGCACCAAAAACTTCTATTCCAAAGTTCATCAAATCCTTAACCAAAGGATCACGTTCTAAACATTGTTAATGAAGCATTACTATTTCGACTCAAAGCATCAGCCACTTTATTTTCTTTTCCCGGATGGTAATGAATTGTACAATCATAATCCTTGATTAATTCCAGCCATCTCCTTTGTCTCATGTTCAATTCTTTCTGAGTGAATATATACTTTAAACTTTTGTGATCAGTATATATTTCACACTTTACTCCAAACAAATGATGCCTCCAAATTTTTAAAGCAAAAACAACAGCAGCTAATTCCAAATCATGTGTAGGGTAATTTACCTCATGAGTTTTCAACTATCGTGAAGCATAAGCAATTACCTGATCATTCTGCATTAGGACGCAACCAAGTCCTTTCAATGAAGCATCACTGTATATAACAAACTCACCATTCCTGGAAGGTAGTGCCAAAACTGGAGCATTCACCAATCTTCTTTTCAATTCCTGAAAACAATCATCACATTCTTTTGTCCAGATAAACTTAACACCCTTCCGAGTTAGCTTAGTCATTGGACTAGATAACCGTGAAAAATTTCTAACAAACCTTCGGTAATAGCCCGCCAAACCAAGGAAGCTACGAATCTCGGTTACATTTGTGGGTCTTGGCCATTCTTCCACAATTTTTGTTTTTGCAGGATCAACAGTTATTCCATCTTTAGAAACAATGTGACCAAGGAATGAAATTTGTTGTAACCAAAACTCACACTTGCTGAATTTCCCATACAGTTTCTTTTCTTTTAAGGTTTGCAAGATAACCCTTAAATGTTTTTCATGCTCCTCTTTAATTTTCGAAAACACCAAAATATCATCAATGAAAACCACCACAAACTTATCCAAGAACTCATGGAAAATTCTATTCATTAAGTCCATGAATACAGCAGGTGCATTGGTTAGCCCAAAAGGCATTACTACAAATTCATAATGGCCATATCTCGTACGGAACGCGGTCTTCGGAATATCTGCCTCCTTTAACTTCAGCTGATGGTACCCCGATCTCAAGTCAATCTTTGAAAAAAACTGAGCTCCCTGGAGCTGATCAAACAAATCATCGATATGAGGCAACAGATATTTGTTCTTAACAGTGATATTATTCAAGGCTCTATAATCAATGCAATGTCTTATAGAACCATCTTTATTTTTAACAAATAAAACAGGAGCACCCCATTGTGATGTGCTAGGTCTAATGAAACCTTTCTCTAATAAATCTTGCAATTGCTCCTTCAACTCTAAAAGTTCAATTTGTGCCATTCGATAAGGGGGTTTTGAAATTGGCTTAGCATCAGGAACTAAGTCAATAGTAAACTCAACTTCCCGATCTGGTATTATTCCAGGCAACTCATCTGGAAAAACATCAGGATACTCATTTACCACTGGCACATCATTAATCTGAACAGTTCCTTTATTTTCAACGACGTGTGCAAGGTAACATTCATTTCCATCTTTTACAAGTTTCTCGGCCTCTTGATATGTTATCAAAAGTAAGGGTTCATTCTTGTAAACAAACTGAAAGTCTTTCTGAAAATAAACTTCTTTAGATCTACAGTAAATCTTAGCATGGAAAATAGAGAGCCAATCCATACCCAGGATAACATCAAACTCTACTAGAGGTAGAACAATAAGGTTTTCAAGTAGGTTCTTTCCACAGATAAGGATAGTAAGATTTTTATAAATTCTTTTTGCCTCGACACTTCCCCCAGGTGTTTTTACCAAAAGTTCAGGATTCATTTCTTGAGATGGTATTCCCATTTTACTAGAAAAGGTTTCAGAGATGAAAGAATGTGTAGACCCCGAATCAAACAACACACTGGCATAATCTGAGAAAACAAACAAAGTACCTGATACAACATCATTTGATGGCCCGGCATCTGCTGAAGTAGTTGCAAAAGATTTCACCACCCCTTTCTGCTTGTAGTCTAACTGCTTCCCATCACTCAATCTCCTTGTCGGACACTCGTTTGCATAGTGACCCATCTCATTGCACTTATAACACTTCACTAACTGTAAATCAAATTTGTTCTTACCTTCAGCTTGATCGTTTTCAGTGCAATCACGAGCCTTATGTCCCATCTTACCACATCGGTAGCACTTTCCAGAATTCAGAAGACATTCCCCAGCATGCCTTTTGCCACATTTATCACAAACTGGAAACTTAGTTTTCTTACCATCAGACTTTTTTGAAGAATTCTTACCTTTCTCCTGCCACCTCGGTCTCTTCTTCTGCTGGTTGTTATAGAACACTTGGTCATCGGAAAACTCCATTTCCACCTTCTCAGCACATCGAACAAGATTTTCATAACTTTTAAACTCACGAGAAGCTAATTCCCTTCGATACATTGGCTTTAATCCTGAGTAGAAACAATTGATTTTACTATCAAGGTCCCGGATAAAATTTGGAGCATACCTTGCCAATCGAGTGAATCTTTCTTCATAGGCAGCCACTGAGTCTTCCTCTTGCCTCAATTCCAAGAATTTATTTTCCATCCTAAGTCGAACAACCTTAGGAAAATACTTCTCAAGAAACATACCTTTGAATTCATCCCAGTCAAGAGCATCAATCTCATCGGCATCCCTGATATTTTTAACCATAGACCACCACTGATCTGCTTCACCCTCCAAACGGTAAATAGCAAGACTAACCTTTTGATTGTCTGAAAACCCCATGACATCAAAAATCTTCTCCAGTGCTTTAATCCACCCTTCAGCTAGCACAGGGTCAGATGATCATCTGAATGATGGTGGATGTTTCCTCATGAAATGTTCCACACTGACATGTTCCTCTGCGGTTGTTCTGGATGATCTCGTGCATGGATACCACCGCCATTTATCGCTTGAGTCAACTGCGCCATTACTGCAACAAACTGTTCAGTTCCAATTCCGACCATTTCTGGATGCTGGTTCGGAAGGTTATTTCCCTCTGTATGCCTTCCTAGCACTGCTTCCCTATTTCCTCTGCGGAAAACCATTCTGAACAAACATGTCTTAGATGAAGCAACATGGTAATCTTTAAATGCTATATCATTTCAAAAAAAAAATATTTTTGGATAATCATTTAATAGAATTCTAACTCCTAAAGTTATCTAAACCAACCTTTGATACCAACTATAAGGCCCCAGCCTTAAACCTTACTTAATCTTGAGTTATTACAAGATTAAACATTGAGGATCTTTTCAGGATTAGAGTTTTAGAGAATTAGATCATAAAACTTGCATTACATTCCACATATAAACAAAGTGGTTACATAAAGATAGTATTATTCATTCCCATCAATGGAAACACATTTAAAATAAAACATGGATTATTTCTTGACACATCCTTGACTCTATCATCTTATCATGTACCTTTCCCTTGACCTGTGAAAAACATTTCAAAAACTTGGGATGAGCATAAAAACTCAGTATGGGTTATAAAAAAAACATGGAAAGGAAACATGGGTTCATATATATACATAAGAATGAAATCATACTTTACCCATAAAACAAAGGCACATTAACATACCCCATAAAATCATGAATAAATCATAGAAATCATAAGACATAAAGGTAACTTGAGTCATTCATAACATTCTTACGTAGGGAGTAACCCTCTTGGTTACGTTTGGAATACCCATCACAGTATATTCCCAAAAATCTCTTCGGAGAAACCTTAACGTTTCACTCCTTCACGTTACCCAATGCATTGGAGAGCTATAATGGGCTCACCCTCCCTTATTTTATCACGGAACCACTCGTCTTAATAATAATGCCCAAGAACCATAACATAATCATATCACATAAAACATGCATAAAGGAAACATAAAATTTCCACATTTCAATAATGAGATATCAATACAACACATTGATATAAAAACATTATGAAAACCATTTTCAATACTAAAATAAAATAAAAGTAAAACATGGTATTTATTATTCTTTAAAAAAAAGGTATGGCTTGTAGAGGAAGCCGAAACTCAAATAACGGTCACGACGGCGGAGAAGTCGTTGTCACCGCATACGTACGACAAAAACATTCCCTTTTGTCATTTAGTAAACGCTTCGTATAAAAAATATTCCTTTTGAATAAACTTAAAATTCAAAGGGGTTTACACACCGTATAAAAGAAAGTTGTGTATAAAATAAAATATGCCTCAATGAAAGGAGATTGAGACGAAGTCCCATACCTCGTATCCGACTTGACCCGACCGTTCTTTAATCTCCTGAATAATAAACTTGAGTTAATCTCTACTTGCTTATGAATCTTTTTCAGGTTCATTATTCCTTTTATACCATGTTATTAACATCATGTAATCAGTTAAGTTAATATTGTTCATTTTGTCGGTATTTGGTTCTTAAGTCAAAAATAGACTTCTTAAACTTACATGTTGTTAATTTGGTCATAGGTTCATTATATACAGAATGGTATTCATGATGTAGATATCATATATGTCATATATATCCAGTAAATAAATGCATTTATAATATTACATCACATTTAGAGGTAAGAAATGAAATGCACCGTTCATGGAGACGGTAAGCCGTGCGTACGCATGAACGCTACTTCCATTTCTATTTCATATTTTCTGGAATGGAATCATAATGATATAAGAGTATATTATAATTCCAGTATAATAACATATATAATATCATTAACTTTATCCTTTACACATCCCACATATGGTATTAACGAATCAAATCACTTTTAAGGGGCGGTAGTCCGCACTTCCTAAAATGAAGATATCGTGTTTTACCCATAATGGAAACCATAAAGGTATGCCCAAAATAAAAAAACAGAAGCTTAAGGAAAACAAAAACATATTATATATCATATATAAAAATAGTGACATCATAATGGCCACCTTTGAAGGTGTTAAATGAGTGTTGAACAATCATCGTTTCGGGAGGCAGAATTTCGCCATCCACGGAAACCGTATGTTCTTTAACCATTTGATGTAGTTGTGTGAGAGTGTAGCTCAAATAAATCTTATAACAACATCCTAGTATATTTATGATACTGGTGTTGTTACAAAAGAAATAAATAAAAAGAGTTTAGGGGGTTGGAGAAGCAAAATAAAACAAATGAACATGAGAGAATGAATTACCTTTAAAAGTGTAACTCCTTTTGATTTGAGCCTAAATGCTTCCTTTGAAAGGATTATGCCCAAGGAGAATCATCTAGGATGAGGATAGGGATGTGGAGAGAGTAAATGGGCAGGGGTTGGCCGAGCCAAAGGCTTGAAGAGTGTGTGAAATGAGGTAGAGGTGGGGGCCTTTTATAAGAGGAGAGGAGGGGCACTTTTGGAAAGTAAAGAAATATTACATTATTTGAAAATGTGTTTCGGTTTCAAAAGGTCCCACATTGATATAATTCGTGGATAAGGTGATAAGGGTTCTAAATCCACTCATCCAATTGGTTTTGGCCATGTGTAGTTCATAGATTTTACATTATCTTTCTATTTTATTTAAATCGTCAAATAATGATGTCATCGCTGCATCATTATTATGTCATAAATAATTAAATTTATTTAATGTCTAAAAATATTAAAAAAAATACTATGATATAGAAAATATTTTTAGCTTTCCAATGACTATTTATAATCAAATATCTGATCTTTATAGCCCCATGTAAAAATTGTTTTTGTAAAACATCTCTTGTTTGTATCATTTTTACTTTAACATTTAATAAAAAGTTTTTTATGTCATTTCCCAAAAACAGTGGATCCATGGGGTCCCCAAGTTGACCCATGGCTTGTCTTGGTCGGCCATGACACAACCAATGATGTTGGGACATGTTTCTAGGTCATTTCATTTTATTAAAGTATTATTTATACCTTATACTACCCTAATTACCAATAATCGTGATTAAGAACTTAATAAGTTACTATTCACCAAAAAATTATTATAATCTCATTGAACCACATTTTACTTATTAATGACAACCATGTATGTTGGATTTTCAAAATTAAATACACATTAGTGGTAAACTTTCATTTAACTGAAAAATCAGTTTGCTTGATTACCACTTAGTGGTTTCACTATTCATCAAAAATTGAAGTTTTTCAGAAAATTACCAAAAATTCACCATAAGCTATATTTGATATTCCGAATTCAAAAATGAAGTCTATTTTAAAAAATTCAAATCATATAAGTCACATTAATTAATTTAATAATTAATTCCCGCTGCCAGAGCAAATAGCGTGTTTTTACAAAACAATAAGTATCAAAAGATTGACACTAGTTTAAGTCTAATTTCAAAGTGAAATTGATTCCAATGACCACCATTGGATAAAATGGTAAAAATATATTCTAATTTCACTTCAAAACCAATTCAAAACATAATCTAATCATATAAATAAATTAGATTAAAAAGCAGTTTTGATGTAAAATGCAGTATTTTTCACTATTCATTAAAAAATGAACTTTGTCAGAAAAATACCAAAAATTCACACATGGTAAATTTTGATGTCCCAATCATAAATAATAAGTTTATTTTGAAAAACATAGTTTATAAAATTGTCAAAATATAGATTCAAAAATGGTTTTCCATCAAAAGGCACTAAAACAATCTTTTAAGAATATTATTGTATTCCATGCATAAGATTGTATTTATTTTCATTTTAAGCCTCTATAACACTATCTTAATAATTAATAGACGTAGATAAAAATATCTATTATTCTTTACTTACTTGGGATGTTACAATGAGGTTCCGGGATGAGAAATGGAATGGTTCTACAAATAATGTGTATATTACTGGTGATGAAGATATTATAAATTTCGTATGAAGAAAAATAATTTTTAAGTAATAATATGAAGAAGAGTTGAAAATCGTGTCTAAAAAAGTGTAATGATTGATGTGATTATATATATAGATTTAAATTATTATATTCATATCCTTGGTAATTTAGTCATTAGATTCATGAAACAAAAATGGTAATTTTATATCAGTTTTTTATTTAGGAGTTTCATGAATATGTAATATAGTACTAATGTACTACAAATGTAATTTAAATAAAATTTGATATTTTAAAAAAAAAAAAATATAACCGATAATATGATAATAATTTTGATATATTTTTATAGTTTGAATAAATATATTATTGATATATATTAATAAATATCTATAGACTTGATTACCTTTAAACTAATTAATAAGTTGTTAACTTTGTTTGAGATTAAAACATTTTTGATTCTATGTAAAAAAGTAATAAATTTGAAAATTTATTTAAGGAATTTTGAAAGTGTAAATTTTTTATCGAATTTATTTTTTCCATAAGGATTTATGGTAATTAAAAATATTAACAATCTCTAGGATAATATATTATCAATTTATTCACATATATGGTATGCGACATTAATATATAAATCACATTGATGGGGGATTAATGATAAGTTGATTTAATAGATATAGTGTTCATCATTCTTAATTTTTTATATTAATTTAGGTAAGGCTTAAAGGAGCTGTATGGTTTACTATTCATGAAATTGATTAAGTTAAACCTTGGATTTTATTTTATAAAATTGGTAAACATTGTTTTATAATAAATAATAAGATATGGAATGAATTATTAATCATTTATGTATCAAAATAGAACCAAATGATACGATTGTCCCTATCATATTTATTGGGATTGAGTAAATATATCATCTTTTGAGAATTTCCAATATTTAGAAAAATAACCAGAGGAATTTTTTTAACAATTAATATCATTTATGATGATATGAATGAAAATTTAGATTCCTACTCTATTGATGGGATTCTAGCTATTCATTTCCACATGATCATTCACATTCTTTTTATGAAGGATCTCTCTCACTTTCTATCATTACATGAATAGTATTCTTTTATTCCATGTAGAAATATTCACTTCCTAGCCATGTTCTCTTATTTAAAAACCTAGTATCTATTATTCAGGATCACCTTTATAAATTAATTTATCTATTTTCATGATGATGTAATATTTTTCCTCATATTCATGTCGGTTTCCTAAAATGGGGTTTTCTAACGTTAAACCCTTATTTATTAAGAACAATTTCAAATAGTGAGGTTGAAATTTACATAATGGGTAGAGTATAATACCCAGTGATGTTATGAAATAATATTATTTAAAATACATATAAACCATCCAATTTACTATGTTACACACAAAATTGAGTTTACATTGTTTTATACACAACACTAAGTGTAACATTTAGTATATGAAAACATAACATTTAAACAAAATGTGGCATACTATTAAAATATTATTATTTAATATGATAATTTTCACTAATTTCTTATAATAGAGTATATGATTTTGATTAACTATTATATGAACATAAATGGTATACAAATATACATATAATGTATTCTATGGTGACTAATTAATTATGTTTGAAAATAAAAACAAATTAAAAAGATATATATTTTTAGAAAAATTATTTTTATAAACACAAATGCATTTAAAAGAAAAAATTAATCAAATAAATTTTCTAGATTTTATTTAATAAAATTTTTACATTGTATATTCAATCTTATTTTTACCTTTCAATCAATTGTTTAATATAATATATAATAATTAATACTATTTCTCTCTAAAAAATTAATTATTTTTCAAAAATGTTTTATCTCTTTTTGATGAATTATTATAAAATTAATTTTTCTCACGTCTAAAAAAGTTTTTTAATAAAATAATTTGTTTCCAAAAATTAACACATATATATTATATTGGAGTGAATTGTTCAGAATTTTTTGAAAAGATAAATTCTTGGATGAATTGTAAAAATACTAATTCTTATTAAGATTTTTATTCAAATTAAATCATTTAAAAATATCAATATTATTTTCATATGTTTAAAATTTTAAATATAGTTTAAGTATTATTTTATTAATCCAATTTTTTATATAAATGTATTTCATCTTTAATTTTTATATAAAAACTCTATAAAGTTTTGATAATTTTCTATTTGGAAAACTACTTTTTCGTGACATCTACGCAAATAATTTTAAATAAAAATAATCCTCTTATACGAATGTAATTTTGACAAAAGTATTCAATATTTTGAATATAAATAATTTTTATTATATAATAATTTATTATTATTTTCTTCATAATACTGAATATTAACAATTTTATGAATTATTCACATAAGTTAAGGTATTCATTGGTTTACCGGGGTGTCTAGATTAAAATATATGGGTTGATAAGGATCAAAAAATTTCGAAAAACAAATTCTTGAAATATTTTGACATTATAAATTATAAAATATATATAATGTAATTTATTTGTACTTTTTCATATGATAAATGTGGGTACAGGTTTTTGTTTTGAAAAATTACAATTGCACTGCTCACCTAACTTATAAAAGGCCACCCACTCAGAAAATATTCACACAATAAAATCTAAATGTATTAGAAAAAATAACCAAAATTACCTTCCATAATTTTATAAACTCTACATATTTTTATTATATTGGACATAAATCCATCTAGATTGGATTACGGTGAAAACAATTATGTTTTCTGTAGAAACTATAAAATCCATAATTGAGAATTTTATTTTATCTCTTCTTCCTCCTATGTTAACTATTATTAAACCATGATTATTTATTAAAATAATTATAATCAATATGTTTTTATGTTTTTATGTAATTTTATAACCCAAGACATTCTCCTAAACCAAAAAATGCGATATAGAATCATCATTTGTGTGTCTCGAAGTGTAACACACCAGGTAAATAAAGAAAAAGACATTTTCATATTTATCCATATTTGTGAATAAAATATTAATATGACTTTAAAGGGGACGCTATGCTCGATGGCGTACCCAACACGCAACAACGAGTTTCTTGGGAACCTTACGTTGCACTCTAATAATAAAATAATATTATTTTAAATGGTAGTTAACATGTAGCCATTGTATTGGCAGGAATGGATAGAAATTTCTAATATATGATTATATATGTTTTTAAATGTTTTTACATTTATCCAATAAAAGTTAAAGGCATAAAATACAGAAAGAATTCAATTTTAGGCGTATATGCCCTAGTTTTTACTAAAGGATCACTTATCACCTTTTGATGGAGAACCGACATTAAATATAGTTTTGTTCACTCTTATACATCCTTTTAGACCAAATAAAACACTTCTTAATAATTGGGACATCAAAATTTACTTTGTGTAAATTTTTGGTATCTTTCTGATAAAGTTCATTATTTTAATGAATAGTGTAAAATGTTGTATTTTAATTCAAACCCTCTTTTTAATCTAATTTTTTTATATGATTATATTATCTTTTAAATTTTTTTAAAGTGAAATTAGAATATATTTTTACCACTGAAAAACTTCAATTTTTGATGAATAGTGAAACCACTAAGTGGTACTTATAAAAACTGATTTTTCCGTTTAAATGATATTTTTCCATCATTGTGTTTTGAATTTCAAAAATCCAACATACATGGTTGTCATTATGATGTAAAATGTGGTTCAGTGGGATAACAATAATTTTTTGGTGATTAGTAACTTATTAAGTTTTTAATCGCGATTAGAGGTAATTAGTGTAGTTTAAGGTAAAAAATATTGTTTTAATAATATGAAATGAACATGACACATGTCCTAACCTCATTGTATGTGTCATGGCCGACCAATAAAACTCATGGGTCAACTTGGGGATCCCATGAACCCACTTTGGTTGGAAAATGACATTAATATCTTTTTATTTAAATTTAAAGTAAAAATGAGACAAACATGAAATGTTTTACTAAGACAATTTTTAAATGGGGTTATAGAAATAATATTTTTGAATATAAATATTAATTGGAAAGATAAAAATATTTAATACATCATAGTATTTTTTTTATAAATTTTAGACATTATATAAATTAAAGTATTTGTGACATCATGATGATGCAGCGCTGACCTCATTATTTAACGATTTAAATAAAATGGAATGATAATGTAATATATAAGACCTACACATGTCCAAAACCTATTGGATGAGTGGATTTAGAATCCTTATCACCTTATACTCAAAACACATCAATGTGGGACCTCTTATATCTGAATACCATTTTAAAATAAAGTGACTTTTCTTTACCTTCCAAGAGTGCCCCTCCTCCCCTATTATAAAAGGCCCCCACCTCTACCTCCTTACCCACACTCCCAAAGCCTTTGGATCGGCCAAACTCTGCCCATTTTGTCTCTCAAATTCCCTCTATTACTCCTTGAAGCCACACTTTGGGCAGAAGTCTTCCCATGGAAGCCTTTGAGCTCAAACCAAAGGGAGTTACCCGATTTTAAGGCAATGTCTTCACTTGAGTCCTTTTGTTTTATTTTGCTTCTCCAACCCTCTAAACTCTTTTTATTCATTTCTTTTCTAACAAATGTAGTATCATCAATATACTAGGATGTTTTTATAAGAATTATTCGAGCTACACTTTCAAACACCTACATCTAATGGTTAAAGAACATACTGTTTCCGTGGATGGCGAATTTCAGCCTCCCGAAACGATGATTGTTCAACATTCTTTTAACACCTTCAATGTTGGCCATTAAGATGACACTATATTTATATATGATATATAATATTTTTATGTTTTCCATAAGCTTCTGTATTTTTCATTTTGGGCATACCTTTATGGTTTCCATTATGGGTAAACGTGATATCTTCATTTAAGGAAGTCGCCCCCTCAAAGTAATGTGATTCGTTAATGCCATATGTGGGACATATAAAGGATGGATTTAAAGTTATTATATATTATGTTATACTGGAATTATAATATACCTATATTTCATTATTATTCCATTCCATAAAAATATGAAATAGAAATGAAAGTAGCGTTCATGCGTACGTACGGCTTAGCGTCTCCATGAACGGTGCATTTCATTTCTTATCCCCAAATGTAATGTACTATTATAAGTACATGCATATAATGGATATATATGATGAATGATACATCTAAATGATGAATATAATTATGGAATTAATATATACATACCTGTCATTTAGTTTTAATTCCATTAATATGACATAGAAAGGAAAGTAGCGTTCATGCGTACGCACGGCTTACCGTCTCCATGAACGGTGCATTTCATTTCTTACCTCTAAATGATTGTGTAATATTATAAATACATTTATATTCTGGATATATATGATATATATGATATCCAAATCATGAATATAATTCTCAATATAATAAAAATTTGACCACACAAATAACATGTAATTGTAAGAATTCCACTTTCGACTTAAAAACCAAATATCGACAAAACCAACATTATTAACTTAAATGAATACATAATGTTTATAACATGGAAATAAGTGATCTAAAAGAAATAATGAACTAGAAAAAGGTTCTTAATAATGTGTAAATTAACTCAAGTTTATTATTCAGGACGTTAAAGAACGATTGAGTCTAGTCGGACCCGAGGTAGGGGATCCTACTCCTCTCTTTCTTTTTAAGTACACTCTTTTATATCATTCCTTATAAGATCATATTTATTGTTATTGGGATGTTATTTTATATTACTCTTACTGTAATTTTTATGTTCATATTATGAGAGACCATATTCTCTCTCATCAATCCATTTTGGATGTTTTGAGTGGCGCCGTTAGGCTGCCGAATTTTCGTAAGAGATCAAACCTCTCTCTTTCTCTTTAAGTACTCTCCTTTATGTCACTTATTTTAAGCGCCTCTTTGTTATGATGGGGGATGTTATTTTATATTCCTCTTTCTTAAATTTTATTGTAATGTGATGAGATACCCTATTTGAACTCATCAATCCATTTTTGGAAGTTTTAAGTGGCGTCGTTAGGCTTCCGAGTTTTCCTAAGGGATTATTCATCTCACTTTTTTTCCCGTGAGATTTATGCTACATTTTCCACAATTTCCTTTGAGTGGTGTATGTAATGACCATTATTTTACTCATTGTGTAATATTATTTCATTTATGAGTATTTACATCAAGGTTGTATTGTCCTTCATTCACGGGGCGTATGTTTTGAAAGATACCCATGTCGGTAAGGGAACCTTTCACCCTCCTCTTTTTAAAAGACTTATTTTGTTATGTCTTTTAATTCACATAATATTATTTTGGGATATGTTCTTCTATATCCTTATTGATGTAAATTTTATGTCCATGTGATGAGATACGCTTTTTATCTATCATCAACTCTTTTTTTGAATTTTGAAGTGACGCCGTTAGGCTGTCTAATTATTGCAAGGGAACTTCTTAACCCAATTTCGATTCTTTGGGATAAATTTGTACACCTTGAATATGTCTTTCTATGATTATGTGTGAATGTCCATTGATTTTTTTACACTTAATTCCCACTTATATTTCATGTATTCGTTTTTCACACATAGTTATGTAACTGATTTATCCTTAATCCAAGGATACCGTCTTTGTATGGGACTTCGTCTCAATCTCCTTTAATTGAGGCATATTTTGTTTTATAGACAACATTATTTTATACGGTGTATAAAACCCTTTGACTTTTATGTTTATCCAAAAGTAATCTTTTTATACGAAGCGTTTTACTAAAAGTCAAAAGGGAATGTTTTTGTCGTACGTATGAGGTGACAACGACTTCTCCGCCGCCGTGGCCATTATTTGAGTTTCGGCTTCCTCTACAAGCCATACCTTCTTTTTAAAAGAAAAATAAATACCATGTTTTACTTTTATTTTATATTGGTATTGAAAATGGTTTTCATAATGTATTTATATCAATGTCTTGTATTGATATCTTGTTATTGAAAGGTGGAAATGTTAAGTTTCCTTTATGCATGTTTTATGTGATAAGATTATGTTATGGTTCTTTGACATTGTTACGAAGACGGGTGGTTCCATGATAAACTAAGGGCGGGTGAGCCCGATATATCTCTCCAATGCATTGGGTAACACGAAGGAGTGAAACGTTATGGGTTCTCCGAAGTGATTTAGGGAATATACTGTGATGGGTATTCCAAATGTAACCAAGAGGGTTACTCCCTACGTAAGAATGTTATGAATGCCTCAAGTTACCTTTATGTCTTATGATTTCTATGATTTATTCATGGTTTGATGAGGTATGTTAAAGTGACTATGTTTTATGGGTAAAGTATGATTTCATTCTTATGTATATATGAACTCATGTTTCCTTTCTATATTTTTATAACCCTTACTAATCTTTTTATGCTCATCCCAAGTTTTGAAATGTTTTTCACAGGTCAAGGGAAAGGTACATGATGTTATGATAGTGTCAAGGATGTGTCAAGAAAGAATACATGTTTTATTTTAAATATGTTTCCGTTGATGGGAAGAATGAATGTTGTCTTTTATGTAACCACTTTGTTTAAATGTGGAATGTAATGCAAGTTTCATGATCTAATTATCTAAAACTCTAAACCTAAAAAGATTCTCAATGCGTAATCTTGTAACAACTCAAGATTAAGTATGGTTCAAGGCTGGGGCCTTATAGTTGGTATCAAAGGTCTGTTTACATAACTTTAGAGGTTAGGGTATTCTTTAAGCATAAGTGACATTACCATAATGGTTAGGATTTCAGAAAGAGTCCTAGTTTTAGATAAAGTGAATGAGTAAGTATATCTTTGTGTTTACCTTCCTCATTAGTACATGATGGTTTGGTTGATATAATCATAATGATATTTCTATTTTTAGTGAATGGATGGATCTAGCAGGAACCAAAGAGACAACAGGTTTGAAGGAAACTGTGGTGGTTCTCTGATTAAGATACTAGATAAAATGGAGGATTCAATGAGGAAACTCGTGGTTGTTCTAAACCAAATATCAAGGAGTCATTATCAACCACTTGAACCTTGCTATGTTCTGTAATGCATCATGTACGAGATGACCAATCAATGTGGATGTTCAGGTAACAATTATAAAGGTAACCATTAGAGTTTATATGATCCTTACTTTTGTGGTAATTATTGGTTATTATATGATATGATGGAAAATGAAAGGCATGAGATAAACATGAGGTTAAAATATGTTATGATCATTTTTGATTATTTTATCTATTTTTGGGGAATGATTTAATAATTATATAGTTTTGGAAAAAGGACAACACACAGACCGTGTGACAACCCGTCGCGTCGGACAAAGCTATGGGAATCGAACCCACAACCAAAGTGCGACTTGTATTTATCGCCTACCACTAGACTACGTGAAGTCCCATGTTAGTCTGACTGATTCTTTTTAGTTATACGATTTTATGAATTAAGAGTAAGTTGATTTTGGGTTATTTATGAAAATGATTAGCCTATCATGGAGGATATGTGATTAGGTTAATTACATTTCAATACGAGACTTTAGGAGCAACTGATGTTGTTTGGAGATAAATGTTACGATTTAACTTGGAAGACTTTATGACTAAATCCATAAAATATTAGGGTTTCAATCTTATATTGGTTTAGTTTGATGAATTTTATGGACAAATTGTTTATCATATGGTCCTCGTTGAACTTTGGGTCTTGTGGACAACTTTTGGAGATTAAGCATAGATTTTATTTTTAATGGGTTATCCTTTTCTGGATTATCTGACCTTGTACTAACCTTTTTGGTTTTGGTTTCGGTTAAAGCCTAAAGACATGGGATGTATATAGTTCTCTTTGGCGGATTAGGTGATTCTCTAGAAGTTGATTATAGTACTCTTAATGTGAACAAGTCTCCCTAAATACATGTCTTTTGGAAAAAATTATGAGTTTGATTAAGGAATCTATTAAAAGTTGAAAGTCAACATGATAAGTTATTATGTTTCCTTATGAATAAATTCCTCAATAAAAAGTAACTTAAAACAAAGATGTTGTCTATTAACTTTTCCTAATGGGGAATCAAATACCATTTAACCCATCACAAGTTTGTGATTTTCTTATGGTTAACTTTCTCCTAGACATGTTTACTATCACTCTCCCTCAAGAACATGACCCTTTGATTTTTCTTCCATGTCCATGTTTATCTACATATGGTTTAACTCGGGTGACCTATGTACTTATCTTCATTTATTTTAATGTGATTATTTTACCGACTCTTGTTCCGATGTGATACTTTCAAGGATGTTTCCAAGATCAATTTTAAAAATTGCGAGGACGCAATTCCCAAAAGGGGGGAAGGATGTAACACCCCAGGAAAATAAAGAATATGAAATTTTCATATTTATCCATATTTGTGAATAAAATATTAATATGACTTTAAAGGGGACGCTATGCTCGATGGCGTACCCAACACGCAACAACGAGTTTCTTGGGAATCTTACGTTGCACTCTAATAATAAAATAATATTATTTTTAATGGTAGTTAACTTGTAGCCGTTGTATTGGCGGGAATGGATATAAATATCTAAAATATTATTATATATTATTTTAAATGTTTTTACATTTATCCAATAATAGATAAAGGCATAAAATATGGAAGGAATTCAATTTTAGGCGTATATGCCCTAGTTTTCACTAAAGGTTCACTTATCGCCATTTGATGAAGAACCATCATTAAATATAGTTTTTTTCACACTTATAAATCCTTTTGGACCAAATAAAACTCTTCTTAATAATTGGGACATCAAAATTTACTTTGTGTAAATTTTTGGTATCTTTCTGATAAAGTGCATTTTTTAAATGAATAGTGTAAAATGTTGTATTTTAATTCAAAACCTATTTTTAATCTAATTTTTTTATATGATTAGATTATCTTTTGAATTGGTTTTATAGTGAAATTAGAATATATTTTTACCATTAAATCCAATAGTGGTCATTGGAATTAATTTCACATTGAAATAAGACTTAAACAAGTGTCAATCTTTTGATACTTATTGTTTCATAAAAACACGCTATTTGCTGTGACAGTGGGAATTAATTATTAAATTAATTAATGTGACTTATATGTTTTGAATTTTTTAAAATAGAATTCATTTTTGAATTCAGAATATCAAATATAGCTTTGGGTGATTTTTTGGGATTTTTCTGAAAAACTTCAATTTTTGATGAATAGTGAAACCACTAAGTGGTACTTATAAAAACTGATTTATCCGTTTAAATGCAATTTTTCCATCTTTGTGTTTTGAATTTCAAAAATCCAACATAAATAGTTGTCATTAAGAATTAAAATGTGGTTCAATGGGATAACAATAATTTTTTTGTGGATTAGTAACTTATTAAGTTTTTAATCGCGATTAGAGGTAATTATTGTAGTTTAAGGTAAAAATAATGTTTTAATAAAATGAAATTAACTTGAAACATGTCCTAACATTATTGTATGTGTCATGGACGACCAAGAAAACCCATGGGTCAACTTAGGAACCCCATGAAGCCACGTTGGTTGGAAAATGACATTAATATCTTTTTATTTAAAGATAATGTAAAAATGGGACAAACATGAAATGTTTTACTAAAACAATTTTTACATGGGGTAATACAAATAATATTTTTGACTATAAATATTAATTGGAAATATAAAAATATTTCCTACATCTTTTTTATAATTTTTAGACATTAGATAAATAAAAGTATTTATGACATCATGATGATGCAACGATGACCTCATTATTTAACGATTTAAATAAGATGGAATGATAATGTAATATGTAAGACCTACACATGTCCAAAACCTATTGGATGAGTGGATTTAAAACCCTTATCAGCTTATCCTATAAACACATCAATGTGGGGCCTCTTAAATCCGAATACCGTTTTAAAATAAAGTGACTTTTCTTTACCTTCCAAGAGTGCCCCTCATCTCCTCTTATAAAAGGCCCCCACCTCTACCTCCTTACCCACACTCCCAAAGCCTTTGTCTCGGCCAACCTCTGCCCATTTTGTCTCTAACATTCCCTCTTTTACTCCTTGAAGCCTCACTTTGGGTATAAGTCTTTCCAAGGAAGCCTTTGAGCTCAACGTAAAGGGAGTTACCAGATTTTAAGGTAATGTCTTCACTTGAGTCCTTTTGTTTTATTTTGCTTCTCCAACCCCTAAAATCTTTATATTCATTTATTTTGTAACAACTATAGTATAATAAATATACTAGGATGTTGTTATAAGAATTATTAGAGCTACACCATCACACACCTACATCTAATGGTTAAAGAACATATTGTTTCCGTGGATGGCGAATTTCAGCCTCCCGAAACGATGATTGTTCAACATTAATTTAACACCTTCAAGGGTGGCCATTAAGATGACACTATATTTATATATGATATATAATATGTTAATGTTTTCCATAATCTTCTGTATTTTTCATTTTGGGCATATCTTTATGGTTTCCATTATGGGTAAACGCAATATCTTCATTTAAGGAAGTGCGGAGTACCGCCCCCTCAAAGTGATGCGATTCTTTAATGCCATATGTGGGATGTATAAAGGATGGATTTAAAGTTATTATATATGATGTTATACTGGAATTATAATATACCTATATATCATTATTATTCCATTCCATAAAAATATGAAATAGAAATGAATGTAGTGTTCATGTGTACATACGACTTACCGTCTCCAAGAATGGTGCATTTCATTTCCTATCCCCAAATGTAATGTACTAGTATAAGTACATGTATATAATGGATATATATGATGAATGATACATCTAAATGATGAATATAATTATGGAATTTAAATATAAATACCTCTCATTTGGTTTTAATTCCATTAATATGACATAGAAATGAAAGTAGCGTTCATGCGTACGTACGACTTACCGTCTCCATGAACGGTGCATTTCATTTCTTACCTCTAAATGATTATGTAATATTATAAATACATTTATATTATGGATATATATGGTATATATAATATCCAAATCATGAATATAATTCTCTATATAATTAACATTTGACCACACGAACAACATGTAATTGTAAGAAGTCCACTTTCCACTTAAGAACCAAATATCGACAAAAAAAACATTATTAAATTAAATGATAAAATAATTTTTATAACATTGAAATAAGTGATCTAAAAGGAATAATTAACTATAAAAAGGTTATTAATAAAGTGTAAATTAACTCAGGTTTATTATTCAGGACGTTAAAGAAAGATCGAGTCAAGTCGGACCCCAGGTAAGGGATCCTACTCCTCTCTTTCTTTTTAAGTACACTCTTTTATGTCATTCCTTATAAGATCATATTTCTTGTTATTGGGATGTTATTTTATATTAATATTACTCTAATTTTTATGTTCATATTATGAGAGACCATATTCTCTCTCATCAATCCATTTTGGAAGTTTTGAGTGGCGCCGTTAGGCTTCCAAATTTTCGTAAGAGATATAACCTCTTTCTTTCTCTTTAAGTACTCTCCTTTATGTCACTTCTTTTAAGATCCTATTTGTTATTATGGGGGAAGTTATTTTATATTCCTCTTGATTTACATTTTATTTTAATGTGATGAGATACCCTATTTGATCTCATCAATCCATTTTTGGATGTTTTAAGTGGCGCTGTTAGGCTGCCGAGTTTTCGTAAGGGATTTTTCATCTCACTTTTATTCCCGTGAGATTTATGCTACATTTTCCACAATTTCATTTGAGTGGTGTATGTACTGAACATTATTTTAATCATTGTGTAATATTATTTCATTTATGAGTATTTACATCAATGATGTATTTTCCTTCTTTCACGGGGAGTATGTTTCAAAAGATACCCATATCAGTAAGGGAACCTTTCACCCTCCTCTTTTTAAATGACTTATTTTGTTATTTCTTTTAATTCACATAATATTATTTTGGGATATGTTCTTCTATATACTTATTGATGCAAATTTTATGTCCAAGTGATGAGATACCCTTTTTATCTCTCATCAACTCTTTTTCTGAATTTTGAAGTGATGCGGTTAGGCTGTCTAATTATTTCAAGGGAACTTCTTAACCCAATTTTGATTCTTTTGGATAAACTTTTACACCTTTAATATGTCATTATATGATTATGTTTGAATGTACTCTGATTGTTTTACACTTAATACCCACTTATATTTCGTGTATTCGTTTGTCACACATAGTTATGTAACTGATTTATCCTTATTCCAAGGATACCGTCTTTGTATGGGACTTCGTCTCAATCTCCTTTCATTGAGGAATATTTTGATTTATACACAAAATTATTTTATATGGTGTATAAAACCCTTTGACTTTTACATTTATCCAAAAGGAATCATTTTATACGAAGCGTTTTACTAAACAAAAAAAGGTAATGTTTTTGTCGTACGTATGCGGCGACAACGACTTGTATGCCGTTATGACCATTATTTGAGTTTCGGCTTCCTCTACAAGCCATACCTACTTTTTAAAAGAAAAATAAATACCTTGTTTTACTTTTATTTTATGTTGGTATTGAAAATGTTTTTCATATTGTATTTATATTAATGTGTTGTACTAATATCTTGTTATTGAAAGTTGGAAATGTTAGGTTTCCTTTATGCATGTTTTATGTGATAATATTATGTTATGGTTCTTGGGCATTGTTATGAAGATGGGTGGTTCCGTGATAAACTAAGGGCGGGTGAGCCCGATATAGCTCCCCAATTCATTGGGTAACATGAAGGAGTGAAACGTTAAGGTTTTTCCGAAGAGATTTAGGGAATTTACTGTTATGGGTATTCCAAACGTAACCAAGAGGGTTACTCCCTACGTAAGAATGTTATGAATGCCTCAAGTTACCTTTATGTATTATGATTTCTATGATTTATTCATGGTTTGATGAGGTATGTTAAAGTGCCTATGTTTTATGGGTAAAGTATGATTTAATTCTTATGTATATATGAACTCATGTTTCCTTTCTATATTTTTATAACCCTTACTGAGCTCTTTATGCTCATCCCATGTTTTTGAAATGTTTTTCACAGGTCAAGGGAAAGGTACATGATGTGATGATAGTTTCAAGGATATGTCCAGAAATAATCCGTGTTTTATTTTAAATATGTTTCTGTTGATGGGAAGAATGAATGTTGTCTTTTATGTAACCACTTTGTTTAAATGTGGAATGTAATGCAAGTTTCATTATCTAATTCTCTAAAACTATAAACCTAAAAAGATCCTCAATGTTTAATCTTGTAATAACACAAGATTAAGTAAGGTTTAAGGCTGGGGCCTTATAGTTGGTATCAAAGATCAGTTTAGATAACTTTAGAGGTTAGGGTATTCTTTAAGCATAAGTGACATTACCATAATGGTTAGGATTTCAGAAAGAATCCTAGTTTTAGATAAACTGAATGAGTAAGTATATCTTAGTGTTTACCTTCCTCATTAGTACATGATGGTTTTGTTGATATACTCATACTGATATTTCTGTTTTTAGTGAATGGATGGATCTAGCAGGCACCAAAGAGACAACAGTTTTGATAGATAAAATGGAGGATTCAATGAGGAAACTCGTGGTTGTTCTAAACCAAATATCAAGGAGTCATGATCAACCACTTGAACCTTGGTATGTTCTGTAATGCATCATGTACGAGATGAACAATCGATGTGGATGTTCAGGTAACAATTATAAAGGTAACCATTAGAGTTTATATGATCCTTACTTTTGAGGTAATTATGGGTTATTATATGATATGCTGGAAAATGAAAGGCATGAGATAAACATGAGGTTAAAAAATGTTATGATCATTTTTTATGATTTTATCTATTATTGGGGAATGATTTAAGAATTATATAGTTTTGGAAAAAGGACAACACACAGACCGTGTGACAACCTGTCGCGTCGGACAAAGCTGCGGGAATCGAACCCACAACCAAAGAGCGATTGGTATTTATCGTCTACCACTGGACTACGTGAAGTCCCTGGTTAGTTCGACTGATTCTTTTTAGTTATATGATTTTATGAATTAAGAGCAAGATGATTTTGGGATATTTATGAAAATGATTAACCTATCATGGAGGATATGTGATTAGGTTAATTACTTTTCAATACGATACTTTAGGAGCAACTGATGTTGTTTGGAGATAAATGTTATGATTTAACATCAAAGACTATGTGACTAAATCCTTCAAATATTTGGGTTTCAATCTTATATTGGTTTACTTTGAAGAATTTTATGGAAAAATTGTTTATCGGATGGTCCTCGTTGAACTTTGGGTTTTGTTGGACAAATTTTGGAGATTAAGGATATATTTTCTTTTTAATGGGTTATCCTTTTCTGGATTATCTGACCTTGTACTAACCTTTATGGTTTTGGTTTTGGTTAAAGACTAAAGACATGGGATGTATATAGTTCTCTTTGGTGGTTTAAGTGATTCTCTAGAAGTTGATTATAGTAATCTTAATGCGAACAAGTCTCCTTAAATACTTGTCTTTTGGAAAAAATTATGAGTTTGATTAAGGAATCTAGTAAAAGTTGAAAGTCAACATGATAAGTGATTATGTTTCCTTATGAATAAATTCCTCAATAAAAAGTAACTTAAAACAAAGATGTTTTCTATTAACTTTTCCTACTGGGGAATCGAATACCGTTTAACCCATCACAAGTTTGTGATTTTCTTATGGTTAACTTTCTCCTAGACATGTTTACTATAACTCTCCCTCAAGAACATGACCCTTTGATTTTTCTACCATGTCCATGTTTTTCTACATATGGGTTAACTCGAGTGACCTATGTACTTATCATCCATTATTTTAAAGTGATTGTTTTACCGACTCTTGTTCCGATGTGGTACTTTCAAGGATGTTTCCAAGTTCAATTTTAAAAATTGCGAGGATGTAATTCCAAAAAGGGGGGAAGGATGTAACACCCCAGGAAAATAAAGAATATGACATTTTCATATTTATCCATATTTGTGAATAAAATATTAATATGACTTTATAGGGGACGCTATGCTCGATGGCGTACCCAACACGCAACAACGAGTTTCTTGGGAATCTTACGCTGCACTCTAATAATAAAATAATATTATTTTAAATTGTAGGTATCATATAGCCGTTGTATTGGAAGGAATGGATAGAAATATCTAGAATATGATTATATATGTTTTTAAATGTTTTTACATTTATCCAATAAAAGATAAAGGCATAAAATACAGAAAGAATTCAATTTTAGGTGTATATGCCATAGTTTTCACTAAAGGTTCACTTATAGCCTTTTGATGGAGAACTATCATTAAATATAGTTTTGTTCACTCTTATACATCCATTTTGACCAAATATAACTCTTCTTATGAAATGGGACATCAAAATTTACATTGTGTAAATTTTTGCTATCTTTCTGATAAAGTTCATTTTTTTAATGAATAGTGTAAAATGTAGTATTTTAATTCAAAACCTCTTTTTAATCCAATTTTTTTATATTACTAGATTATCTTTTTAATTGGTTTTAAATTGAAATTAGAATATATTTTTACCATTAAATCTAATAGTGGTCGTTGGAATTAATTTCACTTTGAAATCAGACTTAAACTAGTGTCAATCTTTTGATACTTATTGTTTCATAAAATCACGCTATTTGCTCTGACAGCAGGAATTAATTATTAAATTAATTAATGTGACTTATATGTTTTGAATTTTTTAAAATAGACTTCATTTTTGAATTCGGAATATCAAATATATCTTAGGGTGAAGTTTTGGGATTTTTCTGAAAAAATTCAATTTTTGATGAATAGTGAAACCACTAAGTGGTACTTATAAAAACGGATTTTTCTGTTTAAATGAAATTTTTCCATCTCTGTGTCTTGAAATTAAAAAATCAAACATACATGTTTGTCATTAAGAAGTAAAATGTGGTTCAATGGGATAACAATAATTTTTTGGTTATTAGTAACTTATTACGTTTTTAATCGCGATTAGAGGTAATTAGTGTAGTTTAAGGTAAAAATAATGTTTTAATAATATGAAATGAACTTGACACATGTCATAACCTCATTGGATGTGTCATGGGAGACCAATAAAACCCGTGGGTCAACTTGGGGACCCCATGAAGCCACTTTGGTTGGAAAATGACATTAATATCTTTTTATTTAAAGTTAAAGTAAAAATGAGACAAAAATAAAATGTTTTACTAAAACAATTTTTACATGGGGTTATACAAATAATATTTTTGACTACAAATATTAATTGGAAATATAATGAGATTTACTACATCATGGTATTTTTTTTATAATTTTTAGACATTAGATAAATTAATGTATTTATGACATCATGATGATGTAGCGATGACCTCATTATATAACGATTTAAATAAAATGGAATGATAATGTAATATCTAAGACCTAAACATGTCCAAAACCTATTGGATGAGTGGATTTAGAAACCTTATCACCTTATCCTCGAAACACATCAATGTGGGACCTCTTAAATCCGAATACCAATTTAAAATAAAGTGACTATTCTTTACCTTCCAAGAGTGCCCCTCCTATCCTCTTATAAAAGGCCCCCACCTCTACCTCCTTACCCACACTCCCAAAGCCTTTGGCTTAGACAACCTCTGACAATTTTGTCTCTAAAATTCCCTCTCTTACTCCTTGAATCCTCACTTTGGGCATAAGTCTTCCCAAGGTAGCCTTTGAGCTCAAACCAAAGGGAGTTACCCGATTTCAAGGTAATCTCTTAACTTGAGTCCTTTTGTTTTATTTTGCTTCTCCAACCCCCTAAACTCTTTTTATTTATTTCTTTTGTAACAACCCCAGTATCATAAATATACTAGGATGTTGTAATAAGATGTATTAGAGCTACAATTTCATACACCTACATCTAATGGTTAAAGAACATACTGTTTCCGTGGATGGCGAATTTCGGCCTCCTGAAACGATGATTATGCAACATTCTTTTAACACCTTCAAGGGTGTCCATTAACATGACACTATTTTTAAATATTATATATAATATGTTAATGTTTTCCATAATCTTCTGTATTTTTCATTTTGTGCATACCTTTATGGTTTCCATTATTGGTAAATGCGATATCTTCATTTAAGGAAGTGCAGAGTACCACCCCCTCAAAGTGATGTGATTCGTTAATGAAATATGTGGGATGTATAAAGGATGGATTTAAAGTTATTATATATATGATGTTATACTGGAATTATAATATAACTCTATATCATTATTATTCCATTCCATAAAAATATGAAATAGAAATGAAAGTAGTGTTCATGCGTACATACGACTTACTGTCTCCATGAATGGTGCATTTCATTTCTTATCCCCAAATGTAATGTACTATTATAAGTACATGCATATAATGGATATATATGATGAATGATACATATAAATGATGAAAATAATTCTGGACTTAAAATATACATACCTCTCATTTGGTTTTAATTCCCTTAATATGACATAGAAATGAAAGTAGCTTTCATTCGTACGTACGGCTTACCGTCTCCAGGAACGGTGCATTTCATTTCTTACATCTAAATGATTATGTAATATTATAAATACATATATATTATGGATATATATGATATATATGATATCAAAATCATGAATATAATTCTCGATATAATGAACATTTGACCACATGAACAACATGTAATTGTAAGAAGTCCACTTTCGACTTAAAAACCAAATATCGACAAAACAAACATTATTAACATAAATGATTACATAATGTTTATAACATGGAAATAAGTGATAAAAAAGGAATAATGAACTAGAAAAAGGTTCTTAATAAAGTGGAAATTAACTCATGTTTATTATTCAGGACGTTAAAGAACGATCGAGTCAAGTCGGACCTGAGGTATGGGATCCTACTCCTCTCTTTCTTTTTAAGTACACTCTTTTATGTCATTCCTTCAAAGATCATATTTCTTGTTATTGGGATGTTATTTTGTATTAATCTTACTTTAATTTTTATGTTCATATTATGAGAGACTATATTATCTCTCATCAATCCATTTTGGATGTTTTGAGTGGTGCCGTTAGGCTGCTGAATTTTCGTAAGAGATCTAACCTCTCTCTTTCTCTTTAAGTACTCTCCTTTATGTCACTTCTTTTAAGCTCCTATTTGTTATGATGGGGGATGTTATTTTATATTCCTCTTTCTGTAAATTTTGTTGTAATGTGATGAGATACCCAATTTGATCTCATCAATCCATTTTTGGAAGTTTTAAGTGGCGCCGTTAGGCTGTCGGGTTTTCGTAAGGGAATTTTCATCTCACTTTTATTCCCGTGATATTTATGCTACATTTGCCACAATTTACTTTTAGTGGTGAATGTACTGACAATTATTTTACTCATTGTGTAATATTCTTTCATTTATGAGTATTTATATCAATGTTTTATTGTCCTTCTTTCACAGGGCATATGTTTCGAAAGATATCCATGTCGGTAAGAGAACCTTTCACCCTCCTCTTTTTAAAAGACTTATTTTGTTATGTTTTTTAATTCAGATAATATTATTTTGGGATATGTTCTTATATATCCTTATTGATGTTAATTTTATGTCCAAGTGATGAGATACCCTTTTTATCTCTCATCAACTCTTTTTCTGAATTTTGAAGTGACGCCGTTAGGCTGTCTAATTATTGCAAGGGAACTTCTTAACCCAATTTCGGTTCCTTGGGATAAAAATGTACACCTTGAATATGTAATTCTATGATTATGTGTGAATGTCCTCTGATTGTTTTACACTTAATACCCACTTATATTTCATGTATTCGTTTTTCACACATAGTTATGTAACTGATTTGTCCTTAATCCAAGGATACAGTCCTTGTATGGGACTTCGTCTCAATCTCCATTCATTGAGGCATATTTTGTTTTATACACAACTTTATTTTATATGGTGTATAAAACCCTTTGACTTTTACATTTATCCAAAAGAAATCTTTTTATAAGAAGTGTTTTACTAAACGACAAAAGGAAATGTTTTTGTCGTACTTATGCGACGACAATGACTTCTCCGCCGTCGTGACCATTATTTGAGTTTCGGCTTCCTCTACAAGCCATACCTTCTTTTTAAAAGAAAAATAAATACCATGTTTCACTTTTATTTTATATTGGTATTGAAAATGGTTTTCATAATGTATTTATATCAATGTGTTGTATTGATATCTTGTTATTGAAAGGTGGAAATGTTAAGTTTCATTTATGCATGTTTTATATGATAAGATTTTTTATGGATCTTGGGAATTGTTACTAAGATAGGTGATTCCGTGATAAACTAAGGGCGGGTGAGCCCGATATATCTCTCCAATTCATTGGGTAATGCGAAGGAGTGAAACATTAAGGTTTCTCCGAAGAGATTTAGGGAATATACTGTGATGGGTATTCCAAATGTAACCAAGAGGGTTACTCCCTACGTAAGAATGTTATGAATGCCTCAAGTTACCTTTATGTCTTATGATTTCTATGATTTATTCATGGTTTGATGAGGTATGTTAAAGTGCCTATGTTTTATGGGTAAAGTATGATTTCATTCTTATGTATATATGAACTCATGTTTCCTTTCTATATTTTTATAACCCTTACTGAGCTTTTTATGATCATCCCAAGTTTTTGAAATGTTTTTCACAGGTCAAGGGAAAGGTACATGATGTGATGATACTGTCAAGGATGTGTTCAGAAAGAATCTGTGTTTTATTTTAAATATGTTTCTGTTGATGGGAAGAATGAATGTTGTCTTTTATGTAACCACTTTGTTTAAATGTGGAATGTAATGAAAGTTTAATGATCTAATTCTCTAAAACTCTAAACCTAAAAAGATCCTCAATGTGTAATCTTATTATAACTCAAGATTAAGTAAGGTTTAAGGCTGGGGCCTTATAGTTGATATCAAATGTTGGTTTCGATAACATTAGAGGTTAGGGTATTCTTTAATCATAAGTGACATTACCATAATGGTTAGGATTTCACAAAGAGTCTTAGTTTTAGATAAAGTGAATGAGTAAGTATATTTTAGGGTTTACCTTCCTCATTAGTACATGATGGTTTTGTTGATATACTCATACTGAAATTTTTGTTTTTAGTGAATGGATGGATCTAGCAGGCAGAAAAGAGACAACAGGTTTGAAGGAAACAGTGGTGGTTCTCTGATTAAGATACTAGATAAAATGGAGGATTCAATGAGGAAACGCGTGGTTGTTCTAAACCAAATATCAAGGATTCATGATCAACCACTTGAACCATTGTATGTTCTGTAATGCATCATGTATGAGATGACCAATCGATGTGGAATTTCAGGTAACAATTATAAAGGTAACCATTAGAGTTTATATGTTCCTTACTTTTGAGGTAATTATGGGTTATTATATGATATGCTATAAAATGAAAGGCATGAGATAAACATGAGGATAAAATATGTTATGATCATTTTTGATGATTTTATCTATTTTTTGGGAATTATTTAAGAATTATATAGTTTTGGAAAAAGGACAACACGCAGACCGTGTGACAACCCGTCGCGTCAGACAAAGCTATGGGAATCGAACCCACTACCAAAGTGCGACTGGTATTTATCGCCTACCACTGGACTACGTGAAGTCCCTGGTTAGTTTGACTGATTCTTTTTAGTTATATGATTTTATGAATTAAGAGTAAGTTGATTTTGGGTTATTTATGAAAATTATTAACCTATCATAGAGGATATGTGATAAGGTTAATTACTTTTCAATACGAGACTTTAGGAGAAACTGATTTTGCTTGGAGATAAATGCTACGATTTAACTTGGAAGACTATGTGACTAAATCCTTCAAATATTTTGGTTTCAATCTTAGATTGGTTTACTTTGAAGAATTTTATGGACAAATTGTTTATCGGATGGTCCTCGTTGAACTTTGGGTTTTGTTGGACAAATTTTGCAGATTAAGCATAGATTTTCTTTTTAATGGGTTATCCTTTTCTGGATTATCTGACCTTATACTAACCTATTTGGTTTTGGTTTTGGTTAAATCATAATGACATGGGATGTATATAGTTCTCTTTGGTGTATTAGGTGATTCTCTAGAAGTTTATTATAGTACTCTTAATGCGAACAAGTCTTCCTAAATACTTTTCTTTCAGAAAAAAATATGAGTTTGATTAAGGAATCTAGTAAAAGTTGAAATTCAACATGATAAGTAATTATGTTTCCTTATGAATAAATTCCTCAATAACAAGTAACTTAAAACAAAGATGTTGTCTATTAACTTTTCCTATGGGGGAATCAAATACCGTTTAACCCATCACAAGTTTGTGATTTTCTTATGGTTAGCTTTCTCCTAGACATGTTTACTATCACTCTCCCTCAAGAACATGACCCTTTTATTTTTCTTCCATGTCCATGTTTTTCTACATATGGGTTAACTTGGGTGACCTCTTTACTTATCTTCCTTTATTTTAAAGTGATTTTTTACCGACTCTTGTTAGGATGTGGGACTTTCAAGGATATTTCCAAGCTCAATTTTAAAAATTGCGAGGACGCAATTCCCAAAAGGTGGTAATGATGTAACACCCCAGGTAAATAAATAATATGAAAAATTCCTATTTATCCATATTTGTGAATAAAATATTAATATGACTTTAAAGGGGATGATGTGCTTGATGGCATACCCAACACGCAACAACAAGTTTCTTGGGAATCTTACGTTGCACTCTAATAATAAAATAATATTATTTTAAATAGTAGTTAACATGTAGCCGTTGTATTGGAGGAAATGGATAGAAATATATAAAATATGATTATATATGTTTTTAAATGTTTTTACATTTATCCAATAAAAGATAAAGGCATAAAATACAGAAAGAATTCAATTTTAGGCGTATATGCCCTAGTTTTCACTAAAGGTTCACTTATCGCCTTTTGATGGAGAACCATCATTAAATATAATTTTGTTCACTCTTATACATCCTTTTGGACCAAATAAAACTATTCTTAAGAATTGGGACATCAAAATTTACTTTGTGTAATTTTTTGGTATCTTTCTGATAAAGTTGATTTTTTTAATGAATAGTGAAAAATGTTGTATTTTAATTCAAAACCTCTATTTAATCTAAATTTTTTATATGATTAGATTATCTTTTGAATTGGTTTTAAAGAGAAATTAGAATATATTTTTACCATTAAATCCAATATTGGTCATTGGAATTAATTTTACTTTGAAATCAGACTTAAACTAGTGTCAATCTTTTGATACTTATTGTTTCATAAAAACATGCTATTTGCTCTGACATCGGGAATTAATTATTAAATTAATTCATGTGACTTATATGTTTTGAATTTTTTAAAATAGACTTCATTTTTGAATTCGGAATATCAAATATAGCTTAGGGTGAATTTTTGGGATTTTTCTTAAAAACTTCAATTTTTGATGAATAGTGAAACCACTAAGTGATACTTATAAATAATGATTTTTTCCATTTAAATGAAATTTTTCCATCTTTGTGTTTTGAATTTCAAAAATCCAACTTACGTGGTTGTCATTAAGAAGTAAAATGTGGTTCAATGGGATAAAAATAAACTTTTGGTGAATAGTTGCTTATTATGTTTTTAATCGCGATTAGAGGTAATTAGTGTAGTTTAAGGTAAAAATAATGTTTTAATAATATGAAATGAACTTGAAACATGTCCTTACCTCTTTTTATGTGTCATGTCCGACCAAGACAACCCATGGGTCAACTTGGGGACCCCATGAAGCCACTTTGGTTGGAAAATGACATTAATATCTTTTTATTTAAAGTTAAAGTAAAAATGAGACAAACATGAAATGTTTTAATAAAACAATTTTTACATGGGGTTATACAAATCATATTTTTGACTATAAATATTCATTGGAAAGATAAAATTATTTCCTAAATCATAGTATTGGTTTTATAATTTTTAGACATTAGATAAATTAAATTATTTATGACATCATGATGATGCAGCGATGACCTCATTATTTAATGATTTAAATAATACAGAAAGATATTGTAATATATAAGACCTAAACATGTCCAAAACCTATTGGATGAGTGTATTTAGAACCCTTATCACCTTATCCTCGAAACACATCAATTTGGGACCTCTTAAATCCGAATACCATTTTAAAATATAGTGACTTTTCTTTACCTTCCAAGAGTGCCCCTCCTCTCCTCTTATAAAAGGCCCCCACCTCTACCTCCTTACCCACACACCCAAAGCCTTTGTCTCGGCCAACCACTGCCCATTTTGTCTCTCCACTTCCCTCTCTTACCCCTTGAAGCCTTAATTTGGGCATAAGTCTTCCCAAGTAGGCCTTTGAGCTCATACCAATGGGAGTTACCCGATTTTAAGTAAATGTCTTCACTTGAGTCCTTTTGTTTTATTTTGCTTCTCCAACCCCCTAAACTCTTTTTATTAATTTCTTTTGTAACAACTCCAGTATAATAAATATACTAGGATTTTGTTATAAGAAGGATTCTAGCTACACATTACCACACCTACATGTAATGGTTAAAGAACATACTGTTTCCGTGGATGACGAATTTCGGCCTCCTGAAACGATGATTGTTCAACATTCTTATAACACCTTCAAGGGTGGCCATTATGATGACACTATATTTATATATGATATATAATATTTTTATGTTTTCCTTAAGCTTATATATTTTTCATTTTTGTCATACCTTTATGGTTTCCATTATGGGTAAATGCGATATCTTCATTTAAGGAAGTGCGGACTACTGCCCCCTCAAAGTGATGTGATTCGTTAATGCCATATGTGGGACATATAAAGGATGGATTTAAAGTTATTATATATGATATTATACTGGAATTATATTATAACTCTATTTCATTATTATTCCATTCCATAAAAATATGAAATAGAAATGAAAGTAGCGTTCATGCGTACCGTACGGCTTACTGTCTCCATGAACGGTGCATTTCATTTCTTATCCCCAAATGTAATGTACTATTATAAGTACATGTATATAATAGATATATATGATGAATGATACATCTAAATGATGAATATAATTCTGGAATTAAAATATACATACCTCTCATTTAGTTTTAATTCCATTAATATGACATAGAAATGAAAGTAGCGTTCATGCGTACGTACAGCTTACCTTCTCCATGAACGATGCATGTCATTTATTACCTCTAAATTATTATGTAATATTAGAAATACATGTATATTATGGATATATATGATATATATGATATTCAAATCATGAATATTATTCTGGATATAATGAACATTTGACCACACGAACAACATGTAATTGTAAGAATTCCACTTTCGACTTAAGAACCAAATATCGACAAAACAACCATTATTATATTAAATGATTACATAATGTTTATAACATGGAAATAAGTGATCTAAAAGGAATAATGAACTAGAAAAAGGTTCTTAATAAAGTGTAAATTAACTCAAGTTTATTATTCAGGATGTTAAAGAACGATCGAGTCAAGTTGGACCCGAGGTAAGGGATCCTACTCCTCTCTTTCTTTTTAAGTACACTCTTTTATGTCATTCCTTCTAAGCTCATCTTTCTTGTTATAAGGATGTTCCTTTATATTACTCTTACTTTAATTTTTATGTTCATATTATGAGAGACACTATTATCTCTCCTCAATCCATTTTGGACATTTTGAGTAGCGCCGTTATGCTGCCGAATTTTCGTAAGAGATCTAACCTCTATCTTTCTCTTTATGTACTCTCCTTTAGGTCACTTCTTTTAAGATCCTCTTTGTTATGATGGGGGATTTTCTTTTATATTCCACTTCTTGTACATTTTATTGTAATGTGATAAGATACCCTATTTGATCTCATCAATCCATTTTTGGATGTTTTATGTGGCGCCGTTAGGCTGCCGTGTTTTCGTAAGGGATTTTTCATCTCACTTTTATTCCCGTGAGATTTATGCTAAATTTGCCACAATTTCTTTTGAGTGGTGTATTTACTGACCATTATTTTACTAATTGTGTAATATTATTTCATTTATGAGTATTTACATCAATGTTTTATTGTCCTTCATTCACGGGGCGTATGTTTTGAAAGATACCCATGTCGGTAAGGAAACTATTCACCCTCCTCTTTTTAAAAGACTTATTTTGTTATGTCTTTTAATTCACATAATATTATTTTGGGATATGTTATTCTATATTCTTATTGATGTAAATTTTATGTACAAGTGATGAGATACCCTTTTTATCTCTCATCGATTCTTTTTCTGAATTTTGAAGTGATGCCGTTAGGCTGTCTAATTATTGCAAGGGAACTTCTTAACCCAATTTAGATTCTTTGGGATAAACTTGTACACCATGAATATGTCATTCTATGATTATGTGTGAATGTCCTATGATTGTTTTACACTTAATACACACTTATATTTCATGTATTCGTTTGTCACACATAGTTATGTAACTGATTTATCCTTAATCCATGGATACCATCTTTGTATGGGACTTCGTCTCAATCTACTTTCATTGAGGCATATTTAGTTTTATACACAACTTTCTTTTATACGGTGCATAAACCCCATTGACTTTTACGTTTATCCAAAAGGAATCTTTTTATACAAAGCATTTTACTAAATGACAAAAGGGAATGTTTTTGTCGTACGTATGTGGCGACAATGACTTTTCCGCCGCCATGACCATTATTTGAGTTTCGTATTCCTCTACAAGACATACCTTCTTTTTAAAAGAAATATAAATACCATGTTTTAATTTTTGTTTATTTTGGTGTTGAAAATTGTTTTCATAATGTATTTATGTCAATGAGTTGTATTGATATCTTGTTATTGAAAGGTGGAAATGTTATGTTTCCTTTATGCATGTTTTATGTGATATGAATATGTTATGGTTCTTGGGAATTGTTACGAAGACGGGTGGTTCCATGATAAACTAAGGGCGGGTGAGCCCGATATAGATCTCCAATGAATTGGGTAATGCGGAGGAGTGAAACTTTAAGGTTTCTCCGAAGATATTTAGGGAATATACTGTGATGGGTATTCCAAACGTAACCAAGAGTGTTAATACCTACGTAAAAATGTTATGAATGCCTCAAGTTACCTTTATGTCTTATGATTTCTATGATTTATTCATGGTTTGATGAGGTATGTTAAGGTGCATATGTTTTATGGGTAAAGTATGATTTCATTCTTATATATATATGAACTCTGGTTTCCTTTCCATATTTTTATAACCCTTACTAAGCTTTTTATGATCATCCCACGTTTTTGAAATGTTTTTCACAGGTCAAGGGAAAGGTAAATGATGTGATGATAGTGTCAAGGATGTGTCAAGAAAGAATCTTTGTTTTATTTTAAAAATGTTTCCGTTGATGGGAAGAATGAATATTGTATTTTATGTAACCGCTTTGTTTAAATGTGGAATGTAATGCATGTTTCATGATCTAATTCTCTAAAACTCTAAACCTAAAAAGATCCTCAATGTATAATCTTGTAATAACTCAAGATTAAGTAAGGTTTAAGGCTGGGGCCTTATACGAAGACTACCGCCTCATGATCTAATGTTATTGGTTTTCCTTTACTACCTCTCATGGATGGATATAATTTTGGCTGTACAATTTATATGTGGTTTTAATGATAGAATTATGATTCTATAATCGTTATATATGGTGTTCAATATTACATTCTATCATGTGGGAATATAATAACATTGTTCATGTGCACGACGGACTAACGCCTTGTCAAGCGATGCCATTCGTCCATGTTATACATTGAATGTAATATAAACGTTTTTAATGAATATAATTTATGTCTATAAAGAATATATTATTTCTTAATTTGAATATATTATTTATCTATTTTTATTTATTCTTCATCAGGAAAATGGACACTACGTTAATTTGAATGTATGACTAATCATCTCCTTGCAAGGGTTATTTCATTCTCAATAGGCAACATTTATTGATCACCATAAATAAATATATAATTTCTATATATTATATTAATGAAAAGGATGATATTAGTAATATAATTTAATCATTATTATATTTATGAGATCAAAAATTAAAAATAGAAACATAAATGAAAAAAATGAGTTATTACCTAATAAACGCTATTAACACAGAATTTTTCAAAAAAGGTTAATAAAAATGTCATTTGTGAGTAATATATAGTATTATATATATAAATATATATATTTATTGTTATTTAATATATATATATATATATATAATTAAATTTTTTATATGGTATGGTCAATAAAGTGTTGTAGAATTGGATACTTATGATAACTGATTTATGTCTCACATTTTTTCTATGAGGCAAAATCCATTTTCATCATGTGTTTCTTTTCTGCAGTGTATATACTTCCCATGAATTTATTTTATGATTATTATACTAAAACTTAATTGGAAATATATAATTATTTTATTATATATCATTATTGGGTAATATGTACAAAAATTTTCTAATGTAGTAATTGATTCATGTCTCAATTATCCTTCTTTGAGACATATGTTACACAATAAACCTATATTATTTTATAGAGAGTATATACAACACTAATGAAATGATATATAATGGTGTTTTATAATTCTCATAATATAATATTTTTTATTTTACATTATTATTTCATGGGGATTATGATTAAATCTTATGAAAGTTGGATGAGTTTTATGTTACAACCACATCATTTTCCCAGATTGCTCAGTATAGTGATTCCAATAATAGTATATTATGATATATCATTTAAAAAACAAATTTCTATTATTATTTTCTAATTATTCCTATAAAATATATATTATCCCTTCATTTTTGTATCCTTGAGTATTCATGAGATCAAAATTACATTTTTATTAATAATTAACATTATTTCTCTCTTCAATCAGAAACACCTTTTTTAAAAAAATCCATGTATTCTAAAATCAATTTTAAAACAATGTTTTCATCTATTAAATTATTCGTTGAATATTTTTTTTCAATGTATTAATTTTTTTAAAAAATTTAAATAAAAATTTTGGTTATTTTTTAATCAATTCCCATTTTTATTTTAATAAAATTTTTAAATGAATATAGATTTTCACTTGTATTATATGAAATGATTTTCCCTCCATCGTTAAAATAATTTTTCCAGATGACTCATTTATATTTAATTAAAGTAATTTTCAATAGAAATTATTTTGATAATGATCTCTGTTTTTAAATAAATTTCAATAGAAAATTATATTTCCCTTAATAAATGTATTAAATAATTTTTAATGATTCGTTTATATATTTTCATGGATATTTTAGTAGAAAATTATTTTCTAAATATTTTGGTAATTTTTTATTTCATAAAATAGTTTTTCAAATGAGTTATTTTCCATAATAGATGATCAATTTGATCTTTAAAATTTATTTTCCATCCGTGATGAGATCCTTTAATGCTACTTATTTATTTCTAGGAATTTTATTTATGGATTACTTTGTAATTATTTTATAGAAGGAATATATTAATGATTGAAATATTTTTATGAAACCAATTTATCATCAAAGGGATATTCCATGATAAAATTATAATGAAACACACTTTTTTACCTGGAAAAATCGTTAATGAAATGATTAAACGAAAAAGAAATCAGTTTCTATTTTAAATTTTATATCATAATGAGATGTTTATTAATCAAATTTCTTATCATGAGTTCTATTATAATGAAGTTTTTATGATCTTGTGGCATAAATATGCATGAAAATAATTATGTAATGTTATTATATTATAAATAGGGACAATATTTTATATTTTAATAAGAAATGTGTGGCACCTATATCTCCATAAAATTATTTTGGAAAAGATTGATATATTATGAGATAAATTTGACTATAGTTTTGATATAACCAAGTTTAGTAGCTGGATTAATGAAATATGGTTATCTTTGGTGTGACCCCTGAATACTATGATTGTTTATGTCATGAAAAAATTCAACACTGAATGTTTTGGAAATGAGCAGCAAAGATAAGGAAATTATTTTCTGTTCAATTGTGTATTATGAATTTATATGACTTAAGTCAATAATATTATATAATGGATCATTTTATATGATTTATTTTTTAATAATGACTTATAAACTAATATTCATTAATCCTTGACTCGTGGTTTTGATATATGATATATTTGGTATGTTTTAAGAGGTGATGCTCACATTCTCATTACCTTATTCTCATGTTCTATTTTTGTATTCACCCTTTACACCCTTACTAAGAATCTGATATAATGTATGTAATGTTAATTTTCCTTAAATTATTATGATAATTATCATTTGTGATATGTATAATAAGGGTCAAATTTATGGGGATCTATGTGGGAGATGATGTTTATCTGATAAGAAATAGTTCTTTATATTTTTATGTGTCAAAAGTAAAAAAATATTTATGATCCTTATGTGTTTTTTTAAAGTATTCAATATCCAATGAAAAGATTAAATATTTGTGTATAAGAAGTGATGGACATTATAAAATTCTTCCTATTAACTTCGTGTTTATGTATTCCTATTTCCACACTGACATTGAAAAAGGTTAAAGCGTCCCTTTATATAATTCTCATTCTATATTATCCTTTTTAAAATTAAAATATTCCATTGAAAATTTGGTAATATAAATTTTTAATCCATACCACCAATTATTATTATTATTGTTAATATATATATTAGTTATTCCTAAATTAATCAATAATTGGGAACTACAAGATTCACTCAACAACTATATCTGTAACTATAAATCACAAGGCACACCTATTATCATTCAAAATTACCAAACACATTATTTTTCTACATTAAATACATAAATAATTCCACTCATATCCAATTCATAACATTCCTGAAAATTATTGTACTTCCATTAGAGCATGCTTAATTATTTTGAATAGAGATTATTTTAGTGACACCCAAAAAAAATAGGTGATGTACCTGCATCCAAAAACTCTATTATGAAATTCATAATATAAATAAACAAATTGTCATGTTCTAAAGACAATATAGATCCTGTTGTATTATTTTTCTATCTCAATGCATCAGATAAATTTTTTCCATGATGATAAAAAATAATTCAATAAGTATACGAAATCATTTCCAACCATCTTTTCTATCTCATGTTTATCTCTTTCCTAGTGAATATATACCTCAAAATTATATGATTTTAACATATTTTAAACAGAAATTTTTATAATTGATACCTCCAAAATTTGAAATAAAAAACCACAACATCTAATTTGAGATCTTATGAGGGATAATTAAAATTGTGATTCTCTTGTTAACATGAAGTTTAAGAAATTATTTAATAATTGTTCATCTGGACACAACTAAGTCCCTCAAAATAATCATCTCTATAAATGAAAAATACTCCATTTCTAGAAGGACATTCTAAAACTGGTTCATCAATAAATATTATTTCCAGATCATGAAAACAATTATCACAATCTTTTTAAAGTATGATTTAACTCTTTTTCTAGTTAATAGTGATAGTGGGATATAAAATAATAACGTGTTTTCAATAATCCTCTTTTAATAACCTACAAATAAACTAAACATATCTTTTACATTTTTTGGTCTTCCCCACTAATCAATAAAATTAGCTATGTTAGGGTCAATTTTAATAACATATTTAGAAAAATATATTCCTGGGAAAAAAATTTATTACAACCAAAATTCACATACACAATATTTTCCATATAGATTCATTTCCTTTTTTGTCTGCAAAAAGTACATTAATTTATTTCATTTTCTACATGAATTCTAGAATATTCCAATATGGAATCAATAAACACAACCAAAAACATATCAAAATATTCAGGTATTATTCTATTCATAATATTTGATTGTATATATAGTAAATTAGATAACCTAAAGTGAATAAAAAAATAATATTTTTCAAATATAATTTGAAATTTTTTCTTCATGATAACTTCATCCTTCAACATAAACTAATGGTACATTGGCGTAAGATCAATTTCAAAACATATGAGGTGATGTTCATATGATGATACAAATTAATGATATTTTGAAAATGATACTTGTTCGTAAATGTGATGTAATTAAAATCTCTATAAATAACACATAGCGTCCTATAATGGTCATTATTTTCTATAATTTTGATAACCCTATGGAGATGTGAATGGATTAATGAAATATTTATCAATAAACTCTTGAATTTTATATTCCAATTCTAAAATCACAACTTGATCTCTTAGATAATGTGGTTTTGAAATATGATATGCATTAGGAACTATGTCAATAGTTATCTCAGCCTCTCGATAGAGAAAAATACTACGTAAATCTTCAATATAAATTATATTATATTGACAAAGTTCTAGGAAATCCCTAATCTAAATAGTTACTTTTTATTCAATAGCATGTGTTACCTAAGATTCATATCCAATTGTAATCAAATTCCCAACCTCATGACTTGTTATCAATTATAATAAGTCATTAAAAATATTCATCTACCTTCAGTATATCATATATTAAAAAACATAAATCCAATCCATACCTAAAATAATATATAACTATACCAGGGTTTTTTCAATAAGATTTTTAATGATGATTCTCACCCAAATAACAATTTGAAGATTCCTATTACTCTTGGTTCCTTTAATAAATCCACCAGAAGTTCACACAAAACATTTTATCATACATTCATGAGATGGTACTCCAAATCTCAATAAATATTTTTCAGAAAAAAATGACTATGAATATATAGTGTAGAACGTGGAATTGAAATAATATTAAAAAACAAATCGAATGAATTTAGTCACGTCATTATGTGGACATTCATCATCCATAGAATAAACATAATATATTTATATACCTTTATACATTCAGTCTTGATGATTTTGATAATGAGTAACTAACTTCATATTCATGTTAACATAACGGGAAAAATCATTTCAAAAAAACGTCTCACCAATGGAAGGATATAGGTCACCCCATTTTTTATTTGTTAAGGAATTGTTTTTTTATTCATGTGTGCCCTATGACCAAACTAACTACAATGTAATAATTTCTAGAAATTACCATATATTACATAGGATTATTTTTACCATAATTATAACAAGATAGAAACATAAATTCATTTACTATGAATATATTTGAAAAGTAATTCACAATTTACTACCAACATGAACTTTTTTTCTTCATATTCTGATAGAATACATTATCATCGACGATATCTATTTCTAAATTCTAAGCACACAAAACTAGTATCAGTAAAATTTTAATTCCATAGAAATGTAATTACTATTTGTTATAATGGTTTCAATAATGAGTAATACCAAATATCCCTAATTTAACTGATTAAATATGTTACAAACGAAGTAAATATTGTATTATTTCATTGATATGTAGTTTTATAAGCTTTATAATTTATCCACAATTCCATGATGTTTTCCCTATCTTGAGGCAATCAAAATTGGGAAAATATTATCAAGGATGACATTATTAAATGTGTCCCATTACAAGGAATTAAAATCATCACCATCTTTGGAATTCATTACTAATTAAAAATAATTGATCAACCTCACCTTAAAAATTAAAAATGGAAACAATTAAATCCTTACAGTCTAAACACCCAATAAATTAAAATAAAATTTTCAGGTCACTGGTCAATAATTTATTAACCACTGTATTTGATTTTTAGCAACTTTTAAAGTGTTTTGTTTCATTAATTTCATGAATATCATCATGTTCTTATTTGGTGAATACGGATTATGACTATCATTGATTCCAAAAACATTTGCAACTTGTGTTTAATAATCTATCCTAGCAACAAACATTGTTTTTTCAATCCATACCATTCTTGTTTGTTGATTTCAAATGATATCATACACATGTTTCCTTCGTATTATAGCCTCTATTTTTCTTATATTGATAACCATTCGGAGAAAACATGGTTTATATGAAAAATCATTGTAATCATAGAATGATATAAAATTTCAACATAACTATTAGGTGCACAATTTTATGTGTATTTTTTTAAAAATATATTAACAACTAGTGTTATATAAATATTTCTCTCATAGCCCAAATAATGAATTTTCATAAACATTATTATAGAAGTAACTATATAGTATATTTCTCATTCCTTTAATCCCAAATATCTTCTAGGATATGTTTTTTTTATTTAGTTCCTAAATATTATTTTAAATGATAATATATTACAATATGGATGCTTTTTCTTTGAATCCATTTCTTCCACCTAACAGGACATTTAAAAATAAGCATTTTTTCTTTTCATGAAATATCATCACAAATTATTTATTTACTTCTTCCTTATAACTACTCATAACTAAATCACTATGAAAGACAAATTAATACATTTTATGAGGAAAATAATCCTAATAATGGGGAAAAATAAAATACATTACTCTAGTTAGAAACATGAAACCCATGAAATTCCTTTTCTAAAATCATAACTTTTATATGAATAGGAAATCATTTCTCCTCAAATAAATATCTTTATGTTACATTTTAATAGAAAATAGTTTTCTTTTATAATCATTAGAAATCATTGAAATGTAATTTATATGACTCATAAAATCATCATCTTAAATCTATTAAAAATACATACAATTGTAATAAATGTATAGTTGACATCCAATATTAATCACTGAAAAACATAATGAGTTCGCAATGTATTAGAGAACTATCATGGTGCACCCCTAATATAATCTATATTAGGCATACCAAATAACTATAATAGGGATTAACCATTATTATAACAAATTTTTGCATCCCCATAGAGTTATACTTTGAATCAGTCCTTTTAAAACAATTCCCATACAATATTTCTAAAATTAAACCCTTGGAAAATATTTTTAAACCCATATAAAAAAAACATTCAAATATCAAAATGCCTTTTTATTTTTTAAAATCATTTTCAATATAAAAATTCCATGAAAAATGGATATATGGTTTTTATTTGCAGAAAACATGAAATACAATAATGGAATCTAATAATAAAATAATGGTTATAGTGATAAGCGAAGTCATTTTCAGCCTATAAATTAAAATATAGCATTAAATTCAACTTTTGTTATGACAAAAAAACTAAAAAAATATTACTTTTTCAAAACCATTGAATTATACTGACATAATATTAACTTTCAATTCACCTATAACCAAGAAATAATTTTATAAAATAATTTTTAAAACACAGATATGAAATATATATAATTTAAAAATGAATAATTATAATATTTAAAATGTTTATTATGTTAATGTATCATTTACCTCGAGTCTGGTTCCTCAAATATATACATTATCATCAGAAACAAATAAAATCAAGATAATTATTTTATATATTTTTGTGGGAAAAATCACTCAAGGGATCATGTTGGGGAGTGATTATTTTGTTGAAAATTATAGATTACTGAACATGGTTATGGTTGGTATTTCCTGAATTTGGTGTTTAACCTGGTACAGATTCCATGTGTTTTCAGATTTTTGATGCCTAAAAACTGGTTGTTTTTCTTTTGGAAAAGGAATGTTTTATCAAAAATGGGTTTGCAGAATTTAAAAGAAAAATTGGTAATGTTAGGGTTTCTGAATAGGTATGGTACATTGATTGGGAAGCACGTTATGTGGACTACAAAGCATGGTACACAAAATGAGTATAGAAAATGGTTTGCAAGGAGGTTTCTAGTTCATGGTCGGTAGGATGTTTGAGTTTTTTAGTGGCAAGTAATATTTATCATCATTCTCTGAAGGGAGGTAGTGAATTGTGGGGCCGCAAAGTGGTTCATGTGTAGAAATAATCAGTTTCAGGGAGGATGAAAATGAATTATATGAACCACATAGGGAAAATGGTTCACAGAGGAGCTCACAACGTAGTGATGTCCTCACCAAATTAATGAGTTATTTAAAAACGATTAGTGGATTTTTCAGATCTGTGTGACTATATAAGGAGTTCTAATATAATCATTAAGAAGTGTGATTTTTATTAGAAGACAATATATTTCTAGGAAAAATTTAGTTATGTCTGAAAGGGGTTTTAGAGGGTGGATTTAGTTAAGTGAAGTCATTCACGAGGGAGGATTCCAAAAAAGGTAAATTTTTTCATGGGAATAGTTCATGATGTTTTTTAGGCTCTAATTCTTGTGGACGAAACCTTTTTGTGGAAAAAAAAACATTTCAAGGTAGAAGAAAACAATTTGCGGAAGTGATAGGAATATGAGAAGGTGGTATGCATCAGTAAAATTGGAGATAGTCCATGATTGATGTGGGTTTTGACTCATAATCACTATATATTGTTGCTCAGTTCGTGGAGAAATTAATTAATTTATTTATGGGAATAAATTAATTTTCATACGGGATTTATTCAACATAAAACATCAAGGAAAAATTGATTTTAAATACAGGTGATAATATACATCCACAAAGCATGTACCTACACTTGTGGCTATATACGTTTATGATAATTAAGTAACCTATATGTTCATAAACTATGAGTGGATCCCAATTGAGGTTAAAAAAGTAAAAATATTCTTCTCCTTCATGATTTATTAAATTACATTCAATATATTTTCATCAGAAATAATTTGAAAAGATATAATAAAAAATAACATTAAAGATAATAAAATGATACCCTTTTAATAAAGTGGTAATGATCCAATGATTAATTAAAATGATTGGAAATAATATCCATACCCTTATTCACCATTTATCAAGTTATCTAGGCCACTTTTCGACCAAATAATAGGTATCAGTGTGTAGGATATCATTGTGGATTTGTATGTTCTGAAAATAATTACAATACTATTGCAATTATCATTTAATTTTTTTTCTTTTCATTGGGTTTCATGGAGAATAGATGAACTAAAATATAGAAGACAAATTTTGGTGGTATTCCATAGTGTTGAAGAATCTACAAAAAGTGGGATTTAGTTTAAGGAATCCAACAGTGTACTGATGAAATGTTTGGATGAGTTAGAAAGTGAGAGTATTCACTAATTTAATTATCCTATATGATTGACTGAAGAACATGATGTTCCCATTAAGGATGGTACTATCGATAATGAAAATTTTTCAAAAAGACCCAAATTGGATGTTGTGGACGAAACAAATGAATTGAATCAAAAATAGGATTTTGAAAAAAAATCTAAAGATATCCAAATCCAATAATAATTAATAGTGGTTAAATTAATCACATACCTAAATTAAAGGCTTATTTATGTTCCAACCAATCTGATATACCTGTATGACTCCCAAGCTAAATAACCGAAAAAATATATCTACAAAGGTAGAAAAACACATAGAGGATTACAATGCAATGTAATTGAACTCAGAATAAATTAATAGTCTATAAGCCTTATATAATGGTCTTTATATATTTAAATGTGTATTGTTTCATAAGAACCAAATGATACATAAGTGGATTTCATGTTGTTATGAATATATTTCATTGAATGATTCTAAAATAACAGGTAATGTTGATGTGATAGAAAGGATCTTCCAATAATTATATGTTGAGAAAATTACTCGGAAGACTCTAATAAGAGAAAAAATTCTCATCTAGAATCTATATATAATAACATTTAACAGTTGGGTGATGACCAAGAGTCTATCATGAATATGATACCAATTGAAATACCAAATTGAAAGATTCACATGCTTTACTATCTAATTATCATTCAGTTTGTGATAATGAAATGAATAGAAAATATTTGACATTAGAAGAAAAGTTAGATGGTACTATTCATCCCAAAGGCCATCTAGTTTTGGAAATTTTTTATTTGATATGATGGGCCAACTCCCATGCATAATAGTAACGTAGATGTGATTTTTCCAGAAATGGGAAAAATCTAAAATATACCTGAAATAGATTCAAAAGGCCTTTGACATGAACTAATGATATTATGTGTTATATTTTTGGAACACATGGTCATACATCAGGTTTTTAACCCATTGGAATATATTTCGATTTTTTATTATAGAAATATTTCTAAATTTGATAATTATAAGAATCATAATATGATATAAGAATGAATAGTATCTTAGAATAAGGTATACATGAAATGATTCTATTGAGGAAGACTGGGACACACCATGTGTATGTGTCCTGAAGCCCATAGTCTTAATGCCAAAATTATAAATCTATCTATATCAACATCTCGTCCCTGAATGTATGAAATGAGTTTTTCCTTTAATGGAATATGTTTTATATGTAGAGATCATATAATATTGAAAGAAAATTACAGTTAAATGAAAAAATAGATTGAAAATGAACCAAATAGGATATCCCCCACACTAGAAATCTATAACAAAAAGGCCCATATTGGATGAAATAATGTTCAGTTGAAAAATAGATTTACACCATTAAGGGAATCAATATGATTTCAATGATTGTTGAATCAATCACCTCATCTATTAAACACTAAAATATATCTTGTAAATAATATACAAAATATTGGAATAAAAATGGAGGAGATGATCTAGTTGTGATTATGATGAATATATATTTAGAGGAAGACACAACCCCAACACGAAAGGGTGACATTACTCAGTTAATTAATAAATAAAAAATGAATAATGAATGCATTGAAAAATTCACCTATCATTGCATATTGTGATAATTTAAGGAAATAGAATGAGCCCTCCAATGTAGGAAGAAACAATAGATGATGAATAGTGAAAACATTTCTACACAATGAAAGAGTCATCAAAAATGGAATATCAGTATAGAATCAACATATATAAATATTACAAATGGTATAAAACCCAAAAACATGAAAAAGGTAAATTCTATGGAAACAGAATATCAGATGAAGACTCAGTATGGACGAAAATTAGTCTTATGGCTAGAACAGTTTCACTTTGTGGGGATGTTGGAACACGCTAAAAAATAGTTTACTGCTTTCCAAGAGTGTATCAGTGGGATAATACATTATGGTTAACCAAAATAATCTTTTCTAGGACTTTATAGGTTCCCTTGTCCCTATGAGTATAAATTCAATTAATTGATATTCAGGTGTTTCAGGTTCTAAGAGAGATATGGTCTTTAGGTAATTGGCAACAAAAGAAGAAAAATTATGATGAGATATACTCGAGAATTTATATTGATTCAAATTTTATTTAAAATCAATATAATAAATAAAAAATAATTCTATGAAAGGATTTAATGGTCGATTAATACATGTGTTATAAGTAAATAATTGAGTGAAATTAATAGATATATAGTTATTAACTTTATGTCTTGTTTCATACACTAGGTTTTATCTCTGTAAGCTTAATCATTTGGTTGATGTCTCATTACTATGTTTTTATTATTTCAAATGAAAAATCTCATAGAACAAAGATACAATAGAAATTTTATCGACATATAGAATTTTATAAGACATATAGAAAAATGTGAATAAATTATGCCAGCGAAGAATAATGTTTATGGGGGTACACACTAGGATGACCAACCAGAAGAGTTTCATATCATAGGGGAAAATCCTATCTTCAAATTAGATAACAGATCTCAATGATATAGAAAGGAAAAATGTGTATTTTCATGAATACTCATTTGGGGAAAAGAAGAAACATTCTTATATTTCTTTATTATTTATTTTTGTACAAACACAATGTATGAGATGACTGTTTTTAGTGTACAATGAAGCTATGATAGAATATCAACAATGATTCAACAATAAGATGGGAATAATACTTGAAAGAATTAATGTCACTATATAAGTGACTTAATAGAATCTAGAACAAAATTGTGACCATATTTCTAAATATATTGACTAGGAGGTAAGAGAATAAAGGGTAGTATAAGTGTTATTAATAAGAGGTGGTCTAATATATATATGCAGGAAAGATGATGATTCAAGCTAATATAGGCATACATAACATCATTAGTGATGAGGTATCTCAATTGAAGAAACAGAAAATAATTACATTACAATATGATTTTTTTATCATAGTATGAGCCGAAATGTTTTGATCATATATTTGAAGATTATAATCAGGTTGAGGGTATGAATGGAGAGATAGAACTAATGGACAAATATCAGATTAATCATGGATTTTTAATTGAAAATAATGTTCAATGTTCTCTTTCTGGATATCAAGTCAGAATTTATAAATGGTTTTCTAGAATAAGAATTTTTCATTTAGCATCATGTCTTTTTTCTCATTGATAAAGACGAAAATAGATTTTTTCGTCTGATGAAGGATCTATAAGCATTGAATTAAGCAACATAATCTTGGGATTGGAAAATAGATCAATTTATAAAAATGAATAGTTTTTAACATGGTGAAGGTGAATACAATCTATGTGTCAACCAAGATCAGCGTAATGTAGATAATGTCACAAAATAAAAGACATTTATTTTCATTAGGTTTTATTTTCAGTGAGAAGACCTGATATTGTTTTTTCAATATGCCTAGTAGAAAAAAATAAATTTAATTCCATCCATTGCCACTTAATTGTAGTTTAAGGAATACATAGGTATATCAATATAATGGTGGATTTCAGCTTTCAATACAATATAAAATACTAGTAAGAGTTATTGTTCTATACAGATGTACATTGGGATGGGTCATCCATCTATTGAAAATAAATGTTAGGTGGTGAATTCTATCATGGTGAATTTTGAATTAATGGGAAATGAAAGAAACAATATTTTATTTTATAAAGCACCAAATATTTTTTATATATTGTGGTAACTCAAGAGTACATGAAACTATTAGGGATGAATAATAATATTTATGATATTAAAATTCATGTGAAGTCACCAATCAAAATCCATTGCGTAATTCATGTGTTATTAATCATAGAAAAAATATATTCCAGCACTAAAGGTCAAATCACATTGAAATAAAGAATTAATTAACTATTTTGATGGTGAAGAAAGGTATTTTGATGTTTCAATATGGGCCTAAGGACCAATATAATTCATAGGTAATGAAAATTCTCATAAATATTGAGGTGTTTGCATGTAATTGACTAGTTATTGGAGATTAATCGACTCCCCGCAATTGACAAAGTGTAGATATATGACCAAATATCACCACGGTATATTGTATTTTTACCTAATTTTCTAATCTCTGTTCCTTACCCTATGGAAGAGCATAGATAAGTGACCATTAGGTTCATTGAAAAAGGGGTAGAAATCATTTCTATTAAAATGGAGGAGATGACATTATCAAGAAACTGGAACAAGTTTCTAAGTGAAGTAGTGAGATATTGGGCATAAAATCTGTTTGGGGAAGCTGTGACATAGAGGGAGTGTTGAATATAATGATAATAAAAATGATCTATAAAATAATGCATATCATTAAAACTGAGTGTTGTGATTAAATTAGATGAGGGGTTACAAAATTTAATGAAGTTACTCATTGATGATCTTTTCACTATACTATAGTTTCTAATGACGAGCATTGATAATATAGGATTAGAGTATGTGTTTAGTTAATCCATTCTCTCTTTCTTAATAGAAATAACACAAATCTGTTTTAAGATGGAAATAGAATTAATGTTATATCAAAATATTATGATTTGTAAATAAAACCAATGAAGGATATTTTGGGGGAAAATCCCTCATGATGTCTTCTTGGTGTAGTTGGGGGTTTATAGGACTCGTTTAGGATCTCAGTATGCGGTGAAGGCTATACCACATTGATGATTAATGTAAATCATATTAGTAGCTTTTTCAGATTGATCGACCTATATAATGGGCACTAATCTCATCAATAAAAATGATGATTTTTAATGGAAAGAAATATTTTTCTATGAAGAATTAAAATAAAATAGAAAGTGGTTGATGAGGGAGGATTATGAAATGTTTAGTAGTTTGTGATAGAGGAATCCAAGAATGGTGAAGGTATATGAGGGAATGAATCGGGAAGCTGTTTTTTTGAGGCTTCAAATCTCGTAAAAGAAATGTGTCCATGAAAAGGGAAAATGTTCAGAATAGAAGAAGTAGTTCACAAAAGAAAAGGCAGTACATTGAGGTGGTATAATGAGAAATTTTACAGAGGTGTTGCATGGTTGTGTTATGTGGTAGTGAAAACAGAGGCATTCTATAGAAGACGTGGCACACATATATTCGACACAGTGTAACTCAATATGTGGAGGATGCTAGGAAGTTCATAAAGGGACTAAAATATTTTGAGAAAAGAATTCCTACAACAAAAAATTTCTAAGAAAAGTGGATTTAATCTATAAGTGAAATGGGGATTCAACTAAGAATCTACCTACACATGAAGAATAATTCATTCAAGGAAATTAGGGGATCTACATGTCCTTAAATTGATATTTCATCCCATCCAAGAGAAGTGAGCAATATAAGTGGAATAAGGTGGTCCATTTAAACAATAGTGAGCTAGAGAAAGAGACATCAGGAGAGTACCTTGGGAATTCATTGAGAAGATTGTAATTCTTATGAATGTAGTGATCCTGGGCATAGAAGTCAGCTTTCTCCAACATCATTTTTAGTAGTGTGCCTTAGTGAGTTTGGTATGATAAGAACTTTTCCATTGAATTCTTATTCGATGTAGCCCAATGAGGGTAAACCAAGATATAATATTCATGCACTTGTTCATGATTTATTGTTATGATTTTTTTACATTATAATCAGATAAAATTGGAAGGTATATTATAAACAATAAAAATAAAGAGCATAAGAGGTTACCCTTGTAATAATGATGTTATTATCCAATGGGGTAGGAAGAGTATTAAAATTATTACCCATACCCAGATTTACCCCCACAAAGAGGGTATATAGGCCCCCTTTGGACCAAATAATTGAGAAAAACTTTCATTTATATTAGTCCATTTATTTATCATATTACAATATCTTACACTATTACATTATCATTAATGTTTATGTCATACATTTTTATGAAATTAAGTTGAAAATTAAAAAATAACATCGTTTGGGTGAAAATGGTCAAAGGAATAATTATTACATAATCTAAAATACAATAATAATGACATAATTATCCTTTTTACAAATCAATTATACGTTTAATATAGTAATGAATGTTGTTTTTTTAAAACAAATATGTTACAATCATAGAGATGTTACTCCTTATATACGTGTAAGTAATATATACATTTTTCAATAATTATTATGAAAATAATATAAGTATTATTTTTCAATTATATACTGATAATTTTATTATAAATATAATTTCACTTTTTAAAATATACAAATATATATATATGATCAATGCGCTGTTTTGAGGTAAGATAATTGCTTTTCATTGTAGGGTTTGTAGTCCACACGTACACAAACACGAAATACACATTTTTTATTGAATGGGATAGTAATAAAGATAGTGATATATAAGATCCTAAAATTTATATAAATTTTATAAATATCGCATATATAATTTAATTCTATTATCATTGCATGTTTGGTGATGTTTAGTTGAAAAACTAATTACATCAGTTCACTAGGTGGTAGTCCACGGTAAATATGAATGATGGTTTCATTTCTCAATTTATTGTAGAGGACATTGATATAGTTTTTTAAATTTAAATAATAATATTATTATATCTAATATACTCTAATTATTAATTTATAATGATCAAATAATAATTTTCGGAGGTGTATTAAGAAGTTAAACAAAAGCAGCTAGTTTAGAATGAAACATCTTCTTTAGAAAATCTCAATAGGACTATATTAAATGAATATGTATGATAGTTTTATGATAAAAAAATATCCTCTATAATTTGAGGTGGGTCCAATGGAGGAATTTGGTTTGATATTGGAAGAACTAATATGATTTTGAAGAATTGTCAAATTAGACGAAATGTTTCCTTTTCTAATAGATGGGAGGGAACTATTGGAATTTCATAAAATATTACATTAATATAAATAAATTTTGATCAAAAAACAAAATGAAAATGAAAATATTACAGTATTATATAATAATGACTTTAAATTTACTCATATAATAAAATTGGAAATATTATGGACAACCTTTCTTAATTATATTTTGGTTTAAATCATTCTTTATCCCTTTTAATATTTAACATGACAATACCGATTATAACTCTTTGAGGTCATAGTTGTCACCATAAATGGGGTAAGGTCCTAAAAACTGACCAGTATTGATAATTAAAATCATTTCATAATAAAATTATAGAATAAATAGTTTTTGGACTTTTATATCATATAATAATGTATTATTTAAAATGAAATCAAAAAATTTATTTTTAGGAATATTAATTTATGTTGACATTTAAAACATCAACAGAAAAATAATATTTGAATAAAATAATTTAATAAAACACAATTATATTATTTTTATCTATTAATATGATTTTTTTATTAATTAGATTAAATTAGAATACTTCTAATATTTTTATTATCATTTATTTTTTTTGTTTCCATTAATTCAATAATTTATGAATCAGTGTTTGGTATGAATTTTCCATAATTTTATACTTCACCAAATAATATAAATTAATTACCAAAATTATGTTATATAAGTTATCATTAATAATAATCAAAACATAGAACTTATAATCTGATTTTTCACAATGTAGATATATTATATTTATCAATAACAAGTGTGTGGCATTTTTTACTTTTCATTAATTTTTTTAGAATTATCATAATCAGATTAAAATGGGAAAAAGGAAATATATTCAATAATATGATGGGTATAATTTATACATATTAATCTAATAGAATTAATTATAGTTTTGGTTTTAGTTTTTAGTCTTCTTTAATTATTATTTTTACATTAAGTACTTGATTTACTATATATTGTTGTAACAAAAAATAATTCAATTCATAATCATATTGATTAAAATAAAAACTAAATAACATATATATCCTAACCCACTAATTACAAATATTGAATACATTGTTTATTATTCAATTTAAATAAGAGATAAAATTAAATTTAAAAGTGCACAAGTAAAAATGTGTCAAAATTTTATTTTTCAGGACAAATGACTTTTTAATGTAAAATTCTTGTTAAAAAATATAATATAAAACCCATTATTGAATTATTTAATATAAATATAACTAAATAAAATTTATATATTATAAGAGTTTATTTTAAAATTTAAATGTAAAAAAATAATTAAAATATTCAATTAAAATTTCAATATCTTTCATTATTCACTAAAAAACAAATCATCTCATAATATTATCTAAATTATATCATAAGTTATTTACAACCAGTTTATTATAAAAATTTGCACACTTTTTAAAATTAAAATCCATAAATTTGAAACTATGATTTTAAATAAATACTTATAAGAATAGATATTAATGTTACTATTTCCATTTGGATTTTCAATATACATAATATTTTTATAATGAATAAATATATCAAATTAATGATTTCTATAAATATAAATATGATTTATTCTATCACAACTTAAGTTGTTATAATTCATCATATAAATCTCATTAAGTGATATAAAAAATAAAAAAACCCTTTGACAATTCAAATAGTTGAATATCTATGAAATGGTTTGTCTTCAAACAATTGACTATGATATCATATAAAATAATTAATTAATGAATTAAAATTATTTTTTAAAAAAATTCCCTAAAAATCTATTTATAAGCAAATAGGATCCAAATATGATTCTTCGAACATGAAATTCTTTATAACCCAAATAAAACACTATTAAAATGGAATAAACAATTTAGTTCCATCCAATATATATTCTACAATGAATTAATTGTGATTCAATTTAATAGATGGAAATATACTTTCCAGACCATTCTCTTACATAATTTTAAATAACTTTAACAGGAAAAAAACAATCAAATTCATTGATTTAACCGTAAAACTCTTTGAAATTTACAATTAAACTAATAAAAATAGTTATAGTCATCTAAATAATAAAAAGAAAACTAATTTAAATGAATATGTTAACTATTTCCATATTAAATTGAAATCCAAATAGAAATATATAATAATGATATAGATAAATAAGAATTTGAGAAGTCATATTTTTTATAAAAAAATTAGAGAGTGTGTTTGGAAAAATAATTCAACACAATTAATGTAATGGATTAAAAGAAAACCACCTCACTAAATTTCTTAAATAACATCATACATTTTTTAAAATATGAAATATAAAATTATATTCATTAATCATATCCCTTTTTTTATATTGGTCATTTTTATTCATTATTTATTTTGTATTATTTATATATTGAATTATATTTTCCACCGTCTATCATTTTGATTTTATCTAGTTTATTGTGAAAAAACAAAAATGTTATCATAGTGATAGTCCATGATGATTTCCCAAGTGTTCTATAATCTCAAAAATAGTAAATTTATATGAATTAATGCACTCTAGAGTAAAAATATTTCAATATATTGGTAGATTGATAAAATAATAGAATATTTTTTTGGGAAGACTATTTTAGTTTCCCATAAATTACATTTTTTATTTACATTTAATATAATTTTTGTTATCATGAATATTTTATCATTAAAAAATATTGAAAAATAAATATTTATGTTTTATTCAATCATAAAATCCATTTTTTTGAATATTTATTAAAGGATTAAATTTAAAATAAAACAACATCATTCAATTTGGTTTAATAAAACCACCATGCGTTGACAATGTCTTGTATATGATTATAAAATAAAAGAAAAATAAAAAATATTTCAGCTTCATACAAAAATTAGGATGTTAAAAAATATAAAATTTCAAAATTAATTATAATTGATTGAAAAATTATAGAATGTATAATAAGATAATGGGAAATAAAATACATAGAATTTAATACCAGTACTGTGATATTGTAATAAATTATATATATTTTCAATTAAATGTAAATTATTCATACAGTATAAATAATGAATATTTCAGAATAAATAACATAGATATTGAATTATCAGTGAAAAAAAACTCTACAAATTATCTTATGATAACAAATTTCATAAAATTGAAATAAATAATTATGTTGTGAACCCTAACATCTCTTATCCATATTCTTCCATTGGGTTAAGTCTAATTCAAAAAAGATATCATTTGGCTATAAAATATACTTATAATCATGGAAATTGTACTTTATTGTGAAAGTTTATAACAATATTATTATAAAACTAATCCTATATGAGTTTTGTAATGGTTATAATAAGTCCCCAATCATGAATAATATTTTATGTCAATATCTCAAATTTTAAATAATTATGAGTTAAAATGTAAATTTTAAGTGGAAAATCTCACAAAATCGTATAATAGGGAAAAAAGTATCATCCAAATTTTATTCAATGTAGTATTTCTTTATTTTTTATAATTTCTATTAAATTTTTATTATGAAACATTATTTAATGTTTTTAGGGTTAATCATGTAATATGAACAATATTATATATAGATAAATATGAAATTAAACATTAAAGATTTAAATAATTTACCAATTATATTTCCAATCCTATTAATTCCTAAAAACCTATAAATAAATTAAACCATGCAACTGTAATTATCACGAACCATCCCCCGGGGCCCGGTCCGTGACTACCCCAAGCCCACCTTCCATAGGACAGGGGATTGTGACTAGCACCAACTACATAAATCCATAAACTGGAAAGGAATTTCCCTTATAAATAAAAACATACACGACAGAGTACACAAAAAAAAAACAATACACTAAGTAAAACTGTATAACAAGATAGTGATAAAATGTAATGGGGCCAGAAATACATGTCGAACTGTAATGTTCAAGTACAACTGAAAAGGAAAAAATGAATGAAAGGTGAGAGCAACTCCTAGATCGTCCACCAAGGATCCTACCTAAAGGGTAGGTACATATAGCCTCCTCAGCACTCCACATCTGTCAGCCTCATCCAGGTACAGACCAATCGTGAGGTCCACCTCCAGGTACCATCCAGTCCTCAAACACTCATCCTCGGTCAACAATCTCTATCATCTGCATCCAACACAATGAGGTGTGGGCATAGCCCATGTAGGGGTGAGTATAACGATACTCAGTATAGACCCTCAAACCCTCAAGGTCTCACAAAATCCATCAAGGATATACCACAAGGTATGAAATCAACAGATAACCATTACTTAGGTATATGCTCATACATATAGCTAAGTTATCAATTAACCCATCTCAATCATGATGAAAACATATAATTCCCTGACTCAGCTCACACGGGTAGAAAAATTATGTAAATAGAGATGATTAGATATATCCAATGATTCATCTAAGCTGTCGGACCCACACCGGATACATGACTAGTAGTTAGAACTGTCAGACCCACACATGATCCAGGAACTGTAGGCAGAGCTATTAGACCTAGATAGGATCAAGGACCATCATTTAGAATTGTCAAACCCTCATAGGATCCAGAAACAGTAGTTGGAGCTATTGGAGCTATCAGAACCACACCAGATCCTGGACCAGCTATTCTGTCAAACCCACACATGATTCAGGAATAGAAGTCAAAACTTTCGGACCCACATAGTATCCAAGAACAGTAGTCAGAGCTGTCAGACCCAAACAGGATCTAGTAACAGTCATCAGAGCGCATCCAATCACAAGGGTTTTCACAAATCATGCATGATTCCATGAGGGTATTCTCCTCAGGCAAATATTCGATATGCCAACTACCTCAAAGTCCCATGAAGAAATATCTCAGAGGTCTACCTTATTATAGGGGTCTCAATTCAGCAGACGGTGTGTCAATCGGACACCCGTTTTATGGGTTATTATCCTTTTAGTTCCGAGGTCCTGGTTGGATGCATTCATGATTCCGAGGATTCGTGCGGGATGTCGCGGGCAGTCTGGGCAAGGCACACGGGAGACCACAGGCAGGCCGGCGGGGAGCGGGCAGGCTGTGGGCAGGCCAGCGGGGCATGGGTAGGGCCGGCGCGGTTCTTCAGGGTTCGGCCGGGGTGCTCGGAAGTATAGTGTGGTTTTTGGAGGTCGTGGAAAAAATATACATTATCATCGCCACCTTTGTCTCCTCAATGTCGTTAAATCGCCCGGCCGAAGAATGCCACAAGAAGGAAAAATTGATGGAGGATTTCAGGCCATGTTAGGTTGTCCCGTATCCTCCACGTTTATTGTGATAGAAAATGGTTCTTAAGAACGAAGCTCAACAATATTCATTATCCAAAAAGGAGGGAAGAAAAAGACACTCAAATTAATTTAATTCCCTACCTTTGATTTTTCGTTCGCCATTTGTTGAAGGAGTCACGGAAGTTAGTCATGGAAGATGTCTCAGGATGGTTGAAGCTACGAGGTAGAAGTCGATGAAGGATTGGATTACTTGGTTCTTCATTCTTTATTAGGAGGGGAATTCTTCGTTGGAGAACTCCTTTTCTCCCATGTTCTCTTCTTTCCAAGATCCACAACGGTGAATATGACAACCAAATAATAGATTTTAATATCCTATTAATTTGGTGGAAAAATAATCAAATTGACTAATTAATTAGGTAGGCTCCCCTTACTTACTGTCAATGGTTTGAAAAAATTAAATAGAGGGGAGTTGAAGCGGTTCCCCAATATTAATTGGATCTTGAGAGTATTCCCGACATTAATGTATTATTTCAAGGGGTTAAGATCTCGGGTGGTCCCCACCTCATTTATTCTAAAATATGAGTTTGATTTCCGGTGATCTCCACCACCATAACCTCTCATGGGCGTTTAAGGTGTGGTGGACCCACCTCCAACTTCCAGGAGGAGGTTTTAACCACCCAACACTCACTGGGCGGATCAAATAAAATAATGTGACACACACTTGATTTTATTATATTCCATGAAATCTGAAAATATAAATTTTATACTCGACTCACTTCCATCGAAGAAAAAGTCTCCATAAGTGAATACATGCTCTGTGAGTTCAACGGTGCTCTCAGGTTTTAGTTCTGTGAACCATTTGAAATGTTATAAAACCTCGCTCATACATTTAATGAATGTTGCTGAAAAAACATTAGACATTGATTCTGGGAACACCGGGCCTTAGAATCATGCACCTTTAGATATCGCAGACTTGTAAAATTTTCATGTATTTAATAAAAAAATTCCCACAAAAAATACTGGTCATTACATTATCCTCACCTCAGGTATCTATGTCCCCAAAGATACAACTCAAACTAAGGGGACAAATGGTGGTACTAAGTAGGAATCTGAGCCTTCAGCTCACATGTGCTCTCTTAGAGGTTCTCGTGCTTCCAACATACGCGCACTAGAGGTATAGACCATCCATGAAGGATCTTCTCCTATCAATCCTAAATCTCCTCTAGAACCTTGGTAAAAGTCACCCCATCGTCGACGTCCAGCTCTCCATGGTCAATGATGTGAGAAGGGCCGTACATGTATCTCCTCAACTGAGATATGTTAAAGACCTCATGAACTTGGTGCAACTAAGTCAGAAGAGATAATCAGAAAGACACCTCAACAACCCTTCTGAGGATCTGAAAAGTTCTGATGAATCGCTAAGATAACTTACAGCCTCATCCAAATCTATTTAAACCACATTGTGGTGAGACACATAGAAATACATGGTCACCATCTTCGTTCCCTAGAGGTCTTTGTCTTCTATCGGCATACCACTTATTCCTGCTCTGTCCAGTCTTCATCCACTCCTAGATGATCTGCACCTTCTATGTGGTAGCACGTTCCATCTATGGTCGTACTAGTGCTGACTCCCCTAGGTATGTCCAGCATAGTGGATATCTACAAGGTCGACCATAAAAGGCCTCAAAAGGAGTCATACTGGTGGTGAAGAGTTAGTTGTTGTTGTATGAAAAAACCACCAATGGTTAGTGATCCTCCCTGCTATGGCTGAAGTCAAGGACACAGGCATGTAGAATGTCCTCGAGGGTCTTAATAGTCTACTCGGTCTGACCATCTCTCTGAGGATGTAAGGCAGTGCCTAGACAAATTTGCATCCCGAAATCCTCCTACAACTCCATCCAAAGCAATGAAGTAAACAATGGATCACGTTTGGAGAAAATCGTCGAAGGTATACCATGTAAACACACAATCTTCTGCACATAAAGGCATCCCAAGATCTATACTGAACCCTGCTCTCTGATAAGTAGGAAGTGTGCCAACATGGTGAGTCAGTTGATGATCCCCCAAATTGAGTCGTGAACCCTAGATGTATGAGGAATACCAAACACGAAGTCCATGGATATCCCATCCCACTTCCACTCAAGGACCTCTAAAGGCTGGACCAAGCTGGCTGGAACCTGGAGCACCATCTTCACTTGCTGAAAATTGAGGCATTGAGAGATAAACTCTACTACCACCTACTTCATACCTGGACACCCGTGTTGTCGCTGACAGTCCAAGTATATCTTTTCCACTCCTAGATGTTCCGCTAAAGGGGAAGTGTTGAACTCCCTCAAAACTTCCTCCTAGAGTGCTACTAGTACCAAGGTACATCCTATGAAGAGGATTAATTTCTCTCCTCCTTCACAAAATCTATCAGGTGCCTGTCCAGTGGATATCTAAGAATGTCGTGTCTCGCTGTCAGTGTCCCCATGTTGTGCCTCCCTGACTCACTAAAGAAGTGGAGGAGTGACATAAAAGACTAAAGGAATGCTGTTCTATCTCGGACCACATAAGAAATAATTAAATTATCTGGCTTCTCTGTCGCCTCTCCTAGAAGATGTATAACAGATCTCTTACTGAGCACATTCGCAACAACGTTCCCCATCCCAGGAGTATAGACTCTCTCGAAGTCATAGTCATGGAGGAACTAAATCCATCACCACTATCTGCGGTTCAGTTACTTATGAGAGAAGATAATTCTGAGACTATGGTGGTTAGAGTAGACTGTGAAATGCCCACTCATCAGATAGTGTCGCCACATCTTCAAGGCGAATACCATTGTTGCTAACTCAATTTCATGGGTAGCGTAGTTTTTTTCATGTTGCCTCAGCTTTTGAGATCTATATGCGATCCCTGATCTCTCTTACATCAAGACACACTGGAGTCTAGCCCCTGATGCATTATAGTAGAAAAATTACCATACACTCTCCTCTTGAAGACTCAAGATGGGGGCACTATTCAACCTCTCCCTTAGCTTGTGAATGCTCTGCCTGAATCTCTCCGACCATACGAAGGGTTTCCCCTTCTTCGTCAAGCTTGATAGTGGGGCTGCAACTTTGGAAATGTCTGGCACAATCCTCCACTATTAACCATCCAAATCTGAGAAACTTCGTACCTCCGTCACACTACAAGGTGGATCCCAAGAAAGTAACACCTTGATCTTTGTTGGACCCACTGCAACACCATCCTATGAGATGACGATGTCCCAAAAAGTGAACCTCTCGGATCCAAAACTGGCACATCGAGAGTATACCATAATGTTGCTTCTCTCGGTGTGTGTCCAGTACTAACTACAAATGTTATGCATGCTCCTCCTCAGTAGTCATGTAGATCAGTATTTCATCGATGAATACTACGAAAATGAAATCGAGGTATGTTTGTAAGATCATATTCAGGAGTCCCTTGAACACTGCTGGAGCGTTGGTTACGCCGAATGGCATAACCAAGAACTTTTAGTGGCTGTACCAACACCTCAAGGTTGTCTTATGCACATCCTCATCCCGAACTCTAAGTTTTTGATAACCAGATCTGAGGTCAATCTTTGAGAAACATCATTCTCCCTTCAGACGATCAAAGAGGTCGTCAATCCTCAGAAGTGGGTACTTATTTTTCTTGGTCACTAGGTTCCAGAGATGGTAGTCGACACAAAGCCTCAATCTTCCATCTACCTTATTAGAGAACAGAACCGAGGCTTCCCAAGGATAAACACTGGGCTGGATGAATCCCTTCCCCAACAAGTCCTCTAGCTGTACCTACATCTCTGGAATCTCAGTGAGATCCATCTGATATTCTGGTGTAGATATCAGTGTCGTCCTAGGGTGAAAGTCAATGTAGATGTCTGCCTCTTAGGGAGGAGGTAGTTCTGGAACATCGTTATGGAAAACATCCGCGTACTGGTCCACAATTAAAGGATATCTTGGACTCTCCCCATCTACTTCTTTGAGGGTAGGGCAGGAAAACTAATGAGTGATCGGCTGTACCCTCTTCCAAGTAAGTCCATCATGCGCTTCAAAGGTGCCGTTCGAGTCAAAGGTATCACCTCCTAGAGTAATATCACACTACCGACACCAGTGCATAATCATCGAGTCTTCTCCTGTAGGAGACTCTAGCCGTAAGGATCATTCCAACGGCTCCATCAGAATCTCTATGCTCCGAATGTTGGTGGTGGAAATGAATGAGTGACTGGAACCTGTGTCTATAAGAACTACCAACATGGTGGAGTAGATACAGATCATACCTCGAATCATCTCCGGAGAACTATGATCGTAAGCCTTAGCTGCCTAGAGCTGAGCTCTCCCCTGCCCACCTGCTTCATGTGGTTGGGGAGGATCTCCTGGTGGAGGCAGCGATAACACATCGAAACGTCACCAACCACTAGTTGCTCGACCATCTCTTATGCCATGTCCGCCTACTCCCTATGGACCGCCTCGATCAAATCTCTATCTCTATCTGGCCAGTCCTTGGACCATCTACAGATCATCCGAATGGCGGGATGGATAGTCACGAGCCATGTGACCCTCCATGCCGCTTGTGAAACATTGCATGTTCTTCACATGACTAGCTCTATATCGTGTGCCTCACACAACCGAACCTGTGTCCTGAGGTCATCCACCGGATGGACTGGTCCACATGGACCTCTGCGACATTTGTCTACTGCCAACTGTAGAAGTCTCCGCTACATGATTCTCGGTGGTAGGCCTCACTGGGGGTGACCTCTCAGCAAGGAATCTCTTCACTAATAGGGCTCTCTCCAATACCCACAGCTGCATCAGGATGCTGAGGGAGATAATCGAAGCTTTGATCTCTTTCCTAAACCCCTGGTCAAATGTCTGGTCCCTTAATAATGGGTTCCACACCATATCTGTGGGGTAGCGTGAGAGTTCAGTGAACCTCACAGAGTACTGTGGCACTTTCATTATACCATGTTGTAGAGGCAGTGCCTCCTGTATCCAACTGCATGTAGGGTTTCTGGGACAAACTCCACCCAAAACAGGCTCTCGATGTATCCTCAGAGAAGTGTTTCCTCGTCATGAACCTAGAGCATCGGGCTCCACCATCTTCATGCTGCTTCCAGAAGAAGACTCATAGCAAGGATCTCCATAAGGTCACTTGGTGTCCCTATTAGTCTTAAGACTCTCACCATAGCCTCCAGCAAATCATCAGCAACCTGCTGGTCCATCTCACCCATGTACCTTGGCGGCCTCTGGTGCCAGAAATCATGAAATCTGCTTAGGCATCATGAAATCTATTCTACTGGGTCTGGTGACATCGGTGTCCCAACGGGTTGTGGTAGCACTGGTTCCTCCGCTGTGATATGGCCCTGCACCGAGGCCTTGTCGCTCGGTGGGTTGTTATCTCATACAACTCTTGGATCCCAGACGGGCTATCTATGTGGGGCCATCTTAAAAATATACAGCTGTACCATGGTTAATATGTTATACCTAGTGAGCTGACTCAAATAGATCACAAAGAAAACTCTTGAAACACACATGCAATTAGTGTTTTCATGCACTGAGTCGGAAATCTGATTTCAGGGTCCTGGTGTATGCATACATCAGTCGCCGCACCAACACTGGACTCCCTTGACTAAAAACCACTATCAGTAATCTTAACATTATTCCTTCACATAAAAGAATGATCAGAGTCCTTTGTTCGCTGGTAGAACTGACTCCTTTGATAACAATTTTTCATGACCCGTCACCCAGGGACGTGCCATGACTACCCCAAGCATGGCTCCCATAGTCCAGGGGCTAGCGACTAGCACCAAAGGGGTTAATCTCTAAACTAGGAAGTCATTTCCATTATAACTAAAAAAATACACAGCAGAGTACAAAACAAAAAAAAAATCACAAATGTATAAAAAATGAGTGCAGAAAAGTAAAGGGGATGGAAATAACATCCCAACAATAATGTACAAGTACAACTGAAAAGGGAAAAATGGCTGAAAGGTGAAAGTAGATCCTGGATCATCCACCACAGATCATACCTGAATGGTAGGTACATATAGCCTCCTCAGTACTCCACGTTCATTAGTCTTTTCGAGGTACCAACTCGTCGTGAAGTCCACCTCTATGTACCATCCAGTCCTCATACACTCAACCTCAGTCAGCATTGTCTGTCATCCTCATCCAACGCAACGAGGTGCGTGTCACGACCCGTCCTCGAGTCCCGTGCCGTGACTACCCCAAGCCCGCCTTCCATAGGCCAGGGGGTGGCGACTAGCACCAAGGCGTAAATCCCTATAAAAAGGTAAGGCATTGCCTTTGTAAAGTAAACAAACACCACAGAGTAAGTAAGCAGAAGAAGAAAGCACTAAGCCAAGCTGGGTACAACAGTAAGTGCAGAAAAGTAAATGGGCCAGAATACATACCCAAAACTGAAAGTAAAGTACAACTCGAAAGGGAAAATAGAAACTGAAAGTAAAGCCGCAACATCGAGCAGCCCAATGGAAGTCCCACATGAAGGGTGAGTACAGATAGCCTCCATAGCTCCTTGGGTCCAACTGTTCGCTCCGAGTACGTCCCGCCCAGTGGTCCACCTCCAGGTACCGTCCTGCTCCGTAAGCCTCAACCTCAATCAGTGCTATCCATCATCTGCAACCAACACAACGTGGTGCGGGCATAGCTCGTGCAGGTGTGAGTATAAGCTACTCAGTAGGGACCTTGAGACCACCAAAGGTCTCCCAGAATCCAAAAAGGAAAATCCATAAAGGAAAGATACAATCGCGAAGTAACATCCGACACTACTTAGGTATACACCCATACATATACCTAAGTCCTCAATTCCAACATGCTCCAACCTCTGATCCCAAGTACATCCTAGTCCACACAAGAAAACACAACCCAATCCACACAGGAAAGTAAAACGCAATCCACACAGGATAGCACAACACAATCCACAAGGAAAGCAAAATAGGATTCAGCTCACACAGGTATACTTCTTCATATGATGATAAAGATCATCAGATATAGCCACTGATTCATCTAAGTCATCAGACCCATAAAGGATCAATAGGTACTAACCCTCGCAATGATCCATACAGGATTAGACCCACACAGGATCTGTAGGTAACTAACCCCCGTAATGACCCACACAGGATCGGACCCACACAGGATCTGTAGGTAACATACCCCCGCAATGACCCACATAGGATCAGACCCACACAGGATCTGTAGGCGCTGGCTTACACAAAACCGCTGAGTGTTGACCCACAGAGGATCGTACCCACACAGTATCGGTAGAACTGATCGACGTAGGATCGCTGAGTGCTGTAGTCAACACCGTCGAATCCACTGAGGATCTCTGTACAGCCGTCGTTGTCATCGCACTCATAAACGCAGCCAGCTCTAGGGTTTCTGCACACAGCAAGCTCATTCGAGAGGGTCCGCTCCACGAGCCGAGAGGCTGATACTTCAACTGACACAATGTCCGGAGATGATGTATCCAAAAGTTCCGTATCGTCAACAAGAACTCAGCGTCACAGACGGTGCGTCAATCGGACGCCCGGTCTCGAAGTTATTGACTTTTTCGTCCCAGGGGCCCGGTTGGTTTTTAAGTCAAAACCGACCCGACCGTACTCCACCTGCGTCCAAACCTCGTGAAGAGTAATCCAAAATATCTGTCTCACTAAGAGGAATCCAATAAAGTCAACGACACGTCAATCAGACATCCAGAGCACAAGTTATGAGTGTTTCCGCTCCGAGGGCCCGGTTAGTTTCGTGTACGAACCAACTCGGCCAAACCCAATGTATTCCGAAACCTTGAGTGCGATACACTGAAACGACCATCTCGATCCACGGATCGCATCACAATTGACTATGTGTCGATCGGAAGCCCGTAGCACAAGTTATGAGCGACCGACCGGAAGATATTCAGTATTAAGGGGTTCGGGCCCGGTCCGACCAAGCCCAATACCCTCGGGGTCGGCCCGAACCTGGTCGACACAAACCAGATCCAAGTCTGGCCTGCTTGTGCGCGGCCCGGTCCGGCAGGCGCGGCTCCGCCCGGCCGGTGTGGCCCAGCCCAGCCAGGGCACGGCGCGCTGGGTGCGCTGGCCAGGCCATCGACCAAACAGACGAGCTGTTTGAGGGGGGGGGGGGCTTCCCCCCTGTCCTTTGTAACTGCGACCCCAATTAAGGGGGGCCGCTTGAGCTGGCCGCTAGTGGTTCGTAACCCCAGGCCTTCCCTTGTCCGGCCGGCTGGCTTCTGCAGCCACGGACCGGCGACGGCTGGTCGCCTCTACTCCGAGGCTGGAGGCCCAGAACCAGCCGCGACCTTGGTTCTTCTGGCGCGGCGCGACACCGCCGCGCCCCTTCGTCGCGGCCCCGCTCCGGCCGTGGTGTCTTCGGGGTTCTAAGACACGGCGCGAAGGCGTCACGTCCTTGTTCGATTTCATGGCGCGGTGCGACAGTGCCACACTTTCCTTTCCACACGATCCGGCGCGGTGCGATGGCACCGCGCCATTCCCATTTCAATCCACAATAAAAACAACAACATAGATAAGGGAGGTGGGTCGGCTGTGTTTGTGCGGTCCAACCCCCTCTCATTAATCGATCTCAATTGGTCATATTCACAAAGAACGTCAAGGTAGTAATCACGAACAATATAAATAAACCCCCTACCTCGAGCGTAGCTTGAACGGAGGTTCGTCGAACAAGGATTCATCACGAAAATAACCATCGCGTGAAGAGGCATCATGAAAAGAGACGTCGACCTCCAAGGAATCCAGCATTCTTCACGTTCTTCATGTTCTTCGACGAAGAGGATGAAGAAACTCAAGTCTCTCTTAGCCTTTTCTCCCAAAGACTCCACAACAAGATTCCAACCCTTAATAAAATAAGCCCACACTTATTTTATTAACTTGACAAAAGTTTGAAATTCAAACACTCACATTAAACTCACATCATTAATATCATAAGTTATTAAAACTTATGTTATCAATTTTAATTGTGAGTTGAGGGAGTTACGGAAGGTGAAAGGGTGGGGTCCGTGTGGGCCCCACCACCCTCATAACCTTCCATGGGAAGTTGGGTAGTTACCTAAAATCCACCCAAAGCATAAATCCACTTAGAGAAAATAAAAATTGTAGATAAATTTTTATTTTAACTTCCACAATTTTTATTATACTCTCTCGTGAAAACACAACTTCCGAAAAGGTGTTTCTAAGTAATTACCGGCACTGCGAACTCATCAGTGCCCTCAGAATTTGATTCTGAGCACTGGTTCAAAAGTTATAAATTTATGCTCGTTCTTTCACTGAACGTACCTGAGCTAAACTTCGGATAGAAATTACGGGCACACCGGGCCTCAGAATCAAGTGTAGTCAGAAACTGTGTTCTTGTAAAATCACAACGAAAAATAAGAAAAAATTTTCCTTGAATTTTACAGGTCTTTATATTACTCCCACCTTAGGGATTTACGTCCCTATAAAGATACATCATAAGCTAGGTAAACAAAAGTGGGTACTGAGCACGCATCTGAGCCTCCTGCTCCCAAGTGCCCTCCTAGAGATTCCCATGCTGCTATCTGATGCACACTAGAGGAATCGACCTGTAAAGACCCGCAAATTTCAAGGAATTTTTTTTTCTTCTTAATTTTCTTTGGAATTTTACAAGAGCGCAGCTTCAGACGGCACCTGATTCCGAGGCCCGGTGTGCCCGGAATCAATTTCCGAAGTTTGGCTCGGGTACGTTCAGTGAACGGACGAGCGGGTTTTTCTATCTTTTGAACCGGTGCCCGGAATCAAATTCTGAGGGCACCGATGAAATCGCAGCGCCGGTATTTGCTTAGAAACGCCTCTTCCGGAGTTGCGTTTGCTCAGACGTGGTTTTTAAATTTTGCGGCTTTAAGTCAGAAATAAAATAAAGTTTGTGCGACAACTTTATTTTATTTCACTTAAGCTGTTGGAAGCCACTTGAAGTCACTTAAAGACGACTTGAACTAAGTTGAACTGGATAGGATGCTATCCAGAAATATCCTACCCTCTTGGTAGGATATTTGTGAGGCAGGGCCCGCACGAGCCCCGTCGTTTCTTTCGCTAAGTAACGCACCCGCGAAAACCCGTCAAAGTAACTGAAAAGTCAACCGACGCATTTTCTTTAATTCTTAACAGACCATTTAATTGGGCGGTTTATTTCGTGAATTAAATGGACTGTTTCTTCGTGAATTAATTGGGTCGTTACTTATGCGTTTTACGTTTGTTGGCAAAATAATAAAATAGACAAACTTGTCTATTTTGGAGGATTGCTATCGTTGTGCAATTCCTCTGAGCCTCCACCCTCTCCGCGAAAAACGCGAAGAACGCGAAGAACGCGAAGAACGCGAAGAACGCGAAGAACGCCGGAACCGGAATCCGACGACGCACGATCCGCGACGTCAACAGCTTTTCCGCGACCTTCTTCTTCTTCTTCTTCGGTGCCTCATCTTCCGCGGCGAACCTGCGATCGGCGGTTAAAGGTGAGAATCAAAACTTCTAAATTCTCCCTTCTTAATTTCAATAACAACGGATTTAATTAATTAAATCCGTTTGTTCTTGATCCGGAGATTGGCGACGCGACGCCGGATACCGCGACGACGCGACGATCTCCTTCTTCCGCGACGAGCAATCCCGCGACGATCCCCCGTTCGGCAACAACAGCTGCGAGGTAGGGATTTATTTTGGAAAAGTTACCCCTTTTAAATTTTCTCGTGAACGTTCTTGAAAATTTAAAAAGCCGGTTTCAAACGAACAATTTTATCTTTAAATAAAATTGTTGGATCATGTGTTGATCATCGTTTTCTTTTCTCCCGTTGATTATGGCTAACGCGGAGGGTGCGGGTCTAACGAACAAGACCCGGCAACCCTCCGCCGATCTCTTTTGTTGTGCGGATATGGCGGACGACGACAAACCGCGCGGCAGGGGAGATCCGTTGTTTCCGCAGTGAAGGTCGGCATCCGGGAGGGGCATCGGCGCAGACGGGAGGCAAATCGGGCCACCGGAGCATCTCCGGCGGCCTGCGGAAGACGGCGGCGGCGCGGGTCGCCGGCGCGGCGGCGCCGGCGACCGGGGGCGGCGGCGGCCGGCGCGCCGCCGGAGGAATCCGCCGCGGCTCGGCCGCGGCGGCGGCGAACCAGCGGACCCGCGGTCCGCAGGTCCGGTCCACCCGGTCGGGACGCGGCAATGCGCCACGTCCGCTGACCACCCGCGCGGCCCGCGTGCGGGCCGCGGCTCCCTCGACCGCGGGCTGCGCCCGCGGCCTTCCACCCGCGCGGCTGGCCAAGCCGCGCCGGCCGAGCCGGCCGGTCCGGTCGACCGGCCCGCGCCCAGGCCGGACCGGACCCGGCCTAGCCGGGCCGGGCCGGGTCGGGCCGACCCGGTTCGGCCGACCCCAGGGGGGGGTTCGGGCCAGGTCGCCCCGGGCCCAGAACCCCCGTTTCGGGCCCTCTTCGGTCTTTTGCCCATATCTTGGGCCTGGGACCTCCGATTGACGAACCGTCAGCGGCTACGCGATCCTTGGATCGAGACGGTCGTTTCGGTATATTATACTCAAGGTTTCGGAAGACTTTGGGTTCGGTCGGGTTGGTTCGTACACGAAACCAACCGGGCCCTCGGAGCGGAAACGCTCATAACTTGAGCTACGGACGTCCGAACGACGTACCGTCAGCTGTGGTAGTTTCCTCTAAGTGAGACGGAACTTTTGGCATACTCCGCCCGAGGATCGGATACAGGCGGAGTACGGTCGGGTTGGTTTTGCCCTAAAAACCAACCGGGCCCCTGGGACGAAAATGCCAATAACTCTAAGACCGGGCGTCCGATTGACGCGCCGTCTGTTGCGTTGAGATCCTGTTGTCGATACGGAACTTTTGGATACATCAACTTCGGACTACGTGTCAGTTGATGTATCAGCCTCTCGGCTCGTGGAGCGGACCCTCCTAAACGAGCTCGCTTTGTGCGGGAACCCTAGCGCTGGCTGTGACTTCGACGACAGAGCAGAGATCCTTCGTGGACTGCGACGACGACAGAGCAGAGATCCTTCGTGGACTGCGACGACGGCAGAGCAGAGATCCTTCGTGGACTGCGGCGACGACTGTGCAGAGATCCTCAGTGGACTGCGTCGACTACTGCACTCAGCGATCCTACGTGGATCAGTGCTACAGGTTCTGTGTGAGCCCGATCCTATGTGGGTCCTTACTACCGGTTCTGTGTGAGCCACTGCCTACAGGTTCTGTGTGAGCCCGATCCTGTGTGGGTCTTCTGCGGGGGTTAGTACCTATCGATCCTTCGTGGGTCCGACGACTTAGACGGATCAGTGATCGTCTTGACGTCATCTGAAAAAGTATACCTGGTTGAGCTGAATCGTATGTTACTCTCCTTTGTGGATTGTGTTGAACTATCCTATGTGGATTTTACTGTTTACTCTCCTTGTGGATTTGAGTCTTGCTTTCCTTTGTGGATTGAGTTGTTCTTGAGCTCGTGAGCAGAGCTAGAATTGGGGACTTAGGTATATGTATGGGCATATACCTAAGTCGAGTCAGATGTTACTTCGTGATTGCATCTTTCTTTTGTGCTATATCCTTTGTGGATTTCGGGAGACCTTCGGGGGTCTCGGGGTCCTTACTGAGTAGCTTGTACTCACCCCTGCACGGGCTATGCCCGCACCTTGTTGTGTTGGTTGCAGACGACGGACAGCGCTGATCACGGTTGGGGCGTGGAGCAGGACGGTACCTGGAGGTGGACCACTGGGCGGAACGTACTCGGAGTGGACGTGGGACCCGAGGATCCTGGAGGCTATCTGTACCCACCCTTCAGGTGGGATTGCCAGTGGACGACACGAGGCCGCCGACTTTTCTTCAGTTGCTGTACTTTACTTTACAGTTGGGCTTGTATTTCCGGCCCCTTTACTTTTCTGCACTTTACTTTCCGCTTGCTGACTCTGTGTGGTTGTTACTTATAAAGGCAATGCCTTCCCTGTTTACTGGGATTTTACGCCTTGGTGCTAGTCGCCAGCCCCTGGCCTATGGAAGGCGGGCTTGGGGTAGTCACGGCACGGGCCCCGAGGACGGGTCGTGACTAATTGGTATCAGAGGCGGTCGGTTCTACCGCAGACTCTGATCGTCCTTTCTTTCTATGTGAAGCAATAGTGTTTAGTGCATTGAGTGTGGTTATCAGTTCAGGGAGCCCAGTGTTGGTGCGGCGGCCGACGTATCCGTACACCAGGACCCTGACTCCTGATTTCCGACTTAATGCATGAAAACATTGATTGCGTGTGTGTCTCGAGTTTTCTTTGTGATTACTTGTGTCAGCTCACCGGGTATACTGATCTGCTTTATGAAAGTCTCAAGTTTTCCTTGTGATTACTTGTGCCAGCTCACCAGGTATACTGTTCTGACTGTGGTGCTCTTGTTCTCCTTTTCAGGATGGCCCCGCGACGACTGCCAGCTAGGGTTCCGAGTGTAGGGCGCGACGGCAGCCCACCGAGCGACGAGGCCTCGGTGCAGGGCCCCTTGCCTGCTGTGGCACCGGCGGTAGCTTTACCCGCCGAGCCACCGATGCTACCAGTACCAGACGCTGACGATGCACGTCGCCTCACGGCACTGCATGAGTTTCAGAGCCAGCGACCGCCCAGGTTTCGCGGTGAGGCGGACCCCCAGGCCGCCGAGGACTGGCTAGAGGCGGTGGTACAGATCTTTCGGCTAGTGAGGACACCAGCGGATCTCATGGTGATTCTCGCAGCGAGCCTCCTGCAGGCGGCGGCAGGACGATGGTGGAGCCTGATGCTCCAGGTTCACGATGAGGCATCCCTGCTCTGGACGGACTTCGAGAGCCTCTTCCGCTCTGAGTTCGTCCCGGCCACCCTCCGAGCGGTGCGCATCCAGGAGCTTCTCCAGCTGCGCCAGGGCAGCATGACGGTCGCTCAGTACGCGGCGAGGTTCACGGACCTATCTCGCTACTCGACCGACATGGTACGAGACCCCTTCTTCCGGGCCCGGACCTTCGAGCAGGGCTTGCGACAGGAGATTCGGGCGTCGCTGATCTCCCTCAGCATTCCGACCCAGGCGGGAGTGCTGGAGCGAGCCCTCCTGATCGAGAGCTTCCTGGCAGAGCCTTCTTCAGCGGCGAGACCTAGCGCAGGGCGGCAGGTAGCTGAGTCTTCGGCAGCAGGTAGCCGACAGATGACTCACGGGTCCAGGCAGACCAGACCCCCACGCAGACGGCCTCAGGACACCGGCTCAGCAGTACGAGGCACACAGCGGAGTGCCAGCCTTTCGAGAGGCAGGCTGTGCTACTCTTGCGGCGGGCAGGGTCACATTGCTCGTGACTGCCCGACTCGCCGATCCGAGGAGCAGCAGACGGTGGAGGGGCCACCCAGGCAGAGGCAGAGGGTCGACCGTGGCGGTCCGCAGGGAGGAGGCGGACGAGGCAGAGGAGCTGGCCGAGCAGCAGGTGGTGGGCGACGCTTCCAGGCTCTACCCCCACCACCACCAGGAGGGCCACCTCGACCACAGGGAGCTGGCGGGCAGGGACAGGCCCAGCTCCAGGCAGTGGAGGCCTACGACCTCGACATGCCAGAGATGATTCGAGGTACGATCTGTGTCTATTACACCCTTGCTGCAGTACTTATAGACACAGGAGCGAGTCACTCTTTCATAGCCTCTGCCCTTGTTCGGAGCTCGGAGATTCCGACTGAGCCGTTGGCTCGATCCTTACGGCTAGAGACTCCTACGGGAGCAGACTCGACGATTACGCACTGGTTCCGGCAGTGTGAGCTTACTCTAGGAGGCGAGAGCTTCGGCTGGGATCTCCTTGTAGCGGCGTCGAGGCCTTACGACGTCATCTTGGGCATGGATTGGCTATCCACGGTTCATGCCCAGATCGACTGTTTTAGGCGCAAGGTGCGATGTGTTCGCACCGACGGGAGCAGGTTTACCTTCACCGGCGAGAAGGGAACCTTTGCAGCACAGGATGGACTTCCGCGGAGGAGAGTGCAGCCCATCTCTCATCAGTTGGCTAGCCTCATCCTAGGAGCAGTGGACGTGCGGAGTCCGGCTTTTCCTGCAGTGGTGGACCAGTACGTGGACGTCTTTCCCGACGACGTTCCAGGGCTACCTCCTCGTAGAGAGGTAGACTTTTACATCGACTTGTACCCCGGGACAACCCCGATATCTACTCCAGCATATCGGATGGCCCCCGCCGAGCTTCGAGAGCTGCAGGTACAGTTGGAGGACTTGCAGAGCAAGGGGTTTATCCGACCCAGTGTTTCACCCTGGGCTTCCCCGATTTTGTTCGCCAAGAAGGCGGACGGGAGCTTGAGACTGTGTGTCGACTATCGTCGCCTGAACCAGGTGACAGTGAGGAACAAGTATCCGCTGCCACGGATTGATGACCTCTTCGATCAGCTCAAGGGAGCGCGGTGGTTCTCGAAGATAGACCTCCGGTCAGGCTATCATTAGCTCAGAGTTCGAGACGAGGACGTACAGAAGACGGCCTTCAGGTGTCGGTATGGCCATTATGAGTTCTTGGTTATGCCGTTCGGCGTAACCAATGCTCCAGCAGTGTTCATGAGCCTCATGAACAGGATCTTCCAGCCATACCTCGACCGATTTGTCGTTGTCTTCATTGACGACATTTTTGTATACTCGACGACTGAGGAGGAGCATGCCTACCACCTGCGAGTAGTGCTAGACACACTCCGAGAGCACCAGCTTTATGGAAAGCTCTCAAAATGCCAGTTCTGGTTACGTGAGGTCCATTTCTTGGGGCACGTCATCTCTGAGGCGGGAGTTGCAGTGGATCCCGTGAAGATCGAGGCAGTACTAGCTTGGGAGCCACCCAGGAGCGTGACGGAGGTGCGGAGCTTCTTGGGCCTAGCAGGATACTATCGGAGATTTGTGCCGGACTTCTCCAGAGTTGCGGCACCACTCTCAGCTTTGACAAAGAAGGGGAAACCCTTCGTGTGGTCAGACAGATGTCAGCAGAGCTTCCAGGAGCTGAGGCAGAGATTGACCAGCGCACCTATCTTGAGGTTGCCTGAGGAGGGAGTTGGATACGTAGTTTACTGCGATGCGTCAGGGACTGGACTCGGGTGCGTCCTGATGCAGGAGCGGGCCGTGATCGCCTACGGATCACGTCAGTTGAGGCCGCATGAGCAGAACTACGCCACTCCTGACCTGGAGTTAGCAGCAGTGGTCTTCGCTCTGAAGACTTGGCGGCACTATCTGATGGGCGAGCGCTTCACAGTCTTTTCTGACCACTAGAGTCTCAGGTATATCTTCTCTCAGAAGGACCTGAACCTGAGACAGCGGAGATGGCTTGAGTTCCTCCAGGACTATGACTTTGAGATAGTCTATACTCCTGGGAAGGGGAACGTGGTAGCCGATGCCCTCAGCAGGAGGACGGGCATTCAGCTGCTTGAGGAGGCGACGGAGCAGCTAGCCTCCTTGTAGATATCCTTCGTGGATAGAGACGGAGCAGCCTTTCTTCAGTCTCTCATAGTCTCTCCTCCACTTGTACAGCGGGTCAGAGAGGCTCAGCGTGAGGACGCTGACGGTGAGACCCGGCATGCACTGATATCCTCAGGTCAGGCGCCTGATGGTTTCTCCCTTGGAGCAGAGCACGACATCCTTTTCAGAGGGCGTACCTTCGTACCAGTTGCTTTACGAGAGGAGGTGCTGAGAGAGTTTCACACTTCTCCCTTGGCGGTACATCCCGGAGTGGCGAAGATGTACCAGGATCTCAGACGACAGCACTGGTGGCCGGGCATGAAGAAAGCTGTGGCAGAGTTCGTTTCACGATGCCTCACCTGCCAGCAGGTGAAGGCAGAGCATCAGGTGCCAGCAGGTTTGGTACAGCCCTTGGAGGTCCCGGAGTGGAAGTGGGATAACATATCTATGGACTTCGTGACTGGACTTCCACGTACTTCCAGAGGTCACGACTCCATTTGGGTGATTGTCGACCGACTCACCAAGTCGGCACACTTCTTACCCATCAGAGAGCAGGGCTCAGTGGAGAGCTTGGGACGTCTTTACGTCTAGGAGATCGTACGGCTTCACGGTGTGCCATCATCTATCGTCTCCGATCGAGATGCTCGTTTCACTTCCCGGCTCTGGAAGGGGTTGCAGGAGGCGTTCGGGACGCGGCTCCATCTGAGCACAACCTTCCACCCTCAGACGGATGGTCAGACGGAGAGGACCATACAGACACTCGAGGACATGCTCCGTGCATGTGTTCTCGACTTTGGTCGCTGCTGGGAGGACCACCTACCCTTGGTGGAGTTCGCGTACAACAACAGCTACCACTCCACCATCGGGATGGCACCATACGAGGCGTTGTACGGCAGACCCTGCAGATCACCGTTGTGCTGGACAGACCCTGGGGAGTCAGCACTCGTGGGGCCAGAGATGGTCCAAGCCACGACAGAGAAGGTCCAGATCATCCAGGAGAGGATGAGGACAGCTCAGAGCCGGCAGAAGTCATATGCTGACAGGAGGCGGAGGCCACTAGAGTTCGAGGATGGCGACCACGTCTTTTTGCGTGTCTCACCTCGACGTGGTTTACGGAGATTTGGCCGAGGCGGCAAGTTGTCTCCACGCTTCATCGGGCCTTTCCAGGTCCTCAGCAGGATAGGAGAGGTGGCTTATCGCCTGGCTCTACCACCTCAGTTGCACCGGGTGCACGACGTCTTCCACGTGTCTCAGCTGAGGAGATACGTGCACGACCCGACGCACATCATCGACTTTGGGGAGATGGACGTGGACGATGGGACGACTTTTGCGGAGGTCCCAGTGGAGATCGAGGATCGACAGGAGCGGGTCCTACGTGGGCGGTCGATTCCTCTTGTGCGCGTCAGATGGCAGCACGGGAACCTCCAGGAGAGCACTTGGGAGCGGGAGGCTCAGATGCGTTCTCAGTACCCCCATTTGTTCCCCTAGTTTTGATGTATCTTTACGGGGACGTAAAGCCCTGAGGTGGGAGTAATGTAAAGACCCGCAAATTTCAAGGAATTTTTTTTTTCTTCTTATTTTTCTTTGGAATTTTACAAGAGCGCAGCTTCAGACGGCACCTGATTCCGAGGCCCGGTGTGCCCGGAATCAATTTCCGAAGTTTGGCTCGGGTACGTTCAGTGAACGGACGAGCGGGTTTTTCTATCTTTTGAACCGGTGCCCGGAATCAAATTCTGAGGGCACCGATGAAATCGCAGCGCCGGTATTTGCTTAGAAACGCCTCTTCCGGAGTTGCGTTTGCTCAGACGTGGTTTTTAAATTTTGCGGCTTTAAGTCAGAAATAAAATAAAGTTTGTGCGACAACTTTATTTTATTTCACTTAAGCTGTTGGAAGCCACTTGAAGTCACTTAAAGACGACTTGAACTAAGTTGAACTGGATAGGATGCTATCCAGAAATATCCTACCCTCTTGGTAGGATATTTGTGAGGCAGGGCCCGCACGAGCCCCGCCGTTCCTTTCGCTAAGTAACGCACCCGCGAAAACCCGTCAAAGTAACTGAAAAGTCAACCGACGCCTTTTCTTTAATTCTTAACAGACCATTTAATTGGGCGGTTTATTTCGTGAATTAAATGGACTGTTTCTTCGTGAATTAATTGGGTCGTTACTTATGCGTTTTACGTTTGTTGGCAAAATAATAAAATAGACAAACTTGTCTATTTTGGAGGATTGCTATCGTTGTGCAATTCCTCTGAGCCTCCACCCTCTCCGCGAAGAACGCGAAGAACGCGAAGAACGCCGGAACCGGAATCCGACGACGCACGATCCGCGACGTCAACAGCTTTTCCGCGACCTTCTTCTTCTTCTTCTTCGGTGCCTCATCTTCCGCGGCGAACCTGCGATCGGCGGTTAAAGGTGAGAATCAAAACTTCTAAATTCTCCCTTCTTAATTTCAATAACAACAGATTTAATTAATTAAATCCGTTTGTTCTTGATCCGGAGATTGGCGACGCGACGCCGGATACCGCGACGACGCGACGATCTCCTTCTTCCGCGACGAGCAATCCCGCGACGATCCCCCGTTCGGCAACAACAGCTGCGAGGTAGGGATTTATTTTGGAAAAGTTACCCCTTTTAAATTTTCTCGTGAACGTTCTTGAAAATTTAAAATGCCGGTTTCAAATGAACAATTTTATCTTTAAATAAAATTGTTGGATCATGTGTTGATCATCGTTTTCTTTTCTCCCGTTGATTATGGCTAACGCGGAGGGTGCGGGTCTAACGAACAAGACCCGACAACCCTCCGCCGATCTCTTTTGTTGTGCGGATATGGCGGACGACGACAAACCGCGCGGCAGGGGCGATCCGTTGTTTCCGCAGTGAAGGTCGGCATCCGGGAGGGTCATCGGCGCAGACGGGAGGCAAATCGGGCCACCGGAGCATCTCCGGCGGCCCGCGGAAGGAGGCGGCGGCGCGGGTCGCCGGCGCGCCGCCGGAGGAATCCACCGCGGCTCGGCCGCAGCGGCGGCGAACCAGCGGACCCGCGGTCCGCGGGTCCGGTCCACCCGGTCGGGACGCGGCAATGCGCCGCGTCCGCTGACCACCCGCGCGTCCCGCGTGCGGGCCGCGGCTCCCTCGACCGCGGGTTGCGCCCGCGGCCTTCCACCCGCGCGGCTGGCCAAGCCGCGCCGGCCGAGCCGGCCGGTCCGGTTGACCGGGCCGCGCCCAGGCCGGACCGGACCCGGCCTAGCCGGGCCGGGCCGGGTCGGGCCGACCCGGTTCGGCCGACCCCAGGGGGGGGGGTTCGGGTCGGGTCGCCCCGGGCCCAGAACCCCCGTTTCGGGCCCTCTTCGGTCTTTTGCCCATATCTTGGGCCTGGGACCTGCGATTGACGAACCGTCAGCGGCTACGCGATCCTTGGATCGAGACGGTCGTCTCGGTATATTATACTCAAGGTTTCGGAAGACTTTGGGTTCGGTCAGGTTGGTTCGTACACGAAACCAACCGGGCCCTCGGAGCGGAAACGCTCATAACTTGAGCTACGGACGTCCGAACGACGTACCGTCAGCTGTGGTAGTTTCCTCTAAGTGAGACGGAACTTTTGGCATACTCCGCCCGAGGATCGGATACAGGCGGAGTACGGTCGGGTTGGTTTTGCCCTAAAAACCAACCGGGCCCCTGGGACGAAAATGCCAATAACTCTCAGACCGGGCGTCCGATTGACGCGCCGTCTGTTGCGTTGAGATCCTGTTGTCGATACGGAACTTTTGGATACATCAACTTTGGACTACGTGTCAGTTGATGTATCAGCCTCTCGGCTCGTGGAGCGGACCCTCCTAAACGAGCTCGCTTTGTGCGGGAACCCTAGCGCTGGCTGTGACTTCGACGACAGAGCAGAGATCCTTCGTGGACTGCGACGACGACAGAGCAGAGATCCTTCGTGGACTGCGACGACGGCAGAGCAGAGATCCTTCGTGGACTGCGGCGACGACTGTGCAGAGATCCTCAGTGGACTGCGTCGACTACTGCACTCAGCGATCCTACGTGGATCAGTGCTACAGGTTCCGTGTGAGCCCGATCCTATGTGGGTCCTTACTACCGGTTCTGTGTGAGCCACTGCCTACAGGTTCTGTGTGAGCCCGATCCTGTGTGGGTCTTCTGCGGGGGTTAGTACCTATCGATCCTTCGTGGGTCCGACGACTTAGACGGATCAGTGATCGTCTTGACGTCATCTGAAAAAGTATACCTGGTTGAGCTGAATCGTATGTTACTCTCCTTTGTGGATTGTGTTGAACTATCCTATGTGGATTTTACTGTTTACTCTCCTTGTGGATTTGAGTCTTGCTTTCCTTTGTGGATTGAGTTGTTCTTGAGCTCGTGAGCAGAGCTAGAATTGGGGACTTAGGTATATGTATGGGAATATACCTAAGTCGATTCAGATGTTACTTCGTGATTGCATCTTTCTTTTGTGCTATATCCTTTGTGGATTTCGGGAGACCTTCGGGGGTCTCGGGGTCCTTACTGAGTAGCTTGTACTCACCCCTGCACGGGCTATGCCCGCACCTTGTTGTGTTGGTTGCAGACGACGGATAGCGCTGATCACGGTTGGGGCGTGGAGCAGGACGGTACCTGGAGGTGGACCACTGGGCGGAATGTACTCGGAGTGGACGTGGGACCCGAGGAGCCTGGAGGCTATCTGTACCCACCCTTCAGGTGGGATTGCCAGTGGACGACACGAGGCCGCCGACTTTTCTTCAGTTGCTGTACTTTACTTTACAGTTGGGCTTGTATTTCCGGCCCCTTTACTTTTCTGCACTTTACTTTCCGCTTGCTGACTCTGTGTGGTTGTTACTTATAAAGGCAATGCCTTCCCTGTTTACTGGGATTTTACGCCTTGGTGCTAGTCGCCAGCCCCTGGCCTATGGAAGGCGGGCTTGGGGTAGTCACGGCACGGGCCCCGAGGACGGGTCGTGACACGACCATCCATGAAGGACCCGCTCCTATCGATCCTTGATCTCCACTGGGACCTCCATAAAATTTTCCCCATCATCAACGTCTAGCTCCCCATGGACAATGATATGCGACGGGTCGTACACGTAGCTCCTCAGCTGAGATACGTGGAAGACATCGTGCACTTGGTGTAACTGAGGTGGTAGAGCCAGGCGATAAGCTCCCTCGCCAATCATGATGAGGACCTGGAATGGTCCGATGAAGCATGAAGACAACTTACCACCTAGACCAAATCTCCGTAATCCACATCGAGGTGAGACACGCCAGAAGACGTGGTCGCCATCCTCGAACTCTAGTGGCCTCCTCCTCCTGTCAGCATAAGACATCTGCCGGCTCTGAGCTGTCCTCATCCGCTCCTGGATGACCTGGACCTTCTCTGTTGTGGCCTGGACCATCTCTAGTCCCACAAGTGCTGAATCCCCAGGGTCTTTCCAACACAAAGGAGATCTGCAAGGTCGGCCGTACAACGCCTCGTATGGTGCCATCCCTATGGTGGAGTTGTAGCTGTTGTTGTTCGCAAACTCCACCAAGGGTAGGTGGTCCTCCCAGCTATGACCAAAGTCGAGTACACATGTGTGGATCATGTCCTCGAGAGTCTGTAAGGTCCTCTCAGTCTAACCATCCGTCTGAGAGTGAAAGGAGGTGCTCAAACTTATCTGCATCCCGAACGCCTCCTGCAATCCCTTCCAAAGCCGGGATGTAAAACGAGAATCTCGATCGGAGACGATAGATGATGGCACACCATGAAGCCGTACAATCTCCTGAATGTATAGACATCCCAAGCTCTCCACTGAGCCCTTCTCTCTGATGGGTAAGAAGTGTGCCGACTTGGTGAGTCGGTCGACAATCACCCAAATGGAGTCGTGACCTCTGGAAGTGCATGGAAGTCTAGTCACGAAGTCCATAGATATCCCGTCCCACTTCCACTCCAGGACCTCCAAGGGCTGCGCCAAGCCTGCTGGTACCTGGTGCTCTGCCTTCACCTACTTGTATGTGAGGTATCGAGAAACGAACTCCACCACATCCTTCTTCATGCCCGACCACCAGTGCTGTCGTCTGAGATCCTGGTACATCTTCACCACTTCAGGATGTACCGCCAAAGGAGAAGTCTGAAACTCTCTCAACACCTCCTCTTGTAAAGAAACTGGTACCAAGGTATGTCCTCTGAAAAGGACGTCGTGATCTGCTCCAAAGGAGAAACCATCAGGTGCATGTCCGAAAGATATTTGTGCACGCCGCGTCTCACAGTCAGCGTCCCCATGTTGTGCCTCTCTGACCCGTTGCAGTAGTGGATGGGTGATTGTGAGAGACTGAAGGAAGGCTGCTCCATATCTATTTATGAAGTATATTTGTAAAGAGGCTAGCTGCTCTGTCGCCTCCTCAAGTAGCTGAATGCCTGTCGTCCTGCGGAGAGCATCGACTACCACGTTCCCCTTCCCAGGAGTATAGATTATCTCAAAGTTAGAGTCCTGGAGGAACTCGAGCCATCGCCGCTGTCTCATATTCAAGTCTTTCTGAGAGAAGATGTACCTGAGACTCTGATGGTCAGAATAGACTGTAATGCACTCTCCCATCAGATAGTGCCGCCATGTCTTCAGAGTAAAGACCACGGCTGCTAACTCAGGGTCATGGGTAGCGTAGTTCTGCTCATGCAGCCTCAACTGATGTGATCCCTTGGAGATCATTTCCCGCTCCTGCATCAGGACACATTCAAGTCTGGTCCTTGATGCATCGCAGTAGACTACGTACCCTACTCCTTCCTCTGGAAGCCTCAAGATAGGGGCACTGGTCAATCTCTGTCTCAGCTCCTGGAAGCTCTGCTGACATATGTCTGACCACACAAAGGGTTTCCCCTTCTTCGTAAGAGCTGAGAGTGGTGCCACAACTCTGGAGAAGTCTGGAACAAATCTTCGGTAGTATCAAGCTAGTCCCATGAAACTTTGCACCTCCGTCACGCTCCTGGGTGGCTCCCAAGATAGCACTGCCTCGATCTTCACAGGATCCACCGCAACTCCCACCTCAGAGATGACGTGTCCCAAGAAGTGGACCTCATGTATCCAGAACTGAAACTTCGAGAGATTTCCATAAATTTGGTGCTCTCGGAGTGTGTCTAGTTCAACCCGCAAGTGGTAGGCGTTCTCCTCCTCAGTGGTTGAGTAAATCAAAATGTCGTAGAGGAAGACCACAACAAATTGATCGAGGTATGGCTGAAAGATCCTGTTCATGAGGGCCATGAAAACTGCTGGATCATTGGTTACGCCGAATGGCATAACCATGAACTCATAGTGGCCATACCGACACGTGAAGGCCGTCTTATGCACGTCCTCGTCCTGAAATCTGAGCTGATGATAGCCTGACCTCAGGTCTATCTTTGAGAACCACCGTGCTACCTTGAGCTGATCGAAGAGGTCATCAATCCTCAGTAGAGGATAATTGTTTCTTACTGTCACCTGGTTCAGGCGACGATAGTCGACACAAATTCGCAAGCTCTCGTCCGCCTTCTTGGCGAACAGTATCGGGGAATACCAGGGTGAAACACTGGGTCAGATGAATCCCTTTCCCTGCAAGTCCTCCAACTGTACCCGTAGCTCTCGAAGCTCAGCGAGGGACATACGATACGTTGGAGTCGATATCGGGGCTGTCCCGGGGTACAAGCCAATATAAAAGTCTACCTCTTTTCAAGGATCTAGCCCTGGGACGTTGTTGGGGAAAACGTCCGCATACTGATCCACTACTGTAGGTAAACCAGGACTCCGCACGTCAACTGCTCCTAGGATGAGGCTAGCCAACTGATGAGTGATGGGCTATCCTCTCCTCTATGAGAGTCCATCATGTGCTTCGAAGGATACCTTCTCACCGGTGAAGGTGAACCTACTCCCGTCGATGCATACACATCGCACCTTGCACCTAATACAGTCAATCTGTGCATGGACTGTAGATAACCAATCCATTTCCAAGATGACGCCGTAGGGACTTGACGCGGCTATAAGAAGATCTCAGCCGAAGCTCTCACCACCTAGAGTAAGCTCACACTGCCGTCACCAATGCGTAATCATCGAGTCTTCTCCCGTAGGAGTCTCTAGCCATAAGGATCGAGCCAACGACATTGTCGGAATCTCAGAGCCTTGAATAAGGGCAGCGACTATGAAATAATGAATCACTATTGTGTCTATAAGAACTGCCGCAAGGGTGGAATAGACATAGATAGTACCTTGAATCATCTCGAGCGTGCCATGGTCGTAGGCCTCTACTGCCTGGAGCTGTGCCTATCTCTGCCCACCAGCTCTCGGTGGTCGGGGTGGACCTCATGGTGGTGATGGTGGTAGAGCCTCAAAGTGTCGCCCACCACCCGATGCTCAGACAGCTCCTCTGCCTCGTCCACCTGCTCCCTGCGGACTGCCACGGTCAACCCTATGCCTCTGCCTGGGTGGTCCCTCAACCTCCTACTACTCCTCGGCACGATGGTTCGGGCAGTCACGAGCCATGTGGCCCTGCCCGCCGCATGAGTAGCACTGCCTGCCTCTCGAAAGACTGGCCCCACGCTATGTGCCCCGCACAGCTAAGACAATGTCCTGAGGTCGTTTGCCTGAGGGTCTGGTCTACCTGTACCCATGAGTCATCCGTCGACTGCCTACTGCAGAAAACTCTTCTACGTGTCGCCCCGCGGTAGGTCTCGCTGCTGAAGAAGGCTCAGTAAGAAATATCATGATCAAAAGGGCTTGCTCTAGTACCCCTGCCTAGGTCGGAATGCTGAGTGAGATCAGCGATTCCCTGATCTCATGCCTCAATCCCTGCTAAAAGGTCCGGGGCTGGAAGAATGGGTCTCGTACCATGTCTATCAATTAGCGTGAGATATAGGTAAATCTCACTGAGTACTGGGCGACCATCAAGCTGCCTTGTCATAGCTGTAGAAGCTCCTGGATGCGCACCACACGGAGGGTGGCTGGGACGAACTCCGAGCGGAAGAGGCTCTCAAAGTCCGTCCAGAGGAGATATGTCTCATCGTGCACCTAGAGCATCATGCTCCACCATATGCCTACTGCTGCGTGTAGTAGGCTCGCTGCGAGGATGACCATGAGGTCTGCTGGTGTACTCACTAACCTGAAAACCCGTACCACTGCATCCAGCTAGTCCTCGGCTGCCTGGGGGTCCGTCTCCCCGTGGAACCTAGGTGGTCTCTGGCACTGAAACTTGTGTAGTGCACTAAGACGACGTGCATCGTCAGTGGATAGGGCTGGTAGCATCGGCAGCTCAGCGGGAAGTGGTACCGCCAGTGCCTCTGCTGTCATAGGGCCCTGCACCGAGGTCTCGTCGCTCGGTGGGCTGTCGTCACGCTCAACTCCCAGAACCCAAGCTGGCTGCTATCGTGGGGAAATCTTGAAAAGAAACAGGTGCACCACAGTCAAACAACTTACCTGGTGAGCTGACACAAAGTAATCAAAAAGAAAACTTGAAACACACATGCAATCAATGTTTTCGTGAATTAATTCAGAAATCAGAAGTCAGGGTCCTGGTGTACGGATACATTGGCCATCGCACCAACACTGGACTCCCTAGACTGATAACCACACTCAATACGCTTAACACTATTTCTTCACTTAGAAAAATGATTAGAGTCTAAAGTTCTGTGGTAGAACCGAACTCCTCTGATACCAATTTGTCACGACCCGTCCTCGGGTCCCGTGCCGTGACAACCCCAAGCCCGCCTTCCATAGGTCAGGGGTTGGCGACTAGCACCAAGGCGTAAATCTCACTAAAACAGAAGGTATTGAATTTGTAAAGTAAACAAACACCATAGAGTAAGCAAGAAGAAGAAGAAAGCACTAAGAAAAGATGGGTAAAAAAGTATTTGCGGAAAAGTAAATGGGCCAGAATACAAACCCAAAACTGAAAGTAAAGTACAACTCAAAAGGGAAAACAACAACTGAAAGTAAATCCGCAACATTGAGCCACCAAATGGAAGTCCCACCTGAAGGGTGAGTACATATAGCCTCCAAAGCTCCTCGGGTCCAACCGTTCGCTCTGAGTACGTCCCACCTAGTGATCCACCTCCATGTACCGTCCTACTCCGCAAGCCTCAACCACGATCAGCGCTGTCCGTCGTCTGCAACCAACACAACATGGTGCGGGCATAGCTTGTGCAGTAGTGAGTATAAGATACACAGTAGGGACCCCGAGACCCCCGAAGGTCTCCCAGAATAAACAAAGTATAATCCACAATGGAAAGATACAATCAATAAGTAACATCCGACACTTCTTATGTATATGCCCATACATATACCTAAGTCATCAATTCCAGCACGCTCCATCCTCTGAGCCCAAGTACAACCCAGTCCACATAGGAAGAAACAACCCAATCAACACAGGAAAGCAAAATATAATCCACACAGGATAGCACAACACAATCCACAAGGAAAGAAAAATAAGATTCAGCTCACACATGTATACTTCTTATTATGACAATAAAGATGATCAGATATAGACACTGATTCATATAATTCATCAGAACCACAAAGGATCAATAGGTACCAAACCCCACAATGATCCACACAAGATCGGACCCACACGGGATCTTTTAGTAACTAACCCCCGCAATGAGCCATACAGAATCAGACCCACATAGGATCTGTAGGTAACTAACCCCCGCAATGACCCACATAGGATCAGACCCACACAAGATTTGTAAGTGCTGGCTCATATAGAACCACTGAGCATTGACCCACATAGGATCAGACCCACACAGGATCGGTAACACTGATCCATGTAGGATCACTGAGTGCTGTAGTCGTCGTCGTCAAATCCACTGAGGATCTCTGTACAGCTGTCATCGTTGTCGCAGTCGCAAACGCAGCCAGCTCTAGGGTTCCCGCACACAGCAAGCTCGTTCGGGAGGGTCCGCACCACAAGCTGAGAGGATGATACTTCAAATGACACAAAGTCCGGAGTTGATGTATTCAAAAGTTCTGTATCGTCAACAGGAAATCAGCGTCACAAACGGCGCGTCAATCGGACACCCGATCTGGAAGTTATTGGCTTTTTCATCCCAGGGGCCCTGTTGGTTTTTAAGTCAAAACCAACACGACCGTACTCCACCTGCGTCCAAACATTGGATGGTGTTAGCCAAAAGATCTTTCTCACTATTAGGAATCCAACAAAGTCGACGACACGTCAATTGGACGTCCGAATCTCATGTTACGAGCGTTTCCGCTCCGAGGGCCCGGTTGGTTTCGTGTACGAACCAAGTCGGCCAAACCCAAAGTATTTCGAAACCTTGAGTGCGATATACCAAAACGACCGTCTCGATCTAAGGATCGCATCACAAATACTGGTGCGTCAATCAGAAGCCCATAGCACATGTTTTGGGTGACCGACAAGAATATATTCGGCATTAAGGGGTTCGGGCCCGGTCTGACCTGGCCCGATACCCTCAGGGTTGGCCTGAACCGGGTCAACCCGAACCGGGTCCGGGTCCGGCCCGCTTTGGCGCGGCCTAGCCTGGCCAGCGCGCTGGGTGCACTGGCCAGGCTCTCAGCCAAACGGCCAAGCTGTTTGAGGGGGGGGGGTGCCTGCCCCCCTGTCCTTTGTAACCGTGACCCCCATTAAGGGTGGCCGCTTGAGCTGGCCGCCAGGGGTTCGTAACCCCCGGCCTTCCCTTGTCCGGCCGGCCAGCTTCTATCGCCATAGACCGGCGATGGCCGGTCCCCTCTGCTCCGATGCCGGCGCCCCGAAACTGGCCACTGGTCACCCTGCTCTATCGCGGCCCGGAACCGGTCGTGGCCTTGGGTCGTCCGGTGTGAGACGATGGCGTCACGCCCCGTCGCCGTGGTGTCTTCGGGTTTCTCTGATGCGGCACAACGACATCACGTCCTTGTTCGATTTCACGGCGCAGTGCGACAGCGCCGTGCATTCCTTGAAACACGATCCCGCACGGTGCGACGGCACCGCGCCCTTCCCATTTCAATCCACAATATAAACAACAACATAGATAAGGGAGGAGGGTCGGCCATGTTTTTGCGGTCCGACCCCCTCTCGTTAATCGATAGCAATTGGTCATATTTCACAAAGAACATCAAGGTAGTAATCATGAACAAAATAAATAAACCCCCTACCTCGAGCGTAGCTTGAATGGAGGTTCGTCGAACGAGGATTCATCACCGGAAGAGGCATCACTTAAGGAGACGTTGACCTCCGAGGAATTCGGTGTTCTTCGCGTTCTTCGTGTTTTTCGATGAAGAGGATGAAGAAACTCAAGTCTCCCTTAGCCTTTTCTCCCAAAGACTCCACAACAAGATTCCAACCCTTAATAAAATAATCCCATACTTATTTTATTAACTTGACTAAAGTTTGAAATTCAAACACTCACATTAATCTCACATCATTAGTATCATAAGTTAATAATACTTAAGTTATCAATTTTAATTGTGAGTAGAGGGAGTTAATGAAAGTGAAGGGGTGGGGTTAGTGTGGGCCCCACCACCCTCATAACCTTCCATGGTGAGTTGGGTAGTTACCCAACATCCACCCAAAGCTTAAATAAACATAGAGAAAATAAAAATGGTAGTCAAATTTTTATTTTAACCTTCACAATTTTTATCAACCTGTCTTGTGAAAACACAACTTCGGAAAAGGTGTTTATAAGCAATTACCGGCGCTGCGAACCCATCAGTGCCCTCAGAATTCGATTCCGAGCACCGGTTCAGAAGTTAGAAATTCCCGCTCATTCGTTCATTGAACGTACCTGAGCTAAACTTTGGATAGAAATTCCGGGCACACCGGGCCTCAGAATCAAGTGCCGTCAGAAACTGAGTTCTTGTAAAATCCCAAAAAAAATTAAGAAAAAAATTTCCTTCAATTTTACTGGTCTTTACAGTGCGGGCATAGCCCATGCATGGGTGAGTATAACGATACTCATTAGGGACCCCGAGACCCTCAAGGTCTAATAAAATCCAACAATATATACCAAAAGTTATGAAATCAGTGGATAACCATTACATAGGTATATTCCCATACATATATCTAAGTTATCAAGTAACCTATCTTAATAATGAGGATAACATAGAAGTCACTAACTCAGCTCACAGAGGTATACAACTTATGTAGAGAGAGTTGATTAGATATAGCCAATGAATCATCTAGGTTGTCAGACCCACACAATATCTAGGACCAACAGTTAGAACTGTCAGACCAACACAGGATCCAGGAATAGTAGTCGGAGTTTTCGGACCCACACAGGATCACGGACCAACATTTAAAACTGTCAGAACCACACAGGATCCAAGAATAGTAGTTAGAGCTATTGGACGCACACCGGATCCAGAACCAATAATTATGTCAAACCCACATAAGATCTAGGAATATAAGTCAAAACTGTCAGACTGACTTAGGAATCATGAATAGTATTCAGATTTGTCGGACCCATAGAGGATCCAGGAACAGTTGTTAGAGTGCAGCCAGCCATAAGGATTCAATAATGCATGCTCGATTCCGGGAGGGTTTACTCCTCAAGCCAAGAGTTAATAATTCAACTACCACAAATCCCCATAAAGATATATCTCAATGGTCTTCCTAATCATAGGGGTCTCAAGGCCACATACGACACATCAATCAGGTGCCTGGTCTATGAGTTATTAGCCTTTTAGTTCTGGGGGCCCAGTTGTATTCGTGCACGATCTGACCTGACCATATCTCTACTATACCCCAAACTCCGATGGAGTAAACATAAACAAACAGTCATTCTCCAAGAATACCAGCACCACTAATGGTTCATCAAATAGTCATCCGGTAACAATGTTATGGCCAAAAGAATGTAATGGTCTGTAGTCGGCCCGTGTTTAATCCGACCTTGTCGGACTGACTCGGCCAGTCTTAGTCTAGGACAACATGGTCTTGGTCAACCCGGTAAGACTTGTTGGGTCTAGCCTGGCCCATTGGATGGACCAGCCTATTAGGTTCGGCCCAGCCCGCGGGTTCGGGCCGAGCGGACTACGGGGGCGGTTCGGCCTGGATGGGGCCGCGTAGGTGGCTCGGTCCGAAGACCGAGGCCGATTAGGGCAACAACACCATGTGGGACACCGCAAGCCATATCGAGAGGTCGAGAGGCTGGCGAGCAGCCAGGAAGGGCGCCATGTTGGCAGGCCGGTAGCCGGGTAGGGCGCGACAGGTCACGACCGGCTGGGCAGGGCATGCGGGAGGCCAAGGTCAGGGTGTGCGGGAGGCTGCGGGTAGGCTGACGGGGAGCGGGCAGGCCGGGCAGGGAACGCCAGAGGCCGCGGGCAGGCTGGCAGGAAGCGGGTAGGGTCGGTGCAGTTCGACAGGGTTCGGCCGGGGCACGTGGAAGGCCAGTGTGGGTTGGTAAGGTCGTGGGAAACACGACATTTGTCGTCACCACCTTCATCAACTCAACGTTGTTATGTCGCCATGCCAAAAAACACCACATGAAGGAAATATCTACGAAGGATGTCGGGCCATGATAGGTTGGCCCATATCCTCCATCTTTATGTTGATAGAAAACGATTCATAAGAGCGAAGCTCAAATTATTTTAATCCCCCAACCTTTTATTCATCATTCGTCATTTGTTGATGGAGTGGCAAAAGTTGGTCGTCGAAGACGTCTCACGACGGTTGAAACTTTGAGGAAGAAGTCAAAGAAGGATTAGCTTCCTTCATTCTTCGTTCAACAATGGGTGGGGAATTCTTCATTGGAGAACTACTTTTCTCCCAAGTTCTCCTCTTTCCAAGATCCACAAAGGTGAATATGCCAACAAAATAATAGATTGCAATCTCCTATTAAATTTTTGGAAAATTATTCAAATTGACTAATTTATTAGGTGGGATCCCCTTAATTAATGTGAATGGTTGGCACAAATTAAATAGAGGGAAGTTGAAGTGGTTCCCATATATTAATTAGAGGATGAATTTTTTTCTCCACATCAATGTGGACTTTCAATGGGTTAAGTGCCGATGTGGTCCCCACCTAATTTATCCTCAAATGGGAGGTTGTGTTTGGGTGGGCCCCACGACCATGACCTCTCATGGGAGGTTATGGTGTGGTGGCCTCACCTCCAACTTCCAAGAGGAGGTTTTAACCACCCAAAAATCACTTGGAGTCTCAAATAAAATAAAGTGACACACACATTATTGTATTATTTTCCATGAAAACCCAAAATATAATGTTCAAAATTGGCTCACTGTCGTCGAAGTGAAAGTCTCATTAAGAGAATATCGGCTCTACAAGTTCAACAGTGCCCTCATATTTCAATTCTAAGCACTGGTTCCAATTTTCTAATATCTCATTCGTACCTTTTATGATTGTACCCAAAAAAATCATCAGAAATTTATTCCGGACACACTGGGAAACTGAATCACACGCTGTCAGTTTTTGCGGACTCATAAAATACCCATATATTTATGAAAAAAAATTCCACATAAATTCCTGGTCATTAAAGTAATTATTTTAAATCAACACTTTTTTCACTTTTCCAATTCTAAAACATGAACTCCATCAACAATATATAATTATTTTATATAATTATATTAGTATATAGTTTTTAAATAATTTTTTTTTAAAAATAAAATTTTGAAATAATAATTATTATCAGATTAAAATATTCATAATATATTTTATACTCATCCTTATCATGATTATATCTCTATGATATGAATTATGACTTTCTATACCCTGTTCCGGCACAAGGTCGTTATTTCAATAATTAACATGTAATATTAGTTTAAAATTTATTAATTAATGAATGAAATATTTTACAACACATAAAACTCATCTCCAATTTTGGGAATATAATTATATATTACAAAATATTTTCTTAAAGACACCAATTTTTAGTTCTCCAAAGTTGTGTAAGAACTATGTGAACAATTATAATTAGTTCCTTCTTTATCGTGAAATAAAATTTTAATGACTATAAATTATTTTATAATTATATGTTTTTTATTCATATCATTTGAGAATCATTCCATGTGTTTTTATAATGTTTTATATCATATTACATAGAAATATAATTATATTAAGTGTAATTACACTTCAACACAAATACTTTATTTGAAAGTAATTTTGATTATAAAAGTAATTATCAGTATTATAATAATATTATATTCAAAAATTGAACAGCAAAATAAATCCATTAAAATATGAATATAAATATATATAAATAAAAATATTTTTTATTTGATTTTAAGATAATTTATAGTGTATAATAATTATCCCATTTACTTATTACAATCACATATTGTATTATTATAAATATATAAAAAAATATATTTCATTTAATTTTGATATGTTTTTTAAAAATATATTATTCATTATATTCAGATACATCTATAATGATTATTATATAATTTAAAATAACACTCATAAAAAAATATGAACACTTTTATTTAAAAAACATAAATGTTATTTTAAATGAAAATTTCACATAATTATTTAATATCCGGACATTATATGGATCTATAAAAAAAAATTGGATACCATTTTAAATTTTATAATTTAAAATAAACTTCCATATATAGAACAACATATAAAACATACATAACATAATAAATATTTTGTAACTTTTTATTATATCAAAAATTAAGTTAATAAAACTATTTTGTTCATAATTCTAAAAAATATATATCAATAAGTTATTTTTTACCATTTAAAAATAATAAAAAATAATATCATAAAAAATTATCACTCAATTAAATAATGTATATATCTTAAATAAAATTTCATTGTAAAAAATTTTGAATTCATTTCTAAAATTGATTCATCTTATTCCATTGATGCTTCCTAAAAAATATGAATATTTTTGGAAGAAATTAATTTTTTAAAAGATATATTACTTCACAACATTTTCGATCCACGATCATGAATCCAAATATTTTTCCAAAAAAAATTATTATTATCTTGATTTAGAACAATAGTTCATAATTTTTAATATGCCTAAAACACCTAATTCATTAGTATTAAAACATGAAACAAATTATATAAATTAGATAACCTTCATATTAATGATACTCAATTATCCACTAATACAAAATTAACTATGATTTAATATGAAAAATTATTAATGGAAATAATTTTTATTTCTTCTAAATACAAATCTCACAGTTTCTTATATAGAATTTGAGAAAAAATTTATCTCATACCTTAAATTAGTGATCATTCCTTCTATTTTGTTAACAAATTTATTTCATACCTTTTACTGTCTTCCTATTGTGATGAATACATTTCACTTTTTCAAAATTCACAGTCACCAATTTAAGACCCACAAATCAATTTGCATAACGTTATCCCAATAATATTGGGTTCAAATCAATCTTTTTTATAATTCATGAAATGTTTAAAAATATATACTTAATGAAAAAACAATTATATTAAATTTCAACAGATGTATGATGATAATCTAGACATATTTAATAATACAATAACATATTACACAACATATCCATTAAATTATGAATATTTTTCTATAATTTTATAACATGTTAAAGACAAAAATGTTTAATAAAATGTAATAAAAAACATTATGACTTAAGATTTTATTTCAAAGAATTCAATGTAATACTTTGTTATTGATTTGATAAAAGAAAATGGCTAATTCTTTGGTGTTTTTCAATATCATTAATTTTTCTTCATAAATTATGTTTTATTTAAATATTATATTATATAGAGAAAAATTTATATATTTTTAAAAATTGTGACAAAAATACATATTCAATTTTTACCTGATGTATTATTTATAAATTTTTTTATACATCTTGAATGTATATTGTGATGTACATTTTCTTAAAAAAGTTATTATATTTTGATAAATATCATATTGTAAACGATTTTTTCTGTAAAACACGTGAAGATTTAAAAATTATTGTGATGAGTGTTTGAAAATAATATATTTATTATTCCATGAAGTTGGTAATGTTGGGAAGTTGTAGAAATTTCCAAACAATGTGTTACCATGCATTATTGATCATTAAGTTTTAAACATCATGAAAATATACGAATTCATGCTAACACAAATTATGTGAATTGGAAGTATTATGTAATGATATTTTCAAAAGGGGATGCAAAAGATGAAGATGTTTTAAAAAAAATAGGAATATGAATTTGTCTGAAGTATGATGAATTTGAAAAGTTTTATATTAGACTATCCATTAGAGGAACAATTAATAGAATATTCTTTTAGAATTCTTGAGTATGTATATGTTCTTATTAGAAAATAAATTAGATACATATTTACTCAAATTTCATGTTAGGATGATCAGAAAAGATGCATCTGATGTAGAAGATGAGTGTATGTTACAAGAAACTATTAGTTCTAGGGATGTAGTTTTGATGTCTATAAAAAAGGTTTTCGTAATCAATGTAATCAGAAGAACGTCAAAAATCACAAACTATTTATAAAATATGGATTTGTTTTGGTTGGTGAGATCATGAGTATTTGTTAAATTTGAATGATCTATAATGTATATAGAATTTCTATTACATTGGGTGATTCATCAAATAATATATTGATATTAATTAATCACATGAGCTATTGATTTCAATTCATTAGATGAGATGTTGATGTTAATTCAGTGGACATACTATTGATAATGATTCTTCAATGAGCTAATGATGTCGATTCATTAGACAACATTTTGACATTGATTCATTGAAAAATACGTTTATTCAATTTTATTAGATGATATTATGACATCGTTCTATGAGAATGATACTTTTTAAAAAAATGGTATTTTGAGAATATAATAATTGAAAATGAAATATCATATGATTTTAACATAATATTGATCTCATTGAAGGGAAATAAATTCATTAGAAGTTTCAAAATTGTTTTAAACCTTTTTCAACTATATTGTTGTAACATAATGAGAAAATGTATCATTTAATTTTTGATAGAGTTTTTTTATTATCATCAGTGTGTCATAATTTCTTAAAATAGGAAAAATATATTTGAATTTTTTGACATATTAATACTCTTGTTGAAGAATTTCTATCGATTTTTTTTCAAAATATGAGGTGGAGGAAATGAAGTATTCAACATAAAATTATTCATCTAGTTGAGTGTGTTTCAAGTTGGTAAAGATATCAAAAAATGTGAGTATTTTTAGACATCGTTTTCCTAGATGATATTTTATAATGAATATTTGAAAATTACTTCATTCTAAAAATTTCATGATTTATTAAATAAAATTGGTTTTTATCTTCATTAATTAATTAATATTTTAGAATAATATATAATATTTGACAATGGTTTAGAATTTTTCAATCTAAAAAAAATTATTATAAATTTCGACTTTATGAATATTATTAAGAGAGAATGATAATGTTGTTTACATATATTTTCTTGTCCTATATAACCTTTAAATAAAAATTTTATAAATAATTTTCACATGAAAAATTTAGGTGGTAGAAAACTTATATAGTTGAATGTTTTTTGTTAAAGGTGGTTTTTGTGAAGTGTATTCAATTAGAAAATCCAAAAGATAAATTTTCATATTAGTGAATATTTAGAATCTGACCGAGGGGATCAGTGTGAGTTTTGATCAGATGTTTGAGAGGCATAGTTTAGTTAAATGGAGAGATAAAATTGTTTTTTAATATTTATAATAGGAACATCAAACATAACTTATCAGACTAATTTCATCATATTAACCCATCATAAATAGGTACATCATACCATGTTTTTGGATGAACCATTATCGGGTAGAAAATTACAATGTAATTTAAATTTTTAAGTTAAAATTATTTTTATAATTGAATTATAAATGATGTGAATCATAAAAATATTTCCCATAATGATATATAAGGTGTCCAATAGTATTTTAGTCATGTTTTATTCACATAATCATAATAATAATTTTCCATAGACCCCCATCAGTGGCTATGGAAATGACATAGGTTCCCTCATTTTGGGACATCATTATATATACATTATTTTCGGTTCTAAAGTTTTATTTAAGTATTCATTTGAGTTTAAAAAATTATTATAAAGAAGAGACTCTAAGAAGTTTTAGGTTTTTATTATCTAAATTTCAAAAATATGAAAATAAAATCACTAAGTCAACCAACCCTATTGTGATTAAATGATCCTAAGGAACATCAATTGGTATCAAAGTGATGGTCACCCTAATGAATACTTATCATGGATTATATAATTTATATAAATAGAAGTGATATTTCTACATTATTTGGAAAAATTATCATGGTTATAAAATATAATGATTCCATATCTTCAATCACTTGTCCTCGAAGATGTAGAAGCTACTAAATTTAGGTTTCCACCCATTGAGATATATTTTACTATGAATTTTCCTAAAAATAGGAATATTTAATTTTATGGAAAATTTGGAAATTAAATTCTTATGTCTCCTCCAAAAATTGATTATATTATGGGGTGATTCTCAAAATATTATTCATTATTTGGGAAAATCTCAAAAGTATTATGGAAATAAATACTATATTAATCTAAGAGAGCCTAAAAATATTGTGTATCAGATTTTAGGAAATAATTAAAAGAGATAAGTAGTATAATGATTATTAAATAATTAGAGTGAATATGGTTTTTAGAACATTACTGTATATAGTGATGTCTTGAAAGATTATTTAATTGTTAAGAAACACTTGATAATCATTAAGGATAGGTTTGATTATAAAATAAATACTTTAGCAAATAAAAGAAAATTAATCTCATAATTATATATATAAATTTCATGAAGCAAACTAAATGATAAATTATCTTTTGTAAAAAATGAAGATAAATGATAAAATGGACTTCAAATAAATGAGAAATATGAAAATTTTGGATACTGAATGTATTTATCATTACTATTCTGAATATAAGTATGGAAATGAGTTGACCAAATAATCTTTTCTCTTTTATCCAAAAAAAAGAGGATGATTAATGTGCGGAGGAATAATTACTATAATTATTTAGTGTGGTGTAATAAGTTCATTTTCAATGAATTTAACCAAAAAGAAAATTTATGAATTTGACAATCCTTCTTAAAAAAACCTATTTAGATAAAACATCCATGGAAGAATGTTTTTATTGTAGTGGAAAAAAGATTTATAGAAATTTAAGAAGTATTCAGAGTAATAATGTAGAATCATTCATAGAAGATATTGATTCACAAGAAAAATAATGTTGTTAAATAATTATTACCTTCCTCGAAATTATTATTAAATATGAATATTGTTCTAAAAATGAAGATGATGTAGAAGGAGGTTAAAAATCATACAATGAATCAACATAGATTAGTACTTTTTCTATTTTATGAGAAAAATAAAACTACAAATAAATAAATTAGTGTTATGAGAAAAGATAGTGGGAAAGTGATTAATCTATGAAAATATAAATCTAATTTGGTTGAAGAATAAATCCAGGTGATCATTGTTTATAAACTATCAAATTTCAAATAAGAAAAAATGGATGAAAATAACTATAAGTTGTTCATAAAAAGGAATATGATGTTAATTTTCAAAATTAATACTCATTGAGGTTGAATATACTTAAATAGAGTTGAAATATTGTTTCATAATCCCACTAGATGTAATAGAAAAATCATATCAATATATAGTAAAATATAATTCCATGAATCAGGTGAAATTTCCATATATAAAAAATAAAATATTTTTTTCTTTTAAATAATATTTAGGTGATGGAAAAAATGTTTAGAATGTATAAAATTACAAGGGATGTGTGAAATCTAAAACAACTAATAAAATATAAAATTCCCTCCATAAAAATGCGAGTGCATAATTGGGAAGTGACAAACACTTATATGTTATCATCCTCGATAATTATTATATAGATAAACCAAATACATCAACAAAAAACGTAGTTTTAATGTGGTACTATAGTGTTTTTCAATCTATAATAATATTTCATATAATTTTTTTCATAATTATTTTCTTCATGGAATAATTTATGAATACATGGGAGGTAACGTTGGATATAGAGAGAGATATCATTCCTAAAACATATAATGTATGAAAAGTTAAATATCATGAAGTTATAAAACATCAAATTGAATAAATATTTGAATTTATATAATATATATCTAGAATATGTGACTATGGTTTACCCTATGTCGATGAATTTATGGAAACTACACTAGGTAAACATTTTTATGTTAAAAAATATTAGAAAACTAGAAATAAGAATGACGATAGTAGTTCATTTATTGTTGAAAAAACACTTCTACAAGTAAAAAACCAATCAATATTTGATTGTGGTTGTCCATAAAAAATACTTTTGATTTAAAATTAATTAATGATGTTGAAAATATATATAGGGGAGAATTTAGCTTCATGAATTATTATTCCATGAATATTAGTGGAATAGGAACTCTGATGATTTTATTAAAAGAGTTCAAATATAAGGATTTATTATTAGATATTGGGTTGAAACATCTATCAAATGTTTTAAAAGAATATTTTAATGATAAAAATGAAGTGATAATTATAAATATTTTTATATCATCAAAATTGAGACGGATTCCATATTTATAACTAAATGAGAATAAACTAGTGGAAATATATTTTAGATAATAGAACATTGTGACTCCTGTTATCAAATTAATAAAGTTGAAACTAAATTATCACCTTCTAGACATAGACATATTGGATATATGAATATGAATAGTCATTTAAATTTTGATACTGTTAGGAAATAAAAAAAATTAAAAGTAAGGATGATAATGATTTTTATTATTTTAGTGATGAAATATTGTTTGTACGAAACACATGGAAGAAGAAATTAAATATACCAGAACTATTAAACACTTTTACATAGATTTATATAGGATTAAGAGAGATAAAAAATCATGGTATATTTTTACTTCAACACTTATATAAATGATCTCACTAAGATGGAAAACATTTTTATTATGAAGCATAACTTAGATGTTGTAGAGATGCTTACAATTTTCAGAAGATATATTGGGAGAGAAATGAATACGTATATAAGTAAGTGAAGAACTAAAAATGGGAAAGAATAAACATGAAAATAATTTTATTCATATTTAATGAAACATAGAATTAGAAATCAGTATAGGACTACATAAACCTATAAATATGATGTTTCATAATAACAAATTACATGTTTACTAGAATGGGATTAATACTATAGGAATTATATAAATATTCTTTGTTTAATGAAGATAATTAATATTAAGTTCTATATATGTGTATAATGAATTTTTTTGAATAATTTAATCATTAAATAATTCCTATAAAAAATAGTATAATACTAAACCACCAATGAAATATTTTATGGATTCTCTATGTAATTTTTTACTAAAATTAAATAATTTAAATCTTTGTAAATTTGATGAAAATATAGGGAAATGAACATTAAAGGGATACTCTAGTGATTAAATAAGTAACAAATGTTAGAATGAACATTTTAAAAATATATTTGATTCTAATGATATGAATATTTTGGTAAAAAAATCCATAAATAAGGGTGTTCGAAATGTTTTTAGAGGAAAATATAATTACTTACAACAAATCATAGAGTGATTCAAATCAAATATATCTAAATTCATATAAATCATGTGATGATAAATTATATTATACAATAAAAACATTTAATTTATAGTAGTTACAAACCATCTCGAAAATGAGAATATACATGGAAATTAGAAACTCTTGTCTATTCAATAATAATATTGAAATTAGAATATTGAACATCACAAATTCCATATATTTATCATGATTCATTTTGAAAATCATTAAAAAAAATCAATGAGTGAAATGAATTAGGAGTCATTACATATTGAAAGAAAATATATTGTTACTTATTTCATGTCCAAAAATGATATCATAAAAATTAAGGCATAGATAAAAAACTGAATAAGAATGGAAAAGTATCCCTAAAAAATAAAATACATGTTTTAAAATGATATGTATTAGTGGAATTTATATATTTGTAATAAACCCTTCCCCCCATTAGAATATTAAAAACCCTTAGAATTATTCTAGAGGTGTCTTCACATCAATTTTATAAATTTTCTCAAATGGTAGTAAATTCATATTTCATTAATAGTGATATTGAATAAGAAGTTCAAAATAATAAACAATATGTGTATTTTATTGATGATTATGGAAGAATGATAATTCTAAAGATGAAGGAATTGTGTGAGTTGAGAAAATCCCCTTGTTACTGGTATTATAATCTTGATAATTGTTTGATAATTATGAATAGTTCAATATGAAATGCCGATAGAAAAATTATTTCTGAATAAAGATAACAACATGAAAATAATTGTTATTATTTATGTGGATGATGTAATTTTCATAGTGATAATTGTAGTGTTAGTAAAAAATGATGAGGAAATGAAATATAATTTTGAGATTTTATTTTTTTTAGAATCTACATTCATCATGGGATTACAAGTTGAATGAAGGTAAATATACATATTCATAAATCATGAAAATAATGTTAAGTAATTTATACAAGGATTGGTTTTGGTCAATCCATATAATTGTCTAATATTATTTCATTTAGTTCTATGATGTGTAAATCCAACTATGAAAACTGTGAATCTAAATGATTTTCATATTCTAGTTGGAATATTTGTTTATCATGTAGCCTCTAGACCTGATATTGTTTATGCTGTCAAATTAGTTTCTAGAAAAATAAGTGATCTCAAATAATCTCATATCTTTATTGTGAAAGAGAATACTAAGATATGATAATGTAATGACCTCAACTAGGCTACTGTAGAATATAATTTGTCATATGAACAATAATGGTTATAGTGTTGATGATTAGGATAACGATTTTAATTATAGAAAATAAAAATTAAAAGGACCATTTTTCTTATGAGATTTTTTTGGGAGTTGGAATAATAACAAACAATTTTCATTAATAATGAGAAATTAAAAATTAAAATATATTGATTTTGTATAGGATTTTCATCAATGGTTGTGAATGTATCTTATGTTAGATGTCATGAATGATAATTTCTACAAACCATTGAAGATAAATTTTTATATTTAATGTGCAATTTATATTTCAAAAAATCCTCTACAACAATTTAATTTAAAAAATATAGGTATAAAGTATCACATCATAATAGAAATATTTTTTAGTGGTGAATTTTCACTTGAATACTTATGTTTAAAATACCTTATTGGTTATTTCATCAAAAAATATTTTCCCAAATAAATATTTTTGTAATTGAAGTAGCAAAAAAATGAATATCCTCCACCAATGAATTCATAAATTTATATAGTAATTTTCCCAATATGATTTGTTTTATAATGAAAAAATATGGATAATGGTATATTTTATCCTATAATAGAGAGGTTTATTTTTCTTACACAAATGAATTTGAAGCTGTGATTATTATAACATGTGGATGAAAAGGGAAAAAAAGCTAATTATTTTAACATGGGAAAATATTTTTTTCACTATGGTATGGAATTCCATAAAAAATATTAAATTATCCTATATTATGTTTTTAGGAAGCACTCTTTTAAGATAGGTTTTATTTTCAAAAATGATACAAATATTATTTGTTGAAAAAAATGAATGGTAAAAATATTGAGTGATAAAAGATATTGAGGAGAAGATGTTGGTAAAATGTGATATCAACAAATCAAAAGCGGTATATTGAACACACATTCTCATATTTCTGGTATCAACAATTTTATATTTATGATGGAAAACACAATTTTTAATGAATGTCTTCATAAAAGAAGGGAATGTTACAAAATTAGTTTCTTGAGTCTCTAAAATTTAAATTTTTCTATTTTACATAAGTCAGTTCTGTTAAAATTTTATAGATACTTACAAACTAGATTATGTTATTATTGTCTACTCTTCGTGTATTCACTACAATGAAATTATATTGAATTAACATTTCATAAAAATATTGGAAGAGAAAATTTTTTAGATGAGGATTATCAGACCATGAACCACAAGATGTATAATTTGTTTGAAAATTAAAAATATTATTTGAATGATGTTCTAAAAAAATTAATATTTCCTAATTGCATGGTCCTTAGAAAGAACCATCAGATGAAGCTTCTCGTATAATTTATGAGTTTGTATAAGTCTGGATTAACACTCAACATTCAATTTTGACCAGTAGCTACAACGAGAAGAAGATAAGAGTGGAGGACTTATTGGAAGATTGTGACAAATTGTCTTCTCATTTTGATGTGAGTATCATAGCAGAACCAGGTACAGAGGTAACATATTTGCCTTGGAAACAATTTAGGGATGTCACGTCTAATTTCCTTTAGTTGTTCTCTAATAATTCTGTTATATTCTTTAATGTCTGATGTATGTTTCCACTTGTTGGTTTCTCACTTTTTCCACAAAAGTGTTGTTTAATAAAAATTTAACTTTAGTAGAAGTATATATCTGGATTAGACAATGAAGGAGATGTTTTTCCCCACCATTGTTAATTATATGAATTAAAAGATAGGATTTAAATTTGGAATATCGGTTATAGTAACTAGATCAATCTGATCTGATAAGATATCATTGTAAAAGTTATACAAAAGGATGTTTTAATTGTATGGATCAATTGAATATCATCAGATGCAATATTCTTGAATGATAGGATTATATTAGTTTTTATAATATTGTTTTTGGATAAATACAAAATATTTACAACGTCTATAAGATAAAATTTTCATCAGGATATTCATCGGAAGTGTTCTTGATAAAAATTAATCAGATGAAATGTTGTTGTAGATTCCTCATTTGAGATGTACCTTCTGATTCAACAAACAATATATTTATACTGATTTATCATATGATATGTTGATATCAATCTATCCAATTAACTAATTATTTTAATACATCTAAAAAGACTTTGATACTACTTTATCATAATATATGTTGACACCAATCCATCAGAAAAATATTTTCTATGACGGATGAAGTCCAATGGAAAAAATAAACATAGAAATATCAAAAATGATAGATTTGATACTATTGTCATGGAATGAAACTGAAGTCCAGATGTTCAATAGTTTTTTCAAACTTTTTTAGATATCTTTGAGAAAATGAATAAGAAACTATTCTTGGTTTATTTTGAGAGAGGTTTTTTAATTTGTTTAGTACTTATTGATAATTTAATGTAATAAGAACCAAATCAATATTATGAAGATTAAATGTTCTCATAAAATAATTTTAGTTGGGAATGTTTTTGATTAAGTATTGTGATATGATGAGAATGTAGTTTTAACTGGAACCTTTTTTGTTCTAGATGATTTTGTTTTCTTTTGGTCAAAATAACCATAGAGATTATGTGTTTCTTAAAAAATTACTTACCATACATATGTTTTCTTATAATATTTTTAATATTCTAAATCAACTATTTCAATTTTTTATATTCTATGTGGTATTGTGTCATGATTAAATCAATGAATTTTGAGAAAACTCTATAATGGTTGAGAAGATTAACATTCATCCAAATGTAATTCAAATGATTTTAAAATTTGAATTTCTGAATTTCTGAAATCATGAGAGGAAAATTAGTTTCAAACATATTCCCTTTTCTAGATAACCTATACATAGATCTTCAAAATTAATTTCTTGTTAACACTCTTTAGAGAATGAAACAGAAAAATTTGATTATTTTATGTTAGAGGAGGTTTTCGAGTAATTTCATACATCTTATGATTTGATGAAGGAATATTCATAAGTTTAGATAGAAGGAATTAGACAGATTCTATTTGTTTTAGTTTTGAGTATATGTTTAAGAAGTATTGATTTTTATATAGATATGTATGAATTTTTTTAGTATATGTGAATATTGATTAAATGTGAATCATACTAAGTCTATAAAATTGAGTTCATCATATATATGTCATTGGACTGAAGAACCAATAACTAAATTTTTAGGGAGACCATTATAGATTATAATGTCTCTTTGATCATTAATTATTGTTCTGCCTCATATTATTGATGGGTAATTTATAAACAGTTGTGACTCAAAATAAATCATTCTTATCAGGGGATAGAATGTGTCATATTAGAGTTTTCCCTAGCCTTATTCACATATTCATAATAGTTAATATTCATAAACATCTGAAAGTAGATTTTTCAATAATATTGCTTCTCACATTAAGGCCAAACCTTGTATAGAATGTGTGATTTGGTTTAGTTTTCTATTTTTAAAATAATATTAGTTTAGTAAATCTTTATAAGGAATAAAATATTATAAATTGTAGGGAATATGGTTCTTAATTTTGATATTTGAAAAAAATACAATCGGTAATACAACATTTGTTTTAGAGATTCAACTACCCTTATAATGTTCACAATCTATGGATACATGTTTCCATTTACATTGTAGAATTGACTATAGTTGAATAATTCCAATCAATTTTTTTCATTTATCATGAACAAGTTGAACAATTATATATTTTGATGTAAAATTAACCATATATTCTATACTAATTCAAATAAAAAATATTATAGAAGAACAATATATATAATTTAACTTCCAAAATCAATATAATTTGGATAGTTTTTCCCTTAATCCATTATTAGATTATCAATTTAGTGTCATTCAATACACATAACATCCTATCAAATAATATGAAGCATATCTCGTCAATATTATTCATAGTTACATTTCCATGAATTTTAAATATTATCATATTTATTGATTTATTATATTATTTCTGAGGATACGTTAATCTTTTCAGAAATTATTACTATATTATTATTTGAGCCAAAACAGAAGAGAATTGTTACGTCATAATTTATAATAAAATTTCATGAAATTATAAATAATTGTATCATGATTCAAGAAATTTTTTATTATTATTTAAACCTAAATTCATATAAAATCATTTCCTACTATGATTTAGTTACTAAGATGATTATTACTCATAAAATTATAATTCATTATTAATTCGAACCACCTTCTTACCTCATGTTCAATTATTTTTTAGTGAATATAAACATTAATATTTTCTAATCCACATACACACAAACACTAACATATATATATATATATATGAAAATTATCATAATATGAAAATTTCTTCAAAATTATTACATAAAAAATATCTACTCTAGGATTAATGTATAAATTTGATAATTTAACTTAAGTGGATTCAATTACCATTATGAATATTATATCACACTATAAAGTTTTATAGGAAAACATATTTCTTTTATTTAATAATCAAGATAAATAAAAAATGACTTATTTAATGATGGAGTGGATAATAATGTATCAATAAAAAATATTATTTTTAATTATTTTAAATCTACAATCAAATTCTATTTAATAAATCAATTCAATTAATTTTACGTTTGACATGGCTTGTGGGTTAATGTAGTTATAAAAATTTAAAATAAAAAATTTATAATAGCCACATCATCCAATAAAACTATGAATATTAATGTTATTAGTTTTCTATAGAGAACTTCCTCTATGTTAGTTTTTACATCATCATCTGTGATACTATATTTAGAAACATAATTCCCATGGATTATAATTTATTATATCCAAAACTCTCAAATAATATATTTTTAATAAAATAAAATATTATTTATGGTTTATATACTAGTTCTCAAATATTATGCATGATACTCATACTATATAGAAAATACCATAATATTATCTATAAATGACATATCAATTTTTTTCATACATCCTTTCATTATTATGTTTAATAAATCCACAAAGAATGAATATTCATTAATTCATGGAAATGAATAAACTATTATGTCCAATGGGAAATACCTTTTATAAAAATACAATGGGATTATATTTCCATAGATTATATTGAAATAAATATACCTAGGCTCGTGTTAAATCATTGTAAACTATTAAGCTCTCGAGATTTGATCATTCAAATAAATATTATCGGTCAGTGGTTCGTTTTCATAATAGTAGTATTATTTAATAATCTATAATCAATTAATAGACTTATAATACCAAAATTATTCATAAAGAATAGAACAATCACATGGTGAAATGATTGTGTGAATAATACCCTTCTGATAAAATTTTGAATTAATTTTTCAATTCTAACAGCTCTGCTGGAGCCATTTGAGAAGGGGGACTTGATGTTATCATAGCATTAAGAAATAACTAAAAACTAATTCCCACCACTGGATCGAGAAAAATCCCTAAAAATACATATAAAATATAGTAAAATAATTATTTACCACTTTAATATCAATTATGTTAACTATTATTTTAATTAAATGACATTTTCAAGCTACCATTAACCATCATTCTTTATTAATTTCTAAAAACTAGTCATTCCATCTAAGTACACACGGGTTCACATATGATTCATTTCCAAATTCTTTAAAAATTTATTCTCACAATCAATTTAAAAACGTAACCAACTATTGAAAACAACAATCACAATCCATTTCATAATGATTTAAAAATGCCATTTTATTTCACCCAAAACCAATGTAAAAACCATCATATAGAGAAACTTGATTCACTCACACAAGTTAATAATTAATATTTATTTATATATCAATTTTCCCACCAAGATAAATCACATTCATTAAAATTTTATTAGAGCCAGAACCACATACATTGATCTTGAGTCACACATGCCCACAAAGACATCCACTACCACATTAAGATATGCAATGAAAAAAATAGACCATAAATCAATTCCATCAAATTAGAATAAAATTCCACAAAAAACATAACTGATATTATAGAATAGAATATATCACAAGAACATTCCCCCACCACACCACAACACATGAAATATTAGAATGAGTTCACCAGATGATTGTTATTGGACATAAGTACCTATATATGTGTTTTTAGAGAGACCATTATGGATTTGAATGTTTCTATGTTCATTAAATATTTTTTTCTTTAAGATTTTTTATGATTAATTTCTAAATAGATGGGATTAAGTATAAATATTTATTATCGGGAGATAGAATGGATACAATGGTATTTTACCTAGTTTAATTAATTTATGAATAATATTTAATATTCATAAACATCATAAATTGGTTATATACAGGATATAGCTTCTCACATTATGGTGTAACTTTTAGATAATATGTGACATGTTTTAGTTTTCTGTTTTTATATGAATTTGAGATTATCGAATCATTATAAGGGGGAAATCTAAGATATTGTAGAGGTTATGTTTCTTAATGTATAAAATTTTAAAAATACTATAACCAATTCAACATTGCTATCATAGATGCAATGATCCATATAAAGCTCACAATATCTGGATACTTGTTTCTATTTCCATTTTAGAATTGACTATTGACAAATCATTCCTTTCAATTATTGTCATTTATCATGAACATGTTGAAAATTTTATATTTTGAGGTAAAATTAACCACATATTCTAAATTAATTAAAAAATATATTATAGTGGAAAAATATATATATATTATCTTCATAAATGAAAATAATATGGAGTGTTTGGGCCTCAATCAATTATTTGATTATCAATTTAGAGACATTTAATACACAAAATATCTTACAAAATCATCTGAAACATATCTAGTCTATATTATTCTCATGTATATTTCAATCCATTGTCAATTTTATCTTCTCTCGAAATTTATTGTATTATTTCTGGTAATTCGTTATTCTTTTCAGAAATTATAATTATTCTATTACTAGAGCTAAACCAGAAGATAATTGTTACTTCACATTTTCTAAAAAAAATCTTGATATTCAAAACAAATGTATCATTCTCCAAGAAGAAAATTATTATTATTTGAACATACATTCAGATCAAATCATATACTACTATTATTGATTTACTATGACAAATATTATTCATAAAATTAAAAAACATTATCAATTAAATCTACCTTCTTTTCCTCCTGTTCAATTATTTTTAAGAGAATATAAACATTGATACTTTTTAGTTCATATATTTATTTATTTATGCCATTTATCGTTATATAAAAAAGTGCCTCCATACTATTAAAGAAAAAAACCACTCCAAGATCAAGGTATTTCATTAGACAATTTAAATTTTGTGGACTCAATTACCATTATGAATATTATATCACTCAACCACATTGTATAAAATACAGATTCCCTTCATTGAATAATCATGATAAATAAAAATTAACTTATTTCATGATGGAATTAAAAATAATAGATCACTAACCAATATTATTTTTAATTATTTGAAAACTACCATCACATTCCATTTAATAAATGAATTCTATTCTTTGTCATGGAAACATGGCTAGTGGGTTAGCTAGCTAATAAACATTTTCAACCTAAAAATATAACAACCACATTGTCCAAAAAAACCTCTGAATCATTATGGTATTAGTTTTATATGGAGAACATATACTATATTATTATTTACATCATCCTCTATTCTACCATATTTAGTTACATAATTCCCATTGAATGTAATTTAGTATATACAAAACTGTAAAATGGGATTTTTTTTAATAAAATATAAAATTATAAATGGTTTTTATGATAGTTCTCAAATATTATTCATTATACTCATACATTTTATAATATACCAGAATATTACCAAACATTATTATAATAAAATTCATTAATATGGATCATTGGATGATTTTTATAATATTAGTATTATGTAATAGTCTATAATTAATGAAAGGACTCGTAAAACCATTATTCTTCTTAAAGAATATGACAATCCCATAATTAAATGATTGTGTGAATGGGTTCCTTTTTAATATACTATTGAATTTATTTTTCTATTCCAATAGTTCTAATGGAGACATTTGATAAGGGGAACATGAAATTATAAAGTCATTAAGAAATTTTTCAAAATTGAATTCCTCCATTGGATAACCAAAAAAACTCTCCAAATATTTAGAAAATATAGTAAATTATTCCATTACCACTTGAATATCAGTTATTTTAACAATTTTTTATATTAAATAATAAGGTTTAGATACCATTAACCTCCATCATTTTTTAATTTTTCAAAACGATACATTCCACCTATGTACCCACTGGTTCACATATGCTTCATTTAACAATTATATCAAAAAAATTCCAAATCAATTTAAAAAAATCGACAAATATGTAAAAATACCATCACAACCCATTTCATAATGATTTAAAAATAAAATTTTACATTACCCAAAACCAATGATACAAACATCATATAGAGATACATCATTCACTTGCACAGATTAATAATGAATATTTAGTTAAAAATCATTTTACCAAACTAGAGAAATCACATTCATTCATAACTGATTTGAGCCAAAACCACCTAAATTAATCTCGAGGCACACATGCCCAAATTGAGATCAACTAACTCATTTTGGAATGAAATGAAAAAAATTATAACCATAAATAAATTCACACATATTATAATTAAATTCACCAAAAAAAATAAACTGGTAGGATTGAAAGAAATATACCCCTAGAACATGCCCCCACCACACCACAACACGTGAATGATCATCCCTAGAAGATGACTGTTCAATCGATATAGAAAGAAATACCATAAATATTCCACACAAGACCCATACTGCATTATTTCATATAAGAAAACATAGTCAATGCAGTTCCCATTAACAATAATAACAATGAAAGAATAAGGTTTCTTACCATGGATATGTGGTGCAACCACCAAAGATATCAAACACAGAATGAGGTAATCTAGAAAGATATGAGAGGATATATATTTATTAGTAGAAAACATAGGGTTCCAAAAGGGAAAAGGAGCTATATCAGGTAGGATTTATGGTTGAAGTTTATAAAAATAAGCTGCTCTAAAATGAATCAATTAATTAATATATGATTCACAGTCAAAATCCTTCATGTTTCAGATTTTCCAATAAAATGCATATTCGTAGCTAAAAAACTAGAACAACAATTTTATGATGCCAAAATTTTTCACAACCACTAATTTTTTCACACTCTTATCTAGTTTCAAGGAACTAACCCATCACGTAATTCACTATTTGAATTAAATTCACTTTGTAAATCCTCTTTGTAGTAAACATCATGTTCAATTTCATCATTTCATTCCAAAACAAAATCTAATTTCAAATAAACATAATAAACACTCTTAAATAAAGAATAACATGTAACATAAAATTGATTATTTATCTCCCCACCATAAGACATTGAATCCAGAGTATTTCATGTTTAAAATCTTTCTCTATAAATTGGTGAGGAAACTTCTCCATCACCAATGAATCATGCTCCAAAGTCTCATGATAATATAAACCAAGTATCCATATCTGTATAAGAAATGAGATAAAACACCTACACATTAATTTCAACTGAGATTAAACGTTATCCACTAAATTATCTATTACTAAAATTTGTGGCTTTTAATTAATCTCTACCTAACACAAAAATTTAGAGATATCCGGAGGGATTTTTATATGATGAAATATATGGAAAACATAATGAATACTTGTCAAATTAGCTAGTCATGAAAAATGATATGAAACATAACAAAGATACTCAGGGAAACAAAATGGTTTAGTGTATCCTGAGATAATAATCCTTTATTTTCAAGTCAATGTGGATGAAACTGTAAAGAAACATTAAAGAAAACTAAATCACCAATGGAAAAATTTTAAGGGAAACATCAGTGTGCCATATACAATTTCTGCTGAATCTACACAGTAATGAGACATATATATTTATTAGGAAGTGTTGATGAAGACTCTATAAAAAGTTTACATAACATAAGAGAGGCCTCACCTACTCCATCCCAATAGAATGATGATCTATAATATTGACCATACAAAGACTTAGAGGGAGTCATTCTGATCAATGATATGTTTTTTCTATATAATAATTTAATTAGTCCATCATGGTTGTCCAATTATCCTTTGAAATATAAAATACATGTATAGAAAATATCCTCCTATATCTAAATAATATGCTCTTTCTGACCATTCATCTATTAATGGTACTATGTACTGAACTGAAACTCATGTCACCATCACTTCTTGGAGACTCATCCAATATTTGGAGGTAATCATAGTTTCTCTATATGAGATGATAACAAAGTACACCACATATAACCTAACAATATTGTGAACATATAGCCTACCCATATCATTAACCTTAGTGGATTCCTTAATCTGAGCTAAATGAGATGATATCACTAACCAATCAACCACTACTCAGATATCCTTATTACATTGGGGATTATTGGGTAACCGAAGAATGATATCAAACGAGTCTGTATCCCATTTCTTATCAAATATTTAAAATAAGAAATGGAAATATAGAACATTTCATATGTTCATAATTTATATATTGGAAGGGGTAATAGTGGGATACATAATCTATAATGTATCTCTTTATACCCATTAACATCATATGTAATTCCATGTCTTAATACATATTCATCGTTCATTAATGAACATCCCATGAATTACTATGAAAATAAAATAAATCGAAATCCTAATAGATTCTAGGGTGACATTCATATCCTAAAAAAGAAGAGAAATATTAAAATGGGTGACTAATTGTAAAGTGTCCCCACACTATAAAGGGTTTCTCATATTCTCTAAAACTCATTACATTTATTCTAAACTTATAAAATAAAATCAAGATGATTTGATAATAACAAAAAAATTAGTTATAACCAAACCTAAAACATCCCACTAAAAATATAGATACAATTGAACAAAGGGCCCCTTTAGGTTCAAGTATTTGTTCTATTCCAGGATAGTCTCTGGTAGAAATTTCTTACTGAGAGTGTCTATTGGCAAAACTCTCATTCCTCAAGCTATAGGTGACAGAAAAATAGAAATTATGGAGGCATCCACCTATCTTTTTAGTTTGAGATTCTATTATTTCTGATCAATTATATAACCATATATATTATGGTAATAAAATACTATATACCACTCCCAAAAAATATAATTCTCATAACACATAAGAACATTAATAACTACAAAAATATCCAAATAATGGGTGGAGTAATTATTATCTTGAACGCAAAGTCGACTATTCCCATAGAACTCAAATATATCATGATGCATCCACACACACATTGGAACATAACTATAAAGATCATGATATACAATGATCCCCTCACAGGGATCCTGTAACATTAGAATAGGAGTAGAAATTAAAATCTTCTTTGAATCATTAAAGGATTACTAAAATTTATTATCCTATATGAACCTCACCCGATTCATAGAAAGAGTAGTAAAGTGTCAAAAAAAATTAAAAAACCCTTTGATACCCACCAATATTCTATAGAAATACCAAATAAGTTCCAAATCTCAATGAAATTCATGGGATCCTTGCATGAAATGATATGGTTCACCTTATAAAGATAAATTGATGTGAAAAATTACTAAATTTTATTCCCCAATAACATCAATTATTTAATCTATAAATTTATTTTTTATTGATTTTCATACAAATGGGGATCCCTGTTTTTTCCAAAACCATACTCAATTTGATCTTGTTTTCATCGTTAGTCATTAATAAAAAATGATATCATCTACAATCAAAACCAAAATGTGTCGATATACTAATGGAATATACAAATTTTCAGAGATGAAAAAATTATATTACAATTTGGCACATTGAAATGCATTACATTATATTCTTAATGGAAATACCTACTGCTGAAATTCATCATTAAAATATCAAACTATTGAATACTAATTAGATGAAAACTAGATCATTGACTAATCATAAAAAACCACCTCACCTTTATTTACTAATAAAATATTCATTCCCTCTTATAAAATGATAATTATTCTTAACATCTACCTTATTCACCACTCGATAGTCCATCAAACATTTAGTGATCCATCACCTATCTACGAAATGATAATAGTGGATACACATGAAAAACATCAGTTTTATGAAATACATTCTCTATTATATTGAGCAATTATATTTTTAGCTCTTTTTAATCATGATGGTTCAATATGATAGCAGGGTATATAGATCAATTGAATTGCTTGAATAAAATAAATCATGATCTCTACATCCCACTCTATAAGATGAAACGATATTTCATCTAAGAAGAAAACAAATATTTCATTAAAAACTATATCAAGGTCACAAATAAAATAATCAACATGAGGATCAACTAAAATAATATAAAAAACATCTTTGATAAGGGTTGGAATGTCCTTTATGGACATACCATAGATCCAACTCCCCCATAAACACATAATTGATCCTATCGACAATAAGGAATGAAAAAATTAAAAAATTAATAATCATCATCATGATGATGAGTGAAAAGAAAATCCATCATTATGGTGATTTAAAATTGATCTCTGTCAATAATAGTTAAATCCCATCCTATTTCATAATCAATTATCAATTGATATAAAGAGGTTTACTAAAAAGTAATGATTACCCTTATTTTATGTGTTTTTATAACTCCATGACAAAGGGAATGTCCTCCAACGATCTTTTTAAAACATCAACAAAACAATAGAATAAAAATTATATTAAGGAAGTTGAATTAAATTAAGTAGTCTCTATAGTGTATGCAATAGAAATGTGTTAGCCCATATGGGATATATTCCATGACTGGGGGTGAATAAGGGTATGAAATATTAAATCCAATTCACATATGTTTCATGTTTTATGGAAATGAAAAACACTATTTTCTCCTTCTTCTCTGGTGATGTGTGAACAAAAATAAAATTATGCACGTGAAACATTTATTTTAATTTATTCACCCCCAATGCGCTTTATCTAAGGATCATTCAAAGGTAATGTGATAATGAACCAAATAATCAAATTCCCACTTCCTTAAAACAAGGGCGACATCATTTTGGTTCCGACACACAAAGAGTTTACATAGTTTAGGTTTAACTAACTACTATACCTAGGGTCACTACATTATTTACTTTATCTTGCTCACTTTAGGTGGAAAGGATCAAAATAATCCCATTTCTTTTCTCACTACTCTGGAAGGGTTCCACACATAGTATTTAGACATGTATGTAGTTTAATTATATCCATTGATTTCATCTTTAGTAGTGGATGGATGTCGTATTGATGTCCATCTTTCATCCATATTATGAATTTTACATTACAATAATTTACTAGCCAATCCATTTTTATAACATTCACAGTATTCACTTCCTTCACAAATCTCAAATGATATTAGTGATGTAACCACATTTCATGTAGCTCAGTCCTTTCACAAATGTCAATTAGCCTATGAGAGGATAACAAAATTATTTCTGGTTTTTATAAACAACATGTAGCCCAAAACTATTGTGATGGTCAAACATTTTGTTTGGATTCAATAGACTTTATAAACCACCATTCATCCTAATATTTTTCATAAGAAATTCATTAAAAATCCCCCTATCTGATTCTAGAAACTAAATATTTTCAATTTTTCATGCTTGAAATATGAATGGGGAAGATGCATATTTATTGTAATTTCAACCGATTATAGAAGCTTCTAACCATTTGATAACATTTTTTTGAAGCTAATAAATTTCATTCACGATTCTCCCTATCATAAGATGGTTGAAGAATATTCTTCATTCAAAGTACTAAATGTAAACCTAGAGATTACAAAATATTCATTCATCTATTGTGTACAAAATTTTCTATATCGCTTTTGGGGAATTCATTCCTTTCTATTAGATATTTTTCAACATACAACGTCAATAATATCTTGGGACTCCATAAATTTTCTGGAAAACCCAACCTGTCATCAAACAAAATCATCCCAGAACACTCCAATGTTACCTCGATGGTTTTATCCCAAAAAATGACACATATTACTTGTATGGTAAATGTATCATCCTCATATAGAAACTCATTCAATATGTGTGGGTGTTTCACTCATGATTATTATGGCTAGATCACTAAAGAATATAAATATAATGAATACACCACAATTTCCATTATAGATAATGATTCCTGTCCATAATTAGGTCTAGATATATTCATGAAATATTTTTTGTATATGGTCATAGAATCCACACCCATATCAATTTTTTTTATTTTTGTAACAAGAACATTTGTTTTGCCAAAACATTCCAGACTGATTATATGTCACGGGACCCCTTCTGGCTATAAATAATAATGTGGAGGATACCTACAGTAGAGAATGACATCTTCCACTCATGTGATTCTAATACTACATCCTCTTTTTATCCTATATCAAATTAATGTTTCCACTGGGTAATATATAATAGGAATTGAATAAAATTTTCCATGTCATGTTCATCTTATGAATCATAGACCTATCTAACATATCCACATTGTTAAAAAAAATTAAGAAAAAATACATTTGATCTTATATATGGCCACAAACACTATATTTTCTTCTAAAACTTCATCAAATATTTCATTACAACTTCTAGAGAATAATTATCCAAACCCTCAAACAAATTCTGTATTCTGACGTAATATTTTCTCTCTAATAAATATAAATGAAATCCAATGACTCAACCATCATTAGTGATTCTGGTCATTGATAATAAATGAGTTGGGTCTTGAAACCATTCCCATAAAATATTATGTGCCTATCTATATCTATATTTGATTACAAACATTGCATAAATGGACCCAAAAGTTTGATCATGACATAATTAACAATGATTTATATTTGGGTATCAGTGAAATTCATGTTACGATCTAGAATTTTCATCCATCCCTCCACCTTCTAAGGTTGATTTATACCCTTATAGTATAAGTACCCTCATATATATACTAATGAGATAATACTCATTCTTTTAGATCCTACTTAGGCCTCAGTAGATGGGTTTTTTAGTATTGGTTGATTTTAGTCTATGACGATAACTATATGAATGATAGTATCTATAAGATTATGATTCAATGGAGGATTTTTTCCAGATCATTAGTTTCACCCTTCATTAGAATCCACATATGATGTTTTAGACATAGAATCCTATACAATGTAAATAGAATAAAATGATTAAAATACGAAATAATATTATTTTAATCATGAAAAAAATAACAATAAACAATGATTAAGATCAAATCACACCCCCAGAGATACACATCCCAACATCCACAATAAACTCAAGTTTTGTAATTTCTAGATCTCACCATGTACCTATCATAACCTATATATCATGAATCTTAAATCCTATCACCCATATACCAACATCCTACAAATGATAATAAACTGGTTCGGATAGAAACTTCTCACATTCTGAACTAAGTATCCTATACATATAGGCTCTAAACCGATATGCAAAATAAAACATCGATTCCAATGGGTAGGCAACTAGAACTTGAGAATAAAAAACAACTAGATGGAATTATTTTTTTATCCTGAGCAGTATACAATAGATATATAGATATATATATATATATTGGAAAAAATATAATATGAACAAAAACAAGATGAATAATTAGTCAAAATTTATAGAATACATCATAAGTCATAAAACTCAATGAACTTAGAAAAAAAATAACTTTATAAGACTAATAGTAAAAGAATACTAGAACAATGTTGAAAAACCCTAGTAATATTGTGGGAAACATACCACTATATGGCCATTATCTACCCATAACATGATAACATAAAACTTCATTGGAAAATTGTGGTACAATGCCTCAAACTACATCAAAAAACATATCTATGCCTAAAAACCATCGAAGGAGTATAAAATGTCTGAGATAAACAGACTCAGTATTATCCCAACCAAGTGATTCATATCCCATATCTATATAAATAATACAAATATTACTATTCCAAATAAGGAAGGAAATGAATAGTGGAAATTAGTTTTATATCAAAAGACTAATAATTATTTAAATATTACCAGAGTTACAAAACATGAAATTATAATAAATATGAAAGAATAATTTTCATAAATACAATTCAATATAAATTATGGTATATCAAATCCAAAACAATACAGAACCAGACCAAAATTTTATATAGTTATAGGGATAACAATAACTCAAGCATCCAGACTACTAGTGCCACAATCAATGATTATTTCTAACTCATGTCCATAGGGTATGCGCCTAATATGTACTACACTTGGTGAGTCTACCCACCATAATTAAAATTTCTTGTCCTTATAAGATCATGAGTTGGGAGAATATGAATATCCCATGAGTGAACCCTATTAATATAGAGCTGATGATATCCCCATGATACACCTTACACCTATATTCTGAAGTATTCCCAGGTGTTTCATGTCTGAAATAATTTTGAAATTTATTTTAGTAGTAAATTTTAATAAATCAGGACTCCATTAAAACCCATATTCATAATCATTTTTTGTCATGATTTGATAACCCCATTTTACATTACCCATAAAATATTAAGTAATCATTCAGAAAAAATTGATTTTCACATTGAAATAACTCATTACAACTTATTTATAAATCAATACCTAATATAGGAGAAATAATTGTTCACTGGAAAAAGGAATGATATTGAACCACCTTTATTGACCTCATGTCGAACGTGCAGGAAATGGGATCCACCAACCCTATAAGGAATATAATGATGATGAATAAATTACTATAATAAATTCCCATTACATAAAAAACATATTACATTAACAAATATGAATTTGAAGATGATAGATCACAAGACACATAAAGAACATGCACCCTCTAAACCATAGAAAATAAAGGGCAAACCCATAAATGTTTATCTCACTAATAATATTGAATAATAAATATAGAACGATCAACACCACACGAATTAATAATTGAAAACACAACCAATGTAAATTTGATAATTAATAGAAATGATGATGTAGAAAGGATTTTTACTAAAGAGATGCAAGAAAACCAACATTGAGAACAAAATCTAAATGGATCAATCAAGAATGAACAGATATCACCCAAATAACCTAAAAGTTTTCCTATGGTTTGAATAATGGAAATGGAAACTATATCTGATCAGTTTTAATTGTATAGTATATAAAAAAACATTTGAAGAAAAATTCATGTCTTGAATCAGGAATTCATGGTGTGAATCTTTTAGGTTAAATATATTTTAAAAAATGAATCTCATAAACCTAATAAAACAGATTGACTATTTATTGATTAGAACATGGTTTATGTCCTACAAAATTATCATGATCTCAACTAGTTTCGTAGATTACACTTAAATCTAGAATCATGATGTTAATTTCATTCACTGTGTGAAAAATATCTGAATGTTTCATCCATATAATTTTCTATTAGATGTTACCAAACAAACTCTAAATCCCTCTGAAACTAGAATGTGAACTCTTAAAAAAATGACTGTTGCACCATAAACTAGAATGTTATATATATTTCACAACATAGTATTATGGATCAACGTTAGTGGGAGTTATAAAATGTCATTGGATGCTATTTTTTATTACAAAATTAATGAGTTATAATTTGATTAATGACATTTAGAAATATATTTTTCTAATTAACCACTTCATTATAATTTACTCATTTCGGTGGAAGATAGTCATCTTGATAATAAATTGGTTCCTTTTTTTCAATTATTAGTTAGTTATCACACATTTAATTGAAATAATGTCACATTAAACCAAATTAACCTCATAAATAATATTTTCAAGATCTTGGATCCCAAGAATTTATTTACCACATTTTAGACATAAGAGAAATATAATTTAATTACATATATATATTTTCTTACTGAATCGTTCATCATTACAAACTATACTGTTACATTTTACAACTAATATTATGACAAACAGAACATTTAAAAATACCTATATCAATATTCTCATCAAGTTAAATATTTACCTCAAAAATATCATATTTATATATAACCAATTCCCCTAATAAAATTTTTTTCTCAATTGTATGTGAAATTAATCTATTGTAAATTATTGGACCAATATAAAAAATAGTACATAACATTAAAATTTAGTATAATATTCTTTACAGAATTAATCAATCCCTATTCATTTTTCCTCAACCCCAAATAATCCTTTCTATTGTTTATTGAATTTAATTAGGAATATAGTTTTCATGAAAACATATTTATATTGACTCCATTCGATGAAACCAATCCCATACTTCTCTATAATATTCCTAATTAGAGTCCTCCACTGTTCTGTTTCACATTGATGGTGTTCAAATTCATGAGGTAAATTTTGATTCATTAAATATCCCAAATCATAAAATATCATCACTAAATAATTTATATATAATATATGTGTCACCAAATTTAATGATTCCACAAATGTAATATGATATTTTCTCATTAAATCCTCAACTATTGACATATTTTTCTACTATTAATTTGGTAGCTCCTCTACAATGGTGACACAGTTTTTAGTTTCTAATAGTTATGTAAACACCCAAAAAATTCAAAAATCCAACATAATATATTCCATCTTACTCATTTGGAAATTTTCCCCCACTTTTATCCTTCTAAATTCAATTATCCAATTAACTCTATAAAACAACATTCTAATATAATGAGTATTGAATTAGATAATTTGTAAAACCAATTAATATTAAAAAAATTTATATCATGCTAATATAACCGTAAATTAATGGTTGATACACATCAAACTGCTTTGGAATTCTTAAATATTTTTGTTCTTTATTACATTACCTATAGTATAACCCATAAAGTTATTGAACCCCTCATCTCAGACAGAAAAAATAATTCAAATATATCGATCCAATAGTTTCATGTCATCCAACTATATTTCATCATATACATATTAAAAATTTATAGATTTATAATTTCATAGGATAATGAATCATATTTTCTTAAAATAGCTACAGTTCAACTTATTGATCATTTTCCCTAGAAAAATATTTCATGAAAAGATATGCTTGCTTCAATCTGGGAAAATATCTACTAATAGAAAATTTCCATCATTAGTTTTCTTACTAATTATTAATCACTAAAAATTCATGTTAAGATATATGATGAGTATATAAAAGTCACTAATTTTTATAAAAAAGTGAAATTTTACAATATTAATGAAATTGGTGAAAATCTATAAAAAAGACTCTCTATTAAACAATACTCAATACTATCCTATAAATTATTATTCACTCATGAAATCTACCTATTTGTTACGAAATTTGATAAAAACCAAAATTAATTTAATGTGTCAATGAATTATTATGGGGACCTCAAATTTTTTATCACTATAACAAATACATATTAAAATCACCCATATGGTAGAATATCATATCACATTACATCCATTATATATTCCCCATTAAAATAATCATTAAAAAATTTTTAGAGGGTTTTATACTATGACTATACATCATTAAATACAATAGAAAACAACATATAAATGAATTAAATGAATAAAATATTTCTTATCGTCATTAAAAACATTAAAAAATACATTTCAATCATTTAATAGAATTATTTTTAACTAACATATAAAAATAAAATTATTTCTAAATAATGTATTGAACATTTTTTGTTGAATGTTAAATCAAATTGATATATATTATATTGATAAATATCATTAGGAATGTGAATTTTATTTCCATATAATAATAATAGATATATTAATGAGAAATACTTCCAAAAAACATAATGTTGTGGTTTAAAAAAATTTCCCCCATTGATTCAAAAATTAAATTGTATATCCATAAATATTTAAAATAATATAATTATATTAATTTTTTAATTTCATAGGATTCCGTATCATCATTATTATTCTTCCATTTTACTCATTTTTTATTTATTTATTTATTAAATTCATCTAGCATAAATCATTTTTGAGCTATCTGGTCAATAGATAAAAAACCTTCAGTATAACTTAACCATTAAATATAATTTTAAATTGGTTATATAAAATCGAAATCATTATTTGATAATTTGTTATTCAATTCATAAAAAAAACAATAAATTGGTATATTTTTATAATTTCATAAAATCTTCCTTTGTATGTTTGTTTATGACACATTGCATATTTAAAAATTATTAACATTTATTTTTATTTTAATCACATATATTCTATTTTTATCAAATCATAAAAAACATTATTCCTTTATCAATCTTATATTATTTCATGGAATACCTTTTTATCTTATTTAAAATTAACCAAAATTACTCACGTATGTACTATAAAACCACCATTGGTGGAAAATAATTTCTAAAATAGTTTCAATGACAAGAAATACAAGATAATATTTTTGTTTCATAAAATAATTTGAGATGTCTTTAAAAAATTATTTAAGAATTTTTTTCTATGGTTAATGAAATTAAACAATGGGTAAAAGGTGTATGGAAATGGAAATTAATAGAATTTGAAACCTATACATCAACATATTATCATGTTATGAAGGAGTTTTATGAGAGTTAAATGAGGGATATATCATCAATTCTTCATAATGTCGATTTATTAATTATATATAGATTCATGATAAAGATATAACATATGTTTTAAATGAATTGTAACAGATAGAATTTTATAAGTAATAAAATATTGAGTTAAGAACCCTTATCTTTCACATTTGTTAATATTCATTAGATTTAGTCAAAATACTTCCGAGAAGTGAAATTTGGTTATAAAAGGAATTATTAACATGATAATGGAGGTTTGGATATAAATATAGGTATAATTTTATAAAAAAAATTATACTATTTATGTGTCTTAGAAAAGGGAAAATATTCCCCTTTTATGGACATGATATTAATATATTTCTGCAAATATTCAATCATTAAAATTTAAATTATTAATTTTTATGGTAAAAGTGTCTTATAAATGTATTGAATATGAAATAATCTATCATCCTCCAAAAGTAAATTTTTAATAAAAAGGTTTCATTATTTTCCAAGACTTCATTAATTATTTGAAAAATTAAATATAATTTATAATAATATTCTGGGTTAATATTCTAAATTAACATTTAATATATATAAATAAATAATTAATAAACATTAAAAATTAATTAATAATAATATTTATCCCCATGAATCATGACACACCATAATTTATCTTACCAATATTATTTAAGATATTATAAAACCACTGGGTTTTTATTTATTTTATCTTGTAAATGAGGTTCAACAACAATATGAAAGGGTTATTAATAATTATCATTTTATTTAATTTTAAAAATATATCATTTTCATAAATATTATATATTAAGAAATTTTTTATAGTTATCTATTATAATTATATATTTTTCATATCATCAAAATTAAATCAATTTTCAGATAAAAATTTATAAATTTATTACCCCCCACATGAACGTGGTAAGTATTTGTATAATTAACTTGTAATATAAAATTAATACATAGAAATGTACATTAAAATAAATTAATAATTATTATAGATATATAATATAATATGTGTACCACATTGGATCCTCCTGCGACGATGCCCCAGATTCGATGAAGATGAGTTCTACTCCCCCCTCCTGATCGAAGGGGGTGTTTTGATGAAGCTTCTACTTGGAAAGGATAGGCCCCTCTCATTGTGCTATCACCCTTGTTTGCTTCTTCCATTCGCAAGGATACAAAACTCATCGGAACTTCATGATATATTCATGGAGGCACCACATCATTCCCTTTTCCTAGAAAATATTAATAGTGTTGATGATTTATATATGCTAACCTTGGTCATTCAGTTTTGTCTTAAATGCCCATCTATTGATGAGTTCGAGGGATTCATCTCCTAATATTGGGAGAAACAGGCACCCATAGTTGTTGGTATACTTGATCGGGGGCATATGAGGATCCATTTTTGGTTCATAGGCGGACTTGATTGATGTATATTTTAGTGCTCCTTAAAGATGTCGTGGATCAACCATTTTCATGTTTTTTTGGTGTTTTGATTTTCATATGAGGTGAGACCCATCAACAATCTCTTCTTACGTTGGTCTCCCCGACCTACCTCTTTCATTTCAAAAACCCTTTGATTTTATGTGTAATGGGAAATATGATTGCCCGATATTTATGTTTTGATCATCAAATCAAGTCTGTGAGTCACCCAATTTTTCCACAGATATGTGTGGAAGTTTATGTTTCATAGCCACTAGTGTATTGTGTTTGGATAACAGATAGATAGGAATTCCATTGGATACATGATGTCTTCTTCGATTCATGTATGAGCTATTGTGTGGCCTACTATTGATTCAGCTATCTGGATTTGTATGTTCTTAGTGTGAGATTGAATGGTAGTTCACTAATTGTTGAATGGATAAACTATGATGGTGGTGATGCCATTGGACCATCTCATCTTTTGGGCACAAATATTTCCAAGGGAACATTGATAGTGTGAGGGACAGAAAATAGAGGTAGGGGTGGCCTAGCGAAGTACGAGGTGAGAGTTTTCCGAAGAGTTCCCACTGATTGGGTTGATCATGAGGGGATCCCTTTACTTGCTGATGCACTACATTGTACAAGCATAGAGCGGGAGGTGCAATAAGATGAACACACATAGTTGAATATGCATGATTGTGCATTTAAGGTGGCGCGAGAGTCTCTGAATCCAATAGTGAAGAAGGTATTTGGACATATATAAGGTGATATTAGTGTAGAGGGTCTTCTTTGTGGGAGGGTGTTTCTGGTCAAGTGTAACCGTATTCTGGCATTCTAAACCATGAAGAATGAGTAATTACATAGGGAAATCTCATTCTGGGTGGACATGAGTTTTTTGGAAATATGTTTTTAGGCTTGGAGAATGAGGATTCCCCATTGTGATGGATGACCCTCAAGTACCTGCAGACATGGAAATTAATATTAGATCCAGTAATCAGGAAAATGCTATAGAGGATGTCTTAATAAAGGGGTCTCATGTTGAATTCAGTAATGAGGTGAACCCTCACATCCTTGCATTGATTGATCATTTTAGGCACTTCTAGATGATTGTATGGGAGTCTCTAAAAACCTTAGAAGACATCTTACTCATGAACGATGTTGGGTGCAATAACTTTATCTTTATTAATATCACTGATAAATGGGGTAATGTCTCTGACAGCGATAATGAGAATGGTAGATTTTTTGAATTACCTTCTTACAATGATATTGTTCAAGGTGGTCAAAAAAATATTTATGAAATTGAAGAAGCATTTATAGCTCGACCAAATATGAGGACAAGAAATAATTCTTCTAACTTTTCGAAGCAGGTATCAACAAGGTCCTCATCCATAAAGTAATGATGGGATGTCCCTCATTCTAGAAAGACCACTATGAAAAAGAAATTGATTAAAGAGAAACTCTCTAAGGAGCAGCAGTAGCGTTGATAGAAGTACTTAAATGTATTTAAGCCATGTGAAATCAAACATAGAGCATGAATCATCTACTTTGGAGGATACACATTACTGTGGATGTGGTGAGGATTATGATAACTATGAAATTATGTTTCTCTTTTCTTGTTGGAAATGATGTTTGGATATGTTTGAGCCATATGCTTGTACCCTTTTTTTGTTACTTGCTATACTTTTCTTTTATTTTAATATAGGTTTAGTGGTCATCCTCCTACTAATCTTTCTTATTTATAATATTTATAAATTAAAATGGTAATATAAAAATAAATTATTAAATAAGATCTCAATGACACTAATTATTCATTTCCTAGCTACCATGAGCACTATGTCGGCATCAACATTAATTTAAATATTTATACTGACATAAAATTTTGTTTATAGGAATTTAATAATATTTATATGAAATTTTAGTTTATTATAATGCCAGTCAAATTACATACATTTTAATACATTTATGTCAATTTTAATGTAAATATAACACTTAAATGTAAAATTCCACTAAAACAAAAATTCATATTTTAAATGAAATTTAGATTCCAAAAGTAAAAAAAATATTATAAAAATATTATATTATAAATTGATTTAAAAAATATTCCAGTTAATTTTTTTAATAAAAATTATAAAAATATGTAGAAATTTACATTTCATTAAAACAATTATCAATCAATTTCACTAATTATATATTACATTTTCTACATAGTAGAAGCTATTCTATATTAACAGTTATTAATCATGAAAAACTACAAAATCGTTTTCATGATTATTACTAAATTATAAATATTTTTATCAAAATTCCTTTTTAAGTACTAAATATTGAATTTTAAAATATAACAAAAAATAATGTGCATATTTTTGTTAGAATATCTTATTTATAAATGTAGACCGAAAAATCACATTATTGTCTCATATCCTTCTATAATATGAATTATGATATTTGAAATATATGATGTAATTATAAATACATAAATTTAATAAAAATTAAAATGCATAAAACATTATAAGAAATAAGATAACAAATTAAATATTATCTCTCAATTGTTTAAATTATATTTTTTATGGTTTAAAGTTTTATATTATGTATAATAATATGAAATATAACTAGATAATATATATTAGGGAATGAAAAATTAATATTAAACAATATTTGAATACAATATAAAAAAAATTATACAATTAAACTATTGGTGTTATGATGTGAAACTAACATACTGAGGACCAATATAATTCAAGTCCCACCAATCATATAAATTAATCAATTCATTCAATCAATTGAAAAATATATATAAGAAATACATAATTTATTTTCTAATACTGAATTTTATATCAATAAGGGGTTAAATAAAAAATAAGTTTTATTATATCTATGTCCACATAGAATAAAAAGATATATTTTCATATCAATGTTTTTCCAGGTTCATGTGAATTTCCCAAATATATTTTTAAATACCCTTCAGTACAAATAATAAATTATAAGGTCTTGAAAATGTACATTATAAGATAAAAATATATGTTACAAATTATTCTATATATATTATAATCAATAATTAATTATACCTAATCGGTATCACAAGGGAGGGAATGATGATTTCATACGGGGCTTTGCACTGCTAGGGTTCTCTCTAGTGCCGCCATACCTCATTTCGAATCTGTGCTGGTCCTCTCCCTTGCACGGCGGTTTAAGGTGTCATCTTCTTTGCTGTGGTGGCTTCATTTTAGCTCACCTTCCGTGCACTGGTGTCTGTCTCTTCAAGGCGGCATGGTGTTGAATCTGCACTTGAGCTCGCCTTGGAAGCTCAAGAACCACCCCTTGCTCACCTTGGGCTTTGCAGGTTGAGCGTTGTCTTCATGGATCTTTTGGATGACGACGACGGGATGTAGTTTGAGTTTGAGTAAGCTTTGGTCTCTAGTTTTATAGATGGTGGTCGATGGTGGGGACATTGATGGTGGATCTTATCCACACAAGATCGGTTCTCAATATCTAGTCAATCGGAGGCTACCCAAGGATTTTGGAGGATATGGATTGGAAAATATCTCATTGTATGACTTCACATTCTTGTTTTCTTTTGTAGATCGGCTCAGAGGTTTCTAGGATCTGGTTTTGTGTTGTGATCTCATCTATGATTGAAGCTTGTTGCTTATGATTTCTGTTCTAGATTGAGGTTGATCTGCTTGCTGGTTTGTGATTTGGTTTTCTTTTTTTGTTTTCTCATGTGGTTTCCGGCCTGATGAACTTCTATGATTCTTCAGTGATGCATATTGTTTTTGGTTGTTACTTTATTTGGGATGATAATGAATAGTTTTTATAAGTAGCGATGTCACTGATGTTCCGGTGAAATCGCTCCGGCGATCTACTTCGTGGAGGTGCTTGATGGCAGGGTGCTTGGATTGAGGTGCTGGCGGCGCAGATGTGCGGCTTGAGGGCTGCTGTCTAGTTGAATTTTGTTTTTGAATTTGAAATTTGAATTTGATCTTGATGTTGTGAAGTGATGAATTGGAAGTGATTAAGTCATGTAATGGGTACCAGCATCCCTTGAACTAGCCTTTAGAAAATGAAAAAAAAGTGATTTGCAATCCAATAATTAATTGTACCATTATAGAAGGGGTATCCGTGGACAGTATCCTAATGGGGTCCAATTGTAGAATTCATAAGAGATTTATCATACATTGATAAGAAATAAAGGATAATTTACCACTAAATTTCTATATATTAACATTCAAAACACATTTAATCTCTAACTATCCTCTATAAATAGATAGATAGTTTATTATGAAAAATTATTGTGTCATATAAATGGATTTTCTGGAAATAAATTTTGAATCTCATACACAGTGGTATGTTAAAAAGTAATGAATTACCCTATATATCTCCCTATGAAAGTATATATCATAAATCTAATTAAATTACCTATGAAATGATTCCACACATATCATTAGATTTAATATGAAATAATTCAACAACATAATTTTGAAAAAGAGTTACTAATATGAAACATGTGTTGTGTTTTTTTAAATTTTTTAAAAACCAACAAATGGATAAAGATAAAAAAAATTCACTACTCCATAATTTTCAAACAAATCTTTTTAATGAAAATAAATTAAATTGATCAATTATAATTTTCAATTGAAACAAAACACATAAATATATAATTATATGTTGTTAAAACTTAGAGCATTTAATGATCACCAAACACCAATCCTTTACAAAATAAAAAGAAATGATTTAAATACATCTATTTAAATTATTTTATCATTAATCTATGGACTTAAAATGAATTAGTCATAATAGCGAGTTAATATTCAATAATTGTTAAATTTTAAAAAAATTCCCCTTTATTTTATAATATATTAATTTAATAAAAAAATAAAAAAATCCATCTAAATAAAAAAATATTGGATCAAAAAAATATTTTTATTAATTGAATTAAATATTAATATTTTAAACGATTTTAGTAAATAAAATAGTAACCTATCATTTTGAAAAGACCGAATTTTAAAAAATAAAATGGGTGAAAAATGAAACGTGATCCCATTACTACAATTAATAAATGCTGTATGACTTAATAAGAAACTATCTATCAATCTTAATAGTTAATAATAAAATTATAAATGAAATATTTGTTTAAATTAACTAGATAATTAAATCATTTAGTATAATGTAATGATTTTTGATCATGTAATCTAGTATTAATATAATTAATTACTAACAAAAAATCACTATCCATAAAAAATTGAATTTCATTGTTAACTATTGAATATAACTAATACAAATTCTATATGTAGTTTGGTTTTTCATTGATAATATCATGTGTAATTTTCTATGGTTCTCAGATTACCAAAACATATGTTTATTGAAAAGAGTGAAATATTTCTTGGAGTTAAATAAATTATATCATATATTGGTTAGTTCTTCCTTATTTATACTTATCCAAATCATTTTATTACTTTTTATTTCATTTTTTCATGATAATTAACACTTCAGTGATTCTGGAAATACATTGAGTTAAAATAGTTTTAAATATTTCAATATATTTTGTTCAATTTTTTATAAAAAAAAATATATGGCCATATTTCCACATCATATACATGGTTCTGATAGTCAAATCATAAAAAATGTTTATTTAGAAAATATCATCTAGTTTGTTAATAAATTACTCACATAATCAATCATACGATATCTCATTTAATGTTATAAAAGATGAGAGAGGGGATGAAACCTATAAATATTTCTCAATTAAACAATTATTAATAATTTTCACACCCAACACAAATGAATAATTTACTGAATTATCATCTGAATAATTCCTACATCATTCATCAATTGATTTTTTTCATATTATGATGAAAGTTTTTCATTATTTTTCAGTGGAAGGTCTAAAAAAATTTGTTTAGGGTTAAAATAATCAAATAAAATAGAATCACTAAATTTAATATGTTTTTAATTAATTTATACCATTCTTTCTATCAATTTCCCTAAAATTTTCAACTCATTTTATTGATATATTTTATCCTTTCATATATTAAAGCCAACTCATTTTCACTATCAATAATAATTGTCTCACCAAATTATGAATTAAATGACAAAAAAATAATTGAATTAAATTATCTTCTTTAAAAAAATTATTTATATATATTTCTCTATTTATACAGATATTGTAGAATCAATTCAATGATTTTATCAAATGAATACATTAAAAATCATTGATTCCCATTATAAATACTTCCACAATGATAAATTATCCTGTTATATATAATATACTTATTTATATTTGTAAGTGATTTTTAAATTCATTAAGTCAAATAATTAGATTTGTAATCACTTTCATCCATTTATATAGTTCATAAATGGTCTCAAAATCGGGTGACTAAACACTTATATGTCAAAGCCACAACATTCAATGTTTTTTCCCATGAATACAATTATTACCAAGTTGATTAAGAGATCCCTACAAATTAAATGGTTTTTTTGTGAAAGAAAATATATGAATAATAAAAATTGAACATATTTAGATTATTGATTATTTAATATAATTTTATGTTAACTCATACATATAAAAATAATCATTAGTAAAAAAAATTATGATTATAATCATGCATTATATATATATTTATTATCATACTAAATTTTGGTATTCTCAACTTCTACAACTAAGAATATATACATATATAATAACATTACTATTAATCAAATGGTTATTTTTATTAGATTATTTCAATTAAATAAATTGAGGAATATATTATTTAAATTACTAGTAGTAATAATAATAAGATATAGTAATATATATAATAATTTAAAATAAAAAATCATCATCTTTTACCTATAGTTTTTTTTCATATGGGATAATACCCATAAAATGGGGTGGGTAATTTTAGATAGTTATATATATTAATATATTTTCAGTAATATTTTATTTTCTAAAAGTCTCTATTATGTATTAATAACAGGTAATAAATCCCATTTCTATACAATTACTGTATTTGGAAATTAAATTTTTAACTAATGATAAATATAGATCTTATTGATTTAATTTGTAATTTTTAGTGTTATTGAGATGGATGAACAACTATTTTTTTGTTGTAAGTTTATAGTATATTATATTAGTTATAAAACATGTTATTATTTACTATCATATAGAAATTTTAATCAAGGAATGATGTTTTATCATATAAAAAATGAGATTTTATGTTCATTCGTTGAGCTGTTCAATTGGAATTAATGAAATAAAATTTCCATGAATATGATTCATTATTTTTAATAACCAATAAAAAAACTTATATTGATTATTCATATGTGATCCACCTGAAAATATTAATTATGGAAGATGATATCATATTATCAATGGCTATGATGGTATATTTCTAAATAAGAATAACATATAGTAGTGGATGTAATAATTGAGTTTCTATTAGATATTCAATAATGTATCTTTTGATATAAAATTTCCATGTCTAAGATAAAATTATTAATTATGATATATATTTGATTTTATATAACAATTAGGATTTTCACTACAATGGTTAAATGATAATTTCTATACATGATATAATCCTCTACAATATAGAGTTTATTTTATCTACCCCTGAGGTCAATAAATGTGGGAATCCTTAAAGTAAATATAATATACATATATTGGGAAATATATAAAATATTCCAAGGATAAAATAATGTAAATTGTTATATCACACTCATTGAAATTGATTTTTACCAAAGCAATATAAAATGAACTGATATTAGAGATGATGAATAATTATAAAAATATGATGTAATATATTTAATTAACATTGAAAATTAAAATCTGTAATTATTATATCATTAAATAAATAAAAATTTAAATTATTTATTAATTTTTTTTCATTATAAATTAATAAAATTATTGTACACACTCTATAATCATCAATTACTATTCAATAATTAAAATAAAATCCCTGAATGAAATCATATGACCATGTGGAGTATATTAATGGTGGATACATCCTATATTAAAAATATAATTTAAGGGAGAATCTAATATATACATATTGTGATCATTTCTATATGCATATCTAGATATTATAACTAAAACATTAGATGGTTTTTTTGTATAGTAATGAAAATTATTATTGATTTTTAAAGGAATTTTGATGTTTACCAAACCAATTCAATGTGAACAGACACAATCCATTTGATTAAAGATATAAAAAAATTTATATATGGTTATGGAGACTTATCTTATGTTTATTGATGAAGGATAAGGTTAATATTTTTATCATAATCACCATGGCCCCATAGAATATTGTAGTGGTATCATGTTAGATGTTGAGCAGGGGAATCTCTTTTAAAATATAGAATTGTTAAAAGAAATTGTTGATCCTGTGACTGAAATAATTTTATCATCGTAATTCATTATAATATATATTTTAGTTAGTTATGTTTCTTTTACTCTATGATTTTATTTACCTTTGAAATGACTGTGTGGATTTCTTTTTTCATGATGAGTTTCATTTTTTCCACTATTATTCATTTAAAGACAATTCATTAACTATAATCCAATATAATGTGATGTTCTAGACATATTGTGAATTAGTTCACAATAATTTACATGTGGTAGTAAATCAATTTCAATATTTAAATTTTTATCTATATATATATACAATTAATTTGTAATAGTATGGTTTAATATTTTATTATGACACTTGGGGATGTTTGGTAAATCAGTCATCTCATATATGAATCATAGAATTATAGGATACACCTCTATAATTTTGTATTTATTTAATTATTTGACAATGAGAATATATAAAAGATGATAATAAAACAATATTTCACAATTTATAAGTACAATTATTCATTTGGGAAATGATCTTTTATTATACAATTTACTTCAATCCAATGTTATTAATGATATTTTTATTATTCTTAGATTAAAATCATTACAATTAAATCCAATTCAATATGAGGAATAATTGTTCAATAAATTTGCATTAATTGTTTGTATTGTTGAATTATTCATTACCCTAAATTCTATATTGGTGACCTAACAATATTTTAATTAAAATATTTTATTGACTAGTTACAAAATGTTTAGAAATACATATATTATTTATGAAATAAAAAACTGAGATAATATTTAAAACATCTAGTAGATATTATAATTATAGATGATAAGTGGATGTATGTGTTTGGGATATACAAAATGTTTTCATTGAATTACTATAATTTGACCAAATAACATCCATGTTTTTAACTTAGGAACATTGTTTATATAGGTTAAAAAATTAATTAGAATCCGTGGATAATGAATAAAAAAACAACATCACATTTTAGAAAGAAATAATTGAGGATAATGAATAACTAAGGTATTATAATCCTGAAAAAACATACATCAAATTACTATTGGTTAAAATATACGATTATTAAATAATTTAAAAAACCATTTGTGGAAAATATATGATAGATTAGTACTATGTAACATATACTTGAGAATAATTTCAACCAAATACTTTAATAATTAATATTGATAAATATGTACACATACTACAAAATTTATAGATGAATGATGAATCAGTCACCAACCTAGAGGGAGAATTTTATGAATAAATAATGATGATCAATTTCTTTAATTTCCTATAAATTAATTTTATGAATAAGTAATAAATTAAATGACATGAAATGTGATGAATTATGGTTTAATAGTTTAAATTTTTATTTATATAAATTCGATTTGAACCATGTAAAATTAAAAAAATAACTATTTTTAAAAGAGTGATACCCCAATAGACCATTAACCTGTTATAAAAGATTATAAATAGATTAATCCACTATATAAGATGTAGCGATATTTAATGATGTGGTTTCACATACTGATGAAGTAAATAATTTCTTATAATACAATGAAAAATATATTAATGGATAATGTTAAGTGAAATATTAGGCTCCACATTTTTATCCAAACCAAAATTAAATCATATTTATGATGTGAATTTGGACTGGGGGTGGGGACCATGACATACTTTACCATAGCATAGAGTTGGAAATTTTGGTTTATGGGTATGGTTAACTTTAATAGTCACACAATAAAATGATACAAAAATAAATAAAAAGAAAAATATTTTAAATAAATAGGATTACCATGCTGACCCAAACTCAATTAACACATTCTAAAAATCATCCCTTATGACCTTCTTAAAATAACTAAATTGGACTCCATCCCACATAACTATTGTAACCCATATAACATAACCCTTTATAGCCCATATAAAACATAAGATATAAAAATCATCAAAAAACTATGACTGTGGAGATTTTAACCACTACTTTTGGAAATCAATCTCATAACCTAACTAATTGATCAAGAAATCATTCCTATAATATTAATATTATATATATATATATATATTTTAATTAAATAAAATTAAATTTTTGGTTATTCTATGTTAATAAGTTCCCATATCGAATACTTTTTAATTCAAGCATATTGATGTAATTGAAAATATTATCCCATTTAAAGTAAATCTAACCCCATTTAAGACTCGAGATGATAAGTCTGATTGTTGTTTCACATTAGAAATTTTAACACATTACTTTATTTTAATTTCATCAGTTTTATTTTTCTAATTTTTTAAATTTTTTTATATTATAAAATTTAAGAGTGTATGTATCTAGATAGTATATTGAAAATAGTTTCAATCAGATAAAATAATTTTTTTCACTTTGAGTAATTCTGATTTAAAATTTATATTATACGTACTTTTTTCTATGTTATTAAATTATAAAAAAAATTATATAAATTTTAGAAATATATATGAGATAATCGAAAACATTATTGCTTCATGTTGAATAGTATGGTTTCGTTTTTTATGGTTTTATATTTTGTTATGTATTTTTTATTGTAATCATGTTCTTTATAGAAATTGAATATCTAAAATACTTTTTATTAATTATTATTTGATGATAATGTTGTTAATTTTTATAATGAATATGTATTGTATTTTTTATATATTATCTCTTTTATTTGAATTTAATTTTTAACTATATTAATTTGTTAATAATTAAAAATTTCTATTCTTCTAAGTAACTGATGAGTTTTTTTAATATCAGTAATGGAATTTGAGACAATTTTGTTATTTTTTTTAGAAATCCCCCTCTGTTAATAGAATTTTAAAATCTATTTATTTCCAAAGATTGTTATTTATTTCATTTTAAATATAATTTTTAGATAAAAACTCTATTAATTGGTTTGAGGCATAATATATGAATCATTAATATCAATTAAAACCATCCTTATCATTATATTCGTATTTTTTAACACAAACTCCATGTATAAATTTCATGTTATTACCCACTTTAATCTATTATTTTCAGTGATACTACTCTCTAATTTTATTATGGTTATATTTTTTACTGGGTGTGGGAGTGTCATGTTTTCAATGGGATGTGAATCAGACATTTGAGGAAAAGAATTATGTTTGAGTAATTTTTTTGGGAAATTATTCATTTCAGGACCATTTTATTAATTTATGTTCCCCATTCAATGTAAAAAATAAAAACTGCATACATTATGAAATTAAAACAAATGTACAAAAAATAATTATAGGATAAAAATAAAGATAAAAGAATATTAATAAATGGTGTCATAATTTTAAACTAAAAGTTACCAATATTTACATTAGTGGTAAATTTTAAAAAGGAAAGGATTGAGGAAACTTTAAAATGATCATTATATATTCGAATAAACAAAATAAGTTTTATAAAAATCATTATATGAGAATTATTTTTAAAAATTCACACTCTCTACCATATCCCCATTATTAACCATGTCATAACTAGTAGTATTATAAAAATTTATTAACTATTTATGTGAATAACTTTAACAATATATTTATTTTTGAGTAAATTAACATTCTTTACAATTAGTGCTACGCATAATTTATTTTATCTTTTAAGAATTTTGATAATTGAATTCCATAAAAGGTAGGTTAAAACAGATTATTTGGATAATAATGGTTAAAACTATACTTGTAATGAATTTGAAATACCACATATGGTGTTCTTGTTAATTATGATTAAGATATTATATTTATTTTCCTTTAAAACATGTTAGTAAATGTTATAGAACTTAAATATCGATGTTTTTTATAATTATCAATAATATATCATGTCATATTATACACAATTATTCATAACTTGTTATAATTTTTTAAATTTTATATATATTATTAATTATTACAGTAAATTTATAATTTAGATTAAATGAACAATTTTTATTTTAATAATATTTTTGGATTTGATAAAATATCAAAAATTTATTTTATCTTTAGTGATGTGTTACATCATAGTGAAGTTTAGAACATATTTGGAATAGTTAAACATCGTATATGAATATTGAATAATGTACAATGTCATAATTGTACCATAGGATGTCTCGCCTTATGTGATTAATCAATATAAATTAAATTGATAATGTAAAATGGAAATCCATGTGAGGATTGTGCATTAGATCCATTGTAAAAAACATATATCCATCCATGATATATGTGTAACTAAAATAAAATCATCTAATTTATATGATATATCAATTCCTATTGATTTCATTAGATACATCCACATATGATTGAAAAATATCATTAAATATTGATGTTGATCTTTAAAGAGAGATTATATGGTATTTCATGGGTTAAATCTTGCTAGAACCTATTACCAAATCACTATTTATGATTTATCATTATCAACACCCGACAAGTATACACTATTAATAGTGGATCAATCCCTTCTTTTTTTGTATGATAACATATTCAAAATCAAATAGACATGTGGATTTATTGGAGGATAACATGAGGGATACAAATTTTGAAGGAAATGATATTTTTAGGATATAAAAATTATTATAAAATCAATTAAATGAAATAAAGGAATTTGAATTTTTGTACTTTTTTATATCATTATATTAAAAAACATAGAAAATGAGGAAACAAAAGATTTGTTTTTTAGGATATAATCAGTGATTGTTAGTGAATTGTTTATCTTATATTGGAATTACAACATATATTGAGAAATAATTATATTTTTGTCACACATTAATTATTATAAGGATAGTTTTTCTACAAAAATTCACATATCCCAATTAATTGTATAAGTTTATGAAAAAAATTAATTTTTATTTAATTTTCTATGAATCACAATTGACTAAAACCTTGGACGTGTTAGTTATATCATTATTTTTATGAAATGATTCCTAGCATTCTACTTTTTTTATATTCTATTCATTTTTGTATAAAAATATAAATATATGTGAGAAAGATATATTTCACAAATTATAATTATGAACCGTCATTGAAAGAGATGAAATGTTTTTTCCACTTTAGTGAATTCACCAAGTCCAAATGATATTTTAAAGTTATTATAGAGGATGAAATCATTTTTTAATTTTTAAAAGATAATCCTAAGAAACATATTCATACAATAAATATGGTGGATTAAAAAATATTATTACACTAACAAAAATGAATTACTACCACTAAAAAATAAAATAAAAAATGATAATTATTTTTATAGTAGTCTGGATCCATGGGATCACATAACCTCAATAATTTCACATTCATAATTAGTGAGGGTTAAATTCAATAAAAAATTAAATTATATAAACTCATAAAAAATTTCATTTAATCAGACACTTTCAACAAGGATACACAACCACCAAAAATCCTAAATTAATTGAAGAACAAATTATAATACCTTTTAAGGGATCAATAAAATACCATGACTTCTTGGTAAATATGTATAAATAAAGCAATTTTCATTTATGGTTGATTAATAACCATATAGTTCCTTTTATATATTAGGCATAAGATAGGGAATAGATTTCTATACAGATAGTACAAAAAAGTTCACTAAATATATAATAATAATGTTTTCATAAATATATTTTTGTATAGTATATGTGAATTTAAAATGAATAGAATAGTTAAAAAAATTTCATCAGATACTTAAATCACTAACGATGATATTTAAATTGTTTTCCTCATTAGTGACATTCATAATTTTTTTTAAATATTCTCATTGTTTGAAATAAATTCCATTATGAATTTTATATTTTGTATATGATTAGAACATACATATTTAGAATAAAAATATATATTTATCAAATTCATTTCCAATTGACAGTAGTTTCCAAATTAGATTTACGTTTTTTTCACATTTTATACATTTTATCTTAATTCTCATAGTTTAATATTTCTAGTGTCTCTATAATTTATTAAACATATTGTAGTATATCAATCATAAAAAAAATAAATAAATATTATAATATATATCATATATACGAGGTTTAATCATTCCATCATATTTAACATCCCTTTTAAATCATATTTTTGATAGGCATATCATCATTCATAAATAATGATTTAATCCTAGATTAAAATAATACTGTGTTTCTCAATATAGTTTTCTAACATGTGATACTAATTTATATTTTAGAAAATGATACTTTATTTTACTATATAACATATTTTGGAAATTAAACTTCAAATAATGTGACCATTCTCTCAATTGTAAACATTCCATTTCATTAATTGATATTAATTGATTATATTATAATATAAAATTGAAATTAATCATATATCCAAAAAAACTAATCAATGAAAATTTAGGAAAATAATAAATAAAATCCATGTTTAATTACATAATTTTTATGGATGAATTATTTAACTACTGATCCCAAATTACATGTATTAGATCATTATGATACCTAAGGGATAACATCCAATACCATAGAAGATACCAATTAGAGGGTTATTACATTAGTATGGAAAAATAAAAACTATATAAAGGAAATAAGTTTTTTCCAATGAGGAACCATTCTGAAATACTTATCAGCCATCCCAAAATCTATATAATAAAAATGGAATTTAATGATAAAAGTTTTTTTATCATTGCACATAAAATATTGGTCACTAAAGATATATCAAAATGAAATGAATGATAAATAAAAAAATATCATTATTGGTCTTCCAATATAATTCTTAAAATATTATCATGGAAACATCATAACTATATACATCACTCCAATGATGCCTATCTAAATCAACAATTGAAACTAAATAAACTATAAGTGATTGAAGTTTTACATATTGTGTGTGAGTATAAAACTCATCAATACCAAAAAATATGCCCTAATTATACAATATTATTTCTATTTTTATACATGTCCCCAGGTCATCAGACCCCATAAATTTCATAACCCAATGAACTCAAATGATTACTGCTATAAAGCAATAAAATGTAAAACTATAATTATTATTTCCCCATTGGTTTATCAGGCTTTTAAAATATCAGTTCAAACCTTTTTTTATAAAATTATATAGTGAAATATGGCTATGATGATCTTTCAAAGCCTTTTGAAAGTTATCCTTGAATGTAATCACACAGTATTATTGATTCAATAACATTGTAACATCACTCAATAAATTACACAATTAAAAGAGAACATTTCACTATTTATAAATAGAGGTGATTGAGGTCATGGAAGAACATCAAAATAATTTGACTAAAACCAATTGGGGTAATACAACAAGAATAGATGTTGGATAGATCTAGAGCATAATTATAAGTCCTTAGTTTTCCATGAACTATAATTTATACTCTTCGGAGGAATCCATTGAGGAACCATCATCTCATATTCAATATAATTACATCATATATATTTAAATAATATACATAATCCTCTCACTATATTTATATTCTAATTTTAAGGATCAATCTATTAGTATATCAATATATTGGAAATTTTCATAATCCCTCGCACAGGTTTTCTACAATGGAAAAAAATAATGTCAATGTTAAGAATGTTCCATCTATAGACCTGTAATATGATACCTGACATATATCACTGGCCATGTATAAACACCCATATAACCTTAAAAGATCACATGATTCTCAATCGTTTAGGTGATCAACTCTATTATCAATAAACACATACATCCCAAGGTAATGTTCTATGTCCCTCTATTAACACAATATATTTTAAAAAATTCTCTATCATAAAATAATTCCATGATCATAAATTAAATAAATATCAATGGAATAAAATTACATTATGAGTTGAATTCTGATAATCATAGATTTCATAATGAATTGATATCCATATTCACCATGTAATTAAGAATTCAAAGTGGTTGCAATGAATAAATTAATTATGGGATTCCATCCAAAAATGATACATTATCTTTTTTATTGTGTTATCACTATCCCCTTTTAATATGCTTATTTATTTCTTTTATTTTGAATATCATAATACAACTGGAAACATTTATGTCATCATAAACATTGTATTCAGTTAATATCTTAATAGTAAGACATTAATACAAAATATCATATAAATTCATCGAACAACAACCCATATTAGAGTTTTCATAAATATAAATATCTAATTATAGCTAAAAAATAGAATGAACATCAATTGTACTATATTAGAATATATGAAAAATTCCTAAGAATACTAATATTATAATATTGTATAACTATGTCTATTAAAATAATGGTACCTGGGATCATCCAAATAAGTAATTCATATAATATAATGTAGTTAGTCCAAAACTATTACCCCCAAACCTAAAACACAAACTAAAATTACAATTAAAAATACTAAACCATACTATTATCATTATCCTATTTATATATTATCATAATATTTTCCCATTAGTCTCTCTAAATATTATTACGATGTTTTGAACACATTAAATACCTCTTTAGTATTATTTCATAAAATACCATACATATACACAATGGTAAGATATATAATTTAAAACTATAAAAACAATATAAATAATTATTAAAATAGATCAAATCTATATGCCTTCCCATGATTTATTTCATAATTTCTCTTTAACCCAAATGACTCAACAGTAACACAATATTCAAATTCTACATAACTAATTAAAAAACACCATATGTCACATAATAGTAAAAAAATTATTTTTACCGGTCATCTATAATATTAAACATCCAAATATACTATAATAATATTTTCATGTTTTTTTTATTCCTAAAGTAAGAAATTTTTATTAATTATCTGATGGATTCATAACACTTCACTATCATTGAACTACTAAAATAAATTTTAGTTTTTAGTTGAATATTTATCTCTATCACAAAATTACTCTTAAAATATTTCATATATTCTAGGAAACCATAATATTTCTATATAATTGTTTTTAAATTTTCTTACGATGTCTCATTATGACACAATCAACAAATAATAAAAATATCATTTGAATTATTATTGTGAAAATAATTTCTGTCATACATGACATGATTTAAATCATATATTTCCTGGCATATTGGTTACTTTCTTTGGTTCTATTTAAAAATTTTTGTATCCCATGAACACATGAAAAATCACATAATGTGAAAAAAATTAAAAAATTAATAGTTTAAAAAAATTGAATTTACCCAAAATTCATAAAATAGTTACTCTAATTATTTGAAAATTTTATAAATTAGAACACATAAGAAAATTAAAAATATACTAACAACATAGAAAAAGTCGAAGAAGAGAATTGTAAACCCATCAGTATTAACATTTAATCATCTCGATGGATCTGTTATCAAGAACATATCAATACTTTAACCTCTACGAAGATATTTTTAGAGATAATAGGGAGAAAATATTCCCTTTTTTGTCCCTTATGTGGTCACATTCCCCCTCTTACACTTCTTATTCATATTTTGACCAATTTTATTTTTTAAAAACATAATAAAAATTAAAGATTTTAAGAAGGACTAGGTGATAATCTAAAATGACCCATTCCTAAAATTCATTGATAAAAATGAATATGAGTGTATAATAGGATTCATATATATATATATATATTAAATCATATATTGTACTTATGAATATGTTAAAAAGACTCATCCAAACTGAAGAATAATAGAGAATCACTTTACTCCAATAATTTCTTTGATAGAACATTAACAATATTGTTTCCATCACTATTTGTTTATGAAATAAAATAGATAATTATTCACATAGACCATAGACACACATTAAAATATCTATATTCATTCATTAAGAATAGATTATAATAAACTCGAGAGTTGCAAACAACATTCTAGGATCCACTTTCAAATGGAAAATTGTAACATTAAAACTATTTTGTTTACCTATCATGACATATTGTTTGGACACTCCTAAATAGGGATTTCGATCCTTCTTGTGACATTCATGTGTTATGTTCCCAATCACTAAAACATGGAATCTAGTTCCATGTGTGTCAAATATACATTTTTCTGGATTTATATGGCATAAAAAATTAAATAACATTTGAGATTACTCCCCGAAGGTTGACATGGCCACTGTATATACTAAAAATATACAAATAGTGAAATAAGGTGTCACAAAATAACTAGAGGGTAGCCATATAGAAGTTAAGTAAAGATAACATATTATAAAAATATATCCACACTATGATATAATAATATATTTGAACAACTATAAAATAATATTATAAAGGTGACTGAATGGTTTTTATATCAAAGATTTAAAAATAGATAAATTAAAACCAAATGAATTACTACATATCTTATAATGTAAATAGAACATATCCACTTACCAAATCCATCAATCCAAACTGAGAAAAATATTATTTCAACTATATATAAATGGTCCAACTCAACCAAAATAACAAATTCATGAGAACAAATCAGGCCTGTAAATATCATCCCCACACAGAATTTGTATTATTTATGAGGAAAAAAATTTCATGATAATTTGAACTACATTTTAAAATTAAAATTTTTATTTTTTTAAAATAAAAATTAACATCTCAATTTGAATTGTCCTTATCTATTAAAGAGATAATCATTTTCCCAAAATACATTATTAAAAAAACAAATTAATGAAGATCGATTATTTGTATAAAAACCAAGCATTAAAAAAACCTGGTAAAAAAAGTAGAACCATCACAAGAGACCTTGTAATGTAAGTGTAATTTTGACTAGTACATTCCTTATAAAACTTATATTATAAGACTTTTATGCTATATATTAAATAAAATACTATTATACTCAGTATTTCCCTACATTTCGTAACCTAGGAGAAAATATTACATATAGAAAAAAAGTCTATATCAATTATACTGGCACAAAAAATGATAATAAACTAGTGAATCATGTTTACGTAGGTTTTACAAAAAACAACCCTTAGAATCTGATTAAAAATAATTTTTGTTGATAATATCAATAATACCATAAGAATGTACCCAATTATATGATAACCCACACCCACAAACAACCTTCATATAAATAGTAAATTTTATTTTATTGAGAATGACAAACAATATAGACATAACTCCTTTGGAAAAATCCTTACATAACCCATTGAATTTAATGTTTTTAAAAAATTGTAATTTTTAAATAATAACCATTAATATCCTTGAAATGATCGATAACATGGCATTATAATATCATTCATGACCTCATTTTAGAAAAAATCCATTAAAAATAAGAAATAACCCTTCACCCTAAAATTAAAACATACAATGAAACTCAAAACAAGATTATTTAAATACAAAAAACACCCTTAGAATTCATGAATTTACATGGATGAAATATTATAAATCCCAAAATTAATATTCATGATTTTGAAATACATAAAAAAATTTGACAAATATTTTTGTAAAACAGTTATTGTGCATGAAAATTGGATAATAATTTCAATTACCTATTTGAGATAAGAGTACATCGTATTTAGTGGAAACCAATTGAAACATGGTATCCATTTTTAAAGGTTATATAAAAATGGATAATAATAGAATTATCTATCCAATCAATGGTCCAAAGGCATTAAAAGTATTTTCATATATGATAAATCCTCATTTTATGGGATGAAGGGGGTGGAAATACAAGCAAGCATCATTGATAAAGGAAAATTATACTCAAATGTCAAAGATATTAAAACAAGAAATAAAACACATTAAAACTCATCCTAGCATTTGATAATGATGTAAATCTCCACTGCTGTATGGATTCAAGGAAAAAAGTGGTAAATGACAAAGAATATGCCTGATCTGATGGCTGACACCACACCATCTAAATTAACCAAATCCAAAAAACTCTACAAAGACGTACCGTCAGGTTTTGAACGAACTCTAGAGTCTATTGCATGAAGTGGAGTCTGGTATCAAAAACACCATTCCATCGAAAAAAAACTAACCAAACATATACTAGCGATCATTCCATCAATCCCTTTGGAAATCACACAAACTGCAGAAACCCACCATCGCCAGCATTCCAATATATTCACCAACAAAGAATCATCACAATCAAAGGATTTTCTTCCATCCATCCAAATCAAAAAACATATCAAAAAAATGTGGTCAATAAAGACGAATTTAGTGATGATTCAAGGGGAAAGAAGTATCGCGGAAGTAGAAGATCCATAACAACATCACAAATTAAAAAACAGCAGAAAATGTCACACAGGTGGAACCAATTCATCACAAACCATATGTCACTACATAAAAGGAAGAAATAAGAACATAACTAGGTATCTAGAGTGATTCATGCTACTCAAACACTGTTGCTTCCCACCAATTTGGACTCGTAGACTGCATAAAACCACCAACCTCAGACACTAGAGGCAAAGAGGAGACCTTAGGCTTTTCGATCTAGAACCTTGGTTGTGAAGCAGCATCACACAACAATGTAATACCCAATCAATCGAGGATGGAATCTGGTGTGGAGTGGATCGAAAGCATGAAAAGGGAGATGAGACCATGTCCACAAATCCACCATAATAAAGGTAACCAACAGATCTTACTGAGCAGAAGGATGAATGCTGTGAAAACCTGAAGAAATGGAGGATGTGACAAGGAGAAATCCTTAGTATGTTGTTCCCCTTAGAGGCTCTTCAACATTCATTGGAGAAACTAACTTTGGATATAATTTAAAATAATGATTTTAAACACAATAAATAGGATTCTATAATTATGGAATTTTTCATTAGAACAATCCTTTTGTAATCATGGTGCCTATTCTCTCTAAAGGTATAACACATTGTAAGGGGGTATAAAGAAGAAAATATAGGAGAGCGAAACCCCATTATGAAAAAAAAAATATTAAAAAAATACCACATAATCCCTATCCCATGAATAATATTATGGAAGAAGAAATGAAGTGTGAACAATAATGCAACAATGTGGATGGGGAAATGAATTTATTTTCCTTATGAAATTTTCATAATAATATAATGGAATCATAGTTATAGGGGAATGCGAGGAAAATCCATAGGGGTGGGGGCTCCCAAGAGTCATAGAGTCACGTGAGATAAGAATAGTGTTTATGGGGTTTAATATTATGGGAGTTTATAATATGATTATCTAATTTTCAAATGATATGATAGATCACATGATTTTCACATGGTTTGGAAAATAATGCACCTACCAATAAAAATGGGTATTATGACTTACATAATGAATTTTATTAAATATGCATGTTTTAACATATCCATGGGGAAATATTGAGATAGAAACACAACATCAAATGTAAAACCTCTTTATCTCCCCATATCAAATCATAATTAATATGAACTACGTGTTACTTGAGTAGAATGACAATAAACATTGAAAATGAACATATATAACCACTTAAATATGTCTTCCTAGATATTTTTCACTATATAAACCATTATCCTTATGGAGTCTAAAAAATATTCATATGCATATTTTTTCACTAACTATGATTTTTCTATGTTAAATCAGTGAATTAAATAAAATATCTTCAGAACCTATAAAATATAAAATGTGTTTTCCTAAAAACTCAATAGAAGGGTGAAATATTACTTGATAAAAATAATAATATTGAAAATAAAGTTAGGGATGTTAATAATCTCAATATAAAAATATTTTTTCCAATACAATGTATTTATGGTAATGGTTTGTTGTTGAATAAATTTAGTTTACCTCCCAAATTAATAACAAGATCTTAGAAACATGAAGAACAACTAAAATTAATAAAATTGGACGGATTTACTAACCCTTTTAAAATAATATAATACATCACCATTGTATAATTTTTTCATTATAGATATCCATAAAAAAATATGATTATTTTATATGAACTATAAAAACATCAGACATATTAAATGAGTAAAGAGGTTATTTTAATAAAATAGAACCTCAAAATCCAAGGAGCACCCAGAAATAAGAGGGGTAAGATGTAAATAAAATTAAAAACACAATCATTGGTCATAAGTATCCTAGTAGCATCTAATTATCCATGTTAATATGTATTTATTCACATTGGATTTTTAATGGTAAAATAACATAATGCTTCCCCGATCAGAAATCACTTCCTAACCAGTAGATGAAAATTAACCACCCGATCCAAGAATACTTGAATGCCAAAAATAGTTTATCGATGGTTGTCTCCCCATCATATTAAGGACATCAATATCTTAATATTTCTACAAAATACCCAATAGCTCATATAAACAGTCATGATCAAAGACCTAAAATAAATAGATAACAATATATAATAGGTAATTCTCACAAATAAGACCATTAGTAATCTAGAATACCATAAGAGGATACTATCATTAAAATCCTATGAATAATTTCTTTTCTAATAAGGAAAAACAATATCTAATAGGTACAAACAGTAATTACATCACTAGACACACCTCAAATAAGACATAACCTCACTATAAGAAAATTATAGAATTAGTCTTGTGGTGAAAATGAACTAACATTTGGCATTACACTACTGAAACCTTTGTGAACCCATCCAAATAAATAATGTTACATACATGGTATAACATATGTTAGGTCTATCAAACATCTTTGATACCATATAAAACACTTAGGTATTTTAATTAACAACAAATTTTTGAAAATCCATATAATAAGAAATGAAATCCAATATGAAAAAAAAGAAACATTAATTCAAAGATACTAGTACATATCCATGATGATCAATATTACATCCTAAAAATCCTAGTAAAACCCAAAGATCCATATCCCCAATGAACCATTTTAAAATCCCATCCGTTATAGGATTGTTACAATTGTGATCCTCAGAGAAAATAATATACATTAAAAAAGTAAGCCTAGACAATGGATGAAAATACCACAAAGATCATCCAACAGAAGGAAACTCACACTCTTAATCAATTTGTACCACCTTCCGGCCTCATGTTCAATTATTTTTTAGTGAATATAAACATTAATATTTTTAAATCCACACACACATGCACACTAACATATATATATATGACAATTATCATAATATTAAAAGTTCATCAAAATTATTAAATAAAAAATATCTACTCTAGGATTAATGTATACATTTTATAATTTAACATAAGTGGATTCAATTACCATTATGAATATTATATCACACAATAACATTGTAAAAAAAACATATTTCCTTTATTTAATAATCAAGATAAATAAAAATGACTTATTTAATTATGGAATGGATAATAATGTATCGATATCAAATATTATTTTTAATTATTTCAAAACTAAAATCAAATTCCATTTAATAAATCAATTCAATTAATTTTCAGTTTTACATGGCTAGTGGGTTAAAGTAGTTATAAAATGATTACAGAAAATATTTATAATAACCACATCAACCAATAAAACTATGAATCTTTATGTTATTAGTTTTCTATAGAGATCTTCCTCTATGTTAGTTTTCACATCATCATCTGTGATACCATATTTAGATACAAAATTCCGATGGATTATAATTTATTATATCCAAAACTCTCAAAATAATATTTTTTTAATAAAATAAAATATTATTTATTGTTTATATAATAGTTCTCAAATATTATGAATGATCCTCATACTATATAGAATATTCCATAATATTATCTATAAATGAACTTTCAATTTTTTTCCATACATCCTTTTATAACTATGTTTAAGAAATCCATAAACAATGAATATTCATTAATTCATGGAAATTAATAAACTATTATGTTCGATGAAAAATATCTATTATAAAAATACAATGGGGGTATATTTACATAGATTATATTGAAATAAATATACCTAGGCCCGTGTTAAATCATTGTAAACTATTAAGCTCTCAATATTTGATCATTCAAATAATTATTATCGGACAGTGGTTCACTATCATAATAGTATTCTTATTTAATACTATATAATCAATTAATAGCCTAAAAATACCATAATTATTCATAAATAATAGAACTATCACATGGTGACATGATTTTGTGAATAATACCCTTGCAATAAAATTTTGAATTAATTTTTCAATTCCAACAGCTCTGCTGGAGCCATTTGAGAAGGGGGGCTTGAAATTATCATAGCATTAAGAAATAACTAAAAACCAATTTCCACCACGGGATCGAGAAAAATACCTAAAAATACTTATAAAATATAGTAAAATATTTATTTACCACTTTAATAGCAATTATGTAAACTATTCTTTAAATTAAATGACATTTTCAAGCTACGATTAACCATCATTATTTATTAATTTCTAAAAACCATTCATTCCACCTAAGTACACACGGGTTCACATATGATGCATTTCCCAATTATTTAAAAATTTATTCTCACAATCTATTTAAAAACATAACCTAATATTAAAAACTACAATCACAATCCATTTCGTAATGATTTAAAAATTCCATTTTATTTCACCAAAAACCATTGTAAAAAACATCATATAGAGAAACTTCATTCACTCACACAAGTTAATAATTAATTTTTATTTATATATCAATTTCCCCACCAAGGGAAATCACATTCATTAAAATTTTATTATATCTAGAAACACATACATTGATCTTGACTCACACTTGTGCACAAAGACATCCACTACCACATTAAGATATGCAATGAAAAAAAGGGACCATATATCAATTCCAACAAATTAGAATAAAATTACCCCAAAAAATAACTGATCTTATAGAAAGGAATATATCACAAGAACATTCCCCCACCACACTATAACACATGAATTTTTAGAATAATTTCATCATATGACTGTTATGGGACATAAGTACATATATATGTGGTTTTAGAGAGACCATTAAGGATTTGAATGTTTCTATGTTCATTAAATTTTTTTGATCTTTAAGATTATTTATGAGTAATTTCTAAATAGATGGGATTCATTATAAATATTTATTATCGAGAGATAGAATGTATACAAGGTTATTTTAACTAGTTTTATTAATTTATCAATAATATTGAATATTCATATTTTATAAATTGGTTATATACAGGATATAGCTTCTCACGTTAAGGTGTAGCTTTTAGATAATATGTGACATGTTTTAGTTTTCTGTTTTTAGATGAATTCGAGATTACTAAATCATTACAAGGGGGGAATCTATGATATTTTAGGGGTTATTTTTCTTAATGTATACATTTTTAAAAATATTATAACCAATTCAACATTGTTATCAGAGATGCAATTATCCATAAAAAGTTCACAATCTCTGGATACTTGTTTCTATTTCCATTTTAGAATTGACTATTGTTGAATCATTCCTTTCAATTATTTTCATTTATCATGAACTTGTTGAAAAATTATATATTTTGATGTAAAATTAATGAGATATTCTACATTAATTAAAAAATATATTATATAAGAAATATATATATATATATTATCTTAAAAATGAAAATAATATTGAGTGTTTGTGCCTCACTCAAATATTTCATTATCAATTTAGAGACATTGAATACAGAAAACATCTTACCAAATCGTCTGAAACATATCAGGTCTATAATATTTTCATGTATTTTTCAATCAATTGTGAATTTTTCCTTATCTTGCTATTTATTATCTTATTTCTGGGAATTTCTTATTATTTTCAGAAAATATAATTATTCTATTACTAGAGCCAAACCAGAAGATAAATATTACATCATATTTTCTAAAAAAATCTTGAAATTCAAAACAAATGTATCATTCTCTAGGATGAAAATTAATATTATTTAAACATACAATCAGATCAAATCAGATACTACTATGATTTACTTACTATGACAAATATTATTCATAAAATTATAAAGCATTATCAATTAAATCTACCTTCCTTTCCTCCTATTCAATTATTTTTAAGTGAATATAAACATTAATACTTTTTAATTCATATATATATTTACATATGTCATTTATCGTTATATAAAAGAGTTCCTCCATACAATTATATAAAAAAACCACTCCATGATCAAGGTATTTCATTAAATAATTTAAATTTTGTGGATTCAATTACCATTATGAATATTATATCACTCAACCACATTGTATAAAATACAAATTACCTTCATTGAATTATCATGTTGAATAAAAAATGACTTATTTTATGATGGAATGAAAAATAATAGATCACCAACCAGTATTATTTTTAATTATTTGAAAACTATCATCACATTCAATTTAATAAATGAATTCTATTATTTGTCATGGAAACATGGCTAGTGGGTTATCTAACTAATAAACAGTTTCAACATAAATATATAACAACGACATTGTCCAAAGAAACTTTAAAACATTATGGTATTAGTTTTTTATGGAGAATATCTACTATATTATTTTTTACATAATCCTCTATAATACCATATTTAGTTACATAATTCCCATTGAATGTAATCTAGTATATATAAAACTAAAAAATGGGATTTTTTTAATAAAATATAAAATTATTTATGGTTTTATGATAGTTCTCAAATATTATTCATTATACTCATACATTTTATAATATAACAGAAGATTACCAGTAAATGGCATTCAATTTTTTTCCATAAAACCTTTCATTACTATATTAAAATAATCCATAAATAGTACATATTCATTCATTAATGGAAATGGATGAACTATAAAATCATATTGGAAATACCTATTTTTAAAATGTTATTGAGGTGATACATTATTGTATTACCTTGAAATAAATATATATATGGCTATATTAAATCATGGAAAACTATTAAGATCCCAAAATGTTTTATAATAAAATTCATTAATATGGATCATTGGATAATTTTTATAATATTAGTATTATGTAATACTCTATAATTAATAAAAGGACTCCTAAAACCATTATTCTTCTTAAAGAATATAAATATCCCATAATTAAATGATTGTGTGAATGGGTTCCCTTTTAATATACTATTGATTTGATTTTTCTATTCCAATAGTTCTAATGGAGACATTATAGAAGGGGAACATGAAATTATAAAGTCATTATGAAATTTTTCAAAAGTGAATTCCTCAATTGGATAAAAAACACCCCAAATATTTAGAAAATATAGTAAAATATTCCTTTACCACTTGAATATCACTTATGTTAAAAACAAATTATATTAAATAACAAGGTTAAGATACCATTAACCTCCATCATTTATTAATTTTTCAAAACTATACATTCCACCTATGTACCCATTGGTTCACATATGCTGCATTTCCCAATTTTATCAAAACAAATTCAAAATAAATTTTAAAAAATTGACAAATATTGAAAACTACCATCACAATGCATTTCATAATGATTTAAAAATACAATTTTACATTACCCAAAACCAATTTTAAAACCATCATATAGAGATACATCATTCACACACACAAATTAATAGTGGATATTTATTTAAATATAAATTTACCAAAACTAGAGAAATCGCATTCATTCATAAATGATTTGAACCAAAACAACCTAAATTAATCTTGAGGCAAACATGCCCACATTGAGATCCACTAACTCATTTTGGAATTTTATATAAAAAAGTATAACCTTAAATCAATACACACATATTATAATGAAATTCACCAAAAAAAATTTCCTAGTAGGATTGAAAGAAATATACCCCTAGAAAATGCCCCCACCACACCACAACATGTAAATGATCATCCCCCGAAGATGATTGTTCAATGGATATAGAAATAACTACCATAAATATTCCACACAAGACCCATACTTCATTATTTCATATAATAAAACATAGTCAATGCAGTTCTCGGGAACAATGGTAACAATGAAAGAATAAGGTTTCTTAAAATGGATATGTGATGCTACCACCATAGATATCAAACACATAATGAGGTAATCTAGATGGATATGAGAGGATATAAATTGCTTAGTAGAAAACATAGGGTTCCAAAAGGGAAAAGAACTATACTAGGTAGGATTTATGGTTGATGTTTATAAAAAGAAGCTTCTCTAAAATGATTCAATTAATTAATATATGACTCACAGTGAAAATCTATCACAATTCAGATTTTCCAAAAAAATGCATATTATTATCTAAATAACTCGAACGACTATTTTATGATGATAACATGTTTCACAACCACTAATTTTTTCACACTCTTATCCAGTTTAAAGGAACTAACCCGTCACCTAATTCACTATGTGAATTAAATTCATTGTGTAAATCCTCTGTGTAGGAAACATCATGTTCAATTTCATCATTTCATTCTAAAACAAAATCTAATTTCAAATAAATATGATAAACAATATTAAATAAAGAATACAGTGTAATATAAAACTAATTTATTATCTCCCCACCATAAGACATTGAATCCAGTGTATTTTATGTTTAAAATTGTGTCCTTAAATAGGTGAAGAAACTGATCCCTCTCCAATGAATCATGCTCTAATGTCTCATGACAATATAAACCAAGTATCCATATCAGTATAAGAAATGGGATAAAACACCCACACATGAATTTTACCTGAGAGTAAATTTTCTCCCCTAAATTCTCTATTACTAAAATTTCTGGATTTTAATCAATCTCTACCTAACACAAAAATTGATAGATATCTAGATGGATTTTTCTAAGATGAAATGTATGGAAAACATAATGAATACTTGTAAAATTAGCTAGTAATGAAAACTGATATGAAACATAACAATGCTACTCATGGAAACAAAATGGTCCAGTGTATTCGTGAGATAATAATCATTTATTTTCAAGTCAATGTAGATGCAACTGTAATGAAGAATTAAAGAAAAATAAATCACAAATGGAAAATTTTTAAGGGAAACATCAGTGAGCCATATTCAATTTCTGTTGAATCTATACAGTAATGAGACGTATAAGTTTGTTAGGAATTATTGATGAAGACTCAATAAAAAATTTACATAACAAAAGAGAGGCCTCACCTACATCATCCCAATAGAGTGATGATCTATAATGTTGACCACACAAAGACTCAGGGGGAGTAATTATGATTAATGATAGGTTTTTTCTATATAATAATTTAATTAGTCCATAATGGTTGTCCCATTATCCTTTGAAATATAAAATTCATGTATAGAAAATTGCCTCCTATATCTAAATAATATGACCATTCTGACTATTCATCTATTAATGGTAATATGTACTGAACTAAAACTCATGTCACCATCACTCCTTAGAGACTCATCCAATATTTGGAGGTAATATTAGATTTTATATATGAGACCATATCATAGTACACCACATATAACCTCAAAATATTTTGAACATATAGACTACTTATATCATTAACCTAAGTGGATTCCTTAATCCGAGCTAAATCATATGCTATCATTAACCAATCAACCACTACTCGAATATCCTTATTACATTGGGGATTCTTGGGTAACCAAAGAATGATATCAAATGAGTCTGTATCCCATTTCTTATCAAATATCTAAAATAAGAAATGGAACTATATAATGTTTCATATGTTCATAGTTTATATATTGGCAGGGGTAACAGTAGGATACATAATCTATAATGTATATCTTCATTCCCATTAACAAGATACATAATTCCATGTCATAATACATATTCATAGTTACTTAATAAACACCCCATGAATTACTATGAAAATGAAATAAATTTAAATCCTAATATATTCTAGGGTGACATAAATATCCTAAAAATGAAGAGAAATATTAAAATGGGTGACTAACTGAAAGGGTCCCCACACCAGAAAGGGTTTCTAATATTCACTAAAAATCTTAACATTTATTCTAAACCTATAAAATAAAATCTAGATGATTTGATAATAAAAAAATAGTTCTAACAAATCCTAAAACATCCCACTAAAAATATAGATACAACTGAACAATGGGCCCCATTAGGTTCAAGTATTTGTTCGATTCCAGGATAGTCTCTGCTGAAAATTTTACACTGAGAGTGTCTGTTGGGAAACTCCCCTTCATCGAGCTATATGTGATAGAAAAATAGAATGTATGGATGCATCCACCTATCTTTTTAGTTTGAGATTCTATTATTTATGATAAATTATATAACCATCTACATTATGGTATGGAAATACTATATACCACTCCCAAAAAATATAATTCTCATAACACCTATGAACAATAACAACTACACAAATATTCAAATGATGAGTGGCATAATTATTATCATGAACCAATAGTTGAAGATTCCCATATAACTCAAAAATATCATGATGCATCCACACACACATTTGAACATAACTAGAAAGATCATGATATACAATGATCCCCTCACAGGGATCCTGTAACATTAGCATATGAGTAGAATTTAGAAGCTTATTTGACTCAATAAATAAGTACTAAAATTTATCATCCTATATAATCCTTACCCGATTCATTGAAAGAGAACTAAAGTGTCAAAAAAACATCAAAAAATCCTTTGAAACCCACCAATATTATATAGAAATACCAAATAAGTTCCAAATCTCAATTAAATTCAAGGGATCCTCGCATGAAATGATATGGTTCACATTATAATGATCAATTGATGAGAAAAATTCCTAAATTTAATTCCCCAATAACATCAATTATTTAATCTATAAATTCCATTTTTATTGATTTTCATAGAAATGGGGATCCACGTTTTTTCCAAAACCATACTCAATTTGATCTTGTTTTCATATTTAGTCCTTAATAAACAATGATATCATCTACAATCAAAACCAAAATGTGTCGATATACTAATGGAATATACAGATTTTTAGAGTTGAAAAAATTATATTACAGTTAGGTACATTGAAATGCATTACATTATATTCTTGATTTAAATACCTACTGCTGAAATTCATCTTTAATATATCACACTCTTGAATAATAATTAGATGAAAACCAGATCATTGACTGATCATAAAAAACTACCTCACCCCCATTTACTAGTAAAATATTCATTCCCTCTTAGAAAATGATAATTATTCTTAACAGCTACCTCATTCACCACTTGATAGTCCATCGGACTTTTAGTGATCCATCACCAGTCTATGAAATGATAATAGTGGATATACCTGAAAAACATTAGTTTAATAAAATACATTCTCTATTAGATTGTCCAATTATATTTTAAGATCTTTTTAATTATGATGGTTCAATATGATATCAGGGTATATAGATCAATTGAATTTCATGAATCAAATAAATCATGATCTCTACATCCCCCTCTGTAGGATTAAAGGATATTTTATCTCAGAATTTTTTTTAAAAAAAACTATATGAAGGTCACAAATAAAATAATCAACTTGATGATCAACTAAAATAATATAAAAAACATTTTTCACAAGGGTTGGAATTTCCTTTATGGACATACCATAGATCCAACACCACCATAAACACATAATAGCTCCTATCGACAATAAGGAATGAAAAAAGTCAAAAAATAATAATAATCATCATGATGAGTGAAACGAAAATCCATCATTATGGTGATTTAAAATTTATCTCTATCAAGAATAGTTTAATCCCATCCTATTTCATAAAAAATTATCAATGGATAGAAAGAGGTCCACTAATAATTAATGATTATATTTATTATATGTGTTTTTATAACTACATGACAAAGGGAATGTCTTCCACCGTACTTCTTAAAACACCAACAAAACAATACAATAATATTGATATTGAGGAAGTTGAATTAAATTATGTAGTCTATATAGTGTATGCAATGGAAATGTGTTATCCCATATATGATATATTCCTTGACTGGGGGGTGAATAAGGGTATGACATATTAAATCTAATTCACAAATATATCATGTTTCATGGTTACGTAAAACACTCTTTTCTCCCTCTCCTCAGTTGATGTGTGTACAAAAATCAAATTATGCATGTGAAACATTTATTTTACTTAATTCACCCCCAATACGTTTTATCTAAGGATCATACAAAGGAAATGTGATAATGTACCAAATAATCAAAGGCTCACTTCCTCAAAACAAGGGCGACATCATTTTTATTCCCACACATAAAGACTTTACATAGTTTAGGGTTATCTCACTACATTATAAAGGGTCACTCCACGATTTACTTTATCTTTCTCATTGTAGGTGGAACAGATTAAAATCATCCCATTGCTTTTCTCACTAATCTTGAAGGGTTCTACACATAGTATTTTGACATGTAGGTAGTGTAATTATATCCATTGAATGCATATTTAGTAGTATATGGATTCCCTATCGATGTCCATATTTCATCCACTTTATGAATTTCACATTACAATAATTTACTAGGAAATCCATTTTATAACATTCATAATATTCATTTCCTTCACAAATCTCAACTGATATTGGTGATGTAACCATCTTTCATGTATCTCACTGCTTTCACTAATGTCAACTGGCCTATGAAATGAAAAAAAATTATGTATGGTTTTTATAAACAACATGTAGCCTAAAACTATTGTGGTGGTCATATTTTTTTTTATTTAATAGAATTTATGAACCAACATTCATCCTAATATTTTTCACAAGAAATAAATTAACAATCCCCCTCTCTGATTATAGAAACTAAATATTTTCAATTTTTCATTCTTGAAATATGAATGGGAAAGATGAATATTTATTGTAATTTCCACCGATTCTAGAAGCTTCTAACCATTTGGTAACATTTTTTTGATGCCAATAAATTTCATTCACGATTCTCCCTATTATACGATGGTTGAAGAATATTCTTTATTCAAAGTTCTAATTATAATATTGGAGATTTCCAAAACTACATTCATCTATTGAGTATAAAATTTTCTATATCACTTTTGAGGAATTAATTCCTTTCTATTAGGCATTTTTCAAGATACAATGTCAACAATATCTTGGGACTCCATAAATTTCCTGGAAAACACAATCTATCATCAAACACAATCATCCCAGAACACTCCAATGTTACCTTGATGGTTTTATCCCAAAAAAATGATACATATTAATTGTACGGTAAATGTATCATCCTCATATGGAAACTCATCCAATATGTTTGGCTGTTTCACTCATGAGTATTATGGCTAGATCACTAAAGGAAATAAATATTATGAATACACGACAATTGTCATTGGAGATAAAGATCCATGGCCATAATTAGGTATAGATATATTCAAGAATTTTTTTTGTAGATGGTCATAGAAGCCACACCCATATCACATTTTTTTTATTTTTGTAATAAGAAAATTTGGTGTGCCAACACTTTCCACACTGATTATATGTCAGGGGACCCCTTCTGGCCATAAATAATAATGTGGAGGATACCTACAATAGAGAATGACATCTACCACTCATGTCATTCTAATAATACATCATATTCTTATCCTATATCAAATTAATGTTTCCACTTGGTAAAAGATAATGGGAATTAAAAACAATTTTCCATGTCATGTTCATCTTATGAATCATAGACCTATCTAACATATCAACATTGTTGAAAAAAATTAGAAAAAATACATTTGATCTTATATATGGTCACAAAACCTATAGATTCTTCTAACACTTCATCAAATATTTCACTACAACTTCTAGAGAATAATTATCCAAACCCTCAAACAAATTCTGTACTCCGAAACCATATTTTCTCTCTATTAAATATAAATGAAATCCAATGACTCCACCATCATTAGAGATTCTGGTCATTGATAATAAATGAGAAGGGTCTTGAAACCATTCCCATAAAATATTATGTACCTATATATATCTATATTTGATTACAAAAAATTGCATAAATGGACCCACTAGTTTGATAACGGTATAATTAACATTGATTTATATTGGTGTATCAATGAAATTCATGTTACGATCTGGCATTTTAATCCGTTCCTCCACCTCCTTAGGTTGACTTATACCCATATAGTATAAGTCTCCTCACATATATACGAATGAGATAATACTCATTCCCCTAGCTCATACTTTGACCTCAGTAGATGGGTTTTCTAGTTTTGGTGGATTGTAGTCTGTGACGAAAACTATATAAATGATAGCATCTATAAGATTATGATTCAATTGAGGATTTTTTTCCGGATCATTTGTTTCACCCTTCATTAGAATCCACAGATAATGTTTGAGACACAGAATCCTATACAATGTAAATAGAATAAAATGATTAAACTATGGAATAATACTATTTTAATCATGAAAAAATAACAATAAACAATGATTAAAATCAAATCACACCCCTAGAGATACACATCCAAACATCCACAATAATCTCTAGTTTCGTAATTTGTAGATCTAACCTTGTACCTAACATAACCTATATATCATGTAACTTAAATCCAATCACCCATTTACCAACATCGGACAAATAATAATAAACTGGTTCAGATAGCAACTTCTCAAATTATACACTAAATATCATATCCATCTAGGATCTAAAACGATATGCAAAATGAAACATCGATCCCTATGGGTTGACAACTAGAACCCGAGAATAAAAATCAACTAGATGGAATTATTTTTTTATCCTGAACAATACAATATATATATATATATATATATATTGGAAAAAATATAATATGAAGAAAAATAAGATGAATAATTAGTGAAAATTTATATAATACATCATAAGTGATAAAACTAAATGATGTTAGAAAAAAACTAAATGTATAAGACTAATCGTAAAAGAATCCTAGTACAATGATGATAACCCCAGGTAATATTGTGGGAAACATACCACTATATGGATACTATCTACCCATAACATGATTACATAAAACCTCATTGGAAAACTGTGGTACCATGCCTCAAACTACATCAAAATACATAAATATTCCTAAAAAACGTCGAAGGACTGTGTAATGTGTGAGCTAAAGAGACTCAGTATTATCCCAACCAAGTGACTCATATCCCATATCAACATAAATAATCCAAATATTACCATTCCAAATATGGAATGAAATTAATAATGGTAATTAGTTTTATATCAAAAGACTAATAAATCTTTAAATTTTACCATATTTTCAAAACATTAAATTATAATAAATTTGAAAGAATAATTTTCATAAATACGAATCAATATAATTTAAGGTATATCAAATCCAAAACAATACAGAACCAAAACACAATTTTATATAGTCAGAGGGATTACGATAACTCAGGCATTGAGACTACTACTACCACAATCAATGAATATTTCTAACTCATGACCATAGGGTATGCGCCTAATATGTACTACACATGGTGAGTCTACCCACCATAATTAAAATTTCTTGTCCTTATAAGATCATGAGTAGGGATAATATGAATAACCCACGAGTGAACCCATTAATATATAACTGATTATATCCCCACGATACACCTTACACCTATATTATGAAGTATTTCCAGGTGTTTCATGTCCGAAATCATTTTGAAATTTATTCTAGCAGTAAATTTTAATAATTTTAGACTGCATTAAAACCCATATTTGCAATCAGTTTTTGTAATGATTTGAAAAACCCATTTTACATTACCCATAAAATATAAAATAGTCATTCAGAAAAAATAGATTTTCACATTGAAATAACTCATTCCAAATTATTTATAAATCAATACCTAATATAGGAGAAATAATTATTCATTGGAAAAAGGAATGATATTGAACCACCTTCATTGACCTCATGTCACATATGCAGGAAATGGGATCCACCAACACTATAAGGAATATAATGATGATGAAGAAATGACTATAAAAAATTCCCATTACATAAAAAAAATATTACATTAACAAATATTAATTTGAAGATGATAGACCACAAGACACGTAAAGAACATGCAGCCTCTGAAGCATAGAAAATAAAGAACCAACCCATAAATGTTTATCTCACTAATAATATTGAATAATAAATTTAGAATGATCAACACATGATCAACACCACATGAATTAATAATTGAAAACAAACCCAATGTAAATTTGATAATTAATAGAAATGATGAAGTAGAACGGATTATTACTAATGAGAAGTAAGAAAACCAGCATAGAGAACAAACTCTAAATGGATCGATCAAGAATGAACAGATATCACCCAAATAACAAAAAAATTTCCTATGGTTTGACTGAGGGAAATGGAAACTATATCTCATGAGTTTTAATTGAATAGTATATAAAAACAAACATTTGAAGAAAAATTCATGTCAGGAATCAGGAATTCCTTATGTGAATCCTTCCGGTTAAATATATTTTGAAGAATGAATTTCATAAAAATAATAAAACGGATTGACTATTTAGTGATTAGAACATGGTTCATGTCCAACAAAATTATCATGCTCTCAACCAGTTTCGTAGATTCTTCTTAAATCCAGAATCATGATGTGAATTTCATTCACAGTGTGAAAAATATATGCATGTTGCATCCATCCAATTTTCAATTGGATGTTACCAAACTAACTCTAAATCCCTCTGAAACCAGAAAGTGAACTCATAAAAAAAATGACTATTTCACCATAAACTAGAATGTTATATATATTTGACAACATAGTTTTATGGATAAACATTATAGGGAGTTATAAAATTTCATTGGATGCTATTTTTTATTACAAAATCAATGAATTATAATTTGATTAATGACAGCTAGAAATATTTTTTTCTAATTAACCACTTCATTATAATTAACTCATTTATGTGGAAAATATTCATCTTGAAAATACAATGGTTCTATTTTTTTTTAAATTATTAGTTATTTATTACACATTTATTTTAAATAATGTCACATTTAAAAAAATTAACCTCATAAATAATATTTTCTTGATCGTGGATCCTATGAATTTTTTACCACATTTTAGACAAAAGAGAAATATAATTAACTTAAACATATATATTTTCTTATAGAATAGTTCATCATTACATACAATACTATTACATTTTACAACTAATATTATGACATACTAAAAATTTAAAAATACCTATATCAATAATGACATAAATTTAAATATTTACCTCAAAAATATCTTATTTATATATATCAAATTCCACTAATAACCAATTTTCTCAAATGTATGTAAATTTAATCAATTGTATATTATTCAACCAAAATAAAATATAGTACATAACATTAAAATTCAGTAGAATATTATTTATAAGAATTAATCGATCCATCTTCATTTTTCCTCAACCCCAAATAATCCTTTCTATTGATTATTGAATTTATTTATGAAGGTAATTTTGAGGAAAACATGTTTATATTGACTCCATTCGATGAAACCAATCCCATACTTCTCTATGATATTCTTAATTAGAGTCCTCCACTATTCTGTTTCACATTAATGGTTTTCAAATTAATGAGTTAACTTTTGATTCATTAAATATCCCAAATCATAAAATATCATCACTAAATAACTTATATATAATTTATGTGTCACCAAATTTTATGATTCTACAAATGTAATATGATATTATCACATTAAATTCTCAACTATTGACATATTTGTCTACTATGAATTTGGTAGCTCCTCTAAAATGGTGACAAAATTTATAGTTTTTAATAGTTATGTAAAAACCCAAAAAATTCACAAATCCAACATAATCTATTTCAACTTACTCATTTGGATATTTTGTTTTCCACTTTTATCCTTCCAACTTCAATTATCCAATTACCTCTATTAAACAAAATTCTAATATAATGTGTATTGAATTAGATAATTTGTAAAAAAATGTAATATTAACAAATTATATCATGATAATATAACCATAAATTAATTGTTGATACACATCAAACTGCTTTAGAATTCCTTAATATTTTTTTCTTTAATACATTACCCATAGTATAACCCATAAAGTTATTAAACCACTAATCTCAGACAAAAAAAAAATAACTCAAACATATCAATCCAATAGATTCCTGTCATCCAACTATATTTCATAATATACATATTAAAAATGTATAGGTTTATAATTTTATAGGATCATGAAACTTATTTTATTAAAATACCAACAGTTCCACTTATTGATCATTTTCCCCAGCAAAATATTTCATGAAAATACATGCTTGCTTCAATCAGGGAAAATATCTATTAATAGAAAATTGGAATCATTAGTGTTCTTACTAATTATTAATCACTATAAATTCATGTTAAGATATATGTGAGTATATAAAAGTCACCAATTTATATAAAAAAGTTGAAATATCACATGTTTAATGAAATAGGTTAAAATCCATAAAAAGGGATTCTCTATTATACAACACTCAATACTATAATATAAATTATTATTCACTAATGAAATCTACCTATTTGTCATTGAATTTTATAAAAACCAGAAGTAAGTTGAAGTATTAATGAATTATTATAGGGAAATAATATTTTTTATCACTATAACAAATACATATTAAAATCACCCATATGGTAGAATAACATATCATATTACATCCATTATATATTCCCATAAAATTAATCATTAAAAATGTATTAGAGGTTTATATACTACGACTATACATCATTAAATACAACATAAAAAACTTATAAATATATAAAATGAATAACATATTTCTTGTCGTCATTAAAAACATAAAAAAATTCATTTCATTCATTAAATAGAATTATTTTTAACTAACATATAAAAATAAAATTATTTCTAAATAATTTTTTGAACATTTTTTATTGGATGTTAAATGAAATAGATATATATTATATTGATAATATCATTAAGAATGTGAATTTTTATTAAATAAAATTATAAGAGATATATTACAGAGAAATACTTCTAAAAACATAATGTGGTGGTTTAAAAAAATTTCCACTACCTTTGATTCAAAAATTACATTGTATATCCTTAAACATTTATAATAATATAATTATATTAATTATTTAATTTCATAGGATTCTGTTTCATCATTATTATTATTCCATTTTACTCATTTTTTATTTATTAAATTTATCTAGCTCAATCATTTTTCAGGTATCTGGCCAATAGATAAAAAACTATCAGTATAATAGAAAACATTAAAAATAATTTAAAATTGGTTGTATAAAATTGAAAACATTATTTGATAAATTTTTAATTAATTCCGAAAAAATCCAATAAATTGGTATATTTTTATAATGTCATAAAATCTTCCTTCGTTTGTTTGTTTATGACACCTTAAAAATTTAACAATTATTAACATTTAATTTTATTTTAATCACATCTATTATATTTTTATCAAATCATAAAAAACATTTTTCAATTATTAATGTTTTATTATATCATGGAATTCAATTTTATCATATTTAAAATAAACCACAATTACTCATATATGTACTATAAAACCACCATTGGTGAAAAATAATTTCTAAGAGTTTCAATGACAACAAATACTAGATAAAACTTTTGTTTCATAAAATAATATGAGATGAATTTAAAACATTATTTAAGAATTTTTTTCTATGGTTAGTGAAATTAAACAATGGGTTAAAGGTGTATGGAAAAGAAAATTAATGGAATTTGAAACCCATAGTTGAACATATTATCATGTTATGAAGGGGTTTGATGAGAGATAAATGAGTGATATATCATCAATTATTTATAAAGTGGATTTATTAATTATATATAGATTTATGATAAAGATAAAACATATGTTTTAAATGAATTGTAATCTATAAAATTTTATAAGTAATGAAATATTGATTCAAGAACCCTTACCTTTCACATTTGGTAATAATCATTAGATTTAGTTTGAATTCATCCGTGAAGAGACATTTGGATATAAAAGGAACTATTAACTTGGCAATGGAGGTTTGGATATAGATATAGGTATAATTTTATGAAAAAATAAAACTATTTATGTGTCTTAGAAAAGAGAAAACATTCCCCTTTTATAGACATGATATTATTATATTTATTCAAATATTCAATAATTATGATTTAAATTTTTAATTTTTATGGTAAAATATTCTTATAAATGTATTGAATATGAAATAATCTCTCATCCACCAAAAGTAAATTTTTAAGAAAAAGGTTTCATTATTTTCTAGGACATCATTAATTATTTAAAAAATTAAATATAATTTATGATAATTTTCTTGTTTAATATTCTAAATTAACAGTTAAAATATATAAATAAATATGTAATAAACATTAAAAATTAATTAATTATAATATTTATCCCCATGAATCATGAAACAACATAATTTATCTTAAAAATATTACTTAAGAAATTATAAAACCCTGAGTTTTTTATTTATTTTATCTTGTAAATGTGGTTTAGCAACACAATAAAAGGGTTATTAATAATTATCATTTTATTTAAATTTAAAAATATATTATTTTCATAAATATTATATAATAATTTTTTTTATAGTTATCTTTTATAATCATATTTTTTTTCTTATCATTAAAATTAAATCAATTTTTAGAAAACAATTTATAAGTTTCTTACCCTACACATGAACGTGGTATGTATTTGTATAATTAACGTGTAATATAACTTTAATACTTAGAAATGTACATTAAAATAAATTAATAATTATTATAGTTACCTATTTGAAGTTGTGTACCGCATCAGATCCTCCTAAGACGATTCCCTAGATCCGATGAAGATGTGTTTTTCTCCCCCAACCAGATTGAAGGAGGTGTTTTGCTAACGCTTCTACTTGGGAAGGATATGCCCCTCTCATTGGGCTATAACCCTTGTTCACTTCTACCATTCCCAAGGATACAAAACTCGTCAGAACATCATGATATATTCTTGGAGGCACAACATATTTCCCTTGTCCTAGAAAATATTAATAGTATTGATGATTCATATATGATAACCTTGGTCATTCAGTTTTGTATTCAACGCCCATATATTGATGAGTTCGAGGGATTTATCATTGAATATTGGGAGAAATAGGCACCTGCAGTTGTTGGTATACTTGATCAGAGTCATATGATGATCCATTTTGGTTCAGAGGTGGACTTGATTGATGTATAGTTTAGTGCTCTTTAAAGATGTCATGAATGAACCCTATTCAAGTTTTGTTGGTGTTTTGATTTTCATATGTGGTGAGACCCATCGATAATCGCATCTTACGTAAGTCTCCCTGACCTCCCTCTTTCGTTCCAAAAACTCATCGATTTTATGTGTAATGGGAAATATGATTGACCGATATTTATGTTCTAATCATCAAATCAAGTCTGTGAGTCACCCAATTTGTCCACAGATCTGTGTGGAAGTTTATGTTTCATGGCCACTAGTGGATTGTTTCTGGATCATAGATAGATTGGACTTCCATTGGAGACATGATGTCTTCTTCGATTCACGCAAGAGCTATTGTGTGGCGAACTATCGATTCGTCTATCTGGATTTGTATTCTCATAGTGTGAGATTGATTGGTAGTTCACTAGTGGTTGAAAGGATAAACTATGATGGTGGTGATTCCTTTGGACCATCTCATGTTTTTGGCAAAAATATTTCTGAGGGAACATTGATAGTGTGAGGGACTGAAAATAGAGGTAGGGGTAGCCTAGTGAAGCACAAGGTGGGATTTTCCCTTTGGTTTCCACTGATTGGGGTGATCATGAAGGGATCCCTTGACTCGGTGATGCACTACATTGTACAAGCATGGAGCGGGAGGTGCAATAAGATGAACACACATAATTGAATACGCATGATTTTTCATTTAAGGTGGTGCGAGAGTCTCTGAATCCAATAGTGAAGAAGGTATTTGGACATATATATGGTGATATTAGTGTAGAGGGTCTTCCTTGTGGGTGGGTATTTATGGTCATGTGTAACCGTTTTCTGGAATTCTAAACCATGAATAAGGAGGAATTACATTGGGAAATCTCGTCCTGGGTGGACATGAGTTTTTTGGAAATATGTTTTTAGGCTTGGATAATGAGGAATACCCATTGTGATTGATGACCCTCAAGTAAATTCAGACTTAAAAATGAATATTAGATCCAGTAATTAGGAAAATTCTATAGAGGATGTCTTATGAAATGGGTCTCTTGTTGACTTCAATAATGAGGCTAACCCTCAATGCCTTACATTGATTGATCATTGTAGGCTCTTCTAGATGATTGTATGGGAGTCTCTAAAAACCTCAAAAGACGTCTTAGTGATGAACGATGTTGGGGGAAAGAACTTTATCATTGTCAATATCACTGATAAATGGGGAATGTCTTTGACAGCGATAATGATAATATTAGATTTTTTGAAATACCTTCTTACAATGATATTGTTGAAGGTGGTCAAAAGAATATTTCTGAAATTGAAGAAGCATTGATAGCTCAACCAAATAGAAGGCCATGAAATAATTCTTCTATCTTGTAAAAGCTGGTATCAACAAGGTCCTCATCCATGAAGGAATGATGGGATGTCCCTCATTATAGAAAGACCAGTGTGAAAAACAATCAAGTAAAGAGAAACTCTCTAAGGAGCAGCAGCAGCATTGACAGAAGTATTCCAAAGTATTTAAGCCATGTGAAATCGAACATAGAGTGGGAATCATCAACTGTGGAGGATACACATTACTATAGATGTGGTGAGGATAATGATAATTATGAAATGATGTTTCTCTTTTCTGGTTGGAAATGATGTTTGTATATGTTTGAGCTATATGTTTGTACTCTTTTTTCATTTCTTCCTGTACTTTTATTTTATTTTAATAATGGTTTAGTGGTCTTCCTCCTACTAATAATTATTATTTATAATATTTGTATATTATATTGATCATATAAAAATAAATTATTAAATAAGATCTTAGTGACACTAATTATTCCTTTCCTAGCTACCATGAGCACTATGTCCGCATCAAAATTAATTTAAATATTTGTACTGAAATAAAATTTTATTTATATGAATTTAATAATATCTATATGATATTTTATTTTATTATAATTCTAGACAAATTACATACAATTTAAAATATTTATGTCATTTTTTATATAAATATAACAATTAAATGTAAAATTCCTCTAAAAATAAAATTTCATATTTTAAAAGAAATTTAGATTCCAATAGTAAAACTCAATATTGTAATATTTTTATATTAAAAATTGATTTAAAAAATATACCAGTTAATATTTTTAATAAAAATTATAAAAATATATATAAATTTACATTTCATTTCAAAAATTATCAACCAATGTAACTAATTATATATTACGTTTTCTACATAGTAAAAGCTATTCTATATTTATAATTATAAAACATGAAAAACTAGAAATTTTTTTCATTATTATTAGTAAATTATAAATATTTTTATCAAAATCCCTTTTTATGTACTAAATATTAAATTTTAAAATATAACAAAAAATAATGTGTATATTTTTTGTAGAATATCTTATTTATAAATTTAGAGTGAAAAATCACATTATTGTTTCATATCCATCAATAATATGATTTAAGAAATTTGAAATAAATGATGTAATTATAAACACATAAATTTAATAAAAATTAAAATACATAAAAAATTATAAAAAATTAGATAACAAATTAAATATTATCTCTCAATTTTTTAGATTTTTTTTATGGTGTAAATTTTTTTATTATGTATAATAATAAGATATATAACTATATAATATATATTAGGGCACAAAAAATTATTATTAAACAATATTTGAATACAATATGAAATTACAAATTATACAATTAAACTATTGGTATGATGATGTGAAACTAATTTACTGAGGAGAAATATATTTCAAGTCCCACCAATCATATAAATTTATCAATTCTTTCAATCAATTGAAAAATATATATAAGAAATACATAAAATATTTCCTAATACTGAATTCTATATCAATAAGGGGATAAATAAAAAATAAGTTTCATTATATCTATGTTCACATAGAATAAAAGGATATATCTTCATATCAATGTTTTTCCGGGTTAATGTTAATTTTACCAATATCAATGTAAATACCCTTCAATACAAATAATAAATAATACGGTATTAAAAATGTAGATTATATGTTAATAAAATATGTTACAAATTTTTCAATATATTTTATAATCAACAATTAATTGTACCTAATCGGTATCACAAGGGAGGGAACAGATGAGTCTGTACGGGGCTTAGCACTGCTAGGGTTCTCTCTAGTGCCGCCTTCCCTCATTCTGAATCTACGCTGGTCCTCTCCCTTTCTCGGAAGTTTAAGGCGACAGCTTCTTTGATATAGTGGCTTCATTTTGGCTTACATTGCGCGCACTGGGGTCTGTCTCTTCATGGTGGCATTGTGTTGAATCTGCACTAGAGCTCTGCCTTGGTGGCTCAAGTACTACTCCTTGTTCACCCTGGGATTTGCAGGTTGAGCGTTGTCTTCGTGGATCTGCTGGAGAATGACAACGGGATATTGTTTGAGTTTGAGTAAGATTTGGTCTATGGTTTTATGGATGTTGGTTGATGGTGGGGACATTGATGGCGGATCTCGTCCACCCAAGATCGGTTCTCAATATCTGGTTAATCAGAGGCTACCCAAGGATTTTTGAGGATAGGGTTTGGCAAATCCCTCACGGTATGATTTCATTTTCTTGTTTTCTTTTGTGGATGTGCTCATGGGTTTCTAGGATCTAGTTTTTTTGTGATCTCGTCTACGATTGAACCTTGATGCTTATGATTTCTGTTCTAGATTGAGGTTGATTGGCTTGCTGGTTTGTGATTTCGTTTTCGTTTATTGTTTTGTCGTGGGGTTTCTGCCCTGATGAACTTCTGCGAGTCTTCAGTGATGCATGGTGTTTTTGGTTGTTATTTTATTTGGGATGATAATGAATAGTTTTAATGAGAATTGATCTCACTGTTGTTCCGGTGAAATCACTCCGGAGATCTACATCGGTTGAGGTGCGTGATGGCATGGTGCTTGGTTCGAGGTGCTGGCGGCGCAAGTGTGCGGCTTGAGGGCAGCTCTTTGGTAGACATTTGTTTTTTAATTTGAAATTTTAATTTGATCTGGATGTTGTGAAGTGATGAATTGGATGTGTTTAAGTCATGTAATGGGTACCCGAATCCCTTGAACTGGCCTTTATAAAATCAAAAAAAAAATATTTGCATTCCAATAATTAATTATACCATTATAGAAGGGGTATCCAAGGAAAATATCCTAATGGGGGCCAATTGTAGAATTCATATGAGATTTATCATACATTGATAAGCAATAGAGGATAATTGACCACTGAGATTCTATATATTAACATTCAAAACCCATTTAGTCCCTAAATATCCTCTATAAATAGATAGATAGTTTATTATGAAAAATTATTCTGTCATATAAATGGATTTTATGGAAATAAATTGGGAAACTCATACAAAATGGTATGTTAAAATGTAATTAATTACCCTATATATCTCCCTATGATAGTATATATCATAAAGCTCATAAAATTACCTATGAAATTATTCCACACATATCATTAGATTAAAAATGAAACAATTCAACAACATAATTTTGAAAACGAGTTACTAATATGAAACATGTGTTGTGTTTTTTTAAATTTTTAAAAAACCAAAAAAGGGATAAAGATCCATAAAATTTCACTACTCCATAATTTTCAAACAAATCCTTTTAATGAAAATAAATTAAATTTATCAATTATAATTTTCAATTAAAACAAAAAACATAAACATATAATTATATGTTGTTAAAACTTATAGCATTCAATGTTCACCAAACACTGATCCTTTACAAAATAAAAAGAAACTATTTAAATACATCCATTTAAATTATTTTATCATTAATCCATGGACATAAAATGTATTAGTCATAATAGTGAGTTAATTTTCAATAATTTTTAAATTTTAAAAAAATTCCCCTTTCTTTCATAATTTATTAATTTAATTAAAAAATAAAAAATTCTATCTAAATAATACAATATTGGATCCAACAAATATTTTTATTAATTTAAGTAATTGTTAATATTTTAAATAATTTTAGTGAATAAAATAGTAACCTCTTATTTTGAAAAGACTGAATTTTAAAAAATAAAATGGGTGAAAAATGAAACGTGAACCCATTACTATAATTAATAAATTATGTATGACTTAATAAGAAACTATCTATCAAACTTTATAGTTAATAATAAAATTATAAATGAAATATTTTTTTAAATTAACTAGATAATTAAATCATTGAGTATAATATAATTATTTTTGATCATGTAATCATGTATTAATATAATTAATATATAATAAAAAATCACTATCCACAAAAAATTTAATTTCATAGTTAACTATTGAATATAACAAATAAAAATTCTATATGTAGTTTAGTTTTTCATTGATAATATCATGTGTAATTTTCTATGGTTTTGAAATTACCAAAACATATGTTTATTGAAAAGTGAAAAATCTTTCTTGGAGTTAAATAAATTATATCATATATTGGTTAGTTATTCCTTATGTATATTTATCCAATTCCTTTTATTATTTCTTATTTCATTTTTTCATTATAATTAACACTTCAGTGATTCTGGAAATACATTAAGTTAAAATAGTTTTAAATTTTCAATATATTTTGTTCAATTTGTTATATAAAAAACAAAAATATATGGGCCTATTTTTACATCATATACATTGTTATAATAGTCAAATCATATTCAATGTTTATTTAGAAAATATCATCTAGTTTGTTAATAAATTACTCACATAATCAATCATATGATATCTCATTTAATGTAATAACAGATGAGAGATATGATAAAACCTATCAATATTTCTCTATTAAACAATATTTAATATTTTTCACCCCTAACACAAATGAATAATTTACTGAATTATCATCTGAATAATTCCTAAACTAGTCATCAATGGATTTTTTTCATCTTATAATGAAATTTTTTCATTCTTTTTCATTGGGAAATATAAAATAATTTTTTAAGGTTCAAATACTCAAATAAAACAGAATCACTAAATTTAATATGTTTTTAATTAATTCTTACCATTATTTCTATGAATTTTGATAAAATTTTCAACTCATTTTATTGATTTATTTTACCCTTTCAGATATTAAATCCAACTAATTTTCACTATCAATAATAATTGTCTCACCAAATTATGAATGAAATGACAAAAAATATTTGAAATAAATTATCTCTTTAAAAAAATTTTATTTATATATATATATCTATATTTATACACATATTGAAGAATCAATTCAATGATTTTATCAAATGAATACATTAATGATCATTGATTCTCAATATAAATACTTCCACAATGATAAATTAACTTATTATATATAATATGTTTATTTATATTTGTAAGTGATTTTTAAATTCATTGAGTCAAATAATTAAATTTGAAATCATTTTAATCCATTTATATAGTTCATCACTGGTCTCAAGATCTGGTGACTAAACACTTATATGTCAACGCCACAACATTCCATGCTTTTTCCCATGAATACAATTATTACCATGTTGAGTAAGAGAGCCCTCCACATAAAATGGTTTTTTGTGAAAGAAAATATATGAATAAAAATAATTTAACATATTTAGATTATTTATTATTTAATATCATTTTATGTCAACTCATACTTATAAAAATAATCATTAGTAAAAAAATTATGATTATAATCAAGCATTTTATATATATTTATCATGATACTAAATTTTGGTATTCTCAACTTCTTCAAATAAGAATATATACATATATAATGACATTACTATTAATCAAATGGATATTTTTATTAGATTATTTAAATTAAATAAATTTATGAATATATTATTTAAAATACTATTAGTAATAATAATAAGATATAGTAATATATATAATAATTAAAAATAAAAAATCATCAAATTTTACCAATAGTTTTTTTTATATGGGATAATACGCAAAAAATGGGGTGGGTAATTTTAGATAGTTATATATATTAATATATTTTTAAGTAGTTTTTTTTTCTAAATGTCTCTATTATGTATTAATAACAGGTAATAAATCCAATTTTTATACAATTACTGTATTTAGAAATTAAATTTTTAACAAATTATAAATATATATCTTTATTGATTTAATTTTTAATTTATACTGTTATTGAGATGGATGAACAATTATTTTTTGTGGTATGTTTATAGTATATTATAGTACTTATAAAACATGTTATTATTTATGATCATATTGAAATTTTAATCCAGGAATGATGTTTTATCATATAAAAAATGAGATTTTATGTTAATTGGTTGATCTGTTCAATTGGAATTAATGGAATAAAATTTCCATGAATATGATTAATTATTTTTAATAACCAATAAAAAACATATATTAATTATTCATATGTGAACCACCTGAAAAATATTAATTACGGAAGATGATATCATATTATCAATGGCTAAGATGGTTTATTTCTAAATAAGAATAACAAATAGTAGTGGATGTAACAATTGAGTTTCTATTAGAGATTCAATAATGTATCTTTTGATATAACATTTCCATTTCTAAGATAAAATTATTAATTATGATATATATTTGATTTTATATAACAATTAGGATTTTCACTACAATGGTTAAGTGATATTTTCTATACATGATATAATCCTCTAGAATATAGAGATTATTTTATCTACACCTGAGGTCAAGAAAGGTGGGAATCATTAAAGTAAATATAATATACATATATTGGGAAATATATGAAATAATCCAAGGATATGATAATGTAAATTGTTATATCACAATCATTGAGATTGATTTTTACCAAAGCAATATAGAATGATCTGATATTATAGATGATGATTAATTTTAAAAATATAAGGTAAAATATTAAATTAAAATTGAAAATTAAAATCCCTAATTATTATATCATTAAATAAATAAAAATTTAAATTATTTATTAAAAAATTCATTTTTAATTATAAATTAATAAAATTATCGTACACACTCTATAATCATCAATTAATATTCAATAATTAAAATGAAATCCCTGAATGAAATCATACGACCACGTAGAGTATATTAATGGTGGATACATCATATTTAAAATTATAATGTAAGGGAGAATCTAATATATACGTATTATGATCATTTCTATATAGCATATCTATATATTATAACAAAAACATTAGACGGGTTTTTTGTATAGTAATGAAAATTATTATTTATTTTTAAAGGAATTTAGATATTTACCAAACCAATTCAATGTGAATAGACCCAATCCATTTGATTAAAGATATAAAAATATTTATATATGGTTACGGAGAGTTATATTATGTTTATTAATGGAGGTTAAGGTTAATATTTTTATCATAATCACCATGGGCCACTAGAATATTGTGGTTTTATCATGTTAGATGTTGAGCAGGGGAATCTCTATTAAAATATAGAATTGTAAACAAAATTGTTGATCATGTGACTGAAATAATTTTATTATCACGATTCATTATAATATATATTTTAGTTAGTTATGTTTCCTTTACTCTATGGTTTTATTTACCTTAGAAATGACTGTGTGGATTTCTTTTTTGATGATGAGTTTCATTTTTTTCCACTATTAAACATTTAAATAAAATTCTTTAAATATAATCCAATATAATGTGATGTTCTAGACATATTCTGAATTAGTTCACAACAATTTACATGTGGTAGTCAATCAATTTAAATGATTAATGTTTTATCTAGATGTATGTAATTAATTTATAATAGTATGATTTTATTTTTTATTACGACAGTTGGGGTTGTTTGGTAAATTAGTCATCTCATATATGAATGAGAGAATAATAGGATATACCAATGTATTGCTTCTCAACCATCAAAAAACAAAATGAAAATGTGTTTGGAGTAAAAATGTTTCCTAGTTAATAGTTATAATTAATGTATAACTCAATTATATAATATTATTGATGAATATAACTAAATGATAAATGTTTGATTGGATGTGGTTAATATTTTTATTTTATTTTCAATTTATAGAATCCATTCCTCTATAATTTGGTATTTATTTAATTATTTGTCAATTAAAATATATTAAATATGATATTAAAAAATTATTTCACAATTTATCAGTACAATGATTCATTTGGGATATGATCTTTATTATACAATGTATTTCATTCCAAAGTTATTAATGATATTTTGATTATTCTTAGATTAAAATCATTACAATTCAAACCAATTCACTATGAAGAATAATTGTTCAATAAATTTTCATTAATTATCTGTATTGTTGAATTATTCATTTCCCTAAATTATAAATTGGTATCCTAACAATATTTTAATTAAAATATTGTATTGAATAATTACAAAATGGTTTTAAATATATTTATTATTTATGAAATAAAAAAATGAGGTAATATTTAAAACATCTAGTATATATTATAATTCTATATGATAAGTGGATGTATGTGATTGGGATATACAATATGTTTTCATTGAATTACTACAATTTGACCAAATAAAATTTACGTTTTTAATTTAAGAACATAGTTTATATAGGTTAAAACATTAATTAGATTCCATGGATAATGAATAATATAACAACATCACATTTTATAAAGAAATAATTGTGGATAAGGAATAAAAATGTATTATAATCATGAAAAAACCTACATAAAATTACTATTAGTTGGAATATAGGATTATTAAATAATTTAAATAATTATTTGTGGAAAATATATAATGGATGAGTACTATGTAACATATACTTGAGGATAATTTCAACCAGATCCTTTAATAATTAATATTGTTAAATATTTACACATACTACAAAATTTATAGATGAATGATGAATAAGTCACCGACCTATAGGGAGAATTTTTAAATAAATAATGATGATAAATTTATTCAATTTCCAATCAATTAGTTTTGTTAGTAAGTAATAAATTAAATGACATGAAATATGAGGAATTATAGTTTAATAGTTTTAATTTTTTTATATAAATTTAATTTTAACTATGTAAAATTACAAAATAACTATTTTTAAAATAGTGACACCCCAGTAGACCATTAACCTATTATAAAAGATTATAAATAGATCAATCCACCATATAAGATGTAGAGATATTTAATGATGTGGTTTCACCTACTGAGGAACTAAATAATGTCTTATAATACAATGAAAAATATATTGATGGATAATGTTAAGTGAAATATTAGGCTCCAAATTTTTATCCAAACCAAAATTATATCATATTTATGATATGAATTTGGATAGGGGGTGGGGACCAAGACATACCTTAGTATAGCATAGAGTGGGAAATTTTGGTTTATGTGTATGATTAACTTTAACCCTCACATAATAAAATGATACCAAAATCAATAAAAAAATAAATATTTTAAATAAATAGGATGACCATCCTGAACCAAACTCAATTAACACATCTAAAAATCATCCCTTGTGACCTTCTTAAAATAACTGAATTGGACCCCATCCCACACAACTATTGTAACCCATATAACATTACCCTTTATAACACATATAAAACATAGAATATAAAAATCATCAAAAAACTATGACTGTGGAGATTTTAACCAATACTATTGGAAATCAAGTTCATATCCTAACTAAATGATCAAAGAATCATTCCTATAATATTAATATAATATATATATATATATATATTTAATAAAATAAAATTAATTTTTTTTGTTATGTTATGTTAACAAGTTCCCATCTTGAATACATTTTAATTATAGCATATTGTTATAATTTAAAATATTATCCCATTCAAAGTAAATCTAACCCCATTTAAGACTCGAGATGATAAGTCTGTCTGTTGTTTCACATTCGAAATTTTAACAAATTCCTTTTATTAATTTCATTAGTTTTAGTTTTTAATTTTTTTTTAAATTTTTTTAATCATAAAATTTACGAGTGAATGTATCTAGATAGTATATTGAAAATAGTTTCAATCAGATAAAAGAATTTTTTTCACTTTGACTAATTTTGATTTAAAATTTCCATTATATGTACTTTTTTCTATGTTATTAAATGATAAAAAGAATTGTTATATAAATTTTAAAAATATATATTAGATATTTGAAAAACATATTTCATCATGTTGAATTGTATAATTTAAATTTTTATGGTTTTATATTTTCTTATGTACTTTTTATTGTAATTATGTTCTTTATAGAAATTGATTATCTAAAATACTTTTTATTAATTATGATTTGATGAGAATTTTGTTAATTTTTATAATGAATATGTATTATATTTTTTATATGTTTTACCTTTTATTTGAATTTAATTATTAACTATATTAATTTTTTTAATAATTATAAATTTCTATTCTTCTATGTAACTGACGAGTATTTTTATTATCCTTAATGGAATTTGAGAAAATTTTGTTATTATTTTTCAGAAATCACACTTTGTTAATAGAATTTTAAAATCAATTTATTGTGAAATATTGTTATTTCATTCATTTTCAATATTATTTTGAGATTAAAACTCTATTAATTTGTTTGAGCCATAATATATGAATCATTAATATTAATTAAAACCATCCTTATCATTATATTCATACTCTTTAACACAAAATCCAAGTATAAATTTCATGTTAATACCCACTTTAATCCATAATTTTCAGTGATACTACTCTCTAATTTTATTACGGTTATATTTTTTGCTGAGTGGGGGAGTTTCATGTTTTCAATGGGATGTGAGTCAGACATTTGAGGAAAAGTTTTATGTTTGAGTAATTTTTTTGGGAAATTATTCATTTTAGGACCATTTTATTAATTTATGTTCCCCCATTCAATGTAAAAAAAGAATAACTACATTCATTATGAAAATAAAACAAATATATACAAAATAATTATAGGATAAAAATAAAGATAAATGAATCTTAATAAATGGTGTCATAGTTTTAAACTATAAGTGAATGATATTTACATTGGTGGTAAATTTGGAAAAGTAAAGGATTGAGGAATATTTAAAATGATCATTATGTATTCTAATAAACAACACCTTTTTTATAAAAATCATTATATGAGAATTATTTTTAAAAATTAACACTCTCTACCATATCCACCCTATTAAACATGTCAAAACTAGTAGTATTAAAAAAAATTATTAACTATTTATGTCAATAAATTTAAAAATATAATTTTTTTGAGTAAATTAATTTTCCTTACAATTAGTGCTACATATCATTTATATTATTTTTTTGAGAATATTGATAATTTCATTCCATAAAAGCTAGTTTGAAATTGATTATATGGATAATAATGGTTAAAAGTATAATTTTAATGATTTCGAAATATCACATATGGTGTTTGTGTTAATTAATATTAATATATTAAATTTTTTCCCCTTTAAAATACGTTTGTAAATGTTATAGAACTTTAATATCCATGTTTTATTATAATTATCAATAATATAAAATGTCATATTATACAAAATTATTCATAAATTGTTATAATATTTTGCAATTTTATATATATTAGTGAATATTAAATTAAATTTATAATTTATATTAAATGAACAATTAATTATTTTAATAATTTTCATTGGGATTTGATAAAATATCGAAAATGTATTTTATCTTTATTGATTTGTTATATCAGATTGAAGTTTAGAACATATTTGGAATAGTTGAAGATCGTATATGAATATTGAATAATGTAAAATGTGATACTTATACCATAGGATGTCTCACCTTATGTGATTAATCAATATAAATTAAATTGATAATGTAAAATGGAAATACATGTGAGGATTTTGCATTAGATGCATTGTCAAAAACATATATCCATCCATGATATATGTGGCACCAAAATAAAATCAACCAATTTATATGATATATCAATACCTATTGATTTCATTAGATACATCCACATATGATGGAAAAATATCATTAAAGATTAAAGTTGATCTTTAAACATAGAGTATATGTGATTTCTTGGGTTACATCATGCTAGAACCTATGATCAAATCAATATTTATGATTTATCATTATCAACACCCGATAAGTATACTCTATTCATAGGGGATCAATCCCTTATTCTTTTGTATGATAACATCTTCAAAATCAAATAGACATGTGGATTTATTGGAGGATAACATGAAGGATACAAAGTTTGAATGAAATGATATTTGTATGATATGAAAAATATTATAAAATCAATTAAATGAAATAAAGGAATTTTAATTTTTATAATTTTTTATATCATTATATTAAAAAACATAGAGAATGTGGAAAAAAAAAATTTAGGATATAATCATTGATTGTTAGTGAATTGATTATCTTATATTGTAATGACAACATATATTGTAAAATAAAAGTATTTTTATCCCATATTAAATATTATGAGGATAATTTTTCTATGGAAATTCACATATCCCAAATAATTGTATAAATTTATGAAAAAAATAATTTTTATTTAATTTTTTATGGATCACAATAGAGGAAAAACCTTGGATGTGTTAGTTATATCCTTATTTTTAAGAAATAATTCATAGCATTCTACTTTTTTTTATATTCTATTCATTATCGTATACAAATATAAATATATGTGAGAAAAATATATTTCACAATTTATAATTATGAACCATCATTGTAAGAGATGATATATTTTATCTACTTTAGTGAATTCAACACTTCCAAATGATATTTTAATGTTATTATAAAGGATGAAGTCATTTTTTAATTTTAAAAACATAATCCTAATAAAAATATTAATACATCAAATATGGGGGATTAAAAAATATTATTACACTATACAAAAAATGAATTATTACCATTAAAAATAAAATAAAAAATTATAATTATTTTTTTAGTAGTCTGGTTCTATGGGATCACAGTACATAAATAATTTCATATTCATAATTAGTGAGGGTTAAATTCAATAAAAAACATACTTATATATAGTTATAAAAATTTTCATTTAATCAGACACATTCAACAGGGATACACAACCACCAAAAATACCAAACTAATTGAAGAACAAATTATAATACCTTTTAAGGGATCAATAAACTACGACAACTTATTGGTAAATAGGTATAAGTAAGGCGATTTTAATTTATGGGTGATTAATAACCTTATAGTTCCTTTTATATATTAGGCATAAGATAGTGAATAGATTTTTATATATATAATACAAAAAAGATTACTAAATATATAATAATAATGTTTTCATAAATATATTTTATTATAGTATATGTGAATTTAAAATGATTATAATAGTAAAAAAAATATGATCAGATACATAAATAACTAATGATGATATTTAAATTGTTTTCCTCATTAGTGACCTGCATAATTTTTTTAAATATGCTCATAGTTTGTTATAAATTCTATTATGAATTTTATATTTTTTATATGATTAGAAGATACATATTTATAATAAAAATATATATTTATCAAATTCATTTTCAATTGACAATAGTTTTCAAATAAGATTTATGTTTTTTCACATTCTATACATTTTAACTTAATTCTCATAGTTTAATATTTCTAGTGTTTCTATAATTTATCAAACATATTGTAATATATCAATCATAAAAAAAAATATTATAATATATATCATATATACAAGGTTTAATAATTCCATCATCCTTGAAATCCCTTTTAAATTAATTCTTTTGATAGGCATGTCATCATTCATAATTAATGATTTAATCCTAGATTAAAATAATACCGTGTTTCTCAATATAATTTTATAACATGTGATGATAATTTATATTTTAGAAAATGATAGTTTATTTTAACTATATAACATATTTTGGAAATTACACTTCAAATAATGTGACATTTCTCTCATTTGTAAACATACCATTTCATTATTAGATATTAATTGATTATATTATAATATAAAATTGAAATCCATCATAAATCCAAAAAAACTAAACAAAGAAAATTTAGTAAAATAATAAATAAAATCCATGCTTAATTACATAATTGTTTAGGATGAATTATGTAACTACTGATCCCAAACTACATGGGTTAGATAATTATGATACCTAATGGATAACATCCAATACCATAGAAGCTACCAATTCTAGGGTTATTACATTAGTAAGAAAAAATAAAAACTATATAATGGAAATAAATTTTTTCCAATGAGGAACCATTTTGAAATACTTATCAGCCATCCCATAAACTATATAATAAAAATATAATTTAATGCTAAATGTTTATTATCATTCCACATAAAATATTGGTCACTAAAGATATATCAAAATGAAATTAATGATAAATAAAAAATATCATCATTGATCATCCAATATAATTCTTAAAATATTATAATGGAAACCTCATAAATATGTACTTCACTCCAATGATTCATATCTAAATCAATAATGAAAACTAAATAAACTATAATTTATTTATGTTTTACATATTGTGTGTGAGTATAAAACTCATTAATAACCAAAAATATGCCCAAATTATACATTATTATTTCTATTTTTATACATGTCCTCAGGTCATCGGACCCCATGAATTTTATAACCCAATGAACTCAAATGATTACCTATATCAAAAAAAAATGTAAACCTATAATTTTTTGTTCCCTATTGGTTTATCAGGCCTCTAAAATATCAGTTCAAACATTTTTTGAGAAAATTATTGAATGAAATATGGCTATGATGATCTTTCGAAGCCTTTTGAAAGATATCCTTGAATTTAATCACACAATATTATATATTCAATAACATTGTAACATTACTCAATAAATTACACAATTACAAGAGCACATTTCACTATTTATAAATAGAGTTGATCAAGGTCATGGATTAACTTCAAAATAATATGACTAAAACCAATTGGGGTAATACAACAAGCATAGAAGTTGGATAGATCTAGAGCATAATTATAATTCCTTAGTTTTCCACGAAGTATAATTTATACTCTTCAGAGGAATCCATTGAGGAACCATCATCTCATAGTCAATATAATTACATCATATATATTGAAATAATATATATAATCCTCTCACCATATTTATATTCTAATTTTAAGGATCAATCTATTAGTATATCACTATATTGTAAATTTTCATAATGCCTTGCACTGGTTTTCTACAATGTAAAAAAATAATGTCCATGTTAAGAATGTTCCATCAATTGACCTATAATATGATACCTAACATATTTCACTGGCCATGTATAAAAGCACATCTATCCTTAAAAGATCACATGATTCTGAATCATTTAGGTGATCACTTCTATTATCCATAAACACATACCTTCCAAGTTAATGTTCTATGTCCCTCTGTTAACACAATATATTTTAAAAACTTCTCTATCATAAAATAATTCCATTATCATAATTTAAATAAATATCAATGGAATACAATTCCATTATGAATTGAATGCCAATGATCATAGATTTCATAATGAATCGATATCCCTATTCACCATGTAATTAAGAATTCAAATTGGCTGAAATGAATAAATTAATTATGGGATTCCATCCAAAATTAATATATTATCTTTTTTATTGTGTTATCACTATCCCTTATTAATACGCTTATTTCTTTCTTTTATTTTGAATATCATAATACAACTGGAAAAATTTATGTCATCATAAACATTGTATTCTATTAATATCTTAATAGTAAGACATGAATATAAAATATCATATAAATTCATGGAACAATAACCCATATTAGAGTGTTCATAAATATAAACATCTAATTATAGCTAACAAATAGAATGAACATCAATTGTACTATATTAGAATATATGAAATACTACATGGTTAAATTATTATTTCAACTCATATCACATCAATTTTTATTCAATATCAATCTAAATAAATGTATCTTTTCAATATAATTTTATAAATAAACCCTTGTTATCAACAATGTTAAATATAGTTTATAAAAAATAAAATGAAATTATTATAATATTTTACAAAAAATGTTTTAAAATACATAATATAACAATATAAAAAGACTTTAAACTTTTTTAAATATAAAACTATGACCTCTAAAAAATTTAACATATTTAAATTTATGAATAATTATAAATATAAATCATCATATTATAAAATTTTCATTTAAAACAGCACTAGAAATATTCCCCAAATGACTCAGATAAATTCAATATAAAATAAATTCAATGAAAATGATGCCCTCAAATTATATAAAAAATATCAATACATTCCTTGTTAATCCGAAGGAAAAATAATTCAATTTAATAAACATAGGTAAAATTTATTTCAAAAAATATATAAAAATTTCTACTATGGATGGTTTGGTTTCATGGTATAGAATGCTGTATGAGTAACAAATGGAAGATATATAAAAAAGTTTTCATTTTATATGAACAGTTTTTCTAACCATTCTATATTGGATCTCATCCAAATATAACCATAAAACATCAATTCTAAAAAAATTCAAAAATTATAAATAAAATTTATAATGGCTAAACAAGATACTTACAATGTCAAACAAAATTGTGAAAATAGATAAATTTGAGATTCCTTCATATTAATAAAACCTACATGATTTATAATTTAATTAAAAGAGTATTTGACAGACTATAAATCTCACCAACATATTGAATACTGATTAAACAATATTTTGTCTTCCATATAACCTCTAATTAACAAGTGTTCATTAAGAACCTTCTCCATCTTATTAATAATTTATCTTGTAAATGTTTATCAAAAATAAGATATGGTACACCCTTATACAAGGCATCGTAGATGGCCTAGGATATACCAAAGTGCCTTTCCTAATGACATCGTGGTGGAAACAATTTCCTAGGGGACGCAATATACTATAAATAAATGATTTCAATATAATTTCCAAATAATATATCAAAATCACAATGGAATCTTGAAAAGACAACTCTATATACTAGTGTATATTGAACATCGAAATAAGCTTTAAAAAAATAACATGGAAACTGAGCATAGAAAATGGTATTGAAAAAAATCATCAAAAAAATAATTAATATTATATATACAACTAAATATAGGTCTAAATATCAAACAAAACATAGAAAGTAGTATGAAATTGTTGATACATCAACTATAACAATATAAATAAAAGAAATCTGAAATCTAATCTACCCATGTAAATGTGCAAGCCGGATATCTCCACATTCCGTGGTCATCAACTTTAACTAAGAAATTCAAATCAAATTCTATATCACAGAAGTCCGATTAATACTTTAATATAAATGAACTAAAACATTCTTAGTTTGTATCCTCACTAAACCCATACCTAATGATAAAATAAAAACCACTTCATTCTATTTTAAGGATCATTTTGAGGATAATAATCTCATAAAAAATATCATTGGAAATTGAAATATCATTATCTATATAAAAATATAATTAGTTTTTCCCAATTCTTATTTAGTAGAAACACTTTATAGTTGAAGTATGATTTCATAAAAAATGAGTTGTAAAATAAAACACATTCCAATAAATATTTTATAAACAACATTCATATCAGTAACCTCATGAGTCTGTGGATAGTCATGGTAAAGTGTATAAAAAATAATTTAATATGATATTAAATATAAAAATCAGAAAACATTCCCTAACACATGTAATTTCAATACCAGGACTTATTAATGTGAAAATTACATTATAACATATTATAACACAAGGTCTCATGTATTATACTATCAAGAATATTGTGTGATATGTATACCTAGGTATCTAAAAAATATAATACTATATTCACCTGAAATATAAATATGGGTTAGAAAATTTATTATCAAATAATTATAAAACAAATAATAATCTCACACACTCCTTGAATCTACCTCTATATAGACTATACTACGAATTTTTATTAATGATAATAATTAATATAAACTTTCCCCTTTCTGGGAAACTTTTTCATAACATAAAAAATTATGATTATTCAAAACATAATATGTTCATGTATAATGGGAATCCATTAAACCATTTTTGAAATATTACTACCAAGGATTCGAAAAACATTCAATTAACAATCCTATAGAATATAATTAAAATAATAAAATACCAAATCAATCTAAAATCACCACATTAAAAAAATATTCCCTTTATTTAAAATCCAAACATACCATTATAAATAAATAATTTACATAATAAAATAAGATTAAAATTCATTTTTAATGATTATGAAATATTTTAGTAAAATCTATCCATTATTTTTAATTATTATTTTCTATTCAATGTAGTTTATAAATAATAGCATGCAGAATTGATTATGGAAAAAAGATATATATTAAATGGAAACTAATATAAACATGGTTTAGAATTTAAAATTTTCATTAAATATACTAATATTATTCTGTGAAATTTAAAACATATTCTTAAAAAAAAATCAATAATGGTCCAAAAAATAATGAATTTCACAGTGGAGAAAACCATACACAATTAAGTCCATCATGAACATCATCTAGATAAACCAACATAATATATTACTAATAGGGAAATACAATAATTAAGAACATTAAAATAAAAAATTCATTAACAGTTAACAAAAAATAAATCCTATGTCCTCCTTAATATTTTTTTTTTATGAAAATTAGAGGAAAAAATATGGATCAAGAGATGATAAGAAATGAAAATATTTACCTCCTAAAATCAGAACCAAAACATTAATAAATAAAATATATAGAAAAAATTGCAGAATAAAATTAGTGGGATCTCTCAATAATTATTTAATTTGAGTGGATACAGAATAAGGAGATATTGTTGAAATTATTTTAAGGGTATAATAGAAAAAAATAATTATTAAACAAATTGAATGATCTCATTATTTCATCATTCTTAAAAAATTATAAAATCATGAAAAATATATTCTAAAATAAAGAATATTTATCATGGTTTCATCATGATTTACCAACCCATTAAAAACACATATTATATATAAACATGGTGTAATGTTAACCTCACAATGTATATAGAAGACTCACATAGTTTTTTGGAATCTAGAACTATCGAGGTAACCTAACCATGGCTATTCAATATAATATAATTGGAACTCTAATGTAAGGAATGTTACTCTTTTTTCACTAAGTAAAACATGATCATTATAAACTCTATATAAGTTTCATCCATAGATTATCACTATATTTTTAGTGAATGTGCATATATTTTTTACAAATAGAAATTTCAGAAAAAAATTTGAAATTCAATTGAGTTCTTCCCAAAACTCTATAAAAAAATTTATAAAATGATAAGTAAAATCATGTTTTTTTGGTGACATTAAAATATAACATATATAATATACTATAGTTCTAATTCATAAAAAATTTACTTATAGAGGAAAGAACAAATCTATTATATCAATTAATAAACCATAGTTATATATATATATAGTATCCCATAATTAAAAATAATAATAAAAATAAACAGAAATGAATAAATAATAAAAAATTAGTTTGTAATCAAATTAATTTTATTAATATTAGGTAACCACCCACATGTTACTGATTACATAGTGGAATACCACTGGAATTCTTGTGGTTGTCGTTGATCCCATTTACACAAAATAAATAACCACTACATACTTAGATTTGTGTCATTGGATATATAGGGATACTCTTATAAATATTGGTTGAGTTAACACCATGTTTACACACTCATGAATTTATCATTATTAGTTTTACTTTATCTATTGGTCTCAAAATTTTAATAAATCTCAAATAATGTCCTGAAACCAAAATTCCCATTTTCACTATAATGTATATTATAAAAGAAATAAAACATGTGTGTTTCTTATCTTTATGAAGGATCAAAGAGGATTTCCATTGAAATTAGTCACTACATTCACATTTTTTCCTCCAATACATAATTGTTTTAATAATATTATTGTTATCTAATTCCCATAAGATATTTTTTTCCATAGTCCATGCACCATAATTAACTAAACCACATACCTATGTGATAACATCTCATTTAAAAACGTGAGTTTAGTATCCCCATACAAAATATAAACATATATTAATAATATATCACATTATCCCAATTAAATTTAAATATTCCATTTCAAAATAATTATTCACACCTAGAAAGAATGTTTTATATAAATATAATCATTCTTTCAATATAATTTCACACTTCCACACATGAGTAAACCACACACCTATAAAATTCATCCCTTAATTATAATTCATTGATATAATAAGAACATATTTCAAATTATTTTTTTTATTTTCCTTAATGTCTATGATACTCCTCTTATTGAATTTTGAAAACTATACAAAATATTTACTAATAGGATATGAAATTTCTACATTATAATGATTTTATGACCATAACAGTGGTCCTACCACAATGTGCATATTTTATCAAAACATATAGTATAACCAATATATTTACACAAGAATCACTCAGTTACATTCATCACATAAAATAATGGTTTCCATTCATAAAATTAGATTCCATACAATAATGATAATATCACCCATCTTTATAGTTTCTGAAAAAACACAATCACTGTCGTTTATATGATAACAAAAAAAACAAATTTTACCAGATTCCACATCCATATCCTCAAGGATCCTATATTATTTTCAAATAAAATAATTAATGTATCCAAAAACAATCACCAATCAACACAGACATAAAATTCCAAAAAATCCATTATATTCCCATTATATCTAAGATGTTATTACCCCCATCATACCTCCTCAATAGAACAATGAAAAATATAATATTGAAATTATTTATACCTTATTCAAACGTAATAACTTAATATCACTACACATGAATAATTTATATTTGATCTAATCGTGATAAAATCAACGTATAAAAATAAAACATACTGATAAAAACTCATTGACATATCTAGAATCTCATCTGGTTTAAAACATTATCCTCACAACCAAGCTTTTCAATCCTTGAATCAATTATTTTATCCCCTATATCTATTTTAATACCATGGTTTCCTTACTAGAACACCACATACTATTACACTTTGGTGTCACATATTACTTGAAAAATTTCAAATATAATCCAACACATGTTCTTTCAGTGTGCTATGTCTTTTCTGTCTCACACAATGGGAATGTTCCCAAGCGGTCACCCGTGATTTTATTACTTCTTACTAAGCATGATTAATTATGATGTTTTAATCAAGTATACACCTTGAATTTATGGCACACATATATGACTTGGGTAGTAATATTTTGTTAGTTACTTATAAAATTTATATTGGTGTTACATTACAACCCCATTTAACACTGAACTCACATTTTGTGGACCCCATATGTCAACCCCAGTCACTATCACTACATTTTTCCTTTCTTTTTACTATGATAAAAGTCATCATGACATTAATCCTGGGAACAAGAACATATTAATTTTACTACATGGATCCACCAAAATAAAATTATTTCATTCCAAGACCCCCATAGGACATTTTGCATTAAATGTACTTATCAGAATAGTGAATGAAAAAATTAGTGAACATATGTTATTCCAGATAGATTTTTACTCACACAAACACACCACGAGAATTTTTTCTAGAGGTCACCAACCATAAAACTACTTCGGGACAATATTTCATAAATTTTTTGTTCCAATATGGTAATATCTAGAGAGGAAGCAACCTACTTTTTTACATGGGTAGTAAATTGTTTTATTTTATGTATCAATTATCAATGGGCGATATGTATAAAATGAAATATAAAACCTAACATTTTTATAACTTGTATGAGATTAATAATTCCTTGATTAAGTACAATGAAAATATTTTCGGTCCCCACAGACCTTCACATCATTGTTTAGCTTCTTAATTCAATATTCAATTCCCAACAATGTTTTACCTAGATGTTAATGTCAAAAATTAAAACATTAATTTATAAACTAAATAAAAAAAAATATCTTCCGAGATATAATCATTAGGGGTGTTGGTTTATTATTTAAAATTATAAAATTGGATATTAAAACATTTCATAGATTATAAAAAACCACATAAATCAAAAATATATATTCATAAAAATAATACGAGGGAAATATTTTTTATTATAGAAAAAATTATAAAAGTATTGATCAATACTAAACAATTATCATCATATATAATATATCTCGTGAATAAATTTTCCAAAAACCTAAACTAAAAATACACTAAATGATAAATATAACCATATTATGAATATTTTTTATCTATAAACTGTCAAAATATATTTTTTAATTTATTTATATTTATACTTTAAAAAAACAGAAAAATAAAATCAATTTTGAATTTCAACAGAACACATAAGAAGTATAATTTATATCATATAATAATAAATAAATTATACTAAAATTTGTAAATTTGATCAAGTGTATATAAGACCCTAATACCATTATCATTGTAGAAATACTAATTAGTCACTATTTATACCATGCGTTTTTTATACCTTGATTGTTAATCAAAACCCTATGTATGTTCTCATTATAAAACTATATGTTGAAGTAATATTTTGATATAATCAAGAATAATTTTTAAACAACACCATTGTATTGATATTGAGGTATTATAACACTGAATAATGATTTCCCTCATGAGTTTCACTGAAATTTTTATGGAATAATTACTTAGATTGAAATGTTGGAGTTAATATTTTAACTAATTTCATTAATATAAATAATTAAAAAATTTATTTTATAGAGTTTGTAAAAATTCAAAAGGCCATTAGTCCACAAAATATATATCCTCTCATATATATGATTTTTCTTTTTTATTAATTATATGAATATTTTTCAAATAATTACATAGAATGTATCAATATTTAACTCCCTAGAATCATTAATTGAATCTATTAAAAAAATCATGATTCATGATATTCAATTATCAATATATCATTATTCAGTTGTTATTATATCGATCATAGTCTTCAATCAATTGATATCACATTCATAATTGGGTTTTCTTATTATCATAAATTATATATCATATTATTATAAAATATATTTACATGATATCCCAGATTAATATAACTTATAATGAAACACTTCTTTAAAATAATTGAAATTCATGGTCAATTAATCCTTCTATGAAACACTTAATGAAAAAAATAAATGAAAATGAAATTCAATTACTATGAACTGAATGGTTATTAATCTTTTACTATATAGTTTACTTGAAAACCTGATAGTTTACTAATGTATTATGTACAGTTAACATTGAAATTTAGAATGACTTACATTAAATAATTTTTCCATAAATATATTATGTAAACAATCAAAATTAATATATCAATAGTATATCAAGACAAAAAAATTTCACAATATGTATAGTATAAATATATTTATTAATATTTAAGAACTGAAATCTAAAATTAAAAATTTAATTATAAAAACTTATAATTAATATTCAATATTTATGAATATTAAAACAATAAATTTATGGCATCAATTAACAAAATATGCATTTGTGATATTTATAAATCATTATATTTCAATGAAAAAGTGTGTTTAATGGATCACGACATTTCAACATCAAAATATCCTTAGATATAATCATACATAGAGATATCATCATATATCTCTCAAATTTAACTAACTTTATGTACCTAAAAACAATAAGTATTCTTAATAATTAAAAATAATAAGGGAATAAAGAACAGACAGCAAGAGATACTATGTAATTGCAATGGTAAAACATACTTACACTCCCAATGTGTTTATATGATGGAAAATTATCGGTGTAGAATTATTTAATGAAGAAAAATATTTGATAAATAAATATAATGTAACAATGGAAACTCTAATGTATTATTTAAATACCATATAATGAATGATTCCAAAAATTATCCATTAAAATGAATTTTAGTAAATAAATTATTTGAAAATTCTAAATTAGAATTTAAAATTAACCGATATAATTCAAATTTCTAGTTTATCAAAATAAAAATATATTTATTGAGCTTTTAACTAAAATGGTCTATTTTTTGTTGAAAATTATGGTTCACAAAAAAGTGATAATTTTACTGAATTTACGAATATGTAATAATGATGAAGAATATTTTAAACTTTTTAGCATATAAAATATTAATTTAATAAATTGAATTATAAATTTAAAAATATTTATTGGTCATTGAAAACCTATGGAAGACATTTTTTCATTATTTTAATTGTTACTTTATATAAAATAGATTCTCAATATTTCTTTTGAACAGTGCATTTTTTAAAGAGATTTAGATTTTTTTCCTTAAATGTGTCATAAATTTTATTTAATTTATAATATTTCAATTTAGGTAATTAAATCATCTCTACAAAAAAATTACATTATATATATATATGTATTTATGGTTAAAAATGATATTTCACTAAAAAAGATATTTATGTAATTAATCATTTTTATTTTATATCTGACATTTCAAAATATTATTTTAGAAAATATTTTTGAATTTTTAAATTTCTAATTTAATATAATTTATTTTTGAATTATTAAATTTTTTTTTTTAAAATTATGTATAATAATTTGAAGTTATTTAACAATGTAAAAGTAAAAGAATTAATTTAAAACTATCATATAATAAAAGTACAGAAATTTTTAAAAGACATTTTTATTTTTTGATATTTACTATTTTTCATAACAAAATGTTTTCTCTACACTATTTTCTATTTTGAATACATTTTCCCTTAAATAAAGAAACATAACTATTAAAAAAATTTAATTTTCTTCCCAAAAGTACCCTTCCCTTCATATATAAAATTATAAAATCATAACTAAATTAAGATATACCACCCATTCAAATATCCCTCTAAAAATATTCCATTTTTATATCGTTATAACTTTCTCCATAGAACACGATACTTAGGGCACACGTTGTTGTCCTAATACCTTCAAATATATGGAGACTTCCCAAATAAAATCAAGCCCCTAACATTTTTTTATCAACTGACTAGTTTTCATATTAATTAACTTACTTTAATATTATTATATACAAATATTATAATTATATTATTTATATTTATATACATTATTGTTATAAATTTTTTGTTATTTTCATTATTAGATTATATACCCTATGAATTGATAAAAAAAAATTGTTCGCATGTTGAGTGGTCTAATACCTCCAAGGAGTAACATATATTGTTTTCCTATAATGTATTATATTGATGGATATAATGATTATATCATTATATAAATATCCTTTTTATGTTATAATTAAAATTTTAAAAAAGAAACTATTATTGTTATTACTAACAAACAAACATCATTTGATAAATCATTTAAAATTTGTGTACTAAGATGATAATATTTTATTCAAATTGTATAACTGCTTCATGGACATTAAAAATTAATTTAATTAAATATATTTATGATATAGAAAACTTAAGAATGATAAATAATATAATTATTTTACTGTGATAATTATATTACATCTAAACCATGTCATAATCATCCACTTATCATGGTAGATTCAAATTTTTGTTTGTTTAAATATATACAATAAAAATAATTTAAATTTTCTATCATGGTTGTATGTGAGAAAATATTTACTATTATTATATTATATAATTTTTGATATAATTTTTTCCACTTATAGAGTAACTATATATATATATCTAATACATCGACTATTAAAACACCCCTCTTTCCTCAAAAATCTCCAAAACAAGATTACTATCAACATTATCATTAAATAAAATGCCTAAAACACAATAATGGAATTTTAGACACATTAAATTATTATAAATCATACAAACAGATATCCTTAAGGAGAATTTAATATTTTTCCTTTGAAGAATAATGAATAAGAATATCGTGATTATGAACTTAATAGAAATGATCAAAACCATAAAACATGGAAGTGTAAAATTAGTAGAAGTAAGGAAGATAAAGACCATTTATAAATATTATGAAATAATATATGTATTGTCACTGTTATTAATAATGAGATATATATATATATATATATATGTTTACGATATATGATGGAAATTTAGTTTCCTGGAATTTAGGATAATATGTATGGTACTTCCATCTCAAATTTCTCACAATCAGATGTTTTTTGTAACGTAAATATAATTATATTATATGGTGTATAAATCACTTATTTGACATTTTATATCCAGAAATTTAATTATTCATGGTATTTAATGATAATTTTAAGCCGTTTAATTTATTATGATTTTATTAAATTTATTGCTTCCTTTAGAAATGGTGTTTTTTCGTATCACTTTTTTTCCTTGGGAATCTTGTTATAATCAGCCCTACTTTCAATTATTCCTTGAATGAATTTCAATGGAATAATTTATTTCCATGTTATCATGTATATTATTGTATTATTAATTATATTTTTAAACTCACTCTAATATTGTATTGATTTATGATTAGCCATTTCTATGGGGTAAAAAGTAGCATATGTTTTTGTAATGTACGTTTTCCTCTAATGACTCGGAAAAAATTATTTAATATATATATAAAACTATAAGATGTTCTGTTATAGAATAACCTATAATTAAACTCAACAAAATAGTTTCTTGAAAATTGACTTAATAGTCTCCCAGATTCAAGATGAAGGGGCCTAAGATAATAAACCTAGTGAGACACATCTAGAAAATTTGCTTTGAATATTCATAATATCTTATTAAAATTTGATGAAGGATTTGTCATTACATTTCTCTATTATCCTTCAAATTCATTCTATTGAATACATTTAATATATTACATGGATAGCCTCTCACATTTATGTACCCTTTAAACTATATTTATTTCATAATGGTTTCTTATATTACATTGATGATACCAAATGGCTTCCATATTAATTAAGGAACTTTCTCTTAGAGATCAAAATTATTCTCTTTTAATAAGAATGTATTTGATGATTTTATATCTCAATATAACTATATCAATATTAATTCATTATTTACATCCTAATTAAAATGTACGGGAGTTCATGATGAATCTTATGGTGAATTCATTGGACCAGAACAATTGATGGCCTAGATCTAATATTATGTATCCCATAGATGGGTCGATAGATATCATGAGAAATAACAAGATGGGTTTTGGTGTATCCATGTTACCATCATAAGAATATATCATAAAATGAGGCATCAAAAACATCTTTTAATTGATTGGAAGTATTAATTTCATCAATATGGGATTATTTGTTATCTTTATCCATGGTTTCATTTATTTCCCAAGATATGGTGTAACCTATGTTAATAATTATTATGTCTTTATATTATTAATTTACTTATTCCATATGAATTATTACATGTTTATGTTAAGTAGTAATCTACTGTATATTATTCCATAATTGAACATCTGATATCACAGTTATTTATATTCATTTTCCAAAAAATGTTTAGGAGGACTATGCGTTATTAAATTGATAAGATTTATGTTCTAATCATGCTCAAAAAATATGTTATTTTTGTATCTTATGTTTTTCAAGTGTAATATATATATATATATATATGATCCTTTAAATACTTCTAAAATTTTTATCACTTGTAAACTCTTTAAATTTGAACCAATTATTAAATATAACTACTCGCTTTGAGTCCCTAGGGTCTGAGATGTAATAGTCAGTGGATTTGGATGTTTTGTTGTATTCTTTGGGAATAGATTTATATTATCCATGTAGGATAACTCAATTAAAATGAAAATAAATAAATATTTCTATGTAAACCTCTAGAATACATAATAGTAACTAAATTTCACAAATATATTTTATTATATAATTATGTTGTTGAAATTATAAAAATATTTTGATAAATGGGAGTAATGAAAAACATATGAACCCCATAGTCCATATAAGGATATTCCCATTAAATAAGTTAATTAATATAGTTTTTAATCTAATAAATTCATAAATATATTAGATAATTTGAATTAGATTATTAAAAAAAATATATTTTCAACATATAGCTCTTCTAGAATTAAACTGAACTATTAATCTATTTTTAATTAATCAATTGGTCAAGTCCGTGAAGAGTATTTTTGTCAATGTTTAATGTATAATATTTTTATATAAAATTATTTAATTATAGGTAGAAGATGCATTATAAGAACCTATTCCACGATAAACAACTTAATTTTATTTAGAACATGATAGAAATGAAATGCTGATAATTTGTGGTTATCATAAGTGAATTCACTATTTCTAAAGGTGTCATGAAATTTTCATTGATCGTTTCAAAAAATTGATTTTTTATTCTAGATCATCTCAATCATTTATACATACCATTTTTTGGGAAACCTTATATATTTCACTAGAAACATAGTAAATGTGTAATGATTTAGACACAATGGGTAATTCTTATGGAATCAACGATATAATAGGTATTTCTAATTAAAATTCAGGAGAATAATATATTCCAAAATATATTTAATATAATTACGGTGGAATTTTTTAGGATCATTGGTCTATATATTCTTTCAATATATAGTATAGAAAACATAATTATAATAAAAGGCTATTATGATTCAAGAAAGTGAATTTGAATATCTTATCTTCTAGGGATCGAAGTAATAATTTAAATAATGGCTACATCATGTGCCAGTATATCTACTAAATAATGAAATATGAATATTGTAATTTAAATAGTGATGTGTAGGAAAGTAATAAATTCTAAGAGTATAGGGATCAACCATGGTAAAAAAATCCATTTATGTTTTTCTTGATGTTATACCTAGTTATCCAACAGATTTTATGGTTGCGTTTCACCATGAATTCATTCATGTTGAAATAAACATATCTAAAAACTAAATATAATGAAACCAATGGTGTTGGAAGAGTTATGAAATAGTTATAGTACTTCATTAGTTAGGGTTTTATAAAACCTATAATTTAACTTTGGAGAACCTCTATTTTATTCGTGAAAATAATGGATGAGTATATGAGATTTTGCATCGATTATTGGAGGTAAATATAATCAATATAGACAATGAATATCCATTTCCATGTATATATTACATATTTGATCGACACTATGGAACCCATTATATTTTAATTATAGATCTCTTATTTTTATCATTTTTTAAAGATAATGAATGATTCATAAAAAATATGGTATTTCATACTATGCATAGACATTATGATTTTACATCAATATATTTTGGATTCAAAAATTCTAATTCTATGTTTTTGGATATGATGAATAGTATATTACTAGAGTGTATTGAATATATATTTTTGGTATTTATTGATGATATATATATATATTCTATGAATTATAAAGATAATTATATCCATCTACACAAAAAATGAAGACCCATTTTAAAAATGGAGTTATATGGGATATATAGTAAGTGATATTTTTGAATCATTAAAATTTTTATAGTAAATTTTCTCCCCTATGATAGGATATATATTGACCCATAAATATCAATATGATCATTTAATAGACCAAATTGATGAATAAAAGTATTATCATATGATCCCTAGGTATATAAGGAAGAAATCTCTGGTTTGTTTATGATATTACATTATTGGTCAACCAATTATACATTCTAACATGTAGAGTGGTTAAATTCATGTGGTAAATGGAATATTGGGAATGTTTTTTGGAGATAAATATGAGGAATATTAATTCAATAGTTTCGACTCTTCCATTAGTAAAGTATGTTTTTATTATTTATATTGATTAAAATTAATGGAATTGGTATTGTTTTATATATAATTATAGGGTGATTTACTATACATAATGGTAATTTAAAATCCAAGAAAAATATTATCCACCTCAAAAACTTGAGCTAAAATTGGTAATAATTTCATTCAAAATACTGACACACAACATCATTAGTAATTGATGTGAGGTATATTTGTAAAAAATATGTTAAAATTATATCTTATCTAAGAAGGATGTATTAATGAAGAAATTAAGATATTTTTAACTACTCAAGGAATATGATTGCTTCATACACTACAAACCCTAGATTGAAATCATGGTTGATGATTCATTTAGTAAAAGGGACAATGGAATTACAAATATGATTGATATGTAGATGGATCATATATTAATAGAATTACTAATGATTGATTTACTGATTTATTGTAATGGTTAGTCATCATTATTTTTACTTGAAATTGATAAACCATCCAATATAAAAGTATAAATAAGTCCCACAAGGATAATAAGAACAAGAAAAGGACAATTAAATCCATGTGTGATGATAATTATTATACTAAATTAATAGTTATGGAGTGTTAATGTCAAGAAATAGGTAATGTGTTCCATTATTGGTAGTTTTGAACATAGATCTTATAAATTACGCATGGAGAAACATTTCTATGTACACTATGGAAGGAAATAATTTGTATAAGGATTTAAGTGGAAATTGGATAATACCGACACACCATTAACCCGAAACATATGATTAATTAATTACATTGGTACAAAATAAAAGGGGAATAATGATTGATAATTATTCAGTTCAGTAGTCCTGAAGATATAGATAAATAATATTCCCATATTACATTGGAAATAAAAAAAATATCAGAAGAAACATTCTTTCTCCATTAATATTATTCATTATATACTTATTTATACCATGGATAATGAGAATGAAATAAAATAGGGTATTATAATCTCTGTAATAATAATATACAAATGAATTTATCATGGGTAATTATGGAATTATCTTTATGGAAGGATAAATATATTAATTCACATATTTCATTTAATCAATAACAAGAGAGAAAAGTTCATCTATGTAAAATATAAATTAATTTATCTCATGTATAATAATAAATAAACTCTTAGTGAAGTAAAATTTATAATATTGGATTTCTAAATGTGATATATCATTATTTCCCAGTCATCAAGTCATTTTTCCCAAGGTATTTTAAATTATTGGTACGCATAAAAAACACATTTTGCAAGTTTCCCCTACTAATTTGTCTCATGAAACCTCTAAATTCATGAATGGGCTATCTATAACATGTTCCCACTAATCACCAAATTTTCAATGAATTACTCATATAATGAATGGTATATTAATTTCATAAAAATTATTCATTATAAAAAATCTTCATATTAAGTAAATAACACAAACTATTACTATTTCCACTTTTAACTAAATTTCATTTATCACAAAAAACCATACGTAAATAAAGGTATATAGTTTAGGTAATAAAAATATCCATGATAGAATTATTATATATATATATATTTGGTAAATTTATTATCTAATAAAATGTGATCATATGAATTTCAATGTTTCAAATGACATTTAACAAGAAGAAAATTATTTATGAAATTATAGATGACCATTCGAAGAGTATAATATTTTAAAAAATTGATTGATTTAATGTATTTTAGAAAATGGAAATGAATCCATTTCAATAAGGTTTCATAATTAATTTTCTTTATTAATCATTAAAAACATCTAAAATAAGATAAATATGATAAAATGTTTATGGGCGAGGGAATGGCCATTAATGTCATATGTGTTTATAAAAACATTACAATTGACTTTTTATAGATAAATTAAGATATAACTATTTAGGTAAAACATGAGATGAATTCCATCTATAAAATAACTTATTCAAGGATAACCTAATAATTTCTTAACATGTCACTTGAGGAATTAAAATGTCTTCATGAAGTCAATTTTTAAAAATATCGATATATTGGAAAATTTTACCCGATCAAAAAAAGAAATAATATTGGATTCAATTTTATACATTCCAATTGATCGAGTAAACTAAATTGAACAATTAATCATCATGAATTAAAATATTTAAATTATAAATTATTCAAAAAGGATAAATAGAAACCACATAATGTATTTAGTTTCATAATTCCAATTATGTATTAATAATGTGGAAATTGATTGGACATCCCTTAAGTTTATCACATAATTGATGTGATAATTAATAAACGAGGAAAAAATATATAATATATGAAAATAGACACAAATAAGTGTTAATAAAACAAAATACATTCCGATATCATTTCACACATAATCATTGAATATCAAATTCAATGATTTAGATTTATAATACAATGAATAGAAATTTGGTTAAGAAAACCCTTACCTCATGTCAGATATCCATCCAATGTGTTAAAAAACCATGTAAACTAAAAATATATTTAATATAAATATACTCAAGAACCGTATTCATATATATAATATGATAAATCATTTTCTTATAACTTTTTGTCACCCTTTTATTAATAATATTTCATTATTTTCATTTTTTGGATGTTAACTTCATAGACTCCCTCACACATGTTTTGCCTTGGATGTTCAGATACATATACCTTGACCATGGTAATGTTATCTCAAGAATAGTATTAATGATATTAATATATTATATATTAAATATTTATACTTATATTCATCCATAAAAATTAGATATTGAAAAATTAATTAAATCTTTCCTCGACATGTTAGGTCGTACAGATGCATGAATATTTTTTCCACTTTCTAAATCATAAAATGAAATAATGGTGAATAATAATTACTATTTTTTGATTCATTATTATATATTAAATATCATATATTTTCATTAAATCTATCTTTATTAACAAAAATTAAATTTGGAAGTGAATATTGAATCACATCGCTTCATGGTGGGTGGAGTCCACACATACGCATGACGAAAGTTATAGTTTATCAATGGATTAAAAACTAATAAGGTAGATGTTATATTATAATTTCAAAATCATAATTATATTACTGATAATATATATATTCATTGGTTATATAAATATAACCACATATGTAATGTTGTGATGAGAAAATAAATTACACCACTACATAGAGATAATATGTTATATGTGTGCACCAGTGATTATTTACCTTCTTATTAGTTGACAAAGATAAATGATATGTTTATACCATAATAATAATAAAAAAGTATATATTTGATTCAGTATATATTAGTTTATGATGTTTTCTATTATTTTAGTGGACATAGATGAGATAAAAATCATGAAAGAGATGGAAAATATGATTACCTCTACTTTGGTACACATCCATTATATTTACACTTGACGAATGTATGGCCGATATTTTGGAAATAATAGAGCCTCTAGAACATATATAATTATGCTTATAAGGGAAAAAAATTAGTTATTGGTTCTATAGTATAGCTTAATGTGATCTAATGAAGAGAGATAGGGGATGAACATTTATGTGTAAATAAAGGGGTACTCTTAGAATTTCCAAATATACTAATATAATATAAAAATTCAAAATTTTAAAAGTTCTAAAAATTGATATAAATCAAATTTATGATGTTTATGAGTTTTAATACTCTCATATAGTATAATTTGGACATGATTCTATTATATCTTCACTTTTATCTTTTATTTTTAACCACTCTTATCTATTTTATGCATTACCTCAATATTAAAATTTTCACCACATTAATGTTCATGAATATTTACTAAATGTAAAAATGTACAATAAAGGGACAATGGAATATTTGTTTCACCAAATATTATTCATTTATACCAAAATATATTTATGAATTATAAATCATTTAAAAAAATAATATTTATTATAAAATTTCATTAATTTCATTTTTAGATATATTCGATGAATTTGACTTCTAAAAGACATGAATAAAATAGAATTATAAAATAATAAATTCTAAAAATAAATATTAATCTACAATATTGAATATTTTTATGGAGAATCTATAACTATCTAATTTTAATTTTGTTTAAAGATATTCAACATGACTATTCTACTACTTTCACTAGAAATACACAAACATTTATTAATAATTTAGTTAAATAATTCCATTATTAATAATTAAATTTAAATTTACATAATGAAAATAAGATAATAATGGCATTATCACATTCCAATGGATTAAAATTAAATATATTATAGTTTGTAATATATATGGGAAGATATCTCCAATCCGAATAAATAAAGTAATGTCTATGGTTTATTATTAAATACATATGATAATATTTTTAAAAAAACAATTAATGATTTTTCCTTTATTAATGTGATAAATTTTACCATGGTTATCATTAATAAAGCTTAATAATAAGAGGAACCTTTTAAAAATATTATTCTATATTATTTTAAATATTTTATAAATTTTTTAAGATTCCATTTCAAGATGTTTTATAAATAAAATATTAAAATATACAAAAAACGCAATAAAATATTTTTTTATACAAATTTATTTTCAAGAAAAAATGTTTAAATATACCAGAAACAAGAATTTTTATGATTCAAATTAAATTTCTCTTAATGAATTTTATCATATCATAAATTAATAAAAACAATTAAAATTATGTTACATTTAAATGTAAATATTTAATTAAAATAAAATGTATTATTTGAAAAAAAAATTAATTTTTCTTATTCCCTGTAATTATTATCAAATTAATAATGTTAGAAAATTTTCACATTAATCGTATGATGATATTAGGAATTAATTTATCTTTATTAAATAAATTTTTTAACTCTTCCAAAATAAATTATAAAATTTTACAAAAAATAGTGAAAACCCCATAGTTGAAGAAAATATGTTATTGAAGAGTAATTAAACTTCAATAAAAATTTATTTTTATTTCAAAAAGATTAATCAATATATACTATTAAAATTGTGAATTTTTATATATCTCGCAATGCCATTAATCATTTTGATAACTTCATATTTAATGACTAGTTTATAACTATAGCATTAAAATATTAATATTTGATTAATCATTTTCGTTCAAAGATTTGTGTTGTATTCTATATAGAATATTTTACTGTTTTAAAATATTTGGTTGTTACAATTTTACATACATTATAAAAAGACCCTAAAAAGTTTAAATTGATCATAAAGGGTTAAATAATTTAAAATGCCTTTTTGGAAAGTGACACTATTAAAAATGGTTAATAAAATAACCTCTTAATATAGGCCATGGGAAAATTAAGGGTCATCAAGATTACCAGTTTATTATATTTCTATCTAGGATTAAATTATTGGGATAAGAATATATGTAAATTCTAGAAACAAAAACATCCAAATAATGTTATAGATTGACAAATAACATTATTAACAAAAAAACTACATGATCCTGAGAATTTTAACGACCAAAAAACTGAAGATGAGTACAGTTTGATAAAAACCATTGATATATAGGGAATGTATTTAATAGGATATATTTTTTTCCTGAGTTATCCTCTATATTATATAATTTTAATTACTATATAGTCAATATAAATATTGAAATATACTTATTTAAATTGTAGAATATCATCATATAATATGATTCCACCAAAATTTATACTTTTTCTCCATATAAGGTGTATCCTTTATAAATCCTTCATGCCCAAAGTACTATAATAATCTTACAATGATTCAAATAATCCCTTAAAAATAAAGACTTATTCCTCAAATATATAAACATTAAAAAATTAAAATTATTACCCCTAGGTCAGAGAATTCCAAAAATAAAGAAAGCATCATATGGAGAAAAAAAATTAATCTCTAAAGCCTCGAAAAAAACCAAATGTTCAATATAGATTAATTGATAAGTAACCAAACATAAAATTCTTTTAAATATTTTATATCATGTTTAAAACACAAAAAATAAATTTAATTTGATAACAAAATCATACCATTTTTCTTAATATTTACTTCTAAACTACATTAGAAACTCATAAGGCCATAAAACCAAAAATGTGTATTTCCTAATCATGTAAACACAAAAATATGATAATAATTTCCATAAGAATCCTTAATATCCATAAACCCCTATTAATGACATATATTCCTCCAAAAGAAAATTAGAAATTAATTCAAAAAAAATCCATTCCAATATTAAAAATATTTTATTTACCATAATTACATAATGTACCCCAGAAATATAGTGATATTACTATTAAATAACTTTTATCACTTAATAATAAAGTAAATTATCAATCCCACGGTTATACATAAAATAAAAAAATATGTTTCAAGATTAAAAAAACTGTAATTCCCAAAAATTAATTATCACAATAACCATATATTTATCTACATCATTAATGTTATTTTTGTAATAAAAATTATTCCTTAAATAAACATTTCACAAAAGAACATATTAAACTCAGTATATTTATTTTGATTAATGTGTCAATAAAAGAAATTAATCATGTTAATGTCACTTCACATATGTTATAAAATGGGCATCTATGCCTTTATGATTTTTATTTTCCATATAATTTTTTTAATGTCATGTGTTTTTTAACAATGTTAAAATTCTAATGCCTTATAAATTTTTCATTGTAAAAACGTGTATGTTTTTGAAAACTAATCATTGAGGTGTTGTTTCGAATGTCGGGATATATTAAATGGGATTATATTGGTCTTTTTTAAAGTCTCGCATATTTTCTAGATGGATGGGTGGGTTTTGGGGGAACCGGGCTAAGCAGTTCTGTTCCCATGGGCTTCACATTGTTATACAAACCGTACGGGTCGACCATGTATAATAAAACATGTTCTGAGTAGCATATGCACATTCAAAGCACAATATGACAGTCCATGTGAGTTAAACCTTGTGGTTTTCCTAGTTTTTATTTTTATGTTATAATTATTTAATTAAATTAAATATTGAGAGAGCTTTAATTAAATGATGTGAAATTAGAGTTTTTTTTTAAATTAAATTCATGGTTAAGAAGAATTTAATTAATTAATGTGAATCTAGGGTTTCTTTTTATTAAATTTTTGGTTGATAAATATTAATTAAAGGATGATGAATTGGAGGATTTATAAAATTATCTTCGGTTAAAAGGAATTTAATGAAATGATGTGTTTAAATATAGAGATAGGGTTTATCAAAGAGGTGTAATAAATGATGTGTTTAAATAGAGAGTTGGTTTTTATCTAAGAAGTTTCTTAATTAATTCATAATAATAATAATAGAACTGTGATTATTATTTATTATTGTTTTTATATTACTCCTTATAATAAATTATGGGATTTAATCTATTATTTGAGGGAGATTAGATGAGGGAGGTGAACCCCATTCTTCTCATACGTGAAGCATGACCCTCATTGTTCTCCCATGGTTGAGGCCCACCACCCACATCTCTCTTCTCCTCTCCGTACACTAGATTCAACTAGATCCATCACAAAAGTTGTCCTTCTTGATGAGGTAATTCCTTCTCTATGAGTATCGTTATTCAGATCATCTATTTCATCTCATTATAGTCTGGTGTCCGTTAGGCCGAAACCCTATATTCATGATTAATTTTGTATCATTTTTACTTTTTCGACTAGGTGGTGTGGAATATTTCCTTGGAAGTGTTGTTTTATATTCTGATGATCTATCTCGAAGGCCAAGTGGTTTGTCCATATTCATTTCATCATCTCCATTTTTTGTGTAAGTTTATATACTTGATAATCATTTTTTCACCCCTTGAAATAAGTTTTTATTGATTTTTTGAGTTGAGCATAATTAATTGGGGGTTCTTTGGTCCCTGCCGCACTAATTTTGGTTGTCTGTGTTGTTTTTAGGGATTGGTGATCCATATTTAAGTGAGTGAGCATTTATGTACATGTGTGTGTGTGCGAGAGAGTAGTGGCTTGGATTTAGAAATAATGGATTTTCCATTCTTTGAATTTAGGTTATCAAAATTTTCATATTACTAAAATTTAGTTTTCTTGATTTACTACTTTTGATAAAGTTGATTGGAATGCTTGAATTCAATTCTTATTGGTAGTATGAGATAATTAATTGTGAATTAATTAAATTCTTTGAGGATTAAATTTATGTAATATGTAGGGGGATTAAATATGTGATATTAAATTGGTTAGGATGAGATAATTAATTATGAATTATTTATATGCATTAATATAATAACTATCACGAGATTAATTATGAGATATTAAATTTTTTTAGTAGAGATAACTATTTATGAATTAGTTTTGTGTTAATATATTGTAATATAGATAATTAATTGGGGTTTATTTATGATATTTAGATTTGAGGATATAGTGAGATAATTAATGTTTCAAATAATTACATGATATGGAGATGGTTTCTTAGAGATAATTAATTTATGAATTAATATGTGGTATTTACATGGTTTCTTTGTAACTAGTTATTTATTGATTTTACAAGATTATTTGTTGTGATAGGTTAATTGTTGAGTTAACTAAATGATATGTTGTGGTTAACTAAATCTTGGATTAGTAATGATAATGTTGATGATAATTAATTTATGTGTAAATTATATTATTAAACATCGAATGGTAACATGGTTATTCAGGGTTGTGTGAGTATGGAATGGTAACCTTGAAATTCATGGGTGCTGTTTTATAAAATGGTATCATGGACATTCAAGGTGCATGTGTATGCAACAGTCTCATGTAAAATCATCAATGTGTGATTAAAAAATTGTGACATATACATTCAGGGGTTTATGATAATGGAATGGTAACATGGACATTCATGGGTGTGTGAGTACAGAATGGTAACATGGTTATCTGTTGTGTGTGAGTATATAATAGTAACTTGGAAAATCATGGGTGTCTGAGTATGAAATGGTGACATGGAAATTCATGGGTACATTAGTATGGAATGGTAACATAAACAATCAGGGGTGAATGAGTATAGAAAGGTAATATGTACATTCATGGTACGTGAGTATGGAATGGTAACATGGAAATTCAAGGGGCATGACTATGGAATGGTAAAAAGAACAATAGTGGTGTGTGATTATGGAATATTAGCATGGAAATTCATGGGTGTGTGAGTATGTAATGGTAACATTGACATTCATGGTACATGACTATGGAATGGTAACATGGACATTCATGGGGGTGTGTGTGTGTTTGTTTCTGGAATGGTAACATGGACATTCATTGGTATGTGGGAATGGAATGATAACATGGACATTATTGTGTGTGTGAGTTATCAAAGTATTACACCATTGAAATGGGTGAAATATAAATATGGAAACATGCTCATTATTTTTGTGGTTAAACAAAGAGTATTAAATAATTTTATAAATAGTGCATTATAAATTATTTATATTTATATATATATATTCCATGTTGAGACGCTTATAATCAGTACGATATGATGTAGGTATCGTCGTCAGGTGTCCCTTTGAAACCTAGGGGTTGTGCATTATTTATTAAAAATTTTTATTGGTTCGGTATATAGGAAAAATATTTAATTTTATTAAATTGTCTAGATCTAGCTATACAATAGTTGTCCCGACCAACTGTGTTTTTTATCTCACACTATATTGGATATTCCATTATACTAGGGCACCCTAATTAACTCTACATGTTTACTAGACCCTAGACTTTGTTTGTTTTTATTTTCTAGTACCTAAGAGTTAAGAGAAATTGTCCGAGTTGGAGCTCGGGATGGATTCGAAGTATTCCCATGGGGATTAGGGACTATTTTTTTATACTGTAATGTATAGAATGTTAATTTGTTTACTAATTTTCGATATGTACCACCACGATGGACATATATTTTATAAACTAATACTGTCCACATTCACTATTGATTTTATAATACAATTTACTTAAACATCAGTAGATATTGTTTTATACTAGATCCATTGTTTTTATCTATTTATATTTTGTTATACATTTCTGAAAACTCACATTTGAGGTACATTCTCCCCACTTCATATCCATACACCGTCGCTACTAGTAGGCATCATCTGGCATATTGGGTCACACACAAGAGGATATGTGACGAATGAACCATCTACATGTTCGATGGTAAGTTGGGACAGAATGTTACAGGGAGGTATAAAAGGAGGTTTTTTTTTCATTTTCCTTTTTCATTCAGTTTTAGGTTGGTAGATAAGAGAAAATGAAAGTGTTTTCACTCGGTTAATAGTCATTCTTTTGACTGATCACCTGAGGTATAGGTCATGACCAAGAGGCCATGGATTGGAATTGATGTTTATATTGTTTGATGTCACAATTGATTGGATTTCCCCTGCAGTGAATGGTTTATTTTTCTATTTCGTATTGAATTAGAGAATATTGATTTTCCCTGGCCTAATATGTATAAGATGTTGCATTAAATAGATTATCTTAAGAACATAAGGATTAACATGTCATGCATAAAACATGGAATGTAGTTGCATTATTATGATGCATGTTAATTTTGATTGAGTTCCCTGGGTGGCATGCCATATTTTGAACTGCTTAAGCATGAATCCTTGTATAACATATTTAAATGATTATTTTCCATAATACCATTGTTATTAGCATAGTTTTCTATTTTTCCATTCTAATGTGTTATATAATTCTATTTTGTTATTTTTATGATAATATTCTAGAGATTTTATGATTTTTAAATGGTTGAATATGTAGAAAATTATATGTTTTTCTTTACAAAAAGATCCAATTTTAGTTGTATGGCGCATGGGTGCCTTATAACTAGAAAAGGGTAAACCATGTATTCATAAAAATGAAAAAGTGTTGCTAAAGTTAAAATTTAAAATGGAAAATTTTATGTCCTAAACGGGGACCAAATTCCAGCAGTAAGGTTTATAGGTTCTATATCAATTTTTAGAGGGTCACCCATGTGACTGAGCCTTGTGTAACCATAGTGTGTTATAAATGGAAAATTTTTTAAAACTTTTGAGAATTGTGAGATTAATTATTATGGGGATTCTTTTTGGAGAACATGGATTGAATAAATGGGAACATCAAATGTTTCATATTTGTTAAAAGAGATTTTAATGTTATATTTTCTATTTAAAATGAATAAAAACTAAATGTTAAATGTTATAGAGGAAGTTTATTATTCCATTTTTGTTTCTCTCATGCTGATTTGTTTGAAAAACATGTTCCTGGTTGTGGAATAATACTTGTGGGTTCTTCAAAATTCATTCAAATGTATAAGGGATGAAATGAATTAATTAAACGACTAAAATAAATTGGGGATATTGATCATAGTGATTCTTTTTACATGAAAACTACATATAGATGATTTGTATGCTTTTCATTGGACCATCCTATGGTATATAACACCCTAAGAGCATGAGATGTTTTGTTTCCACTATGATCTTTTTTCTGTTTTTGGTGTACATGTGTCATTATCCTTAGAAGATATTTTGGGATTAAAATAATGGAAATCTTATTTTGATTGGTGGTCATGGTATCTTGACTATTGATATGGGAATATGTATGGGGGAATTGTTATATCATATGGTCAGAAATTCCTCAGGCATGGTCATCCATTAGATAAGTCCTTGGGTAACTCTAGCATAGATTATTTTGGGAACTAAGGTACGTTCATCCAACTTCTACGGAAGGTTTTTTTGGAATTGGGTGTTTGGACATGAAAATTGGATTAACTTTTTCTATTTTTAGGGGAGATGTTGACATATTTATCATAGATCATGGAACAACACGCAGGCAGTTAAGGTGTTTCTGAAATACATCTCCATGAGTGATTTTTATTTTCTTTTAATAACTTGTACACTATTATGGTGGGTAGTATAACAATGATTTTGTTGAACATGTCTATGATTTCATGGTAGTATGACATTCATGATTTTATAGGTGTGTGAAAATTTTTTAATATCCATATGTTTTGGATTAATTTCAGTAGTGCACATTAAGAGAAGAAAGACTCATTTTATGGGGTAGGTATTGTGTTTTGGATGATGAAATGCCAGCATGTGAAGTAGATCCCTTCTCTAAAGTGTCGACCAGTAGTAGCTCAACTGATATTTTGCTAACCTAGCATAACTTGTAGTGTGATCTTCTAAATGAGATGACCATGTCCTGTATCTTGGCATTGTCATGGAGACACTAAGATAGCATCTGTCTAACATTTGACAATGTATAAAAAAATTTCTTTGTATAGTGGTTGTTACATCGATTTTATATTGGATGTGTGGTTTGATAGGTTATGACTTTTTGTGATGGGGAATGACCATTTTGAAATATCCATAAGATGGATTGTCTTGGGATGGTCACCAAAATTCAGGTGACGACATTTTATTACATGCGATTTGTGATAGAATCATTTTAAAATTCATGTTAGTGGTTTAAATGAGACTGTGGGTTTTATTTGGTTATTGATGTCTCTCAAGGAAGTTGTAGTGTTTTGTGAGATTTATAGTTAAATTCTAAGACTATTAGTGGAAACAACTAGTGAGTGTATGGTTATATATACCACAACATGATCATTCCTATAGTAGTGTGGGTTCGGTTTCACGTCACTTTGATGATTGGGATGAATTTTGATCTTTGGCTTAGGTTTTTTAAAGGATTAATCATTTGGCCATGTGAAATTGTTAATGGTGTGTTCGGTATTTAAAAATGCAACACGACTGTTTAAAAAAGACCTCATGACTATGGTGGGTTGGTTAATGTTGTAATAGTTCACAGTGGCATCTCTGGGATGATAAGCATTCATGGTGGGTATATTATAGAGTCTTGTGTTTGCTGAACCGGGTTAAAACATAAATGTTTTTGTACTATTTCCTTGTAATGACTGGTCAGTTTTTAAAACCATGCATCAAGATAAAGTTTCATGTGTTGTAATCAATTAAATGTGTTTATATCTAGCATATCTAGAGCCTTGAGTAGATTACATATGGATGGATGAGTTTCAGGAGAAACAGATAATGCATTTTCATTCGCATGACCTGCACACTATTAGTCAAACTCGTTGTGTCATCCATGTGTGAAAAAACATGTGTAGAGTAGAGAAAGCATGTTATGTGCTCACTCTCTCAGACTGTACGAGTCAAACAATGGGGTTTAACCAGTTGTGAGTGTCAGGTTAATAAAATTTCATTAAATTTCAGGTTGAGAACGATTTCATTAAATGTTTGGAAATATGAGGTTTATTTAATTAAAATAATTGCTAAAAATAATTTAATCAATTGATGTGAAATGGTGGTGTCTTTTAATTAAATTTAAGGTTGACATAATTTTATTAAATGATGATTACCTAAAGAATTTATTAAATATACTTTAGTTCAAATAAATTTAATTAAATAATGTGTGTAAATGGGGAGTTGGTGTTTATCAAAGATTCATAATAAATGATGTGTGTAAATAGGGAGTTGGAGTTTATCTAAGATGTGTCTTAAATAATTTATAATAATAATAAATGATTTGTGATTATTATTTATAATTATATTTTATTCATCCTTAATATAAATTTAGGGATTTATTTTATTATTTGAGGGAGATTTGATGAGGGAGGAACACTTCATTTTTCACTAATGTGAAGTAAGGCCCCCATTTTCACTTATGGGTGAGGAACCCCACCCCCATCTCTTGGATCTCCTCTGCTTCATGGATATATATAGTTTTATCGTGAATTTTTCTTATCTCAGTTAGGTAAGTCCTTCTCCATGTGATTATTTATTTACCTCAGAATTTTCTACTCTCTGTCGTCAGGTCTCCGTTATTCCAAAACCCAATTTTTTGGTTTCATTTAGTTTATTCATTTCTTCATGTTATATGTGGTTCAGAAGATATATTTGGTCATGTCAGTCCCTAATGACTGTTTCTGAAATAGATTTGTTCCACCTCAATTCAGTTCACTTTTGTCATTTTCCGAGTAATACAATATACTTGATAATTTGTTTCGAACCCCTTAAATAATGATCTTATGGTTTATTTGAGTTGCGTTTAATTAATTGGGAGCAAATTGGTCCCCTATGTACTATTTGTAGGTTCTATTATTTTTTAGGGACATTTGAACAATTTTTTTTGTGAGTGAGAATATATTATGAAATGTGTTTGTGCAAGCGAGAAACGTCATAGAGTTAGAAATCAAAGCTTTTCCATTATTTGGGGTTGGGTTCTGAACTTTTCATACTTAATATAATGTATTTTTGTTGATTTAAAACTTATGATGATATTTAATGCAGTGTTTGAATAAAATTTTTATTGGTGGGATGAGATAATTAATTTTGAATTAATTATATGGTTTGAGTTTGAAAGCATGATAATTAATCAAGGGAGTAATTATGAGATATTAAATTTGTTAAAATGTGATAATTAATTATGAAATAATTATTTTTCTTGAGATAAAAATTATTAGGGGATTAATTATGACACATTAAATTTTTTAATTTGATATAATTAATTATGAATTAATTATGTGTTATGAGATTGTGATATAAATAATTAATCAATGGATTAATTTTGGGGTTTTTATTTGGGGGATCAGAGGAGATAATTAATTTTTTATTTAATTACATGATTTATTAATGGATTCATGGAGGTAATTAATTTATTAATTAATTATATAGTATAGATATGGTTACCTTGTGATTAGTTAATTGTTGAATTAACTAGAATAATTGTTGTGAAATGTTAATTGTTTAGTTAACTAAGTTACATATTATTTTTAAATTATTACTGATTTAGTAATGATATTGGTGACGATAAAAGATTTATGAATTAATTATAATATAATATGATGATTAGTAACATGGGCATTCAGGTGTGAATGGTTATTGTATGGTAACATAGACATTCATGGATGCATGAGTGTGGAATGATAACATTGAAATTCGTGGTGATTGATTATATAATGGTAACATGGACATTCATGGGTATGTGAGTATGGAATGGTAATATGGAAAGTCATGGGTGGGTACTTATGGAATGGGAACATTGACATTCATGGGCTCATGTGTATGGAATGGTAACATGGACATACATAATTTATGTATATGAAATAGTAACATGGACTTTTATGGGTGTGTGTGTATGTAATCTGAAAAAGGACATTCCTAGAACATTATTATTGATTGGAAATTCATTGTTCAGTGAGTATGGAATTCTAACATGGACATTAGTTGGTGCATGATCATGGAATGTTAACATGGAAATTCATGTGTGTGTGAGTTATGGAAAGACAACTACATTGAAATAAGTGAAATATAGGAATGGTAACATACTCATTCATTTGTGTGGTTAAAAATGAATATTAAATAATGTGATAAACTATTAATGATACATATATGTATATATATATATATATATATATATTACATTTTAAAACTCTAATTATGCCTCGTAACCAATGCTTGTATCTATGTCAGGAGTCCCTTTGGGATTTGGATGGGTTATTGTTTATTTATTCAATTCTGTCATTTCATTGATACACTTTCATATTGTTTATTTTTATTGAATTTCCTATATTGATATAGACATCAATGGTCCTGACCTACTATGTTTTACATCTCACACCCTATTATAGCCCTCATTGCACTATGGTACTCAAGTCGACTCTACATGTTTACAGGACCATCGAAATTTTTTGTTCTTCTTTCCTTATACTAGGGAGTTTAGAGTAATGAACTTCGAGGGAGATCGGGATGCTCATTGAGATCAAACATGTTTATTTGGTAATTTTTTTTTCATTTCTGAGATGTAAGACATGTGTATTTATATACTGATTTCAGATATGTTCCAAAATGACATTCATACATTTGATAAACTGGGGTTGTCTATTTTCTATAATTATTTGATATTACAACTGAAATTCACTGCATAATTCATTCCTTTATACTAATTTTTCTATTTTCATTTATGTATATATTGGTATACTATTGTGAAATCTCTAATATGCCGGTATAGTCTCCCTACTAACTTGCCTTACACCCTATATACTAGTCAGCTGGTTCTAGAATACGTGGAGGCATGCTTGTGGTCATGTGGTGACCGGTCTTGCTACCGATTCGATGGTATGTTGGGTCATGATGCTAAAAATTTCTATCCTCAAATTATTTTTATCAAATATCTATTTGGAATTTGATATAATTCAATCCATGTATAATCTATTAGTTTTGAATTATTGAAGATCCTCATACATAAATGATTCTTATATGACATTTGAAATATAAAATTCATAGAATAATAAAGTTTCATTTATCTTTAATATTATTCATAATACAAATCGTTATTCATGGGGAAAGGAAAAAATAAAGGGTAATCTTTAATGTTTCATAATATTTATGTACCATAGTATCTTTCAGGTGTTAATAAATAATATTCAACATTGAAAGGTAAATAATAGAGAACTCATTTCAATATATTTATAATGTGAGAACAAAATGAATCCATAGATATTTTCAATATAATATACTCAAGGATAATAATAGATAAATACTCAATGTTGTAAATTGATAATGTTGGACATCAGGATCTCTAAAATCATGTTATATCTATAATCAGAGTATTGTTCCATCAATGTTTAAAAAATTTGTATGCATACACAAAACAATATATAATAATTTTTCCAATGAAACAGTCTCATGAGACATATTGACACATCAAGGGGATATCAATAACTGGTCCCCACACAGCACAAGGGTTACAATTCCCTCCTCATATATTTGAGGATAATTTCAATTAATAAAAAATATTGCATATCATTCTATAACTATATTGGGAGAAGAACACATTTTTTAGTGATTTATTTAGTCAATGAAATAAATTTCATAAAAAAACCATTTTTTTAAATGGTATATAGTTTAGGAAATAATAATATCAATGAAATTAATAATTTTTATCTTTAAGATAAATGAAATGTATAATTAAAATTATCTCAAGATATTGACTGTTTTAGGAAAATGTTAACTACCAAAAATAAATCAATAAATTATAATGACCATTAAAATATATATTATATTAAAATAATTTCTTTTAATGAATCTCTGAAAATTGAAGTGAAAATATCAATATAGATATTAGGAATTTTCTATCATTTTAAAATCAATAAAAATATCTAGAAAAATCTAAACACTATAAACAGATTATGGATGTGGAGATGTACCCTAATTCCATATTTGTTAAGAATATTAATATTTATTTTTGAAAAAGACTGATGAAAATATATAATTTATAAAAAAATTTAGAAATATTCCATTAAAACTATTTAAATATTCATGTATAACATAAAATATACGTAAAATATTATTTTTGTAATTAAAAGATCATTTGTAATTTTTTTTAAAAAATATATAAGAAAGAAAAATATTCATAATAAAAAATAAAAATAAGTAATCATATTGTTTTAAAGATATATACTTCAAGATTAACATGAATTTTATCTTTAATCACAATGAATATATATAAATGAATATTAAATACTTTAAAGGGATTGTACATGCACCACAAAATATAAATAATAGTATAATACAAAATATGTATCAACTTTGAAGAAATTGATATGAAATACCATAAAAGACCTTACATATGAAGTGAAAATTTATCCATGATGTAAGTCTTCCAATGAAGGTAACAAAACATAGTAATACTATGAAAAATAGTACAATAAGAGGAAATTTCACACATTACATGAACATAAAATCTTAAATGAAGTAGATGTATGACCAAATGAATGGAAATTGAGGTAAGGAACCTCATTACTCGGGTTAGACTTCCTTAATAAGTTCATATACCTCTACTATAGTAAAAATATATTCTTCTAAAACTATTATAGAGGGATTCTAATTTATATAATAACATCTATGTTTTTATTATGACCTTATATCTTCAATTGATTATTAATCCCTAATTCATATCAATGTTGCCATTGTAAACATATTTTTCCCTTTAACATATTATTTCAATAATGGTTTGATCTTTTTAAATGAATTATGGTTCAATAGTATATTTAGTTTTATTAATTATTAAAATAAACTATATATTGAACATATAGATATTTAATTTCATTTAAAATATATAGTGATTGAAAAATAAATCACATTGTTAATGGACATGATATATCATATGTACACTAGAATGTTGTTTTCAATTTTGACATGATGAATTTAAATAAAGGTAAATAAATATTTGGCATTAAAGAATAAATAATATATCATATATATCATATATATTAAATTAATCTACCTTTATTACAGTCAATTGGCAATAAAAATTTAAAATAAATCAGATCACTTCGTGGATGTGGTAGTCCACACGTATGCACGAACGACATTATTATTTTACAATAGATTTAATGGTTAGAATAAATATATTATATTATTATTTCTTAATCATAATTATTTTAAATTTTTAAAATATTTTCATTGGTAAAAACTTTAAAACAAATCATGTAATGTCATGATAAAAAATAAATTACACCACTATGTGGAGAAGATAAGTCATATATACGTACAAAAATTGTTTATGTTTTTAATTAAATGGAAATGATATGGAAAATAGTTATACAATTATCATAATTATATATATATACATATATTTTAATTCTAATTTAGTTATTATTTTAGTTTATTTAAAATATATTAAAGGAATTCCAAGAAGATATAAATTAGAAAGAGTCGACAAAGACGATACATATTCTTTTATATAAATTATTAGATCCACTCTTAAGGGACATAGGGTTGGTATTTTTGGAATATAGTGACATCTATAATATGTGTAATTATTATTATAAGAGTAATGGTTTTAGTTTTTTGGACATAAAAGAATCAATGTGATTTAAGAAAAAGAGATAATTGGTGTCCTTTTTTATGTGAGCGGAGGGTCATTCTTGGAATTCCATAATGATTTAAATTAATAATAAATATTTTCCATATAGAAATTGATAAAAATTAGTTTTATAAGCATATAATAAATTTATAACTCATAATAATCCATAAAAATAAACATATTCAAATTTGGATAGTGTTTTCCAAATTATCATTTAGTTTTAACCCATGTTAAATCTTTTAACAATGATTGTATTGTAAAATTTATATTCCCTTTAAGGGTCAATAAGGTTACAATAAAATGAATAAAAGACCCAAAAATGGACAATTGTTTGTTTCTACCATATCATATAGAAATATATGAATATAATTCTTTATATTTTTACATTAATTAATAAATAATTGTTTGTTATAAAATACCATTAATATAAATTTTTGAAATATTGGTTTAATTTGAGTTTGAATAAAACATAAACAATTTATAAAAAAAATAATCCCTAAAATCCTTCGTATGTTATATTTATCTCTAAAATTATTGGGACACAATAGTGTCTCAATGAAAATTAATTGTACTATTTTACGAATCATATAATTTTTTTCTTATATATACACTATGTATGTGTTTCATAAAAATATAAGTAAATATTTTATTTTAGATTGAAAAAATAATATACCATTATATTAATAATTTTATTGTATAAAAAATAATTTTTTCATTCATAACAATATTTTATACTTATGTGGGCATATAAAATAATTAATGAAAAGATTAAGATATTTTTGATAGAGAGTGACATTTTTGAAAGAATTAAAAAGAAATAGAGTAAATTTTTTTATTTTTATTAATATATAATAATATAAATATCATTTAAAAGGTAATTTTGATAAAAAATTTCATATATTATAATATGTAAATTATATTTAAAATTTTAGTTCATCCGATAAATAAATTAAAATTTTTCATTAAAATTTTAACATAATAAAACATTATTATTTACTTTAATTACATGAGTTGTCCTTTTTCAAATGTCATAATGTTTACCATAGTCACACTACATAATTCCAAAAAATAAAGGGACCAATAATCAAAATTTGAAAAAAACTATTTTAAAAAATTGAAAAAAAACTATTTTCAAATATTATATTTATATTCAATAATAATTTTTTATAAGTAAAATAAACTTATTCCATTATGTATATATATAAAAAATGAGATATAGTTTTCTAAGAAATTAGTTTTTTAATAAAAAATATTATCATATATAAATGTAATGAATTTTATTATTAAAATTAAATAGTTATAAATAAAATATATCATATTTAAAATTTACAAAAAATAAAATATTAATCAACTTTTAAATTAATTTATTTAATGAAAAGAATTGACATTATTTCCAAAATTTGTAATTTTCACTATCCCTGAATAATTAATCATTTGAATAGAATAAAAATATTCCCATAAGATAAATGTGATATTGTGATATAATAAAATAAATTTATTTTATATAACTGATTTTTCTAAATTTTCCAAATTATAATTACTATATGTAGTTCTGATATGAAAAAAACCCATTATTTGTGGAAATGTAGTTATGAAGAATAAATTTACATTAAATATTAAATTTTTTTATTTCAATATATTTATTGGTTACATTTTTATTGAGTATGAAGTTTTTAAATACATCATTCTATGGTTATTCTTATTCATACATACCATTTTAATGGATAGGTTACAACGATTACTTTTAAATATTAATATTTCAGGGTATATCTAAGCTTCATGTTTTTTGTAATATATATTGTAGACCATAATGTTATTTTCAAATCTATGGGTGTTTACAAATTTGGAATGAATTGTATGATTTGTAAAATTTTATATTATGTATAAATATAATAAGTATGCTAATAGGTAAATTCTGAATGACATCATCCCTAGGGAGTTTAGAAACTTCTTCCTTTACCACTATAGAAATGAGACAATATTACAACATACATCTTAATTGTATTATAGATTTCTCAAAAATATAATCACTCAAAATACCAAATTATTCATCATATTAGAAATTGTTCTAATTTTCTCAAAAAAATAGATGATCTACACTATGAGTTCAATCATGGATCTATATAAATGAAATCAAATGGATTGATGGGGAACCTCTATATATTTTTCTAACTATGACCCTTATATCACATTTATATTCTAGAAGATTGATAAATGATCTATCAATGCTAATATTCATTTATGCACTATATATTATCGACCGACTAATGGGAATTCTAAATGAATTGTTACGAATCCGGTTCAAATGTAGAGATTAGGTTATATTAACTTCAATGCTACAAGTTATGTGTATCAACCTATGGAATAATTTACTTATGATAACAACTTATATTTGATAATAGATATAGAAACATACAAACAATTTTATGGAAACCGCTTTTTACTCGAAATAGTTTATAAGATGATATAGACATAATGTTAGTGAACCTATAACATATTGATGATAAAACTCTTAATCTTCTGACTATTTGAGATCGCATTAAAGAATCCGAGAGATGACATAAGTTTTATATTTATAATAAATTTAAAGACATGTAATTTTAGGTTAGATAACTTGTATTATTAATGGATACACCATGTTTATTAGTTGTAAGATTCTTTTGAAATGTAAATTTAAGAACTACATACATTATGCCTTTCGAAATATTAAAACGAATTGAGGGTGTATATTACTGATTTGATATGAAATCTAACATTTGTAAAGTACATGATATCATCCATATTTCATATCATAAGAAGTAAATATTCTATATAATTCATATAATCAAACTCAATTAAATAGTATCAGATCATGGGTTGTATTATAATGGGATTGATTTCTAATTAGTTGACATGAGAGAACATGTATTTCATAACCATGTAACTCAGTTAGTGAAATCCTATTTGAGAAATTACAAATTAAAAGATGAAACATGTGGTGTGGAAGAAGATATACGAAATAAGAATCCACATATGTTTAGTATCCAATACATAACCCAAAATTGAGAATGAAAATAGTTAAGGGGGATAATGTAACACCCGAGAAACAACATTAGAAGGTACATTTCATATCAGGAACTATTACACAAATATACCTATTAAATATCATTTATTCCAAAATTTAATTAAAATTTCTATTAGATATTTTTAAATTCACAACTATAATTCCAAATTTTATTTTATTAAATTGAAATTATTCTAGTATAAATTTTTAATATTTATTAGAAATCATTATGTTTTCATCCAAAAGTATAGTTTTTAGAAGGCATGGAATTTGTATGATTTTGATGTTATAAAAAAACCCTAGATGTTTATAACTCCATTTATATAATGAAATATTAATTTTAGGATTATAATTATATATTAATCAACTTTATTTAATCTTTTGAAACCTAGGGGACACATTTTTAATAATATTTAAAATTTTAATTAATATAAACTATATTTTTTTTGTATTTTCATTGAAAAATGTATTTTCAATGAGAATTAGGTTTTATCTGGGATTTTAAGACTTATAAATTTAATAATTTTTATAATTAATAAATTTAGGAAATTAAATTTTTATCATTATTAATTATAAATTATAAATAAAGAAAATCCTAATAATTATATTTCTCTAAAATAGTACTTCTATACATAAAATTGTTTTTTAAAATTTAAAATTCATGCCATTATAAAATTAAATTCTGAAAATTATTTTGAAATATGTAATTAAGTGTTTTTTATAAAAAACGATCATAATTTTTTTATTCAAATATATAATTATCATTAGAAATTAATTAAGAATGTAAATGTTAACCCCATAAATTGAGTTTATCCTTTTGTAAAATTAAAAAAAATTAAAAAACTAATAATTTAATGGTTTACATTTTTATTAATCAATATAGTTTTCCTTGAAATAGTTTCTTTTCTTAGTCTATTTGAACATGAATAGTTCCATAAAATTTTTAATAATTAAAAGGTGATCTTAATGTTTCCATGCCCGTTATTTACAAAATGGAATTATTCTTACCACTTCAAAAAAATATTCTATTCAAATATCTAAAAAGAATATACCATTTTCCTGTCAAAAATACCCACTACTAATGAAATAATATCCTATTCACACCACGTTATACAATGACATTAAATTTCAAGGATACTTCCTTGGAAAAATCATGTCACTAACAGGAGTGATAGAAACTATCTAATTTTCTTTCTAATTAACATCATCAATATTTGTTCAATAAAAATTTATATAATAATATAATTAAAATCAATATACTTTAATGTTTCTATATTAATATTTTTTTAGTTATTTATTCATAGGCTTCTTCAATTAAAAAAATAAAAGATATTAGTTGTGCATTGTGTGGACCACCACCTCCACGTTGTAATCTGTATATTTTTTCCTTACCAAAATACATTGTTGGATATTTGGATTTTTTTAAAATCACATATAATATTTTGTTTATTTAAATAGTATGTTACTATAATAAATTTAAGAAATATTTAATGATATGAAAAATAAACCATTATAATGAGAATAATTGTCTTAAAAAAGCATACTATGAGGATACTATTTAAATGAAATTTTATAAGGTTTTCATATCAATTAATCCTTATTTTATTTATTATTATTGTTATATAATTAACTGATAAATACTAAATAATATTATTATTATATTTTTATAATGATATTTTCTTATAATCATTTAATAAATATCCATTTGTCACAGTACGTTAATGTTTTGGTCAGTGTAACAACCCACAAGAACAATGTTATAAATTTATGTCATGTCAAGATATGAGGAATTATTTACCATTATAATATTATATAATTTTTTTAATAATTACATTATCTATTATAGATATTTTATATAATTATCTAGTAAATCAATTATGGAATCAACCACCAATAGTTAAAAGTTACCAAAACATTCTTAATATATAATTTATGACCAATGATGAGGTCTGAAGAACTCATAAAATGAGTTTGAAGAGGATTAAATTATTATAAAAATATAGATTACACTACAATTAATGAATTATAAATAATTTAATTTGTAAGAATAATTAATATGCACATTTTTTTATGAAACTTGTTCAATCAGTCAAAATATGAAACACCATTATCGAGAATAAGACGAATTATTTTAGAGAATGTTAATTTATGAAGTGTATGAATGTAATTTGGTATTATTACTAATTTAAATTAGATTATTTGAATAATTATGTTTTAATATAAGACTTTAATGTATTTTCCAATGATTCATGATGGGTGGTTGTTGTTTTCAATCTCAAATTCCACTCAGCAAGAAAGGATTTATAATATTCACTGAATTTAAGTTATGTAGTGTATATAAGTACAACATGTGATTTAATATCATGAAATTATATTATTTAGGTAATTTTAATATCTTTTTTAAGCCCCTTTTTCTTTGATTTTTTATTGAGTTTCCACCATAGTCATATTTTTTGGTTTATGTCACAATTTTATTTCTCTAGGAATCATGTTAGAATCACCAAATATTTTAAATTTTGTTGTTCTCCAATATCATATATGGATTTTTTTCTAGGTCACTCATGAAATTAAATAGATTTAAAATTGTATATTTTTATCCATCTATCATGTTATTTTAACTTCGCAGTTTCTTTTTCTAGGGTTGAAAAATCATCTTAACATTTTTTAAAGTAAATGGGCATATAATTTCCTAGATAATTAAATCCTATATAGATAATAAAAATCAAATACGATTGTGGAACATATTCATAATGGAATAATTACATTTATAAGGGTTTTCTATAACTAAATCAATTATCAATGAAATTCCAAAAGAGTGGACCTAATACTGTACTCCTGGAGAGAAACTATTAAGGTGTATGCTATGGAATATTTACATGATCTTTGTAAATCCAGATGAATTATTTTCCAAACCACTATGATGGTCTCATTATAATGAAATAAATTTAATAAAATTATAATCATACATGGATGAGATTTCACATTATATATTCCTTATCAACTATATATATTTTGTAATGGAATATCAAGTTACAAGGATGAAACCCCATTTCACCCAAGTTGATAAAGGTATATTATCCTCTAAATCTTCTCTGTTCCATTAAATGGGATTGTATTTATATATTTTTCTATATATATATATATATATTATTTATTTAGAGGATAATCATTCTGTGTTATGAATGGTCTTGATGACTCTGATGGATCATCCATTTGAAATAATCAAGTTTTTAGTGGGCTATCAAATTATATAGCCTCTTTAAGCATCAATAGGTCTCATGAGAAAAAACATGTTGGGTTTAAAAATAATACTCTTCCCATTATAGGAATATTTATTTTAAAACAGAAATGATTTCTTTGGTTTTATGTTTGTAGTTATTTATTACAACATTATGAGTTCAATTATTACTATTAGATATGATTTAATTTTTTATTATAGATATAATAGGACATTATTTTTTTTGAGTATGGGTAAATGTAGTAAATTTATTATTTTCCTATGAGTTTTCAAATGTTAATATAATGTATTATTAAGATGAATGGTACTCCTTATAAAGAATAAATAAACACCATTATTTTCTTCCTTTCTCTATGAAACTAGATAGGGACTATATATAATTTTTGGGATATGATTAATGATATAATCATGTTCTCATGATATTATTTGTTTTTTATCTTATGTTTTTCTAATTTAATTTATGTATATATTTTTTCTTATTTGACTATTAATTAGATTTATCATTAGGGTGAAATTTTAATTTATACCAATTATTTTATATAAATACTATTTCATGGTTGTTGGATTCTGAGATGATTCTTTTAATATTATATATATATATATATCAAAATTACTAATAAAAAATTATAATACTATTTGGTTGAGGAACTATATTAGATAAAATACATTGACGATTTTAATGTTCTATTTTTTTAATGATCCTTCAAAAGGCATAAAATAATTGGACACCAATTTTTGGTTCATTGGAGCATTGGAGGACATTTAAGATGTTTTGATCAAAAATTAAAAAAAATCATTCTACACTATACAACAGATTTCCCCAAAAATTTCTACTATGTTATATTTCTTGGAAAATTAGATTCACATTGATTACATTGTTGGGGGAAATAATTACTATTTATAGTTCTCTATAAGAATAAATGAGTATACATGACAGAAAAATATGATTATTTTGTCTTATGGTGGGTGGAATTTATAGATTGTTTAGTTTTTAATATAATAGAAATACTGTTAAAGTGAAAATTGGGTGAAGGAATTATATGTTACATTAAAATGATTTTGTTATGAATTAATAATTGATTTAGAAATTATTTTTGAACATATTTCATAATATGAAATTTCGATTAATAATTTATTAAAATGCAATTCTTAAAGAAAAACGGGTTTTTTTCACTAAACCATTACATATATTATTACTCTATGTGTATATTAGAGTGTTAATTTTTTCTTGATATTGAATTTTCCAATATAACTATTAATTGTTTGATATTTAAATATATATATAAAGTGACTTTTTTAATGATGTGATAGGATTAAATTTACCTTGTTTTTCAATAGGATATTAAATTCTATAATAAAAGGATATATGGACATTTTTCTTATGTTTTGAGATATATATTATCTCATGGTGGTTGATACAATAATAAAGGATATTAAAAAACATAGTGTGTTCAGAAAAAAGTGAAATTCATATTATAAGGTAATGAGATATAGAGAATTTTTTTAAATATTTAGGACATAATTATATTGATGATGAGGGAATACATTTATACATTTATTAATGTGTACTATTTAATTTCATAACTATAGATGACAATAGTTTTCTTCAGATGGAAATGATTCCTTTATGACAAATATAAAAGTTTGTTATAATTTTTGAATTACTAAAAAAGATAAAGTGATAGTGATTCCTCTATATATTTATAAAGGAGTGTTATTCTTAAGTTAATGATGATATAAAAAAAATATGTGAGTATTCTCATTAGATGTGCGCCAGTATTGGTGAATAATGTAAAACCAGATATGTCCTTTTAACATTATTTAATTAATATAATGTATGGGTGTGAGAAATTTTTTCCCTAACCATGAAACAATATTTCTATAAAGGCTACATATTAAATGAATATGAAAAAAAAATCCATCCCCTCCCCTCTTAGAAAACATTTTCTCATGTTTGAAAATTAAGTGGTGTTAAAGAGAATGGTTTAGTTTGAATGTAGTTTTTTATCATTCAATGATATATGAGTGGTACGAAATAATTAATTTATTCTAATATTTGATATAAATAACTTCACAATATGTAAATATCTGATTATGGGAAATATTTTAACATTAGTTTTGTCTATATACAATAAAATCATTTATGGAATTTTGGTTGATAGGGATGACAGAACCTAATTTTAAAAAGATCACAATAAGGTTAATGTCCGTTATAAAAAAAATAAATTCACATTGGGTTTCATATATTTTATATTAGCAAGTTATTTAAAAAATAATTAAGTGAAGATTAAGAGAAATTATTGATGTGAATCCTAAAACTTTACCATATGACTTTAATTCAATGTTATTTTTGTTAAAGAAAATTGATATGAAGACATGCTCATTATATTAATTACGTATCATACTTCTATTGTATGATATAAAGTAGAATGGCCAAAATCATCTTGGAATTATTTTTGATATAGTGGTAATTTTAATAAATAAATATTATTTGAGGATAAAAAGGAGGAAAAAGAATTTGATAATGTTATTTCCATCGATTCATCAATTTTAAAATGGAGAAATAGAAATTATAAATGTAATATTATTCTCTAATGCCATCAATATGAAAATGTTTGGAAAAATTCAACATAAAATCATATAATGATATATATCGATTAATAATAAATGGTACCAACCAAAAAATAATATAATTATATTTGTGGTGATAAAATATCAAATAAGTTTATCCTAAGGAAATAAATTTTCTTCATACAAATATTTAACCTCAATATTAATTGAATTGAAGGAAATTATGATTTATAAATGAATTAGTGAAAAACATATTATGTATTTCATCGATAAAATAAATTATAAAGAGATAATTAATAAAAATTACTCTAAATATATACGATTAGTAGATCTCAAGGTAAATTTAAAGTATTATATTGAAAGGATATATGATTTTAGATAACAAAAAGAGAAATCCAATGTTGTAGTATATTACACTATTCTCTATATGAATTATAAATATGAAATCATAGATAGTTTGAGATCAATGAGAAGAAAAATAAATATCTGCAGTGGAGAATATATAATAATTTTTTTAAGACGATGATTAATTTTCATTAACAATCCCTAATTTTTTTGGGAATAACAATTATATGAAATAAATAGTCAGAACATTGAATTGTCTTGATGAAGAAGTCATTGATATCAATTGTAGTTTTAATTTCCAATAAATAGTAATGACTTTATGTATAATTATATATATTTTACACACATGGAATATATGAAGGATAATGGTGGAGAATGGTGATTCTATAAACAAATATTGGTATTTCATATGAATGCAATGATATCATAATAAATTCAAAGTAGTTTTGGGGATTGTTCATAATCATAAAGTCATCATTGTTGATGAAATATCACTATAAAACACACTAAAATGAAATATAGAATTTTTTAAAACAAAATAAAGTACAACGGAATGGAGGATAACATATAAAAATACACTAAATATATAGTGTTAATATTTTGGATATTAAATTAATAAACAGAATGTATGTTCCTTTGAAGATATGTACTTCATTAAATATAATAAATAGAAGAAAATTAGTAGGAATAAATACTCAAATTATGAATTTGACGCCAATATTTTTTAAGTTACATATATGGATTGGATGATAAGTATTTATCATTAATAATTTAAACGATCACTTCTAGGGATACATAGTGAAATAGTATGTAATTTATCGTAGAGTTTCAAATAATTTTAGAAAGGTATGTTATGTTTATAGTTTTCTATAATGGGATATTATCATAAAATCATGATGTATGGAAAATATATGTATTAAAATTCACTAAATTAAAATATTTAACTCATTAGTGGAGAATAAGTTGTATTTATATAACTTGAGTCAAAAAATCATAGAAAATATATTAATGATTGATTTTTCACAAAATATCCCTAATATAATATGTGATCATAATTATAAGTAAAAGAGTTTTTAAATGGGAATTTTTGTTCTATAATATATTATATTCTTAAAGATAATTTAATGGGTGAGAATTAAATATTGTTTCTCATTATCACCAAGTGTGACTGAGGTAAAAATATGTTTTATAATTATAATTAATGAATATATCAAAATTGAATTGTTAATAGTTATCCCTGATAAATATGAAGTTATTAACTACATTACACGCAATTAATGAATTGTGGAAATTATGCATGGAATTAAAATATAGATAATATGGACTTAAAATATAATGATTTAAAAAAATATAAAAGTGGAAAATAATCTTGATTTTAATGAGATCATAAATAATGTTCCCACTGTGTGAACTACTAATGAAGTTTTTTGAGATATTATAGAATTGGTAATAAATATAATGACTTGAATGATGCTCAATGAAAAGAAATTCTTCTAGAAAATAATGAAGGTTATAGTACATAAATTATATTATATCTCAAATAATTCCACGTAATGATATAGAGAAGGGAAGATACCTTATTTTTCTTGGTATTATATGGAGAATCTATTAATATAATATTTAATATTTTTATGTAAATGGTTTATCCCCAATAAAGAGAAAATACAAAAAAACCATTAATATTGTGGAGATGAATGAAAATTTCATGTCCACTAGTCAATGTGAGAGGATTAGACGTAAAGAAATAAATATGAAATAATAATTATTGAAACTGAATATATCATTATTGTATATAAATTTTAAATTTTAAAATATAATTTTTTTGAAGGAATGATGTAATTTGATGATAAAGTTGATATGATTAAGGGTTACATGGTGTAGATGTAGATTCAAATCATGTCATGAAATATGAGTGAACTATAAAAAGTTTGCTAGTATCATGGAAGTTAAAAATAATGGATAAAAATAATGATAAATGAAACATCGGTTATTGCACAACCATAGAAAAAACACGTACAATGAATATTCTACACCAAATGACAATCTTATCATTAGATGAGAAAAAAATGACATGGAAAGTCATTATGATTATTAGATATAAATATGAATAAATATATTTTTCAAGTTATTAAGAATAATACAAAGAAGATTTTATTGATTTAAGATATAAAATAATGTTTGTAGAACTATGTTGGTTTTCTTGTCCATGATAAAAAATGGATAACTATAATAAAATATGAATGAATCACTAGAAAAGACCATTAATATATTAATATAATTGATTTATATGACTGGATTTATATAGTTATATAGGAAATAATACATGTATTATTACACATATATTTGTAATTTTTGTTTAGGGTATTCGAAAGTGATGTGAAATCTTTATTCGTATAGGGATCTCTTTGAGATGATGTTTATATTAGAAATAAAGATGTTTTTCTCATTCATAAGGATGAAGAAAAAGTTTCTCACATGAAAAATGACCCGGAAATTTTATATCAGTATTTATTAATATTTTAGAATGGATATATTCTAATGTGTAGGTGTTGATTATAATCTATATTTCAAAGTGAATAATGATAAAAGATATTGTGGACCTTATATGTGTAATTGAATAATATTTGTGGCACAAAATAATGATTGATGGATTATGTTTGTTGAATTTAGAATAAAATATTATAAAACAACATTGATTAGTGGTTTGGAATTTTTGCATTGTTTAAACATTATAAAATGAGGATGTGGAATATTTATTTCTCAATATAAATATAACAAACTAGTGATTAAATGGTCTTTCCTGAAGTATATCAATACTATTACAATAATTGTTTCTACCGAGATGAGTTTTTTGAAATATCATTATGGAAAATTTGCTAAAATTATGTAACATAAGAAAATAATTACAACAGAAGTTTTTTTAATATATTTAACACTAGATATCTTATTTGATAATAGCAATTTTTCTATGTAGAAAAGTTTCCCAATTTCATAAAATGATAGTAGTAAGAAGATAACATTGTCCTATCAAATTTATGGTGGATTACTAATTGTCATTGTAAATATATATAATTATAGATGTTTTTTGTATATATATATATATATTGTGTTTGTTCAGTTAATGATTGTGATTCTATATCATATAGTTAATTTCATATTACTGATTTTTTATATTTTTGCGTACAATGGTGGTAATATCATATTTCATTCAAAACTATGGATTTTATTAAACTAGAAATATTGTATCATGAAACTTTCTTTTACATCAGATGAAATTTCTTCATGATATTACACTTAAGGTGAGTTATCCTATCACAATCAACATTGAAAAAATATACTTCTATAAATCTTTTAAAATAGAAAATCCTCATTCAATAAAAAAACTCATTAAGACATATTATGAAATTAGTACAGAAATATTTGTTAAATGGTTAGAGTTTTTGAAATATATTTCTTCATATATTCCCATTCGGTATATTATATAAATTTACTTTTAATGTACTGATTTTATAACCATTAGTTTTCACTTTGAGTTAAATTTTTTCCCTACACATGAATTCTTTAGATTGGGTACTTCCACTCCCAAAATATATTATCTATTTCTATTAAAAGTATGGATTTTCATCATAATTGTTCGAATGATTTAATAATTTTAACTTGTAATCTTTAATGAAGCTCAATTTTGGTTTATTAAAAAATGGTGGAGAGTTCCCCAATATCATTTAAAGTGGATGTTTCCTTAAAGGGATATATTTTATTCAAAGTGGGAGAAATTTTCTATATGGTATTTAATAAAAATTCTCCAAATAAATATAATGGGAGAGTATTTAAATGTATATTCAGTATATATAATTAATTTATGAGTTGATATAGTTTATTTATTTTATTATAGATTGTTTTGAAAAATAATTAAATTATATGTTGTGTCAATGAATTGGAATAATATTGTTTTTCAATGATAAAATTTTCATCCAACTATCGTTTTTATTGAAAATAATATAAGATTTCAAATCTATGTGTATTATGATTGATTAATTAAATAAAATATCATGATTATGTTGTTAGTAATAATAATACAGTATCTTGAAGAATATTTTGTTTTGATAAATAATTGTATGAAATTCAATGTCAGAATCAAATTTCTCTATTCTTATTAAAAAATAACTGTTTTTGTAGTCATTGTGTCATGACGATTGATGCCACTATTCATGATAATAGGTTGGATTATTTTACTTTTTTTTATTTTCATATATAAAGGGATATATTTTGAAATTTAAATGTGGATATATCTAGTTTTTTCTAATGAATTAGTTGGCTGAATTATCAAATGTGTTTTGAATTCGTGTAATTAAAATAACAAATCGAAACATTGATATATTTTCAGGGATGTATGGAAACAAATTCTCATGATGATATAGATATAGAGACAAATTTTATAATTTAAATAAAAAATGAGTGATAAAATAGACTAATGCATATTAGAGGAGTATTTTTTCATTAGAATATTTTGTATAAATTTTAGGTTATTATCATGTTAATGAACAATGTGAAAAAGCTACACCTATTATAAATTATTAGAGATTATAGACTCTTACATTATGGAAAATCATGTTCCCCTTGAGTGATAGATCATTTATTTTTGTGTTTTGTGTGGTTTTTATCTAATAGGTCAAGCGAGTCCACATGGATTTTTTTAGAAATCAATACACTTTATTATATTTTGGGTACACATCAACATTGTTGTGTGCATGGTGATTTTGTATATCCCAAAATAGTTTAACAATGTAAACATTACTATGTATCATTTTCATAATTTCATGAATATTTACTGAGGGATAAATTATTTTTACCTATTCCTGAAATAGACTCATTTGAGGGTAACATTTTAAATTGAAATTCCATATTTCCCACAACAAAGTTTATCCTTTATTGTGAAATTGATTAATTTTACATTATCTAGCATCATCGACAACTACAATATATTTCAATTTTTTATAAATATTTTTTAAGGTGGTTGACTAAAAAATCATAGCTATGAAGGTAATCAATATTTTGTGTAGTAATGTAATGTCAATGAAGGATTTTTTAGATCGACAATTTAAAACAAATCACTAGCATTAATATTTTAATTTTCATTTGATAAATGTTTCTTACTTTTTATAAAATCCAACAATATATCTAATCCATGAGTCATGATACTATAAATACATTCCTTAGTCAACAAGGAATATTCAAACTATTTCTGTTTGAAAAAACTATACTCAATTATATCCATAAATTGATCTTCAGTTTCAGAAATTTAAAATTGAACCATGGATAATTTTAAAATATTTTCACATATTCATTGTAAAACCCTTATAATTTCATCTTATTTACTATTTCATACATGAAATAGTTCCAATATATTGATATCAATACCTCATCACCATTTTATGAGTTATAATACGGTGATTTAGGTTAATGATATTCTTATTATTTAATAAATAATATATATGATTCCGCATTTCACTTTTAAATATTGACTGAATACATATAAAGAATCTTACTTCCCTACCTTAGGTATTATCATCCCACTGAATGTAATTTCTAAATTGAATGTTATCCTATACTATAAAATGATGTATGATATTAGATAATTGTATTTTATAAAAAATATCGTTGATTAATTCATTAGTACACATAATAAATCATTTTAATGAAATGTAGGTTCCCAATGAATTTAATTAGTTACATCATGATAGTTTTCAGAAACATATATACAAATATTCAATAATGATTGTTGAAAAAGTTTCATTTTATCTTATTAAACTATAATATCTTTATCATATAAAACCATTCTAAAAAATAAATCATCAATATTCTTTGTCATTATTGTAAATATTAAAAGTGAAATTGATATCCCAACACTAAAAACTCCCAAATCCATTATAGATGTAATTTTCTTAGTCAATATAGAATCCATACTAGAAATACTATTTAATATAAAATCAGAAAAATATGCTAAATAACTCTAATATTGTAGTTTATATCATTTTCGTTTTCATTCCAAGAAAATATATATGATGATACACCAAATTAATTCGTTGAAGCCTTGTGGGGGTATTAGAAATTCTTCGTCAGTTATTAAGTCATTATTAATTACTATATTTTTTCCTCCTCCATAGTAAAATATATAAAGAGATTTAAATATTCTTCATCAAAATGTAATTTATTCCAATGATAATATATTTTCTCACCAACTATATATCATGTATCATCCTCTTCAAAATTAATCACTTTCATTAATTTCACCTCAACATGATGAATCTTATTATTAATTGAATAATAAAAAAAGCTACATATTGCTTAATATCAATAATAGAAAAAGGAATCTCAATTTCTAAACTCTTTATGGAGTCGAGTAAAACCAAAATAAAGGTTCAATATTAATATATATTTAATATAAAAAATATGCAATCTAGTATCAATGGATAAACCAATGTTAAATTTCTAATCAAATCATTATATGTAAATGGGTACGCCACCACTGATTTTTTTATATCATTCCATATAAGAGAAGGATAGAACAAAATTTCCCACTAAGAATCCTTCTATTCAATTAAATCATAATTCTTATTCATTCCCCCTATATCAATAACTCTATTTATAACAACTATATATTGTTCATATTCTATAGATTTTTATGATGGAAAGATTGAGATAATTATTATTTAAAGGGATTACCATGTATAATTATTTAATCTTAGACTAGTGTCCTTAATGAAATTGTATCATCATGAAACCCCTTACTCTGTATATCCCCTCAAGGTTCCAATCCTTTAAATTATTGACTGTACTAGAAAAATCACGAAGCTCATCATCAATTCATACATCAACTACTAGTGGGATTTGTGATACATTATTTACATTTTCATTAAAAATATTTATCTCCTCCCAATATTCCTCAAATATTTATTATCGAGAAACATTAACATCAATATTATCTATAAATTCTCTAACTCCATTAATTATTTTATATATCCTAAGGAAAATATTGTCTAATAGTTCCGTTGGAAGTATTTTTTAAAAAATTACCAAAAATAAATAATATTTTTAGTCATATTATCATCTTGGACTCTAAGTATTCGAATTTATTCTAATATATTTACGAATATTTTATTTAATGAAACCCCCTTATGTTTTTTATTATATAATCACCATTTCTGATGAATTTTTTATCCTAAAAAACCATGGATATTATCTAATGTGTAGGAGAACTATTAATCATTAATGCCATTTTATATACATCTTCCATTTATCACAAATAATTTCTATAAAAATGTATCCATCATTAATTACACATAATATATAAAATGGGTGTTTTTTAATGAAACAACAAACTAAATTTCAGTGTTTATAAAATATATTTCATTTTATAATAATGGTAATAAATATATTTTAACCATTTACATCACAAAAATTCATGCTTATAAGACATATAATGGTTCATATTAATCTGAATGGTTATATGATAATAAAATAGGGACTACTAGTATGAGATTTTTTATTTCAATATTTAAAGTTTTATTTACTAATGAATTTCCGGTTTTTTTCTACTAATTTTTCATAAACATTATTATTCCCTCATCCTAAATAAATTTATAACGATATTACTCAAAAAATATATACAAGCCTCATAATATAATTATATAACAAATTATGCAAGAAACAAAAAAATTATCAATATAATTATCAGTGTTGATTGATTATCACATTCAATGACATTTCCTTATATTATTTAAGAAATTGCATATTTTCTTGAATCCCTAGTTTCATAGTGATATTGGATAAATATATTTTCTATATAACTGTGATTTTTTATGTACGTGATTTTAATCTCTTGGATGGAAGAGCCTATTTTATTGAATAATATGATTATGGATCATGTATTAAATATGATGTATTCATGTTTATAATATTCTTTTTGAAGATGAAAGTATTTTATGGTGAGGGGATGTAGTATTATGTATTCTTTATTTGGAGTACATAGCATGTGGTCATGTTTTGGGGTCATCTAAATATTATTTGTCTATATTTAATATTAATATGTAATAAATTATTTTTTTTCTAGTATAATTGATATACATGAGAAGACTAGAAATTTTTTTTGGACATCCTATTTTAATATGATTAAAAATATAAAAATAATATGAAAATATTTCTGAATTGGGGAATAAAAATATAAATTAAAACTAGAATAAATGATTTTTATTATGTAGATATTTTTGTTTTAGTCTATGATAGTGATAATATTTCATGTTTTTTGTGATGTTAAAATAATTAAATTAGGAAATAAATTAAATATGTAATTTTATTTATATGCTAAATATACCACATTATAGTCTTTCAAATGTAACCAGATCTATATTAGATTAATTTATGTTATACGCACTTGTAAGGTAGACTTGAGCTTCAAAAATCATGTAGACAACATTAAATTCGTAACAGGGTATTGTTAATATAATCTAACTCATAAATAATTGTTTTATGAAATTAATTCACTTATCCATATTCAAAACCTTTTATTTTTTTAATACCATATTATATACATCTTAAAATAATCACACCTAATGAAAAAATTCATAGGGATATGAATTTCAAAAATATATCATATATTTCATTATTTTTAATAACATTATTATTTAAAAAGTAAATATATTTATTTAATGATGTTTAATTTGTTAATAAATTCAATCCCATATAAATATTGTACCCCAATCCATATATAAAATTTCACAATGTTATGAAAAAATTACATGGCACATTCGTTTCATCTTTTAGGACGATGAGTTATGATATTTTTGTTCATAATATTTATGGAATGATTACATCCATCTAATTTTTAATTCAAAATTGACTATTTTAGTTTGTTAAAATTATAATGACATATATCATTCCATCATCACATTCCATAAAACAATAGTAATTTTATTATGATTTTTAATTATGAACCATATCAGAACGTAATTATTAAAATAACTTAAAGAATTATACAATGTTTTTTATAGTTGGGTTCAACTAAATTTGGTCTAAAATGTTATTATAAAATATTAATATAACAATATTAATAAAATAAAATAATATATATCATTAAAAAAATTATTAATCATTTGGTGGGGTTTATTTCCAGCAAATGAATATCACATGTCTCTAATTTTTCTTATATATTATAATTGTTAGGTATTCAGTATCATCTAGGATTTTCGAAGGATGGAATTTTTTATTTTTAATTAAAAATACAATTTGATGAAGAAATATCATGTGAAAATTTGTAATGTGTAATTTTGTATTTTACCATTAATGAAATAAAGTACTTTCTTTCTATGAAGTTATTTAAAGCTACCAATGTAATGGATTTTTCTAAAATAATATTTCACATATAGATATGTGTGAACATAGTTTATAAAGAGTGATAGAAATGAATATTTAAGAAAAGTTCATGGGATAATATAGTCCATTTTAAGAATAATATTAACATATTAGATTTATGATTTATTGTAACAGGGTTTTTTTATTTCATTGAAATGTAAATTTTATGGTCAACATTAAATGCAACTATCGTGTAATGAACATTCAATTATTCTTTTGAGATAAGAAGATTATTTTATAGACCTCATTGATGGAAATTATGATTAGTGGATAGAATTAAAAACTAAATTTCTCATATTTTTATTTTTAATTTAATAGTATGGAATGGGTGGTTTGTGGATCCATGGTAGATAGGGGAGTTCTCTAGTGGGTTAATTTTCAAAATGATAGGGTCGTTGACTTTTGAACTATATTTGTGTGATGTAGGATTAAAATTAATAATTAATTTCATTTTATTCGCATTGTCAGTTATATGATTTTATAAAATTTTATTTTTTGAGAATTTTTTTTCAATTTATCTACTGAACAAAAATTTTGATAGAGATGTACATAGTTTGTGAATTTTTTTGGTCCTGTTTGTGTTATTTAATTTTACTTGTTTTCATTACTGTGAGATCATGGAATTAAATTTTTATATTGGAAAGTAATATTTTATGTTGGATGATTATGGTTTCATGAAATTCAATTATGTTGATGTATTATAATTCTTTTGTAGGTATCATTGAGGAAATATATTGATGAATTATAATTGATGTTATTATAAATTTCATTATTTACTTCTATGTTTTGAATTTGTATTATTATGTATGATTAGGTTGTATCAATGCATCAATATTAAGTTTTTATGTATAAATGTATTGTGGTAAATTTATATAATTCAATTTCAATCAGATAAATATATTTTAAATATAATTGATATATTATTAATGGGTTTAACTAACTATTATTGTTTTATGTGGATCATTAATATCTATTATGATGTTTTTATTTATGAATATATATTTTATTATTTTCCTTAAATATTTTTTATATTTAGTATTCAGTGATATTATATTTTTGATTGCAAATACAATGATTACTAGGCTTCATGATGTTATTTCTCAAATGTTGCATATAGTTGATGTAGGCATTTCATAATGGTGTTTCAGTGACATGAATGTTTTTTTTCATCCTGATAATATTAGAAATGAGTCATATATGATGATATATAATATTAATTTATATTATATAAATTATAAATTTGGTTCCTCTGCTCTTATTATGGGTTTTTTAGAATATGGGTGGGGATTCACCAAATTGTTTAATGACCTAATCAATACATGGTGGATGATTTCCAACATTCTTCTTTTAATAAGATAATTTACATAGGGGAACCTATGTTTTGATTATTGAATAGTGAATTATAAATTTAAAATTAAATATTTATAGTTTGTGATAATTATTACTATATTGAATGAGTAGATAATTATTATATAAACTACAAAAAATTAAGTTTATTTTTTCTTTTCCCACAAATTCTATTATTCTATAACATATTGACTAATATTTCACAATGATTAGATAATTTTCTTGGATAACTTTAAGTTTTTGGTCATTAACATAAAAAAATCTAAAAAATTCAATCAAAACACTCTTTCTCTCATTCTAGATGATATTTTTAGTTTAGAGTTTTAGAAATTTATTAAATAATTCACTCATATAAACCAAAATGCATAAAATTGCATACTAACAATTTAGTATCCATTCCTTCAATAATATAAATTTTTTTATTTATCCAAGAAATATTTTCCTGAAAATTCTTCACAATATTCAGATTTTGTTCTTTCCATAACTTACCCATCCTTAAACACAATGATAAAAATTTTAAGACATGAGATAAGATTAAAAATATTAGAAATGCAGATAAATGGATGGAATTAAATCATTAGTCCATCAATACATATATAAAATTATAAAATCATTTTAAAAAAAATTCTCACACAGAACATATCATATACTTACATTATGAAAACAAAATTTTTCCATATAACATTGAGAACATAAAAACCCATATATGTAACTTAGGAAATTAATGGAATAATATTTTAACCCTCGTGACTACCATTTTATTTGTACCCCTCATCACTACTGTAATGTTTATCCCTCGTGACTACCATATAATGTAAACCTCAGGTCTACCTTATGATGCAGCCAACATAGTTACACATGGTGTAACCATACAATAGACATCTAACATAAACATACCCAATACATTGGATAGATATATAGGTATAAAACATTATATTCAACAATTACCAAAAACCAAAACATAAATAATTTATACTTGCATCATTAAAGATTCTATTTTAATTTGGTAAAGATACAAATATAAAATATGGTTTTCAAAAGACAATCCACTTACAAATGTAATTTAATTGGATATAGAATTAATAAAATTGATAGATTATAGATATAAAATGTAAATAAACAATTGAAAACCTGATACTATAAATTTTAATTTAATAAATAATCATACTACCACATGATCTATGAAGTAGAAGGTTTACTAAAAGAATATAAATATGGTTATGAATTCCCTTAACTTGGGTTTGACTTACATAAAATGTGTTAAATAGTATTTGATAATGGTTTAAAGTTTGTTATTATTACATTAAAAACTATATTAATATTATTATATACTTATATAATCATCATATAACATCATTTTACCACTTAAATAATAATATTTTGTTACGTTAATAGTTTAATGACCATTTATTTCAAGGTTTCTATGGTTGGTTCATTATGTATTTTCATTTTAAATGGATGAAAAACAACTAAAATGGAATTAAATATTGATAATATGTTTCCTAACTTTAAACTAAAAACATATATCATTATTTCTAGTATAATAATGAATCATTAGATAAAAAATTAATTAAAATGGTTATTTTATTTTTTTTGTTTTTATGATCATTACAAACATATACAATTTTTTAATATAACATTTATATAATTCTTCTAGAGCATTATATATCTTATAATATATATAAGAATTTTTTATTTATCTATAATAATTTTCTTATAAGTAGCCTTTTATGAGGAAATCGACAATGAAATTATATCATTCACGGTAGTGGTAAATCGACACCTTACAAATGATGTTATCATTTTAATAATAAAAGTGTGAGGATAAGAAGATTTATGTTGAATTTTTACATAAAAATTATAAAATTATCATATATATGAGATATTTTATGTTTCATTCCACGTGTATTAATGGAGGTGAAGATACAAGAACATAATAATTATCATTAATTGAAAATAAAATATAAAGATAAAGGATTTTATATATCGAATTATTATCCTAGAGAACATCATTATGGACCTTGGTTGTTCCATTTTGGTGAGACCAGTAGGTCAAGGATGTTAGTAAGAGGGTTTGTAAGGTAATTGGGTTGAATTTACACATGCTACTAGGAAATGAGTGGTGAGAATATGAGGTGATGTATTGTGGTTCTTATATTTGTTGAGAGGGGTTTTTTTATTATTTTATTCATTAGTTTATAAATTAAGATCATGATAATGAATATATTCATCATTATAAGTAAATATATTAATATAAAGAATGATGAATTAAGATTATGGTATTTACATCAATAGTGATGCCAGTAATAGTTTATTGAACGTATAATGTATATATAACATAAATTATTGTATTTTACCACTCACAAAAAATTTAAGGATTTTAGAAAATAACAAAAAATTCACCATACCTATTTTACTATTTTTATAATTAAAAAATGAGCTATATTTTTAAACAATTAAATTTCTAAATATGATAAATTTAATTTGTTTATTAAAATAATACTTTATTCTAAAAATAACAACTATAAAACTATAAATAATTTTATATCACTTTCAATAATTAATTTAGTTTGAATAAAATAATATTATAATAACAATAAAACTAAATATTAACCAATTATTTTATTTAATGAAACTAATTTTTTTAAAATTCATTATATTATCTATAAAAATATAATTAAATAGTTCTGTATTAGAAAAAGAATTCCACCACATAATTTATAATATTATTAAAAATTATTTACTTATATGTTTATATAATTATATAATATTTTCATTTATAATTTGGATAAATTTTATTTAAAATTTTTAGGTTAGGATACAATTATATTAGCCTGATAATTTTTCCTAATTGTCATGTTATTATTCCTATGGTCTAGTAACTATTCTATTAGTATACTTTTTTTAATTTATATAAATACCACTTATTTAATTACACATTTATAATGAATTTTACAATTTAATTAGATATTGAAAAAAATATATTTATAAAGTAACTAGGCTGTAAAACTTTCCCCGCCTTTAGTAAGTTGCATCCTCGAAATTTGTATTCACTTTTAAAAAAATTGTGGATAACATTCCCTTATATAATTTTAAAATTCTCATGATACTTCTTCAACCAAGTGGTTTACCCAAAAAACCCAAACCTCGTGAATAAGCGGATTCCAAAAAAACATTCTATCTATGATTGAAAATTTAATTAGGATTAACCTCATATAAAAGGTACTCCTCTAGGTGGACTACTTATGGGATAGAAATTAGAGAGTAATCCTAAACACATTTTCCAAACATTGAAACATGAAAAAAAATATTGTATACTTGAGATAAACTCATAGGCAAAGCTACTCGGGAGGAATTGGGAAAAAATTCACTTGGTTATTATCTGCACAAATGAAACATGGACTAAGAATTCCATTATAACAAAAATGTATACCACTTTCCAGGGAATGATTTAAAGGAAAACATGATCACCAATATATAATGAAAAATCTTTTCATCAATTATTTGCATAACATATCTGCCTACTCTATGGTGTCCTCAATTTTTGGTGTATCATCTTCAGATTCCCATCCACTTCACCTACAAATTATAGTCCAATCAAATTCCTTTCCCCTAAATCGTCAAAAAATTATAGAGTTAAACACAACTTTCTATGTAATGCCTTAAAAATATTTATCTTTATAATAGAATGAAGACTATTTTTAGGAAAAAAATAAACTAAAGAATGATATTGATCACAAATTCCACATTATTCAAAATAAAAATCTTTAACCTTGTCCTCCATGGACTGAATTGTTCCCTCATTTGTTCCATTGGATTGAATATAAACATTAAAACAGAAACATGACTCTATAACAAACAAATTCTAAGGGACATTCAAAAATATATGTGTGAACATGGGATCATAATCAAATATAATTTAAAGATAAGCTCAATTTAACCCAGTAATATCATCATGTTATAGTAAATAAAGCTGATACAAAGACATAATAAATTAAATATGAACGAAATGTGTATATATTGTTAGAAATTCATTAATAACCGAAATCGCATTATTACCGCAATGATTATTTGGTCTCCCCACAATGAATTTCATGAATATATCTTCAAATTATATCTATGTAAATGGTAAAAGTTGAATCAAACCATTTGGTAGTTTTAGTTCTTCTTTAAATTTCTTATGTGTAAAAAATATAAAATCAAAATCCACAATATCTATTTTCAGTCCATCTGATGAGTAGGACCCCAAGAATGTATATGTACAGCTTTGTACTATAAGGATGAATGGGAAACAGTGAACCACAAGCCTCACATAGAAATATTGTGTTCATTTGTTAATATCATGACACATATAATATCTTCCCAAATCCAAAAACACAATCCTTGAAAATGTTATATTTAGGAAACGTAACCCTTTTAAACAATTATAGCTTTTTAAATATATCACAACCATCCTTCTGTGAATTCTTATTTCTACCTCATGAAGATTACGACAATAATAACTACATAAAAAAATATTAATTTAATACAATAACCACTACCATGAAAAAATTCATTAAAATAATTAATCAATGGGTCATGATCCAAACAAATCATGGTTAATGTAGCATGAGGTTTTTGACTTAGGGAAAAGTCCACTATTTTTATTTTCTTGTATTTTAATGCTCATGTAGTCATACTCATTTATCAATTCAAGTCATCTTCCATTCCTCGAGTTCAATTCCTTCTATGAAACCTTATATCTCATACTTTTATGGTTATTATATATTTTTCAATGGCTTCTTCATATATAATGCCTACAAATTTTCAAAATGAAAACAACATATGTTAATTCCAAATCATCTATGGGATAATTTAATTTTTAATGATTCATTTGTCTTGTAATATATGAAACTACTTTTTCATTCAACATCACAACACAAGAATATCCATCTAATGAATCATCACTATAGATTAAAAATCATCCACTTGTTAATGGTTTGTCTAAAACAATAACATTCACAAATATAATTTTTTCTTCCTAAAAAAACATGACTATAGACACGATGAAATGTGTTCCATATAATTTGACACAAAATGTAAACAATCAAGCTCATAAATTTTGTGGTACAACTCTGGATGTTTCATTGGGGGAAGTTATGATAGCGAAGGCACTAACCCAAATATACATACATGCAAATAATTAGGTGCAACCCATGCTCGAGAGGAATAAATAATTTATTTCGTCTATGTCCTCAAAGCATAGCCGAAGTTATGAAAAAATACTGATGGCATGTATGTATACTTGGGCGCCACCCATCCGGTGCACATCCACTTGCGCACATCAAATGTGGCATGAAACCCACTTGGAAACTCAAACACTTTTCGCCCAGGGTCCTACTTTTTCCTATAAAAAGACCCTTGGGGACCTCAATTGTAATGATTAATTTTATCAAGCCTAATTGATGCTCTGGTCGCTCTAATTCTCCACCCATGACCACAATGACTTTTACTATAGTTCATTAAATCAAAAATTGGAGTAAATGAGGGAGGATCATAAAAATTAAGTCTTCTTACTGTTTGAAATTCATAACACTTGAGTGCCTAAGGATCCCATCAACCCAAAATCCGAAACACTTGGGCACCACTTATTCCTATCATAAGTTCTTGAGCGCCACATTTTTGGGATGAATTGTGAATACACATGAATTATTGAGCAAGGTAATGCCCATGTATTACCATATAGGTTACTCCTTGTTTAAGGGAACATCAGGTCACCCATGCCTACTTTCATGCCTATACATGTGTGCCCTTACCTACATGGGTGTCCCTCATTGATTCACATAAACTCTTCAGTCTACAAGCCATCAAGACATCTTCAAATCCATACTTAGTAAGAATTCTTATTCATTCTCTCCCCTATTTGAAAAATATTATGTTGTAACCTCCTCCAAAAACCCTTGACTTATCATACCTTTGGGAAAGGCACATCAACACGTCCCCTATTTGTGTTTATATATCCAATGTCAGTGGTTTCCCATATTTTTTTCACAATGGAATTAGGATCCACATAGTGTCAGTGGATTTCTATATCTGTAGTCACATGGTCATTTTTCTCATGAATATTTCTTTGATATTACTGGTTTATAGAATTACTATTTAGTTATTGAGCTCTCCCTTCTAAAAGAGACATAACCTCAGATCTCTTGTATGGAAGGTAATGTTATTGATTTATTTTCCATGGATGAAAAATAGAAATCTCCCTCCTCTAATAGGATCATTTTTCAGGAAGACATCCTGTTGTAATACTTTAAACATTTATCCCATATTCCATTCATTGGTCCCTTTTCCAATGTAATTTGAATATTGGGAAGGCTTGCCTCCTTGCACTTATCCACCCTTGCCATCATAGGCCCACCCTCCTCCACCATCAGAGGAAGGAATGTCTGTGTGTGTGTTTGTGTAACTATTGAATAATTCACATCCTCTTGTTTCTCACATAGAGAATGAATCACATTAGTTTATATATTCATGATGATTACACCATGTGCACAAACCCTAACAGTGAAGGAACTATGAGAACACTGAATCTTATTCGAAATAGGATATGTATGAAGCCCTTACAGGGTTCGAGCTCACTTGATTTCTTCTTCAATAATCCAATCCTTATTACCTTAATCTAGGCATCCTCCTAATAAATAAGGCCTAAATTAAATTCCAATAATTGTTAAGGAATCATTTTTAGCAAGTAAGCCCAAACTCATTTCTCTCAAAGGAAAATAATCTCCTATGAAATTCATATAACTACATGGGATTTGATTCACATAAAAATGAAATATGTATGAAGCCTCCATGATGTTCTAACCCAACACATCAAATCCATCTTGTTCTCCATCAGACTTATTCCTAACAAGGACTTATCTTACTTTAAAACCCATAAATTTCTGTGCTCCTTGGGCTTATTAGGCATAAGTCCAACACCAAAAATTTACTAAGAACCTTTTTATTAGATGTTTTTAGAACCCGTGTTTTCCAGAAGGTCGTTTTGAGTAGAAATTTGAATTTTTTCTATTGGATGCTTATGAGGGGTAAAACGGTCATTTTTCTATACCAGCTGATCTCAGATAATTTTCTGACAGCTCTGTTGGTCCCAAAATAGGGATTTTACCATAGGATAGGAGTTTGGAGGAAATCTGAGATGTTCGAATTTTGGTCGAATATTTAATATTTAATATTATTAAATTAAATATTAAATTATTCACCTAGGTTTGTTTGAAAATAACTTTTAAACGGAGTGTCGGATTGAGATTTCATCTACTTTGTTGATTCCATAATGTGGAGTTTAGCCTAGGGAAGGCATAAACTCATGTCGGGCGCCGGGGCCGGCCCGGGCCCATTTTTCTTCCTTTTCTTTTCTTCTCTCTTATTTCCTCCTCATCCATATGAAAATCTCAAACACCTCTGCTCCTTGGATGTTACCTATGGGAGAATGGGGAGATTGGGAAAATTTAAGAGAAGGAAGGCGAGAGTGGTACCGATTCAAAGCTCTAGACGCGTTGAGTCGGCGTGCGGCAACTGGGAGTCGCGAAATCAACCGAAGCTTCGGAGGTTTCCACCCAAAGGTAGGTTCATTTATGTTTTCACCATAGATTCTATTTAAACATGTGGTTTTATGTTTTTATGCCTTATATTTCCTTCTTGTGGCCTCTTAAGGCCGGATTTAATGTTTCAGGGGTGAAAACGGGCGTTTCGGTTGTTTTCAGGGTTTTCTCGTCGGAAAACCCAGAAAACACGGCGTGTATTCCAGGGGTACACACCATGTGTTCTTCCCATTTGGGGAAGATGATGTTTTCTTAAGTACATTCCATGTACTTTGAGTACACGCTGTGTAGTGGGTGGCTGTGTGGCTGGCCGTGTGGAGTAGAACACAGAATAGTAGTTTTTTTTGTAGTACACGTCGTGTACTTTAAGTACATGCCGTGTAGTCATACATGGGCATGTGTTCGGGTGATAACAGACATGGGGTAACTTTTTGTTAATAGTACATAATGTGTACAGTAATGTACATGTCGTGTACTATTACACAAGTAGGCCCATTATGCTCTGACCATGTACTCTGGCCAAATACTGCTTTAGTTTATTAATTTTGAGATATCTTGGGCTCTAGAAGTCAAAATTGAGCGTGCGAGTAGACTACTATGAGCTTTTTTCCACATATATTGCAATGGTGGAATCCTTTTTAAATTTATATGTAATCTAAAGGTTGTTTTGGGGGTTTCAAATAAATGGATGGGTTCTTCCTCCACTTCTTGAGTTCAGTTGTCACCAGAGAGTGAGACTTGGGGTGGATGATCGGTTGGGTGTTCGTACCATCTTAGTTAAAAAATTTAATTAGAGATGAGCTATGAGCTATCTCCTGTAAAATATAATTTAGAGTATGTTTCCCTTGCGAGGTGTTCCCTTATGGACTTTGAAGCATTGAGACCATGTACTTCTAAGGACCCCCTTAGGGATGCCTTTGCTTGTGTTCTGACCTAGGGAGTCCCTTATAGGATATCTCTCTTGTTCTTCCATTGACGGGAACTATGTTACAGAATTCCTTTGTTGTCTATCCTATGGTGATCCCGTGTAGTATTCCTCCCTTACTCTTTTCTAAGGATCCCATGTAGGATACCTTCACTCGTGTTTACCTACATGATCCCGATTATGATGCCTCTTTAGTGTTTGACATGAGGGAACCAATGGGTGCTCATTGTTTGACCGGCCCTAACTTGTTATGTAGGGTTGGGGTAGAGATGGTGATCGGGTGTCACCTAGAACCCATTCCAAACTTGTGATCCCTTTCTTCTTTTGATGTATTGTTGGGATGTTCATTCAGGCCACCCCCACTATTTTGTTTATATCTGACTTGGTTTGCTGATGTTGTAGTTTTACCAGAGGTGCTTCCTGGTTGGTTGTTGCTGAGCCTGATGCGGTGCATCTTTCATATTTTTTTGGATTCCTACTACTCCTTTCATGCCTGAGTAGAAGTTTCTTGATTGTAAATGGTGTACTTTTACCTTGTTGTGGATGTGTTTTCCCATGTTTCTTGTTTTTTGACCGTTGGGTCTATCTTGCCTGTTAGGCTACCTTGTTTTCCATGACTTGCAACTGTAGGATGGAGTGTTGTTCTTGTCATGATTGTTATGTTTTAGACTAGTTATCCTAGTTGATATGTAGGTTTACTTTGTCATTATAGCATTATTATGAACCGATTGGCACGAGACCACGAGAACATGGTGATATAGACCATAAGGGATAGACAGAGTGAGCTTCCTAGAGAGTCTTGGATATTACAGACTATATGAGGTAGGACCGAGTGTGCATCCTCAGAGAGTCTGGGAAATTATAGACTTGAGGGGTTAGACTGAGTGAGCTTCCCAGAGAGTCTTGGATATTATAGACTCTAGGAGGGTAGATCGAGTGAGCTTACTCAGAGAGTCCTTACTTGTTTGAATTTCATTAAAACCTTTCCAAACTAGAGGAGTAATTGACTGAGTGAGCTTATTTAGAGAGTCTGTGATAGACCTAAGACTATAGTAGGAATTGACCGAGTGAGCTTCCTCAAAGATTTTCTAGACCTTAGGGATATAAGGGGAACTAACCACGTGATCACCCCCAGAGAGCCCCTGACTACCCTAGACTATAAGGAGAATTGACGGAGTGAGCTTCCCCAGAGAGTCTTATAATTTTTGTATGACCAAACCAGAGGGGTTAGGCTTAGTGCCCTAACAAGAGGGTTGATGATACTTCCTGAATCGGACCAAAGGGGTTGGCTGTGGTTACTTCCCAGAGGGTTACCCATTGTGTTATCTGGTTGCTTGTGTTTGTTTGGTTGAACTAGAGGATATATTGTCTTTGTTTAGCTTTTTCAGAGGCATATTTCTAGCGTCAGCCGAAGTAGGTACATGTTGATGGGATTACGGACCCAGAGATCGACTTATTGGATATAATTCTTGAGTGTCACTACATCTATCTCAATTTCCTTGAATAGGATGTCCCAGAGATCAGGATTATGGTCCGAATGATCGACAGATGATGTTGTTTCTTGTTATTTTAATCACTTCCTCATGAATATTCATATTTATGTATATGTGTATAGGTATGGGACTATACATGTGTACGCATATAGATATGGACATCAATGGTGGAACTTTCCCAATTGAGAACTATTACATACCCTGAGTTTAACTATTGTTGCATGTTTGGTTTACTTCCTTTTGTTGTCTTCTAGCTAGGCTGAGCACATTGTTGTTGTATACACTTTTAGCAGCATAGTTGTAGGTTGCTTATCGGGGTGCCCTTCTAAGATTATTTCTCACCCCTGCACATGCACCTCGATGTACCTGCAGACCTTATGTCTCTTTTTCTAGTTGATCATGAGTTTCATGGTGGATAAGACTGAGGAACAGTGTTTCATGATCGAGCAAAGTTGGTCGAGTGGTTTTCCATATCGAGCTGCGGTAGTTCGATATTGTCTGGAGATCCGGTATGTGGATTGGCTCGGAGATCGTCGAAGAGACCTATACTTTTACCTTCAGTTTCATTATACATGTATATGTATGTTCAGACCAGTTGGTGACCAGTGTTGTATTGTATTGCATAGTTGTTCGGGCATATACATCAGTTTACTATTACAGCTTGTTCTATTTCAATTGTTTACTACTTCCGCACTCTGTTTACTTTATGCTGTGTATGATACTTAGTTATTTAGGTTATTTTCTTACTCTGGTATGAGGACATAGTCTCCCCACTATCACATCCTAGGCCCTCGCTACTTTTCGACAGCTTCTGGCATATGGGGAGGTGCGGTAAAGTCATTGTGGAAAACAAGCTCGGAGCACCAATTTAGTGGCTTCCGGGTTGGGACGTTACAAAGTGGTATCAGAGGAGTTTTACTTCCTGGTCTTTACTATTTGGGATATGGTAGACAGGAGTATTAGGAATGTGTCAGAACCAGTGATGGATATTGTGATGGTGTGTCGTGAACACTTGTTCCGGTAAGATGTCCTGGTTTCCAGGGTTTGGGATTGTTGTTCTGATTTTGCGATGTTACGGTTGTATATGATTTTCACATTGAGAGACTCAAATGTTGTGTGGTGTTTTGATTTACTATGGATCTCTGGATCTTAGCCATTGGTAAGATGCCAGGTATAGATATTGAATCATGTCTGGCAAGGGAAATAGGCTTCTCTTGCATCATACTAGGCATATAAGATTCACAGCATATAGGCCTTCTAGTGTGTGTTTTTACTGACAACTGAGACCTTTGGGTCTTCTTATACATACATTTTACTTTAATGGCAGGTTATTTGGATCTACGTTAAGGCTTATTTTGATAGGGAAGATGACTCAGTCCTTTTCGCACAGGTGGTGCAGTGACCCTAGTTGTTCTATGTGGTATGTGATGCCTTTTTTAACCCCTTATTGGGTGTTGTTTCTCGGGTTTGTTGTTATATAGTCGGATCGTTGAGAACGATGTCGATAAATACCAAGGCTTTTCTTGTGAACTGGTCCTCCTTGTGGTATTGGTGTATACTGATACCCAATGGGTGTTATCTCGGCTTGACTTTTCCGTTTTGTTGTGACCCCCATGGAGTCGTTCCTTCTAAGGATGCTCGGAGAGGATCGGGGCCCTTGTAGGTTGTGTTTTAGTTTTGACCGTGTTGGGGCATTTTGATCTTTACAATCTTCTGAGTGTTTTTGGATATTTAGGATAAGTGGTTTGACCTTGTGACCCAGTTGTGATGGGTTTTCTGTAGGGATAGGTGGAAGACATAGATACCCTTGGTTTTGACTCGAACCATTGTAGGTCGATGTCTGTTATGTTCTAGGGGAACCTGTGTGAAAATGGTTGACCCATGCTTGAATCATGGTTGGGTTTTGGCAGGATGTTAATTTGGCTCGGAGAGAGCCGGACACGTCTTTGGTGAATCTCAGTGTACTCCTGTTAGAGATTATCATGTACTATCTTGATTCGTCTTGAGTATGCTGAGAGAGCTTCGACCCTACATCAAGCTCCTTTTTCATTCTTAATGTTAATCCCTATTGATGATAGAACCGATTATGGTTGTGCTCTCAAAGTAGTGTAAGTAATGGCATATGCTGGGGAGTGAACCATTGGCCTTTTGATGGTGGTATTCCTTATTTAGGTTAAACATCAGTGTTTTCCATGAGCTTTTGATATTAAAGTATACTTTTAAGACAACTACAAGGGTATTCCTATGGTATGGAGTACCAGTTGGTTGTAGTTGACTATCTTCTATGTAGATGGTGGTTGTAAATGATAAGGATGGTCATTGGACAGTCCAGGTATCTTGGTTGTGCAGATGCTTGGGTTGGGGGCATGGCTACTGGTCCTACTGTTTGTCGTTTTTGTTGGCTTCTCGGGGACGAGGAGGTTTATGGTGGGGAGTTTATATGAACCTGTGTTTTTCGAACGGTCGTTTTGAGAAGAATTATGAATTTTTTCTGTTGGATTCTTGTGAGGGGTAAAATGATCATTTTCCCTTACCAGCTGATCTCGGATAATTTTTCTGACAACTTCGTTGGTCTCACAATATGTATTTTAACCAAGGAGAGGGGTTTAGAGGAAATCTGAGCTATTAAAATTTTGGAAGAATATTTAATATTTAATATTATTAAATTAAATATTAAATTATTAATGTAGATCAGTATGGTAATAACTTTTAAATGGTGTGTCAGATTGAGATTTCACCTGCGTTGTTGATTCCGGAATGTCGAGTTTACCCTAGGGAAGGCATAAACTCATGTCGTGCGTCGGGGCTGGCCCGGGCCCCTTTTTCTTCCTTTTCTTTTCTTATCTCTTCTTTCCTCCTCATCCATGCGAACGTCTCCTACTCCACTCCTCCTCGGTCATGACCTATGAGATAATTGGGAGATTGAGAAAACGGGAGAGAAGGAAGGTGAGAGTGGTACCAATTTGATGCTCTTGAAGTGCTGAGTCAGCATGCAGCAACCAGGAGTCGCGAAATCAACCGAAGCTTCGGCGGTTTCCACCCAAAGGTAGGGTCATTTATTTTTTAGCTATATATCCCCGTTAAACATGTATTTTTATGTCTTTTATGCCTTTCATTTCTTTCTTATGGCCTCTTTAGTCTGGATCTAATGTTTTGGGGGCGAAAACTGGCGTTTTGTGTGTTTTCAGGGTTTTCCCATTGGAAAACCCAGAACACACGGTGTGTATTCTAGGGTTACACGCCGTTTGTTCTTCCCATTTGGGGAAGAAAGAATTTTTTAAGTACACGCTGTGTACTTTGAGGTCACACCTTGTAGTGGGTGGCCGTGTAGAGTAAAACACGGAATAGTGGTTTTTTAAGGACAACACGTCGTGTACTTTAAGTACACGCCGTGTAGTGGTACATGGGCATGTGTTCGGGTGAAAACGGACACAACGTAACTTTTTCTAAATTGTACATGCCGTTTATAATAAATTACATGCCGTGTAGTATTACACAGGCAGGCCCATTGTGCTCGGGCCATGTACTCTGGCCATGTAATGCTTCAGTTTAGTAATTTTGAGATATCTTGGCCTCTGAAAGTCAGAATTGGGCATGTGAGTAGTAGATTATGAGCATTGTTTCATGTATATTGCAATGGTGGAATCATTTTAACATTTATAGGTAAACTAAAGGTAGTTTTGGGGGTTTTCATATAAATGGAGGGGTTCTTCCTCCACTTCTTGAGTTTAGTTGTCACTAGAGAGTGAGACTTGGGGTGGATAATCGGTTGGGTGTTCATACCAACATAGTTGAGACCTTTAATAGGAGATGAGCTGCATTCTATCTCTCATAACTTATTTTTTAGGGTACTTTTCCCTTGTGAGGTGTTCCCTTATGGCCTTTGAGGCTTTGAGACTAGGTACATCTAAGGATCCACTGAGGGATGCCTTAGCTTGTGTACTGACCTAGGGATTCCCTTATAGGATCTCTCTATTGATAATCCTTTGACAGGTACCATGTTACAGAATCCCTATTTTTTCCTTCCATTAAGGATCTCGTGTAGGATTCCTCCCTTACTCTTTTCTAAGAATCCCTTGTAGGATGCCTTTGCTCATCTTTACCTGGAGGATCCCATGTATGATGCCTCTTTATTGTTTGACCTGAGGGACCTAGTGAGTGCTCGTTGTTTGACTATCCCCATGTTGTTATGTCGGGTTTGGGTAGAGATGGTTATTGGGTGTCACTGAGAACCCATTCCAAACTTGTGTTCCCTTTCGGTTTTTGATGTATTATTCGGATGGCTGTTCAATCCACCCTCACTATTTTGTTTATATCTGACTTGGTTTGCTGATGTTGTAGTGTTTACCAGAGGTGCGTCCGGGTTAGTGGTTGTTGAGCCTGAATCGATGTGTATTTCTTGTTTTTTTGGATGCCTATTATTCCTTTTGTTCCGGAGTAGAGGTGGATTGATTGTAAATGGTGTATTTTTACCTTTTTGTGGATGTTTTTTCCCATGTTTCTTGATTTTTGACCGTTCGGTCTAGCTTGCATGTTAGGCTACCTTGTTTTCCATGCCTTGAAACTTTAGGATGGAGTGTTGTTCTTTTCATGCTTGTTATATTGTGGAATTGTTATCCAAGTAGCTCTGTAGGTGTACTTTGGCCTTATATAATTATTATACACTGATTTCCACGGGACCGTGAGAAACTGGTGCTCTAGACTATAAGGGATAGACCGAGTGAGATTCCTAGAGAGTCTTGGATATTATAGACTACAGGAGGGTAGACCGAGTGTGCTTCCTCTGAGATTCATGGACATTATATACTACAGGGTATAGACCAAGTGAGCTTCCAGAGAGTCTTGGATATTATAGACTAGAGGAGGGTAGACTGAGTGAGCTTCCTCAGAGAGTCTTTACTTGTTTGAATTTCTTTAAAGCCTTTCCAGACTAAAGGAGGAATTGACTGAGTGAGCTTCCTTTGAGAGTCTATGATAGACCTGAGACTATATGAGGAATTGACCGAGTGAGATTCCTCAGAGGGTTTCTAGACCTTGGGGCTGTAAGGGGAATTGACCACGCGATCACCCCCAGAGATTCCCTAACTACACTAGACTATAAGGGTAATTGACCGAGCAAGCTTGCCCAAAGAGTCTTATAATTTTTGTATGAACAAACAAGAGGGGTTAGGCCGAGTGCACTGACCATAGGGTTGTTGGTACTTCTTGGATAGGACAATAGGGGTTGGCTGTGAGTACTTCCTAGAGGGTTACCAGTTGTGCTATTTTCTTGCTTTTGTTTGTTTAGTTGAACTAGATGATAGGTTTACTTTTTTTAGATTTTTCAGTGGCATATTTCTGACGTTGGCTGAAGCAGGTAAATGCTGATGGGATTACAGACCCAGAGATTGACTTATTGGATATACGGCTTGAGTGGCACTACGTCCAGCTCAATTCCATTGAATAGGATGTCCCAGAGATCTGGATTATGGTCCCAATGATCGACTGGTGATGTTATTTATTGTTATTTGAATCTCTTCCTCATGAATATTCATATTTATGTATATGTGTGTAGGTATGGGACTATACATGTGTACGTATATAGATATGGAAATCCATAGTGCCACTTTCCCAGTTGACATGGATTACATATCCGGTGTTCAACTGTAGTTGCACATTTGGTTTATGTCCTTTTGTTGTGTTCGAGCAAGGTTGAGCAAATTATTTTTGCATAACATTTTTAGCAGTACAGTTGTAGGATGCTTGTTGGTGTGACCTACTAAGATTATTTCTCACCCCTGCATGTGCACCACGTTGTATGTGTAGACCTTATGTCTTCTTTTTAGGTTGAGCATGAGTTGCATGGTGAATATGGCTGAGGCCCAGTGTTGCATGATTGAGAAGAGCTACTCGAGTGGTTTTACTGATCAGGCTGCTACAGTTCGACATTGTCTGGAGATCAGGTACCTGGATTGTCTTGGAGTTTATAGAAGAGCCCTGTACTTTTATTTCAGTTTCTTTGTACTTGTATCTATATGGTTAGAACAATGGGTGACCAATAGTGTATTGTATTGCATAGCTGTTGGGGATTTTACAGCATTTTACTATTACATCTTGTTCTATTTCAGTTGTTTACTACTTCTACACTCTGTTTACTTTCCATTGTGTATGATACTTAGTTATTTCTATTGTTTTCTTACTCTGGTATTAAGGCATAGACTCCCCAATATCACACCCTAGGCCCTCGCTACTAGTGGGAAGCCTCTAACGTATGAGGAGGTGCGCTTAAGGCCTCGTGGTGAACCGGCTCGGAGTACTGGTGTAGTGGATTTCGGGTCGGGACGTTAAATATGTGCTTACTACATCACATTTAACTATACAGTTAAATCCTAATCCCATGAACTTAAAAGGAATGATGTGTCCCATTAAGTGGCACTAAACAATAAGGGTTTTGATTCCTTTCGCAAGGATACATAGGCAACCTATTTCATGGGTATGATCTGAATATAAGAACAAAATATCATCTACATGGATGGAAATATATTCTAGAGGGCCCCAATAAGTAGCTTAAAAACCTGTATCATCGTAATGATTATTAAAGGAATCTACAAATATTATATGAGAGGATACCATTTGTGGAGAACCTTCAATACATTTCGATATCTCCATTAATTATGAACCCTGAATATATACTGATAATTCAACATTTTACACATGTTAATAAGTGATTGAAAATATCAAGGGAAACATATGATATTTTTTTGTGAATTAATAAGGATTTATGAAAATATATTAAATTTATAAAGAGGGTCCTGAATTAGAAAATAATCCCCCCCAAAAGGGTTTGATGAGTCCAACCTCCCTTCCTGTTGAACAATTCATGTTCCTAAATATAATAAAATTTAAATTTAATGAACACATGACTTTGGAGAGTATGTCCCTTTTGGATAATGAACTATTGGATTTTTCCGTTTCCACAAATAAATCCAATGGAAACCACCTGAAAGTATTTATTCTCAAAACTATAACACATGTTTCAAGGAACTATGAAACAATATCATTTTTTTATTAAAATAAATTTAACATGTTTTCAAGTTATCATATTTAGTAGGCTATATAACCATGTAATGTTTTTATCAAAATGTCTATAATTTCTTGAAAATCCAAGAATACTATGAATCTATATGACATTTATAGGTATTTTCCATTCATCAACAACTATTGTTTTTGGGGGATAAATTGTTATGAAATCCCTAATAAAAATGTTCCCTTGAAAAGAAAAATATTTCAACCAAAAATAACATTAGCTTTTTATTTCATATATCTTATATTCATTGATTTTTTGGAGGAAAATAATAAAATATTATTCATAACACTAATAACATTTTGAAAAGATCAAAACATCATTACTAAAAACAACCAAAAACATATCCAATTAATCATTGAAGATTCTATACATAATATCCATGAAAGCAGTATAGGAATTAATAAAACCCAAGTGCATTACAAAAAACCCATAATTCCCATTTCTACTATGAAAATAAGTTTTGTGAATTTCTTCCATTTTCTCCATTAGTTGATGGTACCTAGATCTCATGTAATTCATGGAAAATTACTGATATCCCTATATATGCTCAACTAAATCAACGATATGTAGAAATTGATATATATTCTAAATACTAATTATACTCAAAGCTATATATTAAATCAAAAGTCTAATATAACCATCATTCTTTTTAACAATCAAAATTGGGGAACCCCATGGTGTGGTACTAGGAATAATTAATCACATATCAAGAAACTCATGTAACTGATTCTTGAATTATAAAATTTCCAATTTTTGTATTTGGTAAGGGTGTTTTGAAATTGGATTAGCATTAAGAAAATATGTAGTAGTAATATCAACATCTCTATCACGTATAACACTATGAAATCCATCTGAATAAACAAAAAGTTATGCATGTACCCCTGGAACATAATTTATCTAAGAAACTCCCTAGTTTTCAACAATTTGTGCAAGATAACATTGTTTTCACTCTTTTAACAGTTTCTCAGCTTCATGATATGTTATTAGTTGTATGGGTTGTTAATGTATTAAAACTGAAATTATTTTTAAAAAAAAATATCTATTCAATCAATGTTATCATGGTAAATAAAATACTATCCATTCCTAGAATAACATAAAATTATATTCAGTGGAACAAAAAATGTATTGCAAGTAACTTCATTTCACATACAACAAAAAGAATATTCTTATAATTCATTTTTATTGTAATATTTTTCCCTAGTATTTTATCCTTATGTTTCATCCTCATTTCATGGGGAGAAATTACCAATATATTATAAACATTCACGGAAATAATGTCTTTTGTAGAACCCATATCAAACAAGACATTATCAAAATCAATGTAAAAAAAGTACCATATGGAACATCATTTCATGGTCCAGCATCTAATTGTGTAGTGTCCAAGGACATATCCACCTCTTTCTTCTTATAATATGGATTCAATTTTTCATTATTATCATTATTTGTGTTGGTATTTTTGTAATTACCAGTCTGAATAAATTTAATGACATTTAATGTTTTATTATCAGAATTAATCATACCACTACTATGAAAATTCTCATAGCAATATCTTTTTATATGTCTCAACGTACCACATTGAAATGAATTCTTGGATTTATTATTCCATTCTCCAGGGTTGTTTTTACTAAAATTTCTCAAAAACTGGAAACTAAATATTCTTACTTAGAGATTATTTTGAATAACTATTACACATCGCAGGTCATATGGTCCACTTATTATTCGGGTTTTCAAATGACACACATCTATAGAAAAAAATATTTCTTCCAGATGAACACATTGACCAATTTTCTTATAACTTTTAAGCTCATGGGATGACAATTACCATAAGTATCAAGTCATCAATCCAAGGTAAAAAAATTATTTTACAATGAAGATCCTGAATAAGAATTTTTTTGTACAATTCAAGTCGAGTGATGTATTCTTCCCACACAACCGTTGAGTCTTCCTACTTCTGTTTCAATTAAATTATTTTATTTTAAATCCTAATTTAATCATCCTTAGGAAAATAATTTTCAAGGTATTTATTATTAAATTCATCCAATTCCAAGGCATCAATCTCATCACTATCCTTGATATTAATTTTAATTAGCATCAACGGGTCTGCTTAACCTTCAAAAAAATAAATTTTAAAACTACAAATGTTTTTATCTAAACACCACATGAAATAAAAAATCTACTCAAGGGATTTATTTCATCCTTCATCCTCCAATGAGATTGAATATACACTGAATGTAGGTGGGTGTTGCCTCAAAATATTATCCACTATCAACATGTTCCACTGTTTTAGTTCTAGTTTTTATATTGTGTGGAATTCAACTCCATTTATAGACTGTATCTACTAACTGATTACTGTTAAAAACTACTCAATTATGATTTCCACAATTAGAGGTTGCCAATTATGAAGGATATCAACTTATCAGTTACTTCATACTTATGTATCCATATTACTTTTTAGGAAATACATTTTGAATATGCATATCTTAGATGAATCAAAATTGAAATATTAAAATAATATATAATTGGAAATTAACCAAAAAGTAAAAATAATTTTTGTAATTCTATAAACATTATCATAGCCCCTAAAGTTATCTAAACAATCCTCTAATACTAATTATAAGTTCTCAACCATAAACATTACATAATAACGTTATCTTAATAAGAATTCACTTTCTTAAATTCTGAAAGATCTTTTCAGTTTAGAGTTCTAGATATTTTGGACATTCATCAAATATATCAACCGAGAAGAATATGAATTAGGTACAATGAAAACAATATCAATTTCTTCCATAATAAAAATATTTTTAATAAAACATGATATATTTTAGCAAAAAGTAAACATAATATTAATCATGGATTATTCTATTCTCTTACCCATTATTATATAATAGGAAATTCATTTAAAAACATTGGATGTCCACAAAAATATCAGTAAATGTACATAGAAATAAAGAATGAAAGTATTAGTACATATATACTTATAAACTTATGAAATCATTTTCAAAAATACATACTTCTCACCCATGATGTATTATATTCATACATTGTGAAAAAAAATTCTTCAATGCATTGATAACATAAATAAAATCATAATGTTTACTTTGGTAATTACATAGTTAATATTATTTCCGTTATAGATTCCATATCAATTATTATCCCAATGACTTTATTACAGTGTAACCCTTATGTCTTCCTTAAAATGTAACCCTCCCTTCTACTTTATGATGTAACTATCACAGTTACACTTATAGTAATCATTAGTTCTACATCCAAATAAACATACATAATAAATCGGAGGTGGTTATAGATCCAACACATAATCATAAAAATTATCCATGAATTAGAACACAAAACATTATTACTAGCAGTATAAAATGATTCCATTCTAATTTGGGAAATATAGTAATTTTAAAGAAGATTAAAAAACAATTACCAATATCATATAATTGAAGTGAGAATTGAGAAAATTAATGGAATATATCTATATACTATAAATACATCTTACAAAAAATAATATAATCAAAATAAATTTCAGTTTAGTCTTATTACCACAAAGTTAATGATGTTGAAGGTCAACCCAATGTATGGAAATTTGGTGAACAGTTCCATTACCTTGGTTATGTCATTACTTAAAACATGTTTAAAAATTATATATATTGGTTTAATGGGTGTTATAAATCAATTAAAAACTATTTTTGATATTTATAATTAATTATATTATCATCTCATTACATCATTCAACCCATTAAAAAATAATATTTCATTATTTTCATTGTTTTGGGTTTATTTATTTCATGGTTTATATGGTTGGTTCATTGTGGATTTTCTAGATGAATAGATGAAAAAAAATATGTTGAATGAAATACTGTTTATAAATTTCCATAATTTTAAATGATACTATATATCAATTTATTATATTCTATTAGGATGAATCGTTAGATAAAAGATTAATTAAAAGGAATTCATTTATTTTGATGATTTTTATGTTCATCAAAATTATATATTATTTTTTAATATCTTGATTAAATATTTCCTGTAGAAGATTATATAACGTATATATTATATTATTAAATTATATTATACCATAATAATTCAATTCACACCATCCTTGAATGCAGTAATAAAAATGATGGTGTATCTTCAACAATGGCGGTAAATTTACATGTCAGAGATGATGTTATTATTTTTTGAATGAAATGGAGAGAAAATGATGTTTTATGATTAATAATCCCCAAACATCATAAAATTATTATTATATAATGTAAATATTTTTTCTTGATGATTGTATAAGAACAAATTAATATTGAATAAAAATATAATAGAAAATATAATGAAAATAATAGAAAATCAACGAGAATTCTACGTCATTAATTCTTCTCCACTAGAACATCCCAAAGGTCCTTAGTTTTTGACTTTTGGTGAAACCAGTTGGTCTTGTAAATGGAAAAGTTTATAGGTAATTGAATTGGGGTGAAATTAAAAAATTTACTATGAATTTATGTTTGAGGTGATGAGGTTACGAGGGATGGTATTTATTATGGAGGAGAGTGGTGTTTTTATTATTTTATACATTAGTATAATATATTAGCTCATGACTTTGAATAGTATTAAAATTATTAGTATATATATTAAAATAAGGATGGGTATTTGATATTATGGTTATTACATCTGATATTAATTACTGAATATTGTATTTAACATATAATGATTATATACTATAAATTACAAAATTTATCTATTCAATAAAAATTCAAATATTTCAGAGAAATCTAAAAAATACATCCTAACAAATTTTTAACATGTAGAATTCAATTATTAACTACATTCCATAGAAATAATTTAATAAATTTGATAAATAAATTGTTTAATTAAAATAATTATTGATTATAAAAATCAAAATTTTAAATTATAACTGATTATATAACACATTGAAAATAAATTAACAATATTAAAATAATAATATAATAATACCCTATAAAAAATAAAAAATTATGATTCTATTCTGCAAAAAAAAATCACATAATTAATTTAATTAATTATAAAATTATAAATTATCAAAAAAAATGTTTTAAAAAAAGTATTGACACCAAAAGTATCATTTTTAAAAGATTTATTTATATATTTGTTGATATAATTGTATAATGCTTTCATTTATAAGATAGAGAAATTTTATTTACTCTCTTATATGTATGGTTAATATTATATTTTTTAAAATTATTATTCATAATGGGCATGTTTCTATTCATATTTTCATGTTACTATTCCATCCATAAAAATTCTGTAATTTCATTCAATGATGCATATTTCATTATAACTTTATAATGCATATAAATATTTAATTCTAGAATGAGAGAGAAATTATTTGATTACTACCTACGTTGTTATGATAACTTTTTTATTTTTATTTTTCCCAACTAGAATAGAAATGGTGATTTTTTTGATATGTCTAGCAGAATAACAATTGTTTCATTATGATGATATAAGATTGGCAGTATTTGGTTATAATCAAAATTTCAGAAAAACCATGTTCACAATTATGTAGATTAGTATTTAAAATTAGTATATGCATGAATGGTTATACATTATTGATGATTTTTTAAATGATATTAATATTGAAAATTTTAATATAGATGTATAAAATTCATTCATGTAAACATTAATGGTAGCTAATATTTTATTTTTTTCATTATTAATGATTAATCATAACTCATTTCATATTGATTTGTTTTATTGATGAAATGGATCCAATTTTTTTTGTATACCTCATTTATTGTTTCTAGCCATTAGCCTCATATATGTGGCCATGATGAGTTTACATACAGGTAGAATCCAATGTGAAATATTTCAATATAATAATTTTTTTATAGTTAAATGTAATAAACATGTCACTATTTGGTTTAATTGAATATGTCAATAATGTTAGTTGAATTAAAGTTATAATTCCTGGCTAGAGAGACCGATATAGGGTATCATGGTTGATGTATTCCTATGATTTTAATATTATTTTATCATGACTCAATAGAGTATAGAATTTGTTTATTATACGGTAAATTAAGGTTTATAAATTATTTATATATATTTTTGGATATAATATATAACAACCCATGTATTCTGTGATTTAAAATAAAAATAAAAATTTTCATTTCATTGATAATTCATATAAGTCGAATAATCAATATTTTTTATTTCCAGTTCTCAGTGATATTACAATCATTTTATTTGATTTCCATTCTTTAAATTTAAATAATAATGGATAATTGGTGTTTCTTTGTATGGTTTGATGTTTATATATAATTTTAGAATTCCAGGTTGGATGTAAGTAGTGGTGTGAATATTTTTACTACTATATGTGTTTTTGGGAACCCAATATGAGGCAATATGTGCCAAGTGATCCTGATATAGACGATGTTTCCCAGAATGTAAAACTAGATATATAGTGAACCTAGATTTGATACCATGAATCCATGGGTAAAATATTTTTAAAAATAGGAATTTGGGCCATTTTACATCATCCCCTTTTCTTCAAATTCCTAAGATCCATGAATTGGCATCACTATATCTATTTGAGGGGTTCTTTTAATGTAATCTAAGGCCATACTATTCCCCATATCATTCAATCGAACCCAAATTTTAATATATTATATAAATTATGATATTCATTTATATTTGGATAGATTATTGGATATTGTCCTAAAGAAAGTAAAATTTTTGAATTTGGGTGATTTTTTAGCATAGTGGGATGGTTGGTTACTGGATAACGGAAACTGTGGACAAACCACATGAGTACATTTAAAATATTTACATTTCATCCTAACCATGAACCCTTTACATTGAGTAATTTTAGTGTATATCCCACTTTTGGAACATAAGTTGTCCCACAATGAGGCCAAACTGATTTCATTTTCCATTCATGGAAAAAATAATATTACAATAATAATGATAATAATAATAATAATAATAATATCCTCACACTACCCCTTTGACCATTTCCTTTTAATGTGATGTCTGGACCGACCATTAACAATCTTACCGGTTGTGACGACAAACAACTCCTCCTCTATGGAATGCACCAATCATCACCATCCACCTATTTTATAACATTTATCATCTTGTGATATCAGGTTTATATAATCACATAAGGCTCGTTATCATCCCCACCCATTATTATTCGACCTTATTTTTTATTCACCTTACTGCACATCACATTCAGTTGCACACTAAGTGGATGTCTTTTTTTTGGATCCTAAAGATCATGTAACCTGATGTAGACAGACATTCTATAATTATTTATCAAGGGAAATATATTACACATTAATTGAATTATGGTTTTTAATTTTATAAAAAAAATTATAGTATTAATTTTTCACTTTTAGAATTAATTTGTTTATATTTATTCTTTTGGGGGTTTCAGAATTCTTTGAGGTGGAATAACACCTCTATTCCCATAGGGAGTCAATTATTCTTAATTATGATGTAGATTACCATATGTTTGAAACTTCATTTGGATATTTATAACTTCTTACAGGATTTTATAGATATTTTTATTAAATTATATGAAAAAAATACAACTTCAAATGGTTGAGATAATTTTAAGGTGTTTATCCCTTGTCATTCATTATATCCCTAATGCTACCTCTATAGTTTTACATTACCAAATAATCTTAGCATGTTTATTGAAATTTTTTTCCCTTTTAAAATTATTTTTTCATCAAAATAGTTATAAAATATATATATTGATTAGAATTAGAATGTGGATTCATTTTTTCTGAAAATACATAATTGTTTAATGGATTGTTTGGTTCTCAATGGGATAATAAATTTATTCTAAATATACATATTATATTAAGTATATATTATATAATTATCTATATATATAAGTAAAAAAGTTTAAGTATTCACACAATGTACAATGAATTTAGGCATTGGGATAGGGATATATATATATATATATATATATATATATATTGAAGTGAATTTATTCCTACGTGTTATGAAAGTATTTGGAACTTGAAAAAAATTGAATTGAAAATAGTTTTGAAATGATAAATGATTGTTCCAAATACTATGTACTAGTTACAACCTTGAGAATACTGATTGATTTTACTTTAGGTTTCAGAAAATTATTTTTGAAAATAATAATGTTTCATTGGAAATGATTTTGAATCATCAAACTGATATGTCTCAGATGGTACCATGGAATGATATTTTTCATATGAGAAATCCATCATGTGGTTCATCCAACATGAACATTCCCTCTATGTGGTACATCACATTTCCGTCATTGTTTTTAATACAATCATTTAAACTCTTATTATTTCACAAGAATCTCATTCATTAAAAGATGTTTATATATAATTTATAGTACCCTATTTTGAATACATCATGTCATATTCTATTCATCGTTTACATATAACATAGGTGATGATTCATTCCCATTCTCCTCATTATAGAATAATTTATGGAATATATTTCAATTATAGATACTTTTTTGTTAAAATAAATGAAAAACTGTACTTTTGAAACAATTTTCATGTGGAATATTGTAAAATGTAAATGAAAAAAATAACTTTAAATATTTATATTTTAAAACTCACATGAGAAGGATTTCACTATAATGGTAAAGTATATGGAATCATTTCATCTAGTATCTAAACTAAGCCCATTTCCTATATCTATAACATTATCAATCATGAGCTACAAGTCTAGTTTTCCTTTAATAATTTACCAAAGATAAATATAGTTATTGCATTGGGTGTTGATTGGTATAGCCACTTAGAGACCAATGTTTTTTTATTTTTGTTTTAATTAAGTTTATTTTAATCACATTTCACAGAAAGGATTTTACCATTGTTTATTGATTTAGGGTAGCTATTAAAGCTAATGGGTGACCAAACACCATTCGAGGGGCACCTTGAATAGATGGAGACTGAGATATAGGGTGATGAAGGTTTTGTATACTCATTTTTAACTAATTTACTTGTTTTTATATTTTGTTTTAGTTTTTATTATTATCTCTACATATATATCTAATCGATGAATGGGGCATGTGGTAATTTTACTATATTAATATTAATTGTTTTAGTATTTATTTATGGGGTGAAATAACTCCTAAGTGATGTTTTGTTGATGAATACGAACTAGTTCCATCTTGTGGATATCAGGAAACCATTTTGGGAATTATTATGGGTCATCTCATATTTCTAATTGATGGAAGACTTGGGTTATATCATTAAAAAATGTTATAAAATGACCCCATTATTATTTGGGGTGTTATATATATTGGTGATAGGAATATCATGACTCTATAGAGAAGTATGGGATGATCATATTGATCTCTTACTCATCCTAATCCTTTACATAAAATTGATGGATGGGTATTTGTTCTAATTTTTTGTGAGTTGTTTAATTGTTTGGTGTTATGGTTTTGTCAAGGGTAGTCAACTGGTAATACATTGTGAGGTCATAGGGATTAAAATTTCATCTTGATCATGGGAAAAAGTTTTTTGATTACTTATAATGCAGATTATGTTGCTGGATCATGGTTCGCCATGCCACCCTGAAATGATAAAGACTAAGGCTAGTCCACATTAGAAATTATGCATTATAAGTCATAATTTTTTTTGATATCTTGTTTATTTTTTATAAAATTGAATTTTTTAATTTCTAAAACAATTATGTTAAAATGGAGAAGCAGTGTATTTAAAAGAAATGAAATATTTTTTATTATTTTATTATAATTATAAATTTGGGTTTTTTAATTTATGAATAATGGTTTTATTATATATATGGATAATTTATTTTAAATTGGTAAAATTTCATTTAACTCTAATAAAGTGAATACATATTGATATGCTCTCATAAATGTGTGTGGGTGTTTTTAAATGTAAATATAGTCTTACAAGAAAATGTTGTCTGTCAAAATGAGAAAGTGGTGTTCAAAAAAATATTTTCAAATGTTAGTGACATTTAGTATTTTAATAAAAATTTATATAATAGTTTCTTATATTTTAAGGGGATTACAAATTTGTGATAACTAATAATTTATTGTTTTATTAATTGGTAATTTTTTAGTAATTTTTAAATTATAGTTTTTAGTTTTCCATTTAAAATCATGGGAAGGGGGGTTTGTCTCAATTTTAATAATTTAGCAACCTTTGTTTTGGATTATTCCCCATGATGATTTTATTTTACCTCATATAATGGTCATGATGAAATTTATTAGTTTATTTCATTTGTTAGGTATTACATATGTTTCTCTACTAGTTTTGTGATGGATATCTACTTAGGGAGAATTTTTCTTCTCAATCCTAGTAGGAAGAGAGTTATTGGAACAGTTTTTGTCCATCTACAATTTTGGGTTACTCATCATTGATATATCACCTTTAGGTTCATCATGGAATTACCATTGTGGAAATAGTTTTTTTGGTTATTTTTTCATCTTAGTGGTTGATTTTATTTCATGAATAGAGAGGATTCATTCATTTCTATGTGTATTTTTGAGGGGTTAGAGAGTGGTTGTTTTTGGTTCATTTAGGGACGAACATGATGGGTTTCACCCATATTATATGTTACAATATATATGGTGACATAATTTTATGATTTTCATTTTTGGTGTTTCAGTGTTTCATATATGATTCCCTATGTTACCTCCTATTTTACCTATTTTTAAAGATAGCATCAGTTGAACTTTTTAGACACATCTCATTTATGGTAATTCTAAACATGTATTTATTTCCATCATTATTTGAAACTAGTTATTCATATTTTCACTATTTTTTCATCTATATTTCGTTGACATGATGTCTTATTATTGTGTGTTTGGATTATTTTTCATTTATTTTAAATCTGTAATCCCAATACATTATTATTATGGTCTATTTAAATAATGAAGACTTCTGTTTTTCTTTGTAGAGATTCAGATCATTATTATTTATTATATTAGGTTGTTATTCAGAGAGATTGATTTATTGGAATCATAATATGATGGGGAGAACACATTTTTAAACCCATTGGGAATGTGATTTTTAATGATATTCTATTAATTTATACATTTCTCTGATTCTCTAATTCTGAGTTGAGTATTATTGGGTTTTCAGGGACCGATTATGAGGCTTTATCCAACCTCCCCAACCTAAAATTGGAATTTTGTGGATTTCCAACCAATGACCCTCCTCAGGTTTTCTATAGTATCTTTTCTTTTGATGTGTTCCTCAGGTGTTTATGGTGTGCCTTTATGAAATCATTCTTTTCCCTTCATTAGAGTATGCATTTTTTAGGATTCCATTGTGGATGATTGTGGTTAGCGAATATAGATGTTGAGGTATTTAACAATTTTTAAATTTCAACGAGTCCTCAAAAAATAGGATAAATTTTAGATGATATATATTTTAATCAAAATCTATTGATAGTGTGGGGGATCAGACAAATTCTTTTTAAAATCAATCATTTCATATGAATGATTTATTGGGGGAAGAAAGCATTATCTTAAGTAGAATTATTAAACCTTGATTTTAATTTCCAGATTATTTTTTATTATTCAATTATATTAATCCTAATCCATGATTCATGATCTAAACAAAATAAATTTTTAAAATTGTTTGTAAATTTTGGAATATGTTATTGATAGGTTCACGGTATGTAAAAACTCTATGAAAATTTTTTCAATGAATTTATAAACATTAGATAGATGAACAATTGGTCAGTGAATAGATTGACTAATAATGTTCTATGATCATACAAAGTTCACCATGACTTATTGTATAGGGAACATGTTTTGATCATGTTTTTTCCAACCATGTAGCCAAAAAATGAATGGTTTCTTGAGAATAATTCCTTAATAATAATAAATATGTTAACAAACACAGATACTAATGAATCTATTATTTTACCCTTTACACATTGTCCTCCCTCCTTTCCCCTAATATCACCATCCACCACAGATACTGATCAATTTATAGTATTCACCACTCCTCCCATCAACTTTAATATTAGAATTTTTCTTCTTGCGTTATCAGGTTCAGATCATCACCTAATAATCCTTCTACATCCACACTTGTAGTTGCAACTGATAATCATTTCTCTCAATGTAAATTAATTTTTCTAAAAAATAATTCACATAGGGGAGTTTTTGTTGTTAGATTTTGGGTTAATAGGGTTTGTGAGTCACAATTAGATACTCGTTCTAGTATGATTAATCGAAGGAGATGTATTTTACTCTATTCATGGCAAGGTTTATCCTCATCTCCCTTTTTGGGTGGCATATTTTGGTGAATTTTTAAATTATACTTCATCAATTTTTATTATAATTTTTGACCTATTTTACGAGGAATAAAAAATCATTCCAAAGTTTTATGAGTTCGTTATTGGTATAATGTAGTTTACCCTATTTATGAGCCTTTAAATTGGAAACTGTAAATTTTTGATTACTTTTTTGTTATCTTTATGATATAATAAACCAATTCTATCCTTGTTAAATAATGGGATTATTGGAATGATTTATTTTCTTTCCATTAATAATTCTTCCTATGTTTCCATCATGTGATAATTTAGTTATTTCATATTTTAAAAATTATTCAATTTTCAATCACCAAGGAAATTTTTTTTAACATCCAATAGGTTCTAAATGATTGGTTTTTTAGATTTAGGAGAATAATTTATCCTTTTTTATTGATTGAAATAAAGTCTTAATGTCATGTTTGGATCAAAAAGTGCTACCCTATTGTTTCTAATCCCCCCCGCCCTTCAATAGCGTTGGTCACAAACACAGAGACATGTATATTAATGTCAGTTAATTGAAAATTTTCACCCAGATTTGTATGAATATGATGATTGGATCAATGGGTATTTATATATATATTCTATGTTTAATATGATATTAGATAAAAAATTTATTTATAACATTAATATTATTGAATTGTAAATGGGTTTCAAATGATAAATGATCGTTGCTACTAATAAGGAATGATATTCACATTGAGGACATGGTTTGATGTGTGTATGTGCTATATAAATTACTTTTGAAAATAAATACGATTCATTTGAAATTATTTTTAATCCACAGGATGAAATAGACGGGTCGGTACCATGGATTGTTTTTTATAAATATGCGACATCTATATGAATCATCCCCATTATAAGTTTGTATTAAAATGGATTCCATTCCATAGGTGGTATAAAAAAATTGATGATGCAAGATCGTAAATGATTATGTTTTTTCAAAATAAGTCCACCACACATGCCCTTTATCTTATATCCATGAGATCCTCACTGTTTTACTGGGAGTTGATAGAAAATATCAACTAATTTTGGATCAGTCTAACCAGGTCCCCATACTAAGGAATGGTCATGTGTGATGTGCCACCAATGATGCTAATCAAGAGAAGTTGTATAGTTATTAATTATTGATCACATTTATATGTCAATATATGATTCCAAAGCAAGTATATAAATGATCACTTCACATTATATCTAGGAATATACCATGATAAAAAGTTTCTACATATTATTGATTCCATCAATTTCTGTTGTTTTTATAAAACAATTTCAATTATTATTCTAAAATATGAAACTCTATCATCGTCACATGTTTATATGTCATCTACTTTAATTGGTTTTTTTAATAGGTTGTAAAATGATTTTCACTATATAATTTTCGTTGAGATCATTATTTTACCTCTAATTTCATTATATTGATATAATTATGGATGTTAATTCAATTTTTTAACATATTTCGAAAAATGTAATAGATAATGGTTCATTTGAAAATATTATAATCTAATATTTAGTAAATAGAAAAGTAAAAAATTATTTTCAAAATACATACTTTAAAACTAGAAAAAGATTGTTTTCTATTTAAAGGTTCTGTATAATGAATTATTTCATTTCTTATTCAAATTTATCAAATTTCAAACACCTTTATAATTATAAATATTTTTTTCAAAAATTATAGTTTTCCATTTATACAAACCCATATGGAATTTTAGTTATTCTTTATGGATATTATTTGTTTAGTCATTAAGATAAATCTATGATTTTAGTTTAGTTTTTTCAATTTAATTTTATCACATTGTCAAAATTTTTATTTAAAAATTTCAATAGTAGGGTTTATAAAAATATGGGCATGTGAAGAAAATCCACTAGAGGGGAACCTTTTCTTAGTAGAAAATTGATATTATGGGATGAGGGAGGTGTTTGGTTATCATTTCTATTTAATATATTTTTAGTTTTGATAATTGGTATCAATTTTTTTATTTACACTATAGTTTTCATCCACTTTATATTTAGTTCATGACATAACATTACTCAATTTATGCATCTTTTTATCTTATTTATTTACTTCGGTATATCCTTTTTATTTGTTATTTCTTTAATTCTCATGCACTTGTTCTAGCCTTTATGAACTGAAATTACCCTTCAGGACTAATCATAGGGTATTCTAGACATATAATGGAGGGGTGGAAGGGCATGGTTTAAGACACATCTCTTATGATCAAAGTGTTCTATAAGTGGGGTTTTATTCCAATTACTTGGTAATCCACTTACCTATAGTACATTTTTTTAATTATACTTTTAATCTTAATGTTAATTTAGTTAAATATTTTTGCTACTAAATTCTACAAAATAACGAAATCATCTCTAAAAATGAATTTCAATAATTTTTTCAAAAGGACTCTAAAAATTCTTTTTCCCTCTCAGAATATTATAGGTTTCTCTAAATTTATCTGGATTTGAATTATTTTATGATTTTAATGATTTTAGGTAAAAAATAAATTCTTAATAATTTTCCTAAATGGTTTTGTGGTGGTTATGTTAGTTTTTCTGGGTATTTAATTCCATAGGTTTGTTTTTTTGTAAAATATATTTTATTGGTTCTTAGGAGATATTTGGGGATCTTAGGGATTGCTTTGTTGATCATTGGAATGGGAGTATTGGTAAGGATAATTCAGATATTCTCAGCATATTATTGGAATTTCATGGTTTTATAACTCATTCCATCATCTAAATTTCCAATACAAATAATGACTCATAAATAATCTTTAAATTATAAATTATTTCTTTTAAAGTATATTTTCGAATTAAATTATCAGTATTTTAAGAGAATTTCAAATAAAAATTTAACGGTTTTATACTCATAATAATTTTCCTATGATAACCACCATTTATGGTACCATATAAATTAACTTCAAAGAAAATAATTTTTTCAACATGATTATTAATTTAGCTAAGTCAAGTAAGGATTATAATATAGTTGTATTGTACATGTTTCTCTGAACATTTATAAATTATTTTTGAATGGATATAATACTAGAAATAATTTTATTTAACTAAGTTTAATATGATATTATTTTATATATATTTTGATACTACTGTAATTTTTTTAATGCATGTTTTATTACGTAGTTCATGTGCTTTGTGATTAGATATATTTTCCTAATGTTTTATCTAATTTGATGTACCATTATATGTGATATCATATTTTATTCTCAAAATTGAGATATAAATTAAATTTTCTAATTAGATTATAAACATGAAAAATGATTTTACATTCACATTATGATCCCTTTTGTGATTTTAATTATATTGGTTATTGTAATTTATTCCTACTAGTTTAACACATACTATTTATAATTCAAAAATACAATGTTACACATCTATAATATCCCACATTTTCAGCAGTGTAATTAACATGTCACTCCAAAGGGGAGGAATTATTTTGTCATTAATTTTTTTAGTGAATTAATATTTTCATTATATTTAAATATGTTTTTTCATAACATATAAACTTCTAAAAAATTCATATACTTTAATGAAACATAATAATAAACATTTTCTCTATTACATTATTTCAGTTATGTTCAAGAAATTTTTTTGGTTTTTATCCTTTTTATGAGAAACATTTTAGGTTATTACAATGATTCTAATCAATTAAAACGTATTCTTAAAAAAAATTAATCAAAACTATTTTTCAAAGATAAACCATGTGTATTTAATTTATGTAATAAAATATTAATTTTCTAATATTTCTTCTATGATGATCAATTTTTATTAATTAAATTTTACTCTTAAAGTATTGTGTAAATTTTGAAAAACAATATATATTAGGATTCTATGGTAATGCTAGAGATGTACACATTGATTAGATACAATTTCCTTGAGTGATGCCTCGGATTCTCCATAGGGATATGGCGAACACAACAATTCAACATTGTTTATTTCAATTTGAGTTACACATGGATTACTTATATGGATTTCAATGGATGGGACATTTGGGCATATGAGATTACATGATTCCATGATGGGAATTGGTGGTACTTATACATAATTCCATGAAAACTCTTATATGTAAGATGAGATTAAATAATTCCATGAATGAAACATGGGTTATGCTACCCCCTATCCCCCGGGGCCCATGACGTGACTAATCTACGCTCACCTACCATAGGCCAGGGGTTGGTGACATGAACCGAAAAGGCATTTCCCTAAAATGGGAACACATTTCCACAAAACAAGTAAATAAACAGACACGGTACACTATGAACAAGTAAAATAAAACTGAAAGAATAATGTTTTAACCACCACTTAAAACCACCAGGGAGTGTAAAAGTATGAACTAAAGTAAATGGGACAAAATAAAAACCAAACTAGAATAGAAATACTAGAAAAAAGGGAGAATAGATCTTGTGGTCGTCGACCAAGGATCCTACCTGGAGGGTAGGTTACGCTCGTCACTCCGGCTCTCCATGCCAACTGGTCACCTCCATACACATTCATGTCCTAGCTCCACAAGACTTAATCAAAGCTACACGTCATCTGCACAAGACACAACAAGATGCAGGTGAATCCAGTTCAAGGGTGAGTATAACTATACCTTGTGGGGACCTTGAGACACCTAATGCTATCACATAATTCCACAAAGGAAAAAAATAAAGAATTATCTAAATCACAAATCAAAAAGAAAAAATATATCTCACACCAGGTACATAACAGAAGTAAAGAATTAAAGATGTTTAGTAATAAAACTAGATCATCTTGTTCTGTCATGAGGTTTTTTTGCTGAATGAAACAATATCACTTGTTGTTGGTCCACAAAGGATTTCCCGGTGTTGATCCACACAAGATCACTCGGTGCTCATCCACACAGGATCTCTCGGTGTTCATCCACACTAGATCACTTGGTGTTCATCCAGATAGGATTGGTAAGTGAATATCCACATAGGATTTCTCAGTGATAAACCACAATGGATTTCTATTCATTCTATGTGTCTCATCCAACCATTGTATTCCCTACAAAAAGCATGCATGATTCTTATAGGATATTCTACTTAAGCCATCAGTCATATTGAAACCATAATTATGTCCCAAAAATAAGTAACCCGATGAACTGCCATTTCATAAGGGTTCTAAATGAAAAGGTGGTCTGTCAATCAGACACCTAGCCTATAAGTTATGGGCATCTTTGTACCATAGGGCCAGTTGGATTTGGGTAAGATCAACCCGGACGCACTCCAATAATCTTCAAAACTCAAGTGAAGTATCTCAAATGGATTTCCATGAGCCAAGGATTCTAGTGCAGTTGATGGTTCATCAAACAAATGTTTAGTTTGTGAGATATGACCTTTTAAGAGAAACATGTCCAAAAAGGGTCTGGGTCCATTCCGACCAAGTTGGACCAACCCTGAACGACTCGGTTCAGCTTAAACCAGCACATTCGTCCCTAGTGGGTGCGTCTGCGGCCATCTCAACCTGATTGGATATGGCCTGGCTCTACCCGTCAGCTTGAAACGACCTGCATGTGAGTTGGGTCCCCTCTTCAATGAAAAATGTTTCTATTCGATTTGCAACGGTTGCACCACGTGGTGCCAACCCCCTCTCTGGGCAGGATTTGCGGTGCGCAGGTTTGCCCTCTCTAGTGGATCTAATCCACAGAATCCCTCTACATTATGTGATGTCATATTTCCTACTGCTAACGTGGCCGGCGAAGGATCGACCACCACAGCGCTTCCTTCCTCTATGGCTGGTGGAAGCCAGCCGCCCATCACTGCCCACCATCGCTGCTCACCGGCACCAAAAAGGCTTTCACAGGCCACCATTTGAACACTAGTGGTCTACTTTCTCTATTAATTTCACCTACAGGCCTCTCAGGATTCTTTTGACAGTGGGGTCTCCCGTATTCAAATTACTATGAAGTTCAATCTTCTCCCAAAATGTACGTGACAAATCTGAAAGAGGAAGAGGGTTTCGGCCTTGTTCGTTTAGCCCAACCCTTCACATTACAAATTAAAAAATGATGTGGTATTAATATAATCAAAGGATAAATTAAACCCTTGGTCAAAAATTCCCTAATTGTCTACAAGTTGTTTCATACGAATCAAAGATTAACTCAACTATGTTTAATTTTCATTCATCATGTTTTTCAAGAATGATAGATTGAAAAAATTTCAATTGAATATAAACAAAAACACCTACCCAGGAATATTAGGAGAAGTCGCGGTTGTGGAATAATAATCCATGTTCATTGAATCCACAAAAAATCATCAATCATGATTGATTTCCCCAAGGATGAAATCCAAGCCTCTATTCTTCGTTGTAAGGGTTGATCATTGGCGCTTCATCAGAGTTCTCCCACAATATCTCACCAACCTCTCTCATTGCCTTCATTTTTAAAATCCCAATGCGGGGATAAGAGATTAATCTTTCTTTCAATTAAAGTTTCATTAATTAGTGTAATTAGTAAACTTGATTAATTATACAAGGGGAGGTTACACAATGAATATGTAATGTGGTATTTAATTTCCATCGTTAAATGCCAGACCACATCCGTGTTCCTCGCCAATATTACTCAACTGGTGGCAGAGAAATAAAATATCTTATTATGTTATTTTATTATTCTTTCATAATTTCCGTGAAACTAACTATTTATATTGACCTAATGCGGTCCAAGTTAAGCCTCCCTTAATTTAATTTTAGTGATGTGAATTCAACGATGCCCACAGATTTCAATTACAAGCACTGATTCAAATGAGAAAATTTCCAGCATGCTGCTTTACTCAACATACCTTAAAAAAGATCAAAATTAACTTCTGGGAACACCATTCCTCAGATTTACATTTTGTCAAATTTCACAGAATTAAAATAATCCCAATAATTTTAAGAAAAATTATATGTATTTTTTGGGTCGTTAAATTCTCCCCACCATAAGTATTTTCGTCCCTGAAATCCAGAACAAAAACCAGGGAAAAAATAGGGGTATAGAGGACATATTTGAGCCTCCCTCTCCTATGTGATCTCCTGGAGGTTCATGTGCTGCCATCGAACTTTTACTAGAGTAATAGAATATCCACAAATGACCCGCTATTGTCGAACCTCTATCTTCACCAGAAAATCCTGGAATGTCTCCCCATCATCAATGTCTAGCTCTCCCTAGTCGATAACATGAAATGCATCATGCACTAACGTCCACAACTGTGTCACTTAGAAAACATTATCCACCTGGTTTATCTATGGTGGATGATCCAAGATGTATGCCACTTATCCCACTCTAGTATGAATCTGGAAAGGTCTGATCAACCTCGTAGATAGCTTGTCGCTCCATTAAAATATCTAGAAACATTATTGAGGTGAGACACATAGGAATACATTGTCTCCTTCCTCAAACTCCAAGGGTCCCTGTCTCCGATAATAATATGACTTTATTGGGCTTTTTAAAAATATTCATCTACTCCTGGATTATCTTCACCTTCTCATTGGTAGCTCATACCAACTCTGGACCCATACGTGTTGAATCCCCAAGGTATGCCCGGTACAGAGGTGATCTGCATGGTCACCCATACAGGGACACAAAGGGAACCTTTCTAATTGTGGATTGAAAAATATTGTTGCAAGATAACAATGCCAGTAGTAGTTGCTTCACCCAACTGTGGCAAAAAAATCAAGGACACAAGCATAAATCATGTCATCGAGTGTCTGTTTGGTCTATTCCATTTGACCCTTTGTCTGAGGGTGAATGGTGGTGTTGATGTGTAGTTGAGTCTCAAATGCCACATGAAATCCTCTCCACAAGAGGGATGTAAAACTAGTGTCGCAATCCAAGAAGATCATCGATGACCCCCAAGAACCAGTACTATCTATTGTACGTAGATTCTTCCCAATCCCTCAACTAATACCTTCTCTCAGATAGGTAAAAAGTGGTCTGATATGGTGAGTCGATCAATGATCTCCCAGATTGAATTGTGTCACTTGGTCGTATGTGGTAGCCCTATCATGAATACCATGGAGATACAATCCCACATCCTCTTTGGTAGCTCGAGTGGTTGTGCTAAGCCTGCTGGAACCTGATTCCCAACCATCACTTTCTGATAAGTGAGGCATCGTGATACATACTCCTCCACTACATTCTTCATCTCTAGCCACCATTATTGACGCTAGAGATCTTGGTACATCCTCTCTAATCTAGTATGTACCACCAAATGGGATGTGAGGAACTCCCTCAATACCTCTTCTTGTACCATCACTGGTACCATGGTGCAAGCTCTGATGATAAGGACATGGTCCCCACCTTTAAAAAATCCTTCATGAGACTTTCATGACTATATTTGAGAACATCAGGTCTCGCATTCAACATCCCAGAGATGGGCTATTGAACTCACTAGAGGAGTGGGGGAGTGACAGTCATAGACTAAAGGTAATATTCTCCATCTATATCTATGAAGGATATCTGATATGTGAATAGCTTCTAGGTTTCCTTACACCGCAATAGTCGACAAGAACTCATGCTGAGTGAATTTTCTACTATGTTCCCTTCCTAATTGTTTAGACTATATCAATGTCATTGTCCTAGAGTATCTCTATCCATCACCATTGTCTCATGTTCAGGTCATACTATGAGAAGATATACAAGACACTCTTGTAATTGGAGTAGACGTTAAACTATTCACCCATCATGTAGTGCCACCACATATTCAAGAAAAAAGCACATCTGGTAACTCCAGATCATGGGTAGAATAGCTCAACTCTTGATGCCTTAGCTGTCATGAGCCGTAGGTGATCACTGCTCTCTCCAGCAACATGACACATCCCATTTTGGTCCCTGATTTTTTGTACTAAACTACATACCCAACGCCCTCTTCTGGTAAAGGCTCTTTCATGGCATCCAAAAGACCCAGGATCAAATCCAAGAAGGGAATAATTTTCAGGTACTATAGCAGGCCACTGTAGCAACACTGTAGTAGGTCACTGTAGTAGTCGTGGAACTGTAACATCGGCAGCACTGTAGAGGTGGAGGCACTATAGCAGGAACTTTAGCGGTAGCAGTACTGTAGCAGCCCAGGTACTGTAGTAGTGTTATTCACCGAATGTCCCTTTAGGCCATAAAATAGGGCTTGATGCCTTGTATTCAGACCACTTGTTCTTGGCCCTTCGGGCAATGTAATGGGTCCCCCTCTACCCAGTTTGAATGATTTTTTTCTTTAAAATAATAAATGAGGCTTCGACCCCAACCATTGAAAAAACACCCTCTGCTAGTATCTTCACAATGGGGGTACTTGTCAGTCTCCAAATCAACTCCTGGAAACTCTACTAGTATCTCTCTGTCCACAATAAAGGATTTCCCTTTTTTTCAAAGCTGAATAGGGTGTTGTTACACAAGAAAAGTCTGGTTTAAATCTTCAATAGTCCCCAGCCAACCCTTGGAAACATTATACCTCAGTGACATTCCATGGTGGCTCCCAAAGAAAGAATTGCCTCTATATTTGCTGGATCCACCAAAACTCAATCCTCCTAAATAGTGTAACCAAGAATGGGGACCTCTCATATCCAGAACATTCACTTCGAGATATTTACTTAAAGCAAGTTAACTTGGAGTTTATCCAGATCTATCTGAAGATGATTAGTGTGCTCCTCCTCCATCACCGAGTACACCAAGAAGTCGTCAATGAAGACCATTCCGAAGCGATCGAGGTATGGAATGAATATTTTGTTCATGATCCCCATGAACACTTCCAGTGTGTTTTTCATGACAAAAAGAATCACAATGTACTCGTAGTGGAAACCCCGACATCTGAAGGCTATCTTTGTTACATCCTCATCTTATACTCTGAGCTGATGATAGTCTGATTTGAGGTCTATCTTTGAAAACCACCGAGATCTGTTCAACTAATTGAGATGCCATCAGTCCTTGGGTGTGGATATTTGTTCTTTATGGTCTCTATGTACAGGTGCTGGTAGTCTATGCATAGACCTAAAATCATGTCTGCCTTCTTGTAGAACATAATCAGGGCTACACATGGAGAAACACAGGGATTTATTAACCCCTTACCCTAAAGCCCTATTTTTGTACACACAACTCACGAATATCCATGGGAGAAATCCATTATTCTAGTGTAGATATCGATGTCATACCCAGTTATAGGTCAATATAGAAGTCATCCTATCTGTGAGGAGGTAGTCCTAGAACATAATCAAGAAAGATATCATCAAACTGGTCCACCACTACATGATAACTCTGAAACCTTTCATCAACTACTATGAGGGTAATGCAATCCTATTAATGAGTGATCAGCTGCACCCACATCTGATAATGTCCATCCTGAGCTGAAAAGTTTCCCTTATCACCAGTGAAAGTGAACATGGTCACATTCTCACAGTCACACCACACAATATGCCTATAATAGTATATCTACGAATGTATGGTGGATAGTGATTCAATACACATAATGATGTCGTAAGTCCTCAAAGGTGCTTCTAATATATCCTATATGAAACTCTCACCATATAGAGTAAGTTCACACTTCTGGAACCAGTGCGTAATCATTGAATCCTCTCCCTTGGGAGTTGTTAATTGTAAGGATCGAGCCAATGGGTCCATCAGAATCTATGATCTCTGAAGGAGTGGCATGGAAATATATGATTGATTGCTACTAGTTTCTATAATAACTAAATCTAGGGTGGAATAGACATAGATTGTATCTCAAATCACATCTGCAGTTCAGTGGTCGTAGGTCTCATCCCCCTGAAGTTGAGCATTCCACTACCACCTTCTCTATGTGGTTGGTGTGGACCACCTAGTGTTGGTGGTGGTAGAACCTCAATCTGATGTCCACCACCTATTACATGACCTTCTCCTCTGACACATCTTCAGCCCTACAAAACTCCTCATTGTAATATCGTACACTGCCTTGGTGGTCCCTCGGTCATCTATTGATCATCCACATGGGGAGTAAGACTCTCGAAATCCTTGTACTCCTATTCACTTTAACAGTAATAGAATTTAGTACATAAAATACCCCATCTTCCTCGCGAAATTGGAACCTTTGACCATGCATCCTAGGTTCATCCTCCGAAAGGCCTTTCCCACATGGACTTATGTGTCATCTGCCTACAACCTGATGCATATGACTCAGTTACCGGTAATTAGGTGGTGGCTCCCACCATTGGTTCCTGCTCCGCTATGAATCTCTCCACCAATAAATCTCGCTCAAGTACTCTAGCGTGTGCGGGATATTGCGGGATATCATCGTTGCTTTAATCTCTCGTTGTAGACCCTACTCAACGGTCCATGCCCTGAGTAATGGGTTATGTACCATGTTAGTGGAGTTGTGAGAGAGGTCAGTGAATCTCAATGAGCATTTGGTTGTTTTCAGGGTTCCCTGCTATAGGGTCAGTAGCGTCTTCAAACACAATGAGGGTAATGTCTCTTGTTCAAACACCACCCTAAAGAGGGACTCGAAGTCCATCCCGGAGAGTGTATCCTACTCATGCGTCTAGTGCGCTAGTCTCCACCATATCCCTATTATGACCTGAAAGAGGAAAGCATCTAGGATCACCATCTAATCTACTGGTGTCTCAACTGTGTGAAAAATTCCCACCACAACCTCCAACATGTCCTCTACTACCAAAGGATCTGTCTCACCTCAAAACCTTGAAGGAATCTATCTCTGGAAGTCCTGTAACATGCTCAGTTTTCATGCATGGTCTACTAGTGGGTTTGGTGGTAATAGATTCTCTACGAGTGGTGGTGCTTCTGGTACACCTCCCAAAGGTTCCAAATAGTACGAGGGCCCTACACCGATGCCTCATCGCTCAGTGGGACATCATCATGTACTCTTTTTAGAATTCTGGATGGCTATCTATGCTGCGGTATCATCAAAAGAAACAGGTGTGCCACAATCCAAATGATATACCTAGTGAGATGACTCAAATAGAAGAAAAAGAAACACAAGATTTCCAAAGCACACAGAATCAGTGTTTTCATGTACCGAGTCAGAAATCAGTATTCAGTGACCTGGTGTATGGATACATCATCCATAGCACTAACACTGGACTCCCCAAACTAAAACCTGATCTAAAGACACATAACAATACTACTCCATTGAAAACATAAACTCAATGTTCTTCTGGTAAAACTGACTCTTCTAATACCACATTGTCACGACCCATCCCCCTGGGACATATGCCGAAACTACCCCAAGTCTGCTTTCTATAGGCCGAGAATAGGTAACTAGCATCGGAATGAAATTTCCCTAAAATGGGAAGGAATTGCCTCTAACCATACACACACACCGACTGGGTACACTGAACACAAGTAAAACACAATGGAAGAATAAAGGTGAAACAACAGCTACAACACACCACAGAGTGTATAATTATGTGCTGACCAAAAGTGGCCAGAATAAAATCACAATTGGAATGTAAATATATAAAAAAGGTAAAACCACTCCAGGGTACATCCTCCATGGATCCCAGCTGAAGGGTAGGTATAGCTCATCATAGTGTCCCTCCACGCCAACTGGTCTACTCCATAAACCATCATGTCCTAGATCCTCGAGAATTAGTCATAGCTGCTCGTTGTATACACAGGACACATCATGGTGTGGGAGAAGCCTATGTAGGAGTGAGTATAACAATACCCAATAGGGAACCTGGGACCAGAAAGGTCTCCCAGAAATCCACAAAAGAAAAAAAAACAAACTATGATCTCAATCACAAATCACAAAGATAAAAATATCGCACACCAGGTATTTAACATAATTACATAAGTAAGGATGTTTAGACATAAATCTAGATCATCTTATTCTATCATGAGGCTCTACACCTGACCCACACAAGGTCTCTCGGTGCAAATCCACTGAGGATTTCTCGGTGTATATCCCCACAGGATCGCTCGGTGTAGATCCACACAAGATTTCGTGGTGTTTATCTACATAGGATCGCTCGGTGTTGATCCATATGGGATCTCTATGTTCTGACCCACACAAGATCATTATTCATTTTATGTACCAAAACCAGCCATCAGATTCCCTACAAAAAGCCTGGATGATTTTTGGGACGATTTGCTCCTCAAGCCATCAGTCGTATTACAGCCTTCATGATGTCCCATGATGAAGTAACATGATGAACTATCATGTCATTAGAGTTCCAATGCAATAGATGTCGCGTCAATCAGATTCCCGGTCAGTATGTTATTGGAATTTTAGTCCTCATGGCCTGGTTGGAATCGGGTATGATCCAACCGGGTCATACTCCAACTATCTCCAAAACACACATGAAATATCTGAAGGACCCCGGGACACCCTGAGAGGGGAGGGGTGAATCAGGGTGACAAATTTTTCTTTTAATGTGGTGGATCTTGTTCCCACGTTGGTAGGAACTTGTTGATCCAATATGATGATTATGATTAGAAAACAAACATTCACATGCACAGAGAGGACACAACAATTTTTACTTGGTTCACCACTATGGGATACGTCCAAGGAGTATAAGCCGACAAGTTACCGGTCGTACCTGATTCCACTAGTCTTCGCTAGCTATGGATTACAAAGGTTTGGGCACAGACACTCTGTCCCAGGCTCACAGCCTTTACAATGTTTCAGGGATAGCTCGATGCTTCCCTCGGGTCACTCTCGTTGACTCCCCTTGGCTCAATGTCATTGGTGAAGTCACACTCATTTTATAGATGTGGCATTCTCTTCATCACTGCATAATAATGCGTCCTCTGTTGTATGTAGATGCTCTATTGAAGTCCAATTCTCACCATAAGATGAATATCAATTTGCCCCAAATGTATCGGGTAATCTCCCGGCTTTCGTGCAGCTCCAAACAGACCGGTGGGCTTCAACAATACATGGCCTGCTTCATCTAGCCAGGCGCGCAAGTCCCAATAGGGCACGCAAGTCCAAACTGGCATGCAAGTGTAACCAAATCACCTGTGCGACGCTTCCCTCCACAACTACAAACTTGCGTGGTCCACTTCCTTTCTCTCCCAAACCGCCTTGGGCGCGTAGCCAACAACCAACGTGCAATCTCTACATGCGCGACCCAACAACCACTTGCGTGTCTCAACAACCTGTGCGACGAGATATCGAACAATAATTAAGTCTTGAACTTCATAAGAAAGGAGTAGGGGCCGACCTGTATTTATAGGAAAACTGGACCCCCTACGCAGAGGCGCGCATGTCCCTCATTGGCGCGCAAGTCTCTTCTCCTGTAACCTCTGTCATGCAACATACTTGTGTGACCCAACCAATACTTGCGCGACCATCATTCCTTATCCAAATTTTGAAGTTCTATTCTTGGAAATCAATTGGCGCACATGTCCTAATCCTTCTAGGTACCAGCGCGCAAGTTCTTTTATGGCGTGCAAGTCCACTTGGAGGACCTAACCCACACTTGCGTGACCCTTATCCATTTGCCATATTTTGATGTTCTGATCCTCAAAAACATATGGCGTGCATGTTTCCTATCCTCCACGACCTTGGCGCGCATGTCCCTTTGCAAAAATAACTTTTCTTTATTTGTCGATTTTTCAGCCCAAAAATTTGGCAAACAGTAGGAAACCTACTATTGTCTGCTTGAACGGTATGGTCTCTTTGTTGATAAACATTCTGAAATTCCACTGAGGATTGACAACAAACACAAACCGTACACCAAATCATGCATAGAAGACCCTGGTTCCAACAATCTTCCCCTTTGGGTTTGTTGGCAATCAAGAAATAAATTCAATAGATCTTCATCCATGAGGAATTCAAAAACGCGAGAATCAACTCAGCCAACACTCTAAGTCTATGTGACCAATGCTCGGTGTAGAAAAAAAATAGAGGAAGCTTGAATTGGGTTCCAGTGTTTTTGGAATTCTCCATGATGCCCGATGTTTTCCATCTTATATTTCTCATCACAGAAGCGTTACTTGCCCGCCTTGAATTTATTCCTTTCTCCCCCATTGACAATAAATCCAAACCGATAATATATTCAACATTCAGCTCAAACCATACTCCCCCTGGATTGTATCTCCCCCATAAACCTACATCACAGCCATAAACAGATAAAAACAGTTATAACAAATGGGGAGAGGGGTTATCCGGAGCCTCTTTATGCAGTAGGAGGTGGTTGAACACTGAGGTTCAACCGATGCTTCTCAAACATAGTCGCGGACTGTGGATTGGTCAGGATATCATCCACTTTCTCATCAATTCCAACATGGTCCATTCTAATAACACCTTTTCTAGCCTTTTCTTTGATAAAATGATATTGTATTTCAATATGTTTTGTACGAGAATGATGAACCGGAATCTTCTTAAGATCAATTGTGCTTTTTTTATCACAGTAAATCACCATTGGTTGCTACACCTTATCACCAATATCTGTTAGTTGATGCTTCCTCAAAAGCAGTTGAGTGCATGCCTTTCTGGCAGAGATATACTCAGCTTCAGCAGTACTAAGAGAAGTACTTTCTTGGTTCTTTCTCAACCAGCCAACACATTTCTGACCAATAGAGAAAGCTCCACCACTAGTTGACTTTCTGTCTTCTATATCACCAGCCCAGTCAGCATCAGAAAACGCTGATAATTCACTGTCCCTACTTGCAGCAAAAAATAACCCGAAGTTACGTGTACCTTGAATGTATCTCATGATTCTTTTTATTGTCACCATATGATCCTACTTTGGATTACTCTGAAAGTGGACCACAAGGCACATGGAAAAGACAATATATGGCCTTGTCGCTGTCAGATATATTAGGCTTCCAATGATCCTCTTGTACATGGTGGGATCAACAGAGTCCCCATCCTCATGCTTTCCAAGTTTAGTTCCAACTGCAATCGGAGTTGACATTGGTTTGGAGTCTTGCATATTAAACTTCTTGAGCATCTCTCTTGAATATTTGTCCTGTGAAATGAAAGTGTTTTCCTTCTTTTGAATCACCTACAGCCCCACGAAATATGTGAGCTCCCCAATCATAGAGATTTCAAATTCTGATTTCATGTGGTTGGAAAATTCATCCACTGATTTCTGCCTACTGCCACTAAATATGATATCATCAACGTAGAATAGAACCATGAATTGATCTTTTGGAGAATTCTTCACATAGAGATTGTGATCAACTCCTCCTCTTTTGAATTCCTACTTCTTGAGATATAAATCCAGTCGTGAGTACCATGCCCGTGGTGCCTGCTTCATACCATATAGAGCTTTCTTCAGTTTGTAGACCTTTGTTTCATCAGTACACAAAACAGAGACTACTGGTTGATCAATGTAGACTTCTTCTTAGATTACACCATTCAAGAATGTTGTCTTGACTTCCATTTGATATACTTTATATCCTCTTTGGAGTGCCATCGCAAGGAAAATCCTGATTAACTCCAGTCTATCCACTAGAGCAAAGGTTTCTTCAACATCAATGCCTTCAATTTGGGAGTATCCTTTACATACCAGTCGTTCCTTATTTCTGATGACAATTCCATGCTCATCAAACTTATTTTTGAAGATCCATTTGGTACCAATCACATTGTGACCTTCGGGTCTCTGGACAAGATCCCATGTCTGATTCATGTCAATCTGATCTAATTCATCATTCATGGCTTTCACCCAAGATTCATCTTTTGCAGCTTCTTCGAATGAGGATGTCTCTACAACTGATAGAAATGCAGATTGTGTGTTATTCATCATCCTTCTTGTTTGAGTGGGTGCACTCCTGTCCCTAATTATGTTTTATGGATCAATCTTAGCTCTTTGATTTCTCATGCGAGGTTTAGTAGTATTCTCGTCAGCCATAGTTTCTTCTTCAGATTCTTCTTCTGAGTCAACATCATGATGTAACTGTTGAGTGTTTTGCACAACTTCCTCTATTTACGCTTTTGTATATTCTTCACGTTCACTTTGTTCCTGACTTTCTATCACATCAGCATATGACATCCATGAATGATTTGTGGTTTTCTCTTAAATTATCTTAACATAACTACTTTCCCCAATCCTTCCCAAATGCTTGTTGAAACATTTGTAGTCTTTGCTGTTTATTGAGTAACCGAAGAAAATTCCTTCATCTGCATTGTCACCATATTTCCCTTGATTTCATTCTTTGTTCCTAATGAAGCATTTACTTCTAAAGACACAAAAGTATTTTAGATAAGGCTTCCGTCCATGCCACAATTCATATGGTGTCTTTGTCTCATCCATATAAAGTCCTGTTCGATTCGAAATGTATACTGCAGATTGAACAACCTCTTTCCAGTAATGTCGTGGAATACGACTCTCAATCAGCATAGTTTGTGCCATGTTGTTCACTTGTCGATTCCTAAGTTCAGAAACTCCATTTTGTTGTGGAGTTCTCACAGCAGCTACCTCATGATGTATCCCATGCTTTTCCAGATAATTTTCAAATTCAATAGACGTGTACTCTCCTCCATTGTCAGATCGCAACACTTGGATTGTTCTTCCAGTATCATTCTCGGTGATTCGACGATATGTTTACATGAAGTCAAGGACTTGTGATTTCCTGTGAATGACCATCACACATGTCATTCTAATATAATCATCTATGAAAAGGACAAAATACCTTTCTCCATTAGTTCCACTGCATTTATTGGCCCACATACATCAGTATGAATCAGATCAAGAAGGTGAGATGCCCTTTTTTTCTTTGGCCGATATAAACTGCAGACCGACTTCCCATGAATTCAAGCATCACAAGATTTTTCATGCTCACGCTTCAGGTTGGGAATGTCAACGAAAATTCTCAATTTTGATATTTTCTCCATGTCTTTTTGATTGATGTGTCCCAGTCTCCAATTCCACAAATTGTTTTCTTATTCAACAGTCATGTAACATACATTTTCTTCACTATCAACCTGATACAAGTTGCCTTCTGTTCTTCATCCCATCATAAGTGAATTTCCAGTCATTCCCTTGATCGTGCAACCTTTCTAATTAAAAGTAACTATAAGACTTGAGTCACAGAGTTGACTCACGCTGAGGAGATTATGATGTAGACCATCTACGTAAAGGACTTCAGTCTTCTTTAGTTATCCATTAGCTAATTCAGTACATCCACTCCCTTTGATTTTTAGAGCCCCATCATTACCAAATATTACTGTATCATCATCCTTCCTTATGATATTCGTTAGTAGGATGGCATTACCTGCCATATGAGATGAACAACCACTATCCAGATTCAAGGTACTGTTGTTCTTTGTAGCTTTGAGGGCCACCTCTATAAGGTTTGATTTCTCAATATTTTTCCTTTCCTCCCATGAGACATTATATTGAGTATATAGAACAGATGGCCTTTCAATTATCTCTTTCACAAACACAGGTTCTTCATAGTCAAAGTCTTCTTTGAGAGGTGAAAACATGTTTGAAAGAGAAACATTGTCTTGCTAACGAGACTTGACTTGTCTTGAACATCGGTATGAGGTGTCCATGTCCCTTCTCTGCCTGAAATGAGCAGCCTTATGACCAAAGTTAGGACAACGAAAACAATATCAATAGAAATTATTTCTTCTATAATAATTAGGATATGAAATTGTTCTCCTTTGTTGAGCTTCTATATCTTCTCCATTCAGATGGATTCTTGCCTCTTCACAATAAGACATTGTATGGCCCAGATTGCCATAGAACTGACACTTCATGAGAGGAAATGTCTTCTCACTTGAATTTCTCCTCATACCTTCTTCCTTTGGATAATAGTTAGACTGTCTGTCATTTCTGAATGTTTGAGGATAATTTTCAGGTCTCCTTTTAGTTTGGATTAAGGGTTCCTTTTTCAGCACTCTAAGTAACGTTTCAACATGTTCAACTTTCATCTCATATTTCTTTTGGATCTTTTCACTTCCAGAAGTTGATGTCTCAGCCTCACATCCAATTCCACTATTTCCCATACAAGTGGGTCTTTGATCACTCAAGATTTTTTCAACCCCATCTGAACCATAGTTGGATCTTGCTAGTAATTCTGCATCTGAGAATATTCCAAATTGTATTTTCTTCCTTGATTCTTTTGGAACTGATTCAGTCTCTAGTTTTCTCCTTAGAGTAACAACATCCTCCTCAAGACCCTCAACAGTCTTGGATTTTTCATCTAGTCTGGAGGTGAGGTCATTGATGACATTTTCTTGCTCTTCAATTCTCAACTTTAGATCTACTACATTATCATTGCTTTCAATTATTTTAGATTGTACCTTCACAAATTCTTCCATTCGTTCAATTTCATCTTCAAGTTGATCAACGTATTCAGTTGATTCTTCTACAATTGATTTCCACTTATTGCAGCTCTTACATTTAATCGTAATCTTACTAACTACATCCTTAAGTTGCATCTAAGGATCTACACAAGTTATCAGTTGTTTTTCTCCATCAGAATCTTCTGAATTTTCAACAGTGGCCATCATAGAATCATGGTTCCCAGTTTTGAATTCTGGTTCTTCTTCATCTCAGAATTCATTATCATCTTCTTCCTCTTCAAAGACAAAACTCTTCCGTTTCATTTTCTTACCAAATTTGAAGTCTCCCTTTTTGAAGAACCTTCACTAAGGCTTCTCAAAGTTTTCATCTTCACTATCTTCATCATTTATCTTTCTTAAGAACTGAGAGGAAATGTGCCCATATTTTCCACAACGAAAACATGTGAGAGGTAACTTCCATTTGAATTTCCCTTTCCCCTTCTGGAACTTCTTTTCAATGAGAGAAAGAATTTTTTTTTCTTCGTCATCTTCACCACTACTATCCTTTGAGATTTTCAGTTTATCCATGGCCTTGAATGCCATTTCCTTGCTCACCCGAGTCGTAGCATCTTCTGGTTTGACTCTCATTTCATATGCTACCAAGCTGCTTATTAGATCATCTAGAGAAAGTTTGGAAAGATCTCTTTCCTCAAGGGCTGACACCTTCACATTATTCAGAGGTGTAATTATTCTTAATATTTTCTTTACAATATCAATGTATTTTATTTCTTCACCTAGACCCCGAATTTCTCCAACCACTTTAGTAATTTGATTGAAGAAAGAGTCTGCATTCTCGTCTTGATGCATCTTCAGATCATTAAACCGATTGTGCAGCACTTGTAGTTTCACCTCCTTGACTTTTCTATCTCTCTCATAAACATTCTCATGTTTATCCAACGTGGATTTTTCTAAAGTTAAATTCATCACCTTTATGTAGATATGATCAGAAAGGACTGTAGTGAGTGCATTCTGTGCTTTAGCATCTGCATCAAGAAGTTTCATGTCTGTTTCAGTGATAGCTTGGAATGTTGGATCAGGGACTTGTATTCCTTGCACAGTAGAAAAGATAACTTCCATTCCAAGAGATCTTAGATGAGATCTCATTCGGTTCTTCTAGATCTGGAAATTCCTTCCATCGATGTGAGGGACTCCCCTGACATTGACCGCATTTTCCATGATGAAATAGGTCAGATTCAACACCAGCAGCCTTTACCCTCAGATAACACATGAAGGACCCTGGGACACCCTGAGAGGGGAGGGTGAATCAGGGTGACAACTTTTTCTTTTAATGTGGTGGATCTTGTTCCCATGTTGGTAGGAACTTGTTGAACCTGTATGATGATTTTCATTAGAAAGCAAACATTCACATGCACAGAGAGGACACAACACTTTTTACTTGGTTCACCACTAAGGGCTATATCCAAGGAGCATAAGCTGAAAAGTTTTCGGTCGTACCTGATTCCACTAATATTTACTAGCTATGGATTACAAAGGTTTGGGCACAAAAACTTTGTCCCAGGCTCACTGCCTTTACAAAGGTTCTAGGATAGCTCGCTGCTTCCCTCGGGTCACTCCCGTTGACTCCCCTTGGCTCACTGCCGTTGGTGAAGTCACACTCAGTTTATAGACGTGAATGTCTCTTAATTACTGCAGAAGAATGAATCCTCTGTTGTATGTAGATACTCTATTGAAGTACAATTCTCACCGGAAGATGAATATCAATCTTCCCCGAATGTATCGGGTAATCTCCCGGCTTTCGTGCAGCTCCAAACAGACCGGCGGGCTTCAACAATACATGGCGTGCTTCACCAAGCTAGGAGTGCAAGTCCCAAAAGGGAGCGCAAGTCCAAACCGGCGCGCAAGTGTAACCAAATCACCTGCGCGACGCTTCCTTCCCCAACTACAGACTTGCGCGTTTCACTTCCTTTATCTCCCAAAATTCCTTGGGCGTTTAGCCAACAACCGGCGCACAAGCACTACTTGCACGACCCAACAAACACTTGCACGTCTCAACCACCTGCACGATGAGAGCTCGATCAATCACTAGGTCTTAAACTCCTTAAGAAATGAGGAGGGGTCGACCTGTATTTATAGGAAAACCGGACCCCTGCGTAGAGCCGCGCAAGTCCCTCATTGGCGCGCAAGTCTCGTCTCCTGTAACATCTGTCGTGCAACTCACTTGCGCGACCCAACCAATACTTCCGCGACCTTCTTTCCTTAGCCAAATTATGAAATTCTGTTCTTGGAAAACAATAGGCGCACAAGTTCGAATCCTTCTAGGTACCAGCGTGCAAGTTCTTTCACTGCACGCAAGTCCACTTGCGCGACCTAACCAACACTTGCGGACCCTTATCCCTTTGCCATATTTTGATGTTTTGGTCCTCAAAAACATATGGCGTGAAAGTTTCTTATCCTCCAAGACCTCGGCGACTAAGTCCCTTTTCCAAAAAAACATTTCATTATTTGTCAATTTTCAGGCCCAAAAATTTGCCATCCACTGGGAAACGGAACCTCCTTCACTACTGTTTTCTACTTGAACAGTATGAACTCTTTGCTGAAACACATTCTGGACTTCCACTGAGGATTGACAACGAAAACAATCCGTACGCGAAATCATGCTTAGAAGACCCTGGTTCCAACAATATCTCAAGAAGACCGTCTCATTCCAAGGATTCCAGCTCTACCAACTGTTTTTCAAATGAACGTCTAGTTAGTGAGATATGACCCTTTACACGAAACTGGGCCAAAAAGGGTCCAGGTCCGGTCCGACCTAGTTAGACCAACCCAACCCTGTTCAGGTATGACCCAGTATGGTCTAAACCGGTTGGTCCAGTTCAAGCGGGATGGGCCATGACGGTCTTGGCCCGCCTGGACGCAGACTATCGCTGCTCGCCTTGGCTGGGTGAGACCGAGTGGGGGTCGGCTCTCCTTTTGAATGGTCAATGTTTTGGTTCAGTTTTCAATAGTGGCACCATGTGGAACCACCCCCCTATATTAGTGGGAACTGTGGGGTGTGGGGTGTGACCTCCTTTGTGGCACGATGCCACAACCTCCCTTTACAGTGCATGATGGCCCACCCCTTGTTGCCAACATGGCCGGCCAAGGACCAGCCACCAGAGCTGCCCACCAGGGCGCCATGTTGTGCCGCATTACTCTGCAGCCAGTGGAAGCTAGCTACCCCTCGCCACCTACAGCCGCCCCTCACTTCCTGTAGATGATGGTCACTAGTACAACACTATTGAGGTTTCTATGGCCCACTGTTTGAACCCATGTGGTCCGTTTTCTCTTCCGATTATCCAAACGGTCTTCCAAGTATGTGGTCTTCACTTCATGGCTCTGGGAATCAAACATCCATTAAGTTCTATCATTGACCATGAAGAACACAAAAAATCCGAAAGTGGTAGAGGTTTCGGGCCTTGATTAGTTGGCCCTCACCCTCCGTGTTAGCAATTAAACAAGGTTGTGGTAATCAAATCATCAAAATCTAAATTAAAACCACGTTCAAAAAATTCCCACATTATCCACCCTTATTTTCGTAAGATTCTTGGATTAACCCATTTTTCATTAATCTGCATTTGTCATGTTTTTCAACAGTGATTTATTAAAACAAATTCACATGAAATTAAACAAAATCCCTTACCTAAAAATCATAGGAGATGTCGTGGTTGAGGGAGACGAATCAACATTCGTTGAAGCCACCAGCATTCATCGATCATGGATCAACTTTGTAACACCCCAAGTAAGTAATGAATAATAGATATTTTTATCTATGTCTATTAAGGAATTAGATAGTGTTTAGAGGCTGAAAATGAGAATAAATTTAATCTTAAGCATAGAATACACTAATATTTTTAAAAGAATGTTTTACTGCCTTTTGATGGAAAACCATTTTTAAATCAAACTCTTGAAAATTTTATAAGATCTATTTGTCAAAATAAACATATTCTTTATGAATGGGATATTGAAATTTACTTTGTGTAAATTTTTGGTATTTTTCTGATAAAGTTCATTTTTTTAATGAATAGTGAAAAATGTTGTATTTTAATTCAAAACCTCTTTTTAATATAAATTATTTATATGATTATATTATCACTTGAATTTGTTTTAAAGTGAAATTAGAATATATATTTACCATTTAATCCAATAGTGGTCGTTGGAATTAATTTCACTTTGAAATTGTACTTAAACTTGTGTCAATTTTTTGATACTTATTATTTCATAAAAACACGCTATTTTCTCTGACAGTGGGAATTATTTATTAAATTAATTAATGCAACTTATATGTTTTTAATTTAGTAGAATATACTTCATTTTTTAATTCAGAACATCAAATATAGCTTATGGTGACGTTTTAGTATTTTTCTGAAAAACTTCAATATTTTATGAATAGTGAAACCACTAAGTGGTACTTAAAAAACGGATTTTTTGTTTAAATGAAAATTTACCATCTCTGTGTTTTGAATTTCAAAAATCTGACATACATGGTTTTCATTAAGAAGTAAAATGTGGATCACTGGGATTAAAATAATTTTTTGGTGAATAGTAAGTTTTAAGTTTATTAATCACGATTAGAGGTAATTAGTGTAATTTAAGGTAAAATGATGTTTTAATAATATTAAATGACCTAAAAACTTTTCCTACACTTATTGGATGTGTCATGGCCGACAAATACAATCCATGGGTCAACTTGGTGACCCCATGGAGCCACTTTGGAAGGAAAATGACATTAATATCTTTTTATTTAATGTTAAAGTAAAAATGTCACAAACATGAGTTGTTTTACTAAAAGAATTTTTACGTGGGGTTATAAAAGTCATATATTTTGACTATAAATATTAATTAGAAAGATACAACTAATTACTACATCATGATATTTTTTTATAATTTTTAGACATTAAATAAATTAATATATTTATGACATCATGATGATGCAACGATTACCTCATTATTTAACAATTTAAATAAAATAAAAAGGTAATGTAGAATCTAAGATCTACACTTGTCAAAGACCTATTGGATGAGTATATTTCGAACCCTTTTCACCTTATCCTTTAAATAAATTAATTTGGGACCTTTAAAATCCGAAACACATTTTAAAATAAAGTAACATTTCATTACTTTCCAAGAGTGCCCCTCCTCTTTTCTTATAAAAGGCCCCCACCTATACCAACTTGCCCACGCCTCTCAAGCCTTTTGTTCAGCCATTCTCTGCCCATTTTGTCTCTCCACATCCCTATATTACTCCTAGAAGCCTCACTTTGGGCATAAGTCTTCCCAAAGAAGCCTTTGAGCTAAAATCAAAAAGATTTACCCGTTTTAAAGGTAGTGTTTTCTCTTGTGTTCTTTTGTTTTATTTTGCTCCTCCAACACTCTAAACTCTTTTTATTAATTTATTTTGTAACAACAAAAGTATCCTAAATATACTATGATGTTGTTATAATATGTATTCTAGCTACACCTACACAGACCTCTGTCTAATATTTAATGAACATAGTGTTTCTGTGGTTGGCGAATTTCTGTCTCACGAAACGAGGATTGTTCAATCTTCTTTTAACACCATTAATGGTGGCCATTAAGATTTAACTCTATTTATATATTATATATATTATTTTTATGTTTTACTTATGCTTCTGTATTTTTCATTTGTGACATACCTTTATGGTTTCTATTGTGGGTAAACACGATAATTTCATTTTAGGAAGTGCAGACTACCGCCCCATCAAAGTGATTTGATTCGTTAATGCCATATGTGGGATGTATAAAGGATGGATTTAAAGTTATTATATATTATTCATGTTACATATAAATGATGAATATAATTCTGGAAATAAATTATACATACCTCCCATTTAGTTTTAATTCCATTAATATGACATAGAAATGAAAGTAGTGTTCATGCGTACGTACGGCATACCGTCTCCATGAATGGTGAATTTAATATATTACCTCTAAATGAGTATGTAATATTATAAATACATGTATATGCTAGATATATATGATATATATGATATCCAAATCATGAATATCATTCTGGATATAATGAACCTTTGACCACACGAACAACATGTAATTGTAAGAAGTCCACTTTCGACTTAAGAACTAAATATCGACAAAAAAAACATTATTAACATAAATTATTAAATAATGTTTATAACATGGTAATAATTAATATAAATGAAATAATGAACTTGAAAAAGGTTCTTAAGCAAGTAGAAATTAACTCAAGTTTATTATTCAGGATGTTAAGGAACGATCGAGTCATGTCGGACCCGAGGTAAGGGACTTCGTCTCAATCTCCATTCATTGAGGCATATTTCGTTTTATGCACAACCTTATTTTATACGTTGTATAAACCCCTTTGACTTTTACTTTTATACAAATGGATTCTTTTTCTACGAAGCATTTTACTAAACGACAAAAAGGAAAGTTTCTTTTAACGTACGCGGTGACAACGACCGTTTCCACCGCCGCGAGTATTATTTGGTCTTTGGCTTCCTCAACAAGCCGTAATGTTTTTAAATTGAAATAAATACCATATACTCTTTTGTGTATTTTGGTTTTGAAATTGGTTTTTATAATGGATTTTTTATGTTAATATATTTATGTGATATATTTTGATCAAAGTGTGGAAAGGTTTTCTTTCCATTATATTTGTTTTATGTCTTATGATTTTATAATGGTACTTGGACATTTGACAGGTGGTTACGTGATAAACCACATGACAGGTGGTGCTGTGAATAATAGGATGGGTGGTCACATTATAACCTCTAATGCATTTGGTATGGAAGTTGGCCGTATGGCTATTCCATTTAAGTATGTGTGGAAGTCGACTGTATGGTTATTCCATTTAAGTATGTTTATGTCCCAAGTTACCTTTATATATTATGTGTTCTTTATATGGGTTTTGTGGTAATCTTTTGGTTACAAAAGGGTAGGTAATGGTCTTTTATTTAGTGAAGAGTTTTTACTACTTCATAAATGTGAAAGGTATTACTTTGATAAAGTATACATGGTTTACTTGTTGTTTTGAAAAACTAACAGTTTTCATTCTTTGTGTATCCCGTACTGAGCTTTTGTGATCACCCCTTGTTTTTTGAAATGTTTTTCACAGGTCTTAATGTGGAATGGGGTCAAGGATGGGATCAAGGGAAATTCGTGCTATATAAACATGGAACTAGACAAGTTTCTTTTTAAGAGTTTTTATTCTATGGAAACTTAATAGAAGTGTCTACTTTGTATTATTTTGAGATGTAATAGTTATGTCCTAATTCTATAAAACTCTAAACCTGAAAAGATACTCAATGTCAATTTTTCATTTAATTCAATATTAAGTAAGGTTTAAGTTCAGGGCCTTATAGTTGGTATCAGAGGTCAGTTTAGACAACTTTAGGAGTTAGAAAAATGTTAAATTATAAATTAATTTATGTTATGATTGAACTGATATAGCATTTAAAGATTAACATGTTGCTTTGCCTAAGAAATTTCTGTGTTAAGAATGGTTTTTCGTAGAGGAAATAGAACGGCTTTTCTGGGAACGCATACAGTGGGAAATGACCTTTCAAATTAGTATCCTCAGATGGTCAAAATCAGAACTAAACAGTTTGTTGCAGTTATGGCTCAGTTGAATTATGAGTTGAAGATTGGGGAATGCTCTAGTTTTGGCACTTCCTTCCAGGAATGGTGAGTTTGTTATCTACAGTGATGCTTCATTGAAAGAACATGGTTGTGTCTTTATGCAGAATGATCAGTTAATTGCTTATGCTTCACGTCAATTGAAAACTCATGAGGTAAATTACCCTACACATGATTTGGAATTAGCTAATGTTGTTTTCGCTTTAAAAATTTGGAGGCATCATTTGTATGGAGTAAAGTGTGAAATATATACTGATATAAAAAGTTTAAAGTATATATTCAAAAAAACATAATTGAACATGAGATAGAGGAGATGGATGGAATTAATCAAGGATTATGATTGTACAATTCATTACCATCCGGGAAAATCAAATAAAGTGGATGATGCTTTGACTCGAAAAAGTAATGCTTCATTAACCATGTTACGTTTGGAACGCGATCCTTTGGTTTTTGATTTGATGAACTTTCGCATAGAATTAGTTGGTGTGGGAAGTTCTTCTGTTTTGTTTCAGGTATTAGTGAGATCATCCCTATCATATTGAATTAAGCAAGCATAGAGGGAAGACAGTGAGTTGCAGAAAAAGGTAGAGCTAGTTCAGAAGGGTATGTTGCCTGAATTCAACATTAAAAATGATTGTGTTTTGAGGTTTGGGGAGAAATTATGTGTGCCTGGTGATTCATAATTGAAGAATGAGTTGTTATGTGAGGCTCATAGTTCCCCGTTTTCAGTTAATCCTGGCAGTACTAAGATGTACAGAGATCTGGGGGAGTATTACTAGTGGGATGGAATGAAAAGAGATATTACTAATTTTACTATGAAGTGTTTGAATTTTCAGTAGGTTAAAGTAGAGTGGAAGTTACTGAATAGGATGCTTCAGCATTTACCAGTTCCAGAGTGGAAATGGGAAAACATAACCATGGAATTTTTTGTGGGATTATCGAAGACATCTTGAGGTAATAACGCAATCTGGGTTATTGTTGATTGATTAACTAAATCTGCTCATTTCCTTTCCATACGAGATACTTTTTCCCTAGATCAACTTTCCCGTTTGTATCTTAAAGAGATAGTTAGGTTACATGGAGTTCCTCTCTCCATTGTGTCCAATCGTGATCCCAAGTTTACTTCTAACTTTTGGAATGGCCTTTAGAAATCGTTGGGTACTGAATTAAATTTTAGTACGGCTTTTCATCTGCAATCAGATGGGCAGTCAAAATGAACAATTCAGACCTTGGAGGATATGCTACGAGCTTGTTCTATAGATTATTAGGGAAGTTGGGACCAACATATTTCTTTGGTTGAGTTTTCATATAATAACAATTTCAATCTAGTATACAGATGGCACCATTTGAGGCATTATATGGGAAGTAGTGTAGAACTCCATCGTTTTGGGATGAAGTAGGTGAAAGGAAGATGATGGGACTAGAATTGGTAGATGTGATGGTAGAAAAAGTTCAGTTGATTCCGAAACACATGAGAAAATCTCAGAGAAGGAAGAAGACTTATGCGGATAACCGGAGGAAGGATCTATCTTTTGAGGTAGGTGATCATGTTTTTCTCAAAGTATCCCCATGGAAAAGTGTGATGCGCTTTGGTAAGAAAGTAAAGTTGAGTCCAAGGATTATTGGACCATATGATATTCTGGATAAAGTTAAATCAGTTGCATACCGAGTGGATTTACCTCTGAGTTTATCTCAGGTACACAATTTTTTTCATGTTTCAATGTTAAGGAAGTACATGCCAGATCCATCTCATGTTTTGATTCCAGAGATAGTTCAGCTGGAAGAGAAACTATCTTATGAGGAACAAATAGTCTAAATTCTTGACCGAAGAGAGTAGGTGTTGCAAAATATGTTAATTCCCCAGGTAAAGGTTTTTTGGAAAAACCAAATGGTTTAAGAGGCAACATGGGATTCTGAAAATGCAATGAGTGCTAAATACACCCACTTTTTCGATAAGTAAATAAATTCCGGGGATGCAATTTTCTAAAGGGGGAAGGATGAAACATCCCAAGTAAGTAATGAATAATAGATTTTTTTAACTATGTCTATTAATGAATTAGATAGTGTTTTAGGTGCTCAAAATGAGAATAAATCCAATCTTCTGCATGAAATACACTAATATTTTTATAAGATTGTTTTACTGCCTTTTGATGGAAAACCATTTTTAAAATAAAATTTTGACAATTTTATAAGCTATATTTGTCAAAATAAACTTATTCTTTATGATTGGGACATTGAAATTTACTTTGCGTAAATTTTTGGTATTTTTCCAATAAAGTTCATTTTTTAATGAATAGTGAAAAGGGTTGTATTTTAATTCAAAACCACTTTTTATTCTAATTTACATATTTTATTAGATTATCGTTTGAATTAGATTATCGTTTGTATTTTAATTCAAAACCACTTTTTTATGTATGCATATTGATAAACACATAGTGATATATATTGACATGAATTGTACATGATAAAGAAATATTTATTTCATGTGTTGTATACATTAATATATAAGATATGGAATGAGGTACCGGTTTTAACTGAAAAAATTATATGTAAAGAACAACTTTTTCTTCCTAAGATACTTATATAACGTGTTATGTGAGACCCAGAGTAGTGGTTCTTTGTTGTTGTCAGATGTTGTTGTTGAAGATATTTTTTTAATAGATCTATTAACTATTTTTATCATGTTGAAGAAATTAATACTGATTTTTTTCAAGTAAAGAATCTTGAGAGTGTAAATCATGAACTCCCAACGTAATAGATTCTAAGATTCCTTTATATCCTCAGGATAAAAAACGATGTTCATCTTCATGATGTCTTCTAGAGGGTTAAACAATCCAGGTAATGTGAGACTGTTCACATCATGTCATTGACAAATGAACTGACGATGGAGTTTTAGATGTAGAATCTACCTATGATAATATTCAAGGGATCCCCCCCCAGTAAATCATGTTCTAGATCATGGAGGTATGCATGATCTTTTAGAATATTAAGACACACACTAATTGGAAATTGATGATCCCTGCATATATTCTCTGTGGACCACCTCAAACATTGAGGTATATTCTATAATAGGATAGTCTGTCGGAGGATTTATATAGAAAGGTCATGGAGGAAGTATTCTTGATCCCCTTTTATATAGGAATGTTTAAGAAATATAATTCTTGAATGATCATGATCCAAATAAAATGGGAATGAAAGTGAAGGACTATAATGAATGTTTTACTGTACTAAAACACTTTACAACAGATTTATCCACTAATGAGATCACCATAGAAAGAAATTTATAAAATGAAATTATATATAAGATCTAGTCACATGTTAATTGTTTATATCTAAGTATCTTTCTAGACATGATTAATCCATAACTCATTAAAAAAGGTAATATGAGAGTGTCCCCATGAAGAATCTATGTTGTTTTAGAATGGATAATTATGAGATCCTCTTATGGTGGAATGAAGCACATTTTTTATACTTCTTTCCAATGAAACAATTCATATGATAGTTTGGTTTATTGGAATAAAATATATAAACTATGTTCCATAGAAGTACTATTAGTTTGGATTGTTGGTACGTAATCTTTCTCAATTTCCATACCATGATATGAATTTCCATCATATTGGTAGGATATGTCATCTTCAAAAGTTTTGATGGAACTTCTCAATGAAAATTAGTTGATGTGGATCAAGATAGGTATCATTTTTTGGTTAGGACTTTGCTACACAATAGATGGTTTGTAGATGGAGTTACACGGTTCATTCATGTTGAGGTGTTTGACATGGGACCCCAGTGTAGGGATTAATGTACTATGAGGAGGGAATAGTTCAGTGTAGATATGATAAAACTGATTGAAGAGGGGATGGTCAACTTCACATTATGAAGACTACTCTATCTATTGTGTATATAGACACTTCTACATTTAGTGGGTTGATTCTTATATCATCTACCCTTAATGAATATTTTTTGAAATGTTATCATCATATTCCTTTTAATCATTTCTATTAGAAATTAGTTTAGTCGTTTTTGTGGAAATATTTTATGGTTTAATGATTGTGGACACACCGTTGGGAGTGTGGTAAAATAATATCAAAATTTTCATGTCGTTTTCTCAATATATAAGTGGTTATAAATTATTTTGGGAATAAAATTTATAGGAAATGCCTGGTTTAAATTTGATTCATAGAATAGACTTATTATCCCTAAAACATCCTTATATTTATTGTTACGAGTGTATAGATACATTTAAATCTCTAGAAAGAAATAGTTATTCTCTCTAGGGTGAGTTGGAACATCAGGTGTGTCATAAATGAAAAATTGTGTGTTGATTAGATTATCTCAAGGATCAGATATCAGTCCTCATTCTGAATTATGGTTGAATGTAGAAAGAATCATTTCCTCCAGTGATAGATTGTTTCAGGAATGTTTTCTCTGAGGAGTTCTGTGGTCTACTGACTAGGTGTGAGGTCATGTTCATGATCAAGTTGGTACCAGTAGTAGAATAAATTTTTATCATCCATATAGAATGACCACATTAATTATTCAAGAGTTGAATATTCTATAATATTATCTTGAAACTATGGTTTTTATACAGGCCAGTATTTCACTATGGGGTTATCCAGTTCTTTTTCCAAAAAGGCTAATGGTAAATTGTGTTCATGTGTGGATTATCAAAGTTTTATCCAAGTGATGTTTATGAACTAAAATCATCATCAACACATTTTTAATATCTTATATCATGTGATAGTTTCTAATATCGTATCCATGATCAATTTGAGATTTGGATACTACCAATTGAGGGTGTCACCAATGGAAAAAACTTATACGTATTTTAATAGAAATATTGAATTTATGAGTTCAAAATGATTTTGTTTGGTTTGGATAATGAACAAATCATGTTCAATGATTTGATGAATTAGATCATTCATCCTTTTTTGGACCAGTTTGGGGTGAGTTTTTTCAAAGATATAATAGTTTTCTCTTAGTCTGCAAAATATGATTCCAATCATCATTTATTCATATAAAACCCATTATAATACCATTGATATTATATATATCTAACTAAAAATAGTTTATTTATTAATAAATATAACTCTTAGGGAAATTTAATCTCTTAGGTATGATGGTTAGTAGAACTAGAGGATGATTCATCCATTGTATCTTGGATATGTCAAAAGAAAATCTTAAACATTCATATTTTCAAAGATTAATATGTTATTATTATAATTTTATCTATTCATTCTCTTATTTAAAAGAATTTATGTCTAGGATAGCTAAAAAGGGTGTGTTGTTTTCATTGGAATATGAATGTGAGTGATATTTTCCATAGTTAAAGATCAAGATAAACACTTAAATTTTCCTCAAATTACCAATGCTATGTAAATCAAAAATCATGTTTTTGATGGTTTCCGAGTTAAAAAAAAGTATTTTAGATACAAGAATATTGAGTGGTTATATATGGATCTAGACATGTGAGACAGCATGATATGAATCACCATACTCTTGATCTTGACTTTGCAGTTGAGGTACATTCCAATAATTTTGGAATAAACTATGTTATTCATAAGAGTAATTTTGTCTACATTAAATAATAGTCTCTTAGGTACATATTTTGTTTTCAGTACCCGAACCATTGAAATATGAGGTAAGTCAAGTATCTATTTCATTTGACATCATGTTCTCCTATACACCTGGAAGGGGAATCATTATTACTGATTCTATGAGCTAGAAGATACTGATAGATGTTTTGTTAGATAATTGAAATGAATGGATGGTGATTTCACCCACTATATAAATGCATTTAGATATTTAGGATTCCTAGGGGAGTTTATCTCATACTTAGATATCTGTTATACATATGATTTTGGAACACACCATGATAGAGCATTTATCTCAAGTAATGTGATTAGTTATAAGAATCATCTAATATATTAGGGAGAAAACATATGGATTTTCTCTTAGTAACATCAAATATTTTCTTCTAAATGGATGGTATGGGTTCCTACGGGCTTGTATGAGGATCAACTGAGAGAGTTTTATTCATTTATATGGGGGTAAAATTAGTTATCTACAAAGACATATCATTATTACCATATACTATTGTGATGGTGAGGAATGAAGAATGAGGTTGTGGGAATTGTGGTGAGATTTGTCACATATAAACAGTTGAAATACAAGAATAAGAGTCTAGATGTCTTGTTGTAGCCTCATCCATTTATTATGTGTAAATGTGATGATGTCATATTGTTTTTTACAATATTATGCTAAAAAACTAATAAGGATGATGCAGTTTAGGTGATCATAGATCATATAAAGAAGTGAACCCACATCTTACATATCAGATAGACTATTAATTTTGAGTATATGTGTTGTATGTTAATGAAAAAAATTCTTCTAGTTCACTATGTTTTTGGAATATAACATGTGATAGAGATTCTTTATTCATGTAATGGTTCTGTAGGGTCTTCAAGAGTCTATAACATCAAAAGGTATTTTTAGAATAACTTGTCATCCAATTATTGGAATTAAATCAAAGAGAGTTAATTTGGTTCGGAAGGATATGATACAAGCCTTTGTTTTTTTATTTAGTGGTTTTTGGAGAGTCATATAGAACACATAGTGTTTCCATATAGTAATATAATCCAATAATCAATCTTGATTGAACCATTAATTTCTCTATATGGTAGGATATATCTATTTTCACTTTATTGGTTGGATCAAGGTGATTCAAATCTACTTGGGTCCAGTCTCATGAATTATATATTTGATTTGGTTTAGTTGAACAAGAGTAATTTTAAGGCCACTCGAAGCTACTATATATCATACAACGACCATCATAGATGACTTATAGTATTCTTTGTTGGTAATCATGTATTCCTTAGGGGGTCACCTATTTTGAGGATAAACCATATAATAATAAAGGGAAGTCTATTTCCCTTGTTTGTTTGGTGGTTTGATTTCATGGATAGGATTATTCTAGTGTCGTATCGATCAACCCTTCCATAATTCCACAGTTCCATGCATTACTTGTTCCAAATGCCATGCCTTCAAAAATATTATGTTGTCACTTATCATATGGTATATGTAGAGGTCATTGTGATTATTGTTGATGTTTCCATTGAGGATGATGAAATAAATATTTTGGACTGTATAGTGAATTACCTCAGGGGGTAAGGCTATACCTATATTTCGAGTGTAGTCGTGGCATATGTGTGTTCATGTTGAGACCTAAGAGGGGGAGTCTAATATTAAATAATAGTAGAAGAAGTGTTCCGCAAGAAACCATTGTTATTATTGTACAAGGTTTGGGATGTAAAGTTATGTAATGGGGGGATTTCATCATCTCATCCATTCTCAAGTGCATCCCTCTTTGATTTTCTCATTAGACCATTCCAGTAGAGTCTCATTCAAGAATTAAGGGACACTGTTGAGGAAATTAGCTTCTATTTTAGGGATGCATTAATATATTAATTTATGGAATCTATGATTAAATTTGATAAATTTTCTTAATAATTTGTCTTCTGTGTTAGGATGACATTTGAGGTGGTTTGGGAACATTTCTAGAAGCTGGTTTGAAAAATGTTTGCTGGAGAATTAGATGTCACATATATGTTACACATCATGTAACTACAACTGACACATGTAGCGAAAACATTCATGAAGGTAATTGGGTACACATAATATTGATATTGATCATGATAAATATAAACCAAATTATACATGTTTTTCTGTGGAAATTAGAAATGAGAAAATACACTATAAGAATGTTTTATAAACTATGTATTCCTCTAACCCTACAACATTATGTGGGATGAATCAATTATTATTTCATTTATTCAGTGTATTTCCATCCACTATAAATACGAGGAAAATTCAATGTGATTTTGATGCTCTTCCGTCACATCATGACATTTGAATCATGCATCTGCTCCCTGTTGAGTTTTCATGTTTTGGTTTCTCTTATCTCAAATCGTTCCATGTCATTTCATTGTAAATATCATATATGTAGTTTTATTTCGGCTTTCTATCTTGATATGGTCTGATAAATGGTACTTCTTATTATATTCTTCACTTCAATTCTTTTTTAATATTCTGGTTGGAATATTGTCTTAATTTTCAAATGAGGGTTAGGGTTGTAAACCTAAACCTATAGGTTGTTTATTTGAAAAGTATATAAAATATTGAGATTGTGATAATGAAATGTTAACTCAAATTAATCTAGTTATTTATAGTAAATAATTAATTAGAATTATATTTCAATACATTTTGTATAATTTTTTTTGTGACCTAGTTTATGGATACCCATTAGGTCAGGAAACCATTGAGTAAAATGAATGTGGAGAATGATTGAATGTTCTTTTAGAAAGACATGATTTTGTCAATTATTAATAGATATAGAATCACATTAGTAGTACATTATGACAATTATATTTTCTAATGATAAATTAATATATGAATGGATGAGTAATTTTAAAGACAAATGGTAATTATTATAATTAAGGATTGAGATTTATTATTTGATATTTTGATTTCATTATTGTTATTTCTTTTTTATTTCATGATGAATGTCTTATAAAGAATGATGCTTCTAGTGATAAATGATGAAATTCTTATATAGTGGTCTAATCTCAGTGACACATGCTAAAATGCTTATATAGTGGACATGGCCAAGTTATAGATGCTAAAATGAATATATAGCAGGCTCTTTCATGAGGTAAATGATGGACTACTTATATAGTAGGATCATCCATATGATACATAACAAAATGATTATATTGTGGTTTTTCCCTAGTGATACATTATGAAAATATTATATAGTGGAAACTACATAGTGGTACATGCTGAAATGATTATATAGTTGGATTGGCCTAGTTGATGTGGAAATTATTATATATATTGATATCCCTATGGGATTAAATGATTATACAGAGAGATCTAATCCTTTTTTTGTGTCACAAAACCCTCCATTGAAATGTATTTCAAGGATTGGAGAGAGATAATGACCCCACAAGTCCCACCTCTAGTAGGCTTGAGTTAGATACTAGAACCAATGGTGTACAAATATCACAAGATGGGAGACATTACCCTTTATAATAAAACAATATTAGGATATATGATGATTCATCCAAAAACAACTCCAACAAAAAATTATATAATGAAACCCCAAAAAGTCTTCCTTCAACACATGTATATATAGAACTGAGAAAAAAACAAAGCCTCTAAATTAAATACCAAAAATTAATAATAGGCCAGCACTCCAAAAACAATAATAATTCCTGAGCTATTAACACTGAGCACTGTCCATGAAATCCTCATGGAAACCCAAAAAAGTTTTACATATGTATGGTGAGCATACAAGGATACTCAGTATGAGAACCAATGTCTCATATTTACATGTGAAGGTAGAATACAAATACCCCTACGAGAAAATAGTTGAAAAAAACAACACCTATCATAGTATATTATGTATCCCAACGTTTCTAAGGAATGCTCACCAAGTTATGCAAGTCATGTAATATAATATTAAGTAATTCAGTTTGATTACTGGGTACCCCACACCACATTCATAGGGTTGTGACCCTTTTCCCCAACTTCATACATCATGCCACTCACAACCCATATGTATACCACATCACTTCACCATGCACACATCTCGGCCTCAAAACACATCCCGCCAGCACACACATGGTCCTCACAACGCATATCGCTCGTACACACCTGGGCCTCACAATACATCCCTCCCACAGTCACATGGGAAATTGAAAACATCCCACCCACAAACACTTATGCCTCATAAAATATCACATCATCTCATATCTCATCATGAAGATAGGAGGAAAAGAACATCATAAATCATCAAAAAGAAACTAGTGGGAACACATCACAACTCATCCCGAAGGAATATAGGAAATTACATTACAACTCTTACCAACGTCACATGGGATACCAAAACCACCATATAACTCCCTAATAGACTTCTATAAATTACATCATTTGTAATACCCACCACTCCTAAATGAGAGAGTATAAATGTGTGGGTACCCAACCATCAGTACTCCTCACTAAATATTGATAAAATCACCCATGCATGACTATGTGGTTGTTCTACACATAGTTCAAAATATGGGTGCGGTGCGTATTCGACTCATAGGGAAAGTACAAGTATATATATATATTATCATAAATTCAATCCCATACTATGGTTGACAAAAAAATTCTAAATCACAGCATTATCACTTCATCTTCCACATAGAAATGAATAACATGAAAAAATAATTCAAAATCATCATTTCTTATTTCCCAACATTTTTATTTACACCAACTAATTCATTTAATTGTTTAGAATCAACCACATTTCACCACAAAACCCATTATTTACATTTCTATTAAAAAACAATCATCTGATTAACCAATCCAACCCGTGCCATTTAAAATATTATTAAACAATTATTTATTAATTATATCAATACTCAAGTAATTGGAATAGTACAACCACATATCAAAAATAGCTCAACATTCCATCACCCCGTATCCCCAAATGAACATCCCACAATCTATCACCTCACCACCATAAAATCATGGATCACAAACTATCACCTCACCTCCCCAAAAGCATGGCTCACAAAATATGTCCTCACTAACCAAAATCCATGGCCCATAGATTTTCCCACCACCACCCCAAACGAATAGCCCACAAAAATATCACCTCGCCACCCCATAAGCACATCCCACAAATCTATCATCATTTCACCCTAACCACTCACATCACGACACATCGAGATAATTTTTTCAATGTTATAATGGGGATTTTATCAATATCCACATTGATTTTATAGGGTGATATCACACAAACCATAATCCTATAGAAACCATTTCATTATACAACAATAATTAATTAACAAATTTTTATTTAGGGTGATACCGCAACACAAAAAACAAAAAATGGTTCCACAGCACATGTCAAAGAGTGAAAATAAAACCACCAACGACTAAAATTTCAGTGGGCTATTTGTCATGTACAATACGTCACATCATAATAAAAATAAATAGTTAAAACACATGGACAAACACATTTACTATGAAATTTCAACATAAACAGTTTCATTATCTGCAATTTATTTATCTCAACCATATATCAAAGGTAATCAATAGAAAAATACACCTATGTGATACTCAACAATGATAAATGAAGGAAATCCTACCAAAAAAAAGCATTACAACTATTTATGCACTCTGGGCAGAAGAAAAAACCACAAGTAAATAGAATCCACACAAAGATAAACCATGGATCAATATACACTGCACCAATGGTGGTCTATAAAACAACAAAAAAAATACCCCTAACCAAAGAAACACCACCGCAATTTATCTCTTGGAGAATAATTAAATAAAATATGGGAGAATGAAAATAAATAACAAAACAAATTGTACATGGATGAAAAAAAAACAACCAATTGGATTAACTGAAAAAAGGTATTTATTCACCTTCATGAAACCCATAGGGTACTATGGTTTTCCTAAAATTAGATGAAGAAGAAAGGACAACCGAATGAATACATGTTTGAAAAAAAATTGAAAACTAAATTGGATTGGGGTATGACATGACGTGTAATACTCATTAATGTCATGTGACACCCAGGGTTATGTTTCAATGGAAAAAGATTTTTCCTATTCATTTTACTAGTTATTTTTAAACATGAAATATTACAAATTATGAACCCCACTGTAACAGCATGTAAAATTCGTACACATCATGAAATCCATTGAGAAATATATGAAACAAAATATCACTTCATTTAATCCACTCCCATAATGTTTTTTCTCCATAAATATATCATTTAGTAGTTGAACTTCACCACACTCCTTCTGAGAATTCTTCTAACCCCTCAAACTACCAAAATCGGCAATGTAAAAAACTAGGGAGACTACAATGTCACATCAGATACGTGTCAAATGATTATATACCTATAGAATCTAAAACCATGCTATGAAGAAATGTTCCGCGAACAATGACCCCATGAGATACCTCTTATCACAACCCCCTCACCACAAAGTGTACCCCTCCAAGGTTGGCAATGCGAAAAGGAAGATAATGACCACCATGTACCGCCTCCAGTTGGACTCGGGTTGGAAACTAGCACCGATGGTATAATAAACACACAAATGGGAGGCATTACCCTCTAATAGAACACATGCGGAAGAGATAGATAAGATAGACATCAATCAACTCCAACTCACACTTAAATATAAACGAAAACCCAAGTACACATTTGACATGTCATGAAAAAGTAATAAAACTGGAAGGGAAAAACTGAAAGTACCCAAAAGAATGTAAAAACAACAGCAACCACAATACCAGATAGCTCCTACAACCACAAGATATTAGTAACCATCTAGATCTCCAACCTGCTCCAAGTGATGTGAAAAACATTTTATATATACATAGGGTGAGTATAACAGTATACTCAGTAGGATCCTCTCTGATGCCTCTCGGAAAAAATTAATGAAATCATGCTAAAGGATAGTGAACAACAAATGAAACTAACTTGCCACCTAAATAGGTATACTAAGTTCCCAACCTCACCACAGATACTCTCACCAAGTAATGCATAAAAGAATATAGCATATAGTAAAGTAAATAAATGTTACAGCACTGCTAATTTACCACTGGTTTCCCACTTTTCCCCAACGTCGCACGTCCTAAGCATCTCTCTCCCAAATGGCTTGCCCGCAGACACCTGGGAGAAGCACCACAATATGAACCTCGTGCAACACAAAGACTTTCCCGCAGACACCTGGGCGAAGAACCACACCATCCTCAGAACCAAAAGTAACCAGGTAGGTTATGGGAGCCACCACAGCTCTTATAACGTGTATCATACATTGAGTATATACCTCAACCCATTACAGCCCATACACCGAGTAAGGATCCTCAATCCATCATAGCCTATACATGTTACACCTATAGTAGTCCATAGGATACTATATCCAGAATATATGTGTGTGAATAACCACAAGCCATTACAGCCCTCTACACACATATATTGGGAAAACTAACCGATGTTCCTAACAGCAAAAGTATCTACCAAGACAAGAGAGTGGGGCCAAAGTGGGTAGTCATCCATTCACCCTCCCATCAAAATGTTCGGGAAAACACCACCCGAGGGCACAAAATCATCAGGGTGACAGTTTCCCTTACCGTAAGGGTGGAGTAGAGTATAGAAACAGAAAAAAACAAAATATATTGTATCTCACAACCACATTATGGGAATAACCTAGTCTTAGACACAGTTGAAAGTAACATCTCTCAGAATTAGGGAAACTACATATAATACTATGTATCCTATAAGCACACAACCATTTCAAGAGATTTATTAGATTACTTCATTCCATTTTTATCAGTTCCACTTTACGTTAACTAATTCCTTAAACATTAATAAACCATGAACAATTCCACATTATACTTCATTATAATCACACCCAAAATCCAATGTCCCTTTAAAATTATAACCTCAACATTATGTTCCAGCAAATCCAACCCCATGAGTTAACACCATTTATTAAAATATTGATTACCAAATTACATTCCCACATTTCCAGGCATTCTAGGAAAATATTGTATGCTACTAAACACAAGGGGTCTCAACATGGTGAGTAGATATACTACCCGTCGAGTCCTTGATGCCTATAGCAAGAGAATAGACCCATCCTCCCTTAGGAAGCTAAACACAGAAATCACGTGGAATACCCCACGTGTCTTCGCCTCTTTTGGAAGAAGGGTAAGCAGGACCAACTGCTTTGAGTAGTGGGAAATGTAAAGCAGATAATCAATAATTAAGAACAACAAGAATCCAACAATCACATCCATCCCATTCCATCATCCCTGGTGTCCTCCTAGACACCCACCAGTATAAATGGATGTATCTCTCCACTCTATGTATCATCTTCTACCACAACCAAAAGGCCTTCATGCCACCCACATATCACAGCACCTATCCAGTATCACGTCACAACACAAGTAGGAAGAAAAAAAAACATCACATCAATTGTGCTATTATCCCTTTAACAATATAGAGGGTAACTGAAAAAAATTTAAGGAATTATCAAACCATCAGTTTTTTAATCCATCTTGAATTAACAGATTTATTATTTGTTGGTTCCAAATTTGGTAACCTTAATCAGTATGTTATCACAAATAAATAAATATGTTTACTACACCAATTTTATTGACATCAAAATTACAACAACAACCAAATTCATTTACATTCCTCTTTATCTTTAGTAAAAAATTATCAATTAATCCCAGTTTATGTTCATTACCGATTTCCATCAAGAACAAACAGCTAAGAAAAGAAAGAATATATATCTGACTATTTAGAAAAACAATAGGCAATAACATATGATCGATATAAATTTATTTATCCAGACAAAATATGTATTATGTCAATTCCATTGTCATCCAGTGGGATTAAAAATTCTAACAATACAGTTTCTTGTAAAAGAAAGAGAACCAATGAATCCCCTACCTCAAACAGTTCCTCGCATTCTTTATCCACACCACGGGTCACGATCCTCTTCTCGTGACAAGTGAATCCACTAAAGGATGCCACGACACGAAAACACCAACCAAACAACAAGAAAACACCCCATTAGATGCATGAAGGTTACATGCTATAACATGTAGAGGAGGACCAGAAGTAGATGATCCCAAAGGAATGACGATAAAACATACCTTATATCGAAGATTGAACGATACAGCTTGGTTTCATCAAAACAGAGCGGAACCAATCTGAGGAGTAAAGTTTTACTGTGAAACTACTATGTGAAGGATTGAAAGGCTCTACTGTCTCATAACTAAGAAAAAAGAGTTTGGAAAAGGGAGGAAGATCTCTCCTCCCTTTTGATGATCTAATGGGGCGACGGTTTAAGATACACTTAATTCCCCATTAAAAGGGGATCGAATTAAGACACGCATTTTGACTAGGTAAAAACATCCCGAGTCATATGAATAATTAATATAGGATTTATGAACATTTAATCATCCTTATGTGTCCTTAAAATAAGGGTTTAAATGTATTTTTCATCAAAGAAAACATCAAAGGGGAAAAACTGTAGGAAGCTGGAAAATCTGTTCACCTACAGTTATTGTACACCTACAGTTACTGTACACCTACCGATCTGTGAAATTGATCTATGAAACCAATATGTGAAACACTGTACACCTACTATTACTGTACACCAACTGATATGTGAAACACTGTACACCTACCATTACTGTACACCTACCGATATATGAAACCGATCTGTGAAAAATTGTACACCTACCGTTACTGTACACCTAACAATCTGTGAAAATGATCTCTGAAACAATGTACACCTACCATTATTTTACACCTATCGATATGTGAAACCGATCTATGAAACCAATATGTGAAACCGATCTGTGAAACATTGTACACCTACAATTACTGTACACCTACCATTACTGTACACCTAATGTTACTGTACGCCTACTGTTACTATAAACCTACCGATAGAACAAATCAGAAAACTAGAAACACTGATCACAGAACTGGAAATTTGGAAAAGTGTTGGGGATAAGATACCTTGACCGTTCTAAACCCCTCCAAAATCACATTTTCACAATGTAATGGACCGGAGTGGTCTGGGCCATTACATCAGATACCTCTCAAAACATTCTCATCCTAGAGAATTCAAAACCAACCCAGAAGAAAAAGGGGTGCGAACAACCACCTCGTAACATTCCTCTTAGAGGAAAACCACCATGAGATATTTAAAAGGTGAAACAAAACCATGAAATCTAATAGAAAGGGAACCAACATTCCATATCCAAACAATTTACAAACAACATCGCATCAAAGGTACATAAAAGAATGTATCAAAGAAAACTCATCACAACAACTTAAAATAGGTCCAGGTAATAGACACGCATCTGTTACTAACATTCCTAGGTACTCTCCTCCATGCCAACATGTCACCACAAGGCAAGAACTAAGGAAATAGAATGTCCAAACAACACCTTCTCATTGATCATGGATCATTACAGGTCACTCCTCAAAGGTTGCATCATTATCATCATCGATCTCTCCCCAATCTATGATTAGAGAATAATCATGAAGATAATGTCAGAGCTGTGATACATGGAAAAATTATTTTATCTGACTCATCTGTGGGGGAAGTGCTACTCGATACGCCACAACTCCAACATGAGATAACACCTAAAAAGGCCCAACAAACCGAGGAGAAAGCTTACTTCGATGACCAAACCTTTGATGCCCACAATGGGGAGTCACCTTTAGAAACACATGATCCCCAACATTAAACTCCAAGGGTCTCCTCCTTTGATCAGCATATGATTTCTGATGATCCTGTGCTGTCTTCAACCTCTCAAGAATCACCTGGACCAACTCTGTTGTATTTTTCACATGTTCTGGTCCGAGAATTTCTGACTCTCGAACCCTAGTCCGGAACAACGGAGAATGGCAAGGTCATCCATACAATGTTTCAAATGGAAACATACCGATGGTGGAGTGAAAACTATTATTGTAAGAAAACTCCACCAAGGGTAAGTGTCTCATCCATGACCCTCCAAAATCAAAAACACAAGATCGTAACATGTCTTCACGAGTCTGGATGGTTTTCTCTATTTGACCATCCATTTGAGGATAAAAATCAGTGCTAAGGGATAGCTTAGAACCAAAATCATGTTGGTGACCTCTTCACCCCCTGGAGGAAAAATGAGGAATTCGATAAAAAATATTTTTCCAAGGGACTCCATTAAATCTCACCACCTCCTCTAGATACTGCCTTGACAAAAATTCCACTGAGTTTGACCCCTTGATTGCTATAAAGTGGGGTGATTTTGTTAAAATATCCAGTACCAACCAAATTGCATCATTTCCTCCCGAAGCTCGAGGTAAACTAGTAACAAAGTCCATTGAGATTTTCTCACACTTCCAAGGTGTAATATCTAATGTCTAGATTAGATCACCACCAGGGGCACTGTGTTTGGCCTTCACCCTCTAGAAAACTAAACATCGAGACACAAAATCCGCAGCTGCATGCTTCATCCCTAGCCACAAAAACTGACTCCTCATGGATCAGTACATCTTTGTCACGCCATGATGTACTGCTAAAGGGGAAATATAGAACTCTATGAGTATCGTCTTATGCATCATCATGGGAACCAAAAGCCTTACTTCATACAACACTCGGTGTTGGTCATCCTCCTTCTTACCATTAGGGGCCTCACCACAAACAAATCGGTCTCTCCAGACCTCCACCTCTAGATCTCCAAACTGGGACTCTTCCACCTTCTACAGTAGGGATGACTGTACCGTCATCTAAAAAAGAAAACCTCTACCCCCAAATTTTCCCACATCAAGATGTAATTCTTAATGCTCTTCTATTACTCTCCAAAAATCACCGGATTCATGCACAAAATCACTGCGTGACTTTCGGCTTACTGCATCAGCTACAACAATCCCTTTTCTAGGTCTATACTATATTCAAAAGTCATATTACGGTAAGAACTCCATCCCTCGATGCTATCGTAATTTCAAGTCACACTGGGAGAAAACATACCTCAAACTCTAATGATCAGTGGAAACCACAAAGCACTCACCAATGAGGTAATGTCTCCACAATATCAGAGAAAAAACCATGGCTGCCAACTCAATATCATGGGTGGCATAGTAACGTTCATGGGGATGCAACTGCCGAGACCCATATGAAACAACTGACCTCCGTTGCATGAGAACACAGCCTAACCCCATATGTGAAGCATCGCAGAAAACATCAAAATGAACTCCCTCACCTGGAAGACAAAGAACTAAAGAACTTACTAAATTCTCTTTTAGTTACTCAAAAGCTTCCTGATATAGATCAGTCCATATAAACGCTTGATCGTTCCTTGTCAAAGATGCCAGAGGAGTCGCAACTCGGGAGAAATTGGCTATGAACATCCTATAGTATCCTGTGAGACCAAGGAAACATTGCACCTCTAAAACTATCTTGGGGGCTTCCCAAGACACAACAGCATCTATCTTTGATGGATCTACAGCTAATCCTTGCTACAAAACTACATTCCCCATGAAACAGACTTCTCGAGCCCAAAACTCACACTTTGACAACCTCCAAAATAGCTAATGTTTATGAAGAACTCCCAAAACAGCATGTAGATGCTCTATATGCTCCTCTTCAGATGTGGAGTACATAAGAATTTCATCGATCAAAACCACCATAAACATGTCTAGGAACTCACATAACACAACATTCATATATCCCATGAACACAGCTGGGTCATTTGTCACATCGTATGACATTACAATGAACTCATAATGCGCAAGATGACAACGGAAAGCAGTCTTCAGGATATCCTCATCTTTTACACGCTCTTGATGATATCCTGACCGCACGTCGATCTTTGAGAACCAACATTCACCCTTAATTTGATCGAACAATTCATCAATCTACGGAAGAGGTAAGTGATTCCTCATTGTCACTTTGTATAAGAAACAATAATCAACACACAACTGAAAATTGTCTTCAACCTTCTTCACGAACAAAACTGGTACACCCCCATGGTGACACACTTGGCCAAACAAAACCACAGTACATAAGACCATCAAGATGTATATGTAGATCATATAACTCTTAAGGGGCCATCTGATATAGAGACACAGAGATAAAAGACCCTCTTGGTTGTAGCTCGATCCTAAACTCGATCTCTCATCGAGGGGTAATGCTACAACCTCTTCTTGAAAGTCATCAGGGTACTCCTCTATGACCCATGGAAATGAAAACTACTGAACCTATGATGAACTCAACATCATCTCAGCCATCATGGATTATAAGGATGGAACATGCCAATGACTTATCTAAGGATCTCGCTCACCAACAAACACCACTTGCTCTCCATCTGCACCAACGAAGATGATCGTTTTCCTGAAGCAATCCGCAGTAGCCTACACCAAATACAACCAATCCATGACAATAATGACATCATATGGTTGTATTCATAAACATAGGAAATCTCTACAAGATCGGTGTTTCCCCATCACTATCTCACAATCTCTACATACATCACAAAAGTTAGCTCAACCTCCAATTGGCGTAGTCAACGCCAGGGGCACTAGAAGCCTCTCTACCTCATGTCCCAAAGCATGGAAAAGGGTAGGTGATATGAAGGACTGTTTTGCTCCTGAATCACACAAGGCATACACAAAGGCCAAAAAAAAAGAAAAGGGTACCTCGAACGACGTCTGGCTCGCCTAAAGCTGGAAACGCTAGAGCATGAAGCTGACCACGATCTCATCCACGGCCTATCTGAAACTGATGAAGACATACACCATGGTCGTGCTATGCTCTCTGAGGATGAGGAGTGTCATAGGTATGTCCTCTACCTGCCCCATCTACCCTCTTCCGATCAAATGCTGGTGCTACTAGCTATTGCTGCCTCGGCTGGAACTGCCTCAACGGAGGAACCAAGAGCGGAGTGCCCAGTGCATGATGACTACTCTGAAAGGTTGGGCACTCCTGCTGCTGATGGCCACGATCACCACAAGAAAAACAAACACCTGATCCCTTCGAATAAGCATGAGTTTTTCTGCCTCTAGAGAAACAATATGTGAAGGGCTGGGACCTACCCTCAGTTGAACAGAAACTCTTCTGTCCTGAAAACCGGGAACCCTGGACCACAACTCTACTTCCTGAGGAATCATGTCGATTCCCCTCTCGTGATGATCCTATCCGGGCCAAATTCCTCACAACAACCTCTACCCTAGCTAGTACCACAAGATATGTTTTTAGAATAAATAAGGTGACCTAGCACTGGATGTCTGGATGAAAAGCCTCCTCAAAATGTCTCACCCTAGCCTCCTCATTTGGAAACATGTCTGAAGCATATAGTGGAAGGTTCCTGAAACAGATTCCAAACACTCAAACAATAGATCTCCCCTATCGAAGGGTAGAATTCTCCTAGTGACTAGATTCCTTCGCAGTCGAAGAAATAAATTCGACTCTAAACCTATCTCAGAACTCCTCCAATGAGATCATTGACTCATCACGATCCCCAAGGAACAAGAACCACCACTTCCTCGCTGCTCCACATAACATCACCACAACCAAGGACACCCAGTGCTCCTTCTAAGCACGAATCAAACTGATGACTATCTCGACGTCATCCAACCAGTCTCCTGCAACTAAATCTCAAACGGAGCCTTTATACTTCTGCAGACTCTGGTGCTGAAAATCTCTGAGTTCCTTCCTCCATGTGTCTTCGTCATCAACCTCTACCCTGCGGTGATATACTGAAACATCCTGCTAGACATTTTCTGCACAAACCTGATGAGGACATCGACCTGGAGCCATACCTATAAAATAACAACCCGTTAGAGCTCTAAATCTAGGAATATGGAAGACTCAACATTAATTAATTTATTTTTTTTATTTTATTCATTTTAGGTTAACATACCCTATGGTCTACCCATTCAGACACAGGCACAAAGATGAATGATGCATGATCATTTCCTAGGTCTCTACCCTTGAACTAGTATCACCCTGTTTAGTAGCCATTGTAAACTTAAAGGTCTGTACATCAGATCAAAGGGGGCCCTAAATGCCTATGTCTCATCCAGTCTCTATTGTTTACCTCACTTGCTAAACATGAAGGGCATTGTTTCTCTACCAAACCATGCAACTGCACCTGTTCTTAACTCCAAACTCCATCTTATCCCTCTACCAGAGGATCTAATACCACTCTGTCATGACCCCCTCCCCAAAAAGTGTGCCCCTCTTAGGTTGGCAATGTGAAAAGGGAGATAATGACCCCCGAGTCCCACCTCTAGTAGGCCCCAGGTTGGAGACTAGCAATGAGGGTATAATAAACACACAAATTGGAGGCATTACCTTCTAAGAGAACACATGCGGAAGAGAGAGATAAGATAGACACCAATGAACTCCAACTCATACTGAAATATAAACAAAAACCCAAGTACACATATATAATTTCATGAATATGTACAACTACTGGAAGGGAAAACTGCTAGTACCCAAAAGAATGTAAAAATAGAAGCAACCACAAGCCCGAACAGCTCTTGCAACCACAAGCTATTAGTAACCAGCCTGACCTCCAAATTGCTCCAAGTGACCTGAAAAATAGATTATATATACATAGGGTGAGTATAATAGTATACTTAGTAGGATCCACTCTGATGCCTCTTGTGCAAAAGTAAAGAAAGCATGCTAACGTGCAGTGCACAACAAGTAAAACTAACTCATCACATAAATAGGTACACTAAGTTCCCAACCTCACCATGGACACTCTCACCAAGTAACGTATACAAGAATATAGCATATAGTATAAAATATCAAGGTTACCACGAACAACATCCCCACTGGTTTGCCGATTTTCCCCAACATCGCACATCCTAAGGATCTCTCTCTAAAAAGGCTTGCCCGAAGACACCTTGGCGAAGCACCGTAATATGTACCTCGTGCTACACAAAGGCTTAGCGGCAGACACCTGGGCGAAGCACCACACCATACTCACAACCATAAGTAACCAGGTAGGTTCTGGGATCCACCACAGCTCCTATAACGTGTATTATACATCGGGTATTATACCTCAATCCATTACATCCCATACACCGGGTAAAGATCCTCAATCCATCACAGCCTATACATGTTACACCTATAGTATTCCAAAGGATACTATATCCAGAATATATGTGTGTAAATAACCACAAGACATTACAAACCTCTACACACATATATGGGGAAAACTAACCAATGTGCCTACCATCAAAAGTATCTACCAAGAGAAGAGAGCAGGGCCAAAGGGGGTAGTCAGCCATTCGCCCTCCCATCAGAATGATAGGGAAAACACCCCCCAGGGCTCAGAATCCCAGGGGTGTCAGTTTCCCTTACTGACAGGGGGGAGTAGCATATAGAAACACAAAAAGTACATAATATACTATATCTCACAACCATACTATAGACATAACATTGTCTTAGCCACAATTTTATCTAACGTCTCTCAGACTCCGAGCTGCTACTTCTAAGAGTACCTATGTTATAAGAACACAACCATTTAAAGAGATTTATTAGATTACTTCATTCCCTTTTTATCAGTTCCACTTTACGTTAAATAATTCATTAAACATTATTTAACCATGAACAATTCCACATAATACTTTATTAGAATCACACAAAAAATCCATTGTCCATTCAAAATTACAACCTCATCACTATGTTCCAGAAAATCCAACCCCATGAGTTAACATTATTTATTAATCTATTCATTATGAAATTACATTCCCATATTCCCAGGCATTCTAGGAAAACAGTATAAGCTACTAAACATAGGGGGGATCAACACCATGAGTAGATGTACTACCCTTCAAGTCTTTGCCACCTATAATAAGAGCATAGACCCATCCTCCCATGATAAGCTAAACACGGAAAGAACGTGGCATACCCCAAGTGTCTTCGCCTCTTTTGGAAGAAGGGTAAGCAAGACCAGCTGCCTCGAGTTGTGGGGAAAAGTAAATCTGATAAACAACAAATAAGAACAAAAAGCATCCAACAATTACATTCATCCCATTCCATCATCCCTTGTGTCCTCCCCGACACCCACATGCATAAACCGATGCATCTCCCCACATTAGGCATCATCTGCTACCACAACCAAAAGGCCTCCATGCCCCCAAATATCACATCACCAATCTAGGATCACGTCACAACAAAAGTAGTAAGAAAAACAAACATCACATCAATTGGGATATTGTCCCTTTAATAATCAAGAGGGTAACTTAGAACCCTTTAATAAATTATCAAACCAATAGTTTTTTAATCCATCTTGGATTAACAGATTTATTATTCATTGGTTCCATATTCAGAAACCCAAATCAGTAAACTATCACAAATAATTATAAATTCTTACTTCAACAATTTTATAGACATCAAAATTACAACAAGAACCATATTCATTTAAATGCCTCTTTATCTTTAGTCAACAATTATCAATTAATCCTGGTTTATGTTCTTTATCGATTTCCATCAAGAACAAACAGCTAAGAAAAGAAAGCATACATATCACGCTATCTAGCAAAACAAGATGCAATAACATACAATCAATGTCAATTTATTTATTCCGTTAAAATATTTATTATGTTAATTCTATTGTCATCCATTGGGATTAAACATGATAACAATACATTTGCACATAAATGAAAGAGAAGAAACGAATCCCCTACCTCAAACAGTTTCTCACGTTCTTTATCCACACCACGGGTCACAATCATCCTCTCGTGACAACTGCATCCACCCGAGGATTCCACGGTATGACAGCACCAACCAAACCCCAAAAAAACCCCATTTGAAGCATGTAGGTTACATGATATAACATGAGGAGGAGAAATAGAAGGATATGATCTGAGAATAATGGGGATAAAACAAACCTTATATCGATGATTGACCGATACAGCTTGGTTGCATCAAAACATAGCATAACCAATCCGAGGGTTACTATTTGATTGTAAAACTCCTACGAGGTGGATTGAAAGGTTCTAGCGTCTCATAGACGAGAAAAAAGAGGAAGAAAAAGGTATTATGAAATCTCATCCATTTTGATGATTTAATGTGGCGACGGATTAATATATGCTTAATTTTCCATTAAAAGTAGATCACATTAACCCACGCGTTTTGACTGGGTAAAAACATCCTGAGTCATTGGAATAATTAATATAGGATTTTTGACCTTTGAATCATCCTTAAGAGTCCTTAAAATAAGGCTTCAAATGTATTTTATGTCAAACGAAATGTCAAAGGATAAAAACTATAGGAAACTAGAAACACTGTTCACCTACCGTTACTGTACACCTACAATTACTGTACACCTACCGATCTGTGAAACCGACCTGTAAAACCGATCTATCAAACATTGTACACCTATCGTTACTGTACACCTACTAATCTATGGAGTCGATTTGTGAATCACTATACACCTATCGTTACTGTACACCTACAAATATGTGAAATCGATCTGTGAAACCGATCTGTTAAACCGATCTGTGAACCCGATATGTGAAACATTGTACACCTACCATTATTATACACCTACTGATCTGGGAAACTAATATATGTTATGATGTACCTCTACCATTACAGTACACCTACAGATCTATGAAACCAATATGTGATACCGATTTGTGAAACCGATCCGTGAAACACTATACACCTACCATTACAGTACACCCACCGATCTGTGAAACCGATCTGTGTAACCGATTTGGGAAACTAATATGTGAAACACTATACAACTATTGTTACTGTACACCTACCGTTATTGTACCCCTATTGTTACTGTACACATACTGAAAGAAAAAATCATAAAACTGGAAACACTGTTCCTAGAACTGGAGATTTGGGAAAGTGTTGGGGATAAGTCACTTTGACCTCCCGGAACACCTCCAACACCACAATTTCACAATTTAATGGACCGGAGAGGTCCTAGCCATTACACAAATCATTTATCTCATCATATCTCATGTGCTACCAAAAACCAATGATTCCAACCCAAATGGCCAAAAATAGACTACAAAACCACATCACCACAACCTCAAGTCGCCCAATCTCACACAACTTCACTACCACATAACCACTAAACTACTATATAAAACCTCCATGAATCATATACCATTAAATTTTATAACCAATGATCCACACATTTCCCAATTCAGGAATCATATAATTACATCCTCTATTTAATGAAACTATCCGCTCTGGGTGACAGTGACTCGTCCATACTGGTATAGTCGAATCGAAATTGATGATCCATGAATAGAATTCTTGTCATTCCCTTTTCATATATTAGGACATTATAACTCATAACATCACACACATCAAAAATCAAGAAATATTGATAATCTCATAAAAAGGATCCAAACATTAAATTTAAAGGAAAAACAAAGCAAGGAAAAACTAAATACAACTATGGGTTATGGGCACACATCAACTCTACTCACTCCCATGTACTCTACTCTTACCCACCATGCCTCTGCAATACATGATCCAAATAAAGGGTCTATCAACAAAACTCATTCACAAGATTATTCTGGATTTGTACTGGCCACACCCCAGACATCGTATCATTCCCGATATCCAATCCTCCCCTATCAAGGATATGGGAGACATCATGATGATAACGATGAAGCTAGGAGATGTTTAAGACATTATAGATTCAATCTAGTTGTGATGTCCATTCCAACCGATAAAGCACCTCGCCAACTCTCCCCAACACATCAACGGGGCCAAAAAACCTAGGTGAAATCTTACCCCATCTTCCAGTCTTTTGCATCCCAAATTGGGGGGAATCCTTCAAGAACATGTGTCCTCTAATATCAAACTCTAGGGGGCTCCTCCTGTGATCAACATAAGAATTATTCCAGTCCTATGATTCATTAAACCTATCTATGAAATTATAATCATTCCCTATCATTGTCTTCACCATGTTGGGACCAAGAAAAGTTTCCTGACCAAAACTTTTCTAGCACAATGGAAAATGACCTAGTCTTCCATAAAAATCCACAAAAGGGACCATGCCTATAAAAGAGTGATAAATATTATTATAAGAAAATTCTAACAGAGGAAGATTTCATTCCCAAGATCCACCAAATAATAAGATGTGTGCTTGTAATATATCCTCAAATGTATAATTTTTTTTGCATCTTCACACCTATCTAACTCTGTAAAGAAGTTTTGAGGTATAATAGAGTGTCAATAGCATGATGAAATCCCCTAAAGACTCGTGAGTTAAAATTGTCTTCCTGATCCTAGACAATGGACATCAAAACTCCATGAAACCTCACAACCTATATGAAGTACCTCTTAGAGAATGAATCTACTATGTTTGATTCTATTATCAGTGTTTTCTGAACGGATTTCGTCAACAGATCCATGAACCCCAAGATAGAATCACAAACACCTTGAAATATGGGTTACTCTATGAAATAATACATCAAAATTTTATCATACATACACTCAAGAACTTTTCAGGGCACTAAAAAACCACCATGTACATTATTCATTGTCCGTAATTTTTAGAATACCAAGCACCTTTCCACAAACACTACCACTTCCTATTTCATCCCAACCCACCAAAACCGACTCATCATGCCAATATACTATTTGGAAATACATATGTGCACTACCAAAGGTGAGAAATGAAACTCTCCATGGACACCATTATGAATTTGCAATTGAAGAAGATTCCTACCACAAAACAATTTTCGATTATGATCATCCTCTAACCATCCCATTAGAGAATCATTATGTCCAACATGATCGCACAACTCCTATGCCCTTAATTATCCCCACTAAGATTCATCCACCTGATGCATCAGATAAGATTACATTTTCATCTAAACCAAACAGCCTCATCAATCATCCACTCTTGATTCTATGTGTATTCCCTCTTGTGATACGTAATGACCATAAATTTATCACTAATGAGTTTAAAATTCCACAAATATAGGGAAAAACAACCATTTTAGATCATGTGTAATATAGATACGCTCAAGGGAATGTAACTCTCAAAACCCATAACAGATCACTGCCTAGTATTTCATCACAACCCATCCCAAACCCATATAAGAATCATCACAGAAGTCCTAAAATAGCACACCATCCCCCTACAGATAATAAACTAAAGAACTGAATATCATTCACATCATGAAACTGAATCCTTTAATTTACTAATCATCCCAATGAATTTTTTGGTCATTTCAATTCAATGATGTTAATTCCATTGAAACATAAGGAAAAACTGGAAAAAACCTCCAATAATATCATGTGAGACCAAGAAAAATACAATTCACTTCCATGTTATTGGGTTATACCGAACCAAAAACTACATAATAATTTGATGGGTCTACTGCCACACCCTGCAGAGATACCTCATGCCCAAGTAAATGCACCTCTCATGTCCAAAACATAATCATTCACCAATTTCCATAGAGATGGTAGTGTCAAAAAATATGTAGGATATTTCTAAGATTCTCACCATGCTCTTCACATGACATCGTGTTGATCAAGATATCATCAATGATTACAACGATGAAATGATCTAAGAACTCACATAAAACATAGTTCATAGTTCCCCTAATAAATGATGGTGTGTTTATAACACCATATATAGGGACTAAAAACTCAATTTTCCCATACATTCATCTAATTTTAGTTTTTGGGATATCACGTTCTGTCACCCTATACTGGGGATGTCCTTGTTGGTTTCGGGTATAGAAGAAGCATACGTTGGTGGGTTATATATTAATTTTATTTAACACATTTCATAAAACCAATATCATGGATCTTTCAAATCAAATTGATAATTAATATATTTAATATCTGGAGAAATAATGACATGGGCTTCTGAAAATTATACCATGGTGATTTTTGATCATACAAAATAAAAATTTTAGAATTCCGTTGTTGGAGTTGCGAGTATCCAAGGGTATAATCTCATTATCGTAGATCCACAAGTTCTTTAATGGTCTCAGAGAAATTCCACTTATTCTATGGGTGCTAGCATAGTGAATCTAATGTATTTTTTTGGCCTTTCCTCATCACAAATACATCAGTCTAGAGGAAATTTTCTTTTGGGTTTCTCACTCTTGAGAGGGATATAGGAGGAGGATCTGATAAAAAAATAATTGTGCAGAATAAATCTCTATTCCAAAACATAGAATTAGTTTCAGATGAATAAAAAAATAAAACATCTATCTACTTATAGATCTAGTATTTTAGTTACAAAGTTTATTTTACTAAAAATAATTAAATATAACTATACGTATTAATCATATCTCATGCCACATAATAATAATAACAATATTTTTATTTTTTTCATTCACAAACATACACAAATTGAAAAAATAATATGTACACACTTATAAATAATTATTTTATCAATGGATATGGTCCTGGTCTATTTGAACTCCAATTGTGTTTATTTCACACCAAAATAAAGATTTTATACTGTTAGATATATTTTTTATTCACAAACTACTAAATAAATACTTATAAAATATTCAATAAGATACTAAATATATTATATTTAGAATCTGGTGAATAAATAATTATTTAATTTTTGTGATGATTATAACATCAAAAAAATTATTCCTTATAATTGAAAATAATATTTATTACAATAATTAAAATCCATTAAAATTTTATCTATACTACCAAAAAAACATAGTTTGTGACCCTCTAAGGTTAATTCTTATTGGAATTAGGATAGCTTGCATAATGTTCGTGATTACTATCTAGCAATGGGTCCGGGCACCCAAGAGAAATATATTAATGTTTCAATGATGACAACCTATTATGAACCATCACTATGTAATTTCATCCCTTTATTACATAATATCATCTATAAGGTTGAATTAAAATTTAATCAACATATATGCTTGATGCATCAGAATTGGACTATATGAAATAAACTCGTCATTACAGTATGGCCATATAATTTTTGGTGAATGTTATATTTAAATCAAATGGATGAGAGATCAACATCCATAAATATGGAAGGGACAAATCCTTCCATTAAGTATCCATTAATATATTGTCATTTGTGATACACCCAATATACCCTACTTCTAGCCAACATATGGAAAGATGGTTTTCGTTAGAATATCTAAGAGTGCGAGTCATGACATGATTTAATGGAAATCATAGTGTCTAAAGAATATTACTCATGATTAATGATAATAATATCCAAGAAAACCAAAACCTGAAAATTTTCTTATAGTGAGTATGTTCTAATAATCTCTTATCATTATGATCACAGTGTAAAAACTCCTTGAGAAGATATCTCATCTACCTATGAGTACTCACACCTGACAGTATTTATTCCATGTGTCCCTTCAATTTATTTTATCTAACTATGAAACAATATTAAGAAAAGTTTCATATCACTTCACGGTTCTCATCATAGTGGGGAACTACATTTATCTAATCAATTAAACAAATAATCATATGACATTATTACATTACGGTCATGTAGAACAATGAAAAATATGTAAAAATATTTTTAATATAATATTTAATACATCAAATATACTTGTCATAAATGTCGAAAATTTCGATTCTAGGACACAAAATCTAAAAAAATCCTACTTGGACTAGAGCCTAATAACTATGAATTTTAGTCTTCTAGAACTCACATGATAATCATTTTATTAGTCAAGAATTTACACAAGGGGTCTGCCACAATGTCTTCCATAGATGCTCACTATAACATCACCTTTCTAAGAAACATCCCTTAATAGATGATACATCTGATCAATGTTATTAGTCTGCTAATATATCCTTTGATCATTTGAGAGATCCACCGCTGTAGTATTATAACATTAGCGTCTGACAAGATATTCACTAATAGGTACTACATCATTCTCATCGCTAAAATTGTGTATTCTAATAGCTTCTTTAGCTTCCTCAAAAGCCAAAACATACTGGGAGTCTAAAATAGAATCTAGAATCACATCATTCTCTAAGGTCGTCTAGCTCACAACACCTCCATTCAATGTGATGATGTATCCCATTTGTGACTTCATCTCATATTAATCTGTCTAGAGACTAGAATCTGCATATCCTATAAAGATTACTTCCCCATATCCTCAATAAAATGTGTACATATTCTTTTCACATCAAAGATACTTATGGACGGTCTTGACATCAATTCAATAGCGGACACCTATATCGGCTTGATATCATCCTATCATAGTTAATGTGCTGAAAACAATTCCTAGAATGTAGCATAAGATACATGAGTGACCTAATATCTAATTAATATGCAATCATTTATATTATTTTTATTTCCTCTAGGGTTAGTGAAAACATTTTCCTAGAAATATGAATGTCATGTTATCCTAGAATAAAACCCATATTTTATTGTTTTGTAATGAATATTTTTAGTATCATGTTAATTTATATATTTTCACATAAGCTTAGGAACCTCTTGCATCTATCCGGATGGTTCTTGACCCAATGAATATATATTCATCTCAAAACCTTTTTATGAAAGGTATTTATCCATCCATTATTTAATAGAGTGTATGATTGGTATTTCATTCCTAATAAATAATATTTCAGAAACCTATACTATTAAGAAAACTTATACACTCTCACTTAACCATTTTTAGACACTAGGCTAACATTAGTTCTTTTTAAAAACAAATTTTATTATGGATTAATCAAAATGAATGTACAAGGACAAGAAAGTGTGATTTAATCCATAAATAGATTTTTTCAACATGCATATCTTATTAGATTTATTTTGGAGTAACAAACAATATATGTCATGTCATGTTGAAATATTCTTAAATATTCATGTCAATGAAGGTTATTATTTGTTACATTTTCAAAGACTCATAGTCATGGTAAGATTCAATGGAAAGTATATTTTTTATGGACTCCATCATTGAAATTGGGGAAAAGGATTCATCGTACTCAACACTTTTATGTTGTTTGAAATCATTTGATACCAATCGTTCCATAGAGGTACTAAATTATTCTTCCTTAACCATTTTCTTCATGAATACCCTTTTAAAAACAATATTCTTTACGTCCACTTGAAGATCTACCAAAATCGTGACTTGGATTTGGTACATGGAATCCAATTCAAATCGCATGAATTCATGGAACATGACCACTTATGTGCCACATACAACTTATTTTTTGGTATGAGGAATATTTTTATCAAATAATAATGACTCCCCATTCTAGGATACTTTAAAACCATAATGTTATAGTTCTGTAACTTCTTATGTAATCATTCCTAGTTCCTATGTCTCTAGAATAGTTTCTTCTTCTAAGGGGGATTGTGGAATATGATCCTATAACAACTCTTGTGGGCCTTGATAATTGATATCATTGAAATTTATCTCGCACTGAATATGTAATTTTGTGATGTTCTCCCTCTCAAGTAATATGGAATTTCATTCCACTATAACCATTTTTCCACATGTCCATATAGGTAATATCGCATCGTTTCCTTGGGGAATCCAATAAAGGTACATTTTTTGACTTTAGGTGAATGTTTTTACTTGAAGAGGCCATAAAAACGCTTATCTTATTTATACATGTAATTTTGATAACATGGTTTTTCTTCCACTCCAAAATTTTTTATATAATACCACTTAATTATTCAGTTGAAACATGGTTTAGTATGTGTCCTGCAATATGTAACACATATCCCCAAAAGGATAATGGTTGAATTGGATGACTCATCATTGATCTCACAATGTCCAATAATTTTTGGTTCATCCTTTCACATGCACAATTACATTGTGTCTTGTAAAGTGGTGTGAGTGGGAATATGATCCCATACTCTCATAAGTAATCAATTATGTATTTATTATGTTATTATCCTCATTAGTTTGAGATGAGTTTTCTAATATTCCTACAAATATGGTTCTCAACTACATTCTTGTATTTATTGAATTTATCAATAGAATATAATGCATACCTCATTAGGTAAATATATCCAAACCTACTAAAATCATTAATACATGTTATGAAGTTTGAGTTCCCACCCGTTGGATTAGTTTGAAATGTTCCACACACATTGGTATGAACAAATTCAAGAATCTATTTATCCCATTGACCTTCACCTAAAAATGGGTATTTGGTCATTTTCCCTTGTAAACATGTGTGACATAAACCAGGTAGTTTTTGTTCTAAAGAATCGAAATATCATTCTTGATGTAATTTTTTCAATCATTTTTCATTTACATGACTTAGTCTGTGATGCCAAATTTGGTTTTGGAATGATAGATAAGAAGTTACATCATTATCAATTTTAGTTACATTTTTCTTGTAATCCAAAATATAAATATTGTATATAAATGTGACTTACCATTAAAAAATAATATCATTATAAAAGATGAAATTTTGTTTTGAAAATTTGAAAATGAATCCATCTATATCTCCTCTGGATACAAAAATAATGTTTTATGTAATTAAAGGCACATAAAAATTTCCTTTTAAAACAATGATCATTCTATTTGGAAATGTGAGGGGTAGTCCCTGATAGATAAAGAATAAATTTTATATCTATTGGTTTCAAGTAGATCTACCACCCCTTGGTTAAATTTTTTTCAATCAACATGGTTATTATATTTTAATACATAGACAATCTACAGAATATATCTGTAATTCCTAATTTCATGAAATTCATAAATACAACATGAAAAAAAACACACCTAACGCTACCCTGTTCATTTTTATTTGGGGTAGTTTTAATTCTCGCGACCCTTATTTCCACATGTGAAACAGACATCATCCCATTTGATTACTCCACCTTTGATCGTCTACTTCACGGTGGAGAATAATTAATCACTAGGATTAAATGTATTTGAGTTCCGTTTCTGTTGGTTCACCATAAAGATTTAATAATTTTTTTGCTCCATATCTTTGCCTACATTGTGATTTTGGATAATAAGATATGTAATAAACTTATTAATTTTGTTCATTTTAATGTTCACAATAAAACTAGAGAATCTCTAATGTAGTGATTCAAAAATGAGACCAGTGCCTAGTTATTCTGAGAGATCAAAACCTAAAACCTCTAGGAACTCAAAGTATCTAAGGGGGCCTACTGGGGAACCCTCTCCAGGATTACTCGTAAAGAGTTCCCTGAAAATCTCAAAACATTACTATCTAACTACCTCTAGGTAAAGACCACATATGTTCTCAAGAATCATATACACATTCATATTTTTTTATGACATAATGAGTTCACTACATGTAGATAAATAATCAAACATTTAACATAAACCACATAATTCATATATTTTTTCCTATACTAGGAAATCTTCATAACACGCTTCTTTAGTAGGTTGATTAGAAATTGTGGATTCTAGCACATAAGAGTTATGTTCATGGCATAGAAAAACCCAAATGAATCTAAACTATTACTAGAAGTTACTTCCAATGAGGATATTGTCTTCATCCTATATTGATCATAGGGATACTGATGTTTTGATTTTATTATAAAATTAAATGTAAATATTATTATTACTTTTTTTGATTTCGAAATTTCTGATAAATGTTTAATTTATTTTATTAAATATCCCACTATTTTATCAATTACCAATAGCCCTAAATATTCAACTAGGAATTTATAGTTACTAGGTCATTATAGTGTAAAGGATCTATATTCCCCTTCATATATCCCAATCATGGGTTGTTCATGATATTCTGAATGTATTTCGATAGGCAAGCGATTTCCAACTGCGGGCATTCTTCTCCTGGATCTGATGAGTGGACTCCCCAACTTAGAAATCATGTCTTGGATTTTTCACAACACATGCCTCTAAATTAAAACAAGTCTAGAAAGGTCCACACCTCATGATGTTAAATGGTTATGTAAACCCATAACATTCATAAGAACACAACTTATTAAAGTAGGTGCCCATAAAAGGTGTGGTCGAAAACATATTTCTATTGAGATTTGTTTCTAATAATCTAATGAACAGATTTGTCTAAATTAATATTATAATGAGGTGTTTATTTTAATATTGACAAAGTATTATCATTTTTAATCCCGTATAATTGTTTTTAATAATTATTTTGATGTTTAAATAAATAATTAGATATATTTGGGGAAAACATTTACAGATAATCAATTTTATTTAAATTATTACATTTTCATATTAACTCATTCTACAATGTGATCATAGTCTTGCATCAATAAATATAATTTCAATAGATTCAATAGAAAGTAATTAAATAATTAAATTTAAGGATAATGTGTTTATTTAATGGTTGATTTAATGAGAAGACATTAAGTTAAACTATGACTTAGGGGAAATAAATATTTATAGAGGAATCAGCATGAGCTACACCATTCCTGGATACCATCAATGTATCACAGAGTTGCATCATTCTTGTTCATCCATGAACCCTCCTAATATGCATTGGGAGGCTACATAAATTGTAGATATTTCTTACCCACATGTATGTGAGGGGAACCAAAGTATTGGTAAAAGTGATTTACATAAATATACTTATTCATTGATATCCTGCATAATAATAGAGGCCTGGATAAATCACATGACATATTTAAATTTAACATTAAATAATTAAAATACCATAAAATAAATATATTTAAATAAATACCAACACATGCATAGGTCTGGATGAATCTCATGAATGGTCAAACATTCCATGAATACGGAAAAGAAAACAGCAATAATTCATTTCATTATTGGTTTCATTATTATTTATGTTAATCATTCATGTATTAATTAATTAATAAATTCATACATTCATTATATTTCATCTTAATGATAATCCGATCTAATTTAGAGATACCTGTCATTAACATAATTCATGGAAAATAAAAAGTATAACTAATGATGAAGTATTAATTATGATAAATCAAAAAAAAATTAAATTATTTAAAAACCATTATTAAACTTTCAAACACACAATGGCGTTATAATGAATAAATTAATGTTTTAATGATAATATATTAAATATAGTGAAAGTTTAATTTTTTCCATCAATAGGAAAATAAATAAAATGTACATGTTTTTACATGTCATGATCCTTTGTTGACATATATCAAAGTCACACATTGAGGGATTGGGTGGGTTAACTCATGCAGACTAAATTGTGTGTACTTTAAAATTACACTCCCTGTATCTGCATCCCATGTGCCAGGTTGGCCCAATCAACAAACATTGTGTAAAAAAGAACCTACTTTAATTAATTACATGGAACATCAAGATATATTGTTTATGAGTATATAGTGTGTTCTACAACCAAACACTATGTATCATAATTTTATAGGCCAATGAATTTGGAACTTTTGAATGGCACTTATGGATGTTATTCATTTTTTCATAAACCATTATAAAAATGAAATACTAAATGATCATTATTAATATGATGATAACATCTTAATTAAAATCAGTTAATATAATGAACAAAATAAAAATAAATCTAACTACATTTGTGCATAAATCAACATTCAAAAAATAATTATTATAAATATAATAGTGACCTTTCTATTACCACCTCTTAGTTCTAGGAATATCAAAAGCGTGCATTGGTGGGTGATATATTAATATTTATTTTAATAATCGTTTCTCGGAACCATGATAGTGAATCTTTCACATCAAATTAATGATTAAAATATTTATTATCTCAAAAAATCAATACCTTGGTTTAATAAATTTATTCATTTATGATTATTTATCATTAAAATATACCAATTCTGATTTCCTTAATTTATCTTGTGCAGATCCCATGGTATAATCTCTTTAGTGGTTATCCACACATGCTTTAATTGTCCTTGGGTAATTCCACTCATTTTCTAGGTGGTAGCATGGAGAATCAAATGTCATAAATTGTTCGTTATGATCACTTGTTCATCAGTCTTAAGAAATTCTCTCTTTAGTTTCACATTCTTAGGAGGAAGAGAGGAGGAGTCAAGAGAAAATTTATTTTCAGAAAAATTTCCCTCTTCCCAATCTTTTAATTGGTTTTGAAGGAATTAAAAAATACACAAAGCCATATATTTATAGATATGGGATTTGTGTTACAAAATTTAATTGCCTAATTTCAATGAAATATAATTATAACAGTTAATGAAATCCCTTGACACATCATAATAATAATAATAATAATAATAATATAATAATAACTTGGGTTAACCAAATTTTTTTAAAATAGATAAATAATATTTAAAAATTCTTAAACAATTATTTTATCAGAAGACATGGTTCTAGTCCATTTGAACTCCTCTTGAATTTATTGAATGCCTGAATAAAAATTTAATGCTCTTAAATAAATATTTTTTCCAAGAAAAAGTATCTAATTATTTATTAAATATTCAATAAAATAGATAACTATATTTTACTCAAAATCTGAAAAATAAAAATTTATTTAATTTATGTGATAATTATAAGTTAAATAAAATTATTCTTCATTCTTGAGAATAAAATTTATTCCATTAATTAAATTGGAATTACATTTAATCAAGTCGAGAAAAAACACATAATATTATACCCTATAGGATTTTTTCTCATTTACATAAAGAAGGATTTCCTATAGTACATGATTACTATATAAAAAATGGTAATGTAACCCAAAATAATTAACATACTTTCACAATGATGACAACCACATATGAATGCTCAGTATGCAATATAATCTATTTGCCACATAATCTCATTAATTAGGTTGCAAGATGGTGTCATAAACCTATATGCTTGATAAATCATTATTTGACTGTCTGAGATAAACTCATTGTTGGAACATGTCCATGGAATTTATTGAAATGAATATATTTCAATCCCAATGAAATTTATTTAACATCCATATATATGGATGGGAAAATTCATTTCATGATTTATCCATTAATACATTTCCTTAATGGAATGCCTAGTGAACCCTACTTCCCTATAATATATTGTTTGATTTTTTCTTCCAAAAATCTATAATTATGAGTCATGACATGAATTAATGATAATCAAAAATTCTAATGACTATTACACACACTAACAAATTGGAATATCCAATGACACCAAAACATGTGGAATTCATACTAGAGGGAACTTTGTCATAATCATCCATCTTGAACATTACCGAGTGAGAACTTCATGAGAGGAATTATCATCAGCTTATGAGTAATCAAACCTAATAAACTATATACCATGTGTAACATCATAGTATGTTATCGATCTGTATAACTATATTAAGAATATTATCATAGTACTTAAAGGCTCTCATCATATTGAGAAACAACTATTCCCCTATCAATGCGATAAATACACTTATGACATTATTCTATTATGATTATTAAGAATAATTAGAAATAAATAATAATGTATTTAAATTAATATTTTACATATCAAATATTGATTTAATAAAATTACAAATAGTTTGTTCTAGGACACAATCTCTAACTATCCAGACCACATATCAATCATGGAAACCCAACTAAACACTCTCAATGAGATGAAAAGATAAAATATCCCTGGATGATGGTAACTTTTTTTCACTTACAGGGAATTCAACCTCTGATAGTCTATAAAAAACATCATACCATAATTCTCCATCTTTGTGGACAACACCAAAGAACACATTGGTGACACATTGAACAGAATAAAACCCTTTTGTTTCAAAACATCTATATGAATCTCTATCTCATACAACTCAGAAGGTTCCATCCGATAGGGATCCAGTATATTTATAGAAGCACAAGGATGTATGTATATCCCAAATTTTACATCACGTCGAGGGGATAACATCACATACACCTCAGGGAAATCATAAAAGAACTCCCCCAATGATCCTGGTAATGACTAGACTACCAATGTCGAATAATTCTACTAAAAACTCAAACAATAAGAATTAAAGGGAATACACAGGCCAAATTCCCACATAATAACTAAAATAACTAATAAAAACCACTCACTCACTAACCACGTCTGAAAACATGATACTCCTTTGGATGAATTCTATAATATCACATAAAAAATACAAGTAGCTAATTATGAGAAAAAAATATCTGGTTGCATCTATAGTATGAAAATATCAACATTTAACTAGTGTTGATTCATAATCTGTCTACACCCCTAGAACACATCAAACAAGATGGTCTAGCCTCTAAATAGTGCAGTCAACACCAATGGTATTGTAAGACTCTGTAATGTTATCACAAAAGGATGGGCTAGAGAGGGTGTTTTAAAAGAGGGCAAAGAACATGAATCAAATAATATACAATCGTGGGTTCCAGACTATATGATTATACATCTGAAGATCTATGACCCTTATGGAATAGTTGTCTCCACTACATGAAACTGACCATGACCATATCTTCTACGTCTTTATTGAAGAACACATCCATGGGCACACATGGGTCACAGTCCATGAACACGAGAAACATCATGTTGTCGGCCTCTACCTAATCTATATCCCCATGGTGGAAAAAAACATAATTTATATGCATATGAAACATTATAAATGGAAGATAATTATAATGATGTCCCTAAACATATCCTTCAACACCAAACTGATCCTCAGGAACCACTTGGAAAATACACTTGTGGTAGAAACAAGCCCCACAACCATAAAACACTGGCACAAAACTCCATGTAAAATCATGTAATCCACTGGAATCAAAATGCTGAAAAGATATATTATAAGGATGAATTTCTAATAGTCTAATCCTCAAAGGTCCTGGTGCCTAAGACATACCACTAGAATATATTCCTCTTGAAGGACCCTGATTTAACCCCTCTCATGGTGTACCTTAATTCTAGTGCATCCATTAAATCATATATTCCTTCTTATAAACCTCTATATACATTGGCAATGTAAAATAAGTAACTTTATATTGGATAGAAGGACAAAGAGACACTTTAGGATGTATCTCCTAAGAATTATCATCTAGGAAGAGATATAGGAAAAGATTCAAAATGTCATTCATCATGATTCACTGCACCCACATGTACATGCTCACATGTTGAATATAGTGAATTTCTTGCCTCTTTACTACCATTATGGTTAAAAAATGAACTGTTCCCAGAACACCATCTGGAAGTCGGAGGACAATATTTCTTTCTCCATCTGCTCCCCTGGATATAGAATCCACCATTGATGTGTATTTCCCCATATATAACTAACTTTCAAAGGGACCCGATACTCCACTAGGGCTTGGATCAAATTGATAGAGACCTCCATATCCTCTTGCCACCTCTTTGTATCCACATCTAAAACACTTCCCTCATTCTTCCTCAAAACCTACCACAAGAAAGAACACAACATCCTCTTCCATAGATTAGCTTCCTCAAATGGATCAATCCTACAATGATAAAAAAGACCCACTTTTAAAACATCAATGGCCTGAGATACACGTGAATTATGAATGAGAGCCAAAATTAAAAGGAAATCAAATAAATTTCCTAAGAATGGTTATGTATAAATTTATTATGATTTGTTTTTAACTCATTTAATTTTTCTTTTTACCCATTAAAAATTTCCCAAATCAAGAAAACTCAAAAAAAAAAACACAAGTACTTATGTTTTATCTGACTCTCCGAGGTCTCTACCCTGCAACTAGGTCTATCTCACATTGTTTTCCAGTGAACTCAGAGTCTGTTTTTTGTATCACAAGTGACCCTAATATCCCAAGCCCTCCATTGTCTCTAGGACATATGTCACGCGATGAGTCCAAGTGGAACTATTTCCATACCACCCCATGAAATCCTTATTGTGCATAACTCCAAACTCAATCCTATCTCTCAACCATCCCCTCTAATATAACTCTTTCACGAACCCTCCCATTAAAGTTTCCAAAATGAGGGGAGATAGAAATTGAACCCCAAGTCCTACCTCTAGTATACCTCGAGTTTGATACTATCACCTAGAGTGTAAAAATATCACATTATTGGAGGAATTTTTATTTATAAGAAAACTAGATTGCGAGATATGATGAATCATACACACCAACAACAAGATAAATATATTTAATAAATCCTGAAACACCCATCCTTTAATACATGTATAAATCGAATTGAAATAAACACAACAAATTATCCAAATTTAATATTCAAAATTAATGCTAAAGTTGGGGCATAGTAATTATCCCATGGTCTGAGCTAGTAATTCCCATCACTATCCACAAAATCATCTTAGAGACCCGAAAACTGTTTTATATAAATAGGTTCAGCATAAAAGTATACTCAGTTTAAAAAACAGAGTATCTCATGCATATGTGATATATCATACTAATTCCCCAATGAGAAAACATTAAAACCAAACAACACCAATCAGGGTATACTAACTATCCAATCCATAAAAAGTCTCCCTCACCAAATAATGAATGTCAATTAATATAATATAATGTAATGAACATCAATAATAGGGTATGCCACACCACTATATCAATTGTATGACACTATTTCCCAATATATTACAACCTAGAACTCATATCCATTCCATATACCACATCACAAACCTCCCGCACACACCTGTTCCTCATAACACATCCCTGCCACACACATCGGGGCCTCAACACACATCCTTACATCACACACACGATCCTCACAACATAGTTCACCCACAGATATATGGTACTCACAACACGCCCCACCTGAACACACCTGGGCCTCCACTCACTTAACATCATATCACATCTCATCAACCATAATCCTATTGACACCTGGAAAATTAGATAAAAAATCATCAAGAAGGCACCTGGGACATCACATCATAACTCATCCTGAAGACACCTATGAAAGCACAACACAAATAATCGTGAAGACACATAGGATACCACCACCTCTATCTAATTATCTAATATATATACACCCATAAAAACCTATATAATACCTACATTTCATATAATAATGATAGAAAAAGAATTGGTATACATCTATATTAAGACTTCATCGGATGTTGGACCCCGCTCGGGTGAATATACAAGTGTTTGGGACTTAGTGATCAACAAGGGTGGAGTGTGTAAATGAATAAAAAGTAAATTATATGTATATATAAAATATGAAATACTCAATACCAACCTATGGGTTCACAACCAAATAAAACTATTCACAAAATTTTCTTTTTTTTGCTTCCTCTAAATGCATAACACCACATAACAAGCCATAAACCACATTTCACATTTCTTACCAACTTTCATTAAATCAGAATATTCATTTCACTATTTAGAATCAACCAAGTATCACCACAAAAACCATAATTTACATTTCCATTAAAAAATTTCAAAATAATTAACAAATCTAACCCATGCAATTTCAAAAATTATTAAACAATTATTTATTCATTTCGTCACTTCTCGGGCATCTAGAATAGCATAACCACAAATAAAAAAATGCTCAACATTCCATCACCCCACCTCCCCAAAAGCACAACTAAAAACTATCATCTAAACATTCCAAAATCTCGTCCCACAAACTATTACCTCACCTCCAAAAAAGTTCAACCCACAAACTATCACCTCTCCACCCCAAAAGCTCATCCAATAAACTATCACCACACCACCATGAAATCAAGACCCACAAACTACCACCTCACCACCCAAAAAAATGTCCCATGATCATATATCCCCAAAAACCCCATGCAAACACTCCATGATACATCTTACACTTTTCCCATATTTACAAATTGGATTTTATAAATTACACTTTAATTCGTAGGGGGCATTATCAGAGAAACCAAAATTCATGGGAAACCATTTAATTATACATATTTATTTAATTAACCAATTTTCAATTAGGGTGATTTCACAAAAAGAATAAAAAAATGGGTGCCATTAAATATTTCAAAAAGTGCATACAATCCCACCAACGGGGAAAATTTCTAGTTGGGAATTTAGACCATACAATCCTTTATGTCAAAATACAAATAAAGCTATAAAACAATTGAAAAAACCCATTTAACATTAAATTTAAACATAACTAGTTTATTTATCATCATTTAATCTAAAACAACCATATCTTGTAAGTATAGGAATGAAATACCCACCTATATGATACACAATATGGAGAAAAGAGGGAAATCACACCTTAATGAAGCTTTCAAACTAGACGCGCATGGCAGTATGAAGAAGAAATTGACTGGAAACCACAACTGCACCATGTTGAAATGCGGATAAAACTACAACACACTAAAAATTGGTCAAAAATGTAACCCAAATATACCCCAATCCAAATAAACACCACCACATCAGATAACTTGGATAAGAACCAATGCAAATGAGGGAGAACGTGAAGAGAACTCAGCAAGGATTGACCATAGATCTCCAACAAAAAACCACCGTGATTAATGGAACAAAGAGGGATGAATAGGGATCAAAGAACACCTCAGGGTGCCTAGGGTTTTCCCATTGTATGAAGAAGAATAAATATTGGCCGAATGATTAATATTATGGCTGAAAAGAATTTGATAATGAAAGTGGATTTGAGAATTAAAAGACCTGTAATAAATTGTCATGTTTTGTAATACCGGAGGTCCGGATTCTACAATAAAAATTGACACCTGTTAATTTTGTTAATTTTTTAAACCCCCAAATATTACACATCATGAAACCCTATATAATTGTGTTTAAAATCTATATTTGTTGTGAAATACTCTGGAAAAACTGTCAAACTAACACTAAAATTTTGTAATATAGTTACACGTGTTATAATCTCCATGCTTTCAGCCTTTAGAAAACATTTTTCTCTAAACACACTGACAGCCTCCTATGAACACCTCCATCAACCAAAACTGGGAATGTAATGGAGGAATAATTCATAGACCCTTACAATTTGATTATTCCATGGTTTATTGTTTTGTTTAGAAAGGGTGTTATATATATTTAAATAAACTTTTGGCATGGCAACCACATAGGTTGATTGATGTATTATATTAATACATTAATCAATACACCAATTAATCACTTTATTAATAACATTATTTATCTGAATAGTTTTATTTAGTCACAATGGTTTCAAACTAATGAGTTTTACTCACACACTATTAAGTAGTCTATTTGGTACGTGATTATATTACACGAATGAAGGGCTTGAAATGGAAAAGGGACCTCGTTGCAAAAAATTTCCTTATTAGATGTGCTAGTGTCTAGATATGGGACTTCCATGAGGTTTTGGACCTAGGTATTTTGAGTATATTTTGAGTCAGCTAATTCTTTTATTTCAATTACATTCATATTGACATTTAAGTACATATCACCATATTATTAAATAATTCATCATGATTGTTTGACTAGTTTCCCAGGTTATTTTCTAGTTGTATGACCAAATTTTCCACTATTTTCCACAGTTTCAATGATTATTATTAGGGATTTTCAGTTGTATTGTAATATATATCAGGGGGTATAGTCTCCAAAATATTCATTCACACTGCAACTAACATTCGGAAGACATTAACAAACTATAAGGCTAGCTTATGATCCTAAAACAGGAAAGTGTTGTCCAGATGATAGAGTCTCAGTTTGGTTGACTTTACATGTTGGGACATTTTTAAACCTTATCTTTTTAGTTTAACAATGAGCTATCCAATTTATACCTTAAATGGGGTAATTAATTGTTATTGATTTATCTATTCATTATGGTTAAAAATAATTTTTTTCATTATTTTATAATATAAATTATTCTATTTCCAAATATGTAAACCATTATTCAAAATCCAAATAACATAAATGGAATTTATAAATTTTAAATTAATTATAAAGACCCAATGAGAAAGAGGGTTTCCAAATATTATTAATGTTCAAAAGTGTACAACGTTTTTATATCAAAATTAAATATAATATTAATTAAAATTTCCTAAACTAGAATAATGGATAAATTATATAACTAATTTAGCATTTAAAACTATAATAAATAAAATTTAATTTTAGAAACATACAATATAAGTGATAATTAATAAAAATCCATAATTTCCAACTATTCATAAATGATACTTATTTTTCCCAAAAATTCTCAAAATCACACAAAAATATTATTTTGAAATTATGATATCAAAAAGAAATATTATTTTATGAAATTGATTTTATAAAATATTAAAAAATATATTTTATTTACTCGGAGAAAATTTGATAGAATTTTTTTTAAGAGATATAATTTCTCAATGTAAAATTGATTTCATCTTATCTCTTTTATATAAAACACTTCTGTTATATATTACTATTTTATTTTAATATATTACAATTGAATTTAATTAAAATCATTCACGAAAATTGATATTTTCAGTTTATTACTGTAAAATACATTGGTATATATTAAAATTGTTTTCTAGAAAATATTTTCCTTTATTTTCATGTCGTTCTTCATTTCCTTTAAAATTAATATGTAATCAATGAATTCATTTTATATAAATGTATAAATCATATATATACACGATTTTGTTAATACTATTCATATAATCCATTTCAAAAGCTAGGGGATAACTATCATATTAAATAATAATATTTTAATAGAATGTAAAATTTTGTTTGAACATGTTTTTGCTTATAAAACAAGGTAAAATTGATATTATGTTTCATGCAGGCTATGATGAGTGGTACCAAAAATGAAAAAAGTGAAAATAATTGTTTTTAAATAAATACTACAAAAAATCAAAGTGTATAACATTATAGCCACTGAATGTAAATTTCCGCCTCATAATATGTCATTATGTTACCAAATAGAGAGAATACTTCTGCTATATTACATCCCCCAATCCCCACATAGCTTCGTCAAGTTAGTGTCTTAACCAAAAATCATGTATGAGGTTCATGTTCTAGTTTTGTAGATCTTTATATTTTCCATCCAGAATCACTTCTATTTTTTCATTATGAGATACATCATTACCCTACGGTATGACCATTGAGTTTAGTGCATGTGATGGATCAGGTTTGTGCTTCCACGGGGGAGATGCATATAAATCATTGCCAACCTAGGATATGTTTGGTGGAAGTTCCAATGAATTTTCTACCATCCAGATTCTGACAATAATTTAAAATGGACCAATATACCGAGTCCATAGCTTTCCATTGTATCATATTCACAATTTCATTCTTTTGATGTGATTAGATCAATATCCACATCATCTTTTACTTATATATATTATAATTAATTTTTTATTTTTGAAGAACATATTGATCACAAGATCTATAATAGAATAAAAAATCATTCATTATGTCTCTAGTTATAAAAAAATTGTATAAGTAGTTATCCAACATTCATAAACCATCATACAGTGAAGTAATACATAAATTAAAAAAAACTCATCCAAAGATCAATTAATACATTTCATAAATGTTTTTCACAATGAGCTTAAAAATGCTAAAATCCTAAATAATTGAACGAATGTCACTATATTTCATAAATAATGTTATCGCTTACCCCAAAAACAATATGATGTCGCTCTTAATTTTCACCTACGATACATTTGAATACCTTCATCTTGTATTCTTGTGAAATATGCTAACAACCTCAACAACCATAAAACCTTAATTACTAGTTCAATCTTCCTCATTAGATGAATAAAACAATATATTATTTAATATATTACATAAATCCAATAATGTGGTTAACTCAATACCTTATTAGATTAACAACTTCTTCAGAAATCTATTTAAAAAATCCCTGGTAATTAGTATAATGTAAATTACTTTATACATAACAATAAACACGTTATCCCAAATTACACACCATTTTCTCAACATTGATAACATATTAAGGGTCATCTTCCCTGAATCGTGTTCTTTCCAAACAATATCAAATTCACATTAAATATAGATTACAGGTTATCAGTAATACACAATATATTAAAGAACGTACTTAATAATAATTAACACTAAACATCCCATATATAATTTAGGATCTATATAACATAATTCATGAATTCTAACCACTATGGAAAAAATGATCTTTTGCGGTGGGATTACAATCTCATCCAAAAAAATATTAAATAAAAATTTATTTTGGATGGGTAAACAAACCTAAAGTAAGTACTATAGGCATGCCTTCCCACAAAAATACTTGAATGGGCATAAGTGAAAAGAACTAATTCCCGTCAAAAATACCCTTGGTCATGTAAAGTTATTTGCGATGGGAACATTCACACCTCACAAATACCCAGTCAGCATGTGATTATTTGCAATGGGTCCTATCCAAATTAGTTTTTTAACTACCACATTATTCATTTAGTGTTGGAACAATTTGCGATTAGAACCACATCGTAAATAGTCCTGTCCCATCAAATCTAACCTATTTATACCCCCTATTGATTTCTCTCTATTCACCAATTCACAACTCTTTTCTTTATTTTCCCTCCTTAGACTAGTATAAGAATAAATTTTTACAGGAGAGGAAATTTTTTTGTTTCGATAACACAAAATATTCAGGTTTGAGGTATTTAGGCAATGTTGTATATTTTTATTTTATTCATTTTATTTTTAATTCCATTTTATTATTGTTAATTAATTGTAATTAAATTCAATTAGATTTAATTATTTATAATTACAAGTAATTATTTATTTTTATAGAAGTTAATTTAAATTAGTAATATTTGGTTTTAATCATTAATACTCTTTGTAATTAAATAGCAAATTGTTTCAATTTGAACATATTAGATTTAATTTGCAGTAGATAGCTATAAGTAGCGGTAATTACTAATAATTAACGATTTTGAGTAAAAAGTAGTAATTATTATTTATTAGTAGTAATTATGAAATAATACTGATGAATAAAAAGATCATTTTAAACTTGTCATTAATTAGTAAGAAATTGTATGAAATTAAAAAAAATTAGTAATAATAGCTGGTAAATAATAGTAATTAGTATTAAATATTGATAATTAGTAATAATTTGTAGTAATTGGTAACAATTAGTTATTATTGGAAATCATAACAAAAAATTAAAAAGAATTAAAAAGAATTAATAAAAATTAGTGGTAATTGTAAATAATTAATATTAACTATGAAAAATAGTGGCAAATAGTATTAATTAGAGGGAATTAGTAGAACATACTGATAAATCACTAAAATTATTTAAAATAACATTAATAAAACACAAATTAGCAGTACTTAGAAAAAAAATATTGTCATCCTCTAAATATTAGTAACAATAAGTGATAATTAGAAACAATTAGTAATAATTAATTGTAATTAGGAATAATTTGAATGAATTAGTAAAAATTTGCAGTAATTAGTAAAAATTTACGGTAAATAGTTAAAATTAATAGTACTTATGAATAATTAACGATAATTGTTAAAAATTTAGAGTAATTAGTATTAATTGATATTAATTAGTAATATTTACCATCACATAGTAAAAAATTTGTAATAATTAGAATAATTAGTTATAATTAGGAAAAACTTGTAATAATTAGTCATAATTAGTAACAATTAGTAATAATTAGTAATAAATTTTGTTAGATAGTAATAATTTGTTATAATTAGTGATAAATAGTTATAATTAGTAATAATTAGAAATAATTAATAATAATTACTGATAATTAACTATAATTAGTGATAATTAGTAATAAGTAGTGATAACTATGAATAATTTGTCTTAAATAATCATAATCGGTAATAATTAGTGGTAGTTAGTGATAATTAATATTAATTGGTGGTAATTACTGTTAATTAGCTTTAATTAGTGTGAATTGGTTAAAATGGTAATTAGTAGTAATTAAAATTAATTATAAATAATTATCCTCAATTAGTAATTATTAGTAATTATTTGTAATAATTATTAATAATTTGTAATATTTTCTCATAATTTGTAATAATTTGTAATAATTATTGACAACTAGTTATAATTTGTGTTAATTAGTAATAATTAGGTTTAATTAGTATTAATTAGTGGAAATTAGTAACAATTAGTAATTATTAGTTATAATTAGAAATAATTAATGGTTATTATTATTAATTATTGTTAACTAATAGTATTTAGCAGTAAATAATAATAATTATTAGTAATTAGAAATAATTAATAATAATTAGTAATAATTATTAAAAATTAGTAATAATTAGTAATAATTGTTAATAATTGGTAATAATATGTGATAATTAGTCATATTTAGTAATACTTTTTAATAATTAATGATAACTAAATTAACGACTCTTAATTAGTAAATTAGTAGTAATTATTGATAAATAGTTTTATTAAGTAATAATTACAAATAATAAGTAATAATTAGTAATAATTATGGATACTAATTTAAAATTAGTGGTAATTATTTAAATGTAGTGATAATTATTATAAATTAGTAGAAATTAGAAAAATTTATTGTTAATAATTGTTAATTAGTAATAATTAGTGGTAATTAGAATTAGATATTAATAAATGGTAATAATTTGAATATTTTAATGGTAGTTAGTAATAAATAGTGGTCATAAGTAATTATAAGTGTAAATTTGTAATAATTACTGGTAATTAATAACAATTAATAATAATTAGTGGAAATTAGTAATAAGTAGATATAATTAGATCTAATTAGTTGTAATTAGTTATAATTAGTGTTAAATAGTAATAATTAGTTACAATTAATGATAATTGGTGTTAATTATTAATAATTAGTAATAATTAGTAGTTGCTAGTAATAATACATGGTAATTTGAAATATTTAGTATTAAGTTGTAATAATTATTAATAATTAATTTTAGTTAGCATTAATTAATGTTAATTAGTAATAATTAACTTTAATTGGTAATAATTTGTAATAGTTAGTTATTATAATTTGTAATTTGTAATAATTAGTAATTTTTTTATAATTAGAAATATTTACTAATAATTTTTAGTAATTAGTCATAAATTGGGGTAATTAGTAATAGTTAGTGTGAATTACAAATAATTAGTAATATTTAGCAATAATAAGTAATAATTAGTAATAATTAGTATCAATTACTCATAATTAGTGATAATTAGTATTAATTTGTATAATTAATGACAATTATTAATAAATAGTAATTTTTTTTAATAATTATTGGAAATTATAAATATATAGAGGTGATTAGTAATAGTTAGTAATAAATAGTGATGATTCGTAACAATTTTTAGTAATTAGTGAGATATAGTCGTAATTTGAAATAATTAGTTATAATCAGTAATAATTATAAATATATATTTATAATTAGTTTAATTTTTAGAAATTGGTAATAATTAATAATTACTAGAAAAATAGTAATAATTAGTAATAATTAATGGTAATTAGTATTAATTAGTGTTATTTAGTAATAATTAGCTGTAATTAGTTATAATTACTAATAATTACTGATAATTAGTAATAAATAGTAATAATTAGTAATAATAAAAAATAATTAGTGATAATTAGAAATAATTAGTAGTAATTGTGGATAATTAGTAATAATTGGTAATAATTTAATATTATTAGTATTAAATATTTAAAATTAATGAAAATTTGTAAAAATTGTTAATAATTATTGATAATTTGACATAATTAGTAACAACTAGTAATGATTACTAATAATTAGTGGTAATCAGTAACAATTAGGGTAATTAATAATAACTAGAAATAATTATTTATAACTTGTAATTGTTTTTAATATTTAGTAACAATTAGAGGTCATTATTTAAAATTAGTGGTAATTAGAATTAATTTGTGGTAATTAGTTAAAAGTTGAGGTATAAATAAAAAATTAGTGGTAATTATCGGTAATTAGTAAAAATTAGAGGTAATTAGTATTAATTTTTAATAGTTATTGATAAGTACTAATAATTACTATAATTATTGATAATTAGAAAAATTATGAAATAATTAGTACTTATTAGTGGTAATTAGTAATCATTAGTAATAATTATTATTTGTTTTTAAAAATTAATTTTAATTAGTAAAAATTATTAGAACTGAATATTAAATCATTATAATTAGTTAATAATAATGACTATTAGAAATAATTATTAATTAGTAAAAATTAGTTGTATATAGATGAAATATTTAATATTTTTAGTTCAATTTAAAAAAATTAAATTTTGTTCCCTTATTGTCTTCTTTATCTTAAATCAAATTATTCATAAAAACATTATTTATTACATATTATTTAGAGAAATATTGAACAAGGATATCAAAATTTATATATATTACATGATTTTCATTGGATAAGTTATCACTTGAATTGAAACAGTTCTAGTATAAATCTTATATATATTGAGGGTGTTGAATATTTATTATCATTTTACTTATCAAAATAGGATTCTGTTTCAAAATGTATAATTAAGATTCCATGTAAAAAAAATTACATTTTGAGGTTTGAATCTTTTGAAAACATTGGGGGCCATCTGTTGAATTTGGTTTTTGAAAAGATTGTGTTTTTTTATCAACAGAATGAATGATGATCCAGAGAAGATACTAATAATTTGGATAGAAATCCATCATAATTTCATAATTTAGTACATGATATAGTAATCCCAACATTTAAAAAAAACTAATACTCAATATGATATTGATTTAAATACTAATTTAAAACCATCCATATATTCTGAGTTGTTGATGTCTGCTGAGGTTGCATTATATCATGGCTACAAGATAATAAAATTTTAATTTGTTGGGAAACTTATGTCCATTAAATATTGTAATGGAATACCAAATAGTTGTTTTGTTCAGATATTCTATTTGGTTAAGAACTATTACCTAAAAGAGATTTTTTTCGTAAGAATTTCAATTATAGGAATAGGCTGGTTCGTAATTTGGATATTGTTTATTAGAAGATTCATATATGATCAAATAAATGCATCTTATTTCGGTACCTCAGCACATGGCAGCCCCGGTGGTTGTCTCAAACCATTTTGGGTTCATGTACATAGAACACGTCAATGAGTACCTCCATTACCATATGAAGGAAGATGATGTCAATGCTGAAATCTTCATCGCAACTACACATAGGCCCTACCTGTGGTCCCCTCCTGATAGTGTCACCACTGCCACCGGACGACTAGACCTCCTCCCACTAAGGAGGACCTTATGTCAAGGGCACCTACCAAATTCCTGGAGACCCAAGACCCTCAGGCTTCTTGTGAGAGGTGAATATATAGTCAGATACACCCTATCACCCTAGTTCATGAGGAGAAGCACCATCATACTAACGCAGCGGCAGTCAATGGTCAGACATACAACTCTACCCTCTGCACTCAATCCCACCACAAAAATTGGGAGGAACAATATGAGAACATGCACATTTCTAATAGTGCTTGTCGGTCCTACCTTGTTGACAATGTGGAAAGCTACATGCAGATGCAAATATCTGTCGATTCACAATATTCCCACCACCAAAAAAGGGCAGCAACGGACTCTATGCATGCAGAAATACCTATTGATGCATAAGAATCCATCCATGAAAGTAGTTCAGTACTATATTATATGCAGGTACAAACACCTGCTAACGCATTTCAATAATTCTACCTAAATAGGTAAGGAAAATTCTATAAGAAGGAACACATACCTGTTGATGCATATCAATCCTGCCATCCAAATAGGGTAGCACGAAAATATGAGAAGACTCAAATTCCTAGGGTTTCATATAAAGCCAGTGAGACAAATACAATGTCAAAAGAGTGGATGAAAATACATGCTCATGAAAATTAATTCTATAGGTCAAATACGGTGGAAACTAGATAAGAAAAATGGTGAGAGGGTTGCTCCTCTATCCCGACAAAGGGGAAATGTCAGTATCTACTGGAAACTCATGGAGGACCAGAGCAGGCACATACACGTGCTCCAACATCGGAATGGGCATTCATACTCATTCCATTATAAAATATATCTCAGCACATCTTGACCATGATAGAACATTAGATGTCAATTATAGACCATATCATGCAAATATGAAAATATATCATTTCATCAGTGGTGAAGATGAGAATTTGGGCCCACTACCCGATTTTCACGAATGGAAAGATTCGCTCTCAAAATCATATAGTCCCTCCAGAGCTATTATGCATCCCTGCTTCAGTCCAGGAGGGATGAAAGAAATTTCCCATGACAAATGGAAAACTGGATCGGGATCAAATACACATTCCAACTGGGGACACTGGTCCAATGTGGTTTCTACTCCAGGGATGGAATATATCCCTCCTAAAACTCATGATGCACTTCAACGTATCCTGATGACATCACGAGACCCAACTAGACATGGACTCATATATGAAGGCCATTACCAACTGAAGATGGCCATGGTTACCCACAAGAGAGCACCTAAAAAATGAAAAGTTCCAAAGCCAACCGTAAAATGAAAATCATGTACATGATCTAGCTCTACCAGAAGCTAGGGTTATTGGCACCCACAAACTCATATAAATAACGGCTCATGACCCTATCATTACATTAAAAAATTATAGATTCGGTAGTGGATGTTATGAATTTCATCCCCAAAATGTCACTACCTACAGCTCTGAAGGACCTCCACAGAGCACCTGTGGGGGATTACTCTATGGGTGAAGAATGATAGATTAGGAGAGCCTATCTACTGATGCGCGCTGGGGTAACCCTTCCCTCGACCTGAAGATTAGACAACAAGAAGGTAATCCCCATGTTTTCGTCCTCCCTAATGGTCCTACCTGTGATATACATTACAGATATGCTTCTCCCTATAGTCATACATCAAGTCATTGTGGAAGTCCTCACCATGATAATGGTCATTTAGAAGGACCTCCCCACAATATCAGTTTCTGTGAAGGTCCTCCCCACATTTACACCATGCTACGAGAAGGTCCTCCCCTCATTGCAAAACATCCTCATGTTGAACCCCAAGATGTACACTGCAGAAATTCTCCCTACATCCATATATCAAGTTAAAATGGTAGTCATGTCCATGATAATGGTCATTGGGAAGTCCCTCCCCGCAGTGATAGTTTTTGTGAAGGTCCTACCCACTGTGACATTGAGTAGAAAGATGATCATCCCCTTTCTACATGCCACCCTCATGGTCCTCCTCAGGTTATACACTGTCAGAAAAATTCCCATTGTTAGGCATCATGTTCCCATGGTAGTCCTTTCTATCACAACATGACATGTGAAGGTCCTCCCCACAACAAAAATACATGTAGGAAAGAAGGTACTCCACTTTCCAAAACAAATATGAGATGTCCTCATATGTTGAGGTACTTGAAAAGGAGTGTGACACCTCAGGAACTCCGTCTGTAATAAGTGTTATTCTTTCTCATCAAGAGGATGGTATGGGTCCATAATCATCTTCTGCTCTACCCTCATGGAGTCTGCAAATCGATAAGGCTCACACTATCCATGTTTCACAGAATGAAATCATCAATAAGCAATCAATATTTGCATATCAATTAGAAGAGACTCTAAAAGAACCACAACATGATATGTTTCTTGTGATAAGACAAATATATAGGGGTAATATACTAGTTATGTATTTCCTTACAACCACTTCTTACTTTGATATACCAAGAGAATTACATGGGGAATGGACGCAAGTCATTCAGCTCAATATATGGACAACTCTTCGAATGCAGAATTTTTTTTTCATAATCTACGAAGTGTTTGTGGACTATGTCATCCCGATAGGGAAGCTTCTACGTATAATCAACATGGAACCCCTCTCGTCCATAGGGAATCCATAATTAGAACGGAGAAACAAAAATCTTTAACTGGATTTCCTCCATGCACTTTATAAATAAGGTAGCCTCATTGGAAACGACTCGAATGGAGTTCACATTTAGAGGTGGGGAGAATATGGAGAATTACACTTCACACCACAACCCATCCAGCAAGACCCAATGGAAATGTCATAATTCAATGTCATCTCCTTGAGGAAATAGTCAAATTAAACCCCTATTCATGAAAGATGGGATAGTAAAAAATTTATCCCAGAGGAAGTCTAAAATGAATTAGGGCCAAATAGATAAAGCCATCGAAAAACATCTGATTCAGGAGACCAGGATGATCTAGCATGCTTCCCACATAAGGGAAGCCAACCAACAAGTAGTGCTCATGTCTTCAAACGACCATAGACCCCATGCATGCCTGATGCCACACTCGTCTCACACCCGCATGGGAGTATACGAAATTTAACGGGTCTCAATAGAGGCGGCTACCACGACGATACGGGAACAAGACCATCCCAAAGGACTTGGGGAATTTTTTAGTCAAAATGGCCTCATAAAACCAACAAATATATGCTGTATCACATCAACAGGAGAATGGGAACAACCCCAACCTATAGGGAAAGGGTCATTTTTACCTCAAATCTCCATAGAGTGTACGATTGTCTTCCACCATCTAGGATGAACAATGGATAGAGGAGTTAATCATTCCACCCCTTCTCATGGATCGCACCATCCGAGATAAAGGCGTTTTATGAGGTCAAAACATGGATCCTTTGGGGTCAACCTCCATCAAGAATACCAAAGTATACTATATAATGGAATTATAAAGTCCAATAAAGGGATCAAGAAGCCTTCTTACCATTTGGCACCGGGCACACCACCCCCAATGTAGTATGACTTAGTGTACTTGGTGAGCATTGAACCCACAGATCTCATAGGAAATGATGTAGGTAGAGATGATGAAAAGGAATATGGTTCCCTCCGAGAGGCATTCCATATAGATCCAGATTGTGTGCATACACAGAACATTAGGGTGGCTCTAAATCTGGGTGCCCCCATAGTAAATCCAACATCACCTTCTCCATGAAACTACAACAGAGAGAAAAATAAATCGATGGTCGTCTATGACCCAGCTCCTCTTACCCATGAGTGTGAATCCCTCACCCTTGAGGAGTGGTTTTATATGTGGGAATAATAAATTAATGAGTTCATATTAATTAATGGCGAGCTACGTTGAGGGTGTTATCTCACAAGATGTGTTCCCTATGTGGAACGTCAGCAGGTGCCGCTAGAAGAGGTTCCCACACTACAGGCACTAATCTCGGCGAATGAATCCAATCCCAGGGGATTATTCAACCCGGTCCTATAAGGACATCAATACATCCCCCCATTTGGATGGAAGAAGGAATATACCCAGGTAAACCCACAAATGATCCCCTGGCTAGGTATCCACCCAAAATTCTAGTTTCCCTGACACACCGAATTTTGGTCCCTATCGCACCAACTCAAGCTCAATCACAATAAGATATCCTTCAATGGTTCTTAAACCCTATTGATTAGCTATTTGAACAACTAGAATCCAGTGACAGGTGGAACACATTGATACAACCAGAGCAAAAACCCTACCCCGATTTGTTATGCAATGTTCCACCACCACCAAACTTCAAAAACCTCTTATTCACCATATTCGATGGCTTGGGGACTAATAATGGCATTTGATGCACTATGCCTCTTCCTATGAAAACATGATCGGAGAAAGAATCTATAAAACTTAGGTGCTTCATACAAACCCTGTAGGGATCATCTTTCATATGGCATGATAGCCTGCTATATAATTCAATCACAAGCTGGGAGGACATCTGGCGATAGTTTCTCCTCTAGTTTAGTTAGACACTTCCCAAGATGACAGTCAATGATCACATGAACTGCATGTAGCGATGGAATGATATAGTCTCGAAATTCATTTCTAGATGGAAATGCTTCACATATTCCCTGAATCGGACACTCCCACAAAATGAGATGCACCCCATGTTCATCAATAACATTCGAGATGAATTGTAAATGTCACTCATCCTAGTGAAGAATAATAGTGGGTTTAGATTCTTCTCTACAATTTCCCAAAAAATATAAGACTCATTGTAAAGTTATAATATTATGTCTCGAGTTTCACCAATGGCCCGTGTGAAAATAATAGGAAATGATGAATTGGATTATGTCACACTTAATCCACCCATGATAATAGCCCCAGTTGTGAGGCCCCAACCGAAACATAAAGGACCCCATAGATTCCAACAGCACCCCCAGCTTGGTAAGATGATCGACATGGTGCTAAATAAATCAATTAGAAGAAATAATAAATATATTTTATTCGTAATGATACGATCAGGCCCACAGTTATTTTATACCCGCCATCAATTGAAATCATCTATGGCTGCTAGAGCCCAAGATAGCCAATGAAGTGGGTCTCGATGGCCATCCAAATTATAGTTTGTCTCACCAGATACAAGGAAACACCATCTAATAATGATTTGTTTTCATGGATCTCCTGCTAAAGATTTTTTATTCCATTTATGTCATTTTGGGCCAGCTACCAGCACATGTGGCGTATGGTTCCACCACCGACTTAAGAGTGGAAGACGAATGGAAAAGAGTTACCGAAAAGAAGGATAATTTTTTTTACAACATGATTACTAAGAAGACCTTTAATAAAGTCCATGACATCATCAAGCCGCATATGAGACAAACTAATTTCCCCCCAAAAGCTCCTAAAACAGTACAACCATCCTCCTCATCCCTGCAGTCCTCAAATGGCTAGAAGGGAAGAAAATAAGGGTAAAAAGATGAGAGGTTACCAAAGTCTAATTTAGGGTTGAAACATTTATACTTAATGCTTATAGACATGGTACGATGATCAAAGTACCACCAATTCATACAATGGTCACCACCCCGCCAAATGGTACAACAGGAACCGCCCCGCCAAATGCTACCTTCTGAATGAAGTAGTCAGATAAGAATAGTATCAGATCAAGAACAGATATTTGGATCCTTTAATTTCATTCACTTGATGGAACGCTTATCAGATAAAGACTATATACATGATCCAGAGTTCTCTGTTCCCATCTAGAGAGCCAAAAGAAGATGTTATTGAGGCATGAGGTTTCTCGGAAGGCACAGTCGTGGTAGGATTCAAATTCCAAGACACGCTATAATTCAAATTGATAACATTGTGAAACTCATGGAAGGACACTCCAGAAGAAATAAAAGGAACCAAAATACTTATTCTCCCTTGTCAGAGGAAAACCATGCCTAGGCATCTTGGAATATCCATTTGGGGATGAACAAGTACTAATCTTGCCATGGTATAAAGGATGGCGAGTCTGGCCAAACGTTGAAATGATTACTACACCGCTGAATACTGTTATATAAGTAGAACCACCAACATATAATGTTAATGATCCTAATGTTTCTACGAAAAAGAAACCATGATCCGGCATGCTCTGACAATTAGATAAAAAGTATGAAATTTTAATCAAGTTTTCTTTAGTACCAGAAAATCTGTCAGTCTTGGAAGCGTTGAGATTTTTTTAAATCATAGGGAGGCCCTCATTGAAGACATGGAAAGTCCCCATGAGATCGAGGCTGAAATAGTAGTGGCTGAAGTCTATTGAATATAGACCAGTCCTGATGAATATCACACTATCATCTCCTACATAGACAGGGATGGGGATGCCATAATGAAAGGGCACACAAAACCCTTATATGTGTTGAAAAAGATAAATGGAATTTATTTTTAAAGGATCTTTATCAACAAATTTTATGGAGTTAACCTCCTCCCACTGAGAAGGCTTTGTCAACTTGGATATGATAAATACAACTTGACATTATATCCTACAACTCTACTAGGATAAATAAAAAGAAAATAGAAACCATTGGGATGAATAAAGATAAAAAAATGTCTCAGAGATCTCATACCTTATTCCATGTTCTGGGTGGTACGGTAGAGTACAACCTTCAATGTGCTATTAGGGAGGCCTTGGCTGCATCAACATTCTACAATTCCATCCACATACCATTAGTGCAATAAATATTTAATTAATGCGAAAAATGAGATGTTTCATGCTGATAAATCCTATTTTGAGTTTTGTGAGTTGCATTACATTGACGTGAGGTTATGTGAGTAAGAATAAAACACTTATCATCCGATGATGTTGATTGGATCAATGTCCCGAATGGATTTTTGATGGCTCCTTCCAACCTCTTCCAGCAGCTTGGGTAGGAGTACATACTACCCATCAACCATTTGGAATGATGAATTACAAGCCCAAAAACAGACATAGTTTCATGAGTGGTCTCTTCTACAACATCCATGTCCAAATACATAGAAGAATGGACTAAAACCCTGTTGTCAGAAAATTCCCTTTCAAAGATGTTCCCAGACCATCCTTGGGGAATCGAACTGCCCTTACCTCACGCACTAAGGAAAAAGATGATTTCATTCCTAATATTATAGATTTTATCTCAAATATACATTCTCAATAAGAATTGGAAGATTATGGAGATGAAGATGAATACAAAGATGAAGAAGAGGAAGAAAAATTCAATGATTCCCCTCCTACATTTGAAGAAGGTGTTCCCACCACCATCGATGAACTCAAGGACATAAATATAGGCACTAAAAATGACCCATGTACCACTTTTATTAGTTTCTCCATTACTGTTGAACAACAAAAAGCATATACCTCCTTCATAAAGAATAATCAAGATGTGTTTTACTGGGATTACATAGAGATACCATGCCTCAATCTGGATGTCACCACCCATATTCTAGGTTTTCCAAAATATCACCTGGGATATAAACATACACCTAGAAGAACCCACCCAATGAAGACTACCAAAATAGAGGCTGGAGTTGAAAAAGTTATCAAAGTTAACTTTACACGAGACGTCCAATATCCAATCTGGCTATCCAACATTATTCCTCTCAACAAGAAGAATGGACAGATTAGAATCTTCATAGACTCTAGGGACATTAATCGGAATTTCCCAAAAGATGAAACTTGGTCCTGATCACAGATTTGTTGATCGATGCAACAGCGGGATACAAATCCCTACCCATCATGGAAGACTATTCTAGATAAAATAAAATATAGATCGCTTGAGGATTTGAATAATATACTGTTTTTAGGGCGCCTCATTGATTGTTCTGTTATAAAGTAATTCCCTTCTGTCTAAAGAGTGTCGACACCAAATATCAGCGCACCATGCATCCAATATTCAAGCACTTTTTGGGAATATGTGTTCAGTGTTATGTAGATGACATGGTGGTTAAGTCACAACTATGTTTGAAAAACCCGACCATCCTAGAAACATTCCATAACAATTACAGACAGCATAGTATAAATGTGAATCCCTTGAAATGCATATTTGGCTTTACCTCGGGAAAATTTATCGGCTTTTTTATACTCCATTGTGGCATCGAAGTCGACCCCGAAGAAAGGAAATCCATTCATGGAATTTCTTCCCCTCACAACCTCACCATGTTGAGAGGTCTCTAGGGGAACCTCAAAGGCATTCAGAACATCATAACCATCCTCGTAGGTAAGTTATTTTCTTTCACCAATCTCATGATGAAATGAGTTACGTATGAATGGGATAATGATTTTTAAGTAGCATTTGAAAAAATCAAAAGATATCTCTTAATCTCAATGGATATAATGCTTCCAGTGGAGGGGAGACCATTTATTTTATATGTAGAATCCCTTGAATAGTCATTAGGTACCTTCCTCATGCAGAGGATTGATGTCAATAGTGAGAGAATCCACTACTACCTCAAGAGGACAATGATCGATGTTGAATATCGGTATTCAAAGATTGAAACTAAAATTCACGGACCTCATTATCATAGTTTAAAAGCTCATACATTACCTACATCCCCACGATGTCCATGTAGTCTCCCCTACATCCTGCTCAAGTATATCGTAATCCATCACATGCTAGATGGGTGCCTATCACAATTGGTGGTCATCCTGAAATAGTTTGACATACAGTTGGAACCCTAGAAGACCATCAAATACCATGTTTTAGAATAAATCTTGGATGAGTGCCCCTCGGAATAGATGACACCATTGGATTCTGATCTTCCATATGAAGAAGTGTTATCCATCTAGAAGAACCCCTAGATATAGGAAATTTTCTTCGACCGTGCTTCCTGAAGCCCAACAGGGAAAAGGATGGAGGATATCAAGCTCAACAAAGTGGGGCTCGGAGTCGTACTTGTATGTCCCAATAAGTCCATCATTCCATACTCATTCCTACTTCTGGAAGGGTATATGAACAATGAATTGGAGTATCTAGCCCTCATTACAGGCCTGGAATTGGAACTCAATGTGCCCACCCCACACCTAAAAATAAGATCTGATTTAGAGTTATTCATAAAATATGTCAACGTGGACTATGATATCAAGAAAGAATTATTGGTTTCCTTGATGAACCATCTCCAATAACTAATTAAAGAATTCTCCTCGGAACCAACATTGACTCATGGCCCCTAGCCACAGAATGCTCAGGCCGATGCTTTCGAAAATGTAGCCACAACCTTGGACGATCCCGACCGAGATGAAATAGTCATTAGTATTACTCACCATTGGACAAACATTCCATTCATCTAGTGAAATACAATAGAAATTGAAGAAATTATCCCCGTTCATGAGCCTTATGGTCATACCATGGGTTGGATGACACCCATCACAAATTACCATCAAAACAGGGAACTTCCATGAGTTAAGGATGAATGGGAGCATGTCCAAACATGGGAATTCAATTTTACCTTGTACAATGGGGTGAACAAAGGGAATTTACTCTACAAATGAGGCCTTGAAAGAGTGATTCACATGGGAATTGATGGAGAAAATACTACTTTTATCATGAAATATGTGCATGACGGAGCTTGTGGATCACACCAGTTATCAACCAAGCTCTCTCACCAAATCTGGAGGCTTGGATATTACTGGACCATCATGATATAGGATTGTGCCATATTCAATATGAACTTCAATTAATTACTAGTGCATTATAATTTCATATCATTCCCCCTGGAGTTACTTCATGTGGCTAAATACTCTTGGCCATTCGTTTCTTGGTGGATCGATTTTGTGGGACTGTATCCTCCTACGATATCCAGACACTCACATTCTTACTAACAGAAAATGGCTTCTTTTCTAAATGGGTTGAATCAATAAACCTCCACGAATTAGGGGATAAAAATTGTCATCTTTTTGAAAGCCAACATGATCACCATATTTGGTGTCCCCATACAATAATGATGGACAACAACACCAACTTCTTCTCTGCTCAAATTGATATGCTCTATCTGGAATATGGATTCAAGTTCAACTCGTCATCCTACTACCATGAAGTGTCCAATGGTTATATATAACATTTCTACAATACTCTATCCAACATACATCAAATTATGGTCAACAACTTTATGAAATCGTGGCCATTCATGTTTTTCATGCTTTGTGGGCCTATCGGACCACGACCCACACCACCGCTCAGGAAACCACGTACTCACTTGTATATATGGAATATTCATTGTTGCCTATCTAAATTCATATTTTTTCACTTCGTGTGGCCATTTTAGATCAATTTTCCATGGATGGGAATTCCCGGAGATGATTTAATGAATTAGATCAAGTAGATGAAAAATTTTTCACACTATAAATCATTTGGAAATCTTCCAAAACCGGATTGCTCGAGTCTTCAACCAAAAGTTTCACCTTCGATATTTCCTAGAAGGAGAATTGTTGTTATTCCTCAGATCCCCGATGATAATAGGGAAGAATCCCCTGAAGCTTGAACCAATGTGGTATTGACCATATGTGATACTTCAGGACCATTCCAATGGAGAATAGGACCTAATATCAATGGACGGAAAGCTAATCATGGCTCCCACAAATATGATGTTCTTGGAGAAATACTATTCAAAATAATTCCCCCATGTCATGGTCCATAATCTACAACCCTAAACAATGATTCATAAAAATTCAACATTGTGAAGGTCCAAACACTACAACGTTATACTATGAGTCATAAAAATGTCCCTATGATAGGATCCAAACTGAAATAACTTAATATATGTGTTAAAAATAATCCCATTGTCCAAACTATAAAACCCTAGACTATATGTCAAAAAACATTTCCCCTTGGTACAAACTCTACAACCCTAAACTATGAGTTACAAAAATGCTCCAATGTGATGGTCCATACTCTAAGACCATAAACTATGAATTAAAGATTCTCCCATACCAAAGTACAGGATCTAACAAATTAAACTATGAATAAAAAAATACCATAATGTGACAGTCAAAACTACAAGACCATCAACTATGAGTAAAAACATTCCCAGTGTCATGGTCTAAATTTTATACCATTAACTATGAGTCAAAGATGCTCCCATATCAATTTCCAAGCTCTACAACATTAAACTATGAGTTATAAAAAATGACACAATGTCAATGTCCAAACTCTACAATGTTAAACTATGAGTCATAAAAATGTTCCCATGATATGGTCTAAACTCTATGACCGTAAACTATGAGTTAAAAATTCCCCCATAGTCCAAACACTTCAACACTAAACTATGTGTCATAAAAAGTTTCCAATGTCAAGGTCCAAAATCTAAGACCTTAATCTTGGAGTTAAAGATGCTCCCATGTCAATGTACACACTTTGTGATGTTAAACTATGAATCATACAAAAATTCCCCAATGTGAAGGTACAAACTCTATGATGTTAAACTATGAGTCATAAAAAATTCCCCGTGATATGGTCCAAACACTAAGACCTTAACCTACGAGGTAAAAATGTCCCCATGGTCCAAACTCTATGGCCCTAAACTATGAGTCATAGAATACTTTTCCCACAGTCCAATCTATACAACCCAAAAAATATGAGTCATAAAGGATACACCCACGATAAGGTCCAGACGATAAGAGTTTAAATAATGAGGATAAAAAAATCTCCCATATCATGTTCAAAACTATAAGACCATAAACTTTGAGTCATAAAAATGAATCCATATTTTGATCCAAACTCTAAGACCCTAAACTATGAGTCATAAATATTACCTCTTGTATCATAAGTCCAAGCTCAACAATGATAATCTTGGAGTCAATAAAATGACAAAAAATTTCCCCCAATGTCATGTTCCAAACCCTTAGACCTTAAACTATGAGTAACGAAAAATCCTCAATGTTAAGGCCCAATCTCTAAGAACATAAACTATGTGGAACAAAATAATCCCCTAATGTCATGGTCCAAAATGTAAGACATTAAACTATGATTCATCATCCTTTCCAGTTGACATTAATCTGTATGGAACATCTCCTCGATATAATACGTTAATCCACATAGCATAAAACATCCTAAGTTCATGATAATAAACTGAATGATCACTCCCAGAACATCATATGGAATGATTCCTACTGTCACGAGATACAGAGAGACACCTCGATCTTTAATCCTGGAACATCCCCCATAAATAAAAAATGCCTCCATCATGACCCCTATCTACACAAATTTTAAAGGAGACCCAAATCACTCCTTGTTTCTCACACTGAATACAACTCACGTGAGATTATGAATGCTTATAGAGATTATCAAATGATGGTAAACTATGGGTCAACATGGAGAACCTGACAACCATGATGGGTAGAATGAAAGTGCCCCTACCCTTTGAAACAATCCAAACAAATTCGGGGCACACACAGACCTATGTACGGTTTCATTCCTTCCCCCATAGAATACGTAGTGATGATTCGATATTTGATCCCATCCAAGCCCCCTGGAGAAAGAAAATGAATAAACCCCCATCATATCCTCGATTGCCTCACACATAAATAGAAGATTCTATAACAACTCCTTGTTTCTCACATCAAGTATAACTCACGTGAGCTTAGGACCAGTGGTATAGATTCTCTTGTGCAAGTAAACCATAGAGGAGTTTGGTAGGCCTGGAACACGTATCAAGTAAGGCCAAAATTCCCTCAAGTATCTTAAACACAACGAAATTTTTTTTAGGGTACATCCAAAACTATGTGTTTCTTGATTCCTACACTCTTAGCATATGTAGTGACGCTAAGATTTGACATCCAGGACAAGCCACTAGGAAAAATGCCAATTTCCTCCATATGTATGTTGGAACTATGTTGAATCTCCAATAAGGTCAATATTATTCATGGTCTGGGTATTCACATATTTTTAGGAACACCTTTCCCGTATGGCACACTACATACCTTTAGAAAACTAGGATCTTCATAATCATCCATGGTCATTGGGGATGGAAGGCCAGTGTCCTACAGACACCATTGATGGACGATGTATATCATGCCCTAGTTGCACTACATACGTCGCCCAAAAAATGGCTGTTATTCAATGGAAAATTATTTCCCAAGAGAGTCCTTTCTTACCTCAGTACGCTCAATGAATTTGGTGCTCTCTATCATCCCTCCTGATTCTTGTCACCCTTCGTAATAAGGTTTACACCTTCTATCATCACTCATGTCTATGGAACACCGAAACCCCCTGACTACGATTCACCTAAAACATTTTAAGACCTATACAATGTAAAAATTGTCTTCACCACATCACATTGAAATGAATGGCCAAAATCATCCTCAATGCACAACGTTAAACAACAAGGCCAAAATTGTCATCACCACATGATAAAAAACTGTAAGGGCAAAATCGTACTCACCACATGACTTTAAACTACAAGGCCAAAATTTTCCTCACCACATGACATTAAACTACAAGGCCCAAATCGCCCTCAACAGAGGACATTAAACTGCAAGTCTTAAATCATCCTCACCGTACTTCGTTAAACTTCAATGACAAAATCTTTCCCACCGCTTGAGACTAAATTGAAAATTGATGTCTTTAGTCAAAAAATTCTCCTTAATGTTGAATTCCCTATTCTTAGACGATGACATGAAACCATTGTGATCCTTTGTTTCTAACCACAGGCAAAGATCACATGAGAATAGGGATATTATCATGAGATCTTACATGACATTATGGAAAAACGACCATGGAATTGTTCCTAACAACATGACCTTAAAAGGCATGTCACGGTTCCCTCCCCCGAGGGGAACCCCATGATCTAGCCATCTGATGTTAATCGTTAGGGTATCCCAAAGATAAAACAAATACATCACACTATGTATAGGTTAGATCTACGTAAGGGACACCATTCTATGAGAATGTCACAACCCATATGTCTCCAATTTGTCTTTCTATACCCCTTCATTATTCCAAACCATGTGCATTATGTGATCATGAATACCCATAACCCTCCAAGGCCATCTTGAATGGAAGGCCATTGTCCTACAGACTCCTTTGATTGACTATGCATATTATTCCCTAGTGTCTCTACATATGTTTCCCACAAAAATGGTCGTCAATAAAAGGAAAATTCGTCCCTCAGAGTGTCCTCCCCTATCTCAGTATGCCCAATGGCTTCCTAGCCTCATTCCACCCCTCCTGATTCGAGGTCCTTCAATGTCAAGGTTTACTTTTTCCCACTTTTAGAGATCATGTATGTATCAGAACATATGCGATTGATTCACCTTTGGTTTCTTTTGAGTTTTCATACGGATATCTCCTCTTCTTGGGTGATGGTGATCCTCATCCAATATAAGATTACCCTCACTCCTTTCCAGTATTCTTCGAATAAGATCATCAAAAAATCCTCCTCTAGTGACTTGGGGCACCCCTGGTCGAAGGTCACACCCAGTATTCAGAATTTTCCCAATCTCCATAATCCTCGAAGGACATCAAAGCCAGAAGGCCAATGTCCTGAAGACACATTTTCTTGACTATGCATATCATTCCCCGATGGATATTCATACGCCAACCACAAAATGGATTTCAATCAAAGGAAAATTTGTCCCAAGGAAATTTCTTTCCAGCCTATGTATGCTCAAATGACATTCACGTCTTGTCACTCCACATGATTCAGAAAACTCCTAGATGACTTATTATATACCTCCTTCATCCCAAGTTCCCCTAACATATAAAAGACTATTAACTCAACTGGCAACTTTCCATCTCTCCCTCAAACAAGTAAGATTTTTGCAGGAATGATTGCCAACTCAAGGCTGGTGTTAATGTTCCTAATCTTCACGAACAAAACTAGTCATTCCAGTCACCTATTATGTCTCCCAAAATCAAGATAAATCCAAAATGTGGAAAATCCCACCGTGCCATCGGGAATGGAAGACCAATATCTTGGTGACACCTTTGGTTGACTATGAATATCATTCCTCTATGTCCCTACCTTCATCTCCCCCAAACGTTACTAATAATTAATGCAAAATTCGTCCCTATAAGAGTCATTTCTTACCTTTGTAAGCCAAATGTGTCTCTTGAGCCTCATGCATGTCCAGAATCCATAAATCTAGGGTCACAAAAAAACCTTAACCCATGTTTGAACTATACTATATCATTCCCGACTAATGGTATCGATTCGGGGCCTTACACTGTTAAATTTGGTCAACATTTTTTGAACTAAAACATCAATGATAAGTTTGAATGGTAGGTTTGAGGAATAAAAATGTATTGAGGCATCAGAAATGTCTCCAAACACACTAGGTCCAAAACACATAAAGGTCAGCCTAAGAAAAATCCAAGTTATGGCCGCTAAGACAATGTTAAACAGGAATAAGCAAAAAATAGTGTACTAATGAAAAATTAATAAAATTTCATTATATATGTCATCCAACCTCAGTAATTGTCAAACTACACTCATTGAGTCCCTTGGATCATGCTAAAATTAGAGCACGATTCAGTTATCTTAGTTTACAGATTTCAAGACATTGACAAAAATTTACACTTGATAGAAATGATGCTGAAGGAAGAGATGAAGAAGAGATACATACAGGCTAAATATGTCTAATTGGTTTTAGAAAAAATGGAGGAACATCCAAAATTTTAGGTCTCTCTAGATTAAAAGGGGGGAATGATAAACGTTGTAATTTTGGATAGACCTACCATAAGACCCAGTTGGCCCTTTCCAAAAGAATGGAGAGCGATTTATGTGGGCCATCAATGGTTTCTTCCAAAGTAGTTCATTCCTCCATTTAATCTTTGAATGTCAGGTGCACCCACTCCAGAACAAATTTAAGGCCCCACCCTTTCTTCTGGATGGCTTCAAGATTGACATACAAAGATTCCAGTTTCTCCCTCAACCAGGCTACAAGAGATTTTTACTCCTGTAGCTCCTCCCCTCAATATGCAACCATGTCCCAGGCCTTTACCTCCTCTTTCGTTAGATGATCAAATTCGTCTGAAATATCATGGATGGTTTCCACCTGGTTATGGGAATAATTAAACATAGCCAGCTTGTCCTCTCAAGAGGTAATGGCTTCTCCGTAAATGTCAATTTGGTAAATTAGGATGTGAAGGTAGTAATAATCATGGCCTCCGAAACATAGCCCATAAAATAAATTCTTAGAATAGTCACCCTCATCATCAAAATTGTCCAAGGGTGTCTCCACGATCATGGAATGTAACTGGAACAAATCCACTTTGTGTACAACCTGGGGTCTCGCCGTGGAAAGAGAATGTAACTGGCACAAATCCTCTTTGTGTATTTCCTGGTGTCTCTCCACGGCACTGACACATCGATCCTCCCATGATGCCACATGTTTTTAAGTGGAAAGAATAACCATAGGAGTGGCGAGGGACCTATATCTGGTCACCCAAGGTGGGTGACTCTCTTTTCCCTCAGATGGCCCCGTCCCTGGGGCCAGATGCGGAGGACTGAATGCGGCCTCCAGGATGATTGGTGATGCTCTCCTAGTTCCTGTATAATCAGTATCTATGGAAATATCCACAAGAGAGGTGTTGCCTAAATCGATCCCCACCGAAATGGGTTATACAGTTGAAACCCATTCGAGATGCTTTTGACGATGGATCAAGCACCTTCTCAACAAGTGAGTTGGAGGAGGTGATGTATTCATGTTGAATGATGAGGGGATAGAAGTAGAAAGTGTGGTTGTTGGAACTATCACAATGAAGGTAATGTTTGGTGTTTTTGTTGCGGAAGAAATGAGACATGAAACGATAAATGGTTTTTGTACCCCCCCCCCCCCCGAACTGGGTTTTTCAACATCTCCTTGGGGTAACAATCGACCCATAGTTGGTAATACATCAGCAATATGAAGGTGGTCCAAGCCGTGTTAGAAATCATAATCTCTTTATATGATCCTTTGTGCATCATCATAAGAAACATTTAATGGAGAACCACAGTTTGAGATTCTCCAATTTGAAAAACAAATAGAAGAAACAAAATTTGTTAAAGGAATCCCAACTACATGGAAATCCGATAGGGGAGGTATGGTTCAAAAATAACTACTCAGTCTACACAGGACGTGATCATCTCATCCAGAAGATTGGTGAGGTATGAAAATTCATACATGGATCCTCCCCTCTCACCTCTCAATGATCCATGATTGTAAGGATGCAGTGAAAATGAGAAATGAGAGATGTCATTCAACAGCCCAACTGCATCAGTAACAATCAAAGTCCGGGGACGAAAAACAAAAATTCTTAGAAGAACCAGATGAAAGACATAATGAGGAACTCATGTGGTATGCCAATACTCATAATAAGGGAAGTGTTTTGAAATCCTCCCATACAAGAATTATAATGGCCTACAGTTAATATGCGAAGACCTTCCATCATGAATCATTCCAAACAATTCATAATTCTGGGTGAGGGTAGGAAGGGCCAAATTAGTGGGTTGAACCTCCACCACCATTGTCACCATCTGCAAGGCACAGACCCAAACCTTGTCGTATACGTCACGAGATGGGAAGAGTCATACACTTAAGAACATTGCGAAGAAACCTTCCATCCTAAGCACAAGTGAAATGTCTAACTGAAGCTCATATCCCCATTTGTCATACCTCCCTGCATTAAGGGTAGCATAGTATGTCCCTGGAGTTTGGATATACTAATGGGTTGGGTGAGTTTGACTGCGGCACTTCTTCGGATTAGGCCCATTCGTCTACAAGAAGAACCTTATCCATTCTTAGAATTAGATGAGGGAATGGGCTTCGAGGGGATGATACAATGATCCCGCTATGATGACCAGTAAAATCTTTGTCAAAAGAGACACGTGATTAATGTCATTATATTTGGAGAATTATAGGAGAAACTCATCATACATCTCTCTGAGGATAGGGAGACCTCCAACCTGGTAGATGTCCCACAGACTGATCCCCTCTTCTCCATGCAGTTGATGAAATGTGTTAGTGCTCAAATACCAGCGACTCAACAATTCTGAAAGGATTTATCCCTGAGATATGGTTGACAACTAAGACACCCAGGATTCGTATTGCAAACCAACCACTCCAAACTGATCAGGGGACTCTAGATAGGTTTGATGCACCTAGAACGCCCAAGCCCATTCCTTAGAGAAACATCCTCCGACCATGAAATCCAACTTGGTGTTGCACTCATAACTAAGATACTGTCAAGAAATGCTGATAATTGATGGATGTTCTCTGATGTATAGTCTTTGGAGACCATTGTTGAACCCACAGTTTCATTGAGTGCATTCCAAACCTCGCCATATGAAAACATTTTCCTGAGTAGGAGCGGTGATGACTTATCCGGCTGGGGAAATGTTTGCACAATCATGATCTCGTGGTTCCTCTAAAAGGATAAAAGGGATGTCGGGGTCAGGAAATAGAAAAGGCATGTCGATTGGAAGGAAAAAGACATTAAGTGGAAGCTAAATGGAGAACGAAGAATCTAGATGCTCTGGCCTTAAGAAGACCTTCAAAAAACTGTCACAGAGAATGATGTGGATTTGAGGATTATCATCTCTATTATTTGACATGGCTCCTAGTGTCTTCGTCGATTTGTCAGCAGCCTATAAATCAGCCATTGTAACGCACATAAGGATTATCCAAAAGCTGATGAGATGTCATTCCGATAATAAATTTTTGGCAAAGGATAAGGAAAAACTAGATAACGGACTTAAAACATTCCTGCAAAAGGCTCCGTATACTGTTCATAAAAAAGGTACCCCAAAACAGTATTCCACATATAGTATAACACACGAAAGCTACACCTCCTATAACTGTGGTATGTTGATATGATTTACTATGTACAACCATGGTATGTGGAATGACCATGAGGTGAAGGACCACAAACCGTTGGCTGGTGAACAAAATAGTCTGAAGAATGTAGAAACTGAAAACCTCGGCCTCGATTAAGATTATGTTCAGAAGTTTTGGATTAAAATTTATGTATGTATTAATAGTTTTGAGGTTTGGATCCCTTATTCATGTTTGGTATGCGAACAAATCACACACATAGTTATTCCCCTTGTGAAATCTGGATTTTAGCTTTTAAAATTCTATAGTCCCATATGCGAAAAAAATGTGCTATGTGGATGGGAAAATGGTGCCAAAATTGGTTCTTTAAATGCATAGAGTAGTTAGAAAATGTTTTTTTTTTACAATTAGCATGTTACACGAATGTTTGGGAGGCTGAGAAATTGAAATCAATTATCACCACTATAAATGGTCAAATATATATGATAGGGTCCCCTATATATAGGTGTGGAACCCTCTTACTGGTTCTACCTATTCTATCACAAACTATTTCAGTTCAGGACTACTTCTACCTCAGAATAGTCCCCTATTCGTTTCGAACTGACACCATTCTGATGAGGTGAATTTTAAGGGTCTTGATAATTCATATAAGGAGAAGAAATACCCCAACAATCACTTTACAGGATGAATTAATAACTTATATAAGATTATCATGGCGAAGGGTCTAAAATTGAGTTTAATTTCATTGAAATAACATGAAAAAATTCAACGTTTTCAAATGCCCCACACACCATCACTAGGAAAGGTGTGCGATGAAGATGGATCTCGAACCGCCAGGTATGTGGGATGGTCCGCCAACTGTGGGCCTACAAAAATATTCCCAGTGAGTAGGGAAAACCGTGAATTTTTTCAACCCACAGAGTTCTCCTCATAAGATCATCCTCATACTGTGCCAAAACCCATCAGTTCACTAATTAAATGGACGAGCATAGTTCCATGAACCATTATTGCTAACCAATGTCTCTTTAATCCCTAGTTGACCAGGTCTTCTGTGGGTTAGAAAATTCCATCAATGGGCCTCCAAAAATTGGTTCATGTTCACAGTAGATACCATCAATATGATTCTCTGTAAAGGAGCATAGTTTAAGAATAAAAATCCACAAAGAGGAGAGAGATATAGGGAAGGAAAGGTGGTGAAATATTGAGGGAAACACCGAGCTTTCACTCCTGCTTCCATCTTGTTTCATCAATGTAGAATGATATGTGAGCCACTACATTCACAGGTAAATTCAGTCGTGAACTATAAAAATGGTGGAATTGAATACAAGTAATATGAAATGTTAAACCCACAGGTGAAAAGTAAACTAAACACTTATTGCATATGAATTTCTCGCGAAGGGTATTTCCCTTGAGCCCCCTTCATAATGGTGTTCCCCGTAGCGTAGTTCTACATGGACTGAGCCAGGCGCTGCGTACCCAATCAGTATGCAGATATAACCCAAAGAGACACTGTAAGACCTAGAACACTTTGTTATGGGGTAGGCTATACCAATGCCCCGCATTCCACACCGGTACTCGGATGGCCCTCATGACCGTATACCACTTTGTTATACAGAGCCTTCCCCATCCCACATTAGAAACTAGTTTGTAGAATGGGTTATTTTCGAGTGTTGTTCCCTCTGGTTCCAACCTCACCCCTCCATTACCGTCCAATCCTCTATTATCCCTCCAAAAATCAGTTCATTGGTGCAAGGAAAAAGCATCCTCCAAAGAAACCAGACTAGAATGATAAATCCATCGGGCGTATCAGTACGCCCTAATAAGCTTTTATACCCATGGTAAGAGGATTAACGAAGGCCTTCCCAACAAAGGTACGTGCTTTGGGATGCCTGTAAGGCTACATTCCCACAGTAACCCAGAGTCCATCCTTGGGATACCGATGTGAACCTCTCCATTCCTAGGATTAGGGGTGATCACTTTCATTTCCATTTAACGATAAATAGTGATTAGTCGAAGTAGTTATGTCCCCCCGTTGACTAGGAATAAACTCCTCCACTTCCGAGAACACGATCTATGGCCCTCCCAATGAGGTATGTCCCCAATCATTTGAGGTAGGGCCATGTGACCTTAAATGTCATTTCACAATGAAATGATAACCACTCTGTGCCCTTACCCATAGTTTCCCCAGCCACATTCGTGATATGTATGATGCCTTCAGGAAGACCAGAGCTCCAAGGGGTTCCCATCCAAAAGAGTCCACCAAATCATGCCTCCTCAAATGGGAAGCTCCCAGGTGTAAGCCCCACACATTCTGAACAATGTGAACTCTAATTCCTAACCAGATCAGGATACGTAGAGCACCTGCCAAAAGGTCTGAGCTCAATAGGGTTCCCATTCTAAAAGTGTCCACCCAATCATGACATATATAATGGGCAGCTTCCATTCCTTAGACCGACACATCATAACTATTTGGGTTTTGATTCATCTCTTGAGGATACGGAGGAAACCCTCCTTGTGGGCCCAATACAAACATTAAGTAACCTAATATCCCCATAGATGATGATAAACACTACAATGCCTTATAATATGGCTATGTTAGCAACACCTTTGTGGCATCGAACACATGCATGCTCATGATGATCTTGAAAACCAAGGGTATCCGATGGACACACACTTCAAGACTGAACCAATAATTCATGAACACATGAACATGTCCTCAATATATAATAGAGTCTCGAAATGAGAATGAATCCTCCCCGGGAAGGGTGCGGTGAGCCTGACATCCCATCATCTCATTCAATGGAGTCCTCATGTGTCGTTTGCAAAATCATCATCCAATGATCGCCTTTATTTGGAAAGAAGGTCCTTGAATAATAGACACTAAGGTCATTGGGAATTATTGGATCCACGAACAAACTAGTTAGAGACCAACATAGGATGTTAAATTCGAGATGGACCAATTGCATGGGTACTTGACCCCCACGCAATCACCCACTGTGACCAACAGTTCCCCATAGGGTTAATTTAATCTTCTTTGAGGTATAATGATGATGAATAGGTCGAAACAATGGAATGGAAAATTTGACAAGGGCTCGTCTCTATGGAAAATTGGATGGGTGATGATCCTCATCATTCCATCTCCGCACAGCCCTTACACACACCACCTCGGCGGCAGAACAATGATAATAACATCAAGAAAAAGTTTCCACAAATTAAACCAGATGCTTTTAAATAAAATCATAAAATATGTTTTCATACTTATTTCAAAAACTAGTAATGTATTTTTTTTGGGGATTAATATATGAAATCAATTTATTACATTTTATATTGATAATTTTTATTCAAATTTTCATGTATCCCAACATGATGAAGAAATTGATAATTGATTATGTCTATTGGGTAACCTACTAACCAAAATGGTTAAATCATATAATGAATATGTGGTAAATGGTTTTGGATTTCATACATGTGCATATCAGGAATCAAAAATAATAATAAATAATGTTGTCTTCTTAGGAGGATTTCATTATTTTTAGCATATGATATGAATTAATTGAACTCTATTATCTAGGATGTAATTATGTAATTATACTTAAATGTCATTGGTTAGATATATATATATATAGAGGTTTGTGTGTTCATCAATTCCATTGAATAATTGATATTAAATATAAAATCCATATAATAGAAAATAGAAAAAATTTATTTTCTATTAAAGAAGATGAAATTTATAATTAAATTTATTATGCTGCTCCAGAGAGTTGAGTGATTTATAGATAATATTTAAAATGATATCTGATGAAAATAAATTTATCCAAACTGAATATGGTTTAGCTGAATTGGAAGGAAATATAAATTTTACATTTACAACTACAAATGCAAATTTTCCATGAAGAGACATGTATTTCAATGATGAAAAAACACAATTATGGTTTGATTGATGTAATAATGTTTTTGATATAGCTTGAGGATTTGAAATAACAAGACATGGTTAATATGAAAGTCCAATGGAAATTGATGATAATTTGGAAGAATATGATGATATTGAAACTAGCATAAATGAATAAGATGATGAATATTAGAAAAATTAAATACTATTTATATCATAAATAACATATATCCATATATAATGATTATTTTTATATATTTGTTGATAATATTCATTTCATATTTTAGATGGATGACAAATGTTTATCTGATATAATTTTTGAGGTGTATGATTAAGTTCAAACTAATGGGGAGCCGGATGGTAAATTATATTTCTCTCATACAATTGGTGGTTCCGTGATGACTAGGAGGGGTCGCAGTATTGCGATATTAAATATTATTTACCCTATGCAAAGTGACATCCACGTCTTCAGTTCTATCAATGCATGTAGAGGTATTTTCATTTGTTTATTTTAGTTAGTCTTCAGTAAAATTATTTAAATTATTTACATAAAAATTGTTTGATTGTTTGATAACATTTTTCCTATCTCTACCCATATAAAAATGGGATAAGTATGTCTTATATTTATTAATTATTTTTTTGGATCATGGGTTACATTGGATCATATTCCCATTGATGTTCAACAGTATATGTTTAATAATTGGATGGTACGTAAATGAATAATAGTAATTTTGAAATTTATTTAGTTAATAACATGATATTATTAATTAGTTGTTGGATTTATGGTAATCAATCGATGGAAGAATGTGATAATCTATCTGGGAGGCATGGGAGGTTTGTATACACGAGCATTCCCATTAATTTTTGCACAATATAACAAAGAGAGTAATATGGAAAGTCAGATTCAATGATTTTGACCAGACATGTTTTAACCACTGACTAGATTACATGAAATATCAGGTTTTGGATGGATTCTATTCTATTGGATGAGGGACAGTTTTCAGAGGAGGGAATTTTTTTTTGAAAAACCCAGGGTAGACTGGATTTGATGCATTGATCTAGTAATCATACATTTAGTACTCATTGACAACATTTGGTAAGTATATTTTTTTAATAATTTAATTAACTTTAAATGAAAACTATTTATTTTAAACTCATATAGGTAGTCAAAAAACACAAAATAACAATGTTTGATGTTCATAGGAGGGTGTAAAATATCCCTATCATATGAGAGATTTTAATTTATCAACAATGTTATATTGTGGTAAGCGTAATTTATTTTTGTGTTTTAAAATTAATTAAAAATAATATTTTGACTACATTATTTTTAAAATAAAATTGATGGATTTATATAATGTTGTGACGTCTCAGAAAAAGCCCGAGAGTTAGGCCATGACACAGGACCAAACCTACCATACAACATGATTTAATGAATTAGAATGGATGCAAGAGACTCATTATAAATTTGAGAAAGGCCATGATAATGGTATTTTCCCTATGTTGATGTGTGGGAGTTATTATGGTACCACATGGATGTCATCGTTCTGCATGAGAAGAGCTCATGGAGAGTCATCATCTTCTGCTGCACAGTATGAGGAGTAGCTACGAGCTCACTATGAGTTAATAGAGACCATATGCATGGGTAAGGAAGAGCTCTTTCAAAGGTATTAGCATCAGTAGGAGACGTATCGATGGAAGATATAGTAGCACGAGCATAGGATATAATACATGCGGTGTCTACCACTTGGTTTAAGGATTGAGTTCCCCCCACCAGTTGCTCTAACTACACAAGCTCCTCCAGATGATTCTACCCCCTCAGTGATTTATATACTCTTTCAAAAAATCATTTGAAGGAAAAATATTGCAATTTTTTAACCCATATATTTACATTTATATATAGTGTGTTTTTAGAATATAGAAAATATATTGTTTTATTATTTTATTATATTCTAATTGAATATTATTTGGTTATTATATTTTTTATTTTTATATTTTTATATTTAATTTATTTAATTTATTATATTATTATTCAATTATTATTTTATTATTATTTTTATTCATTTATTATTTTATTATTATTATATTTCTATTAATTGGTATATTTTTTTTATTATATTGTTATTTTATTAATATTAATAATAATATATTTATTTTTTATTAATATTTTTTTATGTTCTTTGAGATATTAAATTAATCCCATCATTAAAGGATTTTTCTAAAACAAGGATAAACTATTTATGATGAGAAGGGCTCCATAAAAAATAGTTTTATTTGTCATTGAATCGTCATAAATAACAATCTGCGACAGACCGTCCAAAAAAACATTTTGGGAACCCATTTTCTACAACATGTCATTTCCGATGGGACCCCTTGACAATTAAACAATCAAAAAAGGCTTCAATTTTTAGTTTTGCACATATGAAAACATGAGGGATTTATCTTTATTCGTAAAAACATAACTAGGACTCATTATCATATTCTTTAATAACTTTTTCCTATAATATAAATTATAAATCATGTCTTCAAATTCATTATCCCTGGGTTAATAATTCCTCCACTATTTAACATAATCAATACTATTAGAATACCTCATTCCATTTATTTTTTATTCATGTACTATTAATTATCATTTGTTTAACCATTAATCTACCACCATGATGACTCTCTTCATGTTAATTCCCTATAAAAAATATATTTTACTAATTATCATACATTCCATATTTATAAAAATCATCCATTTTGGATTCATTTGGGTAAATTATATTCTCATCCATTGGGTAAACCAGAATCTTCATTTTTTCCTCAAAATTTAATTTCATTGTCTTCTTCTTTTCCATTGTCAAAAAATTTTCTCATTACTGTAAGACATTCGCTTGGTTTATTCTTCTCAAATTGTTGACTTACATATTTCTAAATAATCATTTCTCCATGGTCACTACCACCTAATCTATCAATGAAATCTTTCATTATATTATTTTTTGAGTCCATGAGATGGTTAAGGTCCAAGTTGATATTCAGATATCTTGATACATACACATAATCAAATTATACAATAGTATAAATGTCATCTTCATTAGAATCACATTATCTTGTTGTCTATCCCATTCATCAGTTACCCAATTCTTTCTGGTTCACACGGTTTTCTATATACCAAATCTGTATTTTGGGCAACACTAATCATTGTGGGGAACCAAATAATCATGTCTAATCAGTTATAGAATAGCTAAATTATGAAACAATCTTTCAATATATGACACCTTTAGTCAATCATATATGGTTATAGTGATCATCTTTATAAAATCATTCATTATCATTCATAAAGAGTTTTTGAATCTACAAATAATTTTTCCATTAATATCAAACTAAGTGTGAAATAATTCACGTTATAGTGAACAAAGGGATGATTGAGTCCATCTGAATGAACCCTTTTCAGGTTTATTAACTCTATGTACCTATGTGTCGGTTCCACATCAACATGTAGTATTAAAATAAAAATGTACTTTTAGATAAACCACATTCTCTATACTTTACCCAAATCCCAATAAAATTTCCAATACATTGTGTCATCTCTAGATATTTCATTAGTCATATCCCAAGTAATATCCTTAGAAATATCCCTTGGGATCTCACTAATGATTTACCTTCCTAGTTTTTATGATTAACTTATCCTCTCATCTACCATAAATTCTAGTGTCGTAGGTTTTTTTAGATTAATATCACATACTTTTTGAATAGTATTCAATATATTTCATAAACACACACATAAAGTCCAAAATTGTTATATTTTTTTAGATAATAGAAAAACCGTTTTATTATTTCATGAATTATCATCCAAATATCCCACAATTATCTTCTCACATAGTAATCATATTAAAAATTCCATACCTAATCTATATTTTAAAACATGGGGAAGGGAAAAAAGGAAAGAGTGAGTTCATATGATTAGTTTTATAAACATATGAGATATCAATCTTTTTACATTTTAAATGATATTATAATAATAGGGATACATGATATTGATCGTAACATACTATGTTCATACCCGAACATTAATATGTCATAAAATGATGCATGGAATAAAACATTATCATTTCAGAAAACAATTTCAATAAGAGTGAGAAATCGTCATAAATCAAACATAAACAATAATATCCTTTCTTAAAAAAGTGACAGCATTATAAATATATAAAACTATATATTGTGTAAAGATTAAAAACAATGATCATCATTATAAGTTAAAAAGAGTTATCACATATTTCCCAATATGGATTAGGACACTCATGTTTCTCATATTGGATTAAGTGTAACCTATCTCCCATGGTGGATTATGAAGATCATGTATCCCAAAGTAGAACAATCCCATCAACCAATTTCTCATTATTATCTCATTAGATATAAATAATATCCCAATTCATATGAAGGATATATAGATACAAACCTTCTCATAATGAATATTCTACTACTTTGTGCCACAAAATCATAAAAAAATTCCATATATTGTCAATTTATAAACCATGACATGAAAATGGGTTTCGTAAACATTTAAAAACTATACCATATCATTACTTAAGAAAAAATAAATGGGTCTCATAAATATTTCATCAAGATAATTAATTACCTAGTAATGAAATAATAAGTCTGGTATCATTCATTCTTATCTTGAGTAATGAATAATTATCAACAAATGATGTCATCTTAGATAGTAATTGATACTGAAAAATATCATGGATATTTTCCAATGGAATATATCCAATACACTCTGAAAAATATTATTTAAAACATAAATAGTTTAATAACAACATTTCATTATAAATAAATTTGGAATCTTATTGATTAAACTTTCAAAATCATTTAAAACATTTATTTAGAAAAATACACAAACAATTTTCAAAATCATATTGTAAAAATAAAAAAATGATAACTAATTTTAAAAACCAATTTTAATAAAAATAAATATTGAAATTTATAATGGTATAATTAAAATAATGATTTTTTATAATAGAACAATATGTTGTTCATCCCATACACATATAACAAATCCTTTTTTGAATTTTTTGAAATCCAAACACACATTATTTGAAAATCAATTCAAATTTTGGTAAATAAAAAATTTAAAAAGAAATAAATTCTATGAAATATTTTTTAATAAAACATTTTTTGAATACTGAAAATATTTTTTAAAATAATTTTTTAGAAAACATGTTTTTGGATGAAAAAGTGTTTCTAACCAAAGAGGGAAATAAAGTTTATTTTTCTTTAAAAAAATTCCTTGGTTTATTGATTACATAACATAATAAAAATTAAGTGAAGGTATTTATTATTTTTACATAACCTTATAACAATAAAGTCGATTATTTTTATGAGATACGGAAGATAACATATAATAATTGGTGTAATAAACATAAATAATTTCGATAAACGATGAGGATGTATTCTAAAACCATTACTACTTTCATATAAATGAATAATATTCCCCATGAAAGAACAAATTTAAATGCAACCTTATATATATAATAAATATATTGTTATTAATTTTATAACATATCAACATTAATGTATATATATCTCGTTAATTATGATAGGATTATAACATAACATATGTCTAAAAGAAGTCATATTGAGAAAACAATCGTGTACCACAATGGTAAATTTTGAATTCAAAACCCCAATAAAGAGGTAAAATAAAATTGAATTATAAATACACATTATTTTAAGGATAATAATTATTATGTACATTTATGTGCTTTACATGCACCACATAAAATAAACATGTGGGGAATATCGTATGTTAATCATAAAAAAATAAAATTGAGATGAAAATCCATTTCCTTATGTCTCCACATCCATAGTACATGTTTCAAACTCATGTATAATAAATTTAATTTTATTAGAATTATAATAAAAGCGATAAAAATATATATAATACTATATATTAAATTTTCATGACCCTTTATTTCAACATAATAAACAATTCCTTGTTGAAGTCATGTTTCAGGCAATAACATCTTTGTTATTTGCGTATGTTTTGATTTATTATTTTTTCCAATTCATTAGATCAAGGTTCCATCATATACATAATCATACACATGATATAAAAATAATATTTATTCAGTATAAATTCTTTTAGTGTAATCATTAAATTCTAGTGTCATCAAATGATATACAATTTTCACGGAAACATAAAGTCGTACAGAAGCATGATCACTATTTCTGTATCCTCAACGGATTGAAAGAATTAAATATAAATGACATATAACCATTAAAAAATAAGTTATTCTCATATGAATCACATAATATTAGTAATACAATATTTATTACCATCCAGAAAATGTGTGAAAAAAATATCATCGCCTCACAAGGTGTTAGTCTTTTATACACATGATCGCCATTATCTTATGCCTACAGAATTAAAATTAAGAAGGAACGTGTGATATAGTGATTAAAAATTTGATAATAATATCATGAATATAATATATAATAAATTAATGCCCCACAAATTTTATTCTTCTTGATGATGGAAACTGAAATTCATCGGTTCGTGAGGTGGAAGTATGTCTTACAAGTGAAATTTTATTTCATAACCTATTTGTTGGAAGTAGACATAGATATAGGTTATTAAAATAGAATAATAGAAAATAATTATATAATATACGTTTTTTTATTATATTTTATGTGTTAAGACATATTTAAAAGTGAAAAAAAGAATCTAAAAAAAGTATCTTAGTAAAGATAATTACCTTCTCATCGAATCACCTCATTTGGATCTCTTAATAAGGACCCAAGTGTTTTTGTTTTTGGAGGAAAACTATCAATAAAAAATTTATAAGGATGTAATGGAGGATTTATTTCATGGTTGTTATGTAATATTTTTATATAGTGTTGTAAATAAATGAAGGGTGGTTGTGGCCTTTTATAAGTGGGGTAAAGGAACCAATATGTAAATAGCATGGAAATTTCCTAAAATAATTTAAAATATTAAAAAAATTCACATATAAAAGGAATTGAAATTACTATATATTATATATTGGAGTGTATAATATGGAAATATTTCCATAAAATATTTTTTATTCATTTTGTGGTTCATTTTTAACCATTTTATTTTTATTTTATCTTCTTGTAATATCATTGTTACAATAACAACTATAATAATTTTTTACTATTCTTGATATAAATTATCCTAATATTTTAGTTGAAATTTTTATATAATATATATTATAATTATTCAAAATATTGAACAATTATTTCCAAATTTAATTCACATTTGTATAAAAAATAAATTTAATATTAATCTCACTGACGTGATGAGAAAGCATATTTTCAAAGAGTACTTGTTCAAAAGATTACAATGTTTATATATATAAATTGTATATACAATTGATTCAAATTTATTTAATAGTTTTAAGGGTTATATAATTAATTTAAAATTTCTTTTAAACCCATATTTAAACTCATTGTGAAATTTAAAAAGCATTAAAAGAAATGTAAATTCACAAAGATATAATGTTTTTTAAAATTAATCGAAAAAGGTACATTTTCCTAAAATTATAATATATTATCATATAAATATTTTTATATGATTATTTTATTAATTAATATTATATTAATATATATTTTTTATAAAGATTTAAGGAAATTAATTTTCTTACAATTCCACAAAAAGCGGCAGAATATATTTGGGGAAATAAACATATTTTAAGGGTTAAATTGGATTTATTCAAATATGTTTTATAAAAAACCTCATTTCTTAAATTTTAATAATTTTATTGAACATTTAATATATGAAATAAATTTAAATAATGTATCCATTTTTACTTGGATTATTTATTATTTTAATACATAATTGTGATCATAAAAATAATTTTTGACAAAAAGATTTCCTTTATTTTTAAATGGTTCTTATATTCATTACTAATTAACTTTTAATTAATGAATTCATTCATATACATGTATAAACCATATAATTTCATAGTTTTGAAAATCCCATGGATTCTCTCCAATCAAATTTCTATATAACAACTATCATCTTATAATATTAATATTTTAATAGTATGTCACATTTAATATAAACTCATTGTTGTGTGCAACACAAGAATATAATGATATTGTGTGAAATGAAAGAAAAACTCAGCTTATTTTGTACCAAAATATACTAAAAACAATGAAATAATTTGAATAAATATATTTCAAAAAATCCCACGAGTTTTAAATATTTCCTATAAATCTATTCCATAAAATATTTTCACCTTCATAAACTAGATAATAACTTCAATTTTCTATTCCAACATGAAATAGGTTGCCTAAAGAACTTGTTACCATTAATATAACTAAACCATATTGTATAATCATTATAAAAATAACCATTTAACATCAATAATAACTTATTTCATTAATAAAAATGTTATGATATATATAATACATTATAATTCATCACATCAATAAATAATATATTATTATTACTGAACAATTTCTTCATATGTTTTCTCACTAAACCACCATTGGTTTTTAGAGGGATATAATTACACTGTGTAACACTTATAACACCATACATCACCAATTTTTTTATAGTTCTCTTAACCGTTTTCATTTTAAGAGATAAAAAAATATCCAAAATCAATGGTACGTCATTTTTTAATGTTTCGAATAAAAATTCTATATTAGTATAGTGGATATTTTTATTTTCAATCATTATCATTGTATAATAATATTAAAATTCTGAAACTATGATTGTAACAAATTGATTGGCTATATATCAATATTTACCTTTTTCTCCCAATAATTTCTTTTATAAATTCAAAATATTTTTTCATCTCAATATTCTTTTGGGGAATTTTTTGCAATAAAATTTATTTCATTTGTTTTTGTTTTCCCCACCGTGATATATTCTCTATCCATTGAGTATGATTAGACATACATTTATATAATTTTTTATTTTATTACTATGTAATCTATAGAACAATAATATACCAAAAAACCACTCATAAAGTATAATTTTTATGATTTCACAATATTCTATCATTAATATTTTTTTACTTAAATTGAGTTCTTCTTACCAATTTTTTTCCTGTGATATTTCACTAGAAATATCTTAATTGCATTGAAATTTTACAAAAAAAAATTATCCTTGAATAAATGTTCAATATTTTATTTTATATAAATATTATTGTTAAAAATGTTTATTTTTTTCTAATATATGGAGATACCCTAAATTATTTTTTTGTGGTATAATAAGTTTTTTGGTCACCATTATGTTCTCTATTTCTAGCAATAATGATGGTGGATTATTATGATTATAAAATTCATATCTTCCTATAAACCCCATTTTAAATATTTATTTGTATTTATATTTCATTTTTATAACATATCCTTTTTTAATTAGATGTTTTCAATATTACTATACATAAGAACATTTTTAGAGGTCATATCATCAATAATACAATTCTATTATATTTTCTCAGGTTCTGAAATTAATATTTCATGACATTATTTTTTTTCTTAGATTCAGCTTCTTTATACCTAAAATATTTTTTATTCAGTTTTAAATTCTTATATCTCAATAGTTAAATTTTTTCTAGGAACATAGTAATTCATATTAATAGCTTTATATTCATTATCAGACTCACCTTCTATATAACTATATTTATTTTGTAATAACCATGAATTAATAAGGGTTTTGTCCTTCTAATTTTATTATATTTTAATGAAATTTGGGTGGGAATATTATCATAATATTTTAATCACTATAGGGTCTTCCAGAATCTATTCAAATCCTCTAATAGGGCGTATAATTACATCGAACCTAATTAAAACTCAAAAACTTGTTCATTTTCATACATCCTTATATATTAAAACTATATTTTGGATATTAGATACATTATTCTTCTACCTTTTCCCTTTTCATTGATGCTACGATTTTTTGCCTAAATTTGATTGTTCATTTTGTGTCTCAAAACCTTTGTCTTCACTTTCCCAGTTAAAAAAGATACTATATAATTCCAATATATTATATCATTATGATTTTTCTTATTTTTGGTTGGAGACAACAATGAAGTATCCTTTAAAACATTAAAACCATGGTGTGGTAGTGGGGAATCAGTATTTACAATCATTTTAGAAATACTATATTCCATTATTCTTACACTAAATACATCATATAAAAAACAACATTGAATAAAATATGTAGAGAAATGGGTTTGTCAATGAGGTTACACAACCTCTAGATTACCATGTCCACATATAATGGTTGGTATTATCTGAATCAAATAAATAAGCCATTTTTAATCAAGATATCTGTAGACTGGTGTTCAACCTTGAACCAATTATATGCTACAAGAATCAAAAAAAAAATAGTACAATCACATCATTACTTTTTTAAAAAAAAAATACCTAAGTATAAAGATTTAAAATGAAATCAGATTCCAATGTAGATGTTATATATTCTAATCATCTTCTTCATCTCACAAAATATAAACATACAACAGCCAAATTCATTTTCAAAATTAACTTTTATCCTTATTTTCTTTCTCGTAATTTCTATAAAACTATCCTGAATAATGTCAATAGTTCTCACCTATTCATTTAATTCTCCCTATTTATTATTATCCTAATATTTCATGAATATTATATTATAAAAACTATGCAGACTCGATGATTCTCTTTATATGGGAGATTATCGTTCAAATTTTTTAGACCATGTGATGTAATTTATATAATACACATTATAACATGCAACATTATTTACTCATTTAATATTATTTGTTTTATCATCATGAAATTATAATTTGAGTTGTTAAAAGAATTTAAAACTCCATGAATGTGTTCATGAATTCATGTCATATAAATCAAGATTTTACCTATGTAGTGTGAAAGTCATATTAACCCAACTTGTATTTGGATACACATACCTGATAGTGATGTTTATTCCATTAATAATAGTTCAACACCATCATCAAATTTTTATATTTTATATTAATAAAGTTATATATTGTTTTTAATACATGATGAATCTTAATGTATCGATATTTTATGAAATTTTATCGAGTAATGTCTACTACAATATTAAATTTATATGTTTTATAAATTCATTGTTATTGGATGAAAATATCCAATATGGTCGATATATTCTACAAGATAAGAATTTATTATCTATTCTAGGCATCTTATAAAAAAATTATTCAATTACAATTATATTGGTTTCATAAATCATTTGTTATATCCCATATTTTTATATTATTCAATCAATCAAGAATGTTTTATAATCTGCTCTAACCAGCATTCATGATACAACTATCTTATGTAACTCATGTATCACAAAAAATATACAAGTATCTTACATAGAGACAATATTTTATGAAATACTTGTATATTTTGAATATTATATTAATCTTAATAGATCTCATATATTATGTAGACTTCTGAATATATATTTAGTATTTTTAATCACTCATATGTTCGGATCTAATACTAAATATCCATAATTCACTCAAACAAACATTTGAACACTTAAACTCACCTATGTAAATATTATATCAACTCAAAACAAAAAAAAATAGTATTTTTGATTGGTTATAAATAATTTTAACTTCTAAGGACTATTATGTGATTCATTCACATCATATCCCAACTACAAATCGAATTATACTTCTTAAAAATAATTCCTTAATCTCTTCTAATAGATAATAATATCTATATTTAATTTAATGATACAAATTTTAATCTTCACTATCAACTACTAATATTACCTTCAATAAAAGAATATCAATAACCCAAATTGATGAATATAGAAAAAAATACAACTTGAACACCAATGGGGATAAAAAATTATACATTAGCCAACTCTTATTGATAAGAGTAGAAATAAGAGTATTGGTTCTTTAAATTATTTTTTTAGGATTTATAGTGGGTTAATAAGAATTTTAAATGCTAGGTTTTTTAGTATTAAAGAAATTAAATTTTTTTTGGAGACCCATATTAGATTATTTTTTTATGAATCGAAATTATTCCAAATATTTTGACATTGAATTTATTATTCGGAGTCAATGGACATTTTGGGACTAGAATATGATTTCTGAAATTTGGGTGTTTATCACATTTAGAGAATTATATATAAATAGTATGATGTCTAGTTTATAATTTATGTGTGTTTAGTATCTATTAGTATGTATTATATATATATATATATATATTTGTGTTATTCTATGATTTTATATTGAAATTTTTTGTCTTTCCGTTGGGAAATGTGGGATTCTTTGGTTAGACATCAGAGTACATGTAGTATAACAAGGTTAATATGAGTTTCTAAGTTTTATCTTAGAATTTACTAATACATCACTAAAAAAATAAATCATTTGTTGGGGATCTATTAATGATCTATATCTTTAGTGAATTAAATTTATACATAATTCTAGTTTCATTTTCATGGGAAATTAGGGCAGTGAAAACATTCAATTTTATTAAATTTTGTGTTTTTAGTGAGATTCCATTTTTCATTTTGAGATTAATTCATAAATATTATGTTTTATTATGGAAATAAATGTTCATTATTAATGATTTATCATTACTATTCTTCAATGTATTCTAGGTTATCATGATGCGGTGGAACCTATGGGTTTACAACTGTATGTCGCACTGTGTACCAGGTCCGAGGCATAAGGTACACTACATACCATACTTGGGGGAGGTTTCCAGGCGGGGTCCATTGTGCACCTATTTTACCATGACTGGGTAACTTGTACACATGGGTCTTTTTTTTAAATGATAACAATTCTGACTTTTTTTCATTAACCCTTTTTTGATCCACTTACTATATAATGTAAACTCAATTCACTACATAAATTTGGTGGGATATACACTGGTATTCAATGTTCTTATTACACCCCATCTATACCAATATTATCCATGGTCAGATAAAGGGAATTTAAATTAAAAATAAAACATATTAAACATCCATTTCATAGTTATTATTCTTTTTAGTCATGTTATTTTTATATTCAATTTATCAAAACATTGATTAGGGTATTTGGATGATGAATTCACTAATATATATTTTAATAACCTCTTATCCTATTGAATTCACTTATCACTTCTAACCAATTATAAAAATGATAAGTTTCCACTGGTATTTCGATGTTTTATTGTGATTTTATTAGTGTTATTATTCAAATTGGGTTTTCAATGCTTTATGGAAAATGAATGGATGAAATGTTTTTTAATTAAGGATTTTCCCTTTTATATTCATACATATATATATATATTAGATTGGTTTCCCTAAATTATAGTTTTTTATTTGGTTGTTTAATTTATTAGTCTTACTTTTTAGAATTTTTTATAATGGTTATTATGAATTGTTTAGTGGAATTTATGTTGTTTGTTGGGGGTTAATTTATAATAAATGATTTATATGGTAACAGATTGTAGTTTTAACACCTCATATGAATTTCTAGGATATGACTATGATATTATTTTCACTTATTTGTCAAAATAATAAAAATGTGTATATTAATATTTTAATTTTTAAAATGTTGGGTTTTCAAATTAATTTCATTATATCAAATTTTGTACATTTAAAATATTATCCAAAGAATGCATGTAATTTTTTAGAAATCATACATTGCACCATTAAAACAAAATAATTTGGTTATTATATAAATTAATGATTAATAATTTATTTATTTTTAAATACATTATGAACATTAATAATTTAAATTAGGAAAATATTATAGATCTAATGTTATAGTACTGTGAATAATAGTGAATTATTTAGATGTTATATAATAATGATTGTATTTTTTAACTATGTATAATACGATTATATAGAATATATATCATGTTTCTTCAATAGTTAAATTAAAAATGTATCATTACATAGTAATATAGTTTCTATATTTAAAGTCTTTTGTAGTCATTTATATTCATTGATATGTTTATTTACATAAAAACTGTTTTCTCCTTATTTCTAATTTTATTATACAAAACCTTTATATTTAGAATATAAATTATAATGAGTGGTTATATTTAATTTTTGTTAACAACTTCTTAAATATTTTAGATAATGTAATAATTTCATCTTATTATATTCAATATGGTTTATAAGAAAATGATATAAACATAACCACGATTAAGAGTTGTCATCGATGTTGATGTCATGCCTTAGTTACTAATTTGGGAAGTATTTATTTCTCCCCATATTTATGTGTATTTAGTACATATATATTCCCATATTTTAAAATAATTATATTTGTAGGAAATATAAATTTTTTCATGTTTTTTTTCTTAAAAATGAGAATTATTTTTTTTAAAAATGAAAACCTATTTTTATTCTACCAACATTAAATGTAAATTACTGCACCATACAATGTTTATACACTATAACATTTTCACAAGTATATTTCCCTTATATAACATATTATTTATTAGTTTTTAACCGGATTAATTATTTCATCTTAGAAAAAGTAATTTTATTTTAAATAATAAATACATATTTTAAAGGTAACGCCATGATATTTTAGAATATATTTTCCTTTTTTAATTGTAGTGTTTTTAATTTCTTATATATATATAAAACTGATATTAGTTTTATAAACCACATTAAAATATTAAATAAAAATAAATTAATATATTTTTTAATAAAATTTATAGTGTTCAAGTACAAAAGAAAAATAAAATAATTTTCATAGAAATTTTGAAAATGATATGAAATTTTATTATTGTAATAACTAGCTAAAAAATTGTTTTTATAAAAACGTCATTTTTATTATATATAATTTATATGAAAGGTATATTTTTTATTTGGAGTAGCAGAATTATAGTAAATTACTTTTTTTAAATAAATTAAACTATGAAATCATTTATTCTTATTTACCACATGTTTAAAAATTATGATAAAATTATTTGATGTTAAAAAGAAACATGTTTTTTGGATACTTATATTATGTATGTAATTTGGTTTTATGGTAATTAATTAAATTAATCACTATAGATGTCTAATTTTTTATATATATATAGATAATATTTTAAATAAACTAAATTTACATTCATTTAAATATTATCACTAGTTATGTAATGTGAATAAACAATTTGTTAGGATAAAAAATACATTTTTTTAATTATTTTTTAAACATTTACAAAGAATATATTAGAATTAATTTTTTCCTTATATAGAAATTGATTCCTATAAAATTGATTATTATCCAGAATTAACGTTTCATGGTTTTTAAATATATTAATATAATTTTTAGACAGAAATATATATTACCTTGGATAAATGTTTTTCATCTTTAAAAAGGTAAAAATCAATAAAAAAGGGTTTAAATAAAATGATCTCAAATAAATTAATTAGTAAAATAAATATTTAATTTAATTGAATGAGTTTATTTCAACCATACCAACCATATCTATGAGGATTTAATTTTTTGGATCCATATTTCAAAAAGATTTTATTTATTATATTTTAATGTTTTTAATATCTACTATGGTAACACTTCCCTTACTTATAAAAGGGAAACATATCTTCTTAATTATTCATAAATTTTGAGATCTCTATATAGGAAAAATCCAAAAACATTATCATAACGATTATCCTCTAAACATCATAGATTTTTTCATCACACAAGAAGATCATCCCATGATGTATTAGGGTGCATTCTAATGTAAGGCTCTCAATGATGAGGCAATAGTATTTACGAATGTGTTTCATTTTGTTTCATATTCCTCCAAGTAAAAATCATCTAAACTCATATAAATATACTACCATAAGTGTCATTATTTTAATTTTTTATAGAATTTCAATATCATTTTCATCCAGTGGTAAATGAGAGTGTTTATCATAAATAATTTTGGACATCCGTCTATATAGTGATACATTTTTCAGAATTCAAAACTCGTAAAAAATGTTGGTTATTTGTATGTGTCAAATTATTATATATTATATTTATGATATAATGGTGAATCTAAAAAAAATTATTTTTTCGTTACATAACATCAATCTATTTTATAATTAAAGCATCACCTATGTGTAAATGCAGTCTATGACCACTACAAAGTTAGGTAATTAATTTTTCATTAATTCCTTAGATAAATTTTTATAAAATTTATATAATGAAGAAATATTATATTTTTGAAACAATTATTACGTTTTTTATGATGAAAACATGACCAAGGTATGTATTCTGGATTTTACAAACAAACATATATATGAAATATGATACAATTAACACTAGAATATTGGTGTTAGTAGATAATAATTAATTAATGGGAGAGTATTATTTATTAATTAATCATATATTTTATGATATTTGTGAATATAGTTCTAATGTAATTTTTAAATGAATATAAATTTTAAATAAATGAGATTAGAGAATTCACAATGAATGTGTTGACATTATGTATGAGTTTTAGTTATAATCTCATTTTTAATAATGATTATTTGTCTCAAAAAATACAATTGGTAAATTATATGATCTTTATCTCAGAAAAAACTTATATTCTCTTATATTTTATTAATTTATAATTATTTCAAATTTTTTATGGTTTTTTTGGAAGTAAAAACACTAAAACAATGTTTTTATAATAATGTGACATTAGTTTTTATTTGAGGTCTGCTATATGTTTCTTCCATGTAAATATTATTTATAATTTTTCAATAGTTTATTTTTTCATATTCAATATAATTTATTAAATCATTTTACAACATGTTTTACATTCTTTTCAATGTGTTGAAAATTAATCATTATATTTTTTTTAACATGTTATAATTTTTTTTCTAAAACATTAGAGAAAATCTATTTTTAGTGTTTAACAAATGAATAACCATTTTTTAAATCATTAATATTATATTTTTTTAGGACTCCATTATAAGTTATCATTTTGTAAAAAATAAATTGATATGATTATTTCCCTGTTAATGTTTAGCTTATAAAATTTATTAAAAGAGAATGATGTTTTCCATTGTTTTCGAAAGACATTTCCAATTATTTTATAAAATAATCATTAACATATATAAATATTTATATGGAGTCTTATACCTTTTAGGTTATATAAACTTATTACATAATCATATTTATGTCTCTTGATGTCATTTTATAATGATGTTTTCTTGGATACATTTAGGAAACTTTTTTCTCTCTAATGTGTTAATTAAGCTATGATGAAATGTCAAATGTTTTTATGATCATGTTTTACACATTGATGTCACATTAATTATGTTATAGTTATGAATCAAATTGTATAGGCCTCCCATGTAATTTTTAATGATATATATCTCACGAAATTATATAAAATGCAAGGGGTAGTTAACCCAATATAATTTGTTGCTATGTCCTTCATGAATGAAATGGGAAGGGCAGTAAAGGAAACCACTATGAGAATTTTTCTGATATGTTAATCTGTTCTTGGAATCAATCCTTGAGTAAATAAATTATTTTATATTATATTTATATTTCAAAATTTCAATGAAATATTCAATATTTTGAAATAATATTTTAGATAATTATTAATTATTGATGTTTATGTACTATTACAACTCAATGATATTATTATGAAATGTTTTAATCCATAAAATAATGTTTATTATATATGATAGACTCGGTATGGATATCATATCTTATTGAAATTATATAATTCCCTTCTTCTTAATTTGTACTTAACTATGATCATTGATTGATATCTCCCATTTTAACCCATATTGAGAAATAGAGATAACCATTTCTTATATTTCAATTACCCAAGGATATTAGGAATTGTTTTAAATAAGATATTTCTTAGAAAGGTTCTATGTGATATGAAAATTGTGGTTGATATTAAATATATTTTAGGAAATTATTTTATTATAAATATAGTCATCAAATAAATTCAAGAATTATAGTATTCTAAAAACCCGAAGTACTGATCGAATAAATTGTTTTCATATTTATTACTATTATTGAATTCGATAGTAGTATTCCAAAGTTATATTTTATTCCTTGATTTCATCTAGATACTAGATTATAATAGATTCAATGTAGTCTAAAATTTTGAAGACCAAGTGCATATGTTTTATTAAGACTACCATACACATGTGGAAGTGATCCCATGTGGGAAAAAATAAGCATTGATCCTCATTATCCACACATGAAGTAATTAAACACACTACCTTAATCCACTCATGCCTAGTATGAGATAAGGCCACCCATGAATCAATACGTTTATAGAGTTTTCAAATTCCATATGTAATAGAGCATGTAATTTGACGCTTATCCTACACTAATACATCGATAATAGTCATGTAAGTACCCAACGTCTCCATATTGTTGTTTTAGGAATGAAACCACATAATACACTTTAGTATAACATAGGTCTCCACCATAAGGTAGTCCTGATGATCTTATCCATCACTAAATGTAATAATCACCAGTCCTTTATGATCATGAAAAAACACCTCTACAAGACAACATCAATAAAATATACATCCATGTTGTCTTTTTATACACTATTCATGGGAATATACCTCACCCATATCCCCCTCCTAAAAGTATTTTTTGAATGATATGTTGTTTATTTTACATTCATAATCATTACTAATGAGGATATGAAATCACACCAATTTAAAAAAGGGACATTTTCTACAGCCAGACTTCTCGATTTAGTTTACATTTCTAGCCACAAACTAAGAATTCCATCATAGAGGCCTTGATTTATCACACTCCATGTGATCTAATAACCTTGTTCCCAGATTAGTACTCTCTCCTTCCATTATTCTTTATTATTCAAGGTATCCAAAGACCATTTTTATGAAATAATATGATATATGGATCAATATCCCAACCCAAAAACCTCTCCCTGGGAACTCTATACTACCTATGCGCCATCAATATTTAATGAAATATGATTTGATGATTCAACATTTCAATTATTATTGAAAAATCATTTGGAAGCAAGCATGATCCATTTTTTCCTAAAATTCTCATTCCTATGAAAGGTGTTGTTAAAAAGATACCACATTAAGATGTGGAATTTCTGAGGTTGTTGTTTCCCCATATGTTTTCACTACACAGATCCCAGTCTCCATAAACTTTAGTCACAATATCATATCATTGAGAATACACATGACATAGATCCTCTAAATATATTCTTATCCAGATCAAAATCATAGTCATTACTATTTAATATAATCAAATTTTTTTATTTAGAATTGTATGTGTTAATGGATTCAACCATCTAAAATAATACAATGTGATGTCTGAGGTCACACAACCTTCAAATCCGATCACCGAACCAACCCAATTACTATTCAAGATATTAATATTTCTATAACCAACATACAAAATAGAATGGAATTGTAGGTCATGTATATGTATTGAGATCATGATCCCTTACAACGTAGGACCCCTTTCTCTATCCATAGGTTTTCCATTTCTATTAGTCATAATTTTTTCATAGACAGATCTACGGTCCAAAAAATACCATGAAAAGTGTCTTGATTTCTCTTCATTTCCATTATGATGGTTCTAATATTGATACCACCATCAAAAAAATATAGTCCATATTATCCAATAAATCCCTATCATATATTCCATCCAAAAGAGAATCCTCGATGATACATGTCATATTTTTTACATTGTTTCCCAAAAATACTTTTGGTATGTTGGGAAAAAACCTCACATGTAAGAGATTGGAATATAGTAAAATGTTTAAATGTTGAATAACCGACTTAAGGAATAAAAATTATTCATACAGTTTGTAATGTCAAATGTAATTTTATTAACTATACCATCGAAATTATGGATAAAAATCAAACACATAGAGACTGGGGGACCATGAAATTCCATAGATAATGAAAACCTATCTATACATAATCCCTCCTTAATTTTCATTCCAAACCCTACTGAAAACTATTTCTAAATTAAAACACAAAATTTTTTACTTTTGGGATATTCTTCTCCACCTAAAATAATTTCCCATGTTTTTTTTCTCATTTTGACGTAGTCTGACAATTTCCATTTAACATAAATATTATATCATCTTGAAAAAATATATGAGAAATTTATTTCAAATTTTAACTACAATGGAATGGATGAATGTTTCCACTGAGGCTTTTCACCCATATATTTACTATGTTTGTCATTAATCAATATGATGAGACTAGAATATAGGGGGTTTCCATACCTAAGGACATAAGAGGATTTAACGAACCCTCACATCATCCCCACAAATGAAATAATAAGCCATAATGTGATAAATTCTCTTAATATGGGGTCAACCACACCTCTAAAGAAACCAATGATATTCAATAGTATTTTAGTGAAACGTAACATCATATTATCATTGAAATTGTAGATATCATCCATAACCACAATGTTGGATCTAATTTATCTTTTTATGATATCCTTAAACATTAAATGAACCATAAAAATGTCTATTTGTGTTGATATTCCATAGATAAAAACCTACTGATTCTATAGTACCCATTGTGGTAGATATAACATGAGTATTACATTAATAATTTTTTCTATATAATTATATGGGATGTTAAAAATTCTGATTTTCCTTTAATTATTATTTGAGGAAAGATCATCCACCTTCAGAATGAGGATCAATGCTGATGAACATGAACCCTAGGGAATGCACCCACCTCTACTGAAGTTCTGAATGGACATAATCAGATCCCCTTTCAATAGATCCATGAACAATACATGAAAAGAACTTGGGAAACTATTGGGTCTTAGCAAAATATCTTAATTAATACACTGAGTAGATTTCCTTATATAAGATTCCTCTTGTCTGTTTTTCAAAAAACAATAGGTTATTTTCATTGGACCAATCCCTTGGAGTATCATCAATTAAATGGGTTTGATCCCAAGAATATCATTTATTTATAAGAGGATTAAAGTTAGGAAAATAAATTCCAAAATAATAATTACCCATAACTCCTACAACCTCACATCTTGATTGAATGGACCATATTTTACTAGAATATTAGGAACATGATCAGAAAAAATTTTATATGAAAGATTAATTTTCTTAACAATATAATTTTAATTTTAAAAAAACAATTTCAATTTTTAATTCATTATGTTATAATAATAATAGATTTAAATTTTATTATTGTTTTTGAAAATATTGAATTTTAGATAAATGATTAAAATATTGGTTTTTATTGAAAAATGTATTTTAATTACAATGTCAAATTCGGTTTTATATTATTTGCCTTTTTAATTATTAATTTAATATTTAAATATATCCAAATATTGTATTTTAAATGGATTTTATACTTGAATTTAGTATAAAAACAAATCATATTAGAAAATGATTTCTTTAGAGAAATTCTATTTTATTGAGTGTTTTGATTTTAATTTTAAAATAATTTTACTATGTTTCGTATTTTGAAATTTAAAAAATAGAATTCATAGTTTTGATCATTATATCTAATTTTATTAAATACTTACCTTTTATTATTTGAAAATATGAAAAGTGGAATTAGTAATATCTTTTACCTTAATAAAGTGTGAATTGGGTAATTTACGATATAAATAAAAGAAAATAACAATAAAATGACATAAAAGCATTAATAATTTCTTTTATATGATTATAAATATATTATAGCCCAAAATTAATTTTAACTTGAGACAATTTTTTTCCACCAGCATATGATTATAAACATTATAGTATTCAATTTAATGAAATGTCAATCATATCACACGCTAGTTTTTATTAAGTGTTATATTTTTAAAATTGGTTCATCTAATGGATTTGTTTCACTAAAAATTTAGTTTTGAAATTTATTATATTTAAATATATCAAATTAATTTATATTAAATTTTTAGTGATGATCTAATTTTATTATATACATCATAGTGTTGGCATGCTAATTATTCAAATAATTTAAATGTCAAATAATTATTTTTTAAATATTAAGATAAATAATATTTGGGATAATTAATATAATAATATAATTTGTAATATTAAACAAAATATTTATGTATGTATTAAATTATCTTTTTCTAAATATAACTTGTATATTAATGTTATTAAATTTAATATAATGAATAGAACTAAATATTTAAAATATTGATTTTTTTAATAAATAATATTGTATTAAATGATACAAAACTTATATAGAACATAAAATTTTTTATGTGAATATTATAGTGTTTAAAATAACAACTATAGGACATTAAATGGGTTTCTAAATTTTATTATAAAAATATCATCCCTCAATGTGTAAAAATTCATGTTTTCTTATTATAAGTTGAAGAGGATAAATATGGGTTAAAATCTCAAGATAAGAGTATAAATATGTACATATTTTAATATTTTTTATTTTTTAGTTTATTTAGAACCTTAATAATTTAAAAATTTAAATAAATCACTTTTAATCCATTTGATATTGAAAGTAATATATATGAATTTAATATTTTTAGATATTATAAGAGTTTCCTTCACTAATCTTGCAAAATAATAACTATTAATATATATTTTTCACACATAAAAACTATATTTTAAATGTAAATAACAACCCAAATACCGTTATATAATATATCCCCTCATTATAGAGGTTCTTTTTTAGGAATAACATGGTTTTTAGTTGACTTAATGTGTAATAAAATAAATATTGTCCAAAGAAGAGGTATCTATTTTAAAAGATCATTTCCGTTTTGTTTCTTCTACCAGCTCTTTGAAATATTATTCACCCATTATAAAATAATAAATAATGTATTCAAATTATATTTATATGTTATTATGATAGTGATATTTTATATATCAATTACTTATACCTTCAACTGAGAAAATAGTTAATCATTTGTGTGTGTGGTGGACTACGACCACCTAAAACTCTTTAATTCATTTTCAACCACAATACGTCAAAAATGGTAATAATTAAGGAATTAAATTTTATATATGAAATATTCATCATTATTAAAAAAAATTCAATTACATTCATACATTTCCATTAATAATGTAATGATAATGTTGTTCATGTGTATATATAGACTACCAACTCCACGAATTGATCTGATTCATTTTTCATCACATCACCATGATGATATATATATATATATTTAGTTCAATGATATTTATGCTATTTTTGTAATTATGTAAATATAAAATAACACTTCCATTTATTCTGTAATGATCAAGAAAAAATGGAAACGTTTCTCATGGGTACGTATGACCAATCGACTATATGATTGTAACGTAGTTCATTTTTCACAACCATATATTATGGATGAATTTAAAATTATAATTGATTTATGAAAAAAATTATTATAGTATTATTATTATTATTATGGATATTGGGCAATAATTACCACCTTGACCATAATCAAATTACCTAAGTTATTTTTGACTTCTAAACCGATCATTATAGAAATATAATACGTGAAGATAATTTAATAAAAAAATATCACAACATTGAAATAATTAATATAAAAAGAATACTGAAATTTAAAAATTCTCTTAGTAATTTATAAATTAAACTAATTTTATTATAAATAAAGATAAATAATGTATGCGATGATTCAGGTTTATGTTGAGTGAATTTCTGTTAAAAATTAATTTTTAAAATATTTACTTATGACCATATTTTATTTCCATATCCATTCATTCAAAAAAAAAATTCATCAATTTTTTATTATATTCAAATAAATGTTTAAAATAATTTTTATGTTGTTTTAATTTTCCAAAATTATTTAAATTAAATAGTTTATCATTCTTCAAATGGGGTACATAGGGACTTTTCTGACATAAATTAAAAAGAAATGATTTTTTAAATAATACATTGTTTTAATCATTTCCATAATTCATGAATAATATTATACTACAATAATACTTTATAAATTTATAAATATACTTTAAAATATAAAATTTCTTTTTTCTGTGAACATATTTCTTTTTAAATAAGTTATTTTCCTCATAGAATATGTGTATGATGTAAGCATTCAATTTTTTAATTATGTTATAGTTATTGGGAATTATTTATGATGAGGGGTGGTTTCGTTATTGTAACACCCCAAGCTTCGACGATACTCTTCTCTTTCAATAATACAATAGCTTGCATTATACGGAAGATCGAGATTTTAACACACCGCAACCAATCAAAATAGCAATTATGAATAGTAATACCCACCTTTTGAAATTATATATTTATTTTATATTTCAAAATGTACTTCATTTTTGGACTCGGAATATCGAAATTAGCCTATGTTGAATTTATGGTATTTTTTTGAGAACATCCAATTTTTTATGAACAATGAAAAATTCCTAAAAACAACTTTTTTAATCAAAATAAATTATAGTGATAAATTATACTATTGAGTGGTTTTAAAGTATAATTAGAATATATTTTTACCATTTTATCCTATGGTGGTCATTAAAATTAATTTCACTTATAAATTGGACATAAACAATTGTCAATCTTTTGATATATATTGTTTCTTAAAAACACGCTATTTGTTGTGACAACCGGAATGAATTATAAAATTAATTAATTCAAAGTATATGTTTTTAATTTTGTAAAATAGAAATCATTTTTATATTTGTAATATCAAATATAGCTTAGGTTGAAATTTTGGCATTGTTCTGAAAAACATCAATTTTTAATGAATAGTGAAACCACTAAGTGGTAGTAAAAAACTGATTTTTCGTTTAAATGAAACATTACCACTTCTGTGATTTGATTTTCAAAAATCCCACATACATGGATGTAATTAGGAAGTAAAATGTGGTTCAATGGGAAAAAAATTATTTTTTTGGTGAATAGTAACTTTTAAGTTTAATTAATCACAATTACAGGTAATTAGTGAAATTTAAGGTAAAAATGATATTATAAAAATTTGAAAATACCTTTAAAGTTGTTCTACCCTTATAGTAAGTGTCATGGCCGACCAAGACAATCCATGGGTCAACTTGGTGACCCCATGGAGCCACTTGGGTAAGAAAATGACATTAATAACTTTTTATTTAAAGTAAAAATAAAATTGTCACAAACATGTGTTGTTTTACTAAACCAATTTTTACATGTGGTTATATAAGTTAAAATTTCAACTATAAATATTAATTGGAAAGCTAAGAAGATTTCCTACATCAAGATATTGTTTTTATAATTTTTAAAAATTAAATGAATTAAATTTTTTTATAACACTGTGATGATGCAACAATTACCTCACTATTTAACGATTTAAATAAAATGAAATGATAATGTAAAATATAAGACATAAAATTGTCAAAAACCTATTTAATGAGTAGATTTAGAACCCTTATCAAATTATAATCTAAATATATAATTTTGGGACCTCTAAAATCCGAAAAGCATTTCATAATAAGGTAATATTTCATTACTTTCCTAGAGTGCCCCTCCTCTCCTCTTATAAAAGGCCCCCACCACTACCACCTTATTCACACCATCAAGACATTTGGCTTAGCCAAAATCTGCCCAAATACTATCTAAACCTCCATATCTTACTTCTAGAGCCTCACTTTGTGCAGAATTTTTCCCAAAGACACCTTTGGCTCAAATCAAAAAAGAGTTACCCGGTTTTAAGGTAATGTCTTCTCTTTTGTTATTTTGTTTTATTTTGCTTATCCATCCACTTAAACACTTTTTAGTCCTTTCTTTTGTAACAACACCAGTATCTTTAATATACTAGTATTTTTTTTATGAGAAAGATTTGATTTACACTAACACAGACCTTCGTTTAATGGTTAAAGAACATATTGTTTCTGTGGTTGGAGAATTTCTGACTCATTAAACTATGATTGTTCAATATTATTTTAACACCTATCATGGTGGACATTAAAATGTCACTATTTTTATATAGGATATATATTATGTTTATTTTTTCTTTATGCTTCTGTATTTTTCATTTATGGCATACCATTATGATTTCCATTATGGTTAAACGCGATAATTTCATTTCAGGAAGTGCGGACTACCGCCCCCTTAAAGTGATTTGAATCGTTAATGCCATATGTGGGATGTATAAAAGATAGAGTAAATGATATTATATATGATATTATATAGGAATTATAATATACCTTTATAGCATTATTATTTCATTCCATTAAATACTAAATAGAAATGAAAGTAGCGTTCATGCGTACGTACGGCTTACCGTCTCCATGAACGGTGCATTTCATTTCTTACCTCCAAATGTTACGTAATATTATGAATGAATGTATATACTGGATATATATTATATATATGATATCTACATCATGAATATAATTTTTTATATAATGGATATTTTACCACATTAACAACTTGTGATTATAAGAAGTTTATTTTTGACTCAAGTACCAAAGATCCACAAAACGACCGTTATTAACATAAATAATTACATAATGTTCATAACATGGTAATAAGTGATATAAAAGGAATAATAGACTTGAAAAAGTTTCTTAATCAATTATAAATTAACTCTAGTTTATTATTCAGGAGATTAAAGAACAATCAAGTCAAGTCAGACATGAGGTAAGGGAACATCTTAACCCAATTTCCATTCTTCGGGATAATCTTCTACTGTCAAATTATGGAATGATATAATTATGCACTATCTTGTATTTGTACTTTCTTTATTAGTACTTACAGTGAATACACATAATAGTTCTATTTTATTTAAAAAATGATCTTTGTAAGGTACCTCATCTCAATCTACTTTCATTGAGGCATATTTTGTTTTATACACAAATTTATTTTATACGGTGTATAAAAACCTTTGACTTTTAAGTTTATTCCAAAGGAATATTTTTTTATACGAAGAATTTTACTAAACGAAAAATGGGGATGTTTTTTTGGTCGTACGTATGTGGCGACAATGACTTCTCCACCACCGTAACCATTATTTGAGTTTCAGCTTCTTCTACATGCCAAAACTTTAAAAAAAAAATACAATGTTTTAATTTTTGTTTATTTTGGCACTGAAAAGGGTTTTGAAAGTGTTTTTATTATATCAATGTGTTGTATTGTTATCTTGTGATTGAAATGTGGAAATGTTATGTTTCCTTTATGCATGTTTTATGTGATAAGATTATGTTATGGTTTATGATATGTTTAAACCTGTTCATATGAGAAATGCATCAGACTTAATAAGTGACGGGTAGAGCCCGCTATAGCTCCTCGATGCATCGATAGGTCTCATGAGACAAACTAGTGTCTTGGCATGAGGCCTTGACAAAATCTTATTTTTAGTCTTGGTACGAGGCCTTTGGCTATGTGGTTATGATAGTCTAGCATTATGCATTACATAATTATGAATGTGGTTATTGATATTGCATGTAATTATTAGACTAGTAGAATATCCACGTGAATAAGTAAATGGAATTATTTCATTTCATTTTTTCCATATTATGCTGATGTTCATGTTTAAATGGCTTTTGTTTTAGTGATACATTGCCTTAAATGTTAATGTTTATTTATGAAAGCTTCCGCTGTATTGTTATCCTTACTGAGCATCTGAGCTCACCCCTTCCAATGTGTTAATTTTTCCAGGATGTGAAGAAGTATATTATGAATGACCTGCAGGGATAGAATGAGGGGATATGAAGACAAGATGTTGTTGTAGTTTTGTTTTAATTTTTGATGTAATGTAAGACTTATGAATGTATCTAGTGTTTCCAAGGCTACTAAACTAATCGGTCTTTTGAGACTTGATCTTTTATGATCATGCCAATGTTACGAAATAATGCACCGACTCTGGGTAACTTGGGTCGGGGCGTTACAATTGGTATCAGAGGAAGTTTAGTACTAACCTTGGAAGCTAGATTTATATAACTTTGATTAGGTCACATAGCCCTAAGATAAAATTTGAGTATTAGTATAGAAGAACTTCCTAGAATTTTGGTATTATAGAGATTTTGTGAGTTTTGCGAGCAATATCCCTGTCTGGATATGAGCAGGTAGAGGCGGCTCTGGCACAAATGTACCTATGGGTAAAACCTGAAAACATCGCTTTGAGCTAGAATCGAACAGGAACTGGTGCACGAAAACTGGAATTTCTGCACTCTTGATTACGACACTCCCGGGGGATATGCTTAGGATAATTCTCATTTTTTACAAACCATAATGAAGGGCTTATGAGTATATACTTCCTCAAAGAAAACATTTTAATGATTATGGATTATATCTATAAACCATTCAATTTACATTAAGTATTTTACATGTTTGGAATTATTCATTGCAATTCATAAACTAACCTAGTTTACTCCATTGTATAGAAATGGTGCCTAGTGGAAGGAATGTGAACTCCAGTAATACGTATGATGCAAAGAGTAAGAAGGATCATATCTTTCACAGTATTAAGCCAACATTTAAAAGGGAAATAATATCCCATGTGTTCTCAACATTTGAAGAAATACTATAATGTGTTAATAAGATAAGTAAATAATTCTTTGAGTCTTATGGCTTTGAAGGGAAGCAAGAGAAGAAAAGGATGGAAGAGAGACTGATAGATAAATGGATGAGGGAAATGTAGAATTATCCAATATGTGATAACTGTGGGAAGAAACACCTTTGGACTTTCCTGATGGGAATGAGAGTTTGTTATAAGTGTGGAGAAAAATGACACCAAGTGTGTGACTGCAAGGGTAATAAAAAGGTTTCAAATGTACAATGCTTCATCTGCAAGGAGTGGGGACACTACCCAAACCAATGTCCAAATCATCATAGTATTCCCTAAATGATGTTATTGGATAATAATCAAGTTATGATACTACCACAGATGAGGAGGAATTATAAGAGTTCTTATCTTATTATTAAATAATTTTGTCATTTGAGTGTTGTATCAATGATGTACGGGTTATAATAATTATGGAATATATAAGGATGGTACTGCAGTACTATTTCATCAAGGACTTGATATTGTATGGAACCAAGAAAAGTGACTCCATAGCAGGTTAAATTTTTGGAAAATGCATGGTTGAGAGAAAGATAAACCATAAAATGGTTGTAATACCGAGATAGTGATTTTGGAATAATACATGATTGATTTGGATAAATTATATTGGATATTCTTGACATCCTTGAAACTGATTAATGATTTGTAAACATTTTTTTGGGTAGAAGGAGTATATATAGTATTCTATAAGGAATAAGGGATCATGAATGTAATCAATAAGGATTTCTAGTAATTCAGGATGTTTCTGTGTTTTAAAAGAATACATGATGAAGGTGTTCACATGTTATTACCCGGAAAAAAAGATCTTCGTTGTGTTTACCTTCCTTATAAAATCTGGACTTCGAGTTGGACAGAAGTATTTTGAATAACTATAAAGGATGGAATGGATTAAGTTGAACTTTTTATATTATGGATTAAGGTTGAAACATTTCTTAAGATTATTTACAGAATATTATAATAAAATAGTTTTAGAAAAAGGACAACCTTCAGGTTGGGCGATAACCCGTTGCTTCGGACAATGCTGGAGGAATCGAACCCACAACCATAGTACGATAGGCCTTTATTACCTACCACCAGCTTACAGAAAGTCCATGGTTATTACAAAATAGTTTTCCTAATCTAAATGGTATGTGTTAATATTTGGAACCCTGTACGATTAGGATAAATATAATATTTTTGAGTTCTATTATCTTTTTGGGTGAAAGACGAGTTTGGGGCAGAAATTAGTTAAAGGTTGAAATTCTACTTGTCAAGTATATATATATATATATATCTTATTATTATGAAGAAATTAATTCTTAAAATTTAGGTAAGGGATATTAAAACAAAAATGTGTTATCCTAATACCGTATGTTTTGTTGAACTGATGATATTTTTATCATAGATTGATGGATTTGAGGCCCCCAATTTTACACTTTTTTGTGATTGCTGACCTCAATAAATACCTACAAATATTTATGTTTTTCCTCCAATTATATGTCTCTAATTTCCACCAATGTTCTCTTAATTGAGAACATAATTTGGTGCTGACTTTTTCATTTCCCTTTCCTTCTTATTAAGGCTAAATTTTATTAACCCTACTTCCGAGGTGGGTTTTCCACAAAGGTATTTTCTATTTTCAACCATTTATTTTCAAGGAAAAAATTTAAATTGCGAGGACGCAATTTATTGAAGGATGGGAGAATGTAAAAACCCAATCTTCCACGATACTCTTCTCTTTCAATAATGCAATAGCTTGCATTGTATGCAAGTTCGAGATTCTAACACACCGCGACCAATCAAAATAGCCATTATGAATAGTAATACCCACTTTTTTAAATTATATATATATATATATTATATTTCAAAATGGACTTCATTTTTGTATTCGGAATATTGAAATTATCCTATGTTGAATTTTTGGTATTTTTCTGAGAACTTCCAATTTTTTATGAATAGTGAAAAATACTTAAAAACAACAATTTTAATAAAAATAATTTATAGTGATAAATTATATGATTGAGTAGTTTTAAAGTTTAATTAGAATATATTTTTACCATTTTATCCAATTGTGGTCATTATAATTAATTTCACTTTGAAATTGGACATAAACAATTGTCAATCATTTGATATATATTGTATCATAAAAACACGCTATTTGTTGTGACAATGGGAATTAATTATAAAATTAATTAATGGAACTTATATGTTTGTAATTTCTTAAAATATTCATCATTTTTAAATTCGGAATATCAATTATAGCTTAGGGTGAAATTTTGGCATTGTTTTGAAAAACTTCAATTTTTGATGAATAGTGAAACCACTAAGTGGTAGTTAAAAAAACTGATTTTTCGTTTAAATGAAACATTACCACTTCTGTGATTTGATTTTCAAAAATCCAACATACATGGTTGTCCTTAGGAAGTAAAATGTGGCTCAATGGGATTAAAATAATTTTTTGGTGAATAGTAACTTTTAAGTTTAAATAATCGCGATTAAAGGTAATTAGTGAAATTTAAGGTAAAAATGATATTATAAAAATATGAAAATACCTTTACACTTGTCCTAAACTTATTTGAATAGTCATGGACGACCAAGAAAATCCATGGGTCAACTTGGGGACCCCATGAAGCCACTTGGGTAAGAAAATGACATTAATAACTTTTTATTTAAAGTAAAAATAAAATTGTCACAAACATGTGTTGTTTTACTAAAACAATTATTACATGGGGTTATATAAGTTAACATTTCTACTATAAATATTCATTAGAAATCTAAAAATATTTCCTACATCATGATATTTTTTTTATAATTTTTAAACATTAAACAAGTAAAATTTTTTATAACACTGTGATGATGCAACGATTACCTCATTAAATAACGATTTAAATAAAATGAAATGATAATGCAAAATCTAAGACTTACACTTCCAAAAATCCTATTGGATAAGTAGATTTAAAAAACATATCACCTTATCCACGAAATATATAATTTTGAGACCTCTAAAATCTGAAAACCATTTCATAATAATGTAATATTTCATTACTTTCCAAGAGTGCCCCTCTTCTCCTCTTATAAAAGGCCCCCACCACTACCACCTTATTCACACCTTCAAGCCATTTGGGTCGGCCAAACTCTAACAAAATACTCTCTAAACTTCCCTCTATTACTCCTAGAAGCCCCACTTTGTGCAGAATTTTTCCCAAGGAACCCTTTGGCTCAAATCATAAAATTGTTACCCGATTTAAAGGTAATGTCTTCTCTTTTGTTATTTTGTTTTATTTTTCTTCTCAAACCCCTTAAACTCTTTTTATTCCTTTATTTTGTAACAAAACTAGTATCTAAAATATACTGGGATGTTTTTATGAGAAGGATTTGATTTAAACTTACACACAACTTCGTCTAATGGTTAAAGAACATATTGTTTCTGTGGTTGGAAAATTTCTTCCTCATGAAATGATGATTGTTCAATCTTATTTTAACACCTCTCATGGTGGACATTAAGATGTCACTATATTTTTATATGATATATATTATGAATATGTTTTCTTTTATGATTATGTATTTCTTATTTATGGCATACCTTTTTGATTTCCATTCTAGGTAAACAAGATAATTTCATTTTAAGAAGTGCGGACTACCTGTAACACCCCAGGTAAATAAAGAATATGACATTTTTATATTTATCTATATTTGTGAAGAAAATATTAATATAACTTTAAAGGGGACGCTATGCTTGATGGCGTACCCAATACGCAACAACGAGTTTCTTGGGAATCTTACATTGCACTCTAATTATAATCTAATATTATTATAAATGGTAGTTAACGCCTAGTTGTTGTGATGGCGGGAATGAATACAACTAACTAAAAAATGATTATATATGTTTGTCAAATATTTCTACTTTTTACAATAAATGTTATAGGATTAAAAATGCGAATGAATCCAATTTTAAGCGTAAACATTCTAATATTCTTTAAAAGGTTGATTAACCGCCTTTTGATGGAGAACCACTTTTAAATCCACTTTTTGAAAATTTTATGTGTTATATTTGACAAAATAAAATTCTTCTTTATAATCGGCACATCAAAATTTACTTTTTGTAAATTTTTGGTATTTCTCTGAAAAAGTTCAATTTTTAATGAATAGTGAAAAATGTTGTATTTTAATTCAAAACCTATTTTTAATCTAATTTATTTATATGATTATATTATCTTTTGAATTGGTTTTAAAGTGAAATTAGAATACATTTTCACCATTTAATCAAATAGTGGTCATTGGAATTAATTTCACTTTGAAATTTCACATAAACTAGTGTCAATATTTTGATATATATTGGTTTATAAAAACATGTTATTTGTTATGAAAGCAAGAGTTAATTATTAAATTAATTAATTTAACTTATATGTTATGAATTTTTTAAAATAGACATCATTTTGTAATTTGTAATATCAAATATATCTTTGGGTGAATTTTTGGTAATTTTCCGAAAAACTTCATTTCTTGATGAATAGTGAAACCACTAAGTGGTACTTAAAAAAACTGATTTTCCGTTTAAATGAAATCTTGCCACCTTTGTGTTTTGAATTTCAAAAATACGACATACATGGTTGTCATTATGAAGTGAAATGTGGTTCAATGGGATTAAAATAATTTTTTGGTGAATAGTAACTTATTATGTTTTTAATCGTGATTAGAGGTAATTAGTGTAGTTTAAGGTAAAAATAATGTTTTAATAATATGAAATGACCTAGACACATGTCTTACCCTCATTGGATGAGTCATGGCCGACCAAGACAATCCATGGGTCAACTTGGGGACCCCAGGGAGCCACATTGGTTGGAAAATGACATAAATACCTTTTTATTTAATGTTAAAATTAAAATGTCACAAACATGAGTTGTTTAACTAAAACAATTTTTACATGGGGTTATAAAAGTCATATTTTTTACTATAAATAGTCATTGGAAGTCTAAAAAGATTTCCTACATCATAGTACTTGTTTTATAATTTTTAGACATTAAATAAATTAAATTATTTATGACATCATGATGATGTAGTGATGACCTCATTATGTAACGATTTAAATAAAATGGAAAGATAATGTAAAATATAAGACCTAAACATGCCCAAAACCTATTTTATTGGTGGATTTCGAACCCTTATCACCTTATCCTTGAAAAAAAATCAATGTGGGACCATTAAAATCAGAAAATCATTCTAAAATAAAGTAACATTTCTTTACTTTCCAAGAGTGCCCCTCCTCTCCTCTTATAAAAGGCCCCCACCTCTACCTCCATACCCACACTTCCAAAGCCTTTGGCTCGGCCAACCCCTGCTCATTTTTCATCTCCACATCGATCTCTTACTTCTAAAAGCCTCACATTGGGCAGAAGACTTCCCAAGGAAGCCTTTGAGCTCATATCAAAAAAGAGTTACCTGATTTTAAGGTAATGTCTTCACTTGTGTTCTTTTGTTTATTTTGCTTCTCCAACTGCCTAAACTGTTTTTCTTCATTTATTTTGTAACAAATCCAGTATCGTAAATATACTACGATGTTGTTATAAGAAGAATTCGAGCTACACTTACACACACATACATCAAATGTTTAAAGAACCTACTGAATCTGTGGATGGAAAATTCCTGCCTCATGAAATGATGATTGTTCAACACTCATATAACACCTTAAAATGTGTCCATTAAGATGTCACTATATTTATATATGATATATAATATGCTTATGTTTTACTTAAACTTATGTATTTTTCTTTTGTGTCATTCCATTATTGTTTCCATTGTGGGTAAACATGATAATTTCATTTTAGGAAGTGCGGACTACCGCCCCCTCAAAGTGATTTGATTCGTTAATGCCATATATGGGATGTATAAAGGATATATTTAAAGTTATTATATATGATGTATGTTAAATATAAATGATTAATATAATTATGGAATTAAAATATACATACCTCTCATTTAGTTTTAATTGCATTAATATGACATAGAAATGAAAGTAGCGTTCATGCGTATGTACGGCTTACCGTCTCCATGAACGGTGCATTTCATTTCTTACCTCTAAATGATTATGTATTATTATAAATACATGTATATTCTTGATATATATGATATATATGATATCCAAATCATGAATATCATTCTGGATATAATGAACTTGCTACCACAAGAACAACAGGTAATTGTAAGAAGTCCACTTTTGACTTAAGAACCAAATATCGACAAAACAGTCATTATTAACTTAAATGATTACATAATGTTTATAAAATAAAAATAATTGATATAAAAGGAATAATGAACCTAAAAAAGGTTCTTAATAAAGTGTAAATTAACTCATGTTTATTATTCAGGACGTTAAAGAATGATCGAGTCAAGTCGGACATGAGGTAAGGGATCCTACTCCTCTCTTTCATGTTAAGTACACTATTTTATGTCATTCATTTTAAGCTCATATTTATTTTGATTGGGATGTTCCTTTATATTAATCTTAATGTAATTTTTATGTTCATATGATTAGAGACCCTATTCTCTCTCATCAATCCATTTTGGGAGTTTTGAGTGGCGCCGTTAGGTTGCCGAATTTTCGTAAGAGATCTAACCTCTCTCTATCTTTTTAAGTACTCTCCTTTATGTCACTTATTTTATGCTCCTGTTTGTTATGATGGGGGAAGTTATTTTACATCCCTATTGATTTACAGTTTATTTTAATATGACGAGAGACCCTATTTGATCTCATAAATCCATTTTTGGATGTTTTAATTAGCGTCGTTAGGCTGCTGAGTTTTTGTAAGGGATTTTAATCTCACTTTTATTCCCGTGAGATTTATGCTAAATTTGACACACTTTCCATTGAGTGGGGTATGTACTGACCCTTATTTTACTCGTTTTTTAATATACATTCATTTATGAGTATTTACATCAATGTTTTATTGTCCTTCTTTCACGGGGTGTATGTTTCGAAAGATACCCATGTCGGTAAGGGATCCTTTCACCCTCCTCTTTTTAAAAGACTTATTTTGTTATGTCCTTTAATTCAAATAATATTATGTTTGGATATGTTATTCTATATCAGAATTGATGTAAATTTTATGTCCAAGTGATGAGATACCCTTTTTATCTCTCATTAACTAATTTTCTTGAATTTTGAAGTGATGCCGGTAGGCTGTCGAATTATATCATGGGATCTTTCTAACCCAATTTCGATTTCTTTGGGTTCAACATGTAGTTATTGGAATGTCATCCTTTGAATATGTGTGAATGACCTTTTATTGTTTTACAAATAATATCCTCTTATATTGGGTGTATTTATATTTGTCACACATAATTTTGAGATTGATTTATCCTTAACTTAAGGATACCTTCTTTATAAGGGATTTCATCACATTTTACATTTCTATTGAGACTTCATTGTTGTTATGCAGCAATTCACTCTTATATGGTGAATATACTATCCTTTGGAATATTATATCATTAATCCATTTATTCTCATGATATTATAATGTTCCGATTAAATTTTATTCCTCAATTATTGTTTTCAAGTGTTTCTAATTTTGGTAAAAACACTTTAACCAAAATATCGCTTTAAATGTTTTAATAATTTTTCTTATTAATATACATGTTTTCAAAATGGTTTTAAGGATTTATTTATATGGATATTAATGTTTTAAAATGTTAAAAGCTTCAAGGTGGTATGGGACACTTTGATTTATAAATCTCTTTATTAAACGTTTTAAATGGTTTTGAAAATGGTTTTTTTGAATGGAATCATTATTTCAATATCCTAAATTTTTATATTGTGAATGAAATGTAGAAATGTTATGTTTACTTTATGCATGTTTTATGAGATATGTTTATGTTATGGTTCTTGGGCATTATTATGAAAATAGGTGGTTCCGTGATAAACTAATGGCAGGTGAGCCAGATATAGCTCTCCAATGCATTGGGTAACGCAAAGGGGTTAAACGTTAAGGTTTATCCGAAGAGATTTAGGCAATATACTATGATGGGTATTCCAAACGTAACCAAGAGGGTTACTCCCTACGTTATAATGTTACGAATGCCTCATGTTACCTTTATGTCATATTATTTCTATGATTTATTCATGATTTTATGAGGTATGTTAATGTGCTTATCTTTTATGGGTAAAGTATGATTTCATTCTTATGTAAACTTGTACTCATGTTTCCTTTCCATATTTTTATATCCCTTAATGAGCTTTTTATGGTCATCCAATGTTTTTGATATATTTTTCACAGATCAAGGAAAGGGTACATGATATAATGATAGTGTCAATGAAGTGTCAAGAAAGAATCCATGTTTTATTTTAAATATGTTTCAGTTGATGGACAAAATGAATACTATCTTTTATGTAACCACTTTGTTTAAATTTGGAATATAATGCAAGTTTTATGATATAATTCTCTAAAACTCTAAACCTGAAAAGATCATCAATGTGTAATCTTGTAATAACTCAAGATTAAGTAAGGTTTAAGGCTGGGGCCTTATAGTTGGTATCAAAGGTCGGTTTAGATAACTTTAGATGTTAGTGTATTCTCTAAGCACAAGTGAAATTACCATAATGGTTAGGATTTCAGAAAGAGTCCTAGTTTTAGATAATGTTAATGAGTAAGTATATCTTAGAGTTTACCTTCCTCGTTAGTACTTGATGTTTTTGTTGATATACTCACACTGACATTTCTGTTTTTAGTGAATGGATGGATCTAGCAGGCACCAAAGAGACAACAGGTTTGAAGGAAACTGTGGTGGTTCTCTGATTAAGATACTATATAAAATGAGGGATTCAATGAGGAAACTCATGGTTGTTCTAAACAAACTATCAAGGAGTCATGATAAACCACTTGAACCTTGGTATGATCTGTAATGCATATTGTTAGAGATGACCAATCGATGTGGAAGTTCAGGTAATAATTATTAATGTAACCATTAGAGTTTATATGATCCTTACTTTTGAGGTAATTATGGGTTATTATATGTTATGTTGGAAAATGAAAGGCATGAGATAAAATTGAGGTTAAAATATGTTATGATTATTTTGGAATATTTTATCTCATTTTGGGGAATGTTTTAAGAATTATATAATTTTGGAAAAAGGACAACACGGACACCGTGTGGCAACCCATCGCGTCGGACAAAGCTATAGGAATCGAACCCATAACCAAAGTGCGACTGGCATTTATCGCCTACCACTGGACTACATGAAGTCCCTGGTTAGTTTGAGTAATTCTTTTTAGATAGATGATTTTACGAATCAAGAGTAAGTTTATTTTGGGTTATCTATAAAAATTATTAACCTATCATGGAGGATATGTGATTAGGTTAATTACTTTTCAATATGATAATTTAAGAGCAACTGATGTTATTTGGAGATAAAAGTTAATTTGTACCTTGGAAGACTATGTGACTAAATCCTTAAAATATTTGGGTTTCAATCTTAGTTTGGTTTACTTTGAATAATTTTATGGACAAATTCGTTATCAAATGGTCCTCGTTGAACTTTGGGTTTTGTTGGAAAAATGTTGGAGATTAAGAATAGATTTTCTTATTATAATGGGTTATCCTTTTCTGGATTATCTGATCTTGTAGTAACCATTTTGGTTTTGGTTTTGGTTAAAGTCTAAAGACATGGGAAGTATATAGTTCTCTTTTGTAGATTAGGTGATTCTCTATAAGTTGATTATAGTGAACAAGTCTTCCTAAATACTCATCTTTTGGAGAAAATATGGGTTTGAAATCTAATAAAAATTGAAAGTCAACATGATAAGTAATTTTGTTTACTTATGAATAAATTCCTCAATAGAAAAACAAAATTTTTGTCTATTAACTTTTCCTACTGGGGAATCGAATACCGTTTAACCCATCACAAGTTTGTGATTTTCTTGTCATTAACATTCTCCTAGACATGTTTATTATCACCCTCCATCAGAACATGACCCTTTGTTTTTTTTCCTCGATGTCCATATTTTCATACATGGAATCCTAGTTCGAGTTAACTCGGGTGTCCTCTGTACTTCGCATTCTTTATTTTAAGGTGATTGTTTTACCGGCTCTTGTTCTGAAGTGGGACTTTCAAGGATGTTTTCGAGCCCAATTTTAAAATTGCGAGGACGCCATTCCCAAAAGGGGGGAAGGATGTAACACTCAAGGTAAATAAAGAATATGACATTTTTATATTTATTCATATTTTATAATAAAATATTAATATTGCTTTAAAGGGGACGCTATTCTCTATGGCGTACCTAATAAGCAACAACGAGTTTCTTGGGAATCTTACGTTCCACTCTAATTATAAAATAATATTATTTTAAGTGGTAGTTAACGCCTAGTTGTTGTGATGGAGGGAATGAATAGAACAAACCAAAAATGATTATATATGTTTTTCAAATATTTCAACTTTTTACAATAAATGTTAGAGGATTAAAAATGTGAATGAATCCAATTTTAAGTGTAAACATTCTAATATTCTTTAAAAGGTCGATTAACTGCCTTTTAATGGAGAACCTCTTTTAAATCCACTTTTTGACAATTTTATGTGTTATATTTGACAAAATATAATTCTTCTTTAGAATCGGGACATCAAAATTTACATTGTGTAAATTTTTGGTATTTATCCGAAAAATTTCAATTTTTAATGAATAGTGAAAAATGTTGTATTTTAATTCAAAACCCCTTTTTAATCTAATTTATTTATATGATTAGATTATCTTTTGAATAGGTTTTAAAGTGAAATTAGAATATATTTTTACCATTTAATCAAATAGTGGTCGTTGTAATTAATTTCACTTTGAAATTTGACTTAAACTAGTGTCATTCTTTTGATATATATTGTTTCATAACAACACGCTATTTGTTCTAATAGTGGGAATTCATTATTAAATTAATTAATGTAACTTATATGTTATGAATTTTGTAAAATAGACATCATTTTTGAATTCATAATATCAAATATAGATTCGGGTGAATTTTTGGTAATTTTCTGAAAAACATCAATTCTTGATGAATAGTGAAACCACTAAGTTGTACTTAAAAAAACCGATTTGCTGTTTTAATGAAATTTTTCCACCTTTGTGTTTTGAATTTCAAAAATCTGACATAAATGGTTGTCATTAAAAAGTAAAATGTGGTTCAATGGGATTAAAATAATATTTTGGTGAATAGTAACTTATTATGTTTTTAATCGCGATTAGAGGTAATTAGTGTAGTTTAAGGTAAAACTAATGTTTTAATAATATGAAATGACCTAGACACATGTCCTACTCTCATTGGATGTGTCATGGACGACCAAGAAAATCCATGGGTCAACTTGGGGACCCCATGGAGCCACTTTGGTTGGAAAATGACATAAATACCTTTTTATTTAATGTTAAAATTAAAATATCAGAGACATGTGTTGTTTAACAAAAACAATATTTACATGGGGTTATACAAGTCATATTTTTCACTATAAATTGTCATTGTAAATATAAAAATATTACCTACATCATAGTATTTTTTTTATAATTTCTAGACATTAAAAAAAATTAAATTATTTATGATATCATAATGATGTAGCGATGACCTCATTATTTAACAATTTAAATAAAATGGAAAGATAATATAAAATATAAAACCTACAAATGTCCAAAACCTATTGGATGGGTGGATTTCGAACCCTAATCACCTTATCCTCGAAACACATCAATTTGGGACCATTAAAATATGACACTCATTCTAAAATAAAGTAACATTTATTTTCTTTCCAAGAGTGCCCCTCCTCTCCTCTTATAAAATGCCCCCACCTCTACCTCCATACCCACACTTTCAAAGCCTTTGGCTCGGCCAAAACCTGCTCATTTTTCCTCTCCACATCCCTCTCTTACTCTTAGAAGCCTCACTTTGGGCATAAGTCTTCCCAAGGAAGCCTTTGTGCTCAAATCAAAAAAGAGTTACCTGATTTTAAGGTAATGTCTTCACTTGTGTTCTTTTGTTTTATTTTGCTTCTCCAACCCCCAAAACTCTTTTTATTCATTTCTTTTGTAACAACTACAGTATCTTCAATATACTGGGATTTTGTTATAACAATAATTCAAGCTACACATACACACACCTACATCAAATTGTTAAAGAACATACTGTTTCTGTGGATGGTGAATTTCTGCCTCACGAAACGATGATTGTTCAACACTCATATAACACCTTAAAAGGCGGCCATTAAGATGTCACTAAATTTATATATGATATATAATATGTTTATGCTTTACTTAATCTTCTTTATTTTTCTTTTTTGGCATACCTTTATGGTTTCCATTGTGGGTAAACACAATAATTTCATTTTAAGAAGTGCGGACTACCACCCCCTCAAAGTGATTTGATTCGTTAATGCATATGTTGGATATATAAAGGATGTATTTAATGTTATTATATATGAGGTATGTTACATATAAATTATGAATATAATTCTAGAATTAAAATATACATACCTCTAATTTATTTTTAATCCCATTAATATCACATAGAAATGAAAGTAGCGTTCATGCGTACATACGGCTTACCGTCTCCATGAACGGTGCATTTCATTTCTTAACTATAAATGATTATGTAATATTATAAATACATGTATATTCTGGATATATATGATATATATCATATCCAAATCATAAATATCATTCTGGATATAATGAATCTGTGACCACACGAACAACATCTAATTGTAAGAAGTCCACTTTCGACTTAAGAAACAAATATCAACAAAACAAACATTATTAACTTAAATGATTACATAATGCTTAAAACATGGAAATAAGTGATATAAAAGGAATAATGAACTTAAAAAAAGGATCTTAATAAATTAAAAATTAACTCAAGTTTAATATTCAGGACGTTAAAGAACGATCGAGTCAAGTCTATAGAGACCCTAAGCTTAACGTACATGAACCTTACATTACTTTTGCGAAATACTTAGTACATAACAAAAAAATACACACACAAGGATCGTAATAGTTTAGTGTCTTTGGAAAATCAGAACGAAATCTTCTAATCATAGTGAAAGATCTCCAATATCCCCCATAAAGATCATCCATTTTTTTACCTAAAACCTTTCTTTATATCCTGGGAAAAAGAAAACATAAAAGGGTGAGCTCAAATGATCAGTAAGGGTAAACAAAAGAATTATAAATCTCATCGTATACACAAGCACAAAACTTTTGGAAATCTTAACCTGCAAAAGAGATCATAATTTCATAACATGGGATAAATCATGGCAGTGAAATGTAATCACAATAATCATAACTTAAAACATGAAACTTTGTGGCATACACACATAATCATAGAGAATCATTTCTTGTTAGTCAAGACTCATTGCCAAGACTATCTTAGTGGACAAAGTCCCTTTCTGAACCGAGTCACCCTCGTTTCAGTCCTGTTTCACTGAACCGGTATAACCTACCGTTCCAGCCATGTCTATCTCATGAGATATAAAATCTTTACCCAATGCATTGGAGGAAGATATAGGTCCCACCCATCTTATAATGAATCCTTTCTTATGTGTGCCACATAATCATAAATCATACATCATCACATAACACATGTAACAAAAATGGGATTCTTGAAACATCATGACATCATAAAACAAATCATATAAGGTAAATGACTTCATAAAAATAATTCTCTCAAAACATAATCAAATCAATGTAATAATAGGGATAAAAACCGAACCCTATATTATCTTAGATGGAAAATAATTTTGATAAAACACTTGAACTCCATTCTTGAGGAAAATATCCTTTCTTCATCAAAAACACATTCCTTTTCTTAACATGTCATACAATTATAAACTAAAAGAAGATGATTAAAAATAAACTTGAAAACATGTAAAGGATTCTTCTTTTAAATAATGTTTTTAAAAATCCATTCATTCCATATATGTTAAAAAAACATTCTTCGTACCTTTGTCGGAAAAGTCAAAAAGTACCTCGTACGAAAAAACGACAAAAGATTCCTTTCATATTCTTTACTAAAAACTCACCGAAGGGTAAAATTGGATTTAAAATATTGTAGGTGGATGGAAACAATATTAAATATTGATGGAAAATGGATGTGGATGATAAAATACACCCCAGTAAATACTTACGAATAAACAATCTCGGATAAAAATGAGATTGTGATATTTCCCTTACCTTAGGTTCGACTTGCTTTGTAAGTGTCCAAACCTCCTGTATAATGATTTAAATCATGTTATTGACTTATTCTAGAATCATATTCATTGTGATTATATCATATACGGTCCACTTATGACTTTATATTACCCGTTCTTTTGTAAATTCTTGTTAAAGTAGCGTTTTGGGTAAAATCGTCTCATTTGTCGGTCGTGTTTTTAACTTGTAATTATTAATATGATTACTTGGATCATGATTACTTATATCCAGAATGTAAAACATGATTTATATATAATATATATTCAGAATGTATATATGTATATATATATATTTATATAATATATCGATAAATGGAATGAAATACACCATTCATGGAGATCGTAGTCCGTACGTACGCATGAACGCTGTTTTAGTTTCCTTATTGAAGTTAATGGAATTAAGTAGATGACATACATATAAATTTAAATAAATCCAGTATCATTATTATTTCATATATTTCATTAGTACTTATTATACATACTTTATAATCATTCATGACTGGTTAATCATTGAGAATGAATCTCATCGCGTCGTGGAGACGGTAGTCCGTACGTACGCACGAGCGATGATATCGTTGCCATGGTTGTGGAATTGTGTTGAAATGTATGTAGACTATTTCAGTATAAATATCACTTTATAATAATCATATATAGTTACTCATTACACCATTATAAACATCCTATTAAGGTGGTAGTGGAAAATAGATTACACCACGGCGTGGAGAAGATATTCCGTACGTACGCACGCGCGGTGATTTTATTTTTCCGTAGGATGGATATAAGGTGAATTAGGTTTGTTTCATATTTATAATAACATATCAGTATGTAAGTAATACTGATTTTATTACTTTTTCATGAAACAACTAAATAAGAAGAAGTTGAAAAAGAACGAAATTGAAAAGATCGGTAATGGATATTACCTCTTCTTTGGAACGCCTCTTTGAATCCACCACTTAGGGAACTAAAATTTGTCTTTGAAGAAGACCAGGACCTCTAGGATTATTCTAGGGAAGTGGAGAAGGGATTTGTGTAGGGGTTGGACGCGCTTGAGTGCTAAAATTAGTGTGAGGAGGAGGGGGAGGAGGGGTCCTTTTATAAGGGAGGAGAGGGGCACCTTAGGAATATCTCAAAATATTATTTTATATTAAAGTGAAAATCGGTTTATAATGGTTCCAAAGGGTCTTATTTCGAAGCTAAAGTGGGGATGGGTCGAAAGACTATCAACCAATAGGATTTAGGCAAGTTTAGGTTATTATTTTAATATTATCAATTAGATTTAACTCTAAGTTAAATAATTTATCTTTTACCGTGCCTTTTTTGTTTTCTTACACTATATGGTTAATACACATACTATAACATGCCAAACGAACCCCAAATTGTTTATTATTAATATATATATCCTTATCTAAGTCATTTGGCAGAACCTTATATTTTTAGGAATAAAATAACAATTAATAATATAATATTTTATTTAAAAACTATTTTGTGTCAATTTTGACACTATTTGATATATGATTTTTGTGAAAGTCATAACAGAATTATATGTTTTAACCAAGTTGATTAAATCAATACTAATATATCATAGTAACCTAGAAAATTAGTTTAATTCATAAAAAGTCTCAAATTACATTTATTTTGATGTTTATAACATCAGTTATGTCAATATTTCATTAATAAGATAATTAATGCATCATCATTGTGTCATAAATAAATTAAATTATTTAATGTCTAAAAATTACAAATAAAATACCATTATATAGGAAATATTTTTGTCTTTATAATGAATATTTATAGTAGAATTTATCTTATGTATAACCCCATATTAAAAATGATTTACTTATTGAACATTGATTTTAACTATTTTAACTATTCATTAAAAAAAATTAAATTAAATGTCATAATCTAATCCAAGTGGACCTAAATGGTCATATTATATTAATAAGGTTGTTTTGGTCTAATTGAACTTATCCAATAGAATTAGGACATGTGTAAGGGTAATAGTAATATCATATTTACCCTTAGTTACCCTATTTACTATTAACCACGGTAAAAAAAGTAAAAAATTACTATTCACCAAAAAATTATTTTTATCCCATTGAACAACATTTTACTTACTGATATCAACCGTGTTTGTCGGATTTTCGAAATTCCATTCACAGAAGCGGTAAAAGTATGTTTTATGCAAAATTCAGTTTTTAACCTACCACTTAGTGGTTTCACTATTCATAAAAAATTGAAGTTTTTCAGAAAAATGCCAAAATTTCACCCTAAGATATAATTGATATTATGAATTCAAAAATTATTTCTATTTTACAAAACTCACAACATATAAGTTGCATTAATTAATTTTATAATTAATTTCCACTGTCACAACAAATAGCGTGTTTTTAAGAGATAATAACTATCAAAATATTGACACTTGTTTATAACTTGTTTAAATGTGAAATTACATCCAATGACCAACATTGTATTAAATTGTAAAAATATATTCTAAATATACTTTAAAACCACTCAAATTAATAATTTATCACTATTAATTATTTCGATTAAAAAAGTTGTATTTAATTAAAATTTAGTAATTTTCACTATTCATCAGAATATGAAAGTTATCCGAAAAGTACCAAAATTTCACCTTAGGCTAAATTTGATACTCCGAATTCATAAATGAAGTCCATTTTGAAAAATAAAATTTACAAAATTTCAAAAAGTGGTTATTACTATTCATAACGGCTAGTTTTAATAATATCTTAATAGCATATCGTTGTTTAGCGAAACTTGGTGTTGCGTACAACACACGCTATCGTGGAAGGTCATGATTGCATGTAATTCAAGCCTGTTCATAGATGTGTGTTGTGAAATCTCCTTTTGGTGTAGTTTATAACACAAGACATTAATGAAATTAAAAAGAATATTTTTCATAAAATCTCGGGGTGTTACATTCTACCCCCCTTAAAATGAATTTCGCCCTCGAAATTCGTCGGGGTTATAAATGGTTTACTATTCGAAAGTTTATTTAATCGAAACCCACATCGTAAAAAGCAATACGAAAACCAATCTTTATAAACAAAAGTATGAAACGTAATGGTTACCCAAATAAACTAATCACTGGGTTTCCACATAGGTGAAAATATGGATATGGAAGAGAAATCTAACCATCATGTTCTGATGGAAAGTGGTAGAGAACATGGCTATGGAAAAGCTAGCAATCACAAATCCATAAATTTGTGATGATATAAGGTACCATCTGATTAATCAGATATAAGAGCACTAGGACAACATTTTTGGTTTTCAAGATCACTTCCCCAAAGTTGATGAAATTGGAATTAGAAGAAATACTTTCGTGATTTTGGTATAGTCTCACTGTTTGTCGTTCTTTGGACAATTTCTACTTTATCTCTTAAAGAAATGACGTTGAATTTGTCATTAGTGATGTGTTAGCAGATCATGTGATAGAATGATGGGTCATTCCATCTGTCTCAAAAGATTAGAAAAGTTATCAAAAAGAATACATAAGTCCATCTATAGTGAGATTAATGATATATGGTTCCTAAAATGAACTTATACTTCATATATCATACTGATTAATATAATAAAAACTAGTTTCTACTAAACAAGGACTTCATGTAGGCCAGTGGTAGGCGATAAAGGCCAGTCGCACTTCGGTTGTGGTTTCGATTCCCACAGCCTTGTCCGACGCGATGGGATGTCTCTCGTCCAGCAGGTTTCCCTTTTTCTAAAACTATATTACTATAACATCCCATCAATAATTTCGAAAAAACCTCTATCCTTAAACAATACTAACTTATGTCCAACAATACTTAGGCTTGTCCATAATACTTCAGTCCACTCTCATAATATAGTGAAAACAATTACCAGAGATTTAATACCATCGTTGATCTCCATATATCATAAGATATGTCTTGTTGGTCACATTCTAAACATTCAACGGCCTTAATCATGTATTCTCATGAATACCCATTGAACCTTATTGAAAACATGAATGCAGTTAAACGTTAACACTTTCCACATACCAAAATCCTCAAAATTCTATATACTCAAACCATGATGTCACTTAGTCCTTATATCAATCATGAGCTCATGAATACTGTTAAACATTTAATTTTCTCCTTATCCCTTCATTATGCACATATCATCTAAATTCCAAAAATATCTGAATAACCTTTCATGGATAGTGGTACCATTAATCATACACTTTCATAATTAAAGGAAAGACAATAGTGTAACAATCCTTAGATGTCTCTTTATTCCATAGTACCATGATATTTCTTATACAATATTACACATGATAAACATGTAATCATTCCACTACATTCTTAAACCATTGACCGAGCATCAACAATTCTTTCACCTCACATATCTTTTGTAGTCTCTTCCTCATCATCAACATAAACACATCCCATACGACCATACTGATTCTCTTCATGAGACTTTCCCTTAGGGCATTGGTTTGCATAATGCTCGTACATTCCACATTTAAAACAGTTAACCATTGTTGATGTCGTAGCAATACCATTATCCTCATCTATGGTGTTAACTGAACCTTTTCCTTTGCACTTACTTGCTTTGTGTCCTTCTTTTCCAAACCCAAAGCATCTTCCAGTTCCTTTTAAACATTCTCCTCGATGACTCTTCCCACATGATTTACATAGGGGAAATTGAACTTTCTTTCCTCTATGATCATCACGAATCTCCATCTTTCTCTTATTAGCCGAGTCAGGAAACTTACCAAATTTTTCTTTATTGATCATATTATGAGATTGCTGATTCGCCATAATAATGATGTTTGGACTTCCAAATCCCATTTCATTATGAAGAATATCATTCCATTGTCCATCATATTCTCCATTATCGTGAATCATCTTGTTTCCAGCCATTTTCTAAAACCCAAAAAGAATAGTGTGAGAGGCAAAAATCATGCTAGGGGAAAACAACATAATAAAGGGGGAGTACCTTCAATATCTAACATCTTAGGTTTAATTCTATGATCGTTAGCATAATTCTAGTACTATAACCTATACGTATACTTAACCTTAGGGACATCCCTTTACATACCTTAGAAATATCTCTAGGGATCTCACTAACGTTTTCGCATCCTAGTTTACAAAGGATGACTAAATCTTTCCTCTGATACCAACTGTAGAGACCCTAAGCTCAACGTACATGAACATTACATTACTTTTGCGGAATACTTAGTATATAACAAAAAAATACACACCCTAGTATCGTAATAGTTTAGTGTCTTTGGAAACTTGGAACGTAATCTTCTAATCGTGGTGAAAGATCTCCAATATCTCCCATAAATATCTTCCCTTTTTTTACCTAAAACCTTTCTTTATATCCGGTGGAAAAGAAAACATAAAAGGGTGAGCTCAAATGCTCAGTAAGGGTAAACAAATGAAATATAAATCTCATCGTATACACAAGCACATAACTTTTGCAAATCTTAACCTGCAAAAGAGATCGTAATTTCATAACATGAGATAAATCATGGCATTGAAATGTAATCACAATAATCATAACTTAAAACATGAAACTTTGTTTCATACACACATAATCATAGAGAATCATTTCTTGTTAGTCAAGACTCATTGCCAAGACTATCTTAGTGGACAAAGTCCCTTTCTGAACCGAGTCACCCTCGTTTCAGTCCCGTTTCACTGAACCGGTATAACCTACCGTTCCAGCCATGTCTATCTCATGAGATATAAAATCTTTACCCAATGCATTGGAGGGAGATATAGGTCCCACCCATCTTATAATGAATCCTTTCTTATGTGTGCCACATAATGATAAATCATACATCATCGCATAACACATGTAACAAAAATGGGATTCTTGAAACATCATGACATCATAAAACAAATCATATAAGGTAAATGACTTCATAAAAATAATTCCCTCAAAACATAATCAAATCAATGTAATAATAGGGATAAAAACAGAACCCTATATTATCTTAGATGGAAAATAATTTTGATAAAACAATTGAACTCCATTCTTGAGGAAAATATCCTTTCTTCTTCAAAAACACTTTTCTTTTCTTAACATGTAATACAATTATAAACTAAAATAAGTTTATTAAAAATAAACTTGAAAAATTTTAAAGGAATATACTTGGAAATAATCTTTTTAAAAATCCATTCATGCCATATAAGTTAAAAAAAACATTCTTCATACCTTTGTCGGAAAAGTCAAAAAGTACCTTGTACGAAAAAATGACAAAAGATTCCTTTCATATTCTTTACTAAAAACTCATCGAAGGGTAAAATTGTATTTAAACTATTGTAAGTGGATGGAAACAATATTACATATTGAGGGAACATGGATGTGGATGATAAAATACACCCCAGTAAATACTTACGAATAAACAATCTCGGATAAAAATGAGATTGTGATATTTCCCTTACCTTAGGCCCGACTTGCATTGTAAGTGTCCAAACCTCCTGTATAATGATTTAAATCATGTTATTGACTTATTCCAGATTCATATTCATTGTTATTATATCATATATGGTCCACTTATGACTTTATATTACCTGTTCTTTTGTAAATTCATGTTAAAATAGCGTTTTGGGTAAAATCGTCTCATTTGTCGTTCGTGTTTTTAACTTGTAATTATTAATATGATTACTTGGATCATGATTACTTATATCCAGAATGTAAAACATGATTTATATATAATATATATTCATAATGTATATATATATATTAATAATATATCGATAAATGGAATGAAATACACCGTTCATGGAGACGGTAGTCCGTACGTACGCATGAACGTTGTTTTCGTTTCCTTATTGAAGTGAATGGAATTAAGTAGATGACATAAATATAAATTTACATAAATCCAGTATCATTATTATGTCATATATTTCATTAGTACTTATTATATATACTTTATAATCATTCATGAATGGTTAATCATTGAGAATGAATCTCATCGCGTCGTGGAGACGGTAGTCCGTACGTACGCACCATCGATGATATCGTTCCCATGGTCGTGGAATTGTGTTGGAGTTTATGTAGACTATTTCAGTATCAATTTAACTTTATAATAATCATATATAGTTACTCATTACACCATTATACCAATCCTATTAAGGTGGTGGTGGAAAATAGATTACACCACGGTGTGGAGACGATATTCCGTACGTACGCACGCGCAGTGATTTCATTCTTCCCTAGGATGGATAGAAGGTGAATTAGGGTTGTTTCATATTTATAATAACATATCAGTATGTAAGTAATACTTATGTTATTACTTTTTCATGAAACAACTAAAGAAGAAGATGTTTAAGAAGAAAGAAATTGAAATGATCGGTAATGGATATTATCTCTTCTTTGAAACGCCTCTTTGAATCCTCCACTTAGGGAACTATGATTGGTGTTTGTAGAAGACCAGGACCTCTAGGATTATTCTAGGGAAGTGTAGAAGGGATTTTGGCAGGGGTTGGCCGAGCTTGAGTGCTCAAATTGGTGTGAGGAGGAGCGGGAGGAGGTGTCCTTTAATAAGGGAGGAGAGGGGCAAATTAGGAATATCTCAAAATATTATTTTATATTAAACTCAAAATCGGTTTATAATAGTTCCAAAGGGTCTTATTTTGAAGCTAAAGTGGGGATGGGTCGAAATACTATCAACCAATCTGATTTAGACAAGTTTAGGTTATTATTTTAACATTATAAATTAGATTTAACTCTAAGTTAAATAATTTAACTTTTACCGTGTCTTTTTTGTTTTCTTACACTATATGGTTAATACACTTACTATAACATGCCAAACGAACCCCAAATTGTTTATTATTAATATATATATCCTTATCTAAGTAATTTGGCCGAACCTTAGATTTTTAGGAATAAAATAACAATTAATAATATAATATTTTATTTAAAAACTATTTTGTTTCAATTTTGAAACTATTTGATATATGATTTTTGTGAAAGTCATAACAGAATTATATGTTTTAACCATGTTGATTAAATCAATACTAATATATCATAGTAACCTAGAAAATTAGTGTAATTCATAAAAAGTCTCAAATTATATTTATTTTGTTGTTTATAACATCAGTTATTTCAATATATCATTAATAAGATTATTACTGCATCATCATTGTGTCATAAATAAATTAAATTATTTAATGTCTAAAAATTACAAATAAAATACCATTATATAGGAAATAGTTTTATCTTTCTAATGAATATTTATAGTCGAATTTATCTTATGTATAACCCCATATTAAAAATGATTTACTTATTGAACTTTGATTTTAACTATTTTAACTATTCATTAAATAAAATAATATTAAATGTCATAATCTAATCCAAGTAGACCAAAATGGTCATATTATATTCATAAGGTTGATTTTGGTCGAATTAAACTTATCCAATAGAATTAGGACATGTTTTAGGGTAATAGTAATATCATATTTTATCCTTAGTTACCCTATTTACTATTAACCACGGTAAAAAAAGTAAAAATTTACTATTCACCAAAAAATTATTTTTATCTCATTGAACCACATTTTACTTACTGATATCAACCGTGTCTGTCGGATTTTCGAAATTCCATTCACAAAAGCGGTAAAATTATGTTTTATGAAAAATTCAGTTTTTAACCTACCACTTAGTGGTTTCACTATTCATAAAAAATTGAAGTTTTTCAGAAAAATGCCAAAATTTTACCCTAAGCTATAATTGATATTCCGAATTCAAAAATGATTTCTATTTTACAAAATTCACAACATATAAGTTGCATTAATTAATTTTATAATTAATTTCCGCTGTCACAACAAATAGCGTGTTTTTAAGAGATAATAACTATCAAAAGATTGACACTTGTTTATAACTGGTTTAAAATTGAAATTACATCCAATGACCAACATTGTATTAAATTGTAAGAATATATTATAAATATACTTTAAAACCACTCAAATTAATAATTTATCACTATTAATTATTTCGATTAAAAAAGATGTTTTTAATTAAAATTTAGTAATTTTCACTATTTATCAGAATATGAGAGTTATCCGAAAAGTACCAAAATTTCACCTTAGGCTAAATTCGATACTCCGAATTCATAAATGAAGTCCATTTTGAAAAATAAAATTTACAAAATTTCAAAAAGTGGTTATTACTATTCATAACGGCTAGTTTTAATAATATCTTAATAGCATATCATTGTTTAGCGAAACTTGGTGTTGCGTACAACACACGCTATCGTGGAAGGTCACGATTGCATGTAATTCAAGCCATGTCAGAGATGTGTGTTGTGAAAGCTCCTTTTGGTGTAGCATATAACAAAAGACATTAATGAAATTAAAACAAATATTTTTCATAAAATCTCGGGGTGATACAAAGTCGGACCCGAGGTAAGGGATCCTACTCCTCTCTTTCTTTTTATGTACACTCTTTTATGTCATTCCTTTTAAGCACATCTTTCATGTGATTGGGATGTTCTTTTATATTAGTCTTACTGTAATTTTTATGTTCATATGATGAGAGACCCTATTCTCTCTCATCAATCCATTTTGAAAGTTTTGAGTGGCGCTGTAAGGCTGCCGAATTTTCGTAAGAGATCTAACCTCTCTCTTTCTTTTTAAGTGCTCTCCTTTATGTCACTTCTTTTAAGCTCTTTTTTTTATGATGGGGGATGTTATTTTATAACCCTCTTTTTTTAAATTTTATTTTAATATGATGAGAGATCCTATTTTATTTCATCAATCCATTTTTTGATGTTTTATGTGGCGCCGTTAGGCTGCCGAGTTTTCGTAAGGGATTTTTCATCTCACTTTTATTCCCGTGAGATTTATGCTACATTTGAAACAATTTCCTTTGAGTAATGTATGTAATGACCCTTATTTTACTAATTTTCTAATATAATTTCATTTATGAGTATTTACATAAATGTTTTATTTTCCTTCTTTCACGGGGTGTATGTTTCGAACGATACCCATGTCGGTAAGGGAACCTTTCACCCTCCTCTATTTAAAAGACATCATTTGTTATGTCTTTTAATTCACATAATATTATGTTTGGATATGTTCTTTCATATCCTTATTGATGTATATTTTATGTCCAAGTGATCAGATACCCTTTTTATCTCTCATCAACTCATTTTCTGAATTTTGAAGTGACGCTGTTAGGCTGTCGAATTTTACCAAGGGAACTTTTTAACCCAATTTCGATTTCTTTGGGTTCAACATGTAGTTATTGAATATGTCATCCTTTGAATACGTGTGAATGAAAATTTATTGTTTTGCACATAATATCCACTTATATTGGGTGTATTTATATTTGTCACACATAACATTGAGATTGATTTATCCTTAATTTAAGGATACCTTCTTTATAAGGGATTTCATCACATTTTACATTTCTTTTTAGACTTAATTGTTGTTATGCACCAATTCACTCTTATATGGTGTATATACTGTCTTTGGAATATTATATCATGAAACCATTTATTCTCATGATATTATAATGTTTTGATTAAATTTTATTCCTTATTTATTGTATTCAAATGTCTCTAATTTTGGTAAAAACCCATTAACCAAAATATCGCTTTAAATGTTTTAATGATTTTTTATTATTAATATCCATGTTTTCAAAATGGGTTTAAGGATTTATTTATATGGATATTAATTTTTTAAAATGATAAAAGTTTCAAGGTGGTATGGGACACTTTGATTCAAAAATATCTTTATTAAATGTTTTAAATGGTTTTGAAATTGGTTTTTTTGAATGGATTCAATATTTCAATATCCTAAAATGTTATATTGTGATTGAAATGTGGAAATTTTATGATTCCTTTATGCATGTTTTATGAGATATGTTTATGTTATGGTTCTTGGATATTGTTATGAAAACAGGTGGTTCCGTGATAAACTAAGGGCGGGTGAGCCCGATATAGCTCTCTAATGCATTGGGTAACGCGAAGGGGTTAAATGTTAAGGTTTCTCTGAAGAGATTTAGGGAATATACTGTGATGGGTATTCCAAATGTAACCGATAGGGTTACTCCCTACGTAATAATGTTATGAATGCCTCAAGTTACCTTTATGTCATATGATTTCTATGATTTATTCAGGATTTTATGAGGTATGTTAAAGTCCTTATGTTTTATGGGTAATGTATGATTTCATTATTATGTATACATATACTCATTTTTCCTTTCCATATTTTTATATCCCTTAATATGATTTTTATGCTCATCCCATGTTTTTGAAATGTTTTTCATAGGTCAAGGGAAGGGTACATGATATGATGATAGTGTCAATGAAGTGTCAAGAAATAATCCATGTTTTATTTTAAATATGTTTCCTTTGATGGGAAAAATGAATACTATATTTTATTAACCACTTTGTTTAAATGTGAAATGTAATTCATGTTTTATGATCTAATTCTCTAAAACTCTAACCCTGAAAAGATCCTCAATGTGTAATCTTGTAATAACTCAAGATTAAGTAAGGTTTAAGGCTGGGGCCTTATACTACCGCCCCCTCAATGTGATTTGAATCGTTAATTCCATATGTGGGATGTATAATGGATGGAGTAAATTATATTATATATGATATTATACTGGAATTATAATGTAACTTTATATCATTATGATTTCATTCCATTAAATACTAAATAGAAATGAAAGTAGAGTTCATGCGTACGTACAGCTTACTGTCTCAATGAACGGTGCATTTTTTTTCTTACCTCTAAATGATACGTAATATTATGAATGAATATATATACTGGATATATATGATCTATATAATATCTACATCATGAATATAATTCTGGATATAATGGATATTTTACCACATCAACAACTTGTGATTATAAGAAGTTTATTTTTGACTCAAGTACCAAAGATCCACAAAACGACCGTTATTAACATAAATAATTACATAATGTTCATATCATGGTAATAAGTGATATAAAAGGAAAATAAACTTGAAAAATTTTCTTATGAAATTATAAATTAACTCTAGTTTATTATTCAGAAGATTAAAGAACGATCGAGTCAAGTCAGACATGATGTAAGTGAACATCTTTAAACAATTTCCATTCTTCAGGTTAATGTCCAACTTTCAAATTATGTCATGATATTATTATGTACTATCTTGTATTTGTACATTATTTATTTGTACTTATAGTGAATACACATAATATTTCTATTTTATTTAAAAATGATCTTTGTAAGGTACTTCGTCTCAATCTCCTTTCATTGAGGCATATTTTGTTTTATACACAAATTAATTTTATACGGTGTATAAAAACCTTTAACTTTTACGTTTATTCAAAAGGAATATTTTTTTTATACGAATCATTTTACTAAACGAAAAAAGGGGATGTTTTTTTTGGTCGTACGTATGCGGCGACAACGACTTCTCCACCACCGTGACCAAAATTTGAGTTTCGGATTCCTCTACAAGCCATAACTTTTAAAAAAAATATATACAATGTTTTAATTTTCTTTTACTTTGGTATTGAAAATGGTTTTGAAAGTGTTTTTATTATATCAACGTGTCATATTGTTATCCTGTGATTGAAATGTGGAAATGTTATGTTTCTATCATGCATGTTTTATGTGATACGATTATTTTATGGTTTATGATATGTTTAAACATGTTCATATGTGGAATGCATTGTACTTAATAAGTGACGGGTGGAGCCCACTATAGCTCCTCGATGCATTGGTAGGTCTCATGAGACAAACTAGTGTCTTGGCACGAGGCCTTGACAAAATCTTATTTGTAGTCTTGGCACGAGGCCTTGGCTACGTGGTTATGATAGTCTGGAATTATGCATTCCATCATTATGAAAGTGGTTATTGATATTTCAAATGATTATTCGACTAGTAGATATCCATGTTAATAAGTAAATGGAATTATTTCATTTTATTTTTTTTCCATATTATGCTGAAGTTCAAGTTTAAAAGGCTTTTGTTTTAGTTATACATTGCCTTAAATATTAATGTATATTTATGAAAGCTTCCGCTATATTGTTATCCTTACAGAGCATCTGAGCTCACCCCTTCCAATGTTTTAGTTTTTAGAATATGTGAAGAAGTATATTATGAATGACCTGTAGGGATAGTATGAGGGGATATGAAGACAAGATGTTGTTTTAGTTTTGTTTTAATTTATGATGTAATGTAAGACTTATGAATGTATCTAGTGTTTCCAAGGCTACTAAACTAATCGGTCTTTCGAGACATGGTTTTTTGTGATCATGCCAATGTTACACAATAATGCACCGACTCTGGGTAACTAGGGTCGGGGAGTTACAATTATAAACCAATTTCATGTGGGCATGTGATATAACTCAAATGAATTTGGGATTTTTATGTTGGAAGATATCAATGATGATTATTCCAGGCATAACAATGATGGTTACTCCATGTATAATCGTGAGGGTTATGTCATGCATAATCATGTGGTTTATTTCATGAATATCCAAGAGGGTACAACATAAGTAATCATGATAAAAAAATAATTACCCTTGTAAAATTTATTATTTATTTATACATGGAGCTTTTTTATAGAAATCACTAGTTTTCACATTGTTATTTATAGCCTTTTTGTTCATATGAATTCATATGTAACATCGTAATGGTGGAAAGTATAACTTTGTGAGAATTTTTTCAATATTTTATCAATTTTTTCAAAAATCCTATATGAATTATATTTTTTAATTTATGATTTATCATAAATTTTATTATGAAATGATATAGGATGAAAAGGTGGTTTCATGGATAATAAAATGATTATTTTATGAAAAAAATTATATTAAAAAGGAGTTTTTTATTAGTATTCATTGACAAAAACGTTTATTTCATTCTTATTATGCCCCATAATAAGTTATTTCTGAAATTAAATTGTTTTAAAATTTTATTAATAGTTTTTATTTATGGTTATTGGAAAATATTATGTTATTTTAAATATCTTGAATATTTATATAAATCTCATAAAATATTGAATTTTAAATGAATTTTGAGAAATAAAAGTAAATATAATTTATTTTGAAGGTAAAAGAATAATTTTTATTAGTTATAAAATTTTACTATTTTATTTCTATATAAATTAATCAAATTATGATTAATGAAATAGATTTTTAAATTTAATTTATTATAAAATTTCTATATATTTTAAAATGAGTATTTTTAAAAAAAATTATTTTTCAATTTGTTTTTTTGTTTTAATTTCATGTTAAATTATGAAACATCTATGTTTTAAATTTTGATAAATTTTTTTCATATATAAAATTATAATAACCAAATATTGTAAATAGGTACGTTTTATTTTTGGTCAATATTAAGAGTGACAAAATGAATTTGGGTTACCAAGACTAAGGGTGAATCAAGTAATTTTGGTTACAAAAGAAAATGTTAAGAAGCATAAAATGAAATAAAAATAAGATAAATCATAGTTTATTAATAAATATTATCCATAATATTCCAATTTTCAAATATATGACCCTTTTTGTAACACTTTTATAATATTTTGATATTCATAGAATTTTATTTTAAAAGATAATAAACAAGCCACACTCTAATTTTTAATATGTGTAATTTTAATAATATGGTTTCATCTAGAGGATATAATAAATTATTACAATTATATACAGATCCAATACATTATTCATTATTATAGTAATTTATTATTTTTGTGATAAATTTATTATCTTAAATTCTTACTCAATACTCATGTGATAATTATTAAATTGATTTAAAACTAAAATAAATAATTTTAAAAATGATAAAATAAATTTTATTAACGATAATATTTGTTATTTGTGAATATTATAGATTATATGAAGTTATGGTGATGTATGAAAATACATTTTTAAAATTGTTAGTGTTACAATGATATTAATGATATTATTGTAATGAATAGTTCTATAATTTGATATTATAGATAATTTATAACTAATAATATATTACCTACTAATATAGAGTTACTAAAAATATTCATTTGACACATGTGATTAGGATAAGGTACAAAATTTCAACTGTGTAAAATCAAAAAAAAATTCATTTTATAATAACTATAATAACCCCCAAACGGGTAAAAATCCAAGGCAGTGTGGTAAGAGTTAAAGGGGTTCGGTATGGGTCAAAACAAAATAATATACCTAGACATATAGTACAATATTGTATAATTTTTATTTTATTAATTGAATCTTAAACATAAATTTTTTTAATCTTAATAACTAAAATTATGTCCAATTTTACTTAAAAATTAATTTATATTAATTTAAAATATTACAAATTTCCAAGAGTTACCCTCCCCTCTAATATAAACGGACAAATATTATTCTTATTAATTCAAACATAAAAACAAAATTTTTCGTCCATACCTTCCAAAATACATTCATATAATCCCTAAAATCATTATAGATGTCCTGATTTTTTTATAACACCAAAAACAGTGGTCTTAAGTTGTTATGTAATAGAGGGTGAAAAACGAAGTGGTATCAATTTTTATCGAGAATTTATATTCTGTTTCCTCATCAAACTACGTCAAATATTATTCAACCATTAAAAATTCAAAAATCCGGAATACAATATATAATTATATGATATTATATTACTCTAATTAATTATATCCATTTCAATTTCCATCAAATGGAAAAATAATTCATCATTTTTTGTACAGAAGACTACTGCCTCATTAACTGAGGTAATTATCATTCCTTCAGTGTCTCTTAAGACTAGTTGTAAAGAATATATTAATTTATATATATTATATTAATGAAATATTAAAAAAATTTAAAATATAACATTTCATTTCAATTTTCCCCTTCCATGAACATAAAAATTATAATTTCCTCCATACATACGTGTAAACTACCACCTTCAGGAAGACATGTTATTTGTTTTTCATAAAAAAATAACATGGATTATATATATAAGTATATTTAATGATACAATATTATATATTTTACATTTTAATCATTATAGAATGATACAATAATACTTATATCCATTTAACAATGATAATTCAAAATTATCAATGTTACTCATGTGTACATACAACCAACTGTCTCCATGATTATTACACAGTTCATTTTTCATATCCATGTGTAATGATTGAATTTCAAAGTACAATTGATGTATAAAAAATAATTATGTAATTATTATTCATTTAGAGATGGTGGAATAATGATCTCTCTGACCATATTCAAATTTATGATGTCATTCTAGATTTATGAAGAATATATATTCCAAATATAATTTATAGTTTTCTATTAAATTAAATGTCCAACATTCTTTATTATTTTTTTAATAAGTAATTGTTTTAATATTGTGTTTTTTCAAGAATATTTTTATTTAATAATGTATTTCAAAATATATATGATTTTTATTCATTTATTGAATTTATATTTAATTTTTAGTGAAGAAATAATTATCTCATATACTACATAGCAAGGAAACATTAATTATTCAATTAATGTACCAATAAAAAAATGAAACTAAAAATATAAAACTAAATATAATATGAAATAATTAATATAATAATCTATTTCAATATATGAAATTAACATGTTAGTTAAGTATTAAGTTATTGTTTTTTAATTATTATTGGTACCATTATATTATAAAATTCAATATAATGATTAGTTCAAAAAAATTAGTATTGATGTTTTTTAATGAATAATACTTCAATAAATGATATTAAATAAATTATAATCATAAATTTATTCATGTCATTATAATTATTTTATGTATAAAATCCATTGTACATTATTGTTTTTTTAATTTTATTGTAACTATACTAACAGTCACAATTTAAAAATTCAGGTTTCATTTATAAGATTAAAAGAGGTTAAATACCAGTTATTAAAAAAATATTAGGGTATAAATATAGTAAAAAAAGTTTTTATTATAATTTGATGTTTTTATTTCCTACCAAACACATTTAATCATTGAAATATATCTCATTGGATCCGTTTTTAATATAAAAGTAATTTATATTAATTTAATATTTTATCAAGGTATAAGAGTTCCTCTCACATATCTTACAGAAGGGTATCTATTCATCTTCTTAATTCACACATAGAAACCCATTTGGATATGTTCATCAATTCCCAAATATCCTATGAGAATAATTACCATCATTATAGATATTCTTTTTATAAGAATCACATGATATTTAGTGGAAATGAGGTGTTATGAAATGTAGATTGACCGAAGAATAAGTATAAATTGTAATCAATCATTTATTTTTTGTTTCTTTATAAAAATCGTTAAAATATAATGAAACCATTATAAAATTATAGATAAAAATTTATTAATATATTTATATTTTATAATTTCAACCATATTTCATATATTCATCTCTTCTTCCATAAACTATGAAAATAATTGATCATTCATTTGTAAGGTGGACTACCGCCTCAAAAACTGATATAATTTGTTTCCCACCATTGAATCAAAAAACTAGTTATAAATATGTAAATATTATATATATATATTAAATATATATCATTATTAAAATATAATATATCTTTTACATTCATAACATTCCATTAATAGAAAAATGATAACGTCGTTCATGTGTACGTGTTGACTACCAACTCCATGTAGTGATGTGATCCATCTTTTATCCTCACAACACATGGATGATGATATATATATATATATAATTTGGTAAATATGATATAATAGTCAATAAATAAATATGAAATAACACTTTTGTTCTTTCTATAATGTTTATTGAAAAATGGAAATGCCACTTATGCATATGTATGCCTGATCGACTAAACGATTTTAACGTAGTTTAATTTTCATAAATATATGTAATTGATGTATTTGAAAGTATAAATTATGTATAAAAATGTATAATCATTTCATTATTATTATTCCAGATTTGGGGTAATAGTGACCTCCATGTCCATGGTCAAATTACAGAATTCATTTTGATATTATCAACTGAATACCGTAAAAATATCCATAGTCAACATAATTAAATATTAAATTGTTTATAAAATTGAAATAATTTATTTAAATACAATAATTAACGTTAAAATCATTCTAAATTATGTGTAAATTAACTTATGTTTATTAATCAGGAAGATAAATAATATATATGATGAATTGTACTCAAAGTGAAGGTCGTTCATTAAAAAATATTTTTTATAGATTTTACTATGACCCAATATTTCATCAATATCCATGTTTTCTAAAATATTTTAAATATTTATTTTTTTTACTCCTAGTAATATTTAATTTTATATTCTCAAATTTTTTAGTATAAAAATTATTTTGAAATAAACTTTTTTCATTTTCTAAATGATGTACATTGTGATTTTTAAAATATAAATATGGATGGAATGTATTTTTAACTTATAAAACATGAGAATATTTTTCATCCTTCATTAATAATCAATTTCCTCAATATTATAAAATAATTTTACATATAAAAATTAAAATAATTTTTTTATTTTTATAAGAACATAGGACTTATTAAATAAGTTGTTTTCCTCCTTGATTTTTTTTTGATGAAAGAATTCATTTTTTATGTTATATTTCATGGGAAATTTTTATGATGACTGGTGGTTTTGTTATAAACCAATGACAAGTGGGTTTGTGAAAAAACTCAAATAAATTGGGTATTTTAATATTTGAAGATGTCCATGATGGCTATTACATGTGTTACATTGATGGTTACAGTAATTATATCAAGGGTTTTTTAAAGTATAACTGGGAGGTTATTTCATTTATATCCATGAATGTTACACTATACTATATTATTATAATGAAATAATGGACTAGGTTACCTATATCATTTATTTTTCCATGATACATTATTTCATTAATATCATGTTTTCATATTGTTAGTTATTGATTTTATGTTCAAAAGATTGTATATATTACATAACAATGGTAAAATATATAACATTGTGACTAATATTTAATTATTTTAATAGTTTTAAAACAATACTATATGAATTATCACATTCCATTATGATTTCTTACGAATTTTTTTAAATGATTTGTAATGAAAAGGTGATTTCCTAGGTAAGAAAATGATTATTTATTTCAAAAATATTACATTGAAAAAAGGATTTTAATATAAATATTAAGGGGAAAATTTTATTTCGTTCTTATTAAAGCACTTATTGAGTTTCTTGTACTCACACCAGGTTTTAGATTAATGTAATTATGGTTTCTAAAATGTATTTTATATATTATCATATTAATAAATAGATTTATATTATAAAATTGAATTAAAAATTGTTTTTCAATGTTTTTGGATTGCTTAATTTTAAAATTAATTATAAAACCAATATGTTTTTTTAATTTGGTTAAATTGGTTTTATATTTTTAATCATTTAGATAAATACATTTAAATAGGTCCAATTTATTTTTGGTCAATATGAATAGTGACCTAAGGAATTTGTTTTACCATGATAAAGGTAAAATCATGTAATTTTAGTTTCCAATAAAATGTTATGAACAATAAAATGATGTAAAACAAATATAAATTTTATTTCATTATTATATATCATTCATAATAATCCAATAGTAAAATATATGACATATTGGGGCCACTTTTAGAAAATTATGACCTTTACAGTATTTTATTTAAGAATATCTCAAAAATGTCAGAAAATTGTTTTTAAAAAGTGTAATTATTATAATATGGTGTTATGTAGAGGATACGATCAGTAATTAATATTATATCCAAAGCTATAACATTAATCATAATTAGTGTAATTTTAAAATTTTATTGATGAAATTATTATCCAAATTTCTCACTCAACAACGATGCATTGATTATTATATTAATATAAAAATCAAATAAATGATAGTAAAATTAGTAAAACCAAAATAATTTGAGATAAATAATTTAATACTTGTGTTTTATAAGTCACCTAATAATATAATTTGTATGAAGATATTTTTCTCAGATTATAAGTGTTGTTATGTTATTATTATTTTCATTATAATGAATAGTCCTAAAAATTGAAAATATTGATAATTTTTAATAAATAATGTTTTACTAAATGATATAATGTTTCTAAAAATATTAATTTCTCACATTTTATGTTGATAGGTAGAAAATTTCATCCATTGTCCAACAAACTGTTGTTTCAAATTTTATAGTAATTATATAAACCATAATATTGTAAAAATAAAAGATGTCACTGTTAGATATATGTGGGTTTAATATGGTCAAAATCAATTTATAAAGGTATATATATAGTCATATATTGCATAAATCTAATTTTAAGATTGGATTTGTACCCATTTTAATTTTTTCCTCTATATAACTAACTTTTTTCAATTGGAAATGGATACTTATTTATATTAGTTTAATATTTTGATCAATATCATGAGTTTAAATCTTCTAGTTTATAATAGGCCACATCATATTTTCATTTATTAAAACACAAAAATCAATTGTGTCATCCAATAACTTCCCATATACCACCTAATAATCTATATACTCATTATAGAGGTATTTCTTTTATTAGAAACCCTACCATAGTAGTCGTAATTATTTTATGTGAGGTAGATTTTCTAAAGAATAGATATCATTTTTAATCACTCATTTTTCTTTCTATCAACTTCAAACTATATAAAATAGTCCTCACCTTTATAATTTCACAAATAAAACATAAAATATGTAATTATATGATATTATGATAGTGTAATTAATTATATCCATCTCCTCTTCCATCAAATGGGATTAATATTAATCCTTCATGTGTATATATGACTACTGCCTCATTAACTATTGTAATTATGTTTCCATAACCACCTCTCAAGACTGGTTATAGTGAATTAATTAATGTTAATATATGATATCAATGAAATATTAATCCTTATAAGCAGATAACATTTTATTATAATTTTATTCTTTTTATGCATAGAAAAATGTTAATATGATTCATTAATATTCGTGGAATACCACCTATATATTGATTTGTGATTAAATTTAAATAAAAAATATCTCATCAATTATATATATATGTATATTGAAATATTTAATACTATATATAAGAAATTTTTATGACTTTGAAAAAAAAAATTACAATCATTCCTTAATGATCATTGTGAATTGTGTACATTACTCATGTTTACATAGGACCTACCATCTCCATAAGTATATCATATTTATGTCATCATTACCATATTTAATGATTTAATTTAAATGAATAACTCATGTATATAAAATATAATTTTGTAATTATTATTCTCTGGGAGATGGTGGAATAATGCCCTCTATGACCATGTTCAAATCATCAATGTTGTTCTAGACTAATGAACTAAATACAATCTAAATATATAAAATAAATTTAATATAATTAATTCATTTTATGTAACACTTAAAAAGTTATTTAAAATGTATAATTATCTATCACAAATTATTATAAAATTAAAAATTAAAAATTGTTTTATATTCATAATGTCAATTAATTTACATGATGAGGCATACTCATGGAAAAATACATTCATTGATATTTTTCTAGATTCCCATAAAACATATTTTTTCCATATCAATTTTTTTTAAAAGATTAAATTTATTTATTTTCCTCCCAATAAATTTAAAATTAATTTTTATCTACTTATTTATTTACAAAATGGGTTTAAGGAAATCTAAATTTAATTTTATAAATGAGGTACTTTTGTCTTTTTTGAAAAAAAAATAATTAAGGAATTTTTTTAATTATAGAAAAATAGTTAATTATCCCACCTTCATAAGTAATATTATCATTGAATATTACTTTGTAACATTAAATATTTAGATTTTAAAAAAATCGTATATAAGTATGAATTTTTTTGTAAGTGATTTTCCTCATTTAATTTTTTTTCATGCAATCATTATTATTTTATGGTTTATTGGGAATTACTTTTAATGATTAATAGTTATATTATAAAAAAATATAGAAGATTCCATTATTTTCATCTAATTCATCAAAAAAATTTATGTTGTCAGATGTCCATGATTGTCACTCGATGTGTTAATTTGATGGTTACTCCAAGTATAACCACATGGGCCATTTCAAGTATAACTGTGAGGTTTATTTCATGTGTTGTTGTGGGGGTTACCCCTTATGTAAATATTAACATAAAAATGAATCCCCATATTACTTATATTATTTCTTTTTTGAATTATCTATTATCATATAAATATATTTTTTTTCAGAATTTTAATTAATGAATTTATGTTCAAATGAAAAAATATTTTACATCTTAAGGATAAAATGTATATCTTTGTTAATTTTTTCTCTAAATTTATCTTGTTTTTAAAGGAACCAATGTCAAATATTTTTCTCCATTATGATTTCATATGAAATTTTTTTTGTGAAGCTTTTGGTAAAAATTTTGATTTCAATGGTACCAATATATTTATTTTGATCAAAAATATTAATTTTATAAAGGGATGTTTTTTTCTTATGCATGAAATGTTGTGTTCTTTCATTCATTTAATTTCATGTACTAATATTTTTCTTGTCACCCCAATTTTTAGAATGAATTTCAATGTGTTTATGTATTTCTAAATGAAAATATGAATACATTTTTAATGTTCGTAAGATTTACTTTGGAAAGTAAATAATGTTTTGTTTTAAAATATTCATATTTTGAAACAATGGATTTTCATTGGATGTGTTAACTTTTTAATATATTATTTTTTATCAATATGATTTTACCTATGACTCCAAAAATCTAAAAAATATACTTAAGATTATGAAAATATAATTCACCTTCATAGACACACTAACATGTAATTATTTAAGGTTATGTTATTGAAATTATGGGGAAAGTATAGTTGTGATATGTATTTAATATTTTAATAAAATGATGTAATATTATTATATAAATTTTTCAAGTTACATAATTTTTTATTAGGTATGTTTTTTTACTTTTAAATGCCTGGATATGGAGACTATGAGAAAGGGACATAAGATATCCTATGATGCATTGAATGTGATAAAGGATGAACCAAAATTTTTATTGCTACCTAAAAGGTGTAATAATTTTGAAATTTTTGGTACAGTATTAATTTTTATATTATTTATCACTCTTATTACTGATGATTTATTCTTACAATATTATTTTTGGTTTTATTCAATGGTTTGAATGAGGTGGAATAATTTTAATAGTGAATGTGGAATAAAATTTAATGATTTTAATCATAAAAAACTAAACATAATGTTGGATTGAATGATATTTTTTCAATTATTGCACTACTCCCTCACACCATGAATAATTAATATAAATAAAATGATCGATAGAAAAATAGACAAAACATTTATTCATTCATGAGGTAAAATATAGCTTTTATTATTAATTCTTCCAATACACTAATTTAGATAAAACATATCAAAACCACTAAGAATATATTTTTTATTCTCCTCTACTCAAAGCATGATAATGTAGTCCTCCAGATTAATCATTTAGAAAATGAATCATGTCAGTGTTTGAATATTTTTGGTAATATAATGAATGATGAATTATTTTTTTCTATGGAATTAGAGGAGATTAAAATTTTAATTTTTAGTTAGAATATTCCACAAACACAATAGGAAAATATGGAAAAGGAATTACCTTAGCTAAATGAGAAGGATTATGAATCAATTAGTACATATGAGGATAAATTTACAAGATTTTTTATATATAATTAAGAATTTATCATTACTCCTGAAAGGAATACTGATTGATTATTGAGTTAATTAAACCCTTGTATTTAAAGGGAATTACCAAAAATGGGCTTTAGTAACTATGATGAAATTATTAAATGTGCACTCATAGAATTAACAGATCATAGGGGATCTAATTAATCATGTGGTATTAGGGACATTAAAATAAATTAATTTTTTGGGTAATTATAATAATAAATCTGATGGTGGAAATAAAATTAATCTTCCTTCATGTAAATAGTCTTGAAATAAGTATTGGTGAATTTTCAATTAGGGGACAGGTAATTATTTTTACTGTAAAAAAACATGTACATTCACTAAAAAATGTTGTTGGGATTTGGAGATGAATGTAAATATAATAAATTGAGATGAATCTATAATTAATTCAGTACCTACACTCTAATTATTTATTTATAAGTATTATGGGAATTATAATAACCATTGAATGAATTATTCGGTTAATAATGACATCTAGCATCAGCGACATATTAATCAATGAGATAAAGGGGAAGGTTATGTGATCAAAATCACTAAAGAGGTTCAGTATATAGGATTGGAGAAACTATCAATTATCATATACTATATAACTATTAATGCATCTGTAATTAATTATCTACCCATCATTTGGAATCTGATGAATTTGATAATATTATCACATCAAAACCTAAATGATTAGTACCCAAATTATATATGAAAAAATTAATTGTGTATTGATTATATACCAATAATATTTCTAAACTCTAATATATGTTTTTATATTTTTTTATTAAAATCATATTATTCTTATTTTAGTTTAGTTTTATGTGATTTTAGTTGTGGTTAAAATATCAATATAGAGTCCATAACAATTTTTTTGTAGGGAATTCCATGTTTGATATTATAAATCAACCCAAGATTTTTTTATTACTCATATGAGGAACGTTTTTTCCTTTTTAAAATATTTTAAATTATATGTGTCTTAGAAACAAATAATTATGGGAATTTCTATCAAATAGTTGGTGTGAAATTAAACATTTAATTTATGGATAATTTTTAGAATATGCTAATAATTTTTATAAATAATATCCTAGACATCGAATGAATTGTGTTTTGATGTTTTTAATAGATCACCAACATAGTGATAAAACTATTTAAAATATTTATTATAGAATATACCATATTTAATTATAGCAATTAATGATGAAACTGTAGGAGATTATGGATAAGGCATTCATTCATCCAACAACTTCTCCATGAGGTTAGCGTATTTATTTTGAATAAAAAATATGGGTGAATGTGTATTTTTATTAATTGTAATTATTTAAATAAGTTCATGATCATGATCATGTATCCTTGGAAAAAATGAAATTATATAGTATTTTGTTTAATATCTGATATTCCCTATTTTCAACTTTGTTAAGTGGGTACCCTTACATGATTTGGAGGTTTAGAGGATGAAATAGGAAATTAAATGGCTTGGATGCCAATGGAACTATGCCCTTATATATTTATCAATTTACTAAAATGGAATATATCATCCCGAGAACCTATTCATGTATACATAAACAACATAATAGATGTTTATAATGGTATGTATTTTATATATTATTTTTTCTCGAAGAAGATGGATTGGGCCATATACCACTTCCATTCTTTGTTCTAGAGTTTTATATATGGTGAACGATTATTCTCTAGTATATCATTCTAGGGTTTCGGAACTATGTTGAGACTGCACTACATCATGTCCCATGGACCCTGCATCCTAAAAGAAATATTTTCATCTAATAGTACCTAAGACCTAAAGGTATATGGATGGCCCAAAGACCATTCTCTAAACCATAATGATTTTTTTATAAAGTAATAGGGGGTAAACAAACATACAATATTTATCATTATTCCTACTTTCATTAATTAAGGGTAAAAATAATGGGCATACCCAAATTGTCTTTTATATATTCTAGAAGAACTATTAATTTATTGTGATACCATTTATATTTGCTAATTCCAATAAAATATTTATATATTTATGGAATAAATTATTTTGATATTGCACAGATCAATTTGTGATGGCCTTTATATATGATATTATAATGTATTCCAAGATAAATTAATAATAGAGAGATCAGTTTTGGATTCTCATGAGACCTTGGGACAATAGAATATGAATTACATATTTTTAACGTTTGAAAATTTGATAGAATATGTATCATTCCTGAGAAATATAATTACATGAGAGTGTAAATTATTTAATCCATCAATGATGAATGTTATTATACATTGGGATTGAAAAACCATGATAATTAATATCCTTGTTTTTCATGTATTGGATAGATAAAATTGAGGATTTGTGGGATATTTATCATGGATATCAAATCAACTAACCATTTTTATATATAAGGGATTCATGGTCCATTTTATTGATGAATACAATGAATATTACATGGATCTAATGTGAAGGTAGGACAATACACATGTTATAAAACAAATCTATAGTGAATAATGGATTGAGATCTATTGAAATGAATAAAATTGGGAAATAAAATGTGTTGTAATTCACATTTAAATATGGTATTTTATTCATCAATCTAATGTTATTTTCTTTAAAAAAAGTTACCAAAATTATGGTTTTATTCCCACATCATTAATGATTTAATGTTATAATTGAATTATTTCTTTTATTAAACATGTAATATATATACTGGTCATAACATATTCATCTATATATTAACATAGAAATATTTAAATATGTTACAAAGGATATGGTTGAAGATGATTAAATATTATGGATTCAAATAAAATTATAACCCTAGTAAGGTGAACAAGGTGGATGATGCTTTGATTCATAAAGATTTTCTAGATTGTACATGATGAGGATTAAATGTGATCAAATATTTTTGGATTTATAGAAGATGTATCTTGAGGTAATTATAAAATGGAAAATTCATACATTTATTACATGATTGATAATCCATATATTTAAATACAGACTATTGGGGTATAATAATAGGATTTGGATCTGTATATAATATTATACAATGGTCCTTAATTAAATTATTATTTGGATAGAATGATATGGTCAAGAAATATGTGTGAGTCCATTCTATATTAAATTTAATGATTGATATTTTATATGGAGTATATAGATCTTCATTCTCTATATACCATTACAATTCAAATTCATATTTATATCTATAGAGAATAAATAGTGTAAAATCATGAAAATTGGTATTATGAAGTATATATATTTATACATGGTTTGATAGGACGTTAAAGATGAATATCATATGTCTAATGGGATAATAAAATAATTATTCATAGATTTATGGAAATGGTAAAATGTTACAATGGATTTTTACCATAGGACTCCCAAATACATCTATAATCCATAAGTCCATTTAGTTAGAAGTTGATCACCTTACAAAAATATATACATTTAATGTCAATCTGCAATGATTTATAACTTTTTAAACATTCCATGATAAAAATTATGAGTGTAGTAATTTTTTATAAAGTATTATACTTAATCATATTGTAATGATAATTGAGGTTTAACATAATGTTCTTTCATAGTCATTAGTATTAATTAGATACAGAGTTGTGTTTTAATACCTTGAAACACACTGACCTAGATGAATAGTTTGTGAGAACCAATCAAACCATGTATTGTATTCATTGATTTTATTCTATGGAAATCAATGGAGTTTGGGATTCAAATATTCTCTAAGTTTAATTTTATTACAATAATAATTTACACATGACCAAATATATGGATCTTTATGAATCCCTCTATAGATATAAGTGGATAACTCCAATGTATAGATATTATGTAGGATAAAAATAGATATTGGGTTTTGGGCTACCTCAAAAAATTTCTGACAACGATAAATATAATCATTAACACATCATGGAGTCTAAAAATATATAAATTTTTAATGAAAATAACCATCTGTGGGTTATTAATTTTAACAATGGGGAGAACATATTTATATAAATATCTCCTTGGTAATGTTTTTTCTATTTAGAAAATACTGTAATTTGATACATTGAAATATCACCCCTAATGAGATTCTTGATCATATTAGGGTTGTTAATTTTCACATGGATCATCCACTGAACCACTTGAAAGATCAATACTCATTCAGCGTATTTTTTTTAAGTAAGTATATAAAGAATATTTCACATATGCATAATTCATTGGTTCCACAGTTGGTCAGTGATCTTTATTTTTTGGAATAATGGTTAAAAATCATGGATAATATACATAATATTCTAGGGAATAAGAATATTAAACCAGATAAGGTTCTCTGGTTAAAACATAAATACAAGGAAGATGCATGGGAACTGATGATTTAAGGATGCAATTCTTCCCTCATTTTTATATAATATAATGAAATTTTTATGGTGAAATTTTTAAAATTAGTAGAATATAACACCTTGAGAATTTATATTGTTTTTATCTTTAGTAAATTCAATCTATTTGATAGTGTGTGATTCGTGAAATAAATAATATATGTTATTATTACATTATTAAAACATAAAAATATTGAAATAATATGATATTTAATGCAATTGATAAAATTCATGTAATAAAATCTTGTAATTAAATGCATGGAATAATTAATAAGTGATAAGGAATGTTAGTATAGTAATTCATTGAACCATGTTTATGTTGTTTCTAAAAACATTCTTAGTATTATATATGTTATAACTCATAATTATATTTTGAGTATTATATGTATATAAATTTATTATATAAAACTGCATAATAATGATAAATCTCTAATAATTTTATTATAATACGGTTAAAATTTAAGGTAAATTCATTTCAATATAATAAAGAAAATTAAATTCGATAATTGTTTTTATGTGGGAAATGATATTTCATGATAATAACATAAATTAATCAATAATGATGAAAAAATTTAATCAAATTTTTAGATACAATAATAAAACAAATAAATTAACATTAATCAAATATTTTTTACTTGTCATTTAATAAGAGTATAAAACACCTAAAATTAATTTTTCATTGCCTAATGATCTTCAGGCATTTAATGAGTTGTTATGATAATTATGTTCTTCCAATATTAGCAAGGGTTTCACTAAAATATAATCACATGAATGATTAGAGATATTGGTCTTGTAATGTAAATGACGATATACATGATATCATCAAACCCTCGAATATGTTTTTATGTTGTTAAAAATTACTGTAGAATATACCTTAGGAATATAGTTTTTACAATGACATATTATTCTCTACAGTGATAGATATTATGATTACATATACTGTTACTAAATATTTCACACCACAATTTTCTAAAAAATAAGATGTCAATCATACAACAAATTGAGCCACTTAAAAACTGAATTACTTCTTTGATTATTATTTAAAATAGTGTGAAGTTTGTGGAATACGTTGAGATATTGATGAAATTACAATGTACTAGGTTTCAAATATAGAATGATGGGGAATGTAGGACACAAAATCATTCATATCAGATTCCCTTATATAGAATTTAAGAAAATATAATGTGGCATTAAATCAGTTCAACTAAAATTAGGTATGAATCACATTCAATAATGAAATTCTTCTTTTAATACCTCTAATTCCCAAGATAAAATGGCTCTGGTTTTGGAGAGAATTTATTTACTTATTTAGTTTTGTTTGAATCCTTTTATTCCCATTTTTTTCTTTCTTCAGTTAGAAAACCAATAAAATAGAAAGGGAAATGAGTAATTATTGTTTTGGATATTATTCTTGGATCATAGATCATGTTGATTTATCATCACCACTTCGTAATAATGTTTATATATATATTTATGGATATTAAATAAATATGGAAGTCGTATATGAGAATATTACTTCTTTTGTGACACATAGAAAAAACAATTAGGATTAATTTTATGAAATTCATACAGAAAGTCTCTATTATTTGTGAATTTGCCAATAATAATGGATATCAAGTGATTCAATGTTTTATGATATTAATGGTCCAAATAAAGATATAAAATAATGGTCTTAAACCATTGGGGAAGTAGTTCCTTTTCTGAGTCTTAAAGAAATTATGATTGATGAAAGGAATGATATTAGACCATATAATGGATCAAATTTGAATGTTTATGATGTGTTTCAAAGTCTGGATAAAGAAAGTAACTGGGCCTCCACTACTGTCTAAAAAAACATATATTGTTCATAATGAATATTTGGTTATCAGAAATAAAATAGAGAAATATATATCCCCAAAAGAGGGGATGTGTTGGAGGAAAAATAAGAAACAATCTACAATACTATGGATAAAAAAATTATGATACAAATATTGATCCTATTTCTCATATATTGAAATGAGGTGATGAAAACAATGATTCTAAACCATAAAAATGAATGGTCAAGGATGATCCTTACACACATTCAAGAAATGATAAAGGGAAAAATATTCACGATGTAGGAGGAAAATTAACTTTTAATGGTATGTGTTCAAGTATATATTACTCTAATTGAAAGTAAATTATGGTTAAAAGATCCACTAACATTAGATTAGGAATGTTACCAATGATATATGGGGATGATCATGTAAAAATGTAACATTAATATGATCTTATTGAGGAGAAACATCATGTTTATGTTGATAAATATATGGTTGAGAAAGATAAAAGAACACTCAAGATAAATTATGATGGACTAACTAGTTTTGATATATTTATTGAGATATTGATCATAATGGTATATATGATTTAGAATGTTATTATTGGTAATCTAAATTTTAATTAAAAAACCATCAGGTTTGTATGATTATACTGTTTTAGGTAGGATCTGAGTTTTGAGTTATCATCAGTGAATATGGATGTTGGTAAAGAATACATTTTAACATAATGACCACGTTGATTAGGGTAATTGATATAAGAAGATATATCTATCATATTTTTGTCTGGATATGGTATTATAATCATGTTTCAATTATGTATTTAGTCATGATGTAATGGTGAATACATTTGTGATTAACTTTCTCATTCTAGAATATAATAAGAAACATCCAGGAAGGTGCTAGGTTTGAATCCTCTATTTTTTAAGGTTTTCATCTAGTTGATATTGGGTGCAATATTGGGCTAAATTAGAAGTGAAAAGTTTCACTAAATGATTATAAACAAGAAATAGTTTATTATGTTCTTGGATTGAATAACATTTGATATACATCATTTTTTCATATAAAGGTTGTGGAATGCAATTTTTGTTTTCTATTCTCTGTTTTTTGGGATTTGGATTTTCAATCCCTAACATATAAAACTTTTCTTTTTATTTAATAAATTTTCATTGGGACTATGTATTAGTTTTCAAATACATGGTTCTTATTGTCTTATATATGGTCGATTTTATTTCTGTTCATCAAAATAAGTTACCTTGGTAAAATGTTGTCACTAGAAAGAACAAAAAATGGTATAAAGGAGTTACAATAAAGAGAATATGATCAAAGATATCACAAGGGTATATTGTAAATTTCATTATTTGAGTGGATTTCATCCTCCATCACCACATAATTGACATGTAAATGTTTTCCAGACACATGCTCATGATATTGTCTTATTATATTTTAAACTGAATAATGATTACAATGGTGACACTGCCCATATATATTTATCTGAACTTCATATAGTAACATATGTATAAAATTGTTTGACCTATATCTTGTAAAACAACTACAAAAAATTATTATAAATTTTTTTCAATATGTCATATCCTTATTGGCAATATAAAAATACCATCTTAATAATTCATAAGGTGTAACCCTTCGGAAGACATTAAAATAAGAAGTAATTGTCTTTATGGATATATTTCATGTTTCTTTATGTTTAAAACTCCTCTAAATATCCTGTACCCATATTAATTTAATTAAAAAAATATATTTGTTTTAATAGTTTTTTATTTTAATTCTATAATAATATTTTTTCAAGTTTTTATCCTTCTAAAATTAAATTTATTTCTCATTTTTACATATAGACTCTTGGTTCTATAAGGAAACATGTATAATTTTTCATTACATTGTAATGTTGAAATGATAAAATAATTACATTTATATAATATAAAATTATAATTTTGTATCATTTCTTTCCTTCCATTGATGAGTGAATGCATTACTCATTAGGACGTCTTGACTACTGTCTACATGATTTGAATTAATTTATTTATAATCATCACCTAAGTTATGTCTTTATAAAATATTTTTATTGAATAAATATTTTTTTATGAAATGATTACAATTTTAATGATTCCAACCATAACAAAAGAACAATGGATGATATCACTAATCTAAAACATGCCTGAATAAAACATTAAAAATAATGGAATATTTATTTTCATTGAGAATCATTAATAAATAAATATTTATAATTTTTAATGAATGATATTTTAAAATAAAAATATGAAAAATCTCTATATAGATGAATAACAAATCAAAATTAATTACACATTATAATACAGAATGTATGGTTTAATTTAGAACATGAAATACGGGTTTATAAAAAAATAAATTTTTAATTTAGATTATTCATGTCTGAATTTCCATTACATTAAAAATATTATATATCTCTGTTTACACAATATATTTTCACCTTATCTTGTAAGTTATAGTTTTCTCAATATTATTTCAATTTATCTATTTTTGTCACTAAAAATACCTAATGATTGTTTATAGATAAATTTATACTTATAGTTTTTCAAAATGAAATTTTTATTGATAATACTTCATGTTTCCATAGTTTTATAATAAAAATTGTATTCCCTTTTTTCTAGGAATATTTTTTTCCAAATATTTCCAAAATAATAAAAAATAATATATAATTTTAAAGGACTATTTCTAATTCGTTAATAAATGAAATTTTCATGAAAGTGAACAACAATTAATGAATTTAATGATTCATTAGAGATAATATCAATTTATAACAATGACTTCATTTCTCCTATTTTATTATGATTATATTGTTTTAAAATATTTTTCATGAACCCTGTTTCATTCATATGGTGTAATTAATATATAATGGAAAATTTGATGTTGTTTTGATATTTTTTCACACATATGTATAATTATAATTATTAGATAGTTGTTCTAATAATTATAAATACTTTTAATTAATAGTGAATCGATTGATATCTAATGATTTTATATGAAAGGGAGAGAACTAAACTCAACCCAAAAAGGGATTCTATCCCTAATTATGAAAATGTTATTGGGAGGGAACTTAATCCACTATGGTAATCTATATACAACAACATGATTGTATTTAAAGTGACCATTTATTAAAGAAATTATTTTCTTTATTATTATTTTTAAATATTATAATTATATGTTCATATATTTATTATATTCTGTTAGGCATCATCATATATTTTTGATTATTCTATATATTTGTCAATCATTGCTTTTATTATGTAATATTTTTATTATGTTAGTAAATACATAAGATCCATCACAGATTGGGTATGAATTTTATATTTAAGATTATTTTCTCACACAATTATTGTTCTATGATGTTCAAAAATGACTATAGATTGATATCTCCCATGTTTTACCAAACAGAGCATATGATCTCACCCTTTCTAATATTTGAAATTCTCATGGTTATAAAGATAGGTATTATGTACGATATATATAACAAGGTTACTATACAAGAAAAAATTTGGGGATATATTGGTGATATTTCATGAAATAAGGTGATTATTTATATATTATTTAATGGAATAAGAACAATATGGTTTTATGGAAATCATTATTGTGATATGTATTTAATATTCTTCTTAAATTGTGTACTATTTTAATATTAAATGATCAAGTCTCCTTTGTTGATATCATAGACGGGAACAATTATTTATTTAGATAATGTTAAAAATATTATGGTTAAATAACAACAAACATACTATGATGAAAAAAATAATATATACAATAAACATGAATTTTTTTAGCTTGATAATAATGTTATATTATTTGGAATTTTTCTGAATAAAATACATGATTTTATTATTTATATATCTAATTAATATTTTATGATGATTAAAATTTGCTTTTTAGTTTTAGTTAAATTTGGGATGAGAAGGAATCATATAAATAGTGATAGTTGTGGAAAATTTAATGATTTCCCACATGAAAAATAGAATATCAAGGGGGATATAATGTTATGAAAAGAAACAACAATGAGGGAACAAAAAATGGTCAACATATTTAAAAAATAACCAATCAAAAATAATAATTTTGATCTAGAAACGATTAATATATTTAAAATATCATTAACTCATTCATAGGGAAATATAATAATTCTTTTATTATGTCATCTGTAAACTAATTTCTATAAAAAGAATTAGTACCACTGATATGTTATTTTTTTTGCCTAGTTCTCATTGCAAGAAGTTTTGTCAGTATTATTGACCATTTGGAAGGTGAAAAAATACACTGGGGGATTCATATTGATAATAAAAGTCATGATGAAGATATTTCATATAATGAATGAGATGATATTTGAGATTGTTTATGTATGAAATTAACTTTTATTATTCACATGCAATTAGAAAGGGAATTCCTTGATCTGAAGTAGAAGGGATAAGAATACAATAGTTCCTATGTGGATAAATTTACAATACATTTTATGAATGCTTCTAGTTTAATAATCAACCGTAGAATTAAAATTTAATGATTTTATAGTGTCTTAAAATCAAGACTCTAAAATATATTAGTTATCAAGGAAATTATATGTTATTAATAATTCTTTCATTGTTCTCTCATTTAGAAATAGAGATTAAAGAAATTATGTTATTCTTGTGTTTTTGGGGATAATATGATGAAAATATAATTTCAAGTAAATTCAAATAACAAAACACATAGGTAAATGAAAATTAATTATCAATCAGAATAATGTGTGGAAATAATCGTGGTGTGAATTTATATAACATCCCACCCCATCCCATTGGATTTGGTTGGGTGGGAATGCTAGTAGGACATAACTGACATTCCCAAGGTGCCAGAGGCTGGCAGTAAATACCAATGGATTCGAGAATAAATTGGGGAACAATTTGACTTTGAGATTCAACCAACAATCAAAAAAATAATCTATAAACAAACTATATAATTCATTTCCATAGAATATCTAAACCCATACATTACCAAAATACCACCAATAAATCCACAACAATCCATCATGCCAAATACAACCAAGCCAAAATCTGAGTATCAAGTAAAATACAACAACAAGACTCCAACAGAACTAAGACATCAACCATAGCTCCGCACCAAGATTTATACTCCAAGAACCACAACATATCCAAATCATTATGCCTAACTGTTAACAAAATGAGATTTGTTATTCTTACATGTGTCTCAGAATATGACTACTGCAAAATCATCAACATTCTAATGTAGGGGTTGAGTACAATTACTTAGTATATTTTCTGGAAAATTACTTCTCTAAACACACAACTAGGATAAAACCATTAACACATTTTGATAAAGTAGTTTATTTAACACATCAAATAGTTTAATCATTACCAATAATCCATCACACCCTTACCAAGCCACCTTACACAAACCAAGCAACCCAAAAGAAATATAAACAATCATAACATAATCCATTTCAATATTTCACATTATCAAACTAATTTCCATCTTGCAAGACAATAAATAACATGTACCATTCATACCATTCATGAAATCATGATTCTACTTCAATGGTTGTACATTCATAACCATCATATCTCTTCCATGGTGCAGGAATTCACACCCATCCTGGGTGTGGGACTCTATTCCCATCACCCTCCCATTTTGATGATGGTACATTCATGACCATAAACTTTATAGTGCTAAATTATCGACCACCATCCATCCAACTCATGAAAATAAACATTTACCAAAATCACCACATAATTTCAATTTGAAATTACCAAAAACATATCTCTCCAAAATTTTCAATAACAAATTACGTAATTATTCTCAAAAATATTTCAACTTCACATTTCATTTTACATAAATAAATCAAATGATTATTGAATATTCCATCAATCAATTTTCCATGTCAATCAACATTTCAATAAAACAAATTTTTTATCAAAAACCATATTTCACAAACTATTTTCATACTCTACCACTAATGATTTTGAAATATAAATTTTAAAATCACACAACAATGCCACTTTATTTTTCAATACTAACCTATTTCCCCTAAAAACCCCAAATCCCCACCAAATGGGTTTCCTACATGTTTGATGCATAACTATCACAATTTATTTCAAGGAAAATTAATTAATTTCACCCAATTCCACTAATTATAAAAATGTAAAGTTAAGAGAGAACCCACCTACCATTACTGTTCTGGATAAATCGACAAAAAGAAACCACACCACAATCTTGGAAAATACACCACTAAAAAAACTCTATATCTCCTTCTCTATTATCCAAAATCCATAAAATTTACATAAAAGGAAACAAAAACCCTAAATATACACACAATGAGTGTAAATCTAGAAAATATAAAGGGATGGAAGAGTTGATCTAGAGAAAAATCCCAAGAACTAAGCAGCCAGACTTACCAAAGAATAATAGGCTAAAATAAACAAAGAAAAGAATTAAATTTTCTTCCAACATGAGTGGTAGAACCCCTAAAAACCTTATGAAATGAAAATAGTGAGTGAGGATTGAGTGGGAGAATTTTTGGAATGAAATGAGGCAACCCCGAGGGAGCTTGTATTTAAAAACCACATATTTAAGTGGTCACACAGTTAGACCACACACTTTGGAAAACTATGTGCTAACCATGCACATGCCACTAGCTTGAGAGAAGGGTTCTACATGGTTTCCTAGAGTGGTGTGGGAAACTATGCGCATGCCATGAAAATCCCATTGTCTCCCCCTCCACGGTTTCCCAGAGATCCCGCATGGTTTCTGCTAACCGGGGTCTATCCCTGTGACCATTTAAAAGCATAAAAACTTATTCAAAACTATTCCAAACTCTTTGTACTTGTTCTCAACTCAATTAAAGAAATTTAAAGACATAATAATTCAAAAATAAGGGATATATTTCTCAACTAGGGGATGCTACATTCTCCCCACCATTGGAGTTTCTGTCCTCAAAAAGTAAGGAACCATCACATTGATAAAAGATCTCAGGCCATTCCCCTTTCATCTCTTTATCACACTCTGAATTCTCTTGTAGAATCTGACGATGATACCACAAAATAGAATCTAATCTGATGCTTTTACCATGCAATACTTTATCATTCCTATCCACAATCGACACCAGCATGTCCACAAAACAAGCATCCAGTTCTAGCTCGACATGATCCACAAGATTCACATGGTCAGGATCCCATTGATACTTTTTCAAATATGAAACATGAAACACAGTGTGCATCACACTAATACCATGGTGTAAAAGGAAAATGATAATCTACCTCTTCAATCCGCTCATGTATCTCAAATGTCTGAATATTCCTCAGTGATAATATACTCTACTTCTCAAACCACCTCTGTCCCAAGCTAGGAGGGATTCTCAAAAAACACATGATCACTCACCATGAATAACATGTAAAGACCCGCAAATTTCAAGGAAATTTTTTTCTTAATTTTCTTTGGAATTTTACAAGAGCGCAGCTTCAGACGGCACCTGATTCCGAGGCCCGGTGTGCCCGGAATCAATTTCCGAAGTTTGGCTCGGGTACGTTCAGTGAACGGACGAGCGGGTTTTTCTATCTTTTGAACCGGTGCCCGGAATCAAATTCTGAGGGCACCGATGAAATCGCAGCGCCGGTATTTACTTAGAAACGCCTCTTCCGGAGTTGCGTTTGCTCAGACGTGGTTTTTAAATTTTGCGGCTTTAAGTCAGAAATAAAATAAAGTTTGTGCGACAACTTTATTTTATTTCACTTAAGCTGCTTGGAAGCCACTTGAAGCCACTTAAGGGCGGCTTGAACTGAGTGGAACTAGATAGGAGGCTATCCAGAAATATCCTACCCCCTTGGTAGGATATTTGTGCGGTGGGGCCCGCACGAGCCCCGCAGTTTCTTTCGCTAAGTAACGCACCCGCGAAAACCCGTCAAAGTAACTGAAAAGTCAACCGACGCGTTTTCTTAAATTCTTAACAGACCATTTAATTGAGCGGTTTATTTCGTGAATTAAATGGGCTGTTTTATTCGGTGAATTAATTCAACGAATTAAATGGGTCGTTACTTACGCGTTTTGCGTTTGTTGGCAAAATAATAAAATAGACATCTTGTCTATTTTGGAGGATTGCTATCGTTGTGCAATTCCTCTGAACCTCCACTCTCCCCACGAAGAACGCGAAGAACGCGAAGAACGCGAAGAACGCGAAGAACGCCGGCGACCGGAATTCGACGACGCACACCGAGATCTGCGACGTCGACGAGCCCTACCCGCGACGTTCTTCGGCGACGCCTCTTCTTCTGCGGCCGATCCTCGTTCGGCAACTAAGGTGAGAAACGAATCATTTGAATTCTCCCGTTTTAATTTCGATATCAACAGATTTAAACTAATTAAATCCGTTTGATCTTGATCCGGAGATTGGCGACGCGACGCCGGATACCGCGACGACGCGACGATCCCCCCTTCTTCCGCGACGAGCAATTCCGCGACGACCTCTCGTCCGACGACGACGACAAGTAAGGGATGTTGGATTATTTTATCTTTTTCCCCGTGTTTATTCTTTTAAAGTGAAGAACATGATCTCCGACAATTTTGATTTATTTAAAATTGTTGTTGATTATTCCTCCGTGGATTTTGACTAAACGCGGAGGGTGCGGGTCTAACGAACAAGACCCGGCAACCCTCCGCCGATCTCTTTTGTTGTGAGGATTTGGCGGACGACGACGAACCGTGCGGCAAGGGCATTTTGTTGATTCCGCAGTGAAGATCGTCCCCCGGGAGGAGCAACGGCGCAGACGGGAAAGAAATCGGGCCACCGGAGCAGCTCCGGCGGCCCGCGGAAGGAGACGGCGGCGCGGGACGCCGGCGCGCCGCCGGAGGAGTCCGCCGCGGCCGAGCCACGGCGGCGGCGAACCGCCGGACCGCGTCCGCGGTCCGGCCACCAGCACGCGGCCCGCGTTTCTCCCAAAGCCGCGGGTTTGACCCGCGGCGGCTCTTCAGCCGCTCGGCCGAAGACCGAGCCGGCCGGTCCGGTCGGCCGGGCCACGCCCAGGCCGGACCGGACCCGGCCTAGCCGGGTCGGGCCGGGTCGGGCCGACCCGGTTCGGCCGACCCCAGAGGGGGGTTCGGGCCGGGTCGCCCCGGACCCAGAACCCCCGTTTCGGGCCCTCTTCTGTCTTTCGCCCATATCTTGGGCCTGGGACCTCCGATTGACGAACCGTCAGCGGCTACGCGATCCTTGGATCGAGACGGTCGTTTCGGTATACTATACTCAAGGTGCACCTTCCTTTTCGGGAGTCTACGTAGTTAAAACTCCGTAGTTAAGCGTGCTTGGCCTAGAGCAGTGATCAGGATGGGTGACCTCCTGGGAAGTTTCCCAGGTTGGGTGTGAGACGGAAAGGCCAATAACTAACAGACCGGGCGTCCGATTGACGCGCCGTCTGTTTCGTTGAATTCCTCTAAGTGAGACGGATCTTTTGGCATACTCCGCCCGAGGATCGGATACAGGCGGAGTACGGTCGGGTTGGTTTTGCCCTAAAAACCAACCGGGCCCCTGGGACGAAAATGCCAATAACTCTCAGACCGGGCGTCCGATTGACGCGCCGTCTGTTGCGTTGAGATCCTGTTGTCGATACGGAACTTTTGGATACATCAACTTCGGACTACGTGTCAGTTGATGTATCAGCCTCTCGGCTCGTGGAGCGGACCCTCCTAAACGAGCTCGCTAAGTGCGGGAACCCTAGTGCTGGCTGTGGCTTCGACGACGGAGCAGAGATCCTCCGTGGACTGCGACGACGACAGAGCAGAGATCCTCCGTGGACTGCGACGAACGCAGAGCAGAGATCCTTCGTGGACTGCGGCGACGACTGTGCAAGAGATCCTCAGTGGACTGCGTCGACTACTGCACTCAGCCATCCTACGTGGAACAGTGTTACCGAACCTGTGTGAGCTGAATCTTCTTTTTACCTTGAGCGGTGGAGCGCTTGGGTGTAGCGGCGGACCCGTGGTACTTGACAGTGGTGGTGCGCTTGGATGCAGCAGCAGACCCTTGGCGGTGGAGCGCTTGGTTGTAGCGGCGGACCCGCGATACTCTACGGAGTGTGTGCGCTTGGTTGTAGCGACAGACCCGCGACGGTGGAGACGCGCGTGCGGAGTACGGAGACCGTGTAGATGACTGAGACCTGACGACTGCTTGACCGACTCGACTTGGAGTGAGTCGACTAGCCCAGTGGACGGAGCGCCCAGTAGTTGGCAGCAGACCCACGGCGGACGGAGCGCCTGGTAGTTGGCGGCAAACCCGCGGTACTCGACAGGAGGAGTACCTCAGTAGGCTATCTGGGTGAGCGCCTGGTATTTGGCAGCAGACCCTCAGCGGACGGAGCGCCCGGTAGTTGGCAGCAGACCCGCGGTACTCGACAGGAGGAGTACTTCAGCAGTCTTAGGTTAGTGAGCAGTACCCCGGAGTCGTGACAGGACCACTGTACACTTCAGAGATGGGGCTCTTCAACATTTACGGTTTCGATAATGAAAATCCTGGTTGAGCTGAATCTTATGTTACTCTCCTTTGTGGATTGTGTTGAACTATCCTATGTGGATTTACTGTTTACTCTCCTTGTGGATTTGAGTCTTGCTTTCCTTTGTGGATTGAGTTGTTCTTGAGCTCGTGAGCAGAGCTAGAATTGGGGACTTAGGTATATGTATGGGCATATACCTAAGTCGAGTCAGATGTTACTTCGTGATTGCATCTTTCTTTTGTGCTATATCCTTTGTGGATTTCGGGAGACCTTCGGGGGTCTCGGGGTCCTTACTGAGTAGTTGTACTCACCCCTGCACGGGCTATGCCCGCACCTTATTGTGTTGGTTGCAGACGACGGACAGCGCTGATCACGGTTGGGGCGTGGACCAGGACGGTACCTGGAGGTGGACCACTGGGCGGGACGTGCTCGGAGCGGACGTGGGACCCGAGGAGCCTGGAGGCTATCTGTACCCACCCTTCAGGTGGGATTACCAGTGGACGACACGAGGCCGCCGTCTTTTCTTCAGTTGCTGTACATTACTTTTCAGTTGTACTTTACAGTTGGGCTTGTATTTCCGGCCCCCTTTACTTTTCCGCACTTTGTAGTTACTTCTGCTTGCTGACTCTGTGGTGGATGTTACTTATAAAGGCAATGCCTTCCCTGTTCACTGGGATTTTACGCCATGGTGCTAGTCGCCAGCCCCTGGCCTATGGAAGGCGGGCTTGGGGTAGTCACGGCACGGGCCCCGAGGACGGGTCGTGACAAATTGGTATCAGAGGTGGTCGGTTCTACCGCAGACTCTGATCTTTCTTCTGTGTGAAGCAATAGTGTTTAGCGTATTGAGTGTGGTTATCAGTCCAGGGAGTCCAGTGTTGGTGCGGCGGCCGACGTATCCATACACCAGGACCCTGACTTCTGATTTCTGACTTAATGCACGAAAACATTGATTGCATGTGTGTTTCAAGTTTTCTTCGTGATTACTTGTGTCAGCTCACCGGGTATACTGATCTGCTTCATGAAAGTCTCAAGTTTTCCTTGTGATTACCTGTGCCAGCTCACCAGGTATACTGTTCTGACTGTGGTGCTCTTGTTCTCCTTTTCAGGATGGCCCCGCGACGACAGCCAGCTAGGGTTCCGAGTGTAGGGCGCGACGGCAGCCCACCGAGCGACGAGGCCTCGGTGCAGGGCCCTTTGCCAGCAGTGGCACCGGCGGTAGCTTTACCCGCCGAGCCACCGATGCTACCAGTACCAGACGCTGACGATGCACGTCGCCTCAGGGCACTGCATGAGTTTCAGAGCCAGCGACCACCCAGGTTTCGTGGTGAGGCGGACCCCCAGGCCGCCGAGGACTGGCTAGAGGCGGTGGTACGGATCTTTAGGCTAGTGAGGACACCAGCGGATCTCATGGTGATTCTCGCGGCGAGCCTCCTGCAGGCGGCGGCAGGACGATGGTGGAGCTTGATGCTCCAGGTGCACGATGAGGCATCTCTTCTTTGGACGGACTTTGAGAGCCTCTTCCGCTCGGAGTTCTTCCCGGCCACCCTTCGTGCGGTGCGTATCCAGGAGCTTCTACAGCTGCGGCAGGGCAGCATGACGGTCGCTCAGTACGCGGCGAGGTTCACCGACCTTTCTCGGTACTCGACAGACATGGTACGGGACCCCTTCTTCCGGGCCCGGACCTTCGAGCAGGGCTTGCGACAGGAGATTCGGGCGTCGCTGATCTCCCTCAGCATTCCGACCCAGGCGGGAGTGCTAGAGCGGGCCCTTCTGATCGAGAACTTCCTTGCTGAGTCTACACCAGCACAGAGACCCACCGCAGGGCGGCACGTAGCGGAGTCTTCGGTAGCAGGTAGCCGACAGATGACTCAGGGTTCCAGGCAGACCAGACCTACCAGTGGCCGACTGCACGACTCAGGCTCAGTTGTGCGGGGAAGCCGGGGTGGAGTCAGAGCCAGGCGTGCCGAGAGTGGGCAGTGTTACTCCTGTGGCGGAATTGGTCACATGGCTCGTGACTGCCCGACCCGCCATGCGGGGGAGCAGCAGACGGTTGAGGAACCACCTAGGCAGAGGCAGAGGTTCGACCGTGGCGGTCTGCAGGGAGGAGACGGACGAGGTAGAGGAGCTGGCCGAGCAGCAGGTGGTGGACGACGCTTTGAGGCTCTACCACCACCACCACCAGGAGGTCCACCCCGACCGCAGGGGAGATCTCAGCTTCAGGCAGCCGAGGCCTTCGATCATGGAGCCCTGGGAGCTGATGGACAGGAGCAGAACTAGTGGATACATCCTTTGTACTTCTGGTTCCTTGTTGCTTTTGTGTAGCGTCTTGTAATATGAGCTGCAATAATAAAAGACGCATACCTTTGTGATATTTTTCGTTCCTGTCCTCTTTCGTGATGTTACTAGGAGATTCCAGTTTTGGCTGTTGACTTGACCCTCACTTGTGAGACGTCTACTGGAGGAGACCCAGTTACCACACACTGATGCCGACAGTGTGACTCAACCCTTGGAGGCGAGAGTAACGGTTGAATCTCTTAGTAGTAGCGTCGAGGCCTTACGACGTCATCCTTGGTATGGATTAGTATCATCCATGTTAGGATTGACTGTTTTAGGCAAAGAATGTGGTTCATCCAGAGGATGAGACCGGATTTCTCTTTTCGGCAAAGAAGAAATCTTGCAGCTCTTGTGGGACCAGAGATGGTCCGAGCCACGACAGAGAAGGTCCAGATCATCCAGGAGAGGATGAGGACAGCTCAGAGCCGGCAGAAGTCATATGCTGACAGGAGGCGGAGGCCACTAGAGTTCAAGGATGGTGACCACGTCTTTTTGCGTGTCTCACCTCGACGTGGTTTACGGAGATTTGGCCGAGGCGGCAAGTTGTCTCCACGCTCCATCGGGCCTTTCTAGGTCCTCAGCAGGATAGGAGAGGTGGCTTATCGCCTGGCTCTACCACCTCAGTTGCACCGGGTGCACGACGTCTTCCACGTGTCTCAGCTGAGGAGATACGTGCACGACCCGACGCACATCATCGACTTTGGGGAGCTGGACGTGGACGATGGGGCGACTTTTGCGGAGGTCCCAGTGGAGATCGAGGATCGACAGGAGCGGGTCCTACGTGGGCGGTCGATTCCTCTTGTGCGCATCAGATGGCAGCACGGGAACCTCCAGGAGAGCACTTGGGAGCGGGAGGCTCAGATGCGTGCTCAGTACCCCCATTTGTTCCCCTAGTTTTTGATGTTTCTTTACGGGGACGTAAAGCCCTGAGGTGGGAGTAATGTAAAGACCCGCAAATTTCAAGGAAATTTTTTTCTTAATTTTCTTTGGAATTTTACAAGAGCGCAGCTTCAGACGGCACCTGATTCCGAGGCCCGGTGTGCCCGGAATCAATTTCCGAAGTTTGGCTCGGGTACGTTCAGTGAACGGACGAGCGGGTTTTTCTATCTTTTGAACCGGTGCCCGGAATCAAATTCTGAGGGCACCGATGAAATCGCAGCGCCGGTATTTGCTTAGAAACGCCTCTTCCGGAGTTGCGTTTGCTCAGACGTGGTTTTTAAATTTTGCGGCTTTAAGTCAGAAATAAAATAAAGTTTGTGCGACAACTTTATTTTATTTCACTTAAGCTGCTTGGAAGCCACTTGAAGCCACTTAAGGGCGGCTTGAACTGAGTGGAACTAGATAGGTGGCTATCCAGAAATATCCTACCCCCTTGGTAGGATATTTGTGCGGTGGGGCCCGCACGAGCCCCGCAGTTTCTTTCGCTAAGTAACGCACCCGCGAAAACCCGTCAAAGTAACTGAAAAGTCAACCGACGCGTTTTCTTAAATTCTTAACAGACCATTTAATTGAGCGGTTTATTTCGTGAATTAAATGGGCTGTTTTATTCGGTGAATTAATTCAACGAATTAAATGGGTCGTTACTTACGCGTTTTGCGTTTGTTGGCAAAATAATAAAATAGACATCTTGTCTATTTTGGAGGATTGCTATCGTTGTGCAATTCCTCTGAACCTCCACTCTCCCCGCGAAGAACGCGAAGAACGCGAAGAACGCGAAGAACGCCGGCGACCGGAATTCGACGACGCACACCGAGATCTGCGACGTCGACGAGCCCTACCCGCGACGTTCTTCGGCGACGCCTCTTCTTCTGCGGCCGATCCTCGTTCGGCAACTAAGGTGAGAAACGAATCATTTGAATTCTCCCGTTTTAATTTCGATATCAACGGATTTAAACTAATTAAATCCGTTTGATCTTGATCCGGAGATTGGCGACGCGACGCCGGATACCGCGACGACGCGACGATCCCCCCTTCTTCCGCGACGAGCAATTCCGCGACGACCTCTCGTCCGACGACGACGACAAGTAAGGGATGTTGGATTATTTTATCTTTTTCCCCGTGTTTATTCTTTTAAAGTGAAGAACATGATCTCCGACAATTTTGATTTATTTAAAATTGTTGTTGATTATTCCTCCGTGGATTTTGACTAAACGCGGAGGGTGCGGGTCTAACGAACAAGACCCGGCAACCCTCCGCCGATCTCTTTTGTTGTGCGGATTTGGCGGACGACGACGAACCGTGCGGCAAGGGCATTTTGTTGATTCCGCAGTGAAGATCGTCCCCCGGGAGGAGCAACGGCGCAGACGGGAAAGAAATCGGGCCACCGGAGCATCTCCGGCGGCCCGCGGAAGGAGACGGCGGCGCGGGTCGCCGGCGCCGGCGACCGGAGGCGGCGGCGCCCGGCGCGCCGCCGGAGGAGTCCGCCGCGGCCGAGCCACGGCGGCGGCGAACCGCCGGACCGCGTCCGCGGTCCGGCCACCAGCACGCGGCCCGCGTTTCTCCCAAAGCCGCGGGTTTGACCCGTGGCGGCTCTTCGGCCGCTCGGCCGAAGACCGAGCCGGCCGGTCCGGGCGGCCGGGCCGCGCCCAGGCCGGACCGGACCCGGCCTAGCCGGGTCGGGCCGGGTCGGGCCGACCCGGTTCGGCCGACCCCAGAGGGGGGTTCGGGCCGGGTCGCCCCGGACCCAGAACCCCCGTTTCGGGCCCTCTTCGGTCTTTCGCCCATATCTTGGGCCTGGGACCTCCGATTGACGAACCGTCAGCGGCTACGCGATCCTTGGATCGAGACGGTCGTTTCGGTATACTATACTCAAGGTGCACCTTCCTTTTCGGGAGTCTACGTAGTTAAAACTCCGTAGTTAAGCGTGCTTGGCCTAGAGCAGTGATCAGGATGGGTGACCTCCTGGGAAGTTTCCCAGGTTGGGTGTGAGACGGAAAGGCCAATAACTAACAGACCGGGCGTCCGATTGACGCGCCGTCTGTTTCGTTGAATTCCTCTAAGTGAGACGGATCTTTTGGCATACTCCGCCCGAGGATCGGATACAGGCGGAGTACGGTCGGGTTGGTTTTGCCCTAAAAACCAACCGGGCCCCTGGGACGAAAATGCCAATAACTCTCAGACCGGGCGTCCGATTGACGCGCCGTCTGTTGCGTTGAGATCCTGTTGTCGATACGGAACTTTTGGATACATCAACTTCGGACTACGTGTCAGTTGATGTATCAGCCTCTCGGCTCGTGGAGCGGACCCTCCTAAACGAGCTCGCTAAGTGCGGGAACCCTAGTGCTGGCTGTGGCTTCGACGACGGAGCAGAGATCCTCCGTGGACTGCGACGACGACAGAGCAGAGATCCTCCGTGGACTGCGACGAACGCAGAGCAGAGATCCTTCGTGGACTGCGGCGACGACTGTGCAAGAGATCCTCAGTGGACTGCGTCGACTACTGCACTCAGCCATCCTACGTGGAACAGTGTTACCGAACCTGTGTGAGCTGAATCTTCTTTTTACCTTGAGCGGTGGAGCGCTTGGGTGTAGCGGCGGACCCGTGGTACTTGACAGTGGTGGTGCGCTTGGATGCAGCAGCAGACCCTTGGCGGTGGAGCGCTTGGTTGTAGCGGCGGACCCGCGATACTCTACGGAGTGTGTGCGCTTGGTTGTAGCGACAGACCCGCGACGGTGGAGACGCGCGTGCGGAGTACGGAGACCGTGTAGATGACTGAGACCTGACGACTGCTTGACCGACTCGACTTGGAGTGAGTCGACTAGCCCAGTGGACGGAGCGCCCAGTAGTTGGCAGCAGACCCACGGCGGACGGAGCGCCTGGTAGTTGGCGGCAAACCCGCGGTACTCGACAGGAGGAGTACCTCAGTAGGCTATCTGGGTGAGCGCCTGGTATTTGGCAGCAGACCCTCAGCGGACGGAGCGCCCGGTAGTTGGCAGCAGACCCACGGTACTCGACAGGAGGAGTACTTCAGCAGTCTTAGGTTAGTGAGCAGTACCCCGGAGTCGTGACAGGACCACTGTACACTTCAGAGATGGGGCTCTTCAACATTTACGGTTTCGATAATGAAAATCCTGGTTGAGCTGAATCTTATGTTACTCTCCTTTGTGGATTGTGTTGAACTATCCTATGTGGATTTACTGTTTACTCTCCTGGTGGATTTGAGTCTTGCTTTCCTTTGTGGATTGAGTTGTTCTTGAGCTCGTGAGCAGAGCTAGAATTGGGGACTTAGGTATATGTATGGGCATATACCTAAGTCGAGTCAGATGTTACTTCGTGATTGCATCTTTCTTTTGTGCTATATCCTTTGTGGATTTCGGGAGACCTTCGGGGGTCTCGGGGTCCTTACTGAGTAGTTGTACTCACCCCTGCACGGGCTATGCCCGCACCTTATTGTGTTGGTTGCAGACGACGGACAGCGCTGATCACGGTTGGGGCGTGGAGCAGGACGGTACCTGGAGGTGGACCACTGGGCGGGACGTGCTCGGAGCGGACGTGGGACCCGAGGAGCCTGGAGGCTATCTGTACCCACCCTTCAGGTGGGATTACCAGTGGACGACACGAGGCCGCCGTCTTTTCTTCAGTTGCTGTACTTTACTTTTCAGTTGTACTTTACAGTTGGGCTTGTATTTCCGGCCCCCTTTACTTTTCCGCACTTTGTAGTTACTTCTGCTTGCTGACTCTGTGGTGGATGTTACTTATAAAGGCAATGCCTTCCCTGTTCACTGGGATTTTACGCCATGGTGCTAGTCGCCAGCCCCTGGCCTATGGAAGGCGGGCTTGGGGTAGTCACGGCACGGGCCCCGAGGACGGGTCGTGACATAACAAAAATCATCAATGATGGTACTCATACGATTTATGAAGGCATTGAATCATCTTCATCTTCTCCCTTATCAAATTTTTCTTTTCTATAGTCTCTTGTACAAGGCTCTGTCGGATCATGGAAGTCTCAAAAATTTCTACCCAACATAGTTTAAAATGAAACGAACACCCATATAGTTCCCCAAATAGATCCATATTTATTGGATGCTAATAATAGTTATTAAAAGTAAACTCCACCAATAATAAGTGGTCCTCCCATGAACCACCAAAATCCATGACACAAGCCCTTAACATATCCTCTATTGTTAGTATCGTCCTCTCATATTTTTCATCTGTATGGGGATGATACGTCTTGCTCATCATCAACTATGTCCTGTGGGATTGCTGTAATGATTTCTAGAAATGATATTTGATCCACAGATCACTATCTAATACAATCAAAACTGGAACTCTATGTCTAATTACCACTTCTCGTATATAGATTTTGGGTAGATCGTCCACCATATGAGATTTACTAAAAGTGATGAAATAGGCTAACATGGTGAGCTGATCCACAATAACTCAAATGGCATAATGCTACCAGACTATTCTTGGGAGACCAGTCGCAAAATCTATTTCAATTTACTCCCATTTCCACATTGGAATATGTAATGAATGCAACATTCCTTCTCGCTGTTAATGCTCTACCTTGACTTGTTGACAAGTCAAGCATCTCAAGACAGAGCATGCCACATCCATTTTCATAATATCTCACAAAAACTACACAATCAATGACTTATACATCTTCCGAATCTTAGATAGACACCCCACCTAGAATTATGATAAGCCTTGAGAAGTTCATCCGAACAAGACACTAGAACCACCATCTAATTCCAAAAACAAAAGACTAAATTTCCATTCAGTTCTCAGATCACAATGGTATCCCCAACATTGTGTTTCAACCTAATCACCATACATTTGGAATCAGATGTCTCTGCCTCTTTATTCATATTGGCCATGTCCGGATCCCATGAAACTAGAGAGAATATCGCTCTTCCTATAGTGACTCGGTTTTGGCCCTGTCATACTTTGAAATATTTCTATGAAAAATTCGAGAGATAGGCGTGATGACGGCGTGCGATTCCGAGGCCCGGTGTGCCCAGAAAAATTTTTATAAATATATTAATTATTTTTATACTATGCATGTGGAGGGGGTGATATCTCCTAAAAGGTAGCTCAAAATGGGAATATGAGGGCACAGTTGTATCCGAAACATGTCGTTTACCCTAGCTGGGGTGTAAAAATAAACGGTGCGGGCCTGCTGTGAGAAAAGCCACCAGGGGCATTTTCGTAAATAAATGGAAAGGTTTATTTATGAGCATCGTCTTGAATAACTCTTGAACGGTGTCTCAGATAGGAATTCTGTGTGCGCCATTACGTTCAAAACACCGTGGTTACCCTAGGAAGGACATAGTTTATGGAGGCGTTGGTTGGTGGGTCAGAGGTAGGTTGGCTGGGAGATGAAATGATGTTTTTAATTAAAAAAGGAAAACAAATCATCTCCCCCCCCCCATTTCCTCTTGAACGCAGGCAAAGCAACACCTCTCCTCTTGGTACACGGGGGTTTTAAAACCCCCATTTCATGCAATCCAATGGTCGTATTTTCTTGCCGTCTACGGCGACGTGACCCTGGCAACGAGGAGAAACTTATGGTATCAGTTCGGGAGTTTTATGATTAGGGATCATGGCCCGAGAGCATCAAACGTCGAATAAAATAATAATATTTTATTCTTATTTGATTTTGGGACGTCGTATCATGTACCTAGAGCGTCCAATTTACGTGACATCCGTGGAATTGAGGCACTGATAATATAGCAGACTTTTCATGTTGGTTTTTGGGTGTTGGGACCAAGTTTTGGGTGTGGGCCCCACGAGGCCGGGTTTGGACGTTTATGGAGAAAAGCAATTTTCTAACAAGGAGTCTGATTTTGGTGGATTAATAGTCGATCTTGTGTGTTTTTTCGAGCAGATCGCATTGGTGCAATCCGTTCAATGAGATTAGGGATCAAGGTGTGGGCCCCACCCGAGTTGGCTTTAGTGAATAGTACCTTTTTCACCGGGAGTCCATTTGGGACGAATGAGTAGTGGATCTCATGTGTTTTTCTGAGGGGATCAAAGTGGTATTATCTGTTCGATGAGTTTTAGTATCATTGTGTGGGCCCAACATGGGCTATAAACGGTGAATATTGCCTTTTTTACCGGTTGTCCGTTTCAGGTGAGTAAACAGTCTACCCTGCGTGTTTTTCTGTGTAGATCATGATGGTGGCCTCATTATTGGCCTTGTAGGTGCACGGGTCGGTGTTGTGGCAGGCCGCTCAGGTTTTTGACAGTTGGACCAGCAGTGGTTGATGGTACACCCTTGTTGTGTTCCTATGAGGGTTTGTGTGGCATCACAACCTTAGTATGGTTTTTTGATCCTATCGATGGGATGTTTAATCTGTTAGAGTTTTGGCATCCCTCTGGTGGGCTCAGAGTGGGATCCTTTAACATCATTTCCATAGATCTGGTTCCTAGTGTCGCTGTGACCGCCTATTCACAAGCAGCGATCCCATATCTTGCAGGTTAACCCCTTAGGGTTTGTGTCATGATGGGAAATATGATCCCCTATGTAGTGGGTGGTGCTTAGTAGGGTTGTGGAATCATCAGGTATATTATCCCCTACTCAGCAAGATGATTATAGTAGGTTTGCAGAATCATTGGTTATAAGGTCCCCTACTCAGCGCGTGGTTTCTGTAGGGTTGAAACATCATCAGTTCGATCCCCTTCAATGCGAGATGTAATAGTTAGGGATTCTTTATCGTCGTGACCTTCATGACATGGGTGACTATCCTCTATATGAGTGACATGTTTCTGTCGAGCTAAAAATTGGGTTGTGGTATCCCCCAGCAGATCCTGGGAGTGATCCCCTATCTGTGAGCTCTACGAATGCTAGATTGGGTTGTTGTATCCCCCATCAAACCCTGGGATAGATCCCATATCTGTGAGATATTCGTATACCAGTGTGGGTTATGGTTTCCCCTAACAGACCCTAGGAGTGATCCTCTATCCAAGGAGTTTGGTGCTTATGTTGTTTTAGCGTGTTTTCCTTTGTGATGATATCTGACGATAGTGATCTCTCAGGTGAGCATCTGGGATGTTTCTGTGGGACCCGATGGAGTGTATCTCATGGTCGAGTGTCATCTAGATGACAATATTTTTTGATTGTGTTCTCTTGGTTGTGAATCGTTGATGTTGATGAGGTCGGTACCTCATGTGGATTGGTGCGTGAGCTGAGTATATCTAGATGTTCAAGGTGTATTAATGGGAATACATATGGTTTTAGCTGACTAGTTGTGTTTAGCTGAGGATGGTTATGAGTTGGAATTTCTATCTTGTCTGGATTCCCTCCGGCTGGGATGAGCGGACTGTTTCCTTTTAGTTGCTCTCTTTTGTTTTGGGTTTTTGGGGTGCCTAATGAGTATTGTTATACTCACACCTGCACGAGCATTTCCCGCACATGTTTGTGTCTTTTGTAGAACACAAGCCTTTTGACGCAGTCCCAGGAGGACCTAGAGCAGGTGGATCTGGGTGAATGGGTCTGACCATTGACTCTTGGTGGTGCTGTACTGAGGAGATTTCCGGTGGTGCTTCTTTTAGCGTACCCCTTCTTTTGAGTTGGTTGAATGCCTTTCTAGTTTTCTTTTGGTGGGCACGGGTTTTTCCCTTTCATACTTTTGTTTTACTCTAGTTGTGTGATAGTTGTATGCATTCTTTTCTTTTAAGTTTTATATATCTATGCACTGTTGCCTGGAGGTGTATGTGGGTGAATGTGTACAGGTATATTAGGCTAATGCCTACCATGTGTGTGATAGCCTACTCGGTGTTAGACGCTAGCCCCTGGCCTATTGGAGGCGGGCTTGGGGAGTTGCATCTCGAGCCCTGTTTGGTCGGGTCTTGACAGAGTGGTATTAGAGTAGGTTGTCCTTGGGGATCTCGGAGCATAGATGGTCTAGCTGTGATTTTCCTTTGGGTTTCCTAGCTGTAGTGTTATAATGTTTTGTGTTCGGCTATAAGACGGGGACTGCAGTTTTGGTGCGGCGACCTACGTATCCATTCAACAAGACTCTAGCAACCTGCTTTTCAACTCATGACATTAATACACTGGTTGCATGGGAAAAATAATGGGACATGCATCATATAAGAATGGGTGTTGGGTTTTTCTTTGCCCTTCTTTAGTCATCTCTCCATATATACTCTTTGACCATGGTGCATCTTGATTGTTTTTCAAGATGCCTCCACAACGATAGCCAGCAAGAGTTCCGTAGCGATATTGTGGTGACGATCTACCCCGTTTAAAGGATGTGGACCAAGGTACAGTTTCTAAGGCTGCACCTCTAGGTGGTCCGCCATTTGAGCCACCACTTGTCGAGCAGCTGGTTGTACCGACAGTGTAGGATGAGGTTGCATGCAGGCTGAGTGCGTTACGTGAGTTCTGGAGGTAGCGACCTCTAAGGTTTCAAGGTTATCCACACCCTCAGGCAGTAGATGACTAGCTTGAAGCCATCACTCAAGTTTTCCGCCTGGTGGGGACACCTCTATATCAGATGGTGGACTTACGGGAAAGCCTTATACATGGTTTGGTTGGGAGATGGTGGAGACAAGTTTTGAATTCCCATGATGAGGAGACACTCATGTAGGAATAGTTTGAGTGGCTCTTCAGGGAGGAGTTCTATCTAGTGACACTGAGAACAGTGCGAATTCAAGAGCTACTATAACTTCAGCAGGAGGGCATGACCATGTTGGAGTACTCAGCGATGTTTACAGAACATTCGTGATACTCCCAGTATATTGTTCAAGACCCATCCTTTAGTGCTCAATCCTTGGAGTAGGGCCTATGTAGAGGCATTCAGGAAAGTGTGGTTTCTTTTTGTCTTCCCACCTATGCCGGAGTTCTGGAGCGAGCCTTGGTGGTGTAGAGATTTCTGGCTGAGCAAGTTTATCCCGTCAGTACTAGGCGTGTGGCAGCTGTGACGTCGACATCTTGTAGCTGGAAGTGGGCGTAAGGTTGTGGACGTGGCGGAAAAATTCAGAGGTAACCCCATGATAGAGGATCTGAGGCTCAGGTCTCACAGGGCTCGTAATCTAGTTTTGGTCAGCCGTAGGAGAGGAGGTGTTACGCTTGCGATGGTCAGGGACGTCAGTCTAGAGATTGTCGGACCTGTCATGCTGCTGAGAGGGAGTCGGTCAACATACCGCCTTGGCAGAGGAAAGTCTCGAGCAAGGAGTTTTGAAGGGCGGCAGACATGGTGACGGAGCTGGTGCAGTAGCAGGAGGTGGTCGGTGGTATCAGTTGCCACCACCCTCACCCTCAGGTGGTCCACATCGGGCTCAGGGAGCTGGTGGCCAAGGGAGAGGATAGTTCCATGCCTTAGAGGCTGTTGACCTAGAGGCTCTGCAGATAGATAGAGGTACGTCTTGTGTCATTTCTAATTTCGGTAGTATCTTGTTAGACACTATTTAGTGGTACTCTTCCATTTTTGTTGATTTCTCCAATTTTGTTTATGAAAATTTTAAGACCCTGTGTGGGTGTTGTTCGGCGTGTTTCGAATACGTGGGGAAGCGGGATCCTTCCCCAACAGAGGCACATTTTTAAGAAATGATCAAAACCATGTGGGTGAGTTAGTAACTCCCAAAGATGATACTTCTGAGGTGTGGTGGATGAGTCCCTCCGACTTATGTGTTCGGGCTGGTGTGTTTGTTGGTGGAATCACTGGTGTGGGAGACCCAATTGAGAGTACAGTTGATTTCCTTGTGCTTAAGGATTTTCTGGGATGAAACATTCAAAGGTGAGGATGATTTCGTGACTCGGTTTTGGACTTTTAAGACTTTGTAATATTTCTATCAATAATTCCAGAGCTAGGCGTGAAGAAGGTGTGTGATTCTCAGGCCCTGTGTTCCTAGAATAAATTTTATAAAAAAATTAAGTATTTTTATACTATGCACATGGTGGGGGTGATATATCCATAATGGTAGCACAGAATGGGAATCTGAGTAAACTATTGCATTTGGAACATGTCGTTTACCCTATATGGGGAGTAAATATTGCGAGTGCGGTTTTGCTATGAGAAGAGCCACTGGAGGCGTTTTTGTAAATAAATTGAAAAGTTTATTTATGAGCATCGGCTCACATAACTTCTGAACGGAGTCTCAGATAGAAATTCTGAGTGTGTCGTTGCATTCAAAACGTCGTGTTTACCCTAGGCGCGACATTGTTTTAGTCAGCATTGGGTGCTAGGTCGTAGTCAGGGTTGTGGGGAGATGAAATGATGTTTTTAATTAAAAAAGTAAAATCAATCATCTCCCCCCCCCATTTACTCTTGAACACAGGAAATGCAACCCCTCACCTCCTTTTCTATTTCTTCGCCATATCGATCTGTGGGGGTCCTTTTTCAGCGCTGATCATCAGCAGATCATGCTCTTGTGCATCGCAGGCGTCGTTCTACACCCAAAGCTTCAGTGATTCGCCAACAGGTAGGCGGTTTTAGTTTTAAAATCTCTGATCCCGATTTGGTTGGTATTTCTCTGTTTTGAGCCTGCAAATGTGTAGATCCAGTCCCAGGGGGGCACACAGGTGTCTTCAGATTTGTGTTTGGAACCCCGGGGTGCACCCGCCGGCCCTCTGAAGGTCTGTTGGCGCGACATCGGTGCGACGGCACCGGCGGCGGGCCGTGAGAAATTAATGGGACCGCTGCACCGTGACAATCCTGGTCCAATCAACAGTGACCCACAATGTGGGGTCTGTAAGGCACAAGGCGCGCGGCGCCGTGCCGCGGAGGCGTGGTCTTCCGGCCACTTCGGCCGGCGACAAAAGCGGCCGAGTTCGCCAGCGCTGGCTGGTCCAGGCCAGCCGTACCGACTGGTTCAATCCAGTCTGGCCCTCTTGGTACACTGGGGTTTTAAACCCCCCATTTCTTCCAATATATGGGTCGGATTTTCATGCCATCTACAGAGAACTGACCCTAGAGATGAGACGAACCCTTCATTGTGGGTTCGAGAGTTTTAAGTTTCGGGATCGTGTCCCATGAGCATGAAACGTCGAATAAAAAAATAATATTTTATTCTTATTCGACTTCGGGTCATCGTATATTCTACCTGGATCATCTGATTGATGTACCGTCAGTGTCGTCGAGGCCATGGTGGTACGACGGAGTCTTTTTAATGGTTTTCGGGTGTTGGGACCGAGTTTGGGGTGTGGGCCCCACAGGGCCGGTTTTGGCCGTTTATGGAGAAACGCAACTTTCTCACCAAGAGTCCGATTTTGGAGGATGAATAGTCGACCCCGTGTGTTTTTTCAAGAGTATCGCATTGTCGTGATCCATTCAACAAGTTTCGGGATTAAGCCATTGGCCCCACTTGAGCTGGCTTCATTGAATAGTACCATTTTCACTGGTTTGTCGTTTGGGATGTACAAGTAGTTGATCCCATGTGTTTTTCCGAGGGGATCGCAGTGGTATGATCCATTCGATGTGTTTTGGGATCTGTGAGTGGGCCCCACACAGGATAGAAAAGGTGAATAGTTCTTTTTCACCAGTTCTCTATTTCAGGTGAGTAAATAGACTATCTTTTGTGTTTTTCCGCATGGATTGGGATGGTGGCCTCAGTATCGGTCCTGAAGGTGTGCGGGGTGGCGTTGTGCTGTGTCTATCAGGTTAGAAATGGTTAGACCAGCAGTGGTTGAAGGTAATCCCTTAGTTCATTCCTACGAGAGTTTGCGCGACATCACAACCTTCGTATGGGTTTTTGGTTCTCTCGATGGAATGTTTAATCTATTAGAGTTGTGGCTTCCCTTTGGTGTGCCTGGAGCTGGATCCTCTAGAATCTTTTCCCTAGATTGGGTTCTTGGTTTCGCTATGACTGCTTATTCACTAGAGGTGATCCCCTATCTATCATGTTAACCATGTAGGGTTTGTGGAATCATTGAGAATATGATCCCCTGTGTAGTGGGTCGTTCTCAGTAGGGTTGTGGAATCGTCAGTTATACAATCACCTACTCAGTAAGAGGATTATAGTAGGGTTGAGGTATCATTGGTTATATGATCCCCTACTCAGCATGTGGTTTCTCATGGGTTGCAGCATTGCGAGTTCTATCCCCTAAAGTGTAAGATGTACCAGATATGGTTTTGGTATCGTCATGACCATCTTGACATGGGTGACGACCCTCTATCTGAGTGACGTGTTTTTGTCGAGCAGCAGATCGGGTTCTGGTATCCCCCAACGGATCCTAGGAGTGATCCCCTATCTGTGAGCTCTACGAATGCCAGATCAGGTTGTGGTATCCCCCAGCAGATTCAGGGAGTGATCACCTATCTATGAGATCTTTGTATACTGGTGTGGGTTCGGGTATCACTTAGTGGACCCTTGGAGTGATCCCCTATCCAAGGATTTTGGTTCTTATGTTTTTTTAGCGTGTTTTCCTCAGTGATGATATCTGATGAGCATGATCTATCGGGTGAGCATCTGAGATGTTTTTATGGGACCCAATGGAGTGTATCTCTCGGTCGAGTGTCATCTGGATGACAATACTTGTGGAGTTTGTTCTCCTAGTTGAGAACTGTATTTGGTGATGTGGTCGGTACATCATGTGTCTTGGTGTGTGAGGTGAGTATATCTGGATGTTCAAGGTTTATTTATGGGCATACACCTAGTTTGGGCTGACTAGTTTTGTGTAGTCGAGGATGGTCACGAGATGGAGTATCTCTCTCATCTGGGTTCCCTCCGGCTGGGATGAGAAGACTATTGCCTTTCAGTTTCTCTATTTTTTTTGGGTTTTTGGGTTTCCTGATGAGTATTGATATACTCACCCCTGCACGGGCTTTTCCTACACATGTTTGTTTCTTGTGCATCCCACATTCCTTTTGACGAAGTCCCAGGAGGTCTCAGAGTGGGCAAAGTTGAGTGAGAATGTCTGACCATGGAGTCTTGTCAGTGTTGTACAAAGTTGCTTTCCAATGGAGCTTCTAGAAGCCTACCCCTTCTTTTGATCAGGTTGGATGCCGTTTGTGTTTTCTTTAGTGGGACCTATTTTTCCCTTTCATACTTTTGTTGTACTCTAGTTGTGGGATAGTTTTATGCATGCTTTTAATTTCAGTTTAATATTTCTTTTCACTATTTTATGGAGGTGTATGTGGGTGCATGTGTACTGGTATCTTACGCTAATTCATCCCATGTGTGTGATATCCTACTTTACGCTAGACGCCTGCCCCAGGACTATTGGAGGAGGGCTTGGGGAGTCATTGCTCGAGCCCTGCTGGGTCGGGTCGTGACACTTCCACCCTGGTCCTCACATTCCAACTGAATGTCAGCTATGACTGACTTTAAATTCCACTAATGTTATGCATGTTTCACTACGAGATCATATGATTTCATACCTAATGAATCTACCACCGAATTTACCTTACCTGGTGTGTACATTAATTAAAAATCAAACATCTGGAGATATTTCATCCATCTCTTTTTCCAAAGGTTCAAAACTCTTTGTGAGAAGATACATTTAATGCTCTTGTGTTCGGTAAACACAAAAAATTTCTCAAAGAAGAGATAATGACACAACATTTTTAATGAATGAAACACTATAACCAACTCAAAATCATATGATGGGTAGTTATTATCATGAAACCTCAACTACCGAGAGCCATATGCAACAACATGACCCCCCCCCCCCTTCATGATAACACACCCCAGCCCTAATTATGAAGCATTGTAATCCACCACGTACCCATTCCTAGGTTCAGGAAAAACAAATATTCGTGCTGATATAAGGAGACCCCATAACTCATCAAAAATTTTCTAAAACTATTCATCTTATTGGAATTGAATATTATTCCCTGTCAAATATGACATTGACCAAGCCAATCGTAAGAAATCACAAAACAAATAACGATAATACCCAACTAGACCAAGGAATCTCTCAGTCACGAAAACATTTTTTGTGGTTTCCATGAGATAAAAACCTCTATCTTTTCCAGACCAACTAACTATGCTTTCTCATAAATAACATGGACAAGAAAACAAAGCTTTTATATCCAAAAGTCATAAATTGACAATTTGGAATACAATAGTTGATCCCTCAAGATCCCCAACACTATCGCCATGTTCTGATCACCTTATACCATTGTCCTTGAATACAATAGAATATAATAAAAAAATACCACCATAAAAGAATCTAGATATCTATGAAATATTTGATTCATCAATACAATTAACAATATTAGTGCATTCGTTAGACCATAGGGCATAACCACATAATAATAATGGCCATATCTACAGCTAAAATATGTTTTTGTGAATATCCTTCTTCATTATGCACAATTGACTATATCTTGACCTCATGAAATCATGGAGAACCACATAGCTCCACTCAACTACATAAACAAATAATCATTTCGTGAAAGTGGATATTAGTTTATCGTAACCTGATTAAGAGTACAATAATCAACAGAGAGCCACAAGGTTCCATCAACCTTTTTTACAATCAAACCCGGCACTGCCCATGGCGACATGCTAGGATGGATGAACCCTTTGTTCTCTAACTCTTCCAAATGAACTTCTAATTTGGTCAATTTTTCTAGTTCCATTCTGAAATACGAAATTAAGATAGGAAATGAGATAGGAATGGTCACAGAAAAGAGATTAACAGTAAAATAAACTTCTTTCATGGGTGGAAACCCTAATAATTTTTTAGGAAATTCATCCATAAACTAATCCACAACTAATAGAAGAACACTCTGCTAAACACCTTCTATCGATACCAATGACAATGTCTCTAACTGATATGAGACCGTGCTAACAATTGGTGCTGAAAAATCTATTTCATCTATCTTTTCATTCTTATCCCATCTAAAAAGATGTATAACGCCATCTTACATCACAATACTATTCATTGTTACATAGTAATCGATGTGCGCCATATACATTTCCAACTAATCCATTCCCTAGATTATATCATAAGAATCCATCTCAATCACCAAGATATCCCATATAATTTCGATGTCATCGACAACTAAACAGAAACCTCGATATAAGAAGTCTCGACACTCTCTTTTTCTCAGTGGAGTTTGATGTGTCCAAATAGAATGAATCATTTCCACATGTAGCCCCAAAAAATCAACATGATGAAATACAAAGAAATAATATAAAGAATTGGTATTAAAAAAATCTTGATCAACGTGGAATTTAAAAGAATCATACATCACACTTGGCATGGTTCTGAATGATCATCCACCACGATTTTCTCATCTCTAAATAGATTATTTCATTCCATGCTCTGCTCTTTATTACCCAGCTGAAACATAATTTGTTGAGTACTATCAAAAACACCTGACCCCTAAGCATTACGAAAATTCAGTTGACGACAACCCATCCACTTGTAGTTATGTAATTCTCAAGGATGTCCCTTACAATCCTACTTCATGTGACTTACAAAACCATACTGAAAGCATCCCGACATACACTTGGATCTCAGAAGATGTTTTAACAACCTAGTGGTCTAATTTTAATGTGATTCATATTTTTGATAAAAGTTTTTTTTCATTCTCTTTCTCTCATTGTTAGGGTTCATACCTCCTTTCATGAGGCTAATAGTACATCCATTACATGTAATTATAAGCATGATAGAAATTGTAACATGTGTATCCAGTTGTATTCTTGACAATACTATTTGAAAAGCATGAACACTGCTTTGGGAGAAAAGCTGGTTCACCAGGGGCTCAGGTGAAACCAAATTTCCATCAACTTCCTATAATTGGGGTCTGTAATGCCTACCCAGTTCCATCACTATCAACACAATAATCACCATAAGTCTAACTCCAATGAATATGAAGTATTATAATCAAAATTTCAATTATATAACAACTATCACAACTAGGATTTCCAATATTTCACATTTCCAATGTTGATCATTTTTTAAAAATCCACCATGTTTTGAAAATCAACCCATATTCAAAATACCAAAAGTTTCCGGGTTTCAAATCCTTCTAATTTGAAACCCAATTTAAAATTTTCATAATCCAGACACTCAAATCAATCCTTAAATATTTATAACCGAATTAAATATTCACCCTAGAGGTAATTCATTTCTATAACGCATCTCATGATCATCTCATCAGATACACCCATGAAAATGAGATTTTCATTTCATATTGGTGTCTCCAAATCACTTATATACCCAAATCCCTGGAAGAATAAAGTTGTTCGTAAAATGGTTAAATACATCCTTTAATTCTGTACATTCCATGTTCTGACAATATTATGCCATGGTAACATTAGAACTCATTGAATATGCCAAGAACAAATGTAAAAACCAAGACCATGAATAAATAGAAAAGGACCGAACAACTGTTCTCACTTGAAATCCAAGGATTGAACAAACTGATTCCACTTGAAATATCTCACCCCATACGATTAGCTTGTGAGGGACGGGGGATGCTACATCGTATTAAGATATTATCCTAAGGCGCTTAATGATGGAAATAATTGCTGAGGGATTTGTGAATAAATTGGGGATTGATTTTCTATTGAGATTAAACCATCCAACCAAATAATCCACTATCAACAAACTATATTATTCATTCCAACAACACAACCAAACTCAAACGATATCAAAAGACAACCAACTAATCCATAAGAATCCAACTCGCCAAATAAAACCAAGCCAAAATCAGAGTACAATGCCGGAGACTACAGAAATACTCCAACAGAACTAGGACACCATCCATAGCTCCACACCAATATCCAAGATCCAATCCCCACAACATCACCAAATCATCATGCTAAACTACTAGAAAAATGAGATGATTTACCCTTATATGTTTCCTGAAATATGACAACTTCAAAAGCACCAATGTTCCAATGAAAGGGGTGAGTACAAATACTCAGTAGTTTTTCTCCATAATGACTTCCCTATACATGCCACTAGGATAAAACATTTGGCACATTTACATAAATCAGTTCATATAAAACATTAACTGGTTCAAAAATTACCAATAAGCCAACACAACCTTACCAATCCACCTTAACCAAACCATGCAACCAAAAAGAAATCCATACAATCATTCCATATATCATTTCATCATTTAAAAATAGAACACAAATTTCTATCTTAAAACCAACCCAAAGAAATTACCATTCAAACCATTCATGCAATAATGATGCAACTTCAATGTTGGAACATTCATAAACAACCCATCTCTTCCATGGTGCGAGACTTCATGCCTATCTGTGGTGTGGGACTTCATACCCATTTACCTCCCATTTTTGATTGTGTTATATTCACGACCATCGCCCTGATGGTGATAAATTCCCAACCACCATCCATACAAATCATGACAGTCAACATTTACCAATAATCACTGGAACATTTCAATCGACAACTAAAAAAACCATATCACCCAAAAATTTTCAATACTATATTAACAAATTCTTCCCAAAAAATCAATGTTAAATGTCTTGTTACTTCAATATATCTCACCAATATTGAATACACCCTCTAACCATTTTCCATGTAGAACCACATTTCAACAAAACAAAATTTTTATTAAAATCGTTTTTCACTAACCATTTTTATAATCCACCACCAACAATTTTAAATTCATCATATTCAAATCACATGTCAAAGCCGCATATTTTTCAACAATAATCCTTTTACCCTAAAAAACCCTAATCACCACCAAATTTTTTTCCAACAATATTGACACATCATTATCACAATTATGTTCAAGGAAAAAACATCAATTTCACCCAAGGCCAGTAATTCTTACCCAGTGGAGTTGAGAGAGAAGCAACCTACCTTTAGGGTTTCAGCAAAATCAACGCCCAAGAAACTGCACCCCAATATGGTTATACAGTCCACTAAAACCCATGTAGATATCTTTTTCTATCATCCAAATGCCTTAAATTCAACATCCAAGGAAACAACTACCCTATATCTACACACAACGGGTGTAGATCTAGAAAACTGAGATAGAGGGAAGAGTATATCTAGATAAAAACACCATGAACTATGCGAGGAGACTTTCCAAAGAAAAATCGCCTCAACTACACAAATAAAACCCTTGAATTTACATCCAAAGTGAGTGGGAAAGACCCTATCCCCCCAACCCGTGATAAATGAATATAACGAGTGAGTTTTGAGTTGGAGAATATTTTTTATGAAATGAGGCAACCCTAAGGGATCCTATATTTAAAACCCCATATTTATGTGGTCGCACGGTTAACTTGCATGGTTCGGAAAACCATGAGATAACCATGTGCATTCTACTACATCGAGAGAAGGGGCCATCATGGTTACCTCATATAGGTTTAAAACCCATGTGTAATCTGTTCAAAGCAGAATGTCTCTCCCCACACTGTTTTATGGAGAACCCGCATGGTTTCCCAAAAAAGTTCTTAAACCTCGCAACCTTACAAAAGCACCCAAAATAATTAAAAACACTACCAATATCTCCCACTCTCATCCCCACTCATCCCAATAACATTAAATTCATAATAAGGCTTAATAAAAGGCTATATAAATCAAACTAGGATTGCTACAATTTCAATAAATTGGACAATAAATTTATTACATGTGGAAAATAAGATCATTTGGAAAAGGAATGTTGAAGGGATATAAAGTGACTAGTCAATGAAATAAATAGAGATAAATGTCAACTAAATGAAGAACCCAAACTCAAATTCATTAATTTAAAATATTAAGGGAATTATGATAACCCAGACACATGTATGAGGGTTAAGGGTAAATTAATTTGTTAATGACCATCTAAAGAAAGAATAATAGGTAAATATCATTAATGACAACCATTAACATGGTTTGTGAGTAAAAATTTTGACATAGGTATAAACATCAACCCCCATAGAATTGAAAGAGTCTCATTTAATTTAAGATCCAACCATCCATTAACATATTATTAATTTTATAAGAATTAACCTCACCACCTAAATCACTTGATGGTGAATAATAGTTAAATCTTAAATGGTATTATAATTGAATATATTGTTTATAACTCCTCTAAATTAAAAATTTGTTGGAATATTCTTCCAAAGAATATTTATATCAATCCAATATATGAATTACTAGTGATTGTGGTGTAGATTAGATCTCTATATATTGATCCCATGTTAGTTTTCAATTAAGGGTAACTCGCATTCTATATTCTCAATCATACCACGATCGTCTATTGGTGTGATGATGAATATTAATTTCCAAGTTAAATTTAATCCCTTAGATGGTCCATACTACTTTGGAATGGGTAATATTACAATCTTGTAGTTTGTATAAAGAAACTATGGATGATATGAATTTTTTATAAGTATTTATCGATGTATTTTTTCAAGAGATTCATAGTGTTCATATTGTTTCTAATGATGAGTTTTGAATGGCACGCCTACATGGTGAAAAAATTATTTCAAAAACTCCATATTTAATTTGCAAAATTTTGTTTCATGGATTAAATAAAAATCACTAATATAGTATGAATAATTTATTCGTTTCCTTATATTTTATTACATGGAGTTCACATATTCATTTTCTTAAAAAAAAATATGGTTCATTACTCATCTTTCTGGATTATATAGATCATAATAATTTCACGATCAATATTATCAATTATCTACCACATAATGCTGATTTTATTGATAAACTACAAGGTGATAAGTAATTTTCTAATATATATCATCAATATAAATATTATATGTAAGGTTAAAAAGTGATCACATACCAAATATTGATTTCTGTAAATGGTATAGATAATATGAATTTATAGTGATGCAATATGGGAATACAAATGTCCCAGCAAACATGATGGATTTAATTAATAGAGGCACAATATATTACTCCAATCAATTCAGGGTATACTTTATTAGTATTAATCTTATTAATTCAAATACAAGAAAATACTCTTAAGATAATTTGTGGATTTTACAATACCGCCTTTTTACTAAATTTATTCTAACATAATTCCATTAATTATTAGTTAGTTGAAATATTTCATTGGATATTTTTAGTTCTTGTTTCCTAAAAATTATAATATTAATAAATTAAATATATAAAAAATTTAATCCCATTGAAACTACCACTTATTTCCATAATTGTTTACATAATTTCCTATAATTTTCTATAGACATGTATCAATGGATAGGCTGTGTAGAAATCCTCTTAAGATATCAACCATGAAAATAGAAGGCTAGTGATCATTATGGATAAAATATTAGGAATAAATTGTGATAATATTCATATCTTAATGATCCATTTATTATTAATATTTCAATTAAACAAAAAAAGATACAGTCAAATGTATATCACAGAGGTTTAGAAATAATTTGTCATAAAACAGATTACTAAGGTTATTTAGTAAGGTATCATAATGTTCTTGTCTCAAACGATTTATTCATTACCCTATAAATTGGAATAATTTAATGGATCACCATTGATAGATATAAATTCATTTTTTTAATGATGATAAATTTTAATAAGAAATTCTTTTACAAAAAACAATTAGAAATAAGAGATGGGTTCAATATTAATGTCAATGATTTTATATGTTTTTAATGATATAGATTTTCCATTAATATAAAGTAAAAATTAGGGAATTATGCACTTTTATATAAAATAAAATAAAATAAGTATTATTACATATATATAAGAATTAAAAAAACTGTGGAAAGTGTTGGGTACTCACAATATAAAAAAGGTTTCATGCTATATTCAATGATTGCTTTCATCATCATAACTAGTCTAAATATAGTATCATGTAATGGGAATAAAGAGAGATAATGTCATTAACACTTTATTTGGGGATAAAATCATAATTAAAAAAAAGGAAAAACAAGTAAAGACATACTCAACTTTAATATAACAATATTTATTATATTGCTATACTTGATAAAAAAGTGGCATAATAAAGACAATACATACTTGTGATGTTCATTACTTTAGCATTTGAAGAGCATCCTGGAACCCCAAGGGTTCCATAGATTGTATATATAAAGAGTAAATATAGATAAAATTTTTATTAATGTCCTATGACTTTAGAGGTATGGTAGAATGGTGAAAATTTATAAAACGTGATGGGGATGTATAAAATAATTTATGAATATATTTTTTTTCTATTTGTTATTTAATTTTAAAAAACCATTTTCTTTACAATGATTTCTCCCATAGTACTGGGAGTTGGGGATTAAATTTTTGTATTATAATGTTTCATTAATAGACTTGATTGATAAATTATTCTTTTTGGGGTAAAATAGATTCATATTCATAAGGAATTGTTTTTAATGCTTCAAATTTACCTTTTGTTTTTGATAATTCGATATAGGATCAGAAACATAATATTGGTACCTTAAAATAAATTATTTTAATGAATAAATAATGTTTTGGTCACAAAATCCTTCATTATAAAAATTAACTATGTTTTATATGTCAATTATGTCATAATTATTATAAAATAACATTTTTATATTAATAAAAACTCATAAATTAGAGGATAGAATCCCTCCATTGATACCATTTTTTAACCGAGAGACCTAAACCACCAATTCTGAATAAGTTTGAAACATGACTCCATGCACATCTCCCCATATAAAAGATGATGAAGAATAGATGTTTGTGTCTAGTTAAATCATTTGGGATACTATATCCTCCTAATAATATCCCTATTAAAATAATATAAATACATAAAACATCATTTATCGTATAGGTAGAATCGATATAATAATATCATCTGATAACGTACACATCAAATTACAAATAAACAAATGGGATCTCACGATGGAATGACAAACTAAATTATATCATGTCTGTACGGAATAATGAATAATGTATTAGTAATAGTTGGGATTGTTTCCTATTATTTCCTCTAAATCTATCCCTCTTGTTATTCAGAACCCAATATTTGGCCTCATTCCCTTCATAAAATCTATGGTGAAGAAATAAAAATTGGAATTATGGTAATTGTTCTTTTTTTTTGAATAAGACATAGTTGGAAACCACCAATTCATTCCTAAACAAAGTGAACATAGTATATAACATTATATTCCATGAAATAACATGATGATAAAATAAACATAATGTTACACATGTGATGTGTTATTAAGAAATATTAAAGTTGTTATGTACACTAGCCTAACATTCTTCGTCCCTATATTATTAAGGGATATTATATATTTTAACCATGTATCTACCTTATTATAATCAAACTATTCCCCACTATAAATTTGGTCAATATTAATAAAAATTCACCAACATTCAGTCATCCAACATATCAATATGAACATATCTCCAGAGGGATAGTCACACGCCCTTAGTTGATATTTAGATCACATCATCCATCACCCAAATATCTAGTCACATATGTACATAACACAATATATATATGCATTCATACACTTAATAATTTTTGTATATTTTCATATTAATTCATTGGAAATTTATGAATACCCCACTACAAGGATAGCCACACCCTCTATTGTGGACACTTAGACCTTATGGTACCGACCTGATCATCTTGATTCTTGAAGCATGGTTCCATAGGATATGAAACAAAACAATAAATATATTTCAAATATAGTATGAATATGTCATAATAATAAAATATTTCATTGGTCTATATACAACAATATGAAAACTATAAGTGGGGTCTCAAGGCCACTCATACACCCACATGAAATCTTATAACAAAAAATTGTTATTATGAAGCAAATAAATATCATTAAATTGGAAATTATAAGAACCAAAAATGGAAATTGACATACTACCTCTTGATTTTTGATTTTGTGGACAATGTTTTTTAATGAATCGTCACATGAACCAAATATTCATGTTCATCGAATCAATCCACTCACAAAGGATTCCTAGAAGAGATTCTATTATTTAACATCAAAAGGAAATTAAACACCCCAGGAGATAATAAATTTATCTTTCCAAATATTAATTGATGTTATATTTTTGAAATATTTTAATGTGCATTCATACATCATTATTTTTCTAATAGGATCACATACCATATTTATTCCAGTTGTTGTGATGAAATTTAGTTTGTTAACATAATTCCATGAGTCATTCAATCTATTATGTTAATATTCCCAATCATGTGATATATATATATATATAATAAAATTAATATGTATAAATTTAGTATATTTTTGTGTTCGTATATATATTTGGTGACTAACATATAGGGGTTCATACATTTTAAGGGGGAAGCATTGTGTTTTGTGTAGAATCCATGTGCAACCATCGTGTGAACCCACAAACTATTTTTGAACAATTTATATTGTCAATGATTCTTTATGTTATACAATATATCACCTTAGATATGATTTATCAGACCACTAGCTATAGTTTACCAAGATGGTCCAATATCACCAACCATGGAGAAGAAGTATAAGTCCAAACATTTTGAAATAATTTACTAAGTGATTCATGCTATAATGAAATGTCATCTGAAAATATTTGAGACAGTTCCAATCTAAGATGGAGGTATTCAGAAGACCACAACCAATCATGATCCAGATTTCTAGATCTGACATCCTTTTTCATTCTAGGATATCGGCTTCCCCGGAGTTTCAATGGATTGGTTGGGATTTATTGAGATAATTTTTACATGGGTCCTGACTTCTCATGAGGCATGAGTAATTCTACTGACTTGCATATACCATGGAATAACCATGAGTTGTTAGACTACAAAGAGTAACATTGGTATATGATAGTGTATTAGTTGATATTACATCATTGTATAATTTAACATGAATTAATTTCATTTCATGATGATGTTGGTCCATTACCAAGAGATCATGTAGTTACTAAAAGGTCTTATGACTATCTTTATATATTCTACTCGGTTTATAGAATAAAATATCTTTACTATATTGTTGGCATGGAATGGGGCATAGAAGGAATAAAAGTTATAGATAGGCCTTTAAGTAGATCTTAGAAGGCTGGTGAATGTTGTTTGTCCAAATAGTATAGGATATTCTTCTAGAAGAAGGAATATTATTTTTTACCAGGTGTAGTAGAAAGGTATATGTTCATGTCAGAGGATGAATTTATAATTATCCTATATATTTAATGATTCCATTAGGTTCATATAATTTTAGTTAAAGGGGGTAATATAATATTCTCTATAGGAATATATTTTTGAAGTGAACCATTGTGAAATGGATTTTCATCAACAATGTTTTCCCCTAATTTTTTATTGGATGGGTATTGGATGATTATAGATAGATGGTAGTGGAGGACCTTAGTAGAGGATAAACCATCCCTATTAATAGAGTCTTATTGACAGGGTTTTGGAGCTGAAACATGAAAAGTTTTGGTTTTAGACTATAATCTAATAGATCGTGGTTAAAGACCATTTATTTTATGATGTAATATTTTATGAAATTTTCGATATCTAAAACCTTATTTAATATTGGTCCTTCCCATTAAATTATATATTCAAAAATATTGAGTCGAAATGACTAATAGGTAATGTTTTCCATTGGGTTACATTCCATTAACACACTATTGGTAATTTAAGTAGACCTTATATTGTGATTCCTCGAGTTTCCTAAAGACTTCACTGAATATAAACATATTTGGGACAACATGATGCAAGAGATAATGTGTTGTAATATAATTCACTATATGTACTAGGGGAAAACATTATGAGATAACAGTGATTTCTTTCATATATAAGCATCAACTACTATTCTAAATATTATTCGGTACATAATTTGTCAATAATAGGAACAGAGAGTTGGTAGAGATTTTCCAAACATTACTTAGCATGGGAATATCATGGACCTATGGAGGGATCTTCTCTTTCATCTTGATTAATGAAAATCTCTTTGACAATTCATCTAGAAATTTATCTCTATCCATTTTTATTTCTAGATGGCATCATAAGAATTTATCCTAGTTGAGGTATTTATTTTAAGATTGATATCATGATAGGTAATCAACCCATTTCAATACCTCTTTATCATTTGGTTCCATCTGAGCTAAATGATATCAACATATAGATCATGGGCATTGAGAAGAGGGTCATTAGTAAGAAATGGAAATCACTAACAGGTTAAACTATTTTGTACATCAACATGGAAGATGGAATAATTTGACATAATATTGATTGATAGAAGAGAAATTAGGTGACGATGAATAAAATATTTCATTTTATTGGATTTAAAATGTTCTCATCTTGTTATGGTGAGCCTAGGGGTTCTCTTATAAAATTCATCGATCGAGCAACCACCTTCAATGATTTTGGTAGTTTCTATTCCTAAATAATTTTTTTTGTGTAGGTATATGTTTTATGAGAAATTGGTTTCTATTTTATGAAAAAATTGTGTTGATTATGTTCATTGATATCATGAATAAGATTTTCCACAGATATCTATACTCATTATTCATTTTGTTTTCTGATGATATCCTCATCTGCAAATAGTCATTGGAGAAACATGATACACATCGATAGACAATCATGAGTATATTAGGATAACCATTTCGTTATACTATTTTCTAGAGGAGTTACTTATAAATTTAAGAGGTTATGTCTTTGGTAATGGGTGTTTTGACCAAGGTATATTTGCAGACCCAAATAAATTGGTGACAGTTATCTTTTGGGCATTCCCTAATAACATTTATGAAATTAGGATATTTTTTGGATTTAGAGGATATTGATAAGAAATTTCGGTACTTCATAAGATTACTAGGACCGATGACTGTGAAAAATTATAGAGGATTGATGTTTTATAGGTCAAATATTCATAAGGAAGTGTATCATGATCAGAAGATGAGGATTAAAATTACTCTTATAATGATTCATCTAGAGAATCATAGTTGTTATTCTAAATTTATTTATTCATTATGTGTTGGTATGATAGTAGTGATGACGGGGAGGGATAAGGTAGTTTCTTATCGGCCACGATAGTTATGTTGTCATGAGTTGAACTACACTACTAAATAGTTGGATCTATTAGTTGTGGTCCTTGTCAAAATGATTTGGTGACAATCTCTCTTTGGAGATGTGGTCATAGATTACAATATCAATAACAGCCTCTATTATATAATAACATATCAGGTCAAGAAACATAGGTGGTGGTGTTTTGTAGAGTTTCTTCAAATGTTTTACTTTTATATGGATTGTCCACCACAGAAATGTAACATCATTACAAATAATCTTGTTCAATAGATACATTGGAATAATTATAAGGACTCAGCATTATTACATTACATAATAATTTATTTAGTCAATAACTCACTTTCTTTAACATTTGAGATCTTTTAAATATTTTATATTTAAATTATTGGGAAATAATACATTTAAAACATTCCACATTAATACATAGTGGGTACTATAAAAATAGTATTCATTTCAACCAAAATATAATTATTTTTATATAAAACATGTTTTCTTTGGAAAATGTTAATACCATTTATCATGGCTTCCATTATTATCTTACACATCCTTATAACCTGTGAAAAGAATTTAAAAACATGGGACTGGCACAAAAATACTAGTAAGGGATATAAGAAGAAGGAAATAAAAAATTACTCCTTGAATACTTGTAATGTATGAATTCAATTTAAAAAAGACTTACATGATATCCATATAAGATATATTTTAAATATAGAGAATTATATGATTTTTAAAGAAAACATATTGAACATAAATAGAACCATAATGGTATCGTGGGGAATTACTTACAATATTTGGTATCCCTCTTGTCTACCTTATAATTTGTAACCCTCACGGCTACCTTATAATTTGTGTTACCATCACAATTACACTTAGAGTAAACCATATGGAATAACACAAACATACGCATACCCAATGATTTGGATGGAGATATAGGTACCACACAAAATCATGAACAATCCCCAAGAACAAGAACATAATCATACAATATGAAAAAATTCATAAAATCATTTCTTGTGAATTTTGTAGAACCTAAATTTTAAACAACGAATATATAAGGAATGCCACATTAAAATTAAATATAATTTATATGAGATTAAACATAATGAAATTAATATGTTTATATAATGAAAATTTAAATAATACAATATAATAAATAAAAATAATCATATAAATGATCTTAAAAAAACACAATTAATGATGTATAATGTTAACCCAAGGAATTGAAACTGCATTACGATTTCACATATATTGGGTTTGTCATACATCAATCTAATTTAAAAAACTAGTATAATGGTTAAAATAGTTATTTAATTTCTTAAAGAAACATATTAATGTTTATGAAAACATATATGATAATCTCTTAACATCATTTAACCCTTTAATTAAATGTATTTTGTTCCTTCAATTGTTTTGGATAAATTCTTTACATGATTTAAATTTCCAGTTTTTATTTGATTTTATTGTCATATGAAATTGAAATTATAGATGTTAAATGAAATGGTATTCATATGACTGAAAAATTTTAAATAATACCACAAATCATTTTTTATCACATATGATGATGGATCATTAGATAAAACATTAATGATTTTTGTTTAGATTAATTTTTTACAGTCCCTCAATAATCATGAAATTGTTTCATTATATATTTTAATTTCATGCATAGAAGTTAATTGCACAACAGAAAATAGGTTAAAACAATCACTTTCAATTTTTTTAACCCTTAAAAGGGTTATATAATAATATTTTGTTGATTTAATGGATATTTCAAAGACATCTTCTACAACTTTGGTAAATCGGTAAATCGTGGATAATGTTTTTATTTTTATAATAAGAGGGAGACTAGAGGAAGGAAGATGATAATTCATTTACATGACCATTGTAAAAAATGATTTAGAATATTATGGATATTTCATACCTTATAGATATGTGTAGGGAAAGAGATTATAAGAAAAGAAAGGGTTGGAAGGAAAACACTATAAAATGGAAAAGGATTATTACCTCTTGATGTCTTATGTTTGAGATCCTCATTAAGGCATTTTTTGGCCTCTCTATAAGACTTGTAAATTTATGTCATGGGGAAGGTTCTTTGGAAGATTATAGGGTAGATAATAGGAAACACTCAATTCTTGAGAGGTGTAGGAGGATGAATGCAATGATGGTGGTATTTATTGTGGATGAGAAGTGGGATTTTACATTAATCTAAGCCTTATTTTAATATTTTTGTCCAAAAATTTGAATAGTCTTAATTCATGGGATAAAAAATATAATAATGCATGTTAGTTTAATAAAAGTGGGATTACGTCACATAGGATGTCCTAAATAGTGTATTTAACTAATAATTTTAATATACAGTATGTTACTATATATCACTATACCAAAAAAATTTACGAAATTCCGACAAATCCCAAATATTCAATGTAAAAAATTTTCGATGAATATAATTGAAAAGTGACTCCATTTTATGAAAATAATTTTTAGAAATTTAATAATTTACTATTTAAATAAAATCATAATTTATTCAAAATTAACAAATTTAAATCTATAACTCATTTTAACACCTTGAAATATTAATCAAGTTTTCATTATCATAAATCCTTCAAAATAAAATAAAAATAAAATTTAATATTAATTGGGATCATTTTTATATTCATATTATTATTCATAAGGGTATATTACAATTAAACAAAAATCATGTGGTTTCTATTGGACTCCAAATTACTTACTGATCACAATTGTAGATGACTGTTATTCTTAATTCAAGATAATGAAGTGGAAAAATTATGTTTAAAATATATTTATAACTATATAATAAAATAATTTATTCATTTAAATTCATTTGTAAATCCTTGGGGTGTTACATTATCCCAGGCTTCTGAAAATTGTGTCCTCGCATTTTTATTTACATATTAAACAAGTGAGGGTACCTTTCCTTCATAGCATTTTCAGACTTCCTTGTTGATTCTTCAACTATGTGGTTTCTCTAAAAAAACATTACATTGTGGAATACCAAATTTCATAGTACTTATTCCCTTGATCAAGAATCTGAACTAGATTCTCATCATAATAAAGATTCTCTTCTAGATGAACTGCTTCTTGCCTCAATACATGAGATTAATCTGGTACATTCTTTCATATACTTGAAACTTGAAAAACATTATATACCTAAGATAAACTCGGTGGAAAAGTTACTCAGTAGGCAACTATTCTAACTTTCTTGAGAATTTTTTAAGGTACAATGAACCAAGGACATAGCTTTCCTTCTTTACTAAGACACATAGAACTTTTCCATAGTGAGATTCTATGAAAAGCATGATCACTTACCTCCAAAGAAAAGTCTTTCCTCATATTGAATGTATAAAATTTCTGTCTTCTTTGAGCTATCCTAATGTGTTGATGGATCATCTTCACCTTTTTATCCACCTCCTCTACTAATTTAGGTCCCATCAACAACCTTTCCCGGACTTCATCACAAATAACATGAGTTATACAACACTTCCCATATAATTCCTCGAAGGTTTCCATCTGTATACTGTAATGGAAAATGTTATTATAAGGGAGCTAAACAAAAGAAAGTTATGGATTCCAAATTTCTTGGTAGTCAATTGAACATGTCTGAAGCATATCTTCTGAATTCTGAATCATTCATTTTGACTAACATATGATTGAGGATAAAATTTTTACTAAAATTCATTTCTGTTCCAAATGGCTTTATAATGCCCATCACAAAATTTTAAGTGAACCATGGATCCTGATCAAGTATAATGGAAGGAGGAACACTATTTTACCAAACAATATCTGGGAGATACAGTTGATAATGGTGATTCAAAGACATCAATTATTGAACAGAATGAAAATGTATAGATTTAGTCATCTAATAAACAATAACCCAAATAATATTATTACCTTGAGATGTCTTATGTAGTCCCACCCCATTTTACAAGGATATATTCTCACATTTTCACTCTGGAACAGGTATTGGAAGAAGTATAAACTTCAGTAACTACCACTATTCTTTGACATGTTTACTTTTAAACCATTTCGCACTAAAATCTCCAATATCCCTTTTTATTCCATCCCATCAGCAATACTCTTGAAGGTCTATTTACATCTTAGTACCGCCCAAATGATCTGATATATGTGAACATTGTGCTTCACACAAAAAATCGTTCTTTAACTATGAATCACAAGGCACACACAACATTTTAAGAAATCTTAAAAAACAATCTTTATAAAGGTAAAATTCTTGCAACATAACCATTTTAACTAATTATCCATTTTTCTATTACTCATGGTCTTCCTTATGCACTTGAATTATTCTATCTAATAATGATAACTACACAAAAACTAAAAACAAAACATAGGAATTTCATGCACCAAAAACTTCTATGAATAAATCCATCAAATCATAAATCAAGGGACCATGTTCCAAATGTAAAATGGCTAACGATTCATGATGTTTTTGACCCAAGGAATCTTTGACATTTTTTTATTTTCTTAGATGGTAATTGATCTTGTAATCATAATCCATTATCAGTTCATGACATCTTCCCTACCTCATTTTTATTTCTGTCTAATTGAATATATAATTCAGTCATTTATCGCCAGTATATATTTGATATTTTGATCCATTTAAATGATGCCTCCAACATTTTAATGAAAATCCACAGATTCCATTTCTAAATAATGTGGGGGATAATTTAACTCAGGAGGTATTATTTTTTTTAAAGCATAAGAAATTACCTAGTCATTCTGAATCTAAACAAAACCATTTCCCTTTAATTAAGAATCATTGTAGATGAAAAACACATCATTTCGGGAAGGCAAGTCCAAACCTAGAGCATTCACCAATCTATTATTCAGTTCTTAAAAAAAATATCACATTCTTCTGTCCAAATAATTTTAACCCCATTTCTCATTAACATAGATAGCGGGATAGATAACCATCCATCATTTTTAACTACCCATCAGTAATAATATGCATATCCAATAAAACTGTGAATCTCTGTATCATTTATCAGGATTGGAAATTCAAAAAACATATTTTCAGTAGGATCAACGATTATTCCTCCCTTATTTACAATATTCCCATAAAATGAAATTATTTTCAACCAAAAAACACCCTTTATGAATTTTATATAATGTTTCTCTTCCATTATGGTCTTCAAAAGAAACCTTATATTTTTTCATGTTCATCTTTACTCTTTGAAAGTAACAGAATGTCATCAATAAAATCTCCTAAATATTATCCCATTACTCATGAAATATTCTATTCATAAGATCCATGAATATAGCTGGACCGTTAATTAACCCAAAAATAAAAAAAACAAACTAATAATTCCCATATCTAGTATGAAAACCAATTTTTAGGATGTCATCATCCATCACCATTAGATGTTGGTATCCAAAGCTAAAGTCAATCATGAAAAAGTACTGAGATCCCTACTTCTGATAAAACAAGTCATCGATGTGGGGAAAATGATAGTTGTTTTTAATAGTGATGATATTCAAGGCTCTATAATCAATGAAAAAATTCATGGAACCATTTTTCATTATAATAATCAACACTAGGGCACATCTTGGTGATGTGCTTAGTACAATGAAGCCTTTATCATTAATCCCCTGCTACTGATTTTTCAATTCAAAAAGTTTCACTTGATCCATTTGATAAGGGTGTTTTAAATTGGCGTAGCATTAATAACTAACTCAATTTTGAATTTGAATTCTTGAGAAGGTATGGCACTAGGTAACTCATTTGAAAAAATATATAGCTATTCATTTACCATTGGTACTACATTAATCTAAATAGTTCCCTTGTTTAAAAAAAATGAGAATGATAACTTTCATTTACACCATTCAATTATTTGTCAGCATCCTATTATGTTATCAAGTTTATGGGTTTAATCTGATAAACAAACTGAACTCTTTTATAAAAAAAACTTCTTTATATCTACAGTCATTCATAGCATGATAAACAGAAATCCAATATATTCCCATAATGACATTAAAATCAACTAAGGGAAAATCAACATATGTTTTAGGTAAATATATTCTTTAAACCACAAAAGATAGTTTATTATAATTCTTCATTGCTATAATATTTCCCCTTGTGTTTTAAAAATATGTTCTAGTCTAATTTTTTTTGTGATATTTCCAATTTACTGTAAAATTCGTTAGAAATAAAGTAATGTGTATACACTGTATGAAAAAAACATTTGAATACTATACGTAAACATACAAGGTAACTGATACAACATAATTCGATGTCCCAACATCTGTTGACGTAGTAGAAAAGGATCTCACTATACCTTATTTCTTATATTCTGTCTTATTTTCATAATTCAGATGTCACTTTTTGCATTCATTTTCATAATGACTCATCTCTCCACTTAAAAAAAACTAAATATTTTTTATTATGATTATATTTAGTATCATTTTCATTAAAATCCTTGGCCATATTTCCAAACATACCACATTGAAAACAATTACCAGTTTAGGTAAGGCAGTCCTCATTGTGTTTTTTCAACACATTTTACAAACTAGAAACTAGATTTTCTTACTCTCAAATTTATTTGATTGATTCTTACCCATTAGTTTCCATCTAGACCTCTTCTTCTCTATATTTCCAATTTGCATGTGATGATTAGAAAACTCCATATATACCCTCTCTCCACATCGTACTTGTCTCTTATAACATTTGAATTCCTATGAGGACAATGTCCTTCGATACCATGGTTTAAATCTTGAGTGCAAGTGGTTGATTCTTCAATCAAGATCCAAAATAAGATTTGGAGCACACCATGTTAGTCGAGTGAAGTTTCTGCCATACAAAGGCACATAATCTTGCTCATTTTGTTTAATTCTATGAATTTGTTTTCTATAATGAACCAATATTTTGGTAATGAAATTTTTTCTCGATCTAATTAAAAGTATTATTATGTAAATGGATATAAAACATATTAACTTCCTTGGTTTTATGATTTTGTATTTCAAAATACCATTATAAATTTTTTCTATTGAAAATATTGATGTTGAACAGTGAAAACATGATTAATATAAATATAAAGATTTATCCAATCCAATTTACTCATAAAAATGAAACAATTTCCTCATCCAGCATAATTTCTCCATGCAATTCCCATTTTTGGGAGCTCAGAAATAATGTGACATCACTATGCCTCTCTCATGACCATTCCCAAACCGAGCTTCAACTCGTTTTTCTATAATGGATCCACCTATAAGACAAGTGTATGTTGATAGATATTACCACCCAAATGATGTTATTCGAGCAACCCCAATAGTCGGTCACCATCACACCACTTACCCATAGGTCATATGTGGGTGTTATAAGAAATTCAGTAAAAAAAACTTATCACTCTAATTATGTTCAGTTTTTTTTAATAAAATAAATAATATACATCCTTTTTATTATTCTTTCATTGTAAATTGTTTTTCATGAACAAATAGTATGTTTAGTTAATATTAAATTATTAATTTTTTTTATGAATTAATGGATTTTTTGAAATAAATAATATTTTAATAAAATATTATTACTAAATTGATTTTTATTAAATATAAATGATCGTGTAATTTTTATGAATAAAATTATGATTTTTATTAATGCTTGAATGATGTATTTGTTAAAACCCCGGAATTTTGGATAAATGTTGGTTTTTATTTTAAAATAAAAAAAATATATATTTATAAAATTATTTAGATAAAATGAATATTATTTTAGGAAATGGGACATTGAGACTATCCAATGGGGAATTTTTCATAATTTTTTGATACAATCGAATTTTTGGATAAAAATTAAATACCAATTAATTATTTAATGTGTTTTATGACATCAAAATAACCCAATAGTGATGTTAAAAAAATACCATAAATGCGATTTTTGGACAATATATATTTTACCATTAAAATATTGTACTTTTTCATTTGTTTGATTTAATTTACAATGCTTTAATGGACCCTCCAAGACTTATAATACATTTTAACTTTTTAAAATGATTTCCTTGGGAGTGTGATTCTCCACTAAATAATCAAGAGTAATATTTTTATATGTTATGAAATTGGCCTTTAAAATAATATTTTCAACCCCCATTGGAAAAAGCCTTTTGAATAACCCATGGGTTGGTTTGTGTTCTTTCTTAGTTTAATGTGTAGTGTCCTAAACCAAAATAATAAATAATTCCCTATATTTTCGTATAAAAACCATAACATGCTCTCAATTATTCATCACTAAAAACCATTGGATCTCGACCAAAATATTACCTCATAACTCTAGAATCCCCATAAGGTGCCTGAATCTCCCTTAATTCCTCCCTCAATCCCCTCCCAAACCTTTAGGATTACACTTCCAAGTAAAGAATTTTTTCCATTCTCATTTTTTCCAAATTATTTATGTTGTTATGCCATTTTATTTTCAATTATAAATGCATGGGTATGACTTAGAACCTCCAACATACTTCCCTAATTTTTTTGAATGATGAGGTACCCCTTTATTTCTCATTAATTCCTCTTCTGTACACCTGTTACCATGCCAAAATTCTATATGCTATTTCTCTCTCCACATTTTCATTCACACAAGTATTTTGTATTCTAAATCTAAATTCCATTACATATGTCAGGACATGTATATATATGACCCCCTTATTATCAAATAAATTTACATATGATGAGAAATCCCTTTATCTATCATCAACCATTTTTATGAATTCTTATGTGACATTGTTATGTTGTCAAAATTGCACTGCTATTTTCCAATCCAAAGTCATTGTATAGTGAATACCATGCCCAGTTCTCTATGAAGTGTATTCCCCTCCATGAATATTTATTTATTTATTATAGAGTTTCATTTATGAATTGTACATTGCTTTATCCAATAATAAATGATGATGTTTAATGAATCTAAGTTATATGATCCATGTGGCACACTTATGCATGAAATGAAATGATTAAGAAGGGTTCTCACTGATAGCACTCCAATGCATTGGGTAAGGATTAGAATCATGATACATATTTTCCAATGAGTTATTACTCATTATAATTCATGTGCAATGAGTTTTTAATCGTGGTTAATTTTCAAAGATCCTTATATCATGCTGAAATCATATTAAATGTTGTTTCCACATTTCAATGTTATGATAATAATTATATATGATGCCTTTATGTTTTTTGTTTCTCATATTCTTTATTGAAATGCATAATAACTAATATGTACTATATTATTCATGTTATTCTTTGTTTACTCTTGTACTGGGAATAATATCTCACCCTTTTCTAGAGCATGTCCTCAGTTTATCCCATGCAATGCAAAGTACGAAGGAATGTGTGTGGTCATGTAGAATATGTTTTCAATAAAGGTGTGTGTTTCATGTTTGTTGTTGTTATGTAATGTTTCTAATTCCCAAAGACCCTATACCTCTCAATTGTTTATGTTTTATCATGTGAATATTTTATGTAATAAATTATGTTTAAGAATGAAATAAAGATAAGGGATGTTATAGTTGGTATTAGTGGATAGGTTTAGTTATTTTTGGGATTAGGATTAGAAAACCCTAGTGATTGACTTAGGTATTGGACTAAGTATAATAAAAACATCCCAAAATTTTGGTTAGTATTTAGTAAGTGGTTTATCAAAAAAAAATCGATCCATGTTTGGATACGAGCAGATAGAGGCGGCTCTACTATAGATGTATCTGAGGATAAAACTCGAAAACACCGCATTGAGATATAATTGAATGGGAACTGGTTCACGACAATATGCCTTATTGCACTATTGGATACAACACTACCGATATATATGATTTAGAATATTCATTATCTTATTATGAACCATTATTATGGGAAAAATTCCCCCTAAGAATATATGTTGGGATATTGATCATTGATAACATACATTAAATCCTATGAATTTATAAGTTAAATAAATAAGTGCAATTTATTAATTATCCCCTTTGGTCATTGGATTCCTCTTTTCTGTGTTACTTCAAACATTTCTTTTATTTTATAAAATTATTGTTAATATGAGGACTTGGGCTAACATCATAGCAAAATATCAATGTTATGACTATTATAATGAGATACCCAATATGATGGGAGAGAGAATGACAAACTTTTCCATGATACTCTCTATGTAAACTCAATATTTGAATAGAATATTGGGTCATGATTAAAGTTCAACCCCCCCCCCCCCCAAACAAGACGTTATCGGGAGCATCATGAAACAATAGCCTGCTGCTTTTAATAGATGATATGATCGCTCAATCTCCAAACAACGGATGAACTCTGTTAAAAATATTTTTTACATCCTTCAATGTTCCTAACAAGAGAATGTTATTTGGCTTCTTATCATATAGAGGGTGAAGATAATCAATGGTGGAAATTGACCATTAATATGAAGCCTATGGAATACATCGATGCAAATTAATGGAATGATTTTGTCTCATAAAACCTATCCTACGAAATGAATTGGTGATCCATGACTTCGATAGCAGTGATGAAATTTTTTGATGTTCCCTCAATCTCAAAATGTAGTTTGAAATATATCAGGGGTATCATGGTGATAAGAAGTGTATGTTGGGATATAATTCTGGCAGTCTTATTGATAAATCCAATGGTGAAATGAAAATTCTAACACCCCACTTGCCAAATCTGTGTATATAAATGCCCAAAAAATTTCATGAAGGGGACATAGAACATGCATTAGGAATTAAAGATAAGGGAGCCTAGCCAATAATGGGGAAAATAATAACTTGTGGCTATGACAGAGGAGTGGAACACTCCATTCAACCCTTAACGCATTGTTTGTTGCTTCAGCTGCAAATAATCTGGTCACATTGCAAACCAGTTCCCTGAGACAAGAGTTTTTAGAGGCAACCAAAAACCTCCAAGTTAGAAAGGATGATCTTTTTGGAACTATACCACTGATGTTTACCCCAAAAACGAAGTGGTGACATGTATGCTAGTTATAAATTTATGAATTTAGAACCTACTTTTTGATTCTGGTTCTATGCATTCTTTTATATCTCGAATGTTTATAATAAAAATCCCAACACCACCACAAATCACGGAATTAAATATGTTTGTGAGAATGAAAAATGGAGAAGTTATTTCATCCCATGAATACGAATCCTCCCCTATTATAATTTCTGGATTGATCTCTCTAGCGAAAGTCGTCATACTTACTCTGGTGGAATATAATGCAATTCTTTGCATGGGTTGGATTTCCCTATATAGATCCAACATAAATTTCCATGAAAGGGAAATCACTTTTTGTTTGGCGAATTGACCCCTGATTCTATACAAATTAAAATATGAGGATGAATCTTCATTAACTCTATCATTTAATGGATAGATATTACTACTCTATAATCCTGCGTATCATTTTTATAAGATTGAGTATAAGGAATAATTCATCCATGAATACATACATATTATGAGGCAATTCTCTGAAGTGTTTATCGAGTAATTACATTGTCTTACTTCTAGAAGAGTTGTTGAATTCTCAATTGATCTTATATCTCAGGAATTTCCAATACCAATGAATCTATATAGAATAGTTTTTATAGTGTTTGAGTATTTGAAGAAAAAAACTATAGGAGAATCTAGATAAATGGTTTATATGACCAAGTTCTTTGAGATTGGGTGCACCAGTCGTACTCATCATGAAGATGGATGGGTCAATGCACCATTTCATTGATGAACATTAGCTCAAAAAATCATGATATATAACAAGTATCTTTTGACCTAATTTGGAAAATTGTTCAATCAGCTACATGGAGCACAATACTATACCAATGTTTAACGGTGGTTGGGATATTATCAATTAATGTTGAAAAAAGAGGATTTCCCAAAGATATCTTTTTGTACAACATACAGGCACAATGAATTTATAGTAAGGCTTTTGAGACTCAATATTACTCTTGAAATATTCATGGACGTGATGAATATAGTATTTAGAGGTTACGTTGGAATATTATTGGTAGTATTTATATAATATTTTCTAATATACTCCAAAACCAAGGAGTATCATGAGAATCATCTAAGCATCATACTAGAGACCGTGTGTAAGGAGAAGATCTATGAAAAGTACTCCAAGATTGAGTTGTAGTTGAAGGATACCTCATTAATGGGTCATATAATCACTAGAAATGGGATATAAATGGATCCCACATAAACCTATGCAATTTAGGGGTGGTTGAGGCCAACATCAGTAACAGATCTCCATAGCATTTTGGGGTTAGCTGGATATTATATTCAATTTGGAGAAATTTCTCACTATTTTTCAACCCTCTTAATATGCTAACTCAGAATGGATTACTGTTTTGATGGAGTTATCAATCTGAATATAGCTTCAAGGAGTTGAAAATGAAGCTTATCACTGCGGACATGCACACATTACCCACAACTGGAGAACTTTTCTTGCTAATCAGTGATGCTTCGAAGAATGTCATGGGTTGTGTGTTGATGAAAAACTATGATGTAATTGAATATGATTCAAAGAAATTGAATGATCATGAGGAAAACTATCAAACACATTATCTGTAGTTAGCTCCAGTAATCATTTTATGAAAAATATGGTGAAATTGCATCATTGGGGAGATCTGGGAAATACAAACAAATCACAAAATCCAAATGTATATATTCACATAGAAATATTAGAATATGCACCATAGAATGTGGAAAGAGATGATCAAATACTAGAACTACTCAATCGATTACCACCCTATGGAAGTGAACAAGGTCGCAGATTCTATGTGTAGAAAATACCCAACAATTCTCTCGTTGATGTGAATAAAAAATGATAAAATCTTTCTAGATTTTATGAAGATGGTCATGGGAATCATAAAGAATGGAACATAATCAATCCTTTCACAAATAATTCATCAATAATATCATATGTAATGGATAACGGATGAAAAAATGGATGATGTTGGAATTCAAAAGAAATTAGAAACTATAAGAAAAAGTATATCATCCGAGTTCAATGTTAATGAAGAAGGAATTGTGAGATTTGGGTCAAGACTAGGTGTCTCATCAAATCCGGAGTTATCTAAAGAACTTTTGGATGATGCACATAGTTCAAATTTCTCTATTGACATAAGAAATGCAGTGATGTATTTAGAACTCAGAGAGATTTCTTGGGGTGATAACATGGAGAAGGATTTCACTATGTATAAATCCAAGTCCCTAGAATGTAAGCATGTGATGTCTGAGAGGCGGTAGTCTAACGGTATGATGCAACCATTACCCATACCGACATGGAAATGGTAAAACATCACCATGGAATTTTTCACTGGAATTATAAAGACATCCAATGGAAATGATGATATATTGGTTGTTGTTGATCATCTTACAAAGGCTAATAACTTTATGGCAATACAGGATAATTTCTCATTGGAAAAACTGGCATGGATATACATTAGAGATGTGTTAAGGCTACATGGAGTTACCTTATCGATTATATCAGATTGATATCAAAGATTCACAGATATGTTTTTGAATAGTCTTCCACATTATATGAATACTGAGCAGAACATTAATACGACATAGCATCTTCCAACTGATTTCCAATCCGAGCAGGAAATCCAAACACTTGAGGACATATTGGGAGTATGATCTATAGACCTCAATGAGGATAGAATAAGCATCTCCCTATGGATCAGTTCTCTTATAACAATAGTTTCCACTAAAGCATCCAAATAACTTTTTATGAAGCCCTTTATGGAAGAGTTTCATAACACCAGAATATTGGGATGATGTTGTGGTGCAAAAAATCTGAGTTCGAGAAATGGTTGAAGGGATTGTGTAGAAGGTTAAGATCATCCCGCAACACATTAAAGCTACTTAGAGTCAACAAAAGATCTATGCTGATAATTGTCGATGAGACATAGAGTTTGATCTCAGTGACATGATATTCCTCCGCCTATAACCATGTAAGAGAGTTATGAGATTTTGGGAGAAGGGAATGCTTAGTCCACGATACATCCTCTATTTTGATATCCTTGATCACATTGGAGTAGTGGCCTATTGACTATCACTCCCATAGAAATTATCTCATGTTCAAGATGTATTCCATGTATCAATATTGAGGAAGCAAATACCTAACCCATCATATGTATGCAATCCATAGGTAGTACCATTAGAGAATTACCTCTACTATTAAGAGAAGCAAGTGATGCTTTTAGACTATAGGGAAAATGTTCTACGAAATAAGACAATGCCCCTCATCAATGTGTTATGGAGAAACCTCAAGTTTGAAGAAATAATGTTGGAATTGGTGGAAGTGATGAAACCCCATTACCCACATCTGTATTAGTGTGGGAAAAGGAAATTTCCAGGGATGAATCTCTTAAGGGGGGAAGATTGTAACCACCCAATTTTTTACTAATGAAAATATTTCTAGATCTAATTAAATTTCTTATTATGTAAAATTGTAATATAACATATTAACTTATTTGGTTTTATGATTTTGGATTTAAAAATACTATTAAGAATTGTTATCATTGCAAATATAGTCATTGAATAGTGATCACATGATACATATAAATATAGGCATTTAAAAAATCTAATTTACTCAGAAAAAGGAAGCGATGGACTCATCTAGTAGAATTTCTCTTTACGATGCCCATTTTCGGAGCGTAGAAAGGAGGTGATGTGACTAGGATTTTTTCTCAAACAAGCCCATGTTGAGGTTCAACATGTTAATCTCGAACGAAACAACCTATGAGATAAGTGGAAGTTGACTGAGATTACCAATTGATCGATGCTATTCGAGCCACCCCAATTGTATGTCATCATTGCACACCTAACCCTTAGGTAATATGTGGGTTTTATAAGTGGTTATGTAACAAGACCCTAGCAATATGATTTTTTGAATAATTTTTGTATAAAAAATATAATATACATTCATTTTATTTTTGTTACATTGTAAATAGTTTTCAAAGCAAAAATAGTATTTTTAGTTAATATTCAATTATGAAATGTATTTTGAAAAATTATTTTTTTTTTGAATTAAATATTATTTTAATAAAATATTATTACTAAAATACTTTTTATTAGAAATAGATGATTGTATAATTTTTATGAGTAAAAATTTTATTCTTATTGAGGTTTGAATTTTGTTTTTGTGAAAACCAATTAATTATCGATAAATATTGGTTTTTATTTTAAAAGTAAATATTCACATATTTAGAAAATTATTTGTATATGATAAATATTTTATTAATCACGACATCAATATTATACAATGGTGAATTTTTCATAATTTTCTGAGACATATGAATTTTTGTGTTATTATTAAATACCGTTTAATTATATAATGTCTTTATGACATCATAATGTCCCAAAAGTGTGGTAATACAACAAAATAAGTGTTATGTTCGGTGGATATATGTTTTAAAATTAAAATATTGTGATTATAAGTTTTTTTGATTTATTTTATAATGGTTTAGTGGACCCTCCAATACATATAAAACATTTTTGCTTTTTAAAATGATTTCATTGAGAGTGTGACTAGCCTCCACATAAACACGAATAATATTTTAATAATTTTGGACATTCTCCATATAAAATAATATTTGACACCCCTAGTGGAAAAACCAGGGGTTGGATTTTTGTTTTGATTTAGTTAATTTGTAGTGTCCAAAAGCTAAATAATAAATAATTCCCTCTCTTTTGCTATATAAACCCACCAAAATCCCACTTCCTCTTCACTCATAACCTTTGGAGCTCGGCAAAAACATTCCATCCTCTGTCTAAAATCCCTAAAAGGATCCCTAATCTACCAATAAGCCTCTCTCAAGCCCCTCCCATGCTTTTGGGATTACACTTCCAAGTATGGAATTTTCTTCCTCTCTCATTTTTTCAAAATTTCATTATGTTGTTATGAACTTTTATTTTAAATTGTAAATGTTGGGGAATGATTTAGAACCTCCCCCATACGTCCATCCTTTTCTTTGAATGGTGATAGACCCCTTTATCTCTCATTAATTCCTTCCATGTACACTCGTTACGATGACGAAATTCAGTAAGTGATTTCTCTCTCTTCATTTACATTCAAGAAATTATTTGGTATTATAGATCTAAATTCCATTACATATGATGGGAAATTTATATATATGAACCCCTTAATATACATTTAATATATATATGATGATAAACCCATTTATCCCACATCAACCCTTTTTATGAATTTTTATGTGAGGCCATTATGCAGCCCTAATTGCACCAGGATTTTACAAGCCCAAGCCATTGTGGAATAAATACCATGCCCATTTATCGATCAACGGTATTAACCATCTTGCACATTGAATTATTGATTAAATAGTTTTATTATTGAGTTCTACATTCCTTTATCATTGAATAAATGTTAATGTTTAATGAAACCATGTTATATGATCCAAGTGGCACAGTTATGCATGAAAGGAAATGATTAAGAAGGGTTTTCCTGATAGCGCTCTAATGTATTGGTTAAAGATCAGTATCATGATATGTAATGTTTAATGAAGGTTTAATCCTAATAATTCATTTGCAATTAGTTTTTACACATTCTCCATTTTCAATGATCCACTACTCATGCAATAATGATGATAAATATTGTTTCCACATTTCCATGTTATTATAGTCCGGTTATATCAATCCTTTATGTACCTTTTCTCTTATGCTATGTTGTTATTCCAATTTCCTAACAAGTTGTAACACCCTAGGTAAATAAAGAGTATGAAATTTTCACATATCCATATTTTTTAATAAAATATTAATATAACTTAAAAGGGGACGCTATGCTCGATGGTGTATCCAACACACAACAACAAGTTTCTTGGGAATCTTTCGTTTCACTCTAATAATAAAATAATGTTATTTTAAATGGTAGTTAACACCTAGCTATTGTGATGGTAGGAATGAATAGAACTAACTAAAAAATGTTTATATATGTTTGTCAACTATTTTTACTTTTTACAATAAATTTTAGAGGATTAAAAATGCGAATAAATCCAATTTTAAGCGTAAACATTCTAATATTCATTAAAAGGTCGATTAATCGCCTTTTAATAGAGAACCTCTTTTAAATAAACTTTTTGACAATTTTATTTTTTTTATTTGACAAAATAAAATTCTTCTTTAGAATCTGGATATCAAAATTTACATTGTGTAAATTTTTGGTATTTTTCCGATAAAGTACATTTTTAATGAATAGTGAAAAATGTTGTATTTTAATTCAAAACCTCTTTTTAATCTAATTTATTTATATGATTAGATTACCTTTTTAATTCTTTTTAAAGTAAAATTTGAATATATTTTTACCATTAAATCCAATGGTGGTCATTGGAATTAATTTCACATTGAAATTTGACTTAAACTAGTGTCAATCTTTTAATAGATATTGTCTCTTAAAAACACGCTATTTGTTTTGACAGCTAAAATTAATTATTAAATTAATTAATGAAACTTATATGTTTCGAATTTTGTAAAATAGACATCATTTTTGAATTCGGAATATCAAATATAGCCTAGGGTTAATTTTTGGTAAATTTTTGAGAAACTTCAATTTTGATGAATAGTGAAACAACTAAGTTGTACTTATAATAACTGATTTTCCGTTTAAATGAAATTTTTACACCTTTGTGTTTTGAATTTCAAAAATACAAAATACATGGTTGTCATTAAGAAGTAAAATTTGGTTTAATGGGATTAAAATAATTTTTTGGTGAATAGTAACCTATTCAGTTTTTAATCGCGATTAGAGGTAATTAGTGTAGTTTAAGGTAAAAATAATGTTTTAATAATATGGAATGACCTTGACACATGTACTACCCTCATTTTATGAGTCATGGCCGACCAAGGCAATCCATGGGTCAACTTGGGGACCCCATGGAGCCACTTTGGTTGGAAAATGACATAAATACCTTTTTATTTAATGTTAAAATTAAAATGACACAAACATGAGTAGTTTAACTAGAACAATTTTTACATGTGGTTATACAAGTCATATTTTTTACTATAAATATTCATTGGAAAGAAAAAAGGATTTAATACATCATTTTTTTTTTATATTTTTAGACATTATATAAATTAAATTATTTATGACATCATGATGATGCAGCGACGGCCTCATTATTTAACGATTTAAATAAAATGGAATGATAATGTAAAATCTAAGACCTAAAAATGTCCAAAACCTATTGGATTGGTGGATTTCGAACCCTTATCACCTTATCCTCTAAACACATTAATCTGGGACCATTAAAATCCGAAACGCATTCTAAAATAAAGTAACATTTCTTTACTTTCCAAGAGTGCCCCTCCTCTGCTCTTATAAAAGGCCCCCACCTCTACCTCCTTAACCACACATCCAAAGACTTTCGATCGGCCAAAACCTGCCTATTTCGTCTCTCCACATACCTCTCTAACTTCTTGAAGCCTCACTTGGGGAATAAGTCTTTCCATGGAAGCCTTTGAGCTCAAACCAAAGGGGGTTACCCGATTTTAAGGTAATGTCTTCACTTGAGTCCTTTTGTTTTATTTTGCTTCTCCAACCCCATAAACTCTATTTATTTATTAATTTTGTAACAAATATAGTATCTTCAATATAAAAGGATGTTTTTATAAGAAGTATTCGAGCTACACTTACACACACCTACATCTAATGGTTAAAGAACATACTGTTTCCGTGGATGGCGAATTTCTGCCTCACGAAACGATGATTGTTCAACACTCATATATCATCTTCAAAGGTGGCCATTAAGATGTAAAATTATTTATATATTATATATAATATGATTATGTTCTAATTATGCTTCAGAATTTTTCATTTATGGCATATCTTTATGGTTTCCATTATGGGTAAAGGCGATATCTTAATTTAAGGAAGTGCAGACTACCACCCCCTCAAAGTGATTTGATTCGTTAATACCATATGTGGGATGTATAAAGGATGGAGTTATGATAATATATATGATATTATAATGGAATTATAATATACCTTTATATCATTATTATTCCATTTCATAAAATATGAAATAGAAATGAATGTAGCGTTCATGCGTACGTATGACTTACCGTCTCCATGAATGGTGCATTTCATTTATTACCTCTAAATGATTATGTAAAATTATAAATGCCTATATATAATGGATATATATGAAATATATGGCATCTAAATCATGAATATAATTTTTGAGATAATATATATTTTACTACTTGAACAACTTGTAAATATAAGATGTCCACTTTTGACTCAAGTACCAATGATCAACAGAACGACCATTATTAACATAAATAATTACAAAATGTACATAACATGGTAATAAGTGATATAAAATGAATAATGAACTTGAAAAAGTTTATTAATAAAGTCTAAATTAAACAAAGTTTATTATTAATGAATATAAAGACACTAACAAGGCAAGCCGGACTTGAGGTAAGGGATCCTACTCCTCTCTTTCTTTTTAAGTACAATCTTTTATGTCATTCTTTTTAAGCTCATATTTCTAATTATTGGGATGTTATTTTATATTACTCCTACTGTAATTTTTATGTTCATATGATGAGATACCCTATTCTCTCTCATCAATCCATTTTTTGATGTTTTATGTGGCGCCGTTAGGCTGCCGAGTTTTCGTAAGGGATTTTTCATCTGACATTTATTCTCGTGGGATTTATGCTACATTTGCCACAATTTCCTTTGAGTGGTGTATGTACTGCCCATTAGTTTACTCATTGTGTAATATAATTTAATTTATGAGTATTTACATCAATGTTGTATTGTGTTTCTTTCACAGGGTGTACGTTTCGAAAGTTACCCAAGTCGGTAAGGGAACCTTTCACCCACCTCTTTTTAAAAGACTTCATTTGTTATGTCTTTTACTTCAAATAATATTATGTTGGAATATGTTTTCTATATCCTTATTGAATTAAATTTTATGTCCAAGTGATGAGATTCCCTTTTTATCTCTCATCAACTCATTTTCTGAATTTTGAAGTGACGCCGTTAGGCAGTCGAATATTACCAAGGGAAATTTTTAACCCAATTTTGATTTCATTGGGTTCAACATGTAGGTATTGAATATGTAATCCTTTGAATATGTGTGAATTTAATTTGATTGTTTTACACTTAATATCCACTTATATTGGGTGTATTAATATTTGTCACACATAATTATGAGATTGATTTATCCTTAATTTAAGGATACCTTCTTTATAATGGATTTCATCTCATTTTACATTTCTATTGAGACTTAATTATTGTTATGCACCAGTTCACTCTTATATGGTTTATATACTGTCCTTTGGAATATTATATCATGAATCCCTCTATTCTCATTATATTATAAGGTTCGGATTAAACGTTATTCCTCAATTATTGTATTCATGTGTCTCTCATTTTGTTAAAAAACACTTTAACTAAAATATCGTTTTAAATGTTTTAATGATTTATTCTTATAAATATTTATCATTAATATCCATGTTTTAAAAATGTTTTTAATGATTTATTTATATGGATATTAATGGATTAAAATGTTAAAAGCTTCAATGTGGTATGGGAGACTTTGATTCGAAAATCACTTTATTAAATGTTTGAAATGGTTTTGAAAATGGGTTTTTAGAATGGATTCATTATTTCAATATCATAAAATGTTATATTGTTTTTAAAATGTGGGAATATTATGTTTCTTTGGTGGTTATGTTATGTTCTATGATTATGTTATGGTTCTTGGGCATTGTTTATGGATATGGGTGGTTCCATGATAAACTGAGGGTCGGTGAGCCCGATATAGCTCTCTAATGCATTGTGTAACGCGAAGGAGTGAAACGTTAAGGTTTCTCCGAAGAGATTTAGGGAATATACTGTGGTGGGTATTCCAAATGTAACCAAGAGGGTTACTCCCTATGTAAGAATGTTATGAATCCCTCAAGTTACCTTTTATGTCTTCTGATTTCTATGATTTATTCATGACTTTATGAGGTATGTTAAAGTGAATATGTTTTATTCGTAATATATGATTTCATTCTTATTTATACATGTACTAATGTTTCCTTTCCATATTTTTGTATCCCTTACTGAGCTTTTTATGCTCATCCCACGTTTTTGAAATGTTTTTCACAGGTCAAGGGAAGGTTACATGATATAATGATAGTGTCAAGGAAGTGTCAAGAAAAATACATGTTTTATTTTAAATATGTTTCTGTTGATGGGAAAAAATTAATATTATATTTTATGTAACCACTTTGTTTAAATGTGGAATATAATGCAAGTTTTATGATATAATTCTCTAAAACTCTAAACCTGAAAAGATCCTCAATGTGTAATCTTTTAATAACATAAGATTAAGTATGGTTTAAGGCCGGGGCCTCATAGTTGGTATCAAAGGTCGGTTTAGATAACTTTAGAGGTTAGGGTTTTCTTTAAGCATATGTGACATTAACATAATGGTTTGTATTTCAGAAAGAGTCATAGTTTTAGATTAAGTGAATGAGTAAGTATATCTTAGTGTTTGTCTTCCTCATTAGTACATGATGGTTTTTTTTATATACTCACACTGACCTTTTTGGTTTTAGTAAATGGCTGGATCTAGCAGGCACCAAAGTGACAGCAGTTTTGAAGGAAACTGTGGTGGTTCTCTGATTAAGAGACTGGATAAAATGGGGGATTCAATGAGGAAACTCATGGTTGTTCTAAACCAACTATCCAAGAGTCATGATAAACCACTTGTACCTTGTTATGTCCTGTGATGCATCATGTACGAGATGACCAATCTATGTGGAAGTTTTGGTAATAATTATAAAGTTAACCATTATGGTTTATATGATCCTTACTTTTGAGGTAATTATGGGTTATTATATTTTATGATGGAAAATGAAAGGCATGAGGTAAATGTGAGTTTAAAATATGTTATGATTATTTTTAAAGATTTTATCTCATTTTGGGGAATGTTTTATGAATTATATAGTTTTGGAAAAAGGACAACACGTAGACCGTGTGACAACCCGTCGCGTCGGACAAAGTTGCGGGAATCGAACCCACAACCAAAGTGCGACTGGTATTTATCACCTACCACTGGACTACGTGAAGACCCTAGTTAGTTTGACTAATTCTTTTTAGTTAAATGATTTTAGGAATCAAGAGTATTTTTATTTTGGGTTATCTATGGAAATGATTAACCTATCATCGAGGATAAGTGATTAGGTTAATTACTTTTCTATATGAGAATTTAAGAGCAACTTATGTTATTTGGAGATAAAAGTTATTTTGTACCTTGGAAGACAATGTGATTAAATCCATCAAATATTTGGGTTTCAATATTAGTTTGGTTTACTGTGAAGAATTTTATGGCAATTGTTTATTGAATGGTCTTCGTTGAACTTTGGGTTTTGTTGGACAAATTTTGGAGATTTAGAATAGATTTTCTATTTATAAAGGGTTATCCATTTCTGGATTATCTGATCTTGTACTAACCTTTTTGGTTTTGGTTTTGGTTAAAGTCTAAATACATGGGAAGTATATAGTTCTCTTTTGTGGATTAGGTGATTCTCTAGAAGTTGATTATAGTACTCTTAATGCGAACAAGTCTTCCTAAATACTCATCTTTTGTGGAAAGTATGAGTCTGTGTAAAAAATCTAGTAAAAGTTGAAAGTCAACATAACAAGTAAGTATGTTTCCTTAAGATCAAAAATAAATTCCTCAATGAAGAGTAACTTAAAACAAAAGTGTTGTCTGTAAACTTTTCCTACTGGGGAATCAAATACTGTTTAACCAATCACAAGTTTGTGATTTTCTTATGGTTAACTTTCTCTTAGACATGTTTACTATCACTCTCCATCAGAACATGACCCTTTGCTTTTTCTTCCATGTACATATTTTCATACTTGGAATCATAGTATGGGTTAACTCGGGTGACCTTTGTACTTATCTTTTTTTATTTTAAAGTGATTGTTTTACTGAATCTTTTTCTGATGCGGGATTTTAAATGAAGTTTCCAAGCCCAATTTTAGAATTGCGAGGATGCAATTCCCAAAAGGGGGGAAGGATGTAACAACCCAGATAAATAAAGAGTATGACATATTCAAATTTATCCATATTTTTGAATAAAATATTAATATAACTTAAAAGGGGACACTATGCTCGATGGCGTACCCAACACGCAAGAATAAGTTTCATGGGAATCTTACGTTGCACTCTATTAATAAAATAATATTATTTTAAATGATAGATAACAACTAGATATTGTGAAGGTGGGAATGAATAGAACTAACTACAAAATGATTATATATGTTTTTCAAATATTTTTACTTTTTACAATAAATTTTAGAGGATTAAAAATGCGAATGAATCCAATTTTAAGCGTAAACATTCTAATATTCTTTAAAAGGTCGATTAACCGCCTTTTGATGGAGAACCTCTTTTAAATCCACTTTTTGAAAATTTTATGTGTTATATTTGACAAAATAAAATTCTTCTATAGAATCGAGACATCAAAATTTACTTTGTGTAAATTTTTGGTATTTTTCCGATAAAGTACATTTTTTAATGAATAGTGATAAATGTTGTATTTTAATTCAAAAACTCTTTTTAATCTAATTTATTTATATTATTAGATTATAATTTAAATTGGTTTTAAAGTGAAATAAGAATATATTTTTACCATTAAATCCAATGGTGGTCATTGGAATTAATTTCACTTTGAAATTGGACTTAAACTAGTGTCAATCTTTTAGTAGATATTGTTTCTTAAAAACACGCTATTTGGGTTGACAGCGGGAATTAATTATTAAATTAATTAATGCAAATTTTATGTTTTAAAATTTGTAAAATATAAAGAATTTTTGAATTCAGAATATAAAATATATCATAGGGTGAATTTTTGGTAATTTTCTGAAAAACATCAATTTTTGATGAATAGTGAAACCACTAAGTGCTACTTATAAATACTGATTTTCCGTTTAAATGAAATTTTGCCACCATTGTGTTTTGAATTTCAACAATCCGACATACATGGTTGTCATTAAGAAGTAAAATGTTTTTCAATGAGATTAAAATAATTTTTTGGTGAATATGAACTTATTAAGTTTTTAATCGTGATTAGAGATAATTAGTGTAGTTTAAGGTAAAAACAATTTTTTAATAATATGAAATGACCTAGACACATGTCCTACCATAATTGGATGAGTCATGTACGACCAAGAAAATCCATGGGTCAACTTGGGGACCCCATGGTTCCACTTTGGTTGGAAAATGACATAAATACATTTTTAGTTAATGTTAAAATTAAAATGACACAAACATGAGTTATTTAACTAAAACAATTTTTACATGGGGTTATACAAGTCAGATTTTTGACTATAAATAGTAATTAGAAAGATAAAAATATTTATTACATCACAGTTGTATTTTTATAATTTTTAGACATTATATAAATTAATTTATTTATGACATTATGATGCAGCGATGACCTCATTATTTAACAATTTAAATAAAATGGAAAGATAATGTAAAATATAAGACCTAAAAATGTCCAAAACCTATTGGATGGGTGGATTTAGAACTCTTATCACCTTATACTCGAATAACATCAATTTAGAACCATTAAAATCCTAAACTCATTCTAAAATAAAGTAACATTTTTTTACTTTCCAAGAGTGCCCCTCCTCTCCTCTTATAAAAGGCCCCCACCTCTACCTCCATACCCACACTTCAAATGCATTTGGCTCGGCAAACCCCTGACCATTTTGTCTCTACACATCCCTCTATAACTCCTTGAAGCCTCAATTTGGGCATAAGTCTTTCCATGGAAGCCTTTGAGCTCAAATCAAAGGGAGTTACCCGATTTTAAGGTAATGTATTCACTTGAGTCCTTTTTTTTATTTTGCTTCTCCAACCCATTAAACACTTTTTATTTATTTATTTTGTAAAAACTCCAGTATCTTCAATATACAAGGATGTTTTTATAAGAAGGATTCGAGCTACACTTACACACACCTACATGTAATGGTTAAAGAACATACTATTTCCGTGGATGGCGAATTTCTGCCTCACGAAACAATGATTTTTCAACACTCATATATCACCTTCAAAGGTGGCCATTAAGTTGTAACTATATTTATATATTATATATAATATAATTATGTTCTACTTATGCTTCTGTATTTTTCATTTATGGCATATATTTATGGTTTCCATTATGGGTAAACGCATTATCTTCATTTAAGGAAGTGTGGACTACCCCCCTCTCAATGTGATTTGATTTGTTAATACCATATGTGGGACCTATAAAGGATGGAGTTATGATAATATATAAGATATTATACTGGAATTATAATATACCTTTATATCATTATTATTCCATTCCATAAAATACGAAATATAAATGAAAGTAGCGTTCATGCGTATATACGGCTTACCGTCTCCATGAACGGTTCATTTCATTAATTACCTCTAAATGATTATGAAAAATTATAAATGCATGTATATAATGGATATATATTAAATATATGGAATCTACATCATGAATATAATTATTGAGATAATGGATATTTGACTACGTGAACAACTTTTAAATATAAGAAATCCACTTTTGACTCAAGTACCAATGATCAATAAAACGACCATTATGAACTTAAATAATTACATAATCATCATAACATGGTAATAAGTGATATAAAAGTAATAATGAACTTGAAAGGGTTCTTAGGAAAGTATAAATTAACTTATGTTTATTATTTAGGAATATAAATAAATGAACAAGACAAGTCGGACTTGAGGTAAGGGATCATACTCCTCTCTTTCTTTTTAAGTACACTCTTTTATGTAATTCCTTTTAAGCTCATATTTCTTATGATTGGGATGTTATTTTATATTAATCATACTGTAATTTTTATGTTCATATGATAAGATACCCTATTATCTCTCTTCAATCCATTTTTGGATGTTTTAAGAGGTGATGTTAGGCTGCCGAGTTTTCGTAAGGGATTTTTCATCTCACTTTTATTCCCGTGGGATTTATGCTTCATTTGCCACAATTTACTTTGAGTGGTGTATGTACTGCCCATTATTTTACTCATTGTGTAATATAATTTAATTTATGATTATTTACATTAATTTTTTATTATCTTTCTTTCACAGGTTGTACGTTTCGAAAGTTACCCAAGTCTGTAAGGGAACCGTTCACCCTCCTCCTTTTAAAAGACTTATTTTGTTATGTACTTTAATTCACATACTATTATGTCGGGATATGTTCTTCTATATCCTTATTGATGTAAATTTTATGTCCAACGGATGATATTCCCGTTTTATCTCTCATCAACTCATTTTCTGAATTTTGATGTGATGCCGTAAGGCTATCGAATTTTACCAAGGGAACTTTTTAACCCAATTTCAATTTCTTTGGGTTCAACATGTAGTTATTGAATATGTCATCCTTTGAATATGTGTGAATGTCCTTTGATTTTTTTACACTTAATATCCACTTATACTGGGTGTATTAATATTTTTCACACATAATTATGAGATTGATTTATCCTTAATTTAAGGATGCCTTATTTATAATGGATTTCATCTCATTTTACATTTCTATTGAGAATTCATTATTGTTATGCACCAGTTCACACTTATATGGTGTATATACTGTCCTTTGGAATATTTTATCATGAATCCCTCTATTCTAATGATATTATAATGTTCTTATTAAATGTTATTCCTCAATTATTGTATTCAAGTGTCTCTCATTTTGTCAAAAAACACTTTAACTAAAATATTGTTTTAAATGTTGTAATGATTTATTCTTATAAATATTTCTCATTAATATCCATGTTTTCAAAAGGTTTTTAAAGATTTATTTATATGGATATTAATGGTTTAAAATGTTAAAAGCTTCAAAGTGGTATGGGGGACTTTGATTCAAAAATCTATTTATTAAATGTTTGAAATGTTTTTGAAAATGGTTTTTTAGAATGGATTCATTATTTCAATATCTTAAAATGTTATATTAATATTACAATGTGGTAATGTTATGTTTATTTTGTGATTATGTTATGGTTCTTGGGCATTGTTTATGAATACGTGTGGTTCCGTGAAAAACTAAGGGCGGGTGAGCCCGATATAGCTCTCCAATGCATTGGGTAACGCGAAGGAGTGAAATGTTAAGGTTTCTCCGAAGAGATTTAGGGAATACACTATGGTGGGTATTCTAAACGTAACCAAGAGGGTTACTCCCTACGTAAGAATGTTATGAATTCCTCAAGTTACCTTTTATGTCTTATGATTTCTATGATTTATTCATGATTTTATGAGGCATGTTAAAGTGCATATGTTTTATGGGTAAAGTATGATTTCATTCTTATGTATACATGTACTCATGTTTCCTTTACATATTTTTATATCCCTTACTAAGATTTTTATGCTCATCCCAAGATTTTGAAATATTTTTCATAGGTCAATGGAAGGGTACATGATATGATGATAGTTTTAAGGAAGTGTCGAGAAAGAATCCATGTTTTATTTTAAATATGTTTCCATTGATGTGAAAAAATTAAATAATATCTTTTATGTAACCAGATTGTTTAAATGTAGAATGTAATGCTAGTTTTATGATCTAATTCTCTAAAACTCTAAACCTGAAAAGATCCTCAATGTGTAATCTTGTAATAACTCAAAATTAATTAAGTTTTAATGTTGGGGCCTTATACAAGTATTGTATTATTCATGTTATTATTTGTTTAAACTCTTACTGGGATTTATATCTCACCATCTTTTGTGCTTGTCATTTTTTTATCCTATCCAATGCTAAATATGAAGTAATGTGTGTGGTTATGTAAAATAATTTTTCTACAAAGATGTGTGTTTCATGTTTTATGTTGTTATTTATTATTCCTAATCATCAAAGACATTATTCCTCTTGATCTTTTATATTGTATCAAGTGATTATTTTATGTAATAAATTATTTTTATTCTTGAAATAAATAATGTGGTTGTAATATTCTCCATACTAAGTCTCACCACCGTAGGAAAATATTTTTTCAATGAAAATAGTTAAAAATTAATCCTTCTCTACGACATAAATATTCCTTATATCAATAAAATTCTTGAACACTTACCACCAATGATCAATTTAACCTTCAAAATTATAAATGGACATTCTTATGTTTTCATTTTCTGAATAGCAAAAAAATAGAAAATACCTTTTCTAGGTCCTTAATTCTTCCTCTAGATGCAAGTGGTTTAGAATATCCATTGAATGTTGGAGGGTGTTGTCTCATAAAATGATCCACTATCATCATGTTCTATTGTGTTACCTATGAATTTCTAATTTCATGGATTCGACCTCCATTTATTTCCAACATTAGCTGATCCATTACTCTTACAAACCGCTCAGTTCCAATACCTACCATTCTTGGTTACAGATTCAGAAGGATATCATTATGTCTATTCCTCTCCTCTAAAGCATCCCTATATATTCTATAGAAAACCATTCTGAAAAAATATCTAAGTATAAAATAAATTGAAATATTTAAATTAAATATCATTTAAAATTAAACATAATGCAAAAATAAAATTTGGAATTCGATTAACATCATCCCAACTCCTTAAGTTATCTAAACAATCTTATGATGCCAACTATAAGGACTCAACCTTATTAAATTACATAATCATGGATTTAGTCATGAAATAACATACATTGACATTGAAGATCATATAATTATTACAAAGTTATATAATTTAGACATAATACATTCATAACATATCATAGAAATATAGAGTGGTTAATATAAAAACGTTATTCATTTCCTCCAAAATTTAAAACATTTTAAATAAAACATTTTTTATTTGAAAAATCATCATTTCATTTAACATGGAATACATATATTTCATACACATCATTATATCTTGTAAAAATCATCTAAAAATAGGGTATGAGCACATAAATATTAGTATGGGATATAAAAATAAGGGAAGGATACCTTATACCAAGAATACTTGTAATGTTGGAATTCATTTTCAAAAAGGCATACTTGTCACCCATACAATATTACATTGTGAAACCTGATATTTCAATGATATTTCAAAAAAACCAAATAAAAAATTAATATATCCATAAATTTACCTTGGATATTTACATATATAATTTTTTATCCCTCTCAATTACATTATAATGTTCAACCCTCACGACTGCCTTTCAATTTTTGTAACCATCATCGTTACACTCAGCGTAACCATATGACCGACCAAAAAACTACACATACCCTATGAATTAGAGGGAGATATAGGCCTCAACCTTCAACTTATAAAATTTCCATGAACCATAACATAATTAGACAACATATATAATTTTATAAAAACATTTATTTTGAATTTGGTAATATAAAATTAATAATACATGGTTTTATTAGAAATGTCACTTACATAGAACATATAATTGACACAAGAGAAAATATAATGAAAGGAATATGTGTATAAAGTCTAAAAAATAAAATAAAACATAATATAAATAAATATTCATCTCAAAAATGTTCTTAAACCACACAATTAATGATGTTAAGGGTTAACCTATGGAATGGAAATTGGGTTAAGAATTTTCTTTCCTTGGGATTGTCTTATTTCAAACTCTTTTAAACAACTGGTATACTGGTTAAAATAAGGTTAATATTATCCTAAAATACATATTATTGTTTATAATACCATATATAAACATTCCACAACTTCATTTAATCCTTTAATTATTAGTATTTTGTTCCTCTTAATGTTTTGCGTGCATTTTTAACATGACTTCCATGGCTAGTTTTTTTGACTTTCTTTTCATATTGATATGAAATAACAAAAGTGGAATAACAAGGTATTAATATGTTAAAAAACTTTATAATGATACCATAAATGATATTTTATAAAATATGATAATATATCATAATATAAAACATTATTGATGTTTTTTAGATCATTTTTGGAATTTCTTTGATAATCATATACTTGTTTAATTATGTAATTTAATGTCATGCATATAAGTTCCATCCAAAACAAAAAATATGTTAAAAAATACAAAATAATATTTTGTCACCCATTTCTATGGTTTTATGATCATCATTGAAGGATATAATGGATATTTGAAAACACATCATCCATGATTTTGGTAAATTGGCACATCATGGATGATGTTTTTATGTTTTTGAACAATAGGGGGAGGATAAAAAGGTAGATTATTAATATTTTAAATGAACGTGAAAAAATACATCATATATATTATTATAGATATTTCAAACCTCAATGATAAGTTCAAGGAATGAGTTTACAAGGAATGAAATGAATTGGAAAGAGAACACATTAAAAAACGAAGAGGATTATTACCTCTTGATCTCTCCCCCCTGAGATTATCCTTAAATCCATTGCTTTTGTCCTTTTGGGGAGGCCAAAATCTCTAGGTCACAGGTAAGAGATGTTAGAGGTGTATCGTTCATAACATAGGAAAGTCACAAGGCTTGAGTGGTGTGGGAGGAAAATGGGAATGAAGGTGGTATTTATAGTGGAGGAGAGGAGAGATTTTACATTATTTTAATAAATATTTTAATATTTTTTTCAAATACTATGAATAGTCTATCATCTTGTCATAAAAATAGTAAATAAGGTATTTTTTTAAAAAAAGTGGTCTAATATAACTTATGAATCCATAAATAGTTCAATTTACTGATAATTTGAAAATATAGTATATTACTGTATTTCACTATTCATCAAAAAATTATGGAATTTTAGAAATTTACAAAAAATCACCCTAAACATTTTTCGACATATAAAATACAAAATGGAACTCCATTTTTTTGAATATAAATTTCTAAATATTATTATTTTAATTTTTAATAAAATCACAATATATTCATAAGTAACAATTTTAAATCTATGAATCATTTTTAAAACCTTTAAAAATTAATCAATATATAATTATAATAAATCCTCATGGAAAATAATAATAATATAATTTATTGTTAATTAGTGTAATATTACTATTCATACTACTATTCATAAGGGTAGAAAACTATTCAACAAAAATAACATTTTATTTATTAGACTCCATATAACTTAAATATCACAATTGTAGTTGACCGTTATTCAAAATTCAAGACATATAAGGGGAAAAGTTTTTTTTAAAGGCTAGTTATAACTATAAAATTTAAAAAAAAATTCATGCATTTCAATTCATCATTAAACTCATGGTGTGTTCCATGAATAATCATGGAAGTAACATTATATGGGCAGTGGTGTTTGATGTTCTTATTGGAATATTGGAGTACGTATGTTTTATATATCTAAGTATAGATGAATTATGCTCCCTAGGTGGTCATGTCTTCTCAAATAGAGCAGGTTAGGGATAAATAGGGGGAAAACCTAGAGTATGATTTGATGTGGGAACATCTTGGTGCAGGGGACCCTCTACTGTGGTGGTCGTTGGGTGATGAATAAAAACCCCACGATTTTTGAACAATAGCATTATATTTAATTGTTTATATTATAAGAAACATCAATCCTAAAAAACCAATGAAATATTATAATATCAATATGAATTTTAAGACATAGTAATTTCATTTTCATTTTAAAATAGAATTATCAAAATTATGAAAGATTTATATAAGTTCATACTCAAAATAAATGTATTGATTATTTGTATCAACATGATATTTTATGATGTATTTATCTTTAAATAATTTATTATTTGATTGCTAGTTTTATATGTAACCATGAGTCCAAATGAACATTAATATAGAATACCATTAGAAACTAAAATTAAATTAGTATGTATGAATATGAAAATCTAAAATTTTAAAAATTTATGAATAGAATATATTAATTTATTTTAAAATTATTATAAATTGAGGTAAAAATAATTTTAATATTAGTCGATTGTTTTTTAAAAAAATATTAAGCGAGGAACTTTATTTATCTTATTAAATTAAATTAATCCATATAGGTGAATAATTGTAATGAAATATATATAATTTAGCAAAAATAATATTTTTTAGAATTCATCTATTATTATTTAATATGAATGAGATAAAATATCTGGGTTTATATTTAATAACTATGTTTTATTTCATAAAAGTTGTATTCATCGCATTTTGGGGTAGTTATTTCAAAAAAATTATTCCTACTATAAGTATTAAAATTGATATAATTAATTACATATTTTCAATAAGGTTGATAAAATTTGGTAAATAGATCCCTTTAATTTTTAGGAATTATGAGCAGTAATTATTATAAAATTTATGAGCTCGGTGGAGGGTAAATCATGTCAGTATAGGTTAAAAATATGTGTTAATGTCACCATTATGATTCCATATTGGCATTAGATGATGATAATTATACCCCTTTTTTCCTTTTCCTTGAATTTTATTGTTTATGAAAATATTTTCCATAAATCAATCCTAAATAATATATAGAAATAGATTAATAGAAATTGTCACTCTCTTGAATTTAAATATGTCATATGCGTTCACATAGGGAAAAAATAAATTTGGGTACAAATACAAATTAATATTTAAATAATTAAAAATTTAATATTTTAGAGGTGTATTTTTTTGTAAAACTCATGTATTGAAGGATTGCATTACTTTTTTATGTAATATTTTCATAGTATTTTTTAAATTAATAATGAAATAAAATAAACGGTTTTAAAATTTTCAAATGTATTAAAATATTAGAGATTTTTAATTTTACATGAATTTTGTAGATACATTTATATTATTTGCGATATTATAACTTTTTTTAATTTATAATTTGAATTGGTGTATTTTACATCAAATATAATGAAACATTTCAAAAATGTCAATAATTATATTTTATGAAAATATTATTTTGTTACACTAATTAAAAAAAATAAAATCACGAATGGGGGAATTGGGGATAAAATATGGTCTAAATGTTTATCACTTAAAAAATTGTGTTCATATTGTTACCTTAATTATAAAATCTAGACCCCTAAGAGTGAAAAGGATGATACCCTGGTTATAGTTATAATAGGTTAACAATGGGGATAAACTAAATGATTTGTTTTGAAACACCACATAACCCTGTCAATTTTATTTTTATTATATTTCAACCATATCATATATTAATATTTAATTTATAAAAAATATGATTCATTTCACTTGAGAATGAAATATTTAAATTATAATATTTTTATAAATTTCATGTGTGCCCTTCCAATCCATTATAGAAGTAAACCCCTTCCTTCCATTATTTACATATCATTGATAAACAAATATCAATGAATAAATATATATTTTTCTTATATACAACCAATTTCATGTTATAGAGGATAATTTATTCTCAAAATACAAACTTAGTTACCATAATAAGGGGTCCAAAGGAGGTCTCCTGAAGAAGAATTTATCGTCAAACAAGACCACATTTAATTTATTTATTATTCTACCTTAAATAAATTAATGATATTTATAATAAAATTATAATTTATGTTTCATAAAATTATAAAAATTTTGTTATGTCTTTGAAAACACAATTATCAACTATATTTTCAATAAAATATAATGCTAATGTATCACTCATGTGTACTTCTATCTTATAGTCTCTATGTAGTGATACGATTCAATTTTCAACAACTGGTTTTATTAATTGGTATTCTGATTGATAAATATTATATATTATATTAACGAAGTAATTATACTTTTGAAAACATAATACAATATATACATTTATACCATCAAATACATTATAAAATGATAATGTCGCTCGTGCGTAGTTATGGAATACCTCCTTAAAATAGAAATGTGATCAATTTATAATTTCTATTTTTATATGGATTGTAAAAATGGTTAGTTTAATGAATATATAGAATTTATAATTTATATTAAATATAATTATAATGTTAATATTTATAAACCATTGTTTTGATCCATCCATCTAAAAGTGATAACAATGTTTATGTATATATATGTCATACCATCCCAATAAATATCTTAATTCATTTTATTATCTATATATTTTATAAATTACATTTAATTAATATGTATGGAATATATATGAATTCTATATTATTATTAGTAATATTAAAATTACGAAACCATGATACAAGTAAATTTACTTAAACTACTAAGAAAAAACTTACAGGAAAAACAATGGTGTTATTGGTATAAATAATGATTTCTCCAAAGAATTTTTAATTAAAATGAAATAAAATATTATTGAAAATAATATAGAGTATGATATATTTGTTCATGGTTCTATAATGCATGTCTTATAAAAATATATTTATTATATACGATGTTTAGACTCATTTGAAATATTTCAAACCTATGTTTGGTGTTCTTCTACTCAAATTGTCTTCTTTGGAACATAGGTTATTCTATTCCCTTATTTTTTAAGATTTTTTGCTACTACCAAATTTATATTTTATATAATGAACCTATTTTTATTGATTTTAATTAATTCAAAATTTTAACTTATTTATTTCATGGGAGTTATGATTTGAAATTTTATCAAAGTTGAATAGGTTTATCCCAAAATATTATTATTTTTTTCCGGATTATTTCTATTGTTATCTACTCTTAGATAAATATTTGATATCCCTATTTTGAAGCATATATATTTTATTATCCAAAATGTATTTTTTGAATATACAAGTTATACTTTAATTTACATCACCTTAAGAATGAAAGAGAGTAATATAATATTTTTAAGAAAACATACACTTTTTTGAACTCGGTTGGGAGTATTTCTCTTTGATATCCATATTTTCAATAAAATTTATAAATGATTATTTTAAAAAATAAATAATTTATTAAATTAATTTTTAACCATTTTTATTATTTAAAATTTCATTAATTTTAATATTCTTATAATTTGATTAATCTGATACTTTTTCTCTATTTTAACAAATTTTGAGTGGAATGTTTTTAACTTATATAACATGAATGATATTTACCACCAACATGACCACTCATTTCATAGAAGAATAATTTAAAATTCTACATCTTTCATTATTTAATATTATTTTTTAATTTGGTTATAGTATTATGATACCATCCAAAATATTTTAATACATATTTTATGATAAGCATTACATTGAAATGTATCAATATCCCATATGGTGGTTCTTCAAATACATTTATTTATTATTGTTTAAGGCATGTTGATTAAGTAATGTTTTTATTCAAATAATGAATTAAGTAAAATTATTAAGTGAAATATGGTTATAGAATTAGTAATAACGAATATGAATTTCTAAGACTCAGGATAAGATATTTATTCAAAATTTTGATTAGTTCTTACACAATTTTTAGATGTATTGGAATGATTCATTGATGGTACTTAAATGTCTTGGCATAATGGTTCGAAGGTTTGTTTTAGGTTTTTATAGTTTTGAAATACATTGTTGTGAAATTATCTATTTATTTAAATGTTACTATTTTATTATTTAAGATATTCTAAAACAATTTTCTTTCTCAAGTGATAATTTATATGGAATTATTTAATCTTCATTTTTCCAAACATATTATTCATTCTTTATTGGAAATCCATTGTATGCATTAATTTACTAAGAATATAATATCACACATTTTAATGTTTTATTTCCCAAATATTATAATAAATTATTTTTTAATTATATGTCTCTATATTCAAGTGATAGAATTGATTATCTGAATGAAAATATGTTGTAATATTTAATGTTTTCCAAAGTAAGGGGGGTCAAAAAATGTATCAAGTTTACAAAGACATATGTACTATTCAGTACGCGAGGATGAAAATTATTGTATTTAGTAACAATTTAATAATTTTAACTCTGCATATTTACTACTTGGTTAAGGGTTCTTACTTTAAATAATTGTAAATAAGTACCTATTATGTTATGTCATATTATTCTTCATTGTAATAGTTTATTCAAAAAGTATTTTTATTTCATTACATAAAAAATATTATATTTAATTTATCCAAATGTCATAAAATATAGATTATACAATGGAATTAATTTTTTAACCATCATGTCTAGAATATCGTAGGCTGAACTATTGTGAATTTACTAAAAGGATTTATTTTCTAATGAATAATAAAAATTATTGATTTTCATTGAAAGTTTCAGCGTTGTTTCATGCTTGTAAAAAATAAATTTATATTTAAATTGATTTCAAGGTAAAAATATATATAATATATTTTTGATAATCTAATTATTCTATTTGGAGTCAATTTAATTGTTTAATTTTCTATAAAACCTTTATATAAATTAAAATACATTTTTTTGAAAAACCAATTTTAATTGCCTTCGTATTGATATTTCAAAATAAATATATCCACTTGTGGGAATTGTTTTTTGAAAAAGAGTGGTATATGCATCTATTAAATTCAAAATGTTTATAAAATAGGTCCCTTTTTCCTTAAGAATAGTAACATTATAAAAAGATTTCACCTTGATAGGGGTAAATCAGATAATTAAGATTTAAAATAAAATGTTATTGAATATTAAAATGACAATCAATATTTTCTTAATTTAATTTTATGGAAATATCTATTTCAAGATGAGCATAAATTCTTACATGTTACATTTTTTACCCTTTTATACATGTTTTTTACCTTTATAAATTTATATATAAAGGGATATCAAAAATGTTGTTCTCTTTGTAATAGTATATCTAAATTTATAACATGGGTATAATCAAAAGATATATTTGTTTCAAAGAATTTATATGAAAGAATAATTATATCATTTTTTCATGTTATTATTCTTATAATTTCTATTTTGTAAATAATTGCCTATAATTAATATTTAACACTGAAACTATATTTATTACATTTTTAGAATCATATAAGAAATGATTATAAAAATATTAAAATTAATATAGTTGTAATGAATTATTTTAATTCAATATTTTTTCTATAATATAAAATTTTAGTGTAGTGTGAATGGATTATATTTTCAGACTTTTATTCCATATGGTTTTCAATGTCAAATTAAATACCAACTTCCAAAACATACAATAAGGACATTTTATAATAAATAATTTCTTATAATATGATTTACATTCTAGAGAAATATAATATTAAGAGAAGTGATTTGGATAAGTTTTATAATGTATAAAATGGTCCACATATGTTCCACTTTTCATTTTATAGTAAATTTGATGACATGTAAATGGTAGAATACATTAATATGGAATCAATTGTTAGAAGTATATACAAAGGATTAAAAATAAATGATTATGGTTAAGACATAACTATATTTTGTTAAAATTTATTAGATGAGGTGTTATAGGAACGTTATCACATAATATTTCAATTATTTAAATTTTGAGAATTTTTCTCATTAAATTTATTGTATATTAAAAAGTTACCTTAATATATTCCATTAATATTTCTCCTATCAATTATACAACAAAACACAACTATATTTCCTTTATAACACATTTAGTCTTCTAGATTAACCAACCCATCGGAAATTATCATCTAACTATACACATCTACCCTATTTAAGAGTATATCTTCTCAAAATACCATCTCTAGTTCGGTTAATAGGAAATATAAATAAGTATACTAAAGAAGAGGTTAACATTTTAATCGAAAAATTGAAGTTAATTTCCTTTTCTAAATCCTATTATTATTATTTTGATATACTAAAAGAAAAAAATAAAAAAAATATTGTAGTATATTTTTATTATGGGAAATCATTTTCCTTCACTTTTTGATCATAAGAAAAGCAAGAATGCTTCTCCTGTGTATGAATTGATGACTATTTACAAGTTGAGATATAATTTCTTTTTCTTTACATTTTCAATTGTGTAGATATAATGATATTTATAATGAAAATATATGATATATATGATATATGTATTCTTATGATATTATATTTTAATATATACCCTTCATCCTTCCAATATTTTGGAAGACACTGTCATATCTCATGCGTACGTGTGGATTATGACATACAATCTCCATGATCTATGTAATTACCTTTTTGGTATATACCTTTTATGGTTTACACCAAATATATATATATATATAACATATATAATATTTATATCATGATAAACTATTTTATATTATAAACCCTTAATTAATATTTAAGGACTAAATATAAAGAATCCAAAAATATTTAAAAAAATTAAGTATGTAACACAAGAAACATTGATAATAATAAAATATTTTCCAAAAAAGGGTGATAAGATGTTATAAATAGATAATATTTGACATTATAGATATTTATTCAATTTTATTATGTATGAACAACAAATATAAATTTAGTATTCAAATTAAAAATAATATAATACATTGAATATCATATGTAGGATGAGGGATTTCAATTTCAGTCTCATTTGTACCAGAATTAATAATGCATGAATTTCAATTGAATAAAATTATATTATAATATTAAGAAAAAACAATTTAATGTTATTATCGTATGTTTATTTGTATAAAATTAATTTTTCCCATTCATTCACTGTTTTCCCTCAATATTCCTTAAGAGTGTTTTCATGTAAAACATGACATTATTTTCGCTTTGGTTAAAAAAATATTTTTCTTCCACATAAAAGTTTTATAAAAATATTTTCGTTAATGTTTTGAATATTCTACTATGATAGTTTAATGTAAATTTTATATATTTTGAGTACATTAAAATTTTTTAAATAAATTTTATTTTCATTTTCATAATTTGATTTATTTACAATTCATACAAATGATAAAAAAATATTTCCATGAACTTATATGGTATGAACTAGTTAATAGTTTCAATTATAAAAAAATGATCTGAAGGATAAATTATATGATTGAATATTTATTTTTAAATAAAGTAAATTGTCAAATATTTTTGATATTTTTTGTATTATAAAGTGATTTCAAAGTGAATACAATATTCTGTTGATTAATGTTATAAATTACCAATTTATGGTATTAATATTATTCACTGACATTAGACCTTTATTTTACATTCTCTACAATATGTATATGTTAAATTAACACCAATATTATTATTTATATTTATGGATAATGATAATTAATTATTGTGGTTAAAATGTTTTTATTCAATATAGACAGATTTTGACTTATATGGAGTTTTGAACTGTAATTCTACCCATTTTTTTAATTATGGGGAATGTATTTGACAATTAGTTGATTGGTGGAGTACAAAAAAATTTATAACCTTGAGGCATCAATAGGACTCATAGGAAAAAACATATTGGAATTATGTAATTGATAAATTTGTACGATCAATTAATAATAGTTTAGTTTTTTATATTTCTTCCAATAAAATGATAATTTCTTGTTTGAGTGGTCATGAAGGAATGATAATGTAATGTTTAATAATAATTAAAGGTAAGATCCATGGTTTCTTGGTTGAGAGGAATTGATCCATAATTCCCATCATTATGAATTTCCTTTGTTAATAATTTATTTTTCTATTACCATTCTTTTCAATGTTGTTGTTATCCCAAGATTTTAATTTATCTCGTGTTATTTATTAAATTTAATTATTTATTATTATACAATGTTTCTTAGTAGTAATTAATAATTTAATTATGATTACTTCTGTTTTATGTAATCTTTACTACCCTTATATTCTTACCATATTTTTATTTCATTTCCTCCGAATATCAGTAAAGATATTTTGAATAACATCACATATTCAAGAATGCATATTATGTTATTTATTTTATATTTTAATTATAGAAATTTAAATCATGTATGTGTCTATATTTTTAAGACTAATATTTCTATCATTCTTTAGGATGTGATCTATTTAATCATATGTCAATTTTATAATATTATAATTATCTTAGACCTACTATATTCAAGGAAGATATAGTTTATATGAGAAGATAGTATAATATAATATTTGGGAACTATGTTTGAAATAAACATATCTAATAGAAGAATTATGATAGGCAATTATAGAATTTTAGAAATTTTAACATTATAAATATTTTATTTTATTTATCATTATAAATTATGATTTCGAGATAAATTTGTTTTTATTATTATTTAGTGATTCAACCAATGTATATAAATTGAATCAACACCCCTATACAATATATGGGTCCCAAAATGTAGATTCCTATATAGAAAGTTTTGGAACTAACAATATCATTTCTATATTTGTGTAGTTGACACATTTTATTAATAATAAATTCATCGTTGGAACAACCTATTGTTCGACTATTTCATTCACCTATTCTAGATCACTTTTGGTGAAAAAATCCTCTAGATTTTAGTTGAACATATAATCTATTGGATGATAATGAACAGATTAAGTCCATTAAAAATATTCCATTAATTGGTATGTAATGAAAGTCAAAAGGTTATAAAGTATTTTATTATCTTACAAGAAATGTAGATCAATGGTGATCATTGATCAATAACATTAACAATGTTAATGAAATAGATATAATGTAATGGAAAAAAATTTAATGGGATATTCTACATAAAATACATTACTCTTGATAAATGAGATGATATGGAATGTGAATTCTTAAATATAAAAACGATAGAAGGGGAATATGTTACCAACTATGATAAAAATATTAAAATGTTATTACTATATGATATGTTCTACGTACATATTCACAAAATTAATATTGATTATTTCTATATAGAAAATTGAAAAATATCAAAATGGATTATTTTTCTTAAATGTTTTTATCAAATAGTGATATAGTGTCATATACCCACATGATTGATAATTAATTTCCATTTCCTTATATTTTCAATGGAAATAATGATAATGATCAGATGGGTGGAAAAAATTAAAATGAAATATGGAAAAGGAAATTATGCAAATGATGAAAAATCCGAAACATGAGAACAGTTGAAAGAAAAACGTTGGTACCTTCTTAATGTGGGTAGTGGTTTGTTTGATGTGTAGGGAAATTGGTTTTAGGTCTCTTGAATATATGGAAAATAAATAAACCACTGATACCCATTGATTTAGAAGTAAGATTATGTGGAAATGTTCAAATTAATACCCCAAGAAGGGAACATACAACATAATAATCAATGGGAAATGCTATTTTTATATTTTTACTAAGGAAGAAGTAGAATAATAACAGTGCATGTGTATTTGGATTGAATAATTATGTTTTAAATGTATTTTTAACAATTATATTCTTGTATAATGTTTCATGAAATGAACATGGATTTCAAAGCGTGTTTCTTTATTTATTTGAAATCATGGGATGATTGGTATTGTTAATAAAGAGAAATGGTTTGGTTGAAAATTAATATTTTTAGAGAACATGTGAATAATGGGATTTAATGTTTACAATGATCGAAACGTGGACTTAATATTTTTTTACTAAGAGATATATAATTATGGCATAGAATATTTAAATAGAATAGTATTCATGTCCATGAAATTGGAAAGTGATTTTATGATAATGTAATAAATGATGTATTTAAAAAAAATTGGATTTATGGATTCTATTCCATAATATTACAATTTTTTAATGAATATGGAGGGAGTTAATTTTTTGGAAGAATGATTTGTTTGATAAATTTTTTATAGTGATTCTGGTTATTATCGTGTTTAATTAGAATATTGGGCCAAATACTTTTATTATTTTTTATATTACATTGAGAGATACATTCTTTAACCCTTGGAAGTAATGTAAATTTAAAATTGGAAATTTTTTAACATTATTAATATATTTTTTTATTTTTTTATTTTTTCAGACATATTTTGGAGAATCCTAAAGGTTATCTATCTATGGAATGGATTAAGAAGAGTTTTTCATATTACTGGAATTTATATGACTACAATTTTTCTTCGGGTAGATATTTAGCAGAATAAGGAATAGAATATTTATCTTATCATTTAAGAAATGTTAATTATCATGCTTCTAGAATTAAAAATTTCATCATATTAATGTCATAGAGTATGAGACTAAATATAAATTGATCAGAACACAACAAAATGATGTGATATTTCTTATGAAATGGAAATAAATAAAATAATTATATTTTATTGAGTACTTTATCTAGATAGAAAAATTTTCCATAAAAAATATTATAGTACATCGAAATAGAAAATTATGTATTTTCATTCATTTCTTATTAATAAATGGTCTTTTAACCAATCATAACTTTATTTTTTGTGGTGGTTAACAATCATGAAAACATGATATCTATCACTATAAATAAACCATTAGGTGTTATTTTTCACTTCTATGTGTATATTTTAAATTTAAACTAATGTAATACAATTAATAAAAATTATTTTGTGTAATTTTATATTACCATTTATTTATATTTTCCCAGTTTTTGTGAAAAATTTTTATTAACCATTATATTGTAGTATATTTTCTTCAATGGAATTTTTAAATGTAAAAGCATTTTTTACAGAGAAATATATATAATTTTTAGGATTTAATTTTTTTATGTTAGTAAGAACAAAATACCTTGATATATTAAAATAATTATGTTATATTGTATAGTGTATATGAAAATCGACAATAAGACTAAATGAAAGAAATCACATTATTATTATATATATAACTGTTAGAAATTAGTCATTAAATTATAGGGTATGATTATGATTAACCAAATTATTAACTATATATATAAACATATGTTGTTCCTACTCTAGAAAATTAATTTATCAATTCATTGAATATAATCAACCCATTTTTATTAATGAAATTCTATCTTTCAAAAATATGATTCCATCAAAAATTATTTTTATTTCAATTTTTAAGAAACCATTATAAATTTTTGTAGATCTTTAAAAAATTATTGTGATTTTTTTTTCATATTTGACTTTATCATATCAATATTATCTTTGGGTGAATTTTTTTATTTTTATAATGAGATATATTTTCTGGTGAATAGAAAAGAAATAATTATCATTGAAAATTCGGGTTCTGTTTCAAGAATGTACAATGTTCAATTTTATTAAAAATAGATTAGACATAAAAATAAAAATAATATATTTTTATTAATTCAATTTAATTAATTTTAATGAATTCTATTTTTTTTTAATTTGGTATAAAAATATTTTTATACATAAAAATGCATTATTCTAAAAAAAATGTTTTCTTTGCCTTTTGTGTTTTATTAATAATTGAAATTAATCCACTATTTTAAATTGATTTTTGGGAAAAGGATTCACTATTTGTATCTATTGCTTAATTTTTTATAAATATGTTTATTTTTTTATTTATTGTGAATATTATCATTACTAATTATTTCTAACCTCACTAAGGGTAAATCAATAATTTATGGTTAAAATAATTTGATAAGAAATAAAAATGACCCTAAAACATTCCATAGATTTATTTTATGAATTTATGTCATTAAATATCATTACAACATCAAATATAGGACCATTTTTCATTTTAAAAATGATTTTGACAATTATAATTTTTTATGAAAGAAAAGTCCAAAATGTCATTCTCTTTTCTTTATTGTGTCTAAATTTTTTATATAGAGATAAAATTGGTATATATTCAGCTATAAATATGTAATTTAAAATTAAATAAATTTTTTATAATTTATATCTGTCAATAAATATTAGTACTAAAATAATTTCATAAAATTCATTTACAATGATCAGAAAGTATTGATTAAATTATTAACGAAATAAAATAAATTATATTAAGAATAATTGAAGTAAAATAATATGTATTAAATTTTTTTTACATGAAATTTGTAGATAAATATTTCAACTATTGTAGGATTTAATATATTATATCCTAATTCCATTTTTGGCATGTATTTTTCAAATTTAGCTGAAATTAATAGTTACAATATTGAATTAATAATATTTTATAATAATTAATGTTCTACTAAACGATATAAATTTTCAAAAAAACCTATATTAAATCAGGCTATTCTAATTCATCATTAATTGTAACCCACAGTCTACTTATGGTCTAATAATACATTTATATAATCATTCATGACCCATAAATGGTAAAAACCATTAATATTACAACAATTGTCAAATGGATTACTAGGGGGATAAAAATAAAATATAAGGGTTAAAACATAACTTTTATTTGCGAAAATTTTAATATAAGATAAAATATCAACCCATATTTATCTTAAATTCATACTTATTCAATTTTCTTCATTTTGAGAAAAAAATAATCTATATTTCATTAATACATTATGAAATTTCAAGAATACCCCTCCCATAGAATATAAATGCGAAAATATTACCTGTTTTCCATAAAACAATTTGAGCCATATAACTCAACCAAACCATTAAAAATTATATTATAAACATCCTCATCCAAATTATTTAGGTCCTTTTATCTTAAAATAAAAACTACTATGTCACTTTGGAGGAGATTTAATGAAATTATATAGAAGTAGAGGTAATCATACTAACCAAATCTATCAAGTATATTTCCTCTTCTATTTCAACATAATGAGTTAAAAGTAGTAAAATAAATAATAACATATCATAAATATATTTATATGATAAAATTGATATGTTATAATAATTTTCTATCTCTTTTCCAAATTATGATAAGCGTAAAAATTACTTATGAGTACGTATTGTTTACCATTACTTTAGGGTTATGTAATCATCTTTCATAAACACATTACATGAATGGTAATAAATAATTAAATAATGAATATATATTATATTTATGAAATATTTATATTTATTAAATTATGATATCATGTCTACCTTCTTACCTTTTAATATGTTTAAATAACAATAACATCACTCATGAGTATATGTGGACTGCCCCCAACATGAATTGATACCATTCCTTTTTTAATTACTTTTTAAATGGATTATAATAATGATATATATAATTAGTGTATATGATATAACAATTATTATATAAGGATTATTTAATTTTTATCTTCCTTTTATTCCATCTGCGGAATAAATGAAGTAGTGATCAAGTGTATTTATGACCATCAATCCTCATGAACGGTTTCATTAATTGAAATATATATAAATTTTGATATAATAAATAATTTAAATATATTGAATATATATGAAAAAAGTTTCATGATTAAATAATAGGGATGATATAACCATAAACAAATAATATGTACCTTAACTTCCGAATGAAATCATATATTAAAAATGAAGCAGTTAAAACCCAATGAAATGATAATAATAAATTATATTTACAAAAAAGTCATACGATGTTATACTTGGATCATATATTATATTATATATATATATATATGTTTCTGGAATGTATGTATTATAAATTAAAAATTATTATACAACAATTTATAATCACGTATGATGAAATTTGGACCTAAAGAAATGAATTTATAATTCAATCACATTTTAATCATGATTTTTAATTCTAAAATATTTATTAAATCAAATTATAGTCTTTTTTTAGGTAGACACCATCAATTTTAGTCTCTAATGGTTATTTTTTAGGAATTCATATTGTAAATTCATTATCCAATATTTATTTTTCTAAGATAACAAAACATTAATTTTAATGAAAATTGTAATTTACTTCACCTTTGGTAAAAAAACATTATTTGTCAATATAACTGTTTTCAAAAATGATTATATGTATGTTTTTAATATTAACCAATGATTTATTTAATTAGTTTCTACCCATAATGACTCTTAAAAAAAGTATTTAAATTAATATTCAGTCAATTTTCAAAATGACGATCATTTTTACATTTCAAACAAATGATTGAATATAATATTTTTTTAACACAGAGATAATAAAGAGATGATATAAACCTTGATGAAAACTCAATGCATTGAAGATTAAATTACATATTTTGATGGATTTTTTAATGTAAATAATTTTCCTAGTATTTTTTATATTTACATTCTTATTGTGATTTTCAATTTGAAGTGGTTATTTTATTCAATAATATTTTAAATCACTTTCTTATGGTATTTATAGTCCTCCATGATATCAAAAAAATTATTTTATTTATTATCTATTGGGGATATGATTCAATTATAACACAAATTTTAATTCTATGGAAGGATTATGATGATGATTTAATGTTGCTATGTAATATTGAACCAATATAGACAACATTTGACTTATTTAGAATTTATAGAATGAATTATATTGGTCATTATAATTATAAGTAATTAATTGGACATGTTTGTGATGAATAAGAAACATAATTATAGATCCCTATATCTGATCTACAGGTATCATGTGATAGAACCTAATGGCATGATTTATAGGCAGATCTTGTCATATAATATACAAAAAGATTGTTATTTGTTGTCTTGATGCTCATTTACTTACATTTTATTAGTTGAGAAGCCATTATATAATGATAATGTCTTGGTTAATATTCCTTTAAGAAAATATTCATGATCTATTGGCTGAGAGGCATTAGTCATGAATGTCCATAATTATTCATTTCTGTTATTAAGAATTTCTTTATTATTGACCCTATTTTTTAATGTTAGTATTAGAAATGGGTTTTCATTGAAATCTAGTTATTTACTAAATGGAATGTGTTTTGTTATATATTTCATTAGGTTATTCATTATTTATTAACTCAAGAGAGACAAAATTGTATATGAATCTTTCTGTGACCCAATTATAACCCTTTAATTATTTTCCTTTCCCGATAAAATTAAAAAACAAATTAAGAATAATATAAAGGATACGATAATGATTGTATTGTTATATATTTTATATTTCAAACATAAAAACAAGAAACATGAATGTATCATGATATTATAGTCCAATAAACAATTTAGTCCTTTCATATGTGATCTTTATTATATTTTGACAATATATTAATGTGACCACCATCTCTATGCCATTAGAGTTGGGGGTTTTTAATGATGAAGTGATTCCTATGATTGTGAGATTAGTGGAAACTGTATTGATAACAAAGGAGTTGATTTGGTAATATTGTACGTCTAGATTGATGAGAAAACTCATGTTACAATGATCTTACATGACTTTATGATATTGTTATAGTGTTTATATATGATGATGGGCATCACTGAGTTTATCTTCGGATGGCTTTCCTATAAGAGGGTAATGTCCATGAAACAACAACATGAAGATTTTATTTTTTCCACATACAATTACCATGTTAAAATTAGATGAATTTATAGTTTAAATTTTAATGGATTATCCAAGGACAATAGGGATTCCAGAAATTATTATGGTGATTATTGATAGATTCATGACAGTTTTTCAATTCATACTAATATGATAGACACATTTTGTAGATGAGAAGGAAATGATTTATTATAATGAGATCGAATAATGACAAAGATTTCTCCTGATCATTCTATCAGATATAATTTTCATATGAATATAATAAATTTTTAAGATCTTTTATAAGTCCCTAGTGACTCAGATGATTTTTATCCCAACACACCAACTTTAGATATACAAGTAATTCAAGTAGATGATTCACATATTTGAAGATATTCTTTTAAATTACACTCTAGAAATTTGTGAATCATGGTACAAGAACCTAACCTTGGGATAGCTCACCTGTAAAAATAGATTTTTGGGGTAGTATTCATATGGAAATATTCAAGGATACCTATAGACAATGTTTTCCCTCATTTTTTTGTTGGAATGTGTTGGGAATGTAAATAGATTTTGAGACTAGTCTATTAAAAGATAACTCAAAGAGGGTGAATTTAATTATGAATAAATTGATGAATTATCATAGATGGATGAAATCACATGATGACGAGTTTAAATAACAATTTGATTTTACTAGTGGATAATTCTTTTTTATATTAGTTTCTACATAGATTAGGAATCACAATTTTCATAATCCATGAAAATAAGAAATTGAGGTTTTCCACCCATTTAAATCACAAAATGGGTTTGGAATGTTCCATACCATCAACTTTATCTTCGATTTGATGATTACATTACTAATTTTTTCCACATTTCCCAATGTCTAGGAAACACACCAAATATTATGCATTTTATAGACTATGATGACATTATGCTGGGGTCGGACACAATGTATGAGGAGTTTTTGTTGTGGATTATAGACCGTAGTGGTATCATTTTGTAGTGTAATATGGGGCCTATTGTCTTGTTCACATCATAGCATGGAACGATCTAAAAAAATTCATAGGAATGAGAGACTTATGCTTCAACTTAGGAACTTTTTTTGTTTGAGAAACACATATAACGATAAATATAAGATACTAGAAGGCCTTACATGAATCAAATTGTAATATTAAAATTTATATCTATATATAGAATCAATAGTGGTATTTATTTTTAATTTTTCTTTATGTGTTTTTAATTAAATATACCCTTAAACATGTTTGTATGAGGTTTCATAATTTTATGCATTGTTTTTTAAGGGTAACACATAGGGATAGTGAATTTATAAGCCTTTTGTAAGGCTGGAGTTCTTTTTATTTATGTTTTGTTAAGGTAATGATATATTTCATTATGTTTTTAAGGGTTATTTATCATTTCTGTTCACTATGTATTGTTTCTAAGGTTCTAAATAAAGGTAACTAAATTTTTCCAGAGCTATTTATGGGTATTGTGCAACTACATATGATTAAATCTATTTTTCCTGCACTACACAAGCGTATAAAGCTAATTTATAAGGGTACAACCAATTTCCATGTTCAATGTTAGGGTATCGAGATTCTGAATAAGGGTATCACTATTTTCCATGCAATATTTAAGAGTATAAAGATGCTCTGTAAATGTGAACCCTCTCTATGTAAGAGTAGCATGGATCGTTCATAATGAACCTTTAATTTTTGAAAGACTATATAATATTATACATTTTGTGTGTGAGGGTAACACTTTGTAAATCCCCTATATTATGGAATATGTCATTATCGTTACTAAACATGTATCAACCCATGCTTCCACGATACATTTTCCTTTGAATAATACAACAGCTTGCGCTCTACCCAACTTCGAGTTCTAGCACACCACGACCAATCAATCTAGCTGTTATGAATAGTAATACCCAATATTTAAAAAATTTAAAATTTTATTTTTTAATATGGATTTCAATTTTGGATTAAAAATATCATAATAATATTAGAGTGACTTTTTGGTATTTTTATAGAAACATTCAATTTGTTATGAATTGTGAATAACACGGCATAATTTATTAAAACCAACTTTATATTTAAGTAATTATTAATTTAATTTTAATTTATTTTTTGTAAAAATTTACATATAATACCTATATACAATCAATGTAATTAATTTGAGTCATTTTATAAAAAATCTAGATCGATAATATATTATTGAAATTTTTAACACATTTTACATCTATACAAATTTTCATAAAACATAATTTTTCCATAGCAATGAATTGAATTTTGAAAACCTGAGAGACACCGTAGAAATCTTTTAGTAAAATGTGGTTCAATAGGTTGAAAATAATTTTTGATGAATAGAATGTTTTGGATTTTATTTACCACGGTTAAAGGAAAACACGATAATTAAAAGTAAAAAGGATATTATAATTACCCTAACAAATTTTCTAATTCACATGGATAAGTGTATTTTGACAAAAATAATCCTTGGGAATTAAATATGATCCCTTTTTATCAACTAGTATTAAATTATGACATTTATTACTGTTTTATGTAAAGAAGAGTTAAAAGTGGTAAATTCATATTTTTATAACTAAATCATTTTTAATTTATGGTTATACATATGATAAATTCGACAATAAATATTTATTATAAATATAAAATAATTTTCTCAATAATGGAATTTTTCAATATTTTTAGAGATTAAATAATTAAATTTATTAATACACAATGATGGTGCAGTAATTACATTATTATTCAAAGATTAAAAAAATTTACATTAGTAGTGTAAAAATAAATGAAAATTACGACTTTTGATTAATTACAATAATTTTATTCTTTAATATGTCATGTTAGTACATATTTAATGTATTTGTTTCAAAGTAATCATGATTTATTTCCTTTCACGAAAACCAAATATTTAATAGTGTCTAAATTGACGTAAATGAGTTTTAAAAACAAATACTATATTATTAAATGATATAATATTTATAAAAATTTCAGTTTCTTCCAAAAGACAAATATAACTATAGATATGTTATTAATGAACCACTTTTGGTTATATAGTCTTTTTATTGTTTGTTTATTAACCATGAAATATAAAAATAAAAAAAGACCCAATAAAAGTCAAACTATTTAACTAAGAGTTAAATCTAAAATATATACTTATAGTGGTGACCTTAACTTTTCTAAAACCTGTTGGTTGAGATTATTTCGACCCATTTCCACCTTAGTGTCTAAATAAATCAATTTTGATCCATTATAAAGTGATAATTATTTTTTAATAAAATAATATTTCACTCTTTTCATAATGTGACCCTAACATCACTTATAAAAGGGTTCATCCATTTCTCTAAAAATCAAACCTCTAAATCCCTTTGTCTCGGCCAAAAACTACTCATATATCTACCCAATTAACCTCAATTAAACCTATATTCCTTAAATTGATCATAATACTATCCTATGGATCCCTTTTGATAAAATTAGAAGGATGCTCCCGAAGAACATATAATAATTTCATAACCTCTTTCAATGTTCTTTTCTTCGTCCATTTCCTCTTTCATTGTTGTTTCTATACGAAAATAATAACTCAATTACCATCTATATACTATGATGTTATTAAAAATATGGTACAACCATATTCATTATTATATCTATTAAATTAATGACAATGTCACCATACATTGGTATGTACGGCTTACCATCTCCATGTCATGGTGTAGTTTGTTTTTAAACACTTCATTATTTGTATGGGTGTAATAACAAGTATAATTGATGTAAATAATAAAAATAAATTGTTAATTATTATTGATATGTGATGTAAAATTTCAATTACATATGATTTTACCATCAGTATAATGATATTGTTACTCGTGTGTACATACGGATTACCGTCTCCACGAACGCGATTAGATTAAATCCCCATCATAAACATTCAAGAATAATTTTCATTTTATGGTTAAAAATAATGTTTAAGAACTTAATATCATTTTCGATATGAATCAAATATATCATATCCATAAAAAACATGACTTAGGTAACAAAACATATAACGTAAAATGAATAAGTTAACACCCGAAATTATTATTCTACTGAAATATTATTAATAAATCAATATTAGAAGATCATATATGATTAAGATATATGTGTGTGGTTCTTATATAATTTAATAAAGATTTTTTAACTATTATATAGGAGGTTAACACACCCTCTATGAGGAATAATTACAAGGTAAGGGTTAAGTTTACAATCTGTTTAATATATGAGGTTGTTTACACATAAGTATCTACTGGAAATTCATTATAATCCACATATGTGTTTCTAAAAATTTATTTCAAAACATTTTTATTATTTACTAGAATATGGTTTAAATTCATTTATATCTTTGTTTGACTATTTATAAAATGTTTTCAAAGGAATATTTAGGTCATTTTCCGAACAATTTACTGTATGACCTTTTCAACAAATTATGGAAAGAATTTGTTTAACAGATACAGAGGGTGCGACTATTTTCCACAATTATAACACCATAAAGCTTCCCTTACATACTTATAAGAATATTTATTATAAACATGTTTTCTTTTATAATTATGTGACATGTAATATTATTTAAAAATAGAAAGATATATTTTCCTAAAATAGTTTTGATTTCATCTATGGCGACAACCTTTGATGAATTTTACAGTTTTTAGAAGATTATATGGTATGATACAATCTTCTATATTTTACTGATGTTTTTGTGATATGATTCACTATGAATATGTTATTTATATAACATTCATGTTTTATGGATAAAGTATTAACATTTTATATTTTAATTTTAATACAAATGTTTAAGTTATTTTTCAACGTTTTCATATGAGTAATTCATTAAACTTAGTAAGTGACAGGTGGAGCCGACTATAGCTCATCGATGCATCAGTAGATATCCTAAGACAAACTAGTGTTTGGCACAAGTCCTTGACAAAATATTATTTGTATTATTAGAAAAAATCCCTGACTACATGGTTATGATGTCTGATATTATGAATTACATCATTATGAAATTACCTATTAATGTTACATGTGATTATTAGACTAGTAAAATATCATTGTAACACCCCAATATTTTATAGTACAACATCATTTCAAAGAAAATCAATAATGTGCACTACACGCAACACCGAGTTAGAGCTTACCACGACTTACCAAACTAGCTATTCATAAAATGGATATGGATATTTTTATATTTTTTTTGAATTTTATAGACCTCATATAACTTTATAATTAAGATTTTGTGTTTCTAAGACATAATATAAAGACAAATTAAATTTTTTAGATAAAAGAAATATTTTTTGAAAAATGCAATATTACCGCCTTTTAATATAGAACCCTTTTTAAAACCAATATTTTCCAATTTTATATATTAAATTAAATTAAATTAAAATCTTTTTTAGAATAATGACATAAAAATTTAGTTTCGATAAATTTTTGTTACATTTTCGATAACTTTAATATTTTGATTAATAGTGAAAAATACTAAATTTTAATTGAAAACAACTTTTTTAATAGAAATAATTTATAGTGATTAAATTATGAATTCGAATGGTTTGAAAGTAAAATTATATTATATTTTTATCATTTAATATAATTAAGGTCATTATATTTAATTTCAAATTTAAAATTGACAAAAACACATGTCAATCTTTTGATAGTTTTTACTTTTTAAAAACTAGCTTTTTGGTTTTGAAAATAGGAAATAATTTGAAATTGATTAATGGAATTTATATGTTTTTAATTTTTTAAATCATAATTCATTTTTTAATTTTGAATATCACAAATATCTTAGGATGAATTTTTGTTATTTTTCTAAGAACATTCAATTTTTGATGAATAGTAAAAAAACAATGCATTATTGTTTAAAACCAACTTTTTATTTAAATAATTATTTAATTTATTTAAATTTATTTCAAATAAAAATTTATATATAATACCTATATAATTTTAATTTAATTAATTGGTGTCAATTTATAATAAAATTAGATGTATAAATTTTTAATGATCTTTTTACCGTCTTTTACCAACCTTCTCGGAAAATTTACAATTTTGCATGAAACATAATATTACCACTTCTTTTTGTTGAATTTCAAAATTTCAAGATGCACGGGTGACAACATTAAGTAAATTGTGGTTCAATAAAATGAAAATAATTTTTGGTGAATAGTAACTTTTGACTTTTATTTGTCGTGGGCAAATGTAAATAGGGTAATTAAAGGTAAAAATGATATTACAATTACCTTAACACATGTCCTAATTCTATTAGATAATTGTAATTTGACAAAAAAACATTAGTAATAAAATATGATTCTCTCTATTCCACTTTTATTATATTAGAAAATTTATTATTATTTTATATAAAGAAGAGATAAAGGTATAAAATTCAATGTTTAATAACAAAACCATTCTTAATATAGCATTACACACAATATAAATTAGACTATAAATATTCATTAGAAATATAAAAATAGTTGCTATATAATGGTATTTTATTTTTAATTTTTATTAATTAAATAGTTTAATTTATTTATGACACAATAATCTTTCATTAATTGCCTTGTAAATGAAATATTAAAATAATAGATATTATAAATATCAAAATAAATGTAAATTTAGACTTATGATTAATTCAACTAATTTTATATTTTAATATGACATGTTACGTTGATTAGATAAATTTTGTTGGAAGTGATAAGGTTTTTATGACTTTAACAAAAAAAATAACAAATAGTGTCTAATTTGACATAAATTAATTTTTAAAACAAATACAATATTATTGGTTGATATAATATTCCTAAAAATCTAAGGTTCAACCAAAGGGATTAAATAATATTATATATGTCATTAATGAACCACTTGAGGTTTTCATGATGATTAGAGTAAGTTTATTAACCATTTAGTGGATGAATACAAGAAGACGCTGTTAAAGTTAAAGTATTTAACTAAGAGTTTAATATAAAAGATAAGGTTAAAATAGCAACCTAAACATGTATAAAACCTTTTTTTGAGATTATTTCGACCCAAACCACCTAAAACTAGAAAAAAATTCATTTGGATCCATTATAAACCGAAAATTATTGTATAATAAATTTATATTTTAATCCTTTCCTAAAGTGACCCTCACCCCTCTTATAAAAGGTAATTTCCCATTCTCTCAAAATAACTCCTCCAATGCCATTTGGCTCGTCCAAACCCTTCCCAAATATCCTCTAAGATCACCTCACATCATACTAGTGTCCTTACATTGATCATAAATCCATCATATGGAGTCCTTTTGATCAACTCAAAAGGAAACACCTGAAGAAAAGGTAATAATTTCCCCACAATCTTTCAAGTTCTTTTTTTCTTCCACTTTCTATTTCTTTGTTGTTTCCATACCGAAAGGATAAATAATGTACCTACTACATACTATGATGTTATTATAAATTTTGTACAACCATATTAGTTGTCCTATCCATCCTATAAATGATAAAGTCACCATACGTGTGTACGTACGGCTTATCCTCTCCACATCGTGGTGTCTTTAGTTATTCAAACACTCAATAATTCGGATTGGTATAATAATGAGTATACCAGGTTTAAATAATAAATATAACATGTTAATGATTCATTATATATGATAGACCATCCAATTACATTTGATTTCATAATCAATATAATGATAATTTTGCTCATGCGTACGTACGGATTACCATCTCCACGACGCGATGCGATTCATTTCCACGTTCACCACTCAATGATGATTATAAAAATATATATTATTAATAATTATGTAATATAGGAAATAATAATTCCACTGTAAAAATATATATATATCTATGTGTGTTTGTTTATGTACTTACGTATTTCTTATTCTCTTACTTCCGTTCAATATGATATGAAAACAAAAACAACGTTTATTTGTATGTACGGCCTACCATCTTGATAAATCGTGCCTTCCATTTCATATATCTATCTATTATAAATATTTTTATTCTATACATATATGAAATATAAATAAATTCTTATATTATGAAAGTGGTTAAATCATGATCTAAATTATATGATCAATAATAACTAGTTATATCATGTATGATAAAGAAAGTGATTATTACCCAAAAATGTAAATTTAACATAGAAATCATTATAAAATTGGTATTATAAAGTCATAAATGAATATTGTATGATATAATAAACAATAATATGGTTCTGTTATAATTTAATAACTTAAAATGGTCATTATACAGGAGGTTAAACATACACTTGACCAAAGGAAAGTGCAAAGTAAGGGTTCATTTCACAATCTCTATATTATCCGAGGTTGTTTTTACGTAAGTATATACTGAGACATATTTATTATAAATGTCCATGTTTAATGAATTGGTTTTTAAACATATTATTTTTAATGTACTTTTTACTAAAACATCATATTAAATGTTTTAATGATTTTTTCTTCTAAACCTTTGAAATTAATTTCTATGTTTTTCCAAATGGTTTTAATGATTTATTTATATGGACATGAATGTTTTAAAATTTAAATTCCTTTAAAATGGTTCAAAGTTTTATGGGAAAATGTGATTGAAAACTATATTTTAAATTACTTCCTTTATATGACTTTTATATGATTTCATGAAAAGGGATATTTCTCTCAAAGGATTTTACTATTCATTTTCAATAATTCCAACATCCTTTATGGAATATTATTCTTGATCGAGGTTGATTTATTATTATACAAAATTTCTACATTGTATTTAAGGTTTTGTGATATGTTTGACTTTAGGTGGGTTATTTTTATTCCATTCATGTTCTATGGATAAAGTGCTGACATTTCGTATGGTAGTTTAAAAACTATATGAGGAATGCATTGGACATAGTATGTGGCGGGTGGAGTCTGTTATAGCTACTCTATGCATCGGTAGGTCTAATGAGGCATATTAGTCTCTTGGAACATGTCCTTGACAAAATCTTATTTTTAGTCTTGTCACAACGCCATGACTGTGTGGTTTTGAATTTTGGCATTATGCTTCCATCATTATGAAATTAGATATTGATATTACATGTGATTATTAAACATGTAGAATATCCTTGTAAATAATTCAATGAAATTATTTCTTTTATATTTACCATATTAGGCTGATGTTTAAGTTTAAATGTATTTTGTTTTAGTTATATACATTTCCATAACTATTTATGTTTATTTATGAATGAGTTCGCTATATTGTTATCCTTACGGAGCATCTGTGCTCACCCCTCTATATGTTTTATTTTTTCCAGGATGTGAAGAAGTATATTATGACTGTCCTACAAGTATAATATAAGGGATATGATTGTATTAAATGGCGATAATTTCGTTTTTGTTTCTAATTTTATATTTTAATTTAACTTTCATATATGTAATATATTTTCCAAGACTGCTAAACTGATCGGTCCTTTTGGATATGATCCCTTGTGATCATGCCAAGGTTTTGTATTAATGTGCTGACTCAGGGTAACTGGGGTTGGGGAGTTATAGTTTGTATCAGAGGAATTTTAGCAATAACCTTGGAAATATATTTAGATAGTCTCATATTAGATAACATTACCCTAAGATAGACTTTGAGGATTAATATAGATAAACTTTCTTGAATTTTGTAAATATAGAGATTTTGTTTACATTCCAAGAAATACATCCCTATTTGGATATGGGTAGATAGAGGTGGATTTGGTATAGATGTACCCAAGAGTGAAAAATATTACAATGAGTTTTTCTCATGACCCAAGGTATCCTGGTACATGACAGTGGGTCATTCTGCATTCTTGGGTACAACACTCCCAGGGGATATGCTTTTGATAAATTACATTTTCATTACAATCCCTTACGAATGATTTAGGTGTAAATACTTCCACAAATAAAATTTTTTATGATTATAGATTATATGAATAATCGTTTAAATTTAATTTATGTGTTTTTCATGATTGTAAATATGAATTTTGATTCAAAAACAAACCTAGTGTATGATATTGTTTAGAAATGGTACCTAGAAAAAGGAATGGTAATTCCAAAAATAAGCATGATATAAAGATTAAGAAGGATCATATATTTAATTGTATTAAGTCAAAATATAAAAGGGAAATAGTCTCCCATGTATTCTATTCATATGAAGAAATATTATCATGGGTTAATAAAATTACTAAAGTATTCTCTGAGTCCTATGGATTTGAAGGGAAGAAAGAGAAGAAAATGATTGTAGAGATAAAGATGGATAAAGGGAAGAGGATAAAGAAGGATTTTCCAATATGTGATAACAATGGAAATAATCACCTTAGTAAATTCTTGGAGAGAATGGTAGTTTGTTATAAGGGTGTTGAAATATGACACCAAGTACGTGAATGCAATGATAAGAAAAAGATTCAAATGAACAATGCTTCATCTGCAAGGAGTTGGACACTATGTGAAATTCCAAATCATCGGTGTACACCCCAAATGCTGCTATTAGATACTAATAAAGTTATGATACTACCAAACATGAAGGGTAATGATTATATTTCTTAGGTTATTATTAAAGTATTGTGTAATTTCAGTATTTTATTATTCATATTCATGTTATAATAATTATAGATTATAAAAGGATTGTACTACAGTAATATTTCATTAAGGACATGAGGTTTTGTGAATCCAAGAAAAGTGACTCAATAGCAAGTTAAATTATTTCCTTAATATATGGTTGAGATAAAGATAAACCATAAAATGGTTCTGATAACGAGTTAGTGATTTTGGAATAATATATGACATATTTGGATAAATTTTATTGGATATTCATGACTACCTTAAAACTGATTAATGATTTTTATATTCCATAATTGTTGGAGTTTACAAAATTTTCGGATAGAAGGAGTATATCAAGTATTTTATAAGGAATTAGGGAGCATGACTGTAATCAACAATATTTTATGGTAATTCTGGGTTTTATAGTGTTTTAAAAGAATACACTATGACGACATTAACATGTTATTATGTGAAAAAAAGGATATTCATTGTATTTACCTTCCTTATAAATTTGGGACTGTGAGTTTGGAGATGAGTATTTTGGATAGGTCTAAAGGTTGAAATAGATTATGTTTGACATTGGATAATATTGTTAAGGTTAAATAATTTACTGAGATTATTTTTCGACTATTATAAAAAGGACAACCTGGAGGTCAGGTGACAACCCATTGCATCCGGCAAGGCAGCGAGACTTCAACCCCCAACCGAAGGGCGACATAGGTGGATCACATACAACTGGAATATGAGATTTCAAGGTTTTTATAATGGGGGTTTTTAAATATTCGGACAAATGAATTATAAATTCATTATTTTTTGAACCCTATACGATTAGGATAAATAGAATATTTTTGAATTCTATTATCTTTGGGAGTGAATGACGAGTTCGTGGTAGGAATTAGTTGAAGGATGGAAATATACTTTTCAAGTATATTTTTTTCATCTTATTCTATAAATAAATTAATTCTTAAACATTAATTAAGGGATCTTATAACCAAAAATATGTTATCCTTATATCGTATGTTTTGTTTAAATAACGATATTTTAAATCATCATAGATTGATGGGTTTGAGGCCCTCACTTTTACACTTGTTTGTGATTAGTAACCTCAATCACTCCCAATAAATATTTACATTTTACCTCCAATTATGTGTCTATAATTATCACCAATGTTCTCCTAATCAAGATAATGATTTGGTGATGAATTTATCATTTCTGTTTCCCTCTTATTAAGACTAAATTTCATTAACCAAATTTTCGATGTTGGTTTTCCACTGAGGAATTTTTCTATTTTTGACAATTTATTTTCAAATAAAAATTTCAAATTTAGTGGATAAAATTTATGTAAGGAAGGAAGAAAGTAACACCCCAGGATTTCATAGTACATTATCTCTTCAAATAAATTCAATAACTTGTGCTACACACAACACCGAGTTCGAGTGCACCATGACTTACCAACACTGCCTTTCAAAAAGAGGATATGAATTGAATTGACTAAATTTCCAATTTAATGTAATATATATAATTTTAGAATTCATATTTTGTGTTTTTTATACATAATATAAGGAAAATTTTAAATTTTCAAATAAAAGAAGTATATTTCATAAAATGCAATTTTACCGCCTTTTAATGGAAACCCCATATTAAAACAAATATTTGACTCTTTTATATATTCAATTTAATAAAATTAAATTCTTCCTTATAATTGGTATATTGAAATATATTTTGGATAAATTTTTGGTACTTTTCTGAAAACATTTATATTTTGATGAATAATGAAAAATAAAATGTTTTAATTGAAAAGTACTTTTTTAATAAAAATAATTTATAGTGTTAAGAAATGCATTTGAATGGTTTTGAATAATAATTAGATTATATTTTTATCATTTAATACAATTTAGGTCATTATATGTAATATCACATTTTAATTTGACAAAAACACATGTCAGTTTATTGATAGTTTTTATTTTTTTAAATCTCGCTTTTTGGTTTTGACAATAGGAATTAATTTTAAATTAATTAATGAAACTTATATGTTTGTAATTTTGAAAAATAGAATTAATTTTTGAATTTGGAATATCAAAATTATCAAAGGATGAATTTTTTGTATTATTCTGAAATCATTCAAATTTTTAAAGAATATTGAAAACCATGCATTATTATTTAAACCCGAATTTTTATTTAAATAATTATTTATTTTATTTAAAAAAAAAATTATGCCAAAATAGATATATAATACCTAAATAACTATAAATTTAATTCATTGGAGTAATTTTATAATAAAAAATTAGATGTATTTATTTTTATTGAACTTTTTACTATCGTTTACACAACTTCTTGGAGATTATGAAAATTTGCATAAAACATAATTTTATGTCTTCCGTGAGCTGAATTTAAAAAATTTGAGAGACACAGGTGAGATTAGATAGTATAATGTGGTTCAACAAGATGAAAATAATTTTTGGTGAATAGTATGTTTTGAATTTTATTTACCGCGGTCAAATGTAAATATGGTATTTAAAGGTAAAAATGTTATTATAATTTCCCCAACACATGTCCAAATTCTATTGAATAAATGTAATTCGACCAAAAACAAACATAATAAAAAAATATGAACCTATTTGGTCCACTTGGATATGATATAGGAAATTTATTATTATTTTATTTAAAAGAAGAGTTAAAACTGTTAAATTCAGCGTTTAATAAATAAACCATTTTTAATATAGGGTGACACAATATAAACTAGACTATAAATATTCATTAGAAATTTAAACAAATTTCTAAAATAATGGTATTTTATTTATTATTTTTATAAATTAAATAATTTAATTTATTTACGACACATTGATGATGCAGTAATTATCTTATTAATGATATATTAACATAATTGATATTATAAAAAACCAAATAAATGTAAATTTAGACTTATGATTAATTACACTACTTTTAGAGGTTAATATGTCTTTTTAGGGTTGCTTTGATAAATTTTGTTCGATGTTATCTGGTTTTTATGACTTTCACAAGAACAAAATACCAAATAGTGTCAAAATTGAAATAAATTAATTTTTAAAACAAATACTATATTATTGGTTGATTTTATATTCCTAAAAATATAAGGTTCAGAAAAAGGTCATAAATAATATTATATATGTCATTAAAGAACCAATTGTGGTTCTCTTGGATTTTTAGAGTATGTTTATTAACCATATAATGTAATAATACTAGAAGACATGGTAAAAGTTAAACTATTTAACTTGGAGTTAAATCTAAAAGATAAGGTTAAAATGGTAACCTAAACAAGTCTACAACCTATCTATTAAAAATTATTTGGACCCATAACCACCAAAATCTCTAAATAAATTCATTTAAAGCCACTATAAACCGAATATGATTGTATAATAAATCAATATTTTAATCATTTCATAATGTGACCCTCACCCCTTTTATAAAAGGGTAATTCCCATTATTTCAAAATAAATCATCCAATGAAATTTGGCTCGCCAAACCATACCCAAATATCCTCTAAACCTCCCTCAAATCATCCTATAGTCCTTAATTTGATCATAAATCAACCTAAGGGGCCCTTTTGATCAATAAAAAATGAAACACCCAAAGAAGTGGTAATAATTTCACCCCAACTCTTTCAAGTTCTTTTCTTCTTCTAGTCCCCCTTTCTTTGTAGTTTCCATAACAAAATAATAACTACAATACATACTACATACTATGATGTTATTATAAATATTTTATATCCATATTCTTTATTCAATCCATCTCATAAATGACAAAGTCACCATATATGTGTACGTATGCCTTACCGTCTCCACGTCATAGTGTCGTTTGTTATTCAAACACTTCATTATTTGGATGTGTATAATATTGAGTATAACTGAGGTAAATAATAAATATAATATTTTAATGATTTGTTATATATGATATACCATCCAATTACATATGACTTCACCATAAATATAATGATATTGTCACTCGTGCGTACGTATGTATTATCATCTCCTCGATGCAGGGAGATTCATTCTCACGTTCACCACTCAATGATGATTATAAAAATATATATTATTAATAAGTAGGTAATATATGACTTAATAATTCTATTGTAGATTTGTGTGTGTGTTTGTCTGAACTTACATATATTTTATTCACTTACTACGATTAAATATAATATGAAAACGAAAACAGTGTTTATAGGTACATACGACCAATTGTCTCCATAAACAGTCCCTTCCATTTCATATATCTATCTATTATAAATATTTATATTCAAAATATATATTATATATTAATCAATTTTTATATTCTGGAAGTATTTAAATTACGATCTAAATGATACGATAAAGAATAACAAGTAAAAACACGTACGATAAAGAAAGCGATTATTAACCAAAATGTTAATTTAACATGGAAATAATTATTAAATGGGTAGTATAAAATAACAAAGGAATCATGTATGATATAATAAATATTAATATGTTTCTGTTATAATTTAATAACATACTATGGTATTTATACAAGTGGTTAAATGTACCCTCATCTAAAGGAAAGTGCAAGGTAAGGGTTAATTTCACAATCTCATTATTGTTAGAGGATGTTTTTACAGAAGCATCTAGTGAGATATATTTATTATCCATGTCCATGTTTCATAAAATCATTTTCAAAGGAATTCTTTTTAAGGTATTTTTAATAAAAACATCATTTTAACTCTTTTAATGATATATTCTTCAAATCCTTTCTCATTAATGTCCATAATTTTAAAATGGTTTTATGGAATTATTCATATGGACATGAATGTTTAAAATTGTTAATACCATTCCAATGATTCAATCTGGTATCGAACTGTTTTATTCAAAAAAAATTATATGACTTCCTTTATATGACTTTTAAATGATTTCATAAAAAGGGATATTTCTCTCAATGATTTTTTCTGATAATTTTCAACATTGTCCACATCCTTTACGTGATGTTATTCTTGATTGAGGTTGATTTAATATGATACAAATATTCTATACAGTATTGATGGATTTTTGATATGTTTGACTTTGGATGTGTTATTTTTATACCATTCATGGTTTATGGATAAATTATTGACATTTCGTAAGCATGTTTTAATACTAATGTTTATATTATGTTTAAACCTTTTCATCTGAGGAATGCATTGAACTTAGTATGTAACGGGTGGAGCCCACTATAGCTCCTTGATGCATCGATAGATCCCATTCGAAAAACAACTATCTTGGCCCAAGGCCTTGAAAAAATCTTATTTATAGTCTTGGTGCAAGGCCTTGACTATGTGGTTATGATGTGTGGAATTATCTGTTCCATCATTATGAAATTAGCTATTGATATTACATGTGATTATTTGACTATTATAATATCAAGGTAAATAAGTAAATGAAATAATTTAATTTATCATTTCCATATTATGCTGATGTTTATGTTTAAAATTATTTTTTTAGTTTTATACATTTCCATAAATATTTATGATTATTTATGAAATTTTTCACTATAATGTTATCCTTACTGACTATCTTGCAGGGATAATCTAAAGGATATGAGTGTGTACAATAGAGACAATGTTGTTTTTCTTTTTATTTTTATAATTTAAGGTAACGTTCATGTATGTAATCTATTTTCCATGACTGCTAAACAGATTGTTCCATTAGTATTTGATCCCTAGTGATCATGCCAATGTTATGTAAAAATGCACTCACTCCAAGTAATGGGGTTCAGGGCGTTACATTCCCTGTGAATACGTAAATGAATTTATTTGATTTCTCTTTTCCATATTATGCTGATGTTTATGTTTAAAAGTCTTGTGTGTTATTCTTATGCATTTCCATAAATGTTTATGATTATTTATGATAGTTTTCCTTATATTGTTATCATTACTGAGCATCTGAGCTCACCCCTTTCTTATGTTTTATTTTTCCAAAATTTGAAGTTGTATATTATAATTAACCTACAAGGATTGGATAATGGATATGAGTGTGTTCAAAGAGGACATAATGTTTTTTCAAAATGTAATGTAAAACATATGTATGTATCTAGTACATACAAGGCTACTAATCTAATCGGTCTTTCGAAACATGATCTATTATGATCATTCGAATGATATGTAATAATACACAGACTCTGGGTAACTAGGGATAGGGAATTTCAATTGGTATCATAGGAAGATTAGTACAAACCATGGAATATAGATTTAAAAATACTTTGATTATATAACATTTACCTAAGATAGACATCGAGGATTATTATATAATATACTTCTAGAAATTTTGTAATGTAGAGATTTTGTGTATTTTACAATCAACTTATCTATGCCTAGATACGAGAAGGTAGATGCAGCTCTGGAACATATGTACATAGGAGTAAAAACATTAACAAGCATTTTCAGGCTTGACCCGAGTTATCCTGGTACATGACCATGTGCCTTACTGCACTCTTGGTTATGACACTCTTGGGGGATATGTTTCGGATAATTCACATTTTCTTCACAATCCATTATGAAGGATTTATGAGTAAATATATCCTCAAAAATAACATTTTTTATTATTAGGGATTATATGCATAAAATTTACAATTATTGTCAAGTGAAAGGAATGGAAACCATTTCAATTTACTTAATCCATATCAGGATTTCCCTCATACTCAAGATAATTATAGTGGAGATTTTGATGAAACAGGTGATGAACAACTTATAACCATACTAGGAAAACACACTATGGTTATGAATAATAACATTAGCCATATAGGTCACCTTGATCCACAATGTGGAAGATCAATGGTAGAAAGCTTCATAAGGAAACAACCACCAGCATTCTGCAGAAAAAAAAATTCATTTGTATGTGAGAAATGGATAAGTTCATAAAGATAAAATATTTCATTATTTGGGGATAATTGAAAGGGAAAATATTTCATGGAATTTTATCATCTCATGGGAGATGCAGTTCAATGGTGGTTATTAATTCAAAACACAAAGAAGGATGAAGATGTATCAAATATGGAATAGAGGGTGTTTAAAAATATTTTCTTATACAGATACATTCCTTCTGACCGTAGAGCAGATATAGAAAGTCAATATTTGAGTTTATTTGAAAAGGAGGATGGAAATGTTTCAAAGTATAAGGAAAACTTTACAAGGATGACAAGGTATGCATACGATTATATATGTAACCCAAGGAGTAATATCGATCGATTCATTGAATGGTTAAAACCATTTCTCCACCACTAATTAGTCTCACAATCTTTCTAATCGTAAGAAGATATTTTCTCATGTGACATCAATGAAAAAAGGAATTAAATATATCATTCAACTTTAAAGAAAGGCAAGAGAAGAAGAGATATTTAGAATACTTTGGAAATAGAAATAAGGGGAAGAATTGAAAAGATGAATTTCCATCCTGTAGTAAATGTGGGAAGAAACACCTTGGTACATTCATAAAGGGAATGAGAGTCTATTGCATGTGTGGTCAAAAAGGACACCAATCTATTGATTACAAGGGAATAAAGGAGGATGTCAATGTTTAAATGCAATAATTGTATAGAAAGGGGGAATTATGCAAATGAATTTCCTAAGCGTTGAAGAAATTTACCTCAAAAAAGGCCCCGGGAGAAAGGCCAGGCTTATGTGATCACTACTGCTGAGGTTGAAGCTCCAAATTATGTGGGGGTAGGGAATTTATTGGTTTCCTAAAATTTATCTAATTCATTTTTTTATTCTGGACCAATGCATTTTTTATATCTTCATAGTTTTCTAAAAAATTAGTTATTTCCAATTTGATTTAACAGGGGATTTTTCGTCTAAAAATCCTAAAGAATATATCATTATAACAATTTTTTGTGAATTAATTCCCATTTGGGCATATATACGTGCCTTATCTGCTGATCTAATCTTGATACACATGATTTAATTTAATATAGTATCGATTGATTTTCTAACCATGATGCAAAAAATTATTGTAAGAATAAAGTGGTAACATTTTTTGATGATGATAAAGAATAACATATATTTAGAGTAGAAATGTCACCATCTAATTAATATCTAGATCCATCCCTAGTATCTCTAATAAATTCAATTATTTGGGAGGAATGGAGTGAAAAAACAATGGGTGAGGAAAAGAATGTTTAAATAGAGGATGTACCAATTGTTCATAAATATGTTGATGATTTTCCAAAGTATTTACCTGGACATCCACCATAATGTGAAATTTAGTTTTCCATTGATTAAATTTCAGGTTCAATGTCCATATCGATGAACCCTTATAGAATGTCCATGGAAGAATTATTAGAACTAAAAAACAACTAATAGAATTGAGTAATAAAGGATTATTTTTCCCTAGTGTTTCTCTATGGGGATCCCCTATTCTTTTTATTATGAAAAAGAAAGGATCTATGATGTTATTCATTGATTACATGGAGATCAATGCTATAACAATAAATAACAATTAAACCCTACCTTGCATTATTGAATTATTCGATCACCTTCATGGAGCTCAATTTTTTCCAAAGATTTACATTTGATCTGGATATAATCAGTTGTGTGTGAAGAAGAAAGACATTATGAAGACATCATTTTGTATCGGGTTTGGGAATTATGAGATTACTCTAATGTTTTTGGACTAGTTAATTCACCCTATGTATTCATGGATCTAATGAATAGTGTTTTCAATGAATATCATGATGAATTTGTAGTGGTATATATTGATGATATCTTGGTATAGTCCAAATGCTACGAAAATAAAGAAAATCACTTGTGCACAATTCTAAAGAATCTTAAACGAAATGAATTATATGGGATGTTTAGCAAGGGTAAATTCTAGGTTTTTGGGATTTCTTTTCATGGCTATATTTTCGCTAAGGATGGAATCTATTTTGGTCATTCTAATACAAGAGCAATACTTGAATGGCCAGTACCAATGATTATAACAAGGGTTTTTAGTTTTTTTGGATTATTTTGTTATTATCAGCATTTTCTCTAGATTTTGGCCTGATTGGTGAACCCATTAACCAAGCTCACATGTGAAGAGGAAATTTTTTTTGGACATAAGTGTGTGAAGAATATTTTGAAAAACTGAAGAGAAGATTTTTAAATTCTCTTATCTAGTCTATATCATCATGGAATGATGGGTTTGTTATTTATATTGATGCTTTAATGAAAGGACATTGTTTTTTATTTATTAATAATGATATAGTTATTGCTTATGCATCATGACAGCTATAAATTCATGAATAAAACAATCCTACTAATGATCATTAGTTACCATCTGTAAAATTTAGTTTTAAGATATTTAGACACTATCTCTATGGTGAATAATGTGATATTTATACTGATCATAAGAGTTTGAAGTATATTTTCTCACAAAAATAACTCAATATGATGTAAAGACAATGGATTGAACTACTCAAATAAAATTATTGCACTACACATTAGTAGTTGGGGAAGTAAAATAAGTTGGAAGATGTATGAGAAGAAAAGATGATGGTGTTTTGAATAAGATGATAGTTGAATGGGATCCTATAATCATGGATCTAGTAATGATAGATTTGGGAATAATCATGGAAGGTGAAACACTAATACTTTTTCAAATGGTTGCAAAACCATCTTTACTAGAAAGGATAAAATGTTCTCAAACTGATGATGAGGAGTTTCATAAGAAAATTAAAGCAGTGAATTATGGTAGACTTATTGACTTCATATATGAAGATGGAATTTTGAAATTTGCTTAGATATTTGAGTTCTTAACATAATGGATCTAAAAAGGGAAATGATGGATAATTCTCATAGCACCAATTTCCCTATACACCCTGGTAGCTCTATGATCTATATCTATTTGAAGGAACATTTTTGGTGGGACAACATGAAATGAAATATTGTTGATTATGTGTCAAGATGTATGGTTTGTTAATAGGTGGAGGATGGAATACTACAACCTGGAGGAGTGATTCAACCTCTTCCCATGCCTGATAAGAATTGGGATGATATTACGATGGTCTTTTTTATGGGGAAGAAAAGACTCCTAGAAAGACTAATGAAATATGGTTAATTTTTGATCATCTTACCAAGTCAACACATTTTCTTTCTATAATTGAATATTTACTACTTAAATGTTTAACAATATTATATATCAATGATGTTGTAAAACATCATGGAGAGCCCCTATCAATTTTTTCTCATCATGATCCCCATTTTACATAAATATTCTAGAAGAGTTTTCAGAAGGCCCTGGGTATAGAACATCCTTTGAGAACTTCCTACCACCCTCAAACTGATGGAAAATCAGAATACACTATTAAAACCTAAGAATACATGTTGAGATCTTGCTCAGTTTACTTTCAAGGTATGTGGGATCAGTATATTTCTATGGTATAATGTTAATATAACAATAGCTTCCATTCATGTATTCAGATGGCACCATATGAAGCATTATATAGAAAGAGATGTCACAAACCAACTTGTTGGGATGATGTTGGTGAAAGAAAACATGTACTTCAATATCATGTTGATGAAACAATGGAAGAGATGAAGATTAACCTAACCCACCTCAATGAACCTCCATGTAGGCCAAAGAGTTATGCCGATAATCGAATGAAGGAGTTGGAATTTCAAGTAAGAGATAATGTTTTATTGAAAGTATATTCATGGAAGGGGGTTATATGATTTATGAAGAAGGGAAAATTATGTCTAGGGTACATTGGACCTTTCTAAATTCTTGAGCGAAGAAGAGATGAAGTGTTCCATTTGTAAATGCCTCTAAGTATCTCTAAAGTTCATGATGTGTCCCACATAAAACTGTTGAGAAAATACATGCCTTAACCAATACATGTACTCACATTTGATGAAATAGAACCGGAACATGATTTGTCTTATTATTAGGAGCCTATCATGATTTTTGATACTAGATAAAAAGTGTTGAGAAATCAGAAAACTCATCTGGTAAAATTACTATGAAGAATTTATAAGCTGGAAGAGGGAACGTGTGAACCCAGGGAACAAATGTTAAAGAACCACCCAAATGTTTTTATGGAGTAATATTTTAGAAATTTCAAGGAAAAAATTATTTGATTTATTGTATAATGTAACACCACAATCTTCTATGGCGTGTTTCTATTTGAATAATATAATAACTTGTGTTGTACACAACTTCGAGTTCTAGCACACCACGACCAATGAAAATTAGCTGTTATGAATATTAATACCCACTTTTTGAAATTTTATAATTTTTATTTTTCAAAATAGAATTTATTATTGGATTTGAAATATCAACTTTATCATAGGGTCAATTTTTTGAATTTTTCTAAAAACATTGAATTTTGGATGAATTGTGAATAACATTAAGTTACTGTTTTAAACTGACATTTTATTTAAGAAATTATTTTTAAAAAAATTAATTTTATGTAAACTTATATACATAGTACCTTTAAAATTCCAATTTAAATCATTAGAGTCATTTAAAAGAAAATTAGATTTATAAAATTTTATTGAACTTTTTAGCGTCTTATACCCACCTTCTAGGCACGTTATAAAATTTTCACAAAACATAATATTACTACATCTGTGAATTGAATATCATAAATCCGAGAGACATGGTTGAATTTAGAGAGTAAAATGTGGTTAAATACGATGAAAATAATTTTTGGTGAATAGTAACTTTTAGATTTTATTTTCCATGTTAAAATGTAAATAGGGTAATTAAACGAAAAAATAATATTATAATTTCCAAAACCCATGCCCTAATTCTATTGGATAAGTTTATTTAGACCAAAATAAACCTTAATAATAAAATATGATCATCTCTGATCCGCATGGATTAGATTATGACATTTATTATTATTTTATTTAAAATCAGGTTAAAATGGTTAAATTCAAATTTTAATAACTAAATCATTTTTTATATAGGTTTACTATAAATTAGACTATACATATTAATTATAAAGATAATGAAATTTCTTACATAATGGTATTTTTTTATTATTTTTAGACTTTAAATAATTAAATATAGTTGTGACACAATGATGATGCAGTAATTACCCTATTAATGAATGATTAAAATAATAGAAATCGTAAATATAACAATAGATGTAAATTGAGACTTCTATTGAATTATACAAATTTTCAAGGTGAATATAACATGTTATTAATGATTTAATGTATTTTTTTCTATGTAATCTTTTTTTTGACATTCAAAAAAACCAAATACTAAATAGAGGAAAAATTGACATAAATAAGTTTTTAAAACAAATACTATATTATTAAATGATATAATAATAATAAAAATATATGGTTTCACCAAAGGACTTATATAATGATAGATATGACATTAATTAACAACCTGAGGTTTTCTTGAAATTTTATAATATTATTATTGTCCATTTAATATAGAAATACCAGAAGATATTATAAACATTAAACTAGTTAACTAAGAGTTAAATCTAAAAGATAAGGTTTATATGGTGACCTAAACTTTTATTAAACCTATTGGTTGAAAGAATTTCGACCAATACCCACCTTATCATCAAAATAAACCCATTTGTATCTATTATAAAAAAATGGTTTTATAATAAAATAATATTTCAAGCTTTTCCAAAACTGAACATCACCTCTCTTATAAAAGGGTACTTCTCCTTCTCCCAAAATCACACTTCCAAATCCATTTTTATCCGCCAACCCCTGCTCAAATATCTTCCCAAATACCCTCACATAATCTTAGAGGCCATAATTTGATCTGAAAACTGGCCTAATGATCCATTCTAATCAAATCAAATGGAATCACCGAATAAACATGTAATAATTTCGTTACCTCTTTCAAAGTTCTTTTCTTCTTCAAGTTCCTCTTTTTTTCCTTTCCAAATTATAAATTCAGTACCTTCTACATACTATGATATTATTATAAATATATTTCATACATATTCCTTATTTTATCCATCCTATGAATGACAATGTCACCATACGTGCATATGTACGGCTTACCATCTCCATGTTGTGGTGTAGTTTGTTTTTCAACACTTCATTATTTGGATGGGTATAATAATAATTATAATTGATGTAAATAATAAATATAACATTTTAATTATTCTTTATATATTATATAACATCCAATTACATATTATTTGACCATAAATAGAATTATATTGTCGCTCTTGCGTACGTATGGATTACCGTCTCTAAGAACGTGATGAGATTCATCCCCATCATAACCATTCAAAAATAATATTAATTTTATGTTTAAAAATAATGTTTATGAACTTAATATAAATTTGTATATTAATCCAATACATTCTATCCATAAAAAATATTACTTACGTAACAAAAATATAATTGAAAATGAATCAGTAAACTCTTGGAACAATGATATGATTGAAATATTATTATCAAATGAATGTTAGAATATCATATATGATATCATATTTATATATGTGGTTCATGGATAATTAAATTAAAATTATTTAACAAGTACATAAGAGGATAACGTACCCTCAACTATGAAAAATTATTCGGTAATGGTTAAGTTTACATTACCTTTATTATCTAAGGTTTTTATACATAAGCATCTAATGGTAATTCCTTATCATCCAAAACTGTGTTTCTAAAAACTTTATTTCAAAAAAAATTATTATATCATATAATATGGTTTAAAGTAATTTATAACCTTGTTTTAATTTTTATAAAAAATTCTAAAAGGATACTTTTCGTCCTTTTCTAAATAATTTTTTATTAATTTTCATTATAAATCTTATAATATTTTTCTATTTGACTTTACTATAAATAATTGTTTATTATTTTTCCTCGAAAAACTTATAAGATTTTTTAATATGATTCTACTCAGAAAATATTTCATCTTCATCCCAATAAAAAAATCATCCAATTTTTTAATTTTACATCATCAAGAAAGAATATGAAATCCAATAAATAAAATTAATATTTGGTTTCATTTTAAACCATATCAAAAGGGTTTAATTTCAATGTTTTCCTTATGATAATTTTATTTTGAATTATTATTGAAGTTATGCATGAAGGTGATAATTAATAACATGAGGTGTTATGTTATTCTACAATATTTCTAGAAATATAATCTAGAATTATAATATTTACTTCATCCACTCAATTTTTTAGGTGTGTGTAGAGAACATTATTCATTTCATACCCCATTTTTATAAGATATTAAGTGATCTATTGGTCAGAATATTCATTACCCTTATCCTCTCTCAATATTTTCATTTAATAGCATATTTTAATCACTGTAGGTATTCAAGAACAATCAAATACATCTATGAAATATTAATTTTCTTACATAAACAAGAATTATTTCATTCTCATGAATTCATCAAAAAAATTATGTAATATCATTCTCTATTTTGTAAATTCTTCATACTAGGGAAATCCACAACACAATGAACTAGATCAAGTGGATTTAATTTTTGAATTTTGGTTACATTTTATTTTTTGTTCAATATTATTTTATTCATGGATAAATTTTTTATAGTAATGGTTTCATGTTTTAGTTAGGGTAAATTTAGACATATTTTTCATAGATTAGTATCTTCATAATCTTTTGGACATGGTGATCTTTCCATCTATACCATAACACATTTCAAAATATTTTCAAAATTAGTAGCATACATTGTCTTATTAAGCAAGAAATATATTTCTTGTGTTTCATATTCCCAAAGTAATAAATACACCATCATTCATCATCTCCACTAAGAATACTATTTTACTGAAAATAACAATATTATTTATTTTCAAAATGTTTCTCACATAATTAACATATTATTAGTTATGTCTCTAAAAAAAAACTCTATATAGACTGGGTTCATGTTTTGGAATGTTTTCTATCCCAATAAAATTTCTTTTTAAATAACTATCATAACAATATGTCACAACTCTTAGTTTATGTTTCTCAAAAAATTTAATATTTTTCAAATAAACTAAATTTTTATATGAACATCCACAATCCATGATCCAGGAATGTTCATACTTATAAACCACGAATTCAACATCAACAGAAATATGAAAATTTTCAATTTTACTTTTATTCTAGTAGTAACTGAAATTCATGCATATATTAAATTTCACATTGAAAATTGAAACATTTATGTGAGTTTTTCCCATATTTATCACATCTCCTACATATTTCATATTAGAAATAAAAACTATTATTTAATTTTCCCATTACTAAAACTTGAGGTTCTTTTATAGAGTAATAACTAATACTTTTTTTGATACCATTATTGTTTATATATTATTATTTTCCAAAAAGGAATATTATTCCAAATGTTATAAGAATTATGGAAAAGCATTGCACAACATTTGTGTGGCCCTTGAAATATTCTATTCCAAAAAACAATTAGTTTTTGGAGAATTTATCTCATTTAATTTATACCCTTTAATTATATTTCTTCTCAATATTCATTTGTAGGGTTCTTCTTATATTCATTTAAATTATTTAGGACATTGTTTAGTATTTTAGTCATACTAAATTTGGAAAAAATTATTCATTTCTCCATGAATTAAGGATATCCAAATATCACAAAGTTTTATGTTTCTATAGAATAAGAATTCATTATATAAACAATAAAATCTATATATTATGCTACTTTGTATCATTATTTATGTTATTTTAGATATTTTTATATATATTATATAAAATTTTCACTATTCTATTAAATACTTATTTATTTTGTATTTGATTTAATCATCCAACTTCTTACTATTATATTTTTCTCTTTCAAATGTATTCTACCTTTTAACAATATTTTTTCTAGAATAACCATTTTCAAAACATTTAACATGTTAAAGTAGCTATTTTCTAAAGTTATTTTATAAATTTTATTAATTCTAAATAATCTTATTCTTAATCTATTTATTTTTATCATCCTATATCTTGGTTTATCATCATTCGTATTTAAATTTTCAATTTTCTTCTCTCATAAGATAATAGTTCACTTCATGTATTATATGATTTCCATAATTTTTGTAATATCAACCATTATCATCTTAATTTTATTTGATATAATATTCTTTTCCATCAAGATATTAAATTTTTCTATCTTATCTCCATTTTAGTTAAGTGTTTTCCTTTATAGTCTTCCAATTTTAGTGAAAAACTTCTTTATCTTAGTTATCAGGGTCTGTTCCTTAGTAATCAGTAGTTCATCCAATAAAAAAATAATTTTTTAGCGACACAAATCACTAAATGGTCTATAACTTATTCCTCGTATTTCATAAGTGTAGGATCCATGCATAGTGGAAGCATAGAATAGGCTATTCCCATCATTTTTTATCATAGTCATTTATTGATACATGATTTACATGTTAATAAACTCCATAGTCAATTGAATTAAATAAATTAATATAGATAATGAATAAATATTGATACCAAATTACATGATCATCACATATTATTTATAATTAATTTATTCAATTAATAATTACTAAATGATAAATTATGTATTCTTTGATGGATATGAAAATGGATCTACATTGTACCTTCATTTCACTAAGGGAATCAATATTATATTCCCTCCACCAGTGATCCACACATGGTACATGAATATCAAAACGTCACCATAGGAATCACCTTGTTATATCATGGTAGATCATTTCACTTCATTCATTATCATATGATATCCACAAGAATTGATTCAAAAGGAATCTTTATGAACACTATAGAATCAAGAGTGGAAGGTTATAGAACATATCCCTATATTCATAGGAGATTTCTCAGAAGGGGATATCTGTTGGGATTGTGAGAATTATCTCTGGATGACAATATGCAAAAAAAATAATTAAATATCATTGAATATAATATTATTGGGTTTATATATCTATATTTTTAAAAATAAAGAGTATTAAATGTTCCTATTATTACTTATTTAATCCATGTCAAACTCCATGTATATAATAATAATATTATTTTTATTCTTTCACATGTGATAAATGTAATAATTAAATTACATATTATTAAATCAAATAACATTTAATATATTTTATTTCTCACCATACAATTATCCATTTTCAACCATTCACCCAAAATTTTTATATAATGGTGAATAATGAATATATATTTGTTAGACAATAATTATTTCTTTATTCTATAATAAATAAATTAATTTCGAACAAGATGAATAGAAATTAAATATTTATCAAATATTCTACTCACCTAATATATTATTGGATAACTGGTGATGAAATATATAAGATTAGAAAAAATGAATAATTATTAAAATTAATGTGTGAATATCATTCATTCAACTTGTTAAATATTAAATAATGAGATTATATTTTTCTATGATCCCATATATACTTAGTATGTGACACTACGGTCCACTTGCTCAGTGGCATTAAGCAAGGTAGCCTAATATCCATTATTATCATCTAGGAACACACTAATAAATGAAAGAGAATTATTTGAATGTTGAAACAACATATGAAATATTATAGTCCCTTATCGTGTAATATAATATTTTTGTCATGATATCTATAATAAATTAGGTTGGATGATGGTTTTTTAATTCTATGTTCTTAATGAATCCTTCATTTGATTTATAGAAATCTAAAATTCGAAAAAAACACCATGGACATGGATTTATTTAAGATATAGATCTTAATAAAATGGAAGAAGATATGAACTACCAATAATGAACAAAAGGAATAAGTCATTTTAGTCATTATTTATTAATTAAATATTACCCATGATCTATCCAACATTTCCTACATTGTTAGGAACTTTTATCATCCTAATGTTAATCAATACATCATTAGAAAAAATAATTATAACACCAATTAATAATATAATTAATTTCAATGGGTTTATAAAAACATCCTCAGATATCAAAATTCAATGACACATATAAATGTAGATTCCAAACTAGCTGGTCTCATTATCATAATATCATACACTATTTATTAATAAGGATATACACCATTAAAAGGCACCTCAATGTCTCATGAGTCTCCACACCGGATATCCTGAATCATTTGTGTCCCTCATATGATTTTCTTTTAACTATAAAACATATATTTAATAATATTTCCACCATACTTCTAAAATCTCAACATATATGGGAACTGTTTTGACCTTTCAGTGTGACATGTACTCTTAGGGCATTATCACAGACTATGTTATGAATATGGACAAACTTGATGTGAATAAAGTGGTTATAAATATTCAAAATTAAGAATAAAAGTTATCATTAAGTACATCGCAGTTACTTATAGGGTACACACTCCAACAAACATGACCATACACAATATCTATCTAGTAAAAACATTAATCTTCCAACTCTCACATGATACTTGTTATTTTCCTAGGATAGGACATCAAAAAAGTGTTTGACCACGTATTATTTTTTTGGAACTCCGCTAATTGAAACATTTCCCATTGAAAAATACCCCTCATGAGGTTATATTTATAGAGTATTTTCTTTTTTTCCCTTGGTGTTACCATATCTGTTTTGTAAGATCCATCGCTGCAGAATTATCACAATATATTTTATTTGGTCATTACTAAATGTTAATACATAAATCTACTTGACTATGACTTGCATCCAAACATCTACCAATGCTAAAAAAAAGAGTAGGGACATAATCAGACTCCAATATAGAGTCAATGAAAAGTTGTATCATTGAACTCTTCCATATCACTACTACTTCATTGACATATAAAACATATCACATCTGTGAATTGAGATCAATTTGATCTATTTGAACACTAGAAAAAATATAACCCCATAATGACCAGCTCCATATATCCTCCGTATAGTACGAGCATATCCTAATATTATCTTGGATACTCAATGATAGACCTAACTCCATATCAATACTAGGCTTGTATATCTTATTTAAATCTACCTACCATGATAAAATCATAGGAAACATTATATATAGTACATACCATAAAATATATGATTGTTCATATCACTATATAATATGGGACATTACACATCCTCAATTTCTCCTATTTTATCAAAGGAAACATTTTCTATGAAATATGTATAAAATGTGACTGTGGAAATAATTCACTCATTTATTTTTCAATATAAGTTATATATAATGTATTTTCAATATATGTACTTTGAGATCCCAGATCATCATTTCAGGTATGGATCTCGATCACATGTGTATTTTAGAAAGAGGGGATTTTTTGGAAAATTTAGAAGTACACACCGTGTACTTGAGAGTAGATGTTGTGTACCTGTTTGTCATGGGTAGTCGTGTGTTTGTTGTGTAATGACCAATACATGGACATGTGGGTGACCTAGAGACAACATAAAGTGTGGGGCAGTTGATTCATGTACATGATGGGTACTTCTAAATTTTCTAAAACTCCTCTTTTTCTAAAAAAACACCCGATATCTAGATCCATAGATGAAAATGAAGATCTAGTTCCTAACATGTACATTGAATTTTTTAGGTAATCCTCTTGGATCTATCATGAATGGTCTTGATCCGTATAGTATACATTACTTCCACTATTTCCTTTATAGAAAAAAACATTATTGATCAATACATATTATATTTTGAGATTGGTATTTCATTTTTATATGTAATGTGTCTTCATTATATACTAAAAAGATAATGACTGCAGTCCCGATAAACCTCTCATAAAAAAATGGCTAAAATTATTTCTTAACCAAACAAAATTCTATTATAGATTCATCTACATGAATAATCTTTGACCTAGATTCTTTCTTTAATTAATATATGGATCTATAGAACATTAATATACTTGTAAAATCACATATAGTTACAAACCCTTCAATTTTATTCATATCGAAATTTTCATGAAGGTACCCATTATGGAGACATGATTTGACATCAAACATCCAAATTTCATAGTCATTGTAATCATCTATAGAAATTATATTTTTGATAGATATAAAAAAGTAATATGATAAAAAGTTATAATCGTAGAAAATTATCTGATGCTATTTAAACCTATTATACACAATCCGTGACTAATAGGTATTAATATTTCCTTCCATGTTTATTTTTTTCTTGAATACCCATTTTCACCCAAATAGAATTAAATAAATTGGCATATTGGATAGAACCCAAACATAGTTTTGATATGTGGATTTTTTTATGAATTCATTCCATATTTCTAAGATGCATTTTATGAACTCTATACTACCACTTTATTGTATATAGTTTCATCATTTAATAAAAATAATGTGATTCTATATTAGTTTATAGAAAAACATTATCTCTATGGGTCTCTTACCAATCTAGTTCCCCTAATATGTATATGTTTTTTCGAAGAATATTCCCCCCCATGGACCAGTGGAATCTATTCCTATACAAAATATTATTGATATTGAGAAACAACTACATTTAATTAAATCATTATCCGACATCCTTTTAAATGGATGTGATCCCTTTCATGAAATATGGAATTATTAAAGACAATAACATTTTTTTATAGGGGTAATAAAGGTAGTATTATTTTTATTCCTTAGTAGACACTATAAAGATAAACCCTATAACCCGAGAAGTAGTTTGTTTCTATAATACTAATTATTTAATTAATCAGAACTATATACATTTATATGTGATAAAATTGGTTAATTTATGAGACATAACTTGAAGGAATATATGTTTTACACTTTAGTTGTTCCTGGGTTTATTTTTTCATATTTTTTAATTCATATACAGAAAAGGATAACGGATTCTTAACATGACTAATCATGGAACTTACCATATCTAAAATGTTATGGTTCCTCCATAAACTAACACCATTTCAATATGATTTATATGTTGGAATTAGGTGAGAAAAAATCCCAAAATCTCATAAAAATCGAGAAAACATTTTTTAAGATAGTCAATAACAAAATCCAATCAAATATTCATTATCTTTTTCCTATATTCATTCTATACATTATTTTTGAATAGTTTGAATTTACTAGAGGACTCATCCATATAAATTATCATGTAGATAAATCCATATCTACTAAATTAATTCGTAAAAGTTATGATGCAAGAATAACTGCCTCTGTATTATACTAGAAATTTTCCACACCAATCAATGTGTACTAATCCTGAAATCTCTCTGGCCTTATCACCCTTACCAAAAAATAGAAATTTGGAAATTCATCATTGAAAACAATTACGATAGCTTTCATGATGTTTTATTTAAAATGAGTCTAAATAACCATCTTTGTTAAATTCTTCTCATTTTCATGACAAATATACTTATCCCATATAGGGTTTGTATAGGAATCATATGAAAATGATTCATTATCAATTTACAATGTTCTGTTTTTCTTATCTAATACATAATTTTTTTATTTAAATTGTTCCGTACAATAAAAATAAGTTTTTTAAATAAAAGAATCATCTTTAATTTCCAGAAATAAAAAACAAAGAAACTGTATTTTGAAATGACCGACAAACAGTTTTCTGGTTAAAATTTTGTACATAAAAACAATCCCTTAAAACAAATATCATTATATATAGAATTGAAAGGTGTTACTCATCAATGTCTAGAGAAGCTAGACTCATCTTATTAGAAGCTCATAACTCCACCACTCCTATAGATGTCATTTATAATATAACTTGTTTTTTTATTTGGATAATTATTTGAAAAATAAAAACATTTTATAATACCCTATTTTTCGATATTAAAGTATTAAATTTGTAAATGAACACACATTAATCATTGCATATATATGAGGTTAAAACATTTATCTAGTGTCCATGCATTCAAATTAAAAAAATATAATACCTTATTTTATTTTCCTACCTTTATATTTTCCTCTACTTTGAAGGGTGATGTTTGGCATATTTAGACTTTTTGTGAGTTTTGGGCCCCTTCACATTGTTCTTACTTTTCTTATTCACCATATATAATATAGGTTTCCCATACACAATATTCTTTTTGATTTATAGAATCATACTATGATGTTTTGAACTAATCTTCATTTTATTTGTGATGTTATAATTAATAATAAAAAAATATATGGTCACAGGTATTTAAGATATTATAGAATTTGTGTTAAAATAATTCTGAAATTTAATCCCTCTGATTTATATGTATTAATAATATCCAATAATATTTTTTGGATGAGGCTTATCTTGGACCAAACCGTCACGATTAATTGAAAATAGAGAAATGGAGATATCATATATCTCTTTTATCAATTTCTTTTAATCGATATCCAAAATTTGATACATTATACAATATGCATCCATCTCCTCATGATTAATACAAATCACATTGGTCATGGATGATAACATGAAACCATGAACATCTATAGTACCATTAAAATGTTTTTCATATATAGGAAACTCTTCCTCGCTAGACAATTAACCAGGAATAATAATAATATGATCTTTCCACACACAAAATTTTCTTTCCTGGAATAAGATAATATGTATGCACCTTTTCCATTCTTGATAATTTGTTCTGGTGAGGATTTTAACCTTCACATGTATAGATTACAGTGATATGTTTGAATTAATTTTTATTGTTCTTTATACTAATATGATAATCCCAGTTTTAGTTCACTATATGATAATATTTAAATAAATAAATAAATATTATATTTATTAATCTCCCACAATTTTAACGAAACCCAACACCACCCACCACTTTCTTCATAATATTATATTTCTTGTAAATTATATTAGATAGGATCTATATTCACCTTATCAAAAACCCATACATAACAAGACAATCAATTTGAAGGGTCTTCTATAGGAATTCAAAATTCTAAATACATTAACTCATAGTTACTTGATTTTTTTAGTGGAGTCCCCAATCCTAAAATCCATAAATTTTATTTTCTCATCATTTCCACTTAGTTATAGCATGTCATTTTTTGATGTCATCATGTGATGTGAAATAGTTTATATCATATAAATAATTAAATTATGAGTTCCACAATTATTGAATGAATATCATCCTTTAATGGTAAATCACTTTGAACTACGTTCATATTTTAACTGAAGTAGTTTAATGTTATAATAACATAACATATATAATTAAGATATTTTACATTTAAGTGTAAATTTATATTCATTATATTTAAAAATTCATATTAATATTAAGTATATTAATTATTTTGATTAACCATTTCATATGTAATCTAATTTATTTTAGTTCTGTATTTCATTATTATGAATTCATAAAATCTTGTAATCTTGAAAAATCATCCATGGTAAAATTATCATTAAACATGACAGGATTAAAAAATAATGTTTTAAGATAATTAAATGTTTCTAATGGTTAGCATATATAAGAGATGATAATCTTACAAAAATCCTAGTTTGAAAACAACTTTACCCATTAAGGGATCATGTTGCAAATTTCCACTTTTCCATGTATATATCTTTATTGGATTGGTTTCCGAATGACTCAGAATTGTAACCACCTCTTTTATCATAGGATACAAATACTTTACACAAGATTTTACACATAGTTATGAGAGGGAACCAATGGATTGGATAGGGTTATTCAAAATAGAAAACCTGAGGACACATTCTGTTACATAATGAGATGATATTTGAAACACAAAACACCAATTTATATTTATAATAAATTAATTAATCTAAGAGAATACAATGGTTTGGTTTTGTCTCATTATCATCCACATGAATGAAACACATAACTCATGTAATAAAAATATCATTAAATTATCTTAATTAATATTTATAATAAACCATGCTTGAATAAATTAATTATATTTATTGGTTAATAAATAATTTTACATAATTATGTTCTGAAATAACTTGATACTATCATTCATCATATTTTAAAACAAATTAAACAATGGGTTTTAAAATTATCTATGAAAAAGATGTACATTGGAGTAAACATGGGGAGTACATGTGTAAACTTCCCAAAATTTATTATACTCATATAATATTTACTCATACAACATTTGGAAAACAAAAATTATCAAATATTTGTCTTTTTTCACAACAAAAATAATGAACACACAAAACACATGGTATTTACATAGCAAGGATTGATACAAATCATGTATATTAACACATATAATATGAATTATACCCGATATGTTGATATGAAAAATATGTATAAATTAATTATATGTCTATATATATAACTCATCACATGGAATTTAAGAAAAAAAATGACCTCACTAAACACATTTAAATATGGTTTTCATGATATATTATATTAGTTTTTTCATTTCTGTGAAATTTATTAAAAGCACACTCAGTTTATATTAATGTGAAAATGGTGCGTATAAATAGCAAAGTCAATCAACACCACACTATCAGGGACTCAACAAGTAATTGTTCAATAGAATAATATACATAGTGTGTTAATGGACTAAATATAATGTGATAATTCAGTTACAAAACCATCCATCATGTAGGCTATGTTAGAACAAACCTAGATCATATTTTACTTGAGTACCACAGGTCGTGTACAATGTAATGACCAGGGTATATACTCTTGCAGCATGTGTTATAGGTTATCCAAATCAACATGAATTGTATAATTAAAATCATTATGTGTATTATTTTCACATGAAATGAATTAATTATTAATTATTATTATTTTTGAATAAAACACTAGTACAAGACACAAACTATAACGACCTGAACTGTTGAACAGTATTTTGTTTCTAAAAATATATGTATTACTATTTTACTATTAATAAAAATTTATATAAGTTTAAATGGAATGTGACCTTTGTGTTTGGACCATTATATTACAATTATTAAATGTGAACATTTGAAACAATAATAATTTGTAACATTATAATTGTTGTTTAAAATAGAAATAACAATGCATAATTAATGTTGAAAGAGGAGTCGAGGACCTCATCTAGTAGACTCAGAACATATGAAGGCCATCAATCAGAGCATGGGACATATGTAGCATCACTGATAATTTCTATGGACCAAGCCCAAGCTGATATTCAATATGTTATTATTGAATGTAATCATTTTTTGGAGATCAACAAAATATAGAAATCACCACTCGGGCAATGTATTCTATGATGCCCCATGATTCTATCACTATTGCATACCTTACTCATAGGTCTTATGAATGTATTATATGGGTCTATGTAATGATGATTTTATTAAATTTTTCAATCCCTATTATGTAAATAAAAAATGTTATTCCCTCTTTCTTATTTTAAGAATAGTTTTCCTTAATAAAATTGAATTTTATAAATTAATTAATGTCGAATAGAATTTTTACAATCTAGAAAAGATATATATGTTTATAATAAATTATTAGATTGTGAATAATTATTATGATAATTAAATATTAATGTAAAAACACTCATTTTTTGCTACAAATGATAATATAATTTATTTATTTATTTGAAATTGTACTATGCATTCACTATCCATTTTATGTCCGGTATTCTTTTTAATTAAGGAATAAATTTTTAGTTAAAAGATAAATTTATCATAATTATATAATTTTTATAATTAAATAAATATAATTTTTTAAATCATAACATCAATATTAGGTTATGTTGAATTTATGAGATTTTTATAAAATGAATGTTTTTTGGTGAATTGTAAAAATAGAGTTTTGAGTTTCGGTGTGTTTAATGACATCATTAATGTTGTCATAATGATTTAATAATTATCATCGACTCTTCAGGAATTACATATATTTTTAGGTGTCCTATGTGGCCAAAATCATGGTCAAATACCCAAGTCAAGCCCATGGTTTAGCAAATACCACTAATGAGGTGTCCCTTGGAATTTTATAAAATACTCCCTCATATTTTATATAAATACAACCCTATTCCTTCAATCCATTCATTAAAAATTACTCCTCAAAAAATATCTGGTTTTTTAACATCTCATGGAGTCCTCCCAAGGTTCCCTCAATCCTCCAAGTTCCCAACCATCGAGTTTATGAAGTTACTTTACAATGTATGGGAGTATTTCACCCTCCTCTTTTAGTCAAGACTTATTTTACGTTAGGTATTTCAATTTCCATATTATTTTGTTGGGGAATGTTTTTAAATATTTTTATCTTTTTTCAATTTATATCCATATTATATGATAACATTTCATCTCTCATCAATTAAAATTATAAATTTTAATGTGACATTGTTAGAATGTAATATTTTCGTAAGGGAAGTTATCGACTTCCCTTTTCACTAATGTTTTCTTCTATGTGGTATGTATATGATGTTTCCATAAAATGTTATTATCTCCATGTTATTATATAATTATAATTTATTATGGCTCTCTTATTAATCTGGGACCTCGGACACCTCTCTTTTTATTGTTTTCCGATACCATGTCCCATAGCCGTCATGTTAGAGAATTTTCGACTCAAAACCTCTCTCTTTTTCTCCCTAAATTATCTTATTTATTTTATATGAATACCCAAACCTACTTCATTTCTCGGGGTATTTATCAAAACATAGAAATGATATTTTTGTTTCTTTAATTTAAATTCTTAAAACCCTCACTACATTTCTTTGGGTTATGAATCATATAATGATCCTGTTTTTAGAAACTTATTAAAACATCATGATTTTGATATGAAACCCATTAATTTTATTCTATTTGGGTTATTTTTTAAATTTTTTATTATGATATATGTGAATCACATGAAACTATATAAATATTAATTGTGTTCCCTGATAGCACTCTAATCCACTGTGTAAAGAAATTTATATCTAGATATGACAAATCTTACGATACCGTGGTGAATAACTATGTTAATTTTAATGACACCTTTGGGATATACCATGGTAATATGCTTATGAATGTCAAAATTTCCTATTGTAGACACAATTTCATTTTATAATTCAAATTATTTTTATAATGATATTCACATTTATCATTCCATTGTGATTCTCCCCATGCTCATATTCATATCACTCATGTTTAAATGTAAAATATTTCCCTTGTTTTCCTTTCTAGGACTTATGCTCACTATTTCCTTTTATGTATTTCTCTAGGTTATGAGATGTTTTAATTTATTATAGGATGACTATTTCATGAAGAGTTGGATTAAAATACTGTTATATGTTTTCATGTATTCTGTACCTTATTTCCAACATATTAGACATTAAAATCCTCTATTTGTGAAATGTAATGAAATGTTATGTAATAAAAATAAGGGATTCCTTAGTTGGTATCAATGGATAGTTTAGTTATTTGTGGAAAATAAGAAATGAAAATCTCTATAATAACCCTATAAAAATGTTTAAATATACGAAACAATCTTGATATTTTGGTGAAATATAAATTAAGTTGTTTCTAAGCAAAACAATTCCTATCAGGATATGAACAATTGGATGTGGCTCTAGAACAGATGTATCGTAGGGTATAACCGAAAATCAACACTTTGATCTTTACTCAAACATGAAATAGTTCATGAAAATGATCCTAAATTCACTCCTATCTTGACACTCCCTAGGGATATGATTCGTAAAACAAAATATTTTTTTGAATCATTATGAAGGATTTAAGGAGAAATAAAATTGTTGTTAAAGAATAATATCTTTAGGAATGATGTATTAAGAGATAAAAATCCATTATTGTTAAAATATTTTTAAATGAAATAATATTATAAGTAAGGTTTTATTATTATATAAAATGGAGGTAAATATAAGGAACTATGAAAATGGTGACCGCAATGGATTATGCCCAAATAGGCCTCTGACGGATGTCGAAATGGAAACATTCATGAGAATGATGAAACAACTAACTCATGTAAGGAGAAATAACATGAATTAAGATGAGATACTAATTTCACTACAATGGTATCAAATTTTTTTGATTCTTTTATTATTTAATGAACAACAACTTTTAGTTGATCTACCGACCCATTGATTATTGAATAGTGGATCAGCTATATCAATAAGATCTTTTCTATGATATATTGTTCAGAATAAGATAAGGACACCTAGTATGTTTATCGCATAGAGATTGAATCTAATCAGGGGTGGGAACTGATTAAAAACATAAGGCCATGAGGGGATGTTTATGCTATTGATTGGGAAGTGTTTGAGGGGATTTTATTTAATAAAATCCCTTCTTCAATGTGATCAAAAGTGGATAAGTGGTTTCTCTAGTTGATGCATAAAGAGACTGAATCTATTGGAAGCAATGAGATGAACATCCCAATACATTCCCATTACACATCATGAATTTTTATTTATCTTAAAGAAAAGGTTGATATATTCTTTTGGGGACAAAGACCTCATATATGAAATAATTTAGCCAAACGAGACTATGATAGCTCTGAGGATATCATGTGAAGAGATATGAATGTTGAATTGGAGTTTGATGAGACACAATGGTCAAAAAAATTCAACTAAAAGAATATATCAATGGATACAAACTTTTGGAGTATCATTGATCATGAATAGGAGAAATAAATTGGAATGTACCATGTGTAATATGTGTGCAAAGAGGCATTCAGGGAACTTCCTACTTGAGAGTGGGAAGTGAAACCTGAGTGGAAGAGATGTCCAAATCTATTTGAATTTTCATGCTGAGTTGAAGCCTCAAATTCAAAAAACTAAAGGTATGAGAATATTGTGAATTCTCCACCTGAAATCCAATGCTTCTAGTGTGTACAGCTTGAGAAATTTTCTAATCATTGTCCAAATCCATGGGCAATGGAGCAGAATCACCATCAGCTTCAACATAGGCAATGAGAGCTAGGGTATGATTTTGATATCACTATAGATGATTTTAAAGTTCAAAATGATGTGGTTGTTGGTAATCTTGTTGTTCTCTCAATACTATAAAGTACATTGTTTGATTATAGTTCTAAACATTCTTTTATTTTCTCCATTTTTTCTTGTTAATTTAGAATCCATCGTTGATTTTCTAGATGTAGATTTATTGGTCCTGACTCTGTGTGTGTTTATCCAATAATTGATAGTGTTTATAAAATCTATTATTTATTTTACTGAGAAAAATCTTATCTCAAATCTTGTAGTCATTATTATGATGGAATTCAACATTATACTAGGGATAGATTGGATCAGAATGTATAATGCTAATTTAAAATTTAGAAAAAGAAATTCATAGTAGTCATGAATGGGAAACCTACAGTTATCATCTAAGGATAGATTTTTCAACCTCATCTTCTCCGGAAAGAACATCCAATAGCATTTTCTTTGGAGTTTATCGGTGAGGAATAATACAGAAATGAGGGTATAAGGATAGAAAATGTTCCCATAATCTTGGAATACATTGACATTTTTCATATGGTGTTACACAGACCTCCCCAAGAAATAGAGCTAGAGTTATCCATTGTACTCATACCTAGATCTCATGTTTTACAATGGTCTACATTTAGGAGGGAAAAAGTGGATCCTGATGTATTAATTATACAACATCAATATCATTTGGATAAGGGGTTTATCTATCTGAGTGTGTCTCTTCAGTGAGCACATGATCCTTTGGTGAAAAAATAAGGATGGATCAATGAAACTTTTCATTGATTATAGAAAACCGAATGGGATCATAGTGACAAGAAATATCCTCTTCCAATAATTTTTGTCTTATTTGAATTGCTTCAAGGGGCTCTATTATTCTCAAGGATTGATCTTCGATCTGTTTATCATCAATCTAAGGTGACAAACTAAGATATTCCACAAACTACTGATCGATCAAGATATGGGTATTATGATTTTGTTGTTATACACTTAGGCTAGACTAATGCTCCTCTGTTTTATATATTTGTTGAATATATTCTTTAATTAATACCTTTAAAACATTATGGTAGTTTTTATTGATGATATTATAATATATTCCAAATGTATATATGAGCATGAGGATCATCTAAGGGTTATTTTGAAAATTCTATGAATGGAGAGGATTATAGGATTGTCCTTAAAATGTAAATTTTGGAAACAAAAAGTTTGTTTCTTGGGGAATATTGTGTCCAATGAAGGAATCAAACTTGACCCTGTAAGGAAAAAGGTTATGGAGGAGTGGCCTCAGCCTATATTAATAACAAAGAATCTTAGTTTCCTTATATTAGTAGGATAGTATATGATTATTGTGAAAACCATTTATTGACATTCCAATCTACTATAAAGGTTATCTCGAGAAGGGGCCATGTTAATTTTGGAAAAATGTGTGTGAGGAAATATTCCATGAGGGGAAGAAGATATTGGTTACTACACTTGTGTTAACTCTTCCCCCAAGTGGAGAATTATTCATTATTTTTATTGATGCATCATCGAAAGGGCTTGGGTGTGTCCTCTTGAAAAATAAAAATGTCAATTCTTAAGCATATCTTCATTTAAAAACTCATGAGTAGAACTATCCAATGCATGATATTGAGATGCTTTTAGTTGTTTTTAAACTAAAGATATATAGACACTATCTTTATGGGGAGAAATGTAATATATACACAGACCATCAAGTATGTATTCTCCAAAAAGTAATTGAACAAGAGACATATGAGATGGTTTTATGTTCATAAACCCTATGATTTTCTATTCATTATCATCATAGAAGAGAAAAAATATCATTTCTGCATTATGTAGGAAATATACAGTTGTTTTTTTCCATGATGATGAGTGAAAGATATCCCTTGAACAATTACCTAGTGATAATTTCCATTGGAATTGTTAGTGAAGTGACATCATCAAACCGTTCCCAATTTATCTCTCTACTATCATTACTAGAGAAGATCAAGACTGTTCAGAACAATGATCTTTTTTAATAAATGAAATATGAGTTTGTGAAGTATGGGATGTTTCTTGAGATCAATATTGATCATAAAGGTGTACTAAAATTTAGTAAAATACTACGTGAGAAATCAATTCTTGAAATAAATAAGGATCTGATGGTTTTAGCTCATAGCTCTACTTTATCTATACATCCTTGAAACACAAAAATGTAAAAGGACATTCATGATCATTTTTGGTGCGATAACATGGAAAGAGATATTGCTGACTAAACTACAAGGTTCCTAGAATGTTAGTAAGTGAGGGTGAGTGAAAACTATAATAGGGGTATTACAACCACTACCCATAACAGAATGGAAGTGGGAAAATAACACTATGGACATTGTCATTGGTATCCCACAAACATCCAAAGGAAACAATGCGATATTTTTATAGTATACTTCCAACCCAAGACCACCCATTTTATCTATATTTGAGAAGATTTCTCTCTTGAACAACTTTCCTAGACTTATGTGAAGAAGTAGTAATACTTCATAGAGTTCCAATTTCTATCATATTCGATTGCGATCAAATGTTCACATCATGTTTTTTGGTGAATTATATAACATGCTCCATGTACCAAATTGAATTTTGTTACAGCTTATCACCCCCAAATTGATGTCCAATATGAATGGACTATTAAAACACTCGAGGACATTTTGAAAACATGTTCAATGAAATTTAAAGGTGTATGTTATCAACATCTCTTATTAGTTGAGTTATCTTACAATAATAGTTTCCACATGAGAATTCAAATTGCACACTATAAATCTCTATATAATAAGTGATGAAGAAATTATACATGTTGGGATAAATATGGTGAGAGAAATATTCTTCTTCCCTGATCATTTGAAAGAGATGACAAAATAGGTTCATACCATTTAACAACACATTTAAGATTCTTAGAGTTGGCCAAATAGATATACTAAAAACCATCGAAGGGAATTGGATATTGATGTTGATTACAATGTCTTTATTTGAATTTAACATTGTAAGAGAGTCATGAAGATTTGGAAGAAATAAATGCTATCCATGGGTACATTTTCTCCAATGAAATCCTCGATCTCATTGGAGTAGTGTCCAATCATCTTGTACTTCCTCTAAAGCTATCACAAGTTCAGGATGAGTTCCACATATCCCTCTTGAGTAATTACATACTTAAACCTTTACATATACTAAATCCATAGGTGGTACAATTAAAAAATGACCTCTCTTATAAAGAGAAGGAGGTGGAGATCTTGGATAATAAGAGACAAGGGTCTTCGCAACAAGAATATCCACTATATTAATGTGTTGGAGATTAAACAAAAATACCATGAAGCCACGTGAAAACCAGAGGAGTCTATGATGCAAACGTACCCACGCCGTTTACCTTCTAAGAGTATGAGTTGCAATTTCTTGGATAAAAAGGTCTTAATGGGGGAAGAATTCAATGACCCAAACATTTGAATAATATTTTGTTTCTAAAAAATATATGCCTTACTATTTTATAATAAATAAAAAATATCTACTTTTAAATGAAACGCAACCTTTGGGTTTTGACCTTTATATGAACATTAAAATATGTGACAACTATAAATATTAATAAATTTATATGTTATAATTGTGGTTTAATATAGAAAAATTAAAGGATAATTAATACAGAAAGAGAATTTGATGGATCCATCTAGTAGACTCGGGCCATACAAATCCCATCATTTAGAGATAGAGAAGGAGGTATCATCACTAGGATTTTCTCTATACCAAGCCCAATATGATCTTCATGCATGGGAAGATTGAACGTAATAGCCTTCAGGGGAAGTTCAAGATGATAGAAATCACCACTTGAAAAATGTTTTCTAAGCTGTTGAAAGATACTATCACCATTACACATCATACTCTTACATCCTATGAAAGTGTTATATGGGTCTTCTTAACGAGTTCTTAATTACTTTGTGTAATCCTATTATGTAAATAAATATTATTATTCCATCTTTTATGATTTAAGAATAGTTTTTCTTAATAAAATTGATTTTTAAAAATTGATTTTTTTAATAGAATTTCTACAATATAGAAAAGGTAAAAACTTTTATAATAACCTATTAACATAGGAATATTTCTCTTTATAATTGAATATTATTATAAAAACAGTCATGTTTAGTTAAAATTGATAAAATAATTTTTTCAGATATTTTACAATCCATTGACGATATATTTGATATCTACTATTATTTTTAATTATTGATATTTTTTATGTAAAAAAGATATATTACATATATTTAGAGTTTTATTATGAAAAAATAAATTACTTTTTTGAACTCATAACATTGATATTAATTTATAGTGAATTTATGAGATCTTTATAAATCGTTTGGATTTTTGGGGAATATTAAAAATATTGTTTTGAGTTTCTATGTGTCAATGAAAACAATTATGATTTAATAACGATGTAATAATTTGGGTCGACTCTTGAGGAATAAAATATATTATTATGTGTCCCAAGTGGCTAAAACCATGGGAATATACCATGGGAAAGCCCATGGATTTTCCAAAACCACTAATGAGTTGTCCCTAGGAAATTAATAAAATACTCCCTCACTTTAGCTATAAATACCAACTCATTACTTCATTCCATTCAATTAAAATTCCTCTTAAACGAAAATATGGTCTTTTAACCTCCCAAGGAGTCCTCCCAAGGTTCCCTATGTCCCCCAAGGTCCCTGCCTTCTAGTTGTTTCTATTACACCACATGGTTAGGGGGCCTTTCACCCTCCTCTTATAGTCAAGACTTATTTTATGTTATGTATTTTAATTTAATTTTATTATGCAGGGGTATTTTATTCTATATCCTTACTTATATCCATTTTATGTCCAAATTATTGGAGACCCTTTCTGCTCTCATTAACATAATTTCATAATTTTTATGTGACATCGTTAGGCTACCGAATTTTCTTAAAGAAATTTCTCCACTCCCTTTTCCATTAATGTTCTCTTCAATGTGTTATATATTTCAAGAATCTATACCTTGTTCATATATCCATGTTATTATATAATTATACTTTATTATAACTCTCTTATGAATGGGTGACCTTAGTCCCCTCTTTTTTTTATTTTTTGTCAAAAACCATGTTGTATAGTCGTTATGCTGGAGAATTTTCGTTTCAAAACCTATCTCTTTTTCTCTATAAATTAGATTATATTAATTATGTGAATACACATAACTATTTAATTTCAATGTGTAATCATTAATAAATTAAAATTATATATTTATTTCTATAATATTCATACAAAAAAATCTCATTCCCTTTTTTTGTGTTATGAATGATATAAAGTTCATGTTTTTAAAATCATTTTAAAACATCATGATTTTGATATGATATCCATTTTTGTATTCTCTTATGGTTTTTTATGATATGTTGTATTTTTATATAGGTGGATCACCTGAAAAAAGAGACATAATAAGTGTGTACCCTGATAGTGCTACAATGTGTTGGGTAAATAAACTAATCCCTTGAGATGAAAAGTCTTATGATACCTTAGTAAATAACCATGGTAATTTTTATGATACCATGGCGATGTACCATATCGATATGCTTATGATTGTAAAAATTAAATTTTTAAGCCAAAATTTAAGGTTATTTTATATATTATTTTTAATATTATATTCCCCTTTATCATTATTTTATTATATTCCTCGTGTTTTTTTTAAAAAAATTCTACTCTACATGTAAACTATTTCACTTGTTTTCCATAATAGGCCTTCTACTCACCCTTTCCTGTGATGTCTGCCTCGTGGTTATGATATGGCATAATTTATATAGGAAGACCTTTTAAAGAATCTGTTCAAGAGGATTAAAATATTGTTTTGTTTTTTCATGTATTATGTACGTTATTTCCAAGACACTAGACATTAAAGATCCTCTGTTTGTAAAATGTAATGAAACGTTCTGTAATAAAATAGTGGGATTACATACTTACCGTTAGGCTATATAGTGTGTATTCTTGTGTTAACTATCTCAAATTCATGGAATATCTAGATGAGACCATGTATATTATTTCACTTAAAAAATTAACAAATTTGATTATATATATATATATATGTGATAATGAAATATTGTGGAAAAATAATCATGATATTAAGAATAATGAAAGATGATAATGGAATATAAAACCAATAATAAAAGAATTAATAAATAAATTTTTTTTATATAATTATAAATAATTATGCAATCCAATTTAATACTACTTTTTGATATGGGTTTAGTGGAAGCATCAGATGGTCATACACAAAAAATAATTTTGTCATTATTGATTAAAAATCTGATATTTATTGAATGATGAACACCATGATCAAAATAAATATATCAATAAATATTTATAATGGATAAACGCTAGAACAAAAGTGCAGGATCATCAAATTATATTTATAATTAATATAAGAAAATAATAATTACCTTATGATATATTATTTGTTTTTAGATAAATTTTTCAACGGATATATGTTATACCATCATTATATTTAGAAAATAAAGATTATATTCCCTCTAGAAGAGATCCCACTATTGTTAATGAATCTTAGAACATCACTATAGGAATCCCTATGTTCTAGAATAGTATATCTTATCACTTTCATCCTTCGTTTTGGATCACCCTCTGAATTGTATCCAATGGATTCTCCATGATCTCTATAGAATCAATTGTATATGGAAGAAAAAAATCACTATCTATGCATGGGAGTTTCCATTTATAGGGATCTCTCTAGGTATATATAGTATCCTCTTCTGATGTCATTGTATACAAAAAAATGAATTTGATCTCTTGATAAATAAAATAATTGGGTTTATTTTCTACATGAGTTAAATGTAATTAATTCAAAAGGTTTCATTTATTTTTAAAATCTATATAGAACACCATGTATATAATAAAAATAATACAATTATACCTTCATATGCATTGAATATGAATATTTAATTAATATTTTTTATTAAATTATATTCCATATATATTATTTATCATTTTATCCTTAATATCATTCTAAAATTCCTCCATAATATTTATCACACAATGGATAATGAATATTTATTTCATAAATAAATATAAATACATTATTCTACAAAAAATAAATTTATATTATAATCATCAAATCTAATGTAAATATTTATTAAATAATCTTATCATAATGTACTATAATTAATTGATAGTGAAGAAATATATGAGATTAAAGGAAACTGAATAATTATAAAATCATGTATAAGATTAATATTAATTAGACCTTTTAAATAATAATTCATAATATATTATTTACATGAGATTATAGATACAATTATTATGTTACCCACTAGTCATGTTTGTCAATGGAATTAGGATAATGAGACTAATGACCAAGGTTAAATTCTAGCAACACACTAATGTAACCATAGATAATTAAAATAATACCTCAATAACATAACTCCTCTTATGAATGATTATTGTGTAATTGAATGAATTTATCATTATATCTCTATTAAATCATGTTTCATGCAAGTTCCATCATCATATGTGCTTGATATCTGTTTCTAGGACATTAGGGATATAAAACGCTAAAATAAAACACCATTGACATGGATTTAGTTAGGCTACAACATTATCATCAATGAAAATGAGGTATCAACTTCTATTAAAGAACATATGGTAAAAATGAATTACCTAATTAGTCATAAATGAATTATTAATCACAATGCACCAACATATAACACCTCAATGAAAACATATGTGACCACAGTTTTCATCAACATTTCATTTTACAGAACATATAACACTCTTCAATGAATATCTTAATTTGTAACGATCCATACAAATTTTCAGATATATTAACATCTAATGAAACATTTAAATGATGATTTTCTACTACATGTTCTTGTTCATATATTATCATATTATATATTACAAATTCAGTAACCCATCAGAAGGTACCTCAAATTCTTATGAGTCTCCACCCATGATATCCTGAATCATTTGTGTCCCTAAAATTATTTAATTTTTATATAGAAAATATATTTATTAATAATGTCATATTAATTCTATGTTATCAACATATTGGGTAAATTATTTGACCATTCAATGTGACATCTTCTAAAAGGTCATTATCACATACTTTGTTATGGATGCGAACATTAATGATGTGACAATAATTTTATTAATATTCAAGAAATAAATATAGTTTATCTTAATGTATACATACATTTGTACTAGGGAAACTTATAGAACAATAATTAATCTTTTAGATCCATCCTTAGAAGCTTCACCATCATCACTTCTTTTAAAATCAGGCATTCTTTCCTCAAATAATTGAGTATTCCATCAGAAGGAACAAGGGAAGAATTTCTTATTTAATTTTTCTTTATAAAAAAAATTATCTCTAGAAGATATTTTCTTGGATGAATCCACCTTAATTGTCTTAATTTTTTCATATCAAAATTATAAGTTAATTATCCAAGAATTACATAATTTATAAAATTATATGCAATTTACCTTTATATATACCTCCTCCAATTGTTAATTCTCTTTCTATGATATAATAACGTTGTGCGTTATCCTATATGTCATCACCCAAAAATGTGTAGTCCTACATAAATTTTATTATCATACCTTTGAGGGAATTAAAATAAATTTAATTATGATTATTTTCAATTATTTTTTTTGGAAATATACTCATTCTATTGTATATGAGAGTATTGTAGTTTTCATTAGTGGTAAAATTTTCAACATTAAAATCTCTAAGTTGTAATATCATTGTTTAAACTTTATCTAGTTGGATCATAATTGGTTTCTTTATCATCATGGATACTCTTATAGTTTCTATAAATCTCAAAATTGTGTTTTAAGAAATAATTAATAATTTTAAAAAACTCAATAATAGTATCATATGCTTTAATCATAATTTCTTCAAACTATTTTTGATAATTTACAACTCTTCTCATTAAACCATATTATTTCCCAAATATATATTTCAAAACATCATAAATATATCATTATAAATTTTTCATTTCATTAAATTTCTCATTTAATTTATAGGTAAATATGATAAATTTGTATTCATATCCATAACATAATTTTTAGTACGCCCTTTTCATAATAGGAACCACACTAAGACTTTATATGATACAATTAATCCATGGATTACATAGTCAAAAACATTGATTCCCAGTGAGAGGATGTAAAGATATATCATTTATTATATTGAGTGAAATCAAATTACTTTGATCCTTGAAATAAATTTTAAGATAATATAATTCTATTGATCAATTTTTAATGATTTATAGCGACAATGTAAAGTAAGACAAATCTAAAATACAAATTTTTAAATCACATGAATGGAGTTTCCAACTATGATATGGGGTGAATCCCTATATATAGAAAATAAAAAAACCTTTTCAACACATCTTCCACATGATATAAACTAATATTTAATTGAGATTTGAATTTTTGGTTTATTATGTTTTCCTCAATTTAGATAACTACACCTGTATGACAAGTGGTTGTTATCCCTTATGTGTAGTCCCCATGTATGTTTCAAAAGGAGCTTGAACACTATTATGATCTTGATCTTATAAAATATACCACTAATGATAAGTTATAATTTTTTATCAATAATGTCTAATCATGAATTTCTAAATAATAATAAATGTTATTTATATGATTATCCACGTTAGATCCGGATGATGATCTTCTTTGTCCTTTATAAACAACAATTTCCATCATCTGATCTCAATTCATCATCCTCTTTCTCTTTGATATTGAATAAAAATGATTAAAAAACAATAAAATATTATTTAAAAAAATTACATTACCTTTTTACATACTTTTTTTTAATACAATTTCAAAATTCTGTTATTAAAATGACCCTAGATATTTTAGTGGCTCGACATGATTCTTTTAACTATTAGCCATTGAATCATGTCATTAGAAATATTATTCCTAAATATCTTTATGATGTTTAAGATTACTTAAATTACAAAATATTTTAATTTTAATGGATTTATTTTTAATTTAAATATTTCATGAAATCCACACACTCTATTTCTCTTAGTATTTCTACATAAGCATGGTTATGGGGAATCTCATTACAAGCATGTAACTCTCCATGCAACCCCAAATTATTTCTAATCTAGTTAATCACATTTCATCTCATCTAGAAAAATTTCCATGTGTTTAATCATCATATAAAATACAAGAATAAAATAAAAATGTAATCATATAATTTATATATTCTTTTATTTCATCATTATATTAAATTTTTAAACCTGAATGTTCACATCAGTGGGTCCTCAAAAATTCATAGAGAGTTGAATTCATATAATTGATAGGAAAATATTTAAATTCATATACTTTTCAATTTTCATCTTCTATATATATTTATTATAATGACAAAAAAAATTATGACAAGTCCTTATAATGGTAAAGCCTAAGAATCAACGTCTTACGATCAGCATAATGGTTTACATAGAATTATTACAATCAGAAGGTAATGACATATGATCACATAATTACATTTTCTGTGACTTATATATATGTTATATGGTCACACCAAAAAATAAATCATATCATTATTCACTAACTAATATTCTTTTACTTAGATGTAAAGGACTTATATTCATGGAATTTTGTTATTTTTCAAGATTCCAAAATCATGGTTCACACAATATTCAGATGAAATATATGATTAATTATAGAAAATCAATCCCCTATAAATCACATAAAACCATAATCAGTAGGTTCCTTGTAGTTTCCATCAATAACAAATCAGTATTGGTTGTTTCATATTAGACTTATCTCATTAATTTTTCATTCAGTGTTGCACAAAAATATCTATCCAAACTGATATAGGTAATGATTCTTCTAGAACATGACATGAATCCATAAGAATACGCACATCATTTGAATGTGTTGAAAAGTGAACAAAACATTCCTTAATTTTTCCCAACACATTTCATGATATACATTTATAAACTCTTTGGATATATATTTTTTATTAAATAGAGGATCCCTGTCAGATACTATAGAAGATTGAACTATGTGCATATAATCAACCGCTTTAACATATATATCTCCCAAATCCTCAAAATTAAATGTATCATATATGGGTATGAAGTGAGATTACATAGTAAGCCTATAGATCATAGCCTATATAACATTCATTTTTTTAGTAACTTGGTATCCCAAACACAAAGTCCATTGGGATGTCAACCCGCATTCTTGTCAGCAGTGGAAGTGGATGAAGAAAACCTACAGGTCTCTCTTTCCCATCCTTTACCTATATTCATGTATAATAATTAGAGACAAAAAAATTAACATGCCTCATACCTAGCCACAAAAATCAACATTGAATGTCATAGAACATCATTGTGGTTCCAAGGATCTCTTCCAAATGTGAATTATGTAAATACAACGTCACATCTTTATTAAATAAAAATGGTAAAAAAAGATTCTAATGACATAGAATTGACTCATTGAAAAATGGATATTTTGGTGATTTCTCCCAACCACATAGAGGGTATATAATAATATAGAATTCATCACCATGTTTTATTTCCTAATGAATAATTTTTTAAAGCATGGAAGTTAACCGAACATAGTCCAAAGAAATATAGACCTAGATTCATGGACTTTAATATGAATATATTATAATATATCAATCATCTTACTCAATTATAATGATTATTTTATGGAATGTCTCATAAGTTTCCTATTTAATCCATCTTTAATGACATTCCATTCCATTGATGTATATGGAAGGTGAAATTTTAAATATTATTTGTATTCCTCCCTATGCATCAAGAATCAACTTAGTTCTTTTTCATGAAGATATAAAACATTATCTTGTGGTTGTAACATATAGGAAACCATTCTCATAAAATTTAATGTCATTGACCCATATGTCCATGCATCACAACAACAAGATCTTGGTATTTGGTCATGTAATCATTCTTAATTAACATAACCGGATGAGATCTATAAGAAACAAGATGATCACCCTTCATCAGAAAGCACCTCAATAATGATCTTGTTGCATTAAAAAATACCACATAGCTAAGAACGGCCACTCAAAGAGTCAAAAATGACAAATTAGCCAAAAATATTTTAGATCAACAAAATAATTCTAAAATTTATCATCCTAATCAAACCTAACTCAATTTTGTCTTTGTGTAGTTATATGATAATCTATCTTATAGATGTACATTATAAATTAGAAATAGTACCCAACTAGTCTGAATAAGCTATGATTTTGGAATTAATTAGGTTTTCTAACTTTTCATGATGGCATTCACTTTTTCAGGGTCATATAAACTACTAGGTTCTGACACTATGTGTCCCAGGAATATCACAACCAGAATCCATAAATCACATTTTGGAATCATTATATTAAGATGGTGCTTTCTCATCAATTCCATAAAATCTCTTATCTTATGCAGATAATCCTACTCAGACATAGAGTATACAAGGATTTAATCCACATATACAACCACAAACATATCAATATACTATTGGAAAATATTATTCAACAGATCCATAAATAATACAATAGAATATATTTTATAGAATGGAGGTAAAAGTTACCCATAATTGTTTACCCTAAATTGAACAGTGGTTTTCTAAATTTTATATTATTTTATTCTAACCTGATGGTATCCAGATTGTAGATCAATCAACGATAGTATCCTTTCCCCTTTCAACTGGTCAAATAAGAAATAAATATGTTTCAATTGTTTTTTTTTCATTTCCATTAGTATATTTATTTTTTTTAATCAACACAATATAAATGTGACCCATTGTCTTTCTTAATAAAGTGAATCATTACCTCCCCTGGTGAAACACTTGAGAATATAATGCCTTTCTATAGAACACCATGAAATTGTGTATTCAAATCATTCATTTTGGATGGATCCATGCAATGAGAAGGAACATATAACAACTCATTATCAAGTATCAAATGTATAGAAAACTACCCATCCCCTACTTGTTCCAAAATAGATAACTCTAAAGGGAAAACATAATAAAACATTATGAGAAAAGTCTAGATATTATCTATCAAATATTCTCGATCTGGATAATATTAAAACAAATATAATAATTTTTTCTACTCTGGATATGTTTTTCTATCTCAAAAAGATCTGAGGTCCCATTCTTTATAAAATATATGACACCCCTCAATGGTTGGAGTAAAGGATACCTATCATATATAACAACCAATTATTGTTTTATTAGAAATGGAAAAATTTAACTTGAAAATAACATCATGATATTTCATGAAGAGAAACATAAAATCCAAAGAAATATCAATATCTGATAATGATATTACACATTAAAGACAACGGAGACCCCGATCTTTCTTCATTTTGAGGGGAGTAGTAATATACATAACGTTAGACAAAATATTCATAAAAATATTTGCAAAACTAAAAATATTGTTTGGAATAAATGAATAGGTTGAATAATTATCAATTAATGTTGTCACTAATAATGAATCAATAGTGATGTTAACAATAATATTAATATGTGCCACATCTTATAACATTGAGGACTCTTCTACTACGTTAAAAGGATTTCTTCCAAATTTTTATAGATGGAAATCCTTTTTTCATGAACAATCTAATTTCTCCATAGTTTTAGCAGGCACTAGTTATCTTGTTCCACTATGTAGAGTGGAATAGACATGATAGAAAATCATAATTTAAACTAAACATTCATAGGAACCTCATTATATGGGTTCCTCAATGAATAGATATCTTTTGTTCCTAGGATTTCCAAACAGATAGCAAACAAACGGGCCTCTTACAAGAGATAAAGGAGGTATATAATAACCCCAATGTCCTGAACAACCACTAGAATCATCATTACTAACCATAAATTTATAGGAACTCACATAACAACTATTTAGAGAAAAGGTAAATTATGTTACAATGACCCACCATCTAGGTTAATCTCCACTATCAACTCTTTATCTAGCATATTAGTATAGGAATGCCTATTTTACATGAAATCCTATGGAAAATTATTGGATTGTGTTATTATATTGATTCATCAAGTCATTATATTCTAATTTTGAAAAATATCATGTGAAAATTTCTCAATCACATCATGGTGATTTTTATATTTAGTAGTAGTCCTATCAACAAACTCATGTTTAAAAAAACATGCATCTTTGGCCAATGTCATCAAAGTTGTATACAACTAGTTGGGGAATATTGATTTAATGTCCTTCCACTATAAAAACTTATGTTTCTTATCCATCACAACTAGGTCCCAGTATATCCTATTAGGTAAACCTTGCATTATGGTGAAAAATATCACCATTATTACATCTGGAATAACCAAGAACTCAAAAATTAGATCGATATTATTTAACCATGCCTCTGACTTTTGAGGATCATTTAAGCCTTGTAACGATGGGGTTTTTAGTGAAGGAACTCCTGCAAATGAATTTCGATGTCATCCATCTAAGGATCCACAATTGGATCATGAAAATGAATGGTGATAGGTTCTTATTCTAAAGCATGGACATTACTCACAACTACTTTAGCTAGATTTTGGCCCATAAGAGTAATTTCTCCATATATATCATAAAGAAACAATTTCTTGGATCTAATTTAAACATCAATTCAGATCCATGATGATATAGAATATTATCATACATCATTTAAGACATCATATTAAAAATGAAATAGAGAATAGAGGTCAATCAATCCTATTAGATTCCCACGCATTATTTTTATTTCAAGCTACCCAAATATAATTTAAGGAAAAAAATAGATCTAATTATCATGAATTCCTTCCCAAACCACCCTTGCAGACTTAAAGATAATTACGGTGTAATATGTATAAACACTCAATCATAAATTCATTATATGTCTTAAAAAGATAACTCAACTACATACTGTCATTATAGAAAGATACATAACTCATATCTTTGAATCCATTTTTTCATAAACATGCTTTGATACCCTGATATCCTGGCACCCAATCTGATCTTAACATAGCCTGAAGGGAATTACCAATTCCTATGGGTTGGAGAAACTCTCCCACCCACATAAAATATAATGGTGGGAATGGGTTTCCAACATAGACTTTGGAATAAATAGTAACATGTGAATATGATTAACCAAAAATTTCACAGGTAGAACTATTCATAAAATCAAATAGGTAATAAAACCAAAATTATCACCCTAATGTACCTAAAAAATGATAATAAACCATTTCCCAATGGAAACATCATATCAATTCCCAAAGATCAACATCACATACCACCTCCAAATAGTTTTTTCCCTTACTCGAACCTAGTATGAGGATATTTACAAACCACCGATGGAATGTGTAGGGTCTGATCTGAAATCTCAATAGGTTCTCACCCATGATTAAATAATAATATTCCACAATTAACTAAGAGAACAAATATTTAAATTTCAAATAATAATTCATGGTGGTTCAAAACAGTAATTAAAAAAAATTATTGTCCTATAATTTAATAAATGGAAATTCATTAAAAAAAATTGTGTGAATATTTTATATCAAACAATATATTTATATTATATTGGTGTGTTTAAAATAGCTTATAGTAAATTAAATATATATCAAAACATTAACAATGAAAAACATGGTCATCTTCCAAGAGGAATGTTTGTTCTTGGACATGGCATCCACACACACTCAAATAAGTTATCATGACAATATGTGCACACATATCCCTGAACCACTTTTCAAAGATGACTCATCACCATCCCATCCGGGATGCGAAAAGATAAATATGTTATTATATAGTTTTAATGTTTTAATAGAGTGATATCTGGAAAAACTCACTAACAACCTTGGCTTGAATGTTCTACAAAAAAAGAAATAATGTTAAATTTATATTAAAACTAATTATAATAAAACTAATCAATTTTATTTCATTTCAATATTCCAAATTCAATTTAAAATCAAAAATTGTTTTTTAATCTAATTATTCTTTTTTCTATTATAAAACTATTGGGTTTTTATCGGAACAATTTAATCCAGTATTCTTAGATAAAAATCTAAATGAATTTTCAGAATCATTTTCATAATTAATTTAAACATTTTAAATTAAAAAATTCAATTTAAACAATTTTACATTAAATTATACAAACTCACCTCAATTCATTGGAATTTGGTGTTTTCTAAAAAATTAATGCCACATAATATCAAAATTCTAAATTTTAATAATTTTGGTAATCATAATTTAATTGAAATATATTTATTTTAAATAATGAAATTTATGGTTCAAAAAATTTTGAAATCATAAATGGAACCACCTACCTCAAGAGCACTGAATCATGAAACAAAACACCCACAATGGGGAACTCCTATAAAAACACCAACAAGGGAGATTCGAGAATCAAACCCAAATGAATGATGTAAAACAAAAAGGATCAGATCTGAGCAATTAGAGATATCTGTAATAACCTAATGAGTAGAGATGGATAGAGATGGAGATAAAAATATGTTTCATTAATTTTTAAAAGATTTTCCGGAATAACTAAATATTTAATGAAAGGTTTCCAGGATAGGTCTACATAAAACCATGTTCCCCTGCTAGTGTAGTTGCATAGATTCTCTTGGGTGGGGTCTTGGTTATTAAAACCTTGTTTCAACCCCGAAAACCCTTACTACCTATGTTTTCAATATTTGTACTATCCAGGTGCGCCATTTTGGAAAATTGTGTGTGAAACATACATATCCCTATGAAATATCAAAATTTATAATGTTTTACATGAGGCGCACCTAAAAGATAACAAACCAAGGACTGTGAAAAAATTTGGTTTTAAGAGAACCTAAAAAAACAATAATTGGATGTTATAAGAGGTTTAATAACATTCATCTATAAGGATGCAAGAGGTCAGTGGTTTCTTTTTAAAATTTCTATTCATCAAGTCATATGACTAATTTATCAATTATATTATTCCCAAATTATGATTTAAATTACATTTTATTTCATTTTTTATACACTTGAATTTATTAGGATATAAAATTGTTACACAAAATGACGTCATCGATTTACTCTTACATAAATGATACAAATATTGTGACAGTTTTTATCGCAAAATTATCTCTTTGGGAAACATGTTATTTTATGCATTAAATTTATTTCTATTCGATTATAAACTTCTCCTTTACATAATATAACACGAATCCTTAATAAATAAAAATATTTTTAGTTAAAAATCATAAAATTAATTAGTGGTGTGTTATTATTCACATTTTACAATAGGGGTAAGAGGTTATTATCTAATGTCATTTTAATAGGGATTGAATATCCCTAAATTAACATTAAAGGAAATTATTTGATCTTTTACTAATAAAACCCTTTAATTTTCTACTCATTTGATTATTCATGATTTTTCTAAAAAATAGTACCATTTCCATCTCTTAGGATATGAAAATCATCGAGATTTATTTAATAGAATATGATATTTCATAACTCTCTTGGTTAAAAAATATGTTTTCTTCCCAACCATTCATTTCTAATAATGTTCTCATAAATATAATAATATTATTTTTAAAAACATTATGAACATAATCTTATTTTTAAAAAATAAATTAATGGAATAGTATAATACTTTTCTGAAATATATTATTTTGACTTTTATTAAAAAAAATATAAAATATGTTATTAATAAAATCATGTATTTGGCATGAAAATTACACTAATGCGGTTGTGAACACTCATTTTTTTTATGATTCCTCTCATTGTTTTATATATTTTATTTCAAAAAAATATTACTTTATTTTATGTTTGAATTTTATTGATCTTAAATATTTTTTCTCAATATTGAAATGATATTTTTTTGAAGAAATATTTAAGTAGATCATTCAAATTCATCTTCTTTATAATATGAAAACTTTGATGTTACTCGATGTGAAATGGTTATTTTCCGAAAAAAAATTTAATTTCTTATCTGTATATTCAACAAGGTAAATATTCATTTATGATATAGATTTTTTTTAATTATATATATTTATATATATTTATCTCCATATATAACTAGATTATTATCTCATCAATTAAGATGGTAATATAATCCATATGATCATTTCTCAAATGCCTTCATAATTAAATTTCCATGCATTATCATTTGATGAAATACTGTGAAACCCATTTTCTTTCAATTTATAATTCTTATGTTATTCATTATGATCGGTTTCCTATATGGGGAACACATATATCATGAACATGTTATAAAGGGTGCGACCAGATTATTCCCCAATGGATTAGTTAAGCTTCAGTATCATGACACAATATATGAGATTTAAGAGTATTCGAAACCAATTATGGTACTTTTTTATCATCTGATTTTATCTAAAAAAATTTCCATGACTCCTGTTTATATTATTATTTGTGTGTTTTCCATATTTATAATTATACCATGGTCTTATGATACTGTGTTTTTTATATTATGCTTCCTTGTGATTACCCATGAAATTTACATTTATGATAACATGATATTCTTTTGACTAACATATTATTTTCTATTTTCATATTTATTCAATAACTGTGATTTTTATCTAGAGAATCGTAAATTGAATTCCCCATGTTTACCTATATAGTTTAGATGATTGAATGGATTAAAGAGAGCATTATATATAATAATAATAAAATTATATAATTTTTTTGTATTAATTTGTTGTTTTATTAATGTTGTATTCCATGGAAATAAGACCATTATTGTCACGACCCACCATCACCAAGATGAGGGAAATGACATCAAACTACCAAAACTTTCCTTCTTCATGTTAAATAAGATATAATGACCCTCGAGTCCCACATTTAGTAGGCCCTGGAGTGGCTACTATCACCAAGGATATAAAATCACACCTAATATGGAAGGCATCACCCTTTTTATAGAAAAAGTCTAGGAGATAAGATGGTAAAACCTCAATAAATCCACAAATAAAAGTAAGATTAAATCCAAAAATCCATTCCAACGTGCATGTTCAATGTAAAGTGCTACAAAATATAAGAAAACACCAATGAAAAGAACCAAAAGAAATGAAAATATCAACAACAATGAAGCCTAAATATCTCATACATCCCAAAGTTAGTAGTAACCATATTGATCTCTAACCACCTCCATGTGATCTGAAAAACATTTTTTCAGTTGATGGGTGATTTTAAATGTATACTTAGTAGGGGGGAAAACTCTTGTGCACTAGTGGGGAGACAATATAATGCCTCATGTGAAATAGAGATAACCAAAACACTTAGCAAGTAAACTATATACACAACTTCACCATAGAAAAATACCCAAATAAAGAATGTCATATAATGTAATTGTAACTACAAATCGATATTTGGGTACCCCACACCTCTTTCATATGGGTTATTTAAGACATCCTATGCCTCCGACCTCCCCTGCAATTCCCATTACATTCCACCGGCCATACCCCACCCGCACACACGTGGGCTACACCAACCACATATACCCACCCACAAACACTAGGGCCACCACACATATCCCCTCTAACACAAATGTATGCCAAAAAAATCAAAACCATGCCTGAAGAAACCTTGGCCCGAATAACCTCTTCCACGCCCGAAGACATATGGGCCTCATCCTGAAGAATCTTGGTTAACAGACCCCTCTGGTACACACCTAGTCCAACCACCACAACAAAGAGGCCCAAGGAATCACGAGCTATAATGGACTGTAGGGAGTCATAACCTGCCCAAAGAGTGTTGGGAAACTCGGGAGAGGGAGCAAAAAAGGATCTAACAACCATCCACTCATAAGAGTGTTAGAAAAAACACCCCCCATGAAATGGGGGTGTTCTGCAAGATGTGATCAACTTGGGTGGGGTTCAAATAATAAAAAGAAGAACTAAATTTATACATATAGGTCCAAAAGAACTCATCACAACCTATGGGTTCCAAAACCTGCACAAACACAAAAACCCTTATTTCTATTCATTCATACAAAACACAACAGCCACAACCAGAGAACAACTCATCCCTGGAAAACAATACCCCATTGAACCCATTCTTATTATCATGTTCACATGATTTTGTTTAGAATAATTCCTTACTGTCGGGCAACTAAGAGTCATAGCCACTAGATAAAGAATGAAAAATAGGCAAGCAGTAATCTAAGCATTCACACCAAGTTCTATTATAAAGTCATAACAACAAAAGTTATCCGTGAGATCCCTCTAAGTACTAGAACCAATCCAAGACCCATTATACGACCCCAAATTTATAAACAATCACTTGCACTATGGGGTATCCCTTCCCTATCCACGTCACCTTACAAGTATCAGCAGAACATCTATACACATCACTAAAACATGTAAGCTCTCAAATTCAGTCAACACCGTTCATTTGGTTTCTTCATTTGGTTTTTTGAATTGGGGTGATCACACAAGGATTATTATTCTTCATGCATCCATTTAACCAATCCGGTTTACATGATTAACTAGTTTCCATATTACAACCATTCAATCAAAAGATTATCCACGAAAATAGAGGTCCATTAGTGAAAAAGTAAGGACCACAAAATCCCACAAATTTTAGTGTACATAATCCCATACCATTAAAATCATATAAAGGAAGATAAATGAATACATCAGAACCGTCATAAAATACACCCCTTCCTTCATTCCAAAACATTTATTATATTGGATAAGGTTTGGTTTCTTCCATACCCAAAAGAAAATCATTTTACTCACCAAACATGATACACTGTAAAGAGAGTCGAAGGAAAATACTACATGAATTATAAGAAATTGAAGTTTTCTTCCTCACACAAGGAACTGGGGATGTGCAAACTGCACTGGAGAAACTCCATGGACTCCATGGCTGAGTAGGAAAGGCTCAAGCACCAGCACACAACTCGCCTCAGGAAGAGGGACATCAAATTAACCATGGAAAGGAAAAAATACCAAACAATAAGAAGAATGAAACTATGTGCGATAAAACACGAGATTCTAGAGTTACTAGATATGATATATTGAACTAATTTAAAGGCAGATCATGGATTCACCATGCCATTGGATGGTTACAAAGGATTGAATAATTTTTTATTTAATAATTCACATCAGAGAGGTCTCCATAATAGCTGTAAGTTAAAGGATTTCATTTAAACTGTGGAAATGCATAACATCGACACACGGTTTTGGTCCATTGAGTGTCTCCCCACTCTTAGGGATTAGAACATCATTTATTTTCTTTAAAATGGCCCCATACTACGATAAAGAGTTATTAAACCTTAAATGAGTCATTATGGGAAAACATGATATATGAAACCCCCGAAAACCCCCTATGGCACAAATCAGTGACACACCGATCAATGAGACATATCTGTGACATGTTTCTCACCGATTGGTGACTCACTCATTGGTGAGATCAATGGGTGACCCACTAATAGGTTGAAAAATGGTGACACCCTTCCACTGACACTTTCCCCAACATAACTCATTTTTGGGTTCTAGGGAAACCCAAAATCTATAATATGGCAATGTAATGGACCTGGAGGTTCTGGTCTATTGCATCAGATACCTCCCAAAGTATTCTCTCCCTTGAGAATCAACAATAAACCCGATGAATAATAGGGGTCTGAACAACCACCTCTACATATACCTCTCACTACCGAACCACCCTAGAGTGTCACAAAAGCTAGAACAAACCACAATATCTAGGAAAACCTATCCCTCATCTATCTCCTGAACAACTACGGATAATCTACCACTCCCCTCCCCAAGAAAACCACACAAACAAACAATGGTCACACCATCCAATCATATAGATCAAGAAGTCCCTTATTCCATGTCATGATACTATCTGCTTTGGGTGGTACTGACTAACCTTCACTAGTTTAATTGCATCCACATTAATGCCTATTGATTGGGGATCAGGTGCTCCGCTCCCCACATTTAGGACTCTTCACATACATTTCGAGAACAAGGGAAAAATCACATCTTAGAGAAAACATTTCCTACCACTATATCACAAAAAAGTAAAAAACATAAGATAACAAAACCCAATGTAGCTCATGGTACTAGGCATGTATTTGTGCCATCTGTTCACTAGAACTCTCATCGAGTCCACCATGCCTCCATAAAACATTATCCAAGGGAATGGTTCATCCATGAAGCCCATTTTCCCTACAATCCATGATTCTTACTAGTATCTCTTCGAACGTTGTAACTTCCATGATATCCATATTTCCTTAGTCAGGGATGTGTGAATCATCATGTAGATACCCACAGAGCTTAGACACATGGAAGACATCGTGCAACCTCTGTATTGGTGGTGGTTAAGCCAGCTGATAAGCCACTTCTCCAACTTGCCGAAACACCATGAAGTGCACAATGAACCTGGGAGAAACCTTTCTTCTTCTACCAAACCTATGATTACCATGCTGAGTGGGGACTTTGAAGAACACGTGGTGCTCGACCTCGAACTCAATGGGTCTCCTCCTATGATTGAAACACAACTTCTCTTAGTCCTAAGACACCTTCATCCTCTCCAGTATAAGATAAACCTTCTCTATCATGTGCTGCACCACCTCTGTGCTAAGAACACATCATTCCCCGACCTTAGTCCAGCACACGATTGAGCGGCACAGTCTCTCATACAAGGCTTCTAACGGTGCCATGCCAATAGTATAGAGATATCTATTATTGTAAGAAAACTATACTAAGGGGAAATGTAGTTCCAATGATCCACTAAAGTACAAAACACATTACCATCGCATATCCTCCGTTGTCTGGATGGTCCCCTCTGTCTGCCCATCTGTTTGTGGGTGGAAAGCAGTGCTTTGTCGATGATGGTTGCTAAAAAAAATTCTGAAATCCCTTCCAAAATCATGAGATAAATTGGGAATCTCTATATGAGGCTCAGGCCCTCGGAACTCCATGTAACTACACCACCTCATCCACACATATCGGTGTTAAGTCATCCACCACACTCGACTCTTTGATCGCCATGATGTGAGAAAATATCATCATCTAGTCTACCACTACCAAGATAGCATCATAGCCTCCTTGTACCCTGAGAAGTCCTATGAAGAAATCCTTCAAGATTTCATCCCACTTATACTCGTGGACATCTAAAGGCTGTATCAATCCTCCTGGGATGTAGTGCTCAGCCTTCAGATGCTGACACATCAGGCACCTTTCCACAAACTCTACTGCTACCCGTTTCACCCAGGGCCTCAAATACAATACCCTCAGGCCTTGGTACATCATAGATAATCATGGGTGTATTGCTACGAGTGAGTTATTGAACTCACATAGAACAACATCACACATTGTCTTTTGGACAAAGAACATCCCTTGAAAAGGAATCAGATTGTGGCCATTCTCCAACCACCATTCTGGAGATTTTCCTCGGTCAACCCTATCGTGCATCACTTCACTCTCTAATTCCCCCAACATAGTCTCCTCAACCTTCCTCTATAGAGAGGACATCAATGTCATCTGAAATACACATTCTCTACCACCATCCACACTTGAATCTTGGTGTATGGCAGCCAACTTCTCCATTTCCTTTGAAGCGTCCACAGATTCCTAAATAGCTTCTATCTACGACATCATCCTCAAGGCATTAGCCAAAATGTTTCCCTTTCTTTCAGTGTAAAGGATCTCAAAGTATTTTACCTGAAGAATCTCCACCCACCTTCCCTTTCACATTTTTAGGTCCTTCTGGGAAAATATATGCCTCAAACTCTTATGATATATGAAGACCAAAATGTGCTCCCAATGAGGTAATTCCACCACTAATTAAACGTGATCACTAATACTGCATGCTCTAGGACATTGGTGGAATAATTACACTCATGAGGACGTAGCTTCCTAGACCCATAAGAGATCACTCCATATTGATGCATCATCACACACCCAAGGAAAAGTCCAGAAGCATCACAAAACACCTCTAACAACAACCCTTCCTCTGACAACTTGAGCAATAGAGCACTGACAAACCTTTCCTTTAAATAGCTGAAAGCTGCCTGATACTGCTCACTCCACACGAAGGCCTTGTCCTTTCTGGCCAGGGTTGTCTAAATAGATAAAACATAAGAGAAGTCAAGTACGAACCTTAGATAATAGCCTAACAGACCTAGGAAACTACGGAACTCCATAACATTCTTGGGTGTATCCAAAAAGCAACCACTTCATCCTTTGATGGATCAACCACTACCCGATGCGATGACACCATAGGTCCATGAAAGTGAACTTCTCGTGTCAAGAACTTTCACTTGGAAAACATCCCATAATGTTGGTGATTTAGAATATTCTTTAAGTCCGTTATATTGTGATTAGTATGTTATTCATCTAATCTTGAGTAGATCAAAATGACATTAATAAAAAAAATGAAGATGTAGTCTAGAAAATCGAGAAAAACAGAGTTCATGAGCCCCATGAACATAGTATGAGAATTTGTAACACTGAATTACATGACTACATACACAATTTTCCCATACATGAACTTGAAAGAAGTCTTTGGAATATCAATAACTTTCAAACTTAACTGTTGATACCCAAAACCCAGATCAATCTTAGAGAACCATCCTCCTCCCTTCAGCTGGTCAATGAGATCGTCTATTCTTGAGGGAGGGTAAAAGGTCATGACTATTTCGTGATTTAGTATCCAGTAATCTACGCATAGCCTGAGACCACTGTCTTCCTTCTTCGCAAAAAAGATCGTATCACCCCATGGAGACAAGCAGGGTCATGTAAAAATATCTCTTCATTAGATCGTCAATTTGAATCAAAAACTCCTACAACACAATAGGTGTCATTCAATAAGGAGGCATCAAAATCAGATGAGCACTGGGTTTTAATTATATCCCAAACAACAATGTCACAATGACGGTGTATAGTCACAACCTCTATGGGAAAAACGTCCAACAACTCACTGAAAACTCATGAAACATCCATCATCTTAGTATCCAATAATTATGATGAAATCATCGATAACATATAAAGAAGAGGCTCCACACGCCATTTCCCAAACTGACAATTTAGTTCGCCAACAAAAGCAACATGTTGGTCATACTCATCAAAGAACATGACTCTTCTCTATAAGTATTCGATAACAATGTTCACAAAAAATAGCCAGTTGATGACTATGATGAGATCATATGACTAAATTTGCAGTAGAAGGAGATCCCCACTAGACTGATGTGGTCCCAACATTAGTCTACATCCCCAGAAATCATGATACAAGCTTGTCTGACCTCGGACTAGTGTACTCAAAACCATTGGCACATGAAGTCTATCTACATATAAAACAGAATAATAGGCTAGACTAGGATCAACAAAGGACTTGGAATCTGTTGAATCAAATAAGGTGCATGAAAGAGTGATATAGAAGTTGATTGTACCTTGAATGACATGAAGGCCTACTTGAACAAGTACATATGCCGCATGAAACTACCCATGCCCAAATCATCTACCCCTCAGTTGTCGGGCACCTCCTCGACCACATCTTAGTCATGGTCCCTATGGAGCGCCTTGAGGTCAGTCTCCTCCTACAACGTCTAAACTCGAAAGAGTGGGCGCTCGATGTCCCTAATGCTACTGCTGAAATGGAATGGCTAGAAACTGATGCAGCTGAGGTGGGCATTGAACCTACCCACCCCCATTGTAATACACTCGATCTGGGCCCTGATTCTGAAGGTGCCCCTAGCTTCAACAAATGAATCACGTCGGTCCAAGGCCTACTTGAAAAGTACGAGGATCTCGAGATAAAAACTAAAAAATATGGGGCATGCTCCACACTAGCTGAAACATAGAAGGCCCCAATGCTATAGTCCTACTATTGGTAGCCTTCCCCAATGAAGAGCCCAAATAGCTCCCCTCTCGCGGAACAACTTCAAAAGTTTTCATCCTCTCGACTACTTTCGCATTGTTTTTTTACCTCCATGTATGTTGGTATGGTGAAGGGAGTAACATCATACAGAAGAGAAGGTTGGAGTGGCTCCTCTAAACATCTCGCTCGAGACACCTCATCCCGAAAAGGACCAAAACAAAATGAAGGAGATCCTTTAACTTGATACCTTTATTCATCACTAAAAAACTCTCATGTTGAAGGGAAAGTATCTTCTACCTATTCTCGGCCTTCATCGTAAAATAAATGAATTCTGTAGGGAACTACTTCTTGAAGATTTCCCAAAAAATCCCACTCTACATATTTTATTCAATGTAGAGTGTCAACCAGTGATGTATTTCTCCTTTCATATGACAGACATCCAAAGGAACACAGTACTCATCCAGTTCCTGGGTCACGTTGATTGTTATCACCAACTCCTCGAGCAAGCTTTCAGACTGCATGTATAAGATGCTACCTTTGTACATCTCAATGGACTTCCGCAAAAAATAACAAATCCTGTTTTGCCACTGGTCATCCTCCTCCTCTTGATCAGTCCTCCACTGATCAGCCAGATCAGCCGCTTGGGCCTCGATCACCTGCAATACTCGTGGTAATGGTCTGGGTCCCATTGTTGTAATTCATATTCCCATGTAGTGTAGATGATTTATTTTAAATATTTCTTTATCGTGTTATTTATTTAAATTTTCAGAATAGCCAAAACACCTAAGAACACAAGTCACTATATAGCATGTTCCATTCTTAGGGTTTTTACCCAACTTAACCATAATGACGGAAGGGATATAAAACTGTCAAACCCTTCCCTCTTTAGATTTAATGAGATATAATGACCCCTTGAATCCCGCCTTCAGTAGGTCGTAGTGTGGAGACAAGAACAAAAATTATAAAATCACATCTAATATGGAAGGCATTACCCTTTTAAAGAAAAAAAGTCAGATACGATGGTAAAACCAAAAAAAACTCCAAAACTTAAAGTTAGAGTAAAGCCAGAAATCCATTGCCACATGCATGTTCAAAGTAATGTGCAATAAAATAGATTAAAACATCATTCGAATGTACCAATAGAAAGGAAAAAACTGCAACGATGATGCCTAAATAGATCATACAACCCCAAGCTAGTAGTAACCAGCCAGATCTCCAACCTTCTCCAAATGACTTTAAGAAATGTTTATAAGATATAGGGTGAGTCAACAAATATACTCAGCAGGGAAACCCAAAATCTCTCGTGCACAAGTGGGGAGAAAATAAAATGCCGTGTGAGAAATTAGTGACAACCAAAACACCTATCAAGGAATATATCCACCAACCTTACCAATGCACACTCCTAAAATAAAAAAAATCAGGTAATGAAATAGTAATAACACATTTACAATTGTGTCCCCCACACCAGTTTCCTACATGTTATTTAAGACATCCTACACATCGGACCTCCCCTGCCATTCTCACTATTGTCCCCTTGCCATAACTCGCCCACACACACCTGGCCTACAAGAACCACATGTCCCCACCCACAAACGCCTAAGCCACCACACACATCCCTACCCACCGACACATGGCCCAGAACAGTCACTACTTCCCCCGAAGACAACTGGGCCCGAATATCCAATACCACACCCGAAGACACCTGGGCCACATCCCAAATATTCTTGGGATACCAACCCTTCACACACACACCTAGGCCAACCACCACAACAATGTTTCCCAAATAAACATGACCAATAATGGAACTCATGCCATCAAAGCCGACCCAAAGAGTCTTGGGATACTCAGGAAAGGAAGCAGAAAAGGATATAATAACCAACCATTCAGAAGAGTGTTAGGAAAAACACCCTCCCCCATGATATGGGGGTGTTTGGAATGAAGTGTTCTTCTTGGGTAGGGTTCAAATTAGAAAAATAAATACTAAATTATATTTATAGTTAATGAAGAACTCATCCCAACATAAGGGTGCCGAAACTAGCTCATAAACACACACCCATGATTCTATTCATTCATACGAAATACAAAATCCTCAAGTAGAACACAACTCATCTAGGGAAAACAATTATCCATTAAACCCTTTCTTTTTATCATTTTCAATTCATTATTTTTAAAATAATTACTAACTACTACAGAACAAATAGATATAGTCACAATACAAGGAAAGAAAATAGCCAAGCAGTAATCTATACATTCACACCCAGTTCTCTTGTAATGGGACAACAACAAAAGGGATCTTTGAGATCCCTCAATGTACTAGAACCAATCTATGCCCCAACATACGGCCCCACACGGCTTAAAATCAACAAACCAAAAACTACATAATGGGGGATACCATCCCCTTCCACATAACCTTATATGCATCAGCAGAACAACCGTACACATCACCAAAACAAGTAAGCTCTAAAATTCTGTAAACACAATTCATTAGGTTTTTTATTTTTGTTTGGAGAACCAGAGTGGTCACACAAGGATTCTTATTTCTCATGAATCCATTTCACCAGCCAAGTATATGTGATTAACTAGTTTCCATATTACAACCATTTAATCACAGGATTATCCTAGAAAACAAAGGTTCATTAGTGCACCACGAAGGACCACCAATGACCACAGTATTTATTGTACATAAGCACATACAATTCCCATCATATAAAGGAATATAAAATAATATAGAATCATCATCATCAAATAAACACCTTCATTATTTAAAAACCATTTATTATCTTGGTTATGGTTTGGACTCATCCATACCCGAAAGAACATTATCCTACCCACCCCTTCTGATATACAGTTAATGGAGATGAAGGAAATCCCTACATGTATGATCAAAGATTGATATTTTCCGCCTCGCACCGTGAACTATGGATGCACGACATGCATGGGAGAAACACCATGAACTCCAACAGTGAGTAGGAAATTCTCTAGCATAGGCACTCAACTATACTCAGTAAGAGGGTCTCCAAACACACAATGGGAATGAAAAAGTGACCAACCAAGAAGAAGAATTAATCTCCATGTGATAAAAGTTGAGATCCTGGAGTTACTGGACATGAAATCTAGAATGACTTCAATAGCAGATTGTAATTTCACCATGTCGTTGGATACTTTCACATGATGGATTAGATTTTTATTTAATAAATATCATCAGAGAGGTGTCCATAATAGGAACAAGTTAAAGGATTTCATTTAAACAAAGGAAAATGTGTAACAGTAACACACATTTTGGGTCCATCAAGGGTCACCACACTCTTGGGAATTAGAACATCATTTACAGGCTTTTAAACTAGCCTCATTCTACTTTAATGAGGTATAAAACCATAAAGGAGTCTTTATGGGAAAACTAAGGAACTAACCCCCCAAAACCCCCCATAGATCCAATCCATGACCCACTGATTAGTGACACCACGGTGACACCCTTCCACCGACATCGCCGCCTTTAAAACTCACTGATGGGGTCTAGGGTGACCCAAACACTATAATTTGGAAATGTAATAGACCAGGAGAGACATTTCTATTATATTTATGATCCTTTTAATGTATTAATAGATAATTAAATTAATATTCAGGTATTAATATGTGTAAACATCATGAATCATTATATAAATATGACCAATAAGGATGAATGAACTCTATAATTGATTAACTAACACTATAGAGTGTGTATAAAATACTTTGTGTCAGTGAATCCTTTAAGAAGAATCATTATAATGTGAAAATTTAAAAATTAAATGAAATTATATTTTAAAATTGGATTCTTGAAAATATAATTGGAATACATTGTTTTAGAGTGAAATGTGTATTAGAGAATTTCATATATAAACATTAAAACTCAGTCCCCCTTTCCTAGTCATGAATATCATGGCCATATAAATTTTAAATTTGATGATATCCTATAATACTATGTCATAATGATAAATTTTATACAAAATAACTATGGACATTGAATTTTGTAGTGAAACCCATGATTTCCCCATATTCTCACTAACAATCATTTAAAATCCCAAATTAAAAACAAATAGACCACCACAAAATGGTTAATATCACCAAATAATTTAACTCATATAAAATTTATGACATTATAATATCACATAATGACCCTCCCTATAATTTTGAGTTGTAACATTATATTATTCATCTCATCACATTTTTGTGTAATTTAATTCCATTATACTATAATGATGAACACTATGTCATAACTATTCAGTAGAATTTAGTAGTGGTAAATCACTCATCTAACATTACCAAGTAAACAAGATATAAAAATTATGATTAAATCTAGGTTTAACACAAGACATGAAAAGGGATTTGTTAGAACCTATAGTTTTCACGTATATTCTACCTAAACCCTCAATATACCATATCCAATACCTCTAAAAATCATAAATTAAATAACACTAAATTTTTACTCAATTAAATTAAATATATCTCAAAAGATTCATATCCTTGTGAACAAAAATAGACTTAGTAAAATAAGATAAATTTTCTATTAAATAAGTATCATCAATGTTACTACTCAAATAGTAATCTTGCTACCTAAAGAAACAATATAATATAGGAAGGAAGAGAAATATTAATTAATTAATTCTAGAATGATACCATATGTGACTATCATAATCATGGTTCAAATTAATATGGGTAATTAAAACCATATATAAAACAATTTCTATCGTGAATATTCATCCAAACCATAATGAGTCATTAATTGATGTAGTAAAGCATTCACCAAACCTCATAACACCATCGGCTAACAATATTGAATCTACCTATGATAATTTCTAAATGAAATATCCTTTTAAATTTCAAAATCACCCAAATAAATGATATTGAAATGATCATGAAGGATTTCAAAATACAATAAATCATGAAATTAATGTTGAATCCTATCAATATATCTTGGGAAAAATAACTTAAATGTCACTTCATTGATCCACTTTAGCATCATGAATAAAATAATGGAATAATGGGAAATCTTATTGCCTCCACAAAACCTGAATATTACTTGATGTGAATAAACAATAAATTATCAATTCTGCACCATCCCTAGTGAAAAATATGGTTATATAGGATACCACCCATATAATGTATCAAATAAATTCATTCTAATAAAATATTTATAACAATTTGGATATGAAATTTTAGCCGAATAAAAATTATTCACATAAAAACCAATGATATGATAGATGCATACTTTTAATATATAATCCAATAGATTGATTACCTTATATGTATAATTTTCTCCTTGAGGATTAATAATGCTAAACGTTCATAACTAAAAATTAAAATCAGGTTATACCCACATCTACAATCATAAAGTAATGTAATGATATGGATATGTGTTGACTATCTGGAAAACTCCATGGATCTTATCCCCCTGTTCAATTTATATCCTAGAAAATTCATCAATTGTTACTGATTAATTAATAAACCTCCTATAAGAAAAATTTATTTTTTTAATTAATAACATCCTATATTGGGTTATACCATCCAAATTCATGTGGAAACCCCATATTTATATTCCTTTATATGAAATTCTATTTATATTAAGTGACATTAATTGTATGTAAGAATGTTACATGGAATATATTTTTGTGTTTTGTCTAGTGATGAAAGAGCTAAAATGAAAAAAAAATCGTTCTTTTACATTCCATTTATTGGCCCAAAATACATCTCCTTCTATACATGATACAGGTTATATTTACAAGTATGAAATATCAATTGTGAAAAATATAACATGTAATGAAATAATGCTCGCTTATCCCATGGAATAAAATGATTCCCATGAAAAAGCGCTCAATGTTTTGATTTATATTTCGATACATTAAGAGAATCAAAATTACTATCATGATCCATATAAACCACCACCCATGGATCCCTTAGTTGATAAACGTCCAACTCCTAATTGAAAGAAAAAAAATTAGTTATTTGCTTTAGTAAATTTTCACTAATGACCCATCAATGTTTAGATAAAAGACCTATTATCAGTCAGTCTCTACCTCTTATCTATACTATCTTGATATATTTTACATAAAGTATTTATATTCATTAAATCAATATCAATAATTCCTTTCCTAATTGTTTGATAAATCTCTATATTAAAATCTAGAAAATAATCCTTCTATCTTCACTAACAAAAATATGGATTCCCATGAGAGATGATTTACCACTATTCTTTGAAAACAATGATGAAAAAATAATAATATAATAATATATTTTCCCCACATAATAAATGTAACTACCATAGAATCCTAATTACGGTCTAGTGAGATATCATTAAATTCATGATGATTTAATTTATTAGCCCTATATAAGATCACATCCTACTCATACATTAATAAACATCCAATATTCACCACAAATTTATAATTGATGAAAATTTTATATTATGGAATGTGTGTCACAAAACACCATGCATAAAATAATATATATCATCTTATGATTGTAATATAAAATTATTTTTAAAATAAAGTCAATCTATTTGGCTGTTTTCAATTCACCCAACCCTGAGATTTAATAAAACATGATACCCAATTAAAATATAATTATTTTATAATTACCATTATAACATTTCTTTTATATTAGAGAGTATTAATAATAATAACTAAATTAACAAAATATTCTGGTTCAAACATAGAAAAAATGAATTTTTTTGTGAAAGCTAAAATTTGAACAATTTGCAAGCAAAAGGAATGTACTTTTTTATAAAAAAAAATCTATTTTTATAAAATAAGGTTTAGTGACACATTAAAATTTTAATTAATAATTTATAGAAAAACATTTGAAAAATTAATTCAAATAAAATTATATTACATTTTTAATTAAAAATATTACAATTTTCTAAGGTGTACTTTTAGGAACTTTTTCAAAATGATTACTTTTTTTACGAAAAGTTTAAAATATTGTATTTTTATTGATAACAATCTTTTAGTTTAAAATATTTAAAATTTTATTAAATTTTATTAAAACAAAATTTGGTAAATTATATATCAATGATTCTCATTTAGTTCATTTAAATAATTTGCATATAATATTTTGATATAAATACATTGTAAATTTATAATATTTTCACTTTCAAAACCTATATTTTCTTAATGTATATAGAAATAATTTTTAATTAAATTATTAACAATATGTAAAATTATTTTGAAAAAAAAATATTTAATATTTGGAATCATAATATGTTTTATAATATACTATTTTCAACATTATTTTTGACGAAAATTATTATGAAAGTAGTAAAAATTATTTAATGGTGTTATGGTAAAAATAAGATTTCCGTGAGGATAAATTAAAATGATAATGGTTAGAACAACTGAATTATTTTAATTAAATATATTTTATTTCCATATTTATACCCATTAATTTCTTTGGATTAATAATACTTTATTTTGGACCTTTTTCTTTTGAAAAACATGGTTTCAACATTTTCTATTAAAAATATTCGACTACTCCACTCACCTCTCCTATAAGAGGTCACTTATTATCCTCTATTAATAAAACCTATAGACAATTTTTATTGGCTAATACCTATCCAAATAATTTCATAACAAACATTTATAATTATTAGGATCTTATTTATGGTCTAATTCCATCCATGTAAGGATTTTGGTTCAATCAAAAAGTGGAAACCTAAATAAGAGGAAACATTTTTCAACAAGTGTTTTTATTATATTTATTTTCTACACAATTAAATTATTGTTGAATGATAATTATTTAATTAAATATAAATATAAATTAAAACTGCATTTTTTGTGTTTGTGGAATGACTTAAATCCATTTAAACATCCATCAAATTTGTTATTAAACCATCATTCTTGTATAAGGGGGTCTAACACCTCACAAACTGATGTCATTATATTTTCCAATAACACCTTTCATGATTATGGAAGATGATGTAGGTAAAGTATATATATTATATTTATAACAAAATAATATCTATGTATTCATTAGATCGTATATTTTTTTACATTCCATTCTATATGGGATATGATAACACTGCTCATTTGTACGTTGGACTACCACATCATTAAGAGATGTGATTCGTCTTTCATATAAACTTTTCATGGATGGATATGAGAATAATTTTAATGAATATTTGTGATATATATGACATAATTATGATATTAATAACATTACTAACATTTTGAAAATATAAACCATCAATTTTTACATTTTCACTCACTTGGAGATGATAAAATCATTTGTGTAAATGTCGACTACCAATATTTTGAAGTGATGGGACACTCTTTTCATCACATCACAACATGGATGATATATATATATATATATATGAATTTATTTAATTAATTAATATGGTCTTTAAGATATTATTATCTTTCAATAAAGATAAACTTTTACATGCCACATTTTCATAATGATCATTTAAAAATGGAAACGTTACTTATGTGTAAATACCACATACCATATACAAGATCGTCACATATGTCATTTTTAATATCCAACATAATTTTAAAACGTAAAATCCATCTCTAGGTTATTTGGGTTGAGGCACAATAGTTGGTATTAGGGTATGGTTATTAGAAACCATGGTATCTACAATTATTTAAACTTATATTAGAAAATATAACCATATTATTGAATTCTAGGACAATTATAGAAGAACATTAGATAAATTTGGTAATGATGAAATTATTTGGTTCTTCATTTAAGATAAATCCATTTTTATATACAAAATGTGGACATAAACCTATAACACATGTACATAGGGGTAATATCACTGAAATGGATACAATTTCCTTAACCGAATATTCACCCATTCCAAGAGAAAAAGCCATACTTTTCCCATAGTTGGACACTCCTGAGGGATATTATTAGGATATTTCATAACATTATTACAAGTATTTATAGAGTATTCTGAAATGTAGATGTCCCCAAAGAAACCATTACTATGATTATGTGATTATATATTCATAATCATTTCAATTTATGATAAATATTTCACTAATTTTGGGATTATATATCTTGTTTTATAATAATCTAACCAAATAAAGTGTATTCAATTATATTGGAATATGGCCTAATAGAAGGAATGTTAACCACATCATTTAACATGATACAAATAGTAATAATGATTTCTTATTTTATTGTATTATGGTAATACTTTAAAATAAATATTCTATCAATAATTAATATCATATTATCTCATAGTATAATGTGTTAGAATGATTGATAAGAAACTGTCTTAGTATTTTTATATCAAATGGAAGTAAGAGAAGAAGAGGTTAAAAAATAAAGTGATAGATAATGGGAAAATGGGAATGAATAATATTCCCATATATGATAAATTTGGAATTAAATACCATGATACATTCTAAATGAAAATGGTATTTTTCTACAATTATGGAGAGAAATTACTCTAGGTTAATGACTTAAATAGTTTGAAAAAGGTTTCCAATGTTAAATACGGTATAGATAAGTATACGGGGAAATAAAAAATTGAATTCCCCAAGAATCAATAGAATACAACTAAAACACATATAATGATTCATGTTCAAGATTATTCTATTACCATTATTGATGTGGAATGATTAATGGGATTCACTATAGGAGTTTTTTAGTCAATGGTAATCTTATTAAAAGAATTATAAAATTTATTAGTATGGTACTGTAGTATTATTTCATTATGGATTTGGGATCATATTTTGAATTGTAGTGATAAGAAAGAGAAGTTATTAACTGACATGTTGATATTACTAGGAAACTAATGATTCTGTGAATGATAACACTTATTATTTTCTTGATGTTGTTATTATGAAATTCAGATAAATGGATGATTGATTTAGATAATGTGTATTGGAAAATTCTTACTAACTTAGAAAATATTAATGAATTTTTTTTCCAGGATGTTTATTATTTCATTGATGTAGTTACTAGGATTATTTTGATATAATTAATATATCTAATAATATGTGTCTAATTTATGGAAAAATGAAGAGTTCATGTTTTAAATTTGGTGTTATGGTATCTATTATTATTACCTTTTTTATGATAATACATGATGAATGTATCCATATGTTTGGTGTGTGAATATTACTAGAAAATATATATTGTTTGTATGAATAATGATAATTTAATTTTGGAAATTTTCTGACATTTCTTTAAAATATTTATATCATAAAATTTTTATGGTTAATCTGGTTAACAATTTCTGAAATGGTTTATGTTTGAATTTTTATGAGGTTTTAGAAATTACTGTATTGTATCACCATATGATGATTTGTTAATATTCTAAAACCATTAAAACATAGTTTTTATAATCATTAAAAGGGAATTATGGAACAAAATATCATTCCTTTATAGATATTTGAATCTATGAAAATTTAATGTTTATTGACAAAGAAAAAATAAATTCATTTTGGGATATTCATTTATGGGAGTTAGAGATTATTTGGAAATTTATCAAATGAAAACAAAAATATAAAATCATGCCTATAAAAAAAATTATAAAGTACATATATATACATATATTCTCAGTCGAGATGGTAATTAAATTTCTCAACACTATTGTCAAGACCTGTCCTCGGGGCCCGTGCCGTGACTACCCCAAGCCCGCCTTCCATTGGCTAGGGGCTGGTGACTAGCACCAAGGAATAAATACTGATAAAAAGGGAAGGCATTGCCTTTGTAAAGTAAACAATCACCTCAGAGTAAGCAAGCATAAAAAGTAAATACTAAGTAAAAACTGGTGCAACAGTAAGTGCGAAAAAGTAAATGGTCCAGTATACACACCCAAACTTAAAGTAAAGTTCAACTCGAAAGAGAAAACAACAACTGAAAAGTAAAAGCCGCTACACCGAGCTGTCCACTGGAAATCCCACCTGAAGGGTGGGTACAGATAACTCCACTGCTCCCCGGGTGCCGCTGTCCACTCCGAGTATGTCCCGCCCAATGGTCCACCTCCAGGTACCGTCCTACTCTGCAAGCCTCAACCACAATCAACGATGTATGTCGTCTGCAACCAACACAACGTAGTGCGGGCATAGCCCGTGCAGGGGTGAGTATAAGCTACTCAGTAGGGACCCTGAGACCCCCGAAGGTCTCCCAAAATCCACAAAGGAAAGATTCAATCACGAAGTAACAACCGACACTGCTTAGGTCTATTCCCATACATATACCTAAGTCATCAATTCCAATACGCTCCAACTTACTAACCCAAGTACAACCCAGTCCACACTGGAAAGTATACGTATTCCACACAGGAAAAAAAACGTAATCCACACAACATAGCACAACACAATCCACACAAGAAAGCAAACAGGATTCAGCTCACACAGGTATACTTCTTCGAAAGACGATAGAGATGATCACTGATCCATCAATGTCGTCAGACCCACAAAGGATCGATAGGTTCTAACCCCCGCAATGACCCACACAGGATCGGTAGGAAACTAACCCCCGTAAAGACCCACACAGGATTGGACCCACACAGGATCTGTAGGCGCTGGCTCACACAGAACCGCTAAGCACTAACCCACACAGGATCAGACCCACATAGAATTGGTAGCACTGATCCACATAGGATCGCTGAGTTCTATAGTCATCGTCGTCGAATCCACTGAGGATCTCTGCACAGTCGTCGTCACAGTCAGAGTAGCAGTCGCAGCCAGCACTAGGGTTCTCGCACACAGCAAGCTCGTTCGGGAGGGTCCGCTCTATGAGCCGAGAGGCTGATACATCAACTGACACATAGTCCAGAGTTGATGTATCAAAAAGTTTCGTATCATCAACACGAACTCAATGTCGCAGACGACGCGTCAATCAGATGCCCGATCTGAGAGTTATTGACTTTTTCGTCCCAGGGGCCCGGTTGGTTTTTAAGGGAAAACCAACCCGACCATACTCTACCTGTGTCCAAACCACCGGCGGAGTATTCCAAAAGATCCATCTCACTTAGAGGAATTCAACAAAGTCAACGGCACGTCAATTGGACGTCCTAACCTCAAGATATGAGTGTTTCCGCTCCGAGGGCCCGGTTGGTTTTGTGTATGAACCAACCCGGCCGAACTCAAAGTATTCCGAAACATTGAGTGCAATATACTGAAACGACCACATTGATCCAAGGATCGCATCGCCACTGACGGCGCATCGTTTGGAGGTCCGTAGCCCGTGTTATGGGCATTTGAACCCAAGCGTTCTGATAACGGGGGTTTCGGGCCCGGACCGACCCAGCCCGAGACCCCCCGGTTGGCCCGAACCGGATCGACCCATCCCAGAACGGGTCGGCCCGGACCGATGTGGCCCGGCCCGGCTGGGCATAGCGCACCCAGCGCGCTGCCAGCTCGGCCAGTGGCCGAGCCGTTTCGGCAACGGGGGGGGGGGGGGGGGTCCTACCACCCTGTGTAACCGCGCCCCCCCCCCCCCCATTTTTGGGGGCTGTTTGGATATCCAGTTGGGGGAATTTAATTCCCCCTGGCTCCTCCCCTTCCGGTCGTCCCGACTTGGCTGGCCAGTTCCTGCTCAACGGGATAGGCGATGGCCTGTCCCCTTCCAGCTCCGATGTCAGCGGCCCGGTCCGGCCGCCGGTCACCTTGCTCCGCCGCGGCCCGGAACCGGCCGTGACCCTGGTCGTCCGGTGTGGTGCAACGGCACCGCACCCCTCCACCACGGCCCTGCTCTGGCAGTGGCATCTTCGATTTTCTTCGACGCGGCGCGACGGCATCGCGTCCTTGAATTTTTTTCCACGGCGCGGCGCGATAGCGCCGCACATTTTCCATTCTCTTGATTCCGCGTGGTGCGACGGCACCACGCCTTCCCGTACCAAACCACAAGGAATCATTCATGAAATAAGGAGGAGGTTTGGTCTTGTTTTTGCGGTCTGGCCCCCTCTCGTTTCTCGATAAAAATTGGTTTTAAACCACGAAGATCGTCAAGTTGGTATTCACGAACAAAATAAATAAATAAAACCCCTACCTCGGTTTCAAGAACTGTGTATGTCAACGAGCTGCGGAAGACGAGCGTTGTGGAGGTCGGCCGTCGCGGAAAAAGAACATCGACGTCGCGAAGCGAGGATTAGAAGTCATTGACGGAGATTTCATCGTGGAAAACCATCACGGAAGCGACGACGCGGTAGAAGAAAGTTGTGTCGCGGATACTGCGTCGAGGAAGAACCGATGCGGAAAGAGACCTTGCGTCGCGGGTCGATGTCACAGAGAACGCACGTCAATTTCATTGTCGTCGATGTGCGTCCAAAGAGTAAACGTCGCAGAAGATGTTCTATGTCTTCTTCAGCGGAGATGTTCTTCATTGAAGAAGAAGATGTTCTTCCCAAAACCTCTCAACGACAAACTCTAACAACCAAAATAAAATAAGTTCCTTTCTTATTTTATTAACACCAAAAATCTTTTGAATATCAAGAGTTTTAAATTCAATTATCCACACACAACTCACCTCATTAAACTTATTACAATAAAGTCATAAGTTATAACTTAAGTTAACAAAAATAAAGTGGGAGTTGATGTGGTTTTAGAGGTTATGAAGGGGTGGGGTTCATGTGGGATCCACCACCCTCATAACCTCCCAAGGGAGGTTGGGTGGTTACCCAACTTCTATCAAGAACTAAACACTTAGAGTAAAACTAATAAAAATTGTAGAGTAATTATAAAATAAACTTCCACAATTTTTATCATCAACACTCTAGTAAACGCATCTCCGGAACAGGAGTTCCTAAGAAATTACTAGTGTTGCGGTTCCATTGGTGCCCTCGAAATTCGATTCTGGGAACCGGTTCAAAAGATAGAAATTCCCACTCGTCCGTTCACTAAATGTACCCGTGCTAAACTTCGGATAGAAATTATGGGCACTCCGGGCCTCGGAATCAAGTGCTGTCTGAAACTGCGTTCTAGTAAAATACCAATGAAAATTAAGAAAAATTTTCCCTTGAATTTTAGGGGTCTTTAAATTACTCCCACCTCAGGGCTTTACGTCCTCATAAAGATATATCATAACTAGGGAAACAAATGAGGATACTGAGCACGCATCTGAGCATCCCGCTCCCAAGTGCTCTCCTGGAAGTTCCCGTGCTGCCACCTGATGCGCACTAGAGGAATCGACCATCCACGTAGTACCCGCTCCTATCGATCCTCGATCTCCACCAGGACCTCTGCAAAAGTAGCATCATCCCCAACGTCTAGCTCCCCATGTTCAATGATGTGATTCGGGTCGTGCATGTATCTCCTCAGCTGAGATACGTGGAGACTTCATGCACCCGGTGCAACTGAGGTGGTAGAGCCAGGCGATAAGCCACCTCGCCAATCCTACTGAGGACCTGGAACGGTCCGATGAAGTTTGGAGACAACTTTTCGCCTCGGCCAAATCTCTGTAATCCACGTCGAGGTGAGACACGCAAGAAGATGTGATCGCCATCCTCGAACTCTAGTGGCCTCCGCCTCCTATCAGCATAAGACTTCTGCCGGCTCTGAGCTGTCCTCATCTGCTTTTGGATGACCTGGACCTTCTCTGCCGTCGCCAGGACCATCTCCAGTCCCACAAGTGCTGACTCCCCAGGGTCTGTCCAGCACAATGGAGATCTGCAAGTTCGGTCGTACAACGCCTCGTATGGTGTCATCCCGATGGTGGAGTGGTATCTATTGTTGTACGCGAACTCCACCAAGGGTAGGTGGTCCTCCCAGCTGTGAACAGAGTCAAGGACACATGCGCGGAGCATATCCTCGAGAGTCTGAATGGTCCTCTCCGTCTGACCATCCGTCTGAGTGTGAAAGGCTGTGCTCAGACGTAGCTGCGTCCCAAACGCCTCCTGCAATCACTTCCATAGCCGGGAAGTAAAACAAGCATCTCGATTGGAGACGATAGATGATGGAACACCGTGAATCCGAACAATATCCTGAACGTAAAGACTTCCCAAGCTCTCCACTGAGCCATGCTCTCTGATTGGTAATATGTGATCCAACTTGGTGAGTCGCTCGACAATCACCCAGATGGGGTTGTAACCTATGGAAGTGCATGGAAGTCCAATCACAAAGTCCATATATATCCCTTCCCACTTCCACTCCGGGACCTCCAAGGGTTGTACCAAGCCTGTTGGTACCTGATGCTCTACCTTCAACTGCTGGCAGGTGAGGCATCGAGAAACGAACTCTGCCATAGCCTTCTTCATGCCTAGCCACCAGTGCTGTCGTCTGAGATCCTGGTACATCTTCGCCACTCCGGGATGTACCGCCAAGGGAGAAGTGTGAAACTCTCTCATCACCTCCTCCCGTAAAGAACATGGTACCAAGGTACGTCCTCTGAAAAGGATTTCGTGCTCTTCTCCAAAGGAGAAACCATCAGGTGCCTGTCCTGAGGATATCTGTGCATGCCGCATCTCACAGTCAGCATCCACACGATGTGCCTCTCTGACCTGCAGCAGTAGTGGAGGAGTGACTGTGAGAGAGTAGAGGAAGGCTGCTCCATCTCTATCCACGAAGGATATCTGCAAAGAGGCTAGCTGCTCTGTCACCTCCTCAAGTAACTAAATGCTCGTCCTCCTGCTGAGGGCATCAGCTACAATGTTCCCCTTCCCAGAAGTATAGACTATCTCAAAGTCATAGTCCTGGAAGAACTCGATCCATCGCCGTTGTCTCAGATTCATATCCTTCTGAGAGAAGATGTATCTGAGACTATGATTGTCAGAAAAGATTGTAAAGCGCTCGCCCATCAGATAATGTCGCCATGTCTTCAGAGCGAAGACCACTGCTGCTAACTCCAGGTCATGGGTAGCGTAGTTATGCTCATGTGGCCTCAACTGACATGATCCATAGGCGATCACTACCCGCCCCTGCATCAGGACACATCCGAGTTTGGTCCCTGATGCATCGCAGTAGACTACGTACCCTACACCCTCCTCAAGTAACCTCAAGATAGGTGTGTTGTTCAATCTCTTTCTCAGATCCTGGAAGCTCTGCTGACATATGTCTGACCACACGAAGGGTTTCCCCTTCTTTGTCAAAGATGAGAGTGGTGCTGCAACTCTGGAGAAATCTGGCACAAATCTCCGGTAGTATCCAGCTAGTCCCAAGAAACTCCTCACCTCTGTCACGGTCCTGGGTGGCTCCCAAGCTAACACTACCTCGATCTTCGCAGGATTCGCTGCAACTCCCGCCTCAGAGATGACGAGTCCCATGAAGTGGACCTCACATATCCAGAACTGACACTTCGAGAGCTTTCCATAACGCTGGTGCTCTCGGAGTGTGTCTAGTACAACCCGTAAGTTGAAGGTGTTCTCCTCCTCAGTCGTCGAGTAAATCAAAATGTCATCGATGAAGACAAGGACAAATCGATCAAGGTATGGCTGAAAGATCCTGTTCACGAGGGCCATAAACACTGCTGGAGCATTGGTTATGCCAAATAGCATAACCAAGAACTCATAGTGGCCATACCGACATATGAAGGTCATCTTCTACACGTCCTCGTCTCGAACTCTGAGCTGATGATAGCCTAACCTGAGGTCTATCTTCGAGAACCACGGTGCTCCCTTGAGCTGATCGAAGAGGTCATCAATCCTTAGTAGCGTATACTTTTTCCTCACTGTCACCTGGTTCAAGCGATGATAGTCGACACAAAGTCGCAAGCTCCCGTCCGCCTTCTTGGCGATCAAAATCGGGGAAGCCCAGGGTGAAACACTGGGTCGGATGAACCCCTTGCCCAGCAAGTCCTCCAACTGTACCCATAGCTCTTGAAGATCAGCGGGGGACATCCGATATGCTGGAGTCGATATCAGGGTCGTCCCGGGGTACATGTCAATATAAAAGTTTACCTCTCTGTGAGGAGGTAACCCTGGAACGTCGTCGGAAAAAACATCCACTAACTGATCCACCACGGCAGGAAAACCAGGACTCCGCATGTCAACTGCTCCTAGGATGAGGCTAGCCAACTGATGAGTGATGGGCTTTCCTCGCCTCCGCGGAAGTCCATCCTGTGCTGCAAAGGCTCCCTTCTCACCGGTGAAGGTGAACCTGCTCCCGTCGGTGCAAACACATCGCACCATGCGCCTAATACAGTCAATATGTGCATAGAATGTAGACAACCAATCAATTCCCAAGATGACGTCGTAAGGCCTCGACGCTACTACAAGAAGATCCCAGCTGAAGCTCTCCCATCCTAGAGTAATTTCACAGTGTCGGCACTAGTGCGTAATCGTCGATTCTTCTCCCGTAGGAGTCTCTAGCCGTAAGGATCTAGCCAAAGGCTCTGTCGGAATCTCCGAGCTCCGAACAAGGGCAGCGGCTTTGAAAGAGTGACTCCCTCTTGTGTCTATAAGTAATGCAGTAATGGTGGAATAGACACAGATAGAACCTCAAATCATCTCGGGCGCGCCGTGGTCATAGGCCTCTGCTGCCTAGAGTTGTGCCTGTCTCTACCCGCCAGCTCCCTGTGGTCGGGGTGGACCTCCTGGTGGTGGTGGTGGTAGAGCCTCAAAGCGTCGCCCACCACCTGCTGCTCGACCAGCTCCTCTGCCTTGTCTGCCTCCTCCCTGCGGACCGCCACGGTCGTCCCTCTTCCCCTGCCTTAGTGGTCCCTCAACCGTCTGCTGCTCCTCGGCATGGTGGGTCGGGCAATCACGAGCCATGTGGCCATGCCCGCCGCATGAGTAGCACTGCCTGCCTCTCAAAAGACTGGCTCTACGCTGTGTGCCCCGCACTACTGAGCCAGTGTCATGAGGTCATCTGCCTGAGTGTCTGGTCTGCCTGGGACCAAGAGTCATCTATTGACTGCCTGCTGTAGAAGACTCTGCTACGTGCCGCCCTGCCGTAGGTCTCGGCACTGGTGTAGACTTAGTAGGAAAACTCTCGATCAAAAGGGCTTGCTCCAGTACTCCTGTCTGAGTCGGAATGCTGAGGGTGATCAGCGATGCCCTGATCTCGTGTCTCAATCCCTGCTCAAAGGTCTGGGCTCGGAAGAATGGGTCTCGTACCATGTCTGTCAAGTATCATGAGAGATCGGTAAATCTCGCCGAATACTGGGCGACCGTCATGCTGCCCTGTCCTAGCTGAAGAAGCTCCTGTATGTGCACCGCACAGAGGGTGGCTGGGATAAACTCTGAGTGGAAGAGGTTCTCAAAGTCCATCCAAAGTAGAGATGCCTCATCGTGCACCTAGAGCATCAATCTCCACCATCGGCCCACTGCTGCATGTACTAGGCTCGTAGAAAGGATCACCATGAGGTCTGCCGGTGTCCTCACTAGCCTGAAAACTCGTAGGACTGCCTCCAGCCAGTCCTCGGCAGCCTGGGGGGTCCGTCTCCCCGCGGAACCTGGGTGGTCGCTGGCGCTGAAACTCATGCAATGCACTGAGGTGACGTGCATCATCAGCGGCTGGTGCTGGAAGCATCGGTGGCTCGGCGGGTAGAGCTACCGCCGGTGCCACTACTGACAAAGGGCCTTGCACCGAGGCCTCATCACTCGGTGGGCTGTCGTCACGCTCGACTCTCAGAACCCTAGCTGGCTGCCGTCGTGGGGCCATCCTGAAAAGGAAATAGGTGCGCCACGGTCAGAATAGTATACCTGGTGTGCTGATATAAAGTAATCACAAATAAAACTTGAAACACACATGCAATCATTGTTTTTGTGCATTAAGTCAGATATCAGAAGTCAGGGTCCTGGTGTAAGGATACGTCGGCCGTCGCACGAACACTGGACTCCCTGGATTGATAGCAACACCCAATATGCTAAAAACTATTGCTTCACATAGAAAAGATCAGAGTCCCATGTTCTGCAGTAGAACCGAACTTCTCTGATACCAATTTGTCATGACCCATTCTTGGGGCTCGTGCCGTGACTACCCCAAACCTGCCTTCCATAGGCCAGGGGCTGTCGACTTGCCCCAAGGCGTAAAACCCGGTAAAAAGGGAAGGCATTGCCTTTGTAAATTAAACAAGCACCTCAGAGTAAGCAAGCGGAAAAAGTAAACACTAAGTAAAAACTGGTACAATAGTAAGTACGGAAAAGTAAATGGGCCAGTATACAAACCCAAACCGAAAGTAAAGTACATCTCGAAAGGGAAAACATCAACTGAAAAGTAAAAGCTGCTATGCTGAGCTATCCACTAGAAATCCCACCGGAATGGTGGATACAGATAACTCCACTACTCCTCGGGTCCCGCCGTCCGCTGCGAGTATGTCCCGCCCAGTGGTCCACCTCCAGGTAACTGTCCTGCTCTGTAAGACTCAACCACGATCAACGATGTCCGTCGTCTGCAACCAACACAACGTAGTGTAGGCATAGCCCAAGCAGGGGTGAGTATAAGCTACTCAGTAGGGACTCTGAGACCCCCGAAGGTCTCCCAAAATACACAAAGGAAAGAGAAAATTACGAAGTAACAACCGACACTGCTTAGGTATATGCCCATACATATACCTAAGTCAACAATTCCAATACGCTCCAACTTCCGAGCCCAAGTACAACCCAGTCCACACAGGAAAGTATACGTATTCCACACAGGAAAACAATACGTAATCCACACAGGATAGCACAACACAATCCACACAGGAAAGAAAACAAGGTTCATCTCACACAGGTATACATCTTAGAAAGACGATAGAGATGATCACTGATCTATCTATGTTGTCGGACCCACAAAGGATTGATAGGTACTAACCCCCGCAATGACCCACACAGGATTGGTAGGAAACTAACCCCCGCAAATACCCACACAGGATCAGACCCACAATGGATCTGTAGGAGCTAGCTCACACAAAACCGATGAGCGCTGACCCACACAGGATCAGACCCACACAGAATCGGTAGCACTGATCCATACAGGATCGCTGAGTGATGTAGTCATCGTCATCGAATCCATTGATAATCTCTGCACAGTCGTCATCACAGTCAAAGTAGTAGTCGCAGCTAGCACTAGGGTTCCCGCACACAACAAGCTCATTCGGGAGGGTCTGCTCCACGAGCCGAGAGGCTGATACATCAACTGACACATAGTCCAGAGCTGATGTATCCAAAAGTTCTGTATCGTCAACAGGAACTCAACGTCGCAGACGTCACGTCAATCGGACGCCCGATCTGAGAGTTATTGGTTTTTTCGTCCCAGGGGCCCGGTTGGTTTTTAAGGAAAAACCAACCCGACCGTAGTCTACCTACATCCAAACCCCGGGCAGAGTATGCCAAATGATCCGTCTCACTTATAGGAATTCAACAGAGTCAACGGAAGGTCAATCAGACGTCCGAAGCTCAAGATATGAGCATTTTCGCTCGGAGGGCCCGGTTGGTTTCGTGTATGAACCAACCCAGCCGAACTCAAAGTATTCTGAATCCTTGAGTGTGATATACCGAAACGCCCGTCTCGATCCAAGGATCGCATCGCCGCTGACAGCGCATCGTTTGGAGGTCCGTAGCCCGAGTTATGGGTATTTGAACCCAAGCGGTCTGATAACGGGGGTTTCGGGCCTGAGACCGACCCGGCCCGAGACCCCCCCCAGTTGGCCCGAACCGGGTCGACCCGCCCCTAACCGGGTCAGCCCGGCCCAACGTGGCCTGGCCCGGCTGGGCGCGGCCTGGCCTGGCGGACACGCTGGGCCCAGCGCGCTGCCGGCTCGGCCAGTGGCCGAGCCGTTTCGGCAAGGGGGGGGGGGGGGCGCCTGCCCCCTGTGTAACACCCCCCCCCCATTTTTGGGGACCATTTAGATATCCATCCATGGGAATTTAATTCCCCTGGCTCCTCCCCTTCCGGCCGGCCCGACTTGGCCGGCCGGTTCCTGCTCAACGGGAACAGCGATGGCCGGCCCCCTTCCAGCTCCTACGCCGGCGACCCTGTCTGGCCGCCGGTCACCTTGCTCCGCCGCGGACCGGAACCAGCCACAACCCTTGTCTTCCGGCGCGGTGCGACGACACCATGCCCCTCCGCCGCGGCCCTGCTCCTGCCGTGGCGTCTTCAGTTTTCTTCGACGCGGCGCGATGGAGCCGTGCATTTTCCTATCTCTTGATTCCACGTGGTGCGACGGCACCACGACTTCCCTTACCAAACCACAAGGAATCATTCATGAAATAAGAAGAGGGTTCGATCGTGTTTTTGCGGTCCCGCCCCCTCGCATTTCTCGATAACAATTGGTTTTAAACCATGAAGATCGTCAAGTTGGTATTCACAAACTAAATAAATAAATAAAACCCCTACCTCTGTTTCAAGAACGGTGTACGTCAACGATCCGCGGAAGACGAGCGTCGCAGAGGTCGGGCGTCATGGAAAAAGAACGTCGACATCGCGAAGTGAGGATTCAAAGTTGTTGACGGAGATTTCGTCGCAGAAAACCGTCGCGGAAGAGACGACGCAGAAGAAGAACGTCGTGTCATAGATACGACGTCTCAGAAGAACCGATGCGGAAAGAGACGTCGCGTCGCGGGTCGATGTCGCGGAGAACGAATGTCGATTCTATTGTCGTCGAGGTATGTCCGAAGAGGAAACGTCGCGAAAGAAGTTCTTCGTGTTCTTCAGTAGAGATTTTATTCGTTGAAGAAGAAGTTGTTCTTCCCAAAACTCTTCAATGAAAAACTCTAACAACCAAAATAAAATAAGTTCCTTTCTTATTTTATTAACACCACAACTCTTTTGAATTTCAAGAGTTTGAAATTCAATTATCCACACACAACTCACCTCATTAAACTTATTACATTGAAGTCATAAGTTATAACTTAAGTTAACAAAATTAAAGTTGGAGTTGAGGGGGTTTTAGAGGATATGAAGGGGTGGGGTTCATGTGGGCCCCACCACCCTCATAACCTCCCATGGGAGGTTGGGTGGTTACCCAACTTCCATCAAGAACTAAACACTTAGAGTAAAAATAATAAAAATTGTAGAGTAATTATAAAATAAACTTCCACAATTTTTATCATCAATACTCGAGTAAACGCATCTCCAGAACAAGAGTTCCTAAGCAATTACCGGCGCTGCGGTTCCATTAGTGCCCTTGGAATTCGATTCCGGGCACCGGTTCAAAAGTTAGAAATTCCCGCTCGTTTGTTCACTAAACGTACCCGATCTAAACTTCGGATAGAAATTCCGGGCACCCCGGGCTTCAAAATCAAGTGTCGTCTGAATCTGCGTTCTTGTAAAATCTAAATGAAAATTAAGAAAAAATTTCCCTTGAATTTTACGGGTCATTACAACTATGAAAATAATATTGATCTAAAAGGTCATCCCAATAATTTAATTTATATTGAACCAATATAATTTTTTATTTTTATATATTTATTTTCTCTTGGTAATTATGTTTCCATTAATAATTAAATTTATTATGATGAATGCCCTTTATCACTATTTATTTTATTTATTCTTTTTATATAAACAAATATCTTCAATTTCCAAATGTTTTCTCCTAATTATAAACCTAGTTATGTGTTTTTCCACATGGCCATTATAAATAATATTTATCTCATATAAAGGGGATGATATATTAATACATATCAAGATGTGGTATTTCCCTAAGGTTATTTCCAAATTAAAAAACCCAAATTACCTAAATAATTATAAAATTGTAAGTAAATAATTTATTTATGTGGTTAAATTGTAACAGAATGATATTTTAAAAAAATAAAAGTTTAATTAAATAAAATATATTAAACAAAACACCAATTATATAAGTGGATATAAAAACATGGAACTTTATGATATATTTATTAATTAAATAAATTCAATCTCTTCGATTTCTAGAAATTAACGCAACATTGAGTTTTAAAAAAACACTATAAAATATTAATGTATTATTATTTGAACATTTCTATCATAACATAGCCATTAAATTTAAGATTATGGATATGAATAAAAAATTATGAAAATTATATGGATTGAAAATGTTCCAAAAAATGAATAGATCTTAATTATTGAAATATAAAATTGGAACCATTTTAATGAAAAATAAATTTCCTGTAAAAAAATTTATCCCAAAAGGGTAGTTTGTTCTTTTTTGATAACATAATTCATATTGAATTTTTATAAAATTTATAAATTTAATTTTTTAAAATAATATTAATTTTTATCATCATATCAAAATTCTCATAGCGTAAATATATTACATTGTTCTGAAAATTTTAAATTTTTTATAAAAATTGAAAAATAATGGATTTATTGAAAAGCAAAATTTTGTCAAAATAATTAAAAAATTAAACATAAATATATCATTTTTTTAAAATATATTATGTTAAATTATATTTAAATCAATAAAATTTATCTTATTATAAGTATTTTTCATAACAAATTTGATATAAAAATATTGTAGACTATTGAATGTGTTCTCTTAGAAAACTGGATTTCTCGTTACATCCATGAGATAAATTTTTAATTTAATTTTCCCCCTAATATTAATGTGTATTTGAAAAATTAATTCCTTTTTAAGAATAATAATATTTTATAATATCCACTATGTTTGACATATTTTTTTCCAAGTTTTATATTGAAAATAATAAAAAGTATTTTACATGGATAACAAAAAATTGGATTTACCAGAGGTTAAACTGAAAATATAAGTGATGGAAGAAACTAAAAATTTCATTAAATGTATTTTATAGATATATATTTATCCTATAATGTATATTTATTTATAATAATCGAGTTGGTACAATTTTTTCATTTGTAAATTCGGGTAAACATTTTTATTTTCAAAAAATACATGTTAACCACTCATCTCTCATATCAAAGGCCACCCCTATCCCCTATTATTCAAAAGGAATTACTCAAATACCTTCCAAAAATCTATAATATGATCCTAAAATCATTTTATTTTTATTAAATACATCATATGAAATAATGTTGTCAAACCCTAATGAGGATACCTGAAAAAGAGGTAACATTCTACAACGATCATTTTTATATTATTTATTCTTCTACATACATTAATTATTATTGAACCATTGTGATAATATAACATATTTATATTAAATATTAATATATTATAGTATATTTATGTTATTACTTACCACTATCTCCACTTTCATCAATAATGCAACCAAATCATCATTACGGTGTACGATGAACTACCTCCTCCCGAAGTTTTATAAATTGTTTTTCCATTAGAAACTCTAATAGTTGAGGTGTTATGGTGTATATAATGTATATATATGATATTTATAACAACATTATACCCCTTTACCAATTATATCAAATATATAACTATTTTTATTTTCATTCCGTATATGATATGATAACATCGCTCAAGTGTACAATAGACGACTACCATATAATGATATGTGATTAATCATTCATTAAAATGTGAAATTTGATGTCAAAAAAAACTTTTAATGAATAAATTTGATATAAATTAAGTAATTATGGTATTAATGAAATATTTATCATTCTGAAATTAAATACATAAATTTATGTTTTTACCTTTTCACTCACATAATAATGTTGACATTGTTCCTATGAATGTGGAATATGGCCTCCAAAAAGAGATGTTCCTATATTTCATCACCACATAATAGGATGATATATATTTTTAAATATAAATAATTAATATATTATTAAAGATATTATGATTATTTTATAGTGGTAAATTATTACTTACCTCCTTTACATATTGATTATTGAAAATACAAACCTTACTCATGAATACAAACAACATATTATGTCCAGGATTGTAACATAGTTTAATTTTCTTATCCAAATTTAATGATTTATTTTAAAATTATTGTTTTGGTATAGATAAGATCATTATTTCATGACAATCACTATGAATATGTTTAAATAATGACCTATTTGGCGATATACAACCCATCAAATTATTTTTTGAAAAATTAGAAAAATAACATCGAATCATTTGAAAAAAACATAATTGATTATAAAGTCATATTAGATTGAAATAAATGAAATTAATTTAATTTAAAACATGAAAAAAACATTAAAATGAAATTAAATAATTAAAATAATTTTATTATTTGTAATAATAGTGAATTTACATGCATCTCATATTCGTGGTAAGTGTTTATTTTCACACTTATACTTCTATGATACTTATTCTATGTTAAACAGTTATTTCTTTTGTGTGGATTATATACATAAAATATTTTATATCTTATCACTAATTAATTTATCTTTATGGTATTTATTGTTCCATTTATATTTATATCTTCTCTGGAGATAATGATTCAAATGATACCATGATGGTAATGACTTATTTCAAAAGATGTTCATTATTCGGCATAATTTTTGATTAAGTATACAAGGGGGGAATTAATTGATATTTATTACTTAAACTCTATATATTATATACTACTTTGGTTATTCATGAATACTTTTCAATAGTACCATTCTTGACACTGGTGAATAAAATGATTTGGAAAAATATTTTATCAAAATCTGACATTATGTATCTCTCTGGTTAGAAATGATTTTTCGAAAAAACCCATGATTTATGAAAATGCTTTCAATAATGTTTTTATATATTTTTTATTTTTGTATTAAGGAATTTTTTTTATTTTTTTAAAAGTTATTATAATAATTAAATGTTTATTTCCCTCAAAACAATTTTAAAGACCATTTAATGGTATTTCTATTCATCAATGAAATTAACCCTTTATTATTATTATGATTCATTGGGGACACATTTTATTATATCATAATTCTTATTTATTCTTATTTTATATGATTATTTTGATTGATGATTTATAATATTATTAAAATTTGTAGTTTTACTCTTTATGATTTATAATTATGTCTATTTGAGGGTCCATGTATTAATGTTTCATATGTCAGCATGATCAAAGTGAATGTCTATATTGATTATCATTCACCCCTTTTAGATGCTGATAGATTAGAAGTAGTATATTAAAAGTGGGTCTTTCTATATCCCCACGATGCATTGCTAGATCACATGAGACACACTAGATTTGATTTATTCTTGCCATACAATTTATATATATGTGTTATCATAAGGACTCTATGATATTTGATGCCTTAAAATAAATTCTTGAAGATATCAGTTGTCTTGGAAAAAAAATAATTGTTAATTTTAAATGTCTAGAATTATGTATTCCATCCTTTTGAATTCAATTATTCCTTATCTATGATAATATCTGATGAGTTATAAAATTCATGGTTATGTGTCAATACACATGATACAATTAATATTGAATAATTTTATAGTCATTTGTTCCTATTATAATAGACTAAAATTATTGAATAAATGGTGTTTATTTAATTTTTTATCCTTCCATATTAATTGTTAATTATTTACTCATAATTTATATTGTAATCATAAACTTACTATGCATCATATTTCCCCCATTTAGTATTTTTTCACCCAAGATAAATAGACATGTTTTTTTTATTTATATAATGGGATCCACCAAGAGAAACAATTTGATTATCTAAGAAAATTCATTGTGTATTTTATATTTTGAAATTCCATATGAATTTCAAGTATGTATATAGTCTACCTAGAATACGAAACTATATGTTCCCTTAAGATGATATTCTTTGGGTCTCATGATAGTGTAATAAAGTAGTCAATTTATCTGAGTTATTGGGTTGGGGTGCTACATCCAAGTTCAAATGAAAAGTTTCATATTAAAACTAGCACTTGAATCCTTCCACTAAAAATTTAATAAGAGTAAAATTGATCAACTACATTTTCAAATACTAAAACACGTCTTAACAATAACAAGTTATTATAAAATATTATCCCCTATTGATCATGGTTTTCAATGATTCAATAATTAATGATAATTGAAATATGGTCCTCCTATAGAATATCTTCAAAAAATTAACACCTCTATCATTTTCTTAAATGCATTTGTTGAAATGAATGCTTTAATATTTTATGGATCAATTATTACACATTGCAGAGTCAAAACATGTCATTGAAATTTTATTTCACATGCCTAGTATTTTCTCTAGGACAACATACAATAGAATAAATTACATGAAAGGAAATCAATTTTAGAATATAAATTATCTACACTATCATCTATTTTCTTGAAATAAAATAAGATTCCATCAGAGAACAACATCCCAAAAATCATGGATCTCATAAGGAAAAAAATTCTACAACCCCATGAACACAAACAAGTAATTGCTAACTATGATGTGTATCAATATGAATTATTTATGTCCCTAGGTAACCTAAGAGTGGGTCTTTATAATATATTACTCATTTACAAGAATTTGAATGTATTTTAAATGCGTTTATGTCAATGGCAATTAGTTAACAACCATTAATTTTTATAACAAGTAATAAATCATTTGTAGTAGATAATAGAATTTATCCATCCACCAGTTAAATATCCATGAATATATAAAAACCAATTATCAATCATAAAAATTACTTAAAAAATTGATCAACACTAATTGAATCAATGGGATGAGTAAGACAATTTTATAATATATCATGACTCTAAATAAAGGATGTTAAGACATTCTGTAAAATATTAAATTTATAAGACACATAAATAAAGTAAATTGAATCATAAAATTACGTTTATTAATCAATTATATCCATATAAATACATCCATGAAGTAATTTTAAAATTATATATATGGAATAAAAATTGAGGTTTCATAGAAATAGTAATAGAATATTTTTAAAATAAATTTTCTTAACTTCCACCCAAGTTATCACATATGATCATTATCATTCAGAATAATTAATCATTTTTTAAATTAATGATTCATTAAGAAGTTTTTTATTTTTAATTCTTATTTTTATATATCTAATTCCCAATTTATAATCAATTAAATAATCATTAGTATTTTTTTCATTCGTATCGATGATATTAGAGACATATGTCAAAAATGCCTTTCGTTAGTCAATAGTTTTCAAAGAGGTCATTATTCAAAAATCTCTAGAATAGTAACCATCAAATAATTTTTTTTATATAAATTATACAAATAAATCAAATCATTAAATATGATTATTAAAAATTCTCTACAGTACAATTATGGAGATGGTAGACTGTATGTACGCATGATTAATAGTTCCATTATTCGATGATCATTTTTAAAAGAATGTAATTAATATTTTGACATTCCATTATAATCCTTATTTATTAAATATAAAATTATTCAATTAATTATATGTATATATATCATCCATGTGATGTGATGGTGAAAAAAGAAACACATCATTTCATGGATGTGGTAGTCAACACGTACACATGAACGACATTACAATTTTAATCTTCTTTAAAGGTAAAAATTGAGTTATATTATTATTAAAAAGAGAAAAAATATTTCATGATGGTATTGGTCATTCCATTAAAATAGTAAAATATCAAAATATTGTGGACATATTTTTTTATATCACTATGGTTTAATATTATTTTAATATTTTTTAAGAAGAAATAATTCTGAAACATGTGGTTAAAACTATACCTCTTCATTGTAAGGTATTGTTTTATTAACTACTTAATCCCTATAAAGGTGGTATTCAATATAAAAATAAATATATAGAATGAGGAGAAATATTATAGGATGGTATTTTAATACAGATTCTTGTAGATCTAAATTGTTCTTTATATGTGAAATTAATAGTACAAGACATTCCCTTTTATGAGAGATGAGAGGCGAACTCTTAGAATTTCTCATAATATTAAATCAAAAGAAATCAATTTTAACTAAAAGTTGATCAAAAATTGTATATTTGAAATATTTTATGATAATAGGTCAAAATAATATCATAAAAATAAAATTATACAATATTATATGATGTTTGGGCCTTTATGTATTACATTTATCCCCTCGTTATCCCCTTTCACACCGACCATGATACCAAGGATTTTTACTCTTTCATAGCCTAGATAGTTAGTATTATTGGGAAAAATGTCGATAAATATATCAACATTGATATTTTCGACCACATCATAATTAATTTTATGAAATTATTTTTTCATTAAATTTTATATCAATTCAGAAAATTTTTTTTATTATAAAATAGATATTTTTTCATTTTGTTTTACAATTCATTTTTTTCTTTAATAACATAATTAAAAAAGTAAAAATATTAAAAAGAAAAATTTTAATAAATCACTAACATGTAATATTCATATAGAAAATTAATGTAATTATTTACTTATCTTAAATTATAATATTTTTTATATTTTTATTATCATTAATTTTATTTTTCTATTTATTGAATAATTAATCCATTAGCCTTGTGTGTGATTTAATGAATATTATTATCTCACCAAACTATTAAAATATATAATCCTTATTATGATAAATAATTTTTATTTCATATGAATTTTAATTATCAAACATATCCTATTGTTATCCCTATTTTAAAAAGATTATAGTTATTATGAACAAGTGTGTGACATTTTTTACACTTCATAACAAAAAACATAATAAGGGACATAATAATCCCAAAATGGAAAACTATTATATAACCACATACTGTATTATTATCTATAAAGTAAAATCAACCAAAAAATATGAATTTTGTTGGTTTATTTTATAGTCTTTGTGATTTTATTTTTAACATTTAATTTCTCAATTTACCTATAACTGAGGTATCAAAAATTTATAACATAATACGTCATTTTGAATAGAAATAAAAGAGAAATATTTACCAATTGGGACCATATAATTCCAAAAATATAATTCATTTCTATATATTTAAACCGCTTATGGTGCATAATATATATTAATATCAAAGAAGTAAAAAATGTGATAAATAATGTTTTTTTAGAAAAATGACATTTAAAATATAAAATGTATTATTAAAAATATAATTTATAAGAGAAAATTAATAATAAAATTATTTAACATTAAAAATAACTAATTTTATTTTAAAAATAATCCATTATATTATATTATTTTGTAACAAATAAAATACACAATAAATATTTTAAAAAATTAATATTTTATACTATTTATGGGAAATTCAATCTTTTCATAAAATTATCAAAAATTCATATTAATAAAATTATAACATTATGAATTAAAAAATGAAAATAATATTCTCAAATACATTTTTTTAAGATTTCAAATAAATAATAATAAAAATCACTCATTAAAATAAGAAAAGAAATTTTGGAAGAAATTTTTTTTATAATAAAATTATATTACTAAAAAATGAGTTATTTTTTTTAATAATTAATTGATACATTTTCAATGATTTAGACCTGAATATATTTCATAATGATTTTAATATTATTCATTATAGTTAATTTAATGGCTGGTTTATAATGGTCCAATGTAAATAATAATAGTTTATTGTTCACTTATACTTAGTGTTTCTTATCGTGTATGATATCTAACATAGACTATATTAATATCATGTGATATATAATGTTTTAAAAAATATTTTATATTCCATAATGATTCAATAATCCTTTAATATTCAATTCAATTATCATATTTTAGGTTATTCACACTAATATACCTAATTAAAAATAAATCAAGAAAACCATGAATTAATAAATATAATATGATTTATGGAGTTCTAAAAAACAATATTAGAAGACTATGTTATCAAATGTTTACTAAAAAATGTTCAATAATCCAATATATTAAGGTTATACAATGATTCAACGATCACCAATCCATAATTACACCACAATCACATCCCAACTTAATCCATGATTCGGGGATACTCATGAAGATTAATGAAACATAAGATAATGAATATTTGAGAATAAATTACGATTATCTATTAGATTCATCCCTTAACTGGGATGAAAAAATTATAACCAATGTAAACACAATGGAATCAATGAAACAACAATGGTATCCAAAAATTTATGAACAAGAATATTGATCAACATGGAAATTAATAAACAACATGATTTTATATTTAATAATGTATTTTTAAAATTTCATGATGTAATGTATGGTGTTATAGAGAAGTATATTTAAATAAATTTGTTATTCAAAAATCATGGAAGAATATCCCAAATATATCAATTACATTCTAGGAAACCAATCTTTTAAATATAATTACATTGATATATATTATAGTCTAATGAATATTTTCTCATTGTAATTCCTGAGGCCTTTAAATTTCCAAGCACAACCAAGTCATTCCTAAAATTCTCCAAATAACATGACATGTAAATGGATTAAAGGACATACCTAGATGTGTTATTCTATCCCAATAATAAATAATTTGTAGGAATAATTTTTTAAGACAAATATTAAAGTCGCCTATTTGTATGCCTGAGTAATACTGTAGTTAGCCACATGATTTACTACAAGAATAGGTATGAAACCCTCTTAGGCCAATTATGATATATTAAAATGATATTTTAAAAAATAATAATCTTCTGTTATTTTTATTTATAATTCATGAATATTATATATAAATATTAATTAATTAAATAAAATATTATATCCAGAATAATTTACCAAAAAATGAAATATTCCTTATGTTTGTAAAATTTTCATGGTAAGATAGATAAACTAACCATTATCACATATGTCTATAAATTATTGACATTCAAATTTGGTAATAGTTTCTTACCAATCCCATGAATGGATTTATAAACATATATAATTTTAAATAAAAAAATCAGTAGTAAATTTCTAATATCAAAGTACAATGTATAACTCCCCATAAAATCAAGAGATAATAATATTGTCTAATGGAAATCCCAAAAAAATACATAGAAAAAAAATCCTTCCCTATATAAAGTAATGAACGAATTTAAACCTATTATGATATATTGATGTAAATCATGACAGAATTATTAATCCAAAATTAAAACAATATTTAAATGTGAAATATGGAGCTATTAATATGGTGATAGTTTCACAGTGAACTGTGATACATCAAATATTTTATGACCTTGGAATTTTTAAAATAATTATCTAAATTAAATTAATTATATAACTAAAACTTGTTATAATATAAATATACCACTTCAAAGATGTGTCATAAGGTTGTAATACATATATTATATTTTCTCTATATATAAATCCATAATATGTAGAGAATAACATTAAAGTTCAAGCTTGTGTTGGGAATTCTTCATGATGTATGAATTATTGATTTTATCTTATATATTCAAATTATATATATATTTTTAATTTTTATTATATATGTAACTAATTTAATTTGATTTGATGTGTAAGAAATTTTTTATTTGTGTCTATTTGAATTTAACATCTTGATGATATGAATCCATATGAATGTGATTTTTTAATATATGACTCATGGTTCATTGATTTCGCACCATTAATCAAACATTTTCTATTTCACATCATTTATATTTACGATTTGACTGAAATTATCACACCATGAATATTTTAATATAATATATATTATAATGGTAACAATATAAATATAAATTCAACTATATAAGAGTTTGATCTATTAGGATGAAGAGAATTCATATATTTGATATCAATTATTATTAAGGAATTACATTAGCCATGATTTTCTTTTATGCAATTATGATGTTGGATTAGTAATAATATAGAATGTTATAGCTCTGTAAATTAATATTAAATGCCAAATGACTATTAGAATTCAAGATTATTGGAATTTTTAATGATTTGATAAAACCAAAATTTAAAACATAATGTTATATGGGTAATAACCTCATATATTTTAAAACTATGGATACTCACTCGAGAGGCACCATTCGTTAAAAAATAAAAAATAATCAACAATTATATTACTTTTTTTATATATTTATATGATAATTTTTTTATTTTGTATGTTTTGAGCATTTCATATGTCAATTTTATTTATATTTTCATATATATTGGAATGGGGAGGTTTGTTAATATCATGGAATATCTTCTAACGTTATTTTTTATAAGTTTAAAAAATATAATTTTGAATTTCATGATGACTCCGTATAATTTTTTACAGTGTATTTGATTTTGGTTTCTCAAATTTAATACAGCGATATAATTCATTTTTTCTTTAGATATTTTCAGATGATGAATTTTTTGTATAATCATTTATATAGGGAATTCTTTGGACACAAATCCAAACAAATATGCATCAATTAAGCCACATGATGAAACCCATAGGTAACATAAGGGTGTGGTTATAGCAATAACTTTCTGATTTATACATTTCTACAAAAATAGTAATTTAGATGGGTGTTGGTAAATATTTTATGTAATAAAAATGTTATAAATTTTAAATGAATGATATCATTTTTGGAAATAATTATGAATACATATAACCTAAAAATATGATTTCAATTAAAAAAATATGATACAAATACGTATAATTTTTTTAATTGTAGTATTTCAATGTGAATAGAGTGTGGATTCTTGATATATAATGTAATTGTCTAATGTATTGGATTTTAATTGTGACTGGGAGACCAACATGATAGTTACCCTGACTGATAAATTAATTTTTTTATTAAAACACTTTTATGGAAAGTGAGAAACCACAAACAAGTGCATGTCAACACTAGAAGAAAATGAAAAATAAAGCAAACTTCCAAACCTGCCCTACCCCATTAAATGTACCATGATGAAAAGACTTCACAAATGATTGACCTATTGGCAAGTAGTACTGTGCAGAAGTGCATAGGCACTGTATGTAAAGACCTGCAAAATTCAAGGGAAATGTTTTTCGTAATTTTCATTGGAATTTTACAAGAGCGTGGTTTCTGACGGCACCTGATTCCGAGGCCCGATGTGCCCAGAATCAATTTCCAAAGTTTGGCTAGGGTACGTTCAGTGAACGAACGAGCGGGTTTTTCTATCTTTTGAACCGGTTCCCAGAATCAAATTCCAAGGGCACCGATGAACTCTCAGTACCGATATTCACTTAAGGAGACCCATTCTGAGGTTGCGTTTTATGCGGGTTGAGAGTTAGTTTTGGGGGAAATAAAATGAAGTTAAATAAATTATGGAAGCACAATTTATTTTTATCCATGTCAGTTATATCCTCCCAAAGGGAGTTAGAGGTGGGACCCACATCCACTTAACCTCCCTTGAGAGGATTAAGTGTGGTGGGGCCCACAAAAACCCTAACTCTTCAACTCCCCTTAAAACTACTAATAACTACTCTCTTTTTAATTTTGACAACATTAGTTATTAATTGAGTTGAGTTCTTAATTTCAAACTTTTGAAATTCAAAGTGTTTTAGTTGTGTAAATAAAATAAGCCTTAGACTTATTTTATTTTGGTTAGTTCCTTTTGCCACCTTGAGAAGTTTGGGAAGCTTTCTTCTTCTTCTTCAACCACGAAGAAGAACTCGAAGAACACTTAGGCTCCGACGAAGAACGCCGTCACCATAAGAAGAGAAAGATGTGTCGTCTCTTCTCTTCTTCGCAGCTGGTGTGGTTCTGAAGATCGACGACACCGCTTCTATCGATCTTCTTCCCATGTCAACGAAAGGAGACGTCGCTTCCTCCTTGGTCTTTCTCCGTCATCTTACAAAGCTTTTCCAGTGATGTACCACTTCGGACGCACCTCGATGTAAACGGAATCGACGTACGATTACCGTGACGCACGACCTCTGTGACGCTTGTATTCTGTGGTTTGTTGACGTGCTCCACTCTTGAAACCGAGGTAGGGGAATTTTTGTTATTTATTAAATTATTACGTTCTTGATTCTAGCATGTTGAACTTCATGGTTAATCGAATAAATGTTATCGTTTAATGAGAGGGGGCCGGACCACACAAACATGGCTTAACCCCCTCCTATGTTCATGTTTGTTCCCTTGCAGATGGAACAGGATGGCGTGGTGCCGTTGCACCACATGGGAATCATACGGCATGTTTTGTGCGGCGCCGTCGCGCCGCGCTGTGGAAAGAAATTCAAAGACCCGATGACGTCGCGTCGCGTCGAAGGAAGTCGAAGGTGCCACGGCCAGAGAGGGGCCACGGCAGAGGGGTGCGGTGTTGTCGCACCGCGCCGGACGGAAAAGGCCGCGGCCGGTTCCGGGCTATGGCGGATCAAGATGACCGGCGGCCAGCTGGGCCACCGGTGTCAGAAGTCGGAAGGGGACCGGCCTTTGTCGGTCCCGTTGAGAGGGAGCCGGCCGGCCAGGTCGGGCCGGCCGGAAGGGAGCAACCCAGGGGAATTAAATTCCCCCGTCTATTTAAACATCCCCCCATAATGAGGGGGGTCGCGGTTCACAAGGGGGGGCAGGCGCCCCCCTCTTTTTCAATCAGCTCGGCCGAAGCCGAGTTGGCAGCACGCTGGGCGCGCTGGCCCCAGCTGGACCGGCGCGTGGCTGGTCGGCCAGGCCGGGCCACGCCGGGCCGGGCCGCGCCCAGCCAGGCCGGACCGTGCCGGGCCGGGCCGCCCTGTCCGGGGCGGGTCGACCTCGTTTGGGCCAGCCGGGGGGTCTCGGGCCAGGTCGGCCCGGGCCCGAAACCCACGATACCGAACTATTTGGGTTCAAATGACCATAACTCGGGCTACGGACCTCCAAATGATGCGCAGTCAGCAGCGATGCGATCCTTGGATCGAGACGGTCGTTTTGGTATATAACACTCAAGGTTTCGGGTTACTTTGAGTTTGGCCGGGTTGGTTCGTACACGAAACCAACTGGGCCCTCGGAGCGGAAATGCTAATATCTTGAGCTACGGACATCCGAATGACGTGCCGTCAGCTTTTTTGAGTTCCTCTTAGTGAGAAGGGTCTTTTTGCATACTCCGCCTGAGGTTTGGATGCAAGTGGAGTACGGTCGGGTTGGTTATGCCTTAAAAACCAACCAGGCCCCTGGGACGAAAAAGCCAATAACTCTCAGAACGTGCGTCCGATTAACGCGCCGTCTGTTGCGTTGAGTTCCTGTTGACGATACGGAACTTTTGGATACATCAACTCTAGACTTTGAGACATTTGATGTATCAGATTCTCGGCTCGTGGAGCAGACCCTCCCGTACGAGCTTGCTGTGTGCGGGTACCCTAGAGCTGGTTGCGACTGCTACTGTGACTGCGACGACGACTATGGAGAAATCCTCAGTGGATTCGACGACGATGACTAAGCACTCAGCGATCCTGTGTGGATCAGTGCTACCGATCCAATGTGGGTCTGATCTTGTGTGGGTCAGCGCTCAGCGGTCCTGTGTGAACCAGCGCCTACAGATCCTGTGTGGGTCCGATCCTATGTGGGTCTTTGTAGGGGTTAGTACCTATCGATCCTTTGTGGGTTCGATGACTTAGATGGATCAGTGATCATCTCTATCATCTTTCGAAGAAGTATACCTGTGTGAGCTGAATCCTGTTAACCTTCCTGTGTGGATTGTGTCGTGCTATCCTATGTGGATTACGTTTTCCTTTCCTGTGTGGAATACGTATACCTTCCTGTGTGGACTGAGTTGTTCTTGGGATCGGAGGATGGAGCGTATTGGAATTGATGACTTAGGTATATGTATGGGAATATACCTAAGCAGTGTCGGACTTTACTTCGTGATTGTATCTTTCCTTTGTAGTTATCCTTTGTGGATTCTGGGAGACCTTCGGGGGTCTTGGGGTCCCTACTAAGTAGCTTATACTCACCCCTACACGGGCTATGCCCGCACTTCATTATGTTGGTTGCAGAAGACGGACAACACTGATCGTGGTGGAGGCTTGCGGGGCAGGACGGTACCTGGAGGTGGACCACTGGGTGGGACGTACTCGGAGCGGACGGCTAGACCGAGGAGCTGTGGAGGCTATCTGTACCCACCCTCGAGGTGGGACCTTCAGAAGACAGCTCGATTATGCGGCTTTTCATTTCAGTTGCTGTTTTTCCCTTCCAATTGTACTTTACAGTTGGGCTTGTATTTCCGGCCCCTTTACTTTCAGCACAGCTTGTTACAGTTTTTACTTAGTGTTTACTTTTCCGCTTGCTTACTCTGTGGTGCTTGTTTACTTTTAAAAGGCAATGCCTTCCCTTTTTTTGGGATTTACGCCTTGGTGCTAGTCGCCAGCCCCTAGCCTATGGAAGGCGTGCTTGGGGTAGTCATGGCACGGGCCCCGAGGAGGGGTCGTGACAAATTGGTATCAGAGGAGTTCGGTTCTACTGCGAACTCTGAACTTTTCTATGTAAAGTAATAATCTTTAGAGTATTGAGTGTGGTTATCAGTCCAGGGAGTCCAGTGTTGGTGCGGCGGCCAACGTATCCGTACACCAGGACCCTAACTTCTGATTTCCAACTTAATGCACGAATACATTGATTGCACGTATGTTTCAAGTTTTCTTTGTGATTACTTTGTATCATCTCACCAGGTATACTGTTCTGACTGTGGCACACCTGTTTCCTTTTCAGGATGGCCCCACGACGGCATCCAGCTTGGGTTCCAGGAGTCGAGCGTGATGACAGTCCACCGAGCGATGAGGCCTCGGTACAGGACCCTTTTTCAGCAGTGGCACCGGCGGTAGCACTACCCGCCGAGCCACCGATACTTCCAGTACCAGCCGCTAACGATGCATGTCGCCTCAGCGCACTGCATGAGTTCCAGCGCCAACGACCGCCCAGGTTTCGTGGGGAGACGAACCCCCAGACAGCCGAGGACTGGCTGGAGGCAGTCATATGAGTTTTTAGGCTAGTGAGGACACTAGCAGACCTCATGGTGATCCTTGCGGCGAGCCTACTGCACGCAGCAGCGGGCCGATGGTGGAGCTTGATGATCTAGGTGCACAATGAGGCATCTCTACTTTGGATGGACTTTGAGAGCCTCTTCCGCTCGGAATTCTTCCCAGCCACCCTCCGTGTGGTGCGCATTCAGGAGCTTCATCAGCTGCGGCATGGCAGTATGACGGTCGCTCAGTACTCGGCGAGATTTACTGATCTCTCGTGGTACTAGACCGACATGGTACGAGACCCATTCTTCCAGGTTCGGACCTTCGATCAGGGATTGAGACATGAGATCAGGGCATCGCTGATCTCCCTCAGCATACCGACTCAGACGGGAGTACTGGAGCGGGCCCTTTTGATTGAGAGCTTTCTTGCTGAGTCTACACCAGTGCCGAGACCCACTGCAGGGTAGCACGTAGCAGAGTCTTCTGCAGCAGGCAGTCGACGGATGACTCAGGGGTCCAGGCAGACCAGACCCTTAGGCAGATGACCTCAGTACACTGGCTCCGTAGTGTAGGGCCCACAGCACAGAGCCAGTCTTTCAAGAGGCAGACAGTGATACTCGTGCAGCGGGTAGGGCCACATGGCTCGTGACTGCCCGACCTGCCGTGCTGAGGAGTAGCAGACGGTTGAGGGACCACCGAGGCAGAGGCAGAGGGTCGACCGTGGCGGTCCACAGGGAGCTGGCGGGCAGAGACAGGCACAGCTTTAGGCAGCAGAGGCCTATGACCACGGCGCGCCTGAGATGATTCGCTGTACTATCTTGTGTCTATTCCAACCTTGCTGCAGTACTTATAGACACAGGATCGAGTCACTCATTCATAGACGCTTCCCTTGTTCGGAGCTCGGAGATTCCGACAGAGCCGTTGGCTCGATCCTTACTGCTAGAGAATCCTACGAGAGCAGACTTGACGATTACGCACTGGTGCCGGCAGTGTGAGCTTACTCTAAGAGGCGAGAGTTTCAGATGGGATCTTCTTGTAGTAGCATCAAGGCCTTACGATGTCATCTTGGGCATGGATTGGTTTTCTATGGTCTATGCACAGATTGATTGTTTTAGGCTCAAGGTGCTATGTGTACGCACTGATGAGAGCAGGTTCACCTTCACCAGCGAGAAGGGAGCCTTTGCAGCACAGGATGGACTTCCGCGGAGGAGAGGATAGCCCATCACTCATCAGTTGGCTAGCCTCATCCTAGGAGCAGTCAACGTGCGGAGTCCTGGTTTTCCTGCAGTGGTGGATCAGTTTGCGGACGTTTTTCCCGATGATGTTCCAGGGTTACCTCCTCGCAGAGAGGTAGACTTTTATATTTACCTGTACCCTGGGACAACCCTGATATCGACTCCAGTATATTAGATTGCCCCCGCCGAGCCTCGAGAGCTACGTGTACAGATGGAGGACTTGCAGGGAAAGAGGTTCATCCGACCCAGTGTTTCACCCTGGGCTTCCCCAATATTGTTCACCAAGAAGGCGGACGGGAGCTTGCGACTTTGTGTTGACTATCATCACCTGAACCAGGTGACAGTGAGGAACATGTATCCGCTACCTAGGATTGATGACCTCTTTGATCAGCTCACGGGAGCACGGTGGTTCTCAAAGATAGACCTCAGGTCGGGCTATCATCATCTCAGAGTTCGAGACGAGGACATGCAGAAGACGGCCTTCAGATGTTGGTATGGCCACTATGAGTTCTTGGTTATGCCTTTCAGTGTAACCAATGCTCTAGTAGTGTTCATGGCCCTCATGAATAGGATCTTTCAGCCATACCTTGATCAATTTTTCATAGTCTTCATCGACGACATTTTGATTTACTCGACGACTGTGGAGGAGCACGCCTACCACTTATGGGTTGTACTAGACACACTCCGAGAGAACCAGCTTTATGGTATGATCTCGAAGTGCCAGTTCAAGATACGTGAGGTCCACTTCATGGGACACGTCATCTCTGAGGCAGGAGTTGCAGTGGATCCTGCGAAGATCGAGGCAGTGTTAACTTGGGAGCCACCCAGGAGCATGACGGAGGTGAGGAGTTGCTTGGGTCTAGCTGGATACTATCAGAGATTCGTTCCAGACTTCTCTAGAGTTTCAGCACCAATATCAGCTTTGACGAAGAAGGGGAAACCCTTCGTGTGGTCAGAAAGATGTCAGCAGAGATTCCAGGAGCTGAGACAGAGATTGACCAGCGCACCTATCTTGAGGTTGCCTGAGGAGGGAGTAGGGTATGTAGTTTACTGCGATTCATCGGGGAACGGACTAGGATGTGTCCTGATGTAGGGGCAGGCAGTGATCGCCTATGGATCACGTCAGTTGAGGCCGAATGAGAAGAACTACGCTACCCATGACCTGGAGTTAGCAGTAGTGGTCTTTGCTCTGAAGACTTGGCGACACTATCTGATGGGCGAGCGCTTTACAGTCATTTCTGATCATCAAAGTCTCAGGTATATCTTCTTTCAGGAGGACCTGAACCTGAGACAGTGGCGATGGCTCGAGTTCCTCCAGGACTATGACTTTGAGATAGTCTATACTCCTAGGAAGGGGAACGTAGTAGCTGATGCCCTCAGCAGGGGGACAGACATTCAGCTGCTTGAGGAGGCGACAGAGCAGTTAGCCTCTTTTCAGATATACTTTTTGGATAGAGATGGATCAGCCTTCCTTCAGTCTCTCACAGTCACTCCTCCACTACTCCAGTGAGTCAAAGAGGCGCAGCGTGGGGATGTTGACTGTGAGACGTAGCGTGCACAGATATCCTCAGGACAGGCACCTGATGGTTTCTCCTATGGAGCAGAGCATGACATCCTTTTCAGAGGATGTACCATGGTACCAATCGCTTTGCGAGAGGAGGTGCTGAGAGAGTTTCACACTTCGCCTTTGGCGGTACATCCTGGAGTGGCGAAGATGTACCAGGATCTTAGATGACAACACTAGTGGCCGGGCATGAAGAAGGCTGTGGCAGAGTTCGTTTCTCGATGCCTCACCTGCCAGCAGGTGAAGGCTGAGCACCAGGTACCTGTAGGCTTGGTACAACCCATGGAGGTCCCGGAGTGGAAGTGGGACGAGATATCTATGGACTTCTTGAATGGACTTCTACGCACTTCTAGAGGTCACGACTCCATCTGGATGATTGTCGACCGACTCACCAAGTCAGCTCACTTCTTACCCATCTGAGAGTAGGGCTCAGTGGAGAGCTTGGGACGTCTTTATGTCCAGGAGATTGTACGACTTCACGGTGTGCCATAGTCAATCGTCTCCGATCGGGACGCTCGTTTTACTTCCCAGCATTGGAAGGGGTTGCAAGAGGCGTTTGGGATACAACTACGTTTGAGCACAGCCTTTCATCCTCAGACAGATGGTCAAACGGAGAGGACCATTCAGACTCTCGAGGACATGCTCCGCGCATGTGTCCTCGACTCTGGTCGTAGCTGGGAGGACCACTTACCCTTGGTGGAGTTTGCGTACAACAACTGCTACCACTCCACCATCGGGATGGCACCGTACGTGGCATTGTATGGCTTACCTTGCAGATTTCCATTGTGCTGGACAGAACCTGGGGAGTCAGCACTTGTGGGACCAAAGATGGTCTAGGCCACGACAGAGAAGTTCCATGTCATCCAGGAGCGGATGAGGACAGCTCAGAGCCGGCAGAAGTCATACGCTAACAGTAGGCGGAGGCCACTAGAGTTCGAGGATGGCGACCACGTCTTCTTACTGGTCTCACCTCGACGTGGTATACGGAGATTTGGCCAAGGCGGCAAGTTATCTCCACGCTTCATCAGACCCTTCCAGGTCCTCAGCAAGATTGCCGAGGTGGCTTATCGCCTGGCTCTACCACCTCAGTTGCACCGGGAGCACGACGTCTTCCACGCGTCTTAGCTGAGGAGATACGTGCACGACCCGACGCACATCATTGACCATGGGGAGCTTGATGTTGACGATGTGGAGACTTTTACGGAGGTCCCGGTGGAGATCGAGGATCGACATGAGCAGGTCCTACGTGGACGGTCGATTCTTCTACTGCGCATCAGGTGGCAGCACGGGAATCTCAAGGAGAGCACTTGGGAGAGGGAGGCTCAGATGCATGCTCAGTACCCTCATTTTTTCCCTAGTTTTGATGTATCTTTACGAGGGAGTAAACCCTAAGGTGGGAGTAATGTAATGACCCGTAAAATTCAATGGAAATTTTTTTCTTAATTTTCTTTGAAATTTTACAAGAGCGCGGTTTCTGATGGCAGCTGATTCCGAGGCCCGGTGTGCCTGAAATCAATTTCCGAAGTTTGGCTCGGGTACATTCAGTGAACGAACGAGCGGGTTTTTCTTTCTTTTGAACTGGTGCCCAGAATCGAATTCTGAGGGCACCGGTGAACTCGCAGCACCAATATTCGCTTAAGGAGACCTATTCTGATGTTGCGTTTTATGCGGGTTGAGAGTTAGTTTTGGGGGAAATAAAATGAAGTTAAATAAATTTTGGAAACACAATTTATTTTTATCCATTTTGGTTATATCCTCCCAAAGGGAGTTAGAGGTGGGACCCACATCCACTTAACCTCCCTTGAGAGGATTAAGTGTGGTGGGGCCCACAAAAACCCTAACTCTTCAACTCCCCTTAAAACTCCCAATAACTCCACTCTTTTTAATTTTGACAACTTGAGTTATTAATTGAGTTGAGTTCTTAATTTCAAACTTTTGAAATTCAAAGTGGTTTAGTTGTGTAAATAAAATAATCCTTAGACTTATTTTATTTTGGTTAGTTCCATTTGCCACCTTGAGAAGTTTGGGAACCTTTATTCTTCTTCTTCAACCACGACGAAGAACTCAAAGAACACTTAGGCTCCGATGAAGAACGTCGTCAACATAAGAAGAGAAAGATGTGTCATCTCTTATCTTCTTCGCAGCCGGTGTGTTTCCGAAGATCGACGACGCCGCTTCTATCGATCTTCTTCCAGTGTCAATGAAAGGAGACACCGCTTCCTCCTCAGGATTTCTCCATCAGCTTACGAAGCTTCTCCAGGGACGTACCTGTTCGGACACACCTCGACGTCATTGGAATCGACGTACGATTACCGCGACGCCCAACCTCCGTGACGCTTGTCTTCTGCGGTTTGTTGACGTGCTCCGCTCTTGAAACCGAGGTAGGGGAATTTTTGTTATTTATTGAATTATTCCGTTCTTGATTCTAGAATGTTGAACTTTGTGGTTAATGGAATAAATGTTATAGTTTAACGAGAGGGGGCCGGACCGCACAAACATGGCTTAACCCCCTCCTATGTTCATGTTTGTTCCATTGCGGATGGAACAGGATGGTGTGGTGCCGTCGCACCATGCGGGAATCATAGGGCAAGTTTTGCGCAGCGCCGTCGCACCGCGCCATGGAAAGAAATTCAAGGAAGTGACGCTGTCACGTTGTGTTGAAGGAAGTCGAAGGCACCGCAACCAGAGCGGGGCCGCGGCGGATGGGCGCGGTGCCATAGCACCACGCCGGACGGCAAAGGCCGCGGCGGGTTCTGGGCCGTGGCGAATCAAGATGACCGGCGGCCAGCTGGGCCGCCGGTGTCGGATGCCGGAAGGGGACCGGCCTTTGCCTGTCCCGTTGAGAGGGAGACGGCCGGCCAGGTCAGGCCGGCCGGAAGGGAGCCACCCGGGGGAATTAAATTCCCCCGGCCAGTTAAACGGCCCCCCATAATGATGGGGGGCCGTAGTTAACAAGGGGGGGGGGGGCAGGCGCCCCCCTCTTTTTCAATCAGCTCGGCCGACGCCGAGCTGGGAGCGCGCTGGGCACGCTACCCCCAGCTGGCCCGGCGCCTGGCCGGTCGGCCCGGCGCCTGGCCGGTCGGCCAGGCCAGACCAGGACGACCCTGTTCGGGGCAGGTCAACACGGTTCGGGCCAGCCGGGGGGTCTCGGGCCGGGTCAGCCGGGCCCAAAACCCCCGATACCAAACTATTTGGGTTCAAATGCCCATAACTCCGGCTACAGACCTCCAAACGACGCGCTGTCAGCGGAGCTGCGATCCTTGGATCGAGATGGTCGTTTTGGTATATCGTACTCAAGGTTTCAAATTACTTTGAGTTCGGCTGGGTTGGTTCGTACACGAAACCAACCGGGCCCTCGGAGCGGAAATGCTCATATCGTGAGTTACGAAGGTCCGAATGACGTGCCGTCAGCTTTGTTGAGTTCCTCTAAGTGAGACGCATCTTTTTTCATACTCCACCTGAGGTTTGGATGCAAGTGGAGTACGGTCAGGTTGGTTTTGCCTTAAAAACCACCCGGGCCCCTGGGACAAAAAAGCCAATAACTCTCAGACCGGGCATCCGATTGATGCGCCGTCTGTTGCGTTGAGTTCTTGTTGACGATACGGAACTTTTGGATACATCAACTCTAGACTTTATGACAGTTGATGTATCAGCTTCTATGCTCATGGATTAGACCCTCCCGAACGAGCATGTTGTGTGCGGTAACACTAGGGCTAGCTGCGACTGCTGCTGCGACTGCTACTGTGACTGCTAGGACGACTGTGCAGAGATCCTCAGTGGATTCGACGACAACGACTACAGCACTCAGCGATCCTGTGTTGATCAGTGCTACCGATCCTATGTGGGTCCGATTATGTGTGGGAAAGTGCTCAGCGGTCCTGTGTGAACCAGCGCTTATAGATCCTATGTGGGTCTGATCTTGTGTGGGTCTTTGCGGGGGTTAGTACCTATCGATCCTTTGTGGGTCCGACGACTTAGATGGATCAATGATCATCTCTATCATCTTTCGAAGAAGTATACCTGTGTGAGCTGAATCCTGATTACCTTCTTGTGTGGATTGTGTTTTTCTATCCTGTGTGGATTACGTTTTGCTTTCCTATGTGGAATACGTATACTTTCATGTGTGGAATGAGTTGTACTTGGGATCAGAGGTTGGAGCGTATTGGAATGGATGACTTAGGTATATGTATGGGCATATACCTAAGCAGTGTCGGACGTTACTTCATGATTGTATCTTTCCTTTTTGGTTACCATTTGTGGATTCTGGGAGACCTTCGGGGGTCTTAAGGTCCCTACTGAGTAGCTTATACTCACCCCTGCACTGGCTATGCCCGCACTTCGTTGTGTTGGTTGCAGTCGACGGACAACACTGATCGTGGTGGAGGCTTGCGAGGCAGGAAGATACCAGGAGGTGGACCACTGGGCGGGACGTACTCGGAGCAGACAGCTGGACCAAGGAGCTATGGAGGCTATATGTACCCACCCTTCAGGTGGGACCTTCAGAGGACGGCTCGACGCTACGACTTTTCTTTTCAGTTGTCGTTTTTCCCTTTCAGTTGTACTTTACAGTTGGGCTAGTATTTCCAGCCCCATTACTTTCAGCACAGCTTGTTAAAGTTTTTACATAGTGTTTACTTTTCCGCTTGCTTACTCTGTGGTTCTTGTTTACTTTTCAAAGGCAATGCCTTCCCTTTTGTTGGGATTTACGCCTTGGTGCTAGTCGCTAGCCCCTGGCCTATGGAAGGCGGGCTTGGGGTAGTCACAGCACGGGACACGAGGATGGGTCGTGACACTGTACCTATGGAAAAGAAATACCCTCTCATGAATCCAAATCCAAAATACATGCACTGATGAAGACTGCATGCTCTGATCCCCTTATAGAGCTGGTCCATGTAGATTACTCGAAACTTGAACCAAATTTCATAACACAGTCAATCAAAAAGAAGAACCAAAGGAATACACATTTTACACAAAACATTATCTCAAATAAACTAACCAAAACCACAAAATTAAACATAATTATTAATGAGAAATGTTATATTACCCGTATCCATTTCCCAAAATAATTTCCAGGATAATGATGAAACTAGTAAGTCCACTACATCCAACATCAGCTTCTCAAATTCAGAATTAAGATGTTCCCAGAACTGAATGTACCCCTCAATGCTGATTTTCCCTCGGTTGAAACCTGATACCATGATTGATTCATTTCTATCAGTCCATGAAAATGGTTGACCATTGAGAGACACCTGTAGAGATTTCCCCATCATCTTAGCTACCTCCACCTCAGTTTATTTGACAAATAAGACTTTCTCTTTATATTCTTATTTGGAACATAAAAGGAAAACCAAAGCTTAATCACCATGTTACCATTCCCACTAATGTTTTGTTGTCTCTATCTTCGTCTTCTTATTCCTCATCTTTTTTATAGATCGAGTCTCCAAAGGAGGAGGTAGCAAGGTGTAATCCTTCTTCTCATTCCTCCTCTCAAAACTCCTATTAATATTTGGATTTTATTCATTATATTTCAAGTGGCCATGTTCATTCCCTTTGGTTGTCATCATGTCGACCTCGCCTCCCTCACAACGGATAACAAAATCAGAACTCAAATCCGCCTCTCGAAGGCCTTAGAACCTATTGCACAAGGGAACTATGGGACGAATTGAGTCTGTAATCTCTCCATCATCCACCATTTGAGAATACATTTAATTTATATGCCCACTTCACCCCAAAAGGGTATTATTTTGTGTACCCAAGAGAACATACACATCCTAGAACATCCGGTATATTTCATCTACAAAAAGGACAGTATGAAGCCACGCCCCATGAACTGAGGTTGCATGTTAGTGTCTTCAATAACCACACCCTGGATAGCACATATAGTTTGTAAAATAGTTGTGCTTGTGCTTACAAACTAATGGGTCATATTTTATTGATGGATCCTTAGGATAAGGTTGACGTATTTTCAAAGAAATATTTCCTCTTACTTTATGGGATATTTGGATGTATTAGGGTGATTACTCAAACTATATGTAAATATATAGTGGAGATATTACATTGATGGTGCTGATTTTTATTATGATATTTGATAAAGTAGAATCTAATTTAGTTTTTTACTCTATATAATAAGAACATATACTTTTTACTTAATTAAATATTATATTCTTGGGATAATGGTCATATGAATGAAAAAATATATTTTCAATCAGATAGATTAACTATAGAGATTTGACCATGGAATTTATTATGTAATATGATATTTATATTGATGATGTGTATTATTTTTTTCACCAATTGTCATGTCAATTGGTAATCTTGGTTATTTATTTCGTGAGATATGACCTTAGTTTTCCTTATAACTAACTACTCTGGATTTGAGGAAGGAACATTTTCTTGGTGTGGGTTTCGCATGACAGAAGATTTATTTTTATGCTAATTAGAGGAATATGGTGAATATAGGTTGTGTAATAATATTTATATAATTAGTTTATATTATTTATGACGTATGAATGTTGTTTATAGTCATATGGTTGGTCTTATTAGTAGATACTAGTGGTGAAACATCATGATATGTGTGTACAACATGCGTACTTAGGGAGTGTCTTCTACAATCAATCATGGGATATCGGAATATATAGGATCTTCCAACATGTTACCCTTCCCAATTTGAATATGTGATATAGTTTTTTCTATTCATGTTTCTTATATTATTTTATCATATATAAGCCCAATTTTATTGATTATTATATACTGTAATATATATAAATAAATATTTTTATTTGGTGAGTTTGTCAGAAGTGAGTTAAGATAACTAACTTATGGTCTGATGATAAAGAAATGATATTGAGCCTTCTAATTTATTTTATGCATTATATATTTATCATTCACTTAGTTATTGATTTTATATAGTAATAGCTCACAACCCATGATGACCATATTGACTAAAGTTTTCATCCCAACATGGACACTTTATTTTTTTATCCTCTTGTATCAATGAGTATTTTTAAGATCATATGGGAGATTAATTTTAATGATATGTTCTTGATTTTAGCTTTAAAATTTCCTCATTTTATAAGACACTTGTTATTGAACATATTTATTTATTTCATTAATGTTGTATGATATAGTATACTCAATCTCAAAAAATAGATTATTTATATAGTTAGATTATAGAGATAAAATTAATTAATTAATTTTTACATTCATGTTTTTTGTTATTTTACTTATTGACTTGTTGTTTGGTTTTCATTATTGTAATGTCAAGAATTTTTATTCAATAAATGAAATTACTTTTATTTTGTTGTCAAAATATTAAGGATAGTCTCCAATATTAAATCTAATAAATATGGAATTGAATAGTTCTCTTACCAATGGATCATGGAATAAAAATATACCATCCATAGATTAATTTAAGTTATGGATCTTTTGTTTCGTGATAAATGCTTATTTAATTTCCCCTTTTCTCTTAGACCCTAATCTGAGACATGATCTGGTTGGGTTGTATTGGAAAAGAAGAGGTTAGATGGTTATGTTCTGGCTGCAGGCCAACTACATGACATGTAATTGCGATACATGTCCTTAAATCCAATTTTATTATGTGTAATGGTCAAGTTAGGACCTTTTATATCATGTTGGTATTCTTTTTTAGAAAGAGAAAATATTCCATAAAAACACATGTAATGATATTACACATTAGGTAATGTAATTACACATCATGTAATTTATAGAATATGTTCTATAAAATAGATTAGCGGTCTCTATCTTTTGGAAAGAACGATTTTCCTACCATTTTGGAATCCAAAAACCATCTTGTATAGTTTTTTAGATCTAGAATCCATCTACATAACCATTCTTATACAATCTGTCTCATTGGAACACTTCCGTTAAGATATTGATTCATTTTTATCCATTTTTTTCTTCCAAACAATGGATGTACTATTTGGATTTAGGCACAAATGACCTAATTTCTAATTCATCAGCCATTATTCATATTTATCGTAAACTGAGGAGAATCAAGACATGATATTATATTTTTTCCAAACTATTGGGATATGGTAGGTTGTCTATATTTTTTTTTTCACCTTTCGATACATCATAGAGGTGTCATCCATTTTTCTTCATACCCAACTTTTCTGTATGTGTTTGGTTTTGAAATGTTATTTGGATTTTGATACAGTATGACTTATTAAATATTCCCTTAGGTTTATTAAGATACATTTGTTTTTTTTTCACACTGGAGGCCACCCAAGTGGTGCCCTAATCCTTTTCATTGGTTTTGGACTTTAATAATCATCTCAAGGGGTGTGTTTTCAAGTATTCCTAGTTTAATAAAGCTGAGTTGTAATTAAATGTTGTTGGTTTACCTGTTTTAAAGATGGTATGACTACCTGACTTTTGTTACCATAATATTCTATGCTTAACTTAATTAGATGTGTTGAGTTAAATTTATTGAACAATTGGGAATACATGTAGGTTGGTTATTGGTTTAATAAATTTATTTTCATGATTTATCAGTGGGTATACCCATCTGATGTGTTTAAGGGATAATGGAGATATATAGTAGGGTATAAGAAATTAGCTTTTTTAAAAAGAAATTGATTATATGAGTGGGTAGAATAAAATAGATTGAATTGTTTTTTTAAATTTTACAAATGAATGATAGTTTAAATAGATGAATTGGATAGATATATATGGATCTCGAATGTAGTAGTGGACAACATAGATAGATTATTCTCCTAGGGTCTTGATTCTATGGGATGCCTTTGGCATTGATACTCTTTGGATCATGCTTTCTTGGAATCATGGTGGTCATTTTGATACACATGCTCCAGGGACTCCAACTAGTGTCTATACTAGGTTTCCTTTGAGACTCTCTTGGGAGTCGAAGATGATGCCTTGGTCTTTGACATCTAGGATTTGTTCCTTCATGGTCAACACATCACTATACTGAAAGGATGTGGAAATTGTGATAAACATTATTATATAGAACGTCTATTGGATATATGAATTTTGTTTTATGGAATGGCTGTGGGTTTTTAATATAGCTTCGTTATATGGAAAACCAGTGTGGTTAGGATAAAGATTCATGCTCGGTGAGGCTATTTTGTTCATTTATATTTCATTTACATACCTTGTTTGGAGCTAACACTTATTGTAGAGATTCTTGAATGGGTGTTTGTACTTACATGTGGTAATATAAATATTCCATGGCCATTCACATTTACGTTACTACTTAATTACACATTTTTAGCTTACTTCATATTGATTCAAAGAAATTTATAGATCGTTGGGTGGAAACTTAATAGGATGTTTATCTCACACCCATTTTTGGACCCCTTAGTGACCTAGATAGATTATATGGTTGTAGGTGATGGTAGGGGAAAGTGCTCTAGTATGGGTTATTCATCATTGCTTTGGAGAAGGGGAGCATGGGACTAATATGACGCTTACAATGCTACGTGTACTTTTTTAGACTTCTTTCCATTTTGGATACGTGTATTATATTGTATTTCGATTTCATGATTTGGATATTTTCTATATACATGTTTCATATTTATAATTGTATGCGACACATAATTTTATATTTCTATCTATTCATGATATGTATCTATTGTCTACATGTTCTATTCCTTCTGTTATCTAAATGTTGTTGGCATACACTATGATATACTCTGGTAATTAGGGGATAGAATCCATACTGACACACCTAGAACCATGGTAATAGTCAGAAGCCTCTATAATTAGTGGAGATGTACTTGAGTCTATGTAGCCAACTAGGATAGGGGCACTGTTTAGTGGAATCTGGGATTGGGATTTCACAATGTGGTATCATATGAAGGTTATTTTTTTGGAATGATTTACTATTGTGAAATAGTAGACAAGATAAGAAGGAAATAATTTTATTAATGATTTTCTCCCAAGAGTATCTAACAATCCTATAGGGAAAATTCAAATTACCTCATGTCAAATTTTGATTTTATGGACTTTTATGATTATTTTTTATTTTATTTCACCGTTGGGAGAGGTATATGATTTATGATATGACTGTTGATATGATTTGGTTCTATTTTCTTTGAAACATGATGATGTGAGGGTATTCCATCTCATGCATCACATAAGACATTTTTAAAAACCTCATGTCATGAATTATGTTATGAAATTTACGATTCATTATCTGAGCATGTTGTTTTGATAGTTGTTATGGTCATTGTGTCAGCTATTCTGTTAGATCATGTGATGTGGGTAAAATGGTGATTCTATATTTCAATTCCTATGGTGTAAGGGACCTTATGGATAGAGAAATGATACAACTATTAAAATTATATAGTTATGTGAATTTAATATGTATTGATTTTATGGGAATCAAATGATGGTTCATGAGGTGTTATAGGCCCCAAAGGATTGGATCTTGTTGGATGTTGGGTTAAATAATTTGAACAAATGAATTTTAAATAAAAAAATTGTAGTGGAAAATATTGACTTGAACCAAACTCGACATTTGATTGAGATTAAGTAGAGATGATAGAGGATTGGTGATTTTTTCTTATACAATATTGTCTTTAGGGGAAGGCTATTGGTTATGAATTTGTTTTTAACAGGGTTTTGACCTATCTACCACTTTTAAGATCTGCAAGAGTGATATTCATATTTTTATAATTTGGTGTTTGAATTAAAGAGACATGCCACCAGAACAAACTCTAGGGGTATGTCGTGATGTAGGTTAATTATAGAATCAGGATGGAGTTCAACAGGGGATATAGTGTGATACTCTTTGAGTTCCAATTATGTCACTAGGGGATGTTCAAGACACATGTTCTAAGCCACAGATCCATTAGGTATTCTTCCCATATATGTATACAACTCAGGGGGAACCACACCCTTCCATGACTGTGGTTGAGCTAACACAGATCTTTCATCCTCCCATATTTTCTATTAAAGGAAGTCCACAAGATGTTGATCTATTTATTATGTCCACATTAGCTATCTTCGAGCATATAGAGACATCACATGAGATGGGGTTCATTCTCCCCACATATATGCTCTGTGTAGTATAAGCGAACACGTGGGATGTTATTAACTATGAAGATAGGCTATGAGATACGGGTTTGAATGATTTCCAAACCCGCATCTTTGACTGATTTTACACCAATACTCTACGGGAATAACGAGTTAGTGATTTCATGTGTTTGGATCGGGGTCTGATGATGGTTTTTGAGTAATCTTCACACATTACAATATTTAATAATTTTATAATGATGTACCTTGAAGATGAGTTGTCTAGATTGAGATGCTCCTAGGAAAGTCTCCAGAATTATGTCGAATCCCAGGTTAACTTGTTTAGGATGACCCATATCGGTAAAATTGTGAATCATGTGCTAATTATAGAGTAGATCCTGAGTGAGGTTGGTTTTGTAGAGATGGGTAGTGCAGTTTCATGACATACCCGATCTATGTTTTTAGGATGGAAGCATCGTGACCTAGACACCTATGTGGTAGGAGACTCCACTTGAAGATTATGTGTGACCGTGACAGAATCAAGTGTTTAGATTGTTGATAATTGGGCCCTGTGGTGTCGTTTTACAGGACCATCATTCCATATATGAGTGTTAGGGGGTCATCTCATACACTAGATTCAGGATCATGTTCCTTATATTCATGATAGGAAGGGAGTTGGAGACGTGTGGCCCGATCTGGATGATGTAGTGGTGGTCATGTGCGAAGTAACGGGAAGCTAGTTACACCTTGTCATCAAAGTGGACCTACCCTGGGAAGTGTGGTAGTGTCAGAGGGTTGTGGTGTGGGAAACTTCTATTCTCTATAGAATAACCCTAGGGATTATGGTGTTAGACCATCTATTGTGATCGGTATGATCTTAGTAGCCTCTACTATTTAATCCCCTCTTTTGGATATAGTTGAATCTCATAGCTTCATATCCGCACCTTTGATTAAAATCATAGGGATAGTTGTGTATTCTACTTATGGATTTTTGATGTAGGTCACACCATTGGGAACCATAAAAGATGATATTCACCAGTGTAATGAGTTTCCCCTTGAGGATGGTGGGTGTCACATAATTATGGATCTTAATGCACTCAAGATGACATGGATTGACATCATTCTCATGATAGACCTGTTGGTAGATTATCGATCTTATGTTGACATTAATCATCATATGGTTATGTTCACATCACCAAAGGGTTCATTATTTTCTCACAAAGGTGAATGGTATTCATAGGAAAGAAGAGCTTCACTAGATCGTTGTGGGATGGGAAGGATGATAGTGCAGATTGGTAGTTTGTTTATGGATGATTAGGGAGTGAATCAGTTGGACATTCTTCCATTGGTTTATTAATTTAGAGATTCTTTTCCCTATGAAATTTCTAGGTTACCTCCAAATATAAATGTGGATATATCCATCTATCTAGTGTCTGGAGCTACATCGTTATCCATTCCTCCATATAGGATAACAATGACATAATTTTAAGTGCTCAAGAGGTAACTAAAGGATTTGGAGGCCAATATTTTTATTCAATGTAGTATTTTTCCATGGGGATCAATTCTCCCTTTTTGGAAAAATTTGTACGGTAAACATAGGATATGAAGTGATAATCAGAATCTCAACTAGATGACTATTAAATAAATGATATCCCCTAACACTCGTAGATGATCTTTTTTATCAACATTGGAGAGACAGAGTGTTCTAAAACATCGATTTGAGGTCTGGATATCATCAAGAGTGTGTTGGAAATAAAACTTATCTCATACAAACTCTCATATAAGGTATGGTCTATATGATTATTTGGTCATGTCATTCGGTTTCACAAACACACCGACAGTTTTCTTGGATTTGATTAACAGATTATTACGTACATACCTAGATTTTTTGATGTGGTTTTTGTGGATGATATCATTGTGTATTCTCAAAATTTACATGACCATTACAATAACATTTTAATCATTTTGAATACATTTAGATATAATTAGTTAAATTTTAATCACATAAGTTTCACATTTGGATGGATCAGATTCACTAACTGGTTCACATTATCCCAAAAATAAGAGTATTAGAGGGACTAGATAAGGTGAGACCTGAATTTTCCTAAGAATATCCTATGAATAGTTTTTAAATATGGAGATTCATGGAGCTAGATTTTTAATACAATAATTTTATACAGGAATTCTCACACATTGAATCATTGTGGACGGGAATGACTAGTATTATTGTGAAGTATGTATGGTTAGATTCATTCAAGAAAGACATTTAGTAGCTTAATTAAAGGTTAACATTAGAACCAATCTTGATACTACCAGAGCAAGGAAAAGGGTACACCATGTATTTTGATACATATAGTATTGGGATTGGGGAAGTGCTGATGTAGTGGGTAGTGTCATGGTGTTTTGGTGGCCACAGCTGCTTCCACACAAGTGTAATTACCCAACACATAGTCTAAAGATTTCTATATTCATTCACGTATTGTCTTGTTAGAGACATTATTTACTAGGAGAGAATTGTTTGAAGTACAATGAACACAAACGCCTCAATTTTATTTTTGCACAGTGTGATCTGAATCTATTCAGGAAGAGGAGGGTGGAGTACCTATATTCATTTGACTGTCATATTTCCTACATGGAATATAGGGGAAATGATGTGGCTGATGCACAGAGAAGGGATACACAAATACAGATAGTGCAGTTTGCTAGTGGCAAGAGGGAGCTTATAGATTTTTTTTCTGAGATGCATCTCGAGATTCTTGACAGGCAGGGACATAGTTATTTATCATCCATATTTGACACCTCAAAAAAACATGACAGAGGTAGGAGGAGTCAAATATCAAATTCTGAGGACCTACTCTTATGGGAGTGTCTTGCTGGTGAGGATCCACCTTCTAGTTTGACCATACGCTATGATGAGATCTTCAGTATCCCTGGACAAGTTTGGTTTTTAGTCAGAGCATATGATACAGGTTTATCAGGATATTATGTGAGCCCGCTTCCATGATTTTTGGGGTTCTTCGAAGAGGAAAAATATTTTGGTGTAGTTCACATACAGAAAAATATTTCAGTTGAAGAAATAGATGGAACCTGATGAGTATTTTTTTGGTAGGCCATATTCAACACCAATGTGCTAGATAGAGGAATGTGAGGCCATTTTACAGGGACCACATCCCATGTAGGAATTTTATGAATATGTCAAGTTGATTCAGAAGTGGATGGTTACTTCAAAGTCTCATCAAAATTCTTACATCGATTACCGCATATGACCTCTAGGGTTTTTTGTATTGGATTGTGTTTTCTTATTTGTTTCACCAAGGTAGAGAGACAAATGGATCTGGATATATGGTGAACATTTATAACAATATGTTGGGTCATTCAATATTCTTGGGGAGTATCTGTTAGGTATCCTACCAGTTGTACTTTCCTCAAAAGTACCAAACCATGAATGACATATTCCATGTATCTTATCATTACTACTATCAATCAAACCCATATCACACATTTAAACCATTCATTATTAGTTTTAAGTTGATTCAACCATTGAGGGGCATCTTATTGGTATCTCTGATAGGAGCATGAAGGATCTCCAAGTTTAGTCAACTACTATATTACGATTGCTAGGGAAACAGAGTCATTTATAGAAAGAATCATGATAGAGGGAGGCTAATGTACGTGCTTAGTAGTCAGAGTAATTTTCAGTTGATTCTTCACAACCATTGAGAGAATCATTTGATTAAAAACGTCACTAATGTAGGAAGATTGTATGATCTCAGAATTTCCTTGGCTTATTGATCATTTCTTTCTCAATAAATGCTTGTTAAATTTCTCATTTTTTCTTATACCCTAAGTTGGCTAGTGGGATTGTTTGGTTTTATTGGGAAAGAAGAGATTGGGGTGATGTGTACTGGATGCATGACAATTACAAAATATGTTATTGGGATACATGACATCTAATCCAATTTCACAACATTTAATTTTCTAGGCATGACCATTCACAAAATTTAGGTTTTCTTTTTTAGAAAGAGAAAAAAATGAACTACAAGACATGTAAGGAAATTACACATTGTGTAATTAATTTACTCTGTCATTTAAAAATATTGGAGTGGGACTCTATTATTTGAATAAAACATTTTTCTCCCATTTTTGAATCCAAAAACAATATTTTATGGTTTTTCTGATGTAGTTGTAATTTGGACTCTGTTTCTTTTTCCATCAATCTCGTTATAAAAGTTTCAGTAAGATCATTATTCCTATTTAGTAATTTTTCATTCTTCTCAACAATGGCTGCATTATTTAGATTTTAGCTCATATGCTATAATTTCTCGTTCTTTAACAATTCATATGATTTTCCCTAAACTGAGGAAAATACGGACTTGATATTAGATGATCAGTCCACTATAGAGCTCAGGTGTGTGGTATATACATTTATTTTATATTTTTATTCTTTATATAGCTATATATATATTTTTCTTCCAAAATGAATATCTTTAGACCAGTTTAGAATTGTTAATATAAAATAGATACATTAAGAAATTTTATAGATTCCATTAGGATCCTTGAGATTTTTTGGTTGTTTTTATCCAGAATAGAGGCCACCAAAGGGGTTTACCATGCCATTACATTTGTTTTGAACATTGATAAATAACCCATGGGGGTTTTTCAAGTATTCATAGTTTAAGAAAGCTATGTTGTAATTTATCGAGGTTGGTTTACATGATTATGAGATGTTCTGCCTCCATGACTTGTTTTTCAATAATATTCCACGAATAACATTATTAGATGTATTGGATTGAATTTGATGAATGTGTGGGTATACTCATTGGATATTTTTATATTTTTTTAAATGGTTCATTTGATTTATGGTTGGGTATAACCATGTGACATAATTAATTTCTAATGGTGATAAATTTTATGTTATACCCATGTGGCATGATTAAAATTAAATCAATTATATGAATGGTTAAACACATATTGATTTTATTTTTTTTGTTAAATGGTAAAAATGTATGGTAGTTTAAATTGATTCCATGGATGGATCTACATAGGTCTAGAATATGGTAGTGGATGCTTGGGATACAGTATAATGCAATGGTATTGATTCATTGTGATTCTTTGGGCCCTGATAACCCTTGAATTCGTCCTACTTGGACACATGTTAGACATGTTAGTACACATTCTCCTATGACTCCAACCATTAACTATACAGAGTTTCCATCAGGATTCTTCCAAGACTCAATATGGATTCATTATTCATCATCACCTTGGATCCAACACTTCATGGACTACACTTATTTACACGGTAAGGTTGTGGGAATTGTGATACACTTAATTATACACCGCGATCGTGGCATATATGTATTTGGTTATATACAAATTCCGAGGGGGTTTTAAAAGATTATTTATATGATAAGGTTGTGTGGATATGATATGGTTGTATGAATGATGTGGTTGGGTTGTTTGTTTATATTCCTTTTAGCTTCTTCATTATGAGGTAACTCTTGTTATAGGGAACCATGAAAGGATGTTTCGTATTATGTGTTAAAGTGGACATATTAAATGGTTATTAATACTTACAATACAACTTTCTTTCACCTGTTTACATTATTTCATTGTCATACATAGAAATGTATAGATAATTGGGTGGAAACCTAATGGGATGTTTATCCCACACCCTCTTTGGGACTCCGTGGGGAATCAAAAAGATTATATGGTTGTAGGTGGTGGTAGAGGAAATTACCCTACTACTGGTTATTGATTATTATGTTGGATCATTAGATAATGGGACCTGGATGAGGCTGCTGATGCTACGGGCACATTTCGTTCTTTTTTTCATTTTGGATACTCGTATTTTATTATATTATCATGTACATAGTTTGGTTGTTTTATTGATTAATGTATCTATAGAATCAATATATATGAACCATATTTTAATATTTCTATATATTCATGGAATAAATTTTTTTTCTTATTGTTTTACTTCTTCTAAATTCTATATGTTTTTTTATATTTTTTATGATATACACTGGTAATAAGGGTAGTATCTCCCCACTGAAATACCTAGGACCTTGCTTCAAGTACGAATCCTATGGTGTTTAGAGAGATTCTCTCTGGGTCATGTATCCACCCAGACATAGTGAACTATTTAGTGGAATCCTGGATCGATATGTTACATGAAATATTAGTCTCTAGATTATAATAATAATACAAATGATTTTTCAAGAATGTTCACTTAAATAAAAAAGTGGGTATTGAGATAGATAGAGAGAGGTATGGAAAGGAATAAAAAATGGCTAATGATTAAATTAACATATCAAAAAAATCGTTATTCAATATTTTGAAAAATAAATTTTATTATTAAATCAATTTACTGAGGTCAAAATACAAGGAAATAGATAAATAATTGAAAATAGAAAATATCTAGATAATCATGATGGCTTGTTAACTATGATTTATTCATATGCTTAGATTGAAATAAGCATAATTATAGGATTATGAAAATGAGGTCCAAGAATATTTCATACTAAGGTCATTTTACCATGATCCATAGTAATATCTTGTTTATATAGGATTCAGAACAATTTAAAAATACAATCTATTTTAAAATATTTTTAATCAATTATTAAATCACTGAAAGGTCAGTTAAATCAAAAATAAATTACAGAAACTAATAAAAAATATTATAGGGTTAAAATTAAAAATGTAGAGAAATAAAATAACAGAAATCATTAAAATAAATATATGTAATAGTTAATAATCCCAATATCAAGTATTCTATAGTAAATTATCTCAATATTATAAGGCTTATTAATTAGATAACTTAAAACAACATACTACACATTGAAAATTAATATATGCAATATGATAATGATATCTTATAATGTGAAGTTGTATATCAAAGATCTTAGTCAAGTAATGAGGTAAAATATTCTTTAATATGTTAATAACACTTTTGAAAACATAATTATTTGATATATATCTAAATTCAAATCAATAATCTATTAAGTTTTATTTTATCTATAACATCAATGGAAAATATTCTTGCATGTATGTAATCATGTTCAATATTAGATGACATTATATAACTACTCTTCTTAAAAAACATTACAACTATAGACATTCCCAAAATGTAACATGGAAATAATTTCACATTCAGCATTACATTTAACTACCATATCCAATATATAAGTAAACAACTCGCTCAAAAATATCCTTTAAAATAAATTATACCATATTTCAGTGTACACTGACGGTATTTGTAAATATTTTAAATATCTTCCATGTGGGGTTTTATGTTTTTTTAAATCAAGAACATATAAATATATATATATATATATATATATATTATCATGTTGGATAGTATTAAGGTATAATATACAAAAAATTAGACCTTTTTAATGTCATGGTTCCACTTCAATACCATTTTCATCGTTGTCTAGTTTTATTTTATTACACATGAGAGTTCAACTACAGTTAACATGATCGATGAAAAAATGTTTGAAAGAAATCTTTTTTATTTATTATTATTAATAATATTTCCATGTTTATTGTGGTTAACAATTTTATGTCCTCTATTGAACTAATTTCTAATTTATAATACATAAGATGGAAATTTTTTTTCTGAAATCTATCTTTCAACTATCAAATATAATATCATCAACATATATTTGTGCTATTAAAATATATTTAAAAACCTATTTTATAATATATAGTTTGATCAAATTTAACTATTATAATATTTTTTGAAGAAGAAAACATGATTTTCTATCATACAATACTATACAATGTTATTTTAGTACATTAATTGATTTTGAAATGATAAAAACATGTTACAGAAGTGTTGTTTTTTTAAAATAGAGGGTCCCCCAAATAAAAAACAATTCAAAACGATTTTGGGTTTGTGTTTGAGAAAAAAATATATGTACGTTAAATTACATGTTTAATAAAATATTTGAATATAAATTAATAATATTATTATATATTTTATATTATTATGCATTAAATTAATGTTTTAATTTCATATATTAGTTTTTATATTGATAATTTAATAGTAGTTCCCCACTAATGTTGACAACCATGAAATTCCATGATTAAATTATTATGTATAGATCTATTGTCAAATAACATGCTATGGTTTTACACATAGAATATTGATTTTTAGATGAATGTACTCATAATAACAAGAAATTTATTATCATGATGTTACCACATTTTAATACACATGGCTATAGATTATGATAATAAACACGCATATATATAATATTCATGTTTATGGGTCATCAGATATTCCTATTTGTGGGAGTATGTAACGGTCCCTATACATTATGATTATTATTAATAAAGGTTATAACACCTAAACATATATTTATTTAATAAAATTCATTGAGATAGTTAATTATAAATTCTGATATGTTCAATGTGTCTTGGGAGACATGTAATAAAAAATAATTCAATAAAGGATACTCCATTCCTTTTTTATAGATGTCGATATCCCATAACTTTGATTGAAATGGAACTATCCCATGAATTTCATTCAAATTGTTTTGTTGTTATTGTGAAATTAGGTCCTTTATCTTAGTTTCCAGGACCCATATCAAGATATAATTCATGAAATATAGTAAATAACACCAAATTACAATGTGAAATAATTTTATATGTTCAAATGAAATGTGTTTTCATAGATCTAGATTTAATATTATTCGAATATAGATAATTGATTTAATATTATTATCAAGACCATTGAATAATTTTATTAAATTTATATTAAAAATATAAATATTAATGAAATAGTAATTCTCCAGACTGTGAATATAATATTTATTTTATTTTATAAATATTTAATAAATATGTCACACATCGATGATGAATTTTCTTTTATTTTGTTCTTTTTTATGTTAGATTCATTGGTTAAGGTTAGTTTCAAGTTCCAAAGGATAATGGTTTTATTTTTGGTGAATTTGGGCGAGTAATGTAACTGTTCATGGTTTGGGAATGATTTGGCTCAAATAATGCATTTCTAAGGAGGAATGGTGCCTTGGGTTTGGTTAGATCATGACTTACACACTGATCAGTCAAACCAGACAGAAAGCGTGTAGGAAAGATCTATAATTTGACAAATCCATTATTTATATTTATTGAATGGTTTCACAAACTACCTTTCCAATCCCTCAAGGTACACTATCTCCCAAGTAGAATTTTAACGCTTTGGAAAACAATGTTGCACAAAATGTTCAAAGTTCACATGCGATTAAAAATTTATAAATCCATCTTTTTTACCTCCCTCTTTTTAACAAATTTTGGGTTTCATCAGCCTTGGTAGATTTTTAAAAAATAAGGTGGGCTCCCAAACCACTATCTTATGGATCTTATTCTTCTATTGATGCTCCATAATGATTTCTATGTCTATTGGTCTTTTATTTTTCTCCAATTTCCTTATATATTTATCTGTTCTTCTAGTCATATTGGTTTTATGTGGTTTGGTTCTATATTGGATGAACCATAGAAGCTAGGATAGATGTGTAGTTTGGGTTTCATCACTATTAGGTTTTTTGGATAGTTCTTCTCATTTTTTCTTCTTTATATGAGTGTTTTAGTGCATTCACAAACAATTGAGGAATGTGTTTTCATTGTTTTCCCTTCTGCCACATTCCATTCTAGATTGATCAGTCCTAAATGATTTCTAAATGTGATTTTAATTCTTCTGAATGATGGAGTATAAAATTTTTGGGGTTTCATGTTTCCACTTTGTGGTAAATGTTTTCTCAAAGGGTTTTTATAAATTATTCTTCTTTAACATTACTTTCCCTTCCCCGGCCCTCCTCTTCTGAAATTGTCCTTTCAAACCCCCGATATTTCCAAAAAAGTTTCATTGTTTTCGAAATGGTCAATTGGAATTCAAAATATTTATTATGATATTCCAAAAGTGTTTTACATTTCTCATCAAATTTGGAATCATGGAATATGACTTCATAAAAAAATTGCCTGAAAGGGTCTATTTTACATATTTTTATAATAAATGGAGGTGGACCTTGATTTTTAAAAATGTGTTTATAAATTGACATGGATTAATAAGATTTATTTATATTTTAGTACATTATGGGGTTATAGAATTTGGTTTTGCAACTCTTTTGATGTGATGGCCTAATTGGAACATTTTTATGACTCAATGTGTAATGGGAACCTCTATAGTGGTCCCTATGAGGAGAGGAACATCACATAATGTGTAAGAAGCTTTTTGGCTAGGAAAGAATGGTGGATATTACAGGTGATTAGATTATGTAATGGATGTGAGAGCCCCCCACCCATTTAACTTTCATTATTATCATAGGATTCATGGGAATCATCTAATCGGTGGAGTGACAGTTGCTTATTAACCCCTATTAGAAGGGTTTGTACCTGAAATGATTTATTGAGAGGCATGGTTGGATGCTAAACTAGTGAGTCGAATTTAGATAATCCAATTGGTTATTCATTATGGATATTCACTATATGTAATGAGGCGAGTTCGATATAGATACATCATTGTATAACATCAATAGATGATTAGGAAATTCCCATGATAATCTTTATATATATTTTATTTATTTTATTTACAGTTGGTTTAACAACCATTATATGTTTTGACTAATGTTATGTTTTAGTTATTTTTATCATAGCCTTTATTTATAGATTGTATTTATTATTATATGTTATTAGGTTCTGAACTAGTTTTTGGAATGTAAAATAGTTCCAAAAAGTAATGATATGTCTGTCGTTTTAAAAAGGTTATTTATTGGATGATTTATTTGGTTATTTAGAAATATAAAACCCTCTTTTCATTATCTGAATTTCAATGTAGTGTTTATAGACTATTTTATAATAGAAAATATACGGTATTTGTGATTATTTCCTACTAATTATTTTTTTCTCACACCCTATATGTTCCACTCAACATCGTTAAATAGAATTAATTTTATAGATTAATGTTTTTCAGTTCATATTGACTTTAGAGATGGTTGGTATTATTGTTGCTGCTGACTATGAGGCCATATGTATATATGGTTACGTATTAGTTTGGTATTTGTTATATTTTGTGGTTTTCAATATTTTTTCAATTATTGATGTACTTTGATCCGTATTATTATTTATTATATTCAATATTAATGGACCCTCATATTAGGGTTGGAAGCGGTTTTTTGTTAATTAATTTATGTATTCCATTGGTGTAAATCATTTCCAATTGATATTTTTTTGATCCCCAGAAAAAGATTACAACAAAAGTGGATCAGAAAATCCTCACATAGGTTTCTACAAACTAGATCATGTGACCTGTTCAAGGTTGACCAGTGTTGGTACATAATAAAATAGTATAAGAACATCCTTTTTGTATTTTGGGAATCTAAAAGTTTTAATATTGTAACTTCCAAGTCATGGGAGGACGGTGTGGGAAGATCTTCTGGAACACATTCACTTGATGGTCCTTGAGTTTCTGAGGTCAATTAGGATTGAGCCTTTGTTTTGGATTGGGATATAATATTATGTAGAAGAAAAATATAGGTGATTCAATTTTTTGTTGTGGTATTAAATATAGTGGTGACCCAAGTGGTGTGGAGTGAACATATTATGGAATTTCTAGTTATTTATATTTTCGTTGGGTATGGTCCACTATCCCTGTTTTTTGGTTATAAACAATCACATGTTTTGTATTGTTAGATTTCGCTGTGATATACTCGTTGGTAAGATTTTCATTGGAATTATTATATTTTGAAATTCAAAATGGTTTTTAGAGAATAGGTTTTCAAATATATAATATATTTGTGGTTTTTTATTTTATTATAGTTATGATATTGTGTTGAAAAAGGTTTTGAAGAGTGATATGTTTTTCAAGTGTGGGTTTTTATATTTGGAAAGTGGTATTCGGATCATGTATTTTTGGAATTTGATATGGAATTTGTTGTTTTTAAATATAATTATTGTAATGGTGGTGTTATTTTGGTTTGTGAGTTGTTATTTATACATGAGATTTTCTTTTTTGTTGGTTTTTGTATGATATTAATTATGGTTATTATGTTCTTTTTTTCTATAGATTATACCACCCAAAAAGGTACCATGGGGTTCTAGTAAAACTCTTTAACATTTTTTCCTCCCCCAAATCCTAGTTGAGTGTTGAAGACGAGTTCTCCTCAATCATTTCCCTTTCATTAGTAATCATGTTCTATTAGAATTTTTCGACTGACTTGAGGTAATCGAAGCATTCATTATGTCATTGAGCAGTCCCAAATTCGTGATGGTCCATACTATTTAGAGTTCCTTAGGACATCTGAATTTGGAGTTTTTTATGGTGATCATCCCATAAAAATTTAAGGATTTAATGTCTTGGGATGTGTTTAAGACCACTTTTATCCAATTTTTTTTATATAGGGTTGAAGGTGAGGAATGTGGGGGAGCTCATGAGTATTATAAAAGTTCAATAGATTATGATGGTCGATATTAATCTATCTAAATAGGATGATATTTTTTATCAAGAAGAAGGATTAGTGAATTGGTTGGATGTTCTTTTTTTGTCTGGAATATTTTCCTAGATATTATGGGTAATGTTTTTTAATATGGGGAAATTATGTTTGTAAGGTTTGTTAATGAGGCATTATTAGCAGAGTGGGGTTTTGTAGCTCAGTCGATAACTATTTTGGTCAAATTTTTGTTATTTCTATTGAAGGTTACACATATGGTGACTAGGGTTTTTCAAAGAAACCTATTCCAGAATAGTATTATACATTTGTTTTAGATTATAATTAGTATGACCTTTCTATCATGTTTTTTCAGTGTTTCCAATTGTGGAATTTAAGGTCAACTTACTGTATTCTTTCGATGGGTTGTCATCGATGTGGTCATTTGGGTCACTTGGAGAGGTTATGTGTGTGGTGCTTGTATATGAATATTTCTTAGATTCAATATTTAGGCTCTTAACTACATGTAAATATACACATATATAAATTAGGGATCCAAATATAGAACATTTTTTGATGATTTTTACATAGTCATGAATGGTTCGTTATAGGGGTCTCGGCCTAGTTTTTATTTCAATTATTATAGTGGAGTTGGATTACATTTTCTAGTTGGAATTTCCATGGTTTTTGTAAGTTTATCTTTGATGAAAATGATTTTATTGTCACATTCTCTTAAACTCTGAGGTGGTGTTTGTAGATGTGAATATTTAAGTGGGTATATTTTTTGTGTGGATATATTTATTAGGGATTTATTTCATTTTTCACAATTGTTCTCTTTGGATTTGCATGAGTATTGTGGAATGGAGGAATTGTGGGTTGGTTTTCTCTCATGTTGAGTATCCTAAGTTGTTCTACATTGTGATAGGGTTTTTTGGGGAAACTGTTCTTTTTGGATGTGTGTTTTCTTTTATATTTGGAGTTCTATCATTAGTAGGCCCATTATGCTGTTATTAGTTGTTCTTGTTTCTGGTTGTCCAACAATTTTAAGTGTTGGTCAGTTCAATTTGAGTTTTTGTGTTTCAGAAACCGAAAAATTAAATACTTGTAATTTTATATAATTGTTTTTTTCTGTGACTTTTAGAGATAAAATAACATGCCAAGGGTTTTGGATTCTCCTTGCTTCATCTCGTATTCAATTCCAGTTTTGGTATCTGTACATCTGGGAGAAATTCTTGGGGAAGAATGTTTTTTTGGTTGGCATAATTGTCCCACCCCGACTTGTAATATTATTTTAACCACATTTTTTTAAGAATAAAAATTAATTTTTTGAGGTTATAGACATATTCTCTACAAAAATATTTGAGTTTCATATTTTTCAGTTCATTTTTGGCCACGTGTACTCTTTGAGCATGGTTTGCATCAAACTATAAATGTCCCAGCAGGAAACCGGACCCCTTTTTTTGGTGAAGCATGACTTATGAATGTTTAGGTCAACCATTTAATAAATAATGTAATAATTCTCTACAATATGACATATGCATATCCTTTGTGGGCATAGAATTTCCTAACCCATGCTGCCAAAATGTTTAGGTACCCCTTTTCTCTATTAGGGTGATCACAGTTGGTTAATAGTTTTGAAATCAGTGTGGCCAAACAATATGAGATTCCCACATCATTAAAAAGTTTGAAATAGAAATTTTTCCTTTTTCTTTTTTTAAAACACTTCATTTTTCTTTCTTCCATTAGTATTCATTGGTTTAATTATGTTGGTTATCTATTATTTGAACCTTATAAGCTAGGTTTGATTTGTGTCTAATATTTCATCAATTTTATGTTATTTAGAACATTATTCAGTCTTACTAATTCCTTCTCTAAGGGTTTCACTTCATTCTTGCACCATTTATGTAGGTGTTTCTATTATTTTCCATTCTAGTAAATTTCATTTGTTCCTGAACATTCGTAAATGATTTCTAAATGTGATTTTTATTACTGTGATATTTTGGATTAAATTTTTTTGTTGGATTCATGTTTTCAATTTGATGGAAATTTTTTTAAATAGGGTTTTTAAAATTATACCTATATTTTAATTCATGTAAATTTTTTGATAAAATAATGAAATATTTCTAAATTTTACAGTGGTAATTTTTTATTATGTTGGGTTTTTATTATTCTATAGTAATTATTTTGGCCAATGTGAAATAAGGTTGTTGTGTGGTTTGGGTGTGTATTTGGGGGATTTTGGTATTTTGAACTGTTGTTTTAATGATATTTTTTGTTTATCCAGGAACATGTGTAATTTTATGATTTTGGGATAGTTCCATTTGATGGGTAAAAATCTATATGTATACATGGGGAAAATATGGATGGGATAAAATATTATAATGGTTTTTTTAAAAACATATCCCTATTTATACTTGTTTTAATATAACATTATTTCTTCTTTTTCCCTTTCTTATGGAACCTCATCTAAAATGGTCCTTTCAAACCATTTGTGTATCCAAAAAATGTCATTTTTTTTCTAAAGGCCCACATTGACATAAAATGAATTCAAATGGGTTTCTAAATCTGTTTTTTAATCATTTCCAATTTTTAAATCATGGAATATAGTTTTATATGAAAATTTAGATTAATGAACTATTTTGAATCATCTAATAAAAAATGGTGGTTTAGATTCATTTTCAAATATGTCTTTAGAAATGGACATGGATTTGTAAATGTTATCGTCTTTATGGTACCTTGATGTGTTTTGAAAGGTGGATTTCAAAACTCTTGTGATGTGAAGGGGTTGTTGAAACTTGTGCTAGACTCGATGTGTGATGGGCACCTCTATTTTCTCTCTATTAAGAGTGGGAATTCACAAAGGGTATTCTAGTTTTAGTTATAGGCAATTATAGTTGTACATGTGTGAGATTAGATTATGACACAATAGTGAGGGCCTCCCCATTCAACACGTACTATAAACATTGTATTGCAACGTGTTATCTTGAGGTTTGAGTTATGGTTTCTTATCAACATGGATTATATGGGTTGGTATCCATATATTTTATGAGAAGTTTTTTAAATGGGTTTTGGAATGTAAAACTGTTTTAAAAAGTAATGTGGTGTCTGTTTTTTTAAAAAGGGGGATTTTTGGAAAGATGTGAATGGTTTATTAAAATGTCAAAACCCAATTTTCATTATATTTATTTCATAATAGTATTAATAGACTAGTTTGCGAACGTAAATTTTTCAACTCTATAGTTCTTACCGACTAATATATTTTTTCCCACACCATATTTTTACTACTCTACGTCAATAGACCACATATGTATTGAAGGTACATGTATCTATTTTCAGTTTCATTTAGTGCTTGTAAGTCTTCTTTTTGGGGTTGACAAAGAGGTTGGAAGGAGATCTAGATGGGTTATGGTATGGATTTTTATCAATTATTTCATTTTCATAATTTTTCTCAACTGTTGTTTTATTCAGATCATGTTTCTTATTTTTTGATAAAAATTATTTATGATGTTTAATATGTAATAAGAATGATTAAATAACTTAAGAGAAGTCATTTTATAAAAAAAATCTCTAAAATGGAATGAAATTGATATTTTTTTTATTTTCTTAAATATTGATATAAAAATGAAATTGAAATATTCATGTATATAATGAATCTAAATAATAATATTGGCATCTATAATATTTTATAGAAATTTATGTTGGTAATTTTCTGCATTACCATACATATTTGTATAATGTACAAATGTGTTGTTTTGTGATTAATGATTTCTGGACCAACACAACGTGAAATTTATATTGACGTTTACTAGTCACTATTGATTGATTATATAACATTTTTTAGGATAAAGTTGTTAATGTATTTGATTCATATAAATTTTTTTATTTTAATCCATGATAATTTTTAACATTAATTAACTCAATATTGCTAAAAAAATTCTATATTTAATTTATTTAAAGGCAAATAATTTACTATTTATGAATAAGGGACTCTATATAATCAAATAAAATATGGGATAAAATAGTGAAAACTGGTCAATAATAATTTTTGTGAATAAATTAAACATTTCAATGATTATTTTAATTAATTAGTCATAAAAATATGACGTTTCACTAAATCCTTTATATAAAGAATCGGCTAGATCATGTAACCACATGGTTTTGACTTCCACAAACCTCAGGTTCATTCCATGATCACCAATGGCTAGTGAATAACATTAAGTGTCTCTATTTATATTTTTTAATATATTTACCAACTCTTGGTGACATAAAATTTAAATACAATATTTTTTAAAAAATTGGGCATTATTATTCCTTATATCGATCACGTTGGTCTCAAAAAAAGTATATCCTATGAGAAAGGGATGAATCATGTTAAAAAAATTAAAATTCCCATTCCCAATGTTTTTTATATTATATAAAATAATATATTTCTCCAAATTCTTCTAAATAATGAATGATAATGATAATGAAATGAGAGAATTAATATTTACTATGTTCATTAAGAAATTTCTATATCTGAAGAGTATGCTTTCAAAAATTTGTCAGTTCATCAAAATCAACTATAATTACACTAGATGATTTAAAAAAGTACAATCATCACTATACCTATATGTTTATAAGACATAAAATGACATATTACTCACTTCTCTTTTCAATCTTCAATAATTCAGTTATCCACCTTGCTAAATCAATGATCTCCACAATCTAAATCAAGATATTTCACTGTTAATTGTCAATACATACTGTTTTTCATTATAAACCTAATTAACATTATGATTTTTTTATAACAAAATTAGATTACTCACCCTTCATTAAATATGTATTTATTTTTAATTCTTATCTCTATTTATACAAATGTTAATCTCTAATATATAACAATATGTTTCCCAAATATCATATGGTATTCTCTATATTTCATATCATTAATATATTAAAAATTTGTTTTAGAGAAAAGGGATATTTTTCTGCCCTTTTATACTAAATTCAAATCAGATATCTCCCATTTATATATCAAAATATCACCTTAAGCATTTTAATATTAAATAGGGAAAAATGAACATTTGATAAAATTATATAGTTTGATAATATTATAATTTATAATCCATATATTTTTTAAAAAATAATGGAATTATCCAATCATAGACTATGAAATCTATGTATTTTTTATCTCGTATAATGATATATTGATTCTGAATAAAAAAATATATATATAAGGTTTCTTGAATCAATGATTGATTCCCAAAACATATTGAAATATCTGAACCATAAATACTATTGTGAAATACATTATCATTCAACACAACCAATGAATTTTTTATGTGACAAATTGTTTGAAATTCATACCAAATTATAAATATAATCATGTTCAATAAATAATAGTGTAATCCATGATCATTTCTCGATAATACTTCATTAATGACTAGATAAATTTTTACTATCTTTTGTTGTTATTTTATACTTATACATGTGTGATTTTTATTCAATAACTATCCTTCTCCTACATCATACAAATTCTAAAGAACATCAATTTATAAAATACGTTTGATTACATCTTCCTTTGTGGATAATATTCATCTATATTTGGTAATAGACTCAACCCCAAAATAATAATATTATTTTTTGTTAAAAATAAATGATTTAATTGTTTTAGAAAAAAATAAAATCATTTTAGAACCTCTTAAAAAATTCATTTACCTACCACCAACATAATAAAGATAGTAAAATAAATTATTCGATCATTATTAAATCCAAACTCATATAAATCGTATTTGACGTGTAAAATAAGAATTAAAATAAGATTTAATCAATGAAACACAAATTCCCCCATATTGTAGACAACACATGATCAACTTTTCTACTAAATCACTTGTTAAAAATACTTTCTAAAATAACTTCTTAATCCACATATTATTATGATCATCAATCCATCTTTCGAAAACTCTCCGTTATTTTTTCCAAAACTACTTCTAGAAAAAATATATACTTCCATAGTGAAATATAATCTAATATATCTTCACTACATTATTTAAGATCCTAAATATCACTTCACTAAATGTGAGAAGAAACAAATATAAACATAACAAATCAAATACCAAGAGATATCATACCATTCTATGAATCACATGTTCAACAAATAACATTGGGAATTAAACATTGAATAACAATCATCATAGGGGAGTGGGCCCCTTATCCAACCATTTATAACACCAGAGGATTTTAGTAACTACTTCCCTTAAAATAAATATGATATTCTTGATTTTTTTGACACATGAAACACCCAAGTAAGATGAAAAATACGTTATAATGGATTAATATTAATATAAAAAATAAAATAAATTAGATGATAACTATATGAATAAATTTTTTTATAATTATAAAATCAAAAAAATGATATGTAAATTATTTTATAAAATAATTAAAATGTGTTAGTTCACATTGGAAAATACCATGGAATAAATAAATTAATATTTTTATAATTTTATTATATTTATTTAATTTATATAATGACATAAATTATACGTATTGATACAATTCATTTAATTATTATTAAAATAAATTACTAAAATCCAAAAATTAATAATTTCACTATAAGAAGAAATAATTAAATTATTAGTGTTTAAAAAGTATTATATATTATTTATTATCTTTTAGAAGTAAAATTTGTCATATTTTAGGTATGAAGAATTAACGAAATATATCATTTATAAATTTTAAGAAATTAATTAATATTAATGGGTTTATTCTTAAATATTATGTTATTGGTATACAATCATTTTCTGTAAAAAATACATAATTTTTAAATAACCTGTTCATTTTATTGTGCATATTCATTTTAATATTGTGAAATGATTTTTCTATGAATTTTTTTTTAATCATACTAAATATAAATATATATAAATTCAAGAAAATAATCAATCAAATAATAATAATTACCTCATAATGAAAAATAATATATTCATTTATATGAAAAAAATACATTTATAAAATCTAATAATTATAAATACATGTATTAATATTAATTTTTATCAAATTTAGAAATTTATTCTAGTAAAATTTATTTAATATTATGAATTATATTTTACAAAATAAATAATATGGTCATTTTAGTTTTCTTTTATAAAAATAACTCCCCATGTTAAAATGTAGTCACCAGGAAAAAAGATAAAATGAGATGAAGTGGTAAAATTAAATGATAAACATGTAAAATATGTCAAAATTATTCTATAAATATATGAATGAGGGAATTATAATCCTCAAATTATCAAATATATAATATTTTCATCATTGGATCCACTTTTAGAAAAATTACTTTCTATTTATATTGATGAGTGATTGTGTGTAAAAATAGTGCAACATCCGACTAATAAAATAATCCCACCAAAACCTTTCATAATGAATACATTAAATTTTTTTTTCTGTTGAAAAATATCTAATATTATATCCTAAAATGTATCTACCACTTTCATGAACCCCTACTCATAATAAGGGGATATAATTTCTTCTTTTCCCATACTTTCCCAAAGAGATGATTCATGTATTCAATGTAATAGCTATTCTCCGATGAAATTTTATTCTTTAACATATTCATCCAACCATTATAAAATATGAATAATATATTTTATATATTTTATATATTTTATAAAATAAATAATTTTCTATTAATGTTATGTTATTGATGCAAAATAACATGGTCATTCTCATTCAGTAATTGTAACATGATGTTATTTGGATAATGTTTACAACTTATATAGACACTATTATGATGTTTACATAATGAATCAAACGTAAGATTTAATTACTTGTAATATTATATAATAATTATTGATTTTATACATTATCATATTTATGTAGTGGAAATATGTTGATGTTTTCTAACCAATAAATCCGTCTCTTATTTTATTCTATAATAATTAAAATTGGATATTTTTAAAAGTTTCATGTGAAACAAGTACCAAGACCACCAAATGGGGCAGACATGAATGAACAAAATAATGGATACATTATTACTATATTCAATATTAAAAATTATTATGTGTATATTTTGTAATTATTAATAAATGATACTACGTAAAATAAATGTGAATGTGATTCTAAGAAAACATGTAAAATAACCCTAAATATATTATATATGGGTAAAAACACTTCTGATTAAGTGAATGTCTAATGTAATCGGTTCAATTAAAATATAACCATAAAATCAATATTATCAATATATAAATTTTTTATTAGTAAAATCATATGTTATTTGTCATTTCAACACAATATATTTCGTTATCATTTTTATATATTTTATTTACATGTTTTAAACCATTTCACCACCCTTCGGTTTACAAATTATGTAAATCTATGTTTATTAATGGAATAATCTGTATCTCATCCTTTTAGTTAGGAATCATTCATCTCCATAAAAAAATTCATATTATTGGTTTATTGATTCTATTCTATATACATCTATGGATATTTATGTCAATTTATATTTTTTTTTATTTTCAATAAAATTTATTGAAACAAGTCTATTTTTGATGATTTCTAGATGGGTTATTTTCTATTAAATTTAATTTATTTAATAAATTGTTAAAGTGATATCATATTTATTGATTTATACACGATCCAAATATCATAAAATATTAATGTTTTATTTTTTAAAATAATATTTTAAAAATTATCATGGTTTTTAAATATATTTTTATTGTCACTATTTTGTAAATTATATAATTTTATATAATTGTTATTTAAAAATTCAAGGAAATATTATTTTATTTTTAAATGTAATTTTATAATCAACTTATCATTTTATTTCTCAGCTTCAATAACTTGTCCAATTTTTTGTATTTTTTATTTTTTGTGATATGGTATAATTATATCATCCATGTTCTTCCTCTTGATAACATGTGATTATTTCTTTTGGAAATTATCATGAAACTTGTTTCCTTCTGATATGATTATTAATATTTTAAGGAATTATAAATTTATTAATGTTCCTATAAAATTGATACATTTATTAATCATGATGTGATTTGTTACACCATAATTATATATCCCTACAACGTTTTATGTAATGGTTTATATCTCATGAGATGATGTGTATAAAAAACAGATTAAAAACAATCCACTATAGGAATTTGTCTACAATGTGTTGATGGTTTTGTAAATAATCCATTACTTAAGAAATTTATCTCTAGGAGTATGTTTTGGAGACATTTTTATGTTATGGAGAATAATTTTCTATGAACTTATGTCTTGTTATTATTGATTCAATATTTCAAACTTTTTAATTCAGGTCTTTTATTATTCCAGAATCCTTATTTCATGATTCATTATTTATTATCCATGTTTTATTTGGTTTGATTTCATTATACTTTGTTCATTTATATTTAATATTTTGTCTTACCCATAACTTCGTTTTATTCTCACATATGATATTTGATTGATATATCTTATGTTACTCCATTAAAAATAATTTGATATCACAATTTAAAATATTTCATTTTCACCATGTTATAGGAATGAGTTTTATGTGTGATATATCTATAGGGGACTCACATGTAAACAAAATTTATGGAATATGTAAAATAATATTTGTAAAATTGGTTTTATATTTATCTAATTTCTACAAAAAATAAACATAAATGATTTGGGGGTTTTTTAATATTTTATCTAATGAATAATCATATAAATGATTTATTATTTATATATGTTATGATTAGATAATCTCACTATTCCATTTAATGGATATAGTTAACCCTTAAAAGCTAACATATGCTTCCCAAAAATGTTCCTTTATAATTTTTTTGTAATTAAATGTTATGTACCAACATTATCCAATTTGACCACATCTATCTAAAAATTCACAATTATAATTTGATATTAGATCCCAATATTCGATTTACATGAATTACTAACAAGATTTTTCATATAATTGATATAATCTGACTTATCACACTTCATTATAATAAAATTATTCACATTAACTAGAATATATTAATATTATTTCCTTATCAAAAAGTGTTGTGTACATGTTTATGTGTCTAATATAAATTCATCTTTTAAAATTTATAATTAGATAAAATCATGTCTCCTTCTAAACAAGGAAAAAGATAATAATGGTAAAATGAACTAGATGATGTCTACAATCTATTATTAGATAGACTATCATTATAACCATCATTAAATCATAGTAAATCTTGTTGGGATGTTTCACTATATGAAAAACTGAACTATATTATGGCTATAATGATCAAATATTCTTCATTAACTTATTCATGTTTGTTTCATTGAAAAATATTATAGCATATCGATTTAAATTATAAAAACAATTTCTGGTCATTTCATTGTATTGTAAAATATGATTTTGATGATTTGTATATATTCTATAACATTAAAGTATTTTCTATTTACTTTTCTATATAATTTTGTTTAGGTAAAAAAAAATTCTATATAGCCTCTGAATCCCACATTTTAAAACAATTTAGTAGCTTCTAATTATTTTATTATTGATAAACAAATTTAAATATTTATTTTTTATCACTTGTAATCCAATGAAAAACATCAATTATTTAATTAATTTATCTTTAAAATAACTATTCATAAATTTAGTTAACATGTTGCAATGATTATTCTTTGATCCTTTAATTAATATCTATTAAAATTATTTGAGACACATCATCCATTGACCATTATCCATCTTTACATATATATTATTATCAACTCCACATTTTTCAAACCCATGATATATCGTTTTCTGATAAATAGTACAATATTATTCTCTAAGTGTTTTCTCATGTCTATAAAGAACTATATTTAAATAGAATATATTATTCTCATCTTCATAATTGAAAAATCTGTATGTTTGTTTAATATGTAAATATTCTACAATAACTCTATTAAATAATTTAGATTTTACATTCATTTTGTAAACCTTGTATTTTTTTCACCACTATGACTAAGATTAATTGATTATTTTATAATCTTCCCCTAGTGGAAACCATTTAATCCACCTAATTCAATTCACTTATATAGTACAAATTATAGTAAACATATGTCTTTTTAAATATTATTTCATCCATTATTGATATTAACAAAATAAATTTTGTTCTAATAGTTTTCTTATTCTCCAACATTATCATAATCTCATGAGTATGATTATTCTTGTACAATGTTTGATGATTGACGTAGAGGATTCATTATTCGTCTTTATAAAAAAGTATTTTGATTAAGAATATTTTTCCTTTTTTTATTTAATATATAATTATTAGCATCCTATCATATGATAAAATCACTTATAATTCATAATTGTGAATGTATACATCAGAATTAGAGAAATCCTATAATTATCCCCTTTATCTTCTTAACTCACCAAATCTATCCTTCACAATTTACTTAAGTATTTATCATTAATAAATTATTCTCTACTACAGTGAAATCATGGATTTTATTTTTATTTTTATACATTATTTAAGTGTTTTTACTACTCTATCATTGATTATTTAAAACAATCCCATTATCACTATATGAATAAAAATGTATATGATTTATCTCATTGTTCAGATTAAAAAATTTAAATTTTATATTTTAATAAATTTAAATATTTTTCAGTTATTATAAGGAATTAAATAATGAATATTTTAATCATGTGTTCAAATAAATCCTTCATTTTTTATAGTCATAGGTCGATATATCATTCATATAACATTCATTATCGTAGACATTTTGATAAATATTGGCCCTCCCATTTGGTATATTATCCTATTCGGCCTCTCAATCATAATAGTATTTTTTTGGATCCACTCTAACTAAAATTGAATTTATAATCCCATGATTTTCAAGATAATAATCTACTTGTTAATTTTTGAACCCCATGAAATTTTTTATCCTCAAATTTAATATTTTTAATTTAAATTAATTCACTAGAAAATTCTAATGTGGCATTTTATAATTAAACACTATATATTTTTTATGTAAATTACATCAAATATGTCATTCTATTATATTAATCATTGTATATTATAATGTACCTCTTCCTTCAGTAGTATCTAATGATATAATTCATCACCCATCAATATTTAAAAATTTAGTTAATCAAACTCTCTTATTATCATTAACCTTATTTTATATCCAAATAATCTTTTACTATTATAAATTATTCTCATGTATGAGAATGAACACATGTATGTTTGTAGATATTGTTAAAGGGGCTGAAAAAGATGTATCCACTAAGAGAGAAATGAGGAAGGGGTTTCTGCGTTTGTGGTAACCAGTGCAAAGCGAAGATGGTGAGAATGTAGTAGAGGTGATAATGCCGATGATGATGATGTGTCAATAACTGAGAATGAAAGCATGTGAACAAACATGATGGTGTGTGATTATGGAGAGAGAATTTTCGACGATGGTGTGCAAAGAGATTCATGATGGTGCAATGTATCAAACGTCCTCTTGGTTGAGGGGATCAAGCGGCGTGTCCCGGTTTTCATGATTGGTGGTACAAACGAAAATGGTATGTTCATGGGTGTCATTGTTGAATTGTAAATGGATTTCAGCTGTGATATTAAAAATCCTTTGGGTGATGTTTAAAATTCCATCAGGTGATAAAATGACTTCGGGTAGATATTATTAAATATGCCAAGATTCAATATCTCATCAAATATTTTTTGGATCAAATGATCAAGTCATTTATTACCGATTTATTTAATTATATTTTGATATATGACATATATTTTTCTCCAATAATAATGTAGAGACTCCATTTTTGGGATTTCCTTGAAGCATAATTATTCCATCATTTCCTCTGATTGTAAAAATACTCTTGGAAAATTTTATTAAATTCTATAAGAAAAAAATTATCTTAAACTACATATTTTGTGTTCAAGTCCTTTTATTACTATTAAATATATTATTCTAATGTATTATCCAAAAATTACTTATTTTTTAAAGAAAATTATTTTTAATCCATTATCATTCCAATCCCTTATAATTCCTTTATTTTAAATTTTTTATGATATGATCCATATTTAATTACAAATTAGAAATGTAAGTGTTAGGATCCAAAAATATTTTTATTAAATCACATTTAATTGATTTTCCTCTATAACCACAATTTAAACCTATTTATTCATAATAGAATCTAATTAGTTTATATTTAACAGTGATTTGTGGACCATTTCTTTTATTGAAAATGATATCACTTATTTATATAATTAATATGAAATAATTTTTCATATTATAGATTACCCAAGGACTCTTTGGTTGGAATTTCTCCTGAACCTTGACTCTTCCTTGTAACATTAATTCTCATCCATGATGATTAATACATGCGTTTCTATCTATATCAATCACTCAAATATCTTTATCAACAAAAGATCATTCAATGAAATTTTATTTCTTATTTTATATCTAAATTTCTCTTATTACATGATGTAACCATTTTCTATGGAACACATGTATTATGTATTTACCACCCTTGAATTAAAATAATGCGTAATTTAATGTTTATTTTTTAGGTTCCTAAAAAATAAATCTTCATTGGTGATGTTGGATGTTTTGGATTATCCACAGCCACAATTGATACCAACATTAAATCAAGACACACAAAAACCTTTTTTTAATTTCTATTAGACATGTGTTATTATAGAATACTCTCCAAATAAAATTTAGATCTCTACCTTTATCTTTTACATTCTCTATAATCTATACATTAAATCATCTATATGTCATCGACAGAGTCATAGATCACTCTTGATCCTTATGATTTCACCAATTATTTATAATGTTTCATTTATTATCCATGATCTTTTTAACACTGTATCTAAATATTTGGTCAATCCTTCTACAATAATGGTATTCTCATCTACTTTTAACTTGATTTTAATGACATTATCTGTATTTTCAGGATTCAAAAATATATATTTTTTAGTCTAAACATTGACCTCATCATTTAATTTGTGCTTTTATTATATATATATATATATATATATATATTATAATATTTTATATTTATATTAGATTTGTTTTTTATAATTAAATAGACATATATATTCAGGATCATCCAGAAAAGACACATTTAATTCCACTACAACCTCAAATTTATAATCAGTAATATCCCTTTAATTCTTGATTTATGGATTCCATATAACATCCATGTTGACATCCAGATAATGGTCTTCACTGTAACAGCCCGAGATTTTATGAAAAAAATTCTTTTTAATTTTATTAATGTCTTGTGTTATACGCTACACCAAAAGGAGCTTTCACAATACACATCTCTAACCTGTCTTGTATTATACGCAATCGCGACCTTCCACAATAGCGTGTGTTGTACGCAACACCGAGTTTCGCTAAACAACGATATGCTATTAAGATATTATTAAAACTAGCCGTTATGAATAGTAATAACCACTTTTTGAAATTTTGTAAATTTCATTTTTCAAAATGGATTTCATTTTAGGATTCGGAGTATCGAATTTAGCCTAAGGTGAAATTTTGGTACTTTTCGGATAACTTTCATATTCTGATGAATAGTGAAAATTACTAAATTATAATTAAAAACAACTTTTTTAATCGAAATAATTAATAGTGATAAATCATTAATTTGAGTGGTTTTAAAGTATATTTAGAATATATTTTTACAATTTAATACAACGTTGGTCATTGGATGTAATTTCACATTTAAACCAGACATAATCAAGTGTCAATCTTTTGATAGATATTGTTTCTTAAAAACACGCTATTTGTTTTAACAGCGGGATTTAATTATAAAATTAATTAATGCAACTTTTATGTTATGAATTTGGTAAAATAGACTTCATTTTTGAATTCGGAATATGAAATATAGCTTAGGATGAAATTTTGGCATTGTTCTGAAAAACATCAATTTTTGATGAATAGTGAAACTACTAAGTGGTAGTTAAAAAACTGAATTTTTCATAAAACTTAATTTTACCGCTTCTGTGAATGGAATTTCAAAAATCCGAGAGACACGGTTGATGTCAGTAAGTAAAATGTGGTTCAATGAGATGAAAATAATTTTTGGTGATTTGTAACTTTTTACTTTTATTTACCACGGTTAAAAGTAAATAGGGTAATTAAGGGTAAGAATGATATTAATATTACCCTAACACATGTCCTAATTCTATTGGACAAGTGTATCTCGACCAAAAACAACCTAAAGTGTAAAATATTATCATTTAGGCCCACTTGGATTAGATTAGGACATTTATTATTATTTAAAACAAAGAAGAGTTAAAAGAGTTAAAATCAAAGTTTATTTACTAAAATATTTTTAATATAGGGTTATACATAAGATAAATTAGATTGTAAATATTAATTATAAATCTAAAAAGATTTCCTACATAATGGTATTTTATTTGTAATTTTTAGACATCAAATAATTTAATTTATTTATGACACAAAGATGATGCAGTAATTATCTTATTAATGAAATATTGACATAATTAATGTTATAAACACCAAACTAAATGTAATTTTAGACTTTTTATGAATTCCACTAATTTTCTAGGTCACTATGATATATTAGTGTAGATTTAATTAACTTGGATCGAACATATAATTCGTTATGACTTTCACAAAAATCATTTATCAAATAGTGTCAAAATTGACACAAAATAGTATTTAAATCAAATATTATATTATTAATTGTTATTTTATTCCTAAAAATCTAAGGTTCGGCCAAATGACTTATATAAGGATATATATATTAATAATAAACAATTTGGGGTTCGTTTGGCATGTTATAGTAAGTGTATTAACCATATAGTGTAAGAAAACAAAAAGACACGGTAAAAGTTAAATTATTTAACTTAGAGTTAAATCTAATTGATAAGGTTAAAATAATACCCTAAACTTGTCTAAATCCTATTGGTTGATAGGATTTCGACCCATCCCCACTTTAGCTTCGAAATAAGACCCTTTGTAACCATTATAAACCGATTATGACTTTAATATAAAATAATATTTTGAGATATTCCTAAGGTGCCCCTCTCCTCCCTTATAAAAGGGCACCTCCTCCCCCTCCTCCTCAAACCAAATTGAGCACTCAAGCTCGGCCAACCCCGGCCATTTTCTCCTCTCCACTTCCCTAGAATAATTTTAGAGGTCCTGGTCTTCTCCAAAGACCAATCTTAGTTCCTTAAGTGGAGGATTCAAAGAGGCGTTCCAAAGTAGAGGTAATATCCATTACCGATCTTTTCAATTTCTTTCTTCTTCAACTTCTTCTTCTTTAGTTGTTTCATGATAAAGTAATAACATCAGTATTACTTACATACTGATATGTTATTATAAATATGAAACAACCCTATTTCACCTTCTATCCATCCTACGGAAAAATGAAATCACCACGCGTGCGTACGTACGGAATACCATCTCCACGCCGTGGTGTAATCTATTTTCCACCATCACCTTACAAGGATCTTTATAATGGTGTAATGAGTAACTAAATATGATTATTATGAAGTAATATTGATACTGAAATAATATATATATACTCCAATACAATTCCACGATCATAGGAATGATATCATCACTCGTGCGTACGTAAGGAATACCGTCTCCACGATGTGATGCGACTCGTTCTACATGATCTTCATTTCATAATGATTATATAAATGAATTGAATGAATGAATATGGTATATACTACACTAATACCATTCTGGAAATGAATTATCTATAACCTAAAGATAAGAATAAGAATTTATTCGACAAAACACGCATAAGAACAAAAAGTTATAAAGACCCGAGTAACAAGTAACAATGAAATATTACTAACAAGAAGCTAATAATATGACCATATATGATATCATATAAATATGTATGATTCTGGAATAAGTCAGTAACATTATTTAAACCATTATACAGGAGCTTCGGACACGTACAAAGCTAATCGGACCTAAGGTAAGGGAAAATATCACAATCTCACTTTTATCCGAGATTGTTTTTACTTTGGTAGTTACTGGGGTGTATTTTATCATCCACATCCATGTAACCTCGATATGTAATATTATTTCCTTCCTTCTACAATAGTTTATATCCAATTTTACCCTATGGTAAGTTTTTTGTAAAATATATGAAAGGAATCTTTTGTCGTTTTTCGTACGAGGTACTTTTTGACTTTTCCGACAAAAGTACGAAGAATGTTTTTTTTAACTTATACGGCATGAATGGATTTTTAAAACATTGTTTCCAAGAAGCTTCCTTTACAAGTTTTCATGTTTATTTTTAATCAACTTCTTTTATTTTAAATTTGTATGACATGTTATGAAAGGAAAAATGTTTTTGAAGTAGAAAGGATATTTTCCTCAAGAATGAATTTCAAGTGTTTTATCAAAATTATTTTCCATCTAAGATAATAAAGGGTTCTGTTTTATCCCTATTATTAAATTGATTTGTTCATGTTGTGATGGAATTATTTTTATGAATTCCTTTATCTTATATTAATTGAATTATGATGTCTTTATGTTTCAAGAATTCCATTTTTGTTACATGTGTTATGCGATGATGTATGTTTTATGATTATGTGGCACACAAAAGAAAGGATTCATTATAAGATGGGTGGGACCTATATCTCCCTCCAATGCATTGGGTAAAGATTTTATATCTCATGAGATAGACATGGCTGGAACGGAAGGTTATTTCGGTTCAGTGATACAGGACTGAAACGAGGAGTGAACTCGGTTCAGAAAGGGACTTTGTCCACTAAGATAGTCTTGGCAATGAGTCATGACTAACAAGAAATGATTTTCCATGATTATGTGTGCATGCCACAAAGTTTCAAATTTTATGTTATGATTATGGGGATCTCATTTTCACTTCTATGATTTATCCGATGATATGATATTATGAGCTCTTTTGCAGGTTAAGATTTCCAAAAGCTATGTTCTTATGTATATGATGTGATTGATATTTCTTTTGTTTACCCTTACTGAGCATTTGAGCTCACCCTTTTATGTTTTCATTTCCCCAGGATATAAAGAATGGTTTTAGGTAAAAAAAAAGGGAAGATCTTTATGGGAGATATTGAAGATCTTTCACCATGTTTAGAAGATTACGTTCCGAGTTTCCAAAGACACTAAACTATTACGATCCTTGTGTGTGTATTTTTGTTATGTGCTAAGTATTCCGCAAATGTAATGTAATGTCCATGTACGTCAAGTTACGGGTCTCTACAGTTGGTATCAGAGGAAAGGTTTAGTCAACCTTTGGAAACTAGGTTGCGAAAACGTTAGCGAGTTCCCTAGAGATATTTCTAAGGTATGTCTAGAGATGTCCCTAAGGATAAGTATACGTATAGGATATAATCCTAGAACTAAGATAACGATCTTATAACCTAAGATGTTAGATATGAAGGGTACTCCCCCTTTATTATGTTGTTTTCCCTAGCATTATTTTGCCTCTCACACTTTTCAGTTTGGGTTTTAGAAAATGGCTAGAAACAAGATGATTCACAATAATGGAGGATATGATGGACAATGGAATGATATTCTTCATGAGCAACCAAATGAAATGGGATTTGGATGTCCAAACATCATTATTATGCCAAATCAGCAATCTCACAATATGATCAATAAAGTAAAATTTGGTAAGTTTCCTGACTCGACTAATAAGAGAAAGATGGAGTTCCATGATGATCATAGAGGAAAGAAAGTTCAATTTCCCCTATGTAAATCATGTGGGAAGAGGCATCAAGGAGAATGTTTCAAGGGAACTGGAAGATGCTTTGGGTGTGGAAAATAAGGACACAAAGCAAGTAAGTGCAAAGGAAAAGGGTCGGTTAACACCATGGATGAGGATAATGGTATTTCTACGACATCAAAAATGGTTAAGTGTTTTAAATGTGGAATGTATGGGCATTATGCAAACAAATGCCCTAAGGGAAAGACTCATGAAGAGAATCAGTATGGTCATATGGGTAGTATTTATGTGGATGATGATGAGGAGACTACAAATGATAAGTGAGATGAAAGAATTTTTGAAGCTCGGTCAATGGTTTGAGAATGTAGTGGAATGATTACATGTTTATCATGTGTAATTTTGGAATAAAGAGACATCTATGGATTGTTACACTGTTGTCTTTCCTTGTGTTTTGAATGTGTATGATTAATGTTACCAGTATCCATGAAAGGTTATTCAGATATTTTTGGAATGTAGATGATATGCGCATAATGAAGGGATAAGGAGAAAATTAAATGTTTGATAGTATTCATGAGCTCATTATTGATATAAGGACTAAGTGATATCATGGTTTGAGTATATAGAATTTTGAGGATTTCGGTATGTGAAAAGTGTTAACTTTTAACTGCATTCAAGTTTTCACTAAGGTTCAACGGGTATTCAAGAGAGTACAAGATTAAGGCCTTTGAATGTTTGGAATGTGACCAACAAGATATATCTTATGATATATGGGGATCAACGATGGTATTAAATCTCTGGTAATCATTTTCACTATGTTATGAGAATGGAATGCAGTATTATGGATAAGCCTAAAGATTGGAATGGATTATGTTGGAAATAAGTTAGTATTGTTTAAGGATAGAAGTTTTTTCGATATTATTGATGGGATGTTATAGTAATATAGTTTTATAAAAAGGACAACCTGCAGGACGGGCGACAGCCCATCGCTTCGGACAAGGCTGTGGGAATCGAACCCACAACCGAAGTGCGACTGGCCTTTATCGCCTACCACTGGCCTACAGGAAGTCCCTGTTTAGTAGAAACTAGTTTTATTATATTAAGCAGTATGATATATGAAGTATAAGTCCATTTTAGGAACCATATATGATTAATCTCACTATAGAATGACTTATGTATATTTAATAACTTCTGCTAACCTTTTGTTTGAGACAGATGGAATGAACAGTCATTCTATCACATGATCTGCTAACACTTCACGAATAACAAATTCAACTTCATTTATTTAAGAGATGAAGTGGAAATTGTTCAAGACACGAACAACAGTGAGATTGTACCAAAATAAAGTAAGTATTTATTCTAATTCAAATTTTCAACTTTAGGTAAATGATCTTGAAAACCAAAAATGTTGTCCTAGTGATCTTATACCTGATGAAGCAGATGGTACCTTATATCATCACAAATCTATGGATTTGTGATTATTGGCTTTTCCATAGCCATGTCCTCTACCACTCTCCATCAGAACATGATGGTTAGATTTTTCTTCCATATCCATATTTTCACATATGTGGAAACCCAGTGATTAGATTATTTGGGTAACCGTTAAGTTTCATACTTTTGTTTTTTAAATATTGGTTTTGGTATTCCTTTTTACGATGTGGGTTTCTATTAAAGAAACTTTCGAATAGTAAACCATTTATAACCCCGACGAATTTCGAGGGCGAAATTCATTTTAAGGGGGGAAGAATGTAACAGCCCGGGATTTTATGAAAAAAATTCTTTTTAATTTTATTAATGTCTTGTGTTATACGCTACACCAAAAGGAGCTTTCACAATACACATCTCTAACCTGTCTTGTATTATACGCAATCGCGACCTTCCACAATAGCGTGTGTTGTACGCAACACCGAGTTTCGCTAAACAACGATATGCTATTAAGATATTATTAAAACTAGCCGTTATAAATAGTAATAACCACTTTTTGAAATTTTGTAAATTTTATTTTTCTAAATGGATTTCATTTTAGGATTCGGATTATCGAATTTAGCCTAAGGTGAAATTTTGGTACTTTTCGGATAACTTTTATATTCTGATGAATACTGAAAATTACTAAATTATAATTATAAACAACTTTATTAATCGAAATAATTAATAGTGATAAATCATTAATTTGAGTGGTTTTAAATTATATTTAGAATATATTTTTACAATTTAATACAATGTTGTTCATTGGATGTAATTTCACATTTAAACCAGACATAATCAAGTGTCAATCTTTTGATAGATATTGTTTCTTAAAAACAAGCTATTTGTTTTAACAGCGGGATTTAATTATAAAATTAATTAATGCAACTTTTATGTTATGAATTTGGTAAAATAGACTTCATTTTTGAATTCGGAATATGAAATATAGCTTAGGATGAAATTTTGGCATTGTTCTGAAAAACATCAATTTTTGATGAATAGTGAAACTACTAAGTGGTAGTTAAAAAAATGAATTTTTCATAAAACTTAATTTTACCGCTTCTGTGAATGTAATTTCAATAATCCGAGAGACATGGTTGATGTCAGTAAGTAAAATGTGGTTCAATGAGATGAAAATAATTTTTGGTGAATAGTAACTTTTTACTTTTATTTACCACGGTTAAAAGTAAATAGGGTAATTAAGGGTAAGAATGATATTAATATTACCCTAACACATGTCCTAATTCTATTGGACAAGTGTATCTCGACCAAAAACAACCTTAAGTGTTAAATATTATCATTTAGGCCCACTTGGATTAGATTAGGACATTTATTATTATTTAATTCAAAGAAGAGTTAAAAGAGTTAAAATCAAAGTTTATTTACTAAAACATTAATATAGGGTTATACATAAGATAAATTAGATTGTAAATATTAATTATAAATCCAAAAAGATTTCCTACATAATGGTATTTTATTTGTAATTTTTAGACATCAAATAATTTAATTTATTTATGAAACAAAGATGATGCAGTAATTGTCTTATTAATGAAATATTGACATAATTGATGTTATAAAAACCAAACTAAATGTAATTTTAGACTTTTTATGAATTCCACTAATTTTCTAGGTCACTATGATATATTATTGTAGATTTAATTAACTTGGATCGAACATATAATTCTGTTATGACTTTCACAAAAATCATTTATCAAATAGTGTCAAAATTGACACAAAATAGTTTTTAAATCAAATATTATATTATTAATTGTTATTTTATTCCTAAATATCTAAGGTTCGGCCAAATGACTTAGATAAGGATATATATATTAATAATAAACAATTTGGGGTTCGTTTGGCATGTTATAGTAAGTGTATTAACCATATAGTGTAAGAAAACAAAAAGACACGGTAAAAGTTAAATTATTTAACTTAGAGTTAAATCTAATTGATAAGGTTAAAATAATACCCTAAACTTGTCTAAATCCTATTGGTTGATAGGATTTCGACCCATCCCCACTTTAGCTTCGAAATAAGACCCTTTGTAACCATTATAAACCGATTTTGACTTTAAAATAAAATAATATTTTGAGATATTCCTAAGGTGCCCCTCTCCTCCCTTATAAAAGGGCACCTCCTCCCCCTCCTCCTCACACCAAATTGAGCACTCAAGCTCGGCCAACCCCTTCCATTTTCTCCTCTCCACTTCCCTAGAATAATCCTAGAGGTCCTGGTCTTCTCCAAAGACCAATCTTAGTTCCCTAAGTGGAGGATTCAAAGAGGCGTTCCAAAGAAGAGGTAATATCCATTACCGATCTTTTCAATTTCTTTCTTCTTCAACTTATTCTTCTTTAGTTGTTTCATGATAAAGTAATAACATCAGTATTACTTACATACTGATATGTTATTATAAATATGAAACAACCCTATTTCACCTTCTATCCATCCTACGGAAAAATGAAATCACCACGCGTGCGTACGTACGGAATACCGTCTCCACGCCGTGGTGTAATCTATTTTCCACCATCACCTTACAAGGATGGTTATAATGGTGTAATGAGTAACTAAATATGATTATTATGAAGTAATATTGATACTGAAATAATATATATATACTCCAATACAATTCCACGATCATAGGAATGATATCATCACTCGTGCGTACGTACGGAATACCGTCTCCACGATGTGATGCGACTCGTTCTACATGATCTTCATTTCATAATGATTATATAAATGAATTGAATGAATGAATATGGTATATACTACACTAATACCATTCTGGAAATGAATTATCTATAACCTAAAGATAATAATAAGAATTTATTCGACAAAACACGCATAAGAACAAAAAGTTATAAAGACCCGAGTAACAAGTAACAATGAAATATTACTAACAAGAAGCTAATAATATGACCATATATGATATCATATAAATATGTATGATTCTGTAATAAGTCAATAAAATTATTTAAACCATTATACAGGAGCTTCAGACACGTACAAAGCTAATCGGACCTAAGGTAAGGGAAAATATCACAATCTCACTTTTATCCGAGATTGTTTTTACTTTGGTAGTTACTGGGGTGTATTTTATCATCCACATCCATGTACCCTCGATATGTAATATTATTTCCTTCCTTCTACAATAGTTTATATCCAATTTTACCCTACGGTAAGTTTTTTTGTAAAATATATGAAAGGAATCTTTTGTCGTTTTTCGTACGAGTTACTTTTTTACTTTTCCGACAAAAGTACGAAGAATGTTTTTTTTAACTTATACGGCATGAATGGATTTTTAAAACATTGTTTCCAAGAAGCTTCCTTTACAAGTTTTCAAGTTTATTTTTAATCAACTTCTTTTATTTTAAAGTTGTATGACATGTTATGAAAGGAAAAATGTTTTTGAAGTAGAAAGGATATTTTCCTCAAGAATGAAGTTCAAGTGTTTTATCAAAATTATTTTCCATCTAAGATAATAAAGGGTTCTGTTTTATCCCTATTATTAAATTGATTTGTTCATGTTGTGATGGAATTATTTTTATGAATTCCTTTATCTTATATGAATTGATTTATGATGTCTTGATGTTTCAAGAATTCCATTTTTGTTACATGTGTTATGCGATGATGTATGTTTTATGATTATGTGGCACACATAAGAAAGGATTCATTATAAGATGGGTGGGAACTATATCTCCCTCCAATGCATTGGGTAAAGATTTTATATCTCATGAGATAGACATGGCTGGAACGGAAGGTTATTTCGGTTCAGTGATACAGGACTGAAACGAGGAGTGAACTCGGTTCAGAAAGGGACTTTGTCCACTAAGATAGTCTTGGCAATGAGTCATGACTAACAAGAAATAATTTTCCATGATTATGTGTGCATGCCACAAAGTTTCAAGTTTTATGTTATGATTATGGGGATCTCATTTTCACTTCTATGATTTATCCCATGATATGATATTATGAGCTCTTTTGCAGGTTAAGATTTCCAAAAGCTATGTTCTTATGTATATGATGTGATTGATATTTCTTTTGTTTACCCTTACTGAGCATTTGAGGTCACCCTTTTATGTTTTCTTTTCCCCAGGATATAAAGAAAGGTTTTAGGTAAAAAAAAGGGAAGATCTTTATGGGAGATATTGAAGATCTTTCACCTCGATTAGATGATTACGTTCCGAGTTTCCAAAGACACTAAACTATTACGATCCTTGTGTGTGTATTTTTGTAATGTGCTAAGTATTCCGCAAATGTAATGTAATGTCCATGTACGTCATGATATGGGTCTCTACATTCACAATCCATATTCCCATGCATTTCTATTTCTTATTAGTAATTTCATTATTTGGAAATAAAGGTTTTCATATTAAGGAAATGAGTTTCATGATTTTTTCTATTTAATATTCTTCAATATTATCATTCATTTAAATCATGTTCATCACCTAAAATACAACATTATTATGATTCTCATTTTTTAGTTTATCATTATCATTTTTCCTCATCAAATATTGAATAATAGTATGCTAAATATATTATCACATAACATAATTTGGATCCTTTTCCACCTTCAAAAAAACATTAGTTCTAAATATTGTGGACATATTGTCTACAAATACATCAAAATTACAATTTCTTCTATGTTCCCTCCATGTTTATTCATTTTTTGCAAAACCATGTTATCCATGTCAAAGAATACTTCATTATTATCATATATCTTATTCCAAAAATACCGATATATGATATATAATATATTAATGATACAAATAAATAATATTTCCCCAATCACATGGATCAAAACACATTATAAATAAATAACAACTAGGGCTCAAACCAAGGGAGGCCATGACCAACCCACCTCCCCAAAACCCAGACAATTGTCCAATGAGGTCATAGTTTGTTTAATTTAATATGAATTTAGCTTATTTTACTATTTTTCACCTATATAAATATTTATAAAATTCTATTATATACTATTTGATGATTTGGATAACATCTTCTTTGAATAGGTTTTTTTGGAAAATGCACCCCAAATGTATTGATTCCTTTTAAATTGTAATAGAATTTAATATAATCTCTTTCTTACAAATCTCCACATTATATATCAAAATTTATTCCTTTTTTCACATTCATGTTAAACTGATTCTAAAATATGTTATGTAAAATTTTGTCTAATTATTATAATAGTAGAGGTTTTGAACATTTAGGAACTGAATACTATATTGGATTACAACCAATGTTTCAGAAAAAAAAGTGGAAAAATCATTAAAAGGTAATTTATTCTTTGTTACCACTTTTTTGTCGAAAGTCCCATTTTCCCTCAAAGTGAATAAATGAATAATTCAATGAGTGGTATTGAAAAAAATTCATGTTTTACTGAAATTAGGCTATATATAATTATAATACACTTGAATATATGTTGATAACACAAAACCCACTCTAAATGAATAAAATAGACCTAAAAATTAAAATTATATTAAATGTTCTTCGATGTTTACAACACTAATAGTTATTGATTACACCTGTTTGTTTTTAATATAATTGATTATACTTATTCTAAAAGATAACATATTGGAACATTTAAACTGTTTGAAAATATTATGCTAACATTGGTGTAATAATAAGCCCTATCTTTATCCACTTGTTGAAATTTATGAATTTAAAAAAAGATGAACCCCTAAAATAATATAACTTATTATTTTTAATAGTCTTGGTAAATCCACTTTACATATTCTAAATTTTTATTCTTCATTATAAGAGAATATATTTCTCTATTCTCTGATAATATTCTCAATGATTCTATTCATACAAATATTCATGTTTCTTTGTGAACGATTAGAAAATACTTCTACCCATGTCATAAAAATTATATATAAAAAATCTACATTCAGATCATATTATATCTGTTGAATAATAATAAATAAGAATCTTGAAAAAAAAATATGTCGAAAAAATTATGTTGTGACCAAATTCGTAACACCCCAAGCTTCCACGATACGCTTCTCTTTCAATAATGCAATAGCTTGCATTGTACGCAAGTTCGAGATTCTAACACACTGTGACCAATCAAAGTAGCTGTTATGAATCGTAATACCCACCTTTTGAAATTATATAAATTTTATATTTCAAAATGGACTTCATTTCTATATTCAGAATATCGAAATTATCCAAAGTTGAATTTTTTTTAATTTTCTGAGAACATCCAATTTTCTATGAATATGAAAAAATACTTAAAAACAACTTATTTAATCAAAATAATTTATAGTGATAAATTATACTATTGAGTGGTTTTAATGTATTATTATAATATATTTTTACGATTTTATCCAATGGTGGTCATTAGAATTAATTTCACTTTGAAATTGGACATAAACAATTGTCAATATTTTGATTGATATTGTTTCTTAAAAACACACTATTTTTTGTGAAAGCAGGAATTAATTATAAAATTAATTAATTCAACTTATATGTTAGGAATTTTTTAAAATAAACATTATTTTTGAATTTAGAATATCAATTATAGATTACGGTGAATTTTTTGTAATTTTCTGAAAAACATAAATTTTTTATGAATACTAAAACCACTAAGTGGTAGTTAAAAAACTGATTTTTCGTTTAAATAAAAATTTTCCGCTTCTGTGAATTGAATTTCAAAAATCCAACATACATCATTTTCATTATGAAGTAAATTTTTTTCAATGGGATTAAAATAATTTTTGGTGCATAGTGACTTTTATGTTCTATTAATCGCGATTAAAGGTAATTAGTGTAATTTAAGGTAAATATAATGTTATAATAATATTAAATTACCTTTACACTTGTACTACCCCTATTGGATGAGTCATGGCCTACCAAGACAATCCATTGGTCAACTTGGGGACCCCATGGAGCCACTTGGGTACGAAAATGACATTAATAACATTTTTTTAAGTAAAAATAAAATTGTCACAAACATGTGTTGTTTTACTTAAACAATTATTACATGGGGTTATATAAGTTAAATTTTAGACTATAAATATTAATTGTAAAGCTAAAAATATTTCCTACATAAAGATAGTTTTATATAATTTTTATACATTAAGTAAATTAAATTATATATGACACCATGATGATGCAGCAATTACCTCATTAACTAATGTTTTAAATAAAATGAAAATATAGTGTAAAATATAAGACATAAACTTGTAAAAAAACCTATTGTATGAGTATATTTAGAACCTTTTTCACCTTATACTAGAAATATATAATTTTATTACCTTTGGAATCCGAAAAGAACTTCATAACAATCTAACATTTCATGACCTTCCAAGAGTGCCCCTCCTCTCCTCTAATAAAAGGCCGCCACATCTACCACCTTACTCACACCATCAAAGCCATTTGGCTCGGCCAAACTCTACCCAAATACTCTCTCAACATTCCTCCTTTTATCCTACAAGCCTTACCTTAGGCATAAATCTCTTCAACAAACCATTTTGGTTCAAACCGAGGGGAGTTACCCGATTTAATGGTAATGTCTTCACTTCTTCTCTTTTGTTTTATTTTTCTTCTACAACCCCGTAAAATTATTTTATTCCATTATTTTGTAACAAAACCTGTATCTTAAATATACTAGTATGTTTTTATGATAATTATTCTAGCTAAAATTACACACACCTCTGTCTAATGGATAAAGAACATATTGTTTTTGTGGATGGAAAATTACTACCTCACAAAACGATGATTGTTCTATCTTCTCCTACCACCTCTCATGGGAGCCATTATGATGGAAGTATATTTATTTATGATATATATTATATTTATTTCCTCTCTATGATTATTTATTTAACATTTAATGCATAACTTTATGATTTTCATGTTTTTCAAATGCGATAATTTCATTTGACGAAGTGTGGACTACCGCCCCCTCTACTGATGTGACTCGTTCATGCAATACATGGAATGTATAAATAATGAAATTAATGAACTTATGTGACATATATAAAATATATATTATTCTATAATTATAATTTATATATATCTCATTTTGTTTTAATTCCATTATAAATGATATAGAAATGAAAGTAGCGTTCATGCGTACGTACGGCTTACCGTCTCCATGAACGGTGCATTTCATTTCTTACCTCTAAATGTTATGTAATATTATAAATGAATGTATATACTGTATATATATGATATATATGATATCTACATCATGAATATAATTCTTGATATAATGGATTTTGTACCACATGAACAAATTGTAATTATAAGAAGTTTATTTTTGACTCAAGTACCAAAGATCCACAAAACGACCGTTATTAACATAAAAAATTACATAATGTCCCTAACATGGTAATAAGTGATATAAAAGGAATAATAAGCTTGAAAAATGTTATTAATAAATTACAAATTAACTCTAGTTTGTTATTTAAGAGGTTAAATAATGGTCGAGTCAAGTCGGACATGAGGTAAGGGAACTTCTTAAAACAATTTCCATTCTTTGGGTTAATCTCCTACATTAAAATTATGTCATGATATTATTATGTCCTATCATGTATTTATACTTTATTTATATGTACATATAGTGAATACACATAATAGATCAATTTAATTTCAAAAAATATATTTGTAAGGGACTTTGTCTCAATCTTCTTTCATTGAGGAATATTTTGTTTTAATACAAGACTTTATTTTATACGGTGTTGAAACCCCTTTGAAATTTATGTTTTTTCAAAAGTAATATTTTTTATACAAATCATTTTAATAAACGAAAAAAAAAGAAATGTTTTTTTGTCGTACGTATGTGGCGATAATGACTCTTCCACTGTTGTGACCATTATTTGAGTTTTGGCTTCCTCTACAAGCCATAAATTTTTTTAAATGAAAAATCAATACCAGGTTTTACTTTTCTTTTATTTTGGCATTGAAAATGGTTTTTAAAATTTTTTATTATGTCAATGTGTTGTATTGATATCTTGTGATTTAAATATGGAAATGTTATGTTCCTTTATGCATGTTTTATGTGATACGATTATGTTATGGTTTATGATATGTTTAAACCTTTTCATATACCGAATGCATTGGACTTAATAAGTGACGGGTGGATCCCGCTATAACTCTTTGATGCATCGGTAGATCTCATGAAAAAAAACTAGTGTCTTGTCATGAGGCCTTGACAAAATCTTTTTTTTAGTCATGGCATGAGGCCTTGGCTACGTGGTTATGATAGTCTGGCATTATGAATTCTATCATTATAAAAGTGGTTATTGATATTGCATGTGATTATTCGAAAAGTAGAATATCCATGTGAATAAGTAAATGGCATTATTTCATTTTATTTTTTCCATATTATGCTAAAGTTCAAGTTTAGAAGTCTTTTTCTTAGTTATACATTGCCTTAAATGTTAATGTTTATTTATGAAGGCTTCCACTATATTGTTATCTTTACTGGGCATCTGAGCTCACCCCTTCCAATGTTTTAATTTTTCTAGGATATGAAGAAGTATATTATGAATGACCTGCAGGGATAGTATGAGGGGATATGAAAGAAAGATTTTGTTGTAGTTTTGTTTTAATTTATGATATAATGTAAGACTTATGAAGGTATCTAGTGTTTCCAAGGCTACTAAACTAATCGGTCATTCGAGACTTGATCTTTTGTGATCATGCCAATGTTACGTAATAATGCACTGACACTGGGTAAATGGGGTCGGGGCATTACAGTTGGTATCAGAGGAAGTTTAGTACTAACCGTGGAAGCTAGATTTAGATAAACTCTGATTAGATCACATATCCCAAAGATAGATTTTAAGGATTAGTATAGAATAACTTCATAGAATTTTGGTAATATAGAGTTTTTGTGAGTTTTCCGAGCAATACATCCTTGTCTGGATATGAGCATGTATAGGCGGCTCTGGCATAGATGTACCTATGGGTAAAACCCGAAAACACCTCTTTGAGATTGACTTGAACAGGAACTGGTGCATGACAATGGGCCTTGTTGCACTCTTGGTTACGACACTCCTGGGGGATATTCTTAGGATAATTCTCATTTTCTTTACAAACCATTATTAAGGGTTTATGAGTATATACTTCCTCAAAGAAAACATTTTTATTATTATAGTTCAATTTATGTTCAGTGTTTTACAAGAATGGAATTATGTATTTTGACTCATAAACTAATCACGTTTTTGCCATTGTTTATAAATGGGGCCTAGTGGGAGGAATGGAAACCATATTAATGCATGCACTCTATGTAGGGATTTCCCTCCTGCTCAAGATAATTATAGTTGAGATAGAGATACAACTAGTGCTGATCAAATTATCACCATACTGGGAAAAATCACTCAGGTTATGAATAGTAACCTTACTCGTATGGAGCACCCTGATCTGCAGTGTGGAGTATCAATGTTAGATCACTTCATGAGAAAACAACTACCAACATTTAATGAGGGTACAAATCCCATAGTAGCTGAGCAATGGATAAATTCCTTAGAGAATATATTGCATGCCTTAGGGAGTATTGAAAGGGAAAAGGTTATCATGGAAGTTTACCGTGTCACTGGAGATGCTGATAGATGGTGATCATTGATTCAAAACAAAAAGGAAGATGATAATGTATCAAATATGGAATGGATGGAGTTTAAGGAAATTTTCATAGAAAAATACTTTCCACATGACCATCGAGTAGATATGGAAAGGCAATTTCTGAGTCTGAGGCAGAAGGAGGATGAGAATGACTCAAAGTATGAGGCTAACTTTACAAGGATAGTGAGGCATGATGCAGATTATATACGTAACCCAAGAAGTAAGATTGATCATTTCTTTGATGGGTTAAAACCATTTCTCCATCGAGCTTTAGTATCACAATCTTTCTCAATGTATGATGATATTGTATCATGTGCTATCAAGACAGAAAAGGAATTCTATAAGTCTTATGAAAACAAAGAAAATCAATAGAAGAAGAGAATGGTGGAACAAGAGATAGATAAATAGAAAAAGGGAAAGAAGTATTTTCCATTATGTGATAATTTTGGGAAGAATCACCCCAGTACTTACCTAAAAGGAATGGGAGTTTTTCATAAATGTGGATAAAAAGGTCACCAGGCTCTTGATTGCAAGGGAAACAAAGAGGCTATCAATGTTGAATGCAAGAATTGTAGGGAAATGGGGCATTATGCAAATGAATGTCTTAAGTGTCAGAGAAACTTACCTCAAAAAAGGCCAAGGGATCATGGCCAATCTTATGATGTTACTACAGTTGAAGTGGAATAATTAATGTATTGGTAATTTTGGACTCAAGGATTATATTCTGGTTATAAGAATAAGGTGATATATATAAGGATTGTACTGTAGTACTTTTTTTTCATTAAGGTTTTAATATATTGAAGGTAATCATATTTTTAGTATGTAAAAATAAGAGAAACTTTACTTTTTTTGGGGAATTTGATGTTACAATTGATTTTGGAATATAGAGACCTTTTAGAGAAAGTCTGGACAGAGGTATTTTGGATAACTATAAAGGGTGGAATGGAGTAAGTTTATCTTTGTATAGTATTGTTTAAGGTTAAAACATTTCTGATGATTTTTTTTGGAATATTATAATACTATTGTTTTAGGAAAAGGACAACCTACAAGTTGGGGGATAACCCGTCGCGTCGGGAAAAGCTATAGGAATCAAACCCATGACCATAGTGTGACAGGCCTTTATTACCTACCATAAGCCTACAAGAAGTCCCCGGTTAATAAAAAATAGTTTTCCCAATCTAAATGGTATGTTGTAATATTTGGAACCTTATAAAATTAGGATAAATAGAATATTTTGGAGTTCTATTACCATTTGGAGTGAAAGATGGGTTTGTGGTAAAAATTTATTAATGAATGAAATTCTACATGACAGGTAAGTATATTTCCTTACATTCTTAGTAAATCCCTTAAATAAATTCCTCAACTTTTTGAAAGTTAACTTAAAACAAAAATTTTGTCGGTTAACTTTTCCAACTGGGGATTTAATGACTGTTTAACCAATCACAAGTTTGTGATTTTCTTGTGGTTAACATTCTCCAAATCCTGTTTTCTATAACTCTCTATCAGACATTGATGGTTTGTTTTTCCTCCATATCTATATTTTCATAGAATCATATTATGGGCTATCTCGGGTGACCTTTGTACTTCTCTTTCTTTCTTTTAATGTAATATTTTTATTAACCCTATTTCTGATGTGGGTTTTCCACAAAGGTATTTTCTGTTTTCAAACTTTTATTATCAAAGAAAAATTTCAAATTACGGGGATGAAATTTATTGATGTAGGGGAGAATGTAACACCTCAAGCATCCATGATACGCTTCTCTTTCAATAATGCAATAGCTTGCATTGTACGCAAGTTCGAGATTCTAACACACCGTGACCAATCAAAGTACCTGTTATGAATAGTAATACCCAATTTTTGAAATTATATATATTTTATATTTCAAAATGGACTTCATTTTTGTATTCGTAATATCGAAATTATCCTAAGATGAATTTTTTGTAATTTTCTCAGAACATCCAACTTTCTATGAATAAGAAAAAATACTTAAAAACAACTTCTTTAATAAAAATAATTTATAGTGATAAATTATACTATTGGGTGGTTTTAAAGTATAATTAGAATATATTTTTACCATTTTATCCAATGGTGGTAATTAGATTTAATTTCACTTTGAAATTAGACATAAACAATTGTCAATCTTTTGATTGATATAGTTTCACCAAAACACACTATTTGTTTTGTGAGCGGGAATTAATTATAAAATTAATTAATACAACATATATTTTTGGAATTTTGTAAAATAGACATCATTTTTTAATTCAAAATATCAATTATATCTTAGGGTAAATTTTTGTTATTTTTCTGAAAAACATCAATTTTTGATGAATAGTGAAACCACTAAGTGGTAGATAAAAAACTGATTTTTTTATTAAATGAAACATTACTACTTCTGTGAATTGAATTTAAAAAATCTGGCATTCATTATTTCCATTAGGTTGTAAAATTTTGTTCAATGGGATTAAAATAGTTTTTTGTGAATAGTTACTTTTAAGTTCTATTAATCGCGATTAAAGGTAATTAGTGTAATTTAAGATAAATATAATGTTATAATAATATTAAATTACCATTACACTTGTCCTACCATTATTGGATGAGTCATTTCCGACCGAGACAATCCATGGGTCAACTTGGGGACCCCATAGAGCCACTTGGGTAATAAAATGACATTAATAACTTTTTATTTAAAGTAAAAATAAAATTGTCACAAACATGTGTTGTTTCACTAAAACAATTATTACAAGTGGTTATATAAGTTCAATTTTCAACTATAAATATTCATTGGGAATATAATAATATTTAATACATCATGATATTTTTTTTATAATTTTTAGACATTAAATAAATTAAATTTTTTAAGACACCATGATGATGCAACGATTACCTCATTAACTAACAAGTTAAATAAAATGAAAAGATAATGTAAAATATAAGACTCAAACTTGTCAAAAACCTATTTTATGATTATATTTAGATCCCTTATCACATCATACTATAAATATGTAATTTTGGGACCTTTGAAATCAGAAAATCACTTAATAATAATGTAACATTTCATGACATTCCAAGAGTGCCCCTCCTCTACTCTTATAAAAGGACCCCACCTCTACCACCTTAATCACACCATCAATGCCATTTGGCTCGTCCAACCTATTCCCAAATACTCCTTCAACATTCCTCCCTTCATCCTAGAAGCCTTAACTTAGGTAGAGAGCTCTTCAAGGAACCATTTTGGTTCAAACCGAGAGGAGTTACCCGATTTAAAGGTAATGTCTTCACTTTTTCTCTTTTGTTTTATTTTGCTTCTCCAACCCCGTAAACTCATTTTATTCCATTATTTCGTAACAAAACCAGTATCTTCAATATACTAGGATGCTTTTATGATAAGGATTCGAGCTACACTTACACACACCTCCCTCTAATGGTTAAGGAACATACTGTTTCCGTGGATGGAAAATTACTGCCTCACGAAACGATGATTGTTCTATCATCTCCTACCACCTCTGATGTTGGCCATTATGATGGAAATATATTTATTTATGATATATATTATATTTATTTACTCTCTATGCTTTTTTATTTTACATTTAAATCATACCTTTTTTATTTTCATGTTGTGCAAATGCAATAATTTCATTTGAGAAAGTGTGGACTACAGCCCCCTCAACTGATGTGACTCGTTCATGCAATACATGGAATGTATAAAGAATTAAATTAATGAACATATGTGACCCATATAACATATATATTATTCTATTATTATAATATATTTATATCTCATTTTTTTAATTCCATTAAATATGAAATAGAAATGAATTTAGCGTTCATGCGTACGTACGGCTTACCGTCTCCATAAATGGTGTATTTCATTTCTTACCTCTAAATGTTATTTAATATTATAAATGAATGTATATACTAGATATATATGATATATATTATATCTACATAATTAATATAATTCTTGATATAATGGATATTGTACCACAGGAACAACTTGTAATTATAAGAAGTTTATTTTTTACTCATGTACCAAAGATCAACAGAACAACCGTTATTAACATAAATAATTACATAATGTTCATAACACGGTAATAAGTGATATAAAACAAATAATAAACATGAAAATGGTTCTTAAGAAATTATAAATTAACTCTAGTTTATTATTCAGTAGGTTAAAGAACGGTCGAGTCAAGTCGGACATGAGGTAAGGGAACTTCTTAACCCAATTTCCATTCCTTGGGTTAATATCCTACTTTAAAATTATGTCATTATATTATTATGTCCTATCTTGTATTTATAATTTCTTTATGTGTAAATATAGTGAATAAAAATAATATATCTATTTTATTTAAAAAATGATATTTGTAATGGATTTCCTCTCAATCTTCTTTCATTGAGGCATATTTTGTTTTAATACAAGACTTTCTATTATACGGTGTATAAACCCCTTTGACTTTTACGTTTATTCAAAAGGAATATTTTTTATACGTATAATTTTACTAAACGACAAAATGGAATATTTTTTTTTTCATACGTATGCGGCGACAACGACTTCTCTGCAGCCGTGACCATTATTTGAGTTTCAGCTTCATCTACAAGCCATAATTTTTTTTAAATGAAAAATCAATACCATGTTTTACTTTTATTTTAATTTGGTATTGAAAATGGTTTTTTAATGTTTTTATTATATTAATGTGTTTTATTGATATCTTGTGATTGAAATGTGGAAATTTTATGTTTCTTTATGAATGTTTTATGAGATATGATTATGTTACGATTTATGATATGTTTAAACCTTTTCATATAAGGAATGCATTGAACTTAATAAGTGACAAGTGGAGCCTGCTATAGCTCCTCGATGCATCGGTAGGTCTCATGAGACAAACTAGTGTCTTGGAACGAGGCCTTGAAAAAATAGTATTTGTAGTCTTAGCACGAGGCCTTGGATACATGGTTATGATAGTCTGGCATTATGCATTCCATCATTATGAAAGTGGTTATTGATATTTCATGTGATTATTCGACTAGTAGAATATCCATGTGAGTAAGTAAATGAAATTATTTCATTTTATTTTTGGAATATTATGCTAAAGTTAAAGTTTAAAAGGATTTTGTTTTAGATATACATTCCCTTAAATGTTAATGCTTATTTATGAAAGCTTCCGCTATATTTTTATACTTACTGAGCATCTGAGCTCACCCCTTCCAATGTTTTAAATTTTCCAGGATCTGAAGAAGTATATTATGAATGACCTATAGGGATAGTATGAGGGGATATGAAGACAAGATGTTGATGTAGTTTTGTTTTAGTTTATGATGTAATGTAATACTTATGATTGTATCTAGTGTTTCCAAGGCTACTAAACTAATCGGTCTTTCGAGATTTGATCTTTTGTGATCATGCCAATGTTACGTAATAATGGACCGTCTCTAGGTAACTGGGGTCGGGGCGTTACAGAATTCATTATCACGTAATCCATCAATCTTATGAAAATAAAAATATAAATTTGAATTTGAATTTAAACTCAATGTCATGATATATACTATGATATTATATATCTTAATTAAATCACAGCATAATATATGATTTATGTCATTATGACTAAATCCAGTACCATTGTAAAACCTCATGAGCAATTATATTATGGAAAAATACTCTCTTTCCTGGTACAACCACAAATAGTGTGTTGTGGAACCCTACTCACATTTCATACCTCATAAATTATTTAATTGTATACCACAAATTTTTGATAAATCCATTAACAATTCTTTCTCAGACACAAAACAACATGAAACATATCATCACTAAATTTTTTAGAGTAATTAGATGAATAATGTTGTCTGATTTTTTATTCACATAATAAAACATATACAACATATTAAATACACATCTAAATCTAAAAATTTATTCATATTGATTACAGAAGTCTATTTGAATCTAGTTTCATTTTTCTCAATAATATAACCCAATATTAAGATTAATTATTCTTTAAAATGGAGTATCTAAATATAAAATATAATATTGCATATTAGGGAGTACCTATTTACCTGAGAACACATATCCACCATGGGATATTATTTACTAGGGAAACAAATTCTACTAGAAATAGATACTCTCCTTGGAAAACCATTTATTATGAATTATAAATCCTCTCAATATAGGTATTGTCAATTGGAGTTCGTTTCAAAGATAAAAAAACATATTATTATTTGTAATCTATATATTTAAATAAAATAATATTAATAAATGTCGTATAACAATAGAAATGTTCTCTAGAAAATATTTAACATCGTCATTTACCTTGAGTATTATTTTTGAATCAAATGGTTTAAATAGTTCACCACTATAATTAAAACCTTTATGTTTTATAATTATATTTCTATTCATATTTCATATGGTATAGATTAAATTTCTTGGATAGGATACATGTGATGTTTTTTCTATCATGTGATGGACTGTTATAAAAATATAATTTTTCTCCTATTGATGTTTCAATCTTAGTAAACCCCAACACAAGAGGATATATGGAAATACCTACTATTCTAAATTCCTCATTTTATATTTTTCATTAAATATTTCACAATGGGGATGTGTTCATTTTTCCTCATACTTGAGATTATCATTATGTATAATTTGAATTCATTAAATTTATTTATTAGAAAAATATTGAAAACATATTCCAGTGAAAAGGTAAGATACATTAGTTGATGGATATGAGATATGAAATAGATTGAATATATAGAGAAAGGATTTTTCCCATACATGACTAGAAGAATATATCTCAAAACATTGGATTGAAATATAGAAATATTATTAAGTTGATGACCATGGAGTTTTATTAAGCAATTAATATCAAGTTGTTAATTAATGATATAGAATTAATAAAGGTTATTGAAATAAGTTAACACCATATTTAATGGGATATCAAGATAATGGGATTAAATTATATAGTAGGAATTCAAATAAGAAAGTTAATTTTCTTTTAATAACATTCAAACCAATTGGTTCCATGATGTGTTATAAGAAAATCATCATGGACATTACATAATACCCCATAGTGAAACTGAGAATGAATCCAAGAGGCTGAAACACTAAATATATCAAGAATCTCAGTTAATTTATATTTGAATTTTTTCAGTTGACTATTTATTTTTATCAATAATGTGTAATAATAAGTATATATGTTATATAGATAACATATATTAAATCACAATTTTTTTCAAAGTGGAATGTATTTTAGTTCAATATAATGAAAAGGTTAACTCGCATGAGAGTGACTATTATATGTGTATATATTTATATTAAAAGAATAATGTAATGATATTTATTTTATTTATTATTCAAGGATTGATAAATGTGGAAGAGGATTGAAGGGATGAGATAAGAGACAAATAAAAAATATTTTTTCATTTAATATCAATTAAATATATATTTATTTTATTAAAAATAAAATTATATTTAAAATCATTTCGATTAGAACATGTAATTGAAAATAATAATCATAATTTTATTATATTAATTAATGTTTGAAATGGGGTTTACATAGAGTTAATATTTATATAAGGTCATATAAATAATTATTTATAATCTATCATTATTTATATAATCTAACATATATAATTTATTAGGTGTGTGAGAATTTTTTTGCACATAAATATTATCTTTAGAAAATCATTTGAAAATCACAGTGATATATTTTCCGTAATGTCATCATAAAAATAATACAATCTATATCATCCTCACTCTTAAGAATAATATAATATAAAATCATATTTCAACAACCACCTAATTAATAATATAATAAAGGGAAGATTCAATAAGTTGATCGATAACACTATTCTATTAGACAATGCTCCCTCGACAACATCCCACCACCCCAAAAAATTTTCTAGATACTGATAGAGGAATTGTGATTTTGATTTTTCATCAAAATTATGGTATGAAAAAAACATAAAGAAAATAACAATAAAATAAAAAGGATTTATCAATGTGTGGTAACTCTAATTTATATTTATTTAAAAATAATATGTCACATATCATCTATATGAATATTCTGGGGAATCATTTTTTAGTTATGATGATTTATTTAAACAATACGATGTTTAAATTTATTGGGAACTAGTCAAAAAAATCCATTGTTCCCTAGAACATTAATGTTGCATCACAATAAGGATATATGAATTTATTATTATTTATTATTTTTTGATTAATTTTCTTATTTGTTTTAATTTGTATCTAGTTTTTCTCTTAACCCAAACATTGATATAACCATAATTTTATAGTTTCATATGTATATGATCATTCTAATGGTATATGAATAAAACATTATTATCATATCCAATGGTTCAAATGATGCTGGCTGAGATACACAAATACATTCAGTATAACTGAAAAGTATACACTGTGTTCCAAAGTTAAACCACATAAGGGTGATATATGAAATTCATATAACATTGTTTCAGTGATCATATGGGTAATTTATAAATAAATATATCATGTAATGAACAACATATATCACCTTCCATGATAGTGTTACATGGCATATATTTGTTGTAAACTCCATGTAATCTGACACAGTTTTTCCCTTGTAAATCATTGAATTTGTGTGATAAACATACATAAATAGTGATTAAAACATTACTGTTAATGACTACGTGATCATATACTTGTTAATATGTGATGTCCATGAGTTATTGGGCTGTAGATGACTTCTAACATGTAATAATACACATTAGACACACACTGAGTTTCTAGGAGTATCGTACATGTGGCTAGTAGCAAATCACATGTCGTCTAGTTGGTTGTGAGTGTTTTTTTGTTTTGGGTAACTCATGAAAATTTCCCACCAAGGATGGATATAGGTACATTGTGATTTGTTTTTTAGAATTAATTGCACACTATGTGATCATTGGTGGGTCATATAATATATTTAATTATATATTAAATATTTTCCACATAATTTTATAGATACAAGATGTATATAGTAATTATATACAAAAATTGAAACATGGGAATCGACATAAGATTACATCTTGTATTAATAGGTATACCATGTGGTCAATCTTAACAGGAATACAACACTAGATGACACATAGAATAAAAGGTCTTGTATATCATGGAACACAATTTTTGACTAATTTTCATGTAATTACACAATTCATGATAATGATCATACACCTTGTAAGTCACATTCCACGTTTATTGAATGAACATTATATTTAATAGTTAAACCTTACAAAATATTTCAAATAAAATAAGTAGGTTAAAAATTATTTCCGCTCAAATAAATGTCATTTACTTAATATTTATTAACTAAAATTAATTTATATTATTTAAAAAAAACTCTATTGAATAGAATCACAATAAATGGATGTATTTCATTTTCAAAGAAAAGGATTACATAATGTAAACCTAATTTTTTATTAGGTATAATTATTTATCATAGAAAATTATATAATGAAATACATTTAAAAAATTTAAATGAATATTTGTTTTCTATATAGATGATCATGCCCTTGCTGATGTATGATTATGTTGGTTTGCTATATAATTTAATTATTTATTACATTTGTTTTTGTAGTGAATATATTTTTAATATGAATGAGATAATATTTATATAGTCCCTTCCAAATTATTATATATGGCCTTGTGTGTCCATAATTTGTATATGCAACCCTAAAAAGTTTGTTCACAACACATGTGACTGAGTTAGTATATATAAAGGATAGATACTATATGTTACATATAATTTTTCAAAATTTAGATAATGTGAAACCAACCTAAAACTAATAGACATGGTGGAGGATAAATATTACAACATGGGGAAATATCAACCCAACCAATTATAGACCTAGGGTAAATGGATTTTTCAATTATCTTATCATTAAGCCAACTAGTATTTATTTTTAAGGAGCATACCACATTTTTTAATGTCATGGTTATTTAATTATTTATTTTTTGAAATGTTCATTTGATGTTTCAAAATGATGAATAAAATATGAAATAATAAGAATTCTATGATGAAATAAAATTTATTAAATATGTTTAATTTATTAGTTTTAGGCATCATTAATTTAATAAGTAAAAAAATAAATATTAACAACTACGTAATGAATAAAATAATACTATTAATTAATAAGATAAATAAAATACATCATGGACATATTAAATAAAAAACACATTCTATAACATCATTTTCAGAACATCCAATGATCAAAATTTTGGTTCGGCCCTTATCGGTACACATTCAATTGTCCAAGAGTACTAATGAATGTTTTTGGATGAATTAACAAAGTTAATATAAATATTAGTTCCCACAAAAAGCCTTAGTGTAACATAGATTAAACTTTTAATGAATTATTAATCCATGATTTTAGTATTGGGGATAAAAAGAATTGATCAAGGAACTTTGTATCAATGATGATGGCTAGAATTCAGAATAGAATACCACCAAGTAATGTGACCCAATCCTTGTATGTATTATAAGAAGGAAAAAATTGATGATTTCTCTAGAATATCCACATGATAAGATAATCCAAATGTAATACTAATAGATATTGTTATATGATACAATACCGGGATACTAATTAATTAAATTTTTTTACATCACAAATTTTTTTAATCAAGATAATCTTTGAAATTTTTATTTTATAAGTGATAGGAAAAGGAATTTCACTCAATCATTACATTATAATAGTTATTAACATTAGAGAAAAGAATTATTTTGAACATTATGAATGTCTATGGATGGTATAAGTGAATTTTTATCATACTACATCCATAATAGAAGTTTTAAATGTTGAAATATTTTATTTACTATGTGTATTAAAATGATTCATGTGTGTATGATCAATATATATTTTAAAGAATGCTAATGAATCGTAAGATTTCTAATGACTCATATTGGCATCCATAGACAGTGAGATCTAGAATATATATAAACAAATTGTTTTATATACCATATTCAACTAACTAATTGATCTTTATTAGGATTAGTAAAGACGTGATATATATGAGATCTCCAACATGACATTATATGAATTAATCGAAATAGTTAACCATTTTGGCCTCATGTATTCATGTTTATTCTAAATATTTGTGCATCTAGACATTATATATTTCATGAAACCAAAGTCATCATGTATAGACCTCATGTTCTCCCCACATCCTTATAGATTCACTTATTTTATTAATAATTTTAATAGATAAAATATTGATAATTCATCCCCAGTCTTCTAACTTTTCCTCAAAAAATGATTACCACATGAAGAATAAAAAACTATCAGTTTGTATAGTGAGTAAGGGAAATGGAAAGGAGAAAATCGCTAAGACTAGCACCAAGTGCAGGAAACCTTCAGTACCTTTAACAAATAGATTGAGGATAAAAGGACATAAGAAGCAGAATATAAATGTAGATTATAAGAATTTGGATTCATTGATAATTTTAATTATTATAACTAATTTTCCCATTTGTAATTTTTTTAATTAGATATATCTTTTCTTTCATATATTTTTATCCAAATAAAACAAGAATGTATAGTCAGAATAGTTTTTCAAGGTGAGGTGCATTGTTAATCTTCCAGTGAAGCATGAATGGTTGTGCCATTTATTTTTTATTATCATATTATTATTCTCGAATTTTTTATTTTTTTATTAGATAATATTAATTATATTACCAATGTTACTATAAATATTGTATATGTGTCCAATTTAGAAATCGATTCCACTATTTTAATCAATAATATTAATAGATTATAAATTTATAAAAATATTATATATTATGGAATGAAACATTTGAATAATGATTTCTATTAATTGGAAAATGAAAATAATGTTTTGGATATCAATAACAGATCTAGTCTAAATGATTCATATCAGACATTATTATGGCCCACCAGATAGGTCATGTAAACAAGAAACATTTGAAAACTCTATATGAAGATAAATATATAAATTATTTTTAAATAAAACCAACAAATATTTGTTATATGTATTTTAAATGGAAAATAAATAACAGAAATTTATTTTAATGGGTGAAAGAGACACAAATCATCCATAATTAATTCATATATTAGTGTATGAAAAATACCCAGATTAATTATAGAATATACACGCTTACATACTAACATTAAATAATTTAATTAATAGATTGTGGATTTCTAAAAACATAAGAATTTTTATTATTCATATTAGAAATTTGTGGAATGTAGAGAGGAAGAAAATATTTTTATTTGTAAAAGATAAATAAAATACACAAAGATCATGGATGATAATATATTAACAAAAATAAAATAATTTTTTTTGGAATTTTTGATGTAATTTTAACTCAGTCTTCATTATACACCACAAATTAAATGGTTTCAATGAATGGATGGACCGTTTCATGATGTACATGGTCAGATCTATGACAAGTCAATGGATTATTTTATTATTTTTTGGATATGACATTAAAACATTTTGCACATATATTATACAGAGTTTCAATAAATGTATAAAATATAATACTATATGATTTATTATGTGGGAGAAATACATGTTTTCAAATTTACATGTGTAAGAATGTGAAGAATTCATTAAGGCTGTTGATGAAAAAACATGCCCCAAAACTTGCAATGTTTTTCTATATAGAATATCCATTTGAAACCAAGGGATATAATCTATACAACCCCTCAAATTAAAAAATGAAGTTGTTCAGACACCCCTTGCTCCATTATAGGGATGACATATCCAAATGATATTTTGGTAGAAATATAATTTTTATTGAACATGAGTCTCCAAATTATCAGGAGTCGGCATTGGAATAAGTTCACCAAATCCCCTTGGAATGGCATATACATAAAAACACATGTACTATGTCAGAACCCTAGATCAGTTAGAAAACTAAAATATTGTATTTTGGACATCAATGATGATAAATCAATGATAGTTGATAATGATGAACCATGGAATAATAATATGTACTATGAATCCCAAAAGTATAAAAGTCAACGGAATCAAAGAATTCAATATTGGATCCCTTGTATGTGAACCATGTATAGATTTTGGTAGAATCTCTAGTTGTATTATTTTTTGTTGGGTGAAAATATTAATTCAAAAGGAACTGGAAAATTAATGGAAATTTTAGAAACTGTCTAAAACAAGAAGTTTTAATATAGTTTACTAATTATCATGGAATGGAATATAATTAAAATTTTCAATGGTCCAGATTTATAAACTATGTCATTATTTTTTGTAATGTAAAAAATTGCCATGATAAAGAAATTTAGAATATTAAGGTACATAATTACATTATTCATTAAAAAAATTCCAAATTTGATTATATGAAACAACCTTGAGGGTTTCGAAATTAATGGTATTAAATAAGTTTTAAAATTTGAGGATTTTAGTTCATGGGTTTCTGAAAGACTTATTTTATTGAAAATTAATTTTTATAAATCGATAATGATATTTTTGATAAAATAAATCCCTTGTGGTTTTATGTAAATAACACATTATTCATGTATTCTGAGTCTACATAATGTTCCTCTTTTATTTTTGGAGTATCAAATGGGGTTTGGAACATTTTGGAATATTTTCTATAAGTAAAATTATTTTTCATTGTACGTAGAAACAATGCAGCTTATCCAAAAAATGTGATAGCGAAGACAGTGGGAACTGGGTAGGTTCTTGGATAGTGAATGTTTTGGCGAAACCATGGATATTGTCTAGAGAAACTACGAATCATGAAACATAGTTAAATGAAGAATATTATCATTTTTTATCTAATATTGTGATCCACCCACATTTTTTATGTCCATTAGACAATAGAGACACATGGTTGTAAAAGGGGTTTCCATACTGTGTGGCCTAACCATGCATTATATAGCTGGTCATCCATGAATAGTATATCTAGTCTGAATTAACCCCTTATAAACTCATTTTCCCTATGTCTCATCATAACACGAATTAATCCAATTCATAATGATTTAAGGAAAATTCCCTTCGATCTGAGAGCGAGCCTTGGGTTAATCAATGTGTGTATAAGGTTCAGATTCATCTGTAAGTGGATGTTCTTCCCCATTCTTCTCTAATACAATGTTCCAATCTCTCTTGGAATAATAGATCACATATTTTATTAATAGATATATGTTCTATGAATGAATTGATGATAAAATATAGTTGTATTGTTGAAATTGAATTTCATTTGTGATTAAATCATGAAGTGTTGTTGTTATATTCATTATTTTCTTCAAACATTGTCAGGTATGAATCGTCTCTATCAACTCAACTTTCTTTATAACCTATTAGTATATATTAAAATAAATTATTTTCTAATAATTGTTGCAAACATATTATTTGACACATGTAGGAAATATTTCTATATTATTGGATCATAAATTATGGAAAGATTATTGGTTTTTGGAAACACCATTTTTTTAATTTTTAAATGATTTTTTAAAATATCAATTGTGTTTTATGAATTTAATTTATTTTAATTCCAATGAATATGGAAATTGATTTATTTACAAATTCTGCAAAGGAAATAAGTTTTTGTTAAATATTTTGTATTAATGTTCACATAACAAAATGAGTGTCTACTGTGTTAGATTAATTATAGTTTTGATCTCGCACCATAAAAATGGGATATACTATGCACTTTAAGATCCATTTCCATTGGTAACACCAAGCTTCTGTGTGTGTTCTTGTATTTGTCAATGTGAAATGGGAAAAGAATGTTCCAAAACAAATAGGATGTTGTTTATATTATTTATTGATTATTTCCTTTGAAAAAATGTTTTTGTATTTTATATAAAATATGTTTCCTTAATAATACTATTTTAAAAAATGATGTAATATTTTCTTTCAATTGATGTGAGTTAGGGATTCATTGTATAAATCCTACAGAATTTTGACTAACCCCATTGTTGTTAAATTTTGTGTATTTGGAGTGGTCTTGTATAGAGAAATTGGTAATGGAAAGGAATCTTAATTATTTTTTGATGATTTTTGATACTATAACATGGCATGTCGTGTAATTTATTGGAGCAGGCGCGGTCCTTCTAGATGTTGTCACATTGGAGTTTCATGTTTTGTGGACATTTTGGTGATCTTGATTATGTATTTTGGTTTCTTCTTAAAACCTGATATTGTTTGTTGGTTTTTAAATTTTTTGTTATTTTTAACTCATGTATCATATAGAGGATGGTTTTTTTATTGTCTTTCTATTTTGGATGTTTTATATATCATATAGAAAATCATCACTCAAATTTTCTTAAGAACCTTGTCATTTATTTTCAACAATTGGCGTCTTGTAGATGTCACCTAAAGCCTTGTATCTCCCTCGTAACTCATAAATCCAATAATAAGGTGTGGAATGTTACTAATGGTATTCATTTTTTAAATCCTAGACATAAAAAATTATTTCATCTTTGTTCTGTCAGACAATTTTTCTTGGAAAATGTATTCCACATTTTTAGTTCTTGAAATTAGGAAATGCAGTCAGTTTTTCATAATTTTGAATTTTTAAATAATTCAAGTGTTGGGAAAAAATCCCTCATGTTAATAATTGAAATATTTATAGGTGTTTTTATATACTGACTAAGATGGTTTGTTTATTGAAAAATAGGGTTTCATGGTGAGTGGTCATGTTCCAGACATATTGTTGACAACCTATGTTGAAAAATAACCATGAAAATTTAATGAAGGATCTAGAGGTGGTACAAAAGATGTTGTGTGTAAGATTGAATGTTGTTTGGAAACATGCATGGAAGGCATGTTTTGGGATCAAAATGTTGAAAAATGTAAAATTCATGATTCACCAAAAATATTTTACTTTGAGAATGAAATATGAGTTTTCACAAAAGAAACCTGTGCATCCCATGAGATGTCAATTGCGGTTTTCCACACTAGAATTGGATCTTGACCAACACAGTGAATCATCCACGTAGGGGTCAGGGACGCCTATAAATAAGAGTTGAAACCCCTCATTCAAAGAATGTCAACACATAGAGAGAATTTGATGTTTATATCAAGTAATAATTTCAAGAAAAGGGAGTTGTAAGAATGATTTTGAGTTGTTCATAATATTATAGTTGGGCACATGGAGTGTTTCATGATAGAAATGAAATTTTCCATGCAAGACATTACAATTTCCCTCAAGACACGGTAAGGTTTACCCGAAATATTTAGAATTTCCCAATAATGTTATGGTATCTATATATTCACCAGTGGATGAAAAATGGATTCCAATAGATCATCTATATATAGTAGATGATGAATTAATTAAAGACAATGAATGGGCCTACATGTCTTTAAAATGTGAGTTTATCTTCTGAAGAATCAGTGAGCTTTCATTATTTGAGAGTGTGGTTACCTTTCAAATTTTAATTGGTTATTAACTAGGAGGGACAATTAGTCTAATCCCAATATTAAAAATAGTCATGTACTTTTAGTGGAGTTGGTGCATTGGTACATCGTTGGTGTATTCTCCAAGAACATAGACTAATGAGGGTGGACCAAGTAAAATTTCTATGTCTTATTCTTGATTTAAGAATTTTTCATACTCTGCAATGGGAATAAGATATAAGATTTATCCATCTAACAATAAATCAATATCGGTTGGGGCTGTTATTGTAATTTGTCATATCCGGATTCACCACACCTCCCCCCTCTCGGGGTATCTATCCTTAGGGACTGAACAATTTTTATCAGATAGAAAGGTTGATATTAATGTTTCTATCTCAATGGATATCAATAATCATAAAGGAATATCGATCTTCAATGGAAAAATAATTCAGTTATGGATGAATCAAATGAAACACTACTTCTGATCTTTTATAATAGATGTGTTTACCGCAGCGATGCATGCTATCTCAACTGAAACTAATAGTGGTGAATTATCAGAGGCTGAAATACCTAAATTGGATGTCGATGTAAATATAATCAATGCCTTATGGTCATCCCTATCCAATAATATATATCTAATGGTGATTTCATGAAAAAATCACTTTTTATGTGGGAAAATCAATTGATTATATATGAAGGATATTCAAAGGTCCGAGAGGCAAAGCTGCTTATTCTGTGGAACAAGAATGAAGATCTGAAAATGAGACCGAATAAGTCTATTGATGCATTCATTGATAGAGTAAATATAATTGTGGAAGATATTTGAGGTCTTGGATAATTTATTGATGACATAAAAAATTTGAAGCACATCAAGAGGAAAGATTCACCTTGGTTGAATCATAATGTTTCAGTTTTGGAAGATAAAGAAATGAAAGAGATAACATTGGATAATCTGCACAACACCCTTATTGCCAAGGAAATGAGAAATGATGATAATGAAGATGTGGAAAAGGGGAAATCTAATTTGGTGGCATTCAAGACCATGAAGAAGCTTAATATTGATGATTCTTGGGAAGATGAAGATATAGCATAGGTGATATCATTCCTTTCGTCAAACCTATAATTTGGAAAATTATAGATTAAAAGGAAACTTCCATATGTATGTTTTTTATGTGGAATGATTATACATCTTGTGAAATGGTGCACCAAGAAGTTATAATTATAATATGAGGATAAATTTGATATTCTGAAGAATAATTATTCGTCTTTATGAAATGCAAGAAATTGTTCAAGAGAAAATTTCATCATGAAAAATAATCTTCTTTCACAATAATATGACAATTCCGATCAGTTTGAGGTTGAGAGGGATGAAGATATTAATAACTGAAATGATCATGGAGAAAAATCTATGGTGGTAGTTTTAGGACGTTCTCATAAAAAAAATGATGAAGTTGACACTTATGAAAAATAATAAGAAGAATTAAAAGGAAGAGTTGATATGGATGCTTAATTAGAAGAAGCTTTTTAAGAGATAGATGTTTAGACAGAAAAAATGTACAAATCCAATAAAGTGGTACATGATGTAAAACTCAATATGCAACAATAGGAAGAAGATATGTTTGGGTTGGTAAAATATATTGAATAACTTAAGTCCACCAGGATAGAGATCTTAGATGAGGTCGATGAATGTAATCTCAAGGATGAGGAAAAGAAAAATGGATTTTGATGACATGAATAACAAAGTGAAATATCAAATATGCATATCAAAGAAAAAGAAGATGAATTTGTTTGTCTACAATGAAAAGTAAAGGATCATGAAAAAAACTTGATGCCTATTATGATTCCAGCAATGAGATTTTTTCAAAAGTCATATATGTTAAAAGTGGAGCATAGTAGCTAAGTAGAAAAGAAGCAGTAATTGTGTTCATAATTTAAGGGTGATGTGGGGATTGACCAAAAATAGAAAACTATGAATATTGAACTCAAACAACAATAATTCACTCAAAAATTGATGATTAATTTGGTTACAAAGAAAAATAAGAAGATTCATAGAACCCAATGGAAAATTAGAAGTCCATATGTGACACATAGAAATGCATCAAACATCAATTTTTATTGTTGTGGAATGATGGTACATTAACAGAATGTATATTCCATATCCAAGATATAGTGTAGGGCACAAGAGAAAAAATGGAAGCCAAACAGAATATAATATTTTAAAACATCATTTTAGGGAAATTGTTTTTAGTGTAGAGGATTTGGGCCCATGGATATATATTTTATATCAATCATGCATAGAAATTTGGAAAAATTGATCCTGAGTAGTTTCAAGAAGCAAACCATAGAATAATAGATTGAGATGAAATCATAAATTCTATTTGCAGCAATGCGGGATGAATTTGTTCCATCATACACCAAGGAATCTCATAATTTCCAATCCATTTCAAGTATGAATTCAAAAACATGGACTAAGAAAAAGATAACATAGAAGCTAGTGGTTGATAAAATTGACTTTAAAGCATCAGACTGCTCTGGTATATGGATTCTTGATATTGGTTGCACATCTCACATGGTAGGTAATAAGGATCTTGTTATAGGAATTATATAAGACAAAGAAGGTGTTATGAATATTTGAAATGATGAAGGAATAAAAATTACTTTTTCATGAATGGCCATGTTTGGAGGTAAATAAATAGGATGTGTTAATGTGTTAGTAGTATAATATCCCAGCCCCAACATGGTCAGTGTTATTCAGCTGTGAAACATTGGGCATTTTATAAAGATTACTAAGAAGATTTTTATTGTCAAATGAATAGATGGTGTAGTTATTATGTTGGGAAAAATGAAATAGGGAAATATATATTGATAATGTGGTGATGAAGATGTGTGATTTTTATATAGAGATGAGGAAAAAATGTTATGGCATTAATTACTTGGTTATATATACAAACCTTCCCGGGAATATTTGGTAATGTTTGATGAATCCAAAGATCTCCCCAACCAATAACGTGATGGTACACATACATAGAATGCTTCTCAATATGGGAAGATCATCAGATAGACATATATAATGAATGAAAATAAGTCAACAAGAGTTCTCGAATTAGTGAATGTTATTGTTTGTGGACATAACTCACCAAGTTCCATTAAAGGAACAAGATATAATGTTATTTTCTTTGATTATTATATCAGAATGAAATGGGAATTTTTCATTTCCCATAAGTATAAGTTGTTCAGTTTCCTAAAACAATATTAGAGGGATTTTGATTTCATTCTTGGGACGAAAATTCTGATGTTTCATACAAACTATTGTACGTAATTCACAGACAGTTATGTGGAAGAATATCTTGAGAAACATAGGGTATGGAATTAATTTTATTAGTAATAATTCCCCAACTGAATGGACTGGTTGAAAGAAGAAATCAGATCACCAACAACATTATCATAATGATTCTTCTAGAAAAGACCTACCAAAGAAATTTTGGAATGAATCAGGTTTAACATCTCTCTATATTCAAAACAAGGCTCTATTGTATCTGAAGAAAGGGAAGACCCCATAAGATATTTGGTATTTAATGACTCCAATAGTTAAATACTTTCAAATATTTGGAAGAAATTCATTCATTATGAACAAATAAAAACATAGAAAATTTGAGTCATGTAGAAATGAAGGGATATTCCATGGCTAATGAGACATAAACAAAGAATACAAATCATTTAACAAGATGCTGAGAAAAGTAGTTATGAGAAATGATGTAATTATTTTTTGAAAATGAATTGAATAATCAAAATCACGGTGTATAGTTCCTTGATGAGAGTGATGTAGAGGAAAAAAACATAGGTGTGGTGCAGAAGTAGTATATGCTAACTCAATAGACGATACTAATGACGAACAAGAAGATTTCATGTCTGTACTTGTGAATAAAACAAAGAGTAGAGCCAAAATTGATAGAAATGATATCAATGGTGATCAGAAAACACATGATCATACAAGAAGAATGATTTCAATATATCATACATCACTTTTATCCCATGTTGACCGGAAATGTTTTATTGATGCAACTGAAGATGAAAACTGGGTTCAAGCGGTGAATGAAAAGCTAGAACAGTTAGAGAATGATCAGACGTGGGAGATTGTTTTGAGACCAGGAGATAATATTTTCATAGAGGGTATAGATGTCGATGAGACATATGGAATGGTTGGAAACAATCAGATTATACATGTCCAGTGTAGTGAAATGAATGTTCAAAGTGTTCTAGATCAATGTGTAGTCGTAACTTTTAATTGGGGTCTAGAAGAAGAAGTGTATATTTAGGATTAATATGGTTTTCTCATTCATGAATATGAGAACAATGTTTTCCTACTGAATAAGGCTTTGTATGAGTTCAAGAAAGCTCAAAGAGTATGATATTCAACTCTATATCAATTTTTTTTAAGAAGCTCAGTTTCTTGTATGGTGGATTTTATTATAGTTTATAGGTGAACTATGATAATAATTAATGTATTATAATGATGTTATATGTTGATGATATAATATTTGGAGGTTCAGATGATTCACATTTCATAAAGAATTCCAAATTCATGAAACATGAGTTTTAAATGTCTATGATTGATGAAATGATGTTTTCATTGGTTTATATGTAACACAAGGAATGAATGAAACATTTATCTCTAAAACCAAATATTCCAAAAAGGTTTTTAGGAGATTTGGGATGGATAATTCAATGGGAATGATGAATCTGGTTACTACCCAAATGAAACCACCGAAATAAGATGATCGAGTTGCGGTTAATATTACAAAATAAAAGAAAATTATTAGAAGTTCACTATACTTGACCATGATAAGACATGTCATTGTATTTGTTTCATGCCAGGAAACAAGATATCATAGTAATCCCAATGAAATCCACATGTTTGTAGTGAAAATAGTACTCTTTTATATCAATGGAATATATGATTCTGGCCAAATATATAGTGAAAAATATCACCTAGAGCTTTTGGGATACACATATGTAGATTTGGCCCGTTTAGTAGAAGACCTATAATCAATGTTTGGAGGTTCTTATTATCATTGTGGATTGTGTATTTCATGGTTGATAAAGAAACACGATTTCATTTCATTGAGCACCTCATAAGATAAATATATTTTATCCATGTAAGCATGTACATAGTTATTGAAGATGAAGCAGCAGCTTGATTACATGGGTTTGACAGTGTAGTGTTTGATCGAAATTCAATGTGATAACTCATGTGCTATAAATCATAGATAAAATACCATCCATCACTCAAGGACAAATTACATTGAGACAATATATAATTTTATCTTGTAAATGATTTAGTAGGGAATTGTGAAGATGGAGTATGTGCCTGCAGAACTACAGGTTGTATAAATTCTAACAAAGGCCTTACCTGAGGAAGTTTTTGAGAGGCATCAATTGGCATTAAGAGTTAAGTCATCTCCCCTCACTTGAAAAATTGTTGATGTGAGAACCCCCTCTCCCCGATGAATGGTTTGTATTAATTAATGTACTAATATGTGTTCTCTACTCTATTGTAGACCATAAAGGAGTGACCTTACGGTTTTTTGAAAAAGGGGGATAACAGGTGACTCATAAAGGGTTTGAAACAGTGTCTAATGAAGGGAGATAATGTCTTTTTCAATGAAACATGGAGAATATGATAGGTGGATCAATGATATTGGGTGAGATTATCAAGGAAGGTGAATAAGCTAATATGGGGAGAACCATGATGAGAGTATGAGTTTCCTTATTGTTTGAGGTTATCAACCATAACATAGCTTGGACAACATAAGAATAAATGAAGTGATGGGGGAGTTTTAAATATGACAGTGCAATAAGTGATCGATCAATGAATATATATCACGACAGGTTATGATCATGATAAAAGCAAAATAATGGTGTTTGGAAGGTGTTATAATATTTTCATCAATCAAAAAATGGTATCAGTTTGGTATCAATAATTGGTGTCATAAATGAAGTGATTCATTGATGAAATTTTCATTTAATATTTTTTATCATGCTAATCTTTGTTCATGTGGACTTAGAGTATGTGTTGAGTAAATTAATGATCACTATCAAAATCACAAGAGTCGAATGGTGGATAAAGATAAAATGAGTTTTAACAAGGTATCAAATTATGATAGTGTTGTAAAAATACCCAAAGAGGGGTATTGTGGGGAAAATACCTCAAGGTAACAATTGATATATTTTTGAGGTGTTTGTGTTTTTTTAAAAAGATGGTGTGTTTTTTTGTCAAAGTGGGATTCCATGGTGAGTTTTTGAGTTCCAGAGAAATTATTTACAACCTATGTTGACAAAGAACCATGAAGAAAATGGGAAATATTGTTTGCATGATTGAAGGTGTTTTGGAAACTTTTTTTAATGAATGTTTCATAATCAGAATGATGAAAATGGAAAAGGAATAATGTGTGTAAAATATTTAACAATGTGCGTGAAGTATGAGGATTCATGAAAGAAACTTGTTTGCCCAATGCGTAGTAAAATGATGTTTTGTGTACTCAAAGAGGATCTTTCATGACATGGGGAATCTTATGTGCAGGATTCGGTAACACCTATAAATAAGAGGCTAACCCCCTCCTTTAAATAATATCAACACTTAGAGATAATTTGAGCTCTAGATCATGTTTTAATTTAGAAAAAAAGGAGTTTTACAAAAAAATTCTGAGTTTTGCGCAAGCTGTGAAAATTGAAAGTATAATTGAAGTTGTTCCAAAGGAGTGTTTCTCAAGAATGTTTAATCTTGCTTGCATGGGATTAAAGTTGTGTGAAATACACAGTAAGGGTTGCATGAATGATTTTTAATTTCACCATAATCTTGTTGGAAATTTGTATTCTTTAGTGGATGAAAACTGTACCTCAATTGATAATCGACATATAGTGGAGGATGCATTCATTTGAGATAATGAAAGTACCTAAAATTATTTAAACAATTAGTTGATATTCTGAAGAAGTAGTGAGATCTCATCAGTTGAGAGAGCAGTGTGCCTTCAAATTGTGATTGGTTGTAAACAAGGATGGATAGTGAGTCAGCTATGAATTTTGTAAACAATAATGGACTTTTTTGGATTTTGTACATCAACACATCACCTATGTATTCTCCTTGGACATAGAACAATGAGGGTTATCCAAGTAAAATTTCTATGCCTGGTGCTTTCATTAAAATTTGATCATACCCAGCAAAAGGGAGGAGAGAGAAGAGTCTTTTTTCTAACAACAAAAAAAGATAAATAGGGGAATTTGTTTCAATCTTTCATATACTAATTCGCCGACTCTCAGTGTATTTAATCTAGCTGACCTATGAAAATGTCTATATCCCATGATTTTAGTAAGGAGTATGATTTTTAGAATTAAAAATTTAGTGCGTAATAATTCATATAAAACCACTTTATGATGAACATCAAGTACCCAAGGAATATGTGTACATGAGTGTTCATAGATAATTATAGGTGAGTTATAACGGCTTTGTAATTAGTTTATTTTATGAGATATTCAAGACATGAATTGATAATAAAACATCCAAATTTGGCTACATTTTAGATTTTGAGAAAAATAGTTCAGGAAATGGGATAAGTTTTATATAATATGGAAAATGGTTTTCTGGAAAAACATGGTGGTTGTATTTAAAAAAAATGGATTTTTTTTATGGATAAATTGTGTAAATAAATGTTGTAATATATGTTTATATATTAGATTAGAATTAGAAAAACATAATTTTCTAATGATTGATTATAAAAATAGTATTTTTCTTGTTATATTTAATAGAACTGGGTATGTGTCATAGAAACCAACTGAAAGAGGCCATTGAAAACGTGGATTCAATTGAGCTATAAGTGAACCAAGTGCTAGTTAAAAATTATTTCCAAGATTTCTATTCTATTTATGAGGATAATATGATTGGGAAACCATAGTAATTTTATCATTATTTTTATTTCCAAAATCATAATCCAAAAATAATTCAAGGAAATTTTGAACTAGAATAAGAAGAATTTAGGTTTAATTTGAATAATTGAATATTCAATTTCCTTTGAGAAAATGCTGATTTGAATGAAATTTTAGAAAAATATACACTATACGATTTGGAACACCAATATTAGTAATTAAAAGTTTATTATAAAATTGAACATGGAATTACGTGGTATTATTTTAGAAACTTTTTTAACAAGAAATTATATCCACTCACATATCATATTTACTAGAATAACAAAAATATTCAATTAGAAGCTAGAGAATAATTCAGTGAGAGAGTACATGGATATATTTTTTTGAATATATTCTACATTTCCATGGATGTTTCATGAATTGAATCCTTAAGGAATAAATTTTGGAGTCAGGTTTATGACCTAATATTTACTCAATTATTTTCATTATTTGATCAATGGATTATAGTCATACGATCAATTTTGTTAGTTTATTATAAATTTATATCTCAAAAAATATGGTTGGAGGTATCATGTTCATTTCTATGGAGACTGGTGGGAAAATTAATTATTGGAATAATCAAATGATAGAAACCAACAATTAGAGTGTCTAAACACCTCAAAATTACAAAATGGGATCCATAAATATTCGCCCTCGACCATAGTCAATGTAGTGATGTATTTAGTGTCATTCACTAGATCACATCAAGAGAGATTATTGGTAACCAATTGGAGTATGTCAAAAAACATGAACATGATTGGACATATCTAGTGCTACTATCATAGTACATCATGGACAGGTGTTATAGAAACATATATTTGGTCAAGATGGAAAGTTATTTCCAAGATTCATTAGACCCTTTCAGGTCCTCAGTAGAGTTGGTGAGGTGGAATACCTCTTAGCTCTTCCACATCAGTTTCACTGGGTGCATGAAGTCTTCCATATATCCCATCTGAGGAGTTACATGCACGAAAATTCTCACATCATCAGCCATGACGAGTTGGATGTCGATGATGGGGTCACTTTTTTAGAGGATCCAATAGAGATTGAGGATTGGTAGGATCGAATCTTTTGTGGACAGTCAATACCTTTGGGTCACATTTGCTGGTTGCACGGGAACCTCTAGGAGAGCACATGGGAGCGGGAGGCTCAGATGTGTGCTCAGTACCCCCCACATGTTCACCTAGTTTGAGTTGTGTCTTACAGGTATTTAGTGCCCTGAGGTGGGAGAATGTAAAGAACTAGAATTTCCTTGTATTTCTTTTAATATATGGGTATTTTAAGAGTCTGGGAAATCAGACGGTGCATGATTATGAGGCCTGGAGTGCCCGGAATTTTCCGTCAAAGTTTTGTTAAGCTTATGATAATGTGAGTAAGGAGTTTTCCTGAAAACGTGGAATAACTCTTAAATGGTTACTCAGATCAGAAATCTGAGGGCAGCGTTGCACTTAGGATGGAGGTTTTAACGAAGGTGTGACTTAAGATTAGTTGGCACGGGCCTCCTATTAAAAAACCCTAAAATGAAATAATTGTAAATAAAATAATTAAATAAATTATTTAATTTTTAAAATGATTATAACTCACAAATGGTAACATGGATTTACAATCTGAGACCACCGCTGAACTTGTGAGAATATGGTTTTTTAAGAATATACAAACTTTGGCCAGCATGGGCTACAAGAGAAAGATAGATTTTGGCCAAAAATTAAATAATTAAGTGACAATAATTTTATTCTAAATTCCTAACATCTAAACGGTAACTAGGATTGAAAACCTGATAGTACAGTTGGGTTTTTTGGGGCATGATTCACCTAGGAAGAGCCTATGGTAGACCAGCGCGGTTGAGGGTGACTGATAATAATTTTTTGAACATTTTTTTTCATACGTTCAATAACATGTGAGCATCATTTTGTAACTTTTGAACCGGCGCTCGGAATTGAAATCTGAGGTCACGGTTGAACTCACACCACTGGTTTTCCTTTAAGGAGACTTTAACCTCGACAACAGATGGTCGAGGGTGAAATTTAGTTTTTGGGTTTTTCGTGAATGAATAAAAATAAAAATAAAAGTTTGTGACACTTTATTTTTATTTGCAACAACCATGATGGTGTTGGCAGGTGGGGTCCACCAGAACTAAACCTCCTTGTAGAAGTTGGGAAGTGGGGACCACCAGACCTTAACCTCCCATGAGAGGTTATGATGGTGGGGACCACCCGACCCTAAGGTCTCATGTGAGGTTATGGTGGTGGGGACCACCTGAGGCCTAAACCTCCCAAATCCCCTCTTAATGAGGGAAAACCTTTCAACTCCCTCATTAATGTGAAGGAGAATCTTGAGCTTCCTACACATTAATTATTCCAATGCACCACCAATATTTTCACCAATATAAATTAATTGGATTGACCCCTTATTAAATTAAGTAACATTATCCTTGGAATTTAGGAAGTTTCCTAATAAATGAACCATCATAAATTCTAATGATTGTTTCCTACCTCCCCCTATCCTTTATATATAGAACCTGGGAGGATGATTTTGGGACAACATCATCAATAGACGAAGTTCTAGTAATGTGACGAGACACCCAACACTTGGAGGATTGCACTCTCTTATAAAGAACGCTCCACAATCAATGAATGTCGATGAGGAATGCCTGTGACTATGAATAAGGACATTGACTTCAACTTTCATCATCGGAACTTCCTCCGACGTAGGATGTGTTATTATACAATGAATCGATGTCCACCATCTCGCACCAATGTCAACCTACAACGATCAAGGTAGGGTTTTTAATTATGTATGATTTTATTTCCTTTATTCTTTCCGTCTAAAAATAATGAATGTAGATCAACTTATTATCAAGTTGATCCGTGGTTGTTTTCCTTGCGGGTTGGGAATAAATTGGTTCATGAAGTTGTTGGGGTTTATTCATTATTTGATAAACACTTCCCATTTTCTACCCTCTTTTTCTTATGTGGGGTTAGAAATCAAACTATTTATGGATTATGGTAATTGATGTTGTAAAATATCTTCGATACACATTCTTGTTTATGTTATTGATTAACCGCTTTCCACCAATCTAAATGCGGAGGGTGTAGGAAAAACTAACATGGCCCAACCCCCCCACCGTTCATCTTTATAAGGCCACGACCTTAAACATTACATAATATTGAATTAAATGAATAATTCACATTGAGGATCTTTTCAGGTTTTGATTTTTTGATAATTAGATCATAACTATTACATCCCAAAAGAGTACACAGTAGACACTTCTACAAAGTTTCCTTTTTTTACAAAACATGAATTCTTAAAAAAAGTGTCATGTCTAGTTCCATGTTTAAGACAACATGAATTTTCCTTGATCCCATCCTTGACCCTATTCCACATTATGTCTTGTGACAAGCATTTCAAAAAAAACATGGGGTGAGCATAAAAAGCTCAGTAAGGGATACACAAAAAAGGAAAACTGTTAGTTTTTCAAAACATCAAGTAAACCATGAATACATTATAAAAGTAACACTTTTCACCTTTATGAATTATTAAATAATCTTTACTGAATAAAATATCATTACATACCCTTTTGTAACCAAAAGATTAACATAAACCGCATATAAAGAACACATAACATATAAAGGTAACTTGGGACATAAACATACTTAAATGGAATAACCATACGGTTAACTTCCACACATATCACTAAATGGAATAGCCATACGGCCGACTTCCATACCCAATGCATTGGAGGTTATAACGTAACCACCCATCCTGGTATTCACGGCACCACCCGTCATATGGTTTATCATGTAACCACCTGTCAAATGTCCAAGTATCATTATAAAATCATAAGACATAAAAAAATATAATGGAAAGAAAACAATTCCACATTTCGATCACAATATATTACTTAAATATATTGACATAACAAGTCCATAATAAAAACCATTTTCAATACCAAACTACATAAAAAGATTATATGGTATTTATTTCATTTTAAAAACATTACGGCTTGTTGAGGATGTCAAAGATCAAATAATACTCGCAGTGGTGGAAAAGGTCGTTGTCACCGCATGCGTTAAAATAAACATTCCATTTTTTCATTTAGTAAAATGCTTCATAGAAAAATATACCCTTAATAAAATTAAAAGTCAAACGGGATTTATATGGCGTATAAAAGAACGTCTTGTATTAGAACAAAATATGCCTCAATGAATGGATATTGAGACAAAGTCACTTACCTCGTGTCTGACTTGACTCGATCACTCTTTAATCTACTGAATAATAAACTAGTGTTAATATCTACATTCTTAAGAAAATTTTCAAGTTTATTATTCATTTTATATCACTTATTTCCATTTTATAAACAATATGTAATCATTTAAGTTAATAATGTTCATTTTGTCGATATTTGGTACGTAAGTCAAAAATAGACCTCTTACAATTACATGTTGTTCATGTGGTCAGAGTATCATTATATCTAGAATTATATTCATAATTTGGATATCATATATATCATATATATCCATCATATACATGTATCTATAATATTATATAACATTTAGAAGAAAGAAATGAAACTCACCGTTCATGGAGATGGTAAGCCGTACGTACGCATGAACGCTACTTTTGTTTCTATTTCATATTTAATGGAGTGAAATAATAATAATATAAAGGTATATTATAATTTCAGTATAATATATTATATAATATCATTAACTCCATCCTTTATACATCCCAAATATGGCATTAACGAATCAAATCACTTTGAGGGGGTGGTAGTCTGCACTTCCTAAAATGAAGATATCGCGTTTACCCAAAATGGAAACCATAAAGGTATGCCATAAATTAAAAGAACAAAATAATAAGGAAAACATAAACATAATATATATCATATATAAAAAGAGTTACATCTTAATTTTGACTACGAAAAGAGTTAAAAGAATATTGAACAATCATCGTTTTGTGAGGAAGAAATTCACCAACCACAGAAACAATATGTTCTTTAACCATTATATGGAGGTGTGTGTAAGAGTAAATCAAATACATCTTATAAACACATCCTAGCATATTTAATATAATTTGGTTGTTACGAAATAAAGGTATGAAAAAAATTATGGGGTTGGAGAAGCAAAATAAAACAAAAGAACACAAGTGAAGACATTACCTTTAATTCGGATAACTCCCTTTGGTTTGAACCAAAAGGGTTTCTTGAAGAGCTTTCTGCCTACGATAAGGATTCTAGGATGAGTATAGGGCTGTGTAGAGATAAAATTCGTAGAGCATGGCTGATCCAATGTCTTGAGAGGTGTGGGTAAGGTGGTAGTGGTGGGGGCCCTTTATAAGAGGAGAGGAGGGCACTCTTGGAATGTTATAAAAATGTTACTTTATTATATAATGAGTTTTGGATTTTAAAGGTACCAAAATTATATATTTCGAGTATAAGGTGATAATAGTTCTAAATACACTCATCCAATAGGTTTTAGACAAGTTTATGTCTTATATTTCACATTCTCTTTTCATTTTCTTTAAATCGTTAAGTAATGAGGTAATCGCTTCATCATCATTGTGACATAAATAATTTAATTTATTTAATGTCTAAAATTTATAAAAAAGATATTATGATGTAGGAAATCTTTTTATATTTCTAATGAATATTTATAGTCAAAATTATGTCCTGTATAACCCCATGTAAAAAAACTTTTAGTAAAATAATACATGTTTGTGACATTTTTATTTTAACTTTAAATAAAAAGTTATTAATGTCATTTTCTTACCCAAGTGGATCCATGGGGTCCCCAAGTTGACCCATGGATTTTCTTGGTCGGCCATGACACATCCAATAAGGGTAGGACATGTGTCAAGTTCATTTCATATTATTAAAACATTATTTTTACCTTAAATTATACTAATTACCACTAATCGCGATTAATAATACTTAAAAGTTACTATTCACCAAAAAATTATTTTAATCCATTTGAACCACATATTACTTCCTAATGACAACCGTGTATATCGGAATTTTGAAATTCAATTCACAGTAGTGGTAACGTTTCATTTAAATGAAAAATCAGTTTTTTAACTACCACTTAATGGTTCAACTATTCATCAAAAATTGAAGTTTTTCAGAAAAATACCAAAAATTCACCCTAACCTATATTTGATATTTTGAATTCAAAAATAATGCCTATTTTATGAAATTCAAAACATATAAGTTGAATTAATTAATGTAATAATTAATTTCCATTGTCAATACAAATAGCGTGTTTTTATGAAACAATATATATCAAAAGATTGACACAAGTTTAAGTCTAATTTCAAAGTGAAATTAATTCCAATGACCACCATTACATTAAATGGTAAAAATATATTCTATTTTCTCTTTAAAACCAATTCAAAATATAATATAATCATATAAATAAATTAGATTAAAAAGAGGTTTTGAATTAAAAAACAACAGTTTTCACTATTCATTAAAAAATGAACTTTATGGGAAAAATACCAAAAATTTACAGAAATTAAATTTTGATGTCCTGATTATAAAGAAGAATTTTATTTGGTCAAATAAAATGTATAAGAGTGACCAAAACTATATTTAAAGAGGATTCCCCATCAAAATATGATAATTCGACCTTTTAGTGAATATCAGAGTATCTATGCCTAAAATTGAATTCTTTTCTTATTTTAAGCCTTTATCTTTTATTGGATAAATGTAAAAACATTTAACAAACAAATATAATCATATTTTAGTTATTTATATTCATTCCCGCTAATACAATGGCTACGTGCTAACTTCCATTTAAAATAATATTATTATATTACTAGTGTACAATATAAGATTTCAAAGAAACTTGTTGTTGCGTATCGGGTACTCTATCGAACCTAGAAACCCCTTTAATGTAAAATTAATATTTAATTCGAAAATATTAATAAATATGAAAATGTTTTATTCTTTATTTAACTGGGATGTTACATCCTTCCCCCATTTTGGAAATTGCATCCTCGCAATTTTATTCACTTATCAAAATAAGTGGGGGTGTTTATCCCTCATAAAATTCTCAGATTCCCACATTGCCTCTTCAACCATATGGTTTTTCCACAAAACCTTTACCTGCTGAATTACCTTATTCCACAACACTTTATCTCTATGGTCAAAAATTTGGACTGGTTGTTCTTCCTAAGAGAGATTCTCTTCCAATTGAGCTACCTCTAGGCTCAAAACATTAGATGGATCTAGCATAAATATTGTCAAAATCGAAACATGAAAAACATTGTGTACCTGAGATAAACTCAGAGGTAAATCCACTCAGTAAGCAGCTGATACAACTTTCTCCAGAAGTTCATATGGTTCAACGAACCTTGGACTCACCTTTCCTTTCTTACCAAATCACATCACACTTTTCCCTGGTGAAAATTTGAGAAAAACATGATCACCAACCTCGAAAGATAGATCCTTCCTCCAGTTATTCGCATAACATTTCTACCTGCTCTGAGCTGTTCTCTTGTGTTTCTGAATAAATGAAACTTTTTCTACCATATCATCTACAATTCTGGTCCCATGAACTTCTTTTCACCCACATCATGCCAACACGCTAGAGTTCGACAATGCTTCCCATATAATGCTTCAAACAGAGCTATCTGTATACTGGAATGAAAACTGTTATTATATGAAAATTCAACCAAAGAAAGATGTTGGTCCCAATTTCCCTGATAATCTATCAAGCAAGCACATAGCATTTTTTTCCAAGGTCTGAATTGTTCATTCTGACTTCCCATCTGATTGCGGATGAAAACTATACTAAAATTTAATTCAATACCCAACGACTTCTGAAGGCCTTTCCAAAAGTTAGAAGTGAACCTGGAATCATGATCAGATACAATGGATAGGTGAACTCCATGAAACCTGACTATATCTTTAACATACAACCGAGAAAGTTTATCTAGAGAAAAATTATGTCAAATAGGATGGAAATGAGGAGATTTAGTCAATAAATCAACTATAACCCATATTGCATTATTACCTCGAGATGTCCTTGGTAATCCCACAATGAAGTCTGTGGATAAATTTTCCCATTTCCACTCTGGCACCGGTAATGACTGTAGCATCCCTTTCGGTAACTGCAGCTCTTCTTTAACCTGTTGACAATTCAAACACTTCACAGTAAAATCAGAAATATCTCTTTTCAATCCATCCCACCAGTAATACTCTCGCAGATCTCTGTACATCATAGTACTACGAGGATGAACTGAAAACGAGGAACTATGAGCCTCACATAATAACACATTCTTCAACTGTGAATCACAAGGCACACATAATCTCTTCCCAAACCTCAAAACACCATCATTATCAATGTTAAATTCAGGAAATATACCCTTCTGAACTAGTTCTACCTTTTTCTGCAACCCACTGTCTTTCTTCTGCTCTTGCTTAATTCTTTAAGATAGATATGATCTCACTGACTCCTGAAACAAAACAGATGAACTTTCTGTACCAACAAATTCTATGAAAAATTTCATCAAATCAAAAACCAAAGGATCTCCTTCCAAACGTAGTATGTTTAATGAAGCATTACTTTTTCGACACAAATTATCAGCCACTTTATTTTCTTTTCCCAGATGGTAATGAATTATACAATCATAATCCCTGATTAATTCCAGCCATCTCTTCTATCTCATGTTCAATTATTTATGAGTGAATATATACTTTAATGATTTGTGATTAGTATATATTTCACACTTTAGTCCATACAAATGATTCCTCTAAATTTTTAGAGAAAAAACAACAACAGCTAAATCCAAATCATGTATAGGGTAATTTACCTCATGAATTTTCAACTGACGTGAAGCATAAGCAATTAAATGATCATTCTGCATAAGGACACAACCAAGTCCCTTCAACGAAGAATCACTATAGGTAAAAAACTCACCATTCCTGGAAGGAAGTTATGAAACTGGATAATTCACCAATCTTCTTTTCAACTCCTGAAAATAATCATCACATTCTTTTGTCCAGATAAACTTAACAGCCTTCCTAGTTAGCTTAGTCATTGGACTAGATTACCGTGAAAAATTTTCAACAATCCTTCGGTAGTAACCTGACAAACCAATAAAACTATGGATCTCTATTACATTTTTGAGTATTGGACATTCTTCAACAACTTTTTTTTAGTAGGATCAATAGTTATACCATTTTTTGAAACAATGTGACCAAGGAAAGAAATTTGTTGTACCCAAAACTCACACTTTCTGAATTTTCCATACAGTTTATTTTCTTTTATGGTTTGCAAGATAACCCTAATATGACTTTCATGCTCTTCTTTACTTTTAAAAAACTCCAAAATATCATCAATAAACACAACCACTATTTATCACATGAGTAAACTGTGCCATCACTACAACAAGCTGTTCAGTTCCAATTCTAACCATCTCAAGTTGCTGATTTGGAAGGTTATCTTCCTCCTGATGTCCTCCCAACATAGCTTCCTTGTTTCCTCTGTGGAAAACCATTCTGTACAAACATGTCTTAGATGAATCCACATGGTAATCTTCAAATGAAATATCATTTCAATTTGACAATAAAAAATATTGGATAATCATTTAATAGAATTCTAACTCTTAAAGTTATCTAAACTGACCATTGATACCAACTATAAGGCCTCAGCCTTAAACATTACCTAATATTGAATTAAATGAATAATTCACATTGAGGATCTTCTCAGGTTTAGAGTTGTAGAGAATTAGATTATAACTATTACATCTCAAAAGATTACATAGTAGACACTTCTAAAAAGTTTCCTTTTTTTACAAAACATGAATTCTTAAAAAAAAGAGTCTTGTCTAGTTCCATGATTAAGACAGCATGACTTTTCCTTGATCCCATCCATGACCCAATTCCATATTATGTCCTGTGAAAATCATTTCAAATAAACTTGGGGTGAGCATAAAAATCTCAGTAAGGGATACACAAAGAAGGAAAACTGTTAGTTTTTCAAAACGTCAAATAAATCATGAATACTTTATCATAGTAACACTTTTCACCATTAAGAAGTAGTAAATACTCTTCACTGAATAAAAGATCATTACTTACCCTTTTTTTACGAAAATATTACCATAAAACCCATATAAATAAAACATAACATATAAAGGTAACTTGGGACATAAACATACTTAAATGTAATTACTATACGACCAACTTCTACACATATCACCAAATGGAATAGACATACATCCAACTTCCATACCCAATGCATTGGAAGTCATAACGTAACCACCCATCCTGGTATTCATGGCACCACCCGTCATATGGTTTATCACATAACCACCCGTCAAATGTCCATGTACCATTATAAAATCATAATACATAAAACAAATATAATGGAAAGAATGCATTTCAACATTTCGATCACAATATATCACTTAAATATATTGACATACAAATTCCATCATAAAAACAATTTTCAATACCAAAATAAATAAAAAGATAATATGGTATTTATTTCATTTTAAAAACATTAATGCTTTTTGAGGAAGCAAAAGACCAAATAATACTCGCGGCGACGGAAAAGGTCATTGTCACCACGTGTGTTAAAATAAACATTCCTTTTTGTTGTTTAGTAAAATGCTACATAGAAATTAAATCTCTTTGAATGAAATGAAAATAAAAAGGTGTTTTATATAGCATATAAAATAAATTATTGTATTAGAACAAAATATTCCTCAATGAATGGAGATTGAGACAATGTCCCTTACCTCATGTCTGACTTGACTCGATCTCTCTTTAATCTCCTAAAAAATAAACATGTATTAATTTATACTTTCTTAAGAACCTTTTCACGTTTATTATTCCTTTTATATCACTTATTTACATGTTATAAACATTATTTAATCATTTATGTTAATAATGTTCGTTTCGTCGATATTTGGTACTTAAGTCAAAAATGGACTTCTTACAATTACATGTTGTTGATGTGGTAAAAGGTTAATTATATCCAGAATGATATTAATGATTTTGATATCATATATATCATATATATCCAGAATATAAATGTATTTATAATAGTATATATCATTTATAGGTAATAAATGAAATGCACCGTTCATGGAGACGGTAAGCCGTAGGTACGCATGAACACTACTTTCATTTCTATTTCATATTTAATGGATTGAAATAATAATGATATAAAGGTATATTATAATTCCATTATAGTATCATATATATAATCATTAACTCCATCATTTATATGTCCCACATATGGCATTAATGAATCAAATCACTTTGAGGGGGTGGTAGTCCCACTTCCTAAAATGAAGATATTGCATTACCCATAATGGAAACAATAAAGGTATGCCATAAATTAAAAGTATAGAAGAATTAGAAAAACAAAAACATAATATATATCATATATAAATATAGTGACATATTAATGTCCACCATGAAAGGTGTTAAAAGAAGATTGAACAATCATCATTTCGTGAGGCAGAAATTCTCCAACCACAGAAACAGTATGTTCTTTAACCATTAGACGGAGGTGTGTGTAAGTTTAAATCAAATAAATATGATAAAAAGATCCTAATATATTTAATATACTGTTTTTGTTACGAAAATAATGAATAAAAAGAGTTTAGGGGGTTGGAGAAGAAAAATAAAACAAAAGAACACAAGTGAAGACATTACCTTTAAATCGGGTAACTCCCTTTGGTTTGAACCAAAAGGGTTTCTTGATGAGCATTATGCCTAAGGTAAGTCTTATAGGGTGAGGAGAGGGATATTTAGAGATAAAATGAGCCAATATTTGCCGATCTAATGGCCTTAGAGGTGTAAGTAAGGTGGTAGAGGTTGGGGCCTTTTATTAGAGGAGAGGAGGGGCACTCTTGGAATGTTAAAAAATGTTACTTTATTATATAAAGAGTTTTGGATATTAAAGGTCCTGCAATTATATATTTCGAGTATAAGGTGATAAGAGTTCTAAATCCAACAATCCAATAGTTTTTTCACATGTTTAGGTCTTAGAGTTTACATTATCTTTTCATTTTATTTAAATCGTTAAGTAATGAGGTAGTCGCTGCATCATCATGGTGTCATATATAATTTAATTTATTTAATGTCTAAAAATTATAAAAAAAATATCATCATGTAGGAAATAGTTTTAGCTTTCTAATGAATATTCTCAGTCAAAAATATGAATTGAATAACCCCATGTAAATTTTTTTTAGTAAAACATTACATGTTTGTGACATTTTTATTTTAACATTAAATAAAAAGTAATTAATGTTATTTTCTTTGCCAAGTGGATACATGGGGCCCCCAAGTTGACCTATGGATTTTAATGGTTGGCCAAGACACATCCAATAAGGGTAGGACATGTGTCAAGGTCATTTAATAATATTAAAACATTATTTTTACCTTAAATTTCACTAATTACCTCAAATCGCGATTAATAAAACATAAAAGTTTCTATTCACCAAAATAATTATTTTAATCCCATTGAACCACATTTTACATCCTTATGACAACCATATATGTCGGATTTTTAAAATTCAATTCACAGAAGTGGTAAAGTTTCATTTAAATGAAAAATCAGTTTTTTAACTACCACTTAATGGTTTCACTATTCATCAAAAATTGAAGTTTTTCAGAAAAATATCAAAAATTCACCCAAAGATGTATTTGATATTATGAATAAAAAAATTATTTCTATTTTAAAAAATTCAGAACATATAATTTTCATTAATTAATTTAATAATTAATTCTCGTTGTCAAAACAAATAACCTGTTTTTATGAAACAATATATATCAAAAGATTGACACTAGTTTAATTCTAATTTCAAAGAGAAATTAATTCCAATTACCACCATTCAATTATATGGTAAAAATATATTCTAATTTCACATTAAAACCAATTCAAAAGATAATATAATCTTATAAATAAATTATATTAAAAGGGGGTTTTGAATAAAAATACAACATTTTCACTATTCATTAAAAAATGAACTTTATTGGAAAAATACCAAAAATTTCCACAAAGTAAATTTTGATGTCCCAATTCTAAAGAAGAATTTTATTTGGACCAATAAAATGTATAATAGTTACAAAAACTATATTTAAAGAGGGTTCGCCATCAAAATGCGATAATTCGACTTTTTAGTGAATATCAGAGTATCTATGCCTGAAATTGAATTCTTTTCTTATTTTAAGCCTTTATCTTTTATTGGATAAATGTGAAAACATTTAAAAAACATATATAATCATATTTTAGTTATTTATATTCATTTATGCCAATAAAATGGCTACGTGCTAACTATAATTTAAAATATTATTATTATATTACTATTATGCAATATAAGATTTCAAAGAAAATCATTGTTGCGTATCGGGTACACTATCGAGCATAGCAACCCCTTTAATGTAAAATTAATATTTAACTTGAAAATATTAATAAATATGAAAATTTATTATTCTTTATTTACCTGTGATTTTACATTCTTGGTGGTGAATTTTGAAACAGAGGAATGTGACAACGGCGTTGAAGGCGATAAACGCTATGACCACACCTCCTGTGGCCTCCATGACACGCACCACCCTCATGAAGCTCTGGCACCCTTGCTGGTCCAGCTCTGCCGCACCAGGCCGAACCGTGCTGCCCACTATCCTCACCACCCACTGACCGCGACACCCACCGGCCGGGCCCCCCGCTGGCTCACCCCATCCCACCAACCTTCCGAGCCACCCTGGTGCGCTAGCCCGCTGGCCCACCGAGCCGCCACAGCTCATGATGTCCGTCGGTATCTCAAAGCGGCCCCCGCCCTCACGATGCCCCAACCGATCTAGCCCAATGCCCCAGGCCGAGCCTCCCTCGTGGCGTCCTCTAGGTCGCGCCACCCAACACGATGCCCCCCAGGCCGAACCGCCCTCCTCCTAACCTGCGGTCGGTATGCACCCTCACGGCCGGTCCGCGCCCTCTCGGCCCTTCACGGCGCTCGTGGCCCGTTGTTCTGGGCCCAGTGTGCTGGGACAAATATTACAGGCTGTCATGCCCAACAGGCCAGGTCTGACCCCACAGGTCATGCGGGTTCAACCAAGACCGGGTCATCCTAGACTGGGTCTGTTCGGGTCTGTCCGACCGGGTCAGACCGGACCCGGGCCCACTTCGACCATTTACTTTATTTTGGCCACATCATTGGCACCGAGCATATGTTAGATGAACAATCAGTGGCCGTAATAATCATGGAACATGATGGTCCTTTTGAGAATACCCCACTAGAGTTTGTGTTACATTTGAGATATAGTAAGGTTGGATCTTGCACGAATCCCACCAGGCCCCAAGGACAAAAAAACTAATAACTCACAGACTGGACGTCTGATTGAAACGCCGTTTGTTGAGTTGATATAATTATGATGTGGAGGACCTTTGAGATACTTATTTGTGGTAATTTGTGACATTTGGAGTATCGACCAGTAGATCGTGGTGCGAATCCTTCTAGTGACGAGCGACCAGAGTGCGGAGACCAAGTAGCTGGCTGAGACATGAAAACTACTACCCATTTGACTATGAGAGACTATAATAGCCTAGTGGGGAGAACCTGGTTGTGGCAGCAGATCCATGGTGGAGGAGTATGATCTGTGTGATGCGGAAGACCCAAGGTACTCGACCTGAGGACTGTCTCTGCAGACTATGAGGGGGAGCGCCTGGGTGTGGTGGAAGACCCACGGTGGGGACCGCCTCTCTGTGACACAACAGACCCACGATACTCGATAGGAGGAGTACCTAAGTAGTCCATGGTTATTTTTAAGCATGCTTTGTGTCCCGAAAAGCCCACTGTACTCGACAGAGGAGGTGTTCTCTAGCGGACATGGTTTCGATAATGTGAATAAATTTCTGGTTGAGCAGAGTCTGTACATTTGTGTTTTCCTAATGATTGAGACTGATCAATGCTAACATTGGTATATGTATGGGTATATACATTATTAAGGTTTTCCATTTATTTCATGCATTTTGTTTTATCCATGTTGGATCTTGTGAGACCATGAGGGTATGAGGGTCTCTACTGATTATCGTAATATTCACCCCTGCAAGGGATATGCTTTTACCTTGTTGTGTTGGTTGTAGACGAAGGACAATGCTAACTGAGGCAGAGAGTACCAGGAGTAGAAAGTACCCGGAGGTGGACCATACGAAATGTCGGTAATTAGAGGAGACGTATGGACGTTGAGTGCTAAGGAGGCGATCTGTACCTACCATTCTTTTAGGAACCTCAAAGAACGATCTAATAGCTGTCTTTTAACTTTCTTCAGTTGTATTTCATTTCAGTTGTACTTTTACTTTTACTGTTGTGCTTGTATTCTGGCCCCTTTTACTTTTACCACTCTTTTGTTATATAGTTTACTTCATGTTTCATCCAGCTTTGTGCTTGCTTGTGTGTGTCTTTATATGTTATAAAGGCAATGACTTCCCGGTTTTAGGGAATTACGCCTTTGGTACTAGTCACCAGCCCCTGGCCAATGGATGGTGGGATTGGGGTAGTCATGACACGGGCTCTGGGAGATGGGTTGTGAAATAATTATTATGTTATTTTTATTATATATATTCATTAATTTCATCGTTATTACCTCCCATATGAAAGTTATATGAAATAATGAATTACGTTGCATAGTGGAGATGGTAAGCCATACATTAGTTCGATCAAACATATCATTTACCAAAAGATTATTATCAAGAGTGGTAGATATGATATCATCATTATTGAATTATGAATATTAAATAAATATCATTTATAATAATTAAATACATCATAATTCCCAATAATAAAATATGATGAAAAAATTAATTTTATCGCTACGTGGAGACCGTGAGTCGTAGGTACGCATGAGTGAGACTTTCACATCTTGATCGATTTTAAATAACATTTATAACAATTTACTGAAATAAAAATGTTAATAAATAATATTTAGGATGATTATGTTATTATTTTTCGATATAAATCATAGATATATTGTATTTAATGAAAATAAAAAAAATGAGTGATCAGTTAGCGCGATTAACTCTTCATAAAAACTAATCCTTTAGATATCCTTTAAAGGAATCTAGGGTTAATTAATTTTAAATATAATCACCATGATAATATTGATAGAGAATTGGAGAAGGTAATTTTTCATTTTTTGGAAGAGATATCTTAATCAATGTGGTGAAATGAGATGGGAGATGAGGTGTCCATTTATAATGATGGTGAGTGGCACTTTTGAATTTTCTCAAAATATAAATTTATAATAAGTTAAATCTATATAAAAATTACAAAAAATGGGAAGGAAATATAATATAATATGGGATTTGGTTTAATACCATCATAAATAATATTTTATACATGTTTTTTATGTAATTAGATCTTAATTTTTTTATTATACTTTTATTAATGTACTATAATTTGGACGAGATTAACAATATTTTCAAGGTTAAAAGGTGGATTTTTCACCTTTAACGTGTCAATTAAACAATAAATGGTAATTTTGAGATAATTCAAAACATAATTAATCACCTCTCTCATTTGTTTTGTGTTGTTATGATTTTTAACGAATTTCATAAAATATTATTTTCCTTAAATATCATTATTGTCAATTTTGACACTATTCATTTCATTTACTTTATGAAAATCAATCCTGTAGGATAAATTCTAAATAAATAATTTAATACAATAATAACTTGTAATATTAACTTGTATAATTATTCTATCACCTTATGAAATTAAAATTATATTTGTTTAATTATTCTGAATTTCAATTAATTGTGATTTTAATTAATTGAATATTTACTACAGATTCATTGTGTTATTATATATTATAATTATTTATTAACTAAAAAATAAAAATATATATCCATGACATATATAATAAATTTATATTCCAGAATAATGTATTTATTATTACATATATTTTATTTATCTTCATATTAAAAATACAATAATTATTAAAAGTAATAGTGTGGCATTTTTTCACTCTCTTCGATTTTATTAATATCCAAGTCATTATAATAGAAAAGTGACCATTAAATTATTAAATTTAGAAGTGTATGTGTCAAGGCTCAAATTTACTTCATCAAATAACATTTTTACATGTTTTTTTTATAATTTTATAATATAAATAATGTTATTTCTACCCTTAATTACTTGATTTACTCCTAATTGTGGTAATGAAAATTACTAAAGATTATATTCATATTTTCCATAATAAAATGAGTCCTATTTAATATATTTGGAGATTATGATTCCAAATATGGGGTCCTTTTTTCTAAAATAAATTAAATTAATTTTTACAAATTAACCAAAATTTAACTCTGCAGAGAAGACGAAACAACAAGTTTTTAAATTAAATTAATCAATTGTATGGAATTTTTTTTATCCAATTTCAATGGGATGTTGATGAAAATAAAATAAATTATACTAAATTTTATAAAATTGATCAATGTAAAACTAAAACACAATAAATATTATACTTTTACATTGTATGTAATTTTTTGATGAAAAATATTTTTTCAATTAAAATTTTGTAATTTTTTAGTATTCATCAGTAAATAAAACTTATTAGAAAAATACTAATATTTAAAAGAATGAATATTTTGAAATCCATAATAAAAATATTTTTTTATTGTTTTTAAAAATATAATTTATTAATGTTTCAAACAATTCTTTAAAAACATGATCTATATCTAAAGGAAGGAGATTTTGTGTTTGAAAAAAAATAAGCACAAAACATGATTTATTTTTTTATCATGTCGAGAAAACACATAAAAACAATATTAAAAATTATATATAATATTATATACATATATATATAATTATTTAACATAATAAAATAATATCTAATTTATTGGTAAAAATATACATGGTCAAATTTAAATAGCTTTTTTAAAAAAATAACCCATTTAATTTCGAAGGTGTTTTACATGTGTAATCAAAGATTTATTTATTAAGTTAATACTATTCATATCAACCATTAGTATGGTTAGGTTATAATGTTTTTTAAGTACTTATTATGATAAAGTAATGTTTCATAGAAAATCAGTTTTCTGTGTGTGGTATTTTATTTCAATGTTGTGTATAGCGTAAGTTATGCTTGGTGTGCCGTATAACACAAGAAGTCAGTGGTGTTTGATTTTTTTAGAAAAACATCCCTGAAACTAGGTTTTTTACATTATTCCACCCTCAAAATTAATTTATACCTCTCAATTCATCACTTGAATATAAATTAATGAGGATAAATCTACCCCATAACATTCTCAAGTTCGCATGTAGCTTCCTAAAGTTGGTTGTTTCGTTATAAAACATTAACTAGGTGAGTGTTTTGTTCATGGTAATTTATCTATAAGATCCAAACACTGAAATTGTTATTCCTCATAAGAAATAAATAGTTCTTATAGTTTTATATCTTATTTTAGTACATGTAAAGTATTAGGTATGTACATCCTTATGAGGGATACATGAAACACATCCACAACCTGAGAGAGATTTGGTGGAAAATCCAATCGATATTTATCATCCTGAAAAGATCAATAATTTCAAATAGACTGATATATCTAAGGATTATATTGTAGTTCATTCAAAATTTCTATACTCTATTATATAAAGATATTCAAAGAAATACCATGTCACCCACTTCAAACTAAATATATTTTTAATTCATGTCAGTATAACATTTTTATCGTCGATGAGATGTAGTTATATATTGTTGAATAAATCAATCCTTTTATACCATTTTATCTTCTAGATCAGGTCCCAATTGCTTTAATTCCCCAACACCATTATAGATTGTTGGAGTTATGCACTTATTACCATAGATAGATTCAAAATGATGCATCTTATTGTTGAACTAAAAAACTATTGTTTTATGAATATTACACCAAATAAAGTAGTTGATCCCAACCCCCTTTGAAATTCATAGAGAAAGATATCATTACAGAGTCTAGAGTTTTAATTTTCCCCTCTAATTGACCTAGTTTATGTGGATGATAAGTAGTGATGAAACATAACTCTATATCTAGTTCCTAACAAAAACAACAACAGAACATCGAGGTAATAATAGAATCTTGATAAGATAACATGGAATGTGGTACTATATTCAATATTATCAATTATACAATATATATATATATATATATATATGTTATGCAATTTTCATAAAAATATAAGATGTCTCTAATATCATTTATTTTTCAGACATTATTTGGAGATTTACAATAACCCATATATCATTACGACCTTTATGTGTTTTGGAATGTCTCACGAAAAAATACATGGTGATTTTTTCCAATTTTTATTAAGTGTGGTCAATTTTTTTAAAAACCACTTATATTTATGTCTCTTTGACTTTAATTGTGGAAAAAAAACATTGTGGAATATACTCAGCAATATTGTTATTTAATCTATCTCAGTGTAACCATACTTTCAGATGTATATACATAATTGAACTCCTAGAATTAATAAAGATTTATGATATATGGGCCTCATCTAAAACATCGTTCTTCAAATATTATATATGATAAACACATAAACATTTAAATAACCATATTATTACATAACAATAAAGGTTGATGTTGGGACCATTTTTTACCTTCTTTTACAGCTCCTCATCACTCTTCATTTCCTCTATAATCGTCACTTGGATATATTATTGGACATTCATTTGGGTAGGAAAATTGTCCTCTCCATCCTTTATAACATCAATATTATTCCTTGATAAATAAATAAATAATGATTATTTTTTAACCGCATCAATGATTATATATCATGGTCCTTTTGACTCAATGAATTTTCCACTATATTCTATTTCATAGGGTGGTAATGTTTCAATCAATCGTAATCTTCAATTGGTTCAAACAATATTCTTTTGGATACTATTTAACACCTTTTTTTGAATATATACATTATGATTTTTAGAATATTATATATATAAAAACTTATCCCTTTTGATAATTCCTTAATTTCATTACAGAAAAATGCTATCACACCTACCTTAAAATCAAGAGTTTGGTAATTTTTCAAAATAAGCATTAGTTTACGTGAGTCATATACTATGACCATGTAATTTTAAAAATGATTCATCACATTACCATCTTTGATGAATCATTATAAATTACATTCCCTACTGTATTGTAGGGAAATGTAATAACATGGAAGAAAACTAATTTTCTATTAGTTCTTTAAAATTTCTATCGCATTCATTCACCCATAGGAACATGGCACAATTATGTGTTATCCAGGTGTGTGTATTGGGTATTAGAGAGAAATTATTCACCAATTACCGATAATATCTATCCTGTAGAAGAAAACTATGGATTTATGTTAATGTGATTGCTATAGTCCATTTCTCAAGAACATATGTCTTTGAAGGATTTTTTGGTATACCTTCACATGATATTATATTTCTTAGAAATGAATCATTCTAAATCAAAAATATAAAATAGTTAATTTTTTCAGAAAACATATCTTTCCTCAGGGTATCTAGAACAATCCACAAGTGACATTTTGGTTCCTCCTTACTCATTGAATAAACCATAATATTGCCTATAATGACATACTCAAACTGATTAGGATATTCTCTAAAGACATTATTCATCATGTCCATGAAGAAATCCAAGTATTTATAATTAAAAAATGTGTCACTATAAATATATAGAGTCAATACCTTTTTCAAAATGTCATCATCAGTATATCCTTCTTCATGACCCACAATTTATAATATCTAGAACAAATATAAATTTTAGAAATGTATTTATATAATTATAGTTGATCAAATAAATCATCGATACATGGAGGATGATACTTGTTATTGATTTTAATTTTTTTAGCTCCCAATAATCTGGTTATAGTCACAATGACCCATATTTCTTCTTAACAAATACAACTAGTTCCTCCAATGGTAAGACAATAAGGAATATGAATTCATTATTAAAATTTTCTTTTTGTGGATTCTATAACTTCTTCATCTCAATTGGATATATTCAATAAGGATTATTTTATGTATCCATAGGTCCATGTATAAGTTCTATCGAAAATTCATATTCATAATTTGGGGGAAGTCCAAGAAATTATTTAGTGAAAAGATCAATAAACTCTAGTATAATAGTTCTATGCTTAAAGTTTGGATTTTTCCACACCACGTGAGATAGATAACAGTAATATATAGGAATTCATACCCATTAGATGGAAAACAATTCCATTGGATGTTCATATTCATCTTTGAATCAGAATTTTCATTTCCTTTCGACATTCATGGGATTTATGACATGGCTTTCCACATTTAAAGAACGTTGTTGTACCATTTAAACACTCCTTTTATGTTTCTTCTCACATTTTTGGAATGTGGATGGAAAGAATTTAATTCCATCATGTAATTGATTTTTGTTTTTATGATACTCTCTCTTTATTTTCTTATCAAATTCATGGGAATAGTGCTACCTCAATTTTCTATTTTCAGCTTGGGCAGTCATTGATATATTTGATTATAGCTACCAGAATTTTTTTGGCTAATTACCTTTATATAAATTGTTTAAATTGTCAAAAGAAATATTAATGGTTACTTTTTGGATGGAAAATAATACTAGGAGAATACCCTGCATGTCTAGTGAAATTTTCTTTATAGTTACCAATAGATTCTTCATCATTTTTATTTAGATCAAGGAAATTGATTTCAATCATCTTATTAACCATATGATGAAATTAAATATTGTAAAATAACTTCTTGAACTCATCACATTCCATGAATTCAATATATTCTTATTGCCTCATTTCCATGACTTGATTCGACCATTGATGTAACACCCCGAGGTTTTATGAAAAATATTCTTTTTAATTTCATTAATGTCTTTTGTCGTATGCTACACCAAAAGGATCTTCCACAACACGCATCCTTGACTTGCTGTTCATTACACGCAATCACGACCTTACTTGAGAGCATGTGTAGTATGCAATACCAACTTTCACTAAACAACGATATGCTATTAAAATATTATTAAAACTAGACGTTATGAATAGTAATAACCACTTTCTAAAATATTTTAAATTTTATTTTTCAAAATGGACTTCATTTTTGGGTTGAGAATATCAAAATTATCTTAGGGTGAAATTTTAGTAATTTTCGGATAACTTTCATATTTTGATGAATAGTGGAAATTACTAAATTTTAATTAAAAACAACTTTTTCAATCGAAATAATTAATAGTGATAAATTATTAATTTTAGTGGTTTTAAAGTATATTTTGGATATATTTTTACAATTTAATACAATGATGGTCATTGGATGTAATTTCACATTTAAACCAGTTATAAACAAGTTTCAATCTTTTAATAGTTATTATCTCTTAAAAACACGCTATTTGTTTTGACGACGGGAATTAATTTTTAAATTAGTTAATTCAACTGATATATTTTGAATTTGGTAAAATAGACATCATTTTTGAGTTCATAATATCAAATATAGCTTAGGCCTAATTTTTGGTATTTTTCTAAAAACTTTCAATTTAGATGAATAGTGAAACCACTAAGTGGTAGTTAAAAAAAACTGAATTGTTCATAAAACATAATTTTACCGCTTCTGTGAGTGGAATTTCAAAAATCCGAGAGACACGGTTGATGTCAGTAAGTAAAATGTGGTTCAATGAGATGAAAATAATTTTTTGTTGAATAGTAACTTTTTACTTTTTTTACCACGGTTAAAAGTAAATAGGGTAATTAAGGGTAGAAATAATATTATTATTACCCTAACACATGACCTAATTCTATTGGACAAGTTTAATTCGACCAAAAACAAACTTAAGAATAAAATATGACCTTTTAGGCCCACTTGGATTAGATTAGGACATTTATTATTAATTTATTTAAAGAAGGGTTAAAATGGTTAAAATCAAAGTTTATTTACTAAAATATTTTTAATATGGGGTTATACATATGATAAATTCGACTATAAATATTTATTAGAAATATAAAAAGATTTAATACATAATGGTATTTTATTTGAAATTTTTAGTCATTAAATAATTTAATTTATGTATGACACAACGATGATACAGTAATTATCTTATTAATGAAATATTGACATAATTGATGTTATAAATACCCAAATAAATATAATTTGAGACTTTTTATGAATTCCACTTATTTTCTAGGTTAATATGACACTTTAGTATTGATTTAATTAACTTTTTTCGAACATTTAATTCTGTTATGAGTTTCACAAAAATCAATTACTAAATAGTGTCAAAATTGACATAAAATAGTTTTTAAAACAAATATTATATTATTAATTGTTATTTTATTCCTAAAAATATATGGTTCGGCCCAATGACTCATATAAGGTTATATATATTAATAATAAACAACTTGGGGTTCTTTGGGCTCCTTATAGTAAGTTTATTATCCTTATAGTTTAAGAACACAAGAAGACACGGTAAAAGTAAAATTATTTAACTTAATGTTAAATCTAAATGATAAGGTTAAAATAAGAACCTAAACTTGACTAAATTTTATTGTATGAGATTATTTCGACCCATCCCCACCTTAGCCTCGAAATAAATCAATTTGGAGCTATTTAAAACCGAACTTGACTTTATAATAAAATAAAATTTTTTGTTTTTCCAAAGGAGCCCCACTCCTCCCTTATAAAAGGGCACCTCATCCCTCTCTTTCTCACACAACTTTGAGCCTTCATGCTCGGACAACCCCTGCCAAATTCTCTTCTCCACACCCCTAGAAACATCCTAGAGGTTCTGGTCTTCTTCAAAGACCCATTTTAGTGCCCTAAAAGGAGGTCTCAAAGATGCACTTCAAAGAAGAGGTAATGTCCGTTACCGATTCTTTCATCTTTATTTCTTCTTCCACTTCTTTTTCTTAGGTTGTTTCGTTATGAAGTATTAACATCAGTATCACTCATATACTTATATGTTATTGTAAGTATTAAACAACCCTATTTCACCATCTATCCATCCTACGGAAAAAGAAATCACTGCACCTGCGTACCTACGGAATACCGTCTCCACGCCGTGGTGTAATCTATTTTCCAACACCACCTTACATGGATGGGTATAATGGTGTAAAGAATAGCTATACATAGTTATTAGAACATCATATTGATTCTGATATATTGTATCATCCACACCAATTCAATTCAATAATTATGGAAACGATATCATCGCTCGTGCGTACGTACGGACTACCGTCTCCACGACGCGATGAGATTCATTCTCCATGTTAACCATTTAAGATTGATTATAAAGTATATATAATAAGTAATCATGAAATATATGACAAAATAATGACACTATATTTATGTGTATATATATTTATGTCATCTACTTAATTCCGTTCAACTCAATAAGGAAACGAAAACAGCGTTCATGCGTACGTACGGCCTACCGTCTCCATGAACGGTGTATTTCTTTCCATTTACTGATTTATTATATATATGTATATTATGAATATATATATATATATATATAAATCATGTTTTATATTCTGGAATTAATTAATCATGATCTAAGTAATCATATGAATAATTACAAGTCAAAACACGGACGACAAATGAAAGGATTTTACCCAAAACGCTCTTTAACAAGGAATTTACAAAAGAAAGGGTAATATAAAGTCATAAGTGAACCATATATGATATCATAACAATTAATATGATTCTTTAATAAGTCAATGACATTATTTAAATCGTTATACAGGAGTTTCTGACACTTACGAAGCAAATCGGACCTAAGGTAAGGGAAATATCACAATCTCATTTTTATCCGAGATTGTTTATACTTTGGTATCTAAAGGGGTGTATTTTATCATCCACATCAATGTTCCCTCAATATATAATATTTTTTCCATCCACATACAATAGTTTAAATCCAATTTTACCATTCGGTGAGTGTTTAGTAGAAGATATGAAAGGAATCTTTTGTTATTTTTTGTACGAGGTACGTTTTTGACTTTTCCGACAAAAGTATGAGAAGAATGTTTTTTTTAATTATACGACATGAATAGATATTTAAAACATTATTTCCAAGAAGCATCCTTTACAGGTTTTCTAGTTTATTTATAATCAACTTCTTTTAGTTTAAAATTGTATGACATGTTAAGAAAGAAAAATGTTTTTAATGTAGAAAGGATATTTTCCTCAAGAATGGAGTTGAAGAGTTTTATCAAAATTATTTCTCATCTAAGATAATATAGGTTTATGTTTTTATCCCTATTATTAAATTTATATGATTATGTTGTGATGGAATTATTTTTATGAATTCCTTTATCTTATATGAATTGTTTTATGATGCCATGTTGTTTAAGAATCCCATTTTTATTACATGGGTTATGCAATGATGTATGATTTATGATTTTGTGGAACACATAAGAATGGTATCATTATGAGATGGGTGGGACCTATATCTCCCTCCAATGCATTGGGTAAAGATTTTATATCTCATGATATAGACATGGCTGGATTGGTAGGTTATACCGGTTCAGTGAAGCAGGACTGAAACGAGGGTGACTCGGTTCAGAAAAGGACTTTGTCCCCTAAGATAGTCTTGCCAATGAGTCTTGACTAATAAGAAATGATTCTCTATTATTATGTGTGTATGCCACAAAGTTTAATGTTTTATGTTATGATTATTGGGATTACATTTCACTACTGTTATTTATCCCATGTTATGATATTATGATCTGTTTTGCAGGTTAAGATTTCCAAAATGTTATGTTCTTATGAATATGATGTGATTGATATTTATTTTGTTTACCCTTACTGAGCATTTGAGCACAACCTTTTATGTTTTCTTTTCCCCAGGACATAAAGAAAGGATTTAGGTTTAAAAAAAAGGAATATCATTATGGGTGATGTTGAAGATCTTTCACCATGATTAGAATATCATATTCCGATTTTCCAAAGACACTAAACTATTATGATCCTTGTGTGTGTGTTTTTGTTATGTACTAAGTATTGCGCAAAAGTAATGTAATGTCTATGTACGTCAAGCTTCGGGTCTTTATAGTTGGTATTAGAGGAAATGTTTAGTCAACCTTTGGAAACTAGGATGCGAAAACGTTAGTGAGATCCCTAGAGATATTTCTAAGGTATGTCTAGGGATGTCCATAAGGATAATTATACGTATAGGATATAGTCCTAGAACTATGGTAATGATCTTAGATGTTAACCTAAGTTGTTAGATATTTAAGTTACTCCCCCTTTATTATGATATTTACCTCTAACACTATTCTATTTGGGTTTTAGAAAATGGCTGAAAACAAGATGATTCACGATAATGGAGGATATTATGGACAATGGAATGATATTATTCATGAGAAACCAAATGAAATGGGATTTAGAAGTCCAAACATCATTATTATGCCGAATCAAAAATCTCATAATATGATCAATAAATTAAAATTTGGTAAGTTTCCTGACTCGGCTAATAAGAGAAAGATAGTGTTTCATGATGATCATAGAGGAAAGAAAGTTTAATTTCCCCTACGCAAATCATGTGGGAAGAGGCATCAAGGAGAATGTTTCAAAGGAACTGGAAGATGCTCTGGGTGTGGAAAAGAAGGACACAAAGCCAGTAAGTGCAAAGGAAAAGGTTCAGTTAACACCATGGATGAAGATAATGGTATTGCTATGACACCAACAATGGTTAAATGTGTTTAATCTGGAATTTATGGGCATTATGAAAACCAATGCCCTAAGGAAAAGTCTCGTGAAGAGAATCAGTACGGTCGTATGGGTAATATTTATGTTGATGATGATGAAGAGACAACAAATGATATGTGAGATGAAAGAATTGTTGAAGCTCGGTCAATGGTTTAAGAAGGTAGTGGAATGATTACATGTTTATCAAGTGTAATGTTGTATAAGTAATATCATGTTACTATGGAATAAAGAGACATCTAAGGATTGTTACACTTTTGTCTTTCCTTGAGTTTTGAAAGTGTATGATTAATGTTACCAGTATCCATGAAAGGTTATTCAGATATTTTTTGGAATGTAGATGATGGGATAAGGAGAAAATTAAATGTTTGATAGTATTCATGAGCTCATGACTGATATAAGGAAAAGGTTATGTAATGGATTGAGTATATAGAATTTTTGGATTTCGGTATGTGGAAAGAGTTAACTTTAGACAACATTCATGTTTTCACTAAGGTTTAATGGATATTCATTTTTCAAGAGAATACATGATTAAGGTATTCACATGATTGGAATCTGACCAACAAGATATATGGGGGATAAATGATGGTATTCACATGCTTGGTTGATGACATTTCAAGTAATCATTTTCTTTATATTATGAGCTTGGACCGAAGTATTTTAGATAATCCTTAAGATTAAAATGGATTATGTTGGACATAAGTTAGTATTGTTTAAGGATATAACTTTTGATATTATATAGTTTTAGAAAAAGGACATCCTGCAGGACGGGCGACAGCCCATCGCGTCGGACAAGGCTGTTGGAATCGAACCCACAACCGAAGTGTGACTCGGCTTTATCGCCTACCACTGGCCTACAGGAAGTCCATGTTTAGTAGAAACTATTTTTATTATATTAAGCAGTATGATATATGAAGTATAAGTCCATTTTAGGAACCATATATGATTAATCTCACTATAGAATGACTTATGTATATTTAATAACTTTTTCTAACCTTTTGTTTGAGATAGATGGAATGACCCGTCATTCTATCACATGATCTGCTAACACTTCACGAATAACAAATTCAACTTCATTTATTTAAGAGATGAAGTGGAAATTGTTCAAGGCACGAACAACAGTGAGATTGTACCATAATAAAGTAAGTATTTATTCTAATTCTAATTCTTCAACTTTAGGGAAACGATCTTGAAAACCAAAAATTTTGTCCTAGTGCTCTTATATCTGATTAATCAGATGGTACTATAGATCATCCCAAATTTATGGATTTGTGATTGTTTGCTTTTCCATTGCCATGTTCTCTACCACTCTCCATCAGAACATGGTGGTTAGATTTTTCTTCCATAACCATATTTTCACCAATGTGGAAACCCAGTGATTAGTTTATTTGGGTAACCGTTACGTTTCATACTTTTGTTTTTTAAAGATTGGTTTTGGTATTCCTTTTTACGATGTGGGTTTCTATTAAAGAAACTTTCGAGTATTAAACCATTTATAACCCCGACGAATTTTGAGGGAGAAATTCATTTTAAGGGGGGTAGAATGTAACACCCCAAGATTTTATGAGAAATATTCTTTTTAATTTCATTAATGTCTTGTGTTGTACGCTACACCAAAAGGATCTTTCACAACATGCATCTTTGACTTGCCTTTCATTACACGCAATCAAAACCTTCTTTGATAGCGTGTGTAGTACGCAATACCAAGTTTCACTAAACACCGATATGTTATTAAAATATTATTAAAACTAGCCATTATGAATAGTAATAACCACTTTCTGAAGTTTTGTAAATTTTATTTTTCAAAATGGACTTCATTTTTGGATTCGGAATATCGAAAGTATCTTAGGGTGAAATTTTTTTAATTTTCGGATAACTTTCATATTTTGATGAATAGTGGAAATTACTAAATATAAATTAAAAACAACTTTTTCAATCAAAATAATTAATTGTGATAAATTATTAATTTTAGAGGTTTTAGAGTATATTTAGAATATATTTTTACAATTTAATACAATGATGGACATTGGATGTAATTTTACATTTAAACCAGGTATAAACAAGTTTCAATCTTTTGATAGTTATTATCTCTTAAAAACACACTATTTGTTTTGACGATGGGAATTAATTTTTAAATTAGTTAATGAAACTGATATGTTTTGAATTTTGTAAAATAGACATAATTTTTTAGTTCATAATATCATATATAGCATAGGCCTAATTTTTGGTATTTTTCTGAAAACTTTCAATTTTTGATGAATAGTGAAACCACTAAGTGGTAGTTAAAAAAACTGAATTGTTCATAAAACATAATTTTACTGTTTTTGTGAGTTGAATTTCAAAAACACGAGAGACACAGTTGATGTTAGTAAGTAAAATGTGGTTCAATTAGATGAAAATAATTTTTTGGTGAATAGTAACTTTTTACTTTTTTTCCACGGTTAAAAGTAAATAGGGTAATTAAGGGTAGAAATGATATTATTATTATCCTAAAACATGTCCTAATACTATTGGACAAGTGTAATTCGACCAAAAACAATCTTAGGAATAAAATATGACCATTTAGGCCCACTTGAATTAGACTAGGACATTTGTTATTAATTAATTTAAAGAAGGGTTAAAAGAGTTAAAATCAAAGTTTATTTACTAAAACATTTTTAATATGGGGTTATACATATGATAAATTCGACTATAAATATTTATTAGAAAGATAAAAATATTTCCTACATAACGGTATTTTATTTATAATTTTTAGACATTAAATAATTTAATTTATTTATGACACAACGATGATGCAATAATTATCTTATTAATGAAATATTAACATAATTGATGTTATAAATACACAAATAAATATAATTTGAAACTTTTTATGAATTACACAAATTTTATAGGTTAATATGACATGTTATTATTGATTTAATTAACTTTTTTAGAACTTATAATTCTTTTATTAGTTTCACATAAATCAATTACTAAATAGTGTCAAAATTGACATAAAATAGTTTTTAAAACAAATATTATATTATTAATTGTTATTTTATTTCTCAAAATCTATGGTTCGTAAAAATGACTTAGATAAGGTTATATATATTAATAATAAACAACTTGGGGTTCTTTTGGATTCTTATAGTATGTTTATTAACCTTATAGTGTAAGAACACAAGAAGACACGGTAAAAGTAAAATTATTTAACTTAATGTTGAATCTAAATGATAAGGTTAAAATATAAACCTAAACTTGTATAAATTCTATTGGATGAGAGGATTTAGACCCATACCCACCTTATCCTCGAAATAAATCAATTTGGAGCTATTTAAAACGGAACTTGTCTTTATAATTAAATAATATTTTTAGTTTTTCCAAAGGAGCCCCTCTCCTCCCTTATAAAAGGGCACCTCCTCCCTCTCTTCCTCACACAACATTGAGCGTTCAACCTCGGCCAACCCCTGCCAAATTCTATTCTACACTTCTCTAGAAACATCCTAGTGGTTCTGGTCTTCTTCGAAGACCCATTTTAGTGCCCTAAAATGTGGTCTCAAAAAAGCATTTCAAAGAAGAGGTAATGTCATTTACCGATTCTTTCATCTTTATTTCTTCTTCCACTTCTTCTTCTTAGGTTGTTTCATTATGAAGTAATAAAATCAGTATCACTCATATACTGATATGTTATTGTAAGTATTAAACAACCCTATTTCACCGTCTATCCATCCTACGGAAAAATAAATCACCGCGCGTGCGTACGTACAGAATACAGTCTCCACGCCGTGCTGTAATCTATTTTCCAAGACCACCTTACATGGATGGGTATAATGGTGTAAATAATAACTATAAATAGTTATTAGAACATAATATTGATTCTTATATATTGTATCATCCACTCCAATTCAATTCAATAATTATGGAAATGATATCATCGCTCGTGCATATGTACGGACTACCGTCTCCATGACGCGATGAGATTCATTCTCCATCTTAACCATTTAAGAATGATTATAAAGTATATATAATAAGTAATTATGAAATATATGACATAATAATGATACTGTATTGATGTTTATATATATGTATTTCATCTAATTAATTCCATTCAACTCAATAAGGAAACGAAAACAGCGTTCATGCGTACGTAGGGCCTACCGTCTCCATGAACGGTGTATTTCTTTCCATTTACTGATTTATTATATATATTTATATTATGAATATATATATATATAAATCATGTTTTATATTCTAGAATTAAGTAATCATGATCTAAGTAATAATATGAATAATTACAAGTCAAAACACGGACGACAAATGAAACAATTTTACCCAAAACGCTCTTTAACAAGGAATTTACAAAAGAACGGGGAATATAAAGTCATAAGTGAACCATATATGATATCATAACAATGAATATGATTCTATAATAATTCAATGACATTATTTAAATCATTATACATGAGGTTCATACACTTACAAAGCAAATAGGACCTAAGGTAAGGGAAATATCACAATCTCATTTTTATCCGAGATTGTTTATACTTTGGTATTTACTGGGGTGTATTTTATCATCCACATCCATGTTCCCTCAATATATAATATTGTTTCCATCCACTTACAATAGTTTAAATCTAATTTTTCCCTTTGGTGTGTTTTTAGTAGAATATATGAAAGGAATCTTTTTTCGTTTTTCGTACGAGGTACTTTTTTGACTTTTCCGACAAAAGTACGAGAAGAATGTTTTTTTACTTATACGGCATGAATAGATTTTTAAAACATTATTTCCAAGAAGATTTCTTTACAAGATTTCATGTTTATTTTTAATCAACTTATTTTAGTTTAAAATTTTATGACAGGTTAAGAAAGGAAGATTTTTTTAAAGTTGATAGGATATTTTCTTCAAGAATGGAGTTCAAGAGTTTTATCAAAATTATTTCCCATCTAAGATAATATAGGGTTATGTTTTTATCCCTATTATTATATTGATTTGATTATGTTGTGATGGAATTATATTTATGAATTCGTTAATCTTATATGAATTTTTTTATGATGTCATGTTGTTTAAGAATCCCATTTTTATTACATGGGTTATGCAATGATGTATGATTTATGATTTTGTGGCACACATAAGAATGGAATAATAATGATATGGGTGAGACCTATATCTCCCTCCAATGCATTGGGTAAAGATTTTATATCTAATGAGATAGACATGGCTAGAATGGTAGGTTATACTGGTTCAGTGAAACAGGACTGAAACGAGGGTGACTCGGTTCAGAATGGGACTTTGTCCACTAAGATAGTCTTGCCAATGGGTCTTGACTAATAAGAAATGATTCTCTATGATTATGTGTGTATGCCAAAAGTTTAATGTTTTATGTTATGATTATTGGGATTACCTTTCACTACTATGATTTATCCCATGTTATGATATTATGATCTATTTTGCAGGTTAATCTTTCCAAGATGTTATGTTCTTATGAATATGATGTGATTGATATTTCTTTTTTTTTTACCCTTACTGAGCATTTGAGCTCACCCTTTTATGTTTTCTTTTCCCCAAGACATAAATAAATGATTTAGGTTTAAAAAAAGGAAGATTATTATGGGAGATGTTCAAGATCTTTCACCATGATTAGAAGATCATATTCCGATTTTCAAAAGACACTAAACTATTACGATCCTTGTGTGTGTGTTTTTGTTATGTACTAAGTATTCCGCAAAAGTAATGTAATGTCCATGTACGTCAAGCTTCAGGTCTCTACAATTGATCTTCTTCACATTCTAGTAAAAGAATATCTAGCACAAATATTTCATGAACTGACCACTAAAACCCCAAATATATTTCCTTAATGGTTTGTACCCTTATCTCCGCCACTAGTTGGAAAAAAGATCCACTCTAACACTGTGTTTTTTGCATTATGTATGACTCAACATTACATTATTCCCTTCATAGATTATTTGAAAAATTGGTATGATTAAATACCAAATAAAGTCACATTATCCTACAATCAATGCTTTACATTCTACCTCCCGTAGCATTTAGTTTATTAGGTGGAAAATCAATGAATTTTCCATCCCATTGGGAATTAACATGATTATTTCATGTTCTTTCCATTAACTAAAACCAATAAAATAATATTTTTTGAAATAACAATCATAGTGAAGATTAATGAAAAATAATTTAGAAAATATATCAAATCATGACACCATCTATGAAAACATATGTTTAACATTGGTCATTCATAATCATTATAAAAACTATTGAATTTTATCATGTACATAGATTTATCTTAAGAGAACATACTATGATTTTGTCTTCCTAGTTTCCTAATGTTATCTAAATATCACTTTTGATCCATTTATCCTTATATATAATTTTAATTATCATTAACTAATTTAATAAAATATTATTTTCATAAATTATCATTCCTAGAAATTTTGACACTATTCATTTATTTGAAAGTAAGAAAATCAATACCGCAAGATAAATTAGATCCAAATAAGTTTATAAACATTGAATATTCCATTTAAATCTAGGGAATTCATGTTTAACCATAATTAATTAATCTTATATTTAGTTTAAAATTTTAAATATCACTTAATAGTGTTTTTCATTATTTGAATAAATACTACAATTTCATTGCATAATATTTTTGGATAATTAATATTTCACTAAAATTTAAAAATTAATTTCAAAAATATATATATAATTAATTTTGATTCCATAGTAATTTATATAGTCGAAAATATTTTTATTTAAAACCACATTAAAATTTTTATACTTTATAGAAGTAAAAGTGTTATATTTTCTTACTCTCTTTGATTCTAATATTATCCATGTAATTATCATGGAATAGTGTCCATTAAATTTTTAAATCTTATACCATTTATGAATAAGGATGAATTTAATTTATTGAATTATATATTTTCATATGTTAAGGTAATTTTATAATATTTATAATATAATTTATACCCTTAATTACCAGTTTTATCCATAATCGTGGTAATAAAAATTACTACTGATACTATTAATATTGTAAATAAATAAAAATGGAAATATTTTATAAATTTTAACATTATTATTCCAAATATTAAATTTATTTTTTCATATTTAATTAACATAATTTGAATATATTAATCATAAGATAATCCAATATATGTGATTAAATAATGGGTTTTTAATGTAAAAATAATCAAAAGTTTGGAATGTTTTTTGTCAATTTTAAATATTAAGATTATTACAATGACATAAATTAGATTAACATTTATAATATTTATCTCAAAATACATTAAAAACAAAACAATTAACTATAAAATATTTTTATAAAAAATATGTTTTAAATTGAAATTAATTAAGTTTTCACAATTCATAAAAACATGAAACTTATTTGAAGAAATTCTGACAATCAACTAATGTAAATATTGAAATAAATATTTCAAAGAAGAAATTTATTTTATCAAATATAAATATTAAATGTTTCAAAACATTATTTAAAACATTTGGTCCATCAAAACCTAGAAAAACATCTTTAGAAAATAATATTTTTATGCATAACATTGAATATATTTTTATATACGGTCTAAAAAACACATGTGAAAAATATTAAAAAATATATTAAATGATATATATATATATAATTTATATAAACCAATGAAATATATTTTATTGGAATAAAACACATTTTTTCACTATTAAATAATTTTTTAGTGAAGTATTTTCCTTTAATAGCAAATGGATTTTACATCTTTAAATCATACATTCATAATTCAGTTAATCATATTAATACCTAAAATTCTAATTGATATGTGAAAATTTAATTTTTCAGATAATTAAAAAAATAAAATAATTTTTTATATAAATTCAGTGTTTCATGTAACTCAAGCTAAGATGGTATTGCATTTAACACAATCATAACTAGGTGTGGCATATAACCGAAGACATTAAAAAATTTAATTTATATGAAAAAAGTCATAAAATCATAATCTAATATAGTTATTCATATTTAAAATCTAATTTTGGTCATGATAAATAATGGTTTTAAAAAGTAGATTGATATAATGAATCATAACATCAAAAAGATTATTATATTATTAAATAATATTAAGAGTTAGCATAAGGAAGTTATTAAAGAGAATGAAAAAATTGAGAAATACCCAATTGAAATCCATTATTGAAATATGTTTTAATATAGAAATTTATTGACATGAAAATATAAAACCAAATGATTATAAATATAAATTTCATTAAAATAAAAATAAATTATTTTATATGGTGTTTTATAAAAACATTTTTTATGAATTCAATATTTTAAAATTTTATTTTTATAAACTTGTTCACGAAAACAATTGTATGAAAAATTGATGATTTTGAATAAATTGAATGTAAATTTAATAAATGGAAATGGATTGGATAATACTTTACAAAAAAATTATTATCTCATTTCATAAAATATTCAATTGTTATTGTTTGGTGTTTTAAATTCATTGCATGTCAAATTAACAGTTATTAATAAAATGAAAATTCCTTGAGAATTTAATAGTGTCTTGGTCTCCCCATGTTTTTTTATCTCAAAATAATTTTAATTAAATTACTAGTTAATACATAAATAAAATTTATTTATTTTACTAATAATAATTATTCTAACATGATAAACACAATATTTCATTTGTAATAAAATCTTCTATAAACTTATTTTATATGAAGGATGTCTTTTATGTAAGAAAATGGAAACACGGTATATAGATAATTGGATCTATCAAAACATTATTTTTTATATCCCTAAATTTATATCATCTTATTTGTCTATTGAAGGAATGGTTGCATTTAGTGAATCAAAAATTGAATAGTAAAATGTTTTGAAGAATTTCAAATTTCAAATTGTATTGTTATTTAAATTGTATAAAATTTTCAAATTTTGAAATATATTTTTATTATTATATCAAATTCTTTTTATTAAAATATGAGTGTAAAATTTCAAAAGGGTAAAGGTGTATTTTTATAGTTAAATCAATCAAATTTTATAAAAAAAGAAATTATGGTATATTTCAAAATTTTAAATAACAAATCAATACATGAAACTTTAATATGTAGTACAATCCAATAATATTTATGTCTCATAATATTAGATCATCTATTGTTACTGTTGACATATAATATTTCTAAAAAAGAAAAGGGTTTTCATATACCAATGTTAAATATGTACCACCCCCATATATTTGATTAAAATGTAAAATGTATAGACTATAAGGTGTAATTTTAATCATTTAATGAATAATTGACTTCTAAAAACAAAAAAAATTTGATCATGGATAAATTTGGACCAATTTAAACTTATAGTTTATCAGGAAAATAATTTTTTTCACAACAGATAACTATTTTGACCTTACATTGACAATTTTTTCTATACATAAATATGAGACATTATACAAAATAATTATTTATTATAATGTGGTTTAAATGGATATGGACATCTAATTTCATAAAATCTATGTCATAGATATAGCTACTTTTCAAATTTGTAATTTTATATATTTTTTTAGAAGAATATATGTATTCACAATTTTCTATCCCTTTGGAATCCATAAAAAAATAAGATGTTGGAAAGGATATATAGTAACTTATATGAAATTTATATGATGATTAGAAAGAGTATCAGTTTCCAAAATATATTAGGGAAGAATCTATTAATATATTTGTCCTTTTTTATAATAATCTTATGCAAAGACTATTCTTAATATAACTAAATTATGAAATCATGAAGGGAATGTAGACTATAATTGTCTACATTAGATTATTTTATTGCAATGCATTAAACTATAATACAATGTTTTCATAAATAAAATCTATTCAAAATAAGATAAATGTGTTTTTATAGTATATTAATATTCTAGTAATTCATATAGCGTTTAAAATTAGAAAACAATTATATTTTTAAGAATAAATTCTTTTGACATTTAATGAAAATCATTTAAACGATAGAAAATCATATTAAACCATTTTTATAAAGTGTTTATATAATATAACATTTGAGAGCGTAATAATCATATTTGGGTGTATCAAATGCTGTGTAAAACCTCTCTAATAGAAAAAACACAGAATCATATAAAGATCAGCAGGCTGAAAAATAAATTGGGATACAATTTTTAGTGATAATAGAATAAATTAATTAAAAAAATATTTATGTGCATCAAGATTGTATATATGTTTTTGTAAATAAAAATAAAAATTATTCATAAAATTATTCAAGATACACTATGGAAATGATTGATTAGTAGAAAAAATCAAGAGAATAATCTGTATAACTAGGTTTAACCCCAATATATTATAATATTATTAGGAAAACAGTTATATTGAAATATAATAGATGAATATGGAAAAATAATTATAAATATGGAACAATTTGTATCGTAATTTTAAAATAAACAAGATGGAATTTATTATCAATATTAATTTTCTCTTCGTTATATAGTTGATTCTATATGAATTGTTAATGAATTTGCGTCATAATTTGGAATTAAGTTTATTCTAATGGATACAAAAATAATATTTTAAATGGGTATAATTTTTAAAATTAATTTCATAAATAACCACAATTTTTTTAGAATTAAGCTAAAAATAATTATTTTTTAAGGATTTTAAAATCAATTGATGTTTTAAAAAGAGTTGCACAATTTGGTTATGACAGGTCTCAAAGTTTTTTTTAATTAAGATTCTAAAAGAGATTGTTTGATTACACATTATTTATTAAAAATAATCCAAATGATATTTTTGTTGATCAAATTCTTTTTGATGACATTTTATTAGTATCATCTTATAGAAAAATTTGTTAAATTTTAAAATAAAAAATTGACTATTTATGTGTTTAAAAGATGGATTTAAATTGTTTCATAGTATTTAAATTTATCAAAGAAAATTAGGTATTTATTATAACTAATATATTTATTCTAAATAGAGAGAGAAAATATTTTGTATTGACTCTTGTAAAATTATAAATAATCCATTGAGTACATCATGTAAAATTGATGAATAATAAATTATAAAATCTATAGATGTTCAATCATTTTTATTCATGATTAATATATTTTTATATTTAATTGTTTCCAGTAATGATTTAATGAGTACTATTTTCATATGTGCTATATAAAAATGTTGTCTTAATGAAATGGATCATTGGATCATTGTTTATTTTAACCTACAAGTCCAAATTTTTATATAATCATTAATATTGATTATTATTGTATTGGATGTTAGACATATAGTATAATCAAATTATGTGTGTATAACATTCATTGTAAATTCTTAGTTACATGGAGTTTTATGTAAAATAATGTTTTACCCCCAGTTTTAAATAATTGACCCTTTCATTTTGATTTTAATGAATCTAATGTTAATATGTTATGTTTGAGAGTGTTTGAGAAAATTTTTTCTGTTTTTAGGGATTTAATATAGTTTCATGTTTTGTTCATGGTTTGAGGAAACTATGTAACACCAATAAAAAATTGTGGCCAATGAATTAGGGAATAAAGGAAAGGTAAACAGGTGGCACACAGTTTTCCTAGGATATCTGCAAGCCATGAAGAAACTATGATACTTGATACGTCACTCTTTGGAATAGTTGAAACATGGTTTACTAATTTTGAAATCCATACATGTGAGTTTTATCCTTGAGGAAGTTGTTAGCACATGTTTTGCAGCCGGTTTTCCTAACTGTACAGCTAAACCATGTGTTGTTAAAAAACATGATCCTAAATAAGTGGATCTTGTTCGTCTTTGTGTTTTAGTGCCTCATTCCCCCACCCCCAATAGCCCTAACTCTGTATTATTCACACCCAACATTTAGATATCCTCCCCCCATCATTTTAGAAGTGATCAGAAGGCATTTAATGGTACATTGAATCTCAAATCCCATGTTATGTCATCATTATTTATGGGTTTTAGTGGTTTTTATTGGATCTACTTCTCCCTCTCTCTCATTTTCTTAGATCTACAACTATTGTGGATAGAGGTAAGGTTGTGGATGTGAAATATGTTTATATTGTTATTTTTCAATGATAGAGGAAGTTAACAAATGTGGGGTTTTGGAGATTTATCATGGATTTTTGTGCTTTTTTTCCATTCATTATTTTCATCATAAAACCTGAGTTAGGTGGATTCACAATCAACACCTATATTTTTAACATTATTGAATAAATTCAAATTCATTAAAATTATTATATTATATTGTGAAATTTGCGTTAAAATCATTATGTAACACATATTTAGTGATTGTTTGTGGATTTGTCTGAAATTGTAAATGGGTTTTCTAAAGCTCTTTCATAAATTATTTTTAAATGTTGAATTTAAATAAGATACTTGAAATGATTTAGGGAAAAATGGTTTCAATGAAATTTTTTTTATTGAAATTGCTTTGTCATTGAAATGAATTTTACATTTGAAATGATTTTTTGTGACTGTATTCACATGGTTTTTGGGTGTACATGCTGATGTGTATTCATATTTCCTTATGGGGAATGATAGAAATATAACCTTGTGCATGGTGAAAAATGTGTTATGGATCATGATATTTATTTTCCTTGTGATGAATTGGTATATTGACATGAAACAACTCATGAGTATGGGACTATCATCACAAAGCATGCATGTGAAGATGTGTAGATATGTTTATATGTGGATTGGATTGGGATATTCCAACAATAGAAACAAGGGATGGTTTTGAATAATATGCATTGGATTATTACATGAAAAATAGTTTTGGTGTGGAAAACTATTGTGTTAAATTGGTTTTTGTTTTGTGAGAGGTCATTTCTAGTTTTATAATATAAATTTCTATAAAAAAATGTTTTATTAAATGTTTTAACCAGTTTTATCCTAGTGGCGTGAGTATGTCATTAATAGGGGAAAACCTACAGAGTTTCCTTATACATATTTTATTTCATACTATGGTGATTTTGTAGCTATTTTCACCATGACACAAGTAAATGTAAAGAAATACACATCTCTTATGTTACTTCATGAATCTATAAGATGGAGTTGGATTTGGATTTTTGAGCTATATTATGTGAGTCTTTGAGTTATTCTTTATTTTTGGTAGATTTATCTTTTGGTCTTTCATTCTATTACATAATTTTTTATTGATTTTGATAAATGGAATGTGGAGTAATCATTAATTATTATCATGCATCATATAGTGGCTTATTTGGTTTTGGTATGTTTTGTTGTATATTTAATTTTCTATAAAAAATTGTCCCTCGCGTGTATTAAAAAACATCATTTTTATTTCCATCCTATTGCATCATGGGAATGTATTTTTGTCCAAGTAATATCCTTCTTCTTTCTGAAGAAAACTAGAAAAAGGAGGGATGTTACTAGTGGTATCGGTTATGTTGCGTCCAAAAATCTATTTGATAAAATTGGTATTAGTTTGTTCCATTTGAATATCATTATAGTACAACTGGTCATTCAATTTGTATTGGTTTTTGGTCATGGATTTTAATTCATTCTGGACAATTCCTTGAGTTGGGATAATAGAAAGGAGTAAGATTGTCATAACATCAAATGGAGAGCATAAAAATTAGTGACATACATTTTTATGTTGAACATCACATTATGAGGGATTTGGATATGTAATTATTTTAGAGACACTTATAGGATTTGGAATCTTGTTAGCATGGGTTTATCCAATGATTTGACCATGAAATTAGTTAGAGGAATGTATTTACACTAGGAGTGCATATTTCATTTTCCATATTTATCTATGATTTTGTGCTAAAAGTGTTAATTTTTTAAAATGGATAATGATTTTTTGAAATATGATATTTTGAAAATTATCATGATTTTGGTATTTTAAAAATGGGTTGATTTTTAAAAACATGGTGAAGTTTTCATAAATGGTTGAATATGGAAAATGATAATTTTTTAAGGAACCATTGTGATAGAATTATATGGTAGATTTGGAAATTCTGGATCTTTATTTAATATAATGTGAAACCTATGAAGTTCATCATGTTTCAAGAAAATGTAACCATGTATGCATCTTGAAACCAATCGGAATAAGATGTCGATAATGTGGTTGCAACTTAGCCATAGAAAACTTTATAGGTGGTTCAAATTATAGACCAAGAATTTCAGGATGTGTATGACTAAACATAAGGGATGATCTAAGGGAAGTGGATCATTCCATCAAATTTTATATCCAAAATTCACCAATCATTTAGAGTTATTATGTAATAGAAAAAGAATTGGTGAGGCTAAATAGATGAATTGTGTCTTCAATTTCATTAGAACAATAGATGAGTTAAAACTCAATATGGTGACATACATTCTATAAGATCATTTATTCCAGTTGTGGTACTTAGTAGTTCAAGGTAAATTTTAGAATGACCTTTCATGAGATGATTTTGAGGAATTTATTAACAAAAAATTATATCCTCATACATTTTTAATTAAATGAATTCTGAAATTTTTCATCGTGGAGTAAGAAAACCTTTATGTAATAGAGTATGTGAACAAATTAATGAATTTAGTCCACCATCATTTGAGGTTTCTAATAGAGGGTCCTAAAAAATGTATCTCTAAATCAGGGCAGATACTGGTGATATTCTCAACAACTGATGTTCACATTATTACGTACTATAAAGAGATGGTAAATAGAGAATCGTTAGATTAAAGGGATAAATCAGGTTTTAGGGGAGGAAGAAGTATGGTGATGCCTATGGGAAATTGAGGGAACTCTAATGTAAGGAGAAAGCATAAGAGGGACACTATTTTCAAAGGGGGAAGCAAAAAAATCCGAATCCAATGACAAGATCATTAAATCTTCATCTAATACCAAAGATCCAAGTTGGATTTTTCCAAAGTGGTTTTTTAGCAACATGAAGAGAGTGTATACAATATGTCAATGTGAATGCCATAACTACCAAAAAATGGGGAATATTAATTTTTTTTTCCTGTACTCTGAGGTCGGTTGTTCTGGACACTTATCAGGTGTCGCAAGCATCGTATGGTTCTACTTGATGAGGGATTTACAATCAATATTTTCATCATAATAGAGATATCCATGGTGATTCCATGATAAACATGACTTCTTTGACAATGTCTCACAAAAGTGTAATAGAGAGAAAGGTACAATGACAAAGTTAGTATATGGAGTTGAACAAGTTATTGTGGAAGATCAGACTATTCCATATATGGAGTGAGGTATGATTAAATTGAATTCTAAACAAATTCAATAATTTTTGATATGATTTCACCCCATTCTTTAATTTCTTCTTGTGTTGTTGTTTTTCTATGATTAAAAGTCAAGATGATACCTATGGTGATTAAACACCAAACTCTTATAAGTCATAGAGAATGATGAGAATTTGTATATACATCATGTTCTATAACCATTGATGGATTTTAGAGGAAGTGGGATTTATTTGTTCTTGAGATGGATGTAATTTTTATAATCCTTGGTATGTAGAGGTTGATAATGTTCAAGGCTTACATATACTATTATCCAGAAATGCTAGTTTTTCTACTAAAGATAGTGTTGAGAATCACATTCAAGGAGAACAGAATTTAAAGGCGGGTGAAAAGGGATTGTTGGAACTATCATTTGGAGTGATTTAATACAATTTTTAACCATTTCCTTTGAAATCTATGGACGATATTTAGAAGATTAATTTTAATAGTATTTGTGGATTATATTCTATATGTGTATCCTGAATATTTATCAGGGATACAACCTATATGTGAAATCGAATTTGGAATTGATCTCATTTGGGAGAAATTTCTTATTTACATTATATCTTATCATATGGAACCAATATAATTAAGGAATTTGAAAATGTATTTGTAAGAGATGGAAAGAAAGGGGTTCATTCGGTCTAGAAATTCTCTACAGGCAACACAGGTCTTTTATTTCAAAAAATAAAACATAAATCATAGGTTGTGTGTCTATTATCATAATAATATCCAAGTTATGATAATGAATAAATATCCACTTCGACACATTAATGACTTGTTCGATCAATTTTGGGGGGCTCAGTGGTTATGAAAAAATAACTTGCAATCAGGACATCACTAATTGTTTGTTTGAGTGTAGGATATTCCAATGAAATTTTAAAAGATTATATGGCCATTATGAATATGATCTGGTTGCATTGGTCTTAAAAATTATCTAGTAGTATATATGTAATTTATTATTCATATATTTCAGAAATATCTGGATTCTTTTATGGAGGTTTTTGTGGATGACATATTGGTGTATCCAGGTATCGGTGCAAAGAATGGGGAACACATGCGTATGGGGTTAGAAATCTATATGTATCATTTTTTATATTATAAATTGTTAATTTATGATTTTTAAAAACATAACGTACATTTCGATGGACATATAATTTTCAAGAGAGGCATTTAAATGGATCAAAAAATGATAGAAGTTGTTAACTCTTGGAAACATCCAAATAATGTCTCTGAGGTACATGGTTTACTTAGTTTAGAGGATTTTTACAGACTCATCATTTCTGAATTATCATGACTAGCTTAACCAATGAAAACATGGATGATAAAGAATTATCCTTTCCAATGGGATGAGGAATGCAAGAAATCCTTCCTAGATCTTATTTTTATAATTTCTTTAGCGCTAATGATGATTTTAACATAATTAGAATAGGGGTACATGTTGTATTCTGATGCTTCAAAATATTATTTGGGTTGTTTTACCATGAATGGAGATCATAATGTTTCTTATAGATCAATAAAATGATATGTTCAAGAGAATAACAACCCAAATCAGTATTTGGAGTTATCTATTGTAGTCCCTTGTTTGAAGACATGTCATCATCACCTCTTTGGTGAGATATTGAATATTTTTATAGATCATAAGCGATTCATGAATATTATTTCATAATGGTATTTTGACCTAAGATAAAGAATATTTGTGGAGTGTCTAATTTTTTTTGACATTGGTTTGATATATACATAGGTTAAAGGACATTTTGTAGAAGATGAATTGATCAAGAAGTCATATACTCATTTGGATAAAGATTCTTCAGACCAGTGGTAGTTGATGTTAGTGATTGACCTCATGAACATGGAATGTTAATAATGAGGTGATATTTTTGATTTCATTCATGTTTATATGGTTCCTAATATGCTAATGATTGTTAAAGTTGCATATATTTCCAACTCAGAATGTCTGGTGATGAGGTAAAGACTCAATGGTGGGGGTCCAATAAAATATGGAATTAGGATGACAGTTTAGTGTTGTTGATCAGAAATCTTATGGTCATACCTATGGTTTTTTATTAAAAATTATTCATTATTAATAACATTCATGATGTTATATTAAACCTAGAATATAAAATTTTTGTGTGGAATTGTAATACCATTTTTGGCAGAGAGTTATGATAAGGTTAATGGATGAGATTGTTTTGACATGCTTAACATGTCAGCAAGTTATGGTAGAGAATATGAAAGTATAAGTTATGTTGTATTATTTACCTACCCTAATTTCGAAGTGAGATAATATATCTATGTATTTACTAATAAGAATCAAAGTAATGGTTCACAAACATGATTCCATATGTGTGGGAGTGGAATGACTCACAATGTTTGACTATTTAATTCCTATTCATCAATCTCATAGAGTCTATATCATGTAAACGATCTATATAAAATAAAATGTAAAGAGGCTTGGAATAATAGTTCCAATCATGTTAGATAGATATATATGGTTTATGTATAATTTTTCCACATCCTTAAAAAAATCCCATTGGAAACATTTGATTTTGATTATTTTGTATCATCCTCAGACAGACGGACAATCCAAATGGATGATATAGATGTTGGAGGATATGTGGTGGGCTTGTGTAATTGTTTTTGGTGGATCAAGGGAATGTAATAGTATATTAGTGGTGTTCTTGTATAAAAATAGTTACTAGGCCTTGATTCTAATGGATATGTTTGAATCATTGTATGAATTTCCTTATCATTATCAAATTTTTTGTGTGGAAACATGTGGGACAATAGTAGTTGGGACATGCCTTTTCATGAAATATTGTAGATTATCTAGTTGACCAGGAAAAGGATGGAGATGACATAGTGATGTCATAAATAATTTGTGTATCATGAGAGATGGGTGTTATCATTTGTGGTGAGTTATCATTTTCACATCAGAATCCATCCAAGGACAATATGTAGTCATTTAGGGAATCATAGAATGTTTTATCCTGTATATATATGCCTTTTTTGGTATAGTAAAATGGGAGAGTTAGGTATCTTATCTGTTGGAATTTACACCGTTGATTTTTGTCGTTCATGTTGTGTTTCATGTATCTCAGCTGAAAAAGTATTAGCCTAATTCTAACCATCAAATTTGATGGGATCATGTTAAACTAGAGAAATATGCTTTGTTGTCACTAGTCCCAGTGAAAATTGTGGATTGTCGGGAAAATGTCAAGCGTGGAAAAAGAATCGATTTAGTGGTGGTTTTGAGGAAACATGGGCATACATAGAAAGATACATGGGGAGGGTAAAAGGAATCCAAAGTTAAATTTCCATAACTCTATTATCAAGATGATGGTTTTGTACTTTTCGAGGATAGAAATGGAAATGGTAGGGAGAATTCATCACCCAAAATAACAAGTAACACTTTATTTACATTTTTTAAGTATGTAATGTTTATTTGTGATGTATTGGAGTTATCAGAGAACATTTTGAGTGATTTTTTTTCATTTATATTGGTTCAGGTGTGGTGCACATTTTGGGAAATCCATGAAACCCCTATAAGAATATTTGATCAATGGATCTAAGGATAATGTGAAGGTGAATTCAGGGCCCACAGTTTTCCCAACCTATATAGATTCCATCAATAAAATATTCTACCTAAGCATGTGGTATTTTTCATGGATGGTGCATGGTTTACTAACTGTGTGAGCAAAATGTTCATCATTCAACCATTAAGAAGTTCCTGTGGTATAGTTTTCACACTGTTTTCCTAACCATGTGACTAAACCATGTGCAGTTGAAAAACAATATCCTAAAAAATTATATATTTTCCAATATTCTATTTTAACACCTTTACCCCCAAAATGGACTAAACATGGTATTTTTTCCCCTCATAGGTTATAGATCATCTCCTAATCAATTTGGGCATGATCTAGAGGCGTTTCATGGTGCATTGTATCTCGATTATCATGGAATGTTGTCGTTCATGGTGTTTTTGGTGGGTTTTCTTAGATCTATTTCTCCCTCTATATATTATTATTAGATTAATGATCGATATGGATAGATATATAGTTCTGGATTCCGAATATTTTTAGATTTTTCTTTTTTAATGATAACGGAATAGATTTATTGTGGGGTTTTGCAGATTCAACCAAGTTTTGATGATGTTTTCATGTTATCATTGTTTTCATCATAAAACCTGTTGTTAGAGGCTTCACTCTCGACACCACTATTTAGAAAATCAATTATTGGTCTTATATTGATAAAATTGATTGAAATTGAAGAAGAAAATTGAGTTTAAATAATGATATAAAACTTCATTACTGATGGATTGTGTATTTGTGTAAAAAATTGGATTTCCTAAGAAAATCGATTTATGAAATGATTTTAAAATGATTATTTTAAAACAACTTCTAGGATTGATTAATGGAGAAACACTTTTCAATGAATTTTTTTATTTTTTAAAATGGTTTTGAAATTAAAATATCTTTGTAATGTTAAATTATTTAGGCAAGATTCTATTGGCATAGTTTTTGTGTATACATAGCGGTGTGTCTTAACATTTCATTATGAGGCTTGGTTGAAATATGAACTTATGCTCGGTTCCAAAGGTGTAACTTAACATGGTTTTTAGTTACCTTATGAGACTTGAGAGATTAATGAGAAACTGCACAGGAGTATGGATTTGTCATAATGAAGCATTCTTGTGTAGATATGTGGATTTGTTTATATGATTATTGGAATGGGATATGAAGAAAATTTAAATATGGAATGGTTTTGATTAAATATCATGGTTTCTTAAATGAAAAATTGTTTTGGGGTGGAAAAGTATTTTTATACAATACGTTAGGTTTTTTGATAAATGTTTCATGTTATTTTATATAAAATGTTTTTCTAAATGTGCTAACAAGTTCTATCTTAGTGGTATGAATAGTTAAGTCATTTTGGAAAATCTCCAGAGTTTCATTACTCTCCCTTATATTGGAACTTTGATTACTTCCCAGATGTTGTTTAATGGGACATAGTTCATAGTAATGAATTCAAAATCTCTAGTGGTACTTTGTGATTCTAGAGAATGTAGTTTGATTTGGAGTTTGGAGATATATTTTAGGAGTCATTGAGTTTTCTCTTCTACTTTGTACGTTGATGTTGTGGTCTTATACTATGGTACTTGATTTTATATTGACTTCGATAAATGAAATGATGTGTTGTATTTCATCATTATAATGCACATATAAAGGTTTATAAGGTTATGGCATGTTGTCAAATTTTTTTATTTTCGTGGTAAAATTTTCCCCCATGTGTATCAATGCCCTTGAAAATCTGTTAATGTCCTTGGGTATATTTGTGATATGACTTATGGCCATGTAACATCCTTATGACTTCTCAAGACAATGAGGAAGGTGATGTATGTTACAAAGAATTAGTTAACTTAGGAGAGGGAATATGTTGATGTCGTATCCTATTACTCATAGTATTAATGGATTAAGCATACACTTTTTTATTTTATATTTAATTTTTAATAAATCCCTATATATTATGATAATACCAATAAATTTAAATTTATAATGTTTTCTTATATTATTCATGGATTCTGATTATTGGAGTTAGATTATAATTTATTTGAGATCCTATTGAGGGAGTTAATATATGTCGAGATTATTTTTCCCACTAAAAACATCTTTGGAAATTTTTTTTCATATATTTTATATAGTTATATTTTTGAGGTAGCTAAAATATAGACATGAATATTGGATGTATAATTATTTAGTGCTGGTATTTTTAGGATGAGTTTTCTTTTTAATTTTGGAATTCATGAATTTGAAAATTTAAATTATAATTTAGATTTTATGTTTAAACCCATTATATTTAATGTGATTATTACATAACAGTGGCTCCTTGAAACATATTTTGATTGCTACTAGTTCATAACTTATTTCTATGGAATTTTTATTCCTTTGACAATAATAAAATTATATATATTACATTTTCATTTTTGAGAATTATCATGAACATTGAATCAATTTTCATTTGGAAAATATTTTTTCATTAGTAGAATGTCATTTTTTGATGTAAACATTTAATGAGTTAGTTTCATTCCCAATAATTATTATCTATCTTTTAGCGTATTTTATTCTTTTTCGTCAATTTAAAAAGGGAAGTAATTTGGTTTTTTATATAATTATTAAAAATGAGGATAATATAAAATTGGATCCTAACTATATTATTTATTGATGATTTCAAAATTAGAATACTGATTTTCTATATAATTATAATTTTTCACAAGTTATATTAAATATTTTCTTCCCTATAATATTAGTGACGGTTCATGTTTTATTATTTTACTATATATTAATGGAAATTTTTTTTTATATTTTATATTTTTAAATCATTGAAATTGATGATTTTTTTTATTTTATGGAATGACATCCAAGAATAATCCATCAGCAAATGTTTGATTATATAATATACATTTGATTGGGGTTTTAATCAATTTTTAAAATCTATCTATGTATTATATTGATAGTTGATGTAAATTGACTATGAGGAGTTTATACTAATTGACCAAGATGTAGGAAATACATAAACTATATGTATAATTCATCGACTGTATGAATAATTTTATGAAATTACATAAATATTTTTTAAAATATTCAATCTACTATATGAAAAAATGATTGTATTTACATCATTAATTTGATATAAAAAATTAGATTTATATTATGTTTATCAAACATTTCCTTTTAGCCAAATATGTGTAATAGTTCAGTCAACTACATAATGGGTTTCAACATACTGTACTAATCTATCGACCATGACTAAAATTATTTCATTTTCATGGATTGAACTCGCATTCATTTTTATTTGCATAATGAGTTGTGGATAGACCATGAGATTCATCCTCATGAGTAAGGATAGACAGAATAAATAAATTATCAACATAATGGAGTACCATATTGAATCAACCATAAAGTAAATGAATCGAACCTAAGGTACATATTCATCACTTAAGGAACTGAACCAAAGGTAATAGATAAATACTGAGGGAATAAGAAATAATATTTCGGGACTAAAAAGGTTTATAAATGTATAAATGATTAATGATTATAGATGATTAGTACCTCTATTGTTGTACCCAAATTTCTATTAGTGATGTTTTTGGATTCATAGTGGACATGTGGATACTGTTAAAGGGATTTAATATTAGATATTTCATCGAAGGATTTCATAACATGAACATAAATTGATTTTTTTTACAGTGGTGAAAAAATTGTTAATCCCAAAATAAATATAATTTATAATTAATAATAAATTACATATGAAAGATCATATCTATGAATATTCTAGAGTGTAGTTTGTATAATTTGAAATATTTATCCAATTAATCCAATGGTACATATTTTTAGATATGTGTCTAACAACATATGTTTTTCCCTAGAGAATTTTATATTGAATATTCTATTCACCATCAGGAATTAAGAGATATTTTGTATCATTTGATCCATTAAACATTGTTTTGTGTTCTCTCAGTATCCTTCCATATATATGTAATTTTTTTATGATAAATATACCTCTGTATAGTTGTTTTATCCAAGGAAATCCATTATCATCATTACTAAAAACTTGTTTTACATCTTATTTTGTCACATAAACATCATAATCATTATATATTAAACTGTAATTTTTGGGAATATACATATAAGAATATCAGAACCATCACATCTAGTCTGTGGTACCTGTATCAGAACTATATAAAAAATCACTCAATATTTTCCTTTTTTAACATCTACTAAAACCATATATAAATCCAAAACATATATGTGTATGTGTCGCTTTATGTGTCTGTGGGTGTCTGTGTTTTTTTGTGTGGTTGTGAAGGAGATAATAATGGAATTCTCAATTAAAATCATCATATCAATGTAGCATAAAAAATTATAGTGAGATAATACATCTATGGATTAATTCAAATAAAAATTACTATATAAATATATATATCACATTCAGAACAAAACAACATAATCTGTAACACCCTGAGTATTTATGGACATGATTTTTTTCTAAAACATTTAAATTTTCAATTATATAATTATATGAAATAATTAATGATTCATATCACATATAATTGACATGGTGTATGTTACATGAAAACTGATAAGGTGTACTTTCAACACAACACCAAAATAGTGTGCGATTCTTGCAAAACCGAGTTGGCGTGTCATACTCGCAACACTAAATTTATAATAAATGTCAATTTTTAGTATTTTCATCATTTAAATAATAAAATTATAACCCACAAGTTAAATATATTAATACAAATAGTAATAAGAAAATTTCATATATTTTTTATATTTATTTAATAAAAATAAAACATATTGATTATAAAGCATATGATTTTTAGTAAAATCTTTTGTTACGATTAAAAACATTTTTTTCTCAGATGAACTACATTTAATAATAAAAGTAAATTTATAAAAATTTAAAAATTTATTTCGATAAAATAAACATCATTTCATAATTCATAATTTTTAAATTATCCTATGGTTAATTTTTGGGATATTTTCTGAGAATCGTTATTTTTTTATAAATAGTTGAAAATAATATTTTTTAGTTAAAAAATTTTTCAGTATAATTAATTATTAATGCTGATTAATATAATGAAAATTTTTAAGGTCACATTAGATTAATATTAAGTACATTAATTAAATAGGATCTTTTTCATTTCTGATACTGAATATAAAATCTTATCATACTTTCGAACTTTTTCCTACTTTAAAAAACTATTATTCCGACATGTCTACGGGATTGGAGGTCATTTTAATTTTTTCACTTCTATGAAGTGAATATATAAATTCCAATATAAACTTTATTATTCTCTCTAGAATTTATATTCCAATTATATCGTGTTAATTTTTTACCACAATGATTAGTAAAATTGAATAAAATTAATGACAACAATTAAGCGCAATTTGAGGTTATTTATGGACTAAACCATATAATTAAGGGTCTAAATGATCTATACACTAGTAAAAACCCCATTATGGGTCAATAATTCGTCCTTAAAGTAAACATTATTAATTTTATTTAGTGATAATTTTGCCACTAATAAAATGTGCAAAACTAAGTTGTTTCTAAAAATTCTTTGTGAGTTCTTTTCCTTCAAAATAAGGCCACCACATCTAACCATTCCTTATACATCTCAAGCATATTATGTTCAGACAATACCTTCCCAAATTTCCTCCCAAAAATCATCCCTTTGACAATGAATCATTAATTTTGGATGAAACCATCTCAAGGATTCCATTTTTCATAAACCCTACAGAGTTACCTGATTAAGAGGTAATGGTTTCTCTCAAAATCCTTTCCACTATTTTCATTATACAACCCATCCAATCTCTTTGTACACTTATTTTGTGATGAAACCTGTATCCTCCATATACTACGATTTTTTATACAATGTGTATGTCCCCTTTTTTCCCACACCTCTATCTAATTTATGTGGAACATATTGTTTCTCTGTACGTCTAACTACTACCTCACAAAACAATGACTGTTCATTTCTCCGTTATCACAAATCATAGTCTCCATATTGATGAAAATATATTTTTATATATAACATATTATATTTATGATGTATTTAATAATTTTTTCCCATTTACAACACATATCCTTTTACCATACATCTGGTGTTAATAAGATAATATATCTTGACTATGTTTGGAATACCGCCCCTCAAAACGATGTGATTCGTTCCCACACAACCTAGAATGTACTAAGGACGGGATTAATAAAATTATATGATATATATAATATATTAATTCTATTTTAATACTTATATAAATACATGGGTTTTGTATATATAATTTCTTTCAATACCTCAATAAAAACGGAAAACATTGTTCATGCGTACGTACGACTTGCCGTCTCCATGAACAGTGTATTACATTACATAAAACATTATGATATAGATTATCATAATATATTTATACTGGATATAACTGGTATTTATATCATTCTATTCATTCTGAAATCATGATATATGTTTAATGGATAATTATGTAACAAATTAATACACAAGCGAAGAACAAAGTGAATATTAACCAAAGTGAAACCTTAACATAATATCATTAACAAGAATGTTATATAAGGTTATTATCAAACCATATATGGGTAATATATTTAAGAATATTCTTATTTAGAATATTTATAACAAACATCTGTTTATTATAAATTATTTTTGTTTGAGTGCGAAGAGAGTCAAGACACAACGTATGAGGTTTTCATCTCACTTTTTATTTACAAGAGATATGTGTTATGTTCACCACATTTTCATTTTTTGTGGTTTCATTACTGCAAATGATTATATTATACATCAAATGTAATTAAATATATGGTTATTCACAAGAATTTTTTTTATCCTAATTTCATGAGGCATATTATTCATTACAACCAAATCTATAAAAAATTAATTTCTCAATTTTCCTTCTATGAGACATATGTTTAGTTATCAACCTAAAATATTTTTTGAGGTGTAAAAACATCCATTTTACATGTCATATTATTTATTTAAATCATTCCATAACATTATATGATTCATTTATTTTTATTTCCTTACATTAATAGCAAGATACGAAGACACCAAGTTATTATATTTTATTGAGACAATATCATTACATTTAGAGATTGTTTATATTTGTTTTTCCATTGATGAAATATTATAATCCATCACCCAAAAAAATTCGTGATTTTGTTAATCCTATTTTATTTCATGATATACTCTTGTATTGGTACCATTTTCTACTCTTTTGTATATAATATTGTTAAGAATGTGTTCTTAGGAAAGCCCATTTATATGCTTTATTCGGTGGGAAAGCTATGTTTTTAAAAAATGGTTTCCAAGAATATTATACAATTATAATATAGGATTTTAAGGAATGTTTTACCATTTTTTATTTCAAAAATATCTTCAATGGAATATTCTTGTTGCTTTTTGAAGAAGCCATTACTTCTAAAAATTTTATGGTGAAAAAAGAATGCTCTTTTTCACATCGTACGACATGTACATATTGACCCACCATCATTGCTGTGAAGATTCAATTTAATTTTTAAAATTCTTATCTTTAAGTAATTGTTTTAAAAGTAATTTTTTATGAACGAAATTTTCTAAATGGATTCATATATTATTTATATGTTTTCATGGTATAATCTGAGAAAATGATTTTAAATGTTTTTATGTATCGAGAAGCCTTTTTCAATGAAGAAATGGTACTTTTTAAAGAAATTTATTTGAATGATATTTCAAAACATTTATCTGTATAATATGACATCCATTTATGTTACTCAATCCCTTTTTGTAAATTCTCTAATGGTTCCATTCATATCCCTCCTATGAATGGTTCACGATTAATGTCATGGTATTTATGAAACTTGTTTCTCTTTCATGTAATATATGATTAAGAAATCCATTTCCCTTCAAATTTTTATACTTCGATGAAATGATTATGAAACCTATCTATTTTATACTATTCATGGTGTGATGAAATGTTAATAATACCCATATAAATTTATGGGTTATTATTTTATGTTTTATAAGACCCATATATTTTTATGGGTCATTATATGATTACTATTTTATTATATTGTGGAACATGTGTGTATGATTTTACTCTAAGATGGGTGGGACCAATATCTCCCTCTATTACATTGGGATATGATATGTTTTATATGATCTCAAAGGGTACATTGGTAGTAACCCAGGCAAGTAAAGAAAGAAGGTGTATATGTTGTATCCAGTGCTGGAAAATATAGTAGGTTTATAGGTTGTAGCCAAAGCCTAAATGAAATAGGGTACACTGAATGTATCCCAAGCCGGAAGACAAGAAGGTACATGGATTATCGACCAAGCCTAAAAGAAAAAGGGTACATAGGTTATAACCCAATATCGAAAACAATAAGTAACATGGGCTTTATCCCAAGCCTAAATGATAGCGGGTACACAGTTTTCAAACCCAGAACAAAGTATTTACTTGGGTTATAGACCAATCCAAACATGTTATAATGGACTTGGTAGGTTTCCATGACATAAAAGTTAGTATTCATATATGTATACTAATAATCATATGTATCATTCTTTAGTTATGATTTCATGGATAATTATTTTTATTTCCTTATGATTTAGGTTTTATGAACTACCAATATTTATCCCATGTCTCATGTTTATAACCTTTGATATATAGGTTATGATCTCCTAATGTTACGATCAAATTATTATAGTAAAATGTTCGTGATTATGCTTACATGTCTCCCTTGATTACCCTTCCAGAGCATCTGAGGTCGACACTTTCTTATGTTTCATTTTTCATATTTAAGAATAATTTTTTTATGTAGAATTAAAAATGGTTTATATCTTTATGGGATATGATGAAGATGTTTCACTAGGATAGAATATTTAGTTTCTATGTTTCCAAACACTAAACTATAATTTTCCTTAGGAATGTATTTTTCCAATATACTAAATAATAATCTTAATTGATGTAATATACATGTATGTCAAGCCTAGATCACTATAGTTAGAATAAAATTAATGGTTTATTTAACCTTTGAAAACTAATATGGGAATACCATAGTGAGAACCAATAGTTTATTTATATGAATATGTAGGGGTATGTTACTAAGGATAAGTGTAATGATGAGTTAATGTTCTGGAAAAAATCCTAGAATTTTGGTAAAGGATTGATTGAGTGGTTTCCTTAAAATACATGAATTTATGGATACTAATAGTGGATGTGGCTTCGGCAGAAAATTACCCAGTGTTAATAACTCCAACAAGATGTTCCCAGCATGACATGGTGTAATCTGGTAAACAACAATCTGCCTTGATGCACACCTGGTTTTCCACTCCTAGGGGATATTATTTAGTAACTAACAAGCCCTTCATTATCCATAACAAATAATTTAGATATAAGGTAGTAATTAATAACCTAGGATAAACCCAAGGTGTCATATAATATGGAAGTTTTCATTATTTAGACACCCTATAAGTAGTTCTTTTCATGACGATGTGATTTTATACTATGATAAGTAATTATAAAACTATAGTTCTGGTTTTAGTCGATGGTAGTAATTGTAAGCCACTAGATTAATGTTGAATTTTATTGGTGGTTTTCTAATGAGAAGTCATGTTGGTTGATCAATGTAGTTAAATATTTCATGATCATGCCTAATTTATTTTTACAGAATATGTTTACCAATGTTTACCTTAACCAACTCTCAGACTCATTAAGGAGGACAAATAAGTAACTTAGTGAGAGTTCATGTTATATAGACCATGGATGAAAGAATATTTGATTTCCATTGTGTCAAAAAATTGGAAATAATCACCTATGTGAATGACTTAGAGGAAAAATGTGTTTTGACTGGGGAAAAGAAGGACACAAAACATGTGATTGCAAGGGAAAATTGAATAGTTCGGTTAATGAAATCGATGGGAATCATGGACTCCATAAATAATAATCATAGGTTACCTATTTTAAATGTGGATAAAATGGTCATTATGAAAACAAATTTCTAAAGAGTAATGTTCCTAAATAGAATCAGCAATGTGGGGAAAGTAATGGTTACATTGTTGGTGATGAAGAGACTGTTGATGAATTGTAAAAGTAAATAGGCCATATCATTAATGGATTAATGATGAATTAATAAAAGTATTTATGTATTTGGATTCCAAAAGTATGAATGGTGAATTATTTATGGATCGCTCAGTTTTTGTTTAGCTATGGATTTAGATGAATATGTTGAATGGTCACGATGGAATAGAAAGGTTGTCTCATGAAAGATAAAATTTTGACTAAGGGAATGAAATATGTAACATGTTATTTATGTTAAAATAATGTTTTATGTATAAGGATACAAGGGATATGTATATGTAAATTTGTCTGTAATAATTATCTTGGAAAAAATTAAGTTCCTATTTATAGGTTGTTTATGCCTCCACTAATGATGTTTACAACATTTTCAAATTTAAGGAGTAAATCCAATATTCATTTGAATGAGGAAGCCTTCATGTTTTCCAAAAGTATTTAGGGTAATTCATGTTATTACCACGTATCGAGAGAATATAAAATAAGGTAATTCACATGTTTGGAGTGATACAACCTTAATATACATTGTGATATAGGGTAATCAATGTTAATCTGATTTTGTGATAGTATTTCAATGGTTTTCGAATTTCATCTTTCTAATGGGTTATAAGTTTATCCATTCAAGGAATGTTTATGTCAAAAATTGAGGAAGTATTTTTGCACTGAGTTTGTGTTGAACTACTTGGTTTAAAGGATAATCATTCATTAACCTTTTTCCTTGGATTCTCATCTTATATATTATATTAGTGTAGTTTTAAAAAAGTACATCAGTTATGTCGGGTGGAAAACAATGATGTATGGAAAATCCAAAATTCATTAACCCACGACCAAACAATGATGAGGGTTTCATTCCTACAACTGGCCTATGCAATTTCTTAGATAAAGGGTATTTATTTTTTAATTGACAAATATTTATGATCAACTATTAGATTTTCTATTTATAGATTAATGCTTTGTTTTTATTAAAAAATTATTTATACATTTTATTCTTTTATGGGCCTTACATTTTGTTAAAGGAATATTTTAGTTTTTTCTTCATCAAAGTTAATTTCTAAACAATCATTCACAAGGATAGTGGATGCATTAAATGATTTTCAATGAAAAACCGATGATTAAATTTTGTTTATATAAATTTTTAAATAATTACTCAACATTCTGAATGTAATTCAAAAAAATGTTTTCCTAAGACATTAAATTCTTTTAAACCAATGGCATTTGGATTCAACATAGATTTATGAAAAAAACGCCCTAAAATTTCATTTTATCATTCACTTGTTTGTTATTGATGACATCAATCACACCCTATAAATATTTAAATTTCTCCTCAATATCCAATCTTGATTCCCACAATATGTTCTTCCATGTGGAATCCATATTACATGTCACTTTGGGTAACCGTTCTGGTTCTAGATTTCCCTTTTTAGGGTAAATTAAATTATCCATTTTTACAATGTAGGATTCTATGAATGAAACATTCATGTATTAAAAAAATGATTAACAAAACAAATTTTGATGGATAAATGTCTTTTAAGTGGATTGAATTTAACAACCTGAGTTTTTATGGTCATGTTTTTTATAATAAATTTAAATTATCATTTATATCTTGAAATTAATGATATAAAAGATTACTTTATCACGTAACTGAGTCAGCGTATGTTTAAAAAAAATTGACATGTAATATGTTCCAAACAACACAAAATTACCGTACGATGCACACAACATAAGGATGTCATGCAATGCATGCAATACTGACCATCCATCCATCATTAACTTTTTATTATTATCTAAACATAGGAAAATCCCTAAACATAACAAACTCAATGAGTTCTAATGTTCTGTAGACCCAATGACGTTTCCCTAACAAAGTTATCTCATGCATGTGGAAAATACCCCAGCCTAGAAAACATAAAATTAGGATCACCATTAGTAATTCATGAACTCAAGGTGCCATACAATAGGTTCCCATATCTTTAAGTGTCACTAAGTATCACATATGGGTCCAATAGTCATTTGCACATATGTATGATATAGCAAATTGTCTAATTGATTGGGAGCATCCCTTTGAGGGAACGATGGAGAATAGCCAAGTCGGTATCGACAGAATTTAGCTCAATGTTGGGCGAATTATAAAGCTCAATACCTTTCTACATTACAGAAACTCCCAAAATGAGGTAATCTCCCACTCTAAATCCATAAATAAATATTAGAATCACTACTACTTGGGGATCATGAACCGCTCTCCCTCTCCTCATAAATTCAGGCACACACGACCCATCCACGTTAAGTTTCAACCCACTACTCGGAGGATTTCACTTCAACCATATACCTTTCCTATTATTATCATGTAATGTGTGAGATGAAAAATTACCTACAATGAAAAATATAAGGATAGAAATAGTTTCACATCCTTTGATTAGAGAAACTAGTTCGACTCTGATGCACCTGGTTCTAACCATCATTGTTAGGTGCGAGCATGACGTGCCCCCCATGATAGAATTGGTATCAAGTATTCCAGATTCTATAACAGCCCATAAGAACAAAAAAACCCTCTCTTTCTTCTCATAAGTGCAATTTTCAGATCCCTAAAACCAAATTTGAAGAAATGTGGCAGTTGTGGTTTCCCAACTTCCCCACCTGAATGCCTCGCCCAGGGGGCTCCAGACTGTAGCTGCCCAATCATTAGAAAATAATAGTTGATAGAACGATTCATCTTTGGTATTAATTCAAAAAAGGCATTTATATTCCAAATATATCCCATTGTTCTTCACCTAGCAATATGTTGGAATATCATTATTCCAAAGGCACCAAATAAAAAAAATTGTATTTCACCGAATGGTCATCGCCCAAACTGTTTTACTCAATCTGTTGTGAATACCATGGGATAGAGCCACTGCGCAGTACCCCTTAGTAGAGAAGGCACCTGAAGCCAACCCCATAAAAATATTCTTGTTTGATTCTTCATTCTATGTGATGCTGTAAAACACCTTTAGATGATCTTGTGAGAGAATAACCTAATGAAATGGCATGAATCTTATATCCTGAAAAATAAGAGATCATCGGGATGAGACAGCTTGAGAACCCTAGTGATGAGCCAACCATGATATCCTTTAGAAATTAATACTCCCACATCCCACAAGACACTTAGAATTCATGTGGAGCACTGATAAATGTTTCGAAATAGTGATCCAGAGTCGTGTTTAAGTACCACTTCCACTATCCATTTATTTCCCATAGCGATTATTGATATATAATTCCCACAACTGATGTATTTTCTAGAAAATCCCACTCATGTTTATCTTGCATTCCTAGCATTTCCCCTTTAAATCTTTATATATTAACACCATTAACATAAATATCACTGGCTATCATGTCCCTTGTTGTCTATTAATGTATGCCTTAATTATGTGAGTCCCATATGAAGCATGTCAAAACCTTTTCAATATTGTTCAGAACCACGTTTGTAACGTTAAGCACTGAAAGCACATGCATGGGAATAGAGGAAAGGACATAATTAACCAATTTGATGTGCCCCCAAGGGAATAAAATAAATTATTCTAGTTTGTAACACAGGTTGAATTTTTTTCAACTACCCCATCGAAGTGGTGAATCTGAACACTTCCTGGTGCAATAGGAGCTACTAAATATTCCATAGGAAAATATTTTATCTATGAAATATCACTTTTTATTACATTGAAAATTTAAATAACATAATTATAGACTATTTGTTAAACTTAGTAATATTAATAGAATTAACTAATTTTATAAATTTTTTATTGTTTTATATAAATAATACATATTGATAATAAAATATATGATTTTTGGTAGAGTCCTTTTTTAGGTTTAAAAACATCTTTTCCTCAATTAAAATTCATTAAAAAATAAAAGTATGTTTATAAATAATTAGAAATTGTATTTCATAAAATAAAATTTATTTTTGAATTCAGAACATCAAAATTAACCTAGGATGAATTTTTGGGATTTTTCTGAGAAACATCCCTTTATAATGAATTGTGAAGAATACAGCTTCTTAGTTAAAAACATCATTTGGTGTAATTAATTATTGATGGTAAATGGTATTATAATTATTTTTTAATGTAGAATTTGATAAATATCATATCTATTAATTCAATATAATCAATTTTACTTTGATAATGAATATAAAATCGTAACAAACTTTTGAACTTTTTCCTACATTAAAACCCTGTTATTTCTACCCATCTATGGGATTAGCACCAATCATAATTTAGCAGTTTCTAGGAATAGAATTTCATAAATACATCATTCCCTATTTTATTTAGTCTTATATATGGATTTTAATGTGATCATAATATTTTTTGACTAAAATGATCAGTAAAAGTGATTAAAATTAATCACGTCAATTAAGGTCAAATTAATATTAATTATGGAATATACATTAAAATTAAGGGCCCAGATGACCTATAAACCTATCTAAAACCCTTTGTATATATATAGTAAGTCCATACAGATTCCGCTATTTATTTTTTTCTTGTTTTTGTAATATTTCATTATATAATAACATGTGCACAACTAATTTGTTTCTAAAAATTCCATGACAGTCCTTTTCCTTCCCTAAAAAAGGGAACCATATATACTGATTCCTCAACCATTTCAATTCTCTAATTTTTGGAGAATACCTAACCAAATTTCCTCAAAAAATCCTCCCTTCGACCGTGAAGACTCCCTTTGTTCAGTAACCCTCTCAAGGATGTGTTTTGGCACAATTCAAAAGGAGTTACCCGATTAAGTTGTAATGTCTTCTCTCAAGCTCCTTTCATTTATTTTACATCTCCACCCCCACTGTATTTTTAACGTTATTTCATGATGAAACTAGAATCATCTGTATTATTTTAATTCATATGCATATTTTCTAACCTACACTTACACACACCTCCATCTAATAGATGTTGAACATATTGTTTCTCTGTACGGTGAACAACTTCCTCATGATACGATGATTGTTCATTTCTCCATTACTACCAATAATTGTGGACATTATTATGGAAACAATATTTATTTATGTCATATATAATATTTATTATTTCATTGTGATTCTATTTTACTTTTACAACACACATATGTTTACCATCCATTTGGTTTTAATAGGATAATCTAGTTTGAGGAAATGTGGACTACTGCCCCCTCAAAGAGATGTGATTCATCACACACCACATCGAATGTATTAAGGATGGGTATAATGAACATATATGATATATATGATATATTAATTATAATATAATAATTACATTAATATATATATATATACATGTTTCATTTACATACTTTCTTTCAATATAATAATAAAAACAGAAAACATCATTCAAGTGTGTGTATGACATACCGTCTCCATGAACAGTGTATTCAATTACATATATAATTATGATATATATTATTACAATATTATTATTCTATGTATACCAAATATTTTTACCATGTTCTAAATTATTGAATGATTATATAATTTTATAGACCAAATATGTAACAAATTAAGACACATGCGAAGAAAAAATTGAATATTATTTGAAGGGAAACCTTTACATAAGATCATCATCAAGAGGCTAATATATGGATATAGTAAATAAATATATGGTAATATATATAATAATATATTTGTATAAAATATTTATCATAATATTATATATATTATACATTAATGTTTTATGTGTACGGAGATAGTCAAGACATAAGGTAAGGGGTTTTCATCTCACTTTTAATTTACATGTGATAAATGTTATGTCACCCACTCTTTAATTTTGTTTGGTTAATGTATAACCCATGATTGTATTATAAATATCAGGTATATAAATTAATGTTTATTTCACAAACACATTTTTTGATCCTTCTTTCATGAGACATAAGTTCCAAAATATACCTAATTAGTAAAAATGTATTGCCTCAATTTTCCTTCTCTGGGTCTTATTTTTTGTTATTCCCCTAAACTAATTTTTATGGTGTACATACATCCATTTTACATGTCATGTCATGAACATCAATATTTTCTGATATTATATGCTTAATTTAATTTCCTTTCCTTACATGGAGATCATGATCCCAAGAGATGAATTTATATGAGTTTATTGACACAATCTAATTTTTTTTAGAGATTGTTTATGTTTATGATTACTTTGATTAAATCATATGATCCATCATTTAGTAAAATTAATGAGTGTATTTATCCTCTATTATTTCATGATATAATCATGTATTGGTACCATTTTCTACTCATTGGTACATAAGATAGTTATAAATATATTTTTAGGAAATCATGGTGTTATACTATCTTCGGTCGGAAATCGATATTTTCTAAAAATGGATTATCAAAATATTATACTGTTATCCTATATTATTTTAATGAAATATTCAATTTTTAAAATTAATTTTCAAGGAAAAATATTTTTTAAATTATTTCAGGTCTTCATTAATGGTTTCTTAAAGTATTTTCTGAAACAAAAAATATATTTAATTGGTTTTATGTATTAACATGGATTTTTTCCACGAAGAAAGGATATTTTCATCAATATACCATTGTTAATGACATTTAAAAACAATACTAAATCTATTTTTACATACATTTATGTTAATAATTCCATTTTATGAAATTCTCTAAAGGTTCTATTCATATCCTTTTTTATTAATGCGACATGCTTAATTTTATTGTCTTTATGAAAATTATTTCTCATTCATGGGTTATAGGTTTATGAAATCTATTTATCTTTCACAGGATATGAATATTTGAAATGGTTACAAAACCGGTCTAATTTACATAGTTATGAAGTGATTAAATGTTTATGATACCCATTTCATTTTATGGGATATGATTTGATGTTTATAATTCTTATACATTTTTATTGGTCAATATATTATAAATGTTTTGCTAACTTGTTCAACATGTGTGAATGATTTTACAAATAGATGGGTGGAACCTATATCTCCATCCAATTCATTTCATAATGATATGTTTTGTATGATCTCAATGAGTGTAGGGGTTGTGGCCCATTTACGAAAATAAAGAGGGAGTATGGGTTATATCCCTTGCATGAAAAAAAAGAGGTTGTACGTATTGTTGCCTGAGGCTTAATGAATGAGGGTACAATGGAAGTAGCGCAAGCCCAAAAACAAGAAGGTGCATAGTTTAGAGCCCAGGCATAAATGAAATAGGGAACATAGGGTATAGCTCAAGCCCAAAAACAATAAGGTACATGGGTGGTATACCGATCCTAGAAGATGATGGGTGCACAGGTTTCTAGATAATACTCAATATAGGTACCTAGGTCGTAGCCCATGCCTAACATGTTATAAAGGACTTGGTAGGTTTCCATAACAAAAATGTTTATATTCTTATATATATGCCACAAATTCTATGTCTTATTCCTTAGTTATTATTTCATGTATCATGATGATTATATCTATAGGATTCATGTCTTTTGACTAGCCAAGCATTATTCCATAGCTCATGTCTATTACCATTGATATATAGGTTATGATCTTCTAATGTTACCATCGTGTTGTCATACTACTATATTCATGTTCATGCTTAAATGCCTTCCTTTTTTACCCTTACTTAATATATGAGCTCATCCCTTTCTTATGTTTCCTTTCTCTATATTTTGGAGAATGATTTGAGGTAAAAAGGCTAATGGTTTAGAAAATTATGGGGGGTGTGGATGATCATTCACCAAGATAGAATATTTGTTTCCTTTTTTTCAAAGACATTGAACTATACTGGTCCTTGGGAATGTATTTTGTCAATGTACAATATATTCATCTAAAATTATGCAGTTTCCTTGTTTGTTAATCCTTTTTCTTTATATAATAGGCACGCAAAAATAAAATATAATTAAATTAGAATCATATCATTTAATTTTTCAATAATAAACTATGTTTACATTGGTTTGAAAGGGAAATTTATTTTCTAATTCATGTAGCATTCAACATTATATCACAATCCATGTATACACTAAAGGGAATATGAAAGAGAAGGGGGTTACCCATCCAAGACAGGTCTTCAATTAAGAATATATATAGACCATCCCTATCATAGTTTGAAATATTACCCTATAATTCTATAAAAAATCATAACTCATACATACCCATTATCTCTATGTTAATCATTCTTTGAGAATATAATAATATGATTCATTAATGGTCTTGAATCGTTTACAACATTCCACCACCCATTCCCATAACTAAACTCTTATAGAATAATCTAGAATATCACCAGAATATGATTTAAGAATCTCATTTCTATCTACCACCAATTTATATAGAAAATACTTTATGAAAATTAAAATTTACGAAATATTACTCCAAACTACACTTGTTATAGTCGTCGTCCTATGGAAAATATGGTTAGATGATACTTATAAAAAAAATTCAATTCATGTACGGTCCCTAAATATTGATATATATTTCATATAATGTTTCTATAACGTGATTAAATTTTCAATTTTTTCATATCGTATTGGTTGTTCTAAATGGATATTAATGGGTATAAGGTTAGTTATAAGTGTATATATCTAAAAAATGTAGTGTCCATAGAAACCACGTTCCTCTTAAAGGGGAGCAAGGTACCCTGTGATAATTATAAGGGGACTAAATCTAGATTATTACCACTATATTTTCATGATGGTATTTAGGGAATCATACCATGATACATAGTATTGAAAAAAAAGAAATATCCCGGATCTATCTACAACAATCCAAGAAAATGGTATTTAAAATGAACTAATGTTTACTAAGAAATAAATAGGAACACACTTTATCATCATGTATTAAAATAAAATGTTTGATTAATATAAAGAAGTAGAAAACTAAATATCTATACCTCTATGACAATCATTTAAACTTTGTATCCCATTTTTCAACTTAATGATTCCCATACAGAGAGAAGGGTGTTATTTCCTGTATTTGTGGGATGCATGAGAGAAATTCAATTGTATTCATGCAACATGTTTACCCAATAAATGTAAATATACACTTTATGCTAGTGATCAATAGTTATATATATGTATTTAAGATCAATGTCCAGCTACTGATACTAGATGGAATCAAATGTTACTGCCTTTGAAGTTTATTCCTTAAACCACATCAGTGAATTTATATGTGATTTAAATAATTCCACTCCTTGATTACTGTTAAAAGAAACCCATAGAGGATGATTTAGTATGTTAATTCCCCCCACACAATGTAACATAATACCAATATTGTGATATAATATACATAGAAACGGAATCTGATACATTTCTTGAGATATCAATACGTAATAAGGTGTGTGATTCAGCTCATTAATAACACATCTTATGATTCTAGGAATTCATATGATATGAATAACATATTTTTATGCTTATATACATCAATATCCAACATTCTCATTCAATCCCATAATGAATTTAATAGAAACATGTAAAACCATTTCAATCTATCAAAAATTACTTTGGATATAATTTAATAAAATCTCATAGTTTATAAATGAAACCCATTATCTATAACATAATCATTGACAAAAGCCCTAACATTGTTACTATATATACCATGTTATAATTAAAAGAATATGATATAATTATTTCAAAGATTTAATTTTATATAGGCCTATAGAAAAGTATTTTTTCGCCATAATCAAAAAAAATCGTTGGGATTTACCTCCATTAAACATACTTATATCTCATATGAACATATTGAATTGAATCTTTACCATATAAATCATATTGTTAAATATATAACCCATTTCTATAGGGAATTAAGTGAAAAATAAACATGGAACAACTTCAATATATTATATGCCATGACATCTTTAATTAATTTACTAAAAAATTACAAAGTCGATTAACCCGTCACATATTGTTCATATAATGGTTCATAACATTTCATTCCACTTATCCAAGTAGATGAAAACATATAATATGACTCAAATAATAAATATCATTCATTTCCTCAATCAAATCAAATCAATGGTTATATTCCTTTTCTTTTCATATTTGTATACCACCCCCCATCATTAACATTCACCAATCGATGAAAGAATTTACAACATACCCAATGCACCAGTAATTAACTAATTTCCAAATGACTTTTATAATAAATTTATCAGTTAATGAGGTTTCTCATGTTATATATCACCTCATCCTCATGTAGGAATATATTATGATAATCATACACACCTATGTATATTGTTGATGATATAATATTTCAATGGTTATAATTAGTGGGCCTTTCAATTATACAAGTCCCCATTTAATAGATCATGTCTCCACTCCTAATGTCAATATTAACATATGATTACACCCCATACAACTACATGAAGATCATAAATTGGGGGATACTCAATGTTATACATTGAGAAAAAATTATCATTCCATGGTTCCCCTAAAGTAAATTATTTTACACATGAAAAAATGAATAATGTATATTTTCTTGTGTTATAAAATCATAATAAATTATGAAAAAATTACATTAATCTATTCAAAATTATATACCTAGATTCTAGGAATAAGTCTCATTCTTAGTTTTATCTAGTGTTTTCATTAATGGATATGATATATTTTATTCTGTATCCTCTCAATGGATAATAACATCGTAACATTAAAAATTTTATCATATAAGATGGATTTTTATGGTTGTTTTTATTTATATGGAGAGAACATGGTTCCTTATATTATAATATGGATCCATTATTTTCATAGAATGTTTCAATTGATATGTGTATGCTAGGAACTAAATTTAGTTCAGAAATGACCATCTTCATCAAAATAAATTACATTATTGCAACTGATGTAGAGGTTTACTCTTCCCCTATTGAAGAATTCATTATTTTTTATTTATTTGAAACTCTTCCAACTACTATATCTATAATTCCTAAAAAAACTATACTATATTCAGATTTCATATCAGTTATTCTATATTTGAAACACGAATCCTTGTAACCCTTTACACATAACTCATTGTCTCCTCCACTATCCAATAATATATCCTTATTCTTTCTTTGGTACTTAAGAATGTTCTTCACCACAATTTGGTAAAACATAGTTGTATTGGATTGTTATATTGAAGTAATTCATAGGGTATATGTCACTATTGGTTTATTGAAAGTCAATTAATATGTAATGACCCAAACATATAATAATGAAAATTCCTCGTTATCTGATTAAATGTATTATTATGTATGATAGTTATATTTAATATATGAACTTATTTTGTTTTATGTTTTTTGGCCTTTAAAATAAAATTAGTAATGGTTATCGTTGCTAATATTCCAGTGGAATAGTAGTCACATGATTAGTATAAATATATTTCATTGAAAATACATTTCACTCAGACAATGGAAGTGATGTCCCCATCTAGTAGAATTTCTCCGTATGAAGCAAATTTGTCAGAGCTCACAATGGAGGTGTATTCACCGGGATTTTCACTTTACCAATACTATTATGAGATTCAACACATTAATATGGAGATGATCTATTTATGGGAGAAGTTGAACTTGATAGATATTACCACCCGAATGATGTTATCTGAGGTATCCCAAGAGTCTATCTCCATCACAAAACTTACACTTAGGTGATATGTGAGTTTTATAAGGTGTTATGTAACAAGAACCTAGAACCACGATTATGTGAATTATTTTTTTATATAATAAATAAAATACATTCATTTTAGTACTGATACTTTGTAAATAGTTTTTAAAGCGCAAATATTATTTTTAATTAATAATCAATTAAAAAATAAAATTTGATACTTTAATGGATTTATTAATTATATAATATTTAAAAATATATATTACTAAATTTATTTTTGTTAAATATAAATGACCAAATAATTTTTATAAATACAATTTTAATTTTAATTTTGGTTTGAAAGCTGATTTGGTCAAAACAAATTAATTTTTTTATAAATGTAGGTTTTTATTTTTTAAAAAATCACATATTAAGGAAATTATTTAGATAATATAAAAATTATTCGTTTATAATAAAGACATCAAAATTATCCAATGGTGAATTTTTCATTATTTTCTGAGATAATCGAATTTTTGGGTATATATTAAATACTGTTTAAATATATAATGTGTTTTATGGCATCCTAATGACCCAAACATGATGTAAAAAAATACACCATTGGGGTATGATATAACTCCTCCCACATACTGTGCACCTTATGTTTGTATGATGAGATTCATATTTCTCTCTAATTAATGCCTCATAGGTACACCCGTTGCCATGCGGAAATTTCATATGAGTTATTCCATTTCTCCTCCTTATTCAAGATTATTTATTATGTTACACATTCTATTTCAAAATTACATGTGTTCATACATGTATCTATGTGACCCCCTTACCATAAATTTCATGTACATATGATGAGATACCCCTTTATCTCTCATCAACCATTTTTATGAATTTGTATGTCACTTCTTTATGTTGCCGAATTTGCACCACAATTTTCCTAGCCAAATTCATTGTGTAGTGAATAGCATGGTCATTTATTTATCAGGGGTATTCACCATTACACACATTTACATATCGATTATATATATTCATGTATATATTCTACATTCCATTATCATGGAATAAATTATTATGTTGAAATATTCCATGTTTTATGATTCATGTGGAACACTTACGCATGAAATGAAATGATTAAGAAGGATGTGCTCCAATATTACTCCAATTATTTGGGTAAATATTAGTATCATGATATGCCAAGTGAAATGGGGGTTTACGAATGCTAATTCATGTGAACTGAGGGTTTACTTATTCTTCATGTGTAATGAGCATAAGTTCACGCTAATATCTTGTTAAATGTTATTGCAACATTTCTTTGTTATGATAATCATGCTATATCATGCCTTTATGTACATGTTTATCTTGTTCTCCATTGATATTCATATTGCCTAAAATATACTATATTATTCATGTTATTCGTTTTTTACATCCTAATTGGGATTTATAAATCACTGTTCTCATATGCATGTCCCCAGGTTATCCCATGCAGTGTCAAGTACGAAGGAATTTTGTGGTAATTTAAAAGAATTTTTCAATAAAGATGTGGTGTTTTATGTTCTATGTTTTCATATATTATTCCTAAATTCCCATTACCCTATACCACTCGATCCATATATTTTTCTTCAATGCATTTTTATGTAGTAAATGAGGTTTAAGTATGTAATAAAGAGAAGGGTTGTAATAGTTGGTATCAGAGGATAGGATTAGTAATTTTTATGATTAGGATTAGAAACCCCTAGTGAGAGCCTTAGAGATACGACTAAGTATATTAAAAACATCCCTAAATTTTGGGGAGTATAGAGTGTGTTGTTTATCATGAAAATACATCCCTATATGGATACGAGTATGTAACGGTGGATCTAGCACATATGTATCTAGAGGTAAAACCCAAAAAAACTTTGAGAGACTCAACTGGGAACTCATGAACGACAATGGGACTTACTACACTCTTGGTTATGATACTCCTGGGGGATAAGCTATGGTAAATTCATAATCTTAGTATGGACCATTATTAAGGGAATTTTAAAGAAATCCCCTTATAATATATTTTAGGAATTAGATCATGGATAATATAGATAAGTTTAGTAAATAATTTTAATTTATAAATTACACCTTTTTCTCATTGGATTCTCCTTTATGTGTTTCCACTAACATTCCTTTTTTTCCAGCCATTGGAAGGTAGTAGAAAGACTTAGGCTAACAACTGATACAAAGATCAATGTGATGACTATTGTAACTAGATGCCAAATCTGATGGGAGCGAGAATAGAAAACATGGTCATGATACTATCTCGGTTAACTATTTTTTTGAATAGATAAAATTAATCAAGAGGATCATTCCACCCCCCCCCCCTAAATAAAAAATAAGCCTCAATCATGAGCTTAATGAGACAAAGGCATCCTACATTTATTGGATAACCTAATCCCTCAATCTCCAAACAATGGATCAATTCCATTGTGAAGATATTATCTATCTTTCAGTGTTTTGAACAAGAGATGGTAATTCTGGATACTAATCATATGGAGGGTGATGTTGATCAATGGTGGATATTGATCAAAAATACAATGCCTGGGAATATGATCGAGGAATTGGAATGGAAGGATTTTTAGAAAAAAAATTGGATAAATATTTTTCTCAGACCCTCCAACATGAGATGTAAAGGTACTTCCTTATCCTCATTAAAAAATATGATGAATCCATCAAATAATATGAGGAAAACTTCACAGGGCATGGACAACATGCCTCCAGATTTGTTGTTACCCTTGAATGAAAGGTTGACCACATATTTGGTGGGCTAAAACCTAGCCTACGGAAATCCCATGTGATATGTGACATCAACAGCTATGATTAAATTGTTCGATGTTCCCTTGATGTTGAAATAGATATAAAAAAATATCAGGGTATCATTAAGATTTGAATCATATGGTGGACTTTAATTGTGGCGGTCCGATGGATACATCCAATGGTGTTAAAAAATCCTAAAACCCCACTTTCTACTAGTTCTAAAAGAATCACCCCAGAAATTACCTGATGGGGAGGAGGAAGTGCTTTAGGTGTGAAAGAGAAGGTAACATGTCTATTATCTTCTGATAAGAAAAAACCCACAATTGAGATAGAGGAGAAAAATGATCCATTCGACCTTCAACAAATTGTTCATTGATTCATCTACAATGAACCATGGCACTTTTCTATCTTGTTCCATAGGTCAAGGGTTTTTTAGGCAAACAACCACCTACAAGGCAGCCAGGGTGATCTTCTTCCATCACTACTACAAATGTGAACCCTGACAAGGATATGGTGAAATTTACTCTAGTAATTCATTCACAAATATACAACATACATTTTTTATTCTAGGTCTACACATTCCTTATATCCCAAATGTTTAGTAGAACAATCCCAACCCCACCAAAAATCAAGAAACTAAAGATGTTGGTGAGAATGGAAAATGGGGAAATCATTGTATCCCTTGAATATAACTCCTCCCTAGTCAGAATTTGTGGTTTGATGTTCTTGGAGGACCGCATCATACTCTCTCTTCTTAAATTTGATGCAATTATGGGCATGGAATGGCTTTACCTATTTAAGGACAACATAAATTTTCGTGATAGGGAAATCACTCTCCATATGGAAAATTGACACATGATTCTGTACAAGTTCAAGGAGGAGGATGAATAATCCTTAGAACCATCTTCTCATGTGTAGATATTACTACCCTATTATCATTCATATAATTATATGATGATTCAATCTTAGGATGAAACCATCCATGAATACATGCCGATTGTGAGGGAATTATCTGATGTGTTTTTTGAGGAATTGCATGGTCTTCCTCCTAGAAGAGATGTTAAATTCTCAATTTATTTTATACCAAGTTTGTTTCAAAAATATAAGACTCTATATAGAATGGTTGTTGTGGATATTTAGCAGATGATAAAGAAACTAAAAGATAATCTAGATAAAGGGATTACAAGCCCATGTGCTTCACCATGGGGTACACCATTCCTCTTCATCAAGGTGAAGGATGGGTTAATGTACCGTTTCATTCATTACCATGAGCTCAAAAAATTAATGATAAAGAATAAGTATCATCTTCCTAAAATATATAAATTTTTTATTAGATACATTGATCAAAATAATTCTCCATGGTGGATTTGCGGTCAGGATATTTCAAAGTAAGGGTAAAGAAGGAGAATAGCCCTAAAACTGCTTTTCGTACAAGGTACGTTCACTATGAATTCATAGTAAATCTTTTAGGTGTCACTAATATTGTAGAAAACATCATGGAGATGATGAATAAAGACTTTATAAATTACCATAACAAATTTTGGTATTATTTAGAGATGATATTCTAATATAATCCAAAATTAATGCGGTGGATGAGGAGCATCTAAGTGTTGTACTAGAGACCTTGAGAAAGGAGATGATCAATGCAATGTGCAGTAAGTGTGAGTTCACGTTGGATTAAGTCTCATTCATGGGTGATATCATCATATGAAATGGGATATCAATGGATACCTAAAAGAAAACTACAGTAGAGTGATGGACAAGGCCAACATCAGTGAAAAATATCCATAGCTTCCTAGGGTTAGCTGTCTATTATCTCTGATTTTTGAGGAATTTCTCACAATATGAAAACCCTCATAGAAAGATAACTCATAAGGGAGACATGATTTATTGGAGTAATGAATGAAAAGAGAGTTTCAAAGAGTTGAAAAGGAGGCATGTCACTACACCCATTATCAAAATACCCACAAGAAAGAACATTTGGTTATATTTAGTGATTCTTATAAGAAGGGACATGGTTGTGTGATGATGAAAAATTAAAAATCAATTTCCTATACTTCATGTAAATTGAATGTTAATATGAAAAACTGTCCACCACATGATCTATAGTTGGCTACACTAATCTTCACTTTTAAAATTTGGTGACATTTTCTATTTGGTTAGATTTGTGAAATATACATGTATCAGTGAAGACTCAAGTATACATTAACATAGAAAGATTTGAAAATGCACAAATGAAGATGGATAGAGTGGATCAAATACTAGGACTACTCAATCCATTACCACCCTTGAAAAGAGAACAAAGTGGTAGATGCTATATGTAGAATGGTCCCATCGATTCTATCATTGATAATAATTAAAAAGGATCTAATCTTCAATGTTTTATGAACATGGACATGGAAATCATAATAAAGGGAACATAATAAATCATTTCAAAAATTATTTCTCAACCATCTAGTTTGGAAAGTTTAATGGATGATTAAAATGATGATGTGCGAATTTGGAATAAATTAGAAACTATAAAAAAGGAAAATCCTAAAATTTTAATGTTAATGATAATATAATAGGGATATTTGGGACACAACAATGGGTTTTATAAATTCCATAGTTAAAGAAATAACTTTTTGTTGATTAAAATAGATTGAATTTCTCCATTAACCTATAAAACACAATGGTGTATTGAGATATCTGAGAGCAGTATTGTAGGGATAACATGATTAAAGAGATCATTTAGTATACATAAATGTTACTAGTATATCAGTAGGTGAAGGTTGAGAGGCATATGCCTAAGGGGAATATTCAATCATTACCCATACCAATATGGAAATTGGAAAATATCACAATGTAATTTGTCACCAGACTTCTATAGAGATCTAGAGGAAACAATTATGTCTGGGTTGTTGTTGATCATCTTACAAAGGCATCACACATCATTTTAATTTGATATGATTTCTCATTGGATCAAATGGAACAGATATATATCAGATAATTGGTATGGATTCATGTAGTACCACTCACAATTTTATCCAATCGATAACCAAGATTTACCTCTATGTTCTGGAAGAGTTTTCAACATGCTCTGAAAACTGAGCTGAAATTAAGTATGACTTATCATCCTAAAATAGATGGCCAATCTAAGAAGATGATCCAAACACTTGAGGACATTTTGAGAGTATGATAAATGTACATAAACAGTGGATGGGAGCAACACCTTCCATTGGTTTAGATCTCTTACAATAATAGTTTCCACTCAAGCATCCAAATGAGTCCTTATAAAGACCTTTATGGTAATAGGTAATGAACACTAGTATGTTTTGATGAAGTTGGGGGAAAAAATAACCACGTCTATAAATGGACTACGAAATAGTGGAGAAAGTTAAGACCATCTGTAATCACATTGAATCTTCTTGGAGTTGACAAAGGATCTATTTTTATAATCATCCACTAGACTTAGAGTTTGATGTTTGGGACAAGGTTTTCCTCCGCCAACCACCATAGAAGAGAGTTATGAAGCTTTGGAGGAAGAGAAAGCTTATTCCAAGTTACCTTATCCCTTTGGAGATCATTTATCACATTACAGTAGTGGTCTATTGACTACAACTCCCACCAAACCTCTCTCAAGTACATGATGTATTCCATTTATCACTCTGAAAGATGTACATACCTCACCCATCGAATGTACTCAATATAGTGGTGTTTACATTATAGAATAACCTCTCCTATGAATATAAATAGGTGATGATATTATATCGTAGAGAAAATTTTCAAAAAATTAAGACAATTCCCCTTGTCATGTTGTTGCGGTGAAATGACATGTTTGAAGAAGTAGCGTGGGAATTAGTGGAAGTGATGGAGAAAAGTTACCCTAGTCTATTTTTGTGAGGGAAAAAGAAATTATGATGGAAAATTTACTCAAGGTGGGATATTGTGACAACCCAAACTTTTTAAAATGAAAATTCCTATTGATCTAATAAAATGTATTGTTATGTATTATTATTATATAAATTTTATCTAATTAATTGGTTTTATGTGTTTTTATTTTAAAATATGGTTATGAATCATTACAAATCCTAATATTACCATTGAACAATGATCACATGATTAGTATAAATATAGGGCTTCAACAAATCCAATTTACTCAGACAAAGAATGTGATGGCCTCATCAAGATGATTTACTCAATATGAAGCCCATTTTTCAGAGCGCGAAAAGGAGGTGGAATCTCTGGGCTTCCCTCATAATGAATTTTTTTTCAGATTCAACATGTTGATCTTGAACAAAACTTACTATGTGAGAAGCTAAAGTTGATAGAGATTACCACCCAAGCGATGTTATCTGAGCCACCCCAAAATTGTGTCACCATCCCACACCTTACCCATAGGACATATGTTGGTGTTATAAGGTGGTATGTAACAAGACCCTAGCATATGATTATGTCAGTTATTTTTTTATAGAATAATCAACATGCATTAATTTTATTATTTTTACTTTGTAAATAGATATTAAAGCACAAGTTCTATTTTTAATTAATATTCAATTAAGAACTCTGTTTTGATGAAATAATGTATTTTTAAATTAAATATTATTTTAAGAAAAAAATTTCACTAAACTAAATTTTATTAAATATAAATTATCATAAAAACTTTTATGAATACAATTTTATTTTTTATTAAGGTTTGATTCTTCTTTCGCCAAAACACATGATTTTTTTATAAATGTCAGTTTTTATTTTAAAAGTAAAAATTCACATATTTAGAAACATATTTAGATATAATGAATAATTTTTTTTTGGAATCGGGACATCAAAATTATCCAATGTTGAATTTTTTTATAATTTTTTGATACAGTCGATTTTTTGGGAAAAAATTAAATGTTGTTTAAATATATAATGTGTATTATGACATAATAATTCTACAATAGTGATTTAATAAATACTATAAATGGTATTTTCAAACAATATATTTTTTTCTTTAAATATAATCTGATTTAAGGTTTGTTTGATTTTTTTAAAAATCCTTAGTGGACACTCCAAAACATATAAAACATTTTTCCGTTTTAAAATGTTTTCCTTGAGAGTGTGACTCATATACAAATAAGAAAGGATAATATATTAATATATTCTGACATTGGAAATATAAATTTATTTTTTCCACTCCACTTTGGTCAAAAACCCATCAGAAAAAACCAAGGTATGTTTTGTGGTTTTGAATAGTTTAATGTAAGGTGTCCAAAACCTAAATAATAAATAATTCCCTTTTCTTTCATATATACACACACTCAATATACCAATCCACTTCACTCAATCCATTTGGTGCTCAACCAACCCCTTCACTCCTATCTCTAGAATCCTCCCAAGGCACCCCAATATCCCAATAAGACCCCCTCAATCCTCTCAAAATCTGTTGGGATCACACTTCCATTTAAGGGATTTCTTCCATTCACTTTTTTTATCAAAGTTTATTTATGTTTTAATACCATTTTTATTTCAATTAAAAATATTAGGGTATGATTTTTCACCTCCCCCATAATGAATTAATTCTGTTTTAAAGATGAGATTCCTCTTTCTCTCTCATTAATAACTCCCATTTACACTTGTTACCAAGCTGAATTTTCGTAAGAGTTATTCCATTTTCCCCATTCTTCAAGTTTATTTATTATGTTATAAATTATATTTCATAATTCAATGTATTTATACATGTATTTATATTAACCCCTTACATTCCATTTCATGTACATATGATGAGATACCCCTTCCCCTCTCATCATCATTTTTTTTAATTTTTATGTCACACCATTATGCTGCCGAATTTGGACCACAATTTTACAAGCCAAAGTCATTATATAGTGAATACCATGTCCATTTATCTTCCTGGGGTGTTCACCTATTAAAACATTTACTTATCAATTATATAGTATCATGTATTTATTCTAAAATCCTTTATCATGGAATAAATGATGATGTAGAATTGATTCATGTTGTATGATCCATGTGTCATGCTTATGCATGAAATGAACTGATTAAGAATGGTGTTCCCTGATACCTATCCAATTCATTGGGTAAATATTAGTATCATGATATGTTAAGTGAAATGGGGGTTTACTCATGATAATTAAATTTCAATGATGGTTTACTCATTCTTCATATACAATGATCCTTGGATCACACTAATATCATGGAAAATGGTATTTCCATAGTTCCATGTAATGATAATCATGCTATATAATGCCTTTATGTCCATGATTCTCATGGACTTGATTGATATTCCTATTTAATAACATATAATATATTCTTCATTTTATTCATTTTTTACTCATTTATTTGGCTTTATAGCTCACCATTTCAATTTTGAGGTCCTCAGGTTATCCAATCAATGCTATGTATGACGGAATGTTATGGTCATGTAAAATGTGTTTTCAATAAAGATATTGGGTTTTATGTTCTATGTTGTTATATAATGTTCTTAATTTCCCAAGAAACTAGAGATCTCATTCCTTGGAGTTGACTTATGTACAAGTTTAAGTAATAAATCAGGTTTATGTGTGTAATAAAGAGTAAGGTTTCTATATTTGGTATGAAATGATAAGTTTAGTTATTTTTGGGATTAAGATAAGAAAACCATAGTGAAATCCTTAGGTATAAGACTATGTATTATAATGAAATACCTAAATTTTGGTGAGTATTGAGTATACAGTTTATCAATAAAATACATCCATGTATGGATACGATCATGTTGAGGCCGCTCTAGTACATATGTATCTAGGTGTAATACCTGAAAACACCGCTATGAGCTAGACTCAAATGGGAAAAGGTATATTAAAATTGGCCTTGCTGCACTCTTGGTTAGACACTCACAAGAGATATTCATTGATAAACTCATAATCATAGTATGAACCATTGTTAAGTGAATTAAAAAATTACACTAAGAATATATGTAGGAAAATATATAATGGATAACATAGATATGTTAAGGAAATAAATGTAATTTATAATTTTTGATTTTAATTGTCACGGGATTCACCATTATGTGTTACCCCAACCATTCCATTTATTCTATCGAATGGCTGGTAATAGGAGGACTCAAGCTAAGAACTGATAATAAGATAAATGTGATGAATGTTCTAATGGAATTTCAAATATGATGGAAGCGGGAATCAAAAACTTTGTCATGATACTATCTCAGTTAAAACAAGGTTTTCTATAAAATCATGGGCTAAGAGGAACGTTCACCCCCCCCCCCCCACCAACAAATAACATGCCACTATTGAGAGAATCATGATACAAAGGCCTCCTAATTTTAATGCATCATATAATACCAAAATCACCGAACAATGTATTAACTCCATTGAGAATCTCTTATCCATCCTTGAATGTTTTGGACTAGATAATGTACTTTTAGCTACTTATCTTACAGAGGGTGAAGCAGATAAATGGTGGATATTGATAAAAAATATGAAGCCTTTGGTGGAGATTGAGGTGTATGAATAGAAGGATGTATGGAAAATGTTTTTTGATAAATATTTTTCATCGAACCATCCAACTTATGAAAGAAAGTAATTTCTTTTACCTAAATAAACAAAGGCAATAAATCCATCAGAGCATATGAGGAAAACATCACAAGGCCTGCACGATATGCCTCCCACTTTGTCCTTACCCCGAATTCAATGATAACCACATCTTTGGTGGGCTAAAACTTATCATAAACAAATCCATATCGATCTGTGACTTCAAGAGCTATGATGAAATTGTTCGATGTGCCCTCAAATTATAAATTGAGATCAAAAAAATCTCATTAGTATCATGGTGATATGAATAATAATTTGGACGTTAATTTTTTTTGGTCTGATTGATTAATCCAATGGTGCTATGAAATTACAGCACCCCACTTGCCAAAGGATTAGAATGAAGCACCCTAGATATTTCCTAAAAGGGATGAGGAAATGATTTTGTTGTTGATGGTAAGTGCCCTTGGCTATTATCCGCTGACAAGAAAAATCTGCCTTTGTGACATAGAAGAGGAATGATCTGTTCGAACCACAAGGCATTTTACTTTTATTCAACTACAACGAACCATGGAACTTTGAAAACTAGTTCCCAAATCCATGGGTTTTTTGTGGAGACCAACAACCTCCAAGGAAGAAAGTGTGATCTTATTCCATCACTACCACCAAATAAAACCCCAATAATGATGTGGGGAAAGGTACTGCAGTTATTCATAATTAATAAGGAACAAGATTTTTTATTCTAGTTATAGACATTCTTTTATATCACTAATGTTTAGTAGAAAAATCTCAACACCCCAAAAAATCATGGAAGAAAGGATGTCGGTGGGAATGAGAAATGGGGAAATCATTACATCCCATGAATATAACTCCTCCCCTATAAAATTTTTGTCATTTGAACTTCCCAGTGAACCTTTTCATACTCAGTCTGGTGAAATTTAATGAAATTATTAGCATAGATTGTCTTTCCCTATATAGAGCCAACATAAATTGTTATGAAAGGGAGATGAGTCTCCATATGGGGAATCAACAGCTGATTCTGTACAATTACAAGGAGGGGGATGATTCTTGATTAGCACCATAAACTCAATCATGGATATTACTTCCCTATGGGAATTCATATTCTGCTCAGATTATTGATTATAAGGATGAAACCATCCTTGAATATATGCCTATTTTGAGGGAATTCTCTGAGTGTTTCCCAATGAATTGTCTGGCCTTCCTCATAAAAGTGATTTTGAATTTTCAATTGATCTTATACATATGGCATTTCTAGTATCCAAAATCTATTTATAATAGATATTTTGTATCTTGAGTATCTGAAGAAACAACTATATGAGAATCTGGATAAAGGTTTTATATGCCCAAGTGGTTCACCATGGGGAAAACCAGTCCTCTTCGTCAATAAGATGAATGGGTCAATTGGGATTTTATAGATTATAGTGATCTCTATAAAATCATGATAAAGAACAAGTATCCTCGACCCCAAATTGAGTACTTCTTCGATTAGCTATGTGGAGAACAATACTTTCCCAAGGTGGATTTGTTGTCGGGATATTACCATGTAAGGGTGAAGAAAGAGGATATACCCAAGACGTCTTTTCATATAAGGTATGTGCACTATAAATTCATAGTAATTCCTTTCTGACTGACTAATTCTCCAGAAATCTTCATGAACATGATGAATAGTGTCTTTAGAGATTACCTAGAAAATTTGTGGTAGACATTATATATTATATTCTTATATACTCCAAAACCATGGAGGAGTATGAGCAGCATCTACACACTATATTAGAGACCATGCGAAAGGACAATATCTATGTAATGTACAAAAAGTGTGAGTTCTAGTTGGAGGATGTCTCATTATTGAGTAATATTTTCACAACCAAAGGGATATATATGGATCTCTCAAAGACAACTATAATAGAGGGATGATAGAGGCCAACATCGGTTATGAATATTTATATCATCCTAGGGTTAGCTAGATATTAAAGCCAATTTGTGAGAAATTTATCACGATTTTCAAACCCTCTTACCATGTTAACTCAGAAGGAAGTCAAGTTTTCATCGAGTGATGAATGAAAATAGAGCTTTGTGGAGTTGAGAATAATTCTTATCACAACAAATGTGCTCAAACTACCCACAACTGGATTACCTTTTATGGTATTAAGTGATGCTTTGAAGACGGTCTTGGGTTGTGTGTTGATGAAAAATTACAATGCCGTTTCCTATGATTCAATGAAATTGAATGTTAATGAGAAAAACTATCCAACACATGATCTGGAGTTGGTTATAAAAATCTTCACTTTGAAAATTTTTTGGCATTACCTTTTTGGTAAGATGTGTGAAATATACACAAATCAAAAAAGCCTCAATTATAAATTCACTTAGAAAGAGATGAACCAGAACTGATTAAGATGGTTAGAGATGATTAATGGCTAAGACTACTCAATCCATTAACACCCTGGGAAAGTGATCAAGGTGGTAGATTCTCTATGTAAAAAGGACCCAGGGATTTTATCATTGATGATAATTGAAAACAATCCAATCTTATAATTTTTTATAAATATAGACATGGGAATCATAAACAAGGGAACATCATCAATCCTTTCACAAATTATTTCTCAACAATCACTTTTTGAATGGTTAAAGGATGATAAAAAGGATGATTTGGGAATTTAGAAGAAAGTGGAAACTATTTAAGAAGAGAAATCCATAGATTTAAATCAAAATACAGTAGTAATTGTGTGATTTGGGTCATGATTATGCATTCCACAAAATCTAGAGTTAATTAAATAACATTTGAATGATGCGCAAAGTTTGAATTTATTCATTCACCTAGGAAAAAAAATATGCATTGAGATCTCTGAGAGTAATATTGATGAAATAAAATGAATAATGAGATAACTAAGTATACATCAATGTTCTTGGAATGTCAGAAGTTTAATGCTGAGAGGAATATGTCTAGTTGTATTATACAACCATTACCCATACCAACATTGAAATGGGAGAACATCATCATGAACATTGTCATCGAACATATGAAGACATCCAATGAAAAAAAATGATATCTGGGTTATTGTGGATCATCTTACAAAGACTGCACACTTCATTATAATTATAGAGGATTTCTCATTGGATCAATTGAAATGGATATATATTAGATAACTGATAAGGTTTCATGGAGTGCCACTATCTATTATATCCGATCCAGATCCAATATTCACCTATATGTTATATAAGAGTATTTAACATGATCTGAATAATGAGTAGAATTTCCGTATGTATTATAATCCTAAAACTGATAGCCAATTTGACCAGGCGATCCAAACACTTTAAGACATATTGAGAGCATTCTCAATAGACTACAAAGAAGGATGGCATCAACATCTTCCACTGGATGAGTTCTCTTACAATACATTCAAGAATTATAATGGATCCTTATAAATCATTTTATGGGAATATGGTCCAAACAGCATCATGATGAGATGATTTTTGGTAGGGTACATCACCAAGGATCATCATTTCTAATTCTTCCTGAATGTATAAAACATTTTGACATTTTAAAACCCTCCCAGACGTATAAAACATTTTGACATTTTAAAATGAGATTCTTGAGAGTGTGACACACATCCACATAATGAAGAAAAATATTTTATTATGTTAGGCCATTAAACATGAAAAATAATTTTTTCCACTCCACATTGGAAAAATACCATGGTAAAAATCATGGGGTAGTTTGTGGTTTTGATTATTTTAATGTATGGTATCCAAACCCTAAATAATAAATAATTTCCTCTCCTTTACTATATAAACCCACTCCATTTCCCTTTCATCTTCAATACTACAATTTGGTGCTCGACCAAACCCTTCCCTCCTCTCCCTAGAGTCCTACCAAGGTACCCCAATCTCCCATGTTACCATTCTCAAGCCTCTCCCAATCCTTTGGTATCACAGTTCCTTGTAAGGGATTCCTACCTTTTTCTTTTTTATCCATATTTATTTTTTAATACCCTTTTTCATTCAATTAAAAATGTTTGGTTATGATTTATCACCTCCCCAATACTTCCCTACATATGTTTGAATGATGAGATACCTCTTTATCTCTAATTAATTCCTCCCATGTACACCTCTTACCGTGCTGAAATTTTGCAAGTGGTTTTCCATTTCCCCACTTTCTTAAAGTTTCAATATTAAGCTATTCCTTCTATTTCGAAATTCCATGGTTTAGGACATGTATCTATATGACCCATTTACTGTATACTTTTTTAACATATGTTGAGATACCCATTTATCTCTCATCAACCATTTTTTATGATTTTTTTTTCACGTTGTTATGTAGCTGAATTTCCACTGTGATTTTCTAAGACATTGTCTTTGTGTAGTGAATACCATGCCCATTACTCTATCAAGGGTATTAAACTTTATAAATGTTTAGTTTTCTTTTATATAGTATCAATTTTGTATTCCAAATTTCTTTATCATGGAATAAATGAGGATGTGGAATGATTCCATGTTGTATGATCCATGTCGCACACTTATGCATGAAATGAAATTATTATGAAGGGTATATGATGATAGTTCTCCAATACATTGGTTAAAGATTAGTATCATGATAAATCAAGTAAAAAAGGGTATTTACTTATGATTATTTATGTTCAATGATGGTATACTAATACTCCATGTGTAATTATCCTTTTCACATGCTAATATCATGTTAAATATTGTCGCCACGTTTCCATGTTATAATAATCATGCTATATCATGCCTTTATGTTCATGTTTCTCTTGTACTCCATTGATATTCCTATTTTCTAACATGAACTATTATATTCATATTATACCTTGTTTACTCCCTTATTGGGCTATATACCTCACCATTTTCTTATGCATGTCCTCAGGTTGTCACATGTGATGCCAATTACAAATTAATGTTGTAGTCATTTAAAATAATTTTCAATAAAGATGTTTGGTTTTATGATTTGACTTGTTATGTAATGTTCCTAATTTCCTATGAAAATAGACCACTCAATCCCTAATGTTGTCTAATGTTCTATTTTATGTAATAAATCATGATAAGTGTGTTATAAAGTGATGATTTTTTATATAATACATTATATATCCTATAGAAAAAACTATTGTTATTATAACTATCCAATTTAACTCTTTTATGGAGAGTCTTCCTAAGATATATGTCATTTAGGTAGGCTGCATCCCCAAATCATTTTGACGGGAAGAATTTACCCAAAAAAATAATCAAAGAGTGAACTATTTGGAAATCATCCCTGCTATCTAGTTTTCAATCCACCAACAAAATAAAAAACACCAATATTCTCTAAATAATACTCATTTAAAAAAATATCATCTATAATATTTTCCGAAACCAGTTGACATGTAGCATCATAAAATCAAACATTCCAACTTTGAGATGCCTGTTTCACTTCACAAATGAACCATTGAAAAATTCATATCATAGAAGGCACATTTTGATATTTAAAAAATGATCTAGATATACTATATACAAATCCTAGAAGAAATTAAGATTAAGGAATGTGTTTTTAAAATAAATTAAATATATCTCAAAATAAAAAATCACATTTTATGAACAGAATAATATAAATATAAATTATTATCACATCAGGTGAAAATAGTTCATTTTAATCAATACCATGAATTTTTTATATCCATTTTCCCACATGAAATATTTATAGGTTGGTACTCTTCTGTATTTTTCATATTTATTATAGGAAATACACATTTAATATATGGTATCACCCCTTATGTTTAATATATCATGTTCCAAATTCTGTGTTTATAAATAGATTCAATTTCATATTCCTTGGATTTTAACAATTTATATGTATTAGAACTCATTTTGGACTCTCAATAGGTATTAAGTATATTGTTTATGAACATTAAATCAACATAATTTTTCATCATGAATCCAAATATAATTTTATATTGATGAATACTACAAGGCCTTATGGTTTTTTTATTAATGATTATATAGAACTGATTATTTCCTTGTATGACTATGAAATATTTATAAATATTTCTCCAGATCTATGCACGGAGGAAGCATGTGATTCTGAGGAACATTTTTCTCTGAATAAAATTGATAAAAATTTAAAATACTAGTCCTCACCCGTGCTTACGCACAACATATTAAATTAATGGGTTTTCATTGAAAATAGAATGATATTTGTAAAAGATACCAAGTAATAGTTATGTTTTTTAATTTGTAATCCTATAGTATTGGTACATATAAATGGAATATAAGGGGAAAATATGGATAAAAAAAATAAAATCTGAACATAGAACAGAAATAGGAAAAGAAGTTTTTGTTTTTAGAGGAAGTTTGAAAATCATTTCAAAATGCATACAAGTCCAACTTCTATGCCATTGTGCAAAGATAATTAAATTGTATAAAAAATGTCATCACCAATATAAAATTACATAATAGTATATGAACTGTATCTTAGTAAAAAAAATTAGCTAAATGATTTTTGAAAAGTTTTCAAGGAACAAAGGTTCGTTGCAACATCTCTTTAGCTTCATTATCTAGAAAATGAACTCTCTATATGAAAATTTAATTATATAGATTAATAAGTAGTAATAAATATTAAAATATGAAAATACAATCTAAAAATTAAACTAAACTATGTAGTAGTAATTTAAGGGAATGTTCTGAAAATGAACAGTATATTGGATAGTAACAAACTCAAAAAAATGTAGTACTGATTAATTCAAAAATCAATATAGCCAGAATAATAGAGAAAAACAAGATTCAATTGCAGTTAATTGAAGCATAAATAGGGCATCAAGGCAGAAGATTTCTTTTGGGTTCTATGATTTGGTAATTAATATGAAATAGGAAAAAATACCTATGTAGCCATCCAATCCCATTTTCTCCCACCTTAGCTTGCAACTTGATTTTGTGATGTTCTTATTTCGGGGTTAATGAACCCTTCTTCAAATCTGGTATCATATTATTTTTCTATCATAGGAAGTAGCATTTCCCAAAATGAAAAATTCCTGAGTGCTTCTGGATAGCATTCCAATTCCGTTCACCATGCTTACAAACATAATACCTTAAAATTGCATCTTCATCTAATGTCCATGGACCTTTCTTCAAAGAAGTTACTCCACCTGAGTTTCCATAACTGGTAGCTTCTTCAAATGGAAGAGACTCTACTTGGTCATTCATCATTTATTTATCATCAATCTCACTCTTGATAACAATATTTTAATTTACCCAAAAATAAATTGAAAAATTAAACACTAAGAAACAGGAAGATTTAATAAACATAATATAATGAAGTGGGAAAAAATCTGGATACAAAAAAATAAAATTTTAACATAGAACATATAATAGGAAAATCAGTTTCTGTTTTTGGACGATTCCTGCAAATCATTTAAAAATGCATACCAATCATGCTTTTATGCCATTGTGGTCATAAGATTAATTTTAATAAAAAATGATAGAACCCAATCTAAAATGTAATAATTATTTCACATAAAATAGGAATTTGAAAAACAGTAATGAAAAAAAAATAATTGTTATTTACTATTTCAAATAATTTTTTTTGTTGTATGAAAGAGATAATGAACATTTTAAAATGTAATAGATATTATTTCACCTTGGAGTGATGCTATTAGGAAAAAATTTGTAGGACTGGTAGCAAAATATTCCATTTAAAATCTTCACATTCTCCATGCATGAATTGTTTGAAAAATTAGAATAATGTGAAATATCAATTGTTTGAACAATTAGAATAATCATAAATGTCAATTCCAAGACGTTCACTAAATTACATATAGGGAAGGAGGAAAAAATTAGTTGTCTCAACTGTAATAAATTGTGTCAGAAGCGATAGTTGGATTCTCATTCATTTTTACAGAATGACTGGCTACTAAAGATCATTTCGGGGCCTTTATGCCTCCAAAAAACCCTCAATGTATCCATCAATGAATCCTGGAATGAATTATAATTCATTTCTGAAGTTAATGCACAGTTTCATAGTACCCCACATATCCATCATCACTAACATAATGAGCATGTGGAAACTTCTGATCAAATATCCAAGAAGGGGTCATTGGAGGGGACCTGATTTCTGGGGTTATTAGTTGTATTTCCCAAGAAACAGCTTATCTGACTCTATCTACATGTTTTGAATCAAGATATTAAAAACCATTATTATTTTTTCTATCTACTATATTTACGTGAAGAAATATGTATATACTCACTTCTTATATGAGATTATTGTGAGGAATTTTAAGAAAAATATGATGAATGACATGTGACTTCCAACATCATCCAAAGATAACTCCATTCCTATCCAAATAATAATGAACCCAAGAAAGAAGTTTTGAGTGGAAAAAACAGTCCAATGACTTTTCATTCATGGACAGTCATTTGGTAAGAATTCATTCAATCAACACCTGTCATTGAACTTTCTCAGCAAAAACAATTTCATACCTTGATTATTGCAAGAGAAAGGTTAAAGGTAAAAGAAATTTTGTCCCAATTACAAAATCGTGAATACATTTTATTAACATTATTTGTTCTTTTGAATCACATTCATTTATAATGATTCCATTATAAGATACACATGTCTTATGTTCTTTTTCTATTAGTGTTGTTTATGAAATAAAGTGTTGTAGTGATTAGAATTTTATACCATGTCGTGGTACCACGAAATTATTTCTTCGTGACCAAGGTCTTGCAAGTAAGTCACTAAATCATAAAAATTAACAAAAATCTGTCAAGTAAAAAACATATTTGATACCATTTATTCAAAAAAAATCAAATATCTAAAAAATAGAATAAAATGATCACTGCTCAAAAATATGACATTGGTCCATTAAAATTTCATAAATGGGGGAAAACACACAATAATAAAGAATGACAACCTTTTAAATACAAAAATAGTTAATCAAAATAACCGAGATTGTTTTAAATTTACAAAGATAAGCAATTTTATTAATATTCTTCAAAACTAGAAAAAATGGGCCTACCAAACATTTTCACACATAATAGGTAATGATGTATACATGATAGATGTAACTTAACATTACCAATCAGAAGGAAATAATGTTGAAGATAGGAGGTGAGGTGTTACCTTATGATTCAATGCCGCATACCTAGCCTTCTAGATAAATTAATACAAGGGAATTAACTGGGAATATTTCCATCTTATGTTCCAATAAAATCATAGAATAATATATAGGAATATGTAAGTTGTAAAATCATTAGAAACAAATGACATAAGGGAACCACATAAGTAATGGAATAAATTCAATAGAGTATTAATTTAAGAAGAAAAGGGAATCTATAAGCATGTTTTTATGGAATCTACATGCATGTGTTATATAAAATAAAATAGTACAACATTAGTTGAACGCATAAAAGTTCAATGAATATGGATTCATTCCGCATATACTAAATACATATACAAAAACATCCATATCAACCTAATATTGCCATCATAAGAAATATGGAAACACTTATGCATCAAAAACATTGAAATAATTATGCATATGTAATCTATAACTATATTGTGAATGAGGACTTGGGAAACACTTGGAAAAGAAATATAAAAGTAGTTATATATGATTAAACTAGGAAAACATGCATATAAACAATCTGGAAAATAAAACACAATAAAGAAACTATAAAATGTTTATAGAAATTAAAAAAATTACCTGAAATTGAAAAACATTACCAGAAAAACACCAGAATGGGGAAAACTAGTTCATGAGGCTATATATGAGTAAACTGGGAAAACATACATTATATTCATTTAACTATAGATATGATGATCATCAGTCTCTCTTGTGAGCATGACATTTCCACCAGGCCCCTATGTTCAATATTTACTACAATACATTTACTACAATAGCGATTCATTCAGTATATACTAAATTCAAATATGAAAACATCCATATCATCCTAATATATCTAGCCTAAGAAATATTGAAACACTTATGCATCAAAAACCTAGAAATAATTATGCATTTGTAAGCTGTAACAAAATTGGGAATGAGGACTTGGGAAACACTGGCAAAAGAAATGCATAAGTAGCTATATATGAGTAATCTTGGAAAACATACATATAAACAGTTTGGAAAATAAAACATAATAATGAAACTGTAAAATGTTTATGGAAATTAAAAAAAACATACTTTAAATTAAAAAACATTACCAGAAAAACACTAGAATGGGGAAAACCTATTCATGCGTCTATATATGAGTAATCAGGGAAAACCTATTTATAGCTTCATTTACCTATAGATACGACGATCATTAGTCTCTCTTGGGAGTACGACATCTCCATTAGGCCCCCCAAGTTCAAAATTTACTACAATACATTTACTACAATAGTGGTTCATTCAGTATATACTAAATACCAATATGAAAACATCCATATTAACCTAATATGGCCATCATAAAAAATATAGAAACACTTATGCATAAAAAACCAAGAAATAATTATGTGTATATAAGCTGTAACAAAATTGTGAATGAGGACTTGGGAAACACTTGTAAAAGAAATGCAGAAGTAGCTATATAAGAGTAATCTTGGAAAACATACATATAAATAGTCTGGAAAATAAATAACAATAAAGAAACAGTAAAATGTTAATAGAAATTAAAAAAAATTCTTGAAATTGAAACACATTACCATAAAAACAGCAGAATTGGGAAAACCTATTCATGCAGCTATATATTATTAATATGGGAAAACATATATATAGCTTCATTTTCCTATAGATACAATAATAATCATTATCTCTTGTAAGAACAACATTTCCACCAGGCCCCTAAGTTCTACATTTACTATAATACATTTGTCATGATCATTGAAAAAGAACTAACCAATGGATAAGACAACCAAAATTTTTGTGATCTTTTGTAACACTGAAAACTGTATAGTCCTATATAGAATAACCAGGATTCAAGCTGGGACATTGCCAATCCAGCAACGTTAGAAAAGCAATTTTCCCTCGTATGATCATCTAGAATTTTACCATTTTTTGTGCAATCATTCTAAATCCAACATCATGAAAAGTTGATCAATATAATAAGAAAACTACAAGATGGTGCCCTTATAATTGTTCTTTTAGAATGCATTCATAAACGAACAATCAAATCCAAGATGCATATATATTGCACTTTCAACACAATATAAATAAAAAATAAATAATAAAAAGGAAGTGCTACCCATATACCTTCTTCTATAACCATATCATTACAAGCTTGGAACATCCAAGTATACTTTGATTTTCCATATAATTATCTTCCAAGAAGTACCCATGAAGATGTAGGCTGTAATTGAACCTATAAATGAGTGACACTATTTTTTTTAAAGTTAGATTTTCATCAATTAAAATGAAAATATATATATGAGAATTTTGAGGGAAGGAAGAGACATGATATACCAGAATTTTTTAAAGGAAAGTTACAGAAAAGGATGAAAAGATGAAGTTGTTGACATTGAAGGATTCAGTTATAAAAAAAATAAAAAAATAACCGACCTTCTGATTAGTTTTTTTTTTGAAATTTCATTATTTTAAAATAGAGGAAAATATGTTTACGTTCCACTGTAGTGAATGAAATATATATTGGATTGATAGAATTTTAACTGAAACCCCACATAAGTAAACAATTTTTTAATTGAAATGACTAATAGATAAATCATGCATGATATAGACAGAGAAATTTAGGAGATGTTTAAAATAAATTACTCCTAACCACAATTTCCTGTATGATATACTGCAAGAGATAGATGGAAATGCAGGTACATATGCAGTCAAAACAACCAAAAGTAGTAAAGATGTTTATGCTGAATCAGGATAGGTGATATGTACCACCAATCTTAGGAATTGTAGAAATTCCATATAATTTCCAATAAAAATGTGTGAAAGAATGAGTTACTAAATTTTTATTCGTTAGTTCAATATTTTTTAAGGAATGGATAGATATAATGGTGAAGAAAATTGAACGTGTCTTGGGAATAGAAGGCCTCCTCAAAACTATAACTTGGGGAGCAACACATTGATGCAAAGAATATAAACGTGAAATAGAATGATAACTAATCACGAGCTGAAGGTGGGCATGTCAGAAGAAAAAATTATTACCATATATATATGGAAAACTAATAATGAGATGGAGGGGGATTTGAAGTTCGTCAAGGTTAAGACATTGTAAAATAATGATTACCTTATATACAGATGGCGCAAATGGCAAGCCGACATTGGAAATGGACGGATCCTGAAGTCAGTCATTTCGAGTAGACAGTTTGAGCTTGACGGTGTGCTTCAAATTCGAGAACCATAGGAAGTTTACCAGTCGATTGTCGAGGAATCATGTGATGTAAGGAGGAATTGAAACGGCGAGGTAGATGTAGTCCCTGGATTGCAGGTGTAGAAGTAGGATCGGGATGTCTGACCATATTAAGAACCCTAGGGATACAAAGCGGATAGGGGTAGCGTGAGAGGATGCTGGAGGAAGAAGCTGGATGCGAGGAACCTTAATGTCGATGATTTGTTGTGGGGATGCATCGGTCGGAGTTCATTTGCGAAGGGTATTGTGGGGGTTCAACTGGAAAGCAGAGGGTTATTTGGTAATTTGATGGGTTAATTTGGTGATCTTGTGCATTGTGGAGGTGACGTGTTAGTATTGAGACACCCCGGTTTAATAGATATAGTAGATATATTTTATGTATCATGCATTCATTTAATTAAATAAACTATGATAATTATTAAATGGTTGATCAGATAAAAAATTTGTGACCATGGTTGTGTGTAGAACATGTTTTTTTCCCATGTTACGACATAAAACGAGTCGGTGTGGATGTTATCACCACTCTCTCATTGGTGGTGTGTTTAAGTGGTAAAATAATTAATTTATTTAACTAATTAAATGTATGATTAAATAAGTGAGAATATTTAAAAATATTTCTTTATTGATTTACCAGTGTTTTCATAACTCTGAGCACTATCAACATTTTATCCCTTATTCTACATTATTTTGGTGGATAAAGAATTATCCATGAAGAACTATAAACATATGATTTAGGGTGGATCAATGTGCAGGGATTATATTAGCTCTTCTTGAACCCATTAGAATGTTTTAAATTCACCGGCGATCGATCCAAGATGAGGTAGTAATCACCATTTGTGTTTTTATTCCCCATATTAAATGTTTGAGCATGTTTAACATGTATTATTCATTTTGAAATCCATTTTCATGACTCTAATTTCTAAAATCAAACTATTTATTTATCAGTCATCTATTCCGGATGCCTCTTCTTGATTTTTTGTCCATTAAATCTTGACCAACGATCAAAACACTCTATTAGAGTGCTTTTCTACCTCAAATCACCATGTTCTTTACCAATGGAACCCTCTGATTCTGAGTTCGATAATTGATGAATGACCAAAGCTCAATCGGGAACCCAAATTTGGGATGGATTTTGTAAACAATGATTGAATCACGAACATGGGATAGATATGGAAACACCATAATGCATGTATGTAAATCCATAGGTTTTCGAGCAATCCAATGATGATCAATGTCGTAATGTCCTAGAAAAGATCCTTCCAAACCCTAATTTCCTAATAGTTATGATTCATAATGAATGGAGATAAGATTCCTCCTTATTTAGTCAAATCTGCTATTTGCAAAGCAGAATCAGGTGACATAATCCGTAGTTGGAGTGGATTTGGAAGTGGAAACCAAAAATCAGATAAACCATAGGGTTTTTGGAAAAACCCTAACTTCACATAGTGTACCTCAAAGAACACAAGGTTTGTATCCTCCATAAGTGGTGACGTTAGGGTTTTGGGGAAGATAAGGATGGAACAACATGTACAAACCATGACATGTCTTTTATTACCTTTTTCATTTGAAAAAGTCATGTGAAAGAACACACAACCAAGTACATGCCATGTGCCGACTACAGGAGTTGGCTACACTGACAATATCATGTTTGGACCAACACATCATGTTACAGAGTACACATAAATAGGGTTTGAGTATATATACATGGTCAGGGCCCCAGATAGGTGGGACACACCATGTTTTCAACCTACACAACACCTAAATCTATATAGATTGGACCCATGTTCCATCCAAAAGTAATGGACAGTTATTGGAGGGTAATGACATGTCATGTGGTCCCCTTACATTCCTATTTCCTCTTGGGATCATCCTAGTGTTATTTAAACCCCCATAACTCCTTCGTTTGGAATCAGTTGTTTTATCGCGAGATGCTTATCCTTAGTGTTTTATAGTGTACAATGTGATTGTGGCATCAAAAGAGGCTTTTTATGTACAAAATAAATGTTCTGGTTCATCTCATATGAAGATGATACCCAGTGATATAAATAATTAGTTGTGATAATGAGAGTTGTTCAAGGATGAAACTCTTGTAGTGATGGGTAGTGTAATCCATGATAATTCTAGTATGAAACTCTAGTGGTACTGGTAAGTGTAGTCCCCAATGATTCTGAATTTACCTCTAGTGGGTTCTAGGAATCAGAGTTCCTTAATGTTTTGTGTTCACCCTCCATCTATTCAAGGCAGTGTAGACCCTGATGTCATTCTAGACGTGACACTCCCGGTGGGTTCTGTAGTGGTGTCCCCTTAAAGACTCACCTGGATTACCCTTCAGTAGTTTTTGTATAGTGGTGTTCACTGATGACTATATCAAGTGGTACCATCTAGTAGGACTGGGTAGTGGTGTTCCTTGTTGACTATCATAGAAGACCCTTGACTGTGCGTTGTAGTGGAGAGGCATGGTTGGACATACCTTTGGAATCATGAAGATGATGATATCTTTTCTCCACAAATATGTGTTCTTGGGAAAATATGTAATACAATGAGGGTGAGTTAGTTCCATCCAAAGAAGATAGTATCATGGTGTGGTGAATTGAGCCCCTTTAACTTGTGCCACCTGGGTAGTCATATGAGATGTTAAGAATCATAAATAACTTCAATTGGAATTGTTGGCTACTCACTTTCATTTTCTGAGATATGATATGGAGATCCTGTTAATCTCTCGTTTGGTGTTCTTTGAGTTATAATATATATATATATATATATCCTATTATAGTACCCACTCATTGGGTCTTGGTTACTCCCCATCCAAGAGTGGAAATATTATACAGGGTATGACACATGCTTTCTGTGTCTAGATTCTCATGGTGGGATGAGTACATTCTCTGACTCTAAGGAGCAAAAACTCAATGAGGAGTTCATATCATCACCATTTTATGATCCTCATGTTGGGATGAGTCTAAATTTACTCTTTTTTCGGTTTATCGGTACACTTTCTATTCATATTTACCATTCATTGTTTTCTCTACTACATTCCTTTTCATTTTATGTCTTACTGCTCCACCATTACCTTTGTGGGGAGTCTTACTGGGTATGTTTATACTCACCACTGTATGTGATTTTCCCAACATTTGTTGTGTCTTATGTAGATGATGGACAAGTCGATCATGATCTCAGGGGATCATAAGGATATAGGCTGTGTGCACTATGTACAATGGAAAATGTTCGTATTCATGATTCGGTATCATTAGTATGTACATTTTTTCCATTTCTTTTAGTTTGGGATTGGATTCTGTTTTGGTAGTGTTTTTTTTAAATTATAAATTTTAGTTGACACTATCATACATTCATTAAGTTTAGCTGTTCTTTTTATTTTTTGTATATTTATAGAAGTTCTCTCTTTTTTTACTTTTCATCTACATGTTTTCATCAAGTGGTCTATCTGAACGTGTTCAGGTTTTAGGTATAGGCCTACCAATGTTTTTTTTTCTTCGACTCTTGTCTTTAACCCCTAGCCTCTGGAGGCAGCTTGGGGATTTGCAGCTCGAGCCCCAAAATGGGTTGGGTCGTGATAGCATGGTATTAGAGGGAGGTTTGAACCTCGAGACATTGTTCAGAAATTTCCCAAAAAATGTTTTTGGCTGTGTTTAGTGAAATAATTTCGAAGTGACTTTAGAGCTACTCTAAAGCCCGAGAGTCCAATGATGGTGAGGGGGTATGACGTATACATTCACTAGGAACCAGACTACCCACTTGTTTATTCATAACTCTAATAATTATTTGTGGGGAACAATAGTAAATGGATAATATATGATTGAGCCTTTGACTGGTCATATTGAGTAACCTCCATATTGTCTCCATATATATATATATATTATCATCATTCAATGGTAATTCATGATAATTTTTTGGATTCCATTGTGATTATAGATTTCATGGATACTAGAGATGGATCATGAAAATGACCCCATGAGAGACGAGGCATCAGTTTAGTGTCCATATTGTGATCCCCTTCTTCCCAATGGGTAGGTAGAAGAACTGACTCCCATTGAGAAGTAGATAGCCCCCCCAGAGCAGTAAGAGGGTGGGTGCAGGTTGAGCGACCTCTATGAGTTTTAGAACCAGAATCACTGAGTTTTTTTGGTGATCCATATCCTTAGGTAACAAAGGATTTGATGGAGTTTGTGGTCCACACCTTCAAACATGCTTTGAATATGGTAGATCAGATGGTGGATTTGGCAGCTAGTCTTTTCCATGGAGTAGTTGGGCAATAGTAGAGATTAGTTACACATATGCACAATGAGTCGAAACTCTAGTGGGATGACTTCCAGTAGCTATTTCATGAAGAGTACTACCCCTCCTACTTTTGCTTTATTAAGATTCAATATCCCCTTGAGATTTAGCAGGTATGGATGATTATGGAAGAGTACGCAGTGAGGTTTAATTACCTTACACACTTCTCCTTAAAATTGATCTAATATGGCTAATTACAAGCATTAATGTTCCATAAGGGACTCCCGAGAGTGATTTGGACTAGTGTGGTGATCTTGTGCTTCCCCGTTTATGTTGGGGATCTAGGGTATGCATTTGTAACCAATATATTCTTCGTTAAGGGATGTCATATAGCTACAGATATAGGTAAAAGTTATAGAGTTGATACATCTACAACAGTAGGTAAGTGCCAAAGATCATAGAACCGGAGACCCTTTTTTTGAGCAGAACCAATAACACGATTCTTCCATACATGGATAACGTGGAGCAGTGAGGAAGCCCAAAATGTGTCAGCACTATAATTGTGATGAGATAGGTAACATGGAATTTGACTACCCGAACAGGTGATCTGTGCATCCAGGATAAGTAGCCAACGAACCATCACGGTAGATGTAACGATCCAAACATTCATTAATGGAATCCCTCTTAATATAATTAAATGTATCTATATGTAATATTTTAATAGAAAATGTCAACTTCTTTTGCTTTAGGTTAAGAATTTTGACTATTGCTAATATATCTGTTGAACAGTGATCACATGATTAGTATAAATATAAGGCTTTAACAAATCCAATATACTCAGACAAAGGAAGCGATAACCTCATCTAGTAGATGTGCCTCATACGAAGCCTATTTGTCAGAGCATAGAAAGTAGGTTATGTCTTTGGACTTATCTCTTGACCAACCCCATGACAAGCTTAAATATGTTAAGCTCGAGCTGGACCGCCTACGAGATAAATAGAAGTTGATAGAGATTACAACAAGATCAATGTTTTCCGAGCCACCCCAAGAGTCTACCACCATCGCACACCTTACTCTTCGGTCTTATGTGGGTGTTATAAGTGATTATTTAACAAGATATTAGAACTATGTTTACGTACATTATTTTTTTATATAATAATGAATATACTTTCATTTTATTATTATTACCTTATAATTAGTTTTTTAAGCACAAATAGTATTTATAGTTAATGTTCAACAAAGAAATCTATTTTGATGAATGAATGGGTTTTTGAATTAAATAATATTTTAATAAAATATTTTTATTATTATTATTAAATTAATTTTTATTAAATATAAATGATATTATAATTTTATGAATGCAATTGTAATTTTTATTATCGTTTGAAAACCATTTTTGTCAAAAACCCATAAATTTTCAATAAATGTCGGGTTTTATTTTGGAATTGAATATTAAAATATTTAGAAAATTAGTTAGATAAAATGAATATTTTTTCTGGAATCGGGACGTAGAAATTATCCAACGGTGAAATTTTTATAATTTTCTGAGACATTCAAATTTGTGGGTTAAAATTAAATACTGTTTAAGTATATAATGTGTTTTATGACATCATAATGACCCCATAGTGATGTAATAAAATACTATTAACATTATGTTCGGCCAATATATGTATTACCATTAATATATTGTGATTATGGGTTTGTTTGACTAATTTTAAAAATCATTAATGGACCCTTGAAGACTTATTAAACATCATGTCTTTCTGATTTTTTTCCATGTGAGTGTGACTCACCTTCACATAAGAAAACCCATTATTTTAAGAAGTTTGGACTTTTCCATTATAAAATATTTTTTTCCAATTCCCTTTTCCAGAAACTAGAATAAAAAAATCATGGGCTAGTTTGTGGTTTGGAGTAGTTTAATGTGAGTTGTCCCAAACCTACCTAATAATGAATTCTCTCACCTCTCTTATATAAACCCATTGAAGCTCCCACTTCCTCCTCAATCAAAACCACTGGAGTTCATCCAACCTCTACCCTACTATCTCTACAATCCTCCCAAGGTTCCCCAAGCTCCCAATAATCCTCTCTCAAGCATCTCTCAAGCCTTTGGAAGCACACTTCCAAGTAAGGGTTTTTGCTTCCATTCTCATTTTTGTCCAATATTCATTAAATTGTTATTCCCTTCTAATTTCTATTATAAATGTTGGGGTATGGTTTCACACCTCCCCCATACTGCCCTATTAATGTTTAAATTATGGGAGACCCCATTATCACTCATTAAATTCCTCCCATGTACACCTGTTACTATGCCGAAATTATGAAAGGAATTTCTATCTCCTCATTTACATTCAAGAAATTCTTTTGTATCATGAATATAAATTACATTAAAATTCTTTGTACATGTGTCTATATTACCCACTAACATTCCATTTCATGTAAATATGATGAGACACCCTTTTCTCCTTCATCAACCATTTTTATGAGTTCTTATGTCACGTCGTTACGTTGCAGAAATTGCACCGTGATTTTCCAAGCCAATGTCATTGTGTAGTGAATACCATACCCATTTCTCTATCAAGGGTATTCACCTTTATTCGCATTTTATTATAGTTTAAAGAGATTCATTTATTTATTTCTAATTCTTTTATCATGTAATAAAATATTATGTTGAATTATTCAAAGTTTTATGATCAATGTGGAACACTTTTGCATGAAACTAAATGTATAAGAATGGTGTGCCCTTATAGCACTCCAATGCATTAGGTAAAGTATATTATCATGATAACTCATGTGAAATGGTTCTTTACTCATTCTAATTCAAGTGAAATGAAGGTTTACTCGAGCTTCATGTGCAATGAGGGTTTACTCATGCTCCATGTGCAATGAGTCATGACTCATGCTAATTCCATTTTAAGTGTTGTTGCCACATTTCCATGTTATTATTATCATGAATTATCATGCCTTTATGTTTATTCTTCTCTTGTGATCTATTTTTATTCTTATTTTTTATCATGTATTGTATTTTTCATGTTATTTCATTATTATTCCCTTACTAGGCTTTATAGTTCACTCTTTTCTTATGCATGTCCTCAGGTTATCCCATGCAATGCTAATTACGAGGGAATGTAGTGGTCGTGTAAAGAAAGTTTTCAACAAATATATTGTATTTCTTTGTTTAAGTTGTTATGTAATGATTCTAAGCCCTAAAGACACTAGACCTCTTGATATTCTATGTTGTATCAAGTGAGGTTTATGTAATAAATTATGTTTATTTTTGTAATAAAAGATCAGGGTTTTCATAGTTGGTATCAATTAGAGGTTTAGTTATTTTTTGGGATTAAGATTAAAAAACCTAGTAAAGCCTTAGAGACAAGACTAAGTATAATAAAAACATCCCTATGTTTTGGGGAGTATTGATTAAGTGCTTTATCATGAAAATACATCACTGTCTAGATACGAGCATGTAGAGGCGTCTCTGGCACAGATGTATCATAGGGGTAAAAAATGAAAACACCACTTTGAGCTAGACTTGAATGGGAACTGGTGCACAAAAATGGGCTTGCTTAACTCTATGTTATGATACTCTCGGTGGGATATGCTTGGTAAATTCGCAATCATAGTATGAACCATTATTAAGGGACTAAAAAAATTCCATGAGAACATATTTTTGAAATTAACTCATGGATAACATAGACTGGAGCCAATAGATTCATATGTTAAAGAAATAAAAGTTATTTATAATTCATTAGTTTTTTCCTTGTATTAACCTTTATGTGTTACCCCTAACATTCCTTTTATTCCATCCAATGGCCGACAATAGGAGGATTCGGGCTATAAACCGATGTGAGGATCAATGTAATGACTGTACTAATGAGTTCCTAGTCCAATGGGAGTAGGAATCGCGAACTTTGTCAATCTTCTCTCTCACCTAACTCAATCATTGAATAGAAACATGGGTCAAGAGGAACATTCAACCCCCCCCCCCCTATAATTAACAAGTCTTTATCAAGATCTTCATGAGACAAAGGCCTACAATTTTTAATGGATCATCTGATCCCTCAATCGCTGAACAATGGATCAACGCCATTGAAAATTTATTTTCCATCCCTTAATATTTTGAATAATAGAAGGTTCTCTAGGAATTTTATCATACAGAGGGTGAAGCTGATCAATGGTGGAAGCTGATCAAAAATATGAAGCCTGAGGAGGAGATTGAGGCGTTGGAATGGAAGGATTTCGGGGAGATATTTTCGATAAATATTTTTTGCACACCCTCTGGATTATGTTGGAAAGGGACATCCTTTCCTTCAAGAAGAAAGATGATGAATCTATTGGACCATACATGGAAAACTTCACAAGTCTTGTACAATACGCTTCTGGCTTTTTCGTTACCCCTGAATGCAAGGTTGACCGCTTCTTTGGTGGGATGAAACCAATACTATGGAAAGCGCTAGCGATCCGTGACTTTGACAGCTATGAGGAAATGGTTCGATGTTCCCTCAAGGTCGAAATGGATATCGGAGAATCTTATGGGTGTTATGGGGAGAAGAATATTAAGGGGGACTTTAATGATGGGTGTCTGATGGATAAATCCAATGGTGCTAAGAAGATCCAGCACCCCACATTCTCGAAGTGTGGAAAGAAGAACCATGGAAATTTCTTGAAGGGTGTGAGGAAATGATTTAGTTGTGGAAGAGAAGGGAACCTGGCTATTAACTGTCATCAAGAAATACCCGTGGCTATGATGGAGGAGAGGAATGCTTCATTCGAACCTCAACACGTGGTTCATTTCTACAACTGAAAAGAACCACAACATCATGAAAATCAGTTCCCTAAGGCAAGAGTTTATGGAGTCAACCAAACACATACAAGTTAGCAAGGGCAAGCTTATTCCATCACTACTGCCGAAGTGAACCCTGACAACAATGTGGTGACAGGTACACTAGCTATTCATTCAATAATAGTGAATGCACTTTTTGATTCAGGTCCTATGAATTCTTTTATATCTCAAATGTTTAGTAGATCAATACCAGCACTGACACAAATCATGGAAGTGATGATGTCGGTGAGTAAGGAAAATAGGGAAATCATATCATCCTAAGAATATAACTCCTCCACTGTCATAATCTATGAATAGAACTTCTCAGTGAACCTTTTCATACTCCCTCTGGTAAAATTTGATGCAATTCTTGGCATGGATTTCCATTCATTATATAAAGCCAACCTACATTTCCATGATAGGTAATTCACTTTCCAACTGGATAATCGACCCCCCGATTCTTTTCAAGTGCAAGGAGGAAGATGAATCTTCTTTAGCTCCATCATCTCAACTGTGGATATTACTACACTATGAGCACGCATATCTAGATCTGATGAATGATTCTAAGGAGGAAACAATCTTAGAAGACATGCCTACTATGAGGGAATTTGTTGTAGTGTTTCCCAAGGAATTTCTTGGCCTTCCTCTTAGAAGAGATGTTAAATTCTCAATAGATCATATACATGGGGTGTTTCCAATATCCATGACTCGATATTTGATGGCTATTATGGACCTTGAGGAGTTGAATAAACAGCTACAGGAGAATATGGATAAAGGGTTTATACACCCAAGTGCTTCACCAAGGGGTGCACCAATCCTCTTCGTCAAGAAGAAGGATGGGTCAATGCGCCTTTTCATCGATTATCGTGAGCTCACCAAAATCATGATAAAGAACAAGTTTATTCTCCCATAAATTGATGACTTATTCAATTAGGTACATGGACCACAATACTTCTCCGATGTGGATTTTCGGTCAAGATATTATTAATTAAGGTTGAAGAAGGAAGATATCCACAAGAATAATTTTCGTACAATATATGGGCACTAAGAATTCATGATAATGCATTTTGGACTCACTAATGATCTACCAATATTACTTAACTTGATGAATAGAGTCTTTAGAGGTTATCTCGACAAATTTTTGGTATTCTTTATAGATGATATTCTGATATACTCCAAAACCAAGTAGAATCATGAGGATCAATGAAGAACTATACTAGATACCTTGTGGAAGGATAAGCTCAATTCAATGTACAAAAATTGTGAGTTTTGGTTTAAGATGGTCTCATTCTTGGTCCATATCATCAAAAGAAATGGGATATCTATAGACCCATCAAAAAAAGATGCAATTCAGGGATGACTGAGGCCAACATCGGTAATGGATATCTGTAGCTTCTTAGGGTTAGCTAGATATTATCGACATTTGTGAGAAATCTCTCACGATTTTCCAACACACATACCAAGATAACTCGAAAGGGAGTAAAGTTTTCTAGGATTGATGAATGTGAAAAAAGCTTCAAGGAGTTGAACAGGAGGCTTATCGCTTCACCCATGCTCACTTTACCCACAAGTGGAGAACTTTTTGTGGTATTCGGTGATGCTTCAAATTAGGGCCTGGGTTGTGTGCTGATAAAAAATGGAAAAGTCATTTCATATGATTCAAATAAATTGAAAGTTCATGAACAAAACTATCCAACACATGTCCTTGAGATGGCTGCAGTGATCTTTGCTTTGAAAATTTGGTGGCATTATCTCTTTGGGGATAAGTGTGAAATAGATATGGACCCCAAAAGCCTCAAGTTTATGTTCACAATGAAAGAGTTGCACATGCTCTAATGAATATGGTTAGAGCAGATCAAGGTCTATGACTGCTCAATCCATTACCACCCTAGGAAACCGAACAAGGAGGTAGATGGCCAAAGTTTAAAGGACCCAATAATTCTATCATTGATGAGAATGGAAAAGGTTCCAAATTTCTTAAATTTGATGAAGATGGACATGGGAATCATAACGAACAGAACATCATCAATCCTTTCACAAATTATTTCTCAAAAATAAATTTTAGAAATGTTAAAGGATTCTCATAAGGATGATGTGGGAATTCCAGAAAAAGTGGAAGCTATCGTAAAAGGTAAATCCTCCGAGTTTAATGTTATTAAAGAATTAATTATGAGATTTGGGAAATGATTATGTGTTCCATCAAGTCCAGAGATGAAGAAGGAACTTTTTGAGGATGCACATAGTTCATATTTCTCTATTCACCCAAGAAATACTAAGATGTATCCAGATCTCTAAGAGTACTATTGGTGGGATAATATGAAGAAGGAGATCATTGAATATACATCAAAGTGCCTGGTGTGTCAATAAGTGAAGGTAGAGAGACAAGAGTCTATGGGGATGATGTAACCATTGCCCGTACCAAAGTGTAAATGGGAGAACGTCACCATGGACTTTGCCACCAGACTTCCAAAGACATCGAAAGGAAACAATGAAATCTGGGTTGTTGTGGATCGTCTTACAAAGGCTTCATACTTCATTTCTATTTGGGAGGATTTCTTATTGGATCAACTAGAATGGATATATATCATAAGAGGTAAGGATGCATTGAGTACCACTATCTATTATGTCCGATCGAGATCCCAGATTCACCACTATGTTTTGGAAGAGTCTTCAACAAGATATGAATACTGAACTGAACTTCCATACGGCCTATCATCCTAAAACTGAGGGCCAATCTGAGTGGATTATCCAAAAACATGAGGACATATTGGGAGCATACTCAATGAACTATAAAGGTGGATGGGATCAACATCTTCCTCCGGTTGAGTTCTCTCATAATAACAGTTTCCACTGGAGCAAACAAATGGAACTATATAAAGCCCTTTATGAGAAATGGTGTAGAACACCGGTATTTTGGGATGAGGTTAGTGAATGTAAGCTTCTTGGACTAGAAATGGTCTAAGAAATGGTGGAGAAGGTGAAAAATATTCAGCAACATATCACGGCATCCTAGAGTCGACAAAATAGTTATGCAGATAACCGTCGATGAGACCTTGACATTAAATTTGGAGATATGATATTTCTATGCATATCTCCATCGAAGAAGGTCATGAGTTTTGGAATTAAAGGGAAGTTAAATCCAAGTTAAATTTTCCCCTTCAAGATTCTTGATCATGTTAGGGTTGGGGCTTATCAACTAGCACTTCCACCTACTATGGCCAAATTACATGATTTCATTCATGTATCATTCTTAAGGAAGAACATACTTGAACCTTCACATACACTCTCTTCAGAGGTGGTACATTTAGGGGATGATATTTCAAATGAAGATCAACAAGTGAAGATCATAGATCATAGAGAAACATTTATACGAAATAATTCAATTCCCCTCATCAAGGTGTTGTGGCGAAACCACAATTTTGAAGAAGCGACATGGGAATCAAACGAGATAATGAAGTAGAGTTACCCAAATCTATTTTAGTGTGGAAAAAGGAAATTTCAACGACAGAATTTCATAAGGGGAGAATATTGTTACAACACAAAAATTCATTAATTGAAATCCATATTGATCTAATTAAATGTATTTGTATGTAAAATGTTTACATAAAATGTCAACATATTTGTTTTTATGTTAATAATTGAGACTGTTGCTAATATAGTCATTGAAAAGTGATCACATGATTAGTATAAATATAAGGCTTTAACAAATCCAATTTACATAGAAAAATGAATCAATGGCCTCATCTAGTAGACGTTCCCCATACGAAGGACATTTGTCAAAGCTCGGATAGGAGTTTGCGTCTTTGGGCTTCGCTCTTGAACAAGCCCAATCTGAGCTTGAATATGTTATGCTCAAGCGGTACCACCTACGAGAGAAGTGGATGTTGATAGAGATTAACACCTGGGCAATGTTATCTAAACCACCTCAAGAGTCTACCACCATCACACACTTTACTCTTCGGTATTATGCGTGTGTTATAAGGGGTTATGTAACAAGACCATAGAACTATGTTTATGTACATTATTTTTTTATACAATAATGAATATAGTTTCATATTATGGTTGTTACCCTATAAATAATTTTAAATCACAAATAGTATTTTTTGTTACTGTTCAACTAAGAAATATATTTAGATGAATTAATAGATTTTTGAATTAAATAATATTTTAATAAAATATTATTATTAATTTTAAATTTATTTTTGTTAAATTTAAATGATCATATAATTTAATCAGTGTAATTGTAATTTTTATTAAGGTTTGAAATTCATTTTTGTGAAAAAACATGAATTTTCGATAAATGTCGATTTTTATTTAAAAATTGAAAATTAACATATTTAAAAATTATTTAGATAAAATGAATATTATTTCTAGAATCAGGACGTCGAAATTATCCAATGTTGAATTTTTCATAATTTTCTGATGTAGTCAAATTTTTGGGTAAAAATTAAATAACATTGAAATATATAATGTCTTTTATGACATCATAATGACTCAATAGTGTTGTAATAAAATACTATAAACATTATTTTCGGCCAATATATGTTTTACCTTTAAAATAATGTGATTTTGGGTTTTTTTGACTTATTTTACAAAGCATTAATGGACCCTTCAAGACTTATTAAACATATTCTCTTTTTAAATTGTTTTCCTTGGGAGTGTGACTCACCTCCACATAAGCAACTCCATTATTTTAGGAAGTTCGGACTTTTCCCTTAAAAAATATTGTTTTCCACTACCCTTTTCCAAAAACCATGGGAAAAAACCTTGGGCCGGTTTGTCATTTTCATTAGTTTAATGTGAGGTGTCCCAAACCTAAATAATTAAGAATTCCCTCACCATTCCAATATAAACCCACCCAACCTCCCACTTCATCCTCACTAAAATCATTTGGGGTTTGTCCTAACTCTTCCCTACTATCTCTATAATCCTCCCATTGTGCCCCAAGATCCCAATAAGCCTCTATCAATCCTTTGGAATCACACATCCAAATAAAGGTTTTTTTCTTCCTTTCTCATTGTTGTCCAATATTATTTAAAAATTTATGCCCTTTTAATTTTAATTATACATGTTTAAGTATGGTTTTTCACCTCCCCCATACTTCCCTTTTTATTTTTGAATGATGGTAGAACCTTTTCTCTATCATTAAATTCCTCCAATGTACACCTGTTACTATGCTGAAATTCTGAAAGGAATTTCTCTCTCCTCATTTACATTCAAGCAATTCTTTTGAATCATGAATATAAATTACATTAAAATTGTTTGGACATGTATCTTTATTACCCCTTACTTTCCATTTCATGTAATTATGATTATACACCCCTTTCTCTCTCATCAACCATTTTTATGAGTTTTTAGGTTACGCTGTTACGTTGCAAAAATTGCACCGTGATTTTCCAAGCCAAAGTCATTGTGTAGTGAATACCATGATCATTTCTCTATCCATGGTATTCACCATTAGGAACATTAACTTATTGTTTAAAGAGATTCATGTATATATTCCACATTCTTTTAACTTCAAATAAAATATTATGGTGAATGATTCAATGTTTTATGATCCATGTGGCACACTTATGCATGAAATGAAATGTTTAAGAAGGGTGCGCCCTTATAGCACTCCACTGTATTTGGTAAAGTATAGTATCATGATAAGTCATGTGCAATTGCTGTTTACTCATGCTAATTTAGTTTCAATGAGGGTTTACTTTTTCTTTATGTGCAATGAGGGTTTGCTCATGCTTAATGTGGAATGAGTCTTGGCTCATGATAATTCCATGTTATGTGTTGTTTCCACATTTGCATGTTATGGTTATCATGATTTATCATGTCTTTATGTTTATGCTTTTCTTGTGCTATATTGATATGCCTATTTTCTAACATGTATTGTATTTTTCATGTTATTTCATGATTATTCCCTTACTGGACTTTCTAGCTAACCCTTTTCTTATGCATGTCCCCAGGTTATCCAATGCAATGGTAAGTATGAGAGAATGTAGTGGTCATGTAAAGGATTTTTTCAATAAAGATGTTGTATTTCATGTTTAATGTTGTTATGTAATAATCCTAATCCACAAAGACACTAGTCCACTCGATCTTCTATGTTTTATGATGTGATGTTTATGTAATAAATTATATTTAAATGTGTAATAAAATATCAGGGTTATCATAGCAGAGATAGTATTTCAATCATGGATCTCCGGGGTGGGGACAGAGGGTCATCATAGAGGTGGATCTGGTTGATTTTAATGAAGAGTCACATGAAGAGGAATAAATTATGAGGTTCTCCCATAACCACTACTACGAATACCATGTCAAGCTTTAGGAGAGGGTGGATGGGGTCACGAGAAGGTTCTGGAATTATTTGTCTATGGTCTTATGGTGCATGAGATGACTCGAGGTATGATCTATGTTTAATATAAATTTGAATCAGTATTACTAGGCACATGTTATATCCATTATTTTTTCTATGTAATATTTGTGTAGGAGTTGAAGCTCTCAATTGAGACCCAAACCCAGTTTCTATGACTTTATGTTCTTATAGATAATGATTTCTCTATATCAATCATCTGTTGGAAGTGAAGGAAATTACATGGAGGATAGAGGTTAATGTGGGACCTACTGGTTATATAAATGGAACCCTACAACATTATCATGTTAATTGATTGGATTTCCATGTCCTTATCCAAGATTTACTGTCACTGCATACTTTTCCGATGTATATGCATTGATGGCATTATGTTCACCTTCATTGGAGATAGAGACATAATAGCTGGATGAATTTGTTTTATGAAAAATCGGTTGTAGCCTATTACCCATTATTTAGAGAGTATGAACATTTTTTCATCAGACTCTTCAGGCATATCTATTCAATATGATTTGGAGAATTATAAGTATGTCATTACCAAAGACATTATCAAAGTACCTCTGAGGAGGGAGTTGGTGTTTTATATTTATTTTCTAATAGGGATAGAATTGATATATTCTTATACATATCATAAGGAACCCATTGATCTCTAAGAGCTATGGTTTCCCCTAGAGGGCCTTCATGAGAAAGGATTCATTAGACTCAGTGTGCCCCAATGGAAGCTCCAGTTATTTTGTGAAGAAGTTAGATGGAAGCTAACATCTTATCAGAGATTATCATCGCCTAAACCTGGACACAATAACGAAAATATACCCCTAGATAATTATTGACAACCTCTGTGATCATTTTTTTAGGTTCTAGATAGTTATCCAAGATAAAAAATAGTTCTAGCTACCACATGACATGGGTCTGTGAAGCTAATATTATGATGTTTTCCTTTTGATTTCACTATAGGCATTGCGAGTGCCAAGTAATTCCTTTTAATGTGAAAAATGAACACACCATTTTCATGACATTGATGAACCAGATATTCTATTCATATATGGAACATTTTTTCATTGACTACGTCGATGACATACTTGTCTACACTATGAAATAGGACGAGTAGGAAGAGAACTTGAGGGTGGTCCTTGATTTACTTCAGGAGCACTAGCTTTATAGAAAGCTCTGAAAATGCGAGTTCTGGTTAGTTGAGGGTCACATTCTATGGATCGTCATTTAAAATCAATTTATAGTCATCGATACAACAATGGTCAAACTAGTGGACGCTTGGGAGGAACCCAAGAATGTGACAATGGTGTAGTGTATTCTTGGCATGGAAGGGTACTACAAGATATTTGTTGTAGACATATCCAAAATTGTAGCCCATTTTAATTCACTCAACCCGAAGGTAAAATCATTTACCTAGACCGAGTATTGCCATAAGGCATTTGAGGACTTGAGGAAATGGTTAATGAGAACCAAAATATTGGGACTACCGTGGATGGAGTTGATTTTCTAGTTCATTTTGATGCCTGAGTTACTGGTCTTGGATTCATACTGATGAAAATATAGGAGTTCAATGCATACAAGTCAAGGAAGATGAGGCCCCATGAGAAGAAGTATGTGATTCATGGTCTAGATATCACACCTATTGTTTTTGCAAGGAATATGTGGAGGATCTACATTCTGGAAGAGTGCTTTTCGGTTTACATAGGCCACCAGAGTCTCTGGTACTTCTTCACTCATATATACATAAACCTGAGGGAAAATGCGGGGGGGGGGGGAATTCTTCTATGAAAATGATTTTGAGATAGTATATTATCCATGAAAGGGAAATGTTGTTGTAGATACCATTACTATGAAGTCCCAGGATCACCTGGTGTGGGAATCCTTAGAGAATTTAATTTCCCAATAGCTAACTCTAGTGGACTCGAAAGGAATAGTTTTCTTACAGTCAAGGGTTCTAACTCATTTGCTCCTTGAGCATGTGAAAGATTACTATGTGGGATTCATTGAATATAAAGTTTCGTGTTACTAGATATCTACTTGTGATGCACCAGATCATTATTATAATGGAGGAAATCTTGAGATCTAGATATATGGGTGAAGAGTTGTTCTAGATGTGTTTTGAGAAGAGATTATGTGGAGTTATATATATATCCCTTAGTTGTACATCTTGTAATAGGTAATACGTACAAGTAAGTTTAGAATACGTTTCTATTGTCTTAAAATAGATGAATCTTATCTGATTTCATGTCACGATTCCTTACCTGTCAGTAGGTGAAGGATGAGAATCATAGTATAGAATATTTTTTACTGCTACATGATATTCCGGAGTGGAAATGGGGTGACATATAAATAGATTTTGTCATAAGGATTCCAAAAATAATTAATGGACATGACCCCATATGAATAATATTAGAATGTATCACAAAGTCGGTTTATATCATTTCCTTTAGGGATTCATGCTCGGTGGAGTGTTTGTAGAATCTATAACTACAACCTATCGTGAGCCTTAATGGGTTACCCTAGATGATTTAATCTAATTGTGATGTGTTGTTTATATAATTATTCTAGAGAGGACTACTTGAGGTATTTTAGACCCAACTATGGAAGAGTATATTCTTTTACCCCTATACTAATGGGCAAATAGAGCATATTATCCAAGTGTTGGAAGATATGTGGTGGGCTACGTGATAGATTTAGTCTAGAGTTGGGAGGATCACCTTCCATTAGTATGGTTTCGTACAACAATATCTACCACTCTACCATCGACATGGAACCATTTGAGCCCTTGAATAGGATACTATAAATGTGTCCCTTGTATTAGAATGATATTGGAGACTCCTCACTTTTAAGCCCGTAGTGGGTGCAGGTGACTAGAGGGAATGTATAAGTCTTCTATAAATGGATAAAGACACCCCAAAGTAGACAGATGCCCTTTGAAAATAATCGTTATATGCCTTGGGAGTTTGCACAGGGAGACCACATCTTATTGAGTCTCCCCATGACATTGAATTTGGAGGTTCAATTGGGGAGGAAATCAATCTCTATGGTTCATTAAGTAGTTCAAGGTCATCCAGAGGCTTGATAATGATTCCTATTTTCATTCCTTACCCTCACAGCTAGTGCTAGTGTACCATGTTTTCTAATTATGTTAGCTGAGAAGATAAATGCATGACCCCACACACGTCATTGACTAGGGGGAGATAGACATCAAGGATGGAGAAACCTTTGTAGAGAACCCGATTGAGATCGGGGACCAATATGAGAAAACCTTCCTACTACAAGCCATTCCTTTAGTTAGAGTTCTCTTGAATAATGGAAAGATGAATGAGAGAACCTCTTATGGAGAGATCCAAATGTGGGACCATTATCTCGAGTTGTTTGATTAGTTTTTATTTTCAAGGATGAAAATATTGACATAGGAAATGATGCAGAGACCTATTATTTTCTTGTAAGACTTTAAAATATTTCTAAACATTTCTCTAGATCTAGGTGATGATACGACTTGCGATTCCGAGCTTTGGTGTTCCCAAAATGAAATTGATAAAAAATGAAAAATATATTTTATATTTCATGCACATAGTTAATTAAATAAACTAGTATAACCCTTGAATGGGTGATCAGATCAAAATGTGAGACCAGGGATGGGTTTTAAACACATTTTGTTTTCCTATGCGCGACATAAACTGAGTTGGAACGGGATATTGCGAACCATCTCTCATTGTTAGTGAGTTAAATTTGTTAAATAATTATTTGATTTAACAAATTAAAAACATGAATAACTATGTGAGAATCATTAAATTCCCAACTATCTTGATATTATAGGGTTTTTTTAACCTTGGGATCTATGAAAAGTTTCTCCCCTAACCTCCTCTCCTTTGGTGGATGAAGAACGAGTGATGAAGAATGGTGGACTTATTATTTAGGTCAGATTGATGTGTAGTGAAAATAGTTGATCCTCTTGAACTAGTTCCCAATCGCGTTGTTCATCAATGATCGATCTATGAAAATTTATGACTCCTCTTTCATGTTTTGAGTCCTTGAATAAAGTGTTTGAACATGTATAACAATGATTCTTAAATCCACCCCCCCTTCATGATCCCATTTGCTAAAATCATAATTTTTATTTATAACTCATCGAATATGGATACCAATTCTTCATCATCTGGACAAGAAATCTTGGAAAAAGATCCAAACACTTGCTTATGGTTATTTTCTACAATAAATAATTGTGTTTATCAATGGTTGAAACCTCTAATTCCCAAATCGAAAGTTTCTGAACAAACATAGCCTAATTGGGTGCCCATATTGGAGATTGATTTTCCAAATGGTGATTAAGTCAACATCAAGTCATATATACTTAAATGGAATGATCAAAGGATGACGAATCTATTGGTTTCAAAAAAAAATTATGAGGATTTAATCCATGATAGAATGCAAAGAATCCGACCAACCCCTCATTTCCGAATGAGGCTGATTTGTGATGAATGACGAAGGGATTCCATAGACTCTGGTCAGATCCGGTGTTTTCATATTGGAATCATATTACTTTAGATTCAGTTGGTGCGGATTTTCATGCGGTGATTGAAAATTCATCAAAGGTTTGGGTTTTTGGTAACAAATCAGACTACACCCCATGTACTTCAAAGACAAACTGGCATGTATCCTCCCTTAGCAGTGTGGTCCATGATGATTTTGATTAACCCTACAATGGTATATGGGAAGTGGATTTATTCAACATTCCAGGCTGACCCTCTAACTGGGCCAGTCATTTTAGTCCTCGATGACTTTCTAGGTGTGAAACTCCATCTGGGCTGGGCAGCGACGTCCCCCTGAAAATGCACTAGGTTTACCTTCTAGAAGTGTCTTGGAAGTGGTGTTTTATGCTTACTATCCTGAGTAGTACCCTACAGTAGTAATGGGTAGTGGCGTTCCTCGAAGACTACCAGAGAATACCCTTGACTATGAGGCACACTGGTGAGGCTTGGATGGACATTCCTTCTGACTCGCGAGAAAGAGGGTCACATTCCCCCACTAAGATATGTACTAGTGATGTGGTCTAAAACTATGTGGATTATTGAGTTCCATCCAAAGAAAGTTGGATTGAGGTGCGGTGATTTGAAAAGCATTGAATTTTACCTCCATGGTAGATGTACGAGATATTGGGCATCGCAGATGGCTTATCTTAAAACTGTTTGATACAAACTTTATTCTGTTGATCTGTGTGAGGTATTTCTACTAACTCTCTTGTTTGGGAATATTTTAATGAGAATATATATATATATATCTTGTTATAATACATACTCATTGGGTCTTGTTTACTCTTCTTCCAAGAGAGGCAATGACACCCAAGGTATGCGATATTCGTTCGGTGTTTAACTTCTCATAGTTGGATTATTCTACTCTTCATCTATAGGTAGAGAAGACTCGATTGGGAGTTCATATCCTCGCTATATCTAGATCCTCATTTTTGGATGACTCTATATTCACTCTATTGTTGGGTTGAGGTGTATTCCATCTACTCACTTTTACCATACCTAGTTCTCTATACTGCTTTCTTTTTCAGTGTATCTCTTACATATCCCCCATTAAATTTTCATGTCATCTACTAGGTGTGTATATTCTCATCTCTTCATGGGATATTACCAAACACCAATCATGTCTTTTATAGATGGATGATTGGTCGATGGTTATATCAAAGGATCATAGGGAGATGAGATGCTTGGACCGTGTATAGTTCTCATAAATGGGATTTAGGAACAGGATCTCATGGATGTACTTTTTTTTAAGTTTCCTTCTGGATGGGATAGGTTTCTTGTCTGGACATGTGTTTTCTCATTTTTACATTTTAGTTGGTACTACTGTACCCTCCTTCTGTTTATTGGCTTATGAAATTTTTGGTATATTTATTGAATTTTTCACTTTTTATACTTTTCTTTTACACTTTCTCACTGAGTGAGTTGTGTGCTCATGTATAGGTTTCATGAAATGGCCTCCATGAGTTTATTGTGGTTTCATAACATTTCACCAACCCCTAGCTGATGGAGGAAGACATGGGGTAGTTCTAGCTTGAGCCACCACTAGAATCGGGTTGTGACAATGATTCAGTTTTTCATCTATATATATTTATGGAATTCTATCAACTTCTACCATAATAAATCATTCAGTTTTTGGTTTTAAAAAAATAAAATGTTATCAATACTCTAATAGAAACCACACCATATGTGTTTGATAACATAAAAACCCCATATTTCAAATAATAGTTTATGTTTAATAGTATTATATAATTAATATCCCATAATATCCTTGGAATAAACAATAAATAAATTTTTCCCATATGTAAATTCAAGATTATTAGAATCAAAATAGGATATAAATTATTCATATTCCAAAAAATTTATAAAATATATAATGGGATTTTCCCCATTCCATTTCTCATTTATTTCATGTTTAACTACATTAGAATGAATGTGATTCATTGGAAATAATTCTAAATCCATGGCATAACCCCAAAATTATATAAAAAACTTCAAAAACAAATCATCGATTAAACCAAGTCAAAATAGATAATATTCATCCTTTTGGATAAACAATTACACAATGATGTACTAGGACAAGTGATTTCTAATTAAATTAAAATATCCAATATGTGGTCAATTATTTATATCCTCATGAATTCACTTCCCCTATATAATCAAGATATCTTATTACACATTCCCAATTGATTCTATACCACATTGTAAAACACTTCAATAAATTCAAAAGCATCATACTTCCATATTGATAGAAAAAAATATCCATACAGAATAATGTCAATGCTAAATGAAAATAATTAAAAAAACACCACGCATTTAAGTACTCATTAGACATAAAAATTCATGACATCATTATTATAAATATTGGATTCAAAGTGTGGGTTTTAATGATAGTTTTTATAAGATGTAGATATGTTTTTAATTATACCATTTCATTAAATAAAAAACTACGTTGAATTTATTCAAATTTATATTTTGTTATAAGTTCATTTTAGAAAAGATGTTCTATTGTGTTAATATAATAATTAAAATCATTTTTTATAAAAATTTTGTTGAAAATAAAAAAAGTATCTCATTCATATCTTTTTTTTTCAAAAAATAAAAAACTAAAAGAGATATTCATTAACATCAGGTTTTAAACATATCATGTTAAATAGTTTTTTCCATCTCTTTTATATCGGTTTTGAAAAAAACTAATGTTAAAGTATTTTTAGTGATATCACTAACAGTTTGATTGCATATTTTTCTTTAAATTAAAACCCATCTGTGTCACCATATTCTACAATATAGATGTCTTATAATTAATTGACATCCTTTTATTCCCCAATGAAATTTATTTCCATCCACTTTTCATGTTATTATTTTTCTAGTAACATTTTCTACAATGAGACAAGATTAAATATTAGCTGATGAAAATACTGATTTCATAAAGGACCTTAACAAAAATAAATTATTTATTGAAGTTTATTTTCATCCAATTTTTACCTTATTTATCTTGGATATTTGAATATATATACTTATTCAACGATCCTCCAATTATTAAGGTCTAATAGAAACAGTTATTTGATGTTTTTGACTGTTTGTAAATCATTTTTTCACTCAATTTTTATCAATATTTCATCATTATCACTATTTCAACGAATATGGATTGATTTTATTGTACTTTTTAATGAATTTTTCATTATCACTCTAAAAAAATTGTATTTTATATTTTATTACAAAAAATATTATCTATAATTGTTTATAATCATTCTTTTTTTAATTTTATTGTATTTTATTATGTTTCACTATTCATTAGGATATTTTTTAATAATATTTTTAAGAAATTATTATTTATAGTTTTTTCTAGGTTACTTTTTATATGTTTCTATAATTTTATGCATAATTGTTATTATAATATTTTTATGTTTTTTTTGAAAAAAAACTGAATAATATTTTTTATAAATTTTTATAATTTAATATGTTTCTTATATAATTTTTGGTATGTCATGTTTTTATGATTAATTGGGTATTATGAAATTTTTTATAAGATATATTATGTATAAATGATTGTTGTGATAATTCTTTTTTATGATAATTGATTGTTAGATATTATATTTTTGTTACTAGTTTTTAAAAAAATTAGAAAAATTAAATATAATATTTTGATAATAATTTATGTATAATTGTTTTTTATTGTTGAAGATTATGTTTTTATAATATTTTTTTATCATTATGTATAGTTAATTTTTATAATCAAATCATTATTAATAATTGATTATTTTAATTTTATGTTATTATGTTTAAAATTTATCTATTTTTTGTATATTTTTAAATGTTTATTTTTTTTAAATTTATCTTTTATATTATGACTTATGAAATTTAATTTATTATAGATAGAAATTTTTATGAAGAACCAAATGATGAATATAAAAAAGGATTTGATGATTCCTTGTAATTTTCAAAATAGTGTCTTCAAAAAAAGAATTTTATTTTAGGTACACACATGATGTATTTAAATATGGGAATGTTAATTTCGAATGAAATCCGTGATAATCTCGTTCACTGTGGTTTTAGAGGTAATTTTACACATTTGGATATCTCATGGAGAAAGAATCAAATATTTTACAACTGAGGATCTAAAAAATATTCATAATGATATAGATGATCCTATAAATTAATTAATTCACGATGTTGGAAATGAAACCCTAAAAAACAAGAACTATTTCATGATAGTAAATAGATTCAAAAAACTATTATTCTTAGGATACACTAAATATAAACTGTTTTCACTATTTTATATATTACATAACTTGAACTAATTAAATGAGTGTTGTCATAATAGTATCTATAACTTTCTTGATATTTTAATCGAGACATATGAAGAAGGTAACAATATTTCATATTCCAATTATGAGGAAAATAAAATATTGTGGCCAAGGTGATTTAACTGTAAAATGTTAAATGAATTTACAAAGGCTTTTGAGTTTTTATATAAATGAATATGAATGTTTATCAAAATTCTCTTAATGTGGGAAATAATCCTATAAGGTTGATGAAAAAATAAACTCCGATTCATCCTAAGGTACTAATATGAATCCAAATTCAAAATAACTTTTGTAACATCCTATAACTCATTCAAATTATTCATTCCAACAATTTTAATAATTATACTCCGATTCAATCTCAGGTACCAAAATGAAACCCCCTCTTAATAAAATATGGTAATTTCCAATAATTACACATTTTAACCGTTTATTTTTAGATTAATTTTTTGGAAAAAAATTTAAGGTGGAGTATATATGAGATAATATCTTATGTTAAGATACATCCCCATTTTATTTCACATTAGTTGAAGAGATTTGGGGAAAATATATTTTATTTTGGAAGGGATTTTGTAAATTTCATAATGGGACTATTCATTGATGGAATGAGACCATATCAGTGCCTGTGTATCCAAAATAGGTTAAGGCCTATTTTTTGGTAGTTTACCACATTTCCCCACATATTTGTATGAATAATAAAGATTTAGTTATGATCTCATTGATTTTTGGAACAGAATAACAGGTAAAAAATATTGATTTTTATATTTCACTATTGATTGATGATTTAAACCATCGATTAGATAAAGGTGTTGCGGTTTTTGGTTCAAATTGGAAATAGTTTTTTCTTTTTCATGTTATGATAAAATTAAAAATAAATTAATTTCTTGTGATTGTAAACATATATTGATACAGTGCTATGTGGCATAAGGAATGACGGATTATTGGGGAAGACACATTATGTATTCAATTGCTTAATGGAAGGAAGAAAATGTACATGGTATATCAAATATTTATCCATATTGACATTACATATCATTGATTGAAAAAATTATTTAATAGTTTATGGCAATTTAATCTTCCCCAGCAACCATTATCAATAAAAGAATATTATCAAAGAGTGAAAAACTTTGGTTTCAAATTATGAAAGAAATGAATTAATTATCATCGAAAAAATATCTTTTAGAAATAATTAAATTCTTTTTGGATGATCATGATGATGATTTTAATTGATGAAACATAACAATAACGTTATTCTTGTTGAGAATGACATATGCAATAGTTTTATTGGGATTTGGAGAGTCATAAATAATGAAATTAAAAAAATTCAAGATATATTGGTCTTTATATCATTGGGAATACATTTTGAGTTAACCCCCACAATAAAATAATTTATAACTTATTTACCTCCAGTTTGATATACATTTAGAATAAGTGATAAGATCAATTTTTCTCTGTGTGTGCATTTAATTAAAGTACCTAGTAGAAATTCTTCATATTTTAAGATTTTTTTATCATTTAAGGATTGCACATTAAATGTTGTGATGTCTCAGGACTGTCTTGTTTTGAAGAAACTACATCTATATCTCACACTACATGGTATATTTTTGTCACATTTTATGATGACTATCATTATGTTATGTAATTTTCTCAAATCCATTGGTATAAAATCTGTTGACATAATTTGTTTTTTTGATATATTTGATAATGAATATTCTCTAATAATTTTTCACCTAGAAATGTGTTTCCAAAATATTATTTTAATATAATGTTTCATCTAATTATTCATATGTTATGAGGGATAATAATATATGGGTCTATTTATTTATGTTGAATTTATACTTTTCAATAAAAATTGAAATTTTTTTAAGGATATGTTAATATTAAGCATTGTCCTAAGGCCACTATTTTTTCATAAATATGTATTAGAAAAAATGATTGAGTTTTTTATAATATATTTATATGAATTGGAGAATAATAGTCTTCCAATATCTTGAGATATGATAGTTAATAGTTAAGGTAGAGGTATTCAGGGGTTAAAAGTAAATTTCATTCCATCTCATGAAGTAATGTAGTCACATTTATCTATTTTAGACAACACATATGTGTTTAACCAATATATATCATTACATATTACCAAACTAAAGGTATGATATATGAAAATAAATAAATTTTGATGACGATAGATCATAAAAAAGAATATATATGATTGATTAAAGACATATCCATCACAGTTATGTCATCATCAATACCATTGAAATTGTTAGTCAGGAGACCATCTCTAAATGTGATCACATGGACTGGTTTTGATATTAATGGGTATATATATTAACATTAAAATTATCATGATAATAGTATTATTAAAAGGAATGGGGTAATGGTAATAACTGGAGCACTATATTGTTTCGGTGAGAAATATAAAAACTCAATTTTAGCATCAACAACATATTTTAGAGTTCTTATAAATATTTATAAAATTGAATGTAATAAATTTTGAGACATAGCGTTTAGTGGTAACATAGGTTGATGGTAATATTGGTGTATAAGATCAGGTTTAGGGGTTTAAACAAGTTGATTTGAAATTATTTACTTGCAATAGGGATCCATAAAACGTTGTGACACTTGCAGTGAAAATATTTTATTTCAATGATCCATCGAATGAATAGTAGATTGCCCATTACCAAAGGAAAACAATTCAATTGAGTTATGATGATGAGGATGATATTATATATTTATCTATGGATTTTTTTGTTTAATACATGAATTTTAAATGATAATAGTGACTATACAATAAATTTTTTCCATGATATATGATATTACAGTACTGATGGGATATGGGAAAATACTTAATTAACCCCCAAATTTATCAGGTAATTTTTTATATTATAATACATTTTCAAAAATATTTACTTGCATAAAATATATTTTTATTAAAAATTGGATGTTAGTTGTTATATATTTTATTATTTATGTGACTTCTTGTTAAATTTTCTATTCAAATATAATGTCCACATATTTTTTACTATAAAACCCGACATTTATCATTATATTTGGATAATTTGATGCATATAAAAACACTTTTATTGGTTGTGATATTTAATTTTATCTATTTTTCTGTCATTTATGAATTTAATTTTTAAATAATAGTTGAAAATAATTAATTTTTGTTTAGATTCATGAATCCGTTATTATTTTATGAAATGAACACATCTGTGAAGATATTTCTTTCCAACATATTTTTATAATCATTGTTTTTTAATTTTAACTTCTCAAATAAAATGCAGGTACCTAGATTTTCATGATATTTATCTATATAAATGATGGAAATGAAGGGAGAGGAACATTTTCTGAATTGTATGCATTTTTAAGTATTATTAAATATATAGTAATATATTTATTTGCAGAAATAAATTATTTAATTTTGAAGTAATAATTATAGGACTAATGATGTGCCTCCTATAGTGATGGATAACATGAGATTAAAAATTTAAATAAATTTTCATTTTCCCATTGACATCAAATAATACACAATAATGTTAATGATAATAAAAGCCAAATTATACCTAATTCAATCTATTTTAATAGTTATATCTCTATGAAGATCCTTTAAAAGAAATATTATTTAATATCCTAATTTAATTTCCATCAACCTGACTACATAAGAGTTGTTTTGGAAGTATAAAATAATAAAATATATCAATTGATTTATTTTTATCTCGTATTTTGAATATTTTATATTTTAAATGAATACTATTTTACTTATTCATTTTTATATGATATACATTATTAAAGAAAAAAAATAGAAAACAATTCTATATTTTGTTGTGTTTTAGTTGATATATTTCAAAACAAACATGAAAAAAATTATTTGGGGGACATTGCATTATGAATGACCATAAAAATTGATCATTATTATATGCAGATACATAGATGAAATTTGTCTCTAGGAAACATCATAAATCTTTTGTGGTAGGATAATAAGTTTTTTTTGTAAAATTTATTTTATACTTTCAAATTTCATATTAGTTTATTTGTATGAAACACGACTCAAGGATATCATATTAATAGATTCATTTGACCAATATATACCCCCATACATTATCATGAGGAGGGTATCATTTATCAGAAAATATAATGATTTCATAAATGTAAAATGCATCGGGATCCCAATCAACTAATGGTTTAATAAAAGTCTAATTCAGTATTCCATCTCTTCTATCTCTCTGAAAAATGGAAAGTGGGGATAGTAAAAAAATGAAATTAATAATACAATGAAACCTGCGTAAGTATAAATTTTTTTAATGCACTACATTATAATTTTATATGAATGATTATATTTTTTAAATTATCTACACTAATATAACATTTTAATTTTTTATTTTAGGATGATATATAGTGGAATGTTTGGTAGTGTACTTTTATCCCTATTTATAGGATGAACAAATTTTTGAATACCTTATGAATGGAATACACCATAGGATATATAGGAGGATACAAGGATAGTGTTAGTGTTTGGAGAGTGTATGGTCATAATAGTAAGAAATAAAATCACAGATAAATAGGCTTAATAAAAGATGAGATGAATGACCAGAAACAGTCTATAGAAGAGATATTTTAGTCATTTATGCATGTTTTGCTCGAAAAAATTATAAGACAATCACAAACTATGAAACCTAACAAACCTATTTAGCCAACATATCGTATGTAGCTTAACCAACTACCCTATACTACCCAACCTAATTACACGGATCCTCTACTTCCTTGTATGGACCCAACCATATATAATGATTGGTATTCAAAAGATCCCCAAAAAGGTATTGTACCATGAAAATCATTCGCATATTCTGGTGGATTTTCTATATCTCTATCCAATGAATTTGGGTCAAGTAAGAATATCAGTACATGATATTAATGATACATGGAGTCTATTTCCGATGGCATACTAAGGAGTTTAACGAATTTGAAAAGTTTATAGGTTATTATTTACTTTTTTGGGATAACCTCCTTCATTATCTAACATACATGGTATTAATTTCTTATAAAATATTCTTTTAAATATATTAATAATTACTGATAAATATTTTCAAAACATAAATAATATTTGAGGGTGTAAAATATAAATAATTACTAAAAAATATAAAAACAATTGTTTAGGAACCATCAAATTTTAATAATTTTGAGATTTTAATGGGATAATAATATTTTTTAATGATTCCCCATCCTTAGATAATATATATGAGTTTCAAATTATGTTTATGAAATTTGGAAGCGACTATCCTTTTCGAATATTAAAAAATGATATTATGGATCTAGTTAATTCTGATGACCTCAGTGTGTATGTCTTGTAGTTTTTTTCTTTCTATGTAAATTTATTTTCTTATATTTATTTAATTAAATAATTTTGACTTAAATTTGACTAACTATATTAGTACAATAAATTAATATCTACACATTCTTCGTATTAAAAATTATACCACTACTATTTATAGTCTTAAAGATGCAGAATCCGTTTCAATGGTTGTGTAATATCTTAGAACTCCTGCCAATGTTTCATATGTAAATATATATATATCTCAGAGATTATCAAATAAATAGATTATGTACAAAGTTTTTTCATTACATAATGGGTATAAACATTAATTTAAATATGAATAAATAATCAATATATAGACATTAACTGTGATATTTTTATATTTTAGAGGATAATTAATTTTAGGCTTATTATTCCCAAATAAATGTACATTATATTGGTTTTTGCTTTTATTAGATGGTATTGACAATAAATTATAATATTGTTAGAGTAGTTTAAATATTTATTTTAAGATTTGTACTTTATATTCTTATTATTTAAACAGGTATTTTTTGATTATATATATGAAAATATTGGTAATGGAAAAAGTTAAATAAATATCACTCATCAATAGTGCAGCCAAATTAAATTCCATATGTGGATGTAATGGTAAATATATGTTATATTAGATATTATTATATATATATATATTAAATTTATTTTTTTATAAATATAGTTCCATCATAAATAATTGGGTGGAATGTGGTTGATATGTTATATGATTCAGGTATGTGATAATAAAAACTATGCCAATAATTTCATTCAATTAAGATAGTTATATTAATTATTTTATTATTTTTATCAAAATATTCAATTTCATTAATCAAATGAAATTAATTTTTATTATATATTTTTAATTATACTAATTCATACACATGAAAAACATTCCTATATTTATAGATTGTTTAGAAACTATTTATTATATCTGACTGTGATTTATTTGATCTGGTATATCTCTATTAATTAACATTAAAAAACCTCAATATTTAGACAATCATTTTCTTCTTTATGATATTGAATTAAATTTATTTTTACAATTTATTTATCATCTGAATAATGGGTAATGGATTTATAAAAATATCTCCATACTACACAAGACCATAAATTTTAAATTATTTTACTTTTTGTAAATGTACAAAAAAGTTTTAATTACACAACATTTTATATGTTTTTTTTATGATTTTAATTACACGTGTAAGATTTTTTAAGTATGTATGTTTTAATTTATGTAAATAATAATTATTTATTGAAATTATCTTCTACTTTTAAATTATATTTTCTGTGTGATTTTATGGTTTTTTCTTTTCATTATGTTGAAACATATAGAGGAGTACATAAATCATTTTGAAAATTATTAAAAATTGTTTTTTATTATTTTTTAAATATTTTTATTTATTTTCATTAAATGTATTTATATTTGTTTATATAATTCATTTATTAAAATACATGTTATAGAAAAAGTTCTAACAATGATCAACTGTCAACATGGAAGCAAAATAATTTCAATTACATGGAATTATTGGTAAATGACATTAATATTTGATAATATTTGATTTTTATTATATATATATATATATATATATGTTTTTATTCAGAAATTAAAGTTTCAAAATTTCAGTTTCTTCATAAAAATGTTAGAATTAAGTTATATTTTATGCATTTTCAGATTTGGGATAATCACTACTATGATGATGAATAAATATGATAAGGGTTGGTTATTTTATTTTTTTATTATTTATATTATAATATTAAATTTTTAATACTATAATATTAAATTTTATTTTATATATTCAATTATTTTGAGTCATATACAAATAAATAACATATTCATCTTCAAATTTTTTTTCAAACTATTTTTATCATTGTTAACATTTAATTTATAATGTAATAATCTTGTTTTTAATTTTTAAAATATTATTAAATAGAGACACTTTTTATTCATAAATTTGTAAATTTATTTTTATTTTTACATGTCTTTTATTTGTGAGTTCTGTTTTATGTTTGGTCAAATTTTTAATTATCTTATAGGAATCATTTGTTTTATATTTAAAAAATGAGTAAATATACACATATTTTAAGCGTAATGTTTGTATATATATTTTATGATTCTATAGGTTTGATATGTTATAGGTATGTTCTATTAATTAAATTCAATTATATTAGTATTTAAATATACATATATATATATATATATATATATATATATATTACTTTTGTTTATTATATTGTGTTTGTCATTAAAACATCGTTATTTTCATTAGGATATTATAATAGATAGAATATGTAAATCATTAGAAATTTGTTAACGAAATAAGTTTTATTATTTTTTATAAGTTATTTATTATTAATTAAATGTGTTTTGATTATAGGGATATTAAAATAGAGATCATGAAAAATGTTTAATAATGATAAATTGTTTATATATAAGATAAATAAATTCAACTACATAAAATTGTCGGTAAATATTTGTTATATTTTATAAGATTTGTTTTCTATTATATATGATTGTTTGTTAGTATATATCTTCATGTTTTTGTTTTTTATTAGAGGTTTTGTCGTGTTATTTTTTCAGTTAATTTCCAAAGGATTTTATAGTTTATTTAGTTTTTTCAATCTAATATTTTTGAATTTCATGATGAAAAAATTAAATTTTATCAGGAATTTTATTTGATAAACAAATTTAAAAACGATTAATATTTTAGTATCCAAATAGGATTTTTTATAACAAGTTCTTAATTTTTTTTAAAATATATAGTTATGATTGTTTATTATGATATTGTTTTGTAAAATATAAGCATGGTACTCATATAATCATTATAGAACCCACTGGAATGGAATTATTTGAGTACACATCATGTAGTTTTATTTAATTTTATATTTTAATATGATTCTCGATGGGTGTTGAGTTATTGATTTAAATATTATTTTTAATTTTAAATTTTCAAAATAAAAAGTGTTCCAAAATATATATATTTTTATATTATATTTTGATGATTAATAATAAAGTATCCAATATTAAATAATTTAATACACATAAAACTTGTATAGTGGGATTTTGAACTGTTTTTTCAAAGTAAATGGTGTAATTGAATCTTATTTCCGTAAAAAATGAGCTTCAAATTTTTTACATATAGAATAAAATTTTAAATTTTTTGTATTGATCAATATTATAGGGTAATATGGGTACTGAAGAAATAATTTTCCATATGGTGAGGAAACATATCTGATAAAAAATTTAAATGTGTAAACAATTTTTTTATCCTAACAAAAATATTCACTGATTACTGATTTAATTGGTAATTAAATTAAAATATTTAATTCAATGCAGTACACTGTATGGAATATCTTAATTGATCATGAGAATTTTCTCAATGCATGATTTAATTTTTATAAATATAAATTTAATGAGATGTAAAAGTAAATTTATAATTCATAATAATATGAGAAGAAACCCTTTGGTTTTTTGGATGTTTTCTATGGTTTCTATAGTTTTTTAATTTTGTAGATATATAATATAATGTTTGAATTTTTCATTCAAAGATTGGTTGATATTTTTATTTCATAAAATACTTTATTTTCATAAATGAGACTTATGTTTTAATTCAATACTCCATTGAAATTTCCATTGGGGAGGAATGTCTTATGTTTGTTTTTCTATTACAAAATGAATAATGTTTCAGGACCCAAATAAGACATGAAGCTAACAATTAGTGTCCAAACTATAGTCTATATATTTATTTCTATTTGTAGGGAGGGTTTGGTATGGATGTACGATAAATTTCATGAGTATTTATAGAGGTAAAAGAAATTCATATTAGAGGAGATGAAAAATGGGTTATAATACATATTGTAATATTTATATTTTTTTGATGTGTTTTTTATTTACAAGTCTTAAAATATGGTGTATGCAATTAATATATTATAAAAATATTATTCAATATTCCATGTCAGTTATTTATAAACCATTGTTGAAACAAACCAACATCAATTATTAATAAAAACCCTCCATTGAAAGTTGATCTATAAAATACATTAAACATCAATTTCTCTTACATAAATACATTGAAATAGATATTTCACATTAGTTATATTAAAATATGACATTGAAAGTCATGATAAATTTTATAGTTAGACTTTTGGTGTTAGGTATTATTGAAAAATGATGCCTAATGTTTTCCCAAAATTCAGAATAAAATAGCATCCAATGTCTGGCCATTATAAAACTAATTTTCAAATATAGATTTGATAGCTTCTGTAAAAAAAATTTAGTTAAACTAACTTGGATAATTTTTTTAAATGCTAATTTTTTATATAAAATTTCATTAAAATTTACACCTATCATTCATTTTTATTAAATTTAAGAGGTTGGATTAATGAAAACCAACATTAAAACATTATTTTATAAAATTTAAAAAATTTGTGTCAGTTAAAAAAATTTAATAACGAAAAAATATAGGTGTAAATATACTTTTCCACAACTGAGTATGAGATCCAATTGTCCAATATCCCATGAACTATTCAACTAAAATCTTCTTTGATCGTCTTTTATATAAAACAAGATTCATATTTTTAAAATCATTAATAATTTTATGGTTTAAAAATATTTCATTTATATTGATCCTTCAAATGTTCTACTTGTATATATTTCCCAGTCGATAATGAATATGGTGGGTGGAACAATAATCATCCTAAACATTATTATTGTGTATCTTATAATAATTATATTACACATCTATAATTTATATAAAATATCTCATATTCCCAATTTCATAAAAGAAATCATTCAGATACTACTTTTCATAGTATTGATTTAAAATCCATTCTTATCAAAACATGATACAAAAATAGTTTCATATGACATGAATATAATAAAAATTCTCCAACACTATTTTTGAACCCCTTATTAATTTCATATAATAGGTTAATAACTCAAATTTAGAAATTTTGGATCCATTACTAATATAATTATATACATAATCCCTTTTAAAATCCCACTTATCTTTGTTTCTCTGTTTTTTTGCAAAACATTTTTGACACACATCCAAAACCTAATAACCATGCATTATATTTCATGAAACTAAACTATATTATATTAAAATTAAAATTTTATGAATGCTTGATTTTGATAACAATTTTTAACAATATACACAAATATTAAATTTTTCATACATCATAACTATTTGTGACCACAATATGATTTTAAGAACTAATTCAAAAACAACAATATATAGATATTAATATGTTAGAATTATGTATTATAACATTTCATCAGGATATTAACTAAACTTAATCCCACTCAAAATTATGACCCAATACATTATTACCCTTTCGTGAGAAAATATCTATATCTAATCATGAATTACACTTGTCTGAAAATGATAATAATTCATCAAAATTCATGGTTTACAAAAATATTTAAAATCATATTATATTTGATTCTTGTATAGTTTAGTTGATAAATTATTTCAACAAATAAATTATATTTATTCTCTCAAATATGTTGGTTTGGAATAATAATAGCTATTGTTTTTTTTAATTTTTTTACTAGAAATAAAATTCAATGAATAAGAATCCTAAGTGTTTGGGTTACCTTATTGAATGGTTTCCATGTATATGATAATTAATGTACACCTAACAGGTTGGGATATACTGAAAAAAAATCATTACATCCTTCATAATAATATTCATGTATGTAATACCACACACATAATTTTATGTGGTTTTCATAAAATTTCATATAGCTTAATTTATATCTCTTATTTATTTAACCTATTTTATCCCATGAAAACACCATTTTTATCTTTTTATTAAATTTTTTATTTTTGATTCTAATGATTTTGTTTTGCGATCCAAATTCCATCTACCAAATTAATGTTTCCATGTATTGTTAATATTTTACACTTTAGAAAACTATCTTGTTTTTATACTTACACAATAAATTGTAAACATATTATTACATATCTAAATGAATATTCATCACAATGTAATTGATCACTTCATGTATTTTTTTATAGTAATATGAGATTGAAAACCTACAATAGTAATGCATATATATTTTGTTATCCATAGCCTCACCTTTCTAGAAAATTACATGAACCTCTATCCTAGTGAAAATTCTTGGCAAATTTACATCTCTATTTGGAGACATTACTTAAGAGATGGTTAAATTGATGATATCCTTAAAAATCAATATGAAAAAACTGTATCCAATATATTATCCAACCAATTATACATTTACATATATATTCAAGTTTCTATTAATATATTTTAATTAAAAAAACTTCATTGTTATGGATTATGAAGATATTACAGAGGGTATTATGGTCTTAGATGAGTTGAATTAGAAAAAACATAAAGTGTGATGTAATAAGGGACTCTGATAGATCTACAGACTATGTGATTGAATGCCCAGTACCCTTATAATGTTATAAGAGTGTTCTAACTTTATAATGAGATATCATCAGCACTTCAGTGGGTGTGGGGGTTGTAGGAATTTTAATTCAGGGAAGCACCATAAATTCATCCTATACATATATTATGTACATAATCCTCCATTTCATATATAATATTGAATTAATGAAATTTACGTTTTTTCATGGATTCCATGACATACCCAAATATATATTTTGATCCATAATTTCTTGATTGGTCTCAGGGTTCATTTTTTACATTGGTAATCATAGATTATAAGAATTGTTTCCAATTTCTTCTAGGATATTTTTTTCCCTCCCCTAATTATTTTTTATATCACTATGCATAAGTAATTTTTTTATTTCACATTTATTCCAACAATAGAGTCTTGTAATTATCTCATATTATATTGCCTTATGTGGACTGATGAATCTAACTGGGGTCTTTTTTTTGTTTCTACTTAATATAAAAGGTGAAATCCCATCGGTACACTATGCACATGAACCCTTATAATTATAATCCATTGATATTTTTTAATACTATTACATACATACAGTAATCACATATAGTCTATTAGTGAATGAGAAAATACAATTTCAACCACCTGGGAGGTGATCTTCTCCTTTATCCTTGGATGGAACATAGATTTTATTAACATACTACCTCACAACGAAATGTGGATACTGGTTTAAGGAATTGATTAAACATTGCGTTCGAAATTTTCATGTATTTCATGGAAATTAATTATTTAATTGGATTGAAATTAGAAAATGTAATAATATAATTATGGTATACTGTAATATTAGAAATTTTACTTGTAACATGGATGGATTGGAATATTTCTTCATAAATGAAAATAGTTGAAATATTGACCTATTGTTTTATTATTTGTAAAAATTTGGAATATTTACCTATTGATGGAATATTTGGAATGTTTTTGGACTTTTTTATTAATGTATCACATGGTTTGTGATTTGACCCTGGTAGGGAAATTCCCCTTGGAACTATTATGGCTTTATATTGTTATTTGACCTATCTTAGAAACATGAAATGGGAAAATTATAAAGTGAATATGTAATTATATTTGAATATTCTAATTCTCTTTTATATCTTCTGAATTGATAATATGTTTGAATTATCAATATACTTGTAATGAGCCAGTATACTCTAGGATATTCTTTTTTCCTCTGCGAATTATTTTGGTATGTTACTATACATATGTTATTTTTCTATTTCACATTGATTTCAATCATATATTCTTGGAATTTTCTTCTATCGTTTTATCATAGGTAGATTAATGAATCTAAATGGGGGAAAATTTGGTTTCTACTAAATGTAAAATGTTAAATAACATCGGTACACAAGGCCCATGACCTCTTATAATTACAATCCATTGATATTTTATTAACCATATTACTTACTTACACTGATCACATAAGGTCTATTAGTGAATCAGAAGATAGAATTTCAACCAACTGAGAGGTGTTCTTATCCTTTAAAATTTTTTGGAAAATATATTTTATTAACAAAAATCCTTATAGCTAAATTCAGATATTGGTTTAAAGAATTTATTAAACATTGAATTAGTAATTTACATATATTAATTGGAAAATAATTTGATAATTGGCATAAAATTTGAAAATGAAATAATAGAATGTCAGTATACTAACATATTGGAAAAGTTACTAGTAACTTGGATGAATTGGAATAAATCATCTTAAATGGAAAGAGTTGGAATATTGACACGTTGTTTCATTATTTTGGTATCATTTGGAATATTGACCTATTGATGGAATATTTGGAATGTTTTAAGACATTGTTATTAATGTATTACATGGTTTGCAAATTATCCATTATAGGGAAATTGACCATAAAACTATTATGACCTCATATTATGATTAGACATTTTGTGGAAACTTTAAATGGGTCAATTATAAAGAGAAAATTTAATTATCTTTAATATTACAATTATCAGGGAAATCATTTGAATTGATTATATGTTTGAATTCTTTAGAAACTTGTACTAAAACAATTTTTTGTTATGGATTGTGAAATATTTCATTATTTTAAGGGAGGAATTTTGGACTTTATAATCATAATGTTTTTGAATATATACCATTGGTTATCTTATGGATGCCAAACCTTCACTCCCTTTGAATATATAATGGTTAATTACCTAATGTCCCACATTGGCTCTTTAGGAATTTTCACCTGAGATGTTGCACCCTTCAAAGTCCCTAGTCTGGTAATTTTTCTATTATTTAGGTTACTACATTTAGATCTCCTTCTCATGGAATCTAAGGAATATTATACTATGTTGATTTTAGGGAAATATTTATTTAATGATCATGGTGTGATATAAACTATTCTACACTCTATAAATTTATTTACATATAATGTTGGGAATTGATTTTATTTTTATATTCATGATAAGGGTTTTGATTTATAATTTTTAGAGATGGGATTTTAGTTCTATGCTTCTATTAAATTTATGAAAGTGGATGACAAAGACAATGGTTATTTAATTATTTTTGTGAAGTTGTATAATATTACTTACAAAAGTGATGTCAATTTATTTGGACTTTTCATATAAGAAGAAACATATATACCTTTTCATATGTTGTCACCAGACTCCTTATTTTTTAAAAATGATAAGGATGAGGATTTTATTTTCACTATATATACAAAATATAGAAAGTTTTCAGTCCTATATCTAAATAATAGTGTAATATATATGTGGATTCAAACTATTTGATTTCAATAAGGGTGATGTAAATAAATTAAATGTGTCATATATGTGTTTAATAGACTATCGTGTGAATATGATAACAATTGACTTAGTCATGATTATCTTTATCACGTCTAAAAACATAAAAACATCATTAATAAAGTAAAAAATATTTTTTATCATTAATCTAAATGATGTTTGTGAAGTCTATAAAGTTTTTTAAAGTCTAGAAAAAATTGTATCGAGTAATGGATATGATTTCCATTATGAGTGAGGATACAATTCCAAGAATATAGTAAGTTTCTTATTATGAATCAATGGATTTTGAAGACAATGTTTACTGGAAAGCCTCTGATGACCATTCATCAAGGAATGATGAGTGAAATTAAAGGGAAAAATAAAACAGAGGATGTTACTAATCCTCCCACTATGATAAAATGATTCTAGATGAGTTTTTGTGGAAATAAAAAAACTTATGCCTAAATATAATCCAAGGGATTATGAATTCAAATTTTACCATGAAATGTAAAAATAATTGAGAATTTGAAAGGATTAACATATGGAAGAAGACAACTACTAAAATAATGTAAAAGAAATTTCATCATGTAGTTAGAGTTCTTAATAGATTGATGAAAGAGGTTAAAGGGCATATGTGAACCCACATTATATAATATCTGATACAGGTAAAATTATTTTAAAAGGATGGTTATTTATTATGAATAATTAGTGTTACCTATCAATATCACTTCTATAATAGATAATTGAAATTAAATTCTTAATTTTGTAGAATCTATTGCAAATATTCATTAATAACAATCAAAAATTATGTTGGTTGGAAAGGGTTATTAGAGAAGAAACAATAACATTGAATAATAAAATTATACTTTGGTTGATAAGTAACATGAGTAAGGAAAAGAAAATGAATAAGAAGAAAATGAATAATTATAAGAAGAATAAAAATTGAAGTTATAGAAGAAGAGATAGTGGAAGAGGTAGATAAGGGATGGGATTATGGTGAAGAATCCAATTCAGGTAAAGAATCACCAAGATATTCTTCATCCTCATTATATCTACCTTAAAATACTCATATGGATAGAAAATATCAATGTACACAAAAATATAGTTCTCCATCAAAAAATAAAGCTATTTAATATTCAATAGTTGAAAAGAAAAATCTACAGTCCCATACAAAAGTTGATGATAAAGTTGAAACTGATAGGTATATTAAAATTCTAGAATTTTTTCATGAGAATAATATTTCAAAGAATAGTGATAAAAATTTAAGAATGTATATACCATAACTAGTAAGAAAAAAAACATCATATCAAGTCCAATCAATCTGACTCTAACTGAACGATTCCTCATAAGAGAGTTGATTTTATCATTCTACATTAAAAGACATTAAAATGTCTGATTTCATATTTCCAAAATAATGAATTAAGTTGTAAGATGTTTTAGGAAGAAATTAATTAAAAAAGATAACTATCTAATCATTTTTAATGAAAAGTTATAAGGATTGAAAAATACTTGAATGTTATTCTACAAAATTTCATGGCTGATGTGTACATAGATAATTAGATGGTCAAATGGTCTAATCATATTTCCATTGATATATGGGATCATGATGAACATATTTTAGAACTAAATACAATTGTTATAATTGGAATACTGCATTAACATGATATCATTAGACATGGATGGAAATGTAATTTCTATTTAGAAATTTATATATTCCAATGATGATTAGATAGTGTATTTCAAACTCATGGAACATAATGTTTAGAATTTGGATTTAGAAATTACTTGGATCAAATCATTTGAAAACGAGGACTTCATTATGAAGCAATATAATAAGAAATATTTTGAGAAGATTGAACATTTGATGTATGATGTTCAAAAGAAATCTTCTAAAGATTAAAAAGATTCTATGATCGAGAAGGATCAACATGAGTTAATGACTAGTAAATCTATTATAGAAAAACTAGTGAAGAAGGAATTATTTTCTATTATTTTGAACTTCTAGTGTATTTTGTAATATATTTCAATGTTTTTTATGAACTAAATTATTTTTTAGACAAATATAATTTTCATAAACATTTTTGAATTCTGATTGGTTATATTTTTTTTATATTTACATTAATTGTTTGTTTTTTATTATTAATTTTTTAATATTTATAACATTTCAAGAAGCATCAGATTCATTACCAATTATTTTTTAATATAAAAAAAAATAATATTATATTATGGGGGCAACATCTCTGTCAAGAATGTATAATGTTATATAAAGTGGGGGAAATTATTTTGAAGAGATATATATTAAAATTATGGGGATAAAGGTTACTAAGGGTGATAAGTAGTCATTAAGGAAGAACTATCCTTTTAATCTTCATCATATTCAACATCAAATTCAAAAGAGGTACAACATCTAAGGGAGTGATGTTGTAATGAATAACATTGAATTTATTAAAAGAAGAACATGGTGTATGTTTTTCATATTATTTTTTCATTTAGGATTTCCATTTTTTTATTTCCAAAAATATAAATGTTTTATTCTTCAATACGATCATTGTAATAATAATGTGTATACTAAATTAGACTTCGGTTTAATCGGTCTAGAAGATAGACTTATGCCATGTCTATCATAATTATAGAAGAAAATACCATAAGACTGAATTTGGTTATGAAAATTAGACCGATTTTCAGAAGGATTATCTTATTGAAAATTGAAATATATGTTCATCAGACTAATCATTATTTATAATCAGAAAACACAAAATAGTTTTTATTGTATTAAATATCATGAACACTATAATGGTGTTTAAAAAAATTAAAATAGGCATTTATTTGAAAATGAGCTTTCAAGTGCATGTTTTCTAAGGTTTTTCCATCAAATTCATTAATATGATCATTGCTATTATGACTAAAAATTCTTGTGCATTTGAAGAGTTTTGAGAAGATTTGATTTTCAACTCATGTATTATGAAAATTATATATTGTGATATTTTCATTCCTAAGCATTGTAGTTATTTATAGAGTTTGTAGTTTTGTGGAATACTTTTCACCGTTATTTCCTTATGAACATTTATTTTTTTAATTGTTTCGGGTTATTTTTATGATCCATAACTTTTAGGGATCAGAATATTGAGAATCTAATACATCAGATCAATTGACTATGTGGCTAATAAGAGGGAAACATATCATCATATTGAGGGATTCTAGGTATAGAAAGACAGAGTTATTCAATCTATCATAACTAGGAATTTTCTATTAAGGAAAGGTAGTTCTTTACATTAGTTATAAAACCATGGATACCATTATTAATGATAATTGACTATCAGACTCTTATGGGTAAAAAGATAAATCTTCAAAATATATTTTCTAATTAATTATTAATATTATTAAATATTATTTTTTTATAACATTTCTATTCTTCTATTAATATTATAGAATATTATTCATCATTCTCATCTTTCATACAATTTTTATTAGTATAACTCTGATTAAGATAAACATAATCTTCTATAATCGAACCCATTGTGAATTTGATTATTTACTCTGATATTGGACTACATTAGAGTATAATAAATCCACATTAATAGGTATTGTATTTTCTAATTATTAAACTATTTTTATTCTACAATTCACCCCTTATGTAAATCCATCATATTCCTCTTTTATGATCCTATATAGAATGTGTTGAGGAATAGTAGTGAGGTTTTTTATGGGAGTATCTAACCAATGTATTGTGTAAAACTCTAGTTTCTGTTATATTATTATCTTTTCATGAGGTTCACTAATTATAACTATGGTATAATTTCACCACGAGTGATACACATGTTGTGAGAGTTTATTGATTTATGATACTTGACTCATAGGATTGTATGGTGTGAAGTGAACCTTTGTACATCATAGTAGTCATGTATCCATGTATATTAAAATGAATCTATCATTATAAAGATATATTTAAAGTATATATATCATTCTATATAAATAGTGAATAAATTTTCTAATTTATATAATGATGTAAATAAATTTTTCTATTATAATATTTGAAATAACAGATTCTTTGATTTTTAAATGGGACCTTGTATCTATGGTTATTTGTATTATATTTTCCTTATATGGTTGAAAATGACATGTGATCCATGATCTGAAGTGTCTGTTGACTCATTAAGTAATATTTATTCATATAGACTTCTGATTGAACATTAGGAAACATTTAATGCGAACACAACCCACATAGTGGAAAAAACCTCATGCAACCCCTATGAAATAGAAGGATGTTTAGATCCATGATATGTTCATGAAATTCATGTGATCCATAGAGATGAGGATTAATCATGAATTCCATTATATATATGATCTAATAATGGAGTTTAAGTTATAGAATCCACCCACATTCACTAGAGTGGGTGGAACCAGGTAGTAGATCTAGATTGAGGCTTTCTATAATTTCATTAGTCACTTGAACACAATGATAATGATGATTGTGAAGCATGTGAAAAATATGTTATATGGTCCACCCATGATTTGGTGGTTCATCATATTGTATAATGGATAGTATGGGGGTCATCTATAAAGTCTTTGAGGTGATGTTTCAGAGTCACTTATATACATAGATATTGAAGTATAAAAGAATCTAAGATTTCATGAATCTGACATAATGGAACATATCTGTGATGAAAAATGCTAGTAATTTTACTGGACTATAGTATTTGTTAATCATTTGAAGAAGAAACTATAGCATTTGTGATGTTCTTCTACATTGGAATTTAATACATATCATGTTAAAATTGAGTGACTATTTACCTAACACATTTCCAAAAGTGGTGATTGATTCTCTAATAACTAAAGGGAACCTGAAGAAGGCCTCAAATTCTGTGATGGTATTTCTAGTATGATAATAGTGTATTTCCCCTTTAAAAAGTGATATGTTTATCAAAGAGAATTTATTCTAATGCAGTGGTGGTAATAGAGTCTAGTGAAATGGATTACAGTCTCATTAACAAATTTAGGTTTAGTGATATCATTGTATCATGGATGTCCATTGTTATTGGAAGTGATATTTACATCCAATTGATTGTTAAGAATGTGGTATGCTGGGACACGAGGATATATTTCATAGTATAAATGAGAAATCTATTGGTAAATTAGGATTTTGGAAGGCATATGTGTCAAGGAAGGACTCAGATATCCCATAGAAATCATGTAGTTGTGCATCCTCCGATCAAATGATCTACGTTAAGGGGAATGGAACCATGATTCCAAAGAATAAGTATTATTAAGATAGAGTATCACATGGAAGTCAAGAGAGGGCCTATGGAATATGGGAAAGTCAGTTTCATATTATAGAGTCTACTCCTAGAAGTAATGATTTATAAACCACCATTTTCAATGGTATAATTCTTATAGAATATACCATTTCTATTTTTTTCTAAAAAAATATAATCTCATTCCATTGTATCATTTTAATTTCCCAACAAAGTTGGTTTGGTTATAAAAAATCTGCATGGGATTACGATTATCCATAATCATTTACCGGTGAAATAAGAGTGTATTATAGGTTTGGAGGAGTGTCATTTTGAAATTGAATGCTTTCAATTTCAATGGGATCTATTTGATAGGGAAATAGTTGGATTAGATAGAATAATGGTAGGTATTATTTATACTTATTCTAGTATCATTTAAACTATTATCTGAGGAATGAGAGGTTCCAATTATATATGGAGAACTATAATTATACTATGATGAATGGAATCTTCAGTTAGTCTATTCAAGACCAATTTATTAAAAATTCCATTGTTCATGGCCTTGGTATCCTTTCTTATTCTGGATGATGGAGATTCACATTAAAATACCTTTACTATGGTATTATAAAACATATAAGATTCCTTTCTTAAATATTTCTCTAGCATACCACATGTGTTGGGGATCATGTTTGATATTAAAATTGCATGATGATCCCAACATGAATCCATCATTCCCTATTTGATGTAACGTGTCGGGAAAATGTTTTGGATGTATAGTTGAATAATGGAGTAGATAAAGGGTTTATATAACCTAATAAATCACCAAGAGTTCCTTTATTATATTCACTAATATGGAATATAGAACCTTTCTCTTATGTGTGGATTATCATAGGTTGAAATAGATAAAAATCAAGAATCAGTATATCATTCTTCATATAGATGATCTTATTGAATAGTATAAAATAGCTAAGGTTTTCTCAAATATTAACATGATTTTGGGGTATCATCAGTTAAGGGTGAGAAATTTTTATATATCCTAGACTATTTTTAAGAGTAAGAATAAATATTATGAATTACTAGTAATGTCATTTAGTCTAATGAACATGATATAAGTATTCATGTCCTTTATTAATTGTATATTCTATTTATATCTTGTTTTGTTTGTTCTTATATTTTTTGAATACACCTAGGCTTACTACATCTATAGGGATGGTCATTCCCAACATCATTAATGTTTCATTAGTACACCTACAATGAACCGTATATATACTATGTTACATAAATTTAATTTATAGATTTACAACAATCACTTCATTGGCCATATAATCTCAAATTGTGTAGTCTTATTCTATACAGTTAAGGTTAAATATGTGATATATTAGTTGAAAACTACATATATCTTTGAGATTTGATGGTTTTGGGGTTTGGTAGAGTATTTTTAGTGATTCATCTAGGATAACTAAAATCTATAAAATTCAATGTTTGTTATGAATATGATAGGGATGATGTTTTTTCAGATGCATGGAATGCCAAATTCTTTGAATTTATGTTATGTATAATCTCATCATCGATCCTCACCATACCATAATTATGAATAGAGTTTATCATTAATTGAGTCACATTAAGAGTTGGGTTATGGGTGTTACTTCTGCATGAGGAAAAAGTGGTTTCGTATGGATCTAACCATGTGAGACTACATTAGATGAATTCTCTTTCCCCTGACTAGGAGTTGTATATAGTGTTACATGCCCAAAGATTTTAGGGGACATTGTCAATTGGGAAATATATTCTAGGTCAATATAGATCACCAAAGCATGATGTGAATATTTTTATTGTGGGTAAAATCAATGGTAGACAATGTGGGTTGAGTTTATATGGTTTTTGACTTCGAATTGGTATACATTACAAAAACATGAAATTTTATTACTAATTTTCTCAGTATGAAGATATGGAGTTAAAAATTAAATGAATTATGTGATGAGTGGTGGTCAATTTCTATTTTAATGAATATATATAGATGTTATGGAATATCTGCGGTAGAAAATACTTGTATTTACTACAACTATTCCCTCTAATCAAATTCATAGTAATTGGATGTGGTTACCATATCTAGAATTTTGACATGAAGGATATTATATTTTTTGTGGAAATATAGTTTTATGGGTTATGGATGACAATGAGATTCTTCATATCCATGGAAACCTCGAAGATTATACGAGTACTCATGAGTATCTAATGAGAGAATATAATGATTCAACATGGCAGGTACATCTTGGTTTGATAAACTTGTATGATCACCTTCAAAGGATGTATTGTCTATGATGGATAAATAAAGGCATATCGGGCTTTTTAACAAGATGATACACTTGTCAATTGGTTATTCCTGAGCATCAATGGATTAATGGGATGTTCTAGTAAATTACCATGATATTATAGAAGTTATATTATATCACCAATTATTTCATGTTATATATTCAGAAGATACCCCAGTAGAATGATTCTATTTTTATGATCATTAATGGATAGAAAACATAGAAATTTTCTGGATTATTTGGGATACCGAAAATATTGATTCCATCTGTAAAATCTTTTTCAAATAAAGGATTGATTTCCTGGTGTTTCATCGAGCATCGAATCATATAAAAATACTTGTTTTACATTAGGTTTCGAGATATTCCTTCAAGAAGTTATTGTGTTACAACTTATTCCTTGAAAAACCAATCATAATAATATTAAAGGCAAATCATAATAGATGATTTCAAATCATATAGAAATATTGAGAGCCTATGTTATAGATTTTGAAACTTATATAGAGTGATATCTAGATGTAATGGTGTCAACCTACAATTATATACATAATGAAAAGATAAAAATAACTCTTTTTTGGATTTATATAGAACCACATGACATTTTTCATTATGGTGGTAAATAAATTATTTAAATAGCCAATTCTATAAGATACAAGAGTTTGATTAGTTGACTAGTATGTTCATTGAAAACCCACAAATAAAATATAAATATTATGATGACCCTTGGAGATGACCTTAGGAATTCAAGGTTTATCCTCTTGTTTTTTTTAGTTTTCACCTAGGCTGGGAAAACTTCATATCTGGTAGTAGGGGAATCACATGTGATGATATTTTGAATTATTTTAGAGATTTTATATAATGGTTCTTATGGAGTACCAACATGAGCTTCCATAGATCTATAACACCATTTTTAATGTGTTTCATGTGTTATTGCATTCGAGATATCCTACAAATCCTTCACAGTTGATGGATGCTAAGGATATAATGATTGATTATGATTTCACATTTGAGGATTATCTAACATATATCATAAAAAATAGTATGAATATTCTCAAATTAATGATCCTCCCCCTCTTTATGATTTTGTTAAAACATATTAATTATAAATTTTATTATCACTCCTACATTAAAAATTTATTTTAGAGGTTCTTAGGGGATTAGAGGATCTGAATTAATATGATATAGTTTTAGAATATTGGATGTAACTACTTATATTCAAATATAAAACCATATGATTAGGATGTGTCTATGTAATATTATTGGATTTCCCTTAGAGAGATGATGATTTAGTAGTGGATGGCCTATTAGATTACAGTGTGAAACATGTGGGGCCATATAGGAATTTTATAGGTGATAATACTAATAAATTCCACCTATGACCTTTTTCCTTTTTTTGAGTAATCTATTCAGTTCATAATTAATGATTAATGAATTTTATGTGCTCTCCAAGCTTCTTCAAATTTTTAAATTATTCCCTCCAATCTATAATCGACTATGTGGATTAGAGATCAATTTAATTTTAATATCCCAATTTTTTTGAATTCCTCTCAATTTAATCCTACTTCAAATTTTCTCCATTATTAATTTGGTGAGTCTATCACTTTATATATGGAATTATGATGTTTTTTGGTGATTTTGATGCTTTATTCATGGAATTCCATGCTCAGTTTTTTATTGATATTTCTCTAAATAATCTATATGTTTTCTTATTTTTGATATTAGTATATATATCATGTGAGATAACATCGGCAAACAATGTGCATGACCTCTTCACGTGGAAGCATATATTATGTCTAGAATCATATTACATTGACATTAATAGAATCTCATTGGGTCTATTTGGGAATAGGACCATGGGATTTCAGCCACCCATGGGTTGTTCCTATCATTAACCCTATGTTAGAACATTGATTATATAATCCTAGTTCCTTGTTACTATGTTTTGAGTCTGTTTTATGTTATGAATTAATTTTTTAAATGGTAATTTAAAATGATATTATGGATTTTATGGGGATAATTGGCACTATATTTGAAAATCATACAATAAAACTTTTTCATATTGACGTATTTAAAAACTGACTATCATATTGACTAGTAATTAGCATGAGATAACATATTAAAACATTTAGGAATATTTTGAATGAGTTGGTATATTGACCTATTTTTGGAATATTTTTCATGTATTAGAATACTGATATTTATTTAGCATATTTATAGTTATTGGACTGTTGTATTGGAATTCACTTTGTCTTTTGAGGACTAATAATGAAATCGCACCTAGAAATGGGACCATTATAAATGGAATGTGTAATGTTTCCCTAGAATTAGAGTTCTTTTTTAGATGATTTGTATTTATTTTATTATTATTTTCTATATATATTGTATTGGTTCATGAAATATAACTTAGACTAGATTTTTATTTACATCATTTGTGGTGGCCTATTGAGATTTAGTCATAAACTATTTATGTCTCCATTTATAACCCGATAGTCTGTCATCTATATAGGTATGAATAATGAAATGGGAACAATTCATTATTTCTTTATATAATATCAATGATTGAACCTTGGAGATGGGACCAAGAATGTAGTTTGGATAGGTTTTTGTGGGTCTTGTTTTTAGTATTCCTTTCAGTCATTTTCCCATATGTATTTTATTATCAAATTTTATATAGTATTTAATTATTTAATTATATTTTATTTTCTATGCATTGAATATATATCTATAGGAGTTGACTGTATATTTTTAATTTTCCAAGATTCTGCAATATTTTTTCTTTTATAATTGATGGTAATGTCTCGCCATAAAATTTATTACACCATTTTTGTTAGTCGGCAGCCTCTCACATACCGGGAGGCATAATTGAGGACCCATGGAGACCCTTCATAGTCATATAAGGATGGATCAAGCTGGGTATGTAACCACTAATAAATATTAAAAATTTCACAACTCAAAAAAAAACTAACCATAAATTAGTATAAAACTATATTAAAGGATATCTTGTCATGCATGCAATGTTGGGATATATCACCTAGAAAAAAATTTTCACATTAATTTAAGTATAAAGGTTTTTGAATTGTATAAATAAATTATTTAAATTAAAACAATAATGAAATAAATTAATAAATAATTATATTATTTATTCCACATATTGAATAAATATTATCTTTTCATAGGTAATATTGCATTGACAAAAGTCATTTTATAATTCTTATCATTTATAACTTTCAATCAAATTATATACATAATTAGAAACTTTAAAATAAAGATTTATTATCATTTTAATAAATATCATGTTTTAGTATAGATAAATAATTACAAAATATTAATGTTATTAGATAGAGGTGGTTCTGTGTGTCTATCATATTCAAGAATTGTACATTATTATTTATATCACAAAATATGTGTGGTAGTATAAAAATACACCTATATTATATTTTGGTCGAGTGGTATCATATTTACCCAACAAAACACTATTTTCATACAGACTCTAATCATATCAAATGGTATGATATAATTTATAATGTCTCTAGTTCCTAGAGAAAAAATAGTTCACACTATATAATACCTTATTATATAGATTTATAATAGACAATTGTAAATCAAAAAATAACATTTCAATGTATCATATTACCCAATAATACTATAAATACCTTTGGATACATGATTCATAGAAGACCTAGTAATATTTTATGGTAAATCATTAATGAAATTACCTTTAATACCAACAATCGGTTTTAGGGGATCATCATGCGATATTTGGTAGAAGAATAATAGGATAAATAAGATTTATCTTTCTTCAATAATCAAATGTGCAATGAATTTTTTCTGTAATATTTCATTCATGTAATGAAATATAGACCACCTATATCATCAAATGTTAATGGAGAATTTTATTTGAAGATCATGAAGAAATAAACTAAATCTCCATGGCTACATAGGTGATCCACCAGCCTTTGGATCCTAGTTTGAAACTTGAGGATTCACATACACAGTGTGGTGTGATAGTCCCTATGATGGTCATGATGAATAGTGACATGGGATGGATGAAAGGGATATGTATGTATGCATAAAATAGGTCCCCCATCAAAGGGATATCTTCCCTTTTATAAGAGATCCTTGAATCAATTTATTTCATGGGGTGGATCAAACATTAATAGCCATTGGATTTAATTAATTGAACTCATTCAATGAATGTTATACGTGCTTTATTATATCCATATCATGTATTAAAATTAATGGAAGTCCATATTAAATGTATATAGTTGGTTCTTGCATTTGATGAAATATATATTTCATTCTACTATATGATATAATGCAGGAATCAAACCCATTATCATGCCTTTATTAATATATCATTATATCATAATGTGTGATATGAATCCCAAGAATATCAAGACCTGTGATTCTAAGATGTATTAAAAACATTATCACCTATTTTTATGTGTATATCCATCATTATTTGGGATATATACTAAGTTAATAGTATGAAATTGGGCCCCTAGTACAAGTATATTGATTACGTAATGATTATTGTGTTGAATATAATAATGTATTTTTAATTAAATCCAATTGAAATAAATTTTCAATTTATTTTCTCAAATTTTCTCGATCCATTACCATACACCCCTTCATGTTCCATTGTTAATTACATTAGCTCCAAAGACCTCAATTATTTATTTAATCAAGTGTTATAATGTGATATCATTCAATTTTTGGAATATAGGATGCTCTCCATGCTCTACTATAATTTTATACTTTTATTTACTTATTATTTCATCAAAAATAAAAATATAGTGTTTTTTAGATATTAAAATTTAAATTTATTATTCTTGAATAAGGTGATTCCATTCCATGATATTTCTCTTCAATTTTTGTGATTTGTGGTCCTCAAAATTTTCAATGATTTATAAGGGAATATATGAACCTCTTTGAATACAAGAGTTTTGAATCTATGGATTACCCATGTGTATTGTTTTAATTGTATTTTATAGAGTATCTTTGATATGATTAACATTTCAAATACAGTTCAAGAGTAATTTTTCATAGTAGGGATGGATTGATGGTGAATAAGGGGGGTTTTCATTTATTTTGTACCATGATAAATTAGAAATTAATTTATTTGTCTATGATGGGAATTAGAATGAATGATTTTAGTTTATCATTATTTTTTTGGAAATTACATAATTTATATGATAAATTTCTATGTCTTTAGGAAAAATTTTCTATATTAAGTTAATTTATATTATGTTGATATGGTTATCTAATCAAATTAACTCTTTGTTGAGTGATAAGTTGATGAATTCTATATTGAACTAAGTAGTTGGAACATTAATGGAAATGATATATTTAGGACATAGTAGTACATTTGATTTTTGGAATTCAAGGTTCGGAATGAGGGTTGGGTATGAGGGAGTTTTTTTATTGTCACTGTATGTCTTGGTGCAATGTGGGATTGTTAGTTTTGTTATGTGTGGATGATAACTACTTTCTTACTTCATAAGAATATAATTTCTATGTGTGAGGTTGGATCTTTTAGGCCACTCCTACTATCTAATTCCTATTTAATATTTTCTACTTGGTTACCCCATCCTCGGTATCATATTCTTTTTCATAAAGATATTTATTTCATAACATCAATGGTGTTTAATTCTTACATGTGTGGTTAAATATGTTATATTTTCCTAGAAATCTAGAACATATCCTTGAGGTTTCATATATTAGAAATTACTCATTATGAAGTTCCTATTGTGTAATATGTTTAATCTTTTTATGTACTCGTAGAATCCATTCACTATTAATAGTCGAAGTAGGTAATGTTAGTGTATGTTCCAGATTTCATAACTCATAATGACATAACGAAAAAAACGTAAACCCCATTATTCTAGATACATACATGAATCTTATAGTATAAATGAAATAAACAAAATGTAGTAATCATTTTGAGATCAGAATTATTTTCTTAGATTATCCCTACAAAATTCATAACAAAACACATCCTTGTATCCATGGGAAAAAGAAAACATAATAAACAGTTTTTATTTTTTAATCAGTAAGGGTATGTAAATATAATTGTCTATCTCAAATGAAAATTATGAAAAGGTAATTAAATGAAACACATTCTATTTTTTTAACAACTTGAGCATAATCTGGACGAAACAAAATATGATCGATTAAATCGATATAAACCATCTGATGAACTAGAAAACATATCCATGGATATTATAATAACATAATAGTCTAATGGAAATCAATAATTATACTCATAATGTGGGAATTCATAATTTTGGTAATCCGATTCTTTCCATTGAGGCCTCGTCCACGAGATCTAAAAATAAATTAGTAAGGCCTTAGACGAATCCTAATTTGGTAAGCCTTAGGAGACCTACTAATGCATCAAGGTCATATATAAATCCTTCATTAAAATCAATAATACTGATTCATTTCACATAACAATGGTGTTAAATATAAACAACACATATATATATATATAATGTGTAATAACTCTCCCCAACCAATAAAAATAATCCAAAACCATTCTATGTAATATGGTCAATTATACCAAAATAACACATCCACTATCAAAATAATCATAAACGATTCCATAAAAAATGATTATATCAAAATATATCATACTCAATTAATAACAAGAATCCAAAATGTTATAAATAAAGATGGAAATAATCATATAAAATCAATGAAAATTATAGGGGGAAATAATTTTTTATTTTGATATCATTAAATTAAAAGTATTGCGATTATAAAATAAATAAATTTTTTTCAATAGAAACATTTGAACATATAAATAAAGCATCATGAAATTAAGTCTTCGTGATAGTGTAAAAATACGATCATGTATTAAATGTTATAAAAATTTTCATTCCATATTTCATGATGAAATATTATAATGTACCTAATTTATAAAATGAAAAAATATTCCATTCAATCCTTTTTATATAAAGTTTATCATTATTAAAAATACATTAAACATATTATTAATAATATTAATGACTTTTTTGAGTTTTTTAGAAAACATTGAGATTGGATAAATTTTTCCCTGGTGGGGACTTAAATATAAACATTTAAAATTATTTATGAGGTTGTGAAATAACCCTTACCTAAGATTTGATTTCCATTGTACATATCTAAAATTACTATATAATGGTTTTATTTAATTACCATAACCATATTAATATTTATGATATCATATATGAACCTATTATATTTTCATGTAGACCATTTGTTATAAATATGTAGTTATTACCCTTGTTTCATGTTTTAACTACTTCACATTCCTATGCTCGTTTCATCAAGTAAGTCCCCATTATATCTCATAGTGAATATATTTTTCATGAAAATAAGGATACTAAGGTCATAGATATTATATTTTTCTAATTATATAGATTTTTATAATCTATCTGGAATGGTGAACAAGTAAAATGAATTTATAACATTATGGAGATGGTAGGACGTATGTACGCATGAGTGGTTGTATCATTTCCACATTGGTGAAAGAGTAATGATTTGGATTGTATATTAGAATTTTCAGAATCAAAACAATGTTGTAATTATCACATATATATATATATATATATTATCTCCAATATTATACTCATCCAAGTAATGTTTTTATGAAAAATATATTACACTTCTTCATGGAGATTGAATGTCATATATATGCAGGCACGATGCATTAGATTTTAAAAGTATGGATGAAAGGTGGTATATGTTTGTTACAAATTCTTAATAACATATAATAATATATATGAAACAATATTTATTAATTTTTAATGAAATAAATTAATGAAGTTATATAGAAGATGAAATGAACAAGCATGAGTTTGTAAAAATGATTACCTCTTCTTCACATACTGCCTTTATCTCTCTTCATAAGGGATCTACAGTTATCCTTTTTAGAATAAAATGATATCTATAAAATTGATAATGGTGTTGAAAAATTATATATATTATTCGGTTGATATATAAGGTTCATGGTGGTGTGAATAAGTGAGGGAGGAGGTCCCATTATGTAATTAAGCTAAGGGGAACCTTTAGAAACTCAAAAAGTATTAAAATAATATAAATCCATTTTCTCTTCTCGATTTCTCTAAAGAGAGTTATTTTAAATATAATATTCGGATCCAAATAAATACTCTCATAAAATAATTTTTATTTATTTTTTCATCACATCATTACACTTATCATTTTTCATCCACCCTTATTTAATCCCTTTTAATCTTACCATGATAAAAAAAATTTACTCCTCATTTATTTATATTTTTAACATATACCAACAAGAATACCATAAATGAAACATGAATAAAATTATTAAAATTATTTAAATTAATTGGAAATTTTTTATATTTTAATAAATATTATAACATTTAGTAAAATATTATTTATATTGAAATAATACAAATGCCAATTTTGACAGAATTCATTACTGGATTTTTTTTCAGAAAATATCATAAAAATAAGATATCCTCAAACCAACTACTTTAAGACATCAGTAACAAGTAATTTTATTAATAAAATATGTGTAAGACCTTATTTATGTTCAAATATAAATATTTTAATATTTTTGATATCTTTTATTTTATATTTCCATTAATAAAAAAATTATTGCGTAATCATTGTTAAAGACATAAAGTTATTTATTTATCCCCTAAAAAATAAAATAAAATTTCATGATTAATGTAAATATTTTTCATTACAAACACTATTAATATTATAACATATTCCCAAGGTAGACCAATATTAAAATATTTATCATTTTTTAAAATATGACATCTTTGAGTTTTCTATAAAATAAATTACCATAAATGGATTAAAGTCATCCAAGAGGCTCTAATAGCTAATATAGTTGGATTAGTGAAGATTTAGGTCTATAAAAAATCATACAACAAAATTAGTATAAGTTTTATGGTAATTTTATAATATTTATAAAATACTTTTACAATTAATTACTTAATTTAACCTACCATGTTAATTAAAATTATTATGTTTACTATTCATATTTTTCAAAAATAAAATAGAACCACTTAAAAAATATTAGAATTCTTAATCAAAATATGGTATTAATTTATCAAAATATAGAAAATATAAGTGGATAAAACTTATTTAAAATTGAATCCATATATAGGGTGACAAAACATGTTTTTAAGGTGAAAACATGAAAAAGTTTGAAATGTTTTCATATCCACATTAAACATAAAAATCACTCTAATGACCATAAAAGAGCTTATATATATATATTGATAAATATTTTCATTAAAACAAATTTAAAATATAATTTATCCTTACAATGGTTTTGATTAAATGTCAGTTTCCAATTAAAATACTATATTTTTTTCTATTCATCAAATAATTAAACATATTAGAAAAAAATACTAAAAAACAAATAAAAAATATATTTTTACATTCCACTTTAAAAAATGAATTATATTTTTTAATATATAATTTATAAATTATTAAAAATTTAATTTTAAAACAATTTTACAATTAAAAAATAGTAATACATCCTTTAGAAAAATACATACTTTTAATGCATAACACAATTCATTATTATCGTACAATTATAAAATATTTTTTATCAATTTAAAATCACTTTATAGAATATATAAAATAAAAATTTCATTATTTGGTTAGTAATTTACATTCTCAACATTTTACCAGCTAGGATTTTATAATTCATTAATTAATTCTAGGAATTGTGAGAATTGTAAATTATTGAATAAATAATATTTATATAAGAGGATATGCACCCAAATTACATTTGTGTTCTGACCTCCTATCCCCCCCTAAATAAATTTATTCCTTATAATTTTTTGATTTCGGCTCAATATCTAGTGTTTGATGTTTCAGAACATGAATATTGAAATACCATATTGAAAATAGCATTAACAAAACATCCACATAAAAAGGGAATTGAATCATCAAGGTCACATGAGATAACCCATACATAGAATTGTTGTATGAAAATGTTGGCATGTAGGGTAAAACTAACACTCAATGGCTAAGAGGTTGATAGATAACACGATCATTATATTATTAAACATCACAAAACCATGTTTATGTAATGGGTTAAAAGGAAATTGATAAAAGTATATGTATATCCATATTATTCAAAAATAATTTTTCTAAAGCTAAGTAATTAATTAAATTTCAATACTAAAAACATAAGCAATCATACTTACATCATCAGTGGAGTTTCAACCTTTAATCAACTTCAATAAAAATCTCATTTTATCTCCAAAAAGAGTAGTACTTAAGGTGAATTTTTTGTTCCTAATGAATTTAATTCAACATATACAGATAAAAAATACACATAAGTATAACAATCAATTTCTACAACATTTATACATTGACCAAATTCAAAATTGTTGGGATAATATAATATAATTCCTTAAAATTATAATCCATTATATGTTAAAAAATAGAATTACTATTGAATATTTAATAGTAACACCCATAGTTAAACATGTATTATTCAAAAATAACTTTCTTTCCTAAAAAAAGTTATTGAATATGTTTTTAATAGAAAAGTTAGAAGTATTTTATTATATGTTCTTCCAAATACAATTAATCACTCTTACTATCTCATAACAAAAACTAAATTTCTTATTCACATAATCTGAAAGATATTCTAACCATTTAATTAAATAACATGAATCACTGTAATTCTAAAATAAAATAATATTTGACTCCAAAATACAATTCAACCTTTATTCCTCCAAATATTTTTTTACCTTAATCTAATATGATTACCAAAAAAGAACATTTTATATAAAATAACTATTATCACATAATCACCAATTGATTTTCAAATCTCAAGGATGTCACTTTGAAAAAATAAATGTCCATAAATTAAAATAAGCATTATCCATTAAATATTTTAAGTAGAAAATGTCATGTCAACTAGGACATCATGTAGTCTATGGTGGAAGATTCACCCTTGTCTCCCTTATTTTGTGGGATTGAACATCATGACCTTTCTGGATGTGTGGGGTTGTCACCATACCTACATGTTGTCTATTTTCTAATATTATATTTATATTATCCAAAACTTTGAAAAGCATTATAAAAATTATCCTAAATATATTCAACATTAATTTAATTATTTAAAAATAAATTTTAAGTCATTAATTTCAGTTGGTATTCCCAATAATATAAATATTAATAATCAACTTAAACTAAATAATCATATAAACCCGAATAGTTGTCCATAAATTCAATCATATTTCCAAAAAAAATAAAATTCCTTATTCATTAAATAATATTTCTCACCCAAACTAAACCAACGGGTTGTGTTAGCAAAATTTACTCACTAAATATATATAATATTGACTAATACCCATAACATAAAACCTCAAAACTGTCTGTATGAACATTAAACTCATAAATCGTTTATAGTTCCTATAGTTCTAAAGTTAGTGAAATATATCAACACAATTCAATATAAACCTCATGATTTTTCAAAACATAATCCCATTATTGACATTATTCATCAAGTAATTGTCTATAAAATTCAATTCTAAACTAGTTCCTTCAAGATCCGTCCATTTACTAAAACCAAAACCACAGTGTAAGAAACACCAATAACAGTGATAAATCACATAGTCATTATGTATCATTTATAAGATATCTAAATCATGGTACATTCTAAATTATTAAATCCTTAGGATAATCCTAGGTATTACATAGTTATTATTAAATATATAGGAGGTGATCTCAGACTTATCTTAAATAGTTAATCATAGTTTTATACTCCCTAATCATTGTTTTCCTAAATATTGTTCCAAAAGATTCTACTAAACATTACCATATTGCAACTACAAAAAAATCCAACCCTAGTAGCCTAGAGTTGTAGGATACATTATTACATCGGTAATAAGTATAAGTGATAGTATACCATTGGAACAAATAGTTTTGTAGTTTTGGAAAACAATATACCTGCTTGAATCTCATATCATAGATGAAAATTTACAACATTGTAATCCATTTGTGAACACATGTATTTTTATAGATCATCCATTCACAATCAATCATAAAACACGTCCTGGGATCCTTAGGAAATATGAAAAATTAAGAAATTGGTGAGATTATATGTTCAGTAAGGGGATGCATAAAGAAGATTCTATCCTAAATAAATTAATAAGGAAAGATTTGTAATAGAAACACAATCAATTTAATAAAAAACCGTAGAATAATATTTATATAATAATAAGTGATCTCATAATTCCCTATAAACAGTCCCATGATCTATAAAACATATCAATAGAAATTAAACTAGTCGAATAAAAACATTTAAATCGGTAACAAATATCATAATGATAGAATTCATAATGTTGTACATCTGAAACATTCCTCGACGTCACGATCAATACATCTGAAGAGAAATGGGTAAGGCCTCATCCAAATCAGAATCTGGTTTGTATGATGAATCCTACTTATGCATCGAGGGTCTATAGTGGTCGCCTCTAATAAATTGTTAATTATAATTCATTCATTCATATGAATGGGGTCAAACATAAACAATATACACATAAGAAATGTAAATAACTCTCCCCAACCAGTAAATATAATAACAAACCATTTTGAGTAATATGTTGAATGATATCATAATGCCACATCAATTGTCAACCTGATCATAAACTATTTAATAAAATATAGTAGTTAAAAGCATAATAGATCAACCTTAATGATAACAGGATTCAATAATATGTGTCAACATAGATACAAATACTCCAATAAAGTCATTAAAAATTCATGAGAAAAAAACAAATTTTTTACAATTAAATCATTTATATAAAATGATGTTCCATTATAAAATATTTTTTAAAAAAACTTTAAATATAAAATTTAATATTTAAAAAATCAATTAACTGCGAATATTTATAAATCCATGAATGCCTCCAAATTTAAGGAAAACATTACATAATTATTTTTGTTGAAAAAAATAAAAACATAAATCATTTAGAAAATGTAAAAAATATATTTTTAATACTATTTTATAAAAATTCATTCATGGGGATAAAGAATCTAATTTTTTTTATGATAATATGAAAATTCGTTCTGGATAGATTTTTATAAATCATGGACATTGCAGAAAATGTTCTCAAGTGGATGAATAAACATTAAAAGTAACAAATAATAAGGAGATTGTGAAATAACACATACCTTAAGTGTGATTTACATTATACATAATTGAACATCATGTCTAATGGATTACAGTAATATATTAATTTGTTAAAAACCATATTCTTATTTATTATATCTTATATTATCTTCTTATATTATTTTCTCCCCCTCTTGTTAATATTATTTTCTTATTACCCATGTTTCGAGTGTTCACTATTTCATTTTCCTATCCATGTTTCGTCATGTATGTACTGATTCATGTGCATAGGATATAGTTATGGCATATCTAGAATGATATTGAAGTAAAATAAATTATATTTATTCACTGAATAAATTTTTGAAATAATTATTAATGATGAACATAGAAAATTAATTTCATTATGTCATATAGTCACATGGTCTTACATATGCTTGAGTGATGGTATCATTGCTTTATTGGTGAAAGGGTAAGGGGGTCGACTGTATAATAATTTTTCCAGAAAAATAATCATGTCATATTTATCATATATATCAACTATTTCTATAATATTACCCATCCATGAATTATGGTAATGAAAAACTGATTACACCACAACATGGGGATGGAAAATCGTACAAATTCATGTGTGCAGCAATCGTTATTCATATAATGGATAAAAGGTTGAATCTGCCTCTCCCCTAATCGTAATAAAATATCATAAAATTTGTGATAATGTATTTTTTATGTTATGATTGATAATAACAGTTGGAGATGACATAGATGATTAAATTTACTAGGATGAGTTGGTAAAAATGTTTACCTCTTTTTTGTATGACTTCATTTAGATCTCATCCTATGGGATTTGGGGATTGAATTTTGGAAGCATATAATATTCAATAATTTTATAAATATTATAGGAAGTGAAATATTATTTGTTTGGTCATGATATTAGGCTAATTTTGATGTGACTAAGTGTCGGAGGAGGTTACCGTTTATATTTTCGGTGTGAAGTACTTTTTAAAACTAAAAAAATATTAAATTTGCATAGATTAATTTTCAACAAAAAAGAGCTCCATTTTATGTTATATTGAATATAAGTGGAATATAGATCTAAATCCCTCACCAAAACCATTTATAAAAAATTATGTCACATTATTACCTTTTTTAACTTGACATAACCCATATATAATCTCATTAACAATTACTAGGAAAACATGTGTTTTTACTCAACAATAGTTAATATTGTGAACATAAAAGGATAAAAGAACAATTAATGAATAATGGATAAAATTTTAGACCTTATGCCAATTTTTGGGGATAATTTTTTTAATAAAAATATATCATTTAATAAAATATTATTTATTTTAAAATATAAATAAAGTCAATATTTTCATTTTTCAATACATAACATTTTAAAAAATATAATTACAAAAAATATATTTGAATAAACTATTTCAAAACATTACTAACCAGTAGAAGATATCTATAAAACTATTTATGCTAATTTTCTAATATATACAATATTATTTTACACTTAATTACCTAATTTCCCATTTTTTGTGGTAATTAATGTAATTAAATTTAATATTAACATTGTCCCAAAATAAAAGGGATATATTTACTAGATTTGGGTCTTATTATTCCAATTATGGAATCCATTGTTTCAAAATCAAAATATAGAATTAGAATAAACTAATTTAAAATTAAACTTGTGGATGGGGTTAGAAAACTAGGTTCTAAAGTAAAAAACATTCAAAATATTGAAAGGTTTTTATATCCACATAGAATATAAAAAATATTTAATTTACCTTCATATAATTAAAAGATTTATTGTTGATATAATTTTACCTTAAAACCAATTTAAAAAATAATCTATCATTTTCATTTTGTATGATTTAAAATTTATTTTCAATTAAAATGAAATATTTTTTAAAATTCATCAAAAAATGAAACATAATAGAAAAATTGGTAAAAAAATAAGTAATGCCATTTTTTTCTCTTTTGGAAAATAATGAATTTTTTTTTAATATAACTTATAATGGATTCAAATTTTATTTTTAATACAATTTCACAATTAAAACATGGTAAACAGTCTTTCGAAATTTTTTCCCTTTTAATGCATACAATCAGATTCATTACTATCTTATACATATAAAATATTCTTAGATGAATTCCAAAAAAATATTGAATATATAATATTTTAATTTCATAATTTTTTAAATATCCAGTACCACAATTATAACTTATAGATTTTATTAATTCATTGTTAAAATATAGGTGTCTCATGCAATATAACTTTCAAAAAAATGAGTTTATTATAGAAGAGACATAGCATAATATCTTGGGTTGTTTCACCTAACATACCTTTATTGTTATTATAATACATTTATAATTTAAAAAATTCACTCATATATATTGTTGGAATTATTTTAATGGATTTTTAGTGGTTTAGTATTGATTTTTACAATCCAATCATTCATGAAAACCTCAATAGAAATGTGCATTCTTATGTTATAGACTATGTAAATAAGAAGGGACCTATATTAAATGTCAAAGATTAGTGATTTGAAATTAGAGATAAAAACTACAATAGTATATTATTCTAAAACAATTATTTTGTTCATAATCAAATATTATTTTATAATATTTTATTTATATGAATTTGATCTACCATATTTTGGTATCATTATTATTACAGGAGATATCTAATACCATTGGATCCAATTTTTTTCATGTGATGATAGTTATATGGTTAGTATGTGTTTATGATTCGATATTATGATATTTTGGTTTTTTGGTTATTTTTGTAATTTAAATATTATTAGTATGATACTAAGGAAATTGAACCCTCACTATATGTTTTTCCCCCATCACCAGTAAAAACCATATATCATAGTGGATGTTGTTCCTAATTCCTTTCAATTCTCTTAATCATACATTTTGTCCATGTCCATGTCATTAAATGTTTTTTATCAGATACCATTTTTACATGACATAATACTTTCATTATTTTTTTAATATATATTTAATGGTTGGAAATTATGTTCAAATATATGATTATATCTATCCAAAAAAATTATACAGAACACATGGGATATTATGGATATATGTTTTCTATTATTGTTTTTTATGATTATTATTTCATGGAATTTCATCAAGTGTTCTTTATCTATGTTTTATTATTTTACTCCATGTCATATGTGAAAATATAATTTATTTATATGAATCATATTTAACACGTATATTAATATTTTATGTCCCTTATTAAGTGGGATTGGAATATAGATTTTAAAAATGGGTTTTTAATAAATCAGTTTCCCAAAATGAATTATTTAATGCTTTCTCAAATAAATCATTACTATGATATTAATTAATCAAAACAAAATATAGTGATTTTATGTTTGATTACTAAATTGACATAATTATGGTATTAGTAATTCCATGTGGTATGGAAAAAAATTTTAGCGATGGGTGAAAATATTGTTTCCTGGAAATGATATGTGGGTGATTTATTGGTTTCATCCTTTTGTATGTTGGCTAGTATAGTGTTTATAGCTAGATATGTAGTACACTAGGTTGTGTGTAGGGATATTATTTATCTGATCCTATGAATTCAAATTTATTAAATATTTTAATGTATATAAATTAATATCTAAATGAATTTCTCAACGGTTTTGGATAAGATGTATAGGTATAAGGTTAGGGATTCTCTTAACATAACCCTAGTTGATCAAGAGGGGTTGAGGTGAATTCTAAAAGTCATTTATGTATATATTATGAATATAAGACTCATTAGTAAGGGGTTATTAGTTATCCCCATTCTTTCTATGATGTGTAAATTACTATGAGTCTACTATTCTCAACATTTCATGAGGCTTTCTGTCAAACATCATCCATCCTTCCAAGGAATCGAGGGCCCTCAAGATTTAATTTATTGTACTGATATAAACCAAATTATATTTAATCATGTTGAGTAACTCAAGGATATATATGTGAACATAGATAATTTCATGATTTTATAACCTTCTAGATGATTAAGCTGGTATGATGCCAAAATCAATGATTAATGAGGGTCTTATATGGGGTTACATGAGTGATCAATTCATTGAGATATTATATCATTAGATTAAAATTTCAGGTCATGTTTTTAACATTATGGTAGATTTTGAAGATCTATAAAATTGATCTATGAATGAGAAATCACTATTTTCATGTTAAGATATATGATTTAGAACTTGTGGTTTTTCATAGAAGGATAGAGCCACTTGAGGTTTTAGAGAATTCATATATCTTCAAAAAATCATTAGTCGTGTTCATGGATCACAAAACCTGTATATTTAATTGATATAAATAGTACTACATCATAGTGTTCATAGAAGATATTTTTTTATGTTATTAGACTATTGAGTCACATGGGGGGATTGTGGAGATTATAGTGACCATGCATTGTGTGTATCAATATTATTCCAATCTCTAAAGTGTATATTTTAGATTTTAGATTTTTTCCCTATAAAATTTAATATTGGAGGCATTAATTTATATAGATCTAGTAAAAATGGAGGTGGTGATTCATGGATGAGGACATATGATTGTATCTAGTAAAATTATTTTTCATGTATGAGTTAGTTCATATCAATATTTAATTCCTGGTTTATTGCATTTTTTAAGTGTCCTTGATGAACCTAGGAGAGAGGGGTTTGAAAATCTAGTTAACTAATTAGTGTAAATCCATGTTTAAATTGTTAATGATATTTAATATATTTTCTATAATTATTAATCTTTATATCCCATGTAATTACTACACTAACAATTCTGATTCTTGTATTATTGGTTTGGGTAATGTGTTGATTCATGTGGATGTGAAGTTTTTTTATAATTCTTACCCAATATATACCCATAAGTGGAAATAAAAAAGCCAGGGTCCAGGTCTAGTTACTATAGTCCATGTATTGAAGAGTTAGAATCAATACCACATTGGAGGGTGATTATTGGACTATACAGAAAATATTATCTTATGATACATCTTATCACATTGGGAATTTAGGTCATGATAGATGAAGTAGGTTTATTTTTTGTATATATTATATTTTTTGATGTAATATACCCTAGGAAATTGGAATATCATGGTTTATTCCATTAGTATAATGATCCAACAACATTGTATGGTAATATAATGTGGAAAGGAATCTAATAATCATTTATTTAGTATTATTTTTATTTTACCAGGGAGATGGTGTCATATTTGTTTTATTCATTTTATTAGAACATCAACATTAGTAAATAGGCTGGAAAAATTCTAAAATTTATCAACATTAATTTAATAATTATATATTAATTATTTAATATAGATTCCATTCCAAGATAGAATCAGGATTAGAATAGAGATCTCTATATATATGGGAGTTTGGTGGTCTCTATTTCAATGAGAGAGGAATTTTTGAGATATTCTCACACTTTTCTCTTATAAGATCATCCATGACTGACTAAGAAATATAATGATATCCGGAAAGACAATAATGAGGATTTATTGATATGAAATATCATAGGATATGAGTCTCAATTTCTCAAATATTATTTAGTTAATATAGAGTTTTTAATACAATATTGATTACATTGGTGACATCTAGTGCCCATAGGTAAGTAGAAGGAGGTTACCCAAGAATATATCATCAGGTTTATGAGATGAAAAAATGATTCATATTATTTTTTGGGAAAACATAGATCAAATAAAAATTGTCTGAAAATTATTATATAGTAGCGGTAATCAGTGAATTATATGGTAATTATGTATAAAAATAAAATGGTTTTACATCCTGAGATTCCTACCAGAATACTAATAGATTGAGATGCAGTTTTCAAAACCTAATTTTTCTAGGGTTTTATAATTCTATAGTCACGGAAATAATGATGCTTGTATATTGTCACCTAGAGATAAATAGGTGGTCATAGAGTATTATTTGGATATATGGGGATATAATTTGATCTTTATACCAGTAATCATTAAATCATTAGTGGAACATTTATATTTAAAAATAATTACACATCAATAAAAATCATGCATTGATATAGATGAAATCTTATGAAGATATATATAGTTTGTTGAATATCTCATTTGTGTTCATGTTAGATGTGAGAATGTTGGAGATCAAAAAATATATTATGTTATATAATCCCTAATAGAATGTGTAGTTGATCTTGAAGTAACTAGTCACCACTAAAATATTAAAGAACTATTATTTTGACCAATGGAATGGACATGAGACTCTCATCATGGATCATAACGTTTTCATATCGATACGTACTCAATTATTTCATATGTAATTTAGGGTGATGGGAATTTCTATGTCATGGTTTTTTAAACTATTCATCATTTTAAATCACAATGGTACTATTGATTATTAAATACATTATCATCAAATAAATCATGTTGTGAACCACATATTTCAATTTTTTAAACTCGTGAGCTTTGAACATAGCCATTAATGTTGATTAAAATACTCACTTTTACCCTGGAATTTACAAATCAAAATTCTATTTTATAAATATTTTATTATACAAGAATTTTCTATTTAAAAACTATTTTATATGATTGTAATTTCTTATTACCTATTTGTAGATTAACACAGTGAGAAATTTTAATGGAGAGATAATGCTGAATAGAATATATATTTTACCTCAATATAATAAATCAGACTTATTCAAGTGTAGTTACAAACATAATTAATGTTATCTTAATTCAAAAATTATAGTTTATTACACAATCAAATATAAAGAGAACACGCAGTATAGAAGAGTGGAATTTTAGAAGAAAACTAAAATATGGTTACACACCTTTGAAGGTTCTATGAATCATCTCAATCCTTGTTATTTTATTTCCTTGTAGAAGTTTTTAATGATTCATAATATAATTGATCATATTGATCAATTATATTGTTATCTTTGTAGTGTATTATTTTTCAGTCTATTTGATAAATTTCATCTAGGTTTAGGAAGATAATTTTATACTGGACGGTTTATGGTTGATGGAGATCATGGTTTTTTATCATGGTTCTTTCATTAATGTTGATTTATGTCTTATAAGATAAAGAAGACATGATACCTATTAACGTGTTAATTTTGAGGAATTCAATTATTTAAATTTGATAAATAGTTTTAGTTTATGAACCAACTAACTCTTTTTTCAATATTTATAGGTTCATTGATTGGTTTTTTTGTTGGTAATAATATTATTTCAGGTGTTGTATTGATATACAATATCAATCTATTTTTAAATTTAATTTTGTTTTATTTACATTCATTTGAATGTTTATAATTATTAATTGTCATAAAATCAATTTATTATGATTTTTTATTCTACTGACTTTCCATTATTTTTTCTACTGGTAATATTATTAAATAATATATATCACTCTATAAGTTATCATAACTTCCTTAAACAAAAAATAATATAAAAAAATATCACTTTTTTATTTCTTATATTAAGATTATTCATTAGACCTATTGAGAATCTAAATTCATGTATGCCAGAAATATTTAGGGAGAATATTATGAGTATTATAATGATATAATAACTGACATTTTTTATTAATACTATATTATATAATTTTATTATGATGATATGAAATTATAATATTATATCAAATGGGGTTTTTTATTTTACTCATGACGAGAATCGGGAATTTTTGTAAAATTTTAAATTCATAATAACATACTATTTTCAAGGACTAGAAGTGTATATAGTCAGATTTAGTCTTATGATATTGTAGATGAAAAATGGAATATGGTTTTATGTTACTCATTTTTTGTACTTATAAAGTTCTTGAAACTCAATGATAACTTTAAATAGTTGATTGGAAATATTTTAATTCTTTTATCATGAAAACTATAAAATAAATTCATCAACAGTTCATGAGAATTGTCCAAATTTTGATCCCATAAAAATTAAAGGGTGGATACAATATATTTACAGACAATGCCCAATTATTATATTGGTAATATGTGACTTACCATTTCCTATTAAGTCTTTATTTTCAAATGTTTAATATGTTTTAATACATAATCACAATATCATTATCATAAGTCAATTATGTGAGGATGGATCCTTAATGATAATTGGAAATTATTATTGTAACATTTAAATTTCAGACGGTGTCTCATTTTACCTTATGATAGAAAAGTAAATGTTTCAAATTTGAACATAATAGAATATAGTGATTAGAATCTACCTTGTTTAAATTCTACAGAAGACTCTTGTTGTATTTGGAATAAAACACTATGTGAATATAAATTCTAAAGATTGATTAAAATTTCAATGAATGAAAATGTACCAGGGTTATATGAAATAAGTTAAATTTTACTAGATTTTATAACCCATTTTAATATTGTACTCAACACATGTCATGTTTTAAATTTACTTATGAAGTCACATATTTTTATGTGATTGGTATTTAGGTAAAAAGGATCTTCTGGGTCATACATAAACTATATAAATATTATGATTACAAAATATTTGTTCATTTTTTAATGATTACACTATATTTAAATTTAGTTATTTTATATAATTAATATTGGAATAACTATTTTATTTTAATATTACTGTGTCTTCAAATGAAATCTTTAAAATCATTTAAATAAGGATTATTTTTAGTGATAGTACATCATTGTCTTTAAATTATGATTTCAACACATTTTTAGTGAATAAATAAATAATGATAATATATATATGCCAATAACACAGTAATAAAACGGTGTAATTAAATTATGAAATATAAATTATTATGGAATTACACATTATAAATTGAAAGAAAAGAATGTTAGTAAATATAGTTGGAAGAACATTGTAAATGAATAGTTTTAATTTTAAATCATGTTTTTTATAAATTTTTCATAGATAAATCTAATATTAAATTATAAAATAAAATAAAGAAAAAAAATTGTTATAATGTATGTGGGTTCATATTATTCATCTTTAATACTAAATATTATTATATTAAATTCAATACAATATCATATAATGTAATTTTAATGGGATATTACAATAATTTTAATTCATGTAGTGTTTTAATTATATAAATATTTCAATTTAACAATCTTTAAATATTAAATTTTATGAAATTAGACCATATCTAATTTCACGACATTCATTTATTAATATTCCAAATAGTGTTTCTCAAAACATATTTCTCCAAATGCATGTATTTATCCATAGGAAATTGATACAGTAAAAATTATATAAAAAAGGACATAGTATTTTTATAATTTAGGTTAATTTAAATCAATCAACCAATATATTTAGAAAAACATTACTTTTATCCAACAAATGAACCTGTCATAATGAGTCATTCTTGTGATTATAACATTTTTGATGTGACAAAACTAGTTAGAACTCATAATTCTTAGAGAAATGAGTGGAAACATATTTTATTCACATATAATCTATAAATATAAATGTTATATTAGGTATTTTGATGTGAATTATAGTTATTTTTTATGCAATTTGAACTCATTACATATTAATGGAATACTATTTAGCCTTTGGTTTAAGGACCTAAAGATAATTCAATAATATTTTTCAAAAGTGTATTATAGAATAACGGTGATGATAGTGGTGTAATATTCCTTATTATGAAAATAGTTATCATAGGGGGAAATAATAAAGAATAGTGAATTGATTATTGAGAAATGATTCACTTGTATTTTAGTTCGAATCCCTATGAATATTTTTATACTTTTCTTCACATTTTAACATTATAATAAATCAAATAGATATCAATAGTTATTTATGTAACTGTCATCTATAAGAGATGTTTTTATAGAAGAACCATTTCTTTGAAAATTTACATTTTCCAGAACATATTTATTGGATTTACAAAACAATATATATTTTCAAAAAATATTTAATATCATGGTATAAATTATTATATCAATTTATTCTTCATGGATATTTTATTAATGTAGTTGGTTGTCTCTAAAGAAATTTATTAATGTTTTAAGGGAACCCATTATATTTAAAATTTCCATCGATAACATTATATTTTTATCAACACAAAAACATATTTTTCATAGTTTTTTGGAACTTATAAAGAGTGAAATTCAGGTCATTCAGATGGGTGATCATAATTATTTTCTTGGTTTTCAATTTTCTATAAAACCATAAGGGAACATTTTATATAAACATAAATATATAATATAATTAAAAAAATTATTTGATAATTTTCTTAGTACAATAACACCATTAAATACCTCTTGTAAATTCTATCTTATAGAATCAGGATAACTGATTGATCAAAAGTTATACAATATTAATATTTATAGTTCATTATAACTTACTATTATTTAATTATATACTTAGTTATTTGTTTGATTATTTTTTAGGTTACAAAAAAATAGGAAGGAAACATATTATAAAGGTGAAATGGTTAATTTTGATTACCTAAAATGTATAATAATCATTGACTCATTAATTTACTTAGAAATAAATTATATATTAAAATATACTATGATGCTGACTTTAGTGGTCGTAGAATGGATTAAACTATAAATTAAAAAATTATATTTACAATTATATTTTTTAGTATCAATGAAATGTAAGATAAAACATATAATTTCACATTCCAATACTGAATCTGAATATTTAAAATCTAGATGTTTAAATTATAATGAGGTGTACATATATCAGAGAATAAATCATTTTTTTTGGGTTTTACTCAATTTTGGATTATTTTTAAAAGATAAATGACAATATATCTCTATAATAACCCATTACATTAGCCATGTTAAATGAATACATATATAGGACCCCACTAACTTAGGTATCACAAAAAAATGAAGGTATTATTCTAATTTTTATCATAAATTAAATAAATATCACTGATATTTTCATAAAATCCTTATTTATAAAATATTTCAATAGATTAAAAAAAGTTTTGTATGGTCAATTTCATGTGATCATTATTTTTCATCCAATTTTATGTGTCTTTATAAATTCAAAAAACCCATGATAATGGCGATGAACACATCACCATTATATATAATTTTTAACTTTTCATTCCAAGAAAATCTAAATTTATGAAAAAATTGTGCAAAATTACCATGATTTTATATTTATTCACTTATGGAAAACAATATAATAAAAAAAATAATATTTTAAAAATATAATTCTAAATATTCTTTTAAATGTGTAATTTTTATTAAAAATATTAAATAAAGAAATGGATTTTTTAATTCATTAAATATGACTCATATTTAATAGTACTAATTTAGTTCCATGTAATTAATATTCTATAATACATAATCAACATATAAACTATGTTTACATTATAATAGAACACATTTTATAATTGGATAAGATAAATTATTAAAAATCATGGAACCATTATCATGTGAAAAAGATCACTACCATGTTTTATGAGATAAAATTTTGAAATTTCATTATTCAAATTCTTTCCATAAGATATTATTTTTATAATTTATTAGTTATTTTCTAAAATGGTATAATATTTTATAAACTAGAAATGTTTAAATAAACAAAAATATTACTCTCACACATTACATAAATATAAATAAACAGATATGTTTATATAGATAATTTTTAATTGATTTTTATTTGTCTATTCATTCTTATTCTATGTATTTATTTTTGAAAATATCATAGTTTGAGAAGGCTCAAAAGTTTATACCTATTTGGATAATGAATTAAATATATATATATATATATATATCAATGTGGAAAAAATAGACCTAATGGAAATTTTTCCATTAGGGAGAAGTTTCATAAAATTATAAAACATTATGATTTTATGGTTTTTATTGGAAATAATAGAATGTTCATAGAGTGTTTTTATGAAAAATTTCATTCAAAAAAACCGATCAGACAATTTTTTGTTCTTTTATATTGAGAATATTATAGATTTAATGACTCTCTTCTTTCATTATGTTGATAATAAAAAATACAAAATTATAGGGAATTGTTTTATCCTGAAATTATTGATTTTATTTTAATTTTTTTAATTTTGGATTACATAAGTTTAGTTGGTCTCAGTCATACATTTTAATGTTGAAATTAGTTTGATCGTAAAATATAATTTTTTTAAAACTAACATATGAACCTTTATCCGATGAAGATACATTAGTAATCAATAATATTCTAATTTTAACTTTAGAGTTTCTAAAAATTTCATCTATAAATTTAAATTGAGACACTATAGAGTAGAATATAAGAAGATAATTGAACTATGGTCACATTACTTCAACATTTCCTAATATTATCTCAATAAATAATGTGTGTTTTATTATATTAGTGGTTTAGTTTTATTTCACTTTTGAATCCTTTGGATCAATTATATTATTATATATGGAATTTTTTTCTTGTTCATTTCAATCAATTCATGGATTCCTGGGTTAAAAATAATGTTACCTTCTAATATGATTACAATTAATGGGGATAAGGGATCATGAGATAACATCTTATATTTAGGTTGTGAAAGGTCTTAAAATGTTATGGAGATGGAATACCATCCAAATTTTCTATGTTTAGGAAGTTTGTTTGTGAAGAAGGATATCATGGTTCATGTTAAGAATAACCTACAACATTGGTTAAGAATTTATGATTCCCATTATTCAATTTTTTTATTGGAAGAAATATCAATTTTATGTGTTTCTATTTTTATCCAACATCTATATATTTCATTAATTTTTACTGTGTGGTTTAATTTCCTCAGAACGTTTATAATTTAAAATTATTTTATAATCAATTTGATATGTTTTTTATATATTTATGTTACAAATTTATATACCTAATATTTAATATTAGTAATTTATCTTTTAATATGAGATTTTTTGAATTTAAAAACATCCTATAAAATCAATATTTAGTTTGTATTAAATTTTATAGGTTTCATTTTAATTTTACATTCTCCCTCAACTCTGGTAGTATTTTCATATCATACCATTTTGGTAAGTATGTATACATGTTATCAAACTTGAGTATACCAAATTAGTAGAAGAGGAATAATTTGAGGAATTTATATAAAATATAATATATTATAGTAAAAAGGTTCCTTGGGTGATTATTGTTATTATAGTGTCTCTATTATGAAAACATAGGCACATTCATAAAGATAGATAGGATAAGGAATTAGATATCATATCCTTATATTAGATATATCTAAATAAGGGGAATTACGGATGCTACATGAGGAAATTAATTATAATATGAAATATTTTATAATATCCCATGGGGTTTTAAGTATGATTAAATCTCTATGTTGTATCTTTAATTAAATTTATATATATGATTTTATATGGGATTTTTAATCCCCATAGGATGAATAATGAATAAAGGATGGGTATATGGTAACCTATAAAAAAATAACATATTCCCTAGGGTACTTATTTCATGTGTAACAGGTAACCATTGTCAATTATATGGGGTATATACCGTCTTCAAACACAATATCAAGTCATCAGGTCCTATGTCGAATGGTTTGTAATGTGTCAAGTACCTAGTAATAATTGGTTAGCTAACCGGTGGACTGTGTTTTTAATTCTATAATGTTACATTTTCTAAATAATATTAAATTCATTTTTAGATCCACTTTTCCTCATCTATATAGTATATCCATGACCAGACCGACCTCAATGCATTCTGTATCCATCTATTAGCACCATGCAACAAAATTCTTGTTCTATTCAAGAAACAAAAAGTGTAATCTTCTACCTTTGGCACATTTTGTCCTCTTATAGATCAAATATAGTGTTTCTATTAGTGTTACTTATTCCTCTATATTGTGTATTTAATTTTGAGTTATTTTTTAGTTATTTAATTTTTTCATGATTGATCTTGAATTGGGTGATTCTCTACCTCTATCTGCATCAATATGATTAATGGCGGATTGTCCAAATAAGTCATTATCATTAGTATAATTTTGCATCGAATACTATTATTATTTGAGGTGTGAGTGTGAATGATCCATACAACTGTTCATTATGATGACTTATATAAACTCTCAATGATCGGATATACCATCATAATATGAGCCTAGAGTGATTGAACATTAGGTGAAAAGGGGGTTAATAGTTTATCCCAAAATATTGAATCATTATAAATTATTTCATCTTAGTTTGTAATGATATAGAGAAGTGTTTAGTTTATTAATTTGTAATATGGAATGACATCCTTCATATGAGGAATTAGTGAGGATTGGGAGTGTCTATATTAACATGAGTTAAAAGGTAGATTGGTTTTATAGTTATCCCATGGGGTTAGTTTTACATTGGATGATGGGTTTATATAAGGGGTGTTTTAATAAGTGGTCATGCATTTTTTCTACTGAATGTTATAAGACAAAACTCCATCATATAACTGATGTTTCAAGGATATATCATACGAAATGATATGGGTATATCATAAGGGATGTTATACAATTGGATTCTCTTATCCCTGACCAATTTTATTATATGATTGAGGCATATTTTTGGATGTGATATATCATTGTCACTGCCTTTTTATAGAAGTATTTATTTAAAATTCACATGATTAATTGATACAATTTCAAATCACGTCAACTATTTATCATTAAAATATATGCTCTCTTAGATCAATGGAATGGGAAAACTATATTATATTAGTTTTTAGAAGTGTGTGTGGATGAAGTGATTTAATTTAAATGTTATAAATTAATGAGTTGGTACTTTCATGTTGGTAGAAAGTTATATAAGAAAATTCTATCAATGTGATGGAGAACTTATTTTCCCTATAAAGTGTTCTTGGATGATACTCCCTTGATTATGATGATCGATTATTTTTTCCCTTCTCTATTTGAAGCACTAGAATTCCATAATAATTAAGAGAGTTTCTCTTGAAGAATTTTTACATCAAATCAACACATATATAGTCAATTTGTAGGGGAGTCTGATAGATTCCATTGAGTGCTCATTATCAAGCGTATAAAATAATGATGGTTTGAGTAACATTACAGTATAATTTACATTAGTGGGTTCTTCATTTTATTTTATACCTAGTTTTTGGTATTCTAACTTGGTAGATCATTATAATATACCAATTATAGCTTCCACTATTTTTAACAAGTTTAACATGATCCTTTGAATCCTAGTATTTGTTTTAGGGATCTATTTTTTAATTTTAATCCCAAAATGTATATATAAAATGTTGTGTTATTAATTATGTTAAAAATATATGTGTATCATATATATGATATGTTGTATATAATTAAAAATAATTCCCCCAATGCTAGTTCCAACCAATACAAGGCTATTTGTAAAATGTGTATGCTTATTCCCAGTATGAAATACAATGTAACATAATTTAAATTAGCATGATCTAGTTATGTAATAATCATATCTAAGATGATTTTTTAACAGTTTAATACCATATTAATTTGGTACTAGGATTAATATCATTCATTCCATTATCATATAGTGTGAATCCATGTGTTTTTTAGGATTAGTGGTAGTTATTCCTTAGTAGGTTTCCACTAATGTTTTTTAATAGTACACAATACTGTTTTCAATACTATGTGTCCCTATAATTCTTCTTAACCATCCATGTCTCTTATATTAATTTTAAAGGATCCATATAACTAGTAAAAAATGTTTGATTATTCTTTCTTGTTCACATGTATATTTTTATATTGTATGTCGCAGATGCATTCCATGTTAGTTAATCCTTTATAATTACCATGCACTACGGTTTCCTTATTAAATAACTACCATCATTCAAATATAATTACCACTAGTACATGAGAAATCAATTAAATATGTTGAACATGGGATATAATTTACTTATATACTCAATTTTGAATTTAATTATTTAATTTTAAAATTGATTTTAAATTATTGGAAATATTTTTTTCAGAATATTATAAATTTTTAACATTGTCTATGAATACGTTAGTTATAAATTTTTTGTAATTAATTATGTAAATGTTTTTTATATACATACAACAAAAACAATCCTTACTATTAACTATTAATAATAAAATATTATTTTAAATTATATGAAATGATTTTTACTTTCCATATAAATGGTTTATTATGTAATTGTATGGATAATTTAATTTATTAATAATTAAATAAATAAGTGAAAATATAAGTACATTTTTATTTAATTAATGGTTTTTATAAGTATATAATCTGAAATTTTGAAATTAAATTCCATAAATTAGAATATAATTTTAAACATATGAATTTTTTTGATAATTGATTCAATGAAGGATTAAATTTTATTAAATATGTAATATTTTGATTATGACATTTTTTCATTATATAATTTGTATATTAAATGTTTATATTTCATAAAAAACATATATTTTAGTTAATTCAATAAAATGATTAATATGGAGGAGTTCATATTTTTAATAAGTATAAAGTGTTTATATTTATTAATATTTTTAATTTTCCATAATATACAGTTTAATAAAAAATTAAGTATATATTTATTAATAATTCATAGATATTTTCTATTTGGTTTAAATATGTTACTCGTTCATTTATTTAAGATTTATTCACAATATTTAAGTGATATAAATATTTATACAATGAATTATTATGTATGTATTACATTAAAAGTGAGAGTTTGGCTGTATATTATTATGCAAGCATCAAATAAGTCACATTAAAGGAATGATAATGGATTTTACTTTCTTATATATTGTCTTTCAGATTTACTAGGTTATGAACACAAAATTAAGAGATCATTATGATTTATTTATAACATGGAAGTGTTTTATATTCCATATCCATGGGTTCATTTCAGTATGTATGAATATAGTTGGATTATAATTTCAGTTAATGAAATTTTCTAATTGTTGTGTAATGTGGGACATGTTGATACAATTGAGCAAAATAACATGGTTTAAAGGAATGGGCTTCCAAAATAATTAATTTGATTCATGAATACATGTAAAAGAAATATATTGAGATATAATGATGAGATGAAATCCCCAATAAAAATAACAAGACTTAGATTCCTTTAAAAGATATGAAATTTGATTACCATGATCATTAGTTAGGATAGGTTCAGTTAATTTAGGTTTCATAATGATAACCATGTGTATTAAATGGTTGAAACTGATAACCCTAAGTGCTATTTTACAAAATACCATTGTGTTATTTTATTTTTGCATTATTGGAATCCCCAAAGAGTTAGGACACCAAAAGAATGGTTTTGGTTTTTTCACAAGATGGATGTGAAATGGTGTGTTATCCTCATTAACTAAGTATAATATACAATTTGATTGGGGGATTCCCTGCCTAAATACCTTATTAGTGAGTGGAACGATAAAGATGATGAATTTTATAGTGCATCAAGGATCTTAACTACTAACTGATGTAATATGCTCAAAAGGGTATGTCATTTTAGTTCTCGGTGAGGATGGGAAACAAGCTGATTAATTGATTTTTAGAGGGTTGATTTATATTTTAGAATACTAAAATGGTATTCATCTAGGTTTAATGTTTTTAGTATGAATTTTTTAAAGATATCAATATTATCTAAAAGAATATAATTTTAAATATTTAAAGATAATTTTTTGAGTTCATTTGGGAAATATGGATTTAAGAATATTCTATTCATCTGGAAATTTTTAGAAATTAAAATTTACATAGAATCCTAATTTTGGAGGATATATAATGGATATTAAAATTAAATCACAAACACTTAATTTCTTAGGACACTCTTTATATTTTTGGTAATGTGTGAAACAAAACTCAGTAGCACATTCTACTACTGATGTTTAATATGTGGTAGCTATAATTTTTTGTGCTCATTTGTTGGGGATGTAACATACACTCATAGAATAACTAATGGGTTTTAATAAAACTCAAATACTTTGTGATGATAAGAGATCCATTTAATTATGTAAAAAATGAACCCATCTCTCACGTACAAATCATAGAGATATAATACACCCTTTCAATTATGTTCACAAAATTAAAGGATATATAATTTTTCAATTATTCAAAACACCTGGAAAACTTTGTTACATTTTTAATAAAACACATAGTTCCAAAATATTTTAGCATACCAAACTAATTTTGGAAGGATCAACGTACAATAATCATTCATATGAACTACTATTTTTACCCTTATCCTTACATTAATATTCCACTTTTCATTAGGGGAGTACATATATTTAAATGATTTATAAAAATAATTAGTTTACATAAATATTAGTTTTTATAAAAAATGTATCATAATGGGATTTATGGAATCATAATTTTTTTAAAATAAAATTTTTAGAGTCAGAATTCCTAAAGAAAAAAAATCAAACTCTAAAAATGTTATAAAATTTATAGAATCAATTTTTTCATTAAAAATTATCATGTAAAATTCTATTTTATAACAATAATATTCAGTTTTCATTGAAAACTAAGGTATTAAATTTTTAATAAATATATCATAAGCATAGTTTATTTTTAAAACAATTATAATTTATTTATTTTAAAAAAACCAAGAAGAATATATTAGTCATTCAAATGAATCATCACACTCAAAAAGGTACTATTATATTATATTTGGTTTTTCACTATTTCATTACAATAGTATATAATTGTTTTTTTTCTTCTAGTCTAATAAAACATTGTTTAGTTTTCAAAATATTATATTTTTGGTAATTGGACACATCTTCCCATGGTAAAATTATAATGATTTTTGTGATTTTAACAATTCATTCAAATCATTTTGAGGATAAATTTTGACCATATTATCATAATTGTTTTAAATATATACTATTGGTTGTCTTATGGATGTTGAAATTTCACTACAAATGCATATATAAGGGTGGGTTACCTAGTGTCCCACATCAGCTCTTCAGGATTTTTAACCTGACTTGTTGCACAGTTCAAAGACCCTTGTCTGGTAAATTTTCTATTATCCATATAACTGGACTTAGATCTCCACCTGATTGAATCCAAGGAATATTATGCTACCTTGTTTTTTTGGTAAATATTTATTTAATGACCAGGGTTTGATAAAAACTATTCTACTCTTAATAAATTTATTTAAATCCAATGTTGGGAATTAACTTCAATTGAAAATACATATAAGGTTTTTTATTTTTAATTTTTGAAGTTAGTTTTTGAGTTCTATTCTTATGATCAATTTATGAAATAGGATGATAAGGAAAAGGGTTATTTCAAAAAATTTGTGAAGTGGTATACGATTTCTTACAAAATAGTTGATAATTTATTTAGAATTCCCTTGGAAGGAGAAGCATATTTACCATCTCATATGTTGTTGATCAGAATCCATATTTTTGAAAAGCATAAGGATGTGGATTCTATTTTCATTATATATACTAAATTAAGAATGGTTCCGCACCTATCAATATATAAAATAGTCATATCTATGTTGATGAAACCTATATGATACCAAGTAAGAGTGATATAAATAAATTAAATGTATCATATGTGTTTATACTGGACTATCGTCTGAATATGATAACAATTGACTTAGTCAATATTATATTTATCATGGTGGAAAATATAAAAAAATCCTTAATGAAGCTAAAAAATAATTTTTTTATCATTAATTCATAAGATTTTTGTGGTGTTTGTGGAATTGTTTAATGTTGCGAAAAAATTATATCGAGTAATGGAGATATTTTACATTAGGAATAAAGATACTATTTCAATAATGGAGTGGGTTGTTTTTTAATAAATAAATAAATTTGTAGGTAATGTTAATGTGTAATCCTCTGATGACTATCCATTAAAGAAAAATGAAGTAAATTAAAATTGAAAAAGATAATAGAGGATGATACTTATACTCACACTAAGAAAAATAAAAAAAGGATTCTAGATGAGTTTTTTTGTGGAAATGATAAAACATATGCTTCACCAGATGCCAAGGGATTCGGAATTCAAAATTTACCATGCAAAGGAAAAAAATTGAGAATTTGAATAGATAAACATATTGAGGTACGGAGAATAAAATGATGTAAATTAAATTATTACAAGTTATTAGAGTTTTTGATATATTAATGAAAGAGGTTAAAGGGCATATTTGAACCCACAATATTGAATATACCATACAGGTCAAATTATTCCAAAAGATTAGGTATTTATTATGAAACTTTAGTGGTCCTTATCGATATCACATCTATAATAGATAATTGAAATTAAATTATTAATGTAGTTGAACTAATTAAAAATATTCTTTATCAACAATTAAAAATTAAGTCAGATAGAAAGGGTTCTTAGAGAACTATCAAGAAGATTAAAGAAGAACAATACAATGTGGTTGATAAGGAACATGATAAAGGAAAAGAAATTGAATAAGATGAATATAAAGAAGTATAAGAAGAAGAAAATTGATGTTGTAGAAGAAGAAATAGAGGAATATGAATATAATAGAGGGGATGATAATGATTAAACAAATTCAGATAAAGAATCATAGAGATATTCTTCATCCTAATTAGATATACATTCTTAGACTCATATGGATAGAAAATATCAAAGTAACCCAATATATGGTTCTCCATCAAAAAATGAAGCAAATTAATATTCAATGGTTGAAGAGAAAAAACAACAGTCCTATAATAATATTTATTATAAAGTCGAAACCAAAAGGGATATTAAAATTATGTAATTTTCTAATGAGAATAATATTTCCAAGAATTGTGGAAAAAAATTATGAATATAGATAACAACATCAGTAAGAAAAAAAACATAATATCAGTTCTAATTAACCAGACTCTAATAGAACAATTTAGTAGAAGAGTGTTGATTTTATCATTCTTGATTTTAAGAGATTAAAAGATCTGATTCCATATTCTAAAAATATTTAATTATGTTGTAAGGTGTTGTAGGAATAAATTAATTAAAAAAACGAGTAATTAATAGTTTTTTATGAAACTATGATATGTATTGAGACACACATGACTCCTATTCTACAAAATTCCATGACTCAAAAATAATCATATAATTAGATGGTCAAATTGTCCAATCATATTGTCACTGATATATGATATTATGATGAACATATTTAGGAACTAATTTTTTTTGTTATAATTTGAATACTCTATTAACTATTTATCTTTGGAAATTTATGAAAAGGAAATGCCTATATTTATTTTTATATATTACAAAGATAATCAAACATAGAATTTCAAACTCATGAACCATAATGTTTAGAGTTTAGAGTTAGAAAATACTTGGATCAAATCATGTGAAAATTATAACTTCATTATGAAGGAAGAAAATAAGAAGTATTTTGAAGGGATTGAACATTTTATGTAAGAGGTTAAAAAGAATACTTCTCTATAAGAAAAGGATACCACGATCGATAAGGATCAACATGAGTTCAAGATCATGAAAACCATTGTTAAAAAAACGGTGAAGAAGGAATTATTTTATATTATTTTTCACTCTTGATGTATTTTGTAAAAAAATTCAATGTTTGTTTATGAATTAATTAATTTTTACACAAATATTATTTTCCTAAAATTTTATGAAATCTTGTTGGTTATTTTTTATTTAATATTAACATGGATTGTTAGTTAGTTCAGTATTATTACTTTTTTATATTTTTAACATTTCAAGAAACATCCGATTCATTCCCAATTATTTTTTAAAATAAAAAAGGGGAGAATATAATATTATGGGGGAAAAATTATTATCAAGAAGTTATAATGTTTTATAAATTTGGATAAATTATTTTTAAGGGACATATACTAATATTATGGGGAGAAATTTTACTAAGTGTGATAAGTAGTCATTAAAAAAGAACTATTCTTATACACTTCATCATATTCAACATCATATTATAAAGAGTTACAACCTATGAGAGAGTGAAGTCATAAATAATACAATCATATTTTTAAAATGAACAATGGGATTTATTTTTTTCATATTATTTTTTCAATTAGGCTTTCTAGTTTTTTATTTACAAAAAATATAAATGTTTTATTCTTCAATACGATCATCATACTGATAATGTTTATAATAAATTAGACTTTGGATTATTCATTCGTGGATTTAGACTTATGTCTTTTCAATCATAATTACATAACATAATACAATTATATTGTTTTCTGTATGGAGAATTAGACTGAATCTCATAAGGATTTTCTTATTGAAGATTGATATATATGTTAATCGGAAAAAAATATGTTTATAATCATAAAACACAAAAAAAAATTATTATAAATATTATCTTGAAATGTATAATGGTGTTAAATGAAAATGATAATAGTTATTAATTTGAAAATGCTCCTTCAATTTCATGGATTATAAGTTTTTTCAAACAAACTCATAAATATGATCATTGGTGCAATGACTAAAAATGCATGGTCATATAAATATTATTGAGTAGATTTCATTTGCAACTCATGTCATATGAACATTTTATAGTGTGATGTTGTCATTCTTATCCATTTTAGTTTTTTAGAATTTTCATATTTCTATGGAATAATTTTCATGGTTGTTTTCTTTATGAACATTATATTTTTTTATCATTTTGTATCATTGTTGGGATCGATGAATTCTAGGGATCATATGATAGGGGATCAGATCCATCAGATAAATGGATTATGTGGCTAGGAATAGGGACACTGATAATTGTATCGAGGGATTATAGGGGTAAAAATATTGATCTATTCTATCCATCATATCTAAGGATTTTATATTATAGAACTGTAGTTATTTACATGAGTTATAAAACCATGGATACAATTATTAATGGTAATTCACTACCATAATGTTATTGTTAAAAGAGTTAAATCTTAAAAATATATTTCTTAATTCATTACTACTATAACTAAATATTACTTGTTTTTAGAATGTTTCTATTTCTATATGAATTTTATAGGAAATTAGTCATCAGACTCATCTGCCTTTCTATTTTTTATTAGTATTACTCTGATTACAATAAACATACACTTTTATAATCGAACCTAATGTGATTATGATACTTTACTCTCATAATAAGACAACGTTTGAGTCTAATAATTCTAATTAAATAGGTATTTTATTTTTTAATGTTTAAAGGGTCTTTAAACAACATTTCACCACATAAGAAAATCCATCATATTCTACTTTTATGATTCGACAAAGAATGTGTTGAGGAATAGTAGTGAGATTTTTTATGGAGGTATCAAACCAATGTATAGGGTAAAACTCTACTGTCTGGGATATTGATAGATTTTCATGAGGTTCACTCATTATAAATATGTTATAATTTCACTATGCGTGATGCACTTGTTGTGAGAGGTTATTGATTTGTGATACTTCAATCATAGGATGGCATGGTGTGAGGTGAACCTTAATACATCATATTAGTCATGTAACCAAGTATATTAAAATCCATCTATCATTATAGTTATATATTTACTGTATATATAACATTCTATATTAATAGTGAATAAATTCTCGGATTTATATAATAAAATTAATAATGTAATCTATTATACAATGTGAAATCACTGATTACTCAATTACTCAATGTCACATTGTATCTATGGTTATTTTTATTATATTTTTATTATTGTCAAAAATGATATGTGATCTAGGATTTAAAGTGTGTGTTGACTCATTAAGAAGAATTTATTCAGGTAAACATCTAATTGAACATTAGTAAAGTGGTAATGAACACACAGCACACACAGTGGAACCAAAACAACATGCAACCCCTGGAAAACAGAATGATGATTAGCTCCATGATATGTTCATGTTATTCATGTGATCCTTCGAGATAAGTATTAATCATGAAATCATTTATATATATGATCTAATTATGGAGTTGAATTTATATCATTCACTCACATTAAAAAGAGACAGTGGCACTAGGTATTAGATCTAGATTGAGTATTTCCAAAGTATCAATAGACACTTGAACACAATGATAAAGACTATGGTGAAGAATGATGAAAATATATTATAATGGCTAGCCATGATTTGGATGGTCATCAGAGTGTAGGTTGGATAAAATGAGGGGATTATCTAGAATGACTTTGAGGTGAAGTTTCTGAGTCACTTATCTTAATAGATATTGAAGTATAAAATAATCTGAGATTTCATGAAACTGACATAATGGATCCTATCTATGGTGGACAATGCTGGTTGTTTTATTGACCTATTTTTTTACACTTTGTAATAAGAATCTATATCATGGGTGATGCACCTATACGTTGGGTTTTAATACATATCATGTTACAATTGAATGTCTTTTTACCTAACACTTTTTCTAAAGAGGTGATTCATGCTCTCATAACTAATGGGAACCTGAAGAAGGCCTCGAATTGTGGGATGGGATTTTTAGTTGGACAATTGTGGATTTCCTCTTTAGAATGTGAAATGTTTATCCAATAAAATTTCTTCTAATGTAGTGGTGGGAAGAGAGACTAGTGAAGTGGGTTATTGTCTCATGAACATATCTAGGTGTAGTTCTATCATTGTATCATGGATGTCCATAGATATTATTAGTGTTATTTTCATTGAATTCATTTTCATGCATGTGGTATGATTGGCCACCAGGATATGTTTCATAGGATAACTGAGCATTCCATTGGTAGATGAGGATTGTGGAAGGAATTTGGGTCTGGGCGGGACTCATCTATCCCTTATAAATCATGTTGTTGTACATCCACCGATAATAGGATCTATGGTAAGGTAAATGACACCATGATTCCCCAAAATTAGTATTATTTAGATGGAGTATCACAAGGGAGTCAAGAGAGGGCCTATGGAATAGGGGAATTTCATTTGCAGATTATATAGTCTACTCCTAGAAGTAATTATTACAGAACCACCATTTTTAATGGTAAAATGTTTATAAAATCTACCATCTCGTTAGTTTTGTCTAAAAAAATAGAATCACATTCCATTATATCATTTAATTTCCCAAAAGAGTCCTTGTTGGTTTTGGAAAATCTGGGTGGGATTATGACTATCCATAAACTATTTGCAGTCAAATAAGATTTTATTAGATGTTCTAAGGAGTGTCCTTTTAATATTAGAAGCATTTAATTTCTAGGTGATCTATTTGATATGGAAATGGTTAGATTATATTGGAGAAATAGAGGGATTAGTTTTACCTGTTCTAGTATCATCTAAACAATTGTCTGAGGATAGTGAGATTCATATCTATAGAAGGAGAACACTATTTATACTATGGTGAATGTTATCTAAAGTTAGTCTATTACAGAATAATTTATTGAAAAGTTCATTTTTCATGGATTAGGTACCCTTTATTATTATGGATGATGGTGATTCGCATTAAAATACCATTAATCTAGTATTTGAAAACATATAGGATATTTTTCAAAAATATTTCTCTAGCATACCACATTAGTCTAGGATCATGATTGATATTAAAATTTCATGATGATCCAAACATGAATCCATCATTCCCTATTGGATGAAACTAGTGGGGAAACATATGTTGAATGTATAGTTCAATTATAGAGAATATAAAGGGATTATATAACATAGTACATCACCATGATTTCCCTCATGCAATTATCCAAGAGGGAATATAGAACCATTAACATATGTGTGGATTATCAGACGTTGAAGTAGATTAAAATCAAGAATCTGTATATCATTATTCAAATTGTTGATCATATTGAATAGTTTAAGGGATATAATGTTTTCTCTAATATTAACATGATTTTGAGGTATAATCAGTTATTGGTGTGAATTTTTTATATCCCTTATAATACTTTTCAGAGTAGGTATTAATTTTATGAATTACCAATGATGTCATTTTGTAGAATGAAAATGATGGAAGTATTCATGTTCATTATTAATTGTATATTCTATTTATATATTTATTAGTCTGTGGTTATCTTTTTCGAATACATATTGGTTTACTACAACTATAAGGATGATCATTCCCAATGTCATGATAGTTTCTTTAGTACACCTATAGAAAATTGAATATATGCCAAGTTATATAAATTTATTTTATATATTGATCACACTCACATCATTGTCCATGTTATCAGAAATTATGTAGTATTATTGAACCTAGGAAAGGTTTAATATTTGATATATTAAGTGAGACCTATATACATCTTCAAGATATGAAGCTTTCTGGGGTTGGTAGAGTATTTTTTGTGATTCATCTAGGACTTCTGACATCTAGAAAATTCAGTGATTGGTATAACTATGATTGTGATGATGTTTTTTTATCAAATGAAAGAAATGTTGAATTCGAGAATTTAGGTTTTGCATAACCTCATCATCGATCCTCACCATACTGTAACTATGTATATAGTTTTCATTAATTGAGACGCATCAAGAGTCACGTTATGGGTTTTACTTATGCATGAGAAAAAGGTGGTTTCATATGGATATAAATAGGTGAGACTACATTAAGTGAATTATCATTCCCATGACGAGGATATGGATATAGTGTTACATTCTCAAAGATGTTGTGGACATTATCAATTGAGGAATATATTCCAGGTCAATATAGATTACCTGATCTTGAAGTGAATATTTTTTTAGTGGGACAAAAATCCATGTCAGAGGATGTGGGTTGAGTGTCTATGGTTTTCAAATTAGAATTGGTATATAGTACTAGAACATGAAATATTATTACTGATTCCTTCAGTATGAAGATGTGGTGTTAATAATTGATTTAATCTTGTGATAAGTGGGGTAAAATTTCTATTTTTTATGAATATATTTAGATGTTCAGGAATATCTTGGGTAGAAAACTCTAGCATTGGCCCCTATTGTTCCCTCAAATCAAAATCAATGTAATTTGATGTGGTTACTAGATCTGTAATTTAAACATGAAGGATGTTATATTTTTAGTGGAAGAAATATATTTATGGGTTATGGATGAAATGAGATTATTCATATCCATGGGAATCTATAGAATTTTATGAGAAATCATAAGAAATATTATGAGAGAATATAATGATTCAATATGGGAGGTACAACTTGGTGTGAAAAACATGTATTGTCACCTTTAAAGGAAGTATAATAGGTGACATATAGAGAAAGATATATCAGGTTTGTAACATGATGATACACTTGTCAACTGGTGATGACTGAGCATCAGTGGTTTAATGGGTTATTTTAGTAGTCTACCATTATATAATAGAAGTTATATTATATCACTATTTATTCCATGATACATATTCCGAAGATACCTTGGTATAATGATGCTATTTTGATGATCATCAATTAGATATAGAACGTAGCCATTTTTTGGAAGATTTGGGATACCATTAATATTGATTCCATGGGAAACCTCTCTGTTATGGTAAGGATTGATTTCATGTTGTTTCATTGAGCATCGGATCATATACAGATTCTTGGTTTACTATAAATTTCTAGAAATTACTTTATGAAGGGAATGCATTATAACTTATTCAATGAAAAAACTATCAAAATAATATGGAATACAATTCGTAATGGGTGATTTTGAAAAATAATGAAATATTGCGAGCCACTGTTATGGATTATGTTAATTAGTTGGAGTAATATATTGATGTAATGGTGTCAACCTATAATTATATATTAAACTAAAATATCAAAATAACTATTTTTTTGGATATATAAAAAACAAAATTGCATTTTTCTTTATAGTGGTAAATGAATTATTGAACTAGACACATGTAGCAGATACATGAGTAGGAATAGTAGACTACTAAGTTGATTGAAACCCATCATAGTATGTATAAATATTATGATACCCTTGTAGATAAACATTTGAATTCAAGGATTCAGCTCATGTTTTTTTCATTTTTCAACATGGATGGGTAAGCTTCATATATGGTAGTATGGGAATCAAGTGTGAGGATATTTTGAATCATTTAACATATTTTTTATATTTGTTCTTGTGGAGTACCAACTAGAGCATCCATAGAGCTAGAATGCCATGTTCAAAGTGTTTCATGTGTTAATTCATTGGTCATATCCCTCATAACCATTATACTTGATTGATGTTAAGGATATTGCGATTGACGATGATTTCACATTTGAGTATTATCTGAAATATATCGTTGAACATCGTGAGAATATTATAAAAGTAATGACCCTCCAAAATGTTCAAGTGATGATGATGCATGGTTTAGTATAGGAGGAGACCTCAGAGAGGGGTTCAAACATGCAGGTGTAATGGATTAATTTATTCATCAATACCTCTTAGTGACTCATGGAAGCAATGATAAGGGATGAGACACATTATTGATGGGAGGATATATGATCCCTCCCATTATCCTTAAATATCCCTCTTTCTTATTTTGAAAAAAACTTATTTATTATAAATATGATTCAAACTCCTATATTAAAATGTGGGTTCAGAGGTTCTTAGGAGATCAGAGGACACGAATAAAAAGGATCTATTATAGAATATTTAATGTAACTTATTTTATTCCAATATCAACCCATTGGATTAGGATATAACCATATAATATTATTTGATCTCCCTAGAGATTGGATGATTTAGAAGTGGCTAGACTATGGGATTACAGTGCCAAGTAGTTGAGGCCCAATGGGAATTTTATATGTGATAATACCAATAAATTCATCCTTTGACCTATTTTCTTTTTTTCAATAATGTATTTCATTCCAAATTAATTATTAATGGATTTTATGTGTTCTCCATGTATTCTTAAACATTTCAAATTATCTCCTCTAATCCATTATTCAGTTTTCATCTTAGAGATCAATTTTATTTTAATTTCTCATATTTTTTGAATTCCACTCATTTTCACCCTGGTTCATCGTTTCTCCATTATTAATTGGATGAGTCTATCACTTTCTATATAAAATTATCATGTTGTATGTTTCTTTTGATTCATTATTCATGGAATTATCTTCTCTGTTTTTTATTTCTATTGGTCGAAATAAACTATATGTTGTCTTATTATTGTTTCTAGTATATATATCATGTGAGATCACATTGAAAACCATGTGCAAGGTCTCTTAAAAAGGAAGCATATAGTATTTCTAGAATCTGATTACATTGACCTTACATGAATCTCATAAAGTCTATTTTTCACTAGGACCAAGGAATTTCAGCCACTGATGGGGTGTTCCTATCATTTACCCTAGGTTGGAACTTTGATTATATAAACCAAGTTCCTTATTTATGTGTTTTGATATTATTTTATGCTATGAATTAATTCTTTAAATGGTAATTTAAAAATATATTATGAATTTAAATTAGATTATTTTCACCAGATTCAAAAATCATATAATACAATTTTGTCATATTGACATATTTCAAAATTTACTAGAATATTGACTAGTAATTGTCATGAGTTAGCATATTAAAACGTGTTGGATGATTTCAAATCAGTTGGTATATTGACCTATTGTTGGAATATTATTATCTATTAGAATACTGTTATTGATTAGTAGATGGATATTGATTGGACTATTGAATTTTAGTTCACTTTGAAATTTTTGGACTAATAATGAAATCATCCATAGAAATGTGACAATTATAAATTGAATGTGTAATGTGTCCCTAGAATTTGAGTTCTTATTTATACTAATTTTAATTAATTTTTATTATTTTATATATGTATTGTATGGGTTCATGAACTATTACTCAGACTGGTTTTTTATTTACACCGTTAGTGGTGGCATACTGATATTTAGTCACATTCTAACTATGCCTCCGTTTAGTTCCGAATTGTAAGTCATCTATGTTGGTATGAATTATGAAATGGGTACAATTCCTGATTGGTTTATGTTATAACAATGATATTATCCTAGAGATGGGACCGTGAATGCATTTTGGATAGGTTTTTGTGGGTCTTATTTTTAGTCTTCCTTTCAGTCAATTTCCTATATGACTTTTAGTATCAAATTATATATGTTATTGAATTGTTTTATTATATTTCATTTTCTTTTGATTGAATATTTTTCGACAGTATTTGACTATATTAATTAATGTACAATGTTTCTACTATGTTTTTTATTTTATATTTGAGGGAAATGTGTCCCCACTATATTTATTACACCATTTTTCTTAGTCAGGATCCTCTCGCATATAAGGAGGCATGCTTGAAAACCCATGGCGACCTTTCTTAGTAAAATAAAAATGAATCGGGCTGGGTATGTAACCTCCAATAAATATTTAAAATATCTTAACTCAAAAAACAAACTAATGTTAAATTATTAGAAATCTAAATCGAAGTATATCACATCATGCATGCAATGTCGGGATCTATAACCTAGAAAAATAATTTTCATAAATTTAAGCATAAATGTTTTTGAATTATATAAAAATTTATTTAAATTTCAAAAATAAAGGATTTAATTAATAAATATTAATATTATTTATTCCACATATTGAAAAAACATTAACTTTTCATAGGTAGTATTGAATTGAATAAACAAATTTTAAAATTCAAAAACATTTATAACTTTTAATTAAATTATATATATTACTAAAAACATAAAGATAAAAAATTATTTTCATTTTGATACATATAATATTTTAGGATAGATAAATAATCATAAAATATGATTGTTATTAGATAGAGGTGGTTATGTGGTTTTATCCTTTTCTAGTATTATAAAATATTATTCATATCACAAAATATGTGTGGAAATGATAGAATACACATATTATATATTTTAATCAATTGGGTATCGTATTTATCAACAACAATATATTTTCATACAGACTCTAATCATATCAATCATTATAATGTATTGTATAATGTTCCAAGTTAGTTGATAAAAAATGGTTCACACTATATAAAAACTTATTATATAGATTTATTATAGACTATGGTAGATCAAAACATAATATATGAATGCATCATATTACTCAAAAAAACTAAAAATACATTTGGATACATGATTCATAGAATTCCTAGTAATATTTTTGAAAATACTTAATGAACTAAGCTTTAATACCACCATTAGGTTTTATGGGATCATTTTGTGATCCTTTGTAGAAGAATAATCTGGGAAATAATATTTATCTTTCTTCTATAAACAAATGTGAAAGGAAATTTTTATGTAATATTTCATTCCTAGAATGAAATATATACCACCTATATCATCATAATTTGATGTATAATTATAGATTAAGATCATGAAGAAATAAACTAAATATTCATGTCTACATAGGTGATCCACTATCATATGGATCCCAGATTGAAACATGAGGATTCACATACACAGAGAGGTGAGATAGTGCCTACACTGGTCATGATGAAAATTCACATGGGTAAGAAGATAGAAATATAGGTGTATGCATTAAATAGGTCACCCCAAAAAAGGGATGTATTACCTCATATTGAGGCTATGTGGATCTCTTAATTTCATGAGGAGGATCAATCATTAATACCCACTGGATTTCATTGATTAAACTCATTGAAATGAATGTTATACAAGATTTATTAAATATATCTCATGGGTTAAAATTAATGGAAGTCCATATTAAAGGTATATAACTGGTTCAAACATTTGATGACATCAATGTTACATTATATTGTATGATATGATGCTAGCATAAAATCCTTTACAATGACTTTATTAATATATAATTATATCATATTTTGTGATATAAATAACAATAATATTTGAACCTATTATTATAGGATGTTTTGGAAGATTTATCACCTATTTTTATATGTATATCCATCATTGTTTGGATAATTACTCAGTGACATGTTTGAAACTGTGCCCCCGGTACTAGTATATTGAGTACGTAATGAATCTTGTGTTGAATATCATAATTTATTTTTTATTAAATCATGTTGAAATAATTTTTGAATCTATTTTCTCAACTTTTCTTGATCTATTACAATATAGACCTTCATGTTTTCTTGTGAATTCCATTATCTTCCAAGACCTAAATTCTTTATTGAATCATGTGTCACAATGTGAGATCAATATATTTTGGAATATAGGATCATCTCCATGCTCTACTATAAGATTATACATTTATTTACTTATTATTTCATCAAAATAAAAATAAAATTTTTTAGATATTAAAATTTATATTGTTAATTATTGAAGTAGTTCATTCCATTCCATGATATTTCTCTTCAATGCTTATGTTTGGGGGTCTACAATATTTTCAATGATTTATAAGGGAATATGTGATCCTCTATGAATACAGAAGGTGAAAGTCTATGGATAATCCATATGATATTGATTTCGTAATATTTTATAGAGTATATATGATATTATTAACATTTAGAATATGGTTCTAGTGTGATTTTTCTTAGTTAGGATGTATTAATGTTGAATAAGGGGGTTTTCATGGGTTTTGTACCCTGATAAATTAGAAATTAATTGATTTATCTATGATGGGAATTAGAATGCATGATTTTAATTTATCATTAAATTATTATTAATTAAATACTTTCTTTGATAAATATTTATGTCTTTAAGATAACATTTCTATATTGAGATTATATATGTTGTGGAGATATGGTTATATAATCGGATTGACTCTTCGTTGAGTGATAGATTAATGAATTATATATTGAAATAAGTGGTTAGACCACTAATGTAGATCATATATTTAGGATTCATTAGTACATATAATTTTTGGAAGTCATGTATAGGGATGAGGGTTTGTTATGTTGGTTATGAGGGAGTTGTTTTGATTGTCACTGTATTTAAAGGAGGCATGTGAGACTGTGTGTTTTGTTATATTGGGATGATAACTATTTTATGACTTCATAATAATATGATTCCAATGTGTGAGGTTGTATATTTTATTCCACTCATAGTATCTAATTCTTATTTAATATTTTTTCTAGGTTACGCCATCCCCAGTATATTATTTATTTTTAGAAATATCTCTATGTCACATCATCCATGGTATATAATTCCTACCTTTGTGGTTAAATGTGTTTTACCTTCCTCAATATATAGCTCTTATCCTTGAGATTTCATATATTACTAATTAATCTTTATTAATTCCCTATTGTGTAATATGCTTAGGATTTTTATGTACTAGTAGAATCCTTCCACTAGTAATAGTCAAAGTACGTAATGTTAGTGTATATTGCAGATTTCATAACTCATGATGCCATAATGTAAAAACCTAAACCCCATTAGTCTAGAGTTAGGGATTTATTTATTTGATTGGTAAAAATTAAAATTGATTGTCTAACAAAGTAATGATTATTATTGTAGTTTTATTAAAAATACATATATACTTGAATCTTATAGTATAAATGAAATTAATAAAACATGGTAATCCTTTTGAGATCATAAATATTTTCCTAGATTATCCCTAAAAATCAATAATAAAACACATCCTTGGATCTTGGGGAAAATGAAAACATAATAAATGGTTCATATTAGCTGATCTGTAAGGGTATGAAAATAGAATAATATATCAAAAATAAAAATTACAGAAAGATACGTAAATTTAACACATTCCATTTTATTAACGACTTGAGAATAATATTGTCGGAACAAAATATGATCAATTAATTCCATATAAAAATTCTGATGAACAATAAATAATATCCATGGATATTATAATAACTTGGTATTCAAATGGAAATAAATAATTATACTCAAAATGTTGGAATGCATAATTTTGGAGATCTGATTCATTTCATTATGGCATTATCCAAGACTTATGAAAATAAATAGGTAAGGCCTCGGTCGAATCCTAATTTGGTTTGTCTCAAGAAACCTATTAATGCATCAATGGGATATATAAGGTCCTTCCTGAAACTCATTATGTCTGACTCATTCCTCATAAAAATGGAGTGAAATATAAACAACATATACATATGAAGTGTAATAACTCTCCCCAATCAAAAAACATAATCTCATACCATTCTATGTAATATTGTCAATGGAATCAAATAGCACATCTACTGTCAAAATTATAATAAAACTTTAATAAAATACGAATGATTATATCATAATATATCATACAAAATTAATGAAAAGAATCCACAAAGGGTATTGAAATAGATGTAAATAATCTAACATAATAATTGAAAATTGTGGAGGAAATCATTTTTTTATATTGAAATCATTTATTTAAAATGTATTGTTATTATAAAATAAATAAAAATTTTTGAAACAAAAATTTTGGACATATAATTGAATCGTCAAGAAATGAAGTATTTAAGGGATTGTAAAAAAGGATCATGTATTATATGATATAAAAATATTAATTACATATTTTTGATGAAATACTATAGTATACCTGATTTAGAAAATGGGAAAAAGATTCCATTCAAAAAAAATTATATATAGTTGATCATTATTAAAAATAATTTAAACATTTTAATAATATTAATAATTACCTTTTTGATTTTTTTTAGAAAACATTGGGATTGGATAAATTTTCCCCAGTGTTGAATTAAATATAAATAGTCAAAAATATTTATGAGATTGTGAAATAACCTTTACCTAAGGTCTAATTTCCATTATACGTATCTAAAATTAGTATATAATGGATTGGTTTTTTAAAATTTATACCATAACCATATTTATATTTATGATATAATATATGAACCTATTATATTATCTTGTAAACCATTTGTAATAAATATGTCGTTATTAACCATGATTCATGTTTTAACTGCTTCACTTTCATATGCATGATTCATCAAGTAAGTCCCCATTATTTCTTTTGTAATATATATTTTTCATAAACATAATGATACTAAGTTCATAAATATCATATTTTTTCATTATATAAATTTTTCTAAACATCCAGGAATGGTGAACTTGAAAATTTAATTACATCACATTATGGAGATGGTAGGCCGCATATACACACGAGTGGTGGTATCGTTTATTTATTGGTGATAGTGTAATGAATAGGATTGTATATTAAATTATTCAAAAAAATAATAATATCAAAATTATCATATATATAAATTATTTCCAATATTATACCCATCTATGTAATTTTCTGATGAAAAACAGATTAAACTTCGTCATGAAGATTGTAAGTCGTACATATGCATGCTCAATTCATTAATTTTTAATGGGAAGAATAAAAGGTGAAATATATTTGTGAAAAAATAATAATAACATATATATATATATATTGTACTATATTTATTAATTTTTAATGACAAAAATTCATGAAGAGATGTAGAATATGAAATGAACAAACATGAGTTCGTAAAAATGATTACCTCTTCTTTGGAGAACTACCATTAGATCTCTTATTAAGGGATGTAGGGTTGTTCTTTTTGGAATACCAGGATATCTAGATCATTGATATCAGTGTTCAAAAATTATATTTTTATGATTTGTTTTATATAAAGATTCATGGATGTGTGAATAAGTGATGGAGGAGGTCCCATTTTGTAATTATGTTGAGGGGAACCATTGGAAACTCAAAAAATATTAAAATAATATAAGTCAATTTTCACGTCCAAATGGATCAAGAGTGAGTTTTTTCAAAGATAACATTAGGATCTATATATATATTCTCATATAATAATTTTTAATTATTTTTTCATCAAATACATATACATATCTTTTGGATTTAACCTTTATTTAAATACTTTAACTCTTACCATGTCAACATGTTTTTTTACTCCTCAATTATTTATATTTTAACTATATACCTCCAAGAAAACCATAAATGAAACATGAATGAAATTATCAAAATTATATAAATTATATAGGAAAATTTTACATTTTTATAAATATTATATCATTTAATTAAATATTATTTATATTAAAATATTACAAATGCCAATTTTGATACTGTTCATTACTGTATTTTTTCCATAAAATATCATAAAAATAAGATATCCTCGAACCAACTACTTTATGAAATCACTAACATGTAATTTGTATATATAAAATAGGTGTATAACCTTATTTATGTCAAAATATATATATTATAATACTTTTAATGTAATTTATTTTATGTTTCCATTAATTTAAAAACTATTTGATCATCATTGTTAAATCCTTTATGTAAATTTTTTATCCCCTAAAAATAAAATAACCATTAATGATTATGATAAATTATTTTTCATTCCAAACACTATTAATAGTATAATATATCCCCAAGGTATCCCAATATTAAAATTTTTATCTTTTGTTAAAAAATAAGACATCATTTAATTTTCTTTAAAATAAAATATTGTAAATGGATTGAAGTCATCCAAGACGCTCCATGAGAAAATATAATTGGATTAGGGAAGATTTTGGTCTATAATAACACATACAATAAAATTAGGATTACTTTTAGGGTAATATTATTATATTTATAATATATTGTTTATCATTAATTATGTAACTTACCCTTAACTGTGGTATGAATTTTTTGAAATTTAGAAAATGGAATTAGATAAAATTAATTTTAAATTGACCCTGTAAATGGGGTGAGAAAACATGTTGTTATTGTGAAAACATGAAAACGATTAAAATGGTTATATATCCACATTAAAAATAAAACTTACTTCAATGACCATAAGAAAACATATAAATTTATTACTGATATATATTGTAATTAAAACAAATATAAAATATAATTTAGTATTATTTTTTGAACAAATGTTAGTATTCAATTAAAATAAAATATTTCTTTATTTTCATAAAATAATTAAACATAACAAAAAAATAATAAAAAACAAACAAAAGTTTATTTTTTTTTCCACTATCATAAATGAATTATATTTTGTAATATATATTTCATAAATTAATGAAAATTTATTTTTAAAGCAACGAGACAATTACAAGATAGTATAACATCGTTTAAAAAAATATAGAATTTTAATGCATAAAAAAATTCATTATTATCGTATAGTTATAAAATATATTTTGATTAATTTATAAATAATTTATAGAATTCATAAAATAAATTTTTTTTAATTTGGATAATAATATTCATTCTCACGTTTTTATTAGATAGGATTTCATATTTCATTAATTAATGCTTGGAATTATGCTCATAGTGAACGATTGAATAAACAGAATTTATATTAGAAGATTACATGGGTGTTATGACCTCCCCACCCCCTAAATAAATTTATTCCTTATAATTTTTTGATATCCTCTCTATATCTAGTGTTTGATGTTTCAAAATACAGTCTTGAAATCCCACATCGAAAATTTCATTAAGGAAACTTCCACATAAAAAATCGAATGGAATAATGAAGTCCACCTGAGATAACCCATACATAGAATTGTTTTATGAAAATATAGGCATGGAGGATAAAACTAACTCTCAATTACAAAAAGGGTGATAGACAACACCATCATGGGATTGTTAAACATCACATAACCATTCTTATGTAATTAGTTAAAAGGCCATTGATAAATATAAATGGGCATCCATATTGTATGAAAATATTTTTCTTAAATCTACGTAATTAATTTAATTATTATACTGAAAACATAAGGAAACAAACGTACTTCATATATAGAGTTTCATCCTTTGATCAACTTCAACAAAAATCTCATTTCATATAAAAAAAATGAGAATTTAAGGTGAATATTTTGTTCCTGATGAATTGAAATAAACTTATACCAATATAAAATTACACATAAGCATATCTATCAATTCCTCCAACCTTTAAAAATTTAAAAAATTCAAAATTGTTTGGATAAGACAATATAATTATTGAAAAATAAAAAACCATTATATAATGAAAAATAACATTAATATTGTAAATTTAATAGTAATACACATATTTAAACATATATAATTCTAAAAATAACTTTCATTCCTAAAATATATTCTAGAATAATCTTGTAAATGAAAAAATTAGAAGAATTTTATCATATATTCTTTCAAAAAAATCAACCACTCTTACTGTATAATAACAAAAACTGAAAATATTATTCACATAATCTACAAGATATGCTAACCATTTCCCTAATTAACATGAATCACCATAATTCCAAAATAAAATAATATTTGACTCCAAAATACAATTCAACCTTTATTCCTCAAAATATTATTTCACTTAATCGAATATGATTTCCAGAAAAAAAAAATATCTAAACTAATTGTATCCACGTAATCCCCAACTGATTTTCAAATTTCAAGGTTATCACATTGATAAAAGAAATGCCCAAAAATAAAAATAATATTTATATATTATATATTTTAAGTAATAAATTTCATGTCAACCAAGACATCAAGTAGGATAGTGGTGGGAGATTCACCCATGTCACCCTTTATTTGTGGGATTAAACCTTGTGACCTTTTATGACTTTACAGGTTGTCACCCTGCCTGCATGTTGTCCATTTTTTAATATTATATTTATATTATCCAAAAAATTGATAAGTATTCTAAAAAATAACCTAAATATATTCTATATTAATGGAAATAATTAAAGAAATTATGAAGTAATTAATTTCATATTGTATTCCCAATAATATAAACACAGATAATTAACGTAAATTAAATGACCATATAAACCCAAACGGTTATCCATACATTCAATCATATTTAAAAAAATATAAAAAATCCTTATTCCTTAAATAATATTTTTCACAAATACTATGCCTATTTGTTGCGTTACCACAAATGTCTCACTAAATATATGTAATATTGACGAACTCACATTACATAACACCTTAAAAGTGTTTGTAATAACATTATACACAGAAATCAATGATGGTGCCTATAGTTCTAAAGTTAATGAAAATAAATCACCACAATTCCATAGAATCCTTGTGATTTTTCTGACCATAATCCTAATAGGTACTTTATTCATCATGAAATTATCTATCATATTCAATTCTAAACTAGTTTCATCAGGATAAATCCATTGACTAAAACCAAAATCATAGTGTGATAAACACAAATCATAGGGATAAATCACATAGTCAGGAAGTACCATTTGTGAGATATCTAAATCATGGTACATTTGTAACGAACCGACTCTTTAGAAAAAGGTACAGATCATTAGCTTTGCTTTCAAATCTTTTCTTTAGGCTAGTGTAATGTGGGTAACATCCTAAGGAAGGTTTGGGGAGTGTCTGGGGTTGGTTCAGAGCCCTAGTTTTTGAGAAATGGACTTACAGACAAGGGCGCATGGCCTACGCACGGTTTGAGTAAACTGTGTGGCCTTTGGACTGGAATTAGGGAGGTGCACACGGTTTGTACACGGTTTGGGTAAACCGTGCGCCTAATCCGTGCGAACCTTTTTTTGGAGGTATGGAAGTGCACACTGTTTCCACACAGTTTGGTAAACCATGCGCCTAAACCGTGCAACCTTTCCTGGGAAAAAAATTACCATTTTACCCTAAATTATATTTAAGTCTAAACCAATTTCTTTCTTCCTCCTGTGGACAGAACCAAAAAAGAAGCCTCTTTGAGCTCCCAACCCCTCTTCTCACTCAATCTCTTGTGGTTTCTTCCCCCGGTTTCCGTACCTTAATCCAACAGAGGCATTGGAAGGGACACGGTAAGGCTTACCTCACGCACGCCTTTCTCCTCTGTAAATCTTGCCTTCCGTCTTTTTATTTTGTTGCAGGATCATATGCTATATTTTCAGGGCATTGGACTAGAAATTAGATCTCTCCTAACCTGTTCCAAATCTGAGGTCGATATCAAGTGAGCCTACGTCTACAGCCCTAAGGTAGGTAGTCGCATGGTTTTCATTTTGGGTTTTTATCTTTTCGGGTGTATACAGTGGTTCTGAGGTTTTCCTTTCACCAAAACTCTTATTATTATTGATTACTTACTGCCTAAATGACCCTTGTGATAGGAGGTTATGGGAACTACCCTCTTTTGGGTGTTTGGGTACCGTATGACCCCTGTATGTACACCCATAGGTGTTATACCCTGATTTTTAGCCTTTTTTTACCTTTGGACTTTATAGATGTGTCTTGAAAGCCATTTTCCATTTGAGGAAAATGGGTTGGCTTGGTTAGGGCATGGCTAGGATGAGTTAGCCTAAACCCCATTTATTATTTTAAATGAATGTTTGCTTGAAATGTGATTATGTGATATTATGAGATGTAAATGCCATGTTTTATTGATAAGAATGTTATAAGAAGTGTATTATTTATAACATATGCTAATTAAATGTTTAAGCTTCGGGCCAGGGGTGGACTATGGGTGCTCCACTATGACACGACTTCGGGCTAGTGGCAGACCGTGAGAGCTCCCCTAATTAAATGATACAGCTTCGGGCCAGTGGTAGACCGTGAGAGATCCCTTATGTTATAGCTTCAAGCTAAGGGTAGATTGTGAGAGAACCATTGAATAATTATTAAGCCATCGGGCCAAGGATAGACCATTAGAGTTTCCCCAAGGTTGGGCCAGGGGTAGGATAGTGAGAGCTTCCCCTGGGTTAAGGATGTCTGTGAGTTCCATCCCGGTCCTACCCAATGTATTATATATATATATATATATGTATATATATATATCTATCTCTAAATAATCAGTTGAATCATTCAGACATACAATCTATGAACTAAAGTAGGCAGACCCGCCAGGTGTCCTTCCGGAACCTGAGCGGGAAGGTTTCTATTTACCTTTCTTTACTTGCTTGCAGTCTAATACACATTGTTTACTTGTGATAACCCTTTTTGATTACATGTAGACACTGTTGGAGGTGGCCTACTGAGACTTGTCTCACACCCTACCCAGGCTGCCCCCTAGGCACCCGTGTAGACTTTTCTGCTACAGGTACCAGTTGGGGCAAGGGCCCTATTTCAGGTTGCTGATGTCAATATATATGTTTTAGATAGAGTTCCAGAGTAGAGGACCAAGCTTGGGAATGGATGATCATGAACTACTTTTGTTCTCTTTTTGTATTACTATATAGAATGCTTGTCTTCTATTTCTATTTTATCAGCATGCCATGCATCTATTTTGTATCAGAAACTGCCTATCAAGTTTTTGTATATTTATCACGGTTTCCTTACATTGGTTGTTTGGTTTGTATGTTTCCCCTTTTCTCTGGATTATCCATTGGTTGTCCTTCCGATATCTATTACATTGTTTTTATTCCACTGTGTACTCTGACATGGGGGTACAGTCTCTCCACAGACATACCATTACACCCCCGCTGCTAGTCGGCAGCCCCTGCCCTATGGGGAGACGAGCCAGGGGTCATGTGGCCAACCGGGCTCGGGGCTCGGGTTGAGGGGCAGCCGGGTCCAGGACGTCACAATGTGGTATCAGAGGGTTTCTTTCATTTTTGATTTACTATTTGGCGACAATAGAATTGGACAATAGGAACACATAGGGACTTAATTATATGCTATGCTTGGGTGTCGCGAACCCATGTACGGGGTAAAGACTAAGTTTCCTAAATAATGTTTTTATTGATTTTGTTGTTTACTGTTGATACCATTTCACCATTGGGTGCTTCACATGTTTTGTGAGGTTATAGGGATTTTCAATGTTGGGATTTGGATTTCATGGTTAGACCTGATGAAATGAGGGTTATGCACTAGAACATGCATCACGATAGGCACAATATGATTAGGCCATCCATATTTCCATGCCATCTTTAAATTTTCAGTGGGAATTACATGTTGTTTATTTCCATGCCTTCATGATGTGTGTGCAACTATGCTAATCATTATTTCCGGTTGTGAATTTTGTAATGAGGTGGTTTTAGTGGGTATCACTCTTTGGTTCATAAGGTGTATGGGCCCTTATGGAACAGAAAATGACATTACAACTAAACCAATCATTTTCATAAAAGGAAATTCAAATACTTAATTAGCACAAGTAAATGAGAAATAACTTACAAGTTTGTGTCATCTTTTATTTTATGTGGAGTATGGGACCTTATGGGATGGAAAATGCCATATCACTGGATTAAGATAATTTTTACCAGTTGCAGGTTTTACTAAATCTTTCCTATAGGAGTGGATAGGTGATCTTAGGGGTAGGAAGGCTTAGTACATGTCCAATATTCTACAGTTCAAACTTTAATTTGTTGGTTTCTTCTTTTAAGACTTCTGTTTGGAATTATATCATTATGCCTCTGAGACGTCCTCAATTCGTGCATGCTGAAGGTGGCGATGATCACGTTCTTGAGGTGGTGGGCCCTGATCCTCCAGTTGATCATCCTATAGAGCCACATGTGGCTCATCTTCCTATTTCTGAGATGGGCGTCGATGCCCAGTTTCATGAGGGTTTCTTGAGGACGATGCAGAATATTCAAGGTGGTGTGCGATCTGCCCCATGTATTGTAGAGTTGACCCACGAGTTTCAATTACACTATCCTCCAACATTTTTGGGAGATAGAGGACCTCTTGCTGCTATGTCTTGGATGGAGGTGATCCGGACCATCTTTGAACATCTCGGGATGCCTCCTCAGTAGAGAGTCAAATTAGTCGTTTATATGCTACGTGATTCAGCTAGAAGGTGGTGGAACGTCATCACCCAGTCGAGATAACAGGGAGACCTGGTCTGGGAAGATTTCCAGGAAGTCTTTTATGACTTTTTATTTTCCCAGACCTTGAGAGCTGACAGATCTAGGGAGTTTATGAACCTGTAGTAGGGGACCATGACAGTCATGGAGTACTCATCCCGATTCACAGAGCTGCATCGTTTCCCCCCATCACTAGCTGCCGATGATCTGATGGTCGCTAGGAGTTTTGAGTATGGGATGAGTTACGCCATTTGGTTTTAGGTAAACATGTTCATGTTGACATCTATTCCTGAGATTGTTAACCAAGATCTGATTACTGAGTGGAATCTGAGGGAAGCGGATAGTGCAAACTAGGGTAGTTCAACACCAAAAGCTTCACGTAGGTCTTCTTCAGGGCGGAAGAGATGTTTTGAGTTTTCCTGTGGGGGAGGCAGCAGTCATGCACCCAGCACAGATAGCTCTTACATTTTCCATCAGTGCGGGAGGAAGGGACACTTTAGGGCACAGTTTCTGTGGAACCCATTGGAATGCAGAGGCTGTGGTAGGATGGGACACCTTCAATGTTTCTACAGGACTTTTTCTCCAGTGCCTAGTGAGAAGGGATCTGCACCTACTCCATGATCTGGTGCTGGATCAACAGGATCACGATAGTTAGGTGGCTGGAATACTGTCGGCTGATCAGGTCATGGCTGCAGTCGAGGCAGAAGTAACCAGGAGTGTGACTCTCATCACCAGCAGGGCGGGTCTGCTCAGGGTAGTCAGGCTGTGACTCAGGGTTGTGGTACCGGCCAGTTATATGCAGTCGATCCTATGTTGTAGGAGAAGTATTTCACGCTATCTACTATACGAGGTGCGATTTTAGTTGCCTCTACATTGGTATCGGCTTTTTTTGATACAGGGGATTCTCACTATTTCATATCAGAGGCTATCATGGAGAGTTTGGGCCTCGACGTTGAGTCGTATCATGGTGTTATTACACTAGATACCCCATTAGGTATCCATTCAGAGGGCATACGCCATTGTCAGAATTGTCCCATTGAGGTGGGCGGTTACCTTTTCGTTTGGAACTTGTATGTTTTGGAGATGACAAGTTTTGATATAATAGTTGGGATGGACTGGTTAGTTCCCTATAGAGAGCATATGGACTGCTATCATCAGAGGGTGATGTTTACATCACCAGAGGGAAACACACATGTCCATAAGGGAGAATGGGATCTTAGTTTGACATGAGCAAGACCTGAACAACAGAATATTGGTGGTGTCACGACATAGGTTTCCATTCTTTATCTCGATGACCAAGGGTTACAACCCACTACCTATCGTCCTATAGTAGATCTCTTTAGAGATGTTTTTCCTGATGACTTCTCTGGTCTACCTCCAGTGCGAGAGGTGTAGTTTACCATTGAGCTTGTACTAGGAGCAGCACCAGTGACCATTTCTCTTTTTAGGATGGAAACTAAGGAGCTTCTGGAGCTCAAGAGTCAGTTGGAGTACCTAGAATAAAAAGGCTTTATATGTACCATCACTTCTCCTTGGGGATCACTGGTTCACTTTTCTAATAAGGAAGATGGTAACCTTCATCTTTGTGTGTATTACCATAAATTAAATCAGCTGATGATTAATAATTGGTATCCTTTTACTAGAATTGATGACCTCTTCAATCATCTATAAGGAGAAAAGGTGTTTTCCAACATATATTTGAGGTTGGGCTATCACCAGGCGCATGTTAAAACATTAGAAATACCTCTTACGACATTCAGGAGCAGGTATGGTCTCTATGAGTACCTAGTCATGCCGTTTCGGATTACGAATTAACCTGAAGTGTTTATGGCTCTTATGAAACTGATTTTTCACCCTTACCTTGATTCTTTTGTGGTGGTATCTGTGGATGATATCATATTCTATTCACGCTCGAGGCACAACCATGAAACCCATCTTGAGATCGTTCTGAATACACTAAGAGAGCATTAGATTTATGCTAAGATTAGAAAATTCCACTTTTGGATAAATAAGGTTCACATCCTGGGTACCATTATTTATAAGTCGGGAGTTACAGTTGACCTTAGAATGTGAATGTTGTAGTCTCTTGGGAGAAACCCAAGAACCTCTTCGAAATTAGGAGCTTCTTAGGGATTTTTGGATATTATAGGCGGTTCATTCAGGACTTTTCATGCCTAGCAGCACCGCATACAGCTTTGAACAAAAAGGGGGTGATATTCGAGTGGTCGGAACATTGTGAAACATCTTTTCAGTAACTGAAGGGAAGAATGACTTTGGCACCGATACTGATCTTGCTGGAGCCGGTTAGAGCTTATACGGTCTATTGTGACGCATCAGGTATCGATCTTGGACCTGTCTTGATGAAAGACGAGTGAGTCGCTGTGTAAGGTTATCGTCTGTTAAAGCTTCATGAATGTAATTATCTGATGCATGACCTTGAGCTCGAGGTGATTGTACATGCCTTACACTGTTGGAAAATTATTTGTTGGGAGAGATTTTGTGGTATTCACTGACCACAAAAGCCTCAAATATATCTTCACTCAGTGGGATCTAAATCTCATGCAATGCAGGTGGGTCGATTACCTGCAATCCTTTGATTTCGAATTGGACTACACTCCTAGGAAAGGAAATTCGGTAACTGATGCGATGAGTCTGAAAACTCAGTCACAAGTATTTCGGGAATCTGATGAAGAGTGGTAGCTGATGGCCATATTTTTGGAGATGCATTTTGAGGTTCAAGAGGTTCAGGGTGAGATTGATCTCTCAGCTTTAGCGGTAACATCTACTCTTTTGGAACGGGTTTGGGCAAGACAGTTATCGGATCTGGAAGGCCTTGTTTTACGAGAAAGTGCCACTGATGATGCCTCTACAGATTGGACAATGGATGAAGGTGATACTTTATTGTTGCATGGGCGTTTATGGGTCCCAGTAGACATTAGAGAGGAGAAAATGAGGGATTTCCACGCCTCAGCAAGGGTAGTTCACCCAGGCATCACCAAAATGTTTCGTGATTTGCGACGATAGTAATGGTGGCCTAGATGAAGCGGGAGATAGCTGGTTTCATCACGCATTGTTCCACCTATTAGCAGGTAGAGGCGGAACATCAGCATCCAGCTGGGCTTTTGCAGCCTTTTTCCATTCTAGAGTGGAAATGGGACGATGTTTCTATGGACTTTGTAACTGAATTACCCAGGTCACCTCGTGGCAACAATGCAGTAGGGTTTATCATTGACCGTCTGACGAAGGTCGCGCATTTCTTACAAGTGCAGGAGACCTTCACGGTTGATGACATGGGAATGTTGTATGTTAAAGAAATAGTACGCCTTCATAGAGAACCTCGTTCAGTTGTTTCGGACAGAGATCCTTGTTTTTCATCTCGGTTTTGGCTGGGTTTACAAAGGCCTTTAGGTACGTAGGTACTTTTGAGTATGGCATATCACCCACAGACTGACGGACAGACCGAGCGGACTATACAGTTACTAATGGATATGTTACGTGAATGTGTTCTTGATTTTAGAGGTTCTTGGGATAAACACATTCATCTTGTCGAGTTCAGTTATAACAATATCTTCTAGGATACCATTGAGATGGCTCCCTATGAAGCCTTATATGGTAGGCCTTGTCTCTCACCCTTATGTTGGCTTGAAGCATGGGAGGCAGCTGTTCTATGAACACATCTTGTGAAGGAGACTATAGAGAAGATAAAGCTTATTAGGAAGCGTATGTAGACAGCTCAGTCTAGACAGTAGTCCTGTGCTAATATGCGCTGGAGACCTCTTGAGTTTGAGGTTGGGGACCGGGTTTTCTTAAAGGTCTCACCCAGGTTGGGGCAGAAACGTATATGGAAGTAGGGTAAGCTTTCACTGAGGTTTGTAGGACCCTTTGAGGTGATTAAGTGGATCGGGCCATTAGCTTACCAGCTTGCGCTACCACAGAGATACCAGAATATGCACGGTGTTTTTCAAGTATCTTAGCTACGCTGGTACTTCTCAGATCTGACTCATGTTTTTCCTCTTGATGAGGCTGAACTGGATATATACGCTTCCTTCGAGGAATATCCGATGCGAATTGTTGACCGAAGTGTGAAGACACTTCTTGGTAGGTCTGTTCCTCTTGTATGGGTGTTGTGGTAGCATGGCTGGGTACAAGACGAGACCGGGGAGTGAGAGGCTGATATATGTTTTCAATGGCCAGATCTTTTCATCGATGACACTTCAGTGCCCTCGGAAGTTCAACTCGGGGGGGGGGGGAGTTGCTTTTAAGAGGGAAGGTTGTAATGACCCAACTTTTTGGAAAAGGTACATATCGTTAACTTTGCTATTAAATCTTTCCTTTATGCTTGTGTAATGTGGGTAACATCCTAAAGAAGGTCTTGGGAGTGTCCGGGGTTGGTTTGGAGCCTGGGTTTTTTAGAAATGGACTTGAAGACAAGGGTTCATGGCCTGCGCATAGCTTGCGCACGTTTTGGTTAAACCATGCGGCCTTTGGTCTGGAAGCATGAAGGTGTGCATGGTTTTCGCATGGTTCGGGTAAATCCGGCGCTTAATCCATGCGAACCTTTTTCTAGAGGCAGGGAAGTGCGCACAGTTTGCGCACTATTTGGTAAATCGTATGCCTAAACCGTGCGACCAGTCCTGGGAAAAAATTACCATTTTACCCTAAATTCTATTTGACTCTAAACCCTTTTCTTTCTTCCTCCTATGGACAGAACCGGAGGAGAATCGTCTTTGAGCTCCCAAAACCTCTTCTCACTCAATCTCTTGGGTTTTCATCCCCCGGTGTCTATTTCTTGATCTAACGAAGGAATTGGAAGGGAAAAGGTAAGGCTTACCACATGCACTCCTTTCTCATAGGTAAATATTGCCTTCTGTCTTGTTATTTTGATGCAGGCTCATATGCCCAATTTTTAGGGAATTGGACTAGAACTCAGATCTCTCCTAACCTGTTGAAAATATGAGGTCGATATCAAGTGATCCTACGTCTACAGCCCTAAGGTAGGTAGTCACGTGGTTTTCATTTTGGGTTTTCATCTTTTCAGGTTTATAATATCGTGTCGATGTTTTTTTTCGCCAAAAATCTTATTATTATTGACTTCTTACTATCTAAATGACCCTTGTGATAGTAAGATATGGTAACTACCCCCATTTTGGTGTTTGGGTACCATATGACCCCGGTATGGACACCCATAGGTGTTATACCATGAGTTTTATCCTTTTTTCACCTTTGGACCTTATGGATGTGTCTTGAAAGCCATTTTACATGTGAGGAAAATGGGATGGTTTGGTTAGGGCTTGTCTAGGATGAGTTAGCCTAAACCCCTTTTATTATTTTGAATGCATTTTGCTTGAAATGTGATTATGTGATATTGTGAGGTGGAAATTACATGTTTTATTGATATGAATGTTATAAAAAGTATATCCCTTATAACCTATGCTAATTAAATGTTTATGCTTCGGGCCAGGGGTAGACTATGAGAGCTCGCCTATGATACAACTTTGGGCTAGGGGCAGACCGTTAGAGATCCCCTCATTAAATGATATAGCTTCGGGTGAGGGGTAGATCATGAGAGCTCCCCTATGTTACGGGTTCGGGATAAGGGTTGATTTTGAGAGCTCCCTTGAATAATTATTAAGCCTTCGGGCCAGGGATAGACCGTGAGAGTTTCCCCAAGGTTGTGCCAGGGGTAGGATCGAGAGTGTTGTCCCTAGGTTAAGGACATCCTTGAGTTCTGTCCCGGTCTGACCCAACGTATTATATATATATATATATCTGTAAATAAGTAGGAGAATCATTCAGACATAACATCTATGAACTAAAGTAGGTAGACCTGCCAGGTGTCCTTTCGAAACCTGAATGGGAAGGTTTCTATTTACTTTTCATTACATGATTGCAGTCTAATACACACTGTTTACTTGTGATCACCCTATTTGATTACACATGGACATCGTTCGTTGTGGCCTACTGAGACTTGTCTCACACCCTACCTGAGCATCCCCCTGGACACCCATGTAGACTTTTCTGCTGCAGGTACCAGTAAAGGCAAGGGCCCTGTTTCAGGTTGATGATGTCTATATATATGTTCTAGCTGGATTTCCAGAGTAGAGGACCGTGCTTGGCTAGGGATACTTGTGGACTAATTTTTTTCTGTTTTTGTATTATTGCATAGCATGCTTGCCTTATATTTCCATTTTATTAGCATTCCATGCATCCATTTTCTATCAAACACTACCTTTGAGGCTTTTTTATATTTATCAGGGTTTCATTACTTCGGTTGTTTGGTTTTTATGTTTCCCCTTTTCTCCGGTTTATGCATTGGTTGTGCTTCCACTATCTATTACTTTGCTGTTATTATGTGGTGTACTATGACATGGGGGTACAGTCTCCCCACTGACTTACCATTACACCCCCACTGCTAGTTCGCAGCCCTCGGCCTATGGGGAGACGAGCCAGGGGTCGTGTGGACAACCGAGCTCAGGGCTCTAGTTGAGGGGCAGCTGGGTCCGGGGAGTCACAACATTCTAAATCTATAAATCCTTAGGTTAGTCAATGGTATTCCATAGTCATTACCAAATCTATAAGATATGATCTTAGACTTATCTTCAATAGTTAATCATATTTTTATACTCCCGAATCAATGTTTTCCAAAATCTTGTTCCAAAGGATTCTACTAAACATTCTGTGATAAAAACTGCCAAAAACCAAACCCTAGTAGCCTAAAGTTGAAGGTTACATTATTATATTGGTACCACGTTTACGCAATAGTATATAAATTAACAAAATATTTTAGTAGTTTTGGAAAACTATATACACCCATGATTATTATAACACCGCTAAAAAATTACAACATTGTAATTTAATTTTGAACACATTTATTTTTCTAGAAGATCCATTCATAATTAATCATAAAAAACATCCTGGGATCTTGGGGAAATAAAAAAAATAAGAAATTGGTGAGATTATACTCTCAAAAAGGGCATGTAAATTGAATAATCTATAATAATTAAAAAAATATCGAAAGGTAATTAATTTAAACACAATCCATTTAATTGACAACCGTATAACAATATTTACATAATAAATGATGATCTCATTATTCCATTTAAACAATCACATGAGCTATAAAATGTATCCATAGAAATTATAAATGTTGAATAAAAACATTGAAATAAAAACATATATCTTAATGGTGGAATTTATAATGTTGTACTTCTAAAACATATCGTCGATGTCGCGGTCAACACATCTAAAAAGAAATGGGTAAGGCCTCGTCCAAATCAAAATATGGTTTGTCTCATGAATCTGGTTGATGCCTTGAGGTTCTATAGAGGTCCACTCCAATAAATTTTTAAGATTAATTCATTCTTAATATGAATGGGGTTGAACATAAACAACATATAAATATGGAAGATAAATAACTCTCTCCAATCCGTAAATATAATAACAAACCATTTTAAGTAATATGTTGAACTGTATCAGAATGCCACATCTATTGTAATACTATTCATAAACTATTGAATAAAATATTGTAGATGATAACATAATAGATCAACCTCAATGAATAAAAAGATTCAACAATGTGTGTCGACATAGATATAAATACTCTAGTAAAGTCATTGAAAATTCATGAGATAAATACAATTTTTTACATCGAAATAATTTTTATAAAAATATATTCCATTATAAAATAAATGTTTTATTGATTTTTTTTTGAAAATTCATTGTAATAAAAAAAATATGTCAACATGAATATTTAAAAATACATTCATGCCTCCAAATTTAATAAAACAATACTAAATTAATTTTTTTGACAAAATAAAAAATTAAATCATTTAGAATATAGAAAAAATATTTCATTCGTCCTATTTTATAAAAAGTCAGTCATGGGGATAAAGAATCTGAAATTTTGTATGATAATACGAAAATTGGTTTTGAATGCATAATTATAAATTATTTACATGGAGTATAATGTTCCCTAGAGGATGAATAAATATTAAAAGAAACAAATAATAATGAGATTATGAAATAACCTTTACCATAAGACTGATTTACATTATACATATCTAATCATCATGTACAATGGAATACAGTAATTTATTAATTTAATAATTTATTAAAAACCACATTCAAATTTATTAGTTAATATATTAGCCTCTTATATTCTCCTATCACCCCTTTGTTTATATTATTTCTTAATTACCCTTGTTTTATGATTTCACTATTTGATTTTATTATCCTTGTTTTGTCATGTATTTACTGATTCCTATGCATAGGATAGAGATATTCCATCTCTAGAATGATATTAAGATCACATAAATCATATTTATTCACTGTATACATTTTTAAAATAATTATTCAATGGTTATAATTTAAAATGAATTACATTACGTCGTATAGACGGTATGCCGTACATATGCATGAGTGATGGTATCATTACATAATTGGTGAAAGTTTAAGGGGGTGGATTGTATAATAATTAATTCAGAATAAATATATTTCCATAATTATCGTATATATCTGTTATTTCCATAATTATACCCATCCATGTGTTGTGGTAATGAAAAAAATTTACACCACTACATGGAGACGAAAATCCATTAAAATGCATGTGTGGTGTAATCATTTTTCATAGAATGGATAAAAGTTTGAATATGTTTCTCCCATAATCAAAATAAAATATCGGAATATATATATGATAATTTATTTATTACATTATAATTGATAATAATATTTGGAAAGGATATATAAGATTAAATGAAATTGGATGAGTTGGTAAAAATGATTATCCCTTTTTTGGAGGACTTCATTTAGATATTATTCTAAGGGATATATGGATGGAATTTTTTGAAGAATATAATCATTAAAACATTAATAAATATTATGGGAAAAAATAATGTTTGTTTGGTCAATCTATAAGACTACAAGTGGTGTGGATAAGTTAGGGAGGAGGTTAAATTTTATATTTTATGTGTGGGGTACTATTTAAAAATCCAAAAATATTAAATATATATAGATTTATTTTCAACTAAAATAGATCCATTGTAAGTTACTTATAATATAAGTGGAATGTAGATCCTAATCCCCTCAACAAAAAAATATATGTTCGCATTATTACTATTTTCAAATGGATGTAACCCCTATATAATCCCATTTACTCTTACTAGGAAAACATTTATTTTTACTCACTAATGGTTAATTTTTTTACCATAAAAGAAAAAAAGAACAATAAATTAATAATGGATGAAATTTTAAACCTTATCCCAATTTCTGGGCCTACTTGTTTTCAATGAAATATAGCATTTAATAAAATATTATTTATTTTAAAATACCATTAATGTCAATTTTGAAATTTTTCAATATATAATATTTTAATAAATATAATTAAAAAAATATGTTTGAATATGATATTTCAAAAAATCACTAACTATTAAAAAATATATATATAACTCTTTTATGACATTAATTATGTCAAATTATATTTATTTTTATATTTTTATATCATTTATTTGATATATCTATTAACTAAACAATTACTACATCATCATTTTGATGGCCATTAATTTAAATATTTATTTAAAATTGATTAAAAATAAATTAACTTGATGTGGATATTAATTTTCTCTACCTAAAACTACTAAATGTTGAAAAAATACATTTTTAAGCCAAAAATGAAATATTTTTCATGTTAAAAACATAAGGATGACATCATTATTTTTTCATTAAATAAATTACAATAAATTAATTATAGACAAATAAGTGGATCCAATAGCTCATTAAATCCACTGAAGGAAAATTTCACTCTAAAATCAACCATCCAATAAAATTAGGACGAATTTTAGGGTATGTTTCTAATATTTACAATATTATTTTTACCCTTAATTAACTGATATTTTATTTTTCATTATAATTAAAATTATTAAAATTATTATTTACATTGTTCAAAAATAATGGAGATATATTTACTAGATTGGGGACTTTTTATTCCAAATATGAAATCCATTTTTCTAAACTCAAAACATAGAATAATAAAAATATAATTTAAAATTAACCATGTGGATGGGGTGAAAAAATGAGGGTTTTAAGTGAAATCATTCAAAAATTTGATGTTTTTTATATCCACATTTAATATAAAAAATATTTCATATAACTTAATTTAATTAAAAGATTTATTATTGATATAATTTTACATTAAAACCAATTTAATATATAATTTTTCATTTTAATTTTGTACGATTAAAAAATTAATTGTTAATTAAAATGATATATCTTTTACAATTCATTAAAAAATGAAACATATGGGAAAAATTGTTAAAAAAATTAATCAAATTTATTTTTTTATGATTTTGAAATTAAATACTATTTTTTATGAAATATACCTTACAATGGATTCAAAATTTATTTTTAATACAATTTCACCATTAAAACATGGTAAAACTCTCTTTATAATATTTCACCCTTTAAAGCATACAATTAGATTCATTGATATCGTATTCATATATATTTTTTTGAGTGAATTCTATCAAAAATTATTGAATATATAATATTTTAAATTCATAATTTATTTATTAATATCCATTACCTCTATTAAAACATTAGTTTTTATTAATTCGTCGGTCAATAAATGGTGCTTCAAGTAACACAACTATCGAAGAAAATGAGTTTATTCCAGAAGAGTCATACCATAATATTGTGGGGTGTTACACATATCATAGATTTATTATTTTTATTCATTTGTTATTTACAAAATTCACTCATATATATTGTTGGTTTAATATTAATGGATTTTTGGTGGTGTATTATTGAGTTTCACAATCCCATCCTTCATGAGAACCTCAATGGGAATGTGGATTTCCCACAATAGTCATTCTCATTAGAATAATTTTACATCGAATACTATTATTATTTGATATGTGAGTGTGAATGATCATCACACCTTTTGAATATGTATACTTATATAAACTCTCTATGATCATATATAACATTAGAATATGAATCTAGAGAGATTGAACATTAGGTGAAAAGGGGGTTAAAAGTTTATCCACAGCGATTGAATTGATATAAATTAATTCATTTTAGTAGGTAATAAAATAGAGAAGTGTTTAATTTATTTATCAGTAATAGGGAATATCATCCTTCATATGAGGAATTATACATGTTTAAGTGTATCTACATTAACTAGAGTTAAAAGTTATATTGGTTTTACAATTATCACAATGGATTAATTCTATATTGGATGATGTGTTTATATAAGGGGTGTTTTTATTTGTGGTCATTCATTTTTTAACTGAATGAAATAATCTATAACTCATTCATTTATCTGATGCTTCTAGTATATATCATACAAAATTATATGGGTATATCATAAGGGATGTTATAAAATTTTATTCTCCTATTCATGACCAATTTTATTATATTATTTAGGCATATTGTTTGATGTGATATATTATTGTCACTGAGTTTTTAGGGATTATATTTATTTATAATTCAAATGATTAATGGATAAAATTTCAAACCACATAAACTATTTATCAATAAAAAATTTGTTCCAATAGATCCACGGTATGGGATAACTGTATTATATATGTTTTTATACGTGTGTGTGGATGAAGTGATTTAGTTTAAATGTAAAAAATATATGAGTTAGTACTTTAATTTTGGTAGAAGGTTATATAAGAAAATTCGATCCATGTGATGGGTAAGTTGTTTTCCCTATAATGTGTTCTTGGATGATTCCCCAATGATTACAATTCTCTATTCATTTTTTTCCTTCTCTATTTGAGGCACTAGCATTCCATGGGAATTAGGATAGTCTCTATTGATGAACTGGTACATCATATCAACCCACATATGCACAATGTATAGGGGATTATGATTGATTCCCATGAGTGTTCCTTCGCATGCATATAAAATAAAGATGGTTGCAGTAACATTACTCTGTAATTTACAATGGTGAGTTCTTCATTTTATTATATACTAGATTTTTGTTATTCTAACATGGTACATCATTAGAATATGTGTACTATAGTTTCCATTGTGTTTAATAACTGTAACATGATCCTTTAAAACCATGTATTGGTGTTAGAGATCTATTTTTTCATTTTAATCACAAAATATATTTATAAAATGTTGTGTTATTTATTATGTGAAAAATATATGTGAATCATATATAGGATATACGGGATATAATTAAAAATTAATCCCCCAATGCTAGTTCCACCCATTGCTTGGCCATTTGTATGTAGTGTATACTTATTCTCACTATGAAATTCATTGTAACATAATTTAATCTATCATGATCTAGTTATATAATAATTCAATCCAAGTTGATTTGTTATTAGATTAATACAGTAGTAATTTTGTACCAGGATTAATCTCACGCATTACCTAATCATTTGTAGTGAATCCATGTGTTGTGTTAGATTAGTGCTACTAATTCAATTGTAGGTTTCCACCCATGTTTTTTTAATAGTAAACATTACTATTTTTAGTACTATGTGTCCTTATAATTCTTTTCAACCTTTCATTCCTCTTAATTTTATTTTGAAGAGCCATATAACTGGAAAGAAACATGATATTATTCTTACTTGTTTCTAGGTAAGTTTTCATATTGCATGTCACAAATGTATACCATGTTAGTTAATACTTTATAATTACTATGAACTGTGGTTTTCTTCTGAAATAACAAATATCAATGAAATATAACAATTACTAGGACAAGGGAATGCAATTAAATATGTTGAACATGGGAACGAATTTTTTTATATACTCAATTTTTAAATTAATTTTATAATTTATAAATTTATTATTAATTATTGGAAATATTTTTTTCATAATTTTATTAATTTTTAACTATGTTCATTAATATTTTAGTTATATATTACTTGAAATTTATTACTTAAATGTTTACAAAACACATACTACATAAAATACCCCACTATTAACTATTAATAATAAAATATATATTTCAAAGTATATGAAATGATTTATACTTTTCATATCAATGGTTTATATGGTGATAGTAAGGATAATTTAATTTAATTTACTTTAAAAAATAAGTGAAAATATAAATGAATTTACATTTATTTAATAATTTTTTATAATTATATAATATTATATTTTCAAATTATATGCCATTAAGTAGAAAATAATTTTAACTAAATGATAATTATTTTTTTATAATTGATTTGATCATGGATTAAATTATATTGAATATATAATATATTAATTATGAAATTTTTTCATTATATAATTTGTATATTAAAAGTTTATATTTCATAAAATAATTTATATTTTTAATTAATTCCATATAATAATTAGTAGGCAAGTGTTCCTGTTTTAAATAAATTTAATGTGCTTGTATTTATTTATATTTTTTATTTTTCATAATATATAGTTTAATATTAAATTTTTTATAAATATAAATTTATCAATAATTCAGCGTTATTTTATCTTGGGTTCAAATATGTAATTTTTTCATCTATTTTATATTTATTCTCAATATTTAAATGATATAAATATTTATTCTATGAAATATTATGTCTGTATTACATTAAAATTGACAATCTTTTTATATGTTATTATACAAGAAACAAATAAGTCATATTAAAGGAATGATAATGGATTTTACATTCTTGTATATCGACGTTTAGTTTTACTAGGTTATGAACACAAAATTAGGAGATCATTATGAATTATTTATATCATTGAAGTGTTTTATATTCCATATTCATGGGTTTATTTGAGTTTGTTTGAATATAATTGTATTTTAATATAGGTTAATGACATATTTTATTAGTTGTGTAATGTGGGACAAGTTAATACCAATTGAACAAAATAATTTTATTTAAGGGAATGGGATTCAAAAATAAACAATTAGATTCATACATAAATGAAAATGGAATATGATGAGATATGCTGATGAGATTAAATCCCCATAAAAATAATAAGAGTTAAATTCCTTTAAAAGATATGAAATTTGATGTCCATGTTCATTATATAGGATAGGTTCGGTTAATTTAGGGTTCTCAAGGATTATCTTTTTTAAGAAATGGTTGAAATGGATAAACATAAGTGTTATTTTACCAAATTGAATAGTGTTATCTTATTTATACATAGTTGGAAAACCCTGAGAGTTAGGATACCAATGGAATGGTGTTAGGATTTTTCACATGATGTATCTGAAAAGGAGTGTTAACCTCATTAAATAAATATAATATATGATTGTTAGTGAGTGGAACGATAAAGAGGATGTATTTCTTAATGAATCAAGAATCCTAACTACTAACTGCTGTAATGAGTTCAAAAGGGTATATCATTTTAAAGATACAATAGTTAAGAAAATTCATTTTGAATATTTTAAAAACAAGAAACTAATCTGAGAAATTAAATTGATTTAGATAAATAGAATCATCGTCATCAAACATAACATTTATATAAATGAGAGTAATGGGTAAAAGTAATGAGGATAAATGAATGTATCATACATTAAGAGTGTACTCAAAAAAATCACCCAATATTATCAAAGTATTGAGGATATATTAACTATTATTATGATATATAGGTTTTGGTGATGTATTGATAGTAAATTGGGTATAATTATAATTTGAATGATGAATATTCATTAATAGAGTTTGAGATATTTTACTTGATTATTTATCTATGGAAATTGCTACCTAGAGTTATTAAGAATAAGAAAAATATTTCAATAAAATGTATTTTACATTATTACATAAATTATTTTTGAAACTCAATATAATTTTTATTGTAATGGATTTGACATTCTAGCCCATTAAATTTCATGAATTCTGGTGCAGGATGTGTTTGGGGGATTCTAAGGTGTTAGGAGTGGTTATGGAAAATAAAAGAGGGAAATATCAAAAATTATACTCCATTTATACCTATAACATATAGAATGTGTTTGTTACATAATGGGTTCAACTACCACATGGGTATTCTTCTTTGTCATAAATTATTGTGTATTGTGGTTGTCAAGGTGACGATTTTGGTAATCTGGATCAAGATGCAGTTTTTGTGATTCAACAATTTGAGTAATCATTGTGTCATAGAGGTGAATATCATTTGTAATGGACATTTTGTAGGATTTATTATGGTTTTTTGGTGGGTTTTTTGTGGTTTTACCAATCTTGGATTCACTATAGTATATTATCACATCTGCGTTGTAGAGTCTAGGTAGGTCAATTTTTTGTTCAACTGCACATTTTAGTATGGGTATGGGATTGTGATTCGTTCTTGTGTTTCACGTTCTCAATTTATAAGGGATTATAGAATTTTATATTACACTATTTCATGTAATTCCTCCTATTTTATAGTATATACAACATTTATGTATCCATGTTTATCAAAAGAAGGTATGATCGGTCGGACAGTTCTGTTGTACTCCATGTTGTGTAGAAGTCCCCCTCATTTCATTCATTCTATGGCATGGACCTAGGTGATTTTCCATTATCGTATAATTTATGAACCACCTATAAAAAATAAATCGCATTCAAACCCCATCACTTTCTAAAATTCTATCTAATTTCACTAGTATCCTAGTGTTCTCCGTTATCCCTTAATCACTTCCTTTTGACCCCAACTTTGGAGTATCATTGGTTAGTGGCTATTGTGAGATCCCATCATGAATTACCTACGTTTTCTTGCATTTTATTTATTTTTTGATGTTTTATTCAATGTAAAACTGGTGTTTTGGATTTTTTATAAAAGTATGATTTGGGAAGTTTTGTTTTTGATGGTCAAGGTGATATCCTTCAACATAGTGCAGGGTGGTGGACTTTCTCTTGATCCAATAATTCCAGGTATATTTGGATCTACAATTGATGTTGGGATCATTGGATTCACATTTTTTCTCCTTATGGACAAGTTTATTCTACTTTTATATTTTTGGAATAAATTTTCATATGTTACAATGAAGATAATTTAATTTGATTAACTAAAATTGAAACGAAATGGTAATTTATCCCTTGATTTTTCTAGATTTTATATTATATTAAAATTTTAAAATGTATATGATAATGTCCCCACATAAAATCATTGTTTTCAGGGGTACTTTCTTACACTTTAGTTGTTATTGTAGAATTCATTTTTTATTATTGTTTATGATAACCATTATTTAAAAAGGGCAATCACTTATTCTCAGCTAATTATACGATTATATAATTTTTCATTGATTTTGTGTGAATTCCACTAAAATAAATAATTGTAATTTACTAATATCAAAATTTATAAATCTAAATGTTCTTTATTTTTTTGATTTCCATGTTATATTTGTTGTGTAACTATGTAGTGGGGCTATGAGGGGAAGATGTGTTATTGTGTGACTATGTTGAGTGGTGATGAGAGGATGATTTTTTTTCATCTGACAATATTTTTGGGTGGTTAGATATTGTTGGGTGAGGTGTGACTATACTGTGTGGTGGTTTTAGTGGCAGTTTAGTTGTCATGTCTCAATAGGAAAGATAATGATTTGTTTATTTTGTGGTGTGTTGTGTTTTGAATGATTACTAGAAATTATATTATGTGAATAAATTTATTAAAATTATTAAAATAATAAGATAGTTTGGTTAACATAATGGAAATGGTAAATGAATAAATTAATGGGGGTGTGGTTTAAAAATGATAAATTTTATTGTTATTTTATTGGATAAATTAATAAGAAAAGTAATGGGCCATAAATAATTTTGTGGATTGGTTTTATAAATTGAAATGAGTTATTAAAAGTAATATTGAAATTGGATTTGATTGTAATATGGGGATAAAATATATCTTTTAGATTATTTATTGTTGGGTGGGGTTGTGAAATTATTACTGTAAGTGAAACTAGATGTTTTATGAGCATGAGTGGTGATGTTGTGAGTTGTTAGTACTGAGTTGTGGACACATAATTTATAGTTGTGTCTCTATATATATATACTTTTTTGTTCCTTAATATTTTCTATACTCACCCTGGAAATGTCAAAAACCATGTGTTGATAGCCATATATTTATATAGGGGAGTTTTTTCATCAACTCCATGGGAGGTTAGATTGATGACTACCCGATCATTCACACTCTCTCTTCTATGAAAGAATGACCTTGAATATCTATGGTGGCCATATGTAAATATTTAATGGTACTGGTATTTGATGAGGTGATACGATGGCTTGTTGTGGGGACTTTCTATGGTGTATGAAGACACTAGATTGATGTCATACATTTTCCTAATACCATACATCCCTAGTTATGACTGAGGAGACTTTAATCGAGATGTCACTTAATTGACCACTGAATTTTTGGTGATGTGTGATGTGTTGATAGACTAGGTGTCTACAAGTGGGATGATATATTGTGTGGCCATTCTATGGGGATATTTTTTGTTATTGTGATATACCTAAAATATAGTAGTTCCATGACATATGACATTGGTGCGTGAGAGGAGTATCATAGTGGGAAAGTGGTACGATGTGATATTTATCTATATGATTCATTTTACATTGCAATTCATTAATTAAGTAACTTTTTGGTGTTTACATATTGAGATTGGGTTTTTATTTTTCACCTATTTTGGTGTTTTTTTCTACTATTTTCTCACAGGTGCCTTACTATGGTAATTTAACATCTGCACAAGAGAGTTTGGTTTTTAAAACATTGTATATATATAATCTCACACAATGTATAAGAACTTATTTTTAGGTTTCCAATAGTAACATGTGGACCATTATATAATTTACTAGCTCAGTTCATTCGATTATTATTATGTTTCTTCCATATATTTTCTTTTGGGTATTTACCATGGAGTATTTCAATTTTATTTTTTCACTTTGTACAAGTATTGATTGATGTTTTGGTTTTATATTCTAGTTCTTCATTGTGTCTCTTGTGGTTCGCTAACATATCTATTTATCATATTATTATTATTATATAAGTTAATTTCATTCATCATGTTGGTATATTTATACCCATTGGGTCAATTTCCAACCCGGGGCCTACTGGATGGGGGACATGAGGGGTCATCATTCCCCCCCATTCAATGTGATATCTAATTTGGGAGTTGGTTGAGACGTAGTGGAATCCATGGAATTATAGTTGAGATGTATAATTGAGTTTTTTGTCCATAACTACGAGGATTCAGTGGGATGGAAATTAAGTTGTTCCATTTTATCGTAGTGTATAACATGGGCAAGGGAGAATGTTCTTTGTGGTAAGGTGTTTTTCCCAAATGTGATCTCATCAACAGACTATGAGCTATTGGATGACTATGTGAGGTGAATATTATTTTAGGGTGTAGAGATAGGAAGGTTCATGAATCTTGATTACTTTGGTTCTAGTTTTATGTTTTCTTTTATATAAATTTTAAAATTAATTTCATAAATATTAATAAAACTCTATACTATTAGGATTAGTAATTCCTTGCTTCACAATTAGTTATGGCTCATGGAGTTCATTCGCATGTGGTCCAGAGAGGGTAGGTTAAACAAGATACTCTAGTTTATTGTGAGAGGGATGACCAAGTTGTCTAAGATTTTCGATGGTAGAGGTTGTTTCATTTTTTTTCTATGGAACGATTTTGGGAACTCTGTGGGAAGTGTTTCTGATGCCGATATGGATATATGGTAGGAGGATATTTGTATAAACTTGAGTTTCGTATGGGTATATATGTTTTACTAATACCCTTTCAATGTCATTTATGTGTGGGGAGATATGTTTCATTAGTGGAATTTTAATCTTATTGAGAAAAAGGAGGAATATGTCTCATTGGTCAAATTTCAAAAAGAGATCCAGGATGGATTTCTATCAAATAACATGAAGTCAGTGAAGATGAAATAGTTACTCTATCTTCAATAAGGGAATAGTTTTTGAAATGTCTCAAGATCAGGTTCAAAGAACATTTTTATTTTATTTATATATTTATGATTGAGGATTCTTGTGTGACAAATATGTTGGAGGATCTTCTTCTTTATAACTAGTAAGTATTTACTCCCTTTATGATGCTAGCATTTCATGAAGTTGAGAAGAAGGAAGAGGTGATCATGTGGAGACAATAGGAAGGTGGTTTATGAGAGTAGGTCGTCCAATATGTTTCATTTTGGGTAAAATCATTTAGTGGTAAGTCTTAGGCATCATTACCACCGAGGATTCGACTAATAGGGAGTGGAGCACAATGGCTTCTTTCCATCTTAATTAGGATTGTGTTACTCATTATCTTATTATGTAATATGGGCAAGTTGTTTTTATCTTTTTGTTTTCCACCATTGTTGTAACTAGTTCATAGTGGTTCTATGTACTTGATTTGGTACACATGGTTAGGTTAAACATATGCCTTAGTATAATCCCCTAGAGGATCCATTTCACCAGTAAGGGAAGTGGGTTTATTATTTTCAAGGAGAGATAGAGTAGGTAGATAATAACATTGGGATATTAGTTAGGTTATGGGAACTCATCCTATGTGTGTCCACATAAGTTAACATCATAATGGAGTTTGAGGAGTTGGGAGTGATCAATTTTATATATTTAATGAAGCAGTTCAATATGGGACAGAGATCATTCGAGGTACGACTAGTTTATCATCATTCCTTATTTTTTATTTGTTTGATTCAGTAGCATAACCCTCCTTTGTTTCACCCACTCTATTCTGTGATCTACACATGATATAGTATGTATTCCAATTCGTTTGTTGACAATTTTTTTAGTTAGATGACATATCATATTTTTTATGTTTTTGGGGGTGTGGACTATTTATGGGTACATATTAGTCTCGTATGGATATTTTATTGATTTATATATAGATATATGATCATAAGCCAAGAAATAAAATGGTTTTATTCTTTTTTATTTTCTATTTTTTTATTCTAGAGGATAATCATGTTCCTAGATGTGGATAACCAATTTGTAGTTTTTTTGGTGAATTGGGTTTCTAGATATGTAGTTGGTGTTAGGATCCCCTTCTTTAATTCATGGATGTGTTCACTATTAAATCAATGAAAATAGGGACAATGTATATTCCCAATTATATTGGAGGGTATTTTTTTCACAATGAGGATGTGACTCTACCCCCTTCATGTAATGTTATGTTCATAGTGGTATTATATTCATATTCCTCTATTGTATTGTTGGATCCCTTATGTAAGGAATATTCAGTGTTAGTTGAGTTGAGGATTCAAATAGATGGTTTGATTTATAAGGGTTATAGTCCACCTTGTTTTTTGTTGTGGGGTGGTCACGTGTTGTTTTCTATGAAGGTGTATGGTAGTCTAGTGTTTTTTATAGAATAGAAGTTTCTCTTACTAAGTAAAGATCAATAATTTCTTACCTATTTCAAAGATTGATGATAATTTTGATTAGTTATTATGGGTGATTTTTATTCTATGATGGACCTTCATTTTACATATCACCAGATGTGAATGAATGATGATGATATCCAGAATACATCATTCAGATATAGGTATGGGAATGCCATGTATTTGCTCATGTTGTTCAGTTTCATGAATAGACCTATTTTTTCAAGGGTATCATGAAATCCATTTTTCCTTAATTCATTTATAATTTCATAGTCATGTATATTGATGAAATATTGATATGATTGAGTTCAAAAGAGGGGTATACCGATCATATCAGAGTGGTCATGAATGTTTTTGTAGCCACTATCTCTATGGAATGTTTTCCAAGTGTATGTTCGTGATATGAGAGTTATAATTCCTTGGACGTATGGTGTAATAGTATGGTGTGGAAGTGGACTAAAAGAAATTCATGGCTACAATTTCATTGGAAAAAACCATTATTTTGGAAGTGGTTCATAGAATCATTTTTATTTCATGATATTATCAAAGGTTTATATTCAATTTATAGTTGGATTCATATGATCTAACATTTTTGACCAGGAAGGGCCATAATTGGGTATGGATTGATCATTTTTCAGTATCATTCAGTTTACTTTATGTTATGTTCATCTGTTTCCCTTTTCATTGGATTCCAATGGAGGATGTGTAGTTCAATGTCTTTTAAGAAACATCTCGTGTAGGCATATTTTGATTATTGATGTAGGTGATATTACTCATCCATTATGGTTTATTTTACTTATGACACCATGAGTATAACTATACCAACCATGATATAGATCATTTATTTTATTATTATTGTGTTTTTAGTGTTATTGTCTTATATATGAGTGCTTTGTGGTTTTCACGAAGTAAAAGTGCCTACAATATGTGTTTTCCCCAGGAGATCTGAATCTATACTAGTGGAGGTAGATGGATATTCTTATGCAATATTATCTTTAGATCTATTATATTTATAGAAAGGGGAATGTGGTTTTTGATGTTCTTAGTTTTCAGTTATGAGGAAATGTGGATTAAGAGTCTGTGGATATTTTAAAAGTAAGGGAGGAGCTAATAGAAATGATTCTCGGTGTGGGAGATATTAGTGGTTAGGTTATAATGTATCTAATAACTATGGTGTTATATATATTTTAGAAGGTGTATGAGTCTTAGTGGGGAGACTTTGAGGACTAGGTGATGCACAATTGTGTTGTACATAGAGACAGATTAGAGGGATGACTAGAGGATGTTTAGAATAAGATGTTGTTTTACGATATGTTTTTGTTATGGTTGTGATCCCTGAGGGAATATTTCTAGAGTTTTTTACCTAAATATTGATTCTACACCAAGGGTTATATAATATTTATACTTTCATAATGACATAGTTTTGGTGTCTTGGGATGAAATGTGTAGTGGCATATTTTTGGTATCAATTTTTGGTTTTCCTGCAGGTAAAGGATGATCATCGTGTTCCTATAATATTTTTTCCATAGAATAGATATTCCCAATTTGAAGAATGATGTAATATTAGTGGATTTCATCACAGGTTTACCCCATGATTAGTTATTTTTGGATGTTATGAAGATAATTTTGGATGTTATGAAGATAATTTTGGATCAATTGAAAAACTATTCCCACTATGTAGAGACCAAGGCGTCATTTTCAAGAGATGTATTGTAAATTAGGTATATGGGTGAGTTGGTTGAGTTTCATGGAGACTAGTAATACAATGTATCAAACTAGGATGCTCATTTTACTTTTGGAGTCTAGTGGGGATTACAATATGCTTCTAGAAATAATTTTATTCTTGAATCTTTTTTCACCCTCAGACAAATAGATTATTGGAGAATACTATTCAGACACTAGGTCATATGTTTTGAATATTCATCATAGACATTGGTAGAATATGGTCACTATAATGACCCTGGATTAACAAAAAAGTATATTACAGAATTTTAGAGGGATATTTTACAAATTAAAAAAGTACATTCTGAAAGACTATAATAGTTTATAGTAATTGGAAACCTAGAACACATTCATCTAATTGGGTGAAATCTCTTAAACATATCCCATAAATATCATCCATTTGTGAACTCATATATAAAACATTTCTTCATAAACTAGTGAAAAGTAACATAATAAATGGATATTTAAGATTCATCGTAATGTTAAATAAAGAAGATACATAAGCATAACATGTGCTTAAGGGTGATATATCATGAGAATAAAATTTTGAGATTATAACCAACATATTAGAGATCATATACATGAGTCATGGAATAATGTTTGGTAGTTCATAATACAAGAATCATAAGGATGAAAATTCAACGTAAATCTATCCTAAAAGGTTATATCATTTTTAAAAAGTGTTCCACAGTCATAAATATAGAAAACCATTTCATGTGTCAATGTTAACTACAAAGAACATAAAAATATTGGATCAAGACACACCAGTATCTCATACTGGATTAGAAGACAGAAGTATCCCATTGTGGATCAAGGAATACCTATTTTTTTATTGTGCGTCATGATACACTATTTTCCAATTGTTGATCATGACACACTTATTTCCCACTATGGATCAGGACAAACATATTTCTCATTGTGGATCAATCCATTTAACTTTTTTCCATTATTTTCTCATGAGATATAAATCATTATAAAAATCATCAGATGTAGATATCAATCCCACCAATCCAAAAATAAAAAACTACATACATGTTCTATAAAATTATAATAACATTTATAATAACATGAACTATAAGAAGAGTTGTGTTTCCTAAACATCATATCATACCCCCGGAATTCAAATTGGTATCTAATAAATTTCATAAAATCATAACCTATGTAAAAGGTACTGGTTTAATAATCATTTAAAATTATAATTACCATTGAAAATATGCATGAATCAAAAGAGTATAACCATTGAAAGAGAAACAAGTGTAATAAACATAATTCTATAAAAACATAAATCATTCAACAAAAAAATGAATTGTATTCTCAAATAATTTCTCCAAAAAACATAATCAATATCAAAGGATTCCATCTTATATGGGATGTATTTTGAAGTATAAATTGGAGAATTTATTAGAGAAAATAACCTTTCATTAAAATTTACATTTTTAATCATACAAATTATTTTTAAATTCTATTACTTAAAATTCATTGAAACATATAATATATGATTTCAAATAATTTAAAATAGTTTTGAAAAATTACCATTTCATCTTTGAAAAAAATTATTTTTAAAATATAAAACCTTTTCAAACCATTTTCATTGAAAAAAACAGAAAAGATATTTTTCAATTGTTTTCTATTTAAAATTTATAAATTAGTGTTAAAATATATATTAAACTTTTTTTCCGATGAAAACATATAATGAAATCTTGAAAAAAATTAAAACACTTTTTAGAAATACTAATATTTGATAACCCATTACTTTGAATACTACTTTAAAAATAATAATAATCTAGAATATTTGTAAAAATAATTCCATTAAAATTATCCTTGTAAACATTCAATGTTGGCTTCAATGAAATGATGATCATGAATGTTGGTAAATATGTACATGTTGAACCTTACATTTTCATGATAAAATATTTAGAAAAGTGTCTTAATCAAAAAATATATACAAGATTTCTTTTGAAATAAATTTTTATTAAAAGGTATATATGGGTAAAATTTTCATTTAAAAATAATATTCAAACATTCTTGAAAATTTTTTTAGAAAACTTGTTTTTAGAAGAACATAGATTTCTGACAGAAAAGTTGAATAATGTCTTATTTTATTAACAAAATACCTTTGTTATATTTAGTTAAAACGGTGGAAATTGGTAATCATACATGAAACATTCTTGAAAAAATATTTTAGAATAAAATTCATGTTATTTATTTTGATTTGGGTCATATGATCTCATCTATGTATGCATAATCATAAACAATCCCAAGAAATGAAGAGATTATAGAAATAATTTGTCACCACATTAGTAACTTCAGATAATAATACCCATGATTTGATAAAATTAAATGAATTATTTAATAAAATTGAAAAGGATATTCAAAATATAAAATTTATAATGGATTTATATACACCTCATATAAAAATATGGGGCCATCATGTGGCATGTATCTTGAAGAAGGAAAATTAAGAATGAATTACATTAAAGATTTCATAACATTTGAACCATAAAATCCGTGAAAGATATATCATAAAATGGATAAGTAAATAACCATAAATTAAATGATAATAACAATAAAATAAACTCATGTTTAGTATATACCCCATATAAAAAAATCTAGTGGTGAATAAGGCATCTATCTCAAAGATATATAAAGGTGAGAGGAAATTCTCATACATGTTCGTAACAATTGAAAAACGAGTTTTGTGATTGATTACATCACTTGGAAGATTAAATTTCAATAAATAAAATAAATTAATGATATAATATGTCTTAGGAACGTATAAAAACCACAAAACATGAATAACTAGTGAATATAAAATATATCTCACAGAAATAAATGTAAGAACAGAAAACCATTATATTAAGTCTTGACATAGTCATACATGTTCAAAAATACATTATAATAAACATAATATTATTATGAATAATAATAAGAAACAAATTATTATATATAATATAATATATGATTTTATTATTACATTATATTACCTTTTTGTTTACAATTTCATCTTAATGTTATGTTTCAGGTAATATCTACTTTGTTTTTTATATATTTTTTGACTTTTTATTCATGATCCTCTTAAATAGATAATTATTTACTTATTAAAATAATGTAAATTGTTATCTAAATATAATATATATTCAGTTTATAAATACATATAATAATCTATAAAATCTTGTAATATGAAATATAATAAACTGTTCATGGATATGGTTGGTCAAACGAATATAAGAACATTATTTCTATAAAATTATCTTATTAAAGGAATTAAAGTAAATAAAATATATGTATATATATGTATATATTATCATTATATTATAATTATAGTTTCTTATATTTCATATGTGTTTTTGATTCTCGCTCAAATTTACCCAAGAGAATAAGGAAGGACGGTCCTTGTAGTTTAGCTTGGGTTGTCGAATCCTAAGAGACCTATGAAGTAAACTATAGACACGTACATTCTATGGACTGTTTTTGGATATAAAGTGGCCAACATGGTTATGATTTTGGATGGTTTTAAAGAACACTAATAAAACTAATTTAATTCAATAAATGAAAATGGGTCGACCTTAAGATTATTCTAGGGGTGGATTGAATGAATTTTACTTCTTTAGACAATTTTGGTTTAATTAATTCTTAATGAATCCATTCTTCAAAATAACACTACCTTCATCATTTTATGGTTTGATGTAACTAAACTCAATTATTAATCCCCTACAAACTTATAGAACCAAATTCATGATGTATCCAAGGTATATGGTCATTTTAGTAATTGGATTTAGCTTCCTCAAACACAGTGAAGATCAAGAGTGGAAATAACTGAAAAATGGAAGTCTTAAATTAGTTAACCAATTAAAAACATTCGTTCATAAAATAACATTAAATCCATCCATTGAATCTTCATAAGATCAACCTATTAAAGGGTTATCCCTCCATTGATGGTATACTCTCAATGGTGGGTGTATGATGGCTTACAATAATTAGATTGAAGAAATTAAAACCGCTGAAATAATGAGCACTCCTCCGTGTGTGTGAATGAAATTCACACCTATGTGTGAACTAATTCATCACAACAAAAAGATATCATTGTGCTTTGTGATTATAATGTTTTAATGAATTAAATGGGAATAATATAAGAGAAATAAGTTGATTAAGAACAAATAAGTACAGAAAGGAAACTTACAAGGAAATTGAAATGCGATTACAAACACAAAGTGGTAGCATAACATTACAATTAAACCAAACACCCAATATTCTCAACTCCTCCACCACCACTTCCTTAAATATGAATTGTTGAAGCCTTGGGTTGAGCCTCCAATGGGCCAAGTCTTCTCAATTATTTTTGGTAGGCCATAGGTGGGTGGAAAGATTGTGGAACATGGAATTTTCCACATTTGACCCGAGGTGGAAGCCAGATTTTATCCACATAGCAGAAGCACTAGGTAGACGTTCTAGATGGCCGAACCAGAGTGGGTAATAGAAGACTAAAATAGATTACCGGATGTTTCCTAACCGCCTGTAAAATTTGGGTCCATTTTGATGTGTATATTCAGATATATGATTAGATTAGTGGGCTGTTTTTCTGAGACGCAGAATCTGGCCCAGAATTTTATATCTAACATGGGCTGCCTAAATGACTACAATGGAGGACTAATTAGCACTGGATTACGAAGAAGGATTTGTTCCTATATATGTTTTATATACTCCCACCAATGTTGGGATTAATTTTGTTTGTAATGTGGGTCTCAAAGTCTCATCAGTGGGCTAGTTTCCAATCTGCCTTCTCTAGAATTGCTTCCATTCATCTCCAATTATCTCCATTATCTTCCATGAATTCTCCATTGACCCCTGAATTAAACATGTTAATATTGGAGTTTAGATAAATTTACAAAAAATATCAAATTAAAATATGTGTAATCATATGAATCATTGGGTACTTCAAATGATGTTAAAAAATGTACCACATAATAGTGAATTTTAAGAAGGTATTACAATCATAATGTTAAATGATGTTCAAAGTGTAAAATGCACTAAAATGGTGTTTATGAATAATAAAGAACATGAATATTATGTATATTAACAATGAAAATTATCCCCATTTAGTGGCTAATCACACCCCCCATCTTGAGTTTTGTTAGTCCCGAGAAAAATATATCTCAACAATATTAAATTCAAATTCTCTTTTCCAAAAACATGTTAATACCCAATGATCACCAGAAACCCTTATACAAAACAATCATGAAACCCATAAAAATATTTTAATACAATATAGTCTCATAAGAAGATATCAATCCTAAGCCCATTCATTTGTTCAAATTCACTGTCAAATTTCATCTAATATTAATTAAGTATGAGGATGTGTTGTGCATCATAATAGACATGGGGGTTCATTTTTATTCATGAGGTGAATGATGGAATAACTAGGTGGAATCACATTTCAATATTAAGATGAGTTTCAAAATTGTTTTTAATATTTTTTGATATTTTTTGATTTTTTGTTTTGCATTTTTGCCATGGTAATTGAAATTGCACCCAAAAGTGTCAACCCCTATAGTGAGACTTTGCCGATGACTCCCAGGCTCAAGGACCTTAGGGAACCAAGTGAAGTCCACATACTCAGGCATCATATCGAGTTAACTCAGTCAAAAACATATTCAAATTACCAAAAATTGAGATAAAATTATTAACTCTGGGCCAGACAACTATGAGAACACGATCCCCAAGTGCCAAAAGCCACACATTAGGTCATTTCATTGCTCTACATGTAATTAATTTTTGAATACTCATATTAAACTAAAATGATCACCAAACCTATGATTATTTATTTAGGGGACCTCATGAACTTAAACTAATACCCCACTATCTAAAGGACGTTCATTTTGATTTTTTTATTTGGATGAAAATATAAACAATGAAATATCACATTGGACAGCCACACTTTCCAAAATCTATACTCATGAAATTAAACAAGGACTAAAATCAGAATCAGGGAATGCTAAATTATATGATATTTAGTTTCAAAGTGTGCAATGTGTATTGCCATTTTCAAAGTTAAAGGAATTTTTTATTCCTTTTACACATTTTTTATTTTCAAATAATTCATTTTTTTGACAAAAAAGCATTTTTTTTATTTTATCTCCCCCACAACTTAAAATAAAAATGTCCCCAGTGTTTAAAGAAATGAAAATTTAAAAGGAGTAGAGGCAGATAATGGATGTTCAAAAAGGAAATTGAAAATGAGGATCATGGAATGAATTCACCTGGTGGTTGAAGTTTGATGTTTTTGCCGCTCCAATTTTGTCCTTTGATATCCATGTCGCTTGCAAAGTTCCCTAGTGAAAAAAGTAAAACAAACAAGAAAAACAAAACAGTATATATATATATATATAAGTAAAATATAAATATAAATATAAAATAAACTGATGATACATTGTCTTCTGTTTAAATTTCCGGGTTAGGTATTACTCAAGGATCACACCACGTGACACGGATGAATATGGTGCTCCTCTTTCATACCCATCCATACTCATAATAGAAGAATAGGTCAACAATATATTTTTTTTATGTTTAAATATCAAAATGATTAATTAATCATATTTAAAATATAATGTTTATTAAATCAACAAAATTTTTGGAAACATGAAAATCATGGGTTGCCTCCCATGTAGCACTTTGTTTTGCATTGTTCGCCCAAAATAAACACCCCTCACTTATCCAATACCAATTTTAAACATTTTAAGGAACCCATATTTTTTCATTTCCACTCTATTGAGATTGATTGTTTGTTTATAATTTTGGTCATGTACAAACCTATGTTCTTCAATGAGTGGGAAAATCCAAGGAATATTAGAAATTGTTGATCCAGTTTCCACTATAGTCTTTCCAAAGACATCAATGATCATTCCAACATTTTTGGTTTCAATATAAGATTGAATTCTAATTGAAATGTCATGATTATATCCTATGAAGGGATACTTGAGCGGGGAAGTAAGGAAAGTAATTTTGAGCTCGGTTTGGATAAGACATTAAAACACAGGTTGAGAATTTGAATCCAAATCAGTTTCATTTTCCAAATTCCTCAACAAAATTGTTTCATTTTGAATATAAGATTCAACCACAAAATTTGAAAGAACAATGTTAGGAATGGGTATGGAACCAATGATTTTTATTTCTCTCAATGGTTCATGGATTGGTATTTTTGAAAAATCATCAATAGAGTTATACTTAGGAGACTCAATCCACGATGTCAAATTATCCTCTTTTGAATACAAAAAATAAATTTCATCTTGAATTAAAGACCCTTCAAAAATTTCTTGATCCCCTTAATCTGTCCCAAATCCAAAGGTTTGTTCTTCAATAAATTCATGTGGGGTTTTTGGGAAACTAGACAATTTACATAAGGTCATGGAAGGGACAGTTTGTGTAGGGATGAGTTCCTCACAATTTTTAATGCTTTTTATTTCTAACCTCAATGATGAAACCTAAAAATTCATTATCTCCATTTTTGACACAATTTTTCAAGTAATGGATGTGGATTAGGATGGATAAGGGGTTGAGACTGATGGTCTATTCTAGGTGGATAATTAAGTTGTTGGAATTGCACAGGAGGGTGTTCATATTGGCTTTGTGGGGATTAGAACTCATTATATGTTGGGATTTTTTGTGGATAATATGATTAAAAACATTGCGGTTCATTAGGTTTTTGATTATACCACCATTAGAAACTAGGATTTTTATTGTACAACTCACTTGGTGTGGAGTGATCAATATAAGGATAGTTTCCCCATGTTTGGATTTGTTCAAAAGGGTTTTCCATGGGAATGAAATTGGGGATGAGATAAGAGAAGTGGGATGAAAAAAAAGATGATAGTGTCTAAGATAACTTACTTAGGTCCTAGGAAAAGGAACCAAAATTTGTTTCTCGCTCAAATTTACCCAAGAGAATAAGGTAGGATGGTCCTTGTAGTTTAGCTTGGGTTGTCGAATCCTCAGAGACCAAAGAAGTAACCTATTGACACGTACATTCTATGGACTTTTTTTGGATATGAAGTGGCCAACTTGGTTCTAATTTAGGATGGTTATAAAGAACACTAATAAATCTAATTGAATTCAATTAAATTAAATTGGGTCGATCTTAAGATTATGCTAAGTGTGGATTGAATGAATTTTACTTCTTTAGACAATTTTGGTTTAATTAATTCTTGATGAATCCATTCTTCAAAATAACACTACCTTCATCATTTTATGGTTTTATGTAACTAAACTCAATTAATAATCCCTTATACACATAGAGAACCAAATTCATGATGTCTCAAAGGTATATGGTCATTTTAGTAATTGGATTTAGCTTCCTAAAACACATTGAAGATGATGAGTGGAAATAATTGAAGAATTGAAGTCTTAAATTAGTTAACCAATTAACAACATTCGTTCATAAAATAACATTCAATCAAGACTTTTCATATTCCTAATATCAACCCATTAAACGGTTATCCCTCCATTGATGGTATACTCTCAGTGTTGGGTGGAAGATGGCTTACAATAATTAGATTGATGAAATTAAAACCGCGGAAATAACGAGCACTCCTCTGTGTGTGTGAATGAAATTCACACCTATGTGTGAACTAATTCAGCACAACAAATATATATCACTGTGCTTTGTGATTATAATGTTTTAATGAAATAAATGGGAATAATATGAGAGAAATATGTTGATTAATAAGAAATAAGTACAGAAAGGAAACTTACAAGGAAATTGAAATGAGATTACAAACACAAAGTGGCAGCATAACATTACAATTAAACCAAACACCCAATATTATCAACTCCTCTAACCCCACTGCCTTAAATAGGAATTTTTGAAGCCTTTGGTGAACCTCCAATATTCCAAGTCTTCTCAATTAATTTTGGTAGGCCATAGGTGGTGGAAAGTCTGTAAAACATGGACTTTTCCACATTTGACCTGAGGTGGCATCCATTTTTATCCACCGAACAGACGTTCTTGGGAGACCTTATATATGGCCAAATCTGAGTGGGTCATAGAAAGCATAAAATGGATCCCCGGATTTCTACTAACCACATCTAAAATTTGGGATCATTTGGATTTGTATATTCGTATATATGATAAGATTAGTGGGATGTTTTTCTGGGACGCAGAATCTGGCCTAGAATTTTATCTCTAACTTGGGCCACCTAAATGACCACAATGGAAGCCGAATTAGCACTGGATTCTGAAGAAGGATTTGTTCCTCTATATGTCTTCGAGACTCCCACCAAATATGGGCTTAATTGGGTATGTAATATGGGTCCCAAAGTCTCATCAGTGGGCTGGTGTCCAATGTGCCTTCTCTAGAATTGCTTCCATTCATCTCAAAATATCTCCATCTTCTTCCATGAAATCTCCATTGATCCCTGAATGAAACGTGTTCATATTTTAGTTTAGATCAATTAACAAAAATATCAAATTAAAATATCTATATTCATATGAATCATTGGGTACTTGAAATGAAGTTCAAAATGTACCACATAATAGTGCATTTTAAGAAGCTATTACAATCATAATGTGAAATGATGTTCAAATTGTAAAATGCACTAAAATGGTGTTTATGAATAATAAAGAACATGAATATTATGTATATTAACAATGAAAATTATCCTCATTTAGTGGATAATCAGTTTTCTAAACACATACTTAATACATTCCATTTAATGTCTGAAATAATCACATCGCTTCGATCACGCGGTAGTCCACACGTCTACATATGATGTTATATTATTTACACAAAATGGAAAGCATGAAGTTTTTTTTTATATATGAATTAAGGCATATAAAATAAATAAAATATATAATATATATCATGTAATCACATTATTTTTATCATAATTCTCAGACATGATATGTTGTAATGGAAAAAATGAATGACATCGTTTTTCAAGGCGGTAGTCGGACGTACACAGGAAAGTTAAGTTCGTTACATATTTGGTTGATGTGTGTGTAGTTATAGTGATAAAATTAAGAATAAAAAATTAATTTTATATTTAGTAAACTTATTTTATTATATATTCATGGAATAATAAAATCTTAATGTGTGGAGAACGAAATAAAATAGAAGGCACATTGAAGAACCAACATCTATTTTAGGAAACTAATTTTGAGTTTCCATGAGGGACTTATTTGGTTGGATATCTAACAAAATTAAGGATTATATTATAAATAATGATAAGTTGGTAGATTATTTGGGTAGTTTTTATGACCCAAATGGATTAATTTGAATGAATAAGTTAGGGTTGGGATCCATTTTGTAGTGGAGGAGTTGTGGAATTATTGTAAATATTAAAAGGTAAACCCTATTAATAGGTATATCCTGCATCAAGTTTATCAGATAATTTTAAACATTATATAATAATATAGGATAAGGTATAAATATGTCCAACCACTTTATTTTTGAAATTTTTTATTGTTATTTTTCCCTATAAATAAAATTTTAACAACTACATAAAATCATATTTACCATAATCATTTTAATTAATTTTAATTCTCTTAACTAATATTTTTGGTAAATAACTAAATTTAACAAATCAAAAATTATAAAATAATTTTTGATTGAAATATTTAATAAATTAATTAAAATTGAAAATATATAAGTGGGAGAAAATAATTTAAAAATATTCCCACAGATGGGATGAAATATTGAGTTTTTAAAATAAAAATATTCTAAATTTTCAATTTTATTTATATGAAATGTCAATATGAAATTGATTAAAGTGACCTAAATTTTATTAAATTTCATAAAATTAATATAAAATAACTTTAAACCAATTCAAAATATAATATAAGTATTTAAATAAATTATAAGAAAATGTATTTTTCAATTAAAATTCAGAATGTTTCCCTATTCACCCAAAAAATGAATCATCTTAAATAAAAAGTTACAATTCACCCATAGTAAATATTTCAATTCAAATTTAATAAATAAACATCATTTTGTTAAATAAAATTTATAAAAGTGTAAAAAATTATATTTAAAAAGTGTGGGTAATTAAATGGTGGTAAAAATAACTTTTTCTAAAATACATCATTACATTAATAAAATGGGTTTTATTATTTTCGTATATCAACAAAATCTATTTGCCGATTGTAAAAAATTATTTAATTCATAATATATAAAAACACTCACCATGTTTTTTTTAATTTGTTAAGAAAAAATGGTGTTTGTACATAGATAAACATTTTATTTTGAAAAGAAATTTATTTATTCTCAAATGGTTCTTATAATAACTTATAACCAATTGATATTTAAAGGATTAATTTTATATACATGTTTAAAAAATAGTATCATAATTATTATACATTATTAAAATATTCCATTCTAATGGATCAGTGATAATTATAAAAATATTTTACTAATATTATAAATAGTATACTATTGTTTGGAAAAACTCAGTCTTCTGTGTAATAAAATCTATAGAAGGATATAGTAATCATGAAATGCACTAGAAAAACATATTTTTATGTGTTACATAAGATAATATATGTTTTTCTTCAGAGAAAGATTAAATTATTGTTGTGTATAATGAAGAAAAAATTTATTCCTTCATATAGAAAAAGTTATATTTAGAGTTTTGTCAAATGATAAATTTAGAGAAAATTAAATTAATTCAAAAAACATATTTCACAAAATTTTAAGGGGAAGAATTATACCACCTTTAAAATTAATTTCATTTTTAAAATTTATCTATGTCATCAAAATTTTAATAATTGAAATTTTCTTTTCATAGAAACCCACATCATAAAAAGTAATACTAATAAGTCCTCTAAAAATTACTATTGGAAACATAACAGTTACCCAAACTAACTTATTACAGGGTTTCCCAATAGAGAACATATATTGAAAGGTGAAACTATTCATTGAAGAATAATTTTAATAATTATATATAATGGTGAAGGTCTTTTATCACAAGAATGTGAACGATTAAATGAAATTTATGGGGCTCAAAATAATAAATATATGATGATTTATCATAACATTGATTCAAAAAAAAACAAAGGTGTTAGGATTAATATTTTTTAAAATCCTTTTCAAAAAATATTGTAATTGTTTTACTATTTATGAATATAAGGAAATATATTTAATTTATTTCTTTCCTTTTCATATTCAAAATATCACCCTTTGGTTGTTCCTTTATGGATTTCCACTTCATATCTTACTCCAAGAAATGAACATGATATTTTCATTACATAATACTAACACATCATGGGATATATAAATATAATTATTGGTAATTCTGTCATTTTGTTGTTATCATCACACGAAAAATGTTAGAATAGGTTATCTTATATGGATAAATAGTCACATGGAGAGCTAATAATTTATTCTCTAAAACATAACACTAACTTTAACGAAAACCATTCAATAAATGGATAACCAAATAACCCTTAAAAAAGATGAAACTTAAAAATATTAGAAACAAGGTTAGTAAATTTCTCAAAGACAACTTAAAATTGAACCCCATATACCATAAATTTTCTCTTATTTGAATACACCAAACACATGAATACCTTTACAATGTATTCTCTTAAATCATGTTAAAGACCCTGATTACAATATATCCTTATTGAAAACATTAATATTTCATTATTCCAATGTTTATTAGATATATTACATAAATCTAAAAATTTTAATAATTCATTAATGATTACCTTGAAAACCCTTTCAAAAAATCAATAATTAGTTACACGGTAATTAATACAATCCAATTAACTTTTTCCATATTAGGAATTTCCCCATCGAAGCTAAAAAATTATCATCTATAGGAAAACAATAATAATTACCTTCCCTTAATAAAAATATCACATTTTAATTAAATAAATTTTCAAGTTCATCAGAACCATTCAATATATTTTAGAAACTCCTTAATGGAAATCATATACTTTAAGATTTGAAATATAATTCATGAATTCCAATACATATACACATAAATCATAAAACATAATTCTCAAACCATTATTTAGGAATCATATCCTTATTTTTTAATATAATTTCATAATGAATGAAATATGATTCATTTCTTATGTTCTTTAACCTCAAATTAATTATTTTAATAATAATGTTAGAAAAAAATCCATACCTTCCACATGTAATTTGTGGTCTATTTACCTTTAATAGTATAATCCATAATCCTTCAACATTACATGTTCTCTTCATTATATTTCCACTTAGGAAATCCATTATTATAATAAAAATACTATCCACATCGAAAAAATTCAATTTTATCCCAGATCCTTATAGTTACATCTTTTCACTAAGACCGTAAAGTATAATATGAGAAACACTTAATAATGAAATAAACACATAATCATGTAAAATTACACATAGGAAACCTAAATAATGAAACTTTATTTTAAATATATAAACACTTATGAATATTCAAAGATACATCCCTATCCTCATCCTTTAATAAATCACTTGGGATATCGTTAAATTTTTTGTATCATGGTTTCCCATAGTTGACTAAACCTTTACATTGATACCAACTATAGAAACATAGGCTTAACATACATGGATATTACAATATTTTCGATGAATATAAATCATATTACAAAATTTCACACCCAAGGACTAGAAAAGAGTGTTTTATTTGGAGTTATGTAACACATTATTCTATTTGTTTGAAAGATATTCAACATCTCATATAAATATCATCCCTTATAGTACTCCAACTTATATCATTTATTAATAACCTAGGGAAAATAAACATAATAAATGGTGAGATCAAATCCTTAATAAGTATAAAAAATGAGTTAAAATCATAAAATGAGAAAAAGGGTTTGTTAACATTAGAATAACATTTGAATAACATTCCATACATATAAAACGATCATATAAATAAGTCATGGAATAATCATTTTCAGTTTATAATACTTGATTCATAAGGCTGTTAAATCATTATAAATCAATAATAAACCATAAAATCATGTCATATAATTCTGGTAACATCACCAATATTGAAAACCATTTCAAGTATCAATAATAATAAAAAATACCATAGACCTAGAGGATCAATACAAACCTATTTCCTATTGTGGATCAAGATTCACCAATCATATAGTGTTGATCAGGACTTTGTTTTTCCACATTGAAGATAAGGACACACCTGTGTATTACTGTGTATTTGGTCACACATGATTCCCATAATGGATCAAGAAACATATCTTTCCAATTTTGGATCAAACTCATCCCCTTGTTTTCCATCATTACCTAATGAGTTATAAATATCTACCCAATTTTTTGGTGTGATATATATATGTCCTAACCATTACATAATAAATTCATATGTATATTTCCCGTGACATAATTAATATTTCATCATATAATGATTCATAAAAATTTATGGCTTTTATAAATGTCTAATAATAACCTACAAAATGAAATGGGTATCATAAAAATTTCACCAAATAATAACTCTTGGAAAATAGAGAGATTTAATTATCATTTCATCAATATAGTACATTTGAAAAGAAGTGGGTTTGAAAATTATATAACCTGGTGAAGAGAATTGGGTGTTATAATCATCATTCCATCAAAACATAAATAATATAATATATAATATGGTTTCTATTCATGTATATTATCACCAATTAAACATATACAATATTGAATTAGTCCATCTTAGATGGAGAAGGATTTTAAAAGATCATTTAAGGAATTTCATAATGAATCCATCCTTTCATGGTTTTTAATTATAAAATCATAAAACATATTAAAAATAATATTCTTTAAAAAATATTTTGAAAAAATATAAAGTATGATTTAAAATATTTTAATATATTTTATGAAAATATCATTAAATCTCTAATATGAATGATTTTAAAAAAAACATTCTCAAAACCATTTTTTTGAAAATAACCTATAGTGTATTTTTGAATAAATTACTTGAAAATATATAATGGATAGTTAAAAATTAATTTTTTACTTGAATGCTTATATTGGACTTAAAATCATTTTAAACACTTTCAAAACAATTTTTTGAAATTTATATCATCTGAAATGAAATTTAAAAAATGAAAGTTAATAATTTTTGTAAAAACATTTTTTAACAAAAGTAACATTGTATACATGTAAAAGAAGCTTCATCAAAATGATGGATATGATAGAGGGTAAATTTGTACATTTCAATCCTTCCCACTTCACTGTAAAAAGTTTATAATGGTTCATAGATTATAAAACTAATAGAGATTCTATTTAAATATGTTTTTTTTAAAAAGGAAAACCCCATAAAAACCTCATTAAAAATAATAGTAAAATATTTTAATTTTTTGTTGAAAACTTGGTTTTGGGAGAACAAATAGTTTTGACCAAGAATAAAAATATATTAAGGTTGATTTAATTAAAATAATGAAATATATTAACTAAAAATTAGTGTAAATATGAAAACATTATATAGAGTTATCATTAAGAACCATATAACAATAAAATTCATTTGATTTCATTAGAGATGTAATATAATATTTCATTAATATAAGTGTAATCATAAATAATCCCAATAAATGATGAGATTATAGAAATAAACTTTTTCCACATTAGTAACTTTGAATTTTAATCCAAATTTTAAAATAGCATTTCAAAAAAGATAAATTATAAATAGAAGAGGAGATTCATGATATAAAATATAATTGGATATTATCTAAACTTCACTGAAAAATAAAATCACATAACATGGAATTTATCTCAAATTAGGAAAATTAGGACCAAATTACGTTACTGATTTGGTATTGTTTGAACAATAAACCCTATTAATGGAAAATAATCTGATAGATATGTATATACACATAAATATAATTGTAATGATGAGAAAATACAATCACGATAAGTATAGGCACCACAATAGGTAATCAAGCGGAGAATATGATATGTATCTCAAGGATATAAAATGGTGATATTATATTCACTTACTATATGATTAACTTTTTAATCGGGATACTTGTGGAAAAAATATATCAATTGAAAAATTAATTTTATAAAATACATCTTAAACTTGTTATAACATTCCACATGGAATTATGTACACCACACACCAATATTAATTGCTGAATATAGAATATATCTTATAGAAACAAAACTAAGACAATAAAACACTTACCAAAAGTAGTGACGTTAATTGTATACATTTGAAACCCCTATATAATATTTATAAGTTTATTATAAACATTAAAAAACCATATTATTATATATCATACTATATATGATTTTATAATTAATTATATTACATATTTATCAATAATTTTATGTTAATGTTACGTATCGAGTAAAATCTTCTCTATTCTTCATATATGTTTTGACTTGTTGTTATAAATCCTCTTAATTATTTAATTGTTAAAATAATTTAAGGACTTATTTAATTATTTTATATTTACAGTGTATAATTATTTATAATAATAAATAAAATATTGAAATATGAAATGGAATTTATTTTTCATGGAGACGGTAGGTCGTACGTACACATTAATGAAGTTTCCTTTGGATTTATTTATTAAAATAAAGCAAGTAAATGAAAATTATGTATATATATATATTAAAATTATAGTATAGTTATTATTTCATATACAACATATACATTTACGAAAACCCTATTTAATTCACTTAATGGAATGTGGGAATGAATCCCACCGCTTTGAGGAGGCATTGATGCACACATACACAAAAAAAGTTATCGTATTTACACAAAATGAAATGCACAAAGTTATGTTTTATATAAGAATTATAGAAGAATAATGTCATCATAAATAGAATATATATAAAAGAAATGAGTATTTTTATCATAATTACCAACCATGAAAGGTGGTTAATTGAAAATGAATGTCATCATTTTGTGGGGTGGTAGTCCTCCATACACGCAAATGGTAAGACTGTTACCCATTTGATGGATGTGTTTATTTGTGTAGGTAGAATATAAATAATTAAAAAAAATTATTTAAGATAAAAATTTTACTATATAATAATTGAATTAAAAAAACGTAATGATTAGTTAAAAAAATAAAATCAAATTCATGCTAAAGAACATTACATCTTTTTCGGGTGACACGTTTTTTGTTTTAACAAAAGGTCCCCCTCGGATAGATTCATTCTCCAGGTGGGGGTTCTAGGATGAAAGGATATAATTTGGGGGCTTATTTTTTTCGGTTTTTTTAGACAATGTTCTTGATATGTTTTAATAAGTGAGCGGGGGAGTTCCCTTTTATAGTTGTGGTGGAGTGGCATTCTTATGAATAGAAAAAGGGAAACACTGTTGAGAGGTCCCCCTTACATCTTATTCCATAGATAATTTTCCATTTTTTCCAATATAGAATATATTATAAATAATTCCACAATATTTGTTTTAGAATTTTATATAGTGTATTTTTACCATAAAATAATTTTTAAAAAGTAAAAAAATTTATTTTTAACTTAATAATTATAATTAATTTTTTTTAATTTCACAAATATTTTTTGTAAAAAATTATAGTTGTATTATTATAAATTATAAATTATGATTAATCCTCATTTGAATCCTATTTTTAAAATTTCTAAATATATATGTGATGGAAATTAATATAATAATAATTCCATAGAAGATATAAAACAATAGGGTTTTAAAGTGAAAATGATCAAAATATTGAATTTTTTTATACCTAATATAATTGTAAAATTTATTCCAATGACTTGAATTGTATTAATTGATATAAAATTTATTAAAATTAAATTTTCATCCAATTCATTAAATATATTATCTATAAAATTTAATTAGATGAAAATATAGTTGTCAGTAATAACTCAGTATTTTTCACTATTAATTAAAAAATGAAACTCCTTTACAATATAACAAAAATACACCCAATGTGAATTTTGATTTTTAGATTTCAAAAATAAATTTCAATTTTTAAATTAAAAAAAATTAAATTTTCAGATATTATATTGAAAATTATTGCGTCATTATGATCTAGGGAAATTACCTTTTTGAAAAATACATATTAATATTCATTAAATTCGATTTATTCTGATCCTATTCATATCAAATATTTTGTAATAGTGAATTTTTTTATTTAATATATCATAAATAAGAAAATTCATCAAAAGTAGTCTTATTAATTTTTTTGGATTAGAAACTCTTTTTATATATATGTATTTTTTTCATTGAAAAGTTATTTATTTTTTCAAAAATGGTTTATACATTCATTTATATCCAATTGATAACCAAAGGATTCATTTTATATACATGTGTAAACCATATTTTCATAATATACTTAATATTATTAATATCATACATTCTAAATACTATCTTATAATTACTATATTAATAAAATAATGTTATTAATTTTATATTATTGATTCGTAAAACTCATTCATGGATGTAGTAAAATCTAATGAATGGAATGAGTAAAGTTTGTAACAAAATTAAAATATTTTATTTCAGGTAATTGAAGCCAGTATAATTCTTTCATATTGGAAGACATTAAATTTTCATTGCATATAACACTATCAAAACATCAATATATCATATCACAAAAGCTATATTATTTGTTTGGGGAATTTAAAAATATAAAAAATATTAAATTTAAAACAAAAAAAATATTTCACAAAACATTGTGGTTTTATACGCATAAAATATATCATAGGTTGAGTTATCATTAAAAAATATCATTCACTCATCAACTAGAATGTTTCCATTTGAGTATTTGTATGGGATACAGTATCATTCCCTATTGTACTAGATTGAGTATGGAGAGTTAGATGATCTTTGTCCTGATGTGATCAAGTATAGAATAGAAAAGATTCTTCTTGTTTATAATTAGTTGAGGGGATAATGTTATGGGATTACTTTTTTATGATCACAGGAGATGTCTAATAGTGTTAGAGGTTTGATAGGGTTTATTATTCAATTTTTCCCCTCAATGAGGGAAGAATATTTTATAAGGTTTTGTTTTACGTTTTTTTATTTTTTGAGGCTTTTTGAGTTTTTGGGTTCGTTTGGCGATGTGTATTGTCATTTGGAAAATCCTACATTACTGGGCTAGATGAAAAACATATTCCATTTATCTCACATCCATCAGATCCTTCACAATGACTTCTATGACCATGATTAAGGATTGATGGATATCATGGATTGTGCAATGTTTATGTATTAGACAATGGAATGCAAGATCACCAAGATAATATTTTGTGAGTGTGGACTATTCATTTGGTTCATGTATTATAGAGTTATTAATTCTTGTAGATGTGTACATGGGATCATGAGATGTAAATTCATGTTGAGTACCCTATGTTATTATAATCATTTCTTCTAATTTATTATTTTATTATCATAATAATAGAATGTTTGAACCCATTATTTTTTTGAGACATGTATTTTTTATTTGGAAAATTTGATAATGAATTCAATCTATTGATAGGGGATGGAATGTATCATAATATATATTTGTTAAAACTTTATGTGATTGAAACCATATAAGTGATTCCATAGTATCGAAAGATGATAGTTCCCCTAAATGGAAGATGGAATACCACAGTTTATGTGCTTAGTTTTAATAGTGTTCTATTATATTTGGGTATATTAATATATTATCTTGTATGGTGATGCGATTTGGGAGAATTGTTTGATGGATAATTTGTTTTCATATTTTTTTGGTAGATTTGACGTGGTGTAATAAGATCCTTGCGTGGAATCTCATGGGGTGGTTATTTAGAGCTCATTCTTTCCATCATGTTTTTTTTATTCTCTAAGGTGATAATGTATTTATAGGTATCTAATTAAATATTCTAGACTTGATATCCCATAATATTCCATGAATACATGTGATGCAGAAATCCAGGGGGATCTCGAGGTATTTAGAGGTCCCCAAGAGTAGAAGTTTTGAGATAGAATGAAAATCTAGTGGGAGATATCCCAATAGTTTAGTGTATGAGACTATGTCTTAAGAAGTTATACAGATATATAGGTATTCATCTACAATTTAGTATTGTTTTTATCCATGGATGTGATTATTTTGTTTAGTTAATTTGGTTGAGGTTTTAGTTCTTATACCAATTATAGTAGGGCTATGGCATATAATTTGGGTCACATAGAGTAGACATGGAGATTGGTGATTTCCTATGGAGTTATAGTGAACCTGGATTATCATACATCTATATTAAATAATTTATTATGTATATTAATTACCTTACACTAATAAACAATGTATGGTCGTAATAATTCACTATCTATGGAAACAGAAAAGTGAAAAAAACGGGTCCATAGGTAAACTAAAAATATCTCACTTTTATATTCATAAATAGAACCCCTCATAGATATATCATACATAATACATTTTTACATATGACATGGTAATGAATTATATGAATGAGTGGGATTAGATGTTCATTAAGGGAGAACACAAGATATACATAATCTAAAAATTAATCGAACAATATGAGAATATGAGGATAATATTGGAAAACCATATGACGCATATTAATTATCATAATCATGAGTTAAGTATTGAATATTTACATTTCAGAATACAATAATTATAGTACAATAAAATAACAAGATATATGATATTATAATTTTCACATAATATATGGATTTTGGATTCTATATAATCATATAAAATAATTTCCATAGTAGTCAAACTCACATACAAGTCCATCATAGTGGAATGGGTTCACTCCCCAAACTATCATAGTAGTCTTGGTTAACACCCATCAATATCATTGTAGAAGATTTCCACTATTGATCTAGGTTTACTACACATTTAATTCATGTCTCTCTCATGAGACATAAATATTTACCTAATGCATTGGAGGGAGATATAGGTCCCACCTGTCACATAATGAATATCATTTATATGACTTATGAATAATAAAAAATATATAATTATTCGCTAACCCAGGAAATGAGATCATTTTCATAAACATTTCAACATATCATAACTTATATATAATAAATTTATTTCATAATAATTTAATAGTTTCATCATATCATGACCTAGAGAAAAATAAGGGGGTATAAAATGAATTTTTTAATTGTGTAACCCTTTAAAACAATGTGATTTATAGACATGATGAAATAATAAATATAAACCATTTAACAATATAAATAAATGATATCCTAATATAACATATCATGTATGGCATATGTAACATCAATGGATTTCAACATAGATGGAAAATAATTTTGATCAATAATTTGAAATATTTTTTTGTAATATAATTTTATCGATTTGAAAAAAAACCAAACATAATTTTTTTTAAATAATTTAATTTCAGTATATCCAAAAAAATTATAAATTTCCCTTTATACATAAAAAATTCACAATGATTGGAATTTCATTTAATCCATACACATTAAAAAAATATTTCTGTAACATTTTAGGAAAAATCCAATGATGACTTAAATATAATATGACATGGATATTATATTGAAAATAATTTTTTTAGAATTTAAAAAACAAGTGGAAAATATTATTTAAAATATAATAGTATAAAAATAAAACCATTTTTTAAAAAATAGAAAGCATTATTTTTTATGAAAATGTATTTTTGGTTGAAGATATAAATAAGGTTTAGTTTTATTATAAATATTTTTTCAATTATTTTATCTCAAAATGAATGGAAAAATAATAACATTAATATCATAAATGGTAGTCGGATAATAAAATTCTAGTGTTTCTTAATTTATGGTTCATATGATATTATCAACAGAAACATTATCATAAAAAATCATGTTAAATGATGAATGAGTATCAATAAATATTTTCCACTTTTATAATGTTGAATGATGACAAATATATAGGAATTTCATTTAATAAAACATAAAATATCATGAGGATAAATTATTTAAAGAAATTAATCTTCAACGGGTCTATATATACTCCTTGTTAAAGAATATATGTAACGCCCGGACCCCAGCTACCCAGAGTCGGTGCATTACTTCGTAACATTGGCATGATCACAAGAAAGATCAAATCTCGAAAGACCGATTAGTTTAGTAGCCATGGAAACACTAGATATAATCATAAAGTTTTACATTACATTTCAAAGTGAAAAACTACAACAACAACAACGTCTTCATATCCACACTATTAACCCCTCATAATATCCCTGCAAGTCAATCATAATTTACTTCTTCACTACCTGGGAAAAATAAAACATAGAAAAGGGGTGAGCTCAAAGGCCCAGTAAGGATGACAATATAGCGGAACATTCAAAATAAGCGTAAGCATTTAAGGCAATGAATTACTAAAACAAAAGCCTTTTAAACTTGAACTTCAACATAGTATGGCAAAAGTAAGATGAAATAATGCCATTTACTTGTTCACATGGATATTCTACTAATTGAATAATCACATGCAATATCAATAACCACTTTCATAATGTTGGAATGCATAATGCCAGACTATCATAACCACATAGCCAAGGCCTCGTGCCAAGACTACAAATAAGATTTTGTCAAGGCCTTGTGCCAAGACACTAGTTTGTCTCATGAGACCTACCGATGCATCGAGGAGCTATAGCGGGCTCCACCCGTCACTTATTAAGTCCAATGCATTCCCATATGAAAAGGTTTAAACATAACATAAATGTTCGTATTAAAACTAGCATACGAAATGTCAATAATTTCACCATAAACTATGAATGGTATAAAAATAGCACATCCACAGTCAAACATATCACAAAACCTTCAATACAATATAGCAGTTTTGTATCATAATAAATCAACTTCAAATAATCTTAAAATCCATCAAAGGATGTTGACATAGATGAAATGAAAATTCTTTTTAAAGAAGTATCTCCTTTTATTTTGAAATCATTTAAGATCCATATAAAATAAAACATTTTCTTTGAAAATATTCTTATAAGCTTGTATGGAAAGCTTCGACGATTTTATAACGGAGGAAAATAACCGCACCCGCCGTATAAGTTAAAAAAAACATTCTTACCTCAATTCTGTCGAAAAGGTTAAAAAGGACCTTGTTTTGAAAACGACAGAAAGATTCCTTTATAAACCTCTAATAAAAAGTCAAACAAGGGTATAAATGACTTTAACCCATATTCTTGTAAATAGTAAAAATGTTTTGAAATACATTTTTAAGAAACATGGATGTGGATGATAAAGAGATCCTAGTAGATTATTACGTATAAACAACCTCGAATAATGAAGAGATTGTGAAATAACCCTTACCTTGTACTTTTCCTTGGTTGGGGTAGGTTAACCTCCTGTATAATGGTGAAATAATTGTTATTAAATTATACAAGAATCATATATATTAATATGATATCATATATGATCTTTTAACATTGATTTGTTAATAATATCTTAGAATTATCGTCGTTTCGGGTGTTATCTTACTCATTTTATTTTATATGTTTTGTTACATAAGTCATGTTTGTTGTATCTTATTCATATCCATAATGATATCAAGTCCTTAAACATCATTTTTAAATCATTAAATGATAATTATACTTGAATGGATACGATGGAGAATGAATCTCATCGCGTTCGTGGAGACGGTAGTCCGTACGTACGCACGAACGCTACTTCTATTTAATTTTTATTTTAAAAGAATCGAATCCAAATGATACATAGGTATATTACTATTCCAGTATAATATAATATTTTATATATGTTACTTAAGTTCATTAACACCATCCTTTATACGTTCCATGTGTGGTATGAACGAGTCATATCATTTTAAGGGGGCGGTAGTCCGCACTTCCTCAAATGAAATTATCGTATGTATATACAATATGAAACAAATAATGGTATGAAATAAAATGGAATTACAGAATCTTATATATAAAATATATATCATTAATATCATATTTAATTATAGTGTCATCATAATGGCCACCATGAGAGGCGGTAAGATGTTTTTGAACAATCATCGTTTCGTGAGGCGTTAGTTTGCCATCCACAGAAACATTATGTTCATCAACCATTAGATGGAGTTGTGTGTATGTGTAGTTTGAATCCTTCTTATAACAACATCCTAGAATATTTTGGATACTGGTGTTGTTACAAAATAAAGGAAATAAAAAGAGTTTGGGGGTTGAAGAAGAAAAATAAATGAAAATAATTTAAGAGAAATCGTTACCTTTAATTTAGGTAACTCACTTTGGTTGGAACCAAAGGACTTCTTGAAATGCTTTCTCCCTAAGGGGAAGCTTCAAGGAGGAGGAGAGGGATGTGTGGAGCTTATTTGGGCAGAGTTTGGACGAGCCAAGTGGCTTGAGAGGTGTGAGGAATGAGTAGAAGTGGTCTCCTTTTATAAGGGAGAGGAGGGGCTCTTTAGGAAAGTGTGAAAGTATTACTTTATAATATATTTGTATTCGGTTTATAATGGTCCAAAAATCATTGAGGTCGAATATAAGATGACTCATACTCTAAATAACATCAACCAATAAGAATTGGACAGGTTTTAGATAATATTTTAATCATTATAATCTTATTTATTTAAATGATTTATTAATGAGGTAAACATTGCATCATTATTGTGTCATTAATAATTTAACTTATTTGATGTCTAAAAATTATAAATAAAATATCATCATGTAGGTAATCTTTTTAGCTTTCTAATGAATATTTATAATCAAAAATCCAACATGTATAACCCTATGTAAAAATTGTTCTTCTAAAAGATGTAAGCTTATGCCATTTTTATTTTTATTTTAGCTTTATTAATATAATGTGTCATTATCACATACAAGTGGATCCATGGGGTTCCAAAATAGACCCAAAGATGCCCATGGTCGACCATGTATCAACCAATAGGGTTGAGACACGTTTTAGGGTAATTTAGTATTATTATAATATTATTTTTTTAACCCTTATTTACTGGATTTACCCTTAACCATGGTAAATAAAATATTTACCGCAGTAATTATTCAAAATGTCTAAAAATAAAAGTTACCTATTTACACAATTTGATCATCCTGATTCCAAATATGGAATCCATTTTTCTAAATTAAAAACACAGAAGTGGCAGAAATTAATTTAAAATTAATTCCCGCTGTCAAAACAAAAAGCGTGTTTTTAAGAGATAATAACTATCAAAAGATTGACGCTTGTTTATGTTTGGTTTAATTGTAAAATTATGTCCAATGACCAAGATTATATTAAATGGTAAAAATATATTCTAAATATACCTTAAAACCACTCAAATTCACAATTTATCACTATTAATTATTTTGATTAAAAAAGTTGTTTTTAATTAAAATTTAGTAATTTTCACTATTCATCAAAGTATGAAAGTTATCCGAAATGTACCAAAATTTCACCCTAGGCTAATTTTGATATTCCGAATCCAAAAATGAAGTCCATTTTGAAATATAGAATATATATGATTTCAAAAATTAGGTATTACTATTCACAACGGCTAGTTTAATTAGTTGTGGTGTGTGTTAGAACTCGAGGTTGCGTACAACACACGCTATCGCATTATTCGAAGGGAAACGTACCATAGAAGCATGGGGTGTTACAATATAGGTGAATAACAAATCCTACGTCTCAAAAATTGTAAAATTAGACCGACATATCTTACCATAGGTCTTGACTCAGTCGTATACATTCAAAAAAATTGATGAATATAATTCTATTATACATCTATTATAGTAAAATAAATAAATTTATCATACTACATATGATTTTATTATGACCATTTATTTCCCATTAATAAAATATTTCATGTCAAAGTTATGATTCTATTAACAAATTATTTTTTCATAATTGTTTTGGTTTTTTAATTATTTAATATTATATTTTCCATTATTTAATCATATAAAAAGTTCAAAAAGTTATATAAATATCATATATATTCATTATATAATTATTTAGTGTAATACATAAAATTTAATGATAAAAAATGACATACACTGTTTATCGATATGGTATGTCATACGTACCCATGATAATTGCATCTATTTTATTTTTGTATTTAATGAATGAATGTTAAATGATATATTAACATTAAATAAACTTCTTTTATTAAATATATATATAATATGTTCATTAAAATCATCCTTAATCCCTTCCATAAAAATCATGATTGAATCTCATCACGTCATGAGTTCATAATTATACGTACACATGAGTGACACTAATGTCTTCCAACAACATAGAGAGTGTTAGTGAATGAGTTATATTAAATTTTTTATAAAATAATAGTTAAATATTTATCATATATAATTAATAAATTAATCATTATGTTTAAACATGAGTGGTGGTAATGGAAAAAATGAATGACATTGGTTCGTGGGGCGGTAGTTTTCCGTACACATGAAAGATGATTTCATAACCTATTTAATGGAAGTGGAAATTATTATAAGGAATTACCAAAACATAAAATCATATAATTATATGTCATATATTGATATATTATATCATCATGGTAATATAAATATTTAATATTCTGTAATATGAAATAAAACAGAAACAACCATTGATGAACCATATAACTTCTTTAGTTATCCTCCATTGGTTTACAACAAAATCTTCAATTGGATGTATTATATCCAATCTAATTCTTATGGAAAATATGAGGGTCATTGTAAAGTTACAATTTTATTAATTAAAAGAAAAATAATAGTATTAATACATGAATTAGATTGGATAAAGGGTGACATATTATGAGTGAGGTGAGTGGAAATAATGTATGTTTTTTCAAAGAAATAAATCTATCCATGTTTCTTCATGTAAAAAGGCTCCAATAATTTAACATTATTAATAATTTAAGGGATAAGTTTTAAATATGGACATAAATATTTTTTGGGATATTTCATTTTTATTTTGAACAATTATCATTTTTGATTAATCCCTTGGTAAAATCATTTATTCCTTAACTATAGAAAATTATTTTTACTTTTTTTAAAATTTAATGTTTGGTAAAAAATTCATTGTACCGTATTAGGTAATATAAATTATTATGACTCAAAATATGGAATCAAATGTTTCAAATTCCATTCATATAAGTTTAAATTATTAATATAATATCAATCTCATATACGTGATGAGAATTAATGTTTTCAAAGAGAAAATGTTCAAAAGTATATATTTTTTTAATATATAATTTCAATATTAAATTCATTTTAATGAACTAAATTAGACTATTATATGTTCAACTTAACTAATTTTACTTAAATACCGATTTAAAATAATATTTTTCTTTATATATATATATATATATTAAAAGAAAATAATTTATTAATTAAATTTCATTATTTTTCTATATTCATAAAAATGAATAGTTTCAAAAAAAATTAAAAAACCTTACATTAAGATAATTATAACATTATTATAAAAATTAAAGTTCATTTTTTACAATTAATTTTATTCTTTAAAAAAAATTGAAATTGAAATAATTTTTTGAGAAAGAAGTATTTTTAGGGAAAATTAAGTTATTATTATCATTATGAATCCCTTATATAAAATAATTATAATTAATATTTTAAAAGAAGTTATTAATATTCATACCTATATGATTTATGGATAGATTATAATATTTTTGTATAAATTAATATATTAAAATATATCATGGTTCTGTAAAAAATAAATGTCGTGGGCATTTCAGAAAATCCATTGTTGTTTGTAGAGAAAGAATAACACGGTGGTGAATTAATTAATGATTATCATGGTGTTATGTATGTGGAAAACAATAAAAATGATTTGATTACATAAAAATTAATAATTCAAAAAAACATGAAGTGTCACATTATATTACCCTTAAAATAAACTTATCCCACGGAATTTTCCACTCTAAAACAAAATAATCAGGATTATTATGCAACATACATTGCTCAAGTTCCCATTTAGATTCGTCAAACTGGTTGTTTCTCCTCAAAAAATGACTACCCGAGTGGCCTTTTTTTTAGAACATTCTATATTGAATATTCAATGACAACCATTTTTTACATATATTAGAGATATTTCCCTATTGGAATGGCCTATAAATTTAGTGTATATAAAGTTTCAGGTATATACTTTCTCAGGGAAGATACATTGAGAAAATTTTGAATGTGGAAGAGGATTGGTTAGATCTCTAATAGACAGGATACGATGTAGTTATCATCAAGAATTTAAAGTGTACCAATATACCTTAGACATAGATTCCATTTCTTCATAAATATCATAACCTTATTCCATGGAGAAATTCCATGAACAACCTTACAATAAACTACAAATTACAGATCAAAAAATAAATTATATGCATTAATTGTCTTCTGACTCTGAACATCCTTATTATGTTTCTGAGTTGTTTTATCTTTATCTTCCATTTCATAAGTTGTGTTAGGTCCCAGCTTCTTTATTTCCACAACTTCATTCTAGCACATTAGAGTTTTAAATTTCCTTCCAAAGAGGGTTTTATAAAGATCCATCTAAATGTTATAGTGAAAGATATTATTATATGAAAACTCAACTAAAGGAACATAGAGATATCAACCAACATTGATATCAAAAGAAAAAATAAAAAGATATCATCTTTGGTTTTAATTTTTTTTACGACTAACCATCAGCTTTAAGATGATACATAGTTAGGTAACTTAACTCTTTATCAAGAATGTGCTGAATACTTCACCAAAATTATTAGGTAACACTCATATCCTAATAATAAAAAATTTAATTGAGTATGTTATGCCAAAAAATTGATTCCTTCATGTATATACTAAAAACAAGATTTAGAATTAATTATTCTATGATAGTGATAAAGTGTGAAAACATATTAAGGATATCGACTACAACCCATATAGCATGATTTTATTAATTCATTTATTAGGATTCTGATGAAATAATCTACAATGATTTTTCAATTTTTCATTCAAGAAAGTTTAATAGAAGTAACATCACCTTAAAATTCTATCTTTCATCCATAAATTCAATGCATACTGACAATTATGATACAATCTCTGCAATATCTCTATTTATACTGTAATGACCCAGAAATTTCAAGAAATTTTTTTTTCTTAATTTTCTTTGGAATTTTACAAGAGCACAGTTTCTGACGGCACATGATTCTGTGGCCTGGTGTGCCCGGAATCATGTTTCGAAGTTTGGCTCGGGTACGTTCAGTGAACGGACGAGTGGGTTTTTATAACTTTTGAACCAGTGCCCGGAATCGAATTTTGAGCGCACCGATGGAATCGCAGCACCGGTATTTGCTTAGAAACGCCTCTTCTGTAGTAGTGTTTGCTCGGTTGTGGTTTTTAATTTTTGGGTTTAAAGTTTTGAAATAAAATAAAGTTGTGCGACAATTTTATTTTTGTTTCACTTAAGCCACTTAAAAGCCACTTAAAGCCGCTTAAGCTGAGTTGATGCAGATAAGGTGCTATCCAAATATATCCTACCCTCTTGGTAGGATATTTGTGAGGTGGGGCCCGCACGAGCCCCACCGTTTCTTTTCTGCTAAGTAACGCACCCGCGAAAACCCTTTCATTATGAAATTCAACTGATACATTTTCTTAAATTCTTAATGCACCATTTAATTGGGTGGTTTTATTCGTTGAATTAATTCTATGAATTAATTTAATCATTTCTTAACCTATTTTTCAATCCGTTGGCGTAATAATAAAATAAGACCAACACACGACTTCTGGAAAAATGTTCGTTGAAAGGATTTGACAGAAACCAAGAGTTCTTCATCCTCCTTCGCGAAGAACGCAAAGAACGCGAAGAACGTGAAGAACACCGGTCTCCTACGAAGAACGTCGAACCCGCGGAAATCGACGATGTGAAGCCATGTGCCGCGACTCCAACGTTTCCTCTCCCGCAACATTCTTCTACGATGTTCCTTTATCCGCAACGAAAATCGTCAATCACCCGTTTAGTTGAGAGATTGCGGTTCTTTAATTTTACTTTGTGGATTAAAATAACAATATGGATTTAATTATTATTAATTAAATCTGTTGTTCTTGAACCACGGAGTTCGTCGATGCATCACCGTATTCCGCTACGACGAGACGCCCTTCCGCAATGACGCGACGCCCTTCCGTGACGACGTGACGCCTATCCGCGACGACGTGACGCCCATCCGCGACGCGAAGATCGCCTCCTTCTGCGGCGATCAACTCCATGAAGAACGTGTGTGCGACGACTTGACGAAGTAGGGGTTTGTTGTGAAATAATTAATATTTCTCGTGATCGTTTCTATTAAAATAAAGAACCTGGTTTCATTAAAACAATTTTAATTTATTAAAATTGTTATTTGATATGTTGATTATTTCTCCCAACTGTTATCATCTAATGCGGAGGATGCATGCCCAACAAACACGGACCGAAAACCCTCCGTCGTTCTTCGTTCTTGTGCGGATTTGCCAGGCGATGAAAAAGCATGCCACTGAGGCGTTTTGATGATTCCGGAGTGAAGAACGGAACCCGGGATGAACAACGGTGCAGGCGGGAAGAGAATCGGACCACCGGAGCAACTTCGGTGGCCCGCGGAAGTCATCGGCGGTGCGGGTCGCCGGCGCGGGTCCGGCGCACTCGGGACGCCGCATCGTTGCGTCTGGTGACCAGGGCTGCCCCCCGCGGGGGCCACGGGGTTGTCACGCGGGGGCAACATGCCCACCGCGTTTGCTCAGACGCTCAGCCAAGCCGAGCCGGGCCGGGCTGTGCCCCGGCCGGACCAGACCGGGTCCTGCCGGGTCGGCCCTGGTCGACCCGGTTCGGCCGACCCAGGGGGGTCGGGCCGGGTCTGCCCGAGCTTAGACCCCCCGTCCACGGACCATTTTCGGTCTCTTGCTCGTAACATGATCTGCGTGCCTCTGAACGACGTGCCGTTAGTGGCAACACGATCCTTGGATCGAGGAGGTCGTTTCGTTATATCGCACTCAAGGTTTCGGAATACATTGGGTTCCGCCAGGTTGGTTCGTACACGAATCCAACCGGGCCCTCGGAGCGGAAATTCTTATATCTTGAGCTCCGGACGTCCAATTGACGTGCCGTCGACTTTGGTGGATTCCTCTATGTGAGACAAGTCTTTTGGCATACTCCTCCCGAGTTTTGGTTGTAGGTGGAGTACAGTCGGGTTGGTTTTCCTTAAAAAGCAACGGGGCCCCTATGACGAAAAAACCAATAACTCTCAGACCGAGCGTCCGATTGACGCGCCGTCTGCGATGTTGAGTTCCTGTTGACGATAAGGAACATTTGGATACATAAACTATGGACTTTGAGTCAGTTGATGTATCAGCCTCTCGGCTCGTGGAGCGGACCCTCCCAAACGAGTTTGATGTGTGCGGGAACCCTAGAGCTGGCTGCTTCTGCTACTGTGACGACGATGACTGTACAGAGATCCTCAGTGGATTCGACTACGACGATGATGAAAACCGTACGGGAATCCTCCGTGTTTTCGGTAGTGACTACTACGGTACATCTTGGGATATGTCAACTCCGGACTACATGTCAGTTGCTGCATCGACCACATATCTCGTGGAGTGGACCCTCCCGTAACGAGCATGCCATGGGCGGAAACCCTAGATATGGTTGAGACTTGACGACTGCTGATCAAACGACTCGGTGTGTTATGGATAGACTAGTGGGGAGCTCGTGGTTGTAGCGGACGATCCACGGCGGAGGTGCGCTTGGTTGTAGCGGCACAAGGGAGCGCGTGGTTGTAGTGGCAGACCCACGACAGAGGTGTGCTTGGTTGTAGCGGAATAGGGGAGCGCTTGGTTGTAGCGGCATAGGGGAGCGCTTGGTTGTAGCGGCAGACCCAAGACAGAGGTGCGCTTGGTTGTAGCGAACAGGGGAGCGCTTGGTTGTAGTGGCATACCCACGACAAAAGTGCGCTTGGTTGTAGCAGCATAGGGGAGTGCTTGGTTGTAGCGGCAGACCCACAACAGAGGTGCGCTTGGTTGTAGTGGCACAAGGGAGCTTGTGGTTGTAGCAGCAGACCCACGACGGAGGAGTGCTTGGTTGTAGCGGCACGAAGGAGTGCATGGTTGTAGTAGCAGGCCCATACTACCTGATAGGTGGAGTACTACAGCAGTCCAAGGTATGAGGGAAGCGCTTGGTTGTAGCGGAATAACCACTGTACTTGATGGAGAAGGAGTTTCGCAATAGCTTTGGGTCCAACATCATGATCGATCCTATGTGGGACATTGCGGGGTTAGTACCTTCTGATCCTTTGTGAGTCTGACGGATTCGATGAATCAGTGGCTACATTTGATCATCTCTATCGTCATTTGATGAAGTATACATGTTTGAGCTGAATCCTGTGTTACATTCCATTGTGGATTGTGTTGTGAAATCTTGTGTGGATTTACGTTTTCCTTTCCTGTGTGGACTGGGTTGTGCTTGGGGTCGGATGTTGGATCTGAACGGGAATTGATGACTTAGGTATATGTATGGGAATATACCTAAGCAGTGTCGAATGTTACTTCGTGATTGTATCTTTCCTTTGTGGATTATCACTTATGGATTCTGGGAGACCTTCGGGGGTCTCGGGGTCCCTACTGAGTAGCTTATTCTCACCCCTACACTGGCTATGCCCGCACTACGTTGTGTTGGTTGTAGACGACGGACAACGCTGATCGTGGCAGAGGCTTGCAGAGCAGGGCGGTACCTCAAGGTGGACCACTAGGTGGGACGTACTCAGAACGGTCAGGTGGACCCGAGGAGCAGTGGAGGCTATCTGTACGCACCCTTCAGGTGGGACTTCCAGAGGATAGCTCGACGCTGCAGCTTTTCTTTCAGTTTCTATTTTCCCCTTTCAGTTGTACTTTATAGTTGGGATTGTATTTCCGGCCCCTTTTACTTTCAGCACAGCTTGTTTTTGTTTTTACTTAGTGTTTACTTTTCCACTTGCTTACTCTGTGGAGCTTGTTTACTTTTCAAAGGCAATGCCTTCCCTTTTTCCAGGATTTACGCCTTGGTGCTAGTCGCCAGCCCCTGGCCTATGGAAGGCGGGCTTGGGCTAGTCACTGCATGGGCCCCGAGGACGGGTCATGAAAAATTGGTATCAGAAGAGTTCGGTTCTACCGCAAACTCTGATCCTTCTTCTACGTGAAGAAATAGTGGTTAGCGTATTGGGTGTGGTTATCACTCCAGGGAGTCCAGTGTTGGTGCAGCAGCCGACGTATCCGTACACCAGGACCCTAACCTCTGATTTCTGACTTAATGCACGAAAACATTGATTGCATGTGCATTCAAGTTTTCTTTTTGATTACTTCTGTCAGCTCACCAGGTATAATATTCTGACCATGGCACACCTGTTTCCTTTTCAGGATGGCCCCACGATGGCAGCCAGCTAGGGTTCCGAGCATTTTGCGTGGCAAGAGCCCACCGAGCGACGAGGACTTGGTACATGGCCCTTTGACAGCTGAGGCACCGGTGGTACATATACCTGCCGAGCCACTGATTCTACCAGCCTCAGCCGATGATGATGCACATCGCCTTAGAGCACTGCATGAGTTCCTGCGCCAGCGACCGCCCAGGTTCCACGGGGAGACGGACCCTCAGGCTGCCGAGGACTGGCTGGAGGCAGTTGTACGTTTTTTCAGATTAGTGAGGACACCAGCAGACCTCATGGTGATCCAAGCAGCGAGCCTCCTGCACGTGGCAGCAAGCCGATGGTGGAGCTTGGTGCTCCATATGCATGACGAGACATCTCTCCTTTGGACGGAATTTGAGAGCATCTTCCTCTCCGAGTTCGTCCCAGCCACCCTCCGAGAAGTGCGCATCCAGGAGCTACTACAGCTGCGGCAGGGCAGCACGACAGTGGCCCAGTACTTGGCGAGATTTACTGATCTCTCACGCTACTCCACAGATATGGTACGGGACCCATTCTTCCAGGCCCGGACCTTTGACCAGGGACTGAGGCATGAGATCAGGGCTTCGATGATCTCCCTCAACATTCTGACTCAGACGGGAGTATTGGAGTGAGCCCTCTTAGTGGAGAGTTTCCTTACTGAGCAGTCTCCAGCAGCAGGACCCACCACTTGCCGGCATGCGGCAGAGTCTTCTGCAGCGGGCGGTAGACAGATGACGCAGGGGTCCAAGAGTACTAGACCTACAGGTGGTCGACAGCATGACTCTGGATTCTTTGTGAGAGGCACTCGGGGTGGACAATGACTTGCCATGAGAGGGCGGAGTTACTCCTGCGGCGGGATTGGTCACATGGCTCGTGACTGTCCGACCCGCCATACGGATGAACAGAAGATGAACGAAGGACCCCCCAGGTAGAGGCAAAGGTTCTATCAGGGCGGGCCGCAAGGAGCAGGTGGCCATGGTAGGGGAGCTGGCCATGCAGTTGGAGGTGGACGACGCTTCGGGGTGTTACCACCACCACCACCAGGAGGTCCACCCGGACCGCAGGGGACAGAAGGACATGGGAGAGCTCAGCTTCAGGTGGATGAGGCCTACGATCATGGAGATCCAGGAGCAGATGGACAGGAGTGGAACTAGTGGATACATCTTTTGTACTTCTAGTTCCTTGTTGCTATGGTGTAGTGTCTTTGTATTATGAGCTGCAATAATAAAAGATGAATACCCTTGAGATGTTTTTATTCCTGTCCTCTTATGTGTTTTTACTAAGAGGTTCCGGTTTAGACTGTTGACATGCCCCTCACTTGTGAGACATCTATTGGAGGAGACCCAGTTACCACACACTGATGCCGACAGTGTGACTCAACCCTTAGAGGAGAGAGTAACGGTTGGATCTCTTGGTAGTAGCGTTGAGACCTTACGATGTCATCCTTGGTATGGATTAGTAACATCCATGTCGAAATTGACTGTATTAGGAAAAGGAAGTGGTTCATCTAGGGGATGAGACCAGATTTCTCTTATCGGCAATGAAGAAATCTTAGCAGCTCTTGTGGGACCGGAGATGGTCCAGGACATGACAGAGAAGGTCCAGGTCATCCAGGAGCGGATGACGACAGATCAGAGCCAGTAGAAGTCTTTTGCTGATAGGAGGCGGAGGCCACTTGAGTTCGAGGATGGCGATCACGTCTTCTTGCGTGTCTCACCTCGACATGGATTACAGAGATTTGGCTGAGGCGGAAAGTTGTCTCCACACTTCATCAGACCCTTCCAAGTCTTCAGCAGGATTGACGAGGTGGATTATCGCCTGGCTCTACCACCTCAGTTGCTCCGGGTGCACGACATATTCCATGTATCTCAGCTGAGGAGATACGTGAACGACCCGACGCACACCATTGACCATAGGGAGACTTTGCGGAGGTCCTAGTGGAGATCGAGGATCGATAGAAGTGGGTCAACGTGGACGATCGGTTCCTTTTGGGCGCATCAGATGGCTGCACGATAGCCTCCAGGAGAGAACTTTGGAGTGGGAGGCACAAATGATTGCTCAGTACTGCCTTTGTATCCCTAGTTTTTGTTGAAGCATTACGGGGACATACAGCCCTATGGTGGGAGTAATGTAAAGACCTAGAAATTTCAAGTAATGTTTTTTTTTCTTAATTTTCTTTGGAATTTTACAAGAGCGCAGTTTCTAACGGCACCTGATTCCGAGGCCCGGTGTGTCTCAAATCATGTTTCGAAATTTGGCTCAGGTACATTCAGTGAACGGACGAGCGGGTTTTTCTAACTTTTGAACCGGTGCCTAGAATCGAATTCTGAGGGCACCGATGGAATCCCAATGCCAGTATTTTCTTAGAAACGCCTCTTCCGGAGTTGCGTTTGCTCGGTTGTGGTTTTTAATTTTTGGGTTTAAAGTTTTGAAATAAAATAAAGTTGTGCGACAATTATATTTTTGTTTCACTTAATCCACTTAAAAGCCACTTAAAGCCGCTTAAGCTGAGTTGATGCGGATAAGGTGCTATCCAAAAATATCCTACCCTCTTGGTAGGATATTTGTCATGTGGGGCCCGCACGAGCCCCAGCGTTTCCTTTCCGCTAAGTAACTCACCCGCGAAAACCCGTCATTATGAATGTCAACTGATGCATTTTCTTAAATTATTAACACACCATTTAATTGGGAGGTTTTATTCGTTGAATTAATTATATGAATTAATTTAATCATTTCTTAACCTGTTTTTCAATCCGTTGGCGTAATAATAAAATAAGACCAACGCACGACTTCTGGAAAAATGTTCGTTGAAAGGATTTGATAGAAACCAAGAGTTCTTCAACCTCCTTCACGAAGAATGCGAAGAACGCAAAGAACAACGGTCTCCGATGAAGAACGCCGAACCTGTGGAAATCGACGACGCTAATCCATGTGCCGCGACGCCGACATTTCCTCTCCCGTGACATTCTTCTGCGACGTTCCTTCATCCGCAATGAAAATCTTCGATCACCCATTGAGGTGAGAGATTGCGATTCTTTAATTTTACTTTGTGGATTAAAACAACAATATGGATTTAATTATTATTAATTATATCTGTTGTTCTGGAACCTCGGAGTTCGTCGACGCGTCACCGTATTCCGCGACGACGCGAGGCCCTTCCGCGACGACGCGACGCCCTTCCGCGACGACGCGATGCCTATCCGCGACGACGTGATGCCCTTCTGCGACGCGACGATCGCCTCCTTCCTCGGCGATCAACTCCATGAAGAACGCGTGTGCGATGACTTGACGAGGTAGGGGTTTGTTGTGAAATAATTAATATTTCTCATGATCATTTCTTTTAAAATAATGAACCCGCCTTCATTAAAACAATTTTAATTTATTAAAATTGTTATTTGATATGATGATTATTTCCCCCAACTATTATCATCTAACGTGGAGGGTGCGGGCCCAACAAACACGGCCCAAAAACCCTCCGTCGTTCATCATTGTTGTGTGGATTTGGCGGGCGACTCCGGTGGCCCGCAGAAGTCACTGGCGGCAGCGGCACCCCCACGTGCTACCGGAAGAAGCAGCCGCGACTGAAGCCGCGGTGGGGGCAGAAGTGCCAGCGGACCCGTGGCAACGCGAGTCCGGCGCACTCGAGACGCGGTATTGCCGCGTCCGTTGACCAGGGCGGCCCCCCTGTAGGGTCCGCGGGGTTGTCACGCGGGGGAAACATGCCCCCAGCGTTTTCTCGGCCGCTCGGCCGAGCCGAGCCAGGCTGGGCTGCGCCCTGGCCAGACCGGACCGGGTCCAGCCGGGGCGGCCCGGGCCTAGACCCCCCGTCCTCAGACTGTTTTCGGTCTTTTTCCCGTAACATGAGCTACGAACCTCCGAATGACACGACGTCAGCGGCGACGCGATCCTTGGATTGAGGCGGTCATTTCGGTATATTACACTCAAGGTTTCGGAATACTTTGGGTTAGGCCGGGTTGGTTCGTACACGAAACCAATCGGGGCCTCGGAGCGGAAACACTCATATCTTGAGCTCCGGACGTCCAATTGACGTGTCGTCGACTTTGGTGGATTCCATTAAGTGAGAAGGATATTTTGGCATACTCAGTCAGAGGTTTGGACGTAGGTGGACTATGTTCGGGTTTGTTTGCCTTAAAAACCAATCGGGCCCCTGGGACGAAAAAGCCAATAACTCTCAGACCGGGCGTCCGATTGACGCACCGTCTGCGACGTTGATTTCCGGTTGACGATACGGAACTTTTGGATACATCAACTCTGGACTTTGAGTCAGTTGATGTATCAGCCTCTCAGCTCGTGGAACGGAACCTCCCAAACGAGCTTGCTGTGTGCGAGAACCCTAGAGCTGGCTGCTACTGCTGCTGTGATGACGATGACTGTACAGAGATCCTCAGTGGATTCGACTTCGATGATGATGAAAACCGTATGGGAATCCTCTGTGTTTTCGGTAGTGACTACTATGGTACATCTTGGGATACGTTAACTCCGGACTACATGTCAGTTGATGCATCGACCTCATAGCTCTTATAGTGGACCCTCCCGGAACGAGCATGCCATGGGAGGAAACCCTAGAGACGGTTGAAACTTGATGACTGCTGATCGAACAACTCGGTGTATTAGGGATAGCCTAGTGGGGAGTGCTTTGTAGTAGCGGCAGATCCATAGCGGATGTGCGCTTGGTCGTAGTGGTACAGGGGAGCACTTGGTTGTAGAGGCAGACCCACGACAGAGGTGCGTGTGGTTGTAGTGGCACAAGGGAGCGCTTGGCTGTAGCGGCAAACCCACAATAGAGGTGCGCTTGGTGGTAGAGGCACATGGGAGCACTTGGTTGTATCGGCAGACCCACGACAGAGGTGCACTTGGTTGTAGTGGCACAAGGGAGCGCTTGGTTGTAGCCGCAGACCCACGACAGAGGTGCGCTTGGTTGTAGCGGTACATGGGAGCGCTTGTTTGTAGAAGTAGACCCACGACGAAGGAGCGCTTCGTTGTGACGGCACAGAGGAGCACTTTGTTATAGCAGCAGGCCCATAGTACCCGATAGGTGGAGTACTACAACAGTCCAAGGTAAGAGGGAAGCGCTTGGTTGTAGCGGCATAACCACTGTACTTGATGGAGAAAGAGTTTCCCAATAGCTTTGGGTCCAACATCATGATCGATCCTATGTGGGACATTGCGGGGGTTAGTACCTTCCAATCCTTTGTGGGTCCAACGGATTAGATGAATCAGTGGCTACATCTGATCATCTCTATCGTCATTTGAATAAGTATACCTGTGTGATATGAATCATGTGTTACTTTCCTTTGTGAATTGTGTTGTGCTATCCGGTGTGGATTTACGTTTTGTTTTCTTGTGTGGACTGGGTTGTTCTTGGGCTCGGTTGTTGGAGCCGAACAGGAATTGATGACTTAGGTATATGTATGGGCATATACCTAAGCAGTGTCGGATGTTACTTCGTGATTATATCTTTATTTTGTGGATTATTCCTTGTGGATTCTGGAAGATCTTCGGGAGTCTCAGGGTCCCTACTGAGTAGCTTATACTCACCCCTGTACAGGAAATGCCTTCACTACGTTGTGTTGATTGCAGACGACGGACAAAACTGATCGTGGCGGAGGCTTGCGGAGCAGGACGGTACCTCGAGGTTGACCACTTGGCCGGACATACTCGGAACAGTCAGGTGGACCCGAGGAGCAGTGGAGGCTATCTGTACCCACCCTTCATGTGGGACTTCCAGAGGACGGCTCGACGCTGTGGATTTTCTTTCAGTTTCTGTTTTCCCCTTTCAGTTGTACTTTACATTTGGGCATGTATTTCCGGCCCCTTTTACTTTCAGCACAGCTTGTTATAGTTTTTACATAGTGTTTACTTTTCCGCTTGCTTACTCTGTGGTGCTTGTTTACTTTTCAAAGGCAATGCCTTCCCTTTTTCTGAGATTTAGGCCTTGGTGCTAGTCGCCAGCCCCTGGCCTATGGAAGGCGGGCTTCGGGTAGTCACGACACGGGCCTCGAGGACGTGTCATGACATATACTATCCAAAAAAATACTCTTTCAAATCCATATACATATTTTTATTTACTAGATGAATTGTGAATTAAGAAGAATGTTCTTCCTATAAAAAACTTCATTAAAAAGGGTATGTATGGAATTATTACTTGTTTTTGGAAAGTTATGATTCTATCATGATCAGGTCAAAAATATCGAACATTTTTATCTTTTTTTTATGGTTGTGAATCTTCTTCCACCACCTCTTTATTAAATAAAAAAATATATCGTTTAAGGTTTAACTTTGGAAGATAGGATTTTTCCACTTCCTTCAGTATTTCCAAATTTATCCATTGAAAATCCCAATAATATTTCATTGATTTAAATACTCTTCATTTATAAGCTAGAATTATCATTTAGACTCAATGCATTAGTCACCTTGTTTCCTATTGGAGTGTAGAAATTTATTGAGCATCCATAATCTTTAATTATATCTAACCAACTACATTGGATCATATTCAACTTGTTCTACATGAATATATATGTTAATATTTATCATAAGGATATAAATATTACAATTTTTGATATAAAGTACTTTATTTAATATCATTAATGAAAAACATTCCATAACTTAATTCAAATCATGAGTTGGGTAATATTTTAAATGAATATTCCATTGATGTGAGGTATATGCTATAGGAATGACATTATGAATAATAATACAAAAAATCTATTATTTAATGTAACATTATTGAGTAAAAAAATTTCTACACTATTGGGTAATGTATAAATATGTGTTTTGAAAAAATTTCACTTCAGTTTCTTGCAATTTCCCTTATATTCAATTATCCATAGGTACATGGATCCTTTTTTAGTTAACTTTGATGGTAGATTCGATAGTTAAGGTATATTATCAAAATAAACATCAATAATATCTAGATTAATTGAGAAAACTACATATCATAGTGACCATGGCCTATTTGGGCCAATAACCAATTTCCTTCATCATTGATGGATCTAATAATATGAAATTTTTTCAGATTATATAACCCAAAAACGAAACCTTATAAAGGAAAAATTCACAGTTCTCCAATTTCCATACAATTTCAATTTCCTTATAGTATTTACTACAATTATAAAGGTGTCTCCATGGTATTCCTTACAATTTTACTACATAATAATAAATTCTATAAAGACTACCACAAACTGATCAAGGTAATCTCTAAAGACAGTATTAATAAAATCAATGAAGATAAATGATATATTATTAATACCAAAAGGCATATCTATTTATTTCTTTATTCCATACATTGTATAGAATGATATCGTAGGTATATACTCCTTAATGACTCCCAATTGATGATATCCAAAATGAACGATCATCATATAAAATTGTTGATCTCTATGTAGATGAACAAAAAATTTATCTATATGGGGAAGAGAATACTTTTTCATCATTGTGGTATTTACTACTCCTAATAATCAATTAAGTGTCTCATGGATCTATCTATGGTTTTAATTAAAAGAAAAAGTCCTACCTATGGTGATACACTTGATCGAAAGAATCCATTATCATGGTTATTTGGATTTGTTTATTCAATTCATGCAACTCAATTAGGGACATTCATACGGATTCTTTGACATTTGTATCACACCAAATATGAGTTCTATTGAGAACACCATTAATTTCTTCGGTCGATCCCTAAGAAAATATTCTAGAACAACATAAGAATTTTTATAAAAAATATCCATATCATAAATGTCAATTTTCTCCCCATCCACCTAAGAAAAAAACAATTTCAAAACTAAAAGTAAAACCTATAAAGTGGATTCGATATCCAAGGGAAGATCATACTTATCATTAAATGGATATATGATCATATGTTGGTTTGTAATTTCAGACATGACCTCCCATCATCAAGAATTGATATAGTATTTATGTTGTAAAATCCAATCCTTTCTAAAGATAAAATCTTATTTTATTGGATGAAGAATGAAATTATTTGTAGGAAGGACATTCTCACCCAAATAAACCCAAGAGGAATCATATACATGATATGCGATCAACATACCATTATGGGTTTTGACAACTAATTCTAAATCTAATCATTTGGGTGAAATCTTGATACTTTTATAAAATTCATTAGAACTGAATTAATGGGTATATCTACAGTCAAGTTAATTAATAGAAGCTATTTATTGGATGGTATGTGTAACTTTCACCAGGTCATTATCATACCCTTCATCAAAAAATTGATCGCAATATATTTAACATTGTATATATAATTAAGAGTTCACTGAAGTCAATAATTTCTATTAACTATCATATTTTATATTAGGTTATCATAGTTCCCATACTCATAGTATTTCAAAAAATTGTGTGTGGCTAGTGAATTCAATGAATATGTCTCTCTACTTTGACATTATCTTGCTACTTCCATTGACCACATTAATAAATATCTCAATTACATTTACATTAAAAATTAAAATATTTACCTATACGCTTAGGAAATGTTCATCATATTTTCTAAATAACATTGATAAAAAATGAAATCCCATCTTCTTTTCTGCATGGGTCCTAGATTTTTTATTGAATAACATATTTAAATTCTTATCACAACTGAGATATTGAAATTTAAATCCAACCCCTATTTCCACATTGATTGAACGTTGAACAATATATTATTGTACACTTATGTCTCTTATGTAAAATTCAATTCAGATATATTGATATAATCTACTGAATTATCATGAATTCTTACATTCAGGTTAAATGGTAATAGTAAAATTGTATAATTTGTTGTCCTATAAAACATTCAGCATATGTACCAATTGATTCTTCATTCATTTTCTTCATCTCAATGAACACATTCTCTATATTTTTACAAAAAATATTATGAGTTCAGTTATTAAAAAATAACTTATTTTACTCATCCCAATCCATGGAGTCAATTTCATCCAATTTCTAATTTATCATAATAAATTTCCACCATTGGTCATATTCACCTACAATAATATATACAATAACTTATAATATGTATAAATTATAAAACTCCATATAATATATGAAACCATATGATTATCATAGGTAATTGATAGCCAGGATCTATTTTAATCAAAAACTATTGCTGGTAATGGGTTTGTGAATTTCTGAAGCTTTCCCCCCTTTAGTTGAAATCTCGGTGTGAAGAATAGACCACTATCATAGACTAGATGATGATCAATCCAATATAAATGCACCCCTTTTAATGTTATTCCTCCAGTTATATATGACTTAGATACACATCCACTAATAGTGTCCAAACAAAGATGTAATTGAATGGAAACCACCCACTCTTCCCTTTTCCAAAATTGAAAGGTATTTTCCGATGTATTTACCCATCCATAGACATATCCTAAGACATTTTATTAGGAATATAAAAAAGGTTTTCCCATAATATTTTCCAACATTTATATAAAGAAAACCATTGATACAGATTATAGTGGCCCAGGCATATTATATATAGGTAATAATCCATTTTTGAATAATATTCATTACATTACATACATACATTCTTAAAGACCATAATAGTTTAGTGTCATTGAAAATAGATAAACACAAAAAAACATATCCATATGTAAACTACTTTATCTCCCACTATGATCATCATAACTATCACCATTATGAGAGATATTATATGTATTACATTTCATAATAACCTACAGATAAGAGACATAAGAAAGGGTGAGCTGAAAACCTCAGTAAGGGTTAAAAAGGGAGATAAATATTTATAATTGGAATGTAAGGGTATTAAAACCTGATCGTAACATATTAATTACATATCCTTTATATCAAGGATAATAATATTGGGTCATAGAATAAGAATTTATTGTTCATCAGACATGAATCACTAGGTAATCATATATATAATGATCCATGAGATCATAACATTGGTATACAAGATTGATTTGTGGCCTAGAAAAAAATGTATAAATTCATTTTCGTAGTATCCACAGCTAATTTCTAAGGATATAATAGATTAATGTTTTCAAATATCATATTTTCATAGAAGTAGATGTTTACTAAAAAATTCACCATAGAAAACAAATTCCCTTAGCTAACCTGGTTCACTCCATATTCCATTGATATCAATTTTAGTAGATAAAAATATTTAACAAATTTATTGGAGGGATATAGAAGTCCAACCCATCTTATAATGAATATTATATGTATGTGTCTGACAAAATGAATAATACTTCTTCACATCATAAAAAATTAAATAAAATTATTTTCATAAATGTTCCATCAAATCATAACTTATAGAATATAGATAGGTTACATAATTACTTCATTATATTATCCTAGCATATATGTGAAAAAATAAGTAGGTTTCATACTAATTTTATCATAGTATATACTATGGAAGAGAAAAGGCTTTCACAAAAAAGATGACATTATAACCAGAATCCATTTTGAGAAGGTAAAAAAATATGTCCTTGGATACTATACAAATTAAGGCATAGTTGACATCCAGGGATGTCCTCTTAGATGGATAAAGATTTTTATCGATCATTTAATTTATTTCTTATGGAAAATATTTTTTCCATATTGAAATGAAACATTTTAGAAACAAAAATTATTTGAAATTTTTTTCATTTTAAAATAGTCTATAAAAGATATAATGTAATTATTAAACCAAATTACATTCATGGTGAAGGGAAGATTCATTTATTCCATACACATTAATAGATAGATTCCTTTCAAAATTTATTTAAATACATAAAATAATTTTTATAAAAATAAAAAGAAGAATAATTTAAATAAAGTTTTGTAAAAAAATAAATCACATATAAAAATATATTTTAAAAATCATATGATAATAAAATATATTTTTTATAACATTATTATAAGGCAGTGTATTGGAAGAAAACGACTTCTAAACAAAAGAGAGAAATAAAGTTATATATTCTTAAAAAAATTATCAACTATTTTATTTACCAAATATTGGTGAAATATTACTATCAATATCATTAATAACCATATATTAAAAATATTAATTAGTTTCTTGAGAAATGTATCATATGATATTATCATTTGAAATAAAAACATATAAAATCTTGACAAATGATAAAATTGTAACATAAAATATTAACCACTTTGTTAACAATGAATCATAAGCCCAAAAAAGTTACAATATAAAATGAAAATCAAAATATATTGTGAATAAATAAATTCAATTTATTATATTTCCAATGGTCTGTATATAGAAAGTTTCAAACAATATAGGTGTAAAACATATCATACTTCTCAAATAAATCTAACTAAGGAAAAAATACCTTACCTCAAGTCCTGAATTCCTTTGTATGCATGGAAAACACTGGTACTATAAATTTATTTTAATTTTTAATCAATTTTAAAAGTATTAAAATATTCATCATACCATATATTTTTTTCTTCTTACCTATTTTACACAATTATTACAACATCCCTGATAAATTTATGTTGAGGGTAGTAACCAATTCTTTGTACAAGTTTTTATTTGTTATTATTGGTTCCCATTATTTTATCATACTTTCTTAATATATTTAATTTAAAAAAGATATATATATATATATATAATATTTTCAATTTATATTTATTTTTTAAAATCCATAAAATTTAGAGATAGAAAATAAAATACATCATTCATGGAGAAAGTAGTTTGTATGTGCGCATGAAATATATTTCCAATTTATTTGTAGATATAATGAAATAATGGGAAATGTTATATTAACACTAATTAATCCTTATTATTTACCTTATTTTACTTATATTCATTAAACTCATCTTTAATACCGTTCATGTAAATTTTAAACAAATCACATCTTTTCTTGATGTGTTACTCCATCGTACACACGAGTGACATTACCGTATTCCATAAACAAATAGAGTATGAATTTATATTTGATATAACGATTGTAAATGTATAATAATATCATAAATATAATATATAAATAATAAATTTATTATTATATCCATCCTTTCGGGACGGTAACTGAAATTGAATGTAATCAGTCTTCAACCGAGTAGTACTCTGTACACACGAATGAGGATTTCACAAACCATTTTCTGGACGTAGAGATGGTTGGATGTAACTCTAATAAAAAAAAACGTATAATTATATTTATGTTATTTTGGTAATTATATAGTAATGTTATGATAATTATTGAAGTATTTTGAGGATGAAATAAAAAATAATATCATTGATGAATTCTACCACTTCATCATGTATTCTCTTTAATAATGAAACAAAATCCTTTGTTGGTAGGATTTATATTGAGATTAATGATTCTATGATGATAAAAGGGAAGTTATAATGTTATTTATATTGGTATTTGCCTATCTAAAATGGTTTTTGGTGTAAAGAGTATGGGATAAAGGGTAGAATGTTATAAGTGAGGTGAGTGGATCCTTGATAATATTTCAAAGAAAAAAATAATAATGATGTATTATTCATGTCAAAATTATTCAATAATTCCCCAATATTGAACCTAGTATATATGCTATGTTTCTAGGTATAAATGTGTGTTTTAAAAGTTCTTAGTTTTTTTAAACCATAATTGTTTTAGTTTAACCCCTTGTGAATCCATTTTTAACTTTACCGTGATAAAAAATATTTATACTTTTTTCTATTAATTTTGGTCATAAATTAATTTAAACATGTTTTATAATAAAAATTATGCTAATTCAAAATATGAAATCCAATTTTATAAATTAAATTCAAAGAAATGTTAAAATTTAATTTAAAATAAATCGCATAGACACGATATGGATGGTGATTTTAATAGAAGAATTGTTCAAAAATATTACGCTCTTTTTATAACCAATATCAATATTAAATTCATTTTAAATTTATATATTTTATTATTTTATTTAAATTTTAAATATTGTTACATTAAAAAAATAAAATTTAATTTAACTATATTAATAAATTAAATGAAAAGGTTCTTTTCAAATAAAATTCAGTATTTTTCAATATTCATCAATAAAATTATACTTTTCTAAACACCCCAAATACAAAAACTAAGATAATTTTGACCTATTGATTTAAAAAATTATGTTTATTTTATTAAATTAATTTTTGAAACATTTAAAATATTAATATTATTAATATTAAAAAAATAATTACGAACATTTTTTGATAAAATAGTTTTTTTTAAAAGTTATGAACTTTTTTATCAATATTATTTCATTATATAAATCCATTATAATAAAAAACTAAAATATGTATAATTATAATAATTTTAAAATGTTAAATAGGATGGTTATAATTGTCATGTTTATTTAATAATATAAATAATATATCATGGTTTTGATAAAACATAGTGTCATACGTATTGCAAGCTATCCTGGTGTTACATGTAGCACATCCTTAACTTGGTGTTCTATGTGATGAAAAATTAACATTGTATTTCATGTAACACACAATATTTAAAAAATATTAATTGAAAAACTCCAAAAATCAAGGTTTTATAGGTGTTGTGTTTTTTTTGGTTTTGACAATCTCGACACAATTATAGTGTACTAACCTGGGTGTGGCATGGGGTACTGGGAGGTCAATTTTTGGTGCCATAAAATTTTTTCCATGGTTATGGTTTCAATATGTGAGAACTCATAGATATTTGGGATTTTTATAAGAATTATTCTGATATTATTACCTTGATGCATGGTATTTTTCATATTTTCAAGGATCCTGGCCATAGGGGTATCCATATTTCCCATTGGATAGTTTGACAGGTAGCCTATGGTTTGGTCCGCATAGATGTGTCTTAGTCCCCAAAATTTTCAAGAATTTTTTGACATTTTCCTAGGGGTGTTTTCATGTTTTTATTTTTTTTAAACAACCAAAAAATTATATTACCCATTCAAAATCACTTACATTCTAATATAGTCACTCATTTCCTAGCCAAAACAACTTCATCAATGGGTTATCTTTCATACCTTAATCAGTTGATTTTAACCTCAAATCCAGAGGACTGATACTTTTTGGTTAAGCTGAGTTACCCTTATTATTTCCATTGATTTTTCTATTATCTTCATTCAGAGAAGGTTATTTCCATGGTAGATTAGTGGTTTTTATTTTTCTATAAGATAATGATTTGGGATGTGTTTTTTTGTGATCATATTTATCTCCTTCATTAGGGTTGTTGGTGAGGGCCTTTCACTTCATCAAACCATGAATTGTGGATTAAAAATCATCAATATAGGAATCATATCCTTTAGTTTGAATTTTTTTATCATTTAGGATTATGTTATGTGATTGTTAACTTCTGTGAAGATGTATGAATATAAATTATCAAATGAAAGTTAATAGGATTAATTGATATTTAAAGGTAAGGGTAATGAATCACATGTTTTAATATCCTTGATGATAAAATGATATTTTGAATTATACATGCTAAATGACTTATTGAAAATCATGGACATTGGGGTCATTTGTGTACTGTATTTGTTACATTGGAATCTATGATGTGTGATTGTTGTTTATTATTAACTTTATTTAAATTTTATATAACTTATACAAAGATAATTATTTAGTTTAACCAGGATTTATGGAAGTTGCGATAATTCCTCTAAAAAATATTTTCAATTAATAATAATTTGTTCTATGAAATATAATAGTGTTTTATGAATCTAAAGCATCGGTTTTGTTATGGTGTGACCGTGGAATGGGACGGTGATGGGATGATGTGTTGTTATTTGATTGTGAGTGGGGATGTGTGGGGATTATGGGTTTTCATGTGATTTTTTTTGATTTAATGGTCTATTTTGGGGGAGTTTTGACCATGAAATGGGGTTTTTGATGAAGTTTTTTGGTATGGAGGTGGGTATTGGAATGAGTATGGGCTATTTTTGTCTATTATTTATTATTCTGCTAGATTCCCTTGAATTATTTTAATGTTTTTTATTTTTATAGTAATTATCAAAATGATTTGGGTTGTTTTTGTTAATAGAATGAAAATATAGATGAATGAATTAAATTGGGATGTGTCGTTTAAAATGGTCAATGTTTAATGTGAAGTAATTTGAATTATTAATGTTAAAATTAATCGGAGGTAAATAATGAAATTATTTTTAAAAAATTGGAAAAAAAAATTAATAGGAAATTTGAAATTGGATTTCCTTGTAAGGAGAATATGAAATGTGGACTGTATATTTTTTTCTTCTTGAGTGGTGTTGTTCATTGACTATTATAAGTGAAACTATTAGAGTTCTGAACTTTGATGGTGATTTTTTTATTTTCTTGTTCTTTCATATGAAACTATAGTTTCGGATTTGGCATGGACATATATATTAATAAACCACTTATGTTTCAGGAGATTTATATATCCACCCCACATATGTTTTGATATATGTATAGAAACCCATGTATTTTTATGGGGGTGTTTTTACTAGCATCACAGTGGGAGGACAAATTATTGACCACCGACACATTCAGGCTCTCTCTTTCTATCATTGATGACATAAACCATTTTTGATTCTCATAAGTGAAATATGAATGGAAGATGTATTTTGTGAGGTTATGAGGTGGATTGTAGTTTGGGTTGTGCATGTAAGGGGTAAGATATAAAGTTGATTTCTTATATGTTTATGATACCCTACTACCCTTGTTATTGCTCATGTGTCTTAGGAAAATTTTATGTGATTACCTAGGTGTTTTCTATTTCATTGTGATGTGTTGATAGCTCATGTCACATAGGGAAATATGAAATGTGATGTAGAATTATTTTGGAGTACCTTAGGGACATTATCATATATTTATGTGATAAAAGTGATATGATGTACAACTTTGGGTTTTGAGAGTGGCATCATTAAGGGAAAGTTGTGTTGGTTCCCTTAATTGATATGATTCTTATTAATGTATTATATTTGTATTATGGAATTTTGTGAGGATACCTTGTTGATATTGTTTTTGGATATTTTACCTTTTTAGGTATTTTTTATTCTGTTATTTTCTCACTGATGGATTGGTATCTCTTTTTCACAAGTACATGAGAGACTTTGGTTTTCTCAAAATAGCATAATTGTATTCCCAAAAAAAATATATCCATATTTTCATTTTTTTAGAAAACTACATAGATCATGGTATACATTAATTTCATAGTTCATTGTATTTATTTCTATGTCTCTAACATATCATTTCTTTTGAGTATTTAAATTGGATACTTTATTATGTATGTTCTCACATTAAACTGGGATTGTGTGATGGTCTTGGTTTTATTTTATTTTATGTCATGTATTTACGTTTGGGTGATTATCCTATATACTAATCTTATTATTATTATTATTACTATTGTGGGTAATTATCATATATACTAATAATAATATTATTATTATTATTATGGGTAATTCATCCCATTTTTTGATAATTTTATCTAATTGATGTCATTCTACAGCCTGATGCCTATTATAGGGGGGACACTGGGTTAATTATTTCCCTCTCTTCAATATAATGTCTTTGGAGGAAGGGGTTCATGACATTTGTTTCTGGTATTAGTGTAATATAAATTAATTTATTAGTTTTATATTGTATATAATACCAAATTTGAGCATCAAAAATATTTTAAGTATACATTAGTCTAAAATAAATGTAGGAATTAATAGATAATGTATATTTCATTCATTGGGGTAGAATAATCTTATTAAATGATAGATTTGAATGTAAACTAAAATATGTCAAATTCATATGAATCATAGAAAAGGATGTGTATCTTCTTATCATTTATCTTATATGAAATAATAATTTATTATTAAAAAAATTTAAACAAAATGATAATTTACACATGATTTTGGATTCAATTAATTTTATATCACCCTTGAGCATAAGATTAGGATAAAATAATTTTATCTAGGATAAAAATATTCTTTTCATGATATATAATTTTATAATTTTCTTAAATATAATAAATTAAAATCCCACCACTATGAATGGAAAACATTATTGAATAAATTTTTCCTTTCTATAAGTCATATAAACATATATAATATAATATATGATATATAAATAATATTTTCTTTTATAAATATTACCCTAAATAATTAATAAGTGTTATTTGATAAAAAAATAAAATTGTGTACCTTAATAATATATTTTTATGTGAATATGATATATAAATGGTAAGTTTTAGTGTATTGAGAATAATATAATTAAAATGTAAAAAATAATGTTTTACACTATTATTAATATTATAATAATAACACATTATGTACTAATATTTCTTATTATATATGTTTGTAAAAAAATAAATGAAAATAAATAAATTAGTTAAGAAATATTTTGATTCAAAGGGATCAATGAATGATGATTATATACTAATAATGATATTTAATGAGATAAAATACGTTAATAACATCATATTATTTGTTGTTTTGATGTAAAAAAGATTTATAATGTTCAAATGGGTTAACATTATGAATATTATTGATGAGTACATATATTATTCTAATTGGATTACATCATATATTTTTCAGACGAAATAGTTTTTTAGGGTGGGGGATTCTATCATACGGTCTAAAATATATGTGGAAGGGATTAAAAATAAAAGTAAGGAGGAAAATAAAGAACTAATGGTGAAAAAAACATATGGTTCATCATGAAGGTCATCATATATAATATATCAGACAGGATATTCTATATGGTTTTTTTATTCTTTATAAAGTTTAATAATATAAAATTAATCATGTTATATAAATGTTAATATTGATTTTCCAATTATGTTACAATGTTCACATATATTTAAATGATGATACATAGTTTATTAAGTGTATTGTTAATAGACTTATCAATGTATTAATTTTATTTATCCCAAAATAATGTTCAATGTGGATTTTTATAGATTTTGGTGCAATGGTACGGTTGGAATAAATGGTATTATAGTATCAGTATAGGATTTTTAGTCTGATTACAGACTATTTATACCACATTGACTATTATTCATTACATATTTGGTATAATATGGGTACATAGTTTTCCTTTATAACACCAAATACTAAAGGCTATTGATAAACCGATCGTGGGAAAATTCATGCTATGATACCATTCATATAATATATAACAACCCTACTCTTTATTTCACATTAATACTTGTTTTACTACATAATAATACACATAATGCAAGTTGGATGATCGATAAGTTTAGTTTCTTTTGAAATAAGGTACAATACACAACAATATAAAATATGAAATACAATATATTTATTTATAAAATATTTAAAATTCTCAAGAAACTCCTTCAAACATAAAATTTCATGGGATAACCTGGGGACATAAAAAAGAAAGGGGTGAGCTATAAATCCCATTCAGGGAATGAAAATGGAATAGGTGAAAAAATTTATACAATAGTAATATTAATGTGGATTAAATGGAACATGAATAATAGGGAATGATATAACATGATAATCATAACATGGGAAATGTGTAAACAACATAAAACATAGAATCATAAACATAGGTCCAGGATAAACCCACCAATACATCATGGTGGAAAAGGTACCATTAGGTAATAAAGTTAAATTCATATCCTAAATAATGATATTAAACATTACACAATGCATTGGAACACTATCTAGGGGCACCCATCATATTAGATTCATTCTATTGCTTACGTGTTCCACATCGAATATAAAAAATGGATTAATTAATCATCAAGGTTTATTTAATGATAAAATAATGTGTAATAAATAATCTAAATTTCCCTATGGATAATATATGTTCCTAAAGTTTAAAACACATGATAGAAAAATGGGTATGGTATTCACTAGACAATTTTTTTGGTGTGGAAAATTGTAGTGAAATTTCGGCAGCATAATGACTTTAAATAAATATTCATAAAAATTGGTTTTCAAAGATAAATGGACCTCTAGTCATTTTTAAATATAATTCTAAGTAATAAAGACATGTAAATACATGCTCCAACATTAGTAAATAGGAATTTAATGCAAAAGTTCAAAAAGAAACTTGAATAATGAATTGAAGGTGAGGATCCCTTAAATAATTACATCATAGTAAAAACTAATGTGCGGGTCCAACAGAGGGATGATAAATAATACCTATAAAAAATAACATCAATTGGATAGAAAAATAATCATTATAAATTAATGAAAATATAACAAATTTATATTAAAATAAGAAATTTTAAAGAAGGTTATTGAATTTGAAAGGAAGATAGGAATTTCCCTTACTTGACTGTGTGTCTCTAAAATCATTGTATGGGCCTCTTGAGAGCTTTTAGAATACTTGGGAATACTATAGATAGTTTATGGATGATTATGGTCATTCTACATTGAGTTTGAGTGAAGAGAAATGGGTTATTGTGTGGGTGTTTGTAGGAAATAAGGGTGTTTGTTTATTATTTTGTTTTTGTTCTCTACATAATTAAATATCCAAAACCCGAAACAATCCAATAGGTTTTCCCATGTTTTCAATCAAATTAGAGAGTTTTTATTTTTTTTATAAGTCCAAGTTCCAAATATATTAATATAATTTTATTTCTTATGTGGAGGTGTTTCACATTCTTAAAGAAATGATTTTAAAAGATTAAAATATATTATAAGTTTTCTAAGATTCATAATGGATTTAAAAAATAAATCTAATAATCCTAATGTAAATTTTTATTAAGGATATATATATATATACTCTAATATTCAATTTATTTGAATTATTAAATAATTTTTTTCATCATTATGTAATAAAACACAAAGTATATTTATACGATATTTAATTTTTACCTAAAAATTCACCTATCGTAAAAAATAATGAAAAATTAACCATTGGATAATATGGATGTTCAAATTCCAAAAATAATATTCATTTGATATAAATATTTTCATAAGTATGTGACTTTTCAATAATAATAATATCGACATTTGTTAAGGGATTTTGGGTTTGTTAAACAATATATATTTCCAAACCCTTGTAATATTAAGCTTTGACTTTATAAAATTATATAATATTTTATATATGGTGAATAATATTAAGATATTTGTTATTTCAAATAACATTAATTGATAAATTCACTAATAAAACATGAATTTAACATTAAATTCAATTTATTCATTATTTTATCAAAAAAAACATTTACAAAGTATCGAAAATAGGATGAATATATATTCATTATTCTATATAAAAAAATACATATTCATATTTTTTGGGTCTTGATACATTTTTTGTTGACATTCCAAAACATTCCCTCCCAGTATATGGGTGATGGAAAGATATCTATGGGGTGGTTTGGAAGACATTGTTTGGAATGTGATCTTGCGGAGCTTCAACATCTTCTGTAAAAACATTATTTCATACTTATGTTCTTTGATCTCTTCTTTGACTTGGTAAAGTGAAATTCACAGAAATTCTATCTCCCTTCAAAGCTCTGATAAACGAGATTTATAAGGTATGTTCCTACTTGTTGATTCCATCCCTTCCTACTTCTATGTTAATTACATATTTTAAAACACTATAATTATACTAATCACATAATAACTATTTATCAACTATATAATCAATAGTAATGATCCCGAACAGTATTTTATATCCAATAATAAATAATTAAACAAAATAAGTGCATGTTTAATCTATAACCTTTTTTCATGATGAAATGTTTAAATAAATCAAAAATTCAAATATTATTTATAACATTTTAGGATGTTAAAATATTCCCCCCTTAAGAATGTGTTCCCTCGATATGTTATTTTCCCACTATAAAAATAGAGGGAGACAGTGATTCATCACTTCTTATGGTACCCATTTTTCTTCTCTATTATTTTGGTTTCGCTACATCACCTTGAAAAGGTTCATTTTTTATTTCAATGAAATTTTTCCCAACAATATTAGATCTTCACTAGTTTTTCCTCATCAGAAATTTCGTTCTCCAATAGTACCACCTATAAATTTAGTACATGTGAGTGTTTCAATATATATTTCCCAAATTGGGGTACATGGAATACATAATGAACTTCAGATTCATTGAGTTGGAGTTCTTTTCAATATTCTATCAATCTAATGAGATTAATGATTTCAAAGGCTTCAATGAATCTTTCACTAATATTTCCCTTTTTACCAAATCACAACACATTTTTTCATAGAGTTATGCATAATAATACCATGTATTCACAATAAAACTGTAGTTCTAACTAATGAATGTTAGTATGGATATTCTATCAAATCTGAGTATCTTTTATGTTCAGTTGAATGGTCATTACCTTTTCCACCATTTCCTTGACCATTTTAGAACCAATCAGTTTTCATTCCCGAACATTATCGCAACATTAAAATATTATTCAAATCAACCCATATATGTCTTTATATAGAGACATTTGGAAGCTTGAGTGGAAATTTTCATTTTATGAGAACTCTACAAGAAAAATATGTTGTTCTCAACCTTCTTTAAAGTCCACAAAAAAATCTTGCAACATGTCTTCTAGTGTCTTAATAGTCTACTTAGATATCCTATCTATTTGATGATGATATGGTATTTGAGTATATTATTAAGACACTATAAGAAATGTTGGTATGGGTAATGGTTTCATCATCCCCTTATACTTTTACCATTAATACATCACATACAAACATAGTGGGTACCTTGTTGTATATTCAGAAGTATCCTTTTTTCATTTTAAGCCCCCAATAGATCTCAAAAATTTCTTAAGACATCTATTTTCTTCATTTTGTATGGAAAAAGGTTACCAATGTCCATAATCCAATACTTCATTCCTTAACTTAGGATTTGGTGGAACACATAGTATTGATCGAAATTTTGTAATTCCTTCTTTCCCAATTTTAAGCTCAGAGGACATCCTCATTAACATGGCTTCCACCATATTCTGAAATTCCACATAATTTCATTTAGCATCATTTTTCATTTACAAATGAGATAGTTGAAAAATAATTTTTGAAAGTATTGATGATGTTCCTTTTATATTTATTCCCATGTCTATCCATTATAGGTCTATAAATATTGGATTCTTCGCAATTCCCATCATTGATAATGATGCTTGAACCATTCTAAATAGATCATCTACCGCATTATTCTATTTACTATGATGTTATTGGATTGATTAGTCATAGTCCTTAATTGTCTCTAACCATCTTTATTGGAAAATATTCATCTCTTTCAATGTGAAAATATACTTGAGGGTTTTGTGATGCTTATATATCACAAAATTCTCACTATATATATAATACCGACATATTTTCAATGCAATGATCAGTTCATCAAACTCCATATCATTAATGGGATTAATTTTCACATTAAAATTAAACAACATTGAAGCATATGCTATGAATTATTCATTTTGTATAAACACAAAGCCCAATCCATTCTTTGAATCAACACGGTATACTATGAGGAGTTTCCTACATGTGGGTAGTTTAAGCACATGTATACTGATGAGCCTCCTTTTTAAATCCATAAATCCATCTTCACATTCATCACTCCATGAAAACATGAATCATTTTGAGTTATCGTGGAAATAGTGTTTGACAATCACGAAAAAGATCTCAAAAATCAGTGATAATACCCAGATAACCCAAAGAAAATATAAGTATATATCATAGGTGTTGCCTTCATCCATCCACAAATTTTTTCCATCTATTAAGGGTATAAAAATATCTTATTTATTTTGATTATATTCCCTATGAAAGATAATTCCATCAACCAGAACTCACATTTACAGTTTCTGGAATATAGCTTATTCTTTTGTAGTGTCTTTAGCACAATTCTCAGATTCTTATCTTACTCCACCATTATTTTTTATTATATTAAAATATTATCTATAAATACAACCAAATTGTTTTCAAAATAATCTCTAAATAATCTATAAATCTTTTCGATGATGATTTCTAGAAAATGGGTTATTTTGAATAGAATCACTATGAACTCATAGTGGTCATACATTTTATATAAAGCAGCCTTGCAGATATCTTATTTCATAATAATTATATGATAGTATCCCAACAGAATGTCTTCATAGGATAAGTTTTTTTTCTTCACATATATTATCAAAAAAAATAATCAATCCAATAAATAGGGCACTTATTCTTTATCATGATCATGTCGATATCTCAATTATCAATCAAAAGACGCGTTGTCTAATCCTGCTTGTTGATGAAGTTTCCTGGTTCACCCAATAGTGATGATCTTGGGCGTATGATCCACTGATCTAGATTATCATGTTGTTTTTTATTTATCTCTTCATATTCCACAACATCAATTCTATATAGATTTTTGGATAATGGAAAATCCCAAGGTGTAAGGATGGTTAAAAATTCAACCTCTCAACTAGGAGGAATATGAGGCAATTTTTTCGGAAAAAAATTAGTGTATTCACTCACAATAGAAATGAATTAAAGGATAGTTCATTACATAAACTCAATAATATTATCCATATATGTAAAGGCACAGAAATTTCAAGGAAAATTTTTTCATAAATACTTTGGAGTTTTGAGATTCTGTGTCTTCTGACGGCACTTGATTCTGAGTCCCGGTGTGCCCAGAATCAATTTCCGAAGTTTAACTTGGGTACATTTGGTGAACTAATGAGCGGCTTTTCTTATCTTTTGAACCGGTGCTCGGAATTGAAATATGAGGGCACTAATGAATTCGCAACGCCAGAAATTGCTTAAGGGGACCTTTACCGTAGTTGCGTTTGTGCGGGAGGAGAAGTTAAAAATTGTGGATTAAATAAGAAGTGAATAAAAATGTGGAATAGTTTTTCTTCTATATCAAAATGGTAATATCGTACATGGGGGAGTTAGGGTGGGCCCCTAACTACCCATGTGAGAATATTTGTGAGGTGGGGCCCACACAATCCCCAACCCTCCAAATTCCCTAAAACACCTTAAACCCCCCCCCCCTTTAAACTTGTTAACTCCTCCTTAATGAGGGATCTTCCTCCCCCTCTCTCACTCCATTAAAACTTGCCAACCTATCACTTAATTAATTAGACAACTCATGGTTTAATTAATTACGTGAATTGGAATTTGAATTTTGTAAATTTGAATGCATGGCTTGTTTAATTAAAATAATGAGAAGCCTTATTTTATTTTTGGGTTGGTTTGTTGTGTTGAGATTTTGGGGAGAGAGCTCCTGAGTTTTGATGAACGCTCCATCTCCTTTGTTGAAGAACGCCAACTCTCTGACGAAGAACTTCAACTCGACAACCCTGAATTCTCCATCCTCTTCATCCTCCACGACAAGGGAGGAGACACCGACATGGGAACTCACCAACGATGTCACGCCTTGTTTTCTTTTCTTCGTGATAAAAAGGGGATACATCGTTTCCTCCTCAGACGCTCTCTGTTGACATCTACAGAACCTCACCCTGCAACATCGTCTTCCACGACGCCCGACGGTCAACATAATTTGTTGAGGTAGGGGTGTGTTATGATTTAATCTTCTTTCCTTCTTGTTTTGTTCTCTTTAATCGTCTGCTACTGAACTAATGCGGAGAGACCTGGCCAAACTAACACGGTTCGAATCCTCCGCCAATTTTGTGATTGCCGGCGGTTCATCGTGTTCTTCATGGGTGATGAATAATGGATCGTTACGAGTTTTTTATGTGACACAATGATCCCAAATTGGAGACTCATCATCATGGAAACCTTTTAGAAGTGTGGAGACAATAGCGGGCGACAGTTCGAACCGTAATGGGGTAGATCATTCCTCGACCATTCTTCGAGCGAGAATTCAAAATGGGTTTTCAGGGCCGATCAGAAGCCTGAGAGCACCGGAATAGACTTTGGGACAACGGGGCAACCTAGAGTCTGAAGTTTTGTGATGAAGGAATGATCGGAATGAAGAACCGACATCAAGGGAGTCGTGCTGCCCAGAGGCATATTTTATAAAAGAATTCCAGACTACACGGCGTGTACTCCTAGAGAACACACCGTGTAGTGCGGGCATTCTATGGCTAGGGTTTCGGACGTCAGATGACTAACACATGGCGTGTGACCTCGATCACACAGTGTGTACTCGCCACACAGTAAGGAGGTGGCAGCTACGCTAGACACGGCGTGTGAGCCGGGAATATACAGACACGGTGTGGAGTACACGAGCATGTACTCTACCACATGGCCAGACATGGCCAATGGTGCAGGCTAACCCGTGCACCAATTACATTAGTTGTAGAACATGGCTTGAGGTTGTGTAGGGGCACATGGCCAGTGTACATTGAGCTGACCCCAGATGTTTGGACATGGCAAGTAACCATACCACAAGTTGTGTACATACATTTTACACGTACATCCCTTCGACATGGTCTGTGGTACACGGGCAGTACCTGAGGTCTGAGGACACAGCGTGTAACCATACCAACATGTTGTGTACTTTTTGGAAAATGTATTGGTCATCTTGTACTCATTGTCTTGGACACGTTTGTTTGGTTTATCCCCCTATGACATGGAGGACCTTCGGTATAAATCAACTCTGGACTTCGTGAAAGTTGATGTATCAAACCCCTCTTTACTCATGGAGAATACCTTCTCGGAATTTAGAACACTATGTGTGGAAACCCTAGAACTGGCTGTAACTGTGACGACTACCATGCCGGGATACTCCGTGGGTTTGACGATGAAGAAGACTGTACTTGGATCCTAAGTGGGATCAGTAGCGAGGACGACTGTACTTGGATCCTCTGTGGGTTTGGTAGCGATGACGAATGTACATGGATCCTACGTGGGTTCGGTAGTGATGGTTACTGTACTTGGATCCTACGTGGGTTTGGCAGTGACGAATTTTGTACTTAGATCCTACGTGGGTTTGGCAGAGGAGATGATTAAAAGTCTACATCTAATCATCTCCACCCCTCTTAGTGAGTAATATACCTGTGTGAGTTGAGTCATGACTTTCAATCATTATCATCGATGTGATTGACTTGATTTCCTGTGTGGACTGGGTTGTGATTTCTTGTGTGGACTGGGTTGTACTTGGACTCGTGAGTTGGAGCCGAACTGGAATTGATGACTTAGGTATATGTATGGGAATATATCTAAGTAGATTTGGCTGATACTTTGTGCTTGTATCTTTCCTTTGTGGTTTATCCATTTTGGATTCTAGGAGACCTTCGGGGGTCTCGGGGTCCGTACTTAGTTTCGTATACTCACCCCTGCATGGGCTATGCCCGCACTACATTGTGTTGGATGCAGACGACAGAAAAAACTGATCAAGGTGGAGTCATGTGGAGCAGGACGGTACCTGGAGGTGGACCACTTGGTGGGACGTACACAGAGCGGACGGCTGGACCCGAGGAGCTGAGGAAACCATTTTTACCCACCCATCAGGTGGGATATCCGGAGGAAAACTCAGTGGTTTTTGGTTTACTTTAAAGCAGTTGTTCTTTCATTACTGTTGTACTGTACTTTCAGTTGGGTTTTGTATTCTAGCCCATTTACTTTCCAGCACTTACTTTTTTAATCAGTTTACTTAGTGTTTACATCAGCTTGTGTACTCTGTTGTGTTTATTTACTTATATAAAGGCAATGACTTCCCTTTTATAGGGATTTACACCTTTGGTTCTAGTCTCCAGCCCTTGGCCTATGGAAGGCGGGCTTGGGGTAGTCACGGCACGGGCCCCAGGGACGGGTCGTGAAAAATTGGTATCAGAGGAGTCGGTTCTACCGCAGAACTCAGGACTCTGATAATTTCTTCTCTGTGAAGCAATAGTGTTAAGAGTATGGATTGTGGTTTTAAGTCTAGGGAGTCTAGTGTTGGTGCATCGACTAACGTATCCATACACCAAGACCCTGACTTCTAATTTCCGACATAGTGCTCAAAAACACTGATTGCGTGTGTGTCTCAAAAGTTTTCTTTTTAATTACTTTGTATCAGTTCACCACGTATACTGTCTGACCGTGGTTCACCTATTTCATTTCAGGATAGCCCCATGAAGGCATCCATCTAGGGTTCCAAGATTTGTGCGAGATGGAATCCCACTGAGAAACGAGGCCTCGGTACAGGGCCCCATTACAGTGGAGGCACCAGCGGTACCTCTACCCGCTTGGCCACCGATAAGACCAGCCCCAGCAATGCACAGTGCACGACGCCTAAGTGCACTGAATGAGTTTCAGCGACAGAGGCTGCCCAGGTTCCACGGAGTGACGGACCCTTAGGCAGCTGAGGATTGGCGGGAGGCTATTGTTCGAGTCTTCAGATTGGTAGGGACACCAGCATATCTTATAGTGATCCTTGTTGTGAGTCTCATGCACGCAGTAGCAAGTAGATGGTGGATCCCGATGGTCTAGTTTCATGACAAGGCATCTCTACTATGGATGGACATCGAGATCCTCTTTCGCTCAGAGTTTGTTCAGGAAACCCTCCATGCAGTGCGCATCCAAGAGTTACCACAACTGCAGTAGGGTAGCATGACAGTAGCCCAATACTCGGTGAGGTTTTCCGACGTCTCCTACTACTCCACAGACATGGTACGTGAACCATTCTCTAGGGCCCAGACCTTTCAGTTGGGAGCGAGGCATGAGATCGGGGCTTCGATGATCTCCCTCAGCATTCTGACGTAGGCAGGAGTACTGGAGCGAGCCCTTCTTGTGGAGAGCTTCTTTATTAAGCCTACGCCAGCAGCGAGGCCAACCGCAGGGCAACACATAGCGGAGTCTTCTACAGCCGGCAGTAGATGGATGTCATAGAGGTCCAATCAGACTAGGCCATCAAGTGGGAAACCTCAGGATACTGGTTCGGATGTGCGGGGCACACGCAACCGAGCCATTCATACAAGAGGCAGGCAATTCAATGCATGTGGTGGGTAGGGCCACATGGCTCGTGACTGCATGGACCACCACGCAGAGGAGCAGTAGACAATTAAGGGACCACCTAGGTAAAGGTAGATGTTCAACCCTGGTGGTCCGAAGGGAGAATATGGATGAGGCAGTGGAGATAGCCGAGGAGTAGGTGGTGGATGACGCTTCGAGGCTCTACCACCACCACCACCAGAAGGACCACCCCGACCTTAGGGAGCTGTCAGACAGGTGCAGGCTCAGCTTCAGGCACTTGAGTCCTACGACCACGGCTCACCTGAGATGATTCGAGGTACTATCTTTGTCTACTACACCCTTGATGTAGTTCTTATAGACATAGTATTGAGTCATTATTTTATTTCCACTACCCTTGTTCGGAGCTCATAGATTCTGACAGAGCCGTTGTCTCGATCCTTACGGCTAGAGACTCCTATGGGAGGAGACTCAACGATTATGCACTGGTGCTTGCAGTGTGAGCATACTCGAGGAGAAGAGATCTTTGGCTATGATCTTCTTGTAGTGGCATCGAGGCCTAACGATGTCATCTTGGGTATGGACTGGTTGTCTACAGTCCATTCTCATATTGACTGCATTAGGTGCAAATTGTGATGTGTCCACACAGATGGGAGAAGGTTCACCTTCACCGGTTAGAAGGATGATTTTGCAGCACATGATGGACTTACGTAGAGGAGAGGGTAACCGATCACACATCAGTTGTCTAGTCTCATCCTCAGAGCGGTTGATGTCTGGAGTCTGAGTTTTCTTGTTGTTGTGGATCAGTATGCAGACATTTTCCCTGATGACGTTCCAGGACTAACTCCTCCCAGAGAGGTAGACTTCTACATTGACCTGTACCACGGGATATCCCCGATATCTACTCCAGCATATCGGATGGCTCCCTCCGAGCTTCGTGAGATGTGGGTAAGGTTGGAGGACTTATAGGTAAAGGGATTCATCTGACCCAGTGTTTCACCCTGTGCTTCTCTGATTTTATTCGCCAAGAAGGCGGATGGGAGCTTACAACTATATGTTAACTACCGTCGCCTGAATTAGGTGCCCGTACAGAACAAGTATCCACTACCGAGGACTGATGACCTCTTTGATTAGCTCAAGGTAGCACGATGGTTCTCAAAGATAGACCTTAGGTCAGGCAATCATCAGCTCAGAGTTTGAGATGAGGATGTGCAGAAGACGGCCTTCAGGAGTCGGTATGGCCACTATGAGTTCATGTTTATGCCTTTTGGCATAACCAATGCACCATCAGTGTTCATGTGTCTCATGAAAAGTGTCTTACATCTATACCTCAATCGTTTTGTTGAAGTCTTCATTGACGACATACTGATTCACTTGACTATTGAGAAGAATCACGCCTACCACTAGCAGGTTGTACTGGACACACTCCGAGAGCACCAGCTTTATGGTAAGCTCTCGAAGTGCCAGTTCTGGATTCGAGAGGATCACTTTTTGGGGCACGTCATCTCGGAGTCGGGAGTTATTATGGATCATGTGAAGATCGAGGTAGTACTTTCTTGGGAGCCACCTAGGTGCGTGACTGAGGTGCGGAGTTTCTTGGGTCTGGCTGGGTACTATCGGAGGTTTGTGACAGACTTATCCATAGTTTCAGCACCACTTTCATCTTTGACAAAGAAGGGGAAACCCTTCGTGTGGTCAGATAAATGTCATAAGAGCTTCCAGGAGCTGATATAGAGATTGACCAGTGCGCCCATCTTGAGACTTCCAGAGGAGGTCGTAGGGCATGTAGTTTACTAAGATGCATCAGGGACTGGACTCGGGTGTGTTCTGATGCAGGAGCGGGTAGTGATCACATATCGTTCATGATAGTTGAGGAAGCACGATCAGAACTACGCTACCGATGACCTGGAGTTAGTAGCTGTGGTTTTCTCCTTGAAGATGTGGGGGCACAAACTGATGGGCGAGTGCTTTACAGTCTACTCAGACCACTAGAGTTTCAGGTATATCTTCTCACAGAAGGAACTAAAACTGAGAAATCGGCGATGGCTCGAGTTTCTCCAGGACTATGACTTTGAGATAGTCTATACTCTTGGGAAGAGGAATGTGGTAGTTGATGCTCTCATCAAGAGATCAGGCATTCAGCTACTTGGAGAGGGGACAGAGCAACTACACGCGTTGAAGATATCCTTCATGGATGGGGATGGAGCAGCCTTTCTATAGTCACTCACAGTCACTCCTCCACTACATCAGCGGGTTAGAGAGGCATAGCGTGGGGACGTTGACTGTGAGACGTGATGTGCACAGATATCCACATGATAGGCGCCTGATGGATTTTTTGAGGGAGAAGAGCACATCATCCTCTTCAGGGGAAGTACCATGGTGCCAGTTGCACTGCTGGAGGAAGTGATGAGGGTGTTTTACACTTCCCATCTTGTGGTGCATCCATGAGTGGTGAAGATGTACCAGGATCTCAGAAGACAACACTGGTGGATGGGTATGAAGAAGGTTGTGGTAGAGTTCGTTTCACGATGCCTCATTTTCCAGCAGGTGAAGGCGGAGCACCAGGTACGGGCAGGCTTAGTGCATCCCTTAGAGGTCTCAGAGTGGAAATGGGATGGGATATCCATGGATTTCATGACAGTTCTCCCTCGTCCTTCTAGAGGACACGACTCCATCTGCGATATTGTTGACTGACTCACCAAATCTCCCCACTTCCTACCTATCAGAGAGCAGGGCTCAGTGGAGAGCTTGGGAGGCCTCTACGTTCAGGAGATCATACAGCTTCACGGTGTGCCATCGTCTATCATCTCCGATCGAGATGCTCACTTTACTTACCGGATTTGGAATGGGTTGTAGAAGGCTTTTCGGACGCAGCTACGCCTGAGCACTACCTTTCATCCTCAAGAGGATGGCCAGACGGAGAGAACCATTCAGACTCTTAAGGACATGCTCCGTGCATGTGTCCTCGACTTTGGTCGTATGTGGGAGGATAACCTACCCTTGGTGTAGTTTGCGTACAACAACAGATACCACTCCAGTATTGGGATGGCACCATATGAGGCATTGTACGACCGACCTTGCAGATCACCACTATGCCGGACTGACCTAGGGTAGTCAGTACTCGTTGGACAAGAGATGGTTCAGTCTATGATGGGGAAGGTGAAGAACATCAAGGAGTGGGTGAGGAATGCACAGAGCAGACAGAAGTCCTATGCTGATAGGTGGTAGAGACCACTAGAGTTCGAGGATGGCGACCATGTTTTCTTACGGGTCTCACATCGATGTGGAATATGTAGATTTTTCTGAGGCAAAAAGTTATCTTCGTGCTTCATCGGACCATTCCAGGTCCTCAATAGGGTAGGCGAGGTGGCTTACCACCTAGCCCATCCACCTCAGTAGCACCGGGTTCATGACATCTTCCACGTATCTCAGCAGAGGAGATACGTGCATGACCCAACGCATATCATCAACCACGGGGAGTTGGACATCGATGACGTGGCAACATTCATGGAGGTTGCATGGGAGATCGAGGATCAATAAGAGTGGGTCCTACGTGTGTGGTCGATTTCTCTCATGTGCATTAATTTGCAGCACAGGAACCTCCAGGAGAGCACATGGGAGCGGGAGGCTCAGTTGCATGCTCAGTACCCTCATTTGTTTCCCTAGTTAATGATGTAGCTATACGGGGATGTAAAGACCTGAGGTGGGAGTAATTTAAAGACCTGTAAATTTCAAGGAAAATGTTTTCATAAATAATATGGAATTTTCTGAGTCTATGGCTTTTGACAGCACTTGATTTCAAGGCCCGATGCGCCTAGAATCAATTTCTGAAGTTTATCTCTGGTACGTTCAGTGAACAAAGGAGTGGGTTTTTCTATCTTTTGAACCAGTTCTCGGAATTGAAATCTAAGGGCACTGATGAATTCACAATGCATGTAATTGCTTAAGGGGACCTTTACTATAGTTGCCTTTGTGTGTGAGGAGATGTTAAAAATTTTGGATTAAATAAGAAGTGAATAAAAATGTGGATCATTTTTTATTCTATATCTATGTTGTTATATCCTACATGTGGGATTTGGGGTGGTCCTCTAACTACCCATGTGAGGATATTTGTGAGGTGGGGCCCACATGACCCCCAACCCTTCACATTCCTTAAAACTCCTTAAACCTCCCCCTTTCAACTTGTTAACTTCTCTTCAATGAGGCCTCTTCCTCTCCCTCTCTCACTCCATTAAAACTTACTAACCTATCACTTAATTAATTAGAAAACTCTTGGTTTAATTAATTATGTGAATTGGAATTTGAATTTTGTAAATTTGAATGCATGGATTTCTTAATTAAAATAAGGATAAGCCTTATTATATTTTTGGTTTGGATTGTTGTGTTGAGATTTTGGGGAGAGAGATCTTGATTTTTGATGAATGCTTCATCTCCTTTGTTGAAGAATGCCAACTCTCTGACAAAGAACTTCGACTCGACAACCCTGAATTCCCCATCCTCTTCTTCCACCATGATAAGGGAGGAGACACCAATGTGGGATCTTGCCAATGACATCATGACTTGTTTTCTTTTCTCCATGATAAAAAGGGGAGACACCGCTTCCCCCTCAAATGCTCTCCGTTGACGTCTATGGAACCTCACCCTGCGACGTCATCTTCCGCGATGCCCAACATTCGACATCATTTGTTGAGGTAGGGGTGTTTTATTATTTAATATTATTTCCTTCTTGTTTTTTTCTCTTTAATCGCCTGCTACCTAACTAATGCAGAGAGAGTGGTCCAAACTAACATGGTCTCAATCCTCTTCCAATTTTATGATTGTTGGCAGTTCTTCATGTTTTTCATGGGTGATGAACAACGGATCTTTACGAGTTCTTTAAGTGGTGAAATGATCCCAAATGGAAGACTCATCATCACGACAACCTAGCTGAGGTGTGGCGACAATAGTGGGTGATGGTTCGGACTGAAACAGGATGGACCATTCCTTGACCGTTCTTTGAGCGAGAATTAAAAATGTGTTTTCGGATCCGATCAGAAGCCCAAGAACGCCGGAATCGACATTGGGACAATGGGGCAACCTAGAGTCTGATGTTTCATGATGAACAAACGATCGGAATGAAGAACTGGCATCAAGAGAGGCGTGCTGGCCAGAGGCGTCATTTCTAGAAAATTCCAAACCACACGGTGTGTACACCTGGAGAACACTCCGTGTAGTGCGGGCATTCTGCGGTTGGGGTTTCGGACGTCAGATGACCAACAAACAGTGTGTGACCTATGTCACATGGCATGTACTCGCCACACAGCAATGAGGTGGAGGCTACGCGAGACTCGGTGTGTACCCCCGGAATACATGGACACGGTGTGGAGTACATGGTCATGTACTCTACCACACAGCCAGACATGGCCAATGGTGAAGGCTAACCCGTGTACTAATTACATGGGTTGGAGAACACAGGTTGAGGCCGTGTATGGCACATGGCCAGCATACACTGACCCTAGAAGTTAGTACATGGAGTGTAACCATACCACACACCGTTTAAATACTTTTTACATGAACAGCCCTTTAACATGGGCCGTGGTACATGCGAAGTATCCGAGGTCTGAATACACGACGTGTAACCATACCAACATGTTGTGTACTTTCTGTAAAATGGGTTGGTCATATTATACTCAGTATATTGGACATGTTTGTTTGGTTTATCCCCCTATGATGTGGAGGACCAACGGGATACATCAACTCTAGACTTCGTGAAAGTTGATGTATCGACCCCCTATTAACACATAGAGGGGACCCTCCCGGAATCAAGAACGCCGTGTTCAGAAACCCTAGAGCCGGTTGCGACTGCGATGACTACCATGTCCGGATCCTCCGTGGCTTCGATGACGAAGACTACTGTACTTTGATCCTACGTGGGTTTGGCAATGACGATGACTGTACATGAATCCCCCATGGGTTTGGCAGCGATGATGAATGTACTTGGATCCTACGTGGTTTCGGCAGCAATGGTTGCTATACTTGGATCCTACATGGGTTCGGCAGCAGAGATGATTCAGAGGCTACATCTAATCATCTCTACCCCTCTTCATGAGTAGTATACCTATGTGAGATAAGTCTTGACTTTCAATCATTTTCATCGATGTGATTGACTTCATTTCTTGTGTGGACTGAGTTGTGCTTTCCTATGCGGACTGGGTTGTACTTGGGCTCGTGAGTTGGAGTTGAACTGGAATTTATGACTTAGGTATATGTATGGGCATATACCTAAGTATAGTTGGTTGATACATTGTGTTTGTATCTTTCCTGTGTGGTTTATCCATTGTGGATTCTGGGAGACCTTCAGGGGTCTCAGGGTCCCTACTGAGTATCGTATACTCACCCCTACATGGGCTATGCCTGCACTATGTTTTATTGGATGCAGGCGATAGAAAACACTGATCTAGGTGGAGTCTTGTGGAGCAGGACGGTACCTGTAGGTGGACCACGTGGCGGGACATACATGGAACGGATGACCTGACCCGAGGAGCCGAGGAAACCATTTTTACCCACCCTTTAGGTGGGATATCCGGAGGACGACTTAGTGGTTGCTGGTTCACTTTGTTGCAGTTGTTCTTTCATTACTGTTGTGTTGTACATCCAGTTGGGTTTGTATTCTGACCCTTTTACTTTCCATCACTTACTTTTGTACTTAGTTTACTTAGTGTTTACTTGAGCTTGCGTACTTGGTTGTGTTTGTTTACTTATATAAAGGCAATTCCTTCCATTTTATTGGGATTTATGCCTTTGGTGCTAGTCGCCAGCCCCTAGCCTATGGAAGGCGAGCTTGGGGTAGTCACGGAACGGGCCCTGAGGACGAGTCGTGACAAGATATACTTGCTCATAGGGATATAATATTAATGTATGAGATGGTGTTTCTATAGATGATTTATCTTCTTCCTTGTAGTTGTACAAAATCCAGGGTCGATTTCCAGTAAAAACTGAATTCCTCCTCATGGAAATTTATGTTGGATCAAAATTGGAAAATCAAATTCATTACTAGAATTGTATACAATAATTCAAAAGTTGTTATGAAAAGGTTCCCTGGAATGATCAACCCAAAAACAATAAAAGGGAGTTAGTTATAAACTTGGGATGCAATAATTTCCTCATTTTTCATTTTAACCCACTGATCCATTTCCATTAATTTTAGTGGGTTTTGAATATTTATACTAAACATTCATTATATAAATGAATGTGTTGATCCAGATTCAAGAAATATATTCACTATTCTTGAATGAATAACTAGAGTTACTATCACCACTTCTTTTTTGGGAACCACATTAGTTTTTTGTGACAAATAAGGTGCTTGAATTTTGAATAGAATAGAGGAAGGTCCCCTATTTGTGTGTGTGACTCCAAAATCATGGAAGGGGATTCGTCAGTGCTTGAGGAACCACAGTAGGACTCGATAGACTATCAGGTAGAGTATTTAAATGCTCAAAGGAGTTTTATTGAAGAGAAATTGAAGCTTTGGTGGGTCTATATAGGAAAATAGTGGTGTTTCTCTATTATTTTGGTTTTGGACTCTACATAATAAAATATCCAGAACAAAAAACCGTCCCATTTTTTCCCATGGTTTATTCCAAATTGGATTGATTTTTATTATTATATAAGGACCTATCTAAACATAGTAAAACAATTCCCTTTCTTATGTGGATGTAAGTCATACTCTAAATGAAATTATTATAAAACATCAAAATAAATTATTAGTTTTTATGGATTCCTAATGGATTTAAAAAATTAAATAAAATTAACATAAAATAAAATTATATTAAATATAAAAATATATTTGGTCATGCGTTCAATTTATAGTAATAATTAAATAACTTTTGGGTCATTAAGATGTCATAAAATTTAAATTATATTTATACGATATATAATTTTTAACCGAAAATTCGATTATCTTAGAAAATTATGAAATATTCACCGATGGATAAATTTAATGTACTAATTCCAAAAATAAAACTCATGTTATTTAAATAATTTTTAAAAATATTTTAATTTTCACAATTAAAATAAAATTAACATTTTCTAAGATATGATGTTTTTTTAATTATTGTTTTAGAATAATTATAAAATAACATTTGACATCGTAGTAATTACATGAACACTTATAAATGAAAAATATTATTAAAATATTATTTATTTCCAAAGATCTATTAATTATTAAATTAATTAATTGAAATTTAATATTTAACAAAAATATAGTCTCTACGTTATTGAATCAAAATAAAAATAATTTACAATGTAATAATAATAGGATGAAAATATATTCATTATTTTATACAAATAAAAATTTATATTCATATTTCTTGGTTCTTGATTCATATATCATTAATACACTAGAAGCACTCTCAATGTAATGTGTGTGATTGTTTGACATTCATTAGGAGGTTTAGCAAACATGGTTCAGGACATGACCTCAATATGATTGTGCATTCAAGGAGGGTTTGTGCATTGCAGTTTCAAAGAAGTTCCAAGTATTTCCATTAAAGTTTTTTGGCATGACCTTCTATTTGTCTGAATTCCACTAGTGGGTATGGAAGAGTTTCTGGATGGATTTACTCTCCTTCTAATTTAGTCCAATACGTGTGGGGTGTGCCACTGCTTTCCATGTCTAGCATCATCTGGTATGATGTGTTTACTTCCCTACCAGGTTCGTTGTTACCTTATGTTCTCAATGTCAATATTAATTTTGTGTTATCTAGCATGTTTCAAGAAGATATAGACCCCATGAACAGAACTACGTGACCCACTACCTAGTGAGAGAAGTAATTGTATTATATAATAGGATGTGAATATGTTTCCTTCATGGAAATTGTTTTGTAGTTTTTTCAGACCACCAGTGTCTCAGATATGTATTAACATAGAGAGACCTGAACCTTAGGTGGGGACGCTGGTTATCCTTCATTACGGACTACAAAATCAAGATAGTATATACTCTTGGTGTAACGCCCCAACCCTAGTTACCCAAAGTTAGTGCATTATTACATAACATTGGAATTATCACAAGAGATCATGTCCCAAAAGGCCGATATTTTTAGTAGCCTCAGAAGTTCTAGATGCAAACATAAGTTCCACATTACATAATGAAATGAAGAGGAAAAACTGTGTCTCCATTGAACACATTAGTATTCCTTATACTAACTCTGCAGGTCAGTTATAGTGTACAGCATCACATCCTTGTAAAAATAAAACATTATAAAATGGTGAGCTCAGATTCTTAGTAAGGATAGCAATATAACTAAAACAATCATAAATAAGCATAAACATTTAAGGACATTTATAAGACTTAATCACATGCCTTTTAAAGTTAATCTTTAGAATCATATAGAAAAGTTAAATTAAATAATACAATTTACTTATTCTCATTGATATTCTACTAATCAAATAATCACATGTAATATCATTTGAAAATCTCATAATGATGGAATTAATAATTCTAGACATCTTAACGACATATTCAAGGCCTCATTCCATGGTTATAAATGAAAATATTTTCAATGAATTGTGCTAATACACTAGTTTATCTCCTCAAACATAGTAATGCATCGAGGGGCTAAAGTGGGCTCCACATGTCACTTAATACATCCAATGCATTCCTCATATAAAAGGGTGAAACATTACATAACCATTCATATTAAACTATAATACCAAATGTAAATTCATTAACCATAAATTGTGATTGACATAAAAATATCACATATATAGTATAACATATCATAAAACTATCAATAAAATATGGATTATATTCATATAATAATTTATCTTCAATTAAACATGAAATCCAACAATATATGTTGACATAGATGAAATCAATCAAAAAACTATTTGAGAGAAATATTAATTTCTACTTTGAAAAAATTTCAGTGTCACATAATTAGAAAAGAAAAAATTTATTTTGAAAATATTCTTATAATCTTGTAAGGTATGCTTTGAATGTGTTTTAAAGGAGGAAAATAGATACACTCTCCATATAAGTAAAAAAACATTCATTGCTTAATTTTTTGAAAAGGTCATAGAGGACCTTGTATGGAAAAGGTCAGAAATATTCCTTTCAAAACATTTTATAAAAATTTAAAAAATTGTATAAATGAATTTTACCCGAAGTATATAAAATAATAAAATGTTTTGGAATACATTTTTAAGAAACAGTAATGTTGATGATAGTGAAGTCTCAATAGATACATGAATATAATGATCCTCGGATAACAAAGAGATTGAAAAATTAACACCAACCTTGTACTTTTCCTTAGTCAAGTGTAGGTTAACCTCCCGTATAATGGATAAATAATTTTTATTAAATAATAAAATAACCACAAACTTAAATAAGATATCATATATGATATTCAAATATTTCTTTTTTAATAGTATTACAATGTTATCATTGTTTTATGTGTGAATTGATTCTTTTTCCATTATATGTTATGTTACTAAAGTCGTGTTTGTTATGGATTGGATGTATTTGATTCATATAAAGAATGATATTAAGTTTGTAAACATTATTTTTAACCATTAAATGGAAGTTATTCTTTAATGGTTATGATGGGGAACGAAATCTCATCACCTCGTGGAGACGGTAATCCATACGTACACACGAGCCACAATATTGTTCCATTGATGGTGAAATTGTATGTAATTGGATGGTATATTATATATACATAACAATTAACATGTTATATTTATTATTTAGAAAAATAATTCTCATTATTATACCAATCCAAATAATGAAGTGTTGAATAATAAACTACATGATGACATGGAGATGGTGAGATTTACGTTCACACGTATGGTGACTTTGTCATTTATAGGATGGATATAATAATGAATATGATTTTACCATATTTATAATAATATATCAGTATGGATAAGGTAAGTGAATTATTATTTTAGTATGGAAACAACATCAATATAGGAAGTAGAAGATGAAAATACAATTGAAATAGGTGATGACATAATTACCACTTCTTGGGGTGCTTCCTATTGATTTGAACAAAAGGGCTCTATAGGTTGGATTTTTTTTCAATGTAAGGCCACCAAGTTGAACTAAGGGTAGTTGGGAGGAGATTTTAATAGGTTTTGGCCGATCTAAATGGATTTAGAGGACTGAATTTTAGAAAAGGGGAAGTACCCTTTTATAAGAGAGGTGAGGGGAACTTTAGGAAGAGCATAAAATATTAATTTATATAAAATCATTTTCATTTTATAATATATAAAAATAGATTTATTTCAAGGATAAGGTAGGGATGGGTCGAAATCCTCTCAACCAACAAATTTTTTATAAATTTATGTCACCATATTAACCTTATCTTTTAGATTTAACTCTTAGTTAATTGTTTAACTTTTACCATGTTTTCTTGTATTTTTAAACTGCATTGTTAATATAGTTACTATAAAATACCAAGAGAACCTGAAGTGTTTCATTTGTGACCTATATAAAATTGATTATTTTCATTGGATGAATCTTTGTTTTTTATGAAGATTATATCATTAAATAAAATGGCATTTGTTTTATAAACTCATTTATGTCAATTTTGACACTATTTAGAATTTCTTTTTTTTTAATTCATAAAAACATTATTACATTGACCACAGTTTGTTGAATCAACCCTAACATTTCATATTAACCTAAAAATTTCGTGGATGGAATAAAAAATTTCAATTCACATTTAATTTAATCTTTATAATATCAATTATATTAATCATTCATTAATAAGGTAATTACTGCATCATCATTGTGTCATAAAAAACATTTAATTATTTAATGACTAAAATTTATAAATAAAATAACACAATGTAGTAAATATTTTTATATTTCTAAGGAATATTTACTGTCAATTTTTTATTATGTATAAATCTATATTAAAAATCATTTAATTATTAAAATTTGAATTTATATCTTTTAACACTTCTTTAAATAAAATATAGTAAATGTTCTAATCTAATCCAATTGGATTAAAATGGATCATATTTTTGTCCTAAGTCATATTTGGGTACAAATAAACTTATAAAATAGAATTAGGACATGTTTTGGGGTAATTATAAAATTATTTTTACATTTAATTATACTATTTCCTTTTAACCGTGGTAAATAAAATTCAAAAGTTATTATTCACCAAAAAATTATTTTCATCCAATTTTACCACATTTTACATACTCTTGACAACTATGTTTTTCATATTTTTGAAATTCAATTTTTTGAAGTGGAAAAAATACATTTTATGCAAATTTGAAAATGTGTCTAGAAGGTGGGTAATAGACGTTAAAAAGTTCAATAAAATTTTATATATCTAATTTTATTATAAAATGACTCCAATGAATTACATTGGACTAATATAGGTATTATATATCTATTTTAACATTTAAATAAATTTTAATATAAATAATAATTATTTAATTAAAATGTCTCTTTTAAACAATAATGCAGTTTTTTTCACTATTCATCAAAAATTGAATGTTTTTAGAAAAATATCATAAATTCTCCCTAAGATAATTTTGATATTTTCAATCCAAAAAGGGAGTCCATTTTAAAAAATTGAATTTATATAATTTCAATAGGTGGGTAATAATATTCATAACTACTTTTTAAACTGCTAGTTTTTTTGTCGTGGTTTCCTAGAACTCAGGTCGGCGTGCAACATAATCTATTATATTATTCATGGAGAAACATATCGTGGAAGCTTGGGGTGTTACATTTTTTTTCTATCAAACAATATCTTCCTCAAAATTTCTTGAATATTATTGCATAAAGTGAATTGGGTGGTTATTAATCATATGTTTCTCAGGTTCCCACGTTCCCTCAACTATTTTATGGTTTCTCTAATGAACATTTATTGAACAAGTCGTCCGGTTTCTCAACACTTGTTCTCTGGTATTAATAATTCAGATAGGCTCTCCATAACATGACATATCAGTTTCCAGTTCTATTTCTTCATAGGTGAGTACATGCGTTGGGTCAGGAATGTATTTTCTCAACAGTGAAACATGGAACACATAATGAACATTAGAGAGGATTGGCGGCATTACCAAACGGTAAGCTACAACTCTAATTTGTTATATAATTTTGAAAGGTTCAATATACATGGGACTTAACTTACCCTTTTTACTGAATCATATGAAACCCTTCCATTATGATACCATTTTGAAAACAAGATCACTTTCTTGAAATTATAAATCCTTCCATCAGTTATCGGCATAGCTCTTTTTCCTAATTTGAGCTACTTTTATGTGGGTTTGGATAATTTTCACCTTTTCAATTGTTTCCTCAACTAGTTACAGGCCTACGAGTTTTCGTTCACCAACATCATCCCGAATAGTTGGTGTGAGACATCTATTCTAATATAATGATTAATATTGTGCCATCTGAATACTTGAATGGAATCTATTATTATAGGAAAATTCTACAAGATTTAAATACTGACCCCGAGAACCTTTAAAGTCATGTGATAATGATATCAACGTGTCTTCTAAGGTATGAATAGTCAGTTCTAATTGTCCAACAGTTTTATGGTGGTAGGAAGTGCTCAACTGAATTTCTGTATCATGGGATTCATAAATACTTTTTCTAAATATTGATTTAATATAAGGATCACAATCAAGAAAAATTGATAGGGGGTACACCATGAAGTCTTACAACTTCATTAATATATAGTCAAGCTAAATGTTTAAGTGGTAAATAATTACTTATATTAAGAAAATGTGTTGGCTTGGTAATATGATAAACAATTACCCATATTAAATAACTCCTTATATGATTCTTTGGTAGTCCCATGAAAAAGTCCATTGTAATATCATCAGATTTCCACTCAATTATGGGAAGTGGTTTACTGACTCGTCTAAGCTGTTTTCTTCCAACCTTCCCTAATTGAAAAACCATACATCTTTTCCCATAATCATCAATCCCTCTCTTTATGTTGTCCCACCAAAAATGTTACATCAAATATCTATACAACATAGTTACTCAGTGGTGTATAGTGAAATTAGAGCTATGAACATCATCCAACAATTCCGTTTTTAATTCAGGTATATCATAAACACAAATCCTATTCCCAAATTTTGAAATTCTATCTTCATTTATAAAGTCAAAAAATCTCCAAACATTCAAAGCTCTAATTTTATTTTTAAACTTCTCATCATTAGTCTGATAACTTTTTATCCATTCTAGTAAAGATGGTCTGGAAATCATTTGAAAAGGTATTGATGTTTCACCTTCCATGGTTATTCCCATATACATCTTTACTAGATCCATTAACATAGGATCCATTTCAATTATCATCTAATTCCGAATTCCATGATCCTTTATTCTCAAGGTGTCTTCCACCTTATTTTCATTCCCAGGGTGGTAGTGTATTTTCTAATCGTAATCCTTGAGTTGATCAAGCCATCGCCTCTACCTCATGTTGAGTTATTTTTGTTAGAAAATATAATCCAAACTATTATGATTAATATATATCTCACATTTTCTCCATAAAAATTGTGTCTTTATGTCTGCAGAGAAAATATTACACATTATAACAAAAGCTCATGTTTAGTATAGTTTTTTTCATTAATTTTTAGCTATCGTGATGCTTAGGAAAGAAGACTATCATTCTGTATAAGGACAATTCCAATTCCTTTTTTTAATCATCACTATCAATAACAAACCCACCAATATGGAATGGTAGAGTAAAGATAGTTTCATTGACTAATCTTCTATTCTATTCATAAAAACATTCTTCACAAAATTTTCTCTAGAAAAAATTTAACCCCTTTAATTGTGATCTTGGTTAAGGGGTTAGACAATCGGGTAAAAGTTTGGAAAAAATTACAATAAAAACGTACTAAACCAATAAAACTGTATACCATAGTTATACTCATCGATGATGGAAATTATTTTATATCCCTTGTCTTTGAATGATGAACATAGATTCCATCCTTAGAGACAATATATCCAATAAAATAAATCTTCTGAATCCAGAATTCACACTTGCAGAACTTCCCATATACATCATTTCTTATAAGTGTCATTAGAATAGTGCTCAAGTAATTTTCATAATCTTCGTTGCTTTTGGATAATTCCAAGATATCATCAATAAATACCACTAAAATGTCATTAAGATATTCCTTAAAAAATCTGTTAATTCGATCAATGAAAATATAGGGTGCATTTGTCCGCCCAAAAGGTATTACTATAAACTCATAATGCATATACCTGTTTAAAAATATTATCTTTGGAATGTCTTCCTTCTTCACACACAACTGATTGCATCAAGATCAAAAGTCAATATTTGAACAATAGTGAGCACCCGGAAGTTGATCAAATAAATCATCAATGAGAGGTACGGTATATTTTTTATTTATTGTTATAGCATTGATCACCCTATAGTAAATTCCCAACCTCATAGGTCTATGTTTCATTGCAACAAAAAGAATAGGGGATCATTATAGAGAAACACTAGGTCAAATAAATCTTTTCTTACTCAATTCCTCTATTTGTTTCTTTAGTTCAACTAATTCCACATACTACATTCTATAATTGGACATAGATATGGGCCTTCAACTATGAATTAAGTCAATACAAAACTCAATTTCACTTTCCAGATGATGTCCAGGTTAATCCTCTGGAAACACATCAATATATTATTGGACACGATGTACATCCTCTATTGAAACATTCATTTCCTCATCCATAGTTATTTTACTCCCTTTCTCCATAATAATTGAGTTAATTAGAGATATTGGTGGTGGATCTAGATGAGAATCATATGGTGATGATTCTTCTCTAAAGGTAAGGGATTCTTTATCATCATCAAAAATTTAACCTCATTCTTCTTACAATAAATTTTTTCTTCATTTTCCGAAAACCAATCCATACCGAGGAGTATATCAAATTCAATCATTGTTGTGATAATAAGATCATCAGATAAATAACGTATATATTCCATAATGGTAACTGATTGAAAAAACATTGTTCCTATGATACTTCCCTTACGTGTTTTTGCTGACAACTCTCTTATTATGTGAAATTATAAATATCTATTTTTTTGTAAAACTGGGATGATATGAAAGAATGTAATGATCCATAATAAAATGAATCATTAGATAATTTTGAGTAAATTATTAAAGTACCTTCCACGACTCAATCACAGCTTTAACCTCAGTAGTTCTAATCGCATAAGCTTGGACATTCTCCCATGGCCTTTTTTGAAGTATGTTTCCTTAAAGCTTAGGAAATTAATTTTAATAATTCCCCATTTCATTCAATTTATAGCTTAGAACATCTAAAAACTCCTTCTTCCCCTTGTAATCATGATCTCAGTGGCCTTTCTCTCAACACTTCTAAAAAACTTTCATCCCCTTTAGGATTGTTCTAGGGTGTTTCATCCCACAATTATTACAGTATGGAAATTCAACTTTTCCAGTATTCCCCTTATTTCCTTTTCTAAAGTGTTTAGAATATCTCATCTTATATTGCTTCCCTTTGAAGTCATAAGACATATAGAATTCATTTTCTATCTTCATAGCATATGAGACTATATAATCATACGAAGAGAAAGATTTTGAGACTAATGTTCGATGGGGAGATAGTTTCAAACTATCAAAGAATATATTAATATTACTTATTGGATTTTGTATATAATTTGTTGCATGCCTTGATAACCTTGTAAAATTTTCCTCATACTTTGTGACATTATCATCCTCAATTTGCCTCAGACTCATAAATTGCCTTTCTATATCCGCTCGATGTTCGTGAGGAAATTATTTTTCTATGAAAAGTTAAATAAATTCACTCCATTCTATATTTGATGATTCTTCATCCTCCTTTTTGTTTTTAATTAATGAACATCATTTTTCTGCATCTCCAGAGTGGTGAAAAACATTCATGACAACTTTTCCCTTTCCCTACTTCCCAATGCATGAAATATTTTCTCTAAGGAATATATCTATCATTCAGCTACAAATTGATTTGTAGTCTCATTGAATGTTTTTGGTAGTTTACTCATGAAGCATTTTAAAATATTTCCTCTATGTTGTGGATCGGGGTGACTCATACTGGTAAGGATATTATTCATAACCTGAGTAAGTTTTCCTACTATGGATATAAACTGTTTAGAACCAGTTGCATCAACATCTCCACTGTAATTATATTTAATATGACAGAAATCCCTACATGGATTACTTGTGTTGATATGGTTTCATTCCTTCCACTAAGAACCATTTTTAATCAATGTCATACAGTAGATTATTTCATGAATCCCAATGCATAATTCTAAACATGTAAAAAACATTACATAAATTAAACATTTTATGTATATAATCTATTGACATAATAATGTTTTCTACATGGAATTATTTACTCATAAATAAATTATATTGGTTTGTAAAGAAAATGTAAATTACTCTAAGAATGTCCCCTGGGAGTGTCAAATCAGGTTCGTAGTAAGGCCCATTGTCATGTACATGGATACACCTAGTCAAGCCTAAAACTTGTTGTCAGAGTTTTCTCCCCTAGGTACATCTATGACAGAACCAAACCCACTTGTAGTATCTAGACAAGGATGTATTTCTTGGAAAACCCACATAATATCTATAGTATCAATTTTTTTGGATATTATTAAATACTAACACTCGAAGTCTATCTTAGGGTAATATTCTCTCATAAGAGTTTTTCTAAATCTCATTCCCAATGTTTGTACTAAACATCCTATGAAACCAACTATAACACCCTGACCCCAATTACGCAGAGTCTATGCCTCGTTTCATAACATTGGCATGATCACAGTAGATTAACCACAAAAAGACTAGCTAGTTTAGTATCCTTAGAAGTACTAGATACATTTATATGCTTCACATTATATTATTAAATGAAAATAAACATTGTGTATCCATTGAAGACACTCATATTCCTTAGTCTATACCTTCAGGTAAGTAATAATATACTTCTTCACATACTGGGAAAAATAAAACACAATAAATGGTAGAACTCAGATGCTCTGTAAGGATAACAACATAGAGGAAACTATCATATATAAGCATAAACATTTAAGGAAATTTATAAAACTAAAACATAATACTTTTAAAATTTAACTACAACATGATATAGAAATGAAAAATAAAATAATTCCATTTACCTATTTTCATGGAAATTATAATAGTCTAATAATCACATGTAATATCAATAGATAATCTCATAATGAGGGAATTCATAATTCCGAACATCTTAACCACATAGTCAAGTCCTTATTCCAATACAATAAATAATAATATTTTCGAAGACTAGTTCCAAGATAATAGATTGTCTCATGAGACCTACTAATGCATTGAGGGGCTATAGTAGGCCATGCCCGTTACTTACTACATCTAATGAATTCTGCATATTAAAAGGGTGAAACATAATTGAAATAATTTTGTTAAACTACCATAAAAAATGTTAATACTTTAACTATAAAATATGAATGACCTAAAAATGAAACATCCACAGTCAAACATATCATAAAACTATCAATAAATTTTTTATTATTGTATCATAATAAATTAACTTCAATTGAACATAAAATACAACAATAGATGTTGACACAGATGAAATCAATCCAAAAACTATTTGAGAAAAATATCTCTTTTTTGACTTTAAAATCAATAATAAGTCACAAAATTATAAAAGAAAATATTTATTAAGAAAATATACATTTAAGTATGGGAAGAATCAATGGTTTTTTAATGGTGTAAAACAGATTCTCCCTCTGTTTATGTTAAAAAACATTCTTACTTCAATTTTTAGAAAATGTCATAAAGGACCTTGTTCAAAAAAAGACTAAAATATTCCTTTCAAATTTTTTTTATAAAAATCCAAACAAGGATGTAAATGAAATTAACCCATAGAATAGGAAATAGTAAAAATGTTTTGAAATACATTTTTAATAAACCAGGTGGTGGATGATAAAGAATTCTCAGTAGATACCTACATATAAACAACCTCGAATAATATAGTGATTGTAAAATTAACCCCTACCTTTTAATTTTCTATATTTGAGGGTATGTTGACCTCTTATATAATGGTTAAATAATTTTTATTAAATTATAATAGAACCACATAAATAAATGAGATGTCATATATGATCTTCTAATATTGATTTGTTAATAATATTATAATATTATCATTATTTGAGGTGTTAACTGATTTGATTTCCATTATATGTTTTGTTTTGTAAGTCTTGTTTATTTGGGATAACATGTATTTGATTAATATATATAATTATATTAAGTTCTTAAACAATATTTTTAATAATAAAATGAAATTTCTTATTGAATGGTTATGATGGAGAATGAAATATCATCGTATCCTGGAGACGGTAAGCTGCACGTACGATCGAGCGAAAATATCATTCTATTGATGCTTAAATAGAGTGTAATTGTATTTTATATTATATATAAGAAATAATTAAAAAAATTATTTATTATTTACATAAATTATACTCATTATTATTCCCATCCAAATAATAAAGTGTTGAATGACAAACTACACCACGACGTGGAGATGGTTAGACGTATGTATGCACGTATGGTGACATTGTCATTCATAGGATAGATAGAATAATGAATATGGTTATACCATTTATAATAACATATATGTATGTATATGGTAATATAGTTATTATTTTATTATGTAAACCACAATTAAAGGGGAATTAGAAGAAGAAAAAACCATTGAAATAGGTGATGAAATAATTAACTCTTCTTCAGGCGCATCCTTTTGATTTGAAAAAAGGGTGCTTTAGGTTATATTTATGATAAAATTAAGGAATCTAGGTTGAATTAAGGTTAGTTTGTAGAATATATTTAGATTTTTTGTCCAATCCAAATGGCTTTATAAGTTTTAATATGAGCGAATGGGAAGTACCCTTTTATTAGAGAGGCGAGTGGCACATTAGGAAGAGCTGGAAATATTTATTTATAATAAAATCATGTTTGGTTTCTAATAGATCCAAATGGATATATTTATAGTAAATGGTAGGGATGGGTCTAAATACTCTAAAAAAATAGGTTTTAGGAATTTTAGGTCACCATACTAACCTTATCCTTTAGATTTAACTCTTATTTAAATAGTTAAACTTTTACCGTGTCTTCTTGTATATTAATACTACATTGTTAATATAGTTACTATAAAATTCCAAGATATCCTCAGGTGGTTAATTAATTACATATATAACATTATATATGTCCTTTTTATGAGTCTTATATTTTTAGGAATATTATATCATTTAATAAAATGGTATTTTTTTTTTAAAAACTCATTTATGTCAATTTTGACACTATTTAGTATATGGTTTTTGTAAAAGTCATTAAAACTTGTTAAAGTCAAAAAAATGTACATTGAGTAAACTCAAACATGTCATATAATCCTCTAATATTAGTTTTTTACATCAAAAGTATCAATTTACAGTTAGTTTAATATTTATAATATCAATTATTCTAATCTTTCATTAATAAGATAATTATTGCACCATCATAGTTTCATAAATAAATATAATTATTTATTTTATAAAAATTATAAATAAAATACCATGATGTATGAAATCATTTTGTATTTCTAATGAATATATATTGTCAAATTTATCTTATGTATCACCCTATATAAAAAATTATTTAGTTATTAAAATTTGAATTTTACACTTTTAAATTTTCTTTAAATAAAATATAATAAATTTTCTAATCAAATTCAAGTGGATAAAAAAGGATCATATTTTTGTCCTAAGGTTTATTTTAGTCAAAATACACTTATACAATTGAATTCGGACATGTTTTGTTGTAATTATAATAGTTTTTTTACATTTAATTACCCTATTACTTTTAACTTGGGTAAATAAAATTTAAAAGTTACTATTTACCAAAAAAATCATTGCATTAAACCACATTTTACATATTGATGATAACGGGAACTGTCAAATTTTGGAAATTTAATTCACCGAAGTAGTAAAATTACATTTTATGAAAATCTTCAAATGTGCCTAGAATGTGGGGAAAGAACATTAAAATGTTCAGTATAATTTTATATATCAAATATTATTATCAAATTACTCCAATAAATTATATTGCACAAATATTGGTATTATGTATCTATTTTGAATTAAAAATAATGTTTATTAGAAAAATATTTATTTTTATAAAAATTAGGTTTTAAACAGTAACAGTGTTTTTCACTATTCATCAAAAATTGGAAGTTTTCAGAAAAATAGAAAAAATTCTTCCTATGCTAATTTTGATATTCTGAATCCAAAAATGAAGTCTATTTTGAAAATAAAATATATAATATTTAAAAAATATGGTCATTACAATTCATAAATTCTTTTTAAACGGCTAATTTTATTGGTTGTGGTGTGCTAAAACTCGGGGTTGTGTACAACATAAGCTATTGTATTATTCAAAAGAGAAGCATAATGTGGAAGCTTGTGGTGTTACACTATGGAAGGGAAACATCATAGTGGATGCACATAGAAGTAATTCCTAGGATTTCTTAGTGTAGAAATATTCAGTGCAGTTAGCTTTCCTATAGCATATCCTAATGGAGCAGGAGGGTACAATTTTTCATTGGACATTGGTGTTGACTCCTTTACATATTGAGTGTGTGAGAGAGTCATGTCTATGAGATATTGTGTGACCATATATCCAAAGGTGACCAACCAGATGGATATTCTGAAGGAGTGAATCACAAAAAAATCCCGTGGAGTACAGTTGGGTAGAGTGTTGGGGGATTTTGTAGGTGTGGAAGATCTTCCGCCTTCACAGGGTGCCCATGATGTTTTTCTATAATTGGGATGTACAGTTTACATAATCATTATAGAGATTCCTACAATTGGAATTTGGGTCCTAGTAATGAATTAGTATGGCCTTTATCCCCAAGAACAATGGGCATATCGAGAGCATTATCCATGTGTTGGAGTATAAACTAAGTTATTGTTTGTTGGTTTTTGGCCGGGGAGGTAAGCTATCACTACAATTCACTGAGTGATTTGATATCATGCAATGGTTTTGTGAGGGTTCCTACTGCTTGTCCCTACACCCACTACTCATGAAGGTGCACGATGTTTTCCACTTGTCACAACTAAAGGGATGTGTGAATGATCCTACACGCTTCACCGATAGGAGTTGACTATATAAGGATGGACCATCCCCTTGGTTCGCATGCTATGATAGCACAAAAGTTTTCATGAGAGTTCTTTGGTGTGGGAGAACCCTGAGTGAGCTATGTATCCTTAGTTGTTTTCTATTTTTTTGCTTTTTGGGATCAAAATCATGATGGAGGGAATGATGTAGAGACCCAATTTTGTCCTTGTAAGACTTTTGAATATTTCCACATATCTTTTTAGATCATGGTCATAAGATGGAATACGATTTCAAGGCATCTCATTCACATATTAAATTTTGTGAAAATATTATGTATTGTTATACAAATCACAATGCATAAATGGGATATCTCTCAAATGGTAGCTCAAATCAGAAATAGGATATCATGGTTGAGTTTGATGTGTTTATTTTACCATATAAAGGAAATATATATTTTCGACGCAGGTCTTCTGTAGAAAAACGACGGTGGGAATTTTCATAAATAAAATAATTAAATTTAATTATTTTATCTCAAATGCTGATTCATATAACAATTACACTGGGAATCATATTTAAAATTTGATACTTTCACTGATTTCAAAATGTGGTGTTTAACCTAAGGATGACCAAATGGGAGAGGGTATGGGAGGTCATATCCCACTACCATTGGCAAACATTTTTGTTGGTTTTCATTATTTAATATATTGTGAAAATGATCAAGGGTTTGGCTTATTCTCTATGAAGGATGACATAGTTCATCTCTAATTCTGATTAGGTAATCGACATCGAGATCTCAACATATCACAAAAAATACAAATTCTAGTATTTTAGAGAATAAGGGATGTATCAGTGGATCCAGAATCAAGTTAGGATCCTTCTTTGGATTCTTCCAATAATTGGATATATGTTTTGTAATTTAATTTGATTCATTTTCAATTCTGATTACCTATTTATCATTATCAATTCCCAAACATACAATAGTAATAATCTAATTAAGTTTTCCATTGCTCATTCTTCATGTTCTTCATCTATTATATTTTGTTCATCACTGTAAACTTTTTTATACAACAAAACAATGTCCAAACATCGAGTGGAGCATGGATCTATGAAGGTCGTGATCCAAGGATTCTAGATATGTGGAGGATTCGAGTTTCAAACATCTAGTGATTGGTCTATAGGTCTTCTGTGGTGTTGTGACACTGAAACTATGGCATAGTATTCATGTCTGGTTTTAGGAACTAAAATCTTTATCTTGGTTTGGGCCGTAGGTGTCCTGGTTTGGGCGTGTTTTGGAGAAATCTAAATTTTTCACCTGGTGTCTGATTTGTAAAAATTAATAGAAAATACCATGTAATTTTTCATGTGTATCAAAATGGTGTGATCTATATGATATATTATATAAGTGTGGCATGGTCCCCATGAATCATCGTTCATGCACAATGCTATAAATTGTAATTTTTTCACCACGAATCCATTACGGCCAAATGAATAGTTGATCCTGTGTGTCTTTTCACAAATATCATGATGGTGTTATCTATTTGGTTATACGGGGCCTTCTAAAGAAGATAGTTAGTAAAGTTACTTTTATAAGCCTTTCTGACCATCAACAAGCATCATGTGCTCATAGGCCTTTTTGCTAAAGGTGTGATGTACTCTGAGAGTACAATATAATTCCTTGTGTTAGATGGTCAATGTTTAGAACCCATGTATGGAAAGGTATATTTCAAAGAAATGATCTGGTGTCTCGCATTTTTTGGGCCCCACATGTGTCATATACTACATTATGAATCTAAAACATATCATATATCATTATTTTGAACTCATATTTTGGCCAGTTACTATCCTATCTAGAGTTTTTTTCATGTAAAATGTGATAGTTCCCTCAGTAGTAACTTTAGAGATCTTAAGTGAGATGTTCTGGGCATGACACCTTTTAAGGTAAATACCAGATGACTTAAAAGTAGTTCTTCAACGCTTTATTAGAGGTACCATACAACAAGGATGAATAAGATAGTGACATATTACCCTCAAGTGGAGATGGGAAGGGGTTTTCCCAATTTACTCCCCTAAGATTGCCCTCCAATGTGGCTAGTCAATGGCTTTCTCCATTTACTCTTATGTTCTTACCCACTAGCGGGGTTGGGCAATGGCGTTTTCTGTTTACTCTTTTGGCCTAAACCACCAGTGGGGCTGGGTAGTGGATTATGTTGTTTACTCTTATATGATTACCCTCAAATGGGTATGGTAAATTAAATCTATCATTTAATCATCCAGAAATCCACCCTAGTGGGGATATGTAGTGGCGTTCACATTTTACTCTTCCGGTCATACCCTCCTCCAGGGATGGGCAGTTGCCTTCCCTATTTAATATTTTAGGCTTACCCTTTAGTGGCAATGGGTATTGGTATTTTCTGTTTCCTCTTCTGGGATTACCCTCCAACAGGGTAGGGATGTGGTTTTCACCATCACATCATTATGACAAATGTTTTGGCATAACTTTGGACTCATATATAATATAGGATATTTTTTTCACATAAAATGTGTCCTTGTGATGTGACATCAAACTGTGTGGGAGAGAGAGACCCACAAAAAGTGGATAGTATCAAGGTATGATGTTTTAGTCCCTTTGAAATGTATTTTAGGGAAGACGTGAGGTTGGTGGGAATCAATGGTTGCTACTTATGGAACTATTGGTGACTCTTTTATTCGGTGGATCTGTGATATAGAGATCCCCTTACTCTCTCATTTGGGCTTCTATGGTTTAGTATATATATATATATCATATTGTTGTACCAACCCCTTTGGTTTTGGTTACTCTTCTTCCAGGAGTGTAAAAGATGCGTATGGTATTCCAGGTGCTTTATATGTGTATATTCTAGTGGTTGGAAAAGTCTACTATCCTACTAAATATTTTGAAGATTCTACTAGAAGTTCATATTCTCCCAACTTCTAGATCCTTGTGTTTGTATGAACATACTTCAGTTTCTATTTGGGTTGAATGATAAATTTTTTAATATAACTCATCATATCCCCTCTTTTTTTCTTTAATTCTATCTCAGATGGCCCCCATTCACATTTTGGGTTTTCCTACTAAGTATTTTTATACTCACCCTGCATGGGATTTTTGAACATGTGTCGTTATATATATAGATGATTAACATGATGATAGTGACATCATAGGAGCTGAGGGATATGGGATTCTTGGAATATTTGTGGTGTTTGTATCTTAGGATCTATGAGTGGGGATCCCTCATCCATATTGTTTAATTTTTTATTTACTTCATTGGTGTGGCACATTTCTTGTTAGGTCTGTATTTTGACACTTTTTCCATCAGTTTATTATACCGTACATGTACTATTTAGTGGTTCATGCATGTTTTGTTTATTTATAGTAGTTTTTTATCATTTTCCATATTCTATATACACTTTTTCATTGAGTGGGCTATGTTTTTTTACATGTTCATAGGCAAATGAATCTTTGAGTTTTTTGTAACTTAGACTCTAGTCCCCACCCCTGGCCTATGGAGGCGGTCTTGGAGAAGTTACAGCTTGAGCCTCTACATAGATCAGTTCATGTCACACCTCAAACCTACAACTCATCTAGGACCACCCAAAAATCCTCTATCCATTTACAATTTGTGAAGCATCCATATACTCCAGTGTTCAATTATGGTTTAACCCACCTCAGAATTATCAAACCACAACCCTGGGGGCCGAAATTGAGAAACCCGATGAATGGAGGTGAAAATTCACATAATAAAAGTGAATCCATCATTTTCCAAGTGTTCCTATCTAATGATCACATAATAGGTGTATTCTCAATAATAGTGGGTTAAATGAAGGATTTATATCAGATTAATTACAACCAATAGATTTCAAGGAAATCGTGAGAATAAAAAAATATTTAGACCAAAATTAAGATAACAATACATGATAAATATTTTAATAACATGTTTTTATACCATAAATAATGATTCCAATCTCAATTTTGAACAAAACTTTTGTTCTTCACATGTACTTTCATGATGAAGATGTCCCACTATTGTATCTCCCTCTCAATCCACCATGATCTGATAATTCCTCATCCTCTTATTATGTTCATCCAGATAATAATGTACAATACTCCTAAAAAATTCTCCATTGTTTTTAGGTAACTCTTGTGATTTATTAATGCATCACGTATATAGGTATTTAGGTCATGTGTATTATAAATAAAATAATTTATTTATTTATTTATTTCTATTACATGCATATGTAAATATATGGTTTCCTTTGAATATTTGGCCTCAACCAACCTTAGGTAACAACTATTGTAAACCCACCATTATGGATTCAATCATGGTCATTGATTTCTGGTCTATGGTCCTAAACAATGGAAAAAACAAAAAAATTGAAATAATGCATGCATAGGATGTAAAATATATTAATATTTTTATTATATTTTTCCTAACATCCTGAGACTCCCAAACACCACCCCAAATCTAAGTATATATCTAAATATAAGTATATAAATATTAATAAGATAATACATATAATCAAGCGTCTTTACATTTTCCTCTACATCGAGGATTTCCACCCTATAAAGAAGAAGATAAAAAATGTGGGGGTAGTAACTCCACAAATGACAATCACTTTACTAGGATCTCTCCTTCATGATTCTATGATTCATCATCACAATAAACATAGGAATAGTTAATCATCATAGGATCTTATCCTACCTATACTCAACTAACTATCTGTACATTTTGAAGATGGATCTATCCTCAATGCTCATCTATCCCCATTCAGTGGTATCCATAATGTTGTGTACGTACCTTCTAAACTATGACACCTGGTATACGTTAGGCACCTAGTCCCACTATGGGGGGAAGGGATGGGTTTTATGAAACCTCATCAACCAACTATAGAATCTCATAAGACTAATGAACTCATCAGATAGATTTCCTCAGAAGATAATCGTCTACAATCCCCATCATGGGGAGACATGTAGGAATACCCAGTCTCCATGCTTAAACACCATGGGAATTTGATATCAATATGGGTAATATTTATATCTTTTTTGGCTTTTCAAAATATGATTCTAGATCATCAGACCCATCTCTTTCTTTTCCATCACTATCTATGACCACATTAAATAAGCTTCTCTAATATCATTCAATCATAAGATTTAAATGGAGGGTCTTCAATATAGGGTCTTGGAAGGATCCATTATAATTTTAGAGTGAAAATTTTTATTGAACGAAAAATACATTAACTTACGGTTTTCCTACCTTCTTCTGCTAATTTCTTACACAAAGGACCCCAAAAAATCCCCCAATACAAATATAAATGGCTTGGTTTGGATATCCCTCTGATGTAGGAACACTATACTCATCATCAACAGGTTATTATATTCAACTTTCAGGCCACTCAAAAAGAACTATGTGAATCAATTATTATAGATGGAGATAATCTTCAAGGGTACATATTAAGGCAATAAAATCTATCACACATAAAACTATCCAGATCTTTCAATAATAAAATCACTCTCATGGAAATGAATTTTTCTAACTTAGTATGATTTCCAATACTCACTTAAATGGAATTATATCCTATAAATATTTGTGTAAGTCATATTATTAATTATATTGGTATTCTATAAAATTTTTACTATTATAGAGTATGTGGTTTACATAATCATTCAGAACCTAGTTCTTATACATCACCTAGTGACATATGAGATGTTGTTCCATGAACACAGCTACACTCTACCTACGTCTGAAAAGAAAAAACTACTATTGATGTTTCATATACATATTTCCACATTGGGATGAAAATCTAACGGCGTGTATGAATATCACTCATTCCATTTTCATTTTATATGACCATAACCTCCATTCATCACTAAAAACAATGATTTACTCCCCTCAATTAGAAAATTCATCTAGTGTATCTTCTAATGATATATGGTTATGTAAATCATTAAATTAATTGTATCTCAACTGATTCTCTCTTAGCATGATATAGAAGAATATAGGTCACCCTCATGGACTAAAGAAAAAATAAACCCTCCCCTTCATCTATGTTTTTTAGTATGGTATACAACTTCTCATACCACTCCTCCACCAAGAGATAATGGTACTTCCTAGTGAGGGAATAATCAATTACCTCTCAATTTCTAGGAATATACACTATATAAAAATCATAGACTTAGAGGAAAACTAACCAATTAATTTTTACTATTTTAATATCTCTATAAGTGGTTATGTACTTGATAATATGGTTTATGGAGTATAAAAAATACATTACCATAATGTTGTGTGTCCACATCTTCATATTGAAGACTACTTCCTCCTACTCTAGTTTGTATGTAGGATAAGTATTCTCATTGGAAATTAACTTCTACAACCCATATCAAATAAAAACCTACTTATACATCAAAAACACCAGGTTCCAGCTATAGAGTCATCATAGGAAACTTTTTAGTTCACATCCTCTTGGAATAGCCTCAATAGATTTTCACTAGTAAGCCTCATCTTCAGCTCTATAGAGGATATCTGACATTGCTAAATCCCGGTAAGTGGAATCCATTTCAATGTCAAAGTCGCCTAAGGGGAAATAATCTAGGATGCTTCTTACATAATCCTTTTTTATTAAAAAAATACCAGTGAAAATTTTACCCACTAATACGATATTTGATGGATACCAATAAAGGAATGCATAAATTGTTTCCTAGTCCACATCCAAGCTAAGAACACCAATGAAATGCCCTATAATCAAATTTTTTGGATCTAGAACTGGAAACATTATAGCTTAACATAAATCTAGAATGATTGGTGTATGCCTATAGTATATCTCAAATGCTTTGTGTGCTCCCCCTCTAATCTAGAGTATATGAATATGTGATCAAGGAAGAAAGCCAAAATATAGTATTCACATGGATGATGTAACTTGGTCATCAGATTAATAAAAATTTTTGGGGACATTATTAACACTAAAATACATCATCAAAAACTCACATTGTGTACAAAGACATAGAATTTATATCTTCAGAATATCAGTATCGAGAAGCATCAACTAGTGGAAATCGGTCTAGAGATCAATATTTGGAAACCATCACACATCTCCTAAAATATCATAGTGGTTTAAAATCCTCAAAAACATGAACTTTTCATTTGTCATTAATTTGTACAATAACAATAAAAAATAAATCATCACGATATCATACTACATTTTTATGAACAAAAATTGACCAACTCAAGGGGGTACACCGGTTTTTATGAATCCCATTACTCAAAGATCCTACAAGTTCCCTTCAAATCGTAGTGCTTAGTTGAGGAAATATGATATGTTGTAGAATAAATTCATACATCAATGGGTTCAATTAAAAGGAAATTCATTATCTGTTCTTAATGGCATTCATGGAACATCCTCATGGAATAAATCCATATATTCTTCCACTATTAATGTAATTTAGATTCTCAAAGAATCTAAATCTTCAATGGTAATACTGCCCAATTGATAAAACATAAACTATATCCTCCTACACATGGTCTTATCCTACTCCTCCTGGGTTCAATTCTCATTAATAGATAAAAACTCCATCCAAAAATCCATAGGCTCTACCATACATACATGTACAAAAAAAATGATCATTTATTGAAAAAAAACTATTTTGTGCTAAGAAAATCATCATATGGTCTCTCTACCACTGTGTAAAAATTCCAGACATTGATTTATATCACTTAAAGAGTCATGAAACCCTATGGATAAGATAGTATGACCTATTATCCTCTCTATTAATATCTCAATTCATATCGGTTTATTAGAAGGCTCTAATGGTAACACTAAGTCACGAACTGGGGTACACCTAGTGAAATAAGGATCATGGATACTCTCAAAATATAGCTAGGGATGTGAAAATACATGTTGTAAATTGAACCATACTATAGAATATTTTCCAGATGCCTATACAACCTAATGCTTTTCCATTACCTTCCCCACATTTCTCCAAAACCATGTCTTATTATCACACCTTGTCACATCACCTGCCTTATGCACACATTTCTAAGGAACATTTATGCCACACATTGACATTGTCCTCTATGGGAGGATTTGACACACCTACACATTTTTTTGATCATGTCTCCATATCTCATATCAATAGGGGAAGCATACCTATTCATTTTCTACAAAAATTCATTTCCAAGAGCAATAACACATGGTTCAAATGATAAACCATGTTGGCCTAGAGAAGTCTCAACTCTATAAAACCCACTGAATAGGGGGCCCTATCCATATAGTTATTCACAATATTGGTTTGGTCCTATCCTCTACAACGTTAGAGGGGAATTTGTAACAACATAAAAGAGTGGTGATCACTATCTATGGTAAATATTATGTGCACTTAGTAATAGTGTGTCATACAATGGTACCATTTGATCCAACTATTATACCTTTATGAACACTATGTACACGTGAAACTATCAAATCAATCATGGTCCTCATAAGTAGAAATATCCAAACCATCACTATGTGAAAATTCTTTATCACCTATAGCCCTATCACACTATGGATCCTTAGTGGCCTTCCTCACATGAACTAGCTTAATGCCCTAAGACTACATGCACCATTATCCTAGTGCAGTGAATCATCCTATTAGTAAACATGTGGATGGTCATCTTAAAGATCCACTAAAGGGTCCATGCATTTTTTAAAAGGTATTATCACTATTCTGTGATATCCGGGATGAAATAACTCTTGAATTGGCTACCAAATTACGGTATCATCACTCAGTTTATTGATTTTGTGAAACTATCTCTAAATATATGATGGTAGTTATTATAGAGATGTCTAAATGGTTATAAATATAGATAATATGAAAAATAATACGTATAAGGGGAGATAACTCAATTAATTTTAAGGGATTCAATGTTATATAATTCATGTACCAATGGTTCCCTATAACCAATGTCTAGGTATCCTAAGGGGATAAGTTGGTGGTTAGAGTCCTGGTGTATATATACATCACCCATCACACCAACAATGGATTCCCTAGATTAAATTAACCACTCATCAAACCATTAGAATATTTTAAAAATTACAAAAAATTCCACATAATGGGATAACTCCAAACACATACCAAGGAATACACTTCTTTGAGATCACTCTGTAATGATATGAAAAACTAAATGCCACATGGCCTTTTGTATGTGGAGCTGTTACAACCCTATTCTCAACTACAATAGGCTTAGGCATAGCATTAAGATATGAGAATGCATACTATAAAATATGTGTTCTTATCCTAATGTACTTATATGCATGTTTCCAACTATCTCTATGAAAAAGTGCATAGGAAAAATAAGAAAGTTGAAACGTCTAGTTTAAAATCCTGAAGGAAACAACATTAGGGAATATAACAGAGAATTATAGAATAAAACATAATTATAATATGGTAAAATACATTCTAGACTAGAATTAAATAAATAACCTAAAGACATTAGAATAATGTAAGACTGAGATATCCTGGCTCATAATACCCATTTCTTAACCACAATATTCAGTCAATTAACTTGTTATCCCTATGATGAATCAATAAAACATTTGAATTGTATGACATGTTCCTAATACAAGATATGTTATAGAAATTCCCATGTAGGGGTTATTATATACATACCCAATAGTAATAATTGAAAAAATGGGAGGAATAAAAATATACAAGAAAATTCATGTCAAAACTAACCAAGATGTAATTAAATAAAAAATATATAATTTTTCTTATTAGAAACTCAGATGATATATAATTAGGCTCTCTGTATGTATAGCCTATACTATGATGACAAGTCTTCCAAGACAAAAAATGGTGCATCAATTATTCACACCGTATCACATATTATTCCAAGAAATCATTGTGAAGGACTCAAACCTTTTTTCATCTCTATTTCATGAGGGGGGTGGATTTCCAATAGAGGACCAACACATTAGTTTGATAAGAGGATTCCACTCAATAGATAGGGGACCTCATACCCTATTATGGAATAGAAGTACCATTCGATGAATCGAGGAAATGTGCCATAGAAAAAAATTGGATTACCACTATACATAATGATAAATAGATAAATAGAGTAATGCTAACCTAGTTCATTTGGTGGTTCTACATAGTGAACAGAGGACCCATTACCTAGAATGAATGGGGTTCCACAAGGTATGCAGAGGATCCACCCCAAGGTCGGTTAGGGGGTTCCACTCATTATATAATTATCCCACACCATAGTTCAATACATGGTGTCACACAATATATGGATAGTAATATAGATGATTCATTCCCTAGTGAAACCAGGGGGTTTCCAACCCTAAAATCTCTCAGATTATCCTTCCCTTATCATCATCACCATCATCTATTGACTAAAGAGGAATCATGATCATGACACCTCATATCCAATGTCATGTTTGAAAATTAAGTGCACCAAAAAGTTATACATGAAAAACACTCATGATAGGATACTTAGGGGCGTAATTACTATTCCAAAAATAATGAGATAATCATGGATGATATTACCAATAAATGCACACATCATATACCTAGGGTAACATAGAATGTGACCTCACACAGCCTCCTAGATGTGTTATCACCTACTAAAATATTAGTTACACATGTTATATTAAATGATGTTTATGTGTTCAACATATTTTTTCATAGACACCACGAGACTAATAATTTGCAACAAACCATGCTCTTGTACTCATAGAGTACACAGATTGACATGCCAGATGAATCCCTAGGCCTATTCATCTACCACATCACTTGGACACTCTGTATGGTGTTTCATGTTGTGTTTCTCTATTCACATAGAGTGTGACCCTTCCCATTCCAAAAACCCTTACTAATGAATTTCATGGACTACACAGAATGTGCTCCCAGACTAATGGACTTAAATGGGGTTTTCACCAAAAACATGGGATTCCATCACACAATTTTCATCATCATTTCCATAGAAATTCAAACAATGGTTCTTGTATCTAGGGCCTTCTATTCGGAATCAATCACTGTGGTGAGATTTCGGCCACTCGAACCCCATATGGATTCACCTGAAAAAACCAAAATCCTCCCATTATGGCTTTAGTTCATATATCAATAGATATGTCAACTGTAACCCACAACTCAAACCCAATACACTTGAAAATTTAAAATTCTTCATTTTCAAAAATGCCATGAATCTAGGGTTTCGATCATGCTCAATCCTACAAAAAAATGTCGAACTACAAACCCCTATTCAAAGTGTGATGAATGGGAAGAAATGGTGGAAAGAAGATTAATATCAAGGTAAATACTTCCTTGTGAAATTATTCATGTAAAATGATAACATAAATGGAGAATTAATGGTGATATCAAGTAAAATAAAGGATTTAGATCAAATTAATTAAAACTAATAATTTTTTTGAGTCTCTTTTGAAGAAGAAATATCACAAAACAATATAACATATGAATATTTCATCAAAATTTTAATCAAAAGGGTGAAAACCACTAATTATGAGTCATAACATGATTTAGGATTGATAATTAGTGAATAACTCATTATCCATTGTGGAAGATGTCCTATATCATTTATTTTTTCTTGATCGACCATGGAGAAAAAATTATTTGTCCTCTGATTCTAAACATCCAATTAATAACATAAAAACTGAAAATCAAATTCTCCTAAGGTTATGCATCTAACATTGGATATTTTATATAATGGGATAATTAAAATTAATTTAGGTTCTATACATTTAAATAAAATATTTAAATTATTTTTTATTTTAATTAAAGGAACCCTCTAATGTCTTCTTTCCTTGGATCTTCCAACATTAGCAAACATTATGTCACACCTAGGGTATTCAGTGTTCTTCATATTGATATGATGTTTCTTATTTCTCATAAAAGGTACTAAAAAATAGGAAAAATGAAAAAAAATATTGAAATGAGGCTTTTGATTTCATTTAAATATATTGATTTTTTATATAATATTATAAGTGTCCTAAGACACCCGAACACCAAAAGGATTTCATGGATAAATATAAATATATACTTATAAATATTCAATATATAATCTATAATAAAATAGTGTCTCTATTTTATCTTATATGATTCCATGTTGATCTCCAGAATTCCCCTAGGTGAAACATACAGTTGATTGTATCATGAAGAAAATCCACCCTCATTTATTAAATCTCTCAACAGACTAATTTCATATAAATATATCGATGCTATAAAGAATATATTTTTAATTCTCTAATTTGTGTAAAATGATAAGGTTTTCATAGTTTTGTATCATTTAAGGGGTTAGGTTAGCCAATGTTGTTCCCCTAAAAATTATATGAAGAATGAGTCAAATAATTACCTCTATAAGATATGATAATATCAACATATAATTCTTTACAAAATATTTTCCTAAAAATATTAAATTAAAATAGAGTATGAATTTTTAGAGATAAAACTAAAGGTTGGTGTATCCCTTTAAACCAATTTAGAAAACTTCATGAAACAAATAAAATAATCCACTAATTTTATTATTGACACCAAAATCATTATCGGATATTTATTTAGTTTCTATAAGGTATATATACAAAATGAAGTATTTGTAAATGAAATTGGTGGATATGAATCAATTGTTTGATTTTCTTCTTACTGTGGAAATATATATATGAGACTCTAATTATTCTTCAATTTTTGGTGATAAGAAATTGAAAAATAATTTTCATAGAAAATCGAATAAAATATATAATGGAGGGGAGAAAATAAAACACAAAAATGAAAAACAAAAGTTGTAGACAACAATATGGAAATTGACGCATAGTAACAGGAAAGTTATTTACATATGATAAAGTGGGCCACCAAGAACACAATTAAAGAAGAAATGTAGATATACCAATTAATGAAATAGATAAAAATATTTCCATAACTAATGTAATACAGAAATATCAGTTTTCTAGTAGAAATGAGTTTATACATTTTCCATGTTAGTGATGAATTCCATTGGATAATAGGGAAAATAGATTATAAAAACTTCATCCAACAAGTTAAAAAAGATGATCTTATGTTATCATTTCTATTAAAGTGCACCATGAATATTAACTTTTTAAAAGTACACTTATTTTATAATCGAGATATAAAAATGCCTTATCCAATTATGGTTCATGACATTCATTCATATCCTTGAAGTTTTATAATAATTAAAAGTCATCACTTGAAAAAATAGACTATGAACTATCATGGAAAACACTTAGTAGTTCATTGGTTTTTCCCATGTTATACAACTCTTCTATGATTGAGAATTTTGGGAACATAATTACTATCGATATACTACCTCATCTCATGTTATAATTTTTTTTATATTGGGAATGTATTTTACCTCCCAATAAAATGATAATATCATCTTTTATGATAAAAATTAATCATTTTGGATCCCAAATCATCTCATTGTCAAATTTAATACATGTTTCATTGTTAATACCCTTTGGAATTGAATTATATTATATGAGTCTTGATGGAAAATATTAATTTAATATTACCTCAAATGCATATATAAAGACACAACATTGGAGAAAAAAAATTATATATAATTATATTAATAAATTTCTTTAGGAACAATTTGGTCTTTCCCAAAATGTGAGCATGATTTTTCAATTTAACTCGCACCATGTTCTCTATCTATATCAATGTGTCCTTACATAGTGTCCCTTTTTGAGTTGGAATAATTCAAGAAGCATCTTTAGGAAAATATGGAATATTTCATTGTATTCACAAGTGCTTCACCATGGTGTGCACTTGTACACACTATTATGAAGATGTATATATAAATGAATCTATTCACTAATTTTCATGATAATAACTAAATCATGATCAATAAAAGAATAATCTAACATATATTGGTGAAATATTTGATAAACATATAGGGGAATGTAAATTATCAAATCTGTATCTTAATTTTGAATACAATAAATTAATTATGGATATAAATGTTATACCAAAGATATCATTCCACACTACATATAGACACTATAAATATATATTGATTCCTTAAAAATTTACAAATTATATAATAATATTCATGGTTCCTAGGAATAGATAAAGTATAGGTTACCATGAAAAATTGATTGTACTATTTAATGATGATATTTTTATATATTCTAAGAGTATGCTGAAACATGTTGAGAATTTTAAGATTGTTGTTAAAGACCATATGAATAGAGAAACTAAAATCCATGTTCAGATAGTTTGAGTATTGAATATAAACTATATTCTTATTATTCCATGAAACCACAAGATATGGAATATTCTTTTATCCTTAATTGACATAGGTGATTAATAAATAGACTTGACTAACTAATTTGAAATGGATATGAACTTTTGTGGTATAAAATATTTTTTATCAATTTATAATGAGAAAAATATCACAACAGTAACATCCACTAATGATTTTAACATGTAATGATGTAATGTTGTTAAAGATATAAGATTTTGATGAATTATTCAGGGATATCATGAAGAGTTTTTTCATAGGAAATATAATCATCTTACCCCATAATGGGAACATTTTTACATATATAGTAATGGTTAGAATAATGTCCTGACATGTGTCTAAATGAAAAATGACAATGTCATCGCTTATTCATCATATCAGCTCAACAACTTTGAGAAAATTTAACTAAAACAAGATCTAGAGGTTTTAGAAATTATTTTATCATTTAAAATTAACATCATTACATATATGTTCAAAACTATGATATATTCCCACTAAAAAATATTAAATTATATGTACACATAGAAGGAATTAATATAAAATAAATGGGATGGTTTTAGTAAATAACAGAAAATTATTTTTCAATACATTACCATATAGGTGATTCATAATTAGTAGAGTATTCCATAATAGAGATTTAAATTAAAAACATTTCAATAAGGGGGATTTTAATGTATCTACCCTACATAGATATTCAAGATATGGAAATGTAAATAAAAGAGGATATGAAAAAATCTATCATTATATAAAATATTTTCTCATATATCCATATATATGGATAATTAGAAGTGAAAGAAAGGTTTTATAAAGCTATCAAAAAATATAAGAAGTGTTTTGGAGATTAACTTCAATAATAGATTAGTAAAAATATTGATAGATCATATTTTTTTCAATGAATAATTAGAAATAAAAGAGTTTCTACATGATACATATAGGTCATAATTATCTAACAATCATTAAAACACCAATATCTATTTTGATTTTAAATGAACCCTCTATTGGAAAAATGTGAAAATTTATATATTAGTGTATGTTTCTCAAAACAAGGTTCATTATTATTTGTAGGAATATATGAATAAATCTATGTGTATAATGAAACGATTACATATAATTGGAAAATGTCCTCATATTTTTTGGTATTTATCTTCTTTAGATGTATATTAAAAATAATACCATATATGTAGTAGTTGATATAATTATAAATTAATCATAGTTTTTTTTATTCAAGTATATTTATCACTCGAATAAATTTCCATGATATATATAATAAATGTGGTAAGGATGAAAAGATTACATAATTCGGTTATATCAAATTGATTATCGTGTTCTATGACAATCTTTTAGATAATTATAAAAATTAATTGGATATAAAGGTAATAACTATAATAGATTATCATACTAAACCTAGTTCTTAATTTGAAAGAATTGATCATACTCTATCTGATAGTCTAAAATCATGCTCAAATGAATTAATAGGATATTTTTAAAAACATCATTTTCTAGTGTAATATTTTTTATAATTATAATTTCCACACTACAATCCAAATGGAATTAAATGAATATACATATAGGAAAATATGTATAACACTAACATGTTTGAAATAATTTAGTGAAAGGAAATGGTTGTTACTAGATCACTTCTATAAAATAATGGAGATTGTTAAACCATTTTGTGACTTTGAAAATCATCATAATGTAAATAGATGAGTAATGATGATAAAATTCAGTGGTATTTTGTGTTTTAGGTAGGTAATAAAGTATTAATTTGAATATATCCATGTAATAGTGTTTAAATATTTATAAATAAAGAAAATAAAATCCCCCAGATAAATCAATTCATTAGAGAATCAAGATCATATACATGTTTTATTTTATCACTTAATACCTCCTATAAACATATCGTATTGTTATTATGTGTTCCATGTATTTCTTTTGTCAAAGAATATACCATATAAATGACATGTTTGGAACTAAGAAAATGTAAAACTTGAAAACAACCTCTACTTTAAATAATAATAATGGTAGTTTTTGGATCGATGTGGAAGGGTGTTATTCAACAAGATAACTAACCTGACCATTATTTGGTGTGAAAACCATATGTTAAAGAATAAATTTGGGGAGAATATGATGTGATGAGTAAAACGGTCCCTCTATTTTCATATGAAATTAATAAGATTTTGAGGACAAAATAATTTTAGGATAAAAATGAAATATGAAAAAAACAATTACTATGTATTTTATGTTTAAGTAAATATAACATGGAATTAATTATGTCACATTAAAAACTAAACAAAAATGAACCTAGCTACATTTATTTAAGATAAAATTATATTATTTAATATTAAAATTATAAAGTATTTTTTTAATTACTTTGTTTAAATACTTGTCAAAACATTATTAAATATATTTTGAGAAGATAAATAATTGAATCTACTGGAAGAAATAATCCTTAAGAAAATTATTTATCTGGTCATGAAATGGTGGTAGCTTCTTTAGCTTTCCATAAGCAAAGAATAATATGAACATTAAGAAATTCACCTTGAGAAAAATTATTTTTAGGAGAAGATCAAGCTCATGTAAATAACTACAATATACATACTAGCTAAATCACCACCAAGGACAACCACTAAGCCTTATCATTTAGGTATTATGTGTAGATATTTATGGGTTATGTAAGTCAAAATTAAGATGATAAAAACATGAAATTACCAATGTTATAAATTATAAATATATAACATGTATTATATATATATATATATATATATTATTAAACATTTAATGAAAAATAAATTTCATTTATAATACTAATTGATGGATAAAATTTAACTACTGTAGTCAAAATACTAATTAGAACATTCAATGTTAAATATGTATTATTCCAAAAATATTATTTTATGTTCCTTAAATTATTATATTTAGAAAAAAAATAATATAATTATATTATGATAAAATATATTACTGATATTATTACAAGATTAAAAATAATAAAATAATAAATTTATAGGAAATATGAATAGGAATAATAAATATTTAAAAGAAATCATTATAAAAAAAATCATCCAATACATTTCTTACTTCTATTTAAATTATGAATTATGAAATAGTATAGTTTATTTTTTTTAAAAAGCTACATCATTTTTTGAATTAAAATAATAGTAATATATTATAATGAAATTTTTTGATTCATTATGGGATGATTAGTTTTTTCGAAAATAGTAGACAAATAAATTTATAATAAATATTGTAAATTTTATGAAATCATCATGATATATGATTGACTTAAAAATTTTAAAACTATTTTATATACATAGTATTTAATAAATATGTTAAAATATACATTTGTAAATTGAAATTTTATTTCAGAGACATGTGTTAGATATTTTGGAACATATGTTATTATGTTTCTTATAATGTATTTATGCATTATTCATTTATTATCATAGAAATATATTTTTAAAATTTCATAAATTTTACTCTCCAAAATGGTTATTTTAATTGGAATGATCATATGGAAGTTAATTTATTGGGATTATTTTGTTATTAGTCATAAAAATAGACTAATATTGTAAAAAATTGGTCACCGCAGAAAAACAAAACATATGTGACATGTTAAATGAAGGGGAAAATCCTAAAATATCTCCAACTATGTCTGAATTTTTTTTTGGATAAGAGGTTGATAAACCAAGAATAATAACATATCTATTATTGAAAACTTTGTATACATATTCCATAAAAAATTGATTTCTATAATACAAATTCATTTATATATAGGAAAGTGTCACTCGTCTAAGTTTATAAATGATCTTTTCACTACCCTGTTCTCATAACAAAAATTAAATACTTTTACATCATCCAATATTTTAAAGGATCTCTAAAAAATAATTTATAACTAATTCATAGGATTTTAGACACACCAAAACACATATTCAGGGATTTATAAGGTATAACCCTATGAATACATCGAAATTACGAGGTGTTGATTTTAACCGAGCACTTTTAATATTTTATACTTCTGGATTATCCATATATATATTACCCCGCTACAAAAATAATTATATATCAATAATTATAATAATAAAATTTTACAATTTTTATGTAATAAAAATTTTATAACATACTTTCATCCATTAAGAAAATGAAAATATCAATCATGTTTGGTGGAGACTACCAACATCAGAAATGAAATAGTTTGTTTTTCATCCATAAAATTCATTTATTGTTATAAAAATATATTTAATTTAAAAATATTATAGAAATAAAAATATCATATTTTTTCTTAACGGTAACATCAATATTTTCACATTAATATAATCAATCCTTTTTTTATTTAACAATCACCAAAAAATGTCGATTATCAATAATATATTTAAGAACCTTACCAAAATCTAGTTGAATGAATATTTATTTTAATTGAAAAATGGAAAATATAATTTAGTAAATTATAAAATATTTGATATTATTTACTTATTTTATAAATCCTTTTGTCATGGTAAATTTAACAAATCAGTTTGGAGGAATTGGATAAAGAATAGCAAGTAGCCAAGTAGATAATATTTATAAAATAAATGAATAACATATGGTCATAAATGGAACTAAATATGAAATTTATAAGAAAGAAAATTTCCAAATTTCATATTTTATTATAATAATAATTATTTAATATTTTATATTTGAGTGTTTCATATTAAAAAGAAATCCAATTTAAGGGCTTCTTATAAAAAAATTCACCTTGGAGACATTTTTGGTATTATGATCCTAATTTCATTTATATGGTGAAAATACTAACTATTTGAAATTTTATATCATTATTACATATGAATTTATATTATTTTTGGTTTTATTTCAATTTCTATACTCTGTGGGTTTGGATTCAAGTTTTAAAAAAGTCATACGGGCATTGCCAAATCAATTTCCTCTCATTGGGTTTAAATCCTTAACCCTTAGGTATAAATATTTACTATTATTATATCATACCACATATTATTTCATAATTTATATTATTTTTCAATTAATGGGATTTTCCATCCAACATCATTATGTTTTTCTTTGATTGATTCCTTCTTTATAAAAAAATGATGTTTCTAGGGACAATTATTTTTCTTTCTAAATGATCTTACTTATCTATAGTGATATTAATTATTTAAAAAAACATTTTTTATTATTATTTTTAAACCAAATTTGTGTTATAATATTTTAAAAAAATAATTAATTTAAAATATTTTCAATATTTTATTTTATTTTTATTTTAATGATGTGGGGTTCAATAAATATATTTACAAAATATTACAAAGGAATATATCTTCGCATATTTATTTTTATCCTTCATCAAATTTTTTATTTTATGATTCATAGTTCTTATAAATGATATATTATTGGATATTATTTGAAATTTATTTTTTGTAATCCTTTCATTCGACTTCATTAAAATTTATTTATCTAAAAGGGACTCAATAAATTTAAATTTTATGAAAATTGATTTTTTTATGAAAATAATTTATATGATTTCATTCATATTTTCACATATATCTCTAAAGTTATACATATTATTTTTTTAATATAATTATCATCCTATATATTATTTTAATTTTTATATATTTTTTTATTTTGATTTTTTATCAAGTTATCTACTATAGATTTCATCTTATGTGAGTCATTTTTAAACCCATTTTCTTCTCATCGGGTTTTAATTATAGGATAAATGATTAAGTAATTATGAGGATATATATATAGTATATATTTATGTGATGGGTGTGGTATTAATTTTCACTTTAATTCATTGGTTATAGTTCTTTGTCAAAGGATATAATGTTTTGGTATGTGGTCATGACTTGGGTTTTTTGAAAATAATGTGTTGTAGTGATTTGGTATGATCACATCATAAGGCACGCATATTATTTAGTTATTTCACAAATCAATTTGTGTGTGTTATTGGGTTTTCTCAAATAACTTTATTACCTATATTTATTTAACAGTATTAGTTTAGTTTCCCATGTTATATGATTAGTGTAACATATTTCCAATAAATGGTATGTGGTTATGCTTATATTGTAGTTTTTTTATGATTTAGTAATATCATTCCATGATCCATGATATTCTATCATTTCTTTGATTATTTATTATGATTACTTGTTACTTTTTAACTAGATATTTTCCAATGTTCTTTTTTTTCATTACTGATACTTTCAACGCATCGATTTTTTTCTTTTCCCACTTCATAAGGAACTATCAATGGGATAATCTGTAGAGAAAAGACTTATGAAAAATTTATTATTGAAGATGTTAAAGAAATAATATGTAATAATATGATTATGTAGTATTTCCCCAAATAGAAAAAATATTTGTTACTCATAATTGGGACATTCAATTTGAGATTTAAAATGTAAATAATTAAAAGTATGTGAAATAAATAAATGTTTAGCTTAGATCAATTCACAATAATAAGAGAAAATTAACATACCTACTTCTGGCTTGTCATAAATTATATATGATATATAAGATTATTTTTTTCATTCGTAACATGTTATTAATGTACCCCTATGGTATTATATAATTTTTAAATATTTTGGGATATTAGAATATATGACATTAATAGGCATGAAATCTCATTATTTTCATTTATTTATGTAGAAATGAATACTATTTTCCCTATAGAATATTATTATTCCATTTTAAAATTACTATCATTGAGTTTTTTTATTTAATATTCACTATGCTTAAAATTAATGTATCCAAATTCCTTAAATGTATTGGATAACTAATCTTTAATAATATTTTTTAAATTAAGATGTTTCATCACCATTTTAATTGGACCATTGATCCAATTAATTCATTAATGATTTTTAAAATTTCGATAATAATAATTTATCAAACACTGTAGTATTTTTCTATGCTGCATTTTATCATATTATAGTAAAGTAATCAAGTGTCTATATGATTGTTGAACTTAGTATGTGTAAGAATTTAGAAAATACTTCAACTAACTGAATTAAGGAAGGTAAGATACTAGATAATATCTTCAAGTGACAATTCCATAAAGACATGTGACCACATGTTTGAAGACAAGTGACCACACATTGGAATATAAGTGAATACATGATAAATTTAGTTGACCACATGTTGATGAAATGGAATCTCACTTTTGAGGACAAGTGACCACATGACATTTTCGATTCACCACATGTTGGAAGACAAGTTATCACATTGTATATTAATGTGACTACATGTTTAAGACAATTTATCACATGTAAAAACTAAAGTAACTAGAACCCATTATTTTAAAGGGGTTTTGTAACTTTAAAACATTTTTCTTTTCTATGTTATAATAATATATTGGAAAAAAGACAAGGGGATAAGGAAATATTTTGAGATGGTATGAATTAATACAAATTTTTTTTGGACTGCATAAGGACCTCTAATATTTTATGGAACCCATTATTGCTACTATAAGTCTTTCATAAATTATTTTCATAAAAACATATGAATTTATAGTAAGAAAATCATTGTGAAACCATAATTCTATCTAGAACATGATCGTAAAATCTTAATTGGTAATAAATATGTTAAGTGCATACTGAATAACAAGGTGATGAAATTTTATATTTTAAATTTAATATAAATTTTTGTTGTAATTTTTCTCCATGAAAAAACACTTGGTACATTGATAATAATAAAAATTACTCAGATAAGATATTATATTCTTATAATAACTATATTATTCATGTCAATAGATTCATATCATGAATTTAAAATAAGAGAAGAAGAAAAAATAACTTAAATGTTTCATAAATACAATCATAATTTAAAAGGAATGGGTGATTTATATGATATATTACATATTTATATTTTTTTACAATATTATAAAATAATTACCAAAAGGATGTGTGATACATGTATAGTGGATGTTACCAAAATATTTTTTGGTTATATTCCAAAATTTATATCGTCTAATACATGTGACTGTGGTAGTGTTACAATTTGTGATAATTTTAAAAGAAAAGTAAGAAATCGTATAGAACCTTGAATTTTAAGTTATGATATTATTTCATTTATTCAGTTTTCTAATTGATTAAATCAAAATTTGATAAGTATATCATATCTTTTTTTTGATAATATTAATTTAAAATTAGAAAATGAAATTTATATTATTTTCTGAGAATAATTTATCTTGATTAATGTAAAAAGGAAAGCCAATATATATTAAACTAGATTTGTATAGTTGACTAAACATAAAGTAAAATTATTATATATTGAGTAATCTGATAATTTTTTATTTTATAGAATACTTGGAAATAATAATTTCATGTCATTACTCAAGAATTTCCTATGTAAAAATGTTTTTAGATATTACTAATTTGAAACTATATATCACATAGTATGTGATTCATTCTTAAAAAATAATAAACATTAAGATTAATTCAAATATATCTTGGAGAAAAAAACATTAATACTACGTCAAATTTTCCTTTCAGATTTATTTTTCCAAATGAAACAATATTCCCTTTTAAGTAAAAGGTATATGTTTGTTATTATTGATGACTATAGTAAATTTACATTGATTTATTTTCTTGCACATAAATCAAAGAACTTATCTAAATTTTTTGTATATAGAAAATTGATTTAAAATTAAAATGGTAATTTAATTTTACCAATTCTCTATGATATAATAGGTGAGTTATAAAATATTGAGTTTTATAAATTATGTGATTAAAATTGTTATAGTTCTATTTATTCACCCATTAGGACCCTCAATATAATTATGTGGTTAAAAATAAGAAATAATATCTTTCAAGAAATAGTTATAATGGTAACGAATGAGTAATATTAACCAAAATATTTCTATAAATAATATGTTAACTCATATTCTAATTATTTTAATCTATTTATTCTTAGGATGTTTCATAATAAGATAGATTATGAAATCTAAAAAGGAAGAAAGACTAGAATTTCCTATTTTAGAGTATTTGGACACAAAGTTCACATTAATCATAACAATGATTAATAAAAAAAAATTAATTCAAAATATGATGAATGAATTTTCCAAATCTGATTTAGATCAATTTGAAGATGAGTTCAAATATTTTGACATTGTTTAACCTGAAAATTTCGGTATACATAAATATACTGTGGGGGAGAATACTTCTCAAGAAAATACACTAAATTTTACTAATTATTATCTAGTTGATAAATAATTATTGATATAAATTCTTTTCATAAAATTATTTATTCCTTAAGAAATGTGTGCACATATCATGCTACTATTTCTGACTTTTTTACTAAAATCCTTGATGATTCTTTGTTTTTCTTCAATATGTACTAAGGAAATTAATGAATAGTTAATACTATTTAAATAGAATATATTTTTTGACTTAGTTATATAACAAAAAAAATTAATATTACTAGAACTGAATTGATCATTAAAAAGGGGTAATATAAGACAGGTCAAATAATTTGAAAAATGCCAAGCTAGTGGGTTATGGTTTCGAACATGATTTTTTAATTAAATTTTGAAGAACCATTTTTAAATTTTACTGAATAGAATATATAATAATTTTGTTGTTACAAATGTATCTCAATGTAGAATGAATTTTGTTTTTCAAATATACATTAATTGTACATTTTTGAATGGACATATTTTAGAAAAATTTTCTATAAACAATCATTCTAGTATTGAGATTGAAATTTAAATATAACCATGTTTTGAAACATTAAAAATCACATAATGGTTTAGAATAATCTCTTTGATCATGGTATGGTAGGTTATGTTAATTTTACTTAAATATTGTTTTTGAAAATGGGAAATCCAATCCCACCCTATATATCAAAAGAGCATCAAAATATATTTTCATAGTATAGATATATATCAATGATATTATATTTCGCTCTTCTGGTAAAAAATTCATATTTAATATTCAATATTAATGCATTCATAATTTCATAGAATGAATATGGATGAAGTAAAAAAATTTATCATTTAGAAAATAGTTCATAGAATACATGGTATGATTCTTAATCAATCAAAATATTATAAATAATTAATGAAGAATATTTTTCTTGATATTTATAAAAATTAAAATGTTATATTGAGTATTTTTTATATGATTAACTATCACAATGCTAGAAAACATATTTATAATAATAAAATTCAGGAATATTATTAGTATATTTCATTAATCGACACCATCATAACCAAAAATTTTTCTTTCCTTATGTGTATTTGATATATTACAAATTTAATTTTAGATAAACCCATTTAAAATAAATTAAAAGATTATTTAATTATATTAATTGTTTTCTAATCTTGAGAAATACTTCATTTGAACAAACTATTTTTTATATACTATTTTTAGTGTTTTTATAATGGATATAAAATCAAAATAGTTATGTGTCACTTTCTGGAAAAAAACTAATTTTTCAGATGATATAAGTAACAAAATTTAATATTTGTTCTATCTTTTGAATGTGTGTATGTTTCTATAGCTTATTAGTGTTCACAATATTTATAAATTAAATATATCAATTTTTTATTAGGGTTTTGATTTTGAAAATATTAGGATTTATTTTTTTAGTACTTCTATAATCTCTATCCCTAAAAACAATTTAAATATCTTCAACATGAAACACATAAATATTATATATCACTTCATTAAAGGCCATTTTCAAAATGGAAATATTAGTCAACAATATTTCTCTTCAAACAAAATTATTTAATTTATTTACAAAGCCAATGGATTTAATTAATGTTGTTAAAATAAAATTTGAACTTGGAATGTTGTAAATTTAATTGCACAACATATATTTAAGGTTATTTAAATATGGATTTTAAGAAAAAAACTAAGAATACATTTCTTTTTTTCATTTGGGCATATGGATTTTTTTTATTATATTATATTACTAGGTTATAATTATCACAATAGTTACTCTTTAATTCATTTAATACCATTAAGTAATTATTTGAAACACTTGAAAGGATTTTATGGTTCTTTATTTTTTCTATGATTTTTTAATAAATTTATTTTAGATTGGTAGTTTTTTGTGTTCACATATCACATTAAAATGGATATTTACAATCAAAGTCATCATTTTGGAAATATTTTAATGTAAAAAATTTAGTTAAGAGAGTTAATTTTACTTATGTGGATGAATAATTATCATAGAGGAAGCATTATTTACATTAAAGTTGTAATAATTTAAAGATTACTCTTTATATCTTTTTGATAAATTCAAAAAAAAGATGATAATATTTAGAATTCACATTTTTTATTCATTTGTCAAAGAAAATATAATGTTGAATTGGATCATGATCAAATTTATCAATTTGTATTTCTGGTCATTATAATAATTCTATTTTCACATATATATTTATGATTTTTATAGTTTTATTTTTTTCATATTCTGGATTAATAATTATGTTACTATAATATTGTTAAACTAATCATAAGTGATAATTTGGTAATTTCATCAAGAAACCACATACAAGAAGACTAGTGATCAAATAATATATCCATCTGACCATTCAATGAAGATAAGTTACATAAATATTCAAAAAAAGTAATACCATGATAGAAGATAACTAACTATATTTTATATTCATGTGATTGTGTGTTGATGAAAATTAACCTCATATAAGAAGAAATGTGACCTCATTATTTATTGAAGTGACCTCAAATTGGAAAGCATGTTTCTACATGATATATTCATGTTTATTCATGTTAAATAATAGTTATCTCTCATTGTATACAAATTGAAACTTTTTGAAAATCATTTGGGAAAAGTACATAATTACAAATAGAAACCAATCATTACTACAACAGAATATTTTCTATACCTCTCCCTTTGTTATTCCTCTAATATTTTTATCTTTTGGTTTACTTCCCAATTCATTCTAATGTTTTAATTGACCAAATGATTATTGATATCCTCATTCTTAATTAGAATTATAAAGAACATTATTTTTGAGAATATAATATTTGATATAATTCTCATAATGTGCATTAAAATGTCAAAATGTTTGATTATGAAATTGAGAGTTTCAACATAAATTGGTATGAATTTGAATAGTTTATTACTCATATGTTATTGGAGCGTTCCAATGGGCATTAATGTTGGTTATTTTTTTAAGTATATTATATATTCTAATGAGTTATATATGTAAATTAATTTTGTATATTTTAAATTATCAAATTAACCAATGTGGTTATTTTTTATGTTTATTCATTATACATTTCCTAAAATGAATTTGTAATGATAAATTGAGACCTATTAATTTTTTTGAATCTGTTGTGCAATTATGAACACTATAAATGGATTTTGAATAATCCAGATCAATATATGGGTATATCAAATATTCATTAGTTGTATTCTGTGAAATTATTTGAAGGTAAAATGAATCTCTTCATTGAACTAAAATTATTTGATTCATTTATTCTATATATATCATTATTGCCTCGACATTAAAAGCGTAAACTATTCATCTATATCTATGGTTTTAATATATTCCATTTATTTTTCAATGATTCTTCACATGAGGTTTTAAATCCCAATAAATGGTTGGATTGTGGGTTATGAATTCCAAACAAATTATATGCTCTGGGTTGTGCCTCCAACTGAGAAAAATGTAGGGTATTTTGTGTCTCTAAAAGCCATAAGGAGATTTTTAGTTCAGATTTTCCTTAGTCCTATAAAAATTTTTGTCTTTTTTTACCACACATAAAAGGTATTTCAAGGGTAGTGAATCCATAGGTGGAGTAGGTATGTTAATGAGGTTAAGACACTATGTGTAAAATGGTATTATTTTGGTTTGTGCCTTGGGGGTGTTATAAAGTAAGTTATAAAGGTTAATTGTCACCATTAAATAGTTAGAGTGTCTACTATAGTTAATGCAACCTATATTAGTATCAGAGATGGGTGAATATGAGACAAGGATCATTCATATATGATAATATAATAAAATAATTGTGTAAATTTATTTTTTTTACTGAATTGAAATATCTTTTATTATAGGATAAAATTATTCTAAAATGGTCAATTAACATCCCCTGTAATAAATTGACAACTTCTCATTAATGATCAGAAATCAACATTATATATTTTTGTCATGGTGAACCACCCAGTATATATTTTACCACAAAGAGTGGGGGATGAATTTGTAATTCTTTTCCCAATACCTATTTCAGAAATAAAACATTATGACATGTTAGAGTCTAATCCATTTAAATGAAATAGATCATCATTACAATAAACAAATAGAAATGTAAATCAACAAAAGTAACAATATATTTTTCCATGATAGCCACCTATGTGACTGACTATATCCTTGTTCTTCTCATGTCATGTTTGATACATAAATATTTGTAATAATAAATAAGATGAATAAATGTAATTTTGGGAAACTATAATATTGAAAATAATAGTGTTTCCCTAAAAATTGTCTACTAATATAATATTATAATATTTCTCATAAGATGACAATATGAACCATAAAATAAAGTTAATATGATCATTAAATAAACTCAAGGCTGTCATGGAACCGTTATATGATTTTTTTTTCACCATCAATTTCAAGTAATTTATCCTTAAAATTAAGAATCGATAAACTATATGAATGTCTGTCATTTCTATAATTTCAAAATAAATGAAAATCTATGAATATTTTTCACTATTCAATATCACAATATTTCATAATCTTCATTTTCATCAATTTATTATCTCTAGTTTCCCTTTATTTAATACTCAAAATGTTCAGTGAACTAAAAAATATATTTCGAAACTCAAGGACTTCATTATTTATTATTATCTATTTTTTATATTTTGAGTCATGTTAATTTTTTCCTTTTCAAATATTTAATTTTTTTTAATTTCTGTAAGTTTCATCATCTGAAAAAATATCATTAAATCATTTTCCAGATATCATTATTCAATCATCCAAGAGTTTTAAAATAATACTACTTCAACACACTCACAAAAAATACAATCATTTAATCTTTTAATTGTGAATTTAATGAATGCATATTTAAATATCACAATGATAGGTACGAACACCCCATAACATGACTTTCTTCAAGTAAATCATGTGAAATCTAAAATGGTTTCAACCGTGGTGTGAATTTTTCTTTTCATTTGTCACTAGGAAATGTATCAATTAAAACATATTCTATCATAGCATGTATAATAACCTATACATTACATTCATTGATATTACATCAAAAATTTGAAAAATATTCATTAAAAAACATAAAAAATCATACAAGGACTGTATAAGATTAGTGTCTTTACAAACTAGGAAACATATATTGTTTTTTCATAAGATATCTATATTTTATCTAACTTATATCGTCATAACAAGACCCTTTTGACATATCTTACTTAATACCCTTATTCATAACTTATGGAAAGGAAACAGAAGACGGTTGAGCATAGATTCTCAATAAGGGGAAACAAGGTAGCTATCAATCATATGAAAATTATAGGACATAAGATCATAACATTTATAAATCTTATACTGCATATGAAATATCATGATGTCATGTCATGGGAGAAATAATAAAATATCATTAGAATCAATGAATGTAATCCCAAAAGTAATAACATAAGATATAAATTATTTTTTCATACACATAAGCATAGAAAATCATTTCATATTTGTCAAGTCTCAGTTCCAAGACCATTATAGTAGATGATGTCCTCTACTGAAAAGATTTCACTCATCATTTCATCCCTATATTACTCAACATATATCATTTCCTATTCCAAACTTGTCTATATCATGAGATTTAAATCATTACCTAATTAATTTGAGGGATTTATAGGTCCAACCCATATTATAATGAATTCATTCTTATTTATTCCACAAAAACATAAACCATTCATCATAAACTAAGTTATAAAATGGGATTCATTAGACATCAGTCAACTGTAACATAATCCATGTGAAAAAATAGTTTTCATTAATATAACTCCATCATTAACACAATCAAACTATATAATCAAAAGGTATATTATACATGAAATATAACACTATTAAATAATCTCATCATATATAGAGGATAATTTTGATTGAACACTATAAATGAATTCTAGAGGAAAATTTTCCTTTGTTATTCCAAAATGTTCCCTTTTCTCAAAATGCCACAAAATTTTAAAATAAAAGAAATTGTTTAAAAATAAATATGAAGTCCTTTAAATTAATCTTCTTGTAATTATTTCATTACAAATATATAAAAATATGCTCATTCTATATAAGTTAAAATAAAATATTCCTCTCTTACTTTTTTCAGATAGTTAAAAAGTATCTTGTATCAAAAATGAAAAATATATTCCTTTCAAAAAAATTAATAATGATTCAAAAACTAGGGAAATTGACTTTAAAAATCTTTTGGATGATTGGAAGAATATTTTTGAATGCATATTTAAGAAACATGGACATAAATAATAACTATACACCAATAAATACTTACTTATTAACAATCTATGATAATAATGAGATTGAAAAATTATCCTTTAACATAGGTTTGATATCCTTTGTATGTATCCAAAACTCTTATATAATGAATTAAATAATTTCATTGACTGATTATAGAATCTTAGTCATTTTTATGATATTATATATGATCATATTATCGTTCATTGGTTAATAACATTTCATTATTAAATGTTATTCGTGTATTAATGGCTTCATTTTTGTATGAATGTTTCTTATTATTATTTCAGGTTATCTTTATTATGTCATAGTTATATCATTGTAAAATGATATTAAATTAATATATACCATTTTTATTCATTCTAATGATTTATAATATTATTCTTTCATGTATAATGAGTCACATAGAATCATGGAGACGGTAGGTTGTACATGTGAACAATAAATAGAATAATACAAATAATTGTGAAATGGTATGGATTTTGATGGTATTTTTTTCCAAAATTATTTTACAATAATCAAAAATAGTTATCATTTTCCCATTATATACATATAAGTAATTTCGTGGTGAAAAACATATTACACCACAGTGTGGAGATGGTATGTCATAGGTAACAAATCATGGGGATTTCATTTTCTGTAGGATGGATAGATGGTGGAATATAGTTGTTCCATAATAATAAAAACAACTAAGTATATAATTTATACTAGATTTATTACTTTATAATTGAAAAATCTAATGATGATGATGTATAAGAAAAAAGATGTTTGAATGAATCAGTAGAGGGGTTTGCCTCTTCTTCGACGAGCTCCATCTAGATCACCTCTTAAAGCACTAGGGTTGGTCTTTAGAGAATGCCAAAACCTATATAATGTTACTAGTGATGTTTAGAGGGTAAATAGGTAGGTTATATATGAGCATTAAACTTTTAAATGAAGTGAAGAAGCGAGGGACATGGTCCTATTTTATAATTGAGATGAGGGGAACTTATGAAATCTCCAAAAATATTAATTAATAAAAACTGTAAAACACATCCCAAACCACAGAAATATCATAATTTAAATGATGATATGTGATATGATTATAGTCTCATAAAGTAATAAATATTAGACAAGTTTGTTTTCAATTTAAACCTTATCATTTTAATTAACACTTAGTTATTTTCATTCATTTTTAACTATGATAACAAGTATTTCAATATTGAAAGGGTGAAATTTTTTAATTAATTGATATCATTAAACCATAAATAATTAATTTAGAACATTTTCGACCATATAAGAATTATTCAATTTTTTTTAATAAAATTATTATTTTAATATAAATTAATAAACCATTATTTTGATAATCAATCAATATTGTCGAATTTTAAATTATTTAATTCATTGATTTTTAAAAATATTAAGATAATATGTTAACTTCAAACCAAATATTATATTATATTTCAAATATTTTAAGTTATTCTATAAAATTCATTTGATATATTAATTATCACAAAATTTTATTTCTATTAATATTTTTATCACATTTATTTGTTATATCAATTACTATAATAATTATTAAATGAGTATGGTGTAATTAGTTAACATATTTATTTGTTGATTAAAATTAAAAAAAATAGTAGGATCAATATAATTCCTCTATCTTTTAGAACAATAATTTAACGTGAATATATATTTTGAAAAATATAACATTAAAAATGTTATATTTTTTAAAAAATGAATGTGAAAAGTTCAACAACACTTTATATAAAATATTGTAAGTGTCGTAATATTTTTGGTATGGCTCCAAATAGTCTATAAATCAAATTTTTGATGATTTAGGTCAATATATACTTGACCAATATGATATGGTCTACTTTTTTGGTACTATAATTGTTATTATCATTTAAATAAAATTTATTTATATCTCATCAATTAAATAATTTCTTCAACATCAATGTATTACACATTAAGGTAAATATTTATTCCCTAAAAATTAGAAATAAATTACCATGATAGAGATAGAAATTATCTTTAAAACTAGTATTTATAATCCAATTTATCGTTTTTATAATAATAAATTAAAAATGACATATTAATTAGAATTTCAATAAGATATATTTCACTTTTTTAAAATAAAATAAAATAAATTTCATAATCTCATCCAAGTAGCTTCCAAGGGATATAATTTCAACCCAAGGATGATTAATGTTGAAACATACTCATCTAGTGATATTATGACTTGTTTTAGGGTCATTTTATAACATCAATTTTACAATTAATTTCCCAATTTTTCCTTTTACTATATTATAAAACAATTACTAAGGTTACTATTCATAATGCACAAACATAAAATAAATCTATTAAAATAATTGGTATCTATTGATTACAAAAAAATTAATCCATTTTTTCAAATTAAAATAAAATTATTTTTATAAATTAAATTAAAACTAATATCATTGTCAAAGTGAGAAAATGAGTTTTAAAATTAGAACATTGCAACGGATAGAAAAAAAATTATCTTTAAAAGAAATGTAAAATTAATTTCAACGACCTAAATTACATTTAATGAGAGTAATATATTACATTTAAACAATAATACCATTTCTTAATATAATTTACCTATATAAATTATTCTGATGAAAAAAAATTGTTTTCGCCTAAAATTTATTATATTTTTACTACTCAACATAACATGATAGTGATAAGAAAAATATAAAAAAACAACCAAATTAAATAATTATATCCTGATTCCATATAAAAATTATACATTCTCATACCAAAATTATTAATGTTTCTATATTTGAATCTAAAATGGGTTCTTCATTAAAAGGTGGTAAAATTACTCATGTAAAAAATTATATGTTTTCATAAATGAACAATATCTACCCAAAGACTCAGGGTATAGTGGATTTCAAACCCCAACCCGCTTCACTTTGGTTTAGGGAATGTTCATTTTCCAATTTCTCTACCCATTGACTTATCACTCAATGTAGATTCTATAAGTCATATTTCATGTCAACTCTTAACCTATCCATATTACTTAGTTTGGTATATTACCATAAACCAATAAAATATTTCAAATGTCATCTACTCATCATTTTACCCATTTCCTCTATCTCATGACTTGGTTGGTTGGGACTTATCACACATGGATAAGGGCACTTCTACCGCCATTACATTATCAATCAATGTATGGTTCAATAACATGAACAAAAACCAACCAACGAGGATGTTCTCGACCCAGGTTTCCTCATGGAATTGTTTAATACGTGTGCATGGGTGATTCCTTAGGTGGTCCTCAACCCAATCAACCTCAATGGATGGTCCAAATCTATGTCATGAAATAATCCATGAAACATCCCACTTAGGGGATCTCCTCAACCCAATCCACTCACAAAAATGTTCAACCCATTAACCAATACTATAAACGAATGGTCTAATACCATGATTAGTCTTCTCCCATGAAATGTTCTAGCCTCAGCTTCCATAACCCCCACATGATTACACCAACCCTCACCACACATGCATCAAAACAGGGACCACAAAATGTTCTACATCTCACCAGATGATCCTAGGCTATAATTCACATGAATTCAAGACCCCCATATCAATAAAATTACATATATCTGGTTTTTTCATCTCTTGGTTCCTCCAATGTCCCAATCTATTCTCCACGATACCATTTCTTGAACATCACCCTAAGATGACACAATAATATGATGGATCCATAATACTATACCATATTGTTAATTCCAACCTTACTAATGTCCATCATCACTCATGGTCCTACTACCAAGGGTCTATATAAATACATCATGTTCTACCTAACCGAATAATCAGTAAGTGGGGTCCAAATCCCATCCAAAATCCCTTGGGATATCAATTATATGTCCCAATTAACTCAAAAAACCAACATTTGGTCTCATCACACATCTCCTAAGGGATATATCTTAGACTTTCACAGGAATGAAACCCCACTATATCATACATGTTAAACCCTAGAGGATGTATTTTAATCCACACACAAACATAGACACACCAACATCATTAATATGGAGCTACTCATCACTCTTAAGACAATCAGTAATCTCACCCATCATTACGTATCCTCATGCAAGTCATTCATAGTCACTAGACATTATATAGTTTCCTAGGTTATTCCATATTCCATCTATCATTGTAGAAACTCCAATATGTATCTCATAATATCAACTAATGCACTCCCCCTATGTATTTAAATATTAATGGTTGTCCTAAATTACTTAAGGGGATGAAGAGCACTTGTTCTTATCCTAGGATGCTAAAAACCACTATTTCATATATCAAAACGACAATGTTGTTCTATATACCACATTCCTAAACCAATTAAATTATGTGATCATGCACAACCATTAATAGAAAAATAGATGGTTTTCTATTAATGGTTCCACCAAAATAGAACATATAGTTAACCCCTCCCCATTTTTTTCCACCCTCATCTAATCCAACTAAGCCTCATATTTTCTTCTGAAAACTAACCTCATCACATATAAAATTAACAATTAATAATAAAAAATTATAAATAATTGTTTAATTTAAATCAATATTTTTATAATTTCCTAAAAACTCATAAGGAATTCTCTTCACACTAAAACTGTGAAAAACAACCTGTAGAAGGGTTGTTGCTCTCCCTAGATACCATCCCTAAAGAATCCTTATCGCATGCCACCCAATTATTTAAAAAAGAATTTCTGGAAACTAAAATATTAAGACAAATGATTCTAAAATTCCCCTTATATAAAATGTGGTTCTCCCATTTGTAGTTATACTCTCATAAAAAACTCTACTTATTTAGATAAAAATTCCCATAAATATTGATGATCAGAAAATACTCTAGTAGAATTAGATCTATAACCTGAAATATTATTGTATTAAATGACTATCCAAAACATTAACTATGTGAGTGGTATTTTTTCCTAGAAAATTCTCTGTACGATACATAATATCAACTAGTTTTTCCTCATAAGAAGGATCATGATTCAGTGATATGGCCTCTACTTTTTTTACTTGTATGGGGTTAGGTATTTACTTCTTTGAGGGTGATACATGGAACACATTGTTGACTAGAGATATATTTGGTGGATTATCCAAGTGATTGGCTACCATCCGTATAGTATCAAGAATCTCAAAGGGACCAATATAACTTTTTATTAGTTTCTCTTCTTCAAGAATCTTATAAATTTATTCCAAATATATATTTATAGAAATATCTCCTCACCCACTTCAAATTCTAGATCCTGGCATGGGTTATCGGAATAACTTTTTTATTGACTTTTTGATGCCTTGATATGCATATGAATACCTCTATCATTATCATCCATTTCTTCCATGTTATTATGTCCAAATAGCATCTGTTATCCAACCTCATCCCAATATGTATGAGATCTACATTTCTTACTATATAGTGACTCAAAATATTCCATCTAAAATCTTCAGTGAAATTTATTTTTGTATGAAAACTCAACAAGAGGATTGTGTTTATCCCAAAATCCATTGAAATCAAAATAATAGGATCTAAACATATCATCTAGTTTTTGAATTGTTCTTTTAGAAATATAATCTATCATAGGATGATAAGCATTGTAGAAACTCAGTTCTAAATAATGTTCATACTAAATAATTCTACAAAACAAAGAGGTAAACCATGGATACCAATATGATACAATAGAATGCCATACTTCATACAACCTTATCACTTCCATAATGTATATAATGGAATGAATATCTATAGAGGGTATTCCGTTAAATCAATGAAGTGAACTGACTTTTCAAGGTGATTGAATACCTCTAACATAACATTGAACCCTTTAAAGGTTTTAAATAGTCCAACAACAATTTCCCAAGTGATGTTTTTTCATTTCCAATTCGATATGGGTAATGGATTCAACATCCCCTTTTACATTTTACTAAAAAGACATAAAATTTAGACATACCAAGAAACAAGATACAAACTCTATGATATATCTCATCATTCCATCCCACTATAAAAAATCTTCCAAATCCCAATATATCTCCGTACATACAGGATGAATAGGGAATGATGAAATATGATCTTTCTTTAATAGATCCTTCTTTAAATCTGGTATAGATAGAACAATAATATGGTTCCTAAACCTCACTATTCCATCATGATCAAAGTTAATCTCAAGAACAATTATAACTTTTTTTAGATCTACATCATCCTTATGCACCTCCTTAATCTTGATCGGGATAAAGGGATAAATATTCATTTTATAAAGATATGATTTTACCCTTCCTTCAGGATTTCCATCTCCATCGTTTGAAAATCCATAAATATTGGATCTTTTGTGATCCTCATAATGGATAAGTGAGCATGGCCCTTTTAACTCAAAGCATCTGCCACCTTGTTCTATTTTCTAGGGTGGTAATGTATTGGGAAATCATAATCCTATATCGACTCTAAACTTCATCATCGGATTATGATCAAAATCTTTTTGTGTGAATATATATTATAGAAATTTATAATAAAAATATATATCTCATTTTTCTACATGAAGATAGTGCATCTATATCCTAAATTAAAAAATTACGGCGGCTAAATACAAATCATGACTTGGGAAATTTTTCTCATGAATCTTCTACTATCATGAGGAAAATGTGATAACTATATTATTATGTATAATAACACATCATAATAACATCATAGACACATAACTAATGATTACAAACCCATCTCCATTATAGAATAATGTAACAAATGGGGGGTTGAACAACATTCTGTTCAATTCTGTGAAATTTTCCTAACATCCATATGCCTAGTGAAACTTAACACACTTATGAGTTAACATGGTTAGAGTATTATATAGTCATGAATAATTCTTCATAAAGTAGTAATAAATTCCATGTAAACCAATAAATCTAGAGATTTCAGTCACCGTGGATCGGCAAGGCTAGAATTCAATAGCCTCTATCATTGTTGGATCTACTGATATACCATCTTCTGAGATTAGGTGACCTAAAAATGAATCCTTTTTAAGGAAAAATTAACACAATGGAATTTTTTTAATAAATGTAATCATTCCTTAAGGTATTTAGTAAAATTATCAACTGGAATTCATGCTCTTCCTTTCCATTTGATTAGATAATAATATCATTCATAAAGAGTAAAAAAAATTGGTCGTGGTAATCGTTGAAGATTATGTTCATTAGATCCATGAATATAGTAGTGGAAGTAGAAAGAATAATATGAATTACTATATATTTATAGTGTCCATACCTTTTAATGAATTTCATCTTTGGTATATCTTTCTTCTGGACCCTAAATTTATGATATCTAGAACAAATAATAATCATTGAAAAGTTTTGACCCCCATGCAGTTGATAAGATAATTCATCAATAAGGGGATCAAGATAATTGTACATTATTGTGATACTATTAATATAATGATATACAATGTAGAGTCCCTTTGATGCAAAATTATTTTTCGTGAAAAAATAGTTTCACCTCAAGGTGACATACATGGTCGAATAAATCCCTTAACATGGTCTTCTTTAGTTGCTTCTTTAATTCCATCAACTCAATATGGGACATTCTATAAGGGAGTATTTGAAATTAGTTTGGAACTAGGAATGAGTTCTACTGATAACTCAAATTCATGTTTTGGTGGAAGGATAGAAAATATATTTGAAATTACATCCCCAAATTTCATGATAATAGTCATATCATCGATGTTGATTTTCTCAAGAATCATTTGTTAAAAATAGAACTTCTAAATTGGAATTAAGACCCATACGCTATATTTAATCTCCATAAAAAGAACATACATATCATTGCATCGATGGATGATCATAGGTGGTTTTGAAATGTAAAACTTAACTACCCTTTCCTAGAAAATGGATGTTGGATTTATGAAGAGAGAGATAATTTATGCCTAAGATGACATCAAATTCAACCAAATGAAGAATGACATGATTTTCATGAAGCACATTCCAAAAAACATGAATCGAAGAGGAGTAATAGAATTTAGATAGAATAAACATACCAATAATGTTTTTCATAGAAAATTATATATCTAATATGTTTTTTTGTATTTTAATTCTTTTATGAAATTCATTATATATAAAAGAGTGGGAATATCTAAAATCAAATAAAGAATTAAATGTTCTATAGTGAATTGTATGTGCACTTATTACCATGTTGTTATCACACACCTTCTCAGAAATAGGGATCACATTATATGTCCCATTGTACTTGTTGTTTAAGAGTTTGATGACATTGATCATCATCATTAACCCTTACGTTTTGGCATTAGAAAACGTAATTATATTTCTCCTTACACCTGTAGCACTGAATCACGGGAGGTGTGTTATGCGATTCTTTTTCTCCATTTGAACCATTAGATAACTTCTCCCCATTACTTAGGTAATAAAATTACCGATTTCCTTTTCATCAACACTTAAAACATTTATTATACCCCATTTATAAATTTCATACATGTTTTTACCTCACATAGAGAATAAAAATGATGTTATTCCTTTATATGGGGTTTATAGATTTTCCTATTAACTCAATATTACTTTACTTGTCAACACCATGATGGTGATACGTGACTCCAATATTTATTTGAACATTGATGGTACAATACACAAGAATTTCATAGCAACTAAATCGATTTATGCCCAATTCCCTTGTGAGATTTGGCTATAAGATAATGAAGAACCAATCAACATTAATTATCGATTGGATGAGAATTTGAGAATTGTTCCTCACGAGTCTTGTGAAATTTTCCTCATAGGTACCAAAATATTCTTCATCCTATTTCTTAAAATCAATTAAATATTTTTCCATATTTCTCTAAATAATACAATGAAATTAATTATGGAAGAATATGTTATTTAACTCATCCCAATCAATGGATTCAATTTCCGCTTTATTCCTTATATTGTTCATTAGAGTCCACCATTGTTCTTCTTCGCATTCAAATTGATAAACAGCTTGAATGAATTTTTCAAGATCCGAAAACTAGAGAACATAGATTATATTTTTAGTGGTATTGATCCATTGTTCATCAAAAAGTGGATCATAATACTCCCAGAAAGATGTTGGATGGTTCATAATAAAGGACTTAGAAAAATGTTGTTCCCCCATTTTTTATTATTTTGTTGACCATGATTTATATCTTTAGAGATTCTTGGGAATATTGCAATGATGTTTTACATTCCCACTCCCATGGAATTTGGTTTCCTAGGAGGACAATCATGGAATTGTCTGTTGTAATCAACATTAACATGGTTCCTTCATGTTCCAATCATTGACTAAAACCAAAAGTCTAGTGTAAGAAACAGGTATCACAATGATGAACCACAAATCATAAAAATCCACTTATAATATGTCTAAATAATGAAACATTCCTTAAGCTATGACATGTAATGTTTATCCAATATTATATATTTCCAACTTTTTTTTAAATACTTTTTTGATGGTTTGTGAAGAGTTAATGAATTACCAAAAAATATCCTCTAGGAGTATCAAACCATGTGTGAATCAAGGGCTGTTATCGTGTACCAGGTTACACTGAATTAGGCCTGAGACACCTTGTCGGAGTTTTTACTCAATGTTAAATTTGTACTAGATCAAAATCCACATGTAGTATCCAGTATGAGATGTATTTATAGTAAAAAACTAACTCTATCCTTTACTAAAATTCTAGTAAATTTTTCTATATATTTATTTATCCACAGAATTATTCTTAGAAGTGTTCTTAGGGTTGTCAATATGTTTTTCTCATCTATGTTTCCAATGATTAATAAACCTTTTCTCTAATACCCACTATAACGAACCTCTATTTTCTTACACATAAATTAAATAAAAATTTAACAATGATTAAAACATTGTAAAAATATATTTCTAAATACTATACTTGTCTTGTGCCTTTAGAAATATAGAAACATAAAAAAAGATACATATGTGAGCAACATTTTATCCCACTATGTTTTTCATGGCAACTTCCCGTTTTAGTCACATCAAACATAATACATATATTTATATCCAATTAATGAAACACAAAAAGTGGTGAGTTGAGAATATCAATAAGGGTAAATAAGGGAGACATGTAATCCTAAAAAAGAACATATGGGTATCTGAACATGAACATGACATTAGAAGATCATGCCCTACATATCGTAAGATCAGAAACATGAATCGAGGAATAAATCATATAAGTTAATTAGATATGAATCATACAGAAATAAATAACATAATCAATGAAATCATATCATAGGAATAAGACATATAATTTTTTAATACATAAAAATGTGATATCTTTACCTATAATTCATTACGAATTACTAGAACTTATCTGGGGACTTCATGGTAACTGCACATACTGGGAATGAAATACAACCATAACTAGTCATATTCATTTCCATTTAATGGTTCAGGTTACTCTATATTCTATTATAGTAATAGGTTTCCCCACCTTCTATCTTCATGGTGACTACACATACTAGGTGGGACACTCCACCAACCATTGTCATAGTCTATTCATCACAAGTGGTTGGTCTTACCTATCATCCCATATATTATCATGATTTTAAGCATGATTCACATCATTATATAATGAGATATAACTCTTTACCAAATGCATTGTACGGTGATATAGGTCCCACCCATCACATAATAAAAACATTCATGCATGTACCACAAGATAATAAAAATTCAACATATCAGAAACCATAAAAAGATATGGGTTTCATAAACAACATATCATAATCCAATGAAATGAAGTGTGTGACAATAAATTTTCACTACATCATATACTATGGAAAATGTATAGGTTTCATAATCATTTCATCATATCATAACCCATGAAAAGAAGTGAGTTTCAGAAGAAAACAACCCTTGAAAGTGAAACAGATTCCATAATCATCATTTCATTAAAAAATATATCATTTAAGAAAAAATATGAATGGAACCATTTGATAATTTCATAGAATAGAGTGAGTAACATCAAAATATTACATCTTAGATGTAATATAACATGTAATGTTGGTTTAAAATCACATCATGGGGACAATATCCTATCTTTTTGAAAAAATGCTCCATAAAACATAAAACCATTATAAAACCATTTTTATGAAAATAAAAATAAACACATATAAATAAATCATTGAAAAAAAATTGGAAACTTTTTTATTTTAAAACATATAAACAGAGTTTGAAAACATTTTGAAAACAATTTTCCATGAAAACATATAGAAGAATCATAAAAATGTTTTGAAAAACATTTCTATAAAATTACATGGAAAACATTTAATGAAATATTAAAGACTATAAATAATTTTTAAAATACATTTTACATGAAAATTATTTTAAAATAAAATCTTTAAAAACATTTTTGATAACATTGTTCTTGATGTTATAAAAAGTGTCTCAAAGAAGGAAAATTGAGACAAAACTAATTTCTTGATTTGGTAACTCTTGAAACAAAAACCATATGAAGGAGATATAAAAAAATGGATATGTAAATTCCCATAAAATTATGGATAAAAATCATATAATATATTCATTTTCAGTATAATCACTACACAATTGAGAAGAGATTTTAATAAGCCGTAAATTCCAAAAAAAATAAAAGTGATACTAAATTCCCCTTACCTTGTGTATAGACTCTCGTCATTCTAATTCAAAACAAATGTATAATAAATATAAGTTTATTATGAAAACGATATTATTATATATAATGTCATATATGGTTTTTTATGGAATTATATTAAATTCTATTTAACAATTTATTGATAATGTTTCACATTAGGTAAAATCTTTTTTGTTCATTGCATGTTTCTTAATTTGAAATATCGTTGGTCCTTATACTTATATAATGAAATAAATTTTAAATAATCATATAAATTTAATATATATTCAGTATATGTGTATAATAATAATCCATATAATATAGGATTGTGAAATGGAATACAACATTCATGGAGATGGTAGGCTATATGTATGCATGCACATTGTTTTACTTTAATATTCATATAGAGAGGAAAAAAGTAAATGAAATATATGTGTATATATATATATGTATATCATTATTATAGTAGAATTATTTTATCATATATATCATATATGTTCATAAAATCCATCCCTGATAAATTCCATGCAGTGTGTAAATGAATCACATTGCTTTGAGTGGGTGATAATCCACACATACTCGTATTTACATAAAATGGATAGTATAAATATAAGAGTTGTAAAAGAATAAAAAATAATAAATACATTATATAAATTATACATATATTATTTAAATATATTTTTTCCATAATTCCCACCATGATAGGTTGTAAATGAAAATAAACAATCATTGTTTTGAGAGGTGGTAGTTCGTTGTACACATAAGCAGTATGTTTGTTACCCATAAGATTGAAGTGTATGTTAGTGTAGATTGAAACCATAATATATAAAAATATTAGTATATTGGGGATACTATTGATGTAAAATAATCATAGAAGAAAGGGAATTTTAAGAGTGTAGAAAGAAAAAAATTAAAGGATCTTGAGGGATAGTGTAACCACTTAATCTATTAAATCCTTTTGGTTTTCACCAATGGGCTTCCTTCTACGGTTTTCATCCCAGAGGGATGATTCAAGGAGTAATTTAAGGATTTTGGAATTTTTAATTGGTAGATCATGGACTAACCTAATATGTTTGATATTTTTGAATAATGGGTAGAAGTGGTTACCATTTAATGGGAAGGGGGGACATAAATAGTATTTTTTAATACAAGGTTGGTGTACTAATGTTTTTTCATAAAATAATTAATACCAAATAAACCAAACCAAATATTGGATAGTGAATGGAAGAATAAGGGATAGAAATTTGGTTTTTTTAAAGGTTATATGTCATTTATTCACTTATATTTAATTTTTATTTCCTACTTAAGTTGAAGTGAACCCTGTATGTTGTAAATAATTTTAATTTCTTTCAATAATATTTTTAGTCAGAAAATATGTTTTCCTTTATAGAAAATAGAAATTATTCAGAATCCAAATATGGATTATGTTTTTCTAATTTCTAATCATATAAGTGGTACAAATTATTTAAAATTTTATTCCAGTGACAGGAAAACACTAGCTTTTTGATGTAAAAATAATAAAAAGATTGTTATGCTTTTATATCTAATTTCTATGTAAAATTGGTTCCAATAACCTATATTGAATTAATTAATAAAATTTTAATCAAATTATATATTATTTTACTTTTAAAATATAATTTATAATAACAACTAAATTATATGTAAATGTAGTTTGGAATTAAAAAATAGTATTTTTCACAATTTATCAAAAAATGAATTTTCATAGAAAAATACCAAAAATTCTCCCTAATCTAATTTCAACATTATAAACATAAAATTGTAGTTTATTGAAAAATTTTTAAATTTATAAATATTTCTTAATGTTAATTTTACTGTTTTCTACAGAAGGACATGAAAAATAGTTCATTTGAGAAATTAATATTTTAAAAAATATAAGAACTTTCCGAAAATTATATATTTTTTACCAATATTTTTTATTAAAATAAAACCATTATAATAATTATTTTAAATTTTGTTATCTATATTCACATAACTTGGTTTACCATTTATGTTATAGTTATATCATTTAAATAATTATAACCAAAGAAGATTTTTTGTAGAAACCCGGTGTTGAATACACTATAAGTTGGTGTTGCATGTAACGTATGTTGATTCATTGTTATGTGTCGCATAAGTAGATTTGGTGTTGTGTGTAATAGATTGTTATTTGATGCCATGTGAAATGAATTTTTGACATTGTTCACAGTATGTTACCAATTAAAATTTAATTTATTTGAGAAAAAATACCCGTAAAAACTGAGGGTGTTACAGGACATGCACATTTATACAAGACTTCATTGCATGTGTCCTTGATGGTATGATTATGTTATATAGAGTTATTAATTACATTATTATGATATTATTTAATGATGTACCTATGATTATTTAATTATATAAAATATCTATGGAAAATTTTTAGGCTCATGTGAATTTGTATATGGAATTTTTGGATCCTTATTTATTCTTGAAATATTATTCTAAAGTCATTTATTAAATAGAATATGTTTTTTATATTTATGTTTCTATGTTTATTTTGGTTTATGTATTCATATCTTATGTTTTAGTCAAAACATTAATTATCCTTTAACCTAACCCATTTTGTATGTTTCTTTCATGATATTCAAAGATGAGTATTATGATTGATATGTATGTAAATAATAGAAGAAAAAATGATTCAACTGATAAAAAGAATATTTTTATGTCATTTTTTCATTTTAAAAATGAGAATCATGTATTTATATTGTTTATAGACACATCCAAACAATTAGGTCCCCTGATATGTGTTCGCTTGTAAGTAGCACCAATGTAATGAATTAACTATTGATTATGGGAAATTGGGTTCATGTTCATTAATGTTTGTATTCTGTGATGTTTAGTAGAGTCCTTGGGAACTAGATTTAGAATAAATATATATTACGGAAATTGATGTTATGATAGACATTTTAAATAATAATATTATAACGTACTATTGTTCTGGTAATTTAAATATTACAAGGGGTTTCTATGTAATGAATCATTCTCTTGATTATATAATTTGAAGGTGTTCAAGAATAGATGAACATATGGGTAAAAACTCTAAAAAGGTTCATTTAGTTTTAATAGAGTGTTTCCTAGTACATGACATTGTTCGATAATTAAAACCATTTTTGAAACCCCCATTAGATATATTTTCATTAATTCATATTTTATTTTCAAACTAATTCAAATGATTTGAAAATATTTTTAAAAAATTATATCTTTTGCAAATGAACTATTATTATGATTATAAGATTATCCATGTCTGATTTTTTTCCATTTATTTTATTTGTATCACTAGTTTTGGGGATACAATGTATGTTTCATAATTTTACGATCTAATCTAGTATATTATTTTGTTAATAATTAGTACTTTGTGGAGGAAACAAGATATATATCAATGCACATACCTCATAAAGGGATTTCTATACTAGGTAATATAATGATTTTATAGCTAGATCATCAACTGGGAACAAAATGTTAATGAATATTTTGGGATAGATAACTTGGTTTATAAGAAATAACCTTTCAAATATGGAGAATCTAGATAATATACCACTTGGTGAAAAACCAATTTACCATTTAAGGTGTTAAAAACATCCCTCATTAAATAAGAATACAAATATATTTATAGATGAATATTGGATATATTATGTAGGGAGGATATTTCATTCTCTGGAAAGAAATGAAAGGTACAAATTTGTCAGAAAATTTTATCATATCTCAGGGGTTGTTGGTCAATTTTGATTGTTAACTCAAAATATTATGGATACAGAATTAATAGAAAACACGCAATGGATTGATTTTATGGTACTCTTTATGGAAAATAGTTTTCTATATCCGCAATGGGCAGATATGGATCGAAAATTCCAATATTTTAGAAAAAAATGAAGAAAATGATTCTAATAATGAGTCCAATATTGAAAGGATAGGATATAATATTATAAACTATATATGTAATCTAAAGAGAAACATTCACTATTTATTTGAAAGGTAAATTCCATGACATTGAAGTCTATTGGTCTCCCAAAACATCACATCATATAAAGACATTAGATTATGTTCTATGAAAATTGAGAATTAATTCCACAATTCATATGGTTTTGAAGGGACATAAGAAAAGAATAGGTAGAGAATGATAATAATAAATTGATGAAGGGAAAGAAGAATTTTCCCCCATGTGATAATTGTGAATGAATAACCTTGGTCATTTGTTGAACGAAATATGAGATTTCTATATTTATGGAGAGAAATACCACTGTGATCTTAATTTTGTGGGATTGAAATAATCAACCAATGTAAAATTCTTTAATTTAAAATAGATGGGACACTACGAAAATTATTTCCTTAGGAATCAGGTGAATATTACTCAAAATAAGACAAGGGGTCAAGGATAATCTTATTATTTTACAATAGAAGAAGTGTAATTCATAATGTCCTTAAATTTTTATTCAATAATTTTATTATTGGTGTATTTTATCAATGATATTTTGGTAATAAGAATTATTAAATTAATAAGGATTGTATTATAGTCCTTTTTCTGTAAGGATTGAAGAGAATATATTAAACAGTGTGGATGATCAGAAAAATTAATTTATAGGGATTTTTTGTGACATGAACGTCATTGAATCTGGTCAATGTTTGGAATTTATGTTTTCCTACAAACAATTGTATAGTGGAGAGTAGGGTCGAACCCACAGGGAAAGTAAAATTGACCAAAATATTTCCAAATTTCTAAACAAATATCCCACTATTATCAAAGGCGTAGGGAATTTCTATTTTTTTATATATTTTTAAACTTTTTTGTTTTTTTTATATATTTTTTTACTAGAAAAAAAATCGTAACTAAACTATAATGAAGTAAAAGATAATAAAACTAAAAAAACAACACAGAACAACACAACAACAAATTCTAAGACTAACATGAAAGAGAAATATTCATGAAATAGTTCATTCTTCTGGTTTGAAATGTTCATGTTCTCTCAAATATGAATGTAACATACCAATAAAAAAGGAATGACTTAGCTCTCTTGTCTGGAGTTAAGTCATACAGATTGACATATCTTAGAGTTCTTCACTCCATGAAAGTCCAACTGTGAAAATTTATCTTTGAAAAATAAAATAGAACAAACACGTCATGATATCTGATGTTTTATGAATTAAAACTTTTAGAAAATGAATCCATGGGCATTCTCACCGAATGATCATAGAATTGAAAATTGATATGAAGTGGACAAAACAATTGTATGAAGTCAGAATTTATCTAAAAATTAAATTTTGGATTCATTAAAATGAAAGTGATAAGGAAAATAATAATTATCTAGTGGAACTAAAAACTTCCCCAAGCTCAATTATTTATCTAACAATCATGTCTATTACATATACTGAAATCATTCAATTACAATTTAAGAAAATTGAAGAACAATAGAGGATGTGATCTCTCTCTCCTAGCTTAAATTTCTACTACTCCTGGTTCTTGGATCTCGAAGAAAGGTTCTCTAAGAAGTGCTCTGTGTTCACTATGCTCCGATCTGTGAGAAGTGTTGAATCATGTTGTGAATGTTTTATTTTTTTTGAATTCTAATGCATGCTCTGTTTTAATATCCACTGTCATCGGCTTCACGTAACTTCATGTTTCCACTAACATACATTGGTTCCTTAATCACTGACCGCACACATGTATTTTTTCACTTAACACCTGTGACATTAGAATATCCCTTGTAATAAGCTCCCCATGAGTTAGTTGAATGTATCTGGATACGGTTTCGCCTCTCTTTTGAACCTTCCCAAATGAACAAAAGTAAAAAAGATGAAACATGAAGAAATCTTATATAAATACTAATTATTAAAATTATTAATTTATTATAATGTATATAATAAATTTAAGTATTTTTTAAATAATGTTCTTTATTAAGATAATTTATTTGAATTATTGAACAAAAATTATTATTATTATATTTTTCTTAAAATGAATTAATTATTATTAAAATAGATTTAATTTAATTATAAAACCTAATTTATAATAAATAACTAAATATTTATTTATTATGTTGATTGTGATATTTGAAATATAATTCATTTTATAAATTTTTATTAACATTTAAATATTAGATGTTTTATTAATTATATATTAATTATTAATTTTAATGTTATAATGTGATTAAGTTATTAATTTTTATTAAATAACATTACTAATGTTAATTGTAAATAGAAACTTTATTATTATTTTGAAAATTAAAATATTTTTTATTTTAACTTAATTAGATTAGTTTATTCAAATTTTATTTATAAGTTATTATTAGCATTTTATTTCATAAATAAATAAATTTAAAAATGCAACATTTATGAGTTTATTTTAGTTTATTTATTTTAATATAATTTAAAAGTTATTATCAAATATTTTAGATTAATAATGTTTTATTTTATTTAATTAATATAATCATTCTGTTTTATTAAAATTAACTATCTTAAATTTGTTATTTAGTAATTAATATTTTAAATTTATTTGAATTATTTTACTAATTACGTTTTAATTTTAATTATTTTTTATTTAATTTAATTTTAATTAATTTTTAAAATTAATTTTTAATTATTCTTTTTATTATCTTCATCCCCCTTATCTACATTACAGCATCGCACGAGGGGTGGGGGGTTTGCAGCTGGTTCATAGCTTCAGCGGGAAGGCATCCAAACTCCTCCAGCTTCATTCGTGGCAGTGTTGCTCCTCGGATGCAGCGTGGTGCTCTAGATCTACGTAAGTGGCCTCGATCAAGGACGGGTTCATCCAGCCACAGCTAAAAAATATCTGACGACTCGAGGTTCGCCAATTCTCTGCGAATTGGTAGACCTACTTCCTGGACTGCGAGACAAATAAAAAAAATGCACTATCGACATTAGCTGATAATGAAAAAAAGTAACAGTGAGAAACAAATTCTAACTACATAATTAATCTTAAAATTAAAATTTAAGTTAGATTAAATTATTTAATAAACTGATAAATTGAAAACATGAACTAAAATTATTTGAACTAAAACTGAAAAAAATAAAGCATTATATAAAATGAAACTAGAATTACTAAAAGATAATTAATTGGTTAACTATATTAAGAAAACATAAAACTAAAAATACTAAGATTAAAATTAAAAATAAAATCATGGTTTACAACATAAATTAAAAATGGATTATTATTTAAAATTAATCAATAAAATTACAACATACATTATTTATTGTAAACACATAAAATAAAAAACTGGAATAATGTTATGATAAATTGATAAAATATTAAAATTAAAATTTACTATATAACATGATTAATGGGTCAATAGTGAGTGAAAATGAATCACACCGGTGACTCAATAGAAAACTGATAGATTCTATCTATCTCACTATTAGTTGTTGGTTTCTTAAAATATTACTACATAAATAAAATTGAAAGATTAAGGAAGTTAGTGATAAAAAAAAATCTACATTAATATACTAATCAGCTAGAGGAATTATTAAATTAAAGACATGTTATTTTATTAAATTATAACATATGAATATAACCTTTATAAAAATCATACAGACTAATTAAACAAGATAATTAATAAAATTAGTTTATTTTAATCAAAAAAATTAATAATATAATATTAAATTTAAAAACAAACTAATTACTTTTCAAATAAAATGATTAAATAATTAATTAATATAAAGCTCAAAATATTTAAAATTAAGAAGATTTAGAACATAACTATTTAAATGAATTATTATATTAAAGAAGTTAGTTTAATTAAGTTAATTATTTTAAAGACTAAATATACATGATTAATTATAAAAATTGATTAATTAACAAATTTAATTATAAAAATATAAACATTCATTAATTTATCATAGTGTAAAATTAAATAATTAAATTAGTAAAAATTAAATAAAATGATGTGGAAAACTACGCAAAAAAAAGTCCATATCAAATTCCCCCCCACCTAATCTTTGTTTGTGCTCAAACAATCTCATGTTTTATTATCGTTAAAAAAAAGAATGTTTGTTATGATTCAGCTCAATATGTAACATGTCCAGCACTTTCAAAATATGTGACTCAGAACTATATTTAGCCTAAAAAAAAGAAAATGCTCAAATTAATTATTCAAATGAATCTTTCCTTAAATAAAACTCTCACTGATAATCTATAGAGTATTAATAATTAATCAATGAAGATGTTTCACCTCATATGTCATATTTCAAAGTGACTCATTTCAATCCAAGCACTATCTCTAAGTCCAAGTGTGACAAAAGGTTAAATTTATGAGGAATTAAGAACTTAACCAAAGGATATTCCTACATTGACTCATTACATAGACTCCAAAAATAAATAAATAATTATGAATCACCTTATTGATAAACCCTAAATAATTCCCATATAAACAGTGGTCCATTTTCATTTGTTGTTCATCTATTCCCCTCACCTTAATGAACACGTTTTTGACCGTAGAAACATTATTTTATTTTTTCCAATCCATGTATCATGTGTTATGCCCTCTGCAATGCACATATTGAAGGTGTACAAAAGGAATTTAGTAAACAGAATCACACCCAACATCTGGGGTCCTAGAGATTCACCGTGTGATCCCAAATGTCCATATTACACCAGTTTCAAAAGATTAATAAAAAAATCATTTACATTGTCTCACTAAGGTAATTAAATTAATAATTAAAAGTAAAATGATTTCCCTAGAACAAGATCAAACATCATGTTCCTAGGGTTCTGATCATAACTCAACTAACAGGTTACCCATATCTGCCATGACCTGTCCCCCAGGGCACGTGTCGTGACTACCCCAAGCCCACCTTCCATAGGCCAGGGGATGGAGACTAGCACCAGAAAGGCATATCCCTATGAACAGGAAGACATTGCCTTCTAACCTGCAAACTCACACAATCCACACACACATTAAGATACAAGTACAAAGTAAACTATATAGTAAATAGGGTGAGTACGATAAGTAAAGGGGCCAGAATACAAGCTCAAATGAAAAGTAAAAGTAAAACTGAAAACAGCTCATGTGAACACCCACCAAGCTGATGGGTAGGTACAACCCTCAAATGGTCGTATCTGCAATACATCTCATCTAATGGTCCACCTCCGAGCAGCCTCCAGTCTTGGAACCCTCAACCTCGATCCAAGTTGTCTGTCACCTCCACAAGACATAGCAATGTGCAGGCGTATCTCATGTAGGGTTGAGTATAACAATACTTAGTAGGGACCCTAAGAACCGCGAATGTCTCTCAGAATCCATGAAAGATAAACCCCAAAGCAACCCCATGTTCATATGCACGAAACTATAGTTAACCCTACTTAGGTATATGCCCATACATATACCTAAGTTATTAAGTGTACCCATCTTGTTCATGCGAAAACACAAGGCCCAACTCTCTATCCAAAAACACAACTATTCCAGAGAGGAATGAATACCACGAAGGTAACACCACGATGGTGAGTACCACAAAGGTAACGCCACACAAAAGAATACAACGAAGGTATCACCAAACAGAAGTGTACCACAAAGGTAACACGACATAGAAGAATATCACGAAGGTATCAACCCATAGAAGTGTTCCACAAAGGTAATGACTCATCTCACACAAGGTATAACTTAAGTACAGAAGTATAGATTACTAGATGTATTGCTAGATAACCTTACTTCATCGCGAAGCTCTACTATTGACCCACATAGGATCATAGATGACCTACAAAAAATATGAAGATGTCCCACACGGGATCTGAAGATGCTGACCCACATAGGATCCGAACATGACCCAAACTGGATCTGAAGATGACTGACAGAGGATCTGTAGATGACCCACATATGATCTATAGATTCTTCAAGTACAACCATTTACAAGGATCCAACACTAAGCATGCTTGATTCCGAAAGGATCCTCTACTTAATCCATCGGTCGATACATCAACTTCCACGCAGTCCCATGAAGAAGTAACATGAAGGCTCTTCACGTCATAAGGGAACAAACGCAACTGACGGCGTGTCAATCGGACGCCCATTCTATAAGATATTAGTATTTCTGTTATGAGGGCCCGATTGGATTCAGGTTCGATCAATCCCAGTCGTACTCCAACATTATCTAAAATTCATGTGGAGTACACCAAAAGGACCATCTTGATCCAAGGATTCTGGTTCCATAAACTGTTCGTCAAACGGAGGACTGGTTTTCATGATATGCCCAAAAAGGCGTTTCTGGGTCCCGATGGGCCCGTGTTCGGTCTGACCGATTCGGCCTAACCATCCTGATTCCAATTAACCCAACCCAGTCCGGGTTCGGCCCAAATGGGCCGGACTGTGGCGGGCTTGGCCCATTGGGCCATGTTCCGGCCCATCCCACAAAGGCGCGAACCGCTCGATTGGGTGTCATCCGCTATGGCGGGGCCAACCCTAGCATCCTCCAAGGGGCATGTGCCCCTCCCCCCCTGATTCCCAAATAGCCTAAGGGCCATTAGGTTCTGGCCATCCCGACGGCGCCGCGTGGCACCGCCTACTGGCACGCGGGACTCGTCGGAGCAGGTCCTGCTTAGCTTAACGAAGTCGGCTACTGATCCAACGGGTTCCCCCTTCCAGTGGCATCGACATGTTCCTCTACTGCCTCTATGGCCATCTAGGTGTCGTATGCCATCCAGGTGAGCCACAGTGGCTCAGAAATCGCAACCTCCTCCTCTACCGGTGGCGCGAAGGCATGTCGTCCCGATTCCACGCGGTCGACCGGTGTGTCAGCCGCCCCCTCCTCTGCTGTGGCCGATGGGACGAGGCCTCCTTCGGCGGCGTGGTTGCACCTCCATTGCCATTTCATCCAACTGGTGTGCCTACCACTGCATGTACCTTGCCGGTGTCGGTCACCGACGACGTGGTCGGGTCCACACAACATGTCGATATGTCCGCGAAGAACACTTCAACATTTATGTAGTAGAGGGATCGGGCCATGTTCGTTTTTCCCACCCCCACTATGTTAGATTGATAGTAGGTGGTTCATAGATTGAAGAAAATTATTTATCATTAAGAATGATATGAACAATTTCCCTACATCATTTGTTCATCATAGAACACTCACGATTGGAGGTGGTGTCTGTGTTCGTCATCCCCGCAACAATCGGCCAACAACGCCGCTTGAACGATGAGCCTCCAACATTTCATGGTGGATCCATTCTTTGTCAAGAGCCTCAAGATCCTCCTCTTCCTTTCTCCAATGGAAAACCAACCCCCTGTCCCCTCATGAAGAGTTAATATAACTCATAATTAAAAATATGATTCATTAATTTAGAATTAATGAATCCTATTAATTAACGGAAATTGTGGTTACACATTTTGTGTAACCAGGCATTTAATGCCCACCATTAAATGCATATCCTCCCTCATGTGGTCCCCGCTATAGTAATTTCAAAGTAGAGGTGGGAGAATACATTTTTAAAATAAATTATATTTATTTTATTTAATATTCTACAAAAACAAAAAAAACAACTTCTTCTCTCGACCTACCGTGGTCAAGTTGAAGGTCTCTTTAAGAGGATATCGACACTGCAAGTTCAATGGTGTCCTCAGTTTTTAATTCCAAGAACCTATTCAAATATTAAAAAATGCCGCTCACACGATTATAGAACGTACCCGAATTTTTTTCAGAATTTTATTCTCACACACTGGGCCTCGGAATCACGTGTCGCTAACTTTCGCAGACTCGTAATAATTCCATATAATTAAAAAAATGACATGGAAAATATGCATCTTTACATGATCCCCACCTTAGGAATTTGCATCCCTGAAAGCCACAACACTAACTAGGGAATCAAGTGAGGTTACTGAGCCTGAATCTGAGCCTCTCACTCCCATGTGCTCTCCTGGAGGTTCCCTTGCTGCCAAAGTATGTGCACCAGAGGTATAGATCACCCATGAAGGACTCTCTCATGTCGATCCTCAATCTCCATTAGAACCTCTGAACGCATCACCCCATTGTCGATGTCCAGCTCGCTCCAGTCAATGGTGTGAGATGGATCATGCACGTATCTCCTCAGCTGGGATATGTGGAAAACATCGTGCACCCAGTGTAACTGAGGGGGAAGATTTAGGCAGTACTCCACCTCGCCAACTTTGCTGAGTACCTGGAAGGTTCTGATGAACCTCGGAGATAGATTTCCGCCCTGGCCAAATCTCTACAAACCTTGTCGAGGTGAGACCCATAGGAAGACATAGTCACCATCCTTAAACTCAAGAGGTCTTCATCTACTATCATCATAAGACTTATGCCTGCTCTATGCAATATTCATCTGCTCTTGGATGATCTTCAACTTCTTCGTGGTAGAACATACCATCTCTGGTCCCATGATTGCTGACTCCCCGAGGTCAGCCAGCATAGAGGTGATATGCAAGGATGACCGTAAAAATACTTGATTGGTTCCATACTGATGGTGGAGTAATATTTGTTATTATACATGTACTCCACCAAGGACAATTGATCCTCCTAGATATGGCCAAAATCAAGGATGCAAGCATGAAACATGTCCTAAAAGGTATGACCGGTCCTCTTTGTCTAACCATCCGTCTGAGGATGAAAGGTGGTGCTCAATCGAAGTTGAGTACCGAAGGCCTCCTGTAACGCCTTCTATAGCTGGGAAGTAAAACATACCTCACGATCGAATACAATCGTCGAAGGAACTCCATGAAGCTTTAAAATCTGTTGAATGTAGAGCCACCCCAAGACCTATACTAAACCCTACTCTCTGAGAGGTTGGAAGTGGGCCGACTTGGTGAGTCGGTCAATGATCACCCAGAAATAATCATGTCATGTGGACGTGCATGTACGTCCTATCATGAATTTCATGGAAATTCCATCCCAATTCATCTCTAACACCTCTAGTGGGTGAACTATGCCCACTAAAACATGATGCTCTTCCTCCACTTTCTGACAAGTGAGGCATTGGGAGACAAACTCTACCACTTCATTCTTCATTCCCGGCCACCAGTGCTGATGTCGGAGGTCCTGGTACAACTTTTCCACTCTTGGATGTACCGCTAGAGGGGACTTATGTAACTCCCTCTACACTTCCTCCCGTATTTCTACCAGTACCACAGTACACCATCTAAAGAAAATTATGCGGTCCCAACCATTAGAAAATCAATCAGGTGTTTGTCCAATGGATATCTGAGAACATTGAGCCTCACAGTCAGTGTCCCCAAGCTACGCCTCCCTAACTCTATGAAGGAGTGGGTGAGTGACTATGAGAGACTGAAGATAACTTTCAACATCTCGATCCATGTAGGATATCTGAAAAGTGGCTAGATGCTCCATCACCATACTCAGAAACTGTATACCAGATCTCTTGCTGAGTGAATCTGCTAGTAAATTTAATTTCCCAGGAGTATAGACTATCTCGAATTCATAGTCTTGGAGGAACTCAAGCCAATTTTGTTGTCTCAGGTTCAAGTCCTTCTGAGAGATGATATACCTTAGACTCTTGTGATCAGAGTGGACTGTAAAATGTTCACCCATCAAGTTATGTCGCTATATATTCTGGTCGAAGGCCAGTACAGCTATCAAAAAGGTATTGGGTAGCGTAGTTCTGCTCATGCTGTCTCAACTATCGATAACCATATGTGATCAAGGCTGTCTCCTACATGAGGAAACATCTGAGCTTGGTACTTGATGTGTCGTAGTAGACTACGTACTCCACACCCTCCTCCAGTAGCCTCATGGTGCAGCAACTCTTCAGTCTCTGCCTCAACTCTTGGAAACTCCGCTGGCATCTCTCCGACACCATGAAGGGTTACCCATTCATTTTCAATGCTGATAAGGGTGCCACAACTCTGGAAATGTCAGGTACAAACCTCAGGCAGTAATCGTCCAGACCCAGGAGTCTTCGTACATCCGTCACGCTCCTAGGTGGCTCCCAACAAAGCACATCCTCAATATCTACTAGATCCAATGAAACTTCAGCCTCCGAGATGACGTGTCCCAGTAAGTGAACTTCCCAGATTTAGAACTGGAACTTTGAGAGCTTACCATAAAGCTGGTGCTCTTGGAGTGTGTCTAGAACTATCTATAGATGATAGGCATGCTCCTCCTCTATAGCCATGTGTACTAGGATGTCATCGATGAAGACTACCACAAAGCGTTCAAGGTATGGTTGGAAGATCCTATTCATGATCCCCATGAACACTGCTAGGTCACTGGCCATGCCAAATGGCATAACCAAGAACTCATAATGGCCATACCGACATCTAAAGACCGTCTTATGAACATCCTCATCTCATACCCTGAGCTGGTGATAGCCTGATATGAAATCTATCTTCAAAAACCATTGTGCTCACTTCGGATGATCAAAGAGATCATCAATCATCGAGAGTGGGTACTTGTTCTTCATGCTCACCTGGTTCGAGCACTGATTATCCACACATAGTCTCAAACTCCCATCCGTCTTCTTGGAGAACAAAATTGGGGCTACCCAAGGAGAAACACTGGGCCTAATGAACCCACTCTTATGCAAGTCCTCATGTTGTACTTGAAGATCTTGAATATCTCTGGGAGCCATTTGATATGTTGGTGTAGATATTGGTTCCATCCCAAGGTACAAGTCGTTGTAAAAGTCGACCTCTCTGTGAGGAGGTGGACCGGGAAAATCATCAGGGAATACAACAATATATTGGTCCACCACTACAAGATAGCTCGTACTCTCAACATCAAACTCTCCGAGGGTAAGGCTAGCCAACTGATTTTTGATCGGTTGTACCCTCCTCCGGGTAAGTCCATCCTGTGCTGCAAAGGTTCCCTTCTCACCAGTGAAGGAAAACCTGGTCCCATCCACATGGGCACACTGCACATTTCAGCTAATACTATCGATCTGAGCATGAAATTTAGATAACCAATCCATACCCAAGATTTCGTCATAAGGCCTTGATGTTGTTACTGTAAGATCCATGTTGAAGATGTCGCCTCCTAGATTAAGCTCACACAGCCGATACTATTGTGTAATCGTCGAATCCTCTCCTGTAGGAGACTCTAGCCGTATGGATCGTGAAAACGGCTCCACCGGAATCTATGATCTCCAAATGATGGTCATGGAAATAAAAGAGTGACTAAACCTATGTCTTTATGTACTGAATCTAAGGCAAAGTAGACACAAATCGTACCTTGAATAATTTCTAGAGCGCCGTGGTCGTAGGTCTCAGCTGCCTGGAGCTGAGCTTGTCCCTATCCACCAACTCTCTATGGTTGAGGTAGACCACCTGGAGGTGGTGGCAGTAGAACCTCAAATCGTCGCCCACTGCTTGCTGCACGGCCTGCTCCTCTGTCATGTCCACCTACTACTTGTGTACCTCCTCGATTGATTCTTCTACTCTTCCCAAGCAGTTCTTCGACCGTCTGCTGGTCGTCCGTATGACGGGTCGGGTAGTCGCAAGCCATGTGACCCTGCCCGCTGCATGAGTAACACTGCATGCTCCTCACCTATCCTGCTCTATCTCAATAGACCCACATAACCCACCTTGTATTTTGCGGTCGTTCTCCTGTAGGTCTGGTCCTCATGGACCAATACGTCATCTATCTGCTACCAACTACAGATTACTCTACTACGTGACATCCGGTGGTGGGTCTCGCTGCTGGTGATTGCTCAGCAAGGAAGCTCTCCACTAAGAATGTTTTCTCTAACACCCCAACATGCATCGGGACGTTGAGAGAAATCATCAAAACTCTAATCTCTTGTCCGAGCCCGAAATCGACCGTCAGGGCCCTGAAAAAAGGTCATGCACCATGTTAGTGGAGTAGAGAGAGAGGTCAGTGAACCTTGCTGAATACTAAACCTCCGTCATGCTAACCTATTGTAAGTGAAAAAGCTCATTTATATGCATTGTGCGTAAAATCTCTAGGAAAAAATCCTCCTTAAAAAGGCTCTCAATGTTCACCCATAGGAGAGTCACCTCTTCATGAACATGGAGAATCAATCTCCACCATCTTCCCGCTGCTTCTTAAATAAGGATGACATAAACGATCACCATTACATCAGCTGGTGTCCCTACCAGCCGAAAAACTCTAACCACGGCCTCCAGCTAGTCCTCAGCCACCTGTTGATCCGTCTCTCCCTAGAGAATCAGTTTCCTCTGGCACTGAAACTCATTCAATGAACTCAAGCATTGTGCACCCTCTGATACTAGGGCTGGTGGCATTGGCATCCCAATTGGTAGTGGTGATGTTGGTAACCAACTGAAGGTACAACTGCCAAAAGGGGGCCCTACACCAAAGCATCATCACTCGGTGGGATATCATCACATACTCTACCTAGAACCCTAGCTGGTTGTCTTTGCAAAGGAATCCTAGAAAGAAACAGGTGCACTATGGTCAATATGATATACCTAGTGAGATGACTCAAAGATATCAAAAATAAAACTTTTAAAAACACACATGCAATCAGTGTTTTCATGCACTAAGTCAGAAATCAGAAGTTAGGGTTCTGTTGTATGGATACGTCAGCCACCACAACAAAAATAGATCCCCAAACTGAAAACCATACTCATTACACATAACACTATTGTCGAATCAAAATATTACATTCCATGTTATCCGGTAAAACAGACTCCTCTCATACCAATTGGTCATGAACCGTCCCTCAGGGCTCATTCTGTGACTACCCAAAGCCCACCTTTCATAGGCCAGTAGCTGGAGACTAGCACAGGAAAGGCATATCTCAATTATTGGGAAGGAATTGCCTTTTAACTTGCAAACTCATACAATCCAAACACACAACAAGACACAAGAATAGATTAAACTATATAGTAAATAGGGTGAGTACAATAAGTAAATTGGATTGAATACAAGCCCTACTGGAAAGTACTATTAAAACAGAAAACAGTTCATGTGAACACCCACAAAAGATCCTACCTGAAGGGTTGGTACATGTCTCGAATGGTCGTCTCAGTGATACGTCTGGTCTAATTGTCCACCACCGAGAAGCCTCCAATCATGGAAACCTTAGCCTTGATCAATCCTATCTGTCGTCTACACAAGACACCACATGGTGCGGGCGTAGCATATGCTTGGGTGAGTATAACAATACTCAGCCAAGACCCCAAGACCCTTGAAGGTCTCTACAGAATCCATGGAGGATAACCCACAAAGCACCACCAAGTTCACATGCACAGATTAACTGTCAACCCTACTTATGTATATTCCCACCAATATAACAAAGTTATCAAGTGTACCCATCCTGTTAATGTGGAAACATAAGGCCCAAATCTCAATCCAAAATCACTACTGGTCCACGAAGGAAAGAATACCATGAAAGTAACACCACAAAGGTGAGTACAAAAATTTTAACTACACACAGAAGAATACCACGAAGGTATCACCACACAAAAGTGTACCACAAAGGTAACACCACATAGAAGAGTACCATGAAGGTATCACCACACAGAAGTGTTCCACAAAAGAAAATACTCAACTCACACCAGGTATAACTTAAGTACGAAAGTATAAATGATTATATGTATTGCTAGATCATCTTACCTTGTCAGGAAGCTCTGATGTTGACCCACAAAAGATTGTAGATAACCCACACAGGATCTGAAGATGACCCACACAGGATTTGAAGATGATAACCCACACATGATCCGAATATGACCCACACAAGATCTGAAGATGACCCACACATGATTTTCAGATGACCCACATAGGATCTGTAGATTCTATAAGTATAGTCAGCCATAGGGTTCCCACATTAAGCATGCTTGATTATGGGAGGATCAGTTCTTCAAGACAACTTTCAATACTTCAGCTGCCCCTAAGCCCCACGAACAATTATCATAAAGGTTTTTCATGTCATAAGGGACCCAACATGACTGACGGAGTGTCAATCGGATGCTCGGTCTGTATGTTATTAGCGTATCCATTCCGAGGGCCCAGTAGGATTCTGGTTCGATCCAACCCGACCATACAACTTTTTCTAATACTCTAGTGGATTATGAAAAAAGGTCCATCTTTATCAAAAAAATTTGGAATCATAGACAGTTTCTCAAACAGACTCCCAGTTCTCAAGATATGGAAAAAAATGTGTTTCTGGGTCCAGATTGGCCCTAGTATGGTGTGACCCATCCAGGATGGGAAGGACCGTAGCAGGCCGACCCGCTAGGCCGTAGTCTATCCCAACCCGCAAAGCGGTGGCCTTCTTGGCACGGCCCGCTCGGCTTGGTGTGGTCTGCCCGACTAGGTGCAGTCTGCCATGGCGGGGCCCACCCTAGCCACCACTCGGGGGGAGGTTCCACTCCCACCCCAGATTCCCAAATAGCCAGTGGTCCATTCAGTTCTGGTCATCCCGGCGGTGTCACGTGGCGCCGCCTGCTAGCACACAGGACCCTTCAGAGCGTGTCTTGCTCAGCATGACGCGGCCGGCTAGGGATCCGGCCAGTTCCCCATTCTAGTGGAGCCAACATGTGCAGTAGCTACCTCTAAGGCCGTCCGGGTGCCAACTGCCCTCTAGGCATGCCGCCGCAGCTAATCAGCTGCGACCTCCTCCTATACTAGCGGAGCCGATGCATGTCGCCCAGTTCCACGCTGCTGGCTGATGTGTCGGCCGCCCACCTCCTCCACCTTGGCCAACCGGCCACGACCTCTTTTGGTGGAGTGGTTGCACCACCACGACCATCGTGGCCAGCTGTTGTGCCAACAGCCGCCTGTATACTGCCGATGTCGGTCACCAGCTACATGGTCAGGTCCACTTGACTCGTCAATCCGCCTGCGAAGAACACGTCAAAAATGAAGTACTGGAGGGATAGGGCCACGTTCATTTGGCATGCACACATTGTGTTAGATTGATAGCAGGCGGTTAATCGATTGGAGACAATGATTTATCACGTAGAACGATATGAACAATTTCCCTACATCATTTGTTCGTCTGAGAATGCTCGTGGTTGGAGGTGGTTTCAGTGTTCGTCATCCCCGCAACAAGACACCAATGACACCGCTTGAACAATGACCCTCCAACCTTACTTGGTGGATCTATTCTTCGTCAACAGCCTCAATATCCTCCTCTTTCTTTCACCAATGGAAAACCAACACCCAATCCACTCAAGAAGATTTAATATAACTCTTAATTAAAAAGTTGATTCATTAATTAAGAATTAATGAATCCTATTAATTACAGGAAATTGTGGTTACACATTTTGTTTTACCAGGCATTTAATGCCCAACATTAAATACCTATCCACCCTTATGTGGTCCCTGCAACCATAATTTCCAAGGAGATGAGGGTGGATACATTTTTAAAATAAATTATATTTATTTTATTTAATCCCCTATAATAAATGCCTAAAAAATAAACATCTTCTATCAAACTACCATGGTTAAGGTGACGGTCTCCTTAAGCGAATATCAGAGCTGCGAGTTCAATGGTGTACTCAGTTTTTAATTCTGAGTAACGGTTAAAATGTTAAAAAATGAAACTCATGCGTTTACTGAATGTATTTGAAATTTTTTTCATAATTTCATTCTTGGTACATTGGGCCTCGAAATCACGCGTCGCTAACTTTCGCAGACTCGTAATAATTCTATATAATTAAAAAAATTACATGGAAAATTCGGGTTTAACAATATCACTCTGAAAAGTAGCTCCAAAACCAATTTTCCATTAAATTAGTATGTATATTCACTCAAAATTCATCCACCCACATTAATTTAATATTTAAAGTAGCTCATAACTAGTAATCAAGCATCATCCTTAGGAAAGAACCATTTGAGTAACCATGTAAAGCCTAAAATTGTGCTAGAATATTGAAATAAATTTCCAATTTTTTACAAAATGATTGCATTTGCACTGAGAATTGTTGGACTTATTGATCAAAATAGTTTAGATCAAAAAATTTTAAACCCATCTCCCACACTTAAAACCCAACTTTATCCCCAATGATTAATTCTGAAGAGGATAATAACAATATAATATTTTTTGTTCAAATTATGATTTCAATTTTCTATATTTATGAAACGTATACGGTCTAATTAAAGTTCAAAAATATTGTTTTCCACAAAGATTAATTTACATCAGGCTCACATCCAAAAACATGCATTGATATTTGAGTCAGTGATAAATATTTTTATTACAGTTAAAACTATTGCCTGAAACTTGTATGTGCACAATGTGTTGGGTGTATGCATTTTAACAAATTGGGTTCAATAAGATTCTCAGTTGATCATAAAAATTTATGCTAAAACAGATTAAATAAATAAGAACTCAATACATCAAATTTTCAATCTACAAGACCCCCCCCCCCCCAACACACATAGTTTATAACAAAGAAATTATTTTAGACCAATGAATTTCCATTTCCATCAAAGAGGTTCAAGAATATTTGTTTTTGTACAAGAAAGTAACATGTTGAACAAAAAAATTCAGTGAAGTGAGTGTGAATTTTTTTTTAAACAGAAAACATGAAACAAATATATTGCAGGATTATATCAGCAAAAATACATGAAAAAGACTTTCAATGCAAGCATGATTTAAAAAAACAATAGCATATAAAGCATAATTTTCTTAAAGTGATAGCCATTGAATCATTGATAGCAATTTATCAGAGATTCACCATTTAAATGACTCACTATTATGAATTGAACAATGGATCAAGGACAAAATCATGTAAATGTATCACTATTGATCTTAGTAACGATGACATATAAATGATTTCTTTATTAATGTATAAATAGAGTAGAAAATGGAAATAAATATTAAATGTAAGGTACTTCACTAAACTGAAGTTTTTCATTAATTATCCATCATAGGAATTCCACACCATTGTGAAATAGCAACAACATCCTAAAAATGTAAATAAGAACCAGGAGAAAAAACAAAGAAATAGTTAGGATAACACAAAAACAGAGCATGAAACATTTTTATTCAAATTCCAAAAATGATATAACTAAAAGGATAAAACAGGAATAATGGGTTTCCTCCCATGTAGAACTATGTTTAATGTCTTCAACCCAAATTTATTAAGAATCTATTCTCTATCATAGTGAATGCATCCATACCCTTTTTTTGTCCTTCAAAAAAATGATTCACTACCTGAAAATTAACCGGAATAGGTTTGTTCTCCTCCCATACAATTTCTATTGATCGATTATAAAGTAATCCTACAACTGTAATAGGTCCAGAACACTAGGACATATGGTTTCTAAGAAAGAGTTTGAGTCTCGAATTAAAGAGGAGTAACTTCTTTCCATGTTTAAACTCTTTGGTTTGTATGATTGAATCATGAAATATTTTATTTCTGTCTTTATAAATCCTTGAATTATCATAACTCTATCTCCGAATATAATCTAACTCACTCTGAACAAACAATATTATCTAACCAACACTCTTAAAATCAATGTTCAAATCATTAACATCCCAATATGATTTATGTAGAAAATCCACAAGAAAATTAAAACACATTCCAAACAAAATCTTATAAGTAGAAATACATATTGGGTTCTTGAAAGCAGTTCTATTTACTAATAAATCTTCATCCAATTTATGATATCCATCTTTCCTAGAGTTTGACACCTTTTTTCCATGAATCTGTTTCAGTTCTCTATTTAAAATTTACACTCTTACACTGGTCTATAGATGATAAGGAGTTACAGTCTTATGAAAACAACCATATTTTTACATCAAATACTTAAACTTTTAGTTATAAAAATGAAATCCATTATTAGAGATAAAGGCTTTAGGGACTCCAAATCATGAAAAATGTTCTTTTTGAAAAATAATATTACCGAGTTGGATTGATTTTTGGGAAGTGCCACTGCCTCAACCCAATTTGAATCTTAATCTACAACAACTAAAATGTATGCATTCCCATGAAATGATGGAAATGGACCCATGAAATCTGAACTGCAGACATTAAATAATTCTACTTCTAAAATACCCTTTTGGGAAAATGTTGATTACTACCCACATTTACTAAACTATGACACTTGTCAAAACCAACCACATAGCTTTTAGAATCATTGAACATGTTGGGCTAATAAAAACCAAATTGAAGGACATTTTGAGCAGTCATTCACCACTATAGTGACCTCCCCAAGGTGAGGAGTGACAAATCTCAAGAATAGGTAGAAACTCTTCCTTTGGCATGCACCTCATATGTATACCATTAGGACACCTCATAAACAACAAAGGTTCATCCCAATGGTAGTACTTATGTTCCAAAATAATTTTCATTCATTGTTGATTGAACACATCATTAGGAAAGACTCATTCTGTCATGAAATTGGAAAATTATTCATACCATGTAGACTTCCTCATTGACATTGTGAAAGTTTTTCATATATAAGGGAAGAATTAATCTCCCTTGGATCATCATATTAGCTATGATAAATCCTATAATGGTGGTCTGTAACTAAATTTTCAACTCCCTTCTTATCCCTAATAACTATGTCAAACTCTGGAAACAATAGAATCCATCTACTCATTCTGGGTTTTTCTAATTTCTTAAACATAAAACACAATAATGAAGAATGATTAGTAAGGGTGATGACTTTTCAACCTAAAAGGCACCATCTAATCTTTCCTAAAGCAAACAACACATCTAAAAAAACTTTTTCTGTGGTGGTATAGTTAATTTGGGCGTCATCTAGTAGTCTAATAGCATAATAAATTACATTTAAAATCCTATCTATCCTCTGTCTAAGGACAACACCTACAACCACATCAATATAATAACACATAAGTTCAAAAGGTAGTTTAAAATTTGTTGCAGTGATGATATGTGATGTAGTGAGTATTTCTTTTAATTGATTGCATTATTTAAAATATTTTTCATCAAAGTTGAATGGTGTATCCATAAAAAGAAAAAAGACAAGGGCATAGTTATTTTGGGAAAGACTTTGAAGAACCTCCAGTAGAAACCTGCATGTCCATAAAAACATCAAACACATTAAACATTTTAAGGAGGTGGCAGTTTTTGAATGACTTATATATATGTGGTATCAACTTCCAAACATCTATTTGATAATTAATGACCAAGAACAATACCTTTAGTGACCACGAATTGACACTTTTCCTAATTAAGCATAATTTTCGTTTCAATGCATCTCTCCAAAACTAATACCAAATTACGTAAACAAGTATCAAAATAACTACCCACAACGGGGAAAACACCCATGAATACCACAATGATTGTATCAATCATATCGAAAAAGTTATCTAGCATACACTTTTTAATGGTAGATAGATCTCCACACAACCCAATGGGAATCCTCCTGTAAGAAAATGTCCTAAAAGGGATAATTGATGTAGTGTTCTTCTGATCCTCTGGAACAACAGGAATCCAGTTATTATCAGAATACCCATCCATAATCCATGTGAATTAATTTCCAACAAGGCTCTCAAGAATTTGATCAAGTAAAGGAATTTTAAAATGGTTATTCCTGGTTGATACATTCATCATACTATAATCAATATAGACCCTCCATTTTCATTCTATCTTAACATGTATTTATTCATTTTTTTAATTTTTGACAATAGTGAAACCACCCTTCCTAGGTACAACCTCCACAGGGGTGACCCAAGTACTATAAGATGTGGGATAGATTATTCCGGTATCCAACAGCTTGATCACTTCCTTTCTCACAACATATTTCATGTTGAGATTTAATCTTCCTTGACACTCCACTCTATGATTATGATCAGGATCCATAGGAATCTTATGCATATAAACTAATTTTAGTTCAAGAGTGTGTGGTTTTACACTCGATGTAAGACTCTTAGTCCATGGATATCGAATGTCTTCAACATACCTCCAAAAAGTAGTATTAAAAAATGATATATTTCCAATTTCTATCTATGATTCATAATTTGTACTGCTGTTATCCAATGTGGATAGGTCACTATCCAGATTTACCATATTATAATTTAAATAATTAATCAAAGAAGAATCATCAAGTTTCCATATAAGTTCTCTCTAGATATCATAAAAGTCTTCATCAGTGTTTTTGTTAACAGAATCAACATCAATTTCATCAAAAAACACCTATGATTAGAAAAAAAAATTCTCCTATAAAAGAAACTTTATAGTAGTCCAGTTCTGGAATATTTTCTAGATTCAGTGTTTGAGTAGATTTTTAAACTTGTAATACATGTAAATCTAGATGTTCAATTTCAAAATTATTATCATCAAAAAATGATTGATTATAAAGTTATTCAGAGTTTTCATTTTAAATTTCATCTTTTAAGGACTGTACCTTTGAACAGTTTTTAGGGAATGTTGGTCCTTTCACATTTTTTAACACATTACATTCATATTGTTGTTCTTTAATTTTAAAGATAATTTGACCCTTATAGACATCTATTTCAGCACCACCAGTGTCTAGGAAGGGTCGACCCAAGATGATGGGAACCTCTTGATCACATTCCATGTATAATAATAAAAATTCATCTTGTAAAAAAACATCCCAATACCATCTAATAGATTATCTACCCCACCCACATGATGACTGAAAGATATATCAGCTAACTATAGTAAGACTATGTTGGGTTGAAGATCACCAAGCCTTAACTGTCAAAACAATGAGTATGGGAGTAGGTTAATACTTGCTCCTATTTCAAAAAGGAAGTTGAGTTGATCAAAATTACCTTGGGTGCATAGGATAACCAAACAACAAATGTCTTTCAGTTTGGTTGGAATTTTATTTTAGAGAACATCATAGCACTCTTTAGTGAGGATGTATGTGTAAAACACTTTAATGTTCATTTTATTAGAAACAATTGTTTTAAAGAATTTCATATAAGTTGGGATTTGAATTAATTCTTGAATGAATGGAATGTTCACTTTTAGTTTAAAGAAGATACCAAAGAACTGGAGAAGTTCAGCCTTGGTGTTACATTGAGGATTCAGTTTCGTATGAAAGGGATGGGTGGAGAATTTTTGTTAAGGATAGTAAAAATATTCCTCACCTATTTATCTACTTCTTCATCTCCTTTAATCTTATAATTTTTTGAAGAATTTCCAGCAAGTGTCTCATGTGAGAAATTTAGATTCTCATCATTTTCAATATATTTTTCTTGATTTCAAGATAGAGTTCAACGAAGATATTTATTTCCGTATTAAGAAGATTTTCATTCTGGGTATTTTTTGTGTCTTTTTTAGCAATAAATTGAGTATTTTGCCAACTTCTAATTACAAAATCCATGATATTCCCCATATGATTCAATTCAGTTATACTTGGAATGTTAACTTTGTCCCTATGAGTCAAATATCTCGATAGTTGTCCTAGTAGTGTTTCCATATTATGGATTCAAATATAATTTTTCATTTAAAAAAATTCATATTTGGTTTCCTGTTTATTCAATTGATTCATAAATAATTCTTCTTGAGAGTTCATTTTATTCAGAATTAGAACTAGCTTAGATAAAATTTGACTATCATTTATTCCTTGAGAATTTGAAGACTCACCCCTTTATTTATTTGGAATGTTTGGTATTTGGTGGTATGAGTAATTAGGGGTATTGGATTTACAATTAAACCTTGATATTTTCATGAAATATTTGAATGGTTCCTATAAACGTGCTTGTAATTATTTGAAAATGGACCTTCTTTATAAGTCATCCTAGGACCATAATTGAAAAATTTTGAGTTTTATTATTTTTGGGATGGCATATCAATGTTAGGAAAAACGTTTTCATAATTCTTAAAAATTAAACATTGTGTACATTTTTCTCTAAGTGATTGGTTAGTATTTTGAAAGAAAAATTTAATAGAATATTGTTTTCAATTTTGGTTCATTAAATATTAAGGTTTATTTGTGATTTATGCATGTTTTTTCTTGAGTTTCATTTATTCAACCAGTTCATGGGATTATATTAACTCTTTTTCTTCTTTTATCTTTATCATTATAATTCCGGGAAAGATTATTAATGATTAGCCTTAGTTCTTCATCAATCTTGTCATTGTAATTACCTCCAACAGCTTTATCCACAATTTTCTATCCGAAGGAGTATAATCTTTCATAAAAGGAATCCATGAGAAGGTGGGATGTGAGTTGATGATGGAGACATTTCCTAAGTAGATCCATGAATCTATACCAAGATTATTGGAAATCATATCCATCCTCTTGAAAAAACTAGTGATTTTTGTTCTAATTTCACCTTTCAGTCATTGAGGATAAAATTCACTTATAAATGAGTTATAGACATGGTGCTAGTTTTAAAAAAGGTTTTCATCCAAACTGAAATACCAATTCATAGAATTACATTTATTATTTTGCAAAAGGTAATGAATCTCATTCTTAGATCATTTTTGGTGATTCCTCGAAGAGGTAATTGTTGCAAAGTATTATAGAAATATCTAACGATGTCTAGAGAGTACTATTTAGAAATTCCATTAAAGGCAGGAAAATAGTGAAATGTGTGACTGTTTCAGTTCATAGTGTTGGGCTCTATGAGATAACCTAATAAAAGAAGGGTTGTTGAAACATTAGAGAGATTGAACTTCCTCATCCAAGGCCTATAATTTTTTTCTGAGTTAATGTGGATGATTTTGAAAGTTTTTAGGTGCAAGAACCCTATCACCTTTGTTTTCCATTCAAGATTTGTTAATATTTTTTCTAAGAGCAGTTAAATGTTTGTTTAATTCAATGTTCAGGGGCACTAATCTATCAACATAAGACCTAGTGTTCATGAAATAAGTGATAAAAAGTGAAATTAAGCATAAACAATATTAAACAGCGGCTCAACAACACAAAAAATAGTAGCAATTTAGGAAAAAAATTAAAACATATTTTTCAACAATTTTTCACTTTTCATTTTTTTGAGATTTTTTTTACATGTATATGATTTTTTTGGAATATTAATGGCTCATTACTTCACTAGAAATGGAAAAAAACATGAAACTATCATCCTTAAACCCAGTAATAGTTCAGAATTTATATTTTTCTACAAACTACTGTATAGTGGAGAGTAGGGTGGAACCCACAGGGGTGGTAAAATTGACAAAAACAAATCGAATTTTCTAAAAAACACCCCACTATTGTCAGTAGTGAGGGGACTATCTATTTTGTGTACTTTTTATCCTTTTTTGTTCTAGAAAACTAAATCCTAACTAATGTATGATGAAATAAACGATAATAAAACTAAAAACAACCTCACAGAATAGGAGTACAACAACAACTAAGATAAATAAGAAAGATAAATGTATAGGTAAACGTCTATTCAACTATTTTGAATGGATTATTCTTCACACAAATATTGATACAACATAAAACTATACAAGGAATGAATTATCTCCCTATCCATGAGTTAAGTCATATATATCGAACAATCTTCATGTTCTCTACTCCATGAAAGACCAAATGTGAAAATTTATCTTTGAAAAAGACAACTGAATCAATTCACCTCGATTTCTGATTTTTTATGAATTAAAAATTTAATAAAATGAATCCACAATCATTCTCACCAAATGATTACAGAATTGAAAATTGATATCATGTGGCACAATGAAATTTTATGAATTCTGAATTTTTCATATTGATCAATTCTAGATTCATAAAAATGATTGGGCTATTGAAAATACGAATTAAACAGTGGAACAAGAAACATCACCAGAATATATTATTTAGCTAATAACCATGGCTATTACGTATAAAAATAATCATTCGATTACAAATTATGGAAATTGAAAAAGAACAGAAGAAGAGATCTCCCTCTTATATTTTAAATTTTTACTGCTCCTGGTTCTCAGATCACCAAGAACGGTTCTCTAAGAAGTTCTTTAGGATAGAACTTCTCAAATGTGTGAGAAGTGGTGAATCATGTCATGACTATTTTGTTTTCTTACGAGTTCTGATTCTTTCTCTGTTTTAATATCGACTGTCATCTACTGCATGTCACCACAGGGTTCTACCGACATGCATTGTACATTAATCTTTTACCATAAATGTGAATTTTTTCACATTACATGCATCACTTTAGAATATCCCTTGTAACTAACTCCTCATGAGTTAGTTAAACATTACTGGATGGGGTTTTGACTCTATTTTGAACTTTCATAAAATAATAAAACAAAATAGTTAAAACACAATGAATTATAATATAAATATTAACTATTAAAGTTATTAATTTTTTATTAATTCATTAATAAATTTAAATCATTTTTAAATAATGTCATTTTGAAGTTAATTTATTAGAATTATTGAATGACAGTTATAAAAAATAGTTTTTTATCAAAATGAATTAATTATAATTAAAATAGTTATCATTTATTTATAAAAGTTATGTTATAATAAATAAATATATATTTAAGTATTATTAGGTTGATTAATTTATTTTAAAAATAATTAATTTTATAAATTATTATAAACATTTTAATTTTAGAAGTTTCATTAATTATCTATTAATTATTCATTTTAATGTTATAATGTCATTAATTTATTAATTTTTATTAGTTATCATTATTACTATTAATTATAAATATAAAGTTTATTAATATTTTGAAAATTAAATTAGTTTCTATTTTAACATAATTCAATTAGCTTATTCAAATTTGATTTATAAGTTATTATTAGCATTTCATTATATTAATAAATAATTATAACTTTTCAACATTAATGTGTTTGTAATAGTTTATTTATTTTAATTCGATTTAAAAGTTATTATTTATTATTTTAGTTTAATAAAGTTTTACTTTATATATTAATTTATTAATTCTTTTTTTATTAAAATTACTTTCTTAAATTTATTATTTATTTATTATTATTTAATATTTTGTTTCAGTTATTTTATTAATTAAGTTTTTATTTTAATTGTTATAAATTTAATTGATTTTTTTTAAATTAATCTTTAGTTATTTTTTATTATCTTTATCCGCCCTTTCTCCTTTAAAGAGCCACACAGGGTGGGGGTGGGAGGTTTTTAGCTGGTTCAGTGCTTCATGGAGAAGGCATCCAAACTCCCTTGGCTTCTTCCATGGTGGCGACACTACTCAGATGTGATGTGGTGCTTCAGAGCTACGACATCGGCCTCAGACAGCGACGAGTTTATCCATCCACAGGTAAACCAAATCTGATAAGTTGAGGTTTGCAAATTCTCTGTGAATCGGTGGACTTACTTCCTAGATAACGAGTGTTGCAAATCTTGGTGGAGGATTCCCGGGTTCGGTTGAGTGATAGGTGGTGGTGCAAACTCTTGTAGTGCGAGTTCTAATGTCGACTCATTGTGGATGAATCTATTCCTCTTCTACCTTGCTTTGATGGCACGAAAACTCACGATAGAAGAACGATAGTTGTCACGAACCAGCCCGGGTCGACCCTGAACCGGGCACCCGAGCCGGTCTGCAGCAAGTCCCGAGGGGCGTTTCGGATCCCCCCGGGATGGCAACCAGTGCCGGGCATTAAAATTTGATCGTTGGGAACGATTTCAGCCCAAACAAAAGTAAATAGAACAAAACAAATAAACACTAACATTGGAAAAGAAATAAAATCCACATGACCACGTACCTCCATGTGACCTCTCAGGTCACCACCCAACTAGAGAGCAACCTCGCTCCAACACTAAGTGACTCAAACAGAAGAACTGAGCAAGGGAAGACCTGCAACTGAAATGATAATATAGGCGTGAGCATTAAAAATGCCCAGTAGGTAAGCCGAAGTAAACCACTGAATCCAAATGTTTCCTTTCCCAAGCAATCCGTTGACACAGGTTTGAAAAAATACAATTATAAAATAGATTTTTCACATTTAAAAATAAACAACATGTTTTCCCCATTGGAAAACCCAACGCACAGTATAAATCACTTCCAAATCCATTTCCTGTTTTTATTAACAAAGCCAAATACAGATAATACTACGACTGTGCTAACAAGGAACAGACAAAGAGTACAGGCTGAAAACAGACCAGTGAAACAGAAAGTAACCAAGTAATGCAAGATGATAGTAGTGCAAAAGGACACAAGTAACACTATAAGCTGTAAAGAATAACTGGAAGTAAAAAAATCAAGGTGAACAAGTAACCATGGGTGATCATAAACATCCCTAGAAAACCCCTGGACGTACTCGGGTTCAGACTACCTGCCGGCGTGGTACTCCATAGTCAATAACCAACTGGCCGCCCTAATAGCCAACCAGTGGCACATCCCTCCTGGCCTGTCCACAACTCCAGGGGGTACTAACCCGTCTAATCAGGGTTAGCAAGAAACCATCACTCAATAATCTACAAGACGCCCAGGAACCCATGGTGGTTTTAGTAACACTGTGTAAGTGGGAGGCCCATGCACGCGTGACTCATCTCTCCGCACTTCCCAACCCCTTACACGGACATCGCTACACGACAACCCTCGAAGGGAAGTCCCCCTGTAGAGATGCCCTCACACAAGTACGTATATATATATATATATGTAAAATCACTTCACAATTAATAAAGTGCCAACCGGGCCTTCACGCCATTTAATTATCAAAACCACTTCATAAAAATACCTGAAGTCGCCAAGCGAGAACTCGGTTTTTACAAAATCAAATGACTTTACACGAGGATTTCACAACGGCTTCTTCAAAAACTCAAGTGCTGCTTTTGTATTAAATAAAAGGCCAAACAGGCATATTTTCGTAGATTTCTTTTTAAACAAGTTCGATGTGTCTCAAAAAGAGGCGAAAACATTTTGAAACCAAGAACCATTTAGAAAAGTCGAGATTTCGAGAAAATAAAAATAAATGAAAATAAATCGTAACAATTTCAAACACCATCTTCATTTGAGGGCACATCCATGCGTGCACCTGGTGCACCCATGGATGTGTCAACATCCAATGGTGCGTCAAACCTGTAAAGGGGCACGACAACACTTCCGAATGATACTAAATTTTATAAAACTAACCAGAACAGGATAATACGATCCAAGAATGATTCTTTCTTTACAAAAAGGAAACACCGCTCCAGACAACCAATGATAATATAAGAGAACATAAGCATTTAGTTCAACGTTAGCTGGCAATGCCTAAACAGGTGCACTATATAAACAATAAAAAGTGCAGGACAATCTCTAGTGCACAACTACCTTAGCATAAAATACAATTGCCTCAAACTTAACTTTCGAATAAAAACTATATTTTTTTCAAAACACCAAAATAAGATGCGCAAGGATATCGTAAACAAGCGAATCATGGAATAAAATTTATTTAAAACAATTCAAGCATCAGCAGAGTACCTCGGAAAGGAAATAGTTGAATTCGCCTACCTCAAACAAGGAGCGGACACGACGGAACCCCAACGGAAAGTAGGAAAATCTTTCGCGGACAAACTGCGTACGCTGAACAGTGGAAAAAGTACACGTCACTCAACCCGAGACAGAAAAAGGATTAATATAAATTAAATATAAACACCAAGATGCCACGAAGGAAAAATAAATGAATAAATGAATTAATTAATAAATTAATCAATCAATTAATAAACAATTAGGCAATTAAATAAATGTATAGATAAATAACACATACAAAAATAATCAAAAGAATAAATAAATAACAATAATAGTTTAGCAAAATAATGATAATAAAATAGTAATAACAATATTAATATAATAGTAATAATAATAATAATAGAATACCCAATAAATTAATGAGAACCATAATAATATTAATAATAATTATAATATAATAATAAAAACATAATATAATAATAATTAAGACAACAATAAATATATTCATAATAATAATAATAATAATAATATAGTATTAATAATAATAACATAATAATAATTATAATAATGATATAATAAGATTAATAATATTATTAAAATAATAATAACAATAATAATTATAGTATAATAAAAATAATATAGTAATAATAATACATAATAATAATTATAATATTGATATAATAATATTAATAATAATATTAACATAATAATAATAATCATAATAATAGTATATTAATAATAATAAATCAAGTGCAAAGATAATATAGTAACAAAATAAAACAAACACTTAAAACTCACAGGGCGGCCGAGCGGGGAGAAGTCGGGATGGAAAAAAACCGGACGTCCGCAGAGGGAGGCCAGGCGGAGCGTCGGCGACGGGGTCAGAGGGAGGCCGGGTGCGGGCTCGGTGCGGTGAAGGCGGAGCCGGCTGTGCGGTGGGGCGGATGCCGGACAGGGGGAGAGGGAACCGGGACTCCGAGAGAGGGAGCTTGGAAAGGGGGAGAGGGAACCGGGACTGCGGCGGCAGGGAGCAGGGAGTCGGGCGCGACGAGGAGGTAGGGACGGCTGGGATGGAGAGTGGGGACGCCAGGAGGCCGGGACTGGAAAAGGGGATGTCCAGGGATCGGGGTGGCCGGGCGCAGTGCGCGGGAAGGGAAACGACGGATACGGCCGCTGGGCACGGTGGGGTTGTGCGAGGGCGAGACGGGGAGGAGTGGGTGGGCGCGACAAAAGGAAAGAGGGGGCCGGGACGCGCTGGAGTGAAGGCAGCGGGGCGGAGTGCCGGAGGGCCGGGAGTTTGGGGAGCGCGGAGCCGGCGAGGTGGAGGATGGTCGGGACGCCGGGATGCCGGGCAGGGAGCCGGCACGACGGCGGGTGCACAAGGGGAAACCGAGGTCGGGACGAGGCGAGGGGGAGGTCGGTGGCCAGAGGCGGGGAGGGTGCAGCGGCGGCACGCCTGGTCGGCCGCACCAGCAGGGGGAAAGGAAGAAGAAAACGAAGAAAGAAGAAGAAAGAAAAAAAAACGGGGAAAAGAGAGGGAGAGGGGATGTTGCGGCGCTAGGGTAGGAGTAGGCTAGGGTTCCAATAAATAAATATATATATATATATATATATAAGATAACAAAATATAATAATAATACAATGATAATAATAATAGATAATAAATTAGTTAATTCAAATTGATCAAATATTTAAAATAATAATTATAAAATAATTTAAAGATGTTACACACACACATATATATATACACATATATAGATCTACATATATACATACATTATTATACATACATATATATATAAACATATACAAACATATACACAATAATAATAACCCAAATAAAAGGGTATTAATAATAAAATACCAACATAAAAATTATAATATTTAAAACACCGGGTGAACACACTGTCACCCGGGCTGAACGCACGGTCACCGCTAACGATGCGGTGACCGCGCACCGGCGCGAAACCGCCCATGCAATTAATCTTCGAAAAAAAAAATTTATACCGGGACCAAGAAAGGAGAAAAATTACGGACATCCGCGGTCGGGGTGTGACAATAGTAGACGGAACGACTCACTTCTTTGATGGAAATCATCACGTGGCATTAGGTCCTGGTTTCCAGATATTAAATTAGTTTATTATTTGTGAAATATTTTATGCAATTTATCAAATTAAAAAATGTAGTTTATGTCTGAATCATATTTGATTGGCTATAGATGTTGCATAGTGGTGTATGGAATAGTGTGAGTGGTGTGGTGTGATGAGGATGAAGTGACCAGCTAGGGAAAAGGATGTAGGAATATTGTGGTTAAGAACATGGGAACAGTGGTATAGGTAAGACAGTGGTGCGGGAGGCGAACGATGTCACCAATGTAAGTATAGATAAAGATCAATTTCAGTGGAAGAAGAGGTGGAACCAACACCGATGGCATTAGTGTGAGGATGGTGAAACCGATTGGTGTATCAGGAGTAGTAAATATGTGGTTTGTCAGCAGATAATTGAGAGACAGATGCGAGGTTAGTGATTCTCATAAAGGGAATGTAGGGGGGTCATCAGTGAGACCGATGAGGATCAGTAATGCATCGGTGGAGAGAAAATAGGGAGTCACTGACGGGGTGCATCTGTGGCACCGATGAAAAGGTGTGACCGATGCCGATGAAACGTGAGACCGGTGGCTTATAAAAATAATTCACTTTCATTAGTAGGATGCTATCGATGTTTAAAAAAACCAATGGTGAGAAAAAGAATGAATTTCATAATTAAACTTAATCATAATAGAAAAGTTAATTAAATTTTTTTAATAAACTCATAAATTAAAAACATGAACTAAACTTATCTAAACTAAAAAAAACCAAATAAAGCATTAATTAATATGAAACATGAATTAATTAAAAATATGTAATTGGTTAACAATATTAAAAAACATAAAATCAATAATACTGCAATAAAAATTTAAAATTAAAACAATGTCAACAACATAAATTAAAACTGTATTGTTATTTAAAATTAATCATTAATATTAAAATTTAAATTATTTATTGTAAACACTTGAAATAAAAAAAGGATTATTTTTAAACTAATATGATAAAAGATTAAAATTATTTTTTTAACATGATTAAAGAGTTGACAGTGAGTGAAAAAGAATCGCATCGGTGACTCAAAGAAAAAATAATATCTTCTGTCAGTCTCACTATTAGTTTTTGGTGTCCTAAAATTGTACTACATAAATAAAATTAAAACATTAAGGTTTTTAGTGATAAATAATGTTCTAAAATAATAAACTAATCAGCTAGTGGAAGTCATAAATTAACGACATGTTATCTTAATAAATATTAACTTACGAATTTAACTTATATTAAAAACCGAGAGAATAATTAAACAAAATAATTATTAAAGATATTTATTTTAATCAAACTAATTAAAATATATAATATTATTTAAAAAACTAAGTAAATTTTTTTTAAAATGAAATGACTAAATGATTAATTAATATAATTATAACATTATTAAAATCTAACCAGATTTACAAGACCACTAATTACATGAATAATAATATTAAAGAAGATATTTTAATTAAATTAATTATTCTAATGGCTAAAAATACATAACTATTTAATAAAAATTTATTAATTAAATAATTTAATTATAAAAATATAGAAATTCATTTACTTATTAAGAAGTGTAAAATTAATTTATTAAATTAATAACAAATAAATAAAATGATGCGGAAAACTGTGTTAAATAAATACCACATCATTTATCTTTTTTTTAAACACATTATTGTGAGAGGATAAACCAAAATATTTCTTCCAATGTTGAGATAATAATGATAATGAGTTTTTTATGAAGTTATTTCTAAATTTTAAGGATAATCATACTATTGATGGTGAGTTAATTATGGTTTATTACATTTTGGTGACATTATTCAAATTATATTAATAATGTAATATAAATAGGACAACCCACTTACTGGAAGTCAACCCATCATATACGACAAAGGTATTGGGCTTGAACCCATAACTGAAGGGAGATAAATGTGTTCCATCTACCACTGTCCTATATGATATTCGAGTAAATATGAAATAGTTTTTAAATAAAATATTTTAACGGTAAATATTAATGAGGATATAATGGTGTTAGTGTTAAGGTATATTTATTAATTTAATATATTTTTTAACTTTTTCTAACCATATTTGTTTAGGAAATTATTTATAGATAGACTAAAACACTGGTCACCCATTTAGGTATTTTATTATCCATTGTGATTTAATTTTATTAATTTAGGATTAAATAATTATTTTTTCGATATTAATTTTATGAAGTAAGAGATGAAGTGGATATTTTTTGAAGCACAACCAAATATTGAAATTATGCTTATGAAATATAAATATATCATGTAAAAAGATTTCATTATATTCTTAAAAATTAATAGAATTCCTAATATTTTGTAAAAGGTTCTCGAAATTAAAATGATAACATATGAACATTATAATTGAAGAATCATATTTTATTTTATATCATCATATATGTTTTTCTTTGAGTCTCTTAAATTTCCAATGATCATTTACTTACTTATGGACATTTATCTCTATCACCCTCCATAGTTATTTAAACTTTTCACCAATGTCGATATTCTCACTTCCAACCATTGTTCTCATATTTGAGAACCTAACTATATGTTATTCAAGATTACCATAACACTTACGCCTACTTATTTTAAATAGGAGTAGTGAAATTACTATTTATGATGTGGGTTTTTAACAATGTTAAAACCAATGATGATAAAAATATAATTTCAAGGGTGTAATTAATTTAATGGGGAATAATATAAGAACTAGATATATTAATAGATAAACATCATGATTAATCCAGTATATTAAATGAAACACTAATCAGATAAAACAATATAACTCCCAAACACATGATTATATATTTAATTTTTAATAAATTCAATCTCTTTAATTGCATGAATGGCATATAACGCCATGTTTAAACGAAATGTGTTACTCTATTAAAATATTATATTTTTAACATGACTATTATAACATGGAGATTATGTTCTAGGGTATGAGATGGAGTATCAATATTTTGAAAAAATTTTGGTTTTAAAAAAATTAAAATAAATTAAATTTTTATCAATTATTTAGAAATAAAATAAGAATCATTTATAGAAAACAAATGTTTTTTGAAAAAGAGTAATTTTCTAAAAGGTAATTTACACATGTTTTTCAAATATAATTTAAAATTATTTATTAAAATTTTAAAAAAATTATTTAAAAAAATAATCTTAATTTTTTATATATACATTTAAAAATTTTCCTTGTTTTTTTTAAAAGTTTTATTGTTTGGATTAATATTGAGAAATATTTATTTGTATTGAAAAAAAAAATTTTAAAAAAATTATTTACAAATTTATATTAGTTTTAAAGTTATTTTTTTATTAAATTTGATAAAATTTATTAAAATTTATCCAATTTAGGTCATTGTAATCAATTTAATGTTGAATAACAATGTAATACATTTTTATATCTGATTCTTTTTGAAACCCCTTTTATCTTCACGTCAGTGGGTATAATTTGAAATTATACTTTTCAACCTATATGAGTTGAATTATTAAAAATGGATTCCATATTTGTAATTAAAAATTAAATTGAGTAATATATTCAAATTAATCATTCTTTACTATAATTATTAAAAACATTAATAATTTAATAAATCTGTTTAAAGGTAAAACGAGGTTCTTGGTGTTATATGATATTATGTTAAAATTAATTTTCCACACACATTGAATATATATTTGATTAATAAGATTATTTATTTATAATTATTTGATAAAATTATATAATAAAGACCTTTTTTAATTACTGGTAAATTACCAAGGTTAAAAAACTAGTTAGATAATTGAAAACTAAAATTTTAAAATTATGTAAACATAAAGGTAGAAGAATAAATGTTAAAAAAATATTATGTAGTGCTATTTTTTATAAACCTTATAATCCCTACACATTATTATATTTAAGATTTTATGTCACATGGGGTGATATTAGATTCCAATTATTGAATAGTTTATTGAATTTTAGAAAATACCACTCCTCCTCATTTATAAAAGGGAACTCACTTTTCTCCCTTATTTACAACTCTCAACCCATTTTTCTTGAAAAAACCTATAATGAATCAATCCAAAATAGCCGTATATGCATTATTTAGATTTTTTCATTTCTTAAAGTCCAATACTAGGGTTCTACGAAGACATCTGAATGAGGATTCTCTAATAGAAGGTAGTTTTCTTCAATATTCTCATTATTTAAATTTCTTGTTATGAAATATTAAATTGTGTATCAACACAACCAATATAATAAGAAAATTATATTCCATATACATATATGTTATTATTTTGGTGTAAAAATGTTTATCCATCTCCACTTTCATCAAATGGGTAACCAAATCATCAATTATGTGTACAATATACTACCGCAACACGAACTATTACAAAACAATTTCAATAAACACTTCTTGTGGTTAGATATAATGATATATTAGTGGTATATATATTATTTATGAAATAATTATACTGATGGAGTTATTATATCATATATAACATTGTAATTTTCATTTTTCAAGATATTGTAATGTTGCTCATGTAGAAGATGGACTATCTTCTCACAAAGTTATGTGATTCATTTTTCACGTATAATTTATTATGGAAAATAAATATATAAATTAAATGAATATATGTGATATATTCTAAATGATATAAATTCTTTGGAATTAATATATCATACAAATACATACCCTTTTACCATTTATGGGATTGATATCATATCTCATGTGAACATACACCTTTCCGTCTCCAAAAAATGATGTGAATAATTTTAAATATCCAATTTTGAAGAATTATTATAGGAATTTAACTAATGGAAAATATATTCACATCATAAATATGTTTATTGAAATAATGTAACTACATATTATCTAAATAATCTAAACTATGATAACCAAACACACATGATAAAACATGGAAATTAACAACTGAAATAATGAAGATAATAAACTCTAAAATATAAAGTAATTATGGCATTTCATTTTCCACATGTCTTCGAATCATTCCTAAACATCAATTTTCCCTTACGTCCCTTTCCAACATATCTCTACATCACCTTTACACGTGATATCTCATCATGTCTCTGTATTCATTCTCCCGGTCCCGCTTAGGTTATCATGGGTTGTGACTTAAGCTATATTCAAACCTTCTCTTCCATTGTCCTCCCTCTCCCCTTCACCCCAAAATCCATAGATCTATGTTTTTGATGTCTTCTTACTACCTATTTCCACTCTACTATCGGAATTTTTCCTTCTACGGGTCACAGTCTGGATTCATCTCTTTGTGACCCAAGGTTCCCACAAACTCCCAAAGTCGTCGTCATCCTCATCCTAGAATCACTATACTCCATCATCATGTTACTTCATCTTACTCTTTCTATGGTTACTCCAACAACATCTTCTCTGCCACTGGGTCCTCCGAATCTACCTTCAGATATGTCTGGTCTACCCGAGCCACCACCTCTATCTCTACCTACTTCACGTCTTTCCTCTCTTCCCACTCCTTCTTTATAGAGTCTCATCCTCCAGATCCCCTACCACTATATTCACTGCCTCTGGATCCCTCGCTACCCACTATAACTGTCTTCGCAATATTATGTCAATAATCCCTGGATTTTAAATGAAATTAATACATCACATCAGAATAACTTCGACAAGAAATATTTTTTTCCTGTACCTATGATGAACCTGCAATTACATGATCCTAACCTCCTCGATGCACTACAAAATAACCTTGGGCTCATGAAACCCTTTACCATAACCCACAAGATATTCATAAATCCTAAACATGTATATCTCTGAAATAGGTGTGACCTCCACATTTCTAAGAAAATTTCACACCTTTGCTTCATTTTGTTCCCAGATGCTTGTGTGACAGATTGATTGTCAATATTCCTTACTCTGTCGATGCATTCTTTTAAAAATATTCTTCATTTTCCCATTGGTAACTCTCCAATGTTCACATTTAATATTTACAACCCATGATCCAATTACAACATCGATTTCAATATTTTAGATAAAATTTATTCACCCATCTACCTATATATCTAGATTCTGTAACATGTATGTTCTCACATCCTTCCAAGGTGTTTCATTTTGAAAATTTGATTCTTGGATTGTTTGTGAAGGTGTTCATTGACAGTGTTTTTTATTTGTGGTATGGGTGAGATTCAGTACCATTATGATGTTTTGGTTACTCAAATTACACTACTCATGGTGATGTTCTTATTTCTGCAGGTTTTCATGGTTTAAAATTTTGTGTTTTTTATTATTGTTTCATGAACTTTTAACTGGTCCTTAATTTATTTCAGAAACACCAGTTGTCTTATGATGTTGTTTTCCAATTATTGCCTCATACTACCTTAGATCTATTCTAGCATCAATGCTTTTGAATATGAATATAATAAGATCACACCTCTATTTTATTGTATTTCAGTCAACCCCTTCCATAACCATGAAAACTTTTATCGTATATTTTAACATGTTTTCTATGTGTTAACCTTCACTTTTGTTATGAATAATATGGATAGTTTGTAAAGGTGTTCATCAAAAATGATTTTTTTTATTCTTAGGGTATGGGTGAGATTTAGTGGCAGTATGATGTTTTTTCCTCACAATTCACTGCTCATGGTGATGTTCTTATCTATGTAGTGTAATGTGAGGAACAAAAACATCATACTACACTACTCATGGTTATGTCCTTATGTGTGCGGGTTTGTATGTCTAGAAATGTTGTGTTTTGTTATCATTGTTTCATGAACATATAACTGGTCATTATTTCATTTCATACACACTAGTTTTCCATTGATGTTAGTTATGAATAATTTTTTCATACTACCTCAGATATATACTAGAATCATAGCTTGAGTAAATTAATTTAATAAGATCACTCCTATGTTTTATAGTATTGCAGTCAACCCATTCACTGCTACCTACAATTTTATCATATATGTTAACATGTTTTTTATGTATTTACCTTCAATTTTATTATGTATAACATGGATATCCTATGAATGTGTTCTTTGATAGTGGTTTTTATTCATATCATGGTATGATTGGGATTTAGTGGCATTATGATGTTTATGTTCCTTACGTCGCACTACTCATGGCGATGTTCTTATTTTTGCAGGTTTGCATTGATTAAACATTTTCGTTTTGTTATCATTGCATCATGCAATTTTAATTGGTATTTATTATATTTCAGATACACCATTTGTCATATGATTTTAGTTATTTATAATTGTTTCATACTACCCAGGATCTATACTAGAATCAATGATTTAGGAATTGAATATAATAATATCACCCCTCTTTTTTATAGTATTGTAGTCAACCCCCTCCAATTCACCCAACATATTTATTTCATATTTTATCATGTTGTCTGTGTTTTCCCCTTCAATTTTATTATGTATAATGTGGATTAGGAGGATTATTCATCAAAAAGTCATTATAAATTTATACTATGGTTTAAATAATGGTGTGTAATCAAAATAGATTTTCATTTAGTGACATTTTTCTGTTGTATTTTTTGTCAACCATCCATTTAGATTTTCTTCATCATGTTTCTATCCGCACTAGACCCAATATTTTAGAGCATGAACATGTTTTCCCCATTATGTAGATTTTCTAATAATAGTTTGTAATATTATGCACATCTTATTTAATCTCTATAATCATTTGAATGTTTCCACTAATATTTTATTTTCCATTTTCATTCTATATCTATTTCAAATCATTCATATTGAATTTTGTGATCTATTTCCTATTTTATTGGAACCACCCAATTACAGAGGGGTCAAATGTCATAATCAATGAGCCTATTAAGGTCCTCGATAATAATTATATTCTCATCGATTCAACTGATGTGTTTGTCTAGACTATGTAAGTGTGTTTTTACCCCTGTATCTGGTCATGTATCTTTTTCCTAAAGAGTTTGGCTACAAAAAATATAATAGAATTCATCAAATATGTTGTCAAGAAATTAAAGATATCCAGAACATCCTTGAATGATTACACCAATGGTAGTATGATGAAATTTTATTGTTAGTGGCACCTAGGGTAGTTTGAAATTGATCATGCTTCAGCATTTGAGATTTTAAAATAATTGGAATGTAGTGTAATGAAACAACCTATAGTAAAATATTATATATATATATATATATGTTAAATTTACTATGTTGGGAATAATGGGATTTTATTAGGTCCTATTAGGGATGTGAGGTTTGGATCCATTCCTATCAACTGTTAATGTTGTAAGGATTTTATTTATTGTCTTTGTGTAAATGGTGAACTATCCCGTGGTTTTATTGTTTTTGATGAAATTAAAAGTTCGGTAATACCCTCAGATTAATACACCTACATAATTTTAGATTGAGCACATATGTATCTCATCTGTTCATATATTTCTATGACGTTTTCTATAAAAGTTTACATATGTTCTATTCAAAATTCATTCATATTTAATTTTTTGATCTCTTCATGTTTTATTCGAACAAATTTTTTTTAGAGGGGTCAAATTTTGTAATCATTGATCCTATTAAGGTCTTAGAAGCAAATTAAATGATCAAGTATGAAACTAATGTGTTTTTCTAGGAGATGAATGTGGGGTTTGACCAAATCATTTGGTCCTGTAACTTTTTATAGAAGTGTTTCTATAAGGCCTTGGCTATAAACAATTCATAATCTTGAATTATTCTAATAATTCACATTGAGGATATTTTCAATTTTAGAGCTTTAGAGAATTGGTTCACAATTGTTTTATAACAACATGAAAATTACATATAGAAACATCTACTCAGTATCCATTCTTTCATAATATAAAAACTCTTAAAAAGAAGAAACATGTCCAGTTTCATGTTTCAAACAATATGAAAATTCTTTGATACCATCCTTAACCCTATTCAATTTTATGTCACGTGGAAAAAATTTCAAAAACATGGGTTGATCATAAAAATATTAGTAAGGAATATTAAATAAGTAAAGAAGTCTTTTGTCCATGAATACATAAAAATTCATTGAATCAAACTTTTCAATCTTAAAACACAATCTCTTTAACATACCTCACAAAATATTTAGATTTATTAATAACAATTAGAAATCATAAATGATAAAACTAAATTTTGGAATCCATAACATAGTTAAATTTTATCTTTCACACCTACATAGGGAGTTACAATTGGAAGTCCCATCACAGTATATTCCCTAAATCACTTCGTAGAAACATTAAGGTTTATCTCTGTCACATTACCCAATGCATTAGAGAGCTATCTAAGGCACACCCGCCCTAGGTTTATCCCGGAACCACCCATATATGTAAACAATTCCGAAAAACCATAAAAAATTCATAACACATAAATCAATTATAAAGGAAGGATAACATTTCCACATTGTAATCAAAATAGATCATTTCATGATATTTTCATATAAAATTCTTTCTCAAACCATTTTCAAAACCATTAAGAAAATTTAATAAAGAGATTTTTGAATCAAATCTGCCCATACAACATTAATGATTTTAAATGATTCAAAATTTTATAACATTAATGTCCATATAAATAAATCATTAAAACCATTTTGAAAACATGGTCATTAATGATAAATATTTACATTAATAAATCTTTAATACATTTATAACAATTTTTTAATTAAAGAGTCCCTTACCACTTGAGAAAAAACATGAATATAAATAATTACATAAATAAATTAAAAAAATCTAAAAATGTCTTGTGAATAAAAGTATTCATGATATAATATGTCCAAGGGAGGTATATACACCATATAAAAGTGAACTGGTGTATCATAACAAATAAGTATCAATGTAATGTTAATTGAGACAAAGTCCCTTATAAAGTTCATATCCTTAGATTAAGGATAAATGAATGACTTAATTATCTGTGAAGAATAAGAATACTCCCAATATAAGTGGATTTTAAGTGTAAAAAAATCAGAGGTCATTAAAAAATATTCATGCACAACATAATCATGAAGTATAAGTTTAACCCAAAAAATTGAAATTGGGTTAAAATGTTCTTTTACATAAATTGGGAAGCCTAATAGCATCGCATTAATTTTTAGAAAATGAGATTATGAGAGAGAGAAAAATCTTCTTTCATCACATGGACATAAAATTTACAGAAATAAGGATATGTAATAACATATCCCAATATATGACAATGGAAATTTAAAATAGATAACATAAAATAAGTATTTAACTAAAAGAGAATGGTGAAAAGTTCCCATACAATTATCATATAAATAATGTTAGAATTAATCAATTAGAAGATTATGTGTATAAAAAGTATATCCACACAAAGGGGAGTGGGTATTAAAACATAAATAAATAAATAGTGATTATACACATAATCATATAATAACATAATAAAGAATTTAAAGATTAACTGAAAGAATGGAAATTGGGTTAATAAGTTCTCTTACTGATTTGGTAACTTACGAAACATACAACCCATGAAATACGGATCATAAAATTAAGATGTAAATACCCATAAATTATAGCCTATTAGAAAAACAAAACAATAATGGGAAGTACATACACCACACAAAAGGAAATAGGGGAAAATATATCATGAATCACACGGGAATAAAAAGTGAGATGAAAACCCCTTACCTTGTGTACGACTTGGCTTGTTCTTTATTTATCTCCATGAATAATAAACAAAAGTTAATTATACTTGCTTAAGAATAATTTTTATGATTATTATTCCTTTCATATCACTTATTATATTTCTCTAATAATCATATAATGATTCAAGTTCATATCCGTCTTTTTTGTTTATGTTCTGTACATGAGTCAAAAATGAACAAGTTATAATTACAATTTGTCCATGTGGTCAAATGTCCATTATCTCCGTAATGATATTAATGATTTACATGTCATATATACTATCACGACCCACCTTTACCAAAACGAGTGAAGGGTCAGAAGATTTCCAGGACCTTCCTTCTTTATGTTGAATGCGAAATAATGACCCCCGAGACCCGCCTTCAATAGGTCCCGGAGTGGCGACTAGCACCAAGGTTATAGAAATTACACACAAATGGAAGGAATTAGCCCTTTTTTTCAATAGGATCGGGAGATAAGAAGATGTAACCCAACAACACCAATGTAAAAGAAAAATAAATCCAAAAGTAATCCATTCCCACATGCATGTTCCAAAAGTAAAAACCACAAAGTACAAAAGGTGACTACAAAGGTAAGTACTAAAGGAAGAAAAATAGAAACTGCAACTGCCCCAAAGGTCTGAGCTAGTATGGTCCTGCGTGATCCCTGAAGTCCTCCAAGAAACCTGATAGCAGTTTTATATATGTATGGTGAGCATATAAGTACACTCAATACGGAAAACCAAAGACTCTCGTGCACAAGTGGGGGAACGTGCTAAAATCCCGTGAGAAAAAGAGTAAACCAAACACCTATCAAGGTAAACTCTCCACCCAAGCCTCACCAAGGAACACTCCTTAAATAACACAAGTCAAGTAATATATATAATAAGAGCAGACCAATGTTTGGGTACCCCGCACCACTTCCCCACTAGTTATTGAGACATCCTACGCATCGAGCCAATCCCGCTATTCTCACCATAGTCCCACTGCCAAACCTACCCGCACACACCTGGGCCACAACCACATGCAGTCCCACTGCCGAATCCTATCCGAAAACACTTGGGCCACAACTGTCATGTGTAACCACACCTACAAACACCTAGGCCAGAACAACCACCACCACGCCCGAAGACACCTGGGTTAGAAGATCCACTGTCGTGCCCAAAGACACTGGGCCTCATCCCGAAGACACTTGGGAAACCACCTGCCGCACCCACCTGGCCAACCACCACACTACCCCGCCCGAAGGTTTATGGGCTAATAATGGACCTCAGGCTATCACAGCCTACCCGAAGATACTTGGGTTATCCGGGAAAGGGAGCAGAAAAGGAGCTAATAACCAACCACTAATAATAGTGTTGGGAAAAACACCATCCCCCATGAAATGGGGGTGTTTGGAACTATGTGCTAAACATGGGTGGGGTGCGAATATGAAACAAAAAACTACAAATATATATATAGGTAACAAGCACTCACCCAAGGTTTAGGTTTTTCTTCATCCAGCCTAAAGGACACAACCAACACCCAAATCCGAGTCACAACTCTCGCCAAAAAAACCCATTTTTTCCATTCTTGTTTCATGTTCAGTAATAATGTTAAAATAAGTTTAAGCACTACTGAGAAACTAGTAAGCATATGCACTAGTCCAGAAAAGTAAACAGTCAAGCATCAACCAAAACACACACAACCGGCTCTTAGCAACAGAGGATCCCACCCCAATTCTTGATATAATCAAGGTAACCTCCCAATCTTAAAACTCTCAAACACTAAATCCATAAAAACAAGGGATCCCATCCCTGATTCTACAACCATCGAGAGTATAAAAACTGTGGATCTCATCCCCTCCCACATCTCCACCAATCAGCCCGAAAAAGGAAACAACCAAACCACTAACACTGGCACAAAGAAGTTCCATGCCTGTATTTTTAGATTTAAAATATTTAACACACTCCATGATTTCAATTCTGTGTGTCTTAACCGCGAGTTATCACAAAAAGGTTGATCCTGGTGGTTTCAATTTATTCAGCCGGGTAAACTAGATTAACCAATTTACTTTTCACAGCAGGAGTTTATAATTACAAAAAAATCCATTTAAAACATCATGAGGGGTTCATTAGTGCACAGACAACGAACACCAACAACCTCCATTTTGAGAATGAGTAAGCCAGCACAAATCAGAAAGATTATTTTAATATAACAACATCAAAAATCACAGCCCCCATTCTTTCTTTATAGAATTAGTTCTTTATCTTTATTAGGTCTGGATTATCCAATTCTACAGAATCAAAAGCACGCCTACCCCACATGATACAAAAAAGAGATAGGCGATGGAGGAATTCCCTACTTGTTGATAGACGACCGGCGCTTAGGCCGAGCACGGAACTTTACAGATAATGATGCGGCTCTCCCGATGCACCAAAATCTATTCATGAAAATAAGTGATTGAGGAAAGAAGAAACCATGCCTAACCCTTTAGTTTATAAGGGCTGCAGACTGTTGAGATAAGAACGCGAAGCCGAGTAATGCGCTGGGTCGTGGGTTGTCCACGCATCCCCACACATTATTAAAGGGGTCGAGTGGTTTAAACTGACTCATTAATTCATTAATTAATTAATTAAAACACTTATGGGCATTACTGGTCTTTAAAACACGCTTAAATGAGTAAAAATTGGGATTAAAACCCTAATCGTACCAAACAAAGCGCTACTGGAAAGAACGCGCCTGTAGGCCAGAGCCACCGGTAGCTGAGAGCTACCGATGGGTGACAGCTACCGATAGGCCGAGCTACCAGTAGGCTGCAGCTACCGGTAGGCCGAGCTACTGGTAGGCAGCAGCTACTGGTAGGCCGAGCTACCGGTAGGCTGCAGCGACCGGTAGGCCGAGCTATCGGTAGGTTGCAGCTACCAGTAGGCCGAGCTACCGGTAGACAGAGCTACCTATGGAAAGAGCTACTGGTAGGCTTCAGCTACCAGTAGACTGAGCTACCGGTAGGCCTGATACCGGTAGGCTAAGGCTACCGGTAGGCCTACCGTTCCCAAACTTCACTGAGATTCCCATACGAGAAAACCCAACATGAGATTTTCACAAGGTAATGGACCCCAAAAACCCGGGCCATTACATATATAATATATCTATAGTATATATGTTGTTATAATAGTCCCTACCATTTGTATATACGAAATGAAATGTACCGTTCATGGAGACGGTAAGCCGTACGTACACATGAACACTACTTTCATTTCATTTTTTAATGGAAAAAAACCAAATAATACAGAGGTGTGTTATTATTAAATTATAATATGATATTTTATATACATTAAATATGATCATTAATACCATACTTTAAACATTCTAAGTATGGTATGAATGGTTCATATCACTTTTAGGTGGCGGTAGTCCGCACTTTCTCAAATGAAAAAATCGTATTTAGCCTATATGGAAACCATAAAGGTATGATATAAATGAAAAATGCAGAATCATAGAGACAATAAAAATATAATATATATCACATATAAATATAGTTCCATCATAATGTCTACTAAGAGAGGTGTTAGGGGAAATTGAATGATCACCGTTTCGTGAGGCAACAGTTCACGTACACAGAAATAGTATGTTCATATCCATTAGATGGAGGTGTGTGTTAGTGTAGTTCGAATCCTTCTCATAATTACAACATTGAATATTTAGGATAATAGTTTTTTTATATAAAAAATAATAATAAGAGCATATAGAGTGAAGAATTAAAATAAAAGAAGAGAACATGAGGGAAGACGTTACCTTTAAATCATATAACTCCATTTGGTTCGAAACAAAAGGGTTTATTAAAGTGCCTTCTACCTAATTAAAGGGTTAAATGAGTAATATAGGGATATTATGAGATTATTTGGGTATATTATAGATGATCCAAGGGGCGTGAGAGGTGTGAGTATTGGGATAGGGTGGTGTCCTTTTATAAGAGGGGGGAGGGGCTCTTTAGGAATGTTTGAAAGTATTATTTTATTATAAAATTATTATCGGATTCAAAAGTTCAAAAACTCATTAAATTAGGAGATAAGATGAATATAAGTCTAACTATAAGAATCCAATAAGAATTTGATAGGTTTTTATAGGTTTTAATCCTTAACTTGTATTTATTTAACCCTTTGTTAACTTGTTTAACTTTTACCATGTCTTCTTGTATATTCATATTATATGGTTAATATTGTTACTATAAAATGAAAATAAAACCACAAGTGGTTATTAATGGAATTATAAACCTTGTCTATGATATTTGGCCTAATCTTATATTTTTTGGATTATTATTTCATTTAATAACATAATAATTGTTTTAAAAACTCATTTTTGCCAATTTATATACTATTCATATCATGAATTTTTAAAATTTGATAAAAACTTTCTCAATTCAAAAAAACGACATTAATTAAAATATAACAAGTCATAAATATAGATAATTTTTTTATGGCATAAAGAGTTTCAAAAATAAATTATTTTAATATTTATAATCTTATCTATTTAAAACATTCATTAATAAAATATACATTACATCATATTTACGTCATATATAAATTTATTTATTTGATTTCTAAAAATTAAAAATAAAATACCATCATGTAGGAAATAGTTTTATATTTTTAATTATTATTTATAGTCAAATAAATCAATTATTGAACTCCACATAAAATTGTTTTAGAGAAACAATAACTGTTTTTGATATTTTTACTTTTACATTAAATAAAAAGTTATTAATATCATTATCTTACCCAAGTGGCTTCGAAAGGCCAAATGTTCTACACAAGGACTATATTGGTGGTCCATGGCTCAATAAATATGTTTATTCGAACTGTTAAGGTAATTTATATTATTATAGTATGGTTTTTAATTTGAATTACCCTATTTACCTTTAACCGTGGTAAATAAAAATCAACAGTTATTATTCACAAAAAATTATATTTATCCCATTGAACCACATTTTACTTAATGATGAAAACCATGTATTTAGGATTTTTCAAATTCAATTCAAAAAAGTTGAAATTTTTCATTTAAATGAAAAATTTGGTTTTTGATTACTATGCAGTGTTTTTAACTATTCATCAAATATTAAATGTTTTCAGAAAAATACCAAAAATTCAAAGAAAGATAATTTTGATATTTGGAATTCAAAAAATATTTCTATTTTATAAAATTCAAAACTCATTTCATTAATTAATTTAAAATGAATTTTTTTTGTCAAAATTAGAATGCGTGTTTTTAAGAAATAAAAACTACCAAAAGATTGACGTGTGTTTATGTCGAAATTCAAAGTTAAATTACATACAATGAACAAAATTGAATTAAATGGTAACAATATAATCCAATTACACATTTAATCAATTTAAAAATATTATCTAAAAATTTAAATAAAGTAGATGAATAAACAGTTTTGACTTAAAATGGTGTATTTTTCACTATTCATTAAAAAGATGAACTTTTTCTGCAAAATACCAAAATTTCAGCCAATGTAAATCCTGATGTATCCCTTCTAAAGAAGAAGTTTATTTTTTCAAATGGAATATATAAAACTAACAAAAACTAGATTGAAAATGGGTTTGACATCAAAAGGCGGTAAAACTACCTTTTAAAAATATTAAAGTATTTATGCTTAAAATTGGAATCATTCTCATTTTAATCCTATAAATTTTTTTAATAATAATATGGCTTGTTATGTTCTTTCCCACCAATATAATGGCTAGGAATTAACTACCATTTAAAATAATAATATAATTATATTATTTTACAGTATAACTCAACAGTGTGTGAAACGTAAGATTTCAGAGAAATTTGTTATTGTGTGTTGAGTACACTATCAAACATAGCATCCCCTTTATGGAAAAATTATAATTTATTTCATAAATATTAATGAATATGAAAATTTCATATTCTTTACTTATCAAGGATGTTACTGTTTGGCTACTGAAAATGAAACAGAATTCATCAAATATATTTTTAAGGAATTAGAGATTTTTGGACCATCACTGAATTTGTACACCTACAGTAGTATGATGGAAATTTATTGTAAGAGTCATCTAAGGTTGTGTGAAATTGATCATGTACAAGATTTTGAGATTTTAAAATAATTAGAAAGTAATGCAATGAATCATACTGTAGTAACATATGATATATATATATATATATTTATTGGATTTATAGTTCTAGAAGTACTAAAATTTATTTGGGTCTTATTAAGGATTTTATGCTAAGAGGTTTTAAACTATACTTTTAATATATTATTGTTGTTTTTATGGTCTATCTTAGTGGTAAACTATCCCATGCTTTACTATTTTCGAAAAAATTAAATGTTTTGGATTACCCCCGAATGTTTATATCAATATAATTTTTGATTGAAGTAAACTGTATCACATATACACAAATGTTATCTAGATATTATCTTTAGATGTTCACATTTGTTCTATTCACATAAGTTCACATATATTTAGTTCAATTTAGATTAGTTTCAAATACATAACACAGTTTATTTTGTCCATCATAGTAACAGTTTTGATTTCTTAAACTCTTTATATTTTATTTTATGAAATAACGGAATCCATAATTTTGTAAAATTCATTTTACTATAGTGTTATAGGAACATGAAAGTGATAGATGTTTAGGAGTCGTCGGTAACACTAAAAAATGGTTTCTTACAACAACTATAAATTTTTTATTACTCGAGTATTAAGATTTCAATCTTTATTGTCATTTATTTTCATTACATCATCAAAGTATACATTATTGACTTTTTCCGTTTTCATTTACATTGATTGTATCATTAAATCATACTACATTTCTTCTTATCAGTTCAAATTGGTAACCAACATATTCTTGCTAACTATTGTGTCTGTTCTTAGTGCTAATAACCACCGTTTTTTGTCTACTGTTTAAGAATTTTGATGCTACTGTATAGTATTAATCTCTTGAATTTGTTTGATGTTTCTTATTTTCCAAAACTAGTTAAATTCAGTACTTTTTTCTATTTTGGTAACCATTAGATCTCTTTAGGTATTGACATCAATTTGGTGAAAAAATTCATATTTTCTGCCTGTTATCGATATATTACTAGAAAATGTATCTATAACCATCCATATAAGTCCCCATCAATTTCCTGAAAACCAATACTTCTTTGAGCCAAAAAATGATATCAAACATGAACATGTGTTGATGAAAACCAACGCTAATATTGAAATAGATAATTAATTTTTCTTCAAAAAAGCTTCAAAATCATATTTGGGAGTTACAGGAAATGTTTACATAATAAGATATTTGAATGAATTCATGAAAAAAAAAATGGTGGACTTTGAAAATGCGAGTGTGGTGTAAGAGGATGAAATTTAGGATTAAACTAGTTAGTTATAAATTTAAAAAGTTGAAAACATAAATCTAACACTCTTTCAAAACATTAAAATGGCTTCATATGCCCCCATTCTCTATGATACTCCACTCAGGTATTAAGATTTATATCTTTATTGTCTTTTATATTCACTACATCATTAGAGTAGACATTATGGATTATATTCCAGTTTATTCGAATTGAAAATATCATTAAAATAGAGTGTATTTGGTTATCTCTTTTCAAACTGGTGAACATTATTTTACTACTTTAATGATTACACTCTCACCATTTTTTTACATGTTGATTGATGTTTTTTGTGGATGTAGAAAAAATTGTTGATTGTGTTTGATGTTGATGGTGCGGTCCAATACAATGATACAAATTCTTGACACACTACTGAAACCACAATCTAGGTCAAAGTTGTGTATTTCCCATTTAATAGAAATAAAAAAAGGAAACTAAAAAAATAGACCAATGTGATGCTACAATTTAATGTAATGGAAAATAATTATTGAATATGTTACGTTGAAATTAACATTTAAATTTATAGTTCAAATTTTTACTCTAATTTTATTAAAGTATACATACAACCTGTAACATTACATATAATCAAGAATTTTATCCTTTGTGTTGATAAATTAATGTACAGTGACAAAATTTTATTATTTATTTTTTAGGAGCTATATTGAAGTGCTATAGGAAACCACGATGATTCCAATCAACATCCTTAAGTATTGGACCATTGCAGCCACAACGCAAGGCACTTTTGACAACCTATTAATATCTCAGACATTACTCATAACGCGTGGCTTTGAATTGTGTCGCACATACACTAAAAAATTACCAATTGTCATATTCTTTACCAATTTTTTAGAAATAAATCATTCTCTCTAGACATGTTCTTATGTGTCCTTGGTTTTAAAATAATCTGTAATAGGTTACTATCACAATTTCAAATTGCGATTTTAAAGTTAATTTTTAGTATTTCTTATTAAAAATGTCTAATACATCATGTTATATTAATTATCCCTGGTGAAAATAATTTCACTTTCTTTATGATATATACTTAATGATACGTCTTGTTTTTTTGTATCTTATAAGATCATGGTTTTTCCCTTTCATTCCTTTTTATAATTATTTTACGATACATAATATTTTACATTTATTTCATTATTATATATCACTAAATATGTAATTTTTATAAATTTATTACTAATTTTTATTATTAAATACTCATACAATTAATACACTTTTGAAAATAAGATTTGAATTATAGCATCGTGCGTATTCACGGGCGAGGTACTAGTATTATTAAAAAGAAGGTGGAAAAATGTTATTATAAGATCATATATGGTATGATATTTATGGTTAGAGTATTTTAATAAATTTTTAATAAAACTGTGTTTATTATATAGGATATACGTACACATACAAAGGGAGAAAACTTGATGTACATGTTTCTAGCCACACCCTAACATTCGAGAAATATATGACATATTCACAAATTATTTTGTTTATGTGCTATAAATACTACTCCTAATGACCTTTTATACCATTAATATATAATCATTGTATTTATTATATCATATTAAGTTAATTATTTCATTGGGGTTAAAATTTCAATGTCACCAAATTTGTAATGGTTTTATTTACAATCTCACCGCCAATCAAGAATGTTTAGGATTAAATTAACTATGATGCAATATTTTGATCTATCACTCAAAAAACCATGAATTTTATTATGTTATCATTATTCAATAATTTTTCAAGTAATCATTAAATTTTCCTCTCTTTTGTACTAAAAATTGTTATGAATATTTTTTACGAATATCTGAACTTATTTCTCTCTTTTGTCAAAAATCCTCTTTCATTGATTTTTTTTTAGAAATTATTTTCTCAGAATATTTTTGGAATTTTTAAAATAATATATTGAAAACATTTTTAATCAATATTGAATTTTATATATACCTTTTAAATTAATCTTCATGTCATTTTTGAAATAAGGGCATTTTAGATTTTACCAAAAATTTGAATGGAATATTATTAAAATGTGTATAAAATCTATATAATTTCATAACATCATGTCCACTAATTATTTTAAATTATAATTAATAATATCAACATAATAAATTAAAATGAATATAGTTGGAAAATATTTTTTGAACATTAAAAAAAATAATAGTGAAAAAGAAAAATATCCTTGGGAGTGTATTAAAATATATTATTACTATATTTCTATTCATTAAAAACATAAAACTCTTATTGTACATATGATCTATTGGGGTTATGTTTTATATATACCATCATTATGCCTGAAAACCCTTTTTTTTGATTTTCATAAAGCTGGTTTAGGAAAACCGGAAACCTCACAGTCAAACAGCAAAGCATCCAAACACAAACATCCACATAAATTCAAAATTAAAAAATCCCATGAACCACGTGCCCACCTCGATCCGCGCGACCACCTTGAGAAGCGTTTCCACGCGAAAACCATCATTCCTCTAGTGACAAAACCGGAACGCCACGCGCCACCATTCACTGGACGACGACGGAGGCACCAGGTCTGAACGCCATGATCTTTAGACAAATCCACAACACTGGATCACCGGCGAGCTTCACCTGCGTCCGTCGTCACCTTCAACTTCAATGCAGGCAGAAGAACTTCGCCACAATCGCAAATCAAGAACCACAAAACCATCACCCGCACAACAGACATTCCCAAAACAAAAAATTCAAATGCGACAGATGCACATCAGAAACCAAAACATCAGTGATTCACACCAACTTCACCACATCCACAGGAGGATCAAACAGCTTGACCTCTTGACCTTTCACAAATCCAACATCACCATGTTGGAAGAGTCCTCTAGAAACCCCTTCATCGTAAACTTCAGACAACACCACCCAGCCGCACAAGCAACGCCCTGTTTCTGAAGATCCCGCTGCCACTAACAAAATCGACTTATTTAGACACAACGAAATCCCACCGCACTCACCTGAGATGGGTCGTGACCCCACAAACCACCAACAAATGAGCGCGACCTTCAGACACTGAGTAACTCACCACAAGACACCAGCGAGCTGCCGAGAAAAAAAACCAGGAGCGCTCTGAAGAGTATGTCGTCGACGGGGACCATAGTTACACCCGTGGGTTTGAACCAGCAACCACCAAAGCCCATAATGAATCTCCACAACAAGGGGAGACCACGAAACCACACGATTACACTATAGAATAGATCCTTTAACAACCCACCAAGCTTGAGGAGGACCGTCGCACCGTCCGCAGCAAAGGGGTGTGTGGCGGCAAGAGGAAAACGCTTGACTGGGAGCCCTTTACGATCACATCAAAATATATACCATCATTATTTTTTATTTTTATGGTTTATCTATAGTTTTGACTGAGGATTTAAAATTTTACAACCAATCTTGTTAATACATTCAATGGTTTGTGTTTTTATTTATTGATAGGGGAAATTATTAATATTTCATAACTATCTTTTTCAATATAAATTTTTATATTTTATATTTTTCACCCCTTTAATGTGAATAATAAATTATACATAGTAATTCATTGGTGGGACCAACTATATATCTTCGATGCATCCATATTTTTGATGAGACAAACTAGCAAGTGTTTTTGGCTGAGGCCTCACCCATTTATGTAAGATCGATTGGGATAAGGACTTGATGATATAGGTATAATATTGAGCATTATGAATAATTTAATTATGATATTATTCATTTACTTCCATATTATTATTCAATTAGTTAAAATATAAATGTATAATTTCCAAATTCATGTGATTTTTCATATGGTATTACTTCATCATTGTTTATTCCTTCATTATTATCTCAAGTTATTTACTAAAGGAATGGGTTTTAATTATCTACCTTTATATATATATTTTTTTAATCTATTCATAGATTACTCTATTGTTAGATCATTGTAGATAATTTTATCCTACTCATTTTTTATGTATCTTTAACCAGGATTCCAACAAGAGTATAATGATTGATAATAATTTTATGATCAAGGATATAGTGATGAACTTGAATAAAATAAATTATTGTACATTATAGTTTCGGTTTTAAATTGTGATTGAAGTATATATCTAGTTTAGTAGATCTAATAAACTATTCTTCCAATTTTGATGTGAACATTTTAATCTATATCCAACTTAATATTGTAAATGTTGAAGCTAGGAAACTAGGTTCAGTTTCATTACAAAAAATGTGAAAGGAAACATGGGGAGAATTTCATTAAGAGAGCTATTATTTTTCTCAAATATATAATGGAATTTCATCAAAAAATATAATGATGAAGTAATTGAATATATTTAGATAATGTTGTTAATAGAGAATATATTCCACATTATGTATCATAAAAAAACCAGTGTTTTTAAAGAACGGTCATTGGGAATTATTCAATCCCATAGAGAAATTTTATTGTTAAGGATGATGATCGATGTCAAATAACTCTTAAACCTATATAAAATGGAAATATAATGTGATATGATTTTTTAATAAGGTGAAGGATAATGACATGGTGAAAGGTATATTTTTCATCCACTCTAGAATAGTAAATGTCATATTTTATTCTAGATCTAGAAACTCTTTTATATCTAAAGTCTTATCTAAGGGTATCATTGTACCACCTAAAAAATAGAAGTTAAGGAAATAGAAAAAACACTTAATGGTATGATTATCACATCCCAATACTATGATTATTTAATGGTTGTTGTTTATGGAAATTTATTTTCTGAAATACATTCCATTATTCCTCTAGCTGAATCCTATATTATTTTATTGAGGGATTTTATTTCATTACATAAATAATACATCAATTTCTATGAAATGGTAGTTATGTTTGATATTTCAAGCCAATGTATGATCTCTTATCAGTGTGCAGATGAAAATGAACTTCCATTTTAAATTACACATATAGTATGTGTAATTTTTCCTATTTAAAATAGTTATTTATCTCTGATGTTTGGGTAGAAAATCAATATATAAGACAAGCCTATTATGTATTGGTTTATTTATTTCATTCAAGAATAATTTTATAGTTTTCAAGAGAAATTATGGAAGTATTTCAATGAAGTAGTTACCAAGTGCTAGACCTATTTCTAATAATCTATATAGAAAAGCCCCAATTGAGTTTCATGATTTCAACAAGAAACACGTGAAGAATCTTAAAAATGGATTCATTCAAACATGTCTTCCACCTTGGAGTTCAAATATTTTATTTTTAAGAATAAATATGCATCAGTATGACTCCAAATTTAATATTAAGAATATAAAAATATTACTAAACAGAATAAGTATCCCCTACCCTGTACTAATGTAAAGTTTGATCAACTATGTGTTACTCAAAGTTTTTTTTAAAAAAATCGTCATTTTAGATATCATACATTATGGGTCAAAAAGTATGATATATCCCAGACGACTTTCCATTCAAGATATATACACTACGAATAGAGAGTGATTCAATTTTTTCTCTCTAATTCACAAACTATCACCATGTATTTAATGAATATTGTTTTTAATGATTACCTTGATTAGTTTGTAGTAGTCTTTCTAGATGATATTGTGATTTATTCAATATGAAAAAAGATCCTGATGAATATTTGATTGTCGTACTAAAACCCATAAGTAACGATAATCATTATGAAAAATAAACCAACATTGAAATTTTTATTTTGAAGGTTTCTTTATTGGATAATATAATCTCAATTGAGGGTAAATCTGTAGACCCTTTGAAGAATGTTTTTATTGAACATTATCCATGAGAAACCTCGATAACTGAGATCTATAGTTTTCATGGTTTGGTAGAATAATATTGTATCTTTGTGAATAATTTTTAATGGAAATAAAATCTAAAATCTAATTCAACTGGTAATGGTCTCAAGTTCTTCTATTGAAATAAATGTATGGAATATTTGATGAACAAGAATAGAATTATTGTCTATTCTCTTATTCATACAGTACCCTTCAGTGGGGGATGTTTTATAATCTATAGATATGTATATAATGATTGATTGGTGTAGTTACTTATTTATAATTATATATTCATATCTTTTGCCGGATTCTAATTAATGGTCCATATACAAAATCACCCAACTCATGATTTGGTGTTAGCTACATAAATTCTTGAATTTTTGATATGGAGGCACTATATCTATAAAAAATGGTGCGATATATGTACTAATCAAAAAATTATGTTCTGTGTTTTACTCAAAAAATATTAGAACATGAGAAAATAAATTTTCATGGAGAATATTAAATAAAACAACCAATCAAAACATTATCATGCAAGATAATAAAATGATGTGAGTGGTTCAATGAGGTGAATGGACTATTCTAGCTTATCTATTACTAGGATACCGATACATCCAACATTTTTCTATATGAATCATATGGTTCTTGAGATCTTGAAGTACGAAATGAAATATTATCATCCATGAATTTTTGTTCAACCATCTATCCTATTAAATATTAATGATGCATAGAAGGATGATGTGGTGATAAAAAAGATGGTGAGAAATGTTCATGAGGTCGAAAATTATTGTGATGAAATAATAAGGTTCTGGAACCATGTATGTGTCCATTTAGTACCATATTTATTGAAGGATCTGATGGGTGAAGCTAATATTTATTCATTCTATCAATCCTAGAAGTAATAATATTGATAAATAGTTGATATAGTATTTCTATTATAATTCCAAATTGAGATATATTTCATATTATGTTTCTTAGTGAATAGTATGTCAAAAAGATAACGTTGGGTGATAGAAACCTAAGGGGATATTACATCCATTACACATATCATAATGGAATTTACAAAACAACATCATATATTTTTTAATCAATCTCCCCAAAACATATAATTGGAATAAAAATATTTTTGTTTTATTCGATTTACATAAAAGGTATCACATATAGTTTCTATTAGAGAATATTTATCTCTTGAGAAAATTTTATTGTTATACATTAAAAAAGTGGAAAGATTTCATGGTGTACCACTATCAATATTATTTTATCAGCGTCTAAAGTTTACATTGACATTTTAGACGAGACCTCATTAGGATTTGGATATAGAGTTTTGTTTCATCACTTCTTATCATACCCAGATAGATAGTCATAATGATATGACCATTCATAATCTATAATACATGATTATATATTTCATTATGGATTTCAAAGGTGGTTGTGGCCAACACCCTCCTTTTTTGGAATTATCCAAAATCAATAGTTTTCAATATATTGTTTAGATCTCTCCTTATAAATCTCTCTATTTTGAAAGTGCGGAACATAAAAATGCATGACTGATGATGGATAATGAACGATATCGAGAGCTGATCTAAAAAAATATTTTGCAGAGGCATTAATATATATTAAATAAAAATTTGATTCCTTCAGTGTTTAAAAAAATATATTCTTACTATCATCAAAATGATATTGAAATTGATGTAGGTGATACATTATTTCTAAAAATATCATATTTTAAGAGAGTGAAGATATTTGGAATGTATGGAAAGAAAATACCTTAGTATATTGCTCCTTATGAGATTCCTGATCATATCAAGATGGTAAATTACCGATTAGAACTTCTACCAAATCCCTCTAAATTTCATGATGTGTTCTGTATATCTCTACTAAGGAATTACATACCTGAATTATATATGTAATGAACTCATAGGTTTTACCACTATATCATGATCGTTATTATAAAGAATAACCAATAGATATCCTAGACTATATCAATAATGTTCTATGAAATAATTCCACCCACCTTGTAAGAGTTTTGAGGTGATTCCAATAATTTTTAGAAGTTACTTGACATCATAAAGAAGTGAATAGGTAGAAGTATCCTCACCTATAATTATTATAGAGAACAATTTCTAGGGTGAAATTTAGTTAAATGGTGTATAACATAACGCCGTTTGATTTTAATTAAATATTTTTCCTTAAAGAATTATATTTCTTCGATTGTTTCTGTTACACACAACTACCTATTTAGACGAACCACATAACAAAGATAAAATAATTTTTTTATTTTATCACCGAGTCATTGGATTGGAATGTATGATTAGTAGTAAAAAAATTTGAAATATATACAATCAACACAATTATTAAATTAATTCAATAGTTATCAAATGAATAGAATTAAAAAAAATATTTGAAAAGAGAAGTGATGTTTTTTCTTAATAACTATTTTTATGTGCATATATTATTTTTGGATTATGAAATTATATTAATCTATATTAGTGAATTATTTTAATGATATATATATATATATTATTTACTTTATCAAATGTTTTAAAAATTCAAAAAAAAATTCTACATTGGATAATAATAAATCTACTTTTACTACTAAAAATGTTATTTCCTAAATAAAACTTTTGTCACATTTTTCAAACATACATTAAAATTATTTTCATCCATTTATATATATTTATTTATATATAATGAAATAAAATATTTAGTATCATGAAGTCAAATTTGGTAAATGTTTCCATTTTATTGGTTTCAATATAAATATCTGTCAAGGTAAAATTTATCACCTTTGTAAAAATTGAATTTGGTTAATCCAGATACAAAATAAGTTATAAAGCCATAATTATTCATTATAATTAAATTTTGAAAAATATAATTAGATCATTGTTAACATAGTCATGATATTTACGAGTTTAATCGAATCATTCCAATAAAATTGGTTTATATATTAATAAAGGAATGAATGTTACAAAATTTCACACTCTTGGTTTTAGATAACCTTTATGTTTTCACATAGTGAAAATAACTAGTTTTGAATGAATAAAAAAACTAATATTGTTTATAAGGAAATTATATAACTTTTTATAATTAATTTATATTTTTTTAAAAATTATACAATTACCTTTAATGCTTACACTATACCGAAACATTATTTATTTATTTAATGGGAAAGCTAAATAAATGATTTTAAAAAATGTAAAACTGGTATTATTTAATTATTTTAAAGTGTCAAAAAAATTATAGGAAAATATAAAATATTAATATTCTGTTAAATGAATATTTTTTAATTAAAACCTTTTCATTATGAATTTTATGTCAAATTAAATGAATAGACCAAAAAGTTGACAACAATGGTATTTTATCAAAATAATATTTTACTAAACTTTTCAAAAATTATAATAAACATTAAATAATAAAATAAGGAAATTAAATGATCTAAAATTTTTTAGATGTTCCATTTATGGGATAAAATTCATCTATATTTGAGAAATTTAATCCCTCTAGTATTGAAATTTTTTCTACGATCATTAAATTTAAAATTGGATAACTAAGAGTTAATCAAAATGATATGTTATAAAATTAAACCATAACAAATCTAAAATACACTAGATTATGGGATTAGTCCCCATATATAAATATTCAATTCCTGAGTCAATTTGAGGATTTTTCTTGTGAATGGATTTCTAATAATTTATTCTTTTTAGGAATTCCAAATGTTTCCTTCACCATAATTACAAATAGCCTCCTCCTCCCCCACTTCATTATACCACATTGATCATTATACAATGATATCAATCTGAAAATTTCTATTAAAACATCCCTATAATCATTCTATAGGTGTTTTTTTATTACCATGATACTATCCCTATATAACATTAGTTGTTATCTAAACGACTCATTTCAATGAATATGAAATTTATTTAGCTGATCACTTTATTTTATACTCTTCATTACCTCCTCTAAATCTATGGTATTAAATATAAACTAATAACTTCATTATCCTCAACAAAATTAATTATTTTTATGATTAATAAAATTCCAGTATATAGCCTCATTCCCATCAAATAAATATTGAAGGTATCACTAGTGAGTATATATGGATTACAATCTCAATGTACCGATCTGATTCAATTTTCATCACCATATATTATTGATTGATGTTATTGTTGGATAAATTTATATATATAATTATAATAAATGTAACGCCCCAACCCAAATAGCCACCCAAATAGTGATAAATGTGTTGGGTGTTACTGACATTAAGAGCACCTCCCTGAACGCCAAAGGCTTCCAACTTGAAGTAAAGGTGTAAACAGGTATAGTTTGGACTCTATACCCTCTCGGAGGAATATAAGGTAATGATCTGAGTATTATATAAAATAATAGACTCTATAGACTCGAACCAGAACTGTGTAGTGAAAGAACAATAAATATCAGATAAACCGGTTCAAGTAATATGGAAACAAGTGTAGAAGAATGTGAACAATCATCATGTTGAACTGCACTTATAAAAACTACTAAAATAACAAATCATGCATCCACAAAAGGTCATACATGTAAATAAACATTGGTGCTCATGGATAACCAATAGTAGCTATGAAATAATGTAATCATGTTGATATATGAATGAAAGAAAAAAAATTAAAATCCAACTAGGAATGACCTCAGTGTCCATGCCAAATATCCATGCAATAGCTAATACGATCCATCTCTTAAAGCTGATATCTTTCATAAACATAAATCCATAAAGTCTACATGCTTTCCAAAGAGCTAATGTAGGGTGTGAGATGAATCTCAGTAGGATACCACCTAAAAGTGAGTACCTTTTATAGGTGTTTAATAATGGAAGAATATATATGGAAAGTATATAGTATGATGAACAATGTAAACAATAACTCCATTGGTACATAACAGCCACTAGAGAGTGTCCCCTGCTTCAAACAACATAAGAATATCAATCATGTAACTATGCACCATGTGCCTTTTGACACCGCGTGTCTCAAGTACCAACGTCCCTACGGAACACCCAAGTAATTGTAACCTAGAACCATGTCCCTCCTTACATGTCGTGTATTAAGTATCGAATTTCCATAGGCATTCCCAAGTTGTAGTTACCAGGAACTATGTGCCTCCTGAAACACCGTGTCTCAAGTACCGATGTTCCATAGGGATGCACAAACAATATGAAGGAACCTCACCATTTACATGGTTTCCATATCAATCACCTCAAAACTATAATTAGCTAACCGCAACTACAAGGATATATACCCACATGAGCGGTCAAACCCACCTCTTTACAGAGTCATCTAAGTGCACATGACCCAAATCATGGGTGAGATGTAATCACCAGATTTGGAACTAAATCCAAAACCTATCGGGCACCTTATTCCCCTATGATCATATTGCTCAGGATCTGATGACCTTGCTATCAATGTATCCCAGGCCATGCCCAACCTGATAGTCATAATGCCTGAATCTAATGTCCACGACACCCAATACTGTGGTAAAGCCACCCAAATAATTTGATCCAAACCCATACTATGATCAACATCACTCAATAATATTCGGTTCATTCCACACACAACACAATGGTTCCCTCATGTAAAATATCAAAAATAAATTATATTTAATCAAAATAATTACCCTAAATAGGGAAAACAATTTAAATAGATGAATTTCACAAGCCATGTGATGTCCCATATGACCACTGAGGTCTTAAAAGTATCTAATAATTTAATCATGCTTAAAAAGTTTAAACTCATTATTTTAATCAATACAAATCATTTTTAACCATTTTGGCACCCCTGACCAAAATGCCCAATGTGAGAAACAACCTCTAACCCAACCTCGCTCAAGGAAAATAGGGTAAGGGGATGCCCAATGGCATTCCAAAATGCATATGGTTAATTCAATATAAAGAAACATGGGTCGTGCTCAATACCCTATGTTGTGCTAAAAATATGCATCCCCCAAATGACCACAAAAACACAAAACAGTGTATTAAACACCTACTATAGAGTGATAGATGTATATACATCCAATATCGATCACCAATTCGAAGCCTATCTTCATTGATCTACATTTCTCTCAAATAATGACAATGCTACTTGGATTGAAATTATGGCATGTGAGGAAAATAAATAAGGACATAATATGATGGATAAGGTTGGAACTACTAATACGGTCATGTATCCACCTGTGGATTTAATAATATACATTGGATGAAGAATCTAGGAGAATAAATGTTATTGGCGTTCTAGAGAATCATAGTCTGAAAATGGGGAAGAAAAGCTGTTTTCAGAAATGAGGCATGACTCTCTCCCATATAAATGAATAAAAATCAAAGTACATGGCTTGTACTAAGAACTGAAATCCATGTAGTAGCTTGTTTATAATTCATCTTACATGGGTTTTCGGGTCATCACACGACTTAAATGCATCACATGGGTCAACAAAAAGCCAGGACTTAGCTATTATGCAGAAACTAAAATTCACGGAGTGTTATGGAGAACATCACACTATGTAGTAGATTATTTTTACATGGACATCACATGGTATGTAATATGTAATTATGAATACATTACATGCCTAACATACACACGGTGTGTACTATGATGTACATGTTGTGTAATCTGTAAATTTCCAAAAATTTTCAGTTTCCCCTATTTTCTGAAAAACTAGATCGAAATAGAAAGAAAATGAAACCTATATCTTAAAGAATAAACCATGTTCTTAAAAAATCACCCCCCTTAAATCCATTCATCCCCAAATTTCCCTAACACATTTGGTGAATAATGATTCTAGAACAACTTGAGCCCAAAACTCAAATCATCAAAGGTCCATAGACCTATTACACAGACCCATGGTACTCTCGTGATGCATCGTCACCATTGGACTCTATCAGGTTCCCCTGTGTCATTCCAAACTCCCAAACATATCCCTCACTACCTCAATGTCCATCTCCATGTGGCCCTTCAAAACATGGATGCTCAAAACAAAATCAAGGGCCTTGAACCTCATGTAACCTGCATTCTCACTGCCCTGATGCCCACAACACCTCATGTATTCCACATCCTCAATGCTTCCAGTGACACAGGTCTAATATATATATTTATAATTATATCACGCACCCAATATGGTTTTAATTCCACTGAATATAATCTGTTCGGTCCACATATATCAAGTGAACCTCATGAACTCAAAACAGACCTCCCTCAATATTCAATTCCAAAAAGAAAACAAGAAAAATCATAGCCACACCCGTGACATACCTCTAACCATCATCAGATCACTAGCATGATCATCCTCTGGTAGCTCCATGGTGTGCACATGTCATGAAGTACGACTACATGATGCCTGGCCTCTTTATGGCGTTTCTCCAGTCATATTCCATTGACCCCTAAATTGGGGCTATTTGTCTCTACCATGTCCTCCATGTGCAGTCGTTCCTTGGATACCCTCATCTGGTATCAATCCTAAATCAACCTCAGAAACCATTTTCTATCCTTATCCTTACCTTCCAGCTATTTGAGAAGGCTTATTATAGAAACACTCTTGATGTCTAACCTTTCCAGTTGCCTGAACCTATTTCGGAGGCTTATCTCACTATGTTCGGACATTCCCGTGCAACCTAAACTAAAACGAAAGCACTTATAAACTACTACGTGGTTTTATTGCTAAGTCCATTTCCAGACTACCCTACTGGAACTCATCCAATCCTCACTTCCTACTATCTCAACTAATACCTAAAACCACTGCTTGAATCAAATGGGACATTCCTGTAAAGTTGTCATCGACTTTGAGTGCTTGATTCACCACCTCAGAGAATGTGGCCAAGATGAAGATGATTACCTACAACTTAATGGCATTGCATAGTTTTTCTTCGAAGCACCTCACCCTCAATTTCTGATCACTTACCATTCCTAGTGCAAAGAGAGACAGCAAGTGATAGTAGTCGTATAGTCCATGATGGACATGTCCCCCTACTCGAGGCTCAATAACTCTTGAGATTTTTATGCCCTCAATATCTCTAGGAAAAAGTGATCAAGAATCCTATCCCTAAAGTCCTTCAATGCCAGTCCTTCATATCTATGATTCTAAACCTTCACATCCCACCAACGCTTCACCATTCCTCTCAACATGTACGTCATCAGCTTTCCCCTCCGCCAAAGTGGTTTCTCAAGATGTTTGAGGAACATATTTATTCTCTCTATCATGTTTTCAACAGCCTATGGACCACCCTCACCAAGAAAAAGCGGTAGGTGTTGTGAAAAGAACTCCCGTGTTAGATATGCCATAGAGTGCTCTGTACCCTGCATGCCTCTTTCAATACCAGAAAAGACATGTACAAGACTATATCAGACATTCTCATCGAGCCACATCCTGAACGCTGCAAAAACAAGCTACTACTCTGTCGACACTAGATCTTGAACTCAATCCTATCCTTGATCATGTACATGCGGCTCATGATCTTCATGGATCTCAATGTTCTAAACCTGATCATGATCCTGAGGCATTGTATCATCACCCATGTATTATTCCCTCAAGCTGTCTATGAGGATCCCATTGAATATAAGAAATGGTCAAAAAACCCACATAAATTAATATATATATATATAACACAGATATGGAATGTAGTAAACAAAAAATTCTATTAGGACCAGTCTCATGCCACATGAAATTTTATATAATTAAATCAAGACATATTACATTGTAATGAACAATCAATTCTATCAGGAATTTCATCGTTCAAATTTCAAAATAATTTACAGCATGACAATTGTTATTATTCACATGGAATTATCACTTCACAGTGCATACGTGTAGATATGAAATTGAAGCACCCTAAAAATATTACTATTAAAAGAAAATCTAACTCGCCTTACTATACTAGGCCATGGTCCAATTCTTTATCCCTTACCTCATCGTGTCAAGGATCACATATCACAACCAATAATATCACACACCAATTGAGACACCATGGTAGAAATCATTTAAACTGTAAATTTGGAAAAAGAAAAATAGTAATTCACACCAATGGAAACATGGTCCATCCCTCTTACCTGGGGATGCAGGCACCCAAACATAATCTAGAAACCCATTTCAAATAACAACCTATCTCTTGTCTACCATATCCCAAATAGTAAAACCAACATAAATAGAAAGGTAGCCTCGATCTTATTATTAGTCAGTCAAAAACTGATACTAAATCTCTCTTAAGAACAACCTCAACTAATACCACTTTGTAACATCCTGAACAGAACAACCACCTGAACAGTGCTAAATGAGTTGGGTATTACTGAACTTAGGCACAGATACATGAATTTCAAAGGCTATCGACAAGATGTGAGGGTGTAAACAGGTATAGTGGGGAGGCTATACCCTCTCGGAGGAAAATAAGGCACTTTTATAAGTATAATATACAATATGAGACTCTACACACTCGAACCAGACCTGCATAACAGAAGCCCAATCAATAGAAGAAAAACCAGAAAAAAAACCTAGGAAAAAGTTCACTAGAATGTAAATAAACAGCATGTTGAACACTACTTATAAAAACTACTGAAACAAATAAAGCATCTATACACAGAAGGTCATACATGTAAATAAACACAGTCTCCCATGGCTATCCAACAATAGCTATGAAAATATGTTAGCACATTGATACAATAATGAAATAAAATCAAAGTAAACTTCATCTAGGCATGACCTTAGGTTCCATGGAAAATATCTATGCAATAGCTAATACGATCCATCTTCTGAAGCTGATATTTTTTCTAAACATAAATCAATAAATTATACCTGCGTCCCGAAGGGCCCATGTAGGGTGTCAGGAAAACGACAGTAGGATACAACCCAATGTTGCATACCTATTATAGGTGTTTAATCAGGCAATCCTATATGATGAAAGTAAATAGTATGATGTAGAAAGTAAACATAGCCTCCACTGGTGCTCAGTGGCCACAAGGGAGTGTCTCCTGCTTTGACGAACACCTGAATCTCAGTCACGTAACCGGGAACCATGTGACTCTTAAAACCACATGTCTCAAGTACATATATCCCAAAGGCATTCCCAAGCAGGAGTAACCTAACAACATGTGCCTCCTAACACCCATTGTCATAAGTACCAACATTTCTTAAGCATGCCCAAGTAGTTGTAACCTGGAACTATGTGCCTCTAGAGACATTGTGTCTCAAGTACCAATGTCCCATAGGCCCACCAAAATAATATAGAGGCTCCTCATCATCCACATGGCTTCCACATGAAGCACCCCAAAAATAAAATCACCTAACCAAAACTATGAGGGACTATACCCACACAAGATGTCAAAACCACCTCATTACAGAGTCATCTATGTTCCTATGACCCAAATCAGAGGTGAGTGTTAATCACCAGATTTTGAAACCACGACACAACCACATTGGAACCTCGTGCCCCTGTGACCATGTAACTCATCATCTAAATACCTTGAAATCAAAGAAACATGGGATATAACTAACCCAAAAATCACACTTCCACAATCCGACATCCATGATGCTCAATCCCATGGCCAAACCACCCAAATAATCTAGGTCATGCCCAACCTGTGATCAACATCACTCTAGAATATTTGGGCTAGTCCCAACACAACCCAAAGGATCCAATAGGTGAAATATCAATCATCATATATATTTAATAAAAATAATTACTCTAAATAGGTAAAATAATTTAAACAGTTTAATTAGACTAGCCATGTGATTTCCCACACAAACAATGAAGTCTTAAATGCCTCTAATACCTTAATCATTCCTAAATAGTTTAAACTCAATATTTTAATCAAAACAAAACAATTATAACCATCTAGATCCCCCAGCCAAGATTCCCCAAATGAGAAACCACCTCTAACCCAACCAATATCAATCAAAATAAGGTAAGGGTATTCACAATGACATCTAATAAGGTATACAATCAATTCAATGTAAAGAAACATGGATCTTTCCCAGTACCTAACATTGCACTAAAAATTTTCAACCCCCAAATGAACCCAAAAATAAAAAATATGGTATTCACTACCAACCATAGACTGGTAGACGTAGGCACATATGCTATCGACCTTCATTTCACAGTTGATCTTTATAGATCTACACTTATGTCAAATCCAGATAGTTATACTCAGATGGAAATTGCGTCATGTGAGGAAAAGGAAAAAGAACAATATAGGATGTGCGGGATTATCCTTCCTAATGTGGTCCTGATACCACCGACATTTTAAAGAATGGAAGTTCAATGAAGAATCTATGAGAAGAATGGTTCTCAGCATTCTGGAGTGTCATGGTCAAAAAATGGGTAATAATAAGATGTTTCCGAAAACGATACATGACACTCTCCCATAAAAACAAAAAAAATAGTACATGACATGTATTAAATACTACATGCTTGGTATTTTCTTGTTTGTACTCTAAATTACATGGGTTTCGAGGCATCACATGGCATAGACGTGTCACACTGCTCAACACATGCCTAGGACTCTATCGGTACATAGAAAGTATAATGCAAAGTTTGTTAAGACATAATACATGTCGTGTAGTATAATATTTTTACATGTTCACCACATGAAATTTACTTTGTCAGTACGTGGGTAGTAAACACCTAACGTACACACAACGTGAACTATGGAGCACACAGCTTGTAATCTAAAAATTTCTAGAACATACCAGTTTCCCATGTTTTCTAAAAAAATAGCTTGAAACAGAAATAAAGGACACCAATAAGTTAAAGTAGGAACCAGGTTCTTACAATGAAAAAATATATTCTTATAGAATGGTAATATAATATATACCTTATTACAATAATTCTCTCTAGGAAATAACATCATCGATCATGCTTACGTCTATAGTAACAACCTCTTCAAAGTGATGTGATTAGTTTTTCATTTATATTATATATTACTGGTAAATAATTATAATTTTATGAATTTATATGTTATATTTGATATATATAATTTAGTATTTATCCTATGAAGTTGAATAAATTTAATCTATTGGTTTTTCCAAATGTCTAAAAATGAAAACAACGTTTATACATATGTACGACCTACCAACACTATAAGTTGTGTAATTAATTGATCTATCTATAATTTTTTGGATGGAAATAAATATGTTTATAATAAATATATATTATATCTATATAATTATTAATGTTATGATGATTATGTAACCAAGGTAAATATTTATGTACATGAATTTTGGAAATAAATTACTCTTGATAAGTTAAACTGGTGAAACCATGAAATGATGATTTTAAAATGAGATAATTGATAAAAGGGCCATTGATTTGTTATAAAGGGATGACATATGATATTAGAGGTAGTAAAATGACTACTATATATAAATATAAAAAATTAAATTTATTATTCCTGAGGTTATAGTTATCTCGAAATAAGGGGAACTCAAGATAAGGGATTTTTATCTCACTTTTTTATATGTGGGACACATAAATTATACACCACTCGTTTATTTTATGTAGTATATTTAATACCCTTGAATTTATTCTATTATTATTATCATGATTATTCTGTGAAATATATATATATATATATATATATATTCATCTATGGTTTTTTATCTTATTGGATGTATAACTCAAAAGTCATCAAATTTGCATGCGGTTTTATGCTACAATCTCATTTCATTTAGGGATTTCCTATGATAAATATTTGGTCATGAAATATTATGATCTATAATTCAAGATACATATTAATTTTATATTCCTATATTTATTTCCTCAAAATAATTATTCCCTTTCATTTTCCCCACATTTTTTACTCAAGAGACCCAAAAAATATTTTTAAGGAAAATCAAATTTATTTGTATCATTATTCAAAAACCATTTCCTTCAATAAAAATATTATCAAAATATTTTTAAATTTATATTTTTGTTATTATCTTATGAATACTAAAAAACTTCCCTTTTTTACTTTTTACAAAACTATATGAATGATTTTTTTATTTCTAAATTAGCTTATTTATGTATTTTGTAAAAAAGGTATGGAAGGAATGATTTTTTACTTACAATACATTAACATCAGTTATACGGAACAATATTATTTTTTCTTTGACATTTCCTTTAGATGTTATCATGGTTCTTTTAAAATAAATCATCTTCCTTTTTAATTAAAATGATTTTTAAATATGTTAATCTAAATGGAAATGATATTTTCCTCATGATTGATTCAATAATATATTATTGTTTTTTATATTCATGAATGGTAAAAAACATGAATATCAATTATGTATTACTGGCGACATGTTCTATGGATACTATCCTTATTATTTATCTTATTGGTTTTCACTTATGATGAATATATTTTCATGAACCCCATTTCTTTTCCTAGGGGATATTAAGATGAAATTCTTATTAAACCGATTTTTATCATGGGTTATAATATGATGAATGATTTATTATTTTGAGGACCAAATATTTATTATTTTCATAATCTTATATTTTGTACTTACATATACCACCAATTCATTGGTTAATCATTGATATCCCATCAGATAGATAAGACTGGAATGTAGAGTAAACCAATTATAGTAAGGGATATTTTCAAATATCATAGCCATTGGTGTGATCCTCAAATACTATAATGGATTAAAGAGTAAACCCAATCCACTATGGTATTCATGTAAATAATAATTAAAACTAAGGAAATAATTTTATATTCTTATGTGTATTCCAAAATTCGATGCCCAAGGAAAATGTGATTCTCTAATGGATTTTGATCTTTGACTTCCATATGATCCATGTCCTGTGAACTACCAATATTTTTTTATAAAATAATATTATAATCTATTATATGTAGGGTATGGTTTTCAAATCCGAAACACATGTCCATATAAACAATTTATCTTGTTATGATTATTTGATCATCGATATCCCCATTTTTATCCTAACAGAGAATCTACACTAACCCTTTTCTTCTGTTTCCTTCCCCCATGTAATGAAGAAATTTATTTATTATGATATGTCTAAAAATTGTTCTATTTGTGATGAAATAAAGTTGAGATGAGGTATATATTTTATAAACCAATTGTTTATGTTTCATTATTTCTAAGGATAATAGTCGTAATTTTTTTGCATGGATCAACATGTTGTGAAATGAATATTTATATGTTAATATGTAATATCAACATATGAAAATCATCAGTATCTATAGACATTAATATTCTTCAAACTTAATAGTCACCCCGACATAATCATCTTTACCATAGCGTGGCCATGCCTCCATTCCCAAAACCAACTTCAACATTTATAATAACCGAATTCTCGTACATAGAGTGGTCTAATACATAATAGTGTGAAAATTACCTCCTTTAGTCATCATCTAGAATTGTATTTTCTTTAATAGGAATTTATTCTTGAAATTGAAAGTTTGACATAACATCATTAGATCTTATGAGGATATCATTTATTAAAATCTGGGGATATCTAATTCTACAATTCCCTAAAAACTCATATTTTCTAGACTAATAAATCATACATAAAAAAGACTTATTTATTACAAGATAACTATGCAATATCCAAAAATATCAATCATCAGATTTAATTTCATATATATTTGTATTGTTTTTGAATTCACTACTTCTACTCTTGAGTTTCTTATGTATTTTTCAGATTACATACACATATGTGTAAGCCTTAATAACATAGCTGTATTTCTAATTTTTATAGGGAATATCCCACACATCTATGAACAAATATTGTGTGTCTCTTAAAAATTATTTCACATCTGAAATTATATTCTTTTTTCTAAAACAATATTCAGTATATAAAGGGTCTTCCACTTAACAATTTTTTAGTCATTGTGAAATAAAACACATCAATTATTTTGATGATTTACTACAAAAATATATTACATCCACAATTATTAAAATAATTTCAATACTTCATCAAATAACTCAAAAACAAAGATAACCACTTTAAATTGATTTTTTAAATTATTAAATTTTTTCCAATTGTCTTCTAACTCATTTCCAATGACAGAAATCATATACATACAAAAAAAATGAGTTTTCTTGTTTATATTCATTTCCTCATTGATTCCATCTACCTTTAAAACATCTTAAACTATTATCTATATTTTATTTGAATACTATATATAGAAATCATTATTCAAGATAACACAAGTGTGGATTATCAATGTTCCATCAAATATTTCAATTCTGCTGAGCAGATTTTTTCTCCCTCAATCACACCCATCTCATAAAGCATACAATATTATATTGTAGAATATTATTCCGTCTTCCAAAGAAAACATTTGACTAATTTATTATGATATAATCCCCCAAACCATCATATTTTTATGAAGGTATCTATAGAAATATTAACGTTAGAATTACATGAAGTAATTGATTCATCTATTATTTCTTTTCAATTCATTCATAATGCCTGCAACAAACGTAAAATCTATGTCGAACATATGGATTTTATTTTCCACACATAATCAAGGGTATAACAAATATAAAAAAGTCATCAAAACTCCACGATGCAACTAAAAAACATTAGAAATAGATTCCATGGATTATTATCATAGACAAAAATAAATACAGCACCTCAACAATTCCATTGGTTTATTTATATAGAGTATCTACTGTTACTTTTTTTGTGTTTAGTAAAATTTCTATGGATGTATCACCCACTATAATTACGAATAAAATTAATATATAATGCATGAAACATCGATTATATAGGGAATGATCTATTTGTTATTTTGTAAGATAGTAGTAAACTTCCATTAGTCATACATTTTCCACATCTGTTTTTTGAATTTTGAAAGACAAAATTACACAGTTATGATTAGTAAGATATTTATAGTATAATAGAATCAAAAAACATTTTTAGTGAATAGAAACTTCATCCTTATGAAAAGTAATTTACCCTTATGAATAGTAATATTACCCTTATAAATAATCAGCTAACCCATTTAAATAGAAATAAAATTTAGGCACAATATAAATGAGAGTGAATATTCAAAAAATTAATAATTAAGTGTTTATATGTATGTGAGTATTAACTATTTAATTAAAATTTTCAATTAATAAAATTATTTTTATTAAAATCTATTTTCATAAAATGTATTCCTAAATCAATACATTAAAAGATAAAGAATGTATTACCTGCATCATTGCTGATTTAAGCAGACATGGTTCAAAATCAAATGAAATTTTTACTATTTTTTGTAATAATAATCAACACTATTTAATATCTTGAGAAAAATAATAAAATACAAATTAAGATATCGAAAAATCACTCTTCTCCTCCACTCTAAAACCACCTCTCACTCCCTCTTATATTCACTCCACTAAGACATGAAACTTCTCAATGTACTAGCAAAATATTGTTCTATAGTCCATCCCAATGTCTGTGAGACCTTGGTCTTTCCAAATGACTGAAACCCTTTCCATTAAAGAGGTTCTCAAAAAGTTTATCACAAGAGGTATATCATCTTCTTTTTTCATATAATTTCAGATCAATTTATCTTATTTTCATATTCTATCCAAACTTCGTCTATTAAATTGGTAGCGATAACTCTAGTATAATCTATATACTTGAATTATATCAATATAATGTAATAATAATTACCAATCTCCTTGCCCTTCATCTTTAATTTTATAAATGAAATCATCATCTTGGAGGTGTTAATTTACAACCTTCGTGGGAAATGAAGTTTCAATTTTCAATTTTTTTTAAAGATATTAATGAAATAATTTTATTGGTTAGGATATATTGTAAAATTATTATTAAAATCTTTTTCATCTTTTTTATAAAATATTTTTACATAATACAAAGAGATAATACAAAATGAGTTCATTATGATCAATAACTGTCGTAATAATCTAAAATGTTGTCAGAACATGTATTATATAATGATTAATCCTCATAATATATAACCAAATGATATATACAACAAATTTCAAAACTGGATTCTAATTAAAACGTTCAATTCAAATTTTGGAGATTTATATCCATTTACATTTACTTCATTACATATAATCAATAGAACAGATCATGAAATCAAGGAAATGAACACTCATGAATGACGAAATTCATTCATATAACATATAAATTCATCCATAAATGAAATTAATCAAATTAAAATAAATTAAATACATGTGTATATGGTTATAAATAAATTATTTAATTAATTACTTGTTTTTATCTTGGATGTTAAGTTCAATTTCAGAGCACATTCGGACATAAGTTAAGGGTTTTCTACTGGAACCTCCATTTCATATCGGGTTACTTTTATTTTATACTTACCTAAATGAAATTATTAATTTTTTTATTTATTCTTGATTAATTTATTATTAATGTTCTATATATGTGTACCAATCATAATACTTCTTTCCACAATGAGGATTTATATGTTTTAAAAAGATCTTTCATAAATTTTTCACGATAAACAATCTCGTTTCAAAGGAAATTCTCGAATTCGATCTTATTTTCAAATGAAATCTATATTATGTTTTTAGAAACCATTATTATTTATAAAATAACACATTTTATGATGGAAAATATTAAACTAATTTAATTATATTTTTATTCAAATATTTTTTCAAAATAACACTTCTTCTCAAAGTAAAATATTATTTATATTAAGAATTAATCGATGCTTTTATACAAGGATTTTCATATATTTCAAAACTCTTGTTCATTAATATGTATAATTGGGATTAATGTTTTAGGATATCATCTACCATATTTTATTTAATTTTTTATTGTTATTTTGAAATTTTATGTTCTATCATGATACCGTTCACCTTATTCTTCCACATGGTTAGTGTTTATATTTCATGATTGGGGAATGTTATTTACAATAAATATGTTACATTAAATATCAATGTATTTTATTATGTTTACCCCATTAATATGAAGAATTAATTTTACTTATTACATAAAGGGTGGGGCACGTTTTGGCCCCTCGATGCATCGGTTGGTCTCATGCGACAAAAAGGTTTGTGTTTTTACCTTATTATGTACGGTCCTGGAATGAGGCATTTACAGAATGATTATGATGGTTGAGAATATGCATTACCTAATTACGAAACTACAAAATTTTAGAACATATGATTACTCTAATAGTATAATATTCATTGTATTTTATTATGGCATTATTTAATCTTTTTTATTCCATCCATATAATGCTCAAGTTTATGTTTAAAGGCATGTGTTTTTTATTTATTCATCATACCTAGTGTTTATGTTTATGTTCACTTCCATGGTATTATTTACCCTTATAAAGCATCTGATCTCACCCCTTTATTATATTTTATATTTCCCCAGTATGGGAAGATGTTTATTATGAATGAAATTCGACAATAATCAAGGAGTTATGGTAGTTACTAATGGATATTCTATATTATATTCCATTTGATGTTATAATGTCAAACGTATATATGTATCTAGATTTTAAAAACTTCTAAAAATTCATTCTATTTGGATACAAATTTATTGTAATCATTCCCATGTAATAAAATAACACACCATCTCCAAGAAACCAGGGATGGGGCATTATAGTTGGTATCAAAGGATGTTTAGTAGAAAAACTAGGAATAAGATTTATAAAATATATATTAGAGAACAAAACCCTATGATATACATTGAGGATAAATACAAAAGAAAATCCTAGTGTTTGGTAAATAATAAATTAGGTTGATCTTCCTAATAAATACATCTCTATATTGATTCTACAAGTTGGCGTGGTTCTGGAAAAGATGTACCTAAGAGTAAAAAATTTTACAATTTGTTTCGAGTTTGACCGAGGATAACCTTGTACAAGAAAATTGGCCATACTGTGCACCTAGTTTGACACTCCTAGGGGATCTTCTTAGGATAATACTCATCTTCTTTACAAGCCATTATGAAGGATTTCAATGTAAATTTTTCCTCCAAGAAAACTTGTTAATTATAATGGGACTAGATATCTATAAGATTTAAATTTATGTTTGGTATTCTACTAGTTGATTTTATGCAATGTGATTCATTACCTAATTTAGTGTATGATATCGATTAGAAATCGTTTGTAGTAGAAGGAATGAAAATTGCAAGAATGCACATATCCTATGTAGGGATCTCACCCATGATTATAGTAATGATGTTGGTTCTGGATTTGTGACTAGTGATAAGAAACTTATAATTATACAATGACAGATAAATCAGTATATTAACAACAACCTTACCCATAAGGAGCACCCTGAACCACAACGTGGTGGATCAATGATAGACCACTTTATGTTGTAACCGCCTTTATAATTTAATGGGACTAAAAAACCACTCATATGAGATAATTGGATAAGTTCCTTAGAGAAAATATTTCTCGCTTTCATAACTAACGAAAGGGGGAAGGTCTTCATGGTATATTATTGTTTATATTGAAATTTTGATCAATGGTGGTCACTAATTCCCAAATCAATGGAGGATTAAGAGATCAAAAATATATAATGGTAGGATATTGTGTAAATATTGTTAGAAAAATACTTTCCTCATGAACAATGAGAAGACATTTAATGGTTGTTTTTGAATCTGGGGAAAAAAGGGATGAGAATGTTGAAAAGTTTGAATATATCTTCATATTTTCATAAAGGCATGATGTAGACTAAATATATAATCCAATGAGAATTATTGATCAATTCATTGATGGTTTCAAACCATTCCTCTCAAGTGAAACTACTCTCTTAAATTTTCTCTTCATATGAAGAGATAATATCATGTTATATCAAAAATGATAAATAATTGTCCATGTTTTATGAATTTAAGGGAGTGAAAGAGAGGAAGATGGATGCTAAGAACTTTGGAAAAGTAAATAAGAAAAAGGGGAAGAAGGGAATAAAATATTTTCTATTTTGTAATAATTGTGCGAAGAAACACCTAGGTAGATATATAAAAGGTATGGGTGTTTATTATATATATAGAGGAAAAAGACACTAATCTAGTGATTATAAGGGAAATAATGAAGCCACCAATGTTCAACTCTACAATTTAAAAGAGATGGGACATTATGAAAATTATTTTTCTAAGCATTAGGAAAAATTCATTAAAGAAGGACAAGGGAGTGAGGCCAAGCTTATGTGACCACATATACTAAAGTTGAATTTCATAATTAGGTGATGGGAGGAACATTAATAATTTCCTCAAATATAGATAATGATTTATTTGACTCAGTATCATCACATTCATGTATATCTTCCCTATTTTCCAAGATAAGTAGTCATTAAAAATTTGATATAATAATTAAATTTTCTGTCAAAACTCTTAAGGATATTATCATAGAAACTAATATGTGTCAATCAGTCCCCCTCATAACAAAAAAAATGCACTTTAGTTTCTAAACATATCAACATAACCATGATTTTATTTGATATAATTATTAGTATGAATTTTCATTCCAAGTACGATATGAGAAAATATTTCAAGTAGAATGAGGTTACAATTTTTGAGAATAATTTAGAATCCGTTATGTTAGGCAAAAAAACCTTGTCATTTGATTCTTATCTAGATCCAACCCCATATATATACTAAATGAAATTATTGGGATGAATGAGAATTAAATATATATGGGTGAGGAATTAAATATTCAAATTAAGTATGTAGATATTGTTTAATAATAAATTGATGTATTTCTAAAGAAATTACATGTACATTCTCTATATCGAGAAATTGAGTTCTCTATCGGTTTAATTACTAGTTCAAGACCTATATCAAAGACTTTTTATAAAATGGACATTATGGAGTTAGTATAGTTTAAAAAACAACAAGACAAAATTAGTGATAAAAAATTTATTCACCCTAGTCTTTATCTATGGGGGACCCATATTCGTTTTTTCATGAAGAAGGATGGATCTATCGGGTAATGCCTTAACTACAGGAAGATCACTACTATTACAATAATTAAGAAGTATCATCTTCCTCTTATTGATAATTAATTTTATCAAATTCATGGAACCAATATTTATCAAATTTTTACATTCAATCTAGATATCATCACTTGTGTGTTATGGAAGAAGATATTCTAAAAATATTATTTATAATCAGGTATGGGCATTACGAGTTTACAAAAATGTGTTTTTGACTGACTAATGCACCCTCTTTATTCACTGATCTAAATAATAGTTTTTTAAGGTGTTTCTTGATACATTTTTAGTGATATTTATTGATGATATCTTGTTATAATCCAAAACCTATGAAGATCATGACAATCACTTGTGGGATATTCTGAAGACTCTTAGACGAAGAAAAGTATTGGGAATGTTTATAAAGTTGGAGTTCTGTCTTCATGCAGTTTCTTTTCTAGGTAATATTATATATAAGGATGGAATTTTAGTGTATCTAGTGTGGGGAAATGTAGTTCTATAATGGACTACACCAATGAACAAAATGGATGTATTTAGTTTTTTTCTTTACCAGGTTATTATCAGTGTTTCATTTAGATCTTCTCCCATTTAACCAGCCCATTGTCCGAGCATACTCATAAAGGGGTTAAGTTCGTATGGGAAAAAATTAAATTATGTATCAAATAATTGTAGAAGATATTAGTGAATTCTATGATTCTAAATTTACCATCGGGGTATGCTGGATTTGTGATCTATAGGGACACATCAAAGAAAGGACATAATTGTGTATTTATGTAGAATGATAGAGTTGTTTCTTAGGCCTCAAGGTGGTTAAAAGTTCATGAACATAACTATCTGAATCATCATATTGAGTTAGAAGATATAATATATTCAATAAAGATATGGAGACACTATCCTTATGGTAAATGATGTGAGATATATAAGGATTACAAGATCATGAAATATATCTTCTCACAGAATGAAATCAACATTACAAAAATGTGATGGCCTGAGAACCTCAAGGATTATGATTGTTCCATACACTACCACTCATGAAAGGAAAATAAGGTAGATGATTCATTGATCATGGAGGATTATGGATTAAAAAAATGGATATTTAAAGAGATCCTTTATTCATGGATCATATAATGATGGATATGGGAATTATGAAGGATTGTGATACATCATAACATTGTCAATTTGTTTCTCAACTATATTTATTAGAAGAATTTAAATAATCTCTGTCTGATGATGAGAATCATCAAAAAAATATTATAGTTGTGAATGATTGAGTGTCAGCTAACATTGTGTGTGAGGATGGAATTCCTAAATTTAGGAAGAGGCGACATGTTCCAACTATACCAAAGTAGAAAAAAGTGTTATTGGATGATTCCTATACATCAAATTTCTTTATACACCATATTGGAACTAAAATGAATAGTTATTTCAAGGAACATTTCTGTTGGGACACCATTAATAAGGACATTACTGAATATGTATCATGATTTTTAGTCTATCAATAAGTGAAGGTCAAACGAAAAAATCATAGAGGAGCCATAAAACCCATAACTATTCTTATATGGGGATGGGATGACATCACCATGGGTATTTTTCACTATATTACCCTAAACTCCAGGAAAGAATGATCTAATATGGGTAATAATTTTCCAACATACTATATATGCAAAAAAAATTCGCTACAAGGGAGAATTTTCCACTAGAGAGCATTGAAATACTCTATATCAATGATCTTGTGAGACTTCATTGATTATTGCTCTCAGTTGTGTATTTTTTTATCCACAATTCACATATAAATTATGGAAAAGTCTTCAAAAATCATTGAATGATGAACATTGATTGAATACTTATTATCACCCTAAAACTTATGAGAAATCAGAAAGGATGAACTAGAATTAATATTAAAGTATGAGATCATGTTCACATGACGTTTAGGGAATGTGGGATCATTATTTCACCTTGGTGGAGTTTTCCTATAATTTCATGAATTAAAATGGCACTATATGAAGCATTGTAACTAAAGGATTGTGGTACACCAACATGTTGGGATGGAGTTGGTGAAAGAAATATTGTAGGACTAGATCTTGAGGAGGAAATTAAAAAAAAGGTAAAGACTATTAAAACCCATATCAAATAAGATAAAATAAGTAAAAAGAGTTATACTGATAATTAATTGAAGGATTTGTAATTTCAAGAGGGTGATCACATTTTTCCTGAAAGTGCCTCTATGGAAGGGAGTTATAAGATTTTAGAAGAACGGGAAACTGAGCCCTAGGTATATTAGACCTTTTGAAATTTTGGAGAGTATTGTATTTATAGATTACTATTTAGCAATCCCTCATAATATTTCTAAAGTGCACAATGTGTTCCACATCTCTCTATTGAGGAAGTACATGCCATACCCAATGAATTTACTCACTCCTGAAAATATTGAATTGGATCATGAATTATCTCACTATGAAGAGCCTATCCTGATTTTGGACACTAAATAATAGGTGTGAGGATTCAGATGTCATGTAAGATAAAGGTACTTTTGATATATAATGAAATTTAATAGCCAATGTGGGAGACCTAGGATCATATGATGAAGAACTATCCAATTATTATTATGATATTACATTCTGGTAATTTCAAGGATGAAAATTTTGTATGGGGGAAGAATATAGAACCCCATGGAATTGAAAATATATTTAATATTGAATACTTGAAACAATGATTTTTTAGGGTAAAAACACTCTTTTATTATAAAAGACAGTTATAACCGAGATTTTTGGCATATTTTTTTCACTTATATATTTTATATTCCAAAAAAAAGATATACGTAGTTGTGATAAGTAAGATATTTAGTGTCTTATAGGATTAATGTACATTTTTAGTGAATAGTAACATGATCCTTATGGATTCTAATATATAATTATGAATAATAATATGACCTTTATAAAGAGTAACCTCACATATGTAAGTAGAAATAAAATTAAGCTCCAAATGAATGAGAGTGAATATTTTATGAATTAATAATTATGTGTTGATATTTTTTTCAAAAATAAATATTTAATTATAATTTAAAATTTATAAATTTATTTAAAATAGAATTCTTTTTCATAAACGTATTCCTAAATAAATATTTTCTTTTCCTATGATTTTACGTTAATTTTATGATACCTAATTTAATTATGGAAAGTATTATAAAATTAGTTTTAAATTTAAGATCTATACTTTTCAAGTAAATAACAATTTTATTTAAAATATAAATTTCACATATATAGAAAGTAATTTTAAAAATATCATCTCTATTTTTTAATTATATAAAATTATAAATTATTATGATAATATTTTGGGATTTGTTTTTGAAATACTTGATTTTTGGACAATATAAAAATACAATAATATACAATATATATACATTATATGAGAAATAAACTTTTCTTACATTATGGATGATGTAATCACACATGGTTAGAACTCACATGAACGTATTACTATTTATATCACAAGAATCAACACTATATCTTGTCATGAAAAAATAATAAAATAATGAATAAGATATTCAAATATCACTCATCTACACCGCTAAAAAAGATACAACTCACTCCCTCTTATATTCACTACTATAAGCCATGAAACATCACAAATTTCTAAAAACATACCCTTAAATAGTCTATTACCATGTCCATAATCCCTTGGTCTTACGAAAAAACATAACCCTTTCTGATAATGAGGTTCTCAAGGAGGTTATTTGAAGATGTTAATCGTCTTACTTTTTCATTAAATTTCATTTTAATTTATCTTCATTTATTTTTCTCTCCTAGCATCATCTATAAAATTGATCATGATAACTCTATTATCATCTATATAATATAATTATGTCATTTTAATTAAATTACACTTATCAATCTACTTACTCTCCATCTTTTATTTTATAAACGAAATCATCATCTGAGTGGTGCTAATTTAGAACCTTCATGGATAACGATGTTTCGTTCATCAAATTATTATTAAATTCTATTCATGAAACCTTTTTAATATTTTATATAGATTGAAAAATATATATTAAAATCCTTTTTATGTTTTGGATATAACAAATTTACATAATAGAATGTGATAATACAAAATGAGTTCATTATGTTCCATAACCACCGTAATAATCAAAACAATTATTCTAAAATGTATTATCTAATGATTCAACCCCATAATATATATACAAATGATGTATATAAACATTTAAAATTACTTATTATAATTAGAAACATTTACTCCCAATTCTGGATAATTATACCAATTTACATGACCTTCATTACTTATAATCAACCAAAATGATCATGAAATCAAGGAAACAAACACTTCAGAACGGTGAAATTCAATCATATAACATATCTATAAGCCGATAAATTAAATTAAGAAAACTATAATGAATTATATACATGTATGTAAGTATATAGATTAATTAATTAAATTATTTAATTTTATTATCCTGGATGTTAAGGTCAACTACAGAACACATTCGGACATAAGGTAATGGTTTTCTACCCAAAACTCCATTTTATTTTCGGTTACTATTATTCTCTACATACCTCAATGAAATTACTAATTATTATTATTTACTAATAGAAAATTATTATTTAATTTCACATATATTTTTACCAATTATAATATTATTTCTTTCATGAGTAGTTATATATTTTAAAAGGATCTTTCTAAAAATCATCACGATAAACAAGTCCATTTCAAAAGAACTTCTCAAATTCTTTCCTATTTTAAAATGAAGTATAAATTCAATTTCTACCTACCATTGTTTTTCTAAAAGAAGTCATTCTATTATGAAAAAAATTTACACTAATTCAATTATAGTTTTATGTAATGATTTTTCCCAAATAATTCGTTGATTTAATGTAAAAGAGTACTTATATTGAGAAATACTTAATGCTTTTATATGAATATTTTCATATATTTCAGCAGTCCTTATTATTATTATTCATTGGTATTAATAATTTCTAAAATAATATAAGTTATTTTATTTAATGGTTTATTTTTAGTTTGATTGTGGAGTTCTATTTTGATACCATTCACCATATTACTCAGAATGGTTAGTGGTGATATTTAATTATTGGGTAAAGTAATTTACATTTAATATGTTAGATTTAATATGAATTTATAAGTTGATTATTTTTTCCCCATTAATTTTAGGAATTAATTGGACTTATTAGGTGACATTTAGGTCCCACTATACCCCCTCGATGCATTGGTATGTCTCATGAGAAAAAAAGATTTGGGTTTTTACTCGTTTATATATTGTCTTGGAACGAGGCCTTGATAGAATGATCAAGATGTCCATCATTATTCATTCCATCATTATGAAAATAGATATTTATATTCCATTAGATTTTTCTTATAGAATAATATCCATTGATATATTTTTTGGTTTTATTTAATAAGTTTGTATTCCATCCATATTATGATGAAGTTTATTTTAAAAGGCATGAGTTTTATGTTTTTCATCAAGCCTAGTTTTTATGTTTATGATAATTTCATCTATATTATTTACCATTTATGAGAATCTATTATCTAACATTTATAATGTTTTTTATATCCTCACGATGTGAATATGTGTATTATAAATGTCTTTTAGGGATAATCTTGGAGTAATGGGAGTTACTAATGGATCTTCAATATTGTGTTTCATTTAAAGATGTATTGTTGAACTTATATAACTATCTAGTTTTTGCAATCTAATAAACTACTCAATTCTTTAGGATAATAATTCTCTATAATAATGAAAATGTATTAAATCAATGAACAATATTTGAGAATCTAGGGTAAGGTTGTTACAGTGGACCTATATAGTTACATTGGATGTATCATTTTGAATGATATTTGAATTTTTTTAGATTAATCATTAAGAATCCACATCGATAAAATGCATTTGTTAATGAAATTATATATCTAACCAGGTTATTGAGTATAATAAATGTTTCTTGTTTGATGTAGAGTCAATATTTTTTTCTTACATATGGCCACATGATAGTCAACATCAACGAAAATGGGGCATGTGTCTTAAAACAAAATTTGATGGCCTGTGATCAAAAAAATCAAAAAAATATATATAATTTAAACTAAAAATGAGGTAAAACAATATCTAAAATCATTTATTAGTCCAATAAAACTATCATATACAAATAATAACATCTTTTAGATGAGGAATGACAATAAAAAATATCTATTTCATGGTTTATGGTGAACATTACATAAGACAAAAAAGATATCAAAAACATTATGATGGTTAATTGGTGGATCATGTAAAATATGATAACATGTTATGATTAAAATATTGATGGGTGTATATTTTATATGAGTGATAATAATTAAAAATTATAATTTAGAATAATAGAAAAACTATTTTCATTATTTCATTTATTTATTTGAGTTAAATAGAAATAAAATTTATTTCAATATTAATTTTATATTTTAAAAATATTTAAAATATTCTTAAGGTTGATTATTTGAAATTTTGAGAAAATTTTCAAGTATAACTAATTTCATGGTTCTAGTGTCATAATAAATTAACAATTTGGATTAAATATTACAGTTTTAAAATTTTTATTTTACAAATATTTCCCTTTATTATAGGAAACTAATGTTTTTTTCATATTTTTTATACTTCAAATAATTAGTGACATATTATTTGGTAGTTGAAAAAACTACTATTTTAATAAGAATATAAATGATGTTGTATAATTATGTGGGATTACTCCCTATATTATGTGATTAAAAAATGATATTGATGACCATTATGTATAAATAGTCTATTCTATACCAATGATCCTGAAGATGAGATTTTTGGGGGAAATTCTTCATTAATCATATAAATTTTTATGTGATCTATATTTATTTTATTTTAATTTTCAAATTATGTATTCCTATAAATATAATGTATTTTTAAGAATTATGACAGAAAATATATTTATAGCTTTCCTAATTTGAATTTACAATTTTATAAATTTTTCTATTTTAAATTTTATTATAAAAAATAATTCTACAACTTAAATAAGTTTAGTTATAGTAGTTTTCTATTATAATAAGTTTTACTTTTTTTATATTTTTTAAAACATTAATATATATATATTACTTTTATATTTCAATTTTATATAAATATTTGTTTTAACATCCCATGATTTTAAGAAAGAAACACTATATTCAATATCTTACATGATACACTTCATAGAGATTAAATGAAAAAAATATTATTCTTTAAATGATACCATTATAACCTAGAAATTAGAAGGAAGGGTATAAAAAAATTATCTAAAGTATAAAAACATATTTTAAACATGTATATATAAATAAATCATTTTCCAGAAATTTATAAATGAAAATAAAACCCTTTTTAAAATAAAATGAAATGTTTTCCTAAAAATCTATTAAAACTTGTACTTGTGTATTTTATATCAGTATAAAAAAAGTCACTCATGCTAGATTAAATTAATGGAAGTTATAATATATTCAATATAATGTTTAACATTCATCTGATTGCATTACTATACATGATATAAGAACACATCCAATTTTACTCATAAAAGATGTATTTTTCTAAAAAGCTAATTTTTTACTTCTTATGATGCATATTTTTTAAAATATATTTTTTGATATAATTTTAAAAGATATTTAAAAAATTTAATATATAATTTTAAATATTAATATCAAAATTTATTTTTTTAATTGTTTTTATTTTTTTGATATGTTTTATGTTTTTATGAATAATGGTAAATACTGGATTTTAATTGAAAAAATATATTTTCATCTATATAATTTATAGAGTTAATTTAAAATTTAAATTACTATTAAATTAAAATAGATAAATTTTATATAATTTAATCCAATTTTGTTCATTAGAATCAATTTCACATTCAATATGGAAATAAAATGAATTTAAACTTTTTAACCATTTTACTTTAAAAATTTGTTGTTTCATACCATCTGTAAGATTACTTTTTTATTAATTTTAAAAAAAATTGGGAATTAAATTTATAAAAATGAATTTCATATTTTTATTCATATAGGAATAATTTATTATTATTTTTTTCAATTTGAATAGTTACATTAGTAATTTATATTATAATAAGTTAGTGTAATTAGGTATCTATGGGAACGAATAATATTTTCAAAATTAAAAAAAACTACAAAAAAAAATAAAAAATTTATTGTATGAATGATTATTGACCAAAATCATCCTTTTTCCAATTTTATGAACACATGGATCCACTTGGAGTACTTGAACCATTTTATTATTTTTAATTTTCAACAAAAGAAAAATACATTATGCTTCTGTTTTAATAACTATATAATTTTTAATATAATGGATATTTTGAAGATATAATTGACTCAAAAAATTATTTTAAAAGATTATATTTTTATCTTCTTCGTGAAAATTTATTTTTAATATTGAGGAACAAATTATTTACCATAAAGGATTACACAATGTTGATGCAGTAATTCATTAATTAATGGAAATATCAAATATATGATATTATAAATATTAAAATAAATATAATATTATAATATTTAATGAAATCCTTGAATTTAATTGAAAAAACCAATTTTGGGATTATTTTTATAATTCATACAAATTTATCTTATTATAATGATATTTTAAAAAAATCATGAAATGATTGTTCTCATAATTGACAATAATGATATTTCAAAATAAATATTATTTAATTAAATGAAATAAAATTTCAATAAGTGAAACATTTTTCCCACTGACTATGATAAGATTAATAATTTCATCAATGATCCATTATTTGGTTATTTTTTAATTTTATATAAATTATATTAACTCTCAATATGTAAAATACATGATATAATAGTAAGAGTTAAAGGGATTAAATAAGTGATAAAAGAAAAAAGATAATGTTTAAAAAAATAGTAATAATTATACTATATTTCATTATATAAGAATATTTCAACCTATAACCACTTTATATTTTAAATAAATTTGTTTGGATGCATTTGGGAAAAATTAATTTATAGTAATTAAACATTTGAGGCATTCTCCGAGTTCCTATACCCTCTCTTTTAAAAGGGGACTACGTCATATCCATTATTCACACATAAAAGCATCTTTATCTGATCCAATATTATCACAAATACAGTACTCAAATCCCTTAAAACATTTTAGTGGTCTTAGTTTAGGAATAACACCACTCTTAATTTTCATAAGGGGGTTAATAATAGGAGATCGTCTGAAATATAGGTATAGTTTTTATCAAGTATTTCAATTTTATTTATTATTACACTTCCTCAAAATCATATTCAACCATTGTAAAATAAATAATACAAAATCATAAATATAATTAGATGTTATTATGTTAATATGTTCACTAAAATTCATCTCCACTTTCTTCAAATTGGAAAATAATCAATCATTCGTGTTTACAACAGACTATCTACTCATGAACCAATATAATTCATTTTCCATCACAATAGTTGAAGATTGGTTATTATGATATAATTAATGTATATAATTTATAGTTATGAAATATTTATCATTATGAAATAATAATATACCATTTACATTCTTACATTTCCATTATCAAAAAAATTATAATGTTGATCATGTGTACGTGTGAAATATCACCTCAACAAAACTATGGGATTTTTTCTTCATAGCCACATCACATGGATGAATATAATAGGTATATTAAAATGATAAATATGATATAAATTACATTATTAAAATTCTATAATGATAAAATGATGTGTATCTTCTTTCTGTAATGATCATTAAAAAATGAAATATTACTAATGCGTACATATGACCTACTATCTGCATGATTATAATTTTGTTAATATTTCATATAAATAATTAATATTCTGATTTAAAATTATAATATATGTATAAAATTGATTATTATTTCATTAATATTATTTTTTATATGATATAATAACTACCAGTTTTACGATTGAGATCATACCAATTTCATTTTTGACCAATGTAATAAATATCGTCAAAACCACTAACATGACCACAAATAATTATGCAACTATTTTAAAATGATAATAAGTGATATAAAAGTAAAAAAAAATTTAAATAGTATATAAATAAGAAAATATTGAACCTAAATTTATTATTCCAGAATATAAATAATATACGTAAGCAGTACGTGTGACATCCCAAGTATATAAAGAATAATTCATTTTAATAATTATTAATATTTGTGAATTAAATATTAATTTTACTTTAAAGGGGTTTCTATGTTCAAGGGTTTAACCGATGTGCACAAATGGGTTTCTATGAAATTTTACATTGCACACAAGGCTGATTCGTACTAAAAAAATGATATAATAATATTATTGTTTTAAATGGTAGTTAACGCCTAACCGTTGTAATGTAGGGTATGAAGAGAACTAACTAAAATATGATCATACATGTTTCTTAAGTGTTTTTACATTTATTCAATAAAAGTTAGAGTCTTAAAATGTCAATTAATCTAATTTTAAGCATAAATACTCTAATATTCTTTAAAAAGTCGATTTACCGCCTTTTAATGGTGAACCCTCTTTAAATCTAGTTTTGGTCACTTTTATATGTTATATTTGAAAAAAATAAAATTCTTCTTTAGAACAGGGACATCAAAATTTACTTTCGGTTAAACGTTTGGTATTTTTCTAATAAAATTCATTTTTTAATGAATAATGAATAATACTGTATTTTAATTTAGAACTACCTTTTAATATAATTTATTTATATGGTTATATTATCTTTTTCATTGGTTTTAATGTGTAATTAGATTATATTTTTACCATTTCATCCAATTTTGGTCATTGTAAGTAATTTCACTTTGAAATTGGACATAAACAAGTGTCAATCTTTTAATAGTTATTATTTATTTAAAACAAGCTTTTTCTTTTGACAAAAGGATTTAATTTTAAATTATTTAATGATAATTCTAGGTATTGAATTTGATGAAATAGATATATTTTTTTAATTTTTAATATCCAATATATCTTACGCTGAAATTATGGAATTTTTCAGAAAACATCAATTTTTGATGAATAGTGAAAACACTGAGTTGTAGGTAAAAAGTTGACTTTTTCATTTAAATGAAATTTTACCACTTCTGTGAATTGAATTTGGAATATGAAACAAACATGGTTGTTATTATTAAGTAAACTTTTGTTCAATAAGAATAAAATATTTTTTTGGTGAATAGTAACAGTTGACTTTTATTTACCGCGGTTAAAGGTAAATAGGGTAAATCAAGGTAAAAATATTATAATAATATAAAATTATCTTAATAGTTGTCCTAAAATTATTGGATGAATAACGGATGACCAAGACAATATTTGGGTGAGAGTTTTGGCTTTTGAAAGCCACATGGGTAAGATAATGATATTAATAACTTTTTATTTGAGGTAGAAATAAAAATATCATAAACATGTATTGTTTTGTTAAAACAATTTTAATGTGTGGTTATATAATTAATATATTTGAAAATAATTATTCATTAGAAAGCTAAAAATATTTTCTACATTATGTTATTTTGTTTATAATTTTTTGACGACTAATAAAATAAATTATTTATGACTCAATAATGACGTAGTGTTTACCTCATTACTAAATGATTTAAAACAATTATATTATAAAGATTACAATAATATCCATAACCTGTTCAAATTTTATTAGATGATTTTATTTAGACCATGAGCCATCTTTTCTTATACTTTAATAAGATTTGGACATTTAGAAACCAAACAAAATTATATAATAAAATAATATTTTCACACTTTCCTAAAGAGCCCCTCCTCCCCCTTATAAAAAGCCCTCACCTCTAACCCTTTACTCACACCTCTCAAATAATTTGACTCATCCAAACAATACCCAAATAAGATCTCAATATCCATCCTTTCCTCTTATAAGCCTTACCTTAGGCATAAGGCACTTCAATAAATCTTTTTGGTTCAATCCAATGGGAGTTACTCTATTTAATGCTCACATCTTCTCTTAAGTTCTTTTGTTTTATTTTACTTATCCAACCCACTAAAATCTTTCTATTAATTTATTCTATTAAAACACTAGTATCATCAATATACTAGGTTTTTTTATAGGATGGATTTTAAATACACATACACACACCTCCATCTAATGGTTAATGATCATTCTGTTTCTGTAGATGACAAACTAACGCCTAATGAAACGATGATTTTTCAATCTTCTCCTACCACCTCTTATGGTGGAAATTATTATGGAACTATATTTATATATGATATATATTATATTTATATTTTTTATATGCTTCTATATTTTTCATTTATAGAAATCATTTATGAATTCCATTTTAGGTAAATACGATAATCTAATTTGAGGAAGTGCGGACTACAGCCCCCTCAAAATGATATGACTCATTCATGCCATACGTAGAACCAATAAAAGATGGAATTACTGAGATTATAAATATGATATTATACTGGAACTATAATATACCAATGTATTATTATGTTTTCATTCCATTAAATATGAAATGGAAATTAAAGTAGCGTTCATGTGTTCGTTCGGCTTACCATTTCCATGAATATTGCATTTCATTTCATACCACCAAATGTTATGTACTATTATAAATTCATGTATATAATGGACATATATGATATATATGATATCTAAATCATTAATATTATTCTGTATATAATGAAATTCTGACCACATGATCAACATGTAATTATATGAAGTCCATTTTTGACTCATGTACCAAATATCGACAAGACGAACATTATTAACCTAATTGATTACATAATGTTTATAACATTGTAATAAGTGATTCAAAAAGAAATTTTAACCATGATAAAGTTTCTTAAGAATGTATAAATTAAATTTAGTTTATTATTCAGTAGATTAATGAACAAACGGGTCAAGTCGGACACGAGGTAAGGGAATCCTCCCAATATCCTTTATTTGAGCTATATTTTGTTTTATAGACATATTTATTTTATACTCTATATAAAGACCTTTTACATTTAATTTCATTTAAAGAGAATATTTTTATATGAGGTGTTTTATTAAATGAAAAAAACAATGTTTCTTTTAACTTAATTGGTGACAGTGACCTTTTATGCCACCGCGAGTATTGTTTGATCTATAGATTCCTTAAGAAGTCGTAATGTTTTTAAATGGAAACTAAATACCATATACACTTTTATGAATTTTGGTATTGAAAATGGTTTTGATATTGGATTTTTTATTTCAATATATTTAAAAGATATATTTTGATTAAAATGTGAAAATGTTATCTATCCTTTTGTTTTTTTTTATGTGTTATGAATATATTATGGTTCTTGGGCATTGGTACGTATACGTGTGGTTACATGATAAACCTATGATGGGTGAGCCTGAGATAGCTCTCCAATGCATTGGATAATGTGAAGGAGGTAAACGTGAATGTTTCTCCTAAGAGATTTAGGGAATATACTGTGATGGGTATTCCAAATTTTACTCCCTACGTTGCAATAAAAGCTACAACGTATATATGATATGGATGCAACAAGTGAACATTATGATTTGTTTTTACTATGTAAATCTTATGATTTCATGATGTATGTTAAAGAGATTATCATATGTATGTATTGATCAACTAATGTTCTCATTCTTTGTTTTATATCCCTTACTGAAATATTTATTCTCAGCCCAATTATTGAAATGTTTTTCACAGGACATAAAAATGAATAGTGTCAATGATTGGAGCAAGGAAAAGACATTCCGTCTAAAACATAGAACTAGACAATACACTCTTTTTCAAGAGTTTTTATTTTATAAAAAACAGGAAATTGAGTGGAAGTGTATAACTTGTAATTTTTGAAATGTAATGTAATAGTTATGGCCTAATTCTCTAATACTCTAAACCTGAACAGATACTCAATGTCATTTATTCATTTAATTCAGGATTATGCAGTGTTTAAGGCTGAGTCCTTATAGATTGAATCAAAGGTCATTTTAGATAACATTAGAAGTTAGGATATTGTTAATTTAATGTCCATAAATTAATTTGTAGTACGATTGATGTGATTTATCATTTATAGATTACCATGTTGCTTCACCTAAAATATTTTTTTGTTTAAAATGGTTTTCCACAGAGGAAATAGTGCAGCTATAATGGGAGAAAATCAGGAAGAAGGCAACCTTTTAAATTAACAACCAAAGATGGTCATAATTGGAACAGAACAGTTTGTTGTAGTAATGGAACTGTTGACTCAAGCTATAAATTATGGTTATATCCATGCACGAGATGAGCCAGATCAACCACAGAGGAACTTGTCAGTATTAGAGCATTTAATGAGGCATCATCCCCCATATTTCAAGGGATCATCAGACCCTATACTAGCTAAACGGAGGATTAAACCACTAGATAATATTTTTGATGTCCTGGGGTGTTCAGAACATCAAAAGTTTAGTCTTGTTTTTTACCGTTTTGAAGGTGAAGATGATCAATGGTTGTCAATTATGAAAATTATTATGGAGTGAGTAGATTGATGCACTTGACAGGGATGAATCCAATGGTATGATTCTTGAAAAATATTTTCCTATGGTGGTTCATCTAAGGATGGAAAAACAATTCCTGGAATTGAGGCATGGGGATGAATCACTGGTTTCTTAGGAATAAAAATTCACTCGACTAGCGAGGTATGCTCCAAATTTTATATGAGATCTTGATAATACAATCGACCATTTTTACACAAAATTAAAGCTAAAGTATCGAATGTATTTATCTTCTTATGAGTTCAAAAGTTATGAAAAACATGTTCGATTTGTGGTGAAGGTGGTAATGGAGTTTTACTATGATTATTTCTTCTTTCAAAAAAATGGAATAAGTGGTTGAGGTGGCACATGAAAAGGAATAACTCTTCAAAAAAGTCTGATGGTAAGAAAATTCAGTATACAGTTTGTGAAATTTTTGGTAAAAAGCATACTGAGGAATGTCTTTTGAATTCTAGTATATGCTACTAATGTGGTAAAATGGGATATAAAGTGTGTAATTTCACTAAAAAAGAATAGGTTAATGGTAAGAAAAAAATCTGATTTACAATCAGTAATTTTTTTAAGTGAAATGTAATGGGTCATTATGTAAATGAGTGTCCAATGAAGGACTCAACTGAGGGAAAGAAACCAGACTACATGCAGAAAGGGTTGGTGAAATCTTATGAAACTACTTCCGTAGATGTTGGGCAATGAAATAAAGTAGTATCAGGTATACTGTTTGTTTATTCAGATTATGCCAATGTGTTGTTTGATTTGGGGTTTACACATTTGTTCATTTCTGAGAAGTTTTCTAGTAAATTGGGAATTCCATCTCAAGATATGAATTTTAAACTAATGGTAAAAACACCTGGGGGAAATGTTGAGATAAAAGGAAATTATATGAACCTTCATATGCTTGTGTGTGGAAAGAATCTACATGAAAACCGTATTTTTTTGCCTCTAGTAGAGTTTGATGTTATTTTAGGTATGGATTGGATTTCTATTTATCATGCTATGATTGACTGCAGAGCTAAAGAGGTTTCTTTTCAGAAAAAATTTTAGTTTGTGTACAAGAATGAACCCTTATGTTGGATAACATATCAGGAAGCTGATAAACTAGTAAAATATGGAAATGATTGTTACCTTGCACATATTGTTAAAAACAAAGGAACTGCTCATAGTAATGATGCGACAATGGAAAATCAGTATCCTGAGGTTTTTTCTGATGAGTTGCTTGGTATTATACCTGACCGGGTTGTTGAATTTACTGTTGAATTAGTTCATGATGCTAAGACAATTTCAAAAACCCCTTATTAAATGGCTCAAATTGACCTTTTAGAGTAAAAGAAGCAATTGCAGGAGTTAGTAGATAAAGGATTCATTCGACCTAGTAAATCAAAATTGGGTGCTCCTGTCTTATTTGTTAAAAAGAAAGATGGTTCATTGAGTCTTTGTATTGATTATAGAGCATTGAATAAAATCACTATTAAGAACAAGTAACCTTTTCCTCATATCGATGATTTGTTTGATCAACTCTAGAGAGGTCAGTAATTTTTGAAGATTTATTAGAGGGAGGGGTACCATCTATTGAAAGAAAATAAAATAGACATTCCAAAGACCATGTTTCATAAAAAATATGTCCATTATAAATTTTTAGTTATTCCCTTTGGGATAAACAATTCACTTGATGTATTCATGGATCTTATGAATAGAATTTTCTGTGAGTTCTTGGAGAATTTTTTGGTTGTCTTCATTGATGATATTTTGGTTTATTCTAAAAATAAAGATGAGAATGAAAGTCATTTAAGGGCTATCTTGCAATCCTTAAATGAAAAGAAACTGTATGGGAAATTGAGAATGTGTGAGTTTTGCTTACAAAATATTTCCTTTCATGGTCACATTATTTAAAAAAATGGAATAATTGGTAATCATGCTAAAAAAAAGTTGTTGAAGAATGTCCATGACCCACAAATATAACTGAGATCCATAGTTTACTTGGTTTATCAGGTTATTATCAAAGGTTTGTTGAAAATTTTCAAGGTTATCTAGTACAAATACTAAGTTAACATTATAATGTTATAAGTTCATCTAGACAAAATAATATGATGATTTTTCTCTGGAATTGAAAAGAAGATTGGCGAATTCTTCAATTATTTGCACTGCCATCCAGAAATGGTGAGTTTGTTATCTACGACGATGCTTCATTGAAAAGGCATGGTTGTGTCTTTATGTATAATGATTAGATAATTGATTATTCTTCTCATTATTTGAAACCACTTGAGTGAAATTATCCTACAAATGATTTGGAATTAGCTGGTGTTGTTTAATATTTAAAAATTTGGAGGTTTCATTTTTATAGAGTAAAATGTGAAATATATACTGGACAAAAAAGTTTGATGTATACATTCTCATAGAAATAATTGAACATGAGACAGACGAGATGGTTGGAATTAATCAACTATTATGATTGCACGATCCATTACCATGTTGGAAAAGCAAATAATGTGGCTAATGATTTGATTCGAAAAAGTAATGCTTCATTAACCATGCTACATTTGGAATGAGATCCTTTGGTTTTTGATTTGATGAACCTTTGCATAGAAGTTGTTGGTGTAGGAAATTCCTTTGTTTTGTTTCACATGTCAGTGAGATCATCTCTATCAAACAGAATTAAGCAGGTGCAGAAGGAATACAGTGTGTTACAGAAAAAGGTGTAGTTGGTTCAGAAGGGTAAGTTGCCTGATTTTAACATTGATAATGGTTGTATTTTTATATTTGGGAAGAGATTATGCATTCCTTTTGATTAACAGTTATGAGAAGTTCATATTTCTCCTTTTTTAGTTCATCCTGGCAGTACTAAGATGTATAGATATTATCAAGAGTATTACTAGTGGGATGGAATGAAAAGAGATATTGTTGATTTTACTGTGAGGTGTTTGACTTGTTAGTAGATTAAAGCATAGTTGCAGTTACTGGAAAGAATGATTCAGTCTTTACCAGAGCCAGAGTTAAAATGGAAAAATATATCTATGGACATAGTTATGGGATTATTGAACATATCTCAAGTTAATAACACAGTCTGGGTAATTGTTAATCGGTTGACTAAATATGCTCATTTCCTTCCTATTAGAGATACTTTGTCTCTAGATCAACATTCTCAATTATATGTTAATGAGATAGTCAGGTTTTATGGGGTTCCCCTCTCCATTGTATCTGATCTTTATCCTAGGTTTACATATAACTTTTGGAAAAGGCTTCAGAAGTCATTTGGTACTGAATTAAATTTTAGAACAGTTTTTCATCCTCAATCAAATGGTCAGTCAGAATGAACAATTCAGACTTGGGAGGATATTCAAAAAGCTTATTCAATAGATTACTAGGGAAGTCAGGTCCAAAATCTTTCAATGGTTGATTTTTATATAATAAACGTTTTTATTCTAGAATACAGATGGCTTTATTTGATGCATAATATGGGAAGCGGTGCCGGACACCATATTTTTGGGATGAAGTAGGTTAAAGGAAGTTGATGGGACTAGAATTTGTAGAAGAGATGGTCGGAAAAGGTTAGTTGATTCAGAAGAATATGAAAATAGGTCATATTATGTAGAAAACTTGTGCGGATAACCAGAGGAATGATCTTACTTTTGAGGTAGGTGATCTTGTCTTTCTCAATGTTTCTCCATGGAAGAGTGTGATGCGTTTTTGTAAGAAGGGAATGCTGAATCTTATGATCATTGGACCTTATGAAATCCTAGAAAAAGTTGGATCAATTGCGTATAATGTGTCTTTATGTCCATGTTTATCCTAGGTACACAATATTTTTCATGATTCAATGTTGAAAATTTATATGCGAGATCCATCTCATATATTGATCCCAAAGATAGTTTAGTTGGATAAGAATCACTCTTATGAGGAACAACAAGTCTAGATTCTTGACTGAATAGAGAAGGTGATGTAGAATAAGGTAATTCACTAGGTAATGGTTTTGTGAAAAACCATATGGTTTAAGTGGCAATGTGGGAATCTAAAAATGATATGAGGGATAAATACTCCCACTTATTTTATGAGTTAATAAAAATTGTGAGGATGTAATTTACAAAAGGGGGAATAATGTAACATCACTTGTAAATAAAGAATAATAAATTTTTATAATTATTAATATTTTTGAATTAAATATTAATTATAATTTATAAGGGTTTCTATATTCGATGACATACCTGATACACACTTAGGGTTTCTTTGAGATCTTACATTGCAGACAAGGCTGGTTCATACTAAAAAATGTTAATATAATATTACTATTCGGAATGGTAGTTAACACCTAGCTGTTGCAATGGTGGGTATGAACAGAACTAAATACACTATTATTATACATGTTTGTTAAATGTTTTTACATTTATCCAATAAAAGTTAGAGGCTTAAAATAGGAATTAATCTAATTTAAAGCATGAATACCCCAATATTCATCAAAAGGTTGATTTAACGCCTTTTAATGGAGAACCCTCATTAAATATAGAATTCTTCACTTTTATATGTTCTATTTGACAAAATAAAATTATTCTTTATAATCAGGTCATCAAAATTTACTTTGGGAATTTTTTTGTTTCTTAAAAAAAATTCATTTTTTAATGAATAGTGAAAAATGCTATATTTTAATTCAGAACTACTTTTTAATATAATTTATTTATATGGATAGATTATCTTTTTAATTGGGTTTAAAGTGTAATTATATTATATTTTTACCATTTCATCCAATTTTGTTCTTTGTAAGTAATTTCACTTTAAAATTGGACATAAACAAGGGTTTGTCTTTTTATAGTAATTCTTTCTTAAAAATATGCCTTTTGTTTTGAAAACGGGAATTAATTTTAAATTAATTAATGAAACTTTTATGTATTTAATTCATTAAAATAAAAATTGTTTTTGAATTTGTAATATAAAATATAGCTTAGGCTGAATTGTTGCTATTTTTCTAAAAAACAGCAATTTTTGATGAATAGTGAAAACATTGAGTAGTAGTTAAAAAGAATAATTTATCATTTAAATGAAATTTTACAAATTTTGTGAATTGAATTTCAAAAATATGATATATATGGTTTTTATTAGTAAGTAAAATTTGGTTCAATAAGATGAAAATATTTTTTTGGTGATTAGTAACTTTTGACTTTTATTTATCGCGATTGATGGTAAATAATGCAATTCAAGGTAAAAAAATATTATAATAAAATAAAATTACCTTAACACTTGTCCTAACCTAATTTTATGTGTAATGGATGACCAATAAAATCCTTGGGTGAGGCGTTTGGCCTTTGAAAGCCACATGGGTAAGATAATGATATTTAGAACTTTTTATTTAAAGTAAAAATAAAAATATCATAAACATGTATTGTTTTGCTAAAACAATTTTAACGTGGGGTTATATAATTGATATATTTGACTATAAATATTAATTATAAATATAAAAAGATTTTCTAAATTATTGAATTTTTCTATATAATTTTCAGTCATCAAATAAATTAAATTATTTATGACACAATAATGATGCAGTGTTTACCTCATTAATAAATGATTTAAATAAATAAGAATATAAAGATTAAAATAATATCTGATAACCTGTCAAATTCTTATTGGATGATTTTATTTCGACCATGAGTCATCTTATCTTCTAATTTAATAAGTTTCGGACATTTGGAAACAAGAAATTATTATATAATAAAATAATACTTTCACTCTTTTCTAAAGAGCCCCCCCTTATAAAAATCCCTCAACACTAACCCATTACTCACACCTCTCAAGCCCCTTGTATCACCCATAATCTTCCCAAATAATCTATCAAGTTCCCTCTCTTCCTCTTAGAAGCCTTACCATAGGTAGAAGGCACTTCAAGAAACCCTTTTGGTTCAAACCAAAGGGAGTTACTTGATTTAAAAGTATCGTCTACGCTTAAGTTATTTTGTTTTATTTTAATTCTCCAACCCCATAAACTATTTTTATTCATTTATTTTATAACAACACTATTATCTTCAATATAATATATTTATATATGTGAAAAATTATAACTACACTTACAAACACCTCCATCTAATGGGTAAAGAACATACTGTTTCTGTGGAAGGAACACAAATGCCTCACAAAACGATGATTGTTCAATATTATCATAAAACCTATTTTGGTGTCCATTATGATGGAACTATATTTATATATGATATATATTATATTTATATTTTTTCTATGGTTCACTATTTTTCCTTTATAGAATACCTTTATGGAATCCATAATAGGTAAATACAAGAATCTCATTTGAGGAAGTGCAGACTACCACCCCCTAATGGTGATATGACTCGTTCATTCCATATATGTAATGTATAAAGGATGGAGTTACTAAGATTAAATATAATATATTATACTTTAATTATAATATACTTATGTATCATTATTTTTTCATTCCATTAAATATGAAATAGAAATGAAAGTAGTGTTCATGCGTACGTACGACTTACCATCTACATGAATGGTGCATTTCATTTCATACCTCAAAATGTTATGTACTATTATAAATACATGTATATACTGAATATATATAATATATGTGATATCTAAATCATGAATATAATTCTGGATATAATTAACTTTTGACCAAATAAACAACTTGTAATTTTAAGATGTCCATTTTTACTCAAGTACTAAATATCTAAAAGATGAACATTATTAACATAAATAATTACATAATTTTTATAACATGGTAATAAGTTATTTAAAAGGAATTATAAACATGAAAAATGTATTTAATATAGTAGAAATTATCTTTAGGTTTTTATTCAAGAGATTAAAAAAATGAACAAGTCATGTAGGACACGAGGTATGGGACTTCATCTCAATCTCCTTTTAATGAGGCATATTTTGTTTTATACACAAATTTCTTTTATACTCTGTATAAACACATTTGAAATTTCATTTCATTCAAAGGGACTCTTTCTCTACAAGGAGTTTAACTAAATGACAAAAAATATTGTTTCTTTTAATGTAAGTGGTGGCAAAGACCTTTTCCGCCGCTGCATGTATTATTTGATCTATGGATTCCTTTAAAAGCAGTAATGTTTTAAAAGGAAAATAAATACCATATAATCTTTTATATATTTTGGTATTGAAAACGGTTTTGATAATATATTTTTTTATTTCAATATATTTAAATGATATATTGTGATTTAAATATGGAAATTTTATGATTCCTTTGTGTTTATTTTATGTGTTATGAATATGTTATGGTTCTTGCGCATTGTTATGTATACGGGTGATTCCATAATAAACATAGGGTGGGTGATCTCGAGATATCTCTCTAATGCATTGGGTAACACGATAGAGGTAAAAAAAGAATGTTTTTCCTAAGAGGTTTAGGTAATATACTATGATTGGTATTCCAAATGTAACTCCCTATGTAGCTGTGAAAGTACAACGTAAGTATGTTAAGGATGCCACAAGTTACCTTTATGATTTGTGTTTACTAGGTAAATCTTATGATATCATGAGGTATATTAAATAGCTTATGTTATGTATGTATTGATGAACTAATGTTTTCTTTGTTTGTTTTATAACCCTTAATAAGATTTTTATGCTCATCCAATGTTTTGAAATGTTTTTCATAGGACATAAAGATAAATATGGTCAAGGTTGGGATTAATGAAAACTCATGCAGTCTAAAACATGTGACTAAACATGAATCTTTTTTTAAGAGTTTTTATTTTACGAAAAAAATGAAAACTGAGTAGAAGTGTCTACCTTGTAATTTTTGACATGTAAAGTAATTATTATCGCCTAATTTTCTAAAACTATAAACTTAAAAAGACCCTCAATGTGAATTATTCATTCAATTCAAGATTATGTAAATTTTAAGGCCAGTTTCTTAATGTAAGACTCACGGTAATGGACTTTAATTTAATAATATCATTTAAATTTATTCTTTCAATTTTTTTTACAAAAGTATAAAAACATGTTTCTATATAAAGGGAATGAAATAAATTATATTATTTCATGTTTATTTATTGTTTTGAAAATTCCATTAAACGTTAATAATTTTAATTTCAAATAAAATATTTTAATTTATGAGTGTGACTTTATAAAAAAGGAATAGTGATTTCGAGGTTCAAAAGTTATTTTTATTTTAAGAGAGATTTAAGTGTTATTTTTATGCTTTGATTCATGGGAATTTTTTATGATTTTGGTGGATCTATGATAAACTAAGGGTAGATGATCCCATTATAGCTCTCCAATGCATTGGGTAATGAGACATAGTTAACAGACATGGTTTCTCCAAAGAGGTTTTCAGAATATATTATTATGGTTATTCCCATTTACCCATGAAGGTTACTCCCTATATAACCATGGGAGGGAAAGTAAATTTAATAGTGATATAAAATTGATTCCACAAGATTAATATATGTTTTATGTTTTCTATAGATTTTTATAGAAAACATATTATTTCATTAGGTAATATAAAGAGCTTATTTTTTATTGGTGAAAATTTTATCTTTGTTAAAAAAATCACGGGTTTATAAGTATTCATGGAGTAATGATTTCATTAATTCACTTTATGTCCCTTACTGAGATTTATTTTTCTCATCCCGTGTTTTTAATTTTTTTCCATGGAGTAAATGTATTGGGATGAAAAAAGTAGGATTTAAACATGAATGTTATGAATATTTTCCTTGAATAAAAATCATGTTTTATTTCATAATAAAAATATACTACGTGGAAATTTATAATGTTTTGTGGAGTATGATCACTATGAAAATGAATTTGTTCATATGAATCCCCATAAATGAGATCAGCAGGATGTTACAAATAAAATTTTTTGAATAAATAATTCCATTATAATTGAAGATGAGGAAACTAATAATGACATATCAAAGGTATGGATTATTAATTGGTTAAATTTGAAACATTATTAAATCTAATGATATGATTTATTCTATTTATAGGAAAATTGTCACGACCCATCTAAGTGGTGCCCGTAGCGTGACTCCCCAAGCCCGCCTCCAATAGGCCAGGGGATGGTGACTAGAACTGAGTAAGCATGTCACTAACATGGGAGGCATTGCCTAAGTACCTATACACACACACACATCTCCAAGTCCACAAATGCTGAAATGTAAAACCCTAAGGAACAAAAAAAATGCATGTATACAACTAAACCCAACCAACAGAGTACGACAAAAGGTAGAGTACTGTAAAAGTAAACTAGGCCAAAATATAAGCCCACTAAAAGCAAGAGTCTGAAAAACTGCAGAGTCCAACCTATAAGCACAAAGGTATTGGGACTACCGCACGTAGCTGTAGGAATGGCTCGGCCTGTAGGAAACTCAGAAAGCTCGGTCCTGTCCTGGTCCGCCCTAGACTCTGTCAAAAGGCTTCTCATCTGCACAAGACACCAGATGTGCGGGCAAAGCCCGTGCATGGGTGACTATAACAATGCTCAGTACAGGACCCCGAAAAACACAAAGCAATACAAAGTAAAAGTACAGTCAACTATGCATTGTATATGTTTACAGAACATATAAAACAAACCAGATATACTCAAAACCCAGACCCGTGGTCTTAGAGACAAGTCACGCAACTGCATACCCCCGGAAGGGATTGTGTTCAAAGATTCCGTGATGCGCACGTTCTATGAGAACACACTCCATGAGCCTTATATCTCTGATGACGTCCATCCGGGAAGTGCTGTTCGTCGGGAACCGTCACGAGAGATAGCTACACTCATTACAGGAGACGCACTCTTGAGTGGGAAAGATTTCAATACACAGATGAGGATCACTGCATGGACCATGGTGGATACCACGACTAATCCATAATTCACCTACTAGATAGGGGATCAACGCCCTATAAAGTTGTTCACGCCGATGCCTGACTCTACCTAGGGTCTGGAGTGGATAAAGGATCTCGCTCTGGGCCTCTTGGATGGATGCCTAACTCTATCATAGAAAATTCATGCTGAAGGGATCATAATCCTACATGAGAGAATGATGCCTGACCTTCATGGGAACAAGAAGAAGGGGCACTAACCCAAACGAAAGATGTTCAAGGAACTGTGAACGAAAGGACCAAGATGTTTTCCATAAAGTACACGGCTTGTAGAAATGATACACGCCGTGTTGTCTGACCCTGAGTACTGCCCATGTACAACGGCCCATTTCATGCGGCTGGTCATGTTGAAAACTTTATACATGGCGTGTAGTACGAAGTACACGCCGTGTCTGGGTCACTGGGGTTGGATCCGTGTACTCTGGCCATGTGCCCGTACACGGTCACCTACCCGTGTACTCCAACCCCTGCAATCTGCACACGGGGTGACCTACAATGTTGACCTCGCCTGGCCGGGTGATGGATTACATGGTCGTGTACTCCATCCCTTGTCCATGTATCCCCGGGATACATGCCGAGCTCCGCGTAGCCGCCTCTGCCGAGCTGTACACGCCGTGCCTCCTGAAGCCGTGTAGACCATCCCATGTCCGTGTACTACCCAAAGTACACGCCGAGCTCCAGGGTTGGTCCAAAATTCCATGTGATCGGGGTCACAAACCTTGTGATCCTTCTCTAACCCCGAAACCCTAGCTTCCACCATTAGAACTACATGATGTGTTCTTCGGAAGTACACGTCGTGTATTCTAGAAATTTCCAGAAACGGCGCTCTTCGCCAGCGCGCCTCCCGTGCTACTTCGATCATCAATCCGGCCATCCGATCTTTGCAAAACATTCCAGGTTCTGGTCGCCCCAACACCCCAAAACGGTTTCCAATGTTTTTGGGCCTCCGATTGGCTCCAAAAACGTGTACCGATCTTCCCCCACGAAGAACGCTTCAAGAACGCTTTTATGATCCTGTTAGATTCGTCATCCGCCATCGTCGCCGCACCTCCACAATGTCGTTGCTATGTCGAACCTTCGATTTGGGATTGTTGCGTCGTAGAATAGATGCGCAACGATCCATTGTTCATCGCCCCACGGAGAACGCGCGAGAAAAGAAGGGAAAGAAATCCAATAAACAAATTGAAGAAAGAACCACCACAATCATTTGTCACAGCATTGATCCACTGTCGGTAATAGGCTTAAACGGAGCAGAAATCAACATGAATAAATAATGTGGATTAATTCCCCAAAAATCATCCCAAAGAAATCCCTCCTGCAAGAACGCACGAATCCACAGATCAACTTGTTCGTGGTTGATCCGCGTTCGTGGTTTAAACTAAAAAACAGGGAAAAGGAATTAAAATAAAAAATACCTACCTTTCGAAGGAATCAATCGTTGATGAAGGCGTCGTGCTGCTGTTGCCGTCGAGATCCTTCAACGCCGGCGCAACAATCCTAGGTTTCGATCCGTTGCCGTTCATCGTTAAGAATCGCTCCAACGCGCCGTGGATTCTGCAGAGGTTCCTCTCTCTACATTGCCAACGACATACAATTGCATAACCCATTAAAAAAGGGGGAAAATTTGGCATTTAATTACACGGCAGTATTAAGGGCGTTGAATTTCCATTTCAAAGTCTTTAAGATGCGCCATAAATTTATAAAATAGTTGCGCCATCACCACACCACAACGGATGTTTCCTTAAATGAAATAAAATAAACTGGTTAATTTATTTTATTTTATTTTACTTAAAACATCAGAAAATTAACTTTTTCCATCAACCTGTGCTAGTCGAGGTTAGCATCATTCATAGGTAAAGTTATCGTCCCGGACGCAATGGTGCGCTCGAATTTTTAATCTAGGCATCCATTGAGAAACTGCCACAACCACGCACAAGTGTCGACTCATTTGACCAAAAAAAATTCAAACCACCATTCTGGGCTCACTGGACCTCGGAATGATTTTCCGTCTTCACGCCCGGTCTCGAAATAATTCCATATAATATTTGAAAAACAAATAAACTTAAAAATACGAGACATTACATTCTCCAACCATAGGGATTTATGTCCCCAAAAACTCAAAACAAAGGCTATTAAAAAAGATGAGGGTTCTGGGCATGGATCTGGGCCTCCCGCTCCCACGTGCTCTCCTGAAGATTCCCATGCTGCCACCGAACGCGCACTAAGGGAATCGATCACCCATGAAGGATCATCTCCTGCCGATCCCTGATCTCCACTGGGTACTCAGCAAAGGTCACTCCATCCTCAATGTCTAGCTCGTCCTAGTCGATGATGTGCGATGTGTCATGCACGTACCTCATGAGCTGCGACACGTGGAAGACATCATGTACCTGATGCAACTGTGGTGGTAGAGCTAGGTGGTACGCCACCTCACCAACTCTGCCCAGGATCTGGATAGCTGACACCAAGGATATAGAAGACACAACCCATTCCTATATGATACATGTACCTTTTATTTCCCCGCAACTAGTGTTTTCATGAACCAGGTCGAAAAGCGGGTTATCATATTTCTGGTGTATGGATACGTCGGCCTCCGCACCAATATTGGCGTCCCTGGCCAGAAAGACGAACCTGAAACACTTAACACTATTGCCCCAAACCAAACTCACAGACTCTTGGTCCTAAGGTAGAACCGACCACCTCTGATACCACTCTGCCACGACACATCCTAGTGGGGCCCGTGCCGTGACTCCCCAAGCCCGTCTCCAATAGGCCAGGGGCTGGTGACTATCACCGAGTAGTCATGTCACTAACATGGAAGTCATTGCCTAAGTACCTGTACACACACACACATCTCCAAGCCCACAGATGCTGAAATTTAAAACACTAAGGAACAAAAAAATACATGCATACAACTAAACCCAACCAACAGAGTATGATGAAAGGTTGAGTACTGTAAAAGTAAACTGGGCCAGAATACAAGCCCACCAAAAGCAAGAATCTGAAAAACCGCAAAGTCCAACCTGTAAGCACAAAGGTACTGGGACTACTGATCAGAGATGTAGGAATGCCTCAGCCTATAGGGAACTCATAAAGCTTGGTCCTATCCTGGTCCGCCCTGGACTCTGTCAAAAGGCCACTCATCTGCACAAGACACCAGACGTGCGGGCAAAGCCCGTGCAGGGGTGAGTATAACAATACTCAGTAGAGAACCTCGAAAACCACGAAGCAATACAATGTAAAAGTACAGTCAGATATGCACTGTATATGTTTATAAAATATATAAAACAAACCAGATATACTCAAAACCCAGAAAAGTGGTCTTAGACAAAAGTCACGCAACTGCATACCCCCGAAAGGGATTCTGTTCGAAGATTCCATGATGCGCTCGTTCCGGGAGAACACACTCCACAATCCTTATAACACTGATGACGTCCTTCTGGGAACTGATGTTCATCGGGAACCGCCACGAGAGATAGCTACACTCATTATGAGAGACACACTCTTGAGTGGGAAAGATTTCGATACACAGATGAGGATCACTGCCAGGGCCATGGCGGATATTGCGACTCATCGGGAATTCACCTGCTAGGTAGAGGATCAACGCCCAGTAAATTTGGTCACGCCGATGCCTAACTCTACCTAGGGTCTGGAGTGGATAGAGGATCTCGATCCGGGCCTCTCGGATGGATTCCTGACTCTATCACAGAAAAGTCATGCTAAAGGGCTCATAATCCTGCGTGAGGGAATGATGCCTGACCATCAGGGGAACAAGAATAAGGGGAACTAACCTAAAAGAAATATTTTCAAGACATGGTGAATGAAAGGACGAAACCGTTTTCCCAAAAGTACACTGCGCGTAGAAATGATACACACCGTGTTATCCGACCCCAGGTACTGCCCATGTACAACGATCCATGTCGCGAGGCTGGTCATGTTGAAAAAATTATACACGGCGTGTAGTATGGAGTACATGCCATGTCTAGGTCACTGGGTTGGCTCTGTGAACTCTGGCCATGTGCCCGTACACGGTCACCAACCCGTGTACTCCAACCCGTGCAATCTGTACACGGGGTGACCTGCGTTGTTGACCCCGCCTGGCCGGGTGATGGAGTACACGGTCGTGTACTCCATCCCGTGTCCGTGTATCCCTGGGATACATGCTGAGCTCTGCGTAGCCGCCTCTGTCGAGCTGTACACGTCGTGCTGCCTGAAGCCGTGTAGACCATCCCATGTCCGTGTACTACCCAACGTACAGGCCGAGCTCCGTGGAAGGTCCAACACACCGTGTGATCGGGGTCACACGCCATGTGATCCTTCTCTAACCCTAAAAACCTAGTCGCCACCTTTAGAACAACACAACGTGCTCTTCAGATGTACACGCCGTGTATTCTGGAAATTTTTAGTGACAACTCTCTTCGCCAGCGGGCCTCCCGTGCTGCTCTGATCATCAATCCGGTCGTCCGATCCCTGCAAAACATCCAGGTTCTGGTCACCCCGACACCACGAAACTGCTTCTGATGTTTTTAGGCCTCCGATTGACTCGGAAAATGAGTTCTGATCTTCCCACACGAAGAATGCTCGAAGAATGCTTTTCTAATCTGGCCTGATTCGTCGTCCGCCATCGTCGTCGCACCTCCACAAGGTCGTTGTGATGTCGAACTGTCGATTTGGGATCGTTTCGTTGCAGAACGGATGCACAAAGATATGTTGTTCGTCACCCCGCGAAGAACACACGAGAAAAGAAGGGAAATAAATAAATAAACAAATTGAGGAATGAACCTCCTCCATCATTCATCACAACGTTGATCCGCTCCAGTTAAAAGGATTAAACGGAGCAGAAATCAACATGAATAAATAACATGGATTAATTCCCCAAAATCATCCCAAAGAAATCCCTCACACAAGAACGCATGAATCCACGGAACAACTTGTTCTTGGTTGATCCACGTTCGTGGTTTAAACTCAAAAACGGGGAAAAGGAATTGAAATAAAAAACCCCTACCTTTCGAAGGAATCGATCGTTGACGAAGGCACCATGCTGTCGTTTCCCTCAAGATCCTTCAACGTCGGCGCAATGATCCTCGGTTTCGATCTGTTTTCGTTCATCATAAAGAATCACTCTAACGCACCATGGAGTCTGCAGAGGTTCCTCTCTATATTTTCCCAACGACGTACAATTGCTTAACCCATTAAAAAGGGAAAACAATTTGGAATTTAATTACGCGACAGTATTAATGGCGTTGACTTTCCATTTCGAAGTCATTAAGACATGCCATAAATTTAGGAAACAGTTGCTCTGTCGCCATGCTGCAGCGGATGTTTTGTAACACCCCAAGCTTCCACGATACGCTTCTCTTTCAATAATGCAATAGCATGCATTATATGCAAGTTTGAGATTCTAACACACCGCGACTAATCAAAATAGCCATTATGAATAGTAATACCCACTTTTTAAATTTATAGAAATTTTATATTTCACAATGGACATCATTTTTGTATTCGTAATATCGAAATTATCCAACGTTGAATTTTTTTTAATTTTCTGAGAACTTCCAAATTTTTATGAATAGTGAAAATTACATAAACCAACTTTTTTAATCAAAATAATTTATAGTGATGAATTATACTATTGAGTTGTTTTAAAATATAATTAGAAAATATTTTTACCATTTTATCCAATGGTGTTAATTAGAATTAATTTCACTTTGAAATTGGACAGAAACAAATATCAATCTTTTGATATATATTGTTTCTTAGAAACACGCTATTTGTTGTGACAGCGGGAATTAATTATATAATTAATTAATGCAACTTATATGTTTGGAATTTTTTAAAATAGACATCATTTTTTAATTCGGAATATCAATTATAGCTTAGGGTAATATTTTGGCATTGTTCTGAAAAACTTCAATTTTTGATTAATAGTGAAACCACTAAGTGGTAGTTAAATAACTGATTTTTCGTTTAAATTAAATATTACCACTTCTGTGATTTGATTTTCAAAAATCTGACCTACATGGTTGTCATTAAGAAGTAAAATGTGGTTCAATGGGATTAAAATAATTTTTTGGTGAATAGTAACTTTTAAGTTTAATTAATCGCGATTAAAGGTAATTAGTGAAATTTAAGGTAAAAGTGATATTATAAAAATATGAAAATATCATTACACTTGTCCTACCCCTATTGGACGTGTCATTTCCGACCAAGAAAATCCATGGGTCAACTTGGGGACCCCATGGAGCCACTTTGTTAGGAAAAGGACATAAATAACTTTTTTTTAATGTTAAAATAAAAAGGTCACAAACAAGAGTTGTTTTACTAAAACAATTTTTAAATTGGGTTATACAAGTCATATGTTTGACTATAAATATTCATTAAAAATATAAAAATATTTACAACATCATGATATTTGTTTTATAATTTTTAGACATTAAAAAAATTAAATTATTTATGACACCATGATGATGCAGTGATTACCTCATTAATTAACGATTTCAATAAAATGAGAATATAATGTAAAATCCAAGGCTTAAACTTGTCCAAAGCCTATTGGATGGGTATATTTAGAACCCTTATCACCTTAGCCTCTATTTATAGAAGTTTGGGACCTTTAGAATCCGAAAATCATTGTGTAATAAAGTAATATTTCATTACTTTCCAAGAGTGCCCCTCCTCTCCACTTATAAAAGGCCCCCACCACTACCACCTTACTCACACTTTCAAAGCCTTTTAGCTCTACAAACCTCTTCCCAAATACTCTCCCAACTTCCCTCCCTTACTCATAGAAGCCTCACCTTGGGAAGAAGTCTTTCCAAATAAGCCTTTGGATCAAATCAAAAAGAGTTACCCAATTTTTAGGTAATGTCTTCTCTAATGTTGTTTTGTTTTATTTGCTTCTCCAACCCCTTAAACTATTTTTATTCCTTTATTTTGTAAAAAAACCAGTATCTAAAATATACTAGGATGTTTTTATGATAAGTATTTGGTTTAAACATACACACACCTTCGTCTAATGGTTAAAGAACATACTGTTTCTGTGGGTGGCGAAATACTGCCTCACGAAATGATGATTGTTCAATATTCTTTTAACACCTATAATGGTGGCCATTTTGATGACACTATTTTCATATATGACATATATATTATGTTTATGTTTTTATTATTCTTCTGTATTTCTCATTTATGTCATACCTTTATGATTTTCATTATGTGTAAACACGATAATTTCATTTTAGGAAGTGCGGACTACCGCCCCCTCAAAATGATTTGAATCGTTAATGCCATATGTGGGATGTATAAAGGATGGAGTAAATGGTATTATACACTATATTATACTGTAATTATATTATTAATTTATATAATTATGATTTAATTCCATTAAATACAAAATAGAAATGAAAGTAGCGTTCATGCGTACGTACGACTTACCGTCTCCGTGAACGGTGCATTTCATTTCTTACCTCTAAATGTTACGTAATATTATAAATGAATGTATATACTGGATATATAAGATATATATGAAATCTAAATAATGAATATAATTCTGTATATAATGGATATTTCACCACATTAACAACTTGTAATTATAATAAGTTTATTGTCGACTCAAGTACCAATAATCGACAAAACGACCGTTATTAACTTAAATAATTGCATAATGTTCATAACATCGTAATAAGTGATATAAAAAGGATAATGAAATTGAAAATGGTAGATATTAACTCTCGTTTATTATTCAGGAGGTTAAAGAATGGTCGAATCAAGTCGGACCCAAGGTAAGAGAACTTCTTAACCCAATTTCCATTCTTTGGGGTAATCTCCTACTTTCAAATTAAGTCATGATATTATTATGTCCTATCTTGTATTTGTACTTTCTTTATGTGTAATTATAGTGAATACACATAATAGATCTATTTTATTTAAAAAATGACCTTTGTATGGGACTTCGTCTCAATCTCCTTTCATTGAGTCATATTTCATTTAATACACAACATTCTCTTATACAGTGTATAAACCCCTTTGACTTTTATGTTTATTCAAAAGGAATCTTTTTTTATAAGAAGCGTTTACTAAATGAAAAAAGGGAATGTCTTTGTCGTACATATGTGGTGACAACGACTTCTCCACCGCCTTGACCATTATTTGAGTTTCGGCTTCCTCTACAATCCATTCCTTTTTTTTAAAAGAAAAATAAATACCATGTTTTACTTTTCTTTTATTTTGTTTTTGAAAATGGTTTTGAAAGTGTTTTTATTAAATCAATGTGTTGTATTGATATCTTGTGATTGAAATTTGGAAATGTTATGTTTCCTTTATGCATGTTTTATGTGATACGATTATGTTATGGTTTATGATATGTTTAAACCTATTCATATGAGGAATGCATTGGACTTAATAAGTGACGGGTGGAGCCTGCTATAGCTGCTCGATGCATTGGCAGGTCTCATGAGACAAACTAGTGTCTTGGAACGAGGCCTTGACAAAATCTTATTTGTGGTCTTGGCACGAGGCCTTGGCTACGTGGTTATGATAGTCTGGCATTATGCATTCCATTATTATGAAAGTGGTTATTGATATTGCATGTGATTATTCGACCAATAGAATATCCATGTGAATAAGTAAATGACATTATCTCATTTTACTTTTTCCATATTCTGTTGAAGTTCAAGTTTAAAAAGGCTTTTGTTTTAGTTATAAATTTCCTTAAATGTTAATGTTTTTATGAAATCTTCCGCTATATTGTTATCCTTACTGAGCATCTGAGCTCACACCTTTCAATGTTTTAATATTTTCCCAGATGTGAAGAAGTATTTTATGAATGACCTGCAAGGATAGTCCGAAGAGGATAGAAGTGTGGAATATGGAGACTTTGTTATTGTAGTTTTTCACTTTATGATGTAATGTAACATTTATGAATGTATCTAGTGATTCCAAGGCTACTAAACTGATCGGTCTTTCGAGACTTGATCTTTTATGATCATGCCAATGTTACGAAGTAATGCACCGACTCCAGGTAGCTGGGGTTGGGGCGTTACAGTTGGTATCAGAGGCAGTTTAGTACTAACCTTGGAAGCTAGATTTAGATAAACTCTGATTAGAGAACATAGCCCAAATATGGACTTTGAGGATTAGTAAAGATGAACTTCCTAGAATTTTGGTATTATAGAGATTTTGTGAGTTTTCCGAGCAATACATCCCTGTCTGGATATGATCAGGTAGAGGCGGCTCTGGAATAGATGTACCTAGGGGTCAAAACCCGAAAACACTGCTTTGATCTAGACTCGAATGGGAACTGGTGCACGACAACGGGCCTTGCTGCACTATTGGTTACGACACTCCCGGGCGATATGCTTAGGATAATTCTCGTTTTCTTTACAAACCACTATGAAGGGTTAAGAGTATATACTTCCTCAAAGAAATTTTTTTATGATTATGGATTATATCCATAAACCATTCATTTTCAATTAAGTATTTTACAAGTATGGAATTATTCATTGCAATTCATAAACTAACCTAGTTTATACCAATGTATAGAAATGGTTCCCAGTGGAAGGAATGTGAACTCCAGCAATACGTGTGATCCAAAGCGTAAGAAGGATCATATCATTCACGATATTAATCAAACATTTAGAAGGGAAATAATCTCCCATGTTTTCTCAACATATGAAGAAATAGTATCTTGTGTTAATAAGATAAGTAAATAATTCTCTGATTCTTATGGCTTTGATGGGAAGAAAGAGAAGAAAAGGATGGAAGAGAGAATGATGGAAAATGGGTTGTGGGAAAAGAAGAATTTTCCAATATGTGATAACTGTGGGAAGAAACACCTTGGAACTTTCCCGAAGGGAATGGGAGTTTGTTATAAGTGTGGAGAAAAAGGACACAATGTGCATGACTGCAAGGGTAAGAAAAATGTTTCAAATGTACAATGCTTCATCTGAAAGGAGTGGGGACACTATGCAAACCAATGTCCAAATCATCAGAGTGTGCCCCAAATGATGTTATTGGATAATAATCAAGTTATGATACTACCACAGATGAGGAGGAATGATTAGAGTTCTTATGTTGTTATTAAAGTATTTTGTAATTTGAGTGTTGTATCAATGATGTACTGGTTATAATAATTATGGAGTATATAAGGATTGTACTGCAGTACTATTTCATCAAGGACTTGAGATTGTGTGGAACCAAGAAAATTGACTCCACAGCAGGTTAAATTTTTGGAAAATATATGGTTGAGAGAAAGATAAACCATAATATGGTTCTAATACGGAGATAGTGATTTTGGAATAAGACCTGATTGATTTGGATAAATTATATTGGATATTCTTAAAATCCATGAAACTGATTGATGATTTGTATGAATTTTTGGATAGAAGGAGTATATCTAGTATTATATAAGGAATAAGGGATCATGAATGTAATCAATAAGGATTTATGGTAATTCAGTATGTTGTAGTCTTTTAAAAGAATACATGATGAAGGAGTTCACATGTTGTTACGTGGAAAAAGTATCTTCATTATGTTTACCTTCATTATAAAATTTTGACTGTGAGTTGGGAAGAAGTATTTTGGATAATTATAAAGGTTGGAATGGATTAAGTTGATATTTGGATAGTATTGTTTAAGGTTAAAACATTTCTAAAGATTATTTTCGAAATATTATAGTACTATATTATTAGGAAAAGGACAACCTGTAGGGTTCGGCGATAACCCGTCGCTTCGGACAAAGCTGTAGGAATAGAACCCACAACCATATTGTGGAAGGCCTTTATGACCTACCACTAGCCTACAGGAAGTCCCAGGTTATTACAAAATAGTTTTTGTAATATTAATGGTATGTGTTAATATTTTTAACCTTGTACGATTAGGATAAATATAATATTTTTGAGTTCTATTATCTTTTTGAGTGAAAGATGAGTTTTTGGTAGAAATTAGTAGAAGGTTGAAACTCTACTTGTCAAGAATAAATATATATATATATATACCTACATCATATTATATGAATAAATTAATTCTTAAACATTAGTAAAGGGATATTAAACAAAAAAATGTGTTATCCTAATACCTTATGTCTTGTTGAACTGCTGATATTTTAAATCAACATAGATTGAAGGCTTTGAGGCCCTAAATAAGACACTTGTTTGGATTGATGACCTCAATCACTCTCTACAAATATTTATGTTTTTCCTCCAATTAAATGTCTCTAATTGCCACCAATGTTCTCCTAATCGAGATCATAATTGGGTGGTGAATTTTTTATTTCCCTTTCCCTCTTATTAAGGTAAAATTTTATTAACCATGTTTCCGATGTGGGTTTTCCACAAAGGTATTTCCTATTTTCAAACTTTTATTTTCAAAGAAAAATTTCAAATTGCGAGGACGCAATTTTTTGAAGGAGGGGAGAATGTAACACCCTGAGCTTCCACGATACGCTTCTCTTTCAATAATGCAATAGCTTGCATTATATGCAAGTTCGTGATTCTAACACACCGGAACTAATCAAAATAGCCCTTATGAATAGTAATACCCACCTTTTAAAATTATAGAAATTTTATATTTCAAAATGGACTTCATTTTTGTATTCGTAATATCGAAATTATCCAACGTTGAATTTTTTGTAATTTTCTGAGAACTTCCAAATTTTTATGAATAGTGAAAAACACTTAAACCAACTTTTTTAATCAAAATAATTTATAGTGATAAATTATACTATTTATCTGTTTTAAAATATAATTAGAATATATTTTTACCATTTTATCCAATGGTGTTCATTAGAATTAATTTCACATTGAAATTGGACATAAACAATTGTCAATCTTTTGATATATATTGTTTCTTAGAAACACGCTCTTTGTTGTGACAGCAGGAATTAATTATAAAATTAATTAATGTAACTTATATGTTTGGAATTTTGTAAAATAGACATAATTTTTGAATTTGGAATATCAATTACAGCTTAGGGTAAAATTTTGTCATTGTTCTGAAAAACATCAATTTTTGATTAATAGTGAAACCACTAAGTGGTAGTTAAATAACTGATTTTTCGTTTAAATAAAATATTACCACTTCTGTGATTTGATTTTAAAAAATCCGACATACATGGTTTTCATTAAGAAGTAAAATGTGGTTCAATGGGATTAAAATAATTTTTTGGTGAATAGTAACTTTTAAGTTTAATTAATCGCAATTAAAGGTAATTAGTGAAATTTAAGATAAAAATGATATTATAAAAATATGAAAATACCATTACACTTGTCCTACAACGATTTTACGTGTCATGGCCGACCAAGATAATCCATGGGTCAACTTGGGGACCCCATGGAGCCACTTTGGTAGGAAAAGGACATAAATGACTTTTTATTTAATGTTAAAATAAAAAGGTGACAAACAAGAGTTGTTTTACTAAAACAATTTTTAAATGGGGTTATACAAGTCATATGTTTGACTATAAATATTAATTAGAATGATAAAGAGATTTCCTACATCATTATATTTTTTTATAATTTTTAGACATTAAATAAATTAAAGTATTTATGACACCATGATAATGCAGCGATTACCTCATTAATTAACGATTTAAATAAAATGAGAAGATAATGTAAAGTAAAAGGCTTAAACTTGTCCAAAGCCTATTTAATGAGTATATTTCAAAAAATTATCACCATAGACTCAAATTATATAAGTTTGGGACCTTTAGAATCCGAAAAGCATTGTGTAATAAAGTAATATTTCATTACTTTCCAAGAGTGCCCCTCCTCTCCACTTATAAAAGGCCCACACCACTACCACCTTACTCACACTTTCAAAGCCTTTTGGATAGGCCAACCTCTGCCAAAATACTCTCCCAACTTCCCTCCTTTACTCCTAGAAGCATCACCTTGGGCAGAAGTCTTCCCAAAGAAGCCTTTGGCTCAAATCAAAAACAGTTACCTGATTTTTATGTAATGTCTTCTCTAATGTTGTTTTTTTTATTTAGCTTCTCAAACCCCTTAAACTCTCTTTATTCCTTTCTTTTGTAACAACACAAGTTATTAAAATATACTAGGATGTTGTTATGATAAGTATTTGGTTTACACATACACTCACCTTCGTCTAATGGTTAAAGAACATACTGTTTCTGTGGGTGGCGAAATACTGCCTCACGAAACGATGATTGTTCAATATTCTTTTAACACCTCTAATGGTGGCCATTTTGATGACACTATTATCATATATGTCATATATATTATTTTTATGTTTTCATTATGCTTCTGTATTTCTCATTTATGTCATACCATTATGATTTCCGTTATGTGTAAACACGATAATTTCATTTTAGGAAGTGCGGACTACCGCCCCCTCAAAGTGATTTGAATCGTTAATGTCATATGTGGGATGTATAAATGATGGATAAATGGTATTATACACTATATTATACTGGAATTATATTATACATTTATATCATTATTATTTCATTCCATTAAATACGAAATAGAAATGAAAGTAGCGTTCAAGCGTACGTACGACTTACCCTCTCCATGAACGGTGCATTTCATTTCTTACCTCTAAATGTTACATAATATTATAAATGAATGTATATATTTGATATATAATATATATATGATATCTAAATCATGAATATAATTCTGGATATAATGGATATTCACCACATGAACAACTTGAAATTATAAGAAGTTTACTATCGACTCAAGTACCAAAAATCGACAAAATGACCGTTATAAACATTAATAATTGCTTATTGTTCATAACATCGTATTAAGTTATATGAAAAGGATAATGAAATTAAAAATGGTACATATTAACTCTAGTTTATTATTCAGGAGGTTAAACAATGGTCGAATCAAGTTGGACACAAGGTAAGGGAACTTCTTAACCCAATTTCCATTCTTCGGGTTAATCTCCTAATTTCAAATTAAGTCATGATATTATTATGTCCTATCATGTATTTGTACTTTATTTATGTTTAATTATAGTGAATACACATAATAGATCTATTTAATTTAATAAAATGACCTTTGTATGGGACTTAGTCTAAATCTCCTTTCTTTGAGGCATATTTCGTTTTATACACAACTTTCTTTTATACGGTGTATAAACCCCTTTGACTTTTACGTTTATTTCAAAGGAATATTTTTTATACGAAGCAATTACTAAATGAAAAAAGGGAATGTTTTTGTCGTACGTATGCGGAGACAATGACTTCTCCGCCACCATGACCATTATTTGTGTTTCGGCTTCCTCTACATGCCATACCTTTTTTTAAAATAAAAATAAATACCATGTTTTACTTTTCTTTTATTTTGGTATTGAAAATGGTTTTGAAAGTGTTTTTATTATATAAATGTGTTGTATTGATATCTTGTGATTGAAATGTGGAAATGTTATGTTTCCTTTATACATGTTTTATGTGATACGATTATGTTATAGTTTATGATATTTTAAACCTGTTCATATGAGGAATGCATTGGACTTAATAAGTGACGGGTGGAGACCGCTATAGCTCCTCGATTCATCAACAGGTCTCATGAGACAAACTAGTGTCTTGGCACGAGGCCTTGACAAAATCTTATTTTTGGTCTTGGAACGAGGCCTTGGCTACGTGGTTATGATAGTCTATCATTATGCATTCCATCATTATGAAAGTGGTTATTGATATTGCATGTGATTATTCAACCAGTAGAATATCCATGTGAATAAGTAAATGGCATTATCTCATTTTAATTTTTCCATATTATGTTAATGTTCAAGTTTAAAAAGGCTTTTGTTTTAGTTATACATTGCCTTAAATGTTAATGTTTATTTATGAAAGCTTCCGCTATATTGTTATCTTTATTGAGGATCTGAGCTCACCCCTTTCAATGTTTTAATATTTTCTAGGATGTGAAGAAGTATTTTATGAATGACCTGTAGGGATAGTCCGAAGAGGATAGAAGTGTGGACTATGGAGACTTTGTTATTGTTCTTTTTCACTTTATGATGTAATGAAACATTTATGAATGTATCTAGTATTTCCAAGGCTACTAAACTAATCGGTCTTTCGAGACTTGATCTTTTATGATCATTCCAATGTTGCAAAGTAATGCACCGACTCCGGGTACCAGGGGTCGGGGCGTTACATGTTTCCTTCAATGAAATAAAATAAACCGGTTAATTTATTTTATTTTATTTTACATAAAACGTCCCAAATTAACTTTTTACCTCGACTCGCGCCGGTCGAGGTTAGCCTCATTCTTAGGTAAAGTCATTGTCCTGGACGCTACGGTGTGCTCAGATTTTTTAATCCGGGCATCCATTGGGAAACTGCCACAATCACACACAAGTGTCGACTCACTTAACTAAATAAAATTCAAACCACCATTCCGGGATCACTGGACCTCGGAATGATGTGTTGTCTTCGCGCCTGGTCACGAAATAATTCCATATAATATTTATAAAACTGATAAATGGAAAAATCCGAGACATTAAAAAAATAGTACTTAGTAATAATCTAAAAAACAATGGATAAGGTATTTTGAATAATTTTGAATGATTTAGATGACTACATACATAGAATTTTGGGTAATGGTTTATTTAAGGATAAAAAATGTGTAAAAGTATTACTAATATTTTTATTGTTGAGGTAAATTGAATGAATTTATTGATAGTTTTATATGTAAACATTATGTGTTATAGGTGAATATTTTATTTTAGAAAGAATTATAATTTTTATGATCAAAATTATTAAGGAATGGATAACCATTAGGGTATATTTCAGTAGTCATATTGAAGTAATTATGAGATATTATATTACTAGATGAAAAATGGTATGTATATGATACAATTTATTGTTAAAACATGCTATGGTTATTTTTAAGGATTTTATACTGTTTTGGTAATGTAATATTAATTTTATTGTTTTATAAAAAGGGTAACTCCTACGATTGGTGAAACCCCATCACGTCCGGAAAGGCTATAGGAATTGAACCCACAACCTTAGGGTGATAAGGGTTCATCACCTCCCACTGGCCAACATGATGTCCCATTTAGCATTAATTTTTATTTTTAGATAAATGAATTTATGGCTGAGTAAAAAATTTATTTTGGGATAATGTGTTTTATCAAATTGTTAACCATTGGATTAGAATATTATTTGATCATTAAGTGATTAATGTTATTTCAAAAGATTTTAACTATTTTTGGAACTATTATATGATTGAGGTAAATATAGTAATATGGGATTTTAATTTCAGTATATTTTTGGAATTATATTTTCTTAGAATATATAATTTTATTATTGATTTATGGTGGTTCTAGTTATTTATGCAAATTTTTATTGTATTTTGAGGTTTTTTCAGAATATTTCTTTTCCCCGTAATACTAATGTATAATTTTTGTTATTGGGAGATAATTCTTAAAATATATCATGGAATCCAATTTGATAAAATCCTTTTGTATTTTAGGTTTAGATCTTAGGTAGAATTATTTTGAGGTTTTTTAAGTACAATTATTTATCAAATGGTCTATGTTGAACATTGGGTATTACTATTGAGTTTTTGTGATTAATATAGTTTTTTATCTTATAAATGTTTATTATTTTTGGGGAATTATCCTATTTTATCATCACCATTTAGTTTTTGGTTATGGTTTTAGGAAATTAAAAATAGATACTTAATATTTTGATGACAATGTAATTATCTATAAGTTAATTCTAGTGATTCATGAAGGAAAAATTCATCTTCAATACACATTCTTGGAAAAAAAAGATAATTTTGTGGTGGAAATTGATTAAAGGATAAAACTATTCTCTTCATGTAAGTATATTTTGTTATTTTGTTATTCTAGTTATTAAAATAATTCCACAACTCTATGAAAATATTATTGAAAAAAAAAATTCTTTTTACTTCCTATGTAATCAATGACCTTTTAACCTGTCAAAGATATACCATAGTGTGATTATAAAATTTATCATGACTAGGTTCTTTGTCACTGTCCATAAAAAAATTATAGATATTTTTCTATTCCCTTTAAATTTTTTCCAACATGGAACCCCAGTATGTGTTATCTCATCTGACCTTCGTACTCCCCTTTCCATCTTTTAAAATCGATGACTTATAAATCATTTTCCTAATGTAGGATTTCAAAAAAAGGTATTTTGAGAATTCAACCCCTATTTTTAATCCCATGTTCATATTGAGAGAATAAAATATGGGGGGATCTAACATCCCAATATGTTAATAATGAAACAATATTCTTGATAGCATATATGATATGCCACCAAAAACATAAATGAATAACTAAATATTATTATTTAAATGTAACCATTATAAAATAGTTGTTAAAATTGAAATTATTAAAATATTTTTCGGAATAATGAAAATATTATTTACACACACACACGCACACCTATATATATATATATATCTTTGTCAAATTATTTAAAAATTAAAAATAAAACCCTTTTTAAAATTAAATAATATGTTTTTCAGGAAAAATGTATTTTAATGTGAATATCTATGTTTATACCACTAAATATCCAAAAAAACACATTTATAATTACATTAATGAAATTTATAATTTATTAAGTCCAATTTTTGACATTAATTCTATGAGTTCCCTATACATGACATACTAACATATAAAGTTTCATTTATAAAAGATGTATTTTTGTACAACATGTATTTTTTCACCTTTTGAGGGTGCACATGTTCTAATTCTAGTATTAGACACTTTTATAAATTTTATATGAAAAAATAAACATTTTTATTGAAATAGATATATCCAAATTCCCTTTGGTTTACATTTTTGTTTTTTTATAAGTTTCATGTTTTGATGATTAATGAAAATTACAGGATTATAATTGAAAAAAACTTATACACCTAAATAATTTAGAGTGTTAAATTATATATTTAAACTATATTAAAGTATAATTAGAAAAAGTTTATTTGTTTTAATCCAATTTAGGTAATTATAATTAATTTCACATTAAATTTTTATAGAAAAACATTTCACAGTTTTGAACATTTTTACATTAAAAACATGTTCTTTCGTATCATCTGTGGGGCTAATTTTTAATTTGTTTTTTTAAATTACGTGAATTGAATTTGAAAAAATGAATTCAATATTTTAAATCATAATTTATAAATTTATTAAATTATTTTTTTTTATTTATTAAAAATGTGAATAATTTATTTAGTAAATTTTTATTAGAACAGTTAAGGGTATTCAGGTAATTAAGCGTAAAATTAATATCATAAATTTTCTAAAACTACCATAAAACATCTCTAAATATTATTAGATGAATTATTTTCAATAAAAATCATCCTTGGGAATAATTTAGGACCACCTTTATCAACGTATAGGACATTAACCAATTTGTTTCATTTTATTTTGGATACTATTAAAAGATGGAAATCTTATGTTTTAATAACTATAACAATTTTAATATATCGTTATTTAGAGTATATATTTGACTCTAATTAATAATTCAAAATATGAAATACTTATATTAATAATTTAATTTTTTTATATCTTATGAAAGAAATGATTTCTTAAAGGATTATAGAATGATGATTTATTAATTGTATAACTAATGGAAACATCAAATAATGGATATTAAAAATATTAAAAAATATATAATTTTTTATAATTAATGTGATAAAAAAATTTAATTTACAAAAAATGAATGATATGAATGTTTTATAATAATTGGATCAAATTTATCTTATTTTTATGATATTTATTAAGAATTCAAGGAATGAATAGTTTCAAAAATGACATTGGGTATATTTTAAAATAAATAATAACTTATTAAATAGTATAAATTTTTTAAAAAATTAAAATTCAGAAAACTGATTTGGAACATTTTTAAAATATCATCAATAATCCTTTTTGGTTCATTTTTAATTTTATATTATTTATATTAACCCACAAATATATAAATTACATTATATCACATTAATAGTTAAAGGTATTAAATAAGTGATAAAGAAAAAGGATAAGAATTAAAAAATATTTAAAATATATATATATTTCATTGGATGAATAAATTGAGACCCATAATCATCATATATTATAAATAATATAGTTTGGAGACATTTGGAATATAAAATTAATTTATATTAATTAGTTATTTTGATGTATTCAAAGAGTTCCCCTCCCCTCTCTTCTAAAATAGAACCCTTGATTGTCAATTATTCATGTATTAAACCCAATTGTTTTTTGTAAATATGTAATCTAAATACCTTCCTAGAATCCATCCTCACATTGTATTTCTATAATTTTAGGCATTACACCATCTGTAGTGGTCTTAATATGTTACGAGAAGATGATCATCAGATGAAGATAAATTGTTCTAATCATGTATATCAATGTTATTTCTTCTTCCATGTCCATTAAATATTTATAAACCATGAAAAAAATAACTCTAGTATCAAAAATATAATTATATTTTATTTTTTTAATTTCACTACAAAACACACATCCCAACTTCCATCAAATGGGCAAGTAATTAATCATTCATCTGTACAACTAACTACCACCTCACAAACCGATATAATTCAATCACCATCGTATTCCCTTAAAAATAGTTATAATGATGGAATTAATGATTATATATTATATTCATGAAATTATTATCATTTTTATTGAATAAAATTTAATTTACCTTCTTACCTATCCATGAATATAAAAATTATAATTCTATTCATGCGTACTTGTGAACTATCACCTCCACGAAGCGATATGAATCATTTTTAATCACCACATCACATGGATGAAATATTTTAGTATATTTCAATTAAAAAATTTATATTAATGATATTACGAAAATTATGTAATTATAAAATGATACTTACCTTTTTCTATAGTGATCATTGAAAAATGAAAATGTTACTCATGCATATGGATGCCTATAATCTCTGTGATTATAACATTGTTAATATTTCATAACCCTAGTTGTTTTTTTCTTTAAAAGTGTAATAGATGTTTAAGATTTAATATTATTTATTCATTATTATTATGGAGATTATGGAATAATTAACACTTTGACAGTTGACATCATACTAAATTCCATTTTGACTCAAGTACCGAATATCATCAAAAAATCTGACATGAACTTAAAAAATTATGTAATTATTATAGCAAGGTAAAAAGTGATATAAAATTATTAAAAAAAATTAAAAATGTTCTCAATAAATTAAATAATTAACCTATGTTTATTATTTAAGATGAGAAAGACTATATGGGATGGGTTGGACTCATGGTAAGGTACATTCTTTTAAAAAACTCTTATATTGTTATTCTTTCAACTAATTTTACAAAATCCTAGAGGAATTTTTTTTAACTTATACCACATGAAAAAAATTTCTCAATTTAATGTATCTTTAATGTTATGAAAAGTTATTTCAAGGATAATGTTTTTTCAAATTATATTTTTTTCATTTTGGAGTATGTGGATTTGTAAACAAAGGAATGTGATTTAAAAGTGTAAAATATATTTTACATATTTAAAGATTTATGTATTAAGTTTATGATATTTTTCTTGGGAATTGTTGATTATTATGTGTGGTTAAATTATAAAACAATGTGGGTAATCTTGTTATTTCTCTTCAATGCATTAGGTAATGAGATAGATTTAACCAGTATGGTTTCTCCAAAGAGATAAATAGAATACACAATGGTGGTTATTCCTAATGAGACCATGAAGATCACTACATATGTAGTAATAAGAGATAAATAAAATTTTATATTGATTGTAAATGATTCCATAAGTTACCATTGTGATATATTTTTTCTATAGAGTTTTACAGGAAACATATGAGTTCATTAGGTAAGATAATGTGCTCAATATTTATGGGAGAAAATTATATCTTTGTGAAAAATTTTCATGGTTTTATATGTTTTCAGGGACTAATAGTATCATTATTTATTTTCATATCTCTTAATTATATTTTTGTGCTCAAATTATGTTTTAAAATATTTTTCGTGGGGTATAAGGATGTATTAGTGAATAGAGGATGCCAAGTTGAATGTTTTAATTTTTTTTTCAAAAAATAATCATGTTTTGGTTAAAATGACTTATACTATAGAAAAAATGGATACTATATTAGAAGTATAAACTTTATATGAATTTTTATTTTATATCTGAAATATGACACATTTCTATAAAAATCAAAACTTGAAAAGAACTTCAATGTGAAAGAATGTAAATTCTTGTTTAAAAATTATGATTATGTAATGTTTAAGGTGAGGTCCTTATAGGAATTTCACATATATTTAGTTTTCGTTTCTTTAACAGTTTATATATTTACTTGTTTTTTTAACATTTTAATACGAAATCAATACATTCTTATTTCATTATGTTTCAACATTAATTTTATTTTTATTTTGTTTTTTGTAGTTATTTTATTTCATATATTTTCTCATATTGTTACCTATATTAATTTATTGAAGTCATAATATAATATTTATTTAATTTACTAGAATGTGCATATTTGGTATAACTCTGTAGCCACATAATTTTTGTTGTGTAGAAACATTATTATTCCCTACTAAAGAAGTATAAATTTATAATTGATAAATGTTTTAGTATGCATTTTCAATATTTTTCACATACACAGGGGTAGAATCATAGAATAAATAATGAATTTGATGTTTAGGATAATATTATTGGCCTAAATCCCAGAAAAAATTAGTGTCCTATAGTACTATATGGATGAAAAAATAATAATCATATAGTTTGATTAAAGGATTATCAACCAAAAGCCATAAGATAGGTTATGCGAGGGAAGATAAGTGAAATATTTATTGTATGAATTTTTCTATATAGAACTTATAAAATATATTATAAGAATAATATTTAATTATTTTCAGTTTAAAATGAAATTTGATATACCTAATTCAAATAATTGAGAAACTTTACGTCTAGATTATATTTTGATTATAATATTTCTAAAAATAGATAATAAGTGATTAATTAACTCTTATAGATAAAATAATGTGGAAGATGTTTTATGATATAATATTGAATGATAATTTGGTTATATATTTAATATTATTATATAAAAATAAACATTATAATTACTAAAAAAATATTAATTATTTTATTATTATTATTTGATAACCATTGTGAAGACCTCACCAAGAGATCCATTACAAGATTATATACCATTTTATTTTATCATTCGATGAATATTAAATTTTATAAGTTAAAATGATTATAGAAAATTATAGAAATTATGTAATCAATCAACTATATTTGGTGTGTTCCATCCCTGTATCCCCTCACTCTACATGAAAAATAAAATGGGTATGAAAAAAGTTGAAATAAAATATTGAGAAATTGATTGATGTATTCAATGAGAATAAATGAAAATGATCATTTGATTTTGGAATAAATATATTTTTAAATATCCATTTAATAATATATAGTTATATATTATACATTTGATACCATTGAGAATAATACTACATATGGAACAATCACACATGATTTTTGAATGTATATTGTTGTCAAAACATTAAAAAAGGACGAACACTTGTTCCAAATATGAGGATACGAATAAGGTAAATGTCTTATAAATATTTTTGTAAACTCTGATGATGTTTTGAAGGATGAATCCAACAATATAAATATAGACAGTTTTAAAACACATATTTGTGAGATGAATTTTTTTTAATGTAAATGTTTACACAAGTAATGCATTCAATATTTTCCACTCTACTTGTAGAGATAATCTCTCTCTACAGATCATGATTATACACCTACACCATATAGACTAATTTAGTGCATGTTATATATTGAGAATACATAATAACATGTTATAGAATATTAGTTCATACATTTAATTATAGATTCCCTACATCATTATAAATTGTGATTAATCGTCAACAGAGAGTGATACATGATAGTATATCTATTTCAAATTTAGTATCATTCTTGACTAATCTAGTTGTTACACATTTTTAGAAAAACAAATATTTTTTAAATTTTATTGTATATACTTTTATGATAACTGATTTTTGGGTTATGAAAGGAATATATGTTATTTTCTATTATTTTTAATCTTCTTTTTAATCATTATATATATATATTTTTTTTATTGAAATGTAAAAAATGTAAATATTATCTATGGCATGAAAATTACCTCATCCACTAACTCCATTAACTACTAATATTACTATTACTATAAAATTTTTAAAGTAATTTTGTTATATGTTGTTCAATTATATATATAATGCATTAATGTTATAAGTTTTGAATTAAGTAATTCTAGAAAACAATTATTATATTATTTTATCTCAAATAGTTTGTAATAATTCATTTCAAATTGAGTATTGTAATATGTTGTTTTTTCTGTTCATTGGAAAACTGATAAGAAATATTATAGTCCAAATCATCTATTCAATTTTTAAAATTTACTTAGGTCAGAATTGATATTTCATATGCTGTTATCCTAGGTTTTATCTGTAATATTGAAAATAAATTTATCTAATTATGGATTAACAATGGTATATTAGGGGACAATAATGATGCTACAATATACCAATTATAAATTTTAATTTTTAATATCTATATACTTGATTTAAAATGTAATTTATTTTTATTCTATATAAATTAAGATCATATAAAATTTAAAAAAAAATTCAACTTATTTTTTCTAAGGAAATACTCACTCATAGTATTGATACTTTTATGAGGATCATGATGTAATATATAGATTTTTTATATCAATAAAAAATTATTTTGAAAAAAATAATTTAATTTATCAATTAGATTCATCAATGTAACACATACATGAATTTCTAATTAGGCATCCGTATATTCTTGAATTAATGTATTGACTTTTTGTATGCAGCACATTCATGGATATTTAATATTAAATTTTTACATATGTTATTCATGATGGACTGAATCATTAATTATATTTAATGAAAGACCTATATTCTCAATTAGACTTTATAATTTTTTTATTTTCTACATCCAGTGGTAGATGGGTAGGAGTGTGAGTGTGACACTTTCTTGGTGTATTTTTATAAAGTGATTAGTATTTCTTCTTTTTAATGTCATATATTTATTTTACTATTATTTTTAAATAATAATGTTACATATATTTGTAAATGGTAACTCTTATATACAATATTCAACAAACCATTGATGTATTAATGATTTGAAGCCAATAATAACTAATAGGTACTCGTCATTGTTATTATGTACTATCTTTTTTCTCTAACAATTCATGATATTATATTTTGAATCCATGATTTATTTTTTTTAATACCTATTGTAATTTTATAAAAATTGGTATTATATGTAGTAATGATTAATATATTAAAAATTATTATTTTTATATGATTTTATTCTCAATATTATATTGAAAACAAAATTTGTTTCTTTTATTTTTCTAATAAATCGTGATCGTCATGACATGTGATTTAATTTATAATCATTTTATCTTTTGTGACATATCATTCTGTGAGAATAAAATATGTTTTTATATATGTATGTTTGTATTATTATAATAAATTTTTATATTTTAAAAAAATGAATTATATTTTTCGGGAAAATCCATGATATGTATAATAAAAATAATAATAATTTTTTAGTTATATTCTAGATTTCATGTAGAATACATTAAATATACGAATAGAAATTATATTATTTTATTATCTCTAACTCCACTAATGAAATCTATAATTTGTCTTTTATGTTGTTGGGATAATTTAGTTCATTCGTAAGGATACACAATTCAATATTGTTTATACCTATAGGAAAATTTATATTTTATAGTTCATGGATGTTGATACATATTAAAATCCAATTAAATTTATATTTTCAAATCAATAAGAATTTTATTTTTGAGAATAATCAATTTGAAATATATTATTCATTTTAATTAAGTTTTTATAAATTTATTTTTTTTATATTGGATAGTTAACAATATTTGTATACATATAATTTTTTAAAAAAATTATGAATAATTATTAACTCACCAATCATGGGAATAATTATTCATGAAACAATGATAACAATAATAATTTTATGAGATCTTATTAATAATATATGTTTACTTTGTAATATATATTTTATATCATTATAATCTCACTAATAGTGTGAAAAATTATATTATGATTTCTATGTGATGCTATTTTGTTGAACTATACGACAATAATAATAAATATATCATATTGGATTACTATTATAAGTGTAATTTTTTATTGATATTATTTACTTGTATTTTATAATTATAATATTTTTTATTTAATACCCTATCATGTTAAATATTTTGTGACATATGATTTCTACATCATGTCAATATAATTAAATAATACTATTGGGTCCCTTATTATTATAATTATTGTTTATTGTTTTATAATGTATGTCAATATCAATGTACCCTAATGTTATTAGATTCTGTTGACATAAATTTATCACAACATAATATTATAATTCAATTTTTAATAGAGACTATTATTGTTATTTTTTTGTTTTTTATGCTTATAATTTTTTTTAAAAATATAATACCCATCGATGTAATATTTTATATGAAACAAATTAAAAGATCGTAATATTTGAATTTATTTATTATGAAAAGGGGTCAATATGATGAGTTTGATATGGTATACATGTTTTTAAATTTATTTCAATATCAAATACATTATTGGTTTTTTTTCTCACAAAAATATCAAACATAATAAAATTATAATTATGAACCATTTATAATATTATAATAAATAAATTTGGGACCCTTTTAGAGGATCATAATAAATTTTTATTTTATAAAACTTTTTGTGTATTTGGAATCATTTTATTTGTGAGTGCTTAAATATTTTTTCAAATTTAATGATTCTTTTCATAATTAAATTTGAAAAAATAAATGTGTATTTTTTTATAAATTTGAAATGTGATTGTTTTTTAAATAATTAAAATAATAAATGGATATTAGTTTAGATTTTTGTATAATTAATTATATTGACGTATATGTTTGAAAAGAAGTGGGGAAAATATTATAATTATTGTTTTGTATATTGATGATTTTTCCCTATAGTGGTTTTAATATTTTTAATTTGTCAATAAGGATATTTAGGTACCACATTGAAATAAAACACTTTTGGGATATTTCATTAGGCATCCATATTCATCTGATAGGTCTGGTGGCATTTCTGGGTTTTCATAAAAATAAATATTGTAAAGATCATATAGTACATTATCATATATTCTCACTATACTTGTACTATACCATATTATTTACAGAGGAAAATGACAGAAAATAGGTCTTATATGCTTCTTTTATTGAAATATTTTATATACTCATGTTTTTTCTCATCCATATATTATTATAATTTATTTTTTAACAATATTTTAGTTATATAAAATTGATTTCATTGAAATTAAAATAACATCTGTAGATATTTTTAGGGAACCATCGATTATATATTGAACTTTAAGTAATTTGATGAACATTATATCATTTTTTACATTGAATGGTATTTTTTTATGTCCTGAAGAGAAAAAATATAGTTTTTACTTTATTTTGTTATGGTTGCAATGAATATTTCATAGAGGAATTTCCAAAGGATAGTAATTGACAGTTATACCTCGAATGAAGATTATGAAACATGTTATGAAGATAATAATGCTGGAAAATAAATGAATATCACTATTTATGTATTGTGAAAATATAACTTCAATGAAATTCAATTATAAAATAGTGACTCTTCATTGAATTATTTTGATATTAAAACCTTTTTTCTTATACAGAATGTTCAAGAGTATTATACTCAAATTGATAATCATAAAATTGAGAATATGATGACAAACCCACTTACCAAAAAGTCAACCATTTGGTTTCATATGGGTAGTTTTATCTATTTGGTATTAGTTATGTTCATGTTTTTGTTGGTCTAGTGAATGTTTGAAGCTCTTTATAAATTTAATTGTAATTTAAGATAAAATTTGTAATGCTTTCGTTTTTTATATAGTATTTCATAGTGCATTTTGTGATTTTATGACTGTTATTGTAATTATATATTTTTTAATTTAATTACTTAATTCTTAATCCATTATGTTTTTAATGAGTATTAGAATTTCTATTATCAATGTCCCTATTATATATTATTTTTCATAGTTTTAATATTTCAAATATTGGAATGTAATGTGATTTTTTTAAATTGTTATATTTTTCTAATTATTGCAATCCAAGTGATAGAGTAATAAAAATAAAGTTTAGATTTATTTAAATAATTAATTTGATAATATTAATTGAATGTATTCATTAAATTCATCAATTTATCACATTCATAAATTGATTTTTGAGATTATACTTATTAAAGAATTGATTTATTGATTCTTCATATGCCACTCATTCTTTAATATTTAAAGTTAACATTTTCGATAATGATATTCATAATGTATTGGATCCATTATTATAATAATTTAATTGTCTGTATATTGATATATTATTTAATGTTTAAATTATTTCTCCATTTAGATGTTGATGGGGTGTGGTGTGTGTGTGCGACACATTCTAAATATATTACTATAAAAATATTAGTGCATTATAATTTTAATACCATTTATTTATTTTTATATTGTTTAAAAAAATATGTTCCATTGATTGGAAATTGGTGACCATTAAAAAATTTAATTAAAAACCCATTCATGTATTGAATATAGAAACCCCCACACAAATTTTAGGCACATACAATTGTTTTAGGGTAATTGTTTTATTTGTTGACTTATCATCATCATATATTTTGAATCTCGTATTAATTTTGTTTGATAAAAATTTAATTTTATATCACCTAATTTCATGTATTGTTAAGGTTATTTTTCCCATGCATCGAGGTAGATATGGATCTTAATGATTGTGTTCGGTTAGATTAATATGGATAAGATATGTAGTTAAGATATCATATATGAATGACTATTTTACATGTATAGTTTTCATTATTCTGTAAATAATTTTTATGGTTATCTTTTTTTTATCATAATCATTTGGGTTATTTTTAAGGTCTATAATGATCCACATTGTCAAATTATTTTAATATACAATCAACATTTCAATTAAATGATAATGTTATGTTATTTAGTTGTTTTACTTATAGAACATAGAAAAGAAACCTTAGAATAACTTAGATAACCACATAATGTTCCTCCATTCACGTCAATGATGTTGCTTGATCTCTACTACACTGACATTGGTGCCTCAGAAAATTCTTTTACTTCTTTAAATAAACATAAAATCTCCAGTATATCAATCAAAATTTTCTTTTAATCTAAATCTATATTGTTTTTGAATATTTTTTCCTTTTCATGAATGTTCAACATTTTTCTTCGGTAAAACACTCATCTATCAATCTCTCTCTCTAATATATATATATATATATATTATAGGTATATATTAATTTATAATAACATATATAAATATATGTATATAATAATATTTATGTGTGCACACAAACAATCAAATTTATATTTTCATGTTTAGATATTTAATTATTTGAATGTATACATATATATATTTTAAGTTATATTCATGTGTATCAAAATATATATGTTTTCTATATACATTATTTGTGTAAATTTTATATTTATCAGATATAATATAGATATATTTCTCTCTCCCATAAAAGTTTTCTTTTGTTTTTTACATTATTTATTTATAAAATATATTATTTATTTTTTGTCTATATATATATAAGTGTATATGATTTATATAATTTATATATATATTTGAAATATTTTTTATATGTTCATACTAAATTAAGTATAAAAGGTATTAAATAATGTTTCTTTTGGTTATATATATATATATTGTATATTGTGTTTATAATATATTCACATATGTTTGTGTATTGTATATCCATTTTTATATAAATTACATATATATATTTATATATATTTTTATAGTGTGTGTGTCTATATATATTTATTATACATTACATACATACATAAATATGTTCAAAATGATTATGTATATATATTATTTAGATGATATTTTTATATCTATAATATAGATTTAAATAATTTTATATTGTGTTTTTAATATATATATATATATACACGAATTTATATATGTATATATGTGTAATTTATATTTTTGTTGGTTTAGTTATGTCAATATATAAATGTTTTATAGTGTGTGTGTGTGTGTGTATCTCTTTCTGCCATTTATATAGTGTATATGTATATGTTAAAATATATTTATGAAGGTAATTTTATAGTTTTTATGAAAAAATATTAATTATTTTTTATTTTTTACATATTTTATTGTATTGGTCTGTGTATATATATATATATATGATTATATATAATTATAAATAAAAATTTATTTCAGTTTTATAGATATATATATATTTTTGGTAGACTCAAATATTAATAATATAGAATTAAGATGATTGGATGATGTTCTTACGAAGAATAAATAGTGAATGCCTCTCCATAATTAGTGAAGGTAACAACATAATGTCTAATAATACTAAAACCTCCAGAAACAGTGTGTCATTCACTTCCATCACAACCCCTCACCCATAGATGACAAATTCCTTCAACTAACACATTAAATTCCAAACACATACATCCTATTAGGATCCCATATACACAATATAAATGAATTCCAAATTATATTGAGATTATTCCATGATTAATCTATAGAATTGTTACAAATTACGTAAACCCTACCAGCAGAAATAAGAGGGAAAATATTACAAATAATTAGAGTGTTGATAATGAATATGAATTTCCATTATCCATGGAAGAAAATCACCCCATCCCCAAGTGTCCATGATATTCAATGAGAGAGATAGAGGTAAAGAGTACCTATTCCTCCCATTTTTTGAACAACCATGAAACAAAGAACCCAAAAGGGGAATCAAATTTTAAAATCCCAAAAGACCATATATCATGTGATCATAGACAAATGTAAAAAAGGCAAAATCAATATTTCATCCCTTGTGTTATATAATTATACCTCCTCCAAAAACGCCCATAAACAAATCACCACAAGAAAAGGCGTGTAAAAATATATGTAATAAGTTCCAAGAATAGAAACATCACAGACTAATGGTCATGTCCTGGAGTGACCATTCCCTTCATGCCCAACATACACCCAATAACAAGGCTCCCCAATCTGACCGTAATCATCATGGAACAACACATATCACTGTGACCCTCATTATAGTGTAATGAAAGGTTTCAGGGTGTGGAAATCATCCTCTATGAATAATAAAAATAATAATAAAGAATTCCCTTTATGAAATTATTTCCCATTTGTTGAATATAAGTAACTTTTGATACACCATTCATGGTGGGATACCATTTCAATAGAAATTTCTCATTCCAGGTTTCATGATGCAATATGTGGGTCAATGTTTAACCCATAATCTTTATGAAAAATTTTATTAAGTCATAAAAATGATTTGCTGGCCCTATATATAAAAGTCACAATTGTGGAATGACACTCTCCCTGAATAGCATGAAAAAATGTATGGGTCTTATCCTCATCCAATATTCAACATGTAAGTATCATCATTATTGTTTAATAACCTCACAATGACACGATCCCCACACAAGAAAGTTCTTAACCAATACATAAGGTTCACATTCATTATGTTACACCCTATACATTTAGTGACCAAATATTTAAGAATTTTCACCTTAGTGTGACCCACAATATGAATAAGTATAATTATATATATACAAATCCTTGTTGTTTGTTGGTGGAATATAACTTTAGAATCATTTTTTAAATTCATAAATATATCCATTCATTTGGATTTATAATGATGACTAGCATACATTTGGGGATCTAGAAAAATGATCACCATGACATCTTAGGGCTGATTAGTGTTACAATAGGGAGTTTTTAAGGACTTGTGTATTTTTAGGAATTTTATATTTTTGTCTTGGTATGGTCACATTTAGGATTAATTGTTGCTCATGGTTATTTCATATAATTTACATTAACAATGTATTTTTTGGGGTTATGAAGTTTTTTGTTTAACCTACGTGAGTGACTATTTTAGACCAGGTGATATCTCCAAAAAATTACAAATTATTCCCACTGCATTTCCATATATTTTGAAAAATCATATGAATAAACCATGCAAGGTGGTCTATCCTTGATAGTGAGGTTCACATGGTTAGAGCATGGTTTATAAAATAGTGGTTCCAAACATTTTACAAATTGAAAATTGTTTAAGTTACATTTTTTTCACTACATCCATAAATGTGTTTGATAAAAAAAATTACACCATATATTAGAAAGAACCACTTCACTAGATTAGAACACCATATCTATAAAAGGATGATCCCAGAGTAGAGTCATCATGGATGGCCTCTAAAGAAGTTTTTGAGGGTGTGTGATGGTTGGGATAATGAAAACGAAAAAAAATGTGATGGAATTTGGGGAAAATATTTATTATGATAACTGAACCAGGTGGGTATTGACATGTAGTGTGTAGGAAAGGAAACCAAGTTATTATATGATACCCATCGGGTCAAGTGACCTGGTTCATAGCTAGATGGTGGTGGGACATGAAATATTATGTAATATCCAATACTCATCTAGACGTGTGGTGGAACAAGTAGGGTTTGAGATGTAAGATCTATAATGAGGAAGTTATTATTTAAATGCGTGGAGAGTGTAACAACAATGAATATATAATACATAAGAGGAAAAATGTTACTACCCATGTCAACAAAGTCAAACATTATTTTCAAGATCCTACATGATCATAACTCTATAATTAATTGAATTTTGGATATGAGTAGCTTTCGCATTGTGACCACATGGGAATTATCATAGGGAGTGTGTGAGACAGGGAAAACAACATCGAAAAAACATGTGTTGGAATTTGTAGTTAGTTATTAGTGTAATACATGAACCTACTGTGTAATAACATATGGTGTTCTATAGTAGAAACTAAGGTATTATAGAAAACCCTTGGGATCATGTGTTCAGGTTCATGGCCATGGGAGGATAGGTCCTGACATAGGTGGTCCAATTTAATTAACCAACAGTCTAATTTATTTATCAAACATCATATGATTTGTGGTCATTCAATCCCTATACCACATAGTCCTAATTAAAATTGAATATTTTGAAATGTTTCTTTTCATAATAAAATTATCTCTTTTAATTAGTTTTTACCCAATTAGAAAGTGATTCCATTTGGAATTCCTTGTCTATAAATTTTATCCTTGGTTGACTAAACAAAGCATTATGTCTTCCTATGTATAATCTGGTGACATAACTGAGTATCATGGGTTGGTGACATAAAATAAGTATCTAGGTTTTTTGTTAATTTTTTTGAAATGTTATTTCATAATACTTAGAAATCTCAAATTAGAACATAAAAATGAGATATGATTTATTGGTTGCGATAATGAATTTATTGTGTTTGAATTCTTTGGTGAAAATATTTTCTTTATCATGAGAAAAATAGTGGCTTTTGTAAATCACTTGGATAATATAGATCATGAAGTTCTTGATAAATTCAATAATCATTAGTGGTGAGTGAGTTAAGTGGATAACATGATATGTGATGTTATAATTAAAATTATGTAACAAAAATTCTTATTTAAGATCCTGATGTGAGATAAATATAAATTCCATGATGAAGTCATTTGATTCTGGTTGTTATATGCTACATTAAAATTCCTAGATGACTGCCTTTATTTCTTATAATACAGTATGGTCTCAGAATCAAGAATGATCTTTTGGATTTCATGTGGGAATAACAACCTAGAATAGGCATGTGGATTTCCTAGAACTATATAACTATTGATGACGTAGTAATGTTTCGATGAGTGATCATATTCCACGAAAATTCTTGGATGACAGTATAGATTCGTTGTGATGACTGATTACTGAGGAAATCTAGGATGAGAACTATAATTCCATGGGTATTATGGGATGAGAACACATATTCCTTATGATATATTATTATACTATGAATTCTAGGATTATCACCATATTCTAATTAGTGTTGAATTGTTGGTATAGTCCACATGAAATGCTTAGAGACACATTGGAATTTTCTAATGTAGGTAGGTTCAATTGAGGTCATGGACCTAAATATTGACAAAGGTATAACATACCTCGCGTTTCATCATTGGGTTGATTTAGAATCCCATCCCAGGATCCACATAACTCATGCCCGAGCTAGTAGGTTACATGGCTTCAATCGAACATCCTACAATGCTAGAGGATATCAACTAGTATTGAGTGTATAAAGGTGGTATAATGGGAATAATATAACCTCAAATCAGATTTTCATAGAAGATAAAGCAATAAAGATACAATATGATTAGAATAATATAAAAATACACAATAAAACTTGACCAGCAACCCACCATAGTGAAAGCACATACAACAAATATAATAATAAATAGGTAGAACTGTAAATGAATGAGATTCTAAATAATAATATAAAAATCCAAAAATGAAAATTTAGATAAATGATATCATGTCATGACGATGTTCAAAAAGGGTAACATCTTTCATACATATACAACATTATATACAAAAACTAAAAAAATAAAAAAAATAATGCTTCACTAGAATCTCATGTATATGATTGGTGTTCTAATCCAATGATACAACTATATGCTAATAAAATCAAATATTTGTAACAAGGATCATTCCCTTATCCATTCATTAATACATATAATCTAAATGGGTTAAAAAATATTTCCAAGTAGGGTCTCAGATAAAAGCCCTGTATGCAACAACCAATGGTGTCTACAAGTAATTAAATAATTTTACATAGAAACAGTAGTGTGTATGTATAAATTAAATAATAAAAAATGATGAATAAATTACTACCAGCATTTTTATGTTCGAAAAGACACATGGTGTCTCTACCTACATCGGCTCATAGACAGAATGTGTGACTAATCAAAACTATATTTGTAGTAATAATATATACATAGTTATATAATATATCCACCAATATATACTAAGTACGTGATGATGTATGTAGCCATATAAAAGGAATATTAGGTGTTGGTTGGACTAGGGTAAAACTCAATCATCCATATCGAGTCTAAATGATCCTGTCAAATCAAGCAAAAAAAAATCTCTATATCTCAAAATGAGTGAGAAATTTTGTGCTCACCACTTGATATGGTGGATGATCCATCATACAAACAAATTGATCAAGGGAAGTGGTGTGTAATTACTACAATCAAAATGGTTTCAATGGTGTGATACATCATGCTCGACACTCGATGTTGGGGATAGTGAAATGACATTCGAAAAAATACATTGACCATCAAACCATGATCATATTCAATGGAATAATCATAATTATAATAATATCCCTGTGGAATTACCTTTCATGAATTATAATTATCAAGCCCAAATATAATATATGGAATTACAATTCAATTAAAGTAATTATTAAAGAATGCAATAATTATCCTGGAATTTCCACCCTTTATAATTAATTTTTAGTAAAAAATTAACTAATTTAAGATTGAATCTCATTAAGAAGCAATAAAGTCAATATAATCAAGCAATTTAATTAGTCAAAAAATGGAAACTCAATTTAATAGTTCAATATAGAACTTTAGAGTTTCCATTATCAGTTGGGAAATTACCAACATGGTAAATTACATTTATAGGTCATTTCAATCAGTTAAAAGGTTATTAGGTTTAACAAAAATATATATAATATAGGTAGATAACAATTATAATCAAATTTAATTTTTAGATAGAATTACAGGCATTTAATAAATTAATTATAAAGGGAAATTTGAAGCCAAAACATCTATGGGGTGTTCGTAATCCAGATCAACAAACAATAATTATATAATAACGATCCATGGCAGTATAACAATGTTAATATATGAATTTAAAATTGTTGAAATAATTTAAGGGAAACACACAACAATGGTAGGCATGTGTCATAATTGTCCAGCTATGAAAACCACTCACTTTAAAAGGAAAAAAATGATACAGTGTAACTTAAGACCATTGATGACTCCTCACTCAATCACAACCTCAAATTCGAAGTATATAGTATGAAAAGTAAATAATGTACCAATTCTCTAAAAATAAGAAATTTCTATTTGCACCTAAATAGTTAAATAGTTTCGTAATTAATCTTAGAAGAGATGTAAGAGGATTGAGATCATACATCAAGTTATTCAACACTTCCTTTAGAACATGATCAAGAGTTCGGATCAAATTTTTATATTATTAACTCTGAGTGCTTGAGGGAGATCCATTTGAGAATAAAAACAAATAAATCTAGTATAAATGAAGTGGGGAATTGAGAATTATGGATTAAGGATTCATTTAGGGTAAAAATGTGATATCATCCTCAAACTAATGGGATCATAGTTTGGAAACATGGTTCGGATGTACCATGTGAAAATCATGCTAATCCTAATATCCATGGAGAGAACTCACATGTTTATGGTGTAATTTATCCAAAACTATTCAAAAACCATGAAAAATATAACTATCAATAATATTGATAAAATCTCATTGTAATATTCCTTGGGTCGCATGGTTTTGGGATAACTGTTTGGCCCGTGATACTCACAAGGTTCACCACACAGAAACTCTATTGGGTATGTACTAATCAAATGTAGACTATGTAGCCAATGAAATTTTCACATTACATATAAATTGTGGAACTGAAGATTCCAAATTATCTCTTAGAGCCATACTTATTCCCTAGAGCGTGTTTCCCAAGAATAATCAATGGGTTTAAACCAAAAAATTGGCCCTACCTTCCTTAAATGATGGGTCATTACAACCACCCCTAGTTAAATAAAAATGTCCATGAGTTGGACTTATGGGACTAAATTGGTATCATCAAAAAAGAGTTCTAACCACTGAGCTAATATAATATCATCCCACATCATGGTTACATCATGTACTTGACCATACTTCCATAACACTCATACCAAATGAGCTAACCAACCTCAGTGTTTCTTGATGCTCTAATCCACAACACACACTGGATACTCCTCGACGGAAGACTACATATCTAGTTTAACATCTTTAGGCTAGAGGTCATGTGTTTATACTGGATGATACCACCGAATCTTAGATATGTGGATGAAATCATTAATAGATCGGTATCTTTGAGGATGTATTATCATGTAAGACAATGTTCTAATACATTAAAAACATCAAAAGGTCCAATGAACCTTGGGGATAGATTACCTTATATATCAATACATCTATAGCTCAACCTTGGTGATACTTGAAAGAGACATCAGTCTATGGCCACGGTCTCTAGAGGTCTTAAGTGTCTATTGGCGTATGACTATCTTCTTGACTGAGTTTTCATCATGCACATTAGGATCAACTGGACCTGATTTGTAGTCACCTAAAGGATATATGGTCAAAACATAGCGGCCTCCCCTACCTCAAACCCTCACTTAGCTGAACAGAAAGAAAAACCATATAAATATTCATAAGTATTAGTATTTATAATAACCTAAAAGTTGTTATTATAAGTAAATTCAACAAGGGAAATGTGTATCTCCCAAGAACCCCTTATTTTAAAGGAACATGCCCAGAACATGTACTCTCACACCTAAATCATACGCTCTATTTTTTCATCTGTCTGATTGTGATATGTTGTGATCAAAATAACCTATGTAACCATGGTCCTCTATATCCCCTTCTAGATTTGTTACTTTAGGAAATGTTCACTATTCGAAATGATAGACCGAGGACCTACATAGAGACGTACAACATCCCTAATGTACATACTCCCAAGATCATCTATTGAGATGGATTCTCACACTAGTAAGAAGTTTGATACCCTTGTAAAATTTTCAATTTCAACCCACATTGTATCATTTCTATGAGGTGTTATAGGTAACCAAGTTAAGAAAATCATAAAAAAATCATACCATTTCCACTTGTAAATGGAAAATTGTTGTAAATGCCCTACCAGTAATTGAGGATCCACCTCCACATGCTGACATGTGTAACACTAAGTGATAAAACCGGTTATATCATTTTTTGTACTAGGCCACCAATATGGGAGACATAATACTTAGTACATCTTGGTGACACTAGGATTAACTACCCATATCGAGTCATGAAATACCTACATTACATCATCTAAGATGCCATCTCTTAACCAAAAACAACGATTGAAGTGTAAAGTAGCATTCTTAACAACAATCCAACCATAATATGTATATTCAACTATGATGATTTTACAAAGGACAAGAACCTCGAGATTTGATAGTTTCATTATTCTCATCCATTATAATAAGGTATAGTTTACTACTAAGGATCAGATTATAGTCTTACAATGATCTTCCTATACTTCCAAAATCATGTATAAAAAACAACTAAATGAAGGGCCACTCACAATTGGCCTATTCAAGCACATGAGACTTGGTATTATCGATCAGAGCATCAGCTACATCATTAACTTTTCTAGACATTTAAGATATCTTAAAAATCAATGGATTGTAGGTACCCATCCCATTTGTACTACTAGATATTTAAAAACTGCTGAGTGAAGCTGTATATGATAAATTTTTTGATCTGTGAATAGTAGAAAATGTGATCCCAGTAAGGATTATCTCCAACAACATAATGAATATACAACACCTTCTAGATCAATATAATTTGTTTGGAATTCCAGTAATGAAGACACAACTGACAAGAACCATATATGAAGACTCACTCATCCAACATTGGGACAACTCCGAGCCATATTCTTGATATGTCATAGTATACTATATAGATCCTCATCGACTTTGGATGAATAAGTATCAGCAGTAATGTCAAATTACCATTCAAATTTAAGAATGGTGGTCTATAAGATTTTGGAAAAATTAATTTCACCCCATTCATTTTCATTCCCCCTTATCGGTGTTTGATGACTTGGGAAATCATGGATAAACAATCTATCCTATCAACATATCCCCAAGATACATTTTACATCAAAGAATTAATTTCTATACTGCAAGGATAATATAACACTCTTATTTTATAGGTCTACTAAAATCCATTACTATGAGATGATATAGCATAGGTAGTTCACATTGTTGATCCAAAAGTGGCATTTTATAATATTTGAATAACGATGATTCTCTCTAAGTGTATTTAGTGTTATTTCATGATAGTTGGTATTGTTGTGTCTAGAGAATTAATAACACAAAATATCATCCATAGAGACTAAAAGAAAATAATACAAAAATGAGTATAAAATCTGATTAACTAGTACTCTCCCATGCTATTGCACGGCGCATTTGATTACCGGTTTTTATTTTAAGATTAATATTTATAAGAGTTGAAAATAAATATTAATGTTTAAAAAATATTAATTATAATGTAATGGTGTATGATAATGAAATAGGAATTCATAGAATATGAAGACACCATTAAAATAGTTGAAAAATAAATAGGGGTAAAAGTATTTGAATCATCAAATTTTGAGGAAGAATATTTGTATAATGTGGTACATTTTACAAAACCTAATATAAAATTTGGTCGATATGATATCCCCACTTATAGAAACCTAATAAAATATTTATGGCATTAAACACAGATATATATATATATATATCAAGGATTTATTTGATTCTCATATGTTGACTATAAATGGATTTATGTAATTATTTAAATGTGTTTTTGGTTTATAAGTGTTTTACATGTATCCATATTTCATGAAAAAATGTTTTTTAATGTTACATGATAAAATTTCAAGTAAGATAAATGTAAGATATAATGTGAGGGTAAATAACATCAGTAAATCTGTTACATAACATTAATTACACTACACATTTATATCTATTTTACTTATATCTTAATTGTATTCTTCAATAATAACATCTTGTTATTTAAGATAACATAATTCCTTATTTTTTATAATATTACAAAGGTCAAGAAATTAATGATCATTCAAAATGTACCTATTTTTTCATTTTAATTGTACTAAAACTATAGGTACTTATCTCTCCATATCATTGATATACCATGCCTCTTGGTTCCATATAAACCTCAAAACATCCTGCCAAAACATCACAATACTGTCAAATTTGTAATGATGATAATCATAAAGAGAATACATTGAAAAGGCATATCCTTTAAATAAGTACCCACAAGATGAAATGAAGGAATGGAAAATACAACACCATCTAGTTCATTAACATCTCAATTCTACAATATGAAAAACTCCATCTAGATCCATCATTTGAAATCACTATTTCAAACTACCCTATGGATATCAATATTTGTCTCCAAAATCCATATTCAAAGCATCGAAACACTATTCCTTCTAAATAATATTAGTAAAAACATCACCATCTATATCGCTAATCATAACACAACACCATTTCATTTATAAATTTATAAACAATCCCATATTTCTAGCAGCTCCTCCTGGTGGTGTTAAAGAGCATCACAACACTTTAAAATGAGAGAGAATCTACAGAAATATATGGTGAGGTGTATCCAGAATCCTATAATAAAAATGATAGAATTTGAATGAAACCCTGAAGAAGAATACTAACATTCTTTAGAGTAGAACATAGGATGGGTTTTATCACATAAAAATTCTCCATTTATACATCAACGTGTGTTACAATCCCATGACCTTCACACTGATGTAATTCAGAATAATGAGAGTTAATTGCTGAGACACAAATAGTTTCATTCATTCTATAGAACGTTTAATACCCAGGGACCCGGAAGAGGAGATGTCTAGTATAGATGTCTAGTAGTAATACATTCTATAAAAAATTCTTGCATGAAATGTGCTTCACTTCATGATAACATGGATCTGTTAAATGAGTCTCAACAAACATAATCCATGTTGGTCAATGTCATTCTGCCATCAATATGAGCATTGATATAGAATGGCCTAGGTGGTTGATTCTTGCATAAAACTGGTATATTTACCTTCACATTATTGGTTAGAAAAAGCAGTGACACTTAATTAAAATATAATAACCTCTCACATATTTTGGATAAGTGGAATTTATTCTATTAAAAACACTCACAAAAGAACTCACACTTGATGACACAAAACAATGGGAAATGCAGGGACAAATTAGAAAGATTTAAAAATAGTATAAAAATATATAATGAAATTTAGGTGGAAATGAAATGGATGAAATGAAAATGAAAAGGTGAAATGAAGTTGATGAAATAAAATAAAATAATTAGACATCAAGTGAAAAATGATATGCTTGGGTAATGAAATAAAATGCAGAGAAAAATTAATTTCTTAACAAAATAATTATAATATTCACAGTAGATGAAAATGCAATAAGTAAAAAAACTTGAATGTATATTGATCCCTACAATATGTAATTAAACATTAATGTGAGTAAATGACACATATTAGTATTATAAAACAACCAGTGGCATGTAACAGAAGAACATAATAGTACATACATTCAGAATAATTCCTTTGAGAAAAAACCACAGACATATCTATCTTCAACATCATATCTGTGATATGATGCCGAATTGCACCCCAAAACCTCAATATAGGGTTCACAATATACTATTATTTTATAGAAATAATAAAACTTGAGATATCATAACATATGATAACATTTTTTCTAGAATAAAACTTGTGTAATCATACAATTTTAAATCTGGAAACAAATTCTAGTATTTAGAAAATGGTTTTTGTGTTTAATAGGAAGCGATAATAATATTTCATAAAATAGGATTTCAGTTTTACTAGTGGGAAACATGACCAATATAATTTTTTTAGGTAAAATGGAAACAGACATGACATAATCAAATATTTTTTCTTTTTTATAATAATAATACATTACAAATCAACATACAAAACAAAAATGACTGGAAAAAATGCCTAATCACAAAATGGTAAATCACTAATAATGGAAACAAACAAAATAAGTCATAAATTGGGCAAAGGATTAATGTGTGTAGTGTAATTAGAACTGAAAGAATAATACAAGTTCGGTGTGGTTATTATAATAAAAAAATTAAATTGGGAAATGGGTTAATGCGAATAATGAATGTTGAAAACCAATATTTAAAACCTGGTACATTGTAAAGAATTGATAATAACAATCAAAGCTAGTGAATTTTGACACGTAATATCATTTAAATACTAAAAACCTCCAAAAGCACCTGAAATTCCACTGATAACAGACATAAGACCTGATTTTGAGATGAACGTATGAGCCTACATTCTTTAAACATAGTAATATCTTTTACATATTAAAACCTTAAGATTTTGTTTTATAAAAAAAGAAAATTATTTTTAAAAAAATTCAAAATTAAAGAACAAAGTAAGTTAGAATTCACTAACCTGGGATAATATTATAGGGCCACCTTGGGATTTAAACAATCCTTCTTTCATCATATTAACAATTTTTACTATAAATGTATAAATTCTCACCTTCGTCGCATTAAATTAATCAGAGTTGTTCGTATTAAAAACCTATTAGACATCCTAGAAAATTATCTTGAATAAACCATTAAAGGATCTAAAACTAACCTAGAAAGGACCATTATCTTTACTAAAACTGATCCCTAGAACATATTTCAGGAAAATAGAGAAACCCCTATATTTTTTAAAGAAATAAGAAAACAATCAAATTTCTTGAATTCAAAAACTGTAATATCTTACATGTAATGAAAACCATCAAAATTACCCAAAATTACACTCACCATAGACATAATGCCCCATTCTTAGATGAATTTATATGTATTCTTTCTTCACCAGCTTGATGAATCTGAAAAAATAATCTCCCTTAGAAATAGTACTTCATGCAAATAAAAAAAATTGTTGAAAACAATATATGTATCAAAAAGTACATTGAACACAAATTTCCTAAAAGATGCAGTAGAAGAATATATTAAAAAAAATTGATGTCAAAAAAATAAATGAAATAGTATGAAAATGGAAATAAAAACAATAAGGAGAAAACATTTCTTTGAATATTTGAAACCATAACACTGAAAAGTATGTGCTGTTGATAAAAATACATGAATCAAAGAAGACATGTATTGTAATTGGACACCATTTTTATAATCATGCACTTTATTATCAATGTAGAGATCTCGAATAATATTTCATTTGGTATAATTTGCATCAAATAATGAATTGGTGAATAAATACCTGATAACATAATAAAAGAGATGCTTTTGTTTATAAGGGTACCCTGCGAAATGGTGTCCGGGTCATTCTCAATTGAAGGATTTAGGTATTATGGTGGATTATAAAATTTATGTTGTTCGATTTTACAAAAGAGGAAAAAACAATAACAACATTGGAGAATTTTTACCTCTTTGTCAGTTGACTGTTTCACCAATCCAAAAAATATCATATCAATACATTCAAATCTGATTAGTATCACTGGCATATTCATACGTTAGTTAGAGACCCCAGAGAGACAATGATTTCTTGAAGTGACTCTAGCGGGAAAATGACCCATATGAATTTAAAAAAATTACAGAGATTCAAATCTGAAGGTATTAAAATGTTAAAGGAAAACAAAATCATACAACAAGTGAAATAACTTGAGGTATTTTGAGAGATAGTATGGTATTAGATCTCTTTTTTCATCCCCTAAATCATTATCAATTGAGGGATTTAGGTATTCTAGTGGATTATCAAATTCATTCCATTCTATGTGTTTTCATGCGAGTGTTAGATCTGTAACACTGTAATTTAGACAACCTTTAATGAGTTGTTATATACTTACATTATGATTTTTTCTCAACCTTGCATGCTCCTCATTGTGATGAACCCTCCAACAGTGTTGATCATCAACCATTCCCTAAAATGGATTAAGTAAAAAGATTAAAAAATGAATATGATAAACAGATTGTGCCATAAAATCAGAGTTAACCGACATTATGTCATTATCAACAGGCAGGGGGTGAAGATAGATAATACTATTTCACCTAGAAAAATTTGTTCAATGACTAAGGTATGCTGTAAGAAGATCCAGTTAAACAAAATATTTCCCAATAGATACCACAATAGAAGGAGATTAATGTCAATCAACTGAATTATAAAAATAATTACCACAGAAAGTAAATAGAATGATGAAGCTCATGTAAAGGGTTATTTACTAAATATTTGGAACATAAATGGAAAGTGACAAATATTTTATATAGTGGATACTGATAATGTATGTTATGGGTATGGTATATTCAAATTTAGCACATGCAGTGTGCATCTACATAGTATAGAGAATTGTCATAACACAAATTTTTAAATAGATTTGGAATGTTGATATAATAATGGGTTTTTAAAATGGAAAATGAATAATGAAAAGGTGGTTTCACAATAAATAGGGTATCCAACTTTTTATGATGAATAACATGAATATGAAAAGTGAACATTTAAAATAATACCTTTCCCACTAATTGTTTAACCTGACCACGAAGATAATAAAACCTGTTGAAAAAATAAATGAATAACTCATAAGATTACTATTTACAAATATTAAATAATTTAATTGTTCACATGGTACTAAAATATTTGTATTAATGAATAAGTTTATTAAAATCCCATATTCATGAGTAAAGGTAATGCATCTATAATAACTACTTATACTAGTAGGTCATGCACTACCCAATGATAGTCTTTTACTGGAAGATGGAATAAGTGAAACATAAAAAGAAGGTCATACCAGTTTAAAATAAATTCTAAGAAGCCTGTACTAGGGCTAGTCGACCATGCCAATCCTTAACATTATTCAAAATTGGATCCTCAAGAAGACATTCATGCACTGCCATAATGTTGTCAAATTGATATTCATAAAATAAAGGGCATTCTAGTGAATAATGCAGCCCAAGAAATTGAAAAAAACCTATCATCAAACAAAATAGGGCCGCAATTCCCGGGTAGCATTAAGACCTGAAAACAGATCACTGAAAAGGGTAAAAAAGACACTATCCGGTGTGATCAAGCTAAGACATCCAACAAACCATCAAAAACAATGAAATCATGTAACACAACATCATGGAGGTAAAACCCGAAAAGTATTCACAAATAGAAAGAAATCCAGTTCACAGAAAAACCTATAAAGCCCCTAGGGACTTGCAAGAACAATTAGACATCCCATATCTAGTAATGACCTCTTATATAAAGTAGAGGCATTGGGAATAGAAAACAGTCCCAAAAGCTTGAGAAGGAAGAACTTTTGAGCGATTGACGAAGTCACTCCCATGGAATATCATTGAAGTTGAAATCAGTTTGAGTATTGATTATTCTTAAATATTCCATATGTATTTTAAAAAAGTTGTTGTTTCAGAAAAGAATATTGTGTTATGCCACATAAGGTTCTGGTTTATAAAATAACATAGAAATAACAGAAAATACTCTAATATCAAATTAAATTTCAATAAAATTATGAGCACCTCTGTAAATAGTACATAATATTTCCTTCAAATACATTGTGATGGAAATCCATTTAAATAATAGCCATCAAGAAGTGCTTTCAATACTTTCTACACTACAACCCTTATCCTGGATGTTGGCCTAATAGTGTTTTAGAAGTGAAAAATGGTGAAACAAAACATGAAAATTCAAATAAAATTTGAACTCGTTGTATAGACAATGTATATGAATAAGATAAATAATAGTTTGAATGTGAAGATAGATACTACTATGTTTGGCTATCAAATAATAGTAATTTTCTGTCATTATATGATAGTAAATGGGGAAGAAAAATAATACTTGGGAGTATTGGAACACATACAATGAATACAACAGACTAACATTAAAGACAAATAAAGGTGAATCCAAATTGATGTGAGTCTAAATAGTGATGATCAAGAACATGATGGCAAAATTAATTAGATTCCCAAATTCCTAACTCAATAAATATAAATTGTAATATATTATAAAAAATTCATTTACACAGGGCGAAACAATAGATTTATCACATACCTGAAGTGCTAAGATGTCAAAAGTCCCTCTGGTCTGTTGGACATCGTCACAATGCCCACAAGTTCAACCATTAGTAAAACATAAATTCTTCCTTGAACATATTAAAAACTCCTTGGCACATGATTCACAACTGTATCATAAAAATAGAAACATAATTTATCACGTACCTGAAGTGCGAAGATGCTGTAAGAGGGAATAGGAGATACAGGAAGTCATCCAAGATGAAATAATCACAGAAATAAAACTAACCACAGTAGAAGCTTTTTATTTTCAAACATAACATAAAAATTCAAACTAAATGTGAACCCATTGTATAGAAAATGTATATGAAGAAGATAACTAATACTTATAATGTGTATATAGATACTGCTATGGTTTGATGTCAAATTATTGTAATTCTTTGTCATCAGAAAATGGTAAATGGTGAAGACAAATAATACTTGACGTATTAACATAGGATAAATTATTATGAAATTATCATTACTTTATGATAACCAACACATAATAGAAGATGCATATAATGGATAGGTATTTAAGGATATTAGGATAACATACCTATTGCAGAATGGATTACGAGAGATGAACCAAGGATAACCTCAGTGAATTCGCTAAGTAGAAGAGTGTGGATTCTAACTTAGGTGATGTAATTATCATCCTCTGATAATGATGTCAGGTTAGTGCATTCTAACTTAGGTGATGTAATTATCATCCTCCGATAATATTTGTCAATATGGTATTGATGTGGGACTAACCTATAAATATTTTTTATTAAATAAAATATAAACATGTCTAGAATGAAAATATTTCATATTATGTCATATCTATATATCCAAAGGGTTAATGTATTCTAATTGAAAACAACCTCTTATTGGATTCATAACAGAGTATAAAGCATAATAACTATATGTAATGTTTCAATCTTGAGGTCCAGTCTCTTTATAATAGTATCAAATTTGAATAAGTGAGATTTAATTATGTAAAATAAAGAGATCATTAATGTGGATGATGGTAGAATAAGTACTCTAATAGTATAAGGTCTACCGCTCTTCTTCTATATCATATGCTACAATGCTTATAATTGGCATGTTCCACACACCTTAATCACTACTTGACTACCCTAAGCAAGCCCAATCAATTTGAACTGAGAATAAAGCGTCTGAATACCTGTTAGTTTACCACCTACTCCGCCTAAATAGCTAGTGGTATTCTAGGTACCTACCGGATGGGACAATACATGCACCACCCTGGAATGTGGAGTAGGTATATATCCCCACTCACTAGGCACTGATGGAAATTTTGTATATAAGAACATGATATTCCCCATAATTCTGCAACCATTTCATTCCATTAAATTTTTTAAATAGTAGGGTTTTGCATGTATTTTCTTCCCACACCACTAACATATGACATCATTGTCAACATGATGAGTCTAACCACTTCTTTCCCTTGAGAATCCTTGATTTGATTATTGTATCCTTTAGAAGAAACACTCATGGATCATGGTACCAAACTGCCCTGACGTTCACTATTATTTTCCCTTATTTTACTCACTATTATATGGTCTTGGATGACTATCTTATATATTTTCATCAAAAAAAATACATCCACCTATTACCATGTGGTGTATCCCATCCCAAATTTGAATCACATCGTTTTCATAAGATCATCACCTCATATAGTCAGTGTGAACCAATTCATCTTAGTATACAGTGTATAATAATGCATGAAATACATACATCCCCACTACATGTTCATAAAATATTTATCTTTACCATCCATTAGAGTCTATGGAATGAAAAATTCATAGAATATAGTCTTGTAATCATCCTATAACATTTATCAATGTCAATATTCCTGATAGTAACATGCCATCATGTCTTGGAAGAATTGTGTATAATGTACATAACAAGATTTACCCTCCTCTATAGAGACATATCCATTGCTCAAATATTGAAAAATATTCTTCAATACAGGACTCAATGGAATGAGGTCATCCATCCATTGAAAAGGAGGTATGATGATGCTGGTGGAACTCCTGAGTCAACTCTTCCATACACGGGGTAGGTATTGTCAAACGTTTAATAGACTACAATATATATATAAATCACACTTGGAACTTGGAATCTATTTCCATAATAGGAAAAGGAAGAGTTCAGAAAAGTTTCACTATAGGAGGGATCACTAGAGGCTCATAGTATGTCACCTCAGTAGTATGATACTCACCATCTTCTTGGTGTATTAATAGAGGATTTGGTGTATTAATGATGCTTTAATGTCAAACAAATTCCTATGAATAGAACAAAATAGTTAAAAATAATTAAATATATATAACCATGATGGGTAAAATCCTTCCTATTGGATAAATAAAAGGTATCTTCCTACTCCAAAGTCTAGGTCTAAGTGGGAGAAGAGACCATTAGATTCCATAAGAACAAATATAGTCACACCAACTACCCAACTAATATTGATGATTTAGGTTCTTGGTCTTTTCGTCAAATGTTTAAGATAAAAATTTCTTATTAAAAATTGTATTCATTCTTCAATTTGTTCTCATTTAAACATTTAAATCTCTTTAAATGATCAAACTAGATGGATCAGTATTTCTTGTCCATAAGGGATCATACTCCTCATGAACTGAAATGTGAACTCCACTTAATATATACCATAACACATTCTTACCCATTTTACTAGGGTTCCATGAATCAATATTCTATAACTAACTTCTTGAGATTTCTTCTTTAACCAATTCAAGAAAACACTATTTGGTTAAGTCAGACACTTTATGTGTCAATCATTTTTTCATGGTACTACAAGGAATGTTTTCAAATTTACACAAAATAATCATGGAAATAATAATATAAAAAATGTAAATTTACAATAAAAATAGACCTTATAATAAAAAATACATGGAATTTTTGTTTTAATATGACTATTATGATGTATGTAACACAACACCATCATTTCATTAATACCAATAATTATAAAATCACAATGCATGTGTGTCACCCAAAGGTGAAGTAATATCAACTATAAAAATAAAAATAAAGAACTGAAATAACCCATCCTTGTTAATTTGTGTTTCCTCTATACATAGGCTGGCTAGGCCCATGCACAGACTCATTTCCAAATCCCATTAACTTCTAGCTTCATATATAATTACTAAACATGATGAAAAAAGGAAAAATATGCTCTGATACAACATTGTAACATCCTAAATCAAGATCCACTAAAAAAATTCCATGATAGGATAGGTCACATATCCTCATTTTTTCCTCCTCATATGCTAGAGGCTGCTGATAAATATCTAGGGTTTGAAGGTTGTACAATGGGGAGACTATACCATCATTTTAGAATTTCACAATAGATACAATAATGAACAACAATTATATAATGAACCATATAATACATACATTGTTAATACATCAAAATTAAAGTACACTTATTACAACATATAACAAAACCATGAAAGGACCTTATAGGTATAGTGTCATTAGAAACTGGGAAACATAAACGACTGGTTCATAAAGCATCTACATTGTCTCCAATTTATTTCATCATATCTAGAGTCCCTTTTGGGATATCCTACTTAATAACATTATTCATGACCTGGGGAAAGAAAACATACAAAAGGGTGAGCTTAAATGCTCAGTAATGGTATACAAAAGAAATATCAATCACATCATATTCATAAGAACATAACATTTTGGAAATCATAACCTTCAAAAGAGATCATAATATCATAAAATCGGATAAATCACAGTAGTGAAATGTAATCCCAATAATCATAACATAAAAAATGATACTTTGTGGCATACACACATAATCACAAAGAATCATTTCTTAGTACTCAAGACTCATAGCCAAGACTATCTTAGCAGAAAAAGTCCATTTCTGAACCGAGTTCACTCCTCATTTCAGTCCTGTTTCGCTTAACCGGTTTAACCTACCATTCCAGCCATGTCTATCTCATGAGATATAAATCATTACCCAATGCATTGGAGGGAGTTATAGGTCCCATCCATCTCATAATGATAACATTCTTATGTGTGCCACAAAATTATAAATCATTCATCATTACATAACCCATGTAATAAAAATGGGATTCTTAAACAAAATAACATCAGAAAACAATTCATATAAGATAATGGAATTCATAAAAATAATTCCACCACAACCTAATAAAATCTTTGTAATAATAGGTATATAAACATAACCCTATATTATCTTAGATGGAAAATAATTTTGATAAAACACTTGAACTCTATTCTTGAGGAAACTATCCTTTCTACTTCAAAAACATTTTTCCATTATTAACATGTCATACAATTTTAAACTAAAAGAAGTTGATTAAAAATAAACATGAAAATTTTTAAAGTAAGCTTCATGTAAATAATTTTCTATAAATCCATTCAGGACGTATAAGTTAAAAAAACATTTTTCTCGTACTTTTGTCAGAAAAGTCAAAAAGTACCTTGTACGAAAAACCACAAAAGATTCCTTTCATATCTTTTACTAAAAACTCACTGAAGGGTAAAATTGGATTTAAAAAATTATAGGTGGATTGAAATAATATTAAATATTGTGGAAACATGAATTTGGATGATAAAATACACCCCAATAAATACCAATGTATAAACAATCTCGGATAAAAATGAGATTGTGATATTTTCCCTTAACTCAGGTCCGATTTGCATCGTAAGTGTCCTAACCACCTGTATAATGATTTAAATAATGTTATTGAATTCTTCTAGAATCATACTTATTTTTATGATATCATATATGGTCATATTCTTAGCTTCATATAAGTAATATTTCAATATTACTTATTATTCAGGTGTTTATTACTTTTTGTTCTTATGCGTGTTTTGTCGAATAAATTCGTATTCTTCTCTTTAGGTTAAAGATACCTAATATCCAGAATTGTATTAGTGTAATATATGTCATATTAATTAATTAAATTCATTTATATAATTATTATGCAATTAAGATCATGTAGAACGAGTCACATCACATCATGGAGATGGTATTCCGTACGTACGCACGAGCGATGATATCATTCCCAGGATCACAGAATTGTATTGGAGTGTATGTATAATATTTTAGAATCAATATCACTTTACAATAATCATATATAGTTATTATTTACACCATTATACCCATCCAAGTAAGGTGGTGGTGGAAAATAGATTAAACCACGGCGTGGAGATGGTATTCCGTACGTACGCATGCGCGGTGATTGCATTTTCAGTAGGATGCATAGATGGTGAAATAGGGTTGTTTAATAATTATAATAACATACCAGTATACGAGTGATACTGATGTTATTACCTTATAATGAAACAACTAAATAAGAAGAAGTGGAAGAAGAAATAAAGTTGAATGAATCGGTAACAGACTTTGCATCTTCTTTGAAGCGCCTCTTTGAGACCTCCTCTTAGGGCACTAAAATTGGTCTTTGAAGAAGTCCATGACCTCTAGGATGTTTCTAGGGAATTGGAGAAGATAATTTGGCAGGGTTTGGCCGATCTTGAAGGCTCAAAGTGGTGTGAGGAAGAGAGGGAGGAGGTGCCCTTTTATAAGGGAGGAGAGGGGCACCTTTGGAAAAACTAAAAATATTATTTCATTATAAAGTCATATTCGGTTTTTAATATAATTAAATTGATTTATTTTGAAGCTAAGGTGGGGATGGGTCGAAATGATCTCATCCAATATAATTTAGACAAGTTATGTATCTATTTTAACCTTATCATTTAGATTTAACTTTAAGTCAGATAATTTAACTTTTACCATGTCTTCTTGTTTTCTTACACTATAAGGTTAATAAACTTACAATAACAAGCCAAACTAACCCCAAGTTGTTTATTATTAATATATATAACCTTATATGATTCATTTGGCCTAACCTTAGATTTTTAAGAATAAAATAACAAGTAATAATTTAATATTTTTTTTAAAAACAAATTTATGTCAATTTTGATATTATTTGGTAATTGATTTTTGTGAAAATCATAAAAGAATGATTAATTAAAAAAAAGTTACTTAAATCAATAATAACATGTTATTTTAACATATAAAATTAGGGTAATTCATAAAAAGTCTCAAATTAAATTTATTTGGGTATTTACAACATCAATTATGTTAATATTTTATTAATAAGATAATTACTACATCATCATTGTGTCATAAATAAATTAAATTATTTAATGTCTAAAAATTATAAATAAAATACCATTATGTAAGAAATATTTTTATCTTTCTAATGAATATTTATAGTTGAATTTATCTTATGTATAACCCTATATTAAAAATTCTTTAGTTATTAAACATTGATTTTAACTATTTTAACCCTTCTTTAAATAAATTAATAATAAATGTCCCAATCTAATACATGTGGGCCTAAATGGTCATATTTTATTACTAAGGTTATTTTTGGTCGAATTACACTTATCAAATAGAATTAGGACATGTGTTAGGGTAATAATAATATCATTTTTACCCTTAATTACCCTATTTACTTTTAACCGTGGTAAAAAAAGTAAAAAGATACTATTCACCAAAAATTATTTTCATCTCATTGAACCACATTTTAGTCCATGATATTAACCGTGTCTCTCGGATATTCGAAATTTCACTCACAGAAGCGGTAAAATTAGGTTTTATGTGAATTTGGAAATTCTCCTAGGAGGTGGGTAAAAGACGGTGAAAAGTTCAATAAAATTTTTATATATCTAAAATTATTATAAAATGACTCCAATGAATTGCATTGAAATTATATAGGTATTATGTATCAATTTTGACCTAAAATAAATTTAAATAAAATAAATAACTATTATAAAAAGCCGGTTTTTAAATAGTATCCCAGTGTTTTCACTATTCATCAAAAATTGAAAATTTTCAGAAAAATACAAAAATTTCACCCTAGGCTAATTTCGATATTCCGAATCCAAAAATGAATTTCATTTTGTAAAATAAAATTTACAAAATTTTAAAAAGTGGTTATTATTATTCATAACGGCTAGTTTTAATAATATTTTAATAGCATATCGTTGTTTAGTGAAACTCGGTATTGCGTACTACCCAAGCTATCGAGGAAGGACACGATTGAATGTAAAGCAAGACAATCTAGTGTTGTGTGTAGTGAAAGATTTCTTTGATGATTTATATAACATAAAAACAAAATATTTTCATAAAAGTCTCAGGTGTTACATTCTACCCCCCTTAAAATGAATTTCCCCTTTGAAATTTGTCACTTTGTAACAAAGAGATGTGGATACCTCTCCCTCAACATATCCTCAAGCTCCTATGTATATTATTCTAATAGGTGGTTCCTCCATAAAAATTTCACCAAGTGAGTGGTCTTGTTCCGTAAGAATTGTTTCGCTACGATCCAGAATCTCTATCGGTTGTTCTTCATAAAAAAGATCTTGCTCCAGCAGTATAACTTCTGAGCTGAGTACATGTGAAAGATCAGGTATGTACTTTCTCAAAATAAATACATGGAACACATCGTGAACATGAGAGAGATTCGATGGAAGCGCCATTCGGTAAGCTACCTTCCCAACACGATCCTGTATTTCGAAAGTACCGATATATCTAGGGCTCAACTTTCCCTTCTTTCCAAATCTCAATACTCTCTTCCATGGAGATATTCGTAAGAACACTTTATTGCCCACTTCAAACTCTAGGTCATTTCTTCGGTAGTCGGCATAACTTTTTTGTCGACTATGAGCTTCTCTAATGTGTTTTTGAATAGCTCTGACCTTTTCTGCCATCTCATCAACAAGATCTGGTCCTAATAGCTTTCGTTCCCCAACATCAACCCAGCATGTTGGAGTCCTGCATTTCTTTCCATATAGAGCTTCATAAGGAGCCATCTGAATACTGGAGTGAAAGATATTATTGTAAGAAAATTCCACCAAAGGTAGGTGTTGATCCCAACCACCTTTGAAATCCATAGAGTAAGCTCTCAACATATCTTCTAGATTTTGAATTGTCCTCTCAGACTGGTCGTATGTCTGAGGATGATAAGAAGTGCAGAAACTCAACTCTGTACCTAGTGTCTACTGAAGACTTCACCAGAACATCGAGGTAAATCTCGGATCCCGATCAGATATAATAGAAAGTGGTACTCCATGAAATCTTACCATTTCCTTCACATATATCCTGGCAAGCTGATCCAGAGAGATATCCTTTCTAATAGTGATGAAGTGTTCCGACTTTGTAAGACAATCAACTATGACTCAGATAGCATTATTGCCTTTGGATGTTTTAGGAAGTCCAGTGACAAAGTCCATAGTGATTTTTTCCCATTTCCATTCTGGTATGGGTAATGGTTGTAACATCCCCTTAGACTTCTGTCTCTCAGCATTAACTTTCTGAAAAACCAAGCATCGAGAGACATATTCAACAACATCTGTTTTCATGCCATACCACCAGAAGTACTCCTTTAGGTCCCTATACATCTTCGTGCTTCCATGATGAATAGAGAATGAATAACTATGAGCCTCATCCAGCAGCTCCTTCTTTAATTCTGGGATGGGAGGAACACAAACCCGATTCCTAAACATTATTATCCCATCACAATCAAGGTTGAATTCAGGAAAATTTCTCACCTTATTTTGTAACTCTACATCTTCTTTCTGTGCCTCTTTAATCTTCACATGTATAGATGGTTGAACATTCAATTGAGAAAGATACAATTTTTCCCATTCCATTATAATTCCTAGATCCATCCTTTGTAAATCCATAAATATTGGATCTTTTGGGATCCTCATCATGGATAAGCAAGCATGGTCTTGTCGACTTAATTCATTTGCCACCTTATTTTCTTTCCCAGCGTGGTAATGAATTGAGCAGTCGTAATCCTTAATTAGCTCCAACCATATTCATAGGTGCATATTCAGCTCCTTTTGTGTGAAAATATACTTTTAAATTTTATGATCAGTATAAATATCACACTTTTCTCTATAAAGATAATGCCTCCAAATATTTAATGCAAAGATTACCACAACTGACTCCAAATCATGAGTTGGGTAATTTTTCTCACAGATTTTCAATTTTCGTGAGGCATAAGCTATCACCATATCATTTTGCATAAGAACACACCCCATACCCTTCTTGGATGCATCACTGTAGATCATAAACCTTTCTCCACTTCAAGGAAGTGTGAGTACAGGTGCACTGGATTCCCTTCATTTCAACTCCTTGAAATTATCTTCACATTCCTCCATCGAAACAAACTTAACTCCTTTCCAAGTCAACTTGGTGAGTGGATTAGATAATCGTGAAAAATCTTTCACAAAACGTCGATAATATCCATCCAAACCAAGAAAACTTCAGATCTCAGTTACTGTTGTTGGTCTCGACCATCTTTCGATAACCTCTTTTTTTCCTGGATCCACAGATATCCCCTCTTTTGAGATTATGTGACACAAAAATGCAACTTTTTGAAGCCAAAATTCACACTTGGTAAATTTAGCATAAATCTTCTCCATTCTTAGGGTCTTCAATACAATTCTCAAGTGATCTTCATGTTCTTCCTTGCTCTTTGAATAGACAATAATATTGTCTATAAAGACTACCACAAACTGATCAAGATAGTATCTAAAGACTCAATTCATCAGATCCATGAAAATAGCAGGGGCATTGGTAAGACCAAATGGAATCACTATAATTCATAGTGTCTATACCTTGTATGGAAAGTCGTCTTTCGTATATCCTCCCTTATGACCCTTAATTGATAATACCCTAAATGAAGATCAATCTTGAAAAGGTATTGAGATCCGCATAGTTGGTCAAATAAGTCATCAATACGTCGGAGAGGATATTTGTTCTTGATAGTTATCTTGTTAAGTTCCCGATAATCAATTCAGAGTCTCATTGATCCATCTTTATTCTTAACAAACAGAACATGTGCTCCCCATGGTGACGCACTAGGGCGTATGAATCCTTTATCAATATTCTCTTGGAGATGCTTCTTCAATTCCTGCTACTAAATTGGGGCCATTCTATAAGGTGTCTTAGAAATAGGCAAAGAACCCGGTATGAGTTATATTGAAAACTCAACTTCATGATTTGGTGGAAGACCCGACAATTCCTCTGGAAATACATCATCAAATTCCCATACAATGGGCATATTATTAATTGTGATTTTCTCTCCAAAAATTTGAGATAAATAACCTTCATTTAGTGGAATCAAGACCCATAATATGGATAAAATTTCCACTGGAAGGTTATAATCATCCTTGAATTGGTATATGATCATAGATTGGTCTGGAATATGAAATGTGACTTCCCTTCTTTGGAAATTGATATGAGCTCTATATAAAGAAAGCCAATCCATGCCAAAAAGCACATAAAATTCCATTATAGGAAGGATCACAAGATTTACAAGAAGCACTTTTCCACAAGCATTAATCGGAGAAGAATTGTAAACTTTTGATGCGACTGTTGTGCCATTAGGAGTTGTCACATTCTACTCAACATCTAATTGTTGAGGTAATACGGTGATACCCTTAGAAAATTCTTCAGAAATAAAAAATAGGGGGGATTCATAATCAAATAAAACATTTTTTACTTTAGAGTGGATGGTAATTATACCTCTCACCACTTTGTTGTCGTACTCCACATCGCCGATAGTAATTTCATGTGACTTTTCTTTGTCGTTGGCCTTAAGAGTTTGTTGACGTCGATCATCATCATCAACCCTTGGATTTGGGTATTGATTGGCATAATTACCCATCTCCTTACACTTGAAACATTGAATTGTAGTAGGTTCATTTTGTGTATACCTTCCTTTGTTTGCATCATTAGACATCTTCTTCCCATTATTTTGACATTCAATTGCCCGATGACCTTCTTTTGCACACATATAACATTTTCTTGTCCCCTTAAGACAATTTCCTCCATGTTTCTTTCCACACTTTGAGCATAAGGGAAAACTCATCTTCTTTTCAGTGTGCTCTTTATATTTTCCTTTGAATTCCATTTTCCTCTTCTTATCTAACCCATATGACTGATTGGTTACTCCAATCTCCATCTCAACTTTGAGAGCACATCGAACGATTTCCTCATAACTATTGAAGTCCCTTATGGCTAACTCCCTTCGAAGACTTGGTTTTATGCCACTAAAGAATCAATCGATCTTACTCTCAGGTTGAATAATAATACCAGAAGCGTACCTTGAAAGTCTTGTAAAATTTTCTTCATAGGTACCAACATATTCATCATCCTTTTGCTTTAGTTAAAGAAACTCATTCTCCATCTTTGTTCGGATAATACGAGGGAAGTACATATTGAAAAGTAAGTTCTTGAACTCGTCCCATTCCATGGACTCAATTTCATCCCTTTGCCTCGTATTCTTAATAATATTCCACCATTGATCAACATCACCTTCCAAATGATAAACTGCTAAGATGACTTTATCATGTTCAAAACATTGAAGAACTGAAAATATCTTTTCAGTGGTACTGATCCATTGTTCAACCAGTAATGGATCAGAAGACCCGCGGAATGACGGTGGATGATGCCTCATGAAGGATTCAACAGAATGTTTCTCATTCCTTTGCTCATTTGGAAGTCCTGCATTATTTATAACTTGAGAAAGTTGTGTGAGCATGGCTACATGATTTTTCATTCCATCTCCCATAACGTTTGGTTGCTCAGGGGGACAATCTTTGCATTTTCCATCGCATTCCGCATTAACACGGTTCCTTCTGGTTCCAGCCATTGACTAAAACCAATAAGAATAGTGTGAGAAACACTAATTATAATAGGAAAAACACATAATAAATAATAAAATTTTACACTTAAGGTCTTATCATAGGTTGTTCATGGCCATTTCTAAAACACTAAGATTGTGTTCTATTCTTAGACTTATCCTTAGGGTTCTTACTAAGGCTTTCACTTCTTAGTATTCAATGGTTGACTATACTTTTCCTTTGATACCAACTATAACGACCCATACAATACATACATTTTTAATAATTCAAAATTGAAGTACACTTATTACAACATATAACAAACCCATGAAAGGACTGTATAGGTATAGTGTCTTTAGAAACTGGGAAACATAATCAACTAGTTTATAAAGCATCTACATTGCCTCCCATTTATTTCATAATATCTAGAGTCCCTTTTGGCATATCATACTTAATAACCTTCTTCCTGACCTGGGGAAGGAAAACATACAAAAGGGTGAGCTTAAATTCTTAGTAATGGTATACAAAATAAATATCAATCACATCATATTCATAAGAACATAACATTTGGGAAATCTTAACCTGCAAAAGAGATCATAATTTCATAACATGGGATAAATCATTGTAGTGAAATGTAATCCCAATAATCATAACATAAAACATGAAACTTTGTGGAATACACACATGATCACAGAGAATCATTTCTTAGTAGTCAAGACTCATAGCCAGGACTATCTTAGCGGACAAAGTCCATTTCTGAACCGAGTTCACTCCTCGTTTCAGTCCTGTTTCACTGAACAGGTTAAACATGTCGTTCCAGCCATGTCTATCTCATGAGATATAAATCTTTAACCAATGCATTAGAGGGAGATATAGGTCCCACCCATCTCATAATGATACCATTCTTAGGTGTGCCACAAAATCATAAATCATTCATCATTACATAACCCATGTAATAAAAATGGGATTATTAAAAATAATGACATCATGAAACAATTCATATAAGATAATGGAATTCATTAAAATAATTCCATCACAACATAAACAAATAAATGTAAAAATAGGGATAGAAACAGAACCCTATATTTTCTTAGATGGAAAATATTTTTGATAAAACACTTGAACTCCATTCTTCAGGAAAATATCATTTCTACTTCGAAAACATTTTTCCTTTCATAACATGTCATAAAATTTGAAACTAAAATAAGTTGATTAAAAATAAACTTGAAAACTTTTAAAGGAATCTTCATGTAAATTATGATCTATAAATCCATTCATTCTGTATAAGTTACAAAAACATTCTTCTCGTACTTTTTTTAGAAAAGTCAAAAAGTACCTCGTACGAAAAATGACAAAAGATTCCTTTCATATCTTTTACTAAAAACTCACCGAATGGGAAAATTGGATTTAAACAATTATAGGTGGATGGAAATAATATTAAATATTTAGGAAACATGGATGTGGATGATAAAATACACCCCAATAAATACCAAAGTATAAACAATCGTGGATAAAAATGAGATAGTGATATTTTCTCTTACCATAGGTCTTATTTTCTTCGTAAGTGTCCGAACCTTCTGTATAATGATTTAAATAATGTTATTGGCTTATTCCAGAGTCATAATTATTGTTATGATATCATATATGCTCATATTCTTAGCTTATTATTAGTAATATTTCATTATTACTTGTTATTCGGGTGTTTATTACCTTTTGTTCTTATGCATGTTTTGTCGAATAAATTCTTATTCTTATCTTTAGGTTATAGATACCCCATTTCTATAATGTTATTAGTGTAATATATATCATATTAATTCATTCAATTCATTTATATAATTATTATGCAATGAAGATCATGTAGAACGAGTCACATCACATCGTGGAGACGGTATTCCGTACGTACGCACAAGTGATGATATCGTTCCCATGATCATGGAATTGTATTGGAGTGTATGTATACTATTTCAGAATCAATATGACTTTACAACAATCATATATAGTTATTCTTTACACCATTATTCTCGTCCAATTAAGGTGGTAGTGGAAAATAGATTACACCACAACGTGGAGACGGTATTCTGTACATACGCACGCTAGGTGATTTCATTTTCCGTAGGATGGATAGATGGTGAAATAGGGTTGTTTAACACTTATAATAACATACCATTATATGAGTGATACTGATTTTATTACTTTATAGTGAAACAACTAAATAAGAAGAAGTGGAAGAAGAAATAATGTTGAAAGAATCGGTAACGGACATTATCTCTTCTTTGAAGCGCCTCTTTGAGACCTCCTATTAGGGCACTAAAATTAGTCTTTGAAGAAGACCAAGAACACTAGGATGTTTCTAGGGAAGTGGAGAAGTAAATTTGGTATGGGTTGGCCGATCATGAAGGCACAAAGTGGTGTGAGGAAGAGAGGGAGGAGGTGCCCTTTTATAAGGGATGAGAGGGGCACCTTTGGAAAAACTAAAAATATTATTTTATTATAAAGTCATATTCAGTTTTTAATATCTCTAAATTGTTTATTTAGAAGCTAAGGTGGGTATGGGTAGAAATAATCTCATACAATATAATTTAGAAAAGTTTAGGTATCTATTTTATCCTTATCATTTTGATTTAACTTTAAGTTAGATAATTTAACTTTTACCGTGTCTTCTTGTTTTCTTACACTATAAGGTTAATAAACTTACTATAACTAGCCAAACGAACCCCAAGTTGTTTATTATTAATATATATATCATTATCAGAGTCATTTGGAAGAACCTTAGATTTTTAGGAATAAAATAACAATTAATAATATAGTATTTGTTTTAAAAACAATTTTATTTCAATTTTGACACTATTTGGTAATTGATTTTTGTTAAAATCATAACTGAAAGATTAAATCGAAAAAAGTTAATTAAATAAATAATAACATGTCATATTAACATATAAAATTAGTTTAATTCATTAAAAGTATCAAATTAAATTTATTTGGGTATTTATAACATCAACGATGTTAATATTTCATTAACAAGATAATTACTGCATCATTATTGTGTCATAAGTAAATTAAATTATCTAATGTATAAAAATTATAAATAAAATACAATTATGTAGTAAATAATTTTATCTTTATAATGAAAATTTATAGTTGAATTTATCTTATGTATTACCCTATATTAAAAATGCTTTAGTTATTAAACATTGATTTTAACTATTTTAACCCTTCTTTAAATAAATTAATAATAAATGTCCTAATCTAATCCATGTTGGCCTAAATGGTCATATTTTATTCCTAAGTTTGTTTTTTGTAGAATTAAATTTATCCAATAGAATTAGGACATGTGTTATGGTAATAATAATTTCATTTTTACCCTTAATTAGCCTATTTACTTTTAACCGTGGTAAAAAAAAGTAAAAAGTTACTATTCACCAAAAATTATTTTCATCTCATTGAACCAGATTTTAGTCCTTGATAATAACTGTGTCTCTCATATTTTCGAAATTCCACTCATAGAAGCGGTAAAATTAGGTTTTATGTGAATTTGGAAATTTCCTAGGAGGTGGGTAAAAGACGGTGAAAAGTTCAATAAAATTTTTATATATCTAAAATTATTATAAAATGACTTCAATGAATTTCATTGAACATATATAGGTATTATGTATCAATTTTGACCTAAAATAAATTTAAATAAAATAAATAATTATTATAAAATGTCGGTTTTTAAATAGTAACCCAGTGTTTTCACTATTCATCAAAAATTGAAAGTTTTCAGAAAAATAGAAAAAATTTCACCCTAGGCTAATTTCGATATTCCGAATCCAAAAATGAAGTCCATTTTGAAAAATAAAATTTAAAAAATTTCAAAAAGTGGTTATTACTATTCTTAATGGCTAGTTTTAATAGTATTTTAATATTATAACGTTGTTTAGTGAAACTCGGTATTGCGTAAGACGCAAGCTATCGAGGAAGGTCGCGGTTTCATATAAAGAAAGTCAAGCTAGTGTTGTGTGTAGTGAATGATTCCTTTGATGATTTATATAACATAAAAACAAAATATTTCTCATAAAATTCTCAGGTGTTACAAATTAAGAAGATGCACAATATAAACAAAAATTATAATATTTAACCAATGACATGTTTTATCATAAGTGTATACATAAAAAATAGAATAATAAATAATTGTGGATGTGTAAAAAACTACTAAACTAAATAACAATAACAAAATCTATAATATATAATTTCAGGACATGATTTCATGGCATGATGATAAGAAAAAAGAGAACACATTTTGAGCATATACAATATGATATAGAGGAACTAAAAAATAAAAATTTAATTCTCCACTAATATCTTGAGCATATTCTTGGTCCTCTGCTCCCATGCTCCAATAATAATCTAACAATATCATATATATGTAATAGGGTGATTTCCCTTATCCATACATGTAGGTATGTAATCTATATAGATACCACATGCGGCTTGGGTAGGGTGTGATATAAAATCCCATTATGCCACAACCAAATCTCTCTAGAATTAGTCCAATATTTGTATGTAGAAATAGAATATTGCATGTATAAATTAAATAATAGGAAATGATAAATTAATACGTATTTTCCTACTCATGTTACCAAAGGACACGTGACAGTTCCACATGATTCGTCTCATGGATATAATTACTGTTTCGGTTGTAACTATAAATATAGTAATAATATATATATATATAGTACAGTTATATACTATATCCACCTATATGGACTATGTATGTGTGGATTTACATTGATATATACATGCAATAAATTGTGCTGATAGGATCGGGGTATAACTCAGTCATACATAACCAGACTAAACAAGCATATAAACGCATGAAAAGGGTATATTTCCAATATACCATAATCAATGAGAGGTGTCATTCTCATCATTTGAGAGGGTGGGTGATATTTCATGTCAACACCCAATGAAATAGATGTGTTCTATCATTCTCATTATCCAAATATTTTCATGGGTGAGAGATTTCATGCTAAAAATAAAATGAATGGGAGAGTGAAGCACCATTTTGAACCAATACATTAACCATTGTACCATTTCAAATATTAATTGATTAGACATAAAAGTAATAATAATATCCATTATTGATTACCTATAATAAATTATACCTATCAATTCCAAATATAACTGATGGAGTCACAATTCAATTAAAACATTTAATAAAGAATGAAACAACTTTCTTGGCCTTGACACCATTTATAATTAATTTAAATTAAACCATTTTATTCATTTAAGTAAGAAAACTATCACTATGTAATCTATTAAATATATTCAATTAATTTTATTAATCAATACATGGAAGCTAAATTTCACAGTTCAATAGAGAACTTATGAGGTTCCCTTACCAATTATGCAATTATCTATAAAATAAATTCCAATTATAATTCTATCCTAGAACTTAGGAGGTCCTTTGGCTCAATAAACACTTTTATATTTTAGTTAAATTCTAGTTTTAATAAGCGACAAATGCTTCAATGGAATCCCATTATTTTTTTAATTAATTATAAAGGGTAATTTCAAACTAGAACACCCAAGGGGTTTCTATAAATGATGTAAACAACCACAAAATAATTAACAATGATCCTTGGGATTATGAAGAGGTCTTTATAAGAATTTAGAACCAAATAAATCATTTAAGGGAAATTTTTTGTAATGGACGATTAGTAGAATAATAGATAATCTTTGAAAACAACATAGTTTTAAAGTAAAAAAAAATGAAACCATCTAAATTATGTCTATTGATTTCTCCCCACTATATAAAGGCCTCATTTTCAACATATAATGGAAGAACAACAAATAACATATCAAATCCATGAAAATAGGTCTAAATGTATTGTACCTAAATAGCCTAAAATATCCAATGAAAAACATATAAAGGATGTAATATGACTGGAGGACATGCCTTTTTTGATCCAATCCTTCCTTCGGAACTCGATTTTAATTTTGGAAAAGAAATATAGATCAATAATGAGGAGATATTGAGGCAGATACATTGTAGAATTGAACCAAATGCATCCACTAGAAATGATGTGTGGAAGGAGGAAATAAATTTTATGGTTTCAATAAGGGTAAAAATGTAAAAGTACCCTTAAAATAGGGGTCATAGGGTTTTGTAAAACCTGCACAAAGTACTCCAATCCCACTATCCATGGAGAGACCATGCATTGTTAATGATCATGGTTTCCCTAACTATTATAAACCATGGAAATGATATGTCACAAACTTTATGGAAACAAAAACAGTTGTGCACCATGGGTCATATGGTTTCTAAAAAACCATTTGATCCCTACTATTTAGAAGGTACCAAACATGGTTACCACATATGGTGAGTAAAAACCATGATGTAACCGTGTTCCCTAACCTGTTTTTAAATTTCTCATATCTCTATGATTCAAACAAGCCATTGACACTATTAGAGCATTCCTTAGTCAAAAACTCACATTTACCTTGATTAATAAAATGATTTAAAAAAAACAAATTAGTTATACCATCATTAAATTTTTCTCCATTACTCCAAATGAATTGATGGGTTTTATTCCTTTTATATATATTATTTCATAACTATTTAACTTTTACATTGAGCCCTTCTATATGAAATTTTATTCAAGACTTTTCATTTTAAGGATTCTATTTTAGGTGGTCTATAATGTTTTACACATAAAATTCTTTCGTTTCCATGTAAACTATTTACCTAGTAAGATATAAATATTTCTCAAATATTTATTTTTATGGTGAATGATATGATGTTGATGAAATTTGGCTTGATATGCTGCTGTGGGTATAGATGATGGGACCCAGAAGGACTGAAAAACATTTTGGGAGGATTTATTATTTTCCTGGTATTTATTGAATTTCTTTTCTTATATATGATCGTCCCATGGGGGATTGTTGAGATGTTTACCATACACATTATTTATTCCATATTGTTACTATAGCTAATTTTTGAACATTCCTAGCATTATATATAATGGTTAACATGACTACTTATTGTGTTTATATTAATAATATACTATAGTTAAACTATAATAAAAGAATAGTCAAATCACAGTATCCTTAATGGTCCTCACTATTAGTGGGAAGCCTCTAGAGTATTGGGAGGTGAGGCATATGCCATGTGGTGCACCGGCTCATGGAACCAATTAAGTATCATCAAGAGTGGTGTGTTATATGAAATAAAATAATTTAGAATTCCATCAGACCAAAAAAACATAAGAAATGAGTGAGTACAACTCAACATGTCAAAACGAACAATGTCCTAGAAATATATCCAGTAAAAATAGTGTCCATGATGAATTTTGAGAATGAATAACTAAAATAAAAAATAAATAAACCATCGTAAATCCTCAACCTCTATGGTGACACTCAATAATGACCAAACTATCATGGTAAAATTTCATATGTCTTTGGAAATGAGTAATCTACACCAAAAAAAAGATTAATTGTACCACACCCTGGAAGTATTTTAGAATATAACCAACCATATAGAGAAACATATTTCCTCAATACCCAAATTGATTATCATACCTAAGGGGGAACCACATCCTACCACCATAACCAATTTCATAATAAACCCATCTTGAGACAACAACATACTTCCTTAGAGCATTCATATAACATCATCACCCAAGCGAAACCACATCCTTCAATAGAACATTTTTGAAATGTCATCACCCAAGTCAAACAACATTATACCATATAAGCTTTAAAAAATTTCATCAATTGGTGGGGACCACATTCTACCCTATAGGCTTTTAAAAATATCTTTTCCCAAATAGAACCAAAACCTTTCACATAATATTTTTAGAATATCTACACCAAGGATGAACCACATCTATCCCAGTATCCTTTTCAGAATATTTCCCCCTAGGGGGAACCACATCCAACCCTATAACATGTTTAGACTATCATCACAGTAGGGGCAACAAAAGTGGCCTTATAAACATTTGGGAATTTTATAACCCATGACAATCTACATTGTACTCTAGATCCCTCAAAGAATATCATTACCATGGAAGAACCACATCTGACACCATAACAATTTAAATATATCATTACCCAGGGAAACAAAAACATTCCCAAGAAAATTTTTATAATATTTTCACTTAGGGGTATCCACATACTATCCTAAACCCTTATTAGAATATATTAACATAGGAGTAATCACATCCATTCCACGAAATGTTTTATAATATCATCACTTAGGAGAGACCACATACTTCCCTAAAACCATTTTATAATATCATCCACATGTGGAAACAAAATCTAATCCCAGATACATTTTTTTTAATTTCATCACCCCTAGGGGTAAGGAAATAATGAAATAGATCCTTATTATAATATAATCATCCAAGGAAAACAACATCCTATATTATTACCTTTTTAGGGTGCTATAATTAATGAATGAACCAGATTATATACATTTAACCATTCATGAATTGGTCAATTCATATAAATTTCTAGGTTATAAATTTTGTTTTTATATTAAAAGGACAACTCACCAATCCACTGAATCCACCCATACCAATGTAGTGTTACCACTATACCAACCTATGTTTTTCACATAAATTCACCTAATAGGTAATCCTATATAATCTATGTTTAAATTTTTAGAACACAATTCTGCTAATTGAAACCAGTGTGTTGCATGTAATATTTCCCAATTCATTTTTTGGATTAACCCCTCAAATTGTGGTCAAAGTTATATTATTTACTTTTAATAACGAATCATACCTTTCCCTATCATTAAATTCTCAATAAAAACAAAAAAGTTCGAAAAATTATTTATGTTTTAGATGAAATTTTCTTTATTTCAACATTTTTACACATCATACATGGCTATAAAATAATAATAGAATCACAAATGACATTGAACCACATCCATCATTGAGATTTATTTCTGTTAATAAATTCCCGGTCACCCTTGATTATTCTTTACAATGCCAAAATGAATAAAAAGTTATTAAACAAGGGTATAAATTCATAAATAAATTTTAAATTTATGTATAAAAATTTACATATAGTTTACACATTAAACGATTATTAAATCCATAACAAATTTATTACGAAATTTCATGGAATTTTTGGCTAGATAGTGAAATGACACTGAAACATCAAACAATGATGTGTGGATCACACCTTATATACCCTTGATATTATAATTTAAAAGAATAAATCAAGAGACTGAATAACCATGTGGTTACACACTCATTAGATCCTATATAGATAATAAAAATCCAATCTACCTCATATGAAGATGATTACACCGTACCTCTGTGAAATAGTTACCAATAACCAAAACATCACTAGTTGGAATTGGAGAATAATTCAAGGAGAAGGATAAGACTGCTAAAAATTGAGAGGAACTAACCATAACATATGGAAAATCCTCACATTATAAAATAATATCAATAAATAAAAAGGATAAAAACCAAGAAAAACAATATCTCGTCCTCCCATCTTTTTAGACATCCCAAACATGAAGAAACCTAAAGAGATTTATAATTCTGAAATCCCAAAAGATCATGGTTCCATTGGAATTAAACAAAACATGAAAATCCCCCATCATGTAATGATACATACGAATCATGGTATGATTACTGTTCTAAAAACCACTAAGGTGTGTACCTTTAGGTCTGGACATGGCACATATTCCCCCTATAGACCTAAGGAATCCAACATCAGTATCAAGGGTTATTTCACAGTGTGACCCAACCCTTCATGAAACATGAACCACATAATGACTAGGATTCATTGTTTGTTTTTCGTCCTATTAGTACAAAACATATCAATGTAACCCCCACCAAATGAAACCATGGGTGTGATAGAGTTACACACTTCATATAGAAAGAAAAAACTCTTATATCCTAGTACATCATGACTTGACCTTCCCCATCATGGTGCTATGTTCTTTCATGGACTTTCTTCTTGTCATGATACTCTTTACACAACATACTTCTCCACCAATATTTATAAATAAATACATGGGTCACAACATATCCATCATTCCCTATGAAAAAGTACAAAAATTCATACATGAGGATTCTCTTGAACCTTACATATGAGTCTCCATGATAGTGAAACTCCATACCTCTATGAAAAAATCATAATTAAGGGTATTTGAAATTTTAAAATACTCAATATATAAGGTCTATCACTATGGAATGATTACCTCACCATGGTGGGATCCTTGTACCTGATATATAAAACCATATATATAATGGTTATCTGCATGATATGTTACCCTAGGCATAGTATTACCCAATACATTAGCATTATATCCTTGAAATGACTCACTAAATGTAAATAATTTTTCTTTATGATAAGCCAAATAAATAATCACCCATGTTGGGACACCCAATGTTCCGGAAATTACCTTTCACATCTCAACCTTCATGTCATGGTTCTAATCCTATACAATGGTGTGATATCGACAATACCCTAATCATAATATAACCCCCAACCATTATGAAATAATGTTCCTCCTTTATAAAAATTTATGGAAATGCCACCCCAAACCAAATCCAACATTAACTTTTTCACCCAAGCACACCTTATGGGCCTCAAAATACATCCAAACACTCTTCCTCAATATGTTTAGAGTCTCAAAATACTAATCTAAATTCAATTTATATAATCATTCTATTCCTTCAGAACAAAACATAAAATTCCCAATGTTTTTTCACCAACATGTAATGATTGAGTCTACTACCTTATAAATAAAAATATATTCTAAAATTATGTTATATTCATTGATACCTACCATATGATATCCTTATATAACAAAATATTAGCAATATAATATATATCATATGTATAAATGCTTTAGGAAATATTTTTATCAATCTCTAAAATACAAAAAGAATATCAATAACAGTGTTCTATTTCACACTATATTAATCATATACAATAATTTTTTAAACCATATCAAAATATACTATTTCATATCATCCAAAGAAAATTGTGCAATATATCATCAAATTTACCACATATTTTATCATTTGAAAAACCTTTCAGACATTCATCTAAAACAACGTTTTTATAATATCTAGAAGACATAAAAATAATCTCTCTTAGATTTTTGGAAATAAGTACCAATATATTAAATGAAACATGAATCCTCATAGTCCTTTTTTACATTGATGAAAATTATCAATTTTTAAGTACATAGACGTAAGCATATTGGGGCCTCTTTAAAATAATCAATACAACTCAATCTTTCAATGGATCTTTTCAAACCTCCATCAAAACACATGCTTCTATATACCTATTTCAAATTTTTATATAATATACAGGACTGAATTCTTCAATTATATATTTTTATAAAAATAGTGATTGATCAGGGGACATGATGTATGCTAATCCATTTCAACTAGTCACAAAAGCTTGATTTGTCAAGTATATATTAAATTGGAGGATTAATACATCGCATGACATTACCCATTTTGGATAAGAACATCACATCACCTAAGTCTAATAGATACTCAAATTAAATTCTATATATAGGTAAGTATTTTAATTCCTTTTAACATTTCAATTAATGTCCCATATGTCAAAATCATCATTTGGGAGGTTAACCACCATATTTCATAATCTTAAACTAATGGCATGATCAATAGATAACCCCCCCCAAAGATAAACTAATCCTCAAGGATTTTATAATAAATATATCAATGTATATAATCTCTCATTCTTGGTATTTTCTAAACCTTAGTTATGGGGACATCCAAATATTAAACATACAATAATTTAATATAAAGTGAATAATGTATTCTTGTCTATATAGTATACTTAGTGGGTCATCAAGCATATAAATCAATTTCCATACCTCATGATCATATTATACATATCAATTAAAATATTAATCATGTTAATATTAACATTTCACCATGAAACATAATAATCCTTGAAGAATTTTAGTTACTGATAAATCAAATTCTTAATTAGAGTGGTTAATTATCATTACACATTAAATAATATATGGATCCAATGTGAAATAATGATAAATTGGGTAATTTATTTTGAATAAGACCATACATTTTATATTATTAATGTCATTTAAATATAATATTGTAACCATACATAAAAAATTTTATAATCATAAAACATATGCTATCATCCTGGGAGGTTTTCTATTTAGAGTGAATTTTAGGAATTTTTAGACACATTTCATATCTCTATTGTTCCTAATATATGTGAATGTTTTATATGACCGTCCCACTATATTATTTTAGTGAGTTACATTTATAATGATAGAATTATTTAAAAATTATTATTATTTGAAATAATATTTCCAATGTAGATATCTGGGAACAAGAATTCAAACACAATCTCTTCACAACATCAAATTATATGATGCTAATAACTTATATTGTCTACATTGAACTAATGTTATGTCTATTATCATCATTTATTAAAGAAATATTCCACTAAAAATATTCCATGATATAATTTTAGTTATTATTTACCTTTTTTAGTATATAGATAACCTATATCCTTTTAGAATAAAGATAAATTATCCCTTTTTCATTGTATAATCTATTAATAGTCATACATGAACTTACCTATGTCAAAATATACCCTCATTAGTCTATTAGAAACTGCATATTATTTATAATATCATTGTATGATACAGAAACTGTTTTGTGATCATGAAACAACACATAAATATACTATTATCAAAATATTTTATATAGTATTTTATGTGTTTAGATAAAAATCCAAAAATAAGATATTATTATTTTAAATATTCTATTGATGGGTGGGGAGAAAATATCCCTAATATTTTAAATAACTTTTAGGTAAACATGCTAATCATATTAATACTCCTTTTTTTCTTATTGAATGTGTTATTGAATCTGCTAAAACATAAACCATGTGTAATAAACCCATCATCTAATGTTATTTATAAAAACTATTTTATTACAGAAAAACATATCTTATCATATAATATTAATGTGTTAATTCTGTACTTCCTTTATTATTATTCATCTAAGATTCATATTTTCCTTTGTAATCAGTTCCATGATTTATAAACCCTTTACATCATCATGATTTAGTAACTCTTCACTTCATCATGGTTCAATAAACATTTTCATCATTATATTAATGAAAAAAATAAAGAATGATCAATTTGTACCTAAATTCTGAAATACAATATATTTAAAACATTAGTAAAATATAATTTTTATGATATACTCTATAAAATAAGAGAATTATTTTATAAAAAATGATACCTAAAAAATACTTTACACAATGTTTAAAAAAATTAAATTTGATAAATATGTTTTTATTCTATAGAAACATTTATCTTTCCTGCAATCACATCCTTATGTTGTCAATTTCTATGGATGGTTATTGGAAAAATAAAATATTCTTTTCTAGTATAAAATTCTTCCCTCCAGTAATATCATCATAGTACAGATCCTATATATCACATATAATGCCCATATATCCTCAAAATCTTGATATAATAGCATAAAATTTTATTTGACTCAAAATAATTATTGTAAGATTTTGAATAATGATATTAAAATGAATTACATAGTTAGAACATGTCAAAAGGAATTATTTTAGGTTTAATAATTCATTAAACAACGAATCACAGTGAGTATGTGAGTGATAACTTTGTTTACATTGTTAATCATTAATTTATTGTCTTTTAAACATTATGTGAACCATAATATTCTTCTTATATGAAACTATATTCCAGATTTGAACAATTTTAATAGTTATTTACCATAGAATTTTGTTTCAAAAAAACTTTCATTTTTTCTTAAGATTGATTATTAACATTTAATACTACAATGAGAAATTATTTATATTAAGATTCCCTTGTCTATAGGATTCATTTAAAAGTAATATACAATGATAATGATGGAAATAATCTAAAATATAGTCATATATCAAAATAGTGTCTTTTTTATATTCATTTAATAAATTATTTTAATAACTGTTATCCCACTAATATGACAACCTCATTTGAATATTTATCATACAATTATTGGAAAAATACACCAATTTAAACATGAATTAAATTTATTTTTAATATAAATAATTCCATTATATATCTATTAAAAAATTATGTTAATCATATCTTATATTCCACAAGGACATTTCAATGGAAAACTCTGTGCAATATTTATGAAATTCATTATATTGTATTTATCTCTATGGTATTGTAATGGTTTAAGTTTCACAAATATGTGTAACCCACATAAAACATCCAAGATAGTTATATAATGGTTCGGGTTACAACATTTTTACCTTTCCATAAACATGATAATCGATGGGAAGCCTGCTTTGGCATGGCCTACCCAACTATATGATAGGGGACCTAAATAATATTTTATTCATGAAGAATCTAAAAAAAATTATTTTTAATGGGTATTTACTATCACATTTTTATAAAATCTTATTCCAATAAAATTTATTCATCCATATAGTGATTTATTTATAAAATTATTGACTCCAACAAATAAATATATTCAATCCATATTGGTGTGTAAATTTTTACATAACGAATATCTTGTGGTAGTATCCTAAATTAAATTCCAATTATATTCGCACATTTACCTTGGAATAAAAAATATATGTTATAATAATATATTTCATATAAATAATTAAAATCATATGAATTTAATATTACTAACAACATTAAAATAGGAGTAATAGATATCCAACCACATATTTTATAAATAAATCATAATTTTATGTGCCGGTGAGTTATCTGAACCAATGTCAATATTCATCAAGTAACTTCTCATAAGACAGACCTAAATTCCATCACATTTCTTGAATGTAATTTTTATAAAACATGACCAAACATTACATTCTTTCTATAACAGAATACTAACCAAATTCGTAGTAAAATAAATTAAACAAATAATCATATTTACCATGTAACACTATAAATGAATGTCTAATGTTTTATAGAAGCTATTTAACTCTTCAAAATTATCCATACATCTATTAATAATATATGGAATTATTTTTATCCGTAAATCATCAAATAAACTATAAAAATGAAAAATTTATAAATTTAAAAAATGAGATAAAATTTTTAAAACAATTATAAATAACTGAATCAAAAAAACATTCTAATTCAGCCAAGAATTATAGAACATAAATATTTAAATAAATATTAATACTTTATATTATTATTCAACATGAAGGTCATCATATTGTCCTTTTGTGGGGAATTTATTTTAAATATATGATGTTTGAAGAATAAAAATTATATATATATATATATCTGTAGTACTTATATATTATGTTAGAAACCAGAATATCAAACACATAATATTATTTAAATATTGAATATATCAATTTTCAAAACAAATTTTTACATCTCACAGGCTACTCACTCTGAGCATTTAGTCCATGCTTTGATGTTAGGGCCACCAGGCCTTCAGATCAGGTCACATTTAGACAATGGTCCTATAGGCCAGCGAGTCATGCTTGGACTATATATCAACCCAATATAATAGAGGGTTATCATTTTCCAAGTAAAAGGGGTCTTATCGCCAGACGATAATAAAAAAATAAACAATATTATAATACTCATAATTTTGTAATTTATAGGTAATTTATAAATTATATATATAATTTCAAAATAAACAATTTTTGTCTAAATATTTTGTCATTTCATATAATTTAAAACTGTATTTAACATTTAGATATAATATTATGGATATAAATTTATTAAATGTTCCTTAAACATCAAATAAGTAATATAATGTATTCCATTTTCAAATAATTTTTAAACAATATAGACTTTTAAAATAATCCAAAATACCTTCTTATAAAATTGATAAAAAATCATAAATTATATAATTCAATTCATAAATGAAATTAAAGAAATTATATTTTCCCCTTATAAAATATCCAAAAATATTCTCCTTTCATAATACACAATAAAATTTTAAACAAAATCACATTTTATTGAAAATAAATAATCCATCAATATCTATATTCTCTATTATATATATTATTTTATAGCAAGAAAACTGTTGTTGCAATATAACCTACACTTCCAAGATATCATTTTAATAATATCATATATATTTTAACAATGTTATGGTGATCTTTTTTTATTGGGATCACCATTATTGTCTTATATAAAACACAATATCAAGCACTGTGATATTTTTCAGACTAATGGTTTATACTATATAACCAATGATAATATTTTATATTATATGTTTCAGCCTAAATTTATTTTATGACATCCAATTTAATAAGTGTAGAAATAAAACTAAATATATATCATGTCTGATTATATGATTTATATCCTATTTATTGACAAAATATTCGATGTTTTATTCACTTAAGAAATATAGAATCATATTCTATGATACACATCGTTACATAATTTTTAAATATGATTTCTTGATTAAAGAAACATGGGGAAGCTATGATACCACTAATGGGGTTCTAATGATTGAATAATACTTATTCAATATAGTGAAAGATAAAAAAACAGGATTCCCATGATACTGAAGCTATGTAAAACTGAAATAATCTATAATCAAATGATGGAAAATGTGTAATTTAAAAAAATTTATTATCACATAAACAATATACAGTCATAGTGGTTGGTTTAGATCATTAGGGAGAAAATAAAAGGTTACACCCTTCATGATGTATACATAGGAAAACTAAATCACCAAAGATCATGGTTAGGTCCCAACATAAATCTTCAATATGTTAGTATCATTTAAGAAAAAATAATAAGAATGCGAGATATAAGGGGAGAACTACTTTTTTGGATTGGGATACCATCCAAAAACATTCACATGTAGAATCCCTATTAATATAGACATTATTGATGCTCCCCAAGACATAATTTATTCACTTATACATTTGGAAATATCATGGTAATTAAAATGTTGTTACAACATCTTACAACCCTCAATCATATCATTCTATTAACATTTCATCTTATGAAACATTTAATTGATGATAGTTATTATGGAATGAAGATTTAAAAAATAATTTTTAAATATTGGATTCCATTATCAATCATATGTGTAATATGAATAAAACATTATGATTCGTAGTACCATATGATATTGTCTATTTTTTTATACTTTACTCATGAAGAATAAATATGATGTTTCAATCTCATAAATATTGATATTACCTAAAATTATTTAATATTTAATGATATTATATGATATTATATCCGTATATCATCAAATATGAGACATAAATAATGTATCATATGTATAGATGTTTTATATCATATCTATATCAAATTATGGTATATATAATGAATGGATTTTTGGAGTAAAATTATAGAGAATTACCATGTGGTGAAAAGAATTAATGGTAGTACATAATTGGTTAAAAGAGTATATGATATAGTTTTAACTCCTTAAATAATGATTTTTATATATGTATTAAAACTTACCTGGTTTATTTTCATTAATGTAAAGGGGTAATTAATCTCTATTAAATTAGAATTAATGATAACGGTTGAAAAGAGATAGTGATTATTTTGTTCTTGAAGTCGATTTTAATGTGGGTGTTCACAATCTATAAAAACAAGATCATGTATGGTATTGAAAAATGTGTAGAAAATTTGATAAATGAACCGTTTGTACATATCAACTCTAGAAGGTGATAATTTAGAGGAAAATTCGATATAGAGACACATTTTATTAGATTATCAAAGGGGGAAGAAAGAAAATCATTGTCACAAGATATGGTATATACATAGAGATAAAGGAGAATATTTTTCCCTTAAAAGTATAAAATTAAATATGGATGGATTTATGAAGTAATTGCTAAAAATATCCAAAGGGGGATTGTTGTAACAAATGGTTGTGTGTTATATTATTGTTAGATAATGGTGGATTTCATAGATATTGGGTATGGAAATAAATGATTATGTTGATGAACTGGTAAAATGTGTACTGGAATTTTATGAATAAACATGTTGATGAGTGGAACTAATTCATAATGTTGAGAATATTTGGAACCTAATGGTTATCAAATTAGTAAAACAAGTAAATTAATAATGAAAAAATGAGACTTTTACAACCATGGTATACATAGTTTTGGAAGTATGATGTTGGTATAAAAACAATTATACCATGATGATAAATATGGTAATTTAATAATGAAATAATTAAAGTCAATGTATTGACAATAGGAAGAAATGGGAAATAAAAATCAAAGATGTACTATCATGAAAATAAATATAATTATTTTAAGAGTTACTTCCTTCTTGAATATATTTATATTGATCGAGAGTTTATAAATTTTATGATTAATAAACCACATTCTATTTTGGGTTATTATTTTATTGGAAGAGGTTTGAGAATTTAGGGAAAACATTCTATAATGTTTGAAGGTAACGTTTTTAAGGGAAAAATCACATTAAAGCACAGTTTTTCACATCATGAGTTTTTCATAAAAGGAATAAAATGCAATAGAATATTATTTACTGATGAACCCATTCCAAAGTAATAAGAATTTAAATATAATATAGAATTTGGCACTCGTTTGATTTCTTATGTAATATTTTCGTAGACTATATTTTTTGGTTAATGGTGTCATGATTCAATATCTAATGAAACACCACAGCATGGAGATTAAATTTGATCAAATAAAGAAACAAAAATAAATATAACATATTATATTATATATATATTGATTTATCCATAATAAGGTTAGGTCATGAATGTTTTTCATTGATTATTTGGAAATGTTTTTAGTATTTTAATTTGAAAATTATGGACATGAAATAATGTTTGTTTGAATATATAAATATTAATGTAATGAACCACTTATTTCATTTGATGAAGTAGGATCTTACTGCATGATTTGTGGATGAAATAATGGTTAATAAATGTTCCCATCATAATCAAGAATATCATTACATGAAATGATAATAACACTTTATATCCATGTCTTATTGTTGTTAGTTAAACCATGATGTCATTAAAATCGTAATATTTTGAATATTCAGATTAAATTCAAATAGAGGGTGATATACCTCAATATTGGGTGGCGATACATGACATTATTGGAATTTTTTTACCATAAATAATCATGTTAGAATGCCTAAAAAGATAATAAAAAATTATATGAATGAGAATTTATCTCCATCATATATGAAGGGTTTAGTATTTTAAGTGAATTAAGAAAATTTCTATAATTATTCTTAAGATATAAAAAGAGAGGAATAAAATATCATCAAGATATATGGTCTTATATAGTAAATGAGAGCTATGGAAATAGGTATTTCACTACATGATCTAATTATATATGGATGTGGATAATTTCATATGGAATTTATTCATTACACCAGGATTAATGAAGGATAATACATAGCATAGAAAGGTTAATTAATTATTTGGAAATATTTTATTCTATGTTTTTATACCACTGTTAATTTGATTTTTTTTTATATTCTCAATATTTAACTCTCTTATTAAGGATACATTATCATCTATCGTTAGATATTAATATAATAGTGTTGTGGATATCAATATCATATAATATATATAGTTTCTTAACTCATATGAATTAGATAAACTTGCTGATATAGAAGAGACTAGGACTCAATTAATTAATTTAGATATTAATGTTGTCCATGAAGAAGGAAATAATACATGTGGATCTTAGTGGATTAGTGAAATATATTTAAACATTGTAAAAATACTATGACTAGTTTATAATTACTATAATGAGAATATTCATCCATCAAATTGTGATATTTTGGTACCCTAATAAGTCAGCATGTTTATATTACATGGATGTAGAACAATGTGGATAAAACAAGTAAAGAATACATTTTTTATGTTCATTAATATCAATATTTTTTATTGTTTTTTGATGAATAATAAATTTTGGAAATGATATATATATATATATATATCCTTGAAGTGAGGTAAAAATATAATATGGTGGGTGATGGTGAAATATTTAATGTACTAAAAAGGATTAATTTCTACAGCAACCTTATCTTTTCACTTGTTTAGTGAACCAATATACATAAATTATAAACTACTAGTCCCATTATTTTGTATTATATTATATAGGTTTTGATTTTTGATCAATCTTATACTAATTTTATGATTTTGTCACACATGAATTCATTTTTATGCCTCTTTTAACTTGTGGAGGTAATATTTTTTGAAGAAAAAATAATATTATTTAATTTTTAAAGGATATTAGTGAATATTTCATAGAATATATACTTCATGATTATGATTAAAGAATGAATAGATATAGTTTTTATTTTTATGAAATTATATTATAAAAATAAATTACAAATGAGGTATATAAGGAATCTTTTCATTATGATATTGTATGTCAAATATAGAGAGCCTTATATTAAATCCTAGGAGGATATGAGGAATTAATTTAATTTTATATATAATTCATAATTTTATGTTTTAAATCTTCTGGTTATGTGTTTTCAACAATAATACTTAAAAAAATTCTTAATATACAAAGGGAAAGGAAAGTAAAATTTACAAGAGGAATCCTTGCACGAATAAATACAACCCCTTACTGATGACTGAATCTGATTCTTTTAAAAAATATATAACACTATATATGATCCTTGAGAATTTAAATAATATATTTTTCTTATAAAAATAAAATAAAATAGTGACACAATGGAAGATGATGAAATGATATTAATTATACATTTCGGGAAATTTTTATGAAACCGTAATAATAAGATATAATAATTCTGTGAAAATGTATAATATCACATTATCAATCATGAAATGTATTTATGGTTGATAGGATATTATTTTTAGATAAAAACTGGTTGAATAATGATGTTATTTATTTGAAATAATCAATTAAAATAATTGGTGAAAACCTAAAATGGAAATTTATTTAGCTTCTAAAATTTTCCAATATGTGGATTGAAAATTATTCAAGGAGGTAAATATTAAATATATTTTTATTGAACTCAATCATAAAAATTAATAATGAATAATATCAAAAATAAATATTATTTTAAGGTTGATAACATGGCCTATTATTTGAAGGAGAAATATGTAATGATCAATGATTTTGAGATAAATATGTGCAGTAAAAAATTTGAAAACCATGAATTAGTGTATAAAAGGAATGTAATTGATGAATCTAGAAGATAAGTTGAATATATTATGAGTAATTTAGGATATCCTAAATTGGAATTGTGATACATACCATGGATGTTGGAATATAATCTGATGTGCTCAATGGTGTAAGGTGAATTTTTGTAATAAATCAACTGAGACATGAATACATGAGGAATGAATTTTCTAAAAGATGATTTTATTAAATCCATTAACAAATAGATAAATACATTAGTAAGATATGTGATGGTGGTTAAAAAAATAACACCTCCATTGTAATGTTTATGGGTAGGCATGAGAGAAAGAAATATAAATCTATATTGCTAAAAAATAAACCAGAAACTTTTGGTGATTATGAGTAATGTGATGATTGAGATCAATTATTGGTGAATAACTAACCACTAAATAATATTATACATCAATTATAATTGATATAATAGAAAACAAAATTAAGGATATAGAAGTAATATAACCTTACTCAAAAAAGGATCACAGACACTTGAAAAGGGACATATCACGGATAAATAAATATGAGGTAGTTCTAATTTATAGTAATTAAAAAATCATGATACATTCCCAAGGGGATTCACAAATCATACCATAATGTATTATTGGAGTGAGGATAATTTTATCTAAAAAAATGAATATTTGTGATTATTATCACATTCAGGAAGGATCTTACTCTATGTAATATGAAGGATTCTAAATCTAATTTCTATAATTTGTTTTTAGATATTGTATTTAATAGAGAATAAGTAATATGGCTGGTTTCCATGAAGTTGGAAGAAAATAGTAGGTTTACCCTGAATAGATATATTCCTATACTTGAGGCTGTTTGAGATGTTACAGTCTCCACATATTCATGTTTTCTATACGTTTTAGTGAAATGGTGTTGGTTTAAGTGGGAGATATAATCCATATTGTAAAATAATTCAGAATGTTATGATTGCTTTGTAGAATTGAGAATAAAATATTTATTTATAGAGAAATATCTTATTTTTTAAGTATTAACATGACTTCATACTAGGTTTTAATGATATATTTAATGATGGTTACACCCAATATAAAAAATCTAGAGGGGGATTATTATATCTGATATTGAAAGTGTTATATAATTTTTCGAGTGATATCAGGCCTAATCTAAGGATATTATGGTGTAAAAGTTTTTTCTACATATAGAAGTTATAAAACGCCAAATACTATAGTTAAAATAGGTATTGGGCTCTATTAAGTGGTTTCAAACTGTAAATAAAGAGAATAAGTATATATATTCAAGAATGAGATAATTTTTTTATTTACTTCAGACCTATCATTTTTCTATAATTTGATTATGTTTTAGGACCCTAATGTCTATTTATAAGATAATATAGATATTATAATTGAATCTATATCTAAATGAAAAAAGGAGGATTTTGTGTTAAAGATATATAAGTTTATTAGAATTAAAGATGGAAGATAACCCATCTTAAGATAAGGAATATTTATTTCATCAATGGGATTCAAAAAATCATCATATGAAGTTGAATAAATGGGTTTAACATGTGGCCTGACCCACACATTAATATTTATTACTTTTTCATGAATATCAATTTTTAAATGTGAGAGATATCATTAAGAAGATATCCTTATGGAAGTAAAATTCTCTTGTTGGATGATATTTATTTTAATTTTTTTTGTTAAAGGGTAACATTAAGATTTATAAGATGTGAACTTTTTTCTTATAGTGAGTTATATTCCATTATTCTTAGAATATTATTTGATAACCCTATTTGATATTGTAATTTCACTCATAGAATATATTTGAAATTTTAAATATAGATCTAAGTGGATTTTATAATGGAAGTAAAATAGAAAATGATTATGAAGAATTATTTTTATAGCTCATAGTAATAAATCATAAAGAAGAAAACATGGAGTAAAGTCAAGGAGAAAATTTACAGTGAATTTCCATGTAGATAATGGTGTATAAGTTATTTTATATAGTTGAAAAAATCCATCCAATGTTTTCTTAAATCACTTAATTTATATTTCTATAAAACTAGTGTAAGTGATAAGGGTTAATTTATGCTGAACTAAATAGGGATCTTAGTCTATCTAAAACATGAATTATTTTGAAAGGTTTTCTAGAGATAGATATTAATAAAAATGTGAAGTGAATATCATAGGTGTAATTTTATGATCATTACATTTTATTATCAATGGGAGAGAAACACAAATTCATTAAAAATTATAAAAAAGGTTATTTTTGATTTAGTGATAAAGTGGATATTTTTTCATACATATGGAAAATTAATATTGTATGGATATTTCATAACATTTAATGTAATGTAAAAATTGTGGGAAGGCTTCAACCAAACTATTTTTATTGGTTTTTTTTTATAATTAACAGTAGTTTTTCATGATACAATTGATACCTATCAATGAAAAACTGGTAGAAAATGATATTAAATTTGGAGTTCTTGTGTTGGAATGTGAAGAGATAACCTGATAAGGAATGGATCTAAATCTAAAAGGATAACAAATTAGTAACCAAAGGGTTATGTGATAAGAAGAACATGGAAATTTGAAAATGATAAAACTATTGACTATTGAAACCATCATATACATGTTATTTCAAGAATTAAATTAACACATATTTTATTATAGAATGGTTATGATTATGTATAATTATGATATAAATCACTGATATTTATATAGTGACTTCATGGTGTTGTGGAAAGAAAAATTTAAGATGGACTACCATGGAAATTTTTTGGGATTTTTAAAGAGTTAGAGAATTCTAGAGGATAGGTAGATTGATATGGAATTTATGGGTGATATAATGAAGAAACCATCATTTATTATGAAATATAATGGATTTGGTTGTTTTTTAATCATACATGGAGGTACTAAATAACAGTTGAACTATATTATAAAGAAGGTCACAAAACTGAATTACCCCACACATGGTTACACATCACATTATTTTAAGATTAAATCCATGTTGTGGAATATTAATTTTTGATGGGATCATGCTTAAAAACATGTGTATCATCATGTAAGTGATGTATTAACCGTAATTCATACCCCATAAAATATTATTCCAGTTCAAAATTTTTATGGTAATCAGATCTCCAAGAAACCGGTGGTATCACAATAAAATATTGAGATGACATATGATAAAAGGGAAAATTATTCCAAAAAATAACTAATTTCACATTGTGTAGGGTTGTTTCATTGTAAGGAGGGAGGAATATTAATATTTGGGGTTAATCTATGTGATTATTGGAAAATCATTCTATTTTAAATAATATGTGAATGTCGTAGTGTCTGTTTGGTTGGAAATAACTTATAGGAATGATCCTATAAATTTAATAGAAGAAGTTATATATAACACATGGAATTTTAATGTATTAAAATATTGGATATGAACCACATAATTATAAGGTATTTTAATTTGTAAAATGGTAGTAACAAAATGTCATCCTATAACAATGTTGTTAGTCACAACATAATGTGAGTAAAAAAAACTATTTCATTCAGATTTATTTGAAATTGAAATTATTGATGATGTGGATTGATATTTGGTTGATATATTCGAAATTTCTGTATTTCATTACCACATAAAAGTACATGATTCATTTATCTTGATCGTGGAACTTTATTTTGATTAGAATTGACTATTATATTTAATTAATGGTTTTGATGAGGAAAGGTATATTGATATTTTTTATAACATTTCTTGAGATATGATTGGAGAGAAATAGAAAATACAAACTTATATAGTTTTACATAGTAAATAGTTTCCATTAAATAGAGGATTTAAAAACTAAGTAAGATTCAGGGGAGAGTAGGCACATTTTTATGGAGTTATATTGTTACATTTGGATTATTAAATAAGAAGACATAGTGAAAAAATGTTGAATATAGTAAAAAAAATATTACAATCTGGAGTTATATATTTTTGTTGTTTTCATCTTGTGAAGATTATAGATTTGACTCTCTCACTAAGGATTTCATCAAATATTCCCTTGGAGAAAAATTTTATTGAAAATTGGAGTTCAATTCCACATCATATCTAGAGTTTCGTAACACACACTTCTCCAAAAATTACATAATACCCCATTCTACTATGAACTTTAACCAAAATTCCCCTAATACATAGATATTACATATTTTTATTTTAAATAAAACAATTTTAATGGGTATTTTTGGAACCAAATAATAATTTATCTTGGATTTTTTATCCAGTTCAAATAATATAGATCAATATAAAAAATTAAAAACATTACCAAAAAATAAATATAAACAGATGGTGAGAATGTGTCCTTGAATTGTCCAATGATGTGAGGTATCTAAGAACATCATCACATCAATTCAAAAAAATATTCTTGAAATAAGTTTTCTAAATTTTTAGATTTTTATTTCGTGGTTTTTATTATGGAATTTGAAAAACAATCACATGAAGGGAAAAACGGAAATTTTGATATAAAAAACCCTTTGAAGATTGACTCGTTTTACCATTGATCTAGGAAGAAGGATCTTACTCTGGTATGGATGAACACTATTAATCAAATGAGTTTTTGTTTTTTGTTAATTTTAGTAAAACTTAATAATTAACATCATTAATGCAATTTTCAATTTTTTTAGAAAATATCAATTATATAGAAACCATACTTCATATTGAAAAACATTTAATGTATTATTACTATAAATGGGGGTGTTTTATTATATAATTTTCTTCTCCATTAATGGTATGTCAAGGATCGGAAATAGGACATTTGTTTAAAAATTGATTGTCTATATCGTTGAAAATTGAATTTATCAAACATATATAGGAGAGAAACATGATGATTTATATGAAGGGTATATAGGACACCCAATATATTATTTTTGAACATCCATCTTCATATCATTAAACATATAGATCAAAAAAGAAATTCATGTATTTATATACATCTCTATTAAATAATATCCTTAAAAAAGATATATGTTACTGAAATTCGATATTTTTCATTAAATTAAAATAAATATTCTCTTTTGGAACACTAACTATAGGGAGTTTATTCCAAGTCACATCAATATTTTATGTTTACGTAATTTTTTTAAAAAATAATTATGACAAAAATTTATATTACAAAACATTGCCTATAAGAGAATTTTTTTTCAGGGTGATTTTGACTAGGGGATTCCTAAAAAGAAGGCACCATCTTCATAAATTTTATGAAGAAAACAAGTAAAATATCTACAAACTTATCGACCAATAATGTTCCTTTTTTGTGAATATTTCAATGGAGATGCTTTCTTTTGCATTACTATCATTTAAATACTTTAAATTATGGGTCCCATGGACTACACAATTAAATTCATTAATTTTCTAAAAATTATATTTATATTAAATAAAGATTCTTTTTGGGTTAGCTACAATATATTTCTCCCTTTTTATTCCTATATATATAGAAAAAAAATTAAAATAAAAAATATTTTACTATTGTAATCTTCAATATTATATTAATTAAATTATTTTGGAAATATTAAAGAAAATCATATACAATAAATCTTTTATAAGGACATGATCCATATCATTCTTTACATTTTTGGATGTGGGATTCAGACACCATTTTTTCATTATCCACATATTGTTTATAATAATACATTAATTATTGGAAATAATTATACATAACACATCATTAATAATTAAATATTATTTAACATTGTAACAAATATTATATAATAATTTTATAATAATAATTATTATAAAATTCAATATAATGATTATTAAAAGTATGATTAATAATATAATTCTATTATATGATGAAATTAATAATATATTTATCAATGAAAATATATTTTTTATTAATTTTTTATATCGAAAAATTATAATTTAATTAGTTTAAATTTTAAGATTAAAGAGTATTAATAAAATTTTAATTAATATTAATAGAAATAATCGATCAATAAATAGAAAATTTTATTGATAATAATGTAATTAAAAATATATATTAATTTTTGATGTCCACATTTAATGCACTTGTATTCACTTCGTGGTTGTGGCCCACTTTTGTGAAATTTCAACCCCTTGTACTCAATGTGTGTTTCTATCTGTCTTTCCTATTAAATTATCCTGAGGCCATCGGTGTGGGTCTCCATACCATTGGTTGTTTTCCTTTATTATTGTCATTAATACATAATAATTTATATTTATTAATTGTTTTGAAAATATTTTTTTCTTCAATTATGTTTTATATATTATGTGTATGTCTTAAATTTTATATATAAACTATTTATTATTTGTATTTTATAATATTTTAACGGTACATGCTTCTTTGGATGTATAAATTTATTTTCTAAAAAGAAAATCATTTGTGTCATTGATATTATTGTTTGTTTATTATTTTGGGGAATATTATTATAATTTTGATTAATTATTATGTTTATTCTAACTATTAAATTTTACTGTGATGGTTTTAAAATTTTCATTTTATAATGTTTCAAATTTTTCATTACGAAAACTAAGAAAAAATATTTTAATTCATGCATATAACATTGAACGATTTTAAAATTTAAATATTATTTATAATTTAAATGAATCATAAAAAACAAAACTATTCAAAAAATATTGCTTCGAATAAAAATAATATTAAAAGTACAATAAAAAATAATAATTAACCTCACACAAACATTTTAATTAAAAAATAACATTTAGTCTTTAAAAATATATGTACATTATTACTATTAAGTATTAATTTTTTAACTACATTATTATTAAAATTAGGTAAGAATATGGATGGAAAGTTCTGGTAATCCTACATCGAGGGGCCGAATTCAACACTAAGAATAAGGAATGTTTTTGAGTACTTTTTCAGTAAGATAGTAGTATAAATATTACTCGAAATGGGATTATGGGCTATAGAATTGTTCCTACGGGCCACAGGGTCTCCAATAAATCATTAGTAAAATAGTTGTTCAACCAAAAATGACTCTATAACATCATTAATTGGTAATAGTTTATATGGAAATATAACATGAACAACTCAATACAACATGAAAATGGTATAGCTTTGTAACCCATAAACATCACCTAATGAGTGGCCTCATATGAGCGATGGGTGTGATGATGGTAATTAACTATTCCTTTATCCCTAGAGATTTACATTTTTGTATATATGAGTCCAATACCATGTTACTATCAAAATAGTGAGACCATTCCTATGGTGTGCTGCAACTAAAAGTGGATGCAGTTGTGTTTCATGCATGCATTTTGGGTAGACAGATCAAAAGAGATATGGTTGTACTAACACATATCGTCTAGACATATTAACACTTTAATAACTAATTTTAGATATAGGGTTATCCTTCCACTATGAATCTAAATCAAAAAAGATGAAATGGCTCTGGGTGGGGGTGACAAAAATTTTAGAGGGGTAACACTTTATGAATACTACAAAAAAGTGGGAAATGAGGAATATGACTGGAGACATGGAAGCATATTTCAATGTTAACTGAATAAATTATCTTTTAATATAATTATTTATTATTATTATATTTTAATAATTACATTATTATTTATTATTAGATACATTATTATAATTCAAAATTTAAACTGCTTTATTGATTATTCTTATTACTACAAATTTAAAATACAATTATTACAAAAATTTTGAAAATATAAAATTAAATTAAAATTTTAATTATATTATTAATATTTATTGTTATAAATTATTTATAATTTTTTCTCAGAGATGCTTTATGATGTGTGGGCATTGGTACTAGATAGAGAAATAGGGAGGGTCAATGCACTGCTTAGGGGATCAGGTGAAGCTAGTGAGGTGGAAGATGATCTTCAACTATGTATAACTGTAATGAAAAATTTTCAGGAGGAGGGTGTGGAAATATTATTTTGTGAAAATAGTGATTTGATCTTGAATACTCACGATGATGCCTAAATCTGGTATGATAGAATAGTCATGAAGTTATAATGAGCTTGGTTTCTAAAAATTATGTTACTATGTCCAGGATTAGTAGATGAACTATTAAATTTATTTAGATAATTAGTTATTTAATTAATTTTAGTAATTTTAAAATAGAAATAGGAAGGTTGGATGGTGATTTTAATTAGGAGGTTGAGCTACATGTGAATTGTGTTACCACCTATTCATTTAATGAGTCAATTGGGTAAGCTAGATCATTTTGAATATATTTTACACTAGAACATTATTATACTAATTATTATATATAAATAAATATATTTTTTATATTTTTTATATTTTTTGGTATTAATACTAGGGTTATGTGGAAACTGAAAATTTCCATGTTATGTTATATTTAGACACACCTCAACTAACATGTTTAATAAAAAATTATTTTTATAATTTCAATAATAATAATAATAATATTAATATTTTTTCTATGTGTTTGTATATATATTTATGAACTCTCATATATATAAAATTAAATTGATGGAAAATGATTTTTTAAGCACTATTTTCAATTTTTGAAAATTATAATTTTCATTTTGCTCATTTATTATAATGATAATGATGATGATATTTTTGAGACCAATGAAGATATCTTAAAGGGTGAGTTTGGATCTAAAAAATATTTTACTCGGATGTTTTCAATTATGTGGTCTATAATAATTTTATAAAGTACATAAGATACACATTTATATGATTATATTTCTATTATACCCTATATTAGTGATTTCAGTCTCTTAAGATAATGAAATTTTAAAAACATTATCTAGGAGAGATAGTGTGTGTGAATAACTAGATGTCTCTTTTGGTGATTGCTACAGAAAATCATATGTTGGGTCCCTAAATTGATAATATAATTATAGTGACCTATATTAATAAATTATTGAGCATCCATTATGGTTTTATGATACTATTAATGACTAAAGCTAGTGATCAATCATTGATATGTATTACTAGTCAAGAGATGATGTTATGGAAGTTGATTTGGTTTTTGAGATTTGATGTGAGATATAATTGATAGATACATCAGCATTATGATATTAAAAATGTGTACATACATAGTATATTACTTCAATACATTTATGTGATTAGTTATACATTAAATTAATGATTATGTGTGATTTTGGTATGATGTGGTAGAGTATGGTATCATTTTTAAGAAGTTACAATATGATGTGTTAGTACATATATTCATATTAATAATCATTCATATTCATTAATATTGTAAGGAAATGCATACATGTTGTTTTATATTGATAGTTTGGAAATTATAATATGGTTATGTCTGTAACAATGACTGCATGATCATCTTTTGATCATCAATAGTATGACATGTCATTGATTAACTAATAAAAATATATTGGATTGACATATATTGTTTTAAAACTAAGGAGTAATTATGATTCTTGATTGGATTATGTGTGGTGGATGGAATTTTTTTAGTAATCCCTATAGGTTACAATCTAGGAGGATGATAATTTCATGATTATTAGTATTTTCACATTGACATTTTGGTAACCAAAAGTGGGAAGGTGATAATTGAGAGTCACATTATGATCGTGCATACACACCAAAGGGGGAAGCAAAACAATTGGGACATTTTTACTCAAAAACAAATATCTTATTTTTTATGTTCATTCAACAACTTATGTGTTTAGATCCAATATGGTTAGGTTAACATTATTTTTCAAAAATAAAATTTTATTCCATGATGAATTGTTTAGTTTTATTATTATTATTATACCGATTTAGTTATGTTGTAGGAATTTATTTTTGGTTCATTGTGTTGGGATTTACTTTTCCTGTGATTTTTTTTATGGTCTCACCATTACGTTGGCTTGATTAAATTTTTCAATTAGGATTATACTATATCTTGATCACATTCCTCATTTATCATTCAATCTTGGTTTGTGATGTTGTTGAAAGAGATTCTACCCTTCATGGAATCTATAGTTTATTTCACACTGAATTCATGGGTTCTATAAATACCCATATGAAATATCACATTGTTTTTCCCATGTGTGTAATATTATTTGTGCATTTGGTTTTTGAAAACATTATTTCTGATCCTTCTGAGCACTATTTACAGAATCATTCTCCTCCCCGGTTGTTACATCTAACACACCACCTCCTCAAAATACCCCAAAATTATTATCATGCTTCAATGAAATATGATCTGAATTATTTTTTTATGTTAGTCCCCTAGTGTACTATACTTGATCCCATTATAGAGATAAGTTAGGTTTGAGGAGGAAGACCCTATTGTGATTCCATTTTTATAGCATACATTTTCCACTATTATGGAGAGCTCGTATCATGTAAGCTCAATTCCACTGCTTCTCATTCATGAACAATCACTCAAGAAGCACTGATGACATCAATCAACAAGTACTCCCCAATGTTCTCAGTTTATACTCTAGGATATAGGGTTCATTCTTACTTTTTATTATTTCATTATTATACTATATTTTCATTAATTTTGATTTGTTCAGTATCGGGGATTTGTGAGTATGTCCATTTGGGATGCTCGAGTATAAAATATTAATATATTTATTTCATCTCATTTCCCTAGGATTTGTGGAATTGATCCCTGGATAACTTCTATGCTATGTGTGTGTTCTCTATCTCCACTTTATATTATTTGATTATATGAATTTTGTTATTCATTTTTCATAATTAAAAGAATTATGATGGGGTTTCATTCATTAATGTAGGAACAACAATATCTGAATCATTCAATCACTTTTTTTCATTACATTTTTTTTTCATGGAATGTTTTTTCTTTCTAATGATATGTTTCTGTTTCTGGTTTTCTTCTTCTGACATAACAATTGTTTTCTTAATTTTTTTTCTTTTGTATGATTTTAGGTTCAATAAACCCATACAACCATTAGAATTGTTATTAATAACTTTCCATCTTTTTTGTAATATCTTCAGTTTATTTTTATGTTGTGGATTTTGAGGACGAGAATGATTTGGGTATATGATGTGTAAAGATATCTGCACTATTAGTCCACAGTAGACTACTAGACACTTTTAATGGCCCCATTAATCATATAGTGACTATTAATATATATTTCTACTCATTCAACACTTAAGATGATGGAATCCATTTTATTATAGAATGAGTGAATTGTATGTTCCTATTACCCTTACAGGATAATGTATTGGGAGAATTCTCCCATGAAAAAATTATTAATTCCTTTTGTATCAAACATTAAATTTTTTATATGAATGAAACATTACATCATCTTATTTATAATAAAATAATGTGGAATAATTTTAATATGACCATGGGATCTTGTGTTTATTATCATATTTATGATTTCATTAATGTTTTTCTTGATTTTTCTCATATAGATGTTGAATTTCTTGAAGAGTTTCAAAATTTATTATGTTTAACGTCTATTTAGAGTTTATTTAATTCATTAAAATATTCCTTGATGTATAGTCTGGACTTGATTTTTTATGATGATTTTATCTATATAGTGTTCTCTTTACTACTACAAAATATTCCTTTAGTATCCCTTCAATAGGCCATTATTTGTGCCAGGATAACTGAATAATGTAGCATGGTTAAAATTTCTAGGTTATTATCATCACTAAAATGTTCTAATATAGGGGTTCTATATCATCATTAAAATAGTGTTGATAATGAACCCTTTGATCAGTTCTTTTTAGAAGTGATGATAAACAATACCAATTATGAGTGCATTTATTTAGTGCTAATAATGGATTCCTTTATTAGCGATTGTAAAAGAACTCATAAAGGGAAATAATTCACTATTATTTGATAGCACACTACAACACCATAAAAAGAGAATACTACAGTGTGATATAACAACACACTAAATCTCCAACATCAACACTATAAATTATCAAAATAAAATTCATATATTTAATTTAAATTATATAAGATTTCTAAAGAAAATACCCAAAAACACTAATATAGAGAAATATAAAACACCTATATAAATGAACATGACACCCCAGCTTCAGAAAAACAACAGACCTATATAAGAAAAATAATATTATGTTCGGAAATATATAATGAAATAAATTAAAGATATAGTTTTAATTTTAAACTAAGCTTTGAGTCATATGAGGTACATTGTTTATCAGATTAGGTTGTGGTTGACTTGTTCATGTCACATGACACTTATTGTTCATTTGAAGAATTATCTCTATGAAGACTGGTGAGGCAAATAAAATATAAAATTTTTAAGGAAATTAAATAATTAATAACATATAAAAGGATGAGAAAACAATTTAGGATCATTTTTTGGTTTCTTGGATAAAAGGAACCTTTTAAACTAAAGTTACACTTATAATTGAAATGATTCACTTTTTGTCATACCTGTCACACCGTCCATAGGATGAAAGTTCCAATTATTTAGACACATCCAAAAATACGTATGAATTTTTCTACTAAATTATAAAACCAATAATAAAATTTCCCATGATTTCTAATATGACACTTGTATTTTTTTACAAAACTATCTTTCTAAACTAGAAACACACACATTGAGTCATATGAGTGACATAGTGTGTGGGTTTGATGTGAGATTGATTCCTACACATCAAAAATGAATTATGAATCATTATCATAAATTACTAAGAAAATCTATGATATTTATTTTAGTTTACATAGATTGACAATTTGGTACTAAAATGAATTTGTTAAAAAGAGAACATGTACTTTTATTCATTCCAGTCAGATCACGTATCAGTTGGAGGTAAATATAATTTATATGCGTCAAAATTGACTTATACATCAATTTCAAAGTGTAACAAAACATTCCTAATGTGTTTACTTGTTTTGGAGTATGTCGGTTGTCATTTATTACTCAAATTAATGTCAATTTGGAATAGAAAGAGTCAATTGGAGTCATATCGGTGACGATGTGGGTCAGATTGTGGTGAGGCTGATTACTACAAGACCAAAATTACTTTTTTATCATTTTAATAAATTATCAAGACAATATGAATGGGTTTCCATCATTTGGACTATTCCCCTATCATTTTTTACTAAAATGTCATTTAAAACTGTAAACACACACTTTGAGTCATATGGTAGCATTGTCTGTCGGATTGATGTGACGCTAAATCCTACACATAAAAAATGAATAATTAATCATTTTACTTAATTATAAATAAAATCATATTTATTTTTCTTATTTTTCAATTACTGACACTTTTTTGTATTAAAATTACAATTTTAAATAGATAAAAAACTCTTAGAGTCCTACCAGGAACATCATGAATTGAATTTTGGAACGACTGTTTCCTAAACATAAATATTAACTTATGGATTATTTCCTTAATGTATTAAAATAATTTGAATTATTTTTATTATTTTTGAGTATTTCATTTGTCTTTTTTAATAAAATTAATGATAATTTTGAATAAAAAAACACACACTTAGATTTATACTGGTCACACTGTGCATCGGATTTTGGTGAGACTATTTATTACAAATACTAAATGACTTATGGATAATTTTACTAAATTATAAAAACAATCTGAATGTGTTTCCATGGATTTATGTTTTAAAAATTTGTTTTTTTAATAAAATATCATTTTAAACTGGTAACATACACATTGAGTCATATAGGTTACATCATGTGTGGTTTTTGAAATGATACTAATTCATTTCAATCACAAATGACTTATGAGTCATTTCCCTAAATTATCATGAAATTCCTCTCTTATTTTATTCATTTTTAGTGAGTGGCACTTTTTTCTAATAAAATAACATTTTTAAACTGATTATATACAAGTTGATCCATATTGAGAACATCGTGAATCTTATTGATGTGAGACACACATAAAAAATTACATATGAATTATTTTTCTAAATTACTAAAACAATATGAAGGTTTTTTCTAAGGTTTGAGTAGGTCATTAATCATTTTGTACTAAAATTATGTTCAACATTGAATAAAAAAATGAACTTGGGGTCCTATCGATCACACCATGAATCCGATTATGGTTAGGATAATTCCTACACATCCTGTAATGTCATGGAATTTCCATATAATTTTTTAATTATATAGAATTATTTCAAGACCAAGAACTAAGTTGGTGTTCAATTTTGAGGCATAGAGTTCCTTGAATGATTTGTTGAAAAGTGTTATTTTTTAAATAAAATTCGTGTGTAGTTCTCCTGATATAGTGGAAGAACTCTTAAAAAAGTTACCAGATAAAAAATTTGAGTGTACCATTGTATTCAGGATAGTGGGTGTACCCTAGGTGTGACTTATGTTTAGTCAGTTCATGCACAATTGAGAAAACACGAAAATGGCATAACCAAAAATAAAATAATTCAATATAATTATTTTGTTTTTTAAATTATTATAACTCATTAATGGTGACTCATATTAAAAATTGGAGACCACCATGGAGCTCATGAGGGTATACATTCTTTAGGCAGAACCTAAAATTGGTTTGTGTTGTTCAAAAATGGAATGAACATTCTGGATGTAAATAAAATAATTTAAGGATTTTTTTTTATTTTCAAATCCTTATAACTGATCAATGGTAACATAGATTGTAAATCTAAGAGTATCATTAATTTCATGAGGGTATGCTTACCTTAGGATGAGTCTAACAGGGGACGATGTGGGCCAACTATGAATGTTGGTTTTTGGAACGTGGCTATAAAGAAAATGATTTAAATAAAAGTTAATTTATTTTTCAATTCTCATAACTCAAAAATGGTAACTCAGATTAAAAAAATGAGACAACTTTTGACTACATATTTAAATTTTCTCCTTAACTAAGAATTTACCTCAACCGCTGTGGTTCGAGGGTGAATGATAGTTTTTGAGATTTTTTGAGTTAATTAAAATGGATGGAATGCACAGTTTTGGTAATATCGGAACAGGAGTCCGAGTTGAAAATTAGAGGGAATTGCTGAACTCAGAATGACAGGAATCATCTATAATGGACCAAACTTTGATCGAAAAGGGTCAACTGGAAACGAAATTTTTTTTACTTTTTTGAAAAAAAATAAAATAACTTGAACAATTATTTTAATTGTTTTTCTAAATTGTTGGGCGGTGGCAAGGTGGCGCTGCGGTGCAGAAAAAAAATGACGAAGAGTCGCATTAAATGAAACTCATTAATGGTTGTAAACGTGCAGTGTAATAACACATTAAATAAACCATAACAGATACACAGTTTCATAAATGAAACATCATAATGACATAATGATTCAGCATAACAGAAATGATGCGACATGTTTTCTTTTAATTGGTTTACAAGTTTGAGAAATTCGGATCAAATGGTGGAATTTCATTAATGAACCTACGAAAATAATTCTCTCCAATGAAGTCTGACAAACACTATAGAATCACCATCAACATTTCCATGTGTCGATGAATGAGAATGGAGAGTTCCAAACGCCAGTAGAACTTGAATCATCGAAAACAAATTGCTTCAACGATGAGATACAATTAGGTAGGGGTTTTTTATGGTTTATGTTTCCACATTCATTATTCTAAATGATGAATGTGGATCAACCCATGAATAGGTTGATCTATGGATATCTTATTCTTGTAGAAGTGTAATTTTCTTGAAGTTTGTGCTGGAATTATTTAATTATATGTTTGATTGATCTTCAATCCCAAACATCCCCCTATTGAAACTCTAATTCGGAGGGTGCAGGAAAACCCAAACAAGGTCCGAGCTCCTTCTCCCTATTCATTCTCCATGGACAAAAATCCAAGTGATTATAAAGTGGCATCGAGGCCTTAGCAGAAAAGTTGGTGACCCACGGAGGACCAAGGCCCAGACGATATGAAGAACAAAACACCAGAGTGGACCAGATGGTCTGTGGAAGAACTGAAGAGAGCACGGAGACAACTAATGGTGGCCCACCACGACTTCTGCGGGTGGATGGTGGCATTCCCCAATGGTGTTCTAGGGGTGGCAGCCACGACCGGCTCAGTCCCCGGAAAGGTAGTAGAATCCACTGAAAATAGTTGACGGCTGAAAGTGGTAGACAATGCCACCATGTCGTGTCGACAAAGGGCCCCTCACTTGCAGGCCTTGGTCCCTCACTGGTATGCGGCCCAACGACCGCATGCGGGTCCCTTAGCATGACTAGCTTTGTAGTATATTTCACACTGAACAGGATTCCTGTAGGCATTTAGGCTAGAGGAAGAATTGGCCCTCTCTTGTGGGCTGGGCAGAGGGGACCGGTACGGAAGGTGGGCTATACCGGGGAATGAATGTCGGGCTACTGGGCGGCATGGATGGGAAACTAACTAGCCCGCCAGTTACAGGACAAGCTAGATAAGATCGAGTCTCTAGGCGACCGGGCAGGCTAGACAGCCGACCGAACCGGGTTGGGTCTGCTGAACAAAATAGGGGCATGTTGGACACCCAGGCCGGGTTGGTTAGGTCGGTCAGACAAGGTAAGACCGAGCCGAGACCCAACAAGTCCATGTTTACTAAAACTCCAATAACATATAAATCAGGCATCTAATTGATGAGCCATTTGAGAAATTGAAATCCTCACAATTAGGCGGATCATTAAGCATACTCTATGGTGGATTTCATGAATTTTAAAAAATGATGATTGGATTGATGTTTTCTTCTTCTAGAATCAAGCGCACATCGTGTGGAAACCCCACATTTAGATGAGACCTGAAGACTTCTGACAAGAAAACCTATGTGGATCATCTACTATGGACAAATGGGGGGTGGCTTCTATGTAACACAGCATGCCCAGAGTGGGGAGCAGCTCTGTGTGGCCCAACTATCCTACGGTACTCGATCGCATGAGTACCTCTATATGGCTAATGTAGGTAGTAGATTATTTGTGACTTGAGATGCCTATGATGGGGAGAAACAACTCTTTGACCCAACATACCCACAGTACTCATCAAATATGAGTAAAAATAATGTCTATGGTTAGTGAGAAGTGGATTTTCTGTGACCCTACAAGCCCACTGTACTCATTGACGAGGAGTTCTTCAATAGCCAAATGTGTTTGATGATATGACTGATGGTCCTACTTTTCTACTATAAATTATACCTTGTGTATGCTATATTTCTTTATGATCAGGCTTTATGATTTTCTTTATGGATTTCCTTGTGGTATTTCCTTGTTGGTTTCATGGTCCCTACAAAGTATAGTGTTACTCACCACTTCACAGGCTTCACCTGCACGTGTTGTGTCTTGTGTAGACAAATGTTGCCTTGATAGATGACCCGGTGGCCCTGGTCTTGATGGAGCCCAGTGAGACCAGGTATGTGGGGCGTACTTCTACGGCATCGAGCAACTACTCTACACATACCCATTAGATTTGGATTTCAGAAAACATGTTTCCATCGATCTTGTACTTTCTCTTACTGTAGTTTTATTTTTTTGGGTTAGTATTATGGCCTATTTTCATTCATTGTACCTTTACACTTAGTGGTTTTTTAGTATCATTTATGTTCTCATTTCCAATTTTCTGTGTACGCTGTTGTATGATTGTGTGTATAGGTACATAGGAAAATTCTTCCCACTTGTAGTCTGACGCATTCAACGGTAGTTTTTAACCCCTTGCATTCAGGATTTGGGCATGGGCGATGTCATTGCACTTGACCTGGGGGACGAGTCATGAAAAAGTGGTATCATAGGTGTTCAGTTGTACCTTAAAGACCTGGATTATATTGTTTTATTTATTTGGGGAACAATGTTAAATGTTTAGAGTTTGAATTTATGATTCAGGGAGTCAAGTGTTGGTGTGGTGTCCGATGTATCTATACACCAGGACCATGAATATTTCTTTTCATCTCAATACATAAAACACTAGTTTCATGAATCAAATAAAAAATGATTATTTCCTCATGATATTCTGGAAATAGAGTCATATAACTAGGTTTAATCTATAGATCATGGTACATCTTTTTTTTTGTTTCAAGATGCTGTTACATAGACAACCAGCCAGGATTCCACCGCATGATCATAATGATGATATATGGGGTGGCGAAATGGGTACAGTGGCTCATACTAGAGATATAACCACTAGGTGGTGTACCATAAATACCACCAACTATGGAGTAGCACATAGTACTCATAGTACTATCATATTAGATGCACAGGCCAAGCACACATCACGAGTTTTAGTGAAAAAGACCCCTCAGGTTCCAAGGAGAGATTGACTCATAGGTGACTATGGACTACCTTGAGGTGGTGAATGAGTTTTCCTCCTAGTAAGGATAGCATTAAATCGTGTGGAGGTCCTCGTAGTAGCCTTCTATGTGGCTCATCGGGGCGATGTTGGTGTTTTAATTACCCAATAGTATGATAAGGATACTCTTCTGTGGTTAGAGCTTGAGAACCATTCCTAAAGAGATGGATCTTGCCATGAATGCTAAGGGCTATGTGTTCCCAAGAGATTCTATAGCTTTTGAAGGATGAAATGACGATAGAAAAGTATTCATCAAGGTGAACCAAAATTTCCAAGATCTCGATGAATATGATATGACCAGTGCTTCAGGGGATCAGACCCCCGAGCAAGGTGTGTTTGTGGACATCTAAGGCAGCGCTATTCCATTGTGAATTCATTCTTATTCTTGGGTGATAGAGGTAACCCATGTAGTTTTAAGTCCTTTTGATGAGAGTATATAGAACATAGATGTCACGTGTGGGAAATCAGGTAGCTGACGTCAATCTCAGATACATTTATGTGTGAGACATTATGAGAAGAGGTCACAAGGTAGGTGATCTACAGCTCAGTGCTCAAGGGGTGAGTCGAGTTATCCTAGGAAGAGGTAATACTTTTCATAATATGGTAAGGGACATCTTTCTAGATACTTTCAATCCCATCGTGGGGAAAGTGAAACTTTGGATGGTCCACCTGGGTAGAGGAGGTGATTATAAAAGATGAAACTGCAAGGTGGAGGACATGTAAGAGGAGTTGGGAGAGTAGTAAAAGGTGGTATACAGTTCAGCATGTGACAACCACCACCCCTGCATGGTCTATACCTAGCTCATGGAGGTAGAGGACAATGGAAGTGAGTAGCAGCATGCAATTAAAGAGTATGATCCAAGGGCTCCAGGAATGATTCAAGGTATGGTATTGGTCTTATACTATCTTTTGTATTAATATACTTAGGTGATGATTATTTCTTCTTGTCACGAATATTATTCAAGACATAGAGTTTCTGGTAAAACTGTTAACTCAATCCTTACGACTGGAGGTACCTATGGGGGGAGACTCGATAATATAACATATGATGATGGTGTGATATGACCCATGAGATGGGAGTTTCGGTTGGAACCACTTAATGGTAGCATCAAGGCCTTATGACATTAGTTTGGGTATGGATAGTTCAACCATAGATCATGCTCAGATTGACTGTTTTAGGAAAAAGGATGTGGTATATCTATAGTGTTGGAATGAGGTTTCCCTTGGTGGGTGAAATTGTAAACCTAGGTAGCATAGGATAAAATCATGTATAAGAGGGTCCAACTAATCAATCTTGAGCTGGCCAACCTTACCCTTGTGGTGGTGGTTGTTTTGAGTTTTTAGTTCCCAATTGTAGTGGTGGAGTGTGGGAACAAAACATCAAAACTTGTTTCTATGATTACCTCTGCATAGGGAGATGGAATTATGTATCATTCTAAACCTAGATATGGCCTTGATATCAGCATTAGTAAATCTGATGGATTTCATAGTGCTTCACAAGCAGTGGGCATAGGTGGGGCTTGGAGAGTAAATTCGTAGTAAGACCCAGTGTTCGAGGATTATCTATAGATTACGAGAACGTTAACCAAGTTTCTCTGGAGAACAAGTACCCAATACCAAAGGGTCAATGGGCATATCAATCACCTAAAAAGTGTAATCCTTTCACATGGACAGAAAGGTGCTCAACGGATCTTCAACACATTATACAGACAAGATAGATGGAGTTAATCTAATTCTATGACTAAAAAGTAGTCCATACTCATGGAAATGGAAAATTGGTAGAGGAATTATAATTCCTCTACATCCAGTATATGGTGAATCCTCACGGGTTACCCTTGAATATTGGCTCAGACTATGATGCTCGCTTCACATCATGGATGTAAAAGGTATTGGAGGAGACATTCGAGACTCAGTTGCACTCAAGAATAGCCTATCATCCTCAGAAAGATGGTCATACAGAAGAGGACTACACATATCAGGAAGAAATTTTAATTGTTGGTGTCCAAGAACAAACAGTTTTTACTTTGATTACATGGATATTTAATGTATTGTTACATATTTTTCATTGATCTTCATGACTATGATGTAATAACGTCATAGAGTATTTGTTTCATTGATAAGGTCATGGTTGTTTCCCACTATGATGATATCCTTGAAATGCTATAACAATATTCTTAAATATAGTTCTACGGTTAGATGATATACTATTATGGGACACATAGCATGGAGATCGTCATGTGCGAGTACTCATAAGAAGGTGATCCATCCTCTTATGAAGTTCACACTCTGTAATCTCTAAGATAAGAGATTATATGAATAGACCCACTAGTAGGAATTCCGCATATTTTAGTGTCATTAAATATTTCTATCTATGAACATGTGTAATGATCCTTAGACATTATGATTATCATTAATATGTGTCACGAACTGCGTAATTTGATTTATTGACGAATACTGTCACACATACAGTTGGCGGGAAGTAGTGTACGTTGGGTGTGTCATGAGTGGCATGTCATTAATGGATAAGTCGAGGATGGATTGGTCCCTTCCATTTATAGAAGTTGATATTTTATCTATTTGATTGAAATAAAACCGTGACATGAAATTCTATGGCCATGGTGTAATGATGAGTTAATTTCAGGTACTTAAAGAACATTTTATTAGGCATAAAAGTTGATGACACAATCATGAAACCTTCTTGATGAGATTTTGTGACCAAGGAATTATATTACAAAGTCAGAGTTTGTATGTGGATGTCATTTTTGCGAATTTATGTTCTTTCTCTTCTATACTGTGACCCGTTTCTAGACATTACTCTTGGATATTAGGCATGCCCGTCTAATTCCAATGAGAAAAAATCCTATAGGGTCACACAATAAGTGTTTTTTGTGGTCTTGGTTAAATTCAATTTGAATGTAATTTATGAAATAAATATTATTCCCAATATTGTGGAATAATTTTATTCAATTTAAAATGATCACATAAATTAAATAAAATTTATTTATTTATTTTATTGAACATTTAATAAATTTGTATTTCTAGTTTTTAAATAAAATATTTATTTAAGAGAATAAATTATTAATTTTCAAGATGATAATAAATTATTTAACTAGTAGACACAAGTTAAAATAATAATGACACTGATATTATTTTGCAATGATAAATTTTATTTTTTAATTCTGTTTTTTCAAGTTGGCACACCAGTAATAATGATGTGGTATTATTATTATGATCAAGGGTTTTCTCTAAGTTCATGAATATATTTAATAGTTGGTATAAAATTGAATATTTTAATATAAATTCTATTTATATGAATAGATAAGTAATCATATTGGGCCATACACCACACCACACACATGGTGAATAGAAAATTGTTGAGTTAAACAATTTCTCTCTCAAATCCTCTTCTCTCCCCTCTCAAGAACAAGAATCTTTCATCAAGGACACTGAAAAATTGATCAAGAACTTCCGACACAAGACACTAACTTCACCGTGATAGGACTCGAAGAACGATTGATGTAGATCAGACACCTTCAGAGTATGGGTGGATCACCACTAGAGGGATTCTAGGTTTGATCCTTTAATATTCCACAAGATAATCCAGAAGGGTAATTCTGAATGATCCACATCATCAATGAAAAGAATACCAATGATCTAGGTATTATTCTAGTTATGAATTTAATTAAATTAATTATAAACATGGTGTGCAAGATCTTATCTAAAGGATTCAGGCCACTTCTTTCATTTTCTAAATATTTGATTACATTTCGTGGAGATTGGATTTCGTCATCGTATTGATCCCAGAATAATCATTTATTATGATAAAAATCAAATTTGGGTGGCACCCCAACCATGCTTTTGCTACGTCAAGAACCTTCAAGTGGTATCAAAGGGAGGATACATCATTGTTTATAATTATTTAAATATTTCGATGATGAATTATTATTTTCATAATTTAGTTGTTTCAATTCATGTTAATATTTCTACAAATCTGAATCTCTAGATCTATTCTTCCACTTTTGTTTCTTGTTCACCTTATAAAAATTATCTTTTATTTTAATTTTGATAATAATAATATAGAGGATATCATAAATAGTTTCCAATTCTTTATAGAAATACCTCACCAGACACACAAAATGTATTCGATAGTACACATCATGCAGTCTAGATTCAATGAATCTAAACTGTCCGCAAAACAAATCTGTGGGTTAGAGTATTTCTATGTCTTAAAAGGCTCTATATGTTGACCAGGAATAGGTGGCACACGGTTTCTAGATTACACTCTATTTGGCCTAAATGGACATAATGTGTAGTCCCTTTGGGTTAGGGTTGGACAGTGTACCTCAAACACGGCTCACCCAGATGGAGACCTTGTAATGAGGAATTACATGGCGTGTGGCTAACTGGACATGCCATGTACTCTGATTAATTTTAAGCACACTCTCATGTTGTTTCGCCCTGTGGATTGTTTCGGCTAATTTATTTATTTGAATCAAATTTGTGGGTCTGTGAGCCTTCTCCTGATTATTATTTAGGGCATGTGTGCCCAAGGTTTCTTTTATGTAAACACCCCTTTCACCCCACACCTACATGTGAGTTTAAAAAAGGTAATATGTAATGAATGGAACTCCAAAGCTAGTGCAGGTGGTTCAATTTGGAACTGAGATGAAACTGATCCCAGAAGATATAGAGCTGGACAGGTGGAAGCTGTAAACACAAACCCAAAAGGATCAAGGTTTTTCTCGAATAGGCCATGGTAAATTCATCTACCGCTGGATAAACTAACCATTAGAAAATCTCATGATCATGACATTTAATTTAATTTATTTCTATCATTTCCATGGTTTGTCATTATGGATGTATTGTTACGATCACATAATTATTGAATTAAACAAGCATTCAAGATAGAACTAAAATAAACCATACATATTCATAAATATTATCAAGACATGGTTAATCACTTAATTAAGTTCCACATAATATTAAAAGGCATGTGATAATAAGAAATTAATTCATAAGAGATAAAATTCCATCAAATAAAATATTAAGTCAAACCAAGCCTTCCATTACATGATTATGGAAAAACTCAATAAAACTATGTGTTTGACCAACCCTTGTAGGGAAACATACTTTTATACAGGAATCCCTTATGAAATGTTTTGGGTTGACTTAACCATATTACATCAAGAGGAGTTTCCCTTGCTAGAATTGGTGTAATATTGGAGGCCAGAGTTGAAGAAATACAAAGTAATGATTTCAGGATTGGGGAGTCCACTTAAGAGATCAAGTAACTACAGACCCGTAGTTGGAAAAGACCTTCCTACCTAAATACCTCCTAATAGATTGACCAACCCTTATTGGGATTATATAAAAGGGAATATGGATACATTCCACTAGAATTTCATGGAAACTAGACATTCTGAGTGTAATGGTGATGGTTATTAGGACTTGATAAAATAGTGGGAGACTTAATAAAATTTATTATTTCTCATAAAATGTAATCAAGAATGTACTAATGATCTCTTCTTCTAATTGTAGAATAAAAAAGACAATCTCATCAACCACACTATCCCTGTTATCATTTCTGGAAAAAGACTACATCTTCACTGGATGCAACTTCCAGGAATGGTTTAGATGCCTTTGGGATATCCTATGCCTGGAACAGAAGTCTTACATGATGGATTTTGCATTACCTGATCCGCCTGCCAAAGAGGTGAGTGATGAGTATTTCCTGGTCTATGTGAAACATATGAATGACACGGTTGACTTTCAATGTTTGATGTCATCATCAATGTCTAGTGAGCACATGAGTTATCATGAGAACATGGATGCTTATAGCATTCTCGAACACCTCCATGGTCTTTAACAAGAGAGATAAAGTCATGAATGGTTTGATATCTCTACGAAACTCTTTCAGAGTAATCATTGATAAGGTACCCCAGATGGGCCTCATGTAGTCAATCTCATTGGTTACATTTAGTGCCTGGATTTTCTAGGGTTTAACCACCCCGATGAACTGGGCACCAATCTCATTCTCGTATCACTCCCTCAGAGCTTCTCTAACTTTGTTTTCAATTTCAATATGTACAACATTTATAAGTCACTATCTGATCTTCTTATCCACATTCACCATATGGACATAGATATGAAGTGTGAAAAGCCTTCAGTCCATATGGGGAATAAGTGGAAAGGGGATATAAAGAGCTTTAACCCCAATTCTTCTTCAAGGACTTCCAAGAAAAGGAAGATCAATGGATAGGAAATGGAACAGGAGGCTATTTCTTTTGCATGTAGCATGAATGGCCACTGGAAGAATAACTACACCCTACCTAAGAAGAAAGGGGAAGTTTCAGGTGCATTTATTATCGAATGAAATCTATTTGTTTCTAAAAATTGTGTATTACATACAGCTTTTACTGCTCACATATGTATCCAAATATAGTAACCAAGTAGATTTAGAGATATATATTGAGGGTAGATTGATCTACGAGTAGCCAACAGATCCAGACTTGCTATTGTAGCTCTTAGGGACTACCCCCACACATTTCCAACTGGGATGATTTTGGTGTTAAATGGGTTTTTATGAACCTTATGTAACCATAAACATAATTTCTGTATCCAGACTAGATATAGATGGATTCATTTTCCATTTTCTAAATGAATGTTGCTTCTTTTATAAAGATAGCATTTTTTTCTAGGGAACATTTACTCAATTGTCTTTATGTGTTGGATTATACAAACCATGTAATGGAAATCAATGAAAAATATATTTCAAATGACTCATACCACACCCATATTTGGATTCACAGACTAGATCATTTAAACGAGAAACAATTTGTAAAGTTACATCAAGATGGATATTTAGATTCCTTTTTACTCAAACCACATGGTGTATGTCATGCTTGATTACAAGGCAAAATGACAAAATCCCCATTTGGTGTGAATGGTGAAAGGCCTAAAGTGCCTCTTGAATTGGTTCATACCGATATGTGTGGAACATTTCCAATTGAAGCAAGGGGTGGGTACTCATACGTAATAACTTATACTGATGATTTTAGTAGATATGGATTTATCTACTTAATTAGGTATAAGTAGGATTCATTTGATATGTTCAAGGGATACATGAATGAAGTTGAGAACCAACTTGGTAAGAAGATTATGAAACTTTACCCAGACCGATGTGAGGAATATATTAATCCGGACATTATTTATTACTTACAAGAGTTTGGGATCGTATACCAACTCACTTCTCCATACATACCTCAATGGAATGGTTTAAGAGAAAGGTGGAACCACACCTTATTGAACATGGTGTGATCAATGATCAGTCATGCAAGTCTTCCATTGTCCATTGGGGGTATGCGTGACAAAAAAACAGACATACTAAACTAATTACCAATTAAATTGATAAATTGTATTCCATATGAATTCTGGAGTGGAATAAAATACATGTTATCAAATTTAGATGTGTGGTGTGGAGAAGGGTTTGTTATGGCCTCTTCAGGTAGCAAACTCACATCCCGACGCAAAAAAATGTACCTTTATTGGATACACAAAGGAAACAAGGGGATATTATATATACAAACCCTCAGAAAAAAGGTTATAGTGGAAAGACATTTAATATTCTTTGAGAGGGAGCACATCTGTAAAAGAGATAGTGGGAGAAAGTTAGACTTTGATTAATTTGAGGCTCAAGGTACACAAGAGTTGGTACAACAACAGATTCCACAAAGCCCTATGGAAGAAGAATCTGTTCTGTATACACAATTACTGCATAGAAGTACATGAGAGTTTAGAGGACAAGAATGGTACGTTTTTCTTGTTACCATGGATGGTGACTCATTATTTGTTGATAATAATGATCCTCTAATCTACAAGGAAGTGGTAAGTGGCATAAATGTTTCCAAGTGGGAAGTATCCATGTATTCTGTAATGGATTCCATATAACAAAACCAAGTATGGATTTTTGTATATCCTCTGGTTGATTTGAAGTCCTTCAGTAGAAAATGGGAATTCAAGAATAAACAGGACATGGAAGGACATGTTAGTACCGATAAGGCATGACTGGTTTAAAAAAAGTTTAAACAATGTCAAGTAATTGACTATGATGAAACTTTATCACCAGTTGCAATGTTGAAATCCATCATAATTCCACCTGCCATTCTGGCTTACCATGACTATGTGATTTTGACACTGGATTTCAAAACAGCATTTCTTGATGGGAACCTTCAGGAAGATGTCTACATGACACAACCTGAAGGGTTTGTAACCCCAAAGGATGCCAATAAGGTACGCAAGTTGCAAAAATCCATTTAGGGATTAATGAAATCATCCATGTCAGTGAACATTTATTATGATGAATCCATAAAAGAATTTGGTTTTATCAATAATGAATGTGAGCATTGTGTCTACAAATGGTTTAGTGGGAGTGAAGTTGTTTTCCAAATAGTTTATATTGATGATAGATTACTTATTGGAAATGAGATACCATTCTTACAGTCTGATAAGGCATGTTTGAATCAACACTTATCCATGAAGGAATTATGTGAGGAAGCGTATATTATTGGGGTCCAGATCTGTCATAATATATCCAAGATATTGTTGGGATTATGTCAATGTACATACATTGATAAGATATTGAATAGATTCAGTATGGAATAATCTAAGAGGAGATTGTTGCCAGTGTCACATGGAATTCATCTTTCCAAAAAATTATGTCCTTAGATACATAAGGAATGAAATATAATTGTAAGTAATACATACATATTAGTTATTGGGTCAGTCATGTATGACACGCTATGTACTAGGCCGGATGTCTCCTACACATTGAGTGCGATAATAAGATATCAAGCGAATCTAGGAGACCACCATTGGATAGAAGTAAAGAATATCATAAAGTATCTGGGGCATACTAAGGATATGTTCCTGCTTTATGGAGGAGATGAGGAACTAGTCATCAGAGGATATGTAGATGCTAGTTTACAAACTAATAAATTTGACATGATGTCGCAAATGGGAGACATCTTCACTTTGAATGGAGGTGTAGTTAGCAAGAAGATCTCAAAGTAGTGTGTGTTCGTAGATTTTACAGTAGATTCCAAGTATATCAAAACTTCTGTGGTAACTAAAGAAGCAGTTTTAATGAAAATATTCATCCAGGATCTAGATGTGATACCCAGTAGTAAATATCCCATCACATTGTACTATGATAATACTACAACGGTGGCTCTCATAGAAGATCCAAAGACAAATCCGCAGACGCAGCACATACATCTGAAATATCTTCTCTTGAGGGATTTTTCTCAGAGAGGTGTAGTTGCAGTGAGCAGTATTTCTATGGAAGACAATGTGGCGGACCCCTTGAGTATAAACATGACTCACCAGAAACATGACCATCATGTGAGGTCAAGTGAGCATAAAGTTGTAGGCATATGGCTCTAGTCCAAGTGGGAGTTTGTAAGAGTTGGTCTCCATGATCGGAAAGGTTTTACTTTAATTACATCGATATTTAATGTAGTATTACATATTGTTTGTTGTTTTGCATGACTATGACTTAATAAAGTCCTAGAGTATTGGTTTCATTGACATGGTCATGGTAGTTTCCTGATATGATGAGAACCTTAAAAAGCTATAACAATATTCTTAAATATAGTTTGGCAGTTGGATGACATTCTATGATGTGGCACATAGCATGCAAATTGTCAGGTGCAAGTACTCATAATCGGATGAGAATTTCTTTCAAGAAGTTTGCACTTGGTAATCTCCAAGATAGGAGATTATGAGAACAGACCTGCTTGTTGTAATTTTTCATGTTTTGGTGTCATAGGATATTTATATCTACGTGTGTTTTCAATCATCATTATACTTTAAAATTATCATTAATATGTGTCACAACTCTCACACTTTGATATACTGACAAATACTGTCACACAGACAGTTGGCGGGATGTAGGGTACATTGGGTGCAGCATGAGTGGCAGGTTAGTAATGGATAAGTTGAGGACCGATTTTTCCCTTCCATTTATGGATGTTGATATCTCAGCCCTTTGATTGATATAGAACCGTCACATGAAATTAAATGGACATGGTGTAATTATGAGTTTATTTTAGGTAGTCAAATAATGACATATCAAGCATAAAATTTGATGACACTATCCTGAAACTTACTTGATGAGATATTGTGAAAAGGGTATTATATTTCACAATAATAGTTTATATGTGGATGTCATTGTTGCGACTTTACGTTCTTTCTCTGGGGTGCCTTGACCCATTTCTAGAAAATACTCATAGACTATTGGCAAGCCCACATAATGGCAATGAGAAAGAATCCTAGTGGGTCGCACAATAACTGTTTATGGTGGTCTCGGTTAAATTCTATTTGAATTAAATCAATGAAATTAATATTATTCTCAAGACTGTGGAATAATTTTATTCATGTAAAAGTGATATCATAAATTAAATAAAATGTATTTATTTATTTTATTAAACATTTAATAAATATTTATTTACTAGTTTGTAAATAACATATTTATTTAACAGAATAAATTATTTATTTATTTATTCAGGTGTTCAATAAATGGAAGTGGAGTTCGATTGGACAAAGGTCAGTCCGGTAGTAAAATAATAATTTGAAATACAACTAATAATTATTTAACTAGTTGTCACCAGTTAAAATAATAATGACGGTGCTATTATTTTGTGACGTGTAATTTTATTTTATAATTTAATTTTTCACAGGTTGGTGCATCAAGAATAATGACGCAGTATTATTATTATGATCAAGGGTTTTCTCTATGTTCATGAAGTTATTTAATTATTTCTATGTAATTAAATATTGAAACTGAAATTCCATGTATATAAATAAACAAGTAGGTATATTGTTCCATACACCAAACCACACTCCTGGTGAATTGAGAGATGTTGAACCAAACAATTTTTCTCTCGAATCCTCTTCTCTTCCCTCTCAGAAATGAGAGATGTTTTTCAAGGCTGGAGAAAAAGTGATCAAGAATGACTGACACAAGGAAGTCGCTTCGTCACTCTATCACCTGTAGAATAAGCGGTGTCGATCGAATGCCATCAAAGCACGTGTGGAACACCACTAGAGGGATTTTAGTTTGGATACTTGCAAGTGCAACAAGATAATACAGAAGGGTAATTCCGAACGATAAACATTGTCAATGATGAAAATACAAAATATCTTGTTATTATTTTTTATGAAATTATATAAATTAATTATAAACATTATATGCAAGATCCTTTATAACAGTTTCGGGCCACTTCCTTCTATATCTAAATATATGATTATATTCTATGGAGACTGGTGTTTGTCTTTGTATTGATCCCAGAATAATCATTGATCATGGTAAAAATCAATGTTTGGTTCCGCCCCAACCATTCTTTCGTTGTGCCTGGAACCTTTAGAAATATTATGCTAATAGGAGAGGAAGACCCTTAGAGTTCGAGGAGGGAGACCATGTGTTCTCTTGGGTCTTACCCCAACAGGGATTTTGATGATTTGGATAGGGTGGAAAATTATCTTTAATGTTCATCAGACCTTTCCAAATTCATATCAGAGTTTTCTAGGTGGCACACCGCCTAGCTCTCCCCCCACCGATGCCCTGGGTGGTTGAATTTTTACACATGTTATAACTAAGGAGGTATGTGCATGATCAATCGCATGTCCTCTACTGGTGCGACATAAACATTGATGGTGGGGTGACATTTTCAGAGTTCCCAGTGGAGATAGAGATTCGACAAGATCGGGTCCTTCATGTATGGTCGATTCCTCTATTGTGCATCTGTTGGAAGAATGATAATCTCCAGTAGAAAACATGGGAGTGGGAGTTTTATATTTGTGCTCAGCGCGCTCATAATTCTGTTTAATGTTTTTTCTTCTTATGAGGATATGATATCCAAAAAGGTGGATTAATGTAATTTCCTAGAAATTTCATGTATATTTTTTTTATTATATCGAATTATTTTGAGACCAGACGCTGAGATGACATGCAATTCTGAGGCCTGTAGTGCCCATAATGATATATCCAAAAATGTTGTGTTTTTATTGTGTACATGATCAGTTCTCTTGAAAAAATGTAATAACCCAAAAATGGGTTAACAGATTAGAAATATGAGGTAACAGTGGCATTCTGGATAACAGTTTTACCCTATGCGCTACATAAGTTTAGTCGGCATAGACCTCCAGTGAGAAAACCCTAAAATGGAATAACCATAAATATAATAATTAAATAAAATTATTTTATTTTTTAAATTCTTATAACTCTCTAATGATTACTTTGATTACAAGTCTGAGACCATCATTGAGCTTGTGAGGGTATGCTTTCTTTAAGCAGAGCCTAATATTGGTGTGAACATGTCAACAATGAAAAGTAGTTGTTAGTCATAAATAAAATAATTAAATAAAGTTATTTTATTTTAAAATCCTTATAACTCACAAACGGTAACTTTTATTGAAAATCTGAGATTACGGTTGAGTTCTAAATTGTATGATTCCCTTAGGTGGAGTCTAACATCTGCCAGTGCGGGCCGACAGTGAATGTTGGGTTTTGGGATGTGACTATAAATAGAATAATTTAAATAAATGTTATTTTGATTTTGAATCCTTATAAATCAAAAATGGTAACATGGATTAAGAAATATGATACCACCATTGAGTTTATAATTAATGTTTCTCTTTAATAAAGAATTAACCTTGACTAGCACAGTTTGATGGTGAAAGATAATTGTTGAGCTTTTATTAATCCAATTTAAATGGCGCCCATGAGTGATTTTGGAAACTTATAAAAAATTCCTCAGATTGGAAGTCCAAGGGAACCATTGAACTCAGAAAGGAATGGTTTTCCTAGAATGGACCTTAATTCGACCAAAAAGGGTTGACCAAAAAAGTTAATTTTCCTACATTTTGGAAAAAATAAAATAACTTTTAAAGATATATTTGTTTTCCCAACAATTGGGATATGGAACTGTAGCGTTTTGGTATAGTGACAAATGTATGATTAGTAGAATTAAATGAAACTCATTAATGACTTGTAAACGTGCATCATAATAATGCATTAAATGGAGCGTAAAGACATGATGACACTTCATGACAGAAACAATAAGATATTTTTTCTTTTAATGGGTTAACATGTTGGAGAAATCAGTAACAAAGGGTGGAATTTCTCTGAAGAACCTATGGTGAGAATTCTATCCAACGATGAATGATGAATGCCAGCTAATCACCAGGGATATTGAAGCTATTTGATGAATGGTACTAGAGAGCATCACATGCTAATAAAATATGAATCCCTGTGGACAGATCGCTTCAATAATGTGCACCAACGAGGTATTGTTTTTTTTTTAATTTTAATTGTTCTTTATTCTAAAAAAGAACGTTGATCAGCCCATGAATAAGTTGAACTGCGAATCACTTGTTCTTACAATATTATAATTTTCGTGGAGTTTGCGCAAGGATTTTGTAACTATTTATTTGATAGAACTTTTATCCAAAACACACCCTCTTAAAACTTTAAGGCGGAGGGCATGGGATGACCCGAACAAGGCATGAGACCCTCCTCCTTGTGAAATTGTTGTGGGTAAACCTATAGTAAATGGAAAAGTCACTTCGTGGCCTTAGTATGAAATGTGGTGACCTAGGAAGGATGTAGGTGAAAATGGTGCGAAGAAAGGACCACCAGAGCAGATTGGGTGGTCCTCAGAATATCTAACCAGTGCACCACGATGGCGCACCCGGGGGTGGTAATTGTAGCCAGCTCGGCTTGCGGCGAGGCATCATGAGTCACCAGCAATGGTTGACGACTAGCAGGGTTGAAAACAGCCCACGATCCAGCTAATGCATGTGGGGCTATAAATGTGACTAGATTAGTAGGCCACGACACACCAAACCGGAAACCGTTTGGCATCTGGGAAGGAGGAATAATTAACCAACGCTTGAGGGATGGGAAAAGTTGGCCGGTTCAGTGGGTGGGCTGAAATAGAGAACGGAAGCTGGGAAGCTACATAGACCAGGATGGAATCAAAGTCATATTGCTTCAACAGGCTGGATCAATGTATTAATATTGGGCCTCTAGGGTAGCCAGGTTGTTAAACAGACTGGACAGCTGGTTGCTGGCCATGCTAGATAGGACCGGGTTACTCGGTGACCTAGCAGGCTGGACCCCAGGTCAAACGAGGCAGAGTTCGGCAAGGCCCAATGGGCCTGGCCCACTGACCAGGCTGGACCGGGCCAACCCAGACCCGAACCGGGTTGGTTTGGTTTAATTGAACTAAATCAGGGAATATGGGGGCCCCAGCCCCAGTTGGCTGGTTTGGACTGTTTATGTCGGACTGGGATGAGACGTAACCACCAACCATCTACTAAAATGTCAATAACATACAAACCGAGCATCTGATGGACGATTTATTTGAGGGTTTGAGACTATAACGATGAGACAAATCTTTTAGAATGCTATATAAAGGATTTCATGGAATTTAAAATAATATTAATAGATTGATGAGCATTTCTACAGGAATAATGTACACTACATTGGAAAACCATCCGGTTTGATGAGCCATGAAGACTATTGACAAGCATCCCTATGAGGATCAGATACTATGACCCTTCAGAAAGCAGATTCTGTGTGACCCGGAAGGCCCATGGTGGGTAGTGGATCTAGGTGACCTGGCAGACCCATGAAACTCTATAGGAGGTTTACCTCTGTATGGCCAAGGGTGGATCTGACTTCTGTTTGGTCTGATATGCCCACGGTGGGGATATGCATTTGTGTGACTCAATATACACATAGTATTCATTAGGGATGGTTACCACACCAGTTGATGATTAGTAGTATGTGTCATTTGTGTGACTCGGTTGGCCCACTGTACTCATTGAGGATGAGTTTTCCAGTAGCCCAAGGAGTAAGATGATATGACTGATGGTCTGACTTTTCTACACTAAATTATACCTATTTTGATATGTCTTTCTTCGTGATCATGTTTTGATGTTTTAATTATGGATTTCATTGTGGTGTTTGATTGTTAGTTTCAGGGTCCCTTTCAAGTAATGTGTTACTCACCGTAGAACGTGCTTTTATAGCACATGTTGTGTCCGGTGCGAACGACCACTGCCTTGATGGAGGACATGGTGGCCCATGACCTGGTGGTGCCTAGTGAGACAAGGAATCCATGGTGTACTTCTATAGATTACAGAAGCTACTCCATAACTACCCATGATATGGGGTATTCAGTAGATGATATTACATTGATCATGTCATTTCTCTAGTTTTAGTTTACTTTTGTTGTGGTTGTATTCTATCCCATTATCATTCAATGTATATTTAAAATATCTAGTTTTTAGAATCATGCATCTTCTCTTTTCTTTTTTTCTTGGGATGTGGTTGTATGTGCGTTTGTACTGGTACACAAGAAAATGACTCCCACTTTCATGTTGATGCCTTCGGTCATAGTCGGCAACCACTGGCCTTTAGGAGGTAGTCCTAGGGGATGTCACATTATGAGCCCTGGTTGATGGGTTTTGACAAATCCATAATTACTTATAGATCATTTTCATAAAATATAAAAACAATACGAATCTGTTTCTTTTGTTTTTAATAGAAAATATTTGTTTTTTACTAAATTGTCATTTTAAACTGGAAAAGCACACTTTGAGTCACAAATGATGCATTGTGTGTTTTTTTATGTGAGACTAATTCTAAAATGTCACAAATGAATTATAAATTGTTTTATTAAATACAAAATTAATTCTATCAAGTTTTCTTCATTTTCACTTATTTTAATTTTTTTTGTATTAAAATATCAATTTTAAACTTATACGGAATTATTTTATTCACACTCGAACATTGGGAATCATACTAAGGTGCGACTGATTCCTACATTTCAAAAATTACTTATGGATAATTTTCTTAATGTAAAAAAGAATACAAATGTGTTATATGAATTTTTAGGATTTCAATTTTCTTTTTTAGTAAAATAAACGACCGTTTTTAATTAAAAGACACACTTAGAGTCATACTGGTCATATCATGCATCAAATTGAGGTGAATCTAATTCCTACACAACCCAAATAACTTTAGAGTCATTTTCTAAAAGTATCAAAATAATATATAAGTTTTTTCTTAGTTTTTAGTATTCCACATGTATTTTTTAATAAAATTTCATTTTAAACTTGAATCATACACTTTGACTCATCCCAATCAGATCATGTGTGGGTTATATATAACACTAATTCATAAAAATAAAAAAATGAATTATTAATAGTTTTACTAAATTAACAATAAAATCATAGTATGTTCTCTTTGTTATCAGTGAGTGACAATTTTTTCTATTAAAATATTAATTTTATAATAATTACGGACACATTGACCCATATCAGGCACATCATGTATCAGATTTAGGGTAAGAGAATTTATGTCCAGTAATAAGTACTTCTATATCATTTTAATAATGTAACAATTCTATATATATGTGTTTTCTCTTATTTGAGTATGTTGGTAGTATTTTCTACAAATGTTAATGCCAATTTTGAATAAAAAACTCTTGGCATCATACCGATGTCACCATGTGTCAGATTATGGTGCAGCTGATTCTGACATATCCCAAATTACTTATGTATTTTTAATAAATTATTAACACAATAAGAATGTGTTTCATTGGTTTTGTTTATTCAACTTTTGTTTATTACTAAAATTTCATTTTAAACTAGAAGTTTCACTTTGAGTAATACATGTCACATCATGTGTCGGTTTTTTGTGAGGCCAATTCCTAGACATCACAAATGAATTATTAATAATTTTTTAAAAATTATAAATACAATTCCAGTGTTCTTTATCCTTTTTCAATGAGTGGCACTTTTTATTTAAATTTAATTAGTAATTTTTTAATAGACACATTGAGTCATATTGTGCACATCATGCATCAGATTATGGTGCAGTTGATTCATAAATATCACATATGACTTATGGATAATTTTCCTAATGTAACGAAACAATACAAATTAATTTTCATAGCTTTGAGTATGTCAATTTTCCTTTCTATTGAAATTAATATCAATTTTGAAACTATCCTAATGTAATTTATGGGTGATGATAATCTATAATATAACATCTTAAATTTTGTAACAAATATATATATACCTATTATCATTTATATTTTATCAATACTGATGCTTTTTTATGAATGATCTTGTGAACATAGATCTATTAATATAATATGTTTTTACTTGCATAAGTAATGTTACATTTATGGAATTCATAGGCATCTTTTTATGTTTTTCATTCATCTACATTGTGATTGAATAGACCAAATAATTCCACCACCAAAAAAAGTGAACCACGGTATTGTTCTATTTGAAAAAATTCATGATTCATTTGATTAAATTTGGTATTATTTATTTTTTAGAGGTTTTGGATAGAGTTACTTGCTTATTTTTCAGAGAGGGTTCATTAGGATTTTTGATCCTTCATGATATCATTTTGAGTGGGTTTTTTTAAGATATTTCTTTATATGGTAGTTCCTTTTTTATTTCATGTTTATTTTGGCATTATCCCTCCTCATTGACTATGATGTCTCAATGTTGGTTGTCCTCAAATTTTACTCTCAGACCCCTACTAGCATCGATGATTTATTAGAATCATATTTTTTCAAATGTATAAGTTGTGTTACAAAATTGTATGATGATTGGATTGGTGTTATATTACTCTAAGGTGATTACTAGCTCTACTACTAAGTCCCTTTCACTGTAGTATAGAGATGTTATTGGAAAGAAAGTGCATTAATTTTTTTTGATCATCTTTGTATTGGTGAGGGGTTTCCTTTGCACATCAGTAATAATTTATAGCACCTGGAATGTGCTAATTAAAATTATATCTTATATTTATAAATTTTCTAAAATAAGTTGTACTTTTTATAAAAAAATTCCACCACTAAAATTAATATCTAAAATAACATAAACAAGTGGTGAAAACCATTTTTTCAATAATCCAGTTGAAACACATGAATAATGTCTTTTATATTAAGTGAAAAGTGTTGTGAACACATTTTAACAATTTTTATCAATCACAATCTTAGTATGATCAACATTCAACTTCATTTCCCAACAATTTTATTATTTTCAGGAAAACACCTCCTCACTTATTTCACCAGAGTCTCTACCTCTCCTTCTACCTCCAACTTTCTCTATGACACCGCCTCTCCCTCAACCTCCACCTCCACCATAGTTTACACCTCTGCCTCTACCTCTTCCACATCCATTTCCCACCATTTTTATTATTTTTAGGTCAACTCTTCAAGAAAATTGATTTCATCAATCATAATTTTCCTTGGGAAACGTATCAAAATTAATATTTAAGTATTATGACAATAATGTTTAAAACCCCAAATATATTTCTAAGGTAAAAAAATTTAGTATATCGCAAATGAATAAAGTAACCACATTATTTTACTGTTGGCATACTTTCTAAAAACATGTATGATGCCCAATAATCTCTAATCAAATTTATTTAATTAGTTGCTAATGTAGGTTATTTAAAATCATGATAGTGCTAAGAAGATTTTGAAAGAAATTATTATGAAATATATTTAATTAAATTTTAATTAATTTCTGAAATTACGTACTGGAGATTTTTCTCTTTTAATGAATTATGATATCTCCCATAAAATTGTAAACATAATATCCACAATAAATGTCATTATCTTTCTTAAGAATCTATTGATTCATTGTGAAAAATACATAAATTGTTATGAAATGTTTTGATAGTTAAATATTCCTATATATACAATAATTTTTTTTCATTAGTAAAAATCTATAGGAATTATCACTTAAGATGCCTATTTTATTCAATGATTTAGACTATATTTAGTGACTGATCTATAATAAAACAATTCTTTATAAAATAATGTATGAAACATATAATTCAATGATTATCTATGAAATGATGATTTTTGTGTATAGAAAATTCACAATACACATAATTTGTGGTTGGTTGGATGGATTTCCATGCATTGGATCCAAAAAATAAATTTATGTGGTATCCAGATAGAATGTGACCATCATCTATTTCTTCCTAAAAACAAAAAAAAAATAATTAATTCCAAAATTGAAAATATTTTTTATGTGATTGGAGTGTAATTTTTTATCTCAACATTGTATCCATAAAAACAATTCTATCATCTAAAATGCTTTTATCAGACTCTTTGAGTAACTTACCACTTTTCTTCTAAATTTATATATTATTCAATTTAAGATTTGGCATAGAGATGATACAAGGAATAATGAATAATTTTTTTATATCTAATATTTTGTCTTTATATATTAGTAATATAAATGATTTTATAAAATCTAAACATTTATTGATTTTAATAAAACTATTAACTCGTTATTTTGATTGATGTATTACGAAAATGTTCCACATTTATGTATTCACAAATAAAACACACATTAATTCATGATGAATAATATCATTTATAGTCTTGAGACCAATTACATTTATCCTAGAAAAACCATATATTTCTTTTCTATATACAATTTAAGACATGTTTTCATCTTTAAATGCAGTCACTACAGTATGTTGTAATGATTAAATAAATGTTTCTTTGTAACTATAGTTGGAATCTAATCTATGAATGTCCTTTTTATTTATTGGTCTTTTCATCATATTTTTATGATCCTACCCTCCATTTCCCCTATTTCTTTATCCATCTATAATATCATACCTCACTTTAGTCCCTTTAACATAAACCACTATAGGTTTTTGAAAATGATAAATTTTCTTGAATACATTACATATGTATCTTTATAAGAATAGACTGTTATGATATGAAATATCCAATAGAATTATTCAACATTTCAATATATGGGTCATCTAGTGGAACATGCAACTTTGAAGTCAAATCATAATATACCTCACTCCCCACTCTTTTCTAATTTTATGAAAGGAATTTACAGTGTAACATGCCTCTTGGGATATTATAAATTGTACCCATCAGAACTATTGGTGAGTGGGTGTTTATAGATATAAATAACATACAACTATACCCTATAGAATTTTAGTAATATAATGTTATCGGAAGTTATTTCATTCAAATTTAAGGTAATGATTAATGAAAAAAATCAAATACATCAAGTAAGATATATGGTTGGGTTAAAGACTACTCAAAAATCTAATTAGATCATTCGATTCATGTGTGCATCTTTGTTCCAACACTAGTTATCGTTGATCCTTTCTCATATAATGGTATGCCAAACCATCCAAAAAATAATATAAGTTTATGAGTCTATTTGTGTCTATAATCTTCTCACTATATTATATACATCTTTATGTGGTTTTATATTCTTAAAATATCTTTGATAGAAGACTTAAAAACCTAATCCTCTTGTGTGACCATATTGTTTTGGCCACTTCAAAGATAATGAACAATGATATTCTTCCAGTATGGTCCCTGTTGATTCATATTTATAAAACATAAAAATATATAAACATAAAAATATATTTTTATGTAATACTATTATAAATCTTAAAAAAATTTATTATACCATTTTTACTCATGTTTCCAATACAGGTTTTGTGTTTTCATCAACTAGTTTACCCTACTTATTTACACAATCCTCTTTCATAGAAGATGACTTGTGTTGAAAAAGGATAAATATTTTAAATCATCAATATGAATATAAATAAATGAATATATGTTTTTCTATATAACATAATTAAATAATTATTTTTGATTCATTCTATATACCATTTTTTCTCCAATGATGCAACCCCAAACCTTGATTTTTTAAAGGGTTACCCAATTTTGGATGCATGTTCATTGTTTTTAGAACTCTTTTTTTTGTAACATAAATTATGAGTTTTGAATCATGTTGGATAAAATAAATAATCTCAAATAATATATTATCAAATAAGATTCACTTGAAATCATTTCTCATTTTAACGATTAACAAAATCCATCTCTATTTCCTTATTTAAAATGTCTTCATATCTAACTAGTGGGATGGGATATACTTTTACCTCATAATCCCTAAGATTTAATTTCATAATAATGCTATGGAATCCATTATGGGATTTCCCAGCGGCCATTAATAAAAATTTCTTATTAAAATATTCTAAAATAAATAAACTCTGCAAGGAACAATGAAAAATAAATCAATGTTTCATTATATATTTTTTTTGTAAAATAAAGGATGTATATTAAAACAATACCATTATCTATTTCCAGAGTATTTACTTCATTACAGTTTGGGTGTGTCTCTCCGACTCAACATTAATCATCACATTCAACCTCATTATAACCCTATGATAACAAATGGGCATTTAATTTTTTTGGTTAATAGGTTGGCCTTGTTGATTCCAACCAACCACCAATTTTATACCATAACTTATTTCCTTGATAATCCTATCCAACATTGTGATGTTATACCAATACTATTTTTTTCACCAAGATTTTTTTGGTCCCTAATGAATTTTTTACCTCAATCATCAACAATTTGTTAATTCTCTGGATTAGTAACATCATTATGTGTATTAGATAATGTTTTCCTCTCTAGTAAAACATTTAATTATTTTTAATAATAACAACATAAACATGGAAAAATTATTTGAGATGTTTTTTATACACACTCTATTACAAACATGATGGACTCTTTAATTCCATCTTCATGCACTTTTTTCAAATGATGATAGTGTATCCATTTTGACCGAAATTTTAAATTGAATTTAAAAAAATAATTAATCCACTGTGAATGGTTTTATCCTGTCAATTATCCCATGGTGAATGTTATAAAAAACTATGATCTCCATCAGATTCATCTCTTGAAAAATTATTAGTGTATTTTGCTGATTATGACTCATCATCCACTTATTCTAGACATGCAACTATAATACATGAACTATTCTGAGCAGTAGTCATTCATAATGATTATCATTGAACATTTTTATCCAAAGTTATGATTATTTCAAAAAAACATAGAAGTTATTCTAGAGAGTTTCAATAAAGAAAATATGACAATAACAATTCAACAGATAATCCTATGGTGGTGACAATGGTCTCCTTAAAACATTTTAAATTACAACATCATAATTTAAAATTTAAAATCTCATCTCCAAATGAAAAAATGTCATTGTGACTAACATGAGAGTTCTAAATCATCCATAATGAGAGTCACCAACTATAATATATGTTATTATTACTTTTTCATCACCTATATCTAAAAATTAAGATCTCTATATCCTTGGATTTTTATGTGCATGAAGTGAGTGTAAAAATAAACAAGTAAATAATAACACATCCTCTAAAATATACAATGCATATATTTGAGTCTATTTTAAAATTAGTAACACTCAAAATAAATGTGTAAGTCAATTCATAGTGTAATAACCATGACATCAGGATAATAAAATAAATCAAATTCATTTCATAAAAGTGAATTATAATAATCACAAAATAAATTAATACCTTGGTTGTTCCCTAAAATTAAATTAATTTCACTACTAATATGTTATAATTTGAATCGTATGAGGTGAAAATATTATTTATCTACATATAGAAATAAAAACATTAAAGGTACCATGATATTCAACCTTAGAACCACAGTATCCTAGATTATCCCTCTATTGTGACCACCACATGTATATATTGCATCAAAATTATGAAATGGGAATAACATATGCATTTTTCATTGGATCTACATTTAAATTATATAAAAGTCTTGTCATAATTGGTTCTCTTAAGAAAAAAACATAATGGGTTTTACAATAAAATAGTTAAACCTAACTTCAATAAAAGATAATGAAGAAAAAACCAACACAAATTTCACATCTCCCTCACCCTAGCCCTCAATGAATTACTAACATTTCAATACTAATGGAAATTAAAACATACGATACATAACCCTTGCAAAAAACATATCATTTAATATTGTTTCAATATTTGATTATCAAATGCATACTCTAAAACCACCCAAATTAAAACATAACCTAAACGAAAGTTTAATTATGGTTTCTAACATTTAAAATTTTATAAATGAACGAATGAGCATTAAAATCCAAATTTAAATATAATATGTTTTCCTTAATCTATAAAATTAGTTATTCCCTAATTCATTAATTTTTTTAAATCAATATTTCTTCTCCCCTAACATATCCTAAATTCAAGCTTCTATTTACCTTTATAGAAACAGTATTCACTACAATTAGGAAATTTGGACAAAAAGAAAGATCATAAAAATGTTTTATACATTATTTTTCTACAAATATGCCAATTATAGTGTGAAATTTCTTAAAATGTTTTAAAAAGAAAACAAGATGCATTTTTTCTTACCAACCCTATATTAACATAGATCAAAGCTTGTTAAAATAGTTTGAATGTGTCATTTAAATACAAAGTCATTATTCAAGTATGGGTAAATGTAATTTTATCTACATTATACCTTTTACTATTTTATATTACCCTTCTATATACTATGTTTTCTACACTGTATAATGTTTCTTTGGATCTATTTTGAAACAAATATTCCAAACTTAATAAATAATTTAGGCTCAATTTGGAATCACTTACTGATACCTGCTTATAAAACACATGATATGTTCTTATTTATAAGTCTTTTTATATTTCTTATTAAAAAATTGATGTCACTTTTTAAGGATTTATGTCTTGTAGGGATTATTGGAGATACAAACATTTGGTGGTGTATAGGCTCTAAGGAAGAATTAAAAGTGGAGCATAAAAGGCTAGAAGAGTTGAAGAATTGGTTGGGAAATGTGGTATTTTAAGCTATTGCATCGACATTGATGAATATTAATGAATACAATCTGAGGAGGATGTATGTCACCAAATAACATTAGAACCACATTGATTGGAAAAATGATATTTTGAAATAGAGAGTCCAATCCATCCTCAAGATATGAATGGAAATCAAGTGTCTAAGGTATGATTAAATAAAGGTTGTGAACATTGGTTGTATTCGAGTATAGATGTATTATATCTTTTTCTAACACAATAACAATTTTCATGCAAGATGCATGGAAATGTAAAAATTTATGGATCATGTGTGTTTTATTGTATATCTATATTACAAAAATGATTCATTATTTATATAATCTTATTCTTCAAACTAGTGGTCCATTGAACCATTAACAATAATTATGAATTATTCATCCATAATCATAATCAAAGAACAATATCAAACAAAGCATAATTTTTTCTCATATTACAATGTTTGTATGACATCAATAAAATATATAATTCAATTTTGATCACAATTTACCACCATCTATAATGCAGTACCCAAAAAAACATTTTTATTTAATAGGTATGAATTTGTCAATTAATTTATGCTATGAAATACTGCAATCATAAATTTAATATATTAGTGATAAAAAGCACTAAATTTTCAAATATTTCATACATGTTTTAATTTACACATTTAATAGTTATTTCATTGGTATATCACCATGTCATTATGAAATAATATATTAAGCATGTGAAATTTTATTAATATTGTGTATGAACAACAAAAATAACCAAATGAATAAAAATATATAGGAACCGTGATAAAATTATATAATTTTTTAATATAAGAAAAGACATTTTATATTCACTATAGTATATGACCTATGCAAGACCAATCATCAAATATTAAAAAAGAAAAAATTCTACACCTGTCATTCGATGGAATTTTATAAAGATAATTTTCTCAATAGATACAAATATATTCATAATCCATGTTATTGTAAAAACAAATTCATCTCCATGTGCATTATATAGTATGGATATACAATTAAAATAATGATAATACACACTATCAAAAATGTAATTAGAAATAATATAATAAAAACATCATGAAAATCTCTATCAGTAGAAACAACAGATGGAGATGGCATTTGTAGTGGTCTCGTATGAAGATGGAATGATTATACATAATAGGTGTGCTATTATATAGGTATTGTTAAGTGAGTGAGAGAGAGGGAGATGAGATGTAGGGTTTATCATGGTTATGATCCGTTTGAGAACATGAACTGTGGAATCCAAAAAAATCAAACACTGACAGTGGAAATGGAGAAAATCACATACCAAGGATTCTAGCTATGATTATTCTAAGAGATTGTTGTGCAGTATCACTAACAGTAGGGGAGATCCATGAGAGATTTATAATCAAAATTGAATAAGTCATGGTCAGGGTTCTTTAAAATATCTCAGTGATAATTTTATCAGGGCTTTCAAAAAAGCACAAATAAAGAGGACTTCTTTTATCACTAAATTTATTAGCACTGATAAAAGGCATCTTCTTCATCCCTTTTTAGTATAAATAATGATCAAACATTATCATTTGTAAAAATGAACTGATAAAAAACATATTTATCTATACTAAAGTTTTATCATTGATTTTAATATCTTGTTTTCATGCCTTTTTAGCATGGATAAATCTATATCTTGACCAGTGCTAAAAATATGCTGATATAGGATTTATGATTTTTATTATAAATAAAAAATATGTAGCAATTTTTTTATATTTATATATATATTATTATTATAATATTATATTCATTTAAATATATAATTATTTATTTGTAATAACATTAATAAATTTAAAAAAAAATATTTTTTATTTATAATTATAAATATATTATTTTTGAAGATAGTAAATAAATATTTATAAATATACTTATAATTATTTATCTATAATTATTTATTTATGACTTATTAATTATAATAATTTATTTTTAATTAGTTATTTATAACCATTTGTTTATAATTACAAATATATATATATATATATATAATTATATATATTTAATAAATATATATATAGTAAATATATTAACTATTTAAATATAATTTTTACAATATTAAAATAATAAATATAATTATATATTTATATATATTTATATAATATATATATAATAAATATACAAAAACATAAATATATTTAATATTAAAATATATTTATTAGAATATTATGTTTATTTAAATATATAATTCTTTTTGAAATTATAATATTAATACTTTAGATATATAATACAAATATATATAATTATATAATTATATATTTGTATATATATCCCCTAGGGTGAAGCTCAGTGGTAGTTATCTATGTGGTTCTCAGTGAGGTATCAAATTCAAGACTCACTAGGAACATCTCTACATTGCATATTGTATTATTTTCTTTGTTTAATTATTCCATATTATTATGGACCATTATTAGTGCTTAAAAGTAATGATAATGTTTACATTTTATCAGAGCTAAAAAAAATCCATGATAAAGGGCACCCTTATTAGTGCTAAAAATAAAGGCATGATAATGGGTACCCTTTATCAGCAAAAAAAATAAATCACTGATAAAGGATAACTTTTATTAGTGTTATATAAAATCACAAATAAAGACACCTTTTATTAGATATATATAAAAGAAATGATAAAGGATAAAATTTAATAGCTCTAAAAAAGAAGTGATAATGGGTAAAATTTATCAGTTCATTTTTTAGAACTAATAAAAGTTACACTTTATTAGAATCCTTTTAGTGCTTATTAATGTGACATTTATCAGTTATTTTTTCTATCATTGATAAAGTCCTACAAAAGGCATGATTTTTATCAGATCATGTGACCATTAAAAACATGGTTTAAATGAGGATATTTATGGGGTCAATATTGATACTCAGTTGATGTTTGTTAGGGGTTTGTTGAAAAATAATAAAAAGGGTCTTAAAGATAGGAACTACTTTTAGAACATTTGTTGTTTTGACTGATGAATGATTGGTCATATTAAAAGATACTACCCTTACATAAATACTAAGGATATTTTGGTATAGTCTAGTAAGATACAACTATGCATATCCACTATAGATGTTATGTTGTTATGTTTATCAACCATTTAGTTATAATTATGTATAGATTCTATGTAGTTTCTCATCATCAATCCCTGGGATGACACTAATTTTGTTTTGTCACAAGACTCAAATTTAAGAGAGTGCATGTTTTTAGGCTATTTTATGACAATCAAGGATATGTGGAGATATTTCATCTTTTAGATTCTAGGTTTTAGTTTCTATGTGTTCTAGTTTTTTTAAAATTAACATCATATTGACCATTCATTTTTTTCTTCTTCTGTGTATTTCATCTATTGATCAATGTTTTATTTAGCTCCGTTTAAGTGTTCAATTCACAATTTTATTATCTGATTTGGTGATAATTCTGGTTGTATTTGGGGTATGACCTGAATTTAATGCAATTTCATATTCTATTGTAAATTGCTGGCATGGTTTATCTGTATGAAATTAGTATATGATTTTTATGGGTAACACATCTTATACTTTTGGCACATGAGAATTGGTATTCATTAATTGTAAATATTATATAGAAATAGGATTTTTATTTCTAAAAACTACATGAAAGACTAGTTTGTCAAATATTTAAAGAATACCTTTTATTAGTTTTTCATTTTAATATAAAAAAATTATTTTTTCGTAGAATTATTTTGAAATAATAAAGTTTTATTCCATTCATAATTGGTATGTTTTATTAATATTAGGAATTTTTTAATAGAATATGTTGTATTTTTAGATAATCTATATGGGATCATTTTCTTCTTCAGCCTATTTTCAATTCCATTCTATTCTTGGAATTATGTTGGATGTATTGTTTTATTTTTTTTTAATGTATTCTCTAATGGCTTGATCTCCATACTCAATCACATATAAGTCTTCACTATTGATCAACTCAATCTAGAAACTCTCCATTAAAGGATATGTTTTTATTTTCAATATAAATTTTTTGGTGATAAACTTCCACTAATTCCCTTCCACTATACATCTCCCATGTGTCAAGGAAATTTCATGATCATCATTATGCTATCTTACTTCAAAATACATTTGAGAGAACCTATAAGAAATATTTATCCTCCTTGACTGTTTTGCCCGACGTGGTGCATGCCTCACCAGACCATGTCTATGATCACCTTAGTTTTTATCTTATTTATCTATATGGGATTTATCATGGATATCATCAATGATTCACCTTGGATAAATTCTATAATCTTTTTTAAACCCCACATTATCTATTAACTCACAATTTTCTCGCGGTTCCAACTTCTCCTATGAATCATATTCGTCTTGTTGACAGATTTAGGGTATAATTTAGACCATTTGTGTGTATTTTTAGGCCTTGGTCTTATAAACATTGTTTCTTACATCATTAGGGATACCTTTAATGAAGAATACATGTTCCCACTTGTTTATCTTGATTTCAACTTCATTGAATTTGATTTTTTAATGTATTTACATTACATTTCATTTCAACGTGTTATAGGGTATAATAAATTCCTCTTTAATAAATTAATTATTTTAACTTATAAATTTAGGATGTTTCTAAATCATTTTAATTATTCTTTATCATTACATAAAAATGGTCCTTCATTGAAATTTACAATGTTTCTTTTGAATAAATTTTCACTTTCAAAGACTCTTGTGATAATTCCCATGAGAATTTTTAAAATATGTTAGATGTAATGAAGTAAGGTAGAAATTCTAAAAGTGTGGGAGAATTATTTTTTATAAAAATAATTCTAATATGTTCCCAACATCACGATAATAATAAATTATATTATACAAGCACTCATTTTTATATACTTTATAACATTAGAGTAATAAACATGTAAGTAATATAAATTATAAACCATTTTCAAAATTTAAAATGAAAATATAATGATCTCTTTATTAATAGAGGATGTAATAAACTTATATATCCTCCACTAATGGTGGTGTTCCCCTTTACCCAGAGTGATAATAAATTTTTTTATCTTTCAATTGGTATCCTTAATTTTCATCCTATAAGATGTTTTGTATTCAATACATAGAATCCAACAATAATCACGATTAAATAATGACGTTTTTACTGATACCTAGGAGACTTAAATCTACTAGATTAGATATAAATCATTATCTATATCTCTAGGATATATAGGTTTGAGTCTTCATGAAATAATAAAAAACAATAGGAAAACATAGAATGTTGTCAATAAAATTCTCACATAACCATGTTATATAAGATGATATCTATAATTATTTTTAGTTAAATTTCACATAAAAACATAGTGATATAAATCTAAATTATAGGTATCAAGTGTAATTTACTGGGATCACTTATCCTCCTTGAGTTTAGCGTCTTACTTATAGAAATTGGAATAACAAACATGCAACAATTTAATTCCACACTTCTTTGGATCATTTGCAATAACCTAGAAAACAACATATTCATATTTTTTGATCATCACATCGTCACTTTATCTATTTTTCATTATGTTCAATGCTATTAAGAAGCTTTGTATGAAGTTCCTTCTAGTATAAATTATACAACGATGTCTGGTCAATATTATATATGTTCATCATATATACGTTTTATATTTCCATCCATTATACCATCAATATGTTTGTCAGATATACTATGTATATGTATATATGATATAATTTGTATTTTTCTGTTTTATATACTATATATATAAATATCTATACAATATACTTTATATATTTCTATATGGTATACTGTGTATATTACCTTATGATATAATTTAAATTCTCCATCTAGTAAGACTGATAACATTGTTAACAAAGAATTCCAAAAAAATTATACTTGGGAATAAATAAATATTTGAAATATAAATAGTGTATTAGTGAATATTGGTTTCCAAAATTAGGTGTATAAATATATTTTTCAACTCAACAACTATTGAGATATATCCTTCGATTCATGGCTACTTTTTTCATGATAACACCTATATTTCAATAATTATATGATACTTTATTTCATCTATTGGGATCATCATTATAATCTCATATGATACAACATATCAAGAAATTTTATATGTTTCTATATTATTTTTATATGGGACCTTATACTATGATATTGGTTGTCAAATTTCGTTACCAAATTACATATTACAACATCTATTTTATTGAATATAGTAAAAAAAATATCAAATCCTATGATATCTTATATCATAATTTAATACACATTTATTGTTTTATGTTTTATATAACAACAAGAAATAAAATATTCAATTCTATTAAGAAACTATATATCATATTCAATGATTAAAATATGACACACAATATTTAATTTTTTCATATATGATAACATGAATTAAGAAACATGGTGAATCTATAAAACCACTAATGAATTTTATAGGATTAAATAATACTTATTCAGCATATTTTAAGGAAATACATACATCATTCCCAAGATCACCATTTTATTTATAACATAAATATTTAATAAAAAATTTAATAGAAATGTGTATCTTAAACATATAATTTCGAAATAAAGAATAATCTATCAAAGTGTTTGTGAATATACCTTAGAAGAAACCAAAATGTTTCTCCCACATTAGTGTTTCCAAAGGCCAATAGATTCACCTAAATGCTTAAGAAAATTCCATCAAAATTCCACAGTATTCTAGTATCATTGTGGTAAAATATGTAGACGGTGGGTGATTATTGGAGATTTTTTTTACACATGTTAAATATAGCAACCAAAAATTTATATACATAGAAATTAACTCATAACAGATGAAAATTTATTATATATCATCTTGATCCTTACTATAATAATGTAATTGTAATACCTTAAGAAACATAGACACATAAATAATTGATTCATAAGATTCTCGCAAAAAAGTTTTTTCAAATGACCACCCTTCTTAAAAATATCATTCATAAAACAGTTCTTCATATCATATGGAATTGAAAATTAATAAATCTTGATCTAAGATAATTTATAAGTGTAAATAGGGGAGATATAAGTGATCATATAATCCTTACATTATCATAAGTTTATAATAACCTGATTATTATATTTCCTAAACAGACCTTGGATATACCAAAATTCAAATCCTGATTCATGGAATATATCCTGACAATTAATATGACATGAATACCAGAGAAATCAAGGAATTTGATCCTTTAGAACATAAAATTAGCATAATACCAAAGTTTTTTCATGTATAATATTATAAATTTTTTAACATTTGTAAATATAAATATGTTAACTCATCAAATTGAGGAAATGAAATCATGCCCTCAAATAAATTTATGGACATGATACGATGTCCAAGCCTAAAATTTAGGATATGAAGGTCTGTTCAATGTATTAACTTATGGAAATGGATTCCATTTCTATGCATGAACATTTCAATAGGAAAACATGGTCCTCTCTTAATCTTATGGACATTGAACCCATTCCATATATAAAATTATGAACACAAAATATCATTGATGCATAACATAACTATCTAATGAGTTATCAATAATTTCCAAGCACAAAAGAGGGAGATATATATCTCATCCATTATATAATTATATATATATATATGTGTGTGTGTGTGTGTGTGTGAGTTCCACAAGATCATAAAACATTCATCATATCATCATATCATAATAGATACAAGGAAAATAGGTTCCAAATTTCATCAAATGATATTATAACCCAAACTAATGGGTCTAAAAAAATCTCATCATCATAAACATAAATCAAATAGTGAAATAAAATATATGGAATAATTATATCACTACCATATTATAACATAAGAAACACCCATTTTGGTGGTATTTAAGAAATAATATTATTATTAAAATATTGTCAAAAACATTCCAAAGGAAAATAAACATTTAATTTTAAATTCAATATACAAAATAATTCAAAATATTGTTGATGTTTATTTTTTAAAATAGTGTTTAAAAAATTTAAATGATGGTTCAATGATTAGAGTGTTCAGGATGGTGGGAAATTTAGATCATTCCGTATAAGTTAAATGAAATTATTTTGGTAATATTTATTTTTAAAAATAAATTCATTCTAAAAAATTCAAAGTATTCCTTCAATTTTTTTTAAAAAACTAATCCAAGGGTATTAATTTCTTTACTGGCATAATATAATCATAAAATCAATCTTCAAAACATTTTTTGAAAATATGAATTTTATAGAAAAAAGTATTTTAGATAGAAAATTGAAATAAATTATATTTTCTTTAAAACAAATACTATTTTCATCTATTAAATAATAAAATCAAGGAAAATAAAATGAATAAATATATTATAAAGAGATAAAAATAGGATAATAGAATTAAAATCATTCATAATATAAGCATATTATAGTTTTTTCAATGAAAATTCAAGTACAAACAAATCCATTTAAAATTGGATTAATACAAAAAAAACCATACTGATTTGGTTATATTTTAAACTTAATCCCCATGAAAAAATAACCTTATAGAGGAATTTATATCCCAAAAAATTTTATAATGATTATAATATGATAAATTACTAGTAATTATATAAAACATAAAAAAGAAATAAGTAGTGAATATTGAATATGTCCTATATAAATAAAAATGATCTAACTAACTCTTACCTTATATCTCATTTCTTTCATATACAATGTAACAAACTATAGAATAAATATATATTTATGAAAAATATATTTCAAAACCATACTCATATATAAATATCATACCCTATATGGTTTACATATAACCTTTTATCACCCATTTGTTAAAAATTCAATAGTACAATCAATATTCTGGTTGATATCTGCTTTAGTTTTCAGGTTTTTTTTTTATTATTTTGGTCATTTTGTATTGATAATGGTTCCATCATCTATAGAGATTTTTATCATATAAATTTCATATAAATTTTTGTATTCCTTCATAAAATATATTGATTTAAAAATAAAATTCACCATTCATGGATATTGTTGGTTTTACGTTTTCGTGAACACTATTTTTTTTTACAGATGAAATGAAACTAAAGAAAATATTAACACACCATTCATGATATCTTATTATATCATAAATATCATATATATTCATTAATTCAATCCTTTTTTACCATCCATTTAGAATTTAAATGAAAAACATATCACATCACCGAGTGGAGGTGGTAGTCCATAGGCATGCAAGAACGATGTAATTGTTTTCCAACGGTTTGGATGGTAATAACGTAAATATTATATTATAATTAATGAATTGTTATTCTGTAAAGTGTGTTATATATGAAAATTAAGCATATAATAATACCAATCCATAAAATATAGTGATGAAAATGAATTATATCACCACATTGAGATGGTAAGTTATATGTATATATGATTGATACTTCCACATCAAATTTGATAAAAAGAGTATAAATAAAATGTTTTAATAATAAAAATATCTTGTAATTATATTTAGGTTACTGAATTTATTATTTAATAATTATTGAATATAATAATAGGATGTAACATAATAATTAAAAAGAAAGTTATTGGTTGTCGTGATTACCTCTACATTCGAACGATCCCTTTATATCTTCTTAGATGAGATCTGGGGTATGTAATTTGGGAAGAAAAAAACCTCTATAATGTTTCTAGATAAATGGATAAGATAAACTAGAATATTATATTTGAGATAGAAGGCTCAATGTGTTGTATCTAAGATAATGGAGAGTCTCCATTTTATAATTGTGGGGAGGTTCACTCTATGAATTTCTTGAAATTTTAAATTAATATAATTTATTTTTTATGTATAAATATTTATAACGTAATACTAATATAATATAATATGTAAAATCTATTAAAACCACTCTACCAAAAATATTTTTCAAATGTTTGGACAATATTTTGACCCCCATTATGTTTCTTTTAACCCTTCATTTACAGTTCCAAATATTTCCATCATATTAGTACTTTCTAAAAAAATTTTGTGATTAATGTTTTTATAAATGAAAGAAACCCATTAATGGGAAATTTTTAGTGTTCAAAACAATATTCGATTAATTAATTTGATTATTAATAATTTTTATATTTTAATATTTTAAATAAAATATTTTTTATTGATAAATATCATTAATTTCATATTTATCACTATCCATTTAATTTAACTTTCAACACATCTATATAAATAGGTAATTCGAATATAAAGCTTTCAAATCTTCGTAATATGTCACATTGATCTATAATATTCATGGTACATGTTATCCCTTTCCAAAAATATCACTTTTAATATTTTTAAATTTACTTATTTTTTTATTTTATTAATGGGAGAACTAATCCATCGACCATTCATAAGAAGATTATGTAATTATATATTTAATAAAAATTAAAAACAATTTTACAAGCTCAAAATAATATATATATATATGACCCTATTATAATCATATATCCATTCATAAAATTATTTTCTCCCTATGTGGACACATAAGATTGATTTAGAACATAGTGAATTAAATTTTATAACTTTCATTGATTTAAATATTATTAAAGTATTTTTTATCTAATGTTGTCCATTAAAAAATTACATTTTGATCATATCATTATAATGGATTAATTAACATTATTAAATATGAATTTGGATGAAAAAATATGGACTTATAACTTATTTTTAACCTATATTAACTCTACATACCCTTTATTGTGGTAAAGAAGATAGATATCATCGATGATATGAGCATATCAAGAGTGTTTGAGTATAATAACATGAGATAAACATTTTTTAACCTTTCCTAGAAAATAAAAAACATAATTTAGACTCCCAGAATAAATCATTATAGTTTATAAGACATGAACCATAAAAAATAAAATAACATGATCATTGAAAATATATAATTAGTATGAGATATGATTTTGTATCATACGTAAGCTTATAAATTTGTGAACATGTATAAATACAAATTGTTTCACTCATCATGATAATGACATGAAATACAGACATCAAATTTTGTTTTGTACACGATACCAATTCTATGAATAATCTTATAGACATGAAATTTTTGGTCACACATGAACATAAGGGCATGAAAACTATTTCATTTTAGGAACTTTTAGCCTTGGAAACTATGTACAAACATAATACTTTTGACAGGAATGTAATGTCCATGCATAAAATTGGTAACCATAAATCAGGTTTCTGCAAAACATATTTACCTCGTGAGTTATCCATATTTACCCATTTCATTGGATGGATATATAGTTCATACCAATCAAAAAATGGAAACCCATACATATATGTAGAATATTATCCTAAATAATCCATCATTTTATCATATCATAACCTTTTGAAATTAAACAGGGTCCATATTTTATGAAATCATAGAATAACCAATAAAAATGGGTGTCATAAACATTTCATAATCATAAAAAAAACCATATCAAGAATGAATATATATAATATCATTGGTCGTATCCCTAATAAAATGTAATAACTCAAAAAGATTTTTATGAATAGAAATAGTATTAAAATATCATTATAAAACTACTGAGTAAAATAACCAATTCATGTGAAAATAAATTTAACAAATTTAAAACATTCTAAAATTTTACGTAAAAAATTCATTTAAATTAGATAGGAATCAATTTTAGGAATAATTAACTTAATTAGTGATAATTTTGTTTGGAAATTCTTTTAATTCCATATAAGATAAAATAAATCTTTCCATTCAATATTTTCCTTAATATGTCTGTCATTCGAAAAAAAAGATTACTTATAGAACATTTTTTTATATACAACCATGTGTAAAGAAATAATTTGAAAAGTATTTTTATAATATTAATATAATTGTTTTAAACATTATTATAAAATTTTTATGTAGAATAAATATGATTTTAAACTGAACGGATAAATAAATCCAATTTTACTTAATACAATCTTTTGATATATCAAAAAATAATCGTGACAAAAATAAAGGGAAAACTAATATTGAATTTATTTAACCTAGGTTTAAAAAAATAAAATGGATTTCTTGTATAAGGGGTGTATAATATCCTCAATTGAACTTCAAGTGTAAATAATCATGAAAAATAATTTTAAAATATAAATCCCTTACTGAATTGGTAAAAATATTAATCATATTAAGTAAATATCATTAGATGTAAATTCCTTATCTATAAATATCATATTATGAATCCTAAAATATATTAATGAGATTTATATACACCACACAAAAGAAATTTTTGTTTAATATGGAATCTGTCCCATATAAATAAAAGTAGGATGAGAATTCCAAACATCAGGTCCAACATCCTTCGTACGCAAATGAGTCCACTATATGATAAACATATATCTGTTATAAATACATTATATAACCATAATAATATATATAAAGTCATATATTATTTCTTTATAACCAATCATCATCCATTTGTTAATATTTATTTATTTAAATAATAGTTTTAGGTGATATTTGCTTTATTTTTCAAATATGATTTAATTTCATAGTTTTGGTCCTTATATATTAATCATTTATATATCATCTAAAAAATTATAACAATTATATAAATATAATATATATATTCCTTATACATATTTTTAGTTTCATTAATAAAATATAGATATATAAAAATGAACTATAATATTCATTGAGATGGTAGGTCGTATGTATGCATGAATGTTGTTTCTATTTTTCAAATGATGGAAGAAAATAAAGGTAAAAATTAAATAAGAATTATAGATTAATTATTAAATAATATATATAAAATATATTCATTAATTAAATCCTTCTTACCATTTCATTAAAATATAAATTAAAAATGAGTCACATCGCTTCGTGGAGGTGATAGTCCACAACTACACAAGAACGACATTATCATTTTCCAACTATTCAGAATGTAAGAATGTAGATATGATATTATTATTTCATAAGTATAAATATATAATAAGTTTAATATATGAACATTGAATCATCTTAATACTCATCCATAAAAATAGTTATTAAAAATGAATTTTATCTCCACATTGAGATCATAAGTCATATGTATGCATGAGTGATACCTTCGCATCCCATTTGATGGGTAGTGGGTGAATAAAGATGTTTTCAATATATATATATATATATATATTAGTATATTGAGGGTACTAAATTTATTATTTTACGAATAATATAAAAAATATATGGAAGGAAAAATTAGTATTAAAATGAATCTGATAGTTTATGGGGATTACATATTCATTGGAATATCTCATTTAGATTTCCTATTAAATGATCTATCGATAGACTTTTAGAAATAATATAACCTATATAATATGGATATATATACATTTATTATATATATTTTAATATTTTTTTGGTCAACACAGCTTCATGTGGTATTAATATGAGAAATTAGGTATTCTCTTTTGCAATTGATGGGAGGGGAACTCTTAGAATTTATTAAAATGTTAAATTATTTTGGATTTCCAAACGAAGTCAAATTGATACTATATGATGATTGTGTATAAGAAAACAAAATCCTATCTAATAAAATTTTGAACATTTCGGATCAAATTTATACCATTATCCTTTTGTTTTAACTCTCCATTATCCCTTATGATAATTAATATAATACTAACATTTTTTAACCATCAATGATTTAGAAGTATATAATAAAAATAAAAACAAAAATATATGGAACAATAATTGTTTTTAAAATAATATACCATTCATTTGGATGATTCTAATATTTTTAGGAATTATATATCATTTTATAAAATATTATTGGTTATAAAATATTGTTAATATATTTATAACACTATTTGTTTATGTTGAATTTAACTACAACACAAAAAAATGTTTAATTATAATATAATTTTTCCAAACAACCATAATATGTCACATATATTGAAAAACATCATGTAGAACATTATCCCATTCAAATTATACCACTTTTAATATTTTCTATATCATTTATTTTAATTTTTTATTAATTTGATAAATATTACAATAATGTCGCCTAAGAAAATATGGTTATTATATAATTACTAAAAACTCTAAATAATTTTTAATAATAAAAATAATTTCATGAAACTCATAATATACTATTATATTCTTTCATAACATTCATTTATCCTATGTTGACACATAAGATATATTCAAAAATAAAATAGTGACATTTTGGAACATTACTTTTATTAAATATTATATATTCAATTTTCATTGAAACTTTTATTGATACATTAATTTCTATACTGAGGTGATAAGGGTATAAATAAATTAATCCAACAAGAATTATGATGAAAAACTATGTCTATATCACTTAGTTTTAACCAATATTAACCTAATTTACCATTTCCCGAGGTGATAAAGTTTATCACGGTTACAATCCATTTTGACAAAAAATTAAGGGATCCAATTTACCAAATTTAAATCCACTAATTCTAAATAAGGTATATTTTTTTCAAATTAAAATTATAAATTTTTCAAAAACTATTTATAAAATAATAAAGCAAAAGGTGATGAAAAGAACATATTAAAAAAATATTTTGAAGCATAAAATATAGAATATTTTTCTCCCATGGATAGAAAAATATTAAATGAAAATTAATAAATTTGATTTTATATATAAAATTTAAATAAAAATTAAAAATTTTACCACTTTTTAAAAATTAATTTATTATTATAGTGATACCTTTAATGTATAAAATTGTTTTTTAGAAGAAAAAACATTCAAAGGATTAATATTTTAATTTACAATCAATTTATAACAAATGATTTTATTATATAAATTTGTAACGAATTTTATTTAATATTTTGGTTACTTGTGTTCAAAATAACTAATCCAACTTGTTGGAGATGTTAAATAATACTATATCATAGTTTTTTTAAACATCATGTTGCATATAAATAAAGCTATCAAAAAACTGAAATTTATTTGAAAAAATATCTCATAACCTATCTTGGTGTTAGTGGAAACCATTCAAAACCATTATAATTTAACAACCTATTTTATATAGGTCCAGGTTATCCTCTACAAAACTAAATGTATTTACTTATTCATTATGAATCATATTGTTTATGGTCATGATGTTATAACATCTTATAACCCTCCTTCATCTCATTCTCCCAAATATTCATTTTATAAAATGATTATTAAATTATAGTTTTCAATGATAGGAGATTTAATCAATTAATTTTAACATTTTTTTCAATCATCAAAAATTTTTATAATATAAATCAAACATTATGATTCATAGTACCTTATGATATTCTAGATTTTACAATTTGATTTTCTATACTAAGATAAATATAATATCATTATATCATAAATATTAAGGTATCCTAAATAGTATTTTACTCATATGTATTATACATATCATATCATTAAATAATAAAATATTATAAACCTATTATACTTCATAATTATATAATCATTAGGTTATATATCTAATAAAATATGGTATTACAAGTGTAGAGTAGCTAAGGATTAAAATACTAGATTGTTATAAAGTGGTAATAGGGGATAAATGTTGCTCATTAGATATTGATAGATGTCATAAGAGAGTTTTGACTCAATAAATCATTATTTATATATAATTACTAATAGAAATTAGTGTTATGTTTCTCTAAACAAAAGGGGTATTTTATTTTATCTAAATATAGAATTATTTGGAAATATTTTACCGAGATGGAGATTATTATTGCCTTGAGGTGTATTGATAATTTGGATTTCACACTCTCTAAAACTTGGGAAGGTATTTTATTTAAAAAACTAGAGAACAATTAGTTACTATAAAAATTTTATATTTGATTAATAAAGTAATAAAATTAAGAATAAAACTAAATATGGAGTCCCTTACTCTTTTATAGTGAATGTGGGTAAGAAAACAATTACCTATTAGAAAAGATGGTTCAGATTTAAAGGAAAGGGGTATGATGACATAATCAAAGTACATGATAATAACATGAAAGAACATATAAACATAAAAAATGTATCAATGTATATATGGTGATACATAGATATTTAATAAAGGTTCAATTCATGAATGTTAACAAATCAAGAGACATGTGATTTCAATATTGATCCATGAAAATGTTTAAAACCCACTGAATGTATAAATAAAATTTATTGGTATCTTAGAACATAATATTAACCCTCCCCAAGATACTTTTTATTTATTATGAATGTTAATGGATGGAAATAATTCCAAGAACAGACTTTGGGAGGTCTATAATACTATAAAATAAGATTTTGATCTAGAACAAAATGAGTTCCATCAGGTGGAAACACTCCTAGATGAGAGAAAATAAGAAGACAGTCATCCTGAGAATCTCTAGAACCAAGTTAATCATTCACCATGTTCCCCTCAATCCTAGTTTGAAGAATTTACATTTTATTATCCAAATTTTTCTTACAGATCCTCATATATTATACAACATACAATGGGGTACAACCTTTTCCTGATATAGCATTGAAGATGGAGATTGTGTCAGTCTCGACCTCCCTAATTAGAATATTCCTCTGATTTTACAAAAGGAGCCCAGTGAGAAAGGTAAGGGCCCCCTCATAGAGAGAATCTCCCTCCCCAATTAAGTTTGATAAGGTAATAATAACTGACCATATGAGGTCATGGATAACTCCCCTATCAATCATATCCCCCAAACAGAATGATCCACCAATGTTCAGCTTGTCCTCGGAGAGAGTAGGCTTCCATTTGATCCATTTTCCTAGGCTGCGCAAGGCATTGGTTGAAGAGGAACTTGAGGGTACAAGTGGGGAATGGGAATGGACATTATCCGAACCTAAACAATGTATATAGAAGTACTGAATGAGATTTATGTTGTTGAAGATTAGGTTATAGGTGGATCTACTTAAAGGGTGATGCCTCATGTCATTTTTTGATCACCAAAGAAAACAACATCTAGTTGTGAATATGAGAATTCAGGCCTTTAGTTTAGTAAAATTCCAATCCACAAAATAAAACCATCATGGAAGAAATAATCTTAAGAGTACATCTGACCAGATTATCTCATAAACTGGAAAAATGCACCACACACCGGTATTTCCAAATCACTACTGTAAAAAATGGTCTTTTGTTTCAGATTGAGCCGCATTGCTGAAAACACATTTAGATGAATGGAAAACCCCACACCACTATATAATCTCTTCTATAGGTAGGGAATTTTGTATTATACACAAAACTATGAACATTAAAATTGAGGGATGGTCATTACGTGACAATATTTCCCCCAATAAGTCTAGTAGAGAAACCCCAGGTTGTATTCTAAAGAAGTCACAAATAGTAAAAATACCAATTATAGACCCTGTGATCTCACACATATACACCTCACGAGACATCTCGATGTTATCAAATAATGTTAACTTCTCATCATCTGGAGTGGACCAAATGAAGCTTCGGTGATCAAAATCTACCTTGAATGAGATATTTTGGGCTGGACAGTATGGGAATCCAGGCTGATAACCAAACCATTTATGATTACAATAAATAATATACCCTTTTACAATAATAAAATTTGAATTATTCTATAAGGAAGGAATAATATGATTAATTATATTATGAATTCTAGAGGGTTTCAGATAGTTTGAGATCAGATCTAGGCCATAAATGTTTTGTATGAAATTTCCCAATAAGGTTCTCCCCTCAAGGATCTCTTAGGAACGTTTTTCAGGAAAACTAGTCATAGAGAAAGACAGAATTATAAGATTATACCCCACTTCAGTAGAGGGTGTGGAATGTTTACTCCATGAAACCCAATGACCCATACCTTATTGATGGACATCCCACAAAAAGGAGATCAGAGTACATTCACTATTTGAAATAACCCTCTTGGGAAGCATAAATGGGGAAAAATATGCAAGGGAATAGAGGAAGGTATGGATTGTATCAAGTTAACCCTCCCTCCCAAAGACCGGAAACTATTTTTTTAATTAATACTATAACCCATTATTCTATCAAAAATCATGTCAATGAAGTGATGAAAGTAAAGGGTAAGTAGAAACAAAGGAACCCATGTATATCATAGGAAAATTCCCTTTTCTCATACCCAACCTGGTTTCCAAGGACCTCAACTTACTCTCCAGAAATCGATTAGGAACAAATAATTTTCTCTTTTCATGGTTGAAAACCTGCCTGCTGCAATAGAAATAGACCTCCAAAGATTCATTATCCACCAGAATAAATTTTCTTCTACCATTCACCAACAGGATCGTGTCATCATTGAACAAGAGGTGAGATAAATCCCCAACCTATATCTTGTTATGGTATGGATTAACCTTCCAAAATTGATACAATGATTATAATATTAGCTGAACATATCTTGGGAAATAATAAGGAGAGAAGGGTAAAGGGGATAACCCGGCGTCAATACTCTAAGAGCTTTGAAAGAAAAATTGTTTCCAAAAATATAGTGGCCATACAGGGGAAATTAAAAACTGGAAGAGAAAATTAGTAACAAAAATTCAGACCCCCATATTGGTCACAACCCTGATAAGAAAACCCAATTACACAAGGTCATAATCCTATCACATTTCTAGTTTAATTTCCAAATTTCCACCCAAGGCCTTCAAGTTGATGTCACTAATAATTTAATGGGACAAAGCAATGGCCCCTTGTATAGACCTTCCATTCACCAAATTTTTATTCCCTTCATCCACCCACCATGGAATGAAGGGATACAATATTTTATTCATAATACTTAAAAAAACGTTTTATGGGATGTTTCACAAGCTAATGGGCTGATTATGGTTCCAAGAATAAATATCATTCACTTTAGGAACAAGGATGAGTTCATAGCAGAAGTCACAAGTGAAATATTACCTCAAAGAAACAAAACATAAATATCAAATATTAAACTAAATTTAACAATGTCCCATAAGAACTTGTCGAAGGATGCTGAAAAAAACTCATTCCATAGATATCGGTCCCACCCATCTCATAATGTAATTATTTTTACATGTGCCACAAAAACGTAAATAATTAACCACAATGTAACCCATGAAATAAAATTGATTACTTAAAATCATTCCATCATAAAATAATCCAAATAAAATATCATTCCACCAATAAAACAATAAAATAATAGAAATAATAGGGATAATAATGTAACAACATTATAAGTGTTTCATCTTGATGAAAAATAATAATTTTGATAAAACACTTGAACATAATTCATGATGAAAAAAAGTTTTCTTCTTCAAAAATGTTTTATTTTCTCAAAACGCCACTCAATTTAAAAACAAAAATTTAATTGAAACTAATATAGAAATCCTTTATATTATGATTCTTGGAAGTAAGGATTTATTAATACATAATAATACATTCATGAATTATAATTTTAATAAAACAATCTTCTTATACTCTTGCTGAAAAACTCAAAAAGTACCTTATAAGGAAAATGAAAGAAAAATTCATTCCACATAATTTTATAAAAATTTTCCAATGGGTAAAATCCACCTTGAAAATTATAAGAATAATATAAATAAATTTATATATATAGGAATCATGGACGTTATTGATAAATATACACTAGTAAATACTTTCGAATAAAAAACCTCTGACAATAATGAGATTCCAAAATTATCCCTTACCTTATGTCTGATATTTTTCATAGGTATCAAAAAATCCAATAAAGTGGGTTTAAACATATTATAAACATGTAACATGAACCATAATATTATTTATTATATCATATATGATTCACTTTTGACCTTAAATAACCCGTTCATTTATCAATTCCATGTAAAATCAACATTTTTGGTTATAATCATTTTAGTTATTGTAAATGTTTTGAATTTTTATTCTTAATCTTAATACATATATAATGATTTAATTAATTCTAGAATTTAAAGAATTATTTATAGATCATAATATTCAGTATATGAAAATATATAATATATATATATAAATGAAATGGAATACACCGTTCATGGAGATGGTAGATCGTACGTACGCATTAATGTTGTTTCTGTTTCCTTATTGAATTGAATGGAAGCAAGTAAATGGAATATATATATACATAAATAAATCTAGTAGGATTATTGTTTTATATATTTAATGCTTATTTATTATATATATTTTATAATAATTGTTGAATGGTTAACATGGAAAATAAATCTCAATGCACTGTGGTGATGGTAGGCCGTACGTACGTAAGAGCGACGATATCATACACTTAATGGTTAAATGGTATATAATTGGATGGTATATTAATTATAGAAAATATTTATATTTTTATATAAATTATTTACATCCATTATAATCATCATTATACAAATACAAATTAAGTGTTGTTGAAAAAAAAAATTACACCACTGTGTGGAGATGTTAAGTAGTACGTACACATGCATAGTGATATTGTTATTCGTATGATGCATAAAATAAGTATAAGGTTGTATTATCATTATAATAACATCTAAATATATATAATATATGGTATTTATTACCTTATTATATGAAAAACATATGAATAGGATGTAGAAAAAGAAAAGAATTTTCGAAATAGGTGGTAAAATAATTACCGCTTTTTCGATTATCTCTCTTTGATTTGAACAAAAGGTCTCACCTGGTTGGCCTTCTGACCAAAGTGTGTCCTCTAGGAGGTGGGGATGTATGTTTAGAGATTATTATATAAGATTTTCTATGATGAAAATGGTTTTAAAGGTTTGCATATATGGGAAGAGTTAATGGCCTTTTATAAGAGAGGGGAAGGGCAGTTTAAGAATGTCTTGAAATATTAATCTAATGCAAATTTATTTTCGGTGTATAATGATCCCAAACTAATTTACTTTAAATATAATTTTATTATGGGTCAAAAACAATTCAACAAATTAAATTCATATTAGGTTTTATTTCATTTTAAACCTTATCATTTTTATTTGTCCTTATTTATTCGATTTAGCTTTCTTGTGTTAATAGTATTATAAATATTAAATGGTTATAAATAATTTCATATGTGTTGAAAATTACCCATAATTGGATAAATTATAAAATTTTATCCAATATAAATTTCACATTTTAATTTATAAATATTTTTTTGATTTATAAATAATTTAATAATATGTTATTTTTATTAAATATGAAGTTTCAAATTTGACATTATTCATTTATTTGACATTAAATAAAATCCACAAAGAAGATAAATTAAGTACAAAATATTTAATAAACAGAAAATATTTTATCTTCACATAAAAATCATGTTTCCCATTAATTATTTCATATGATATTTATTGTAATAATTTTCAAACCATTTATTTGAAATTTTTATCAATAAAATAATTTCAAAAACAAAATTTTGTCATCATATTAATTATTTAGTGTTTAAAAATTCTAAATAAATTCACATGACATAGATAATTTCTTTATATTTCTATTGACTATTTATGTTTTATGTTTTATCATGTTTATCACTATATAAAAATTTTAATACATATAAGTGATAAGAGATTTATATGTTGTCACTTAATTTTTTTTCATTTTAATTACGTCACTATAAAGGAAAAAAGTCTATTAAATCAATCAATTCTAATACCTAGATGATATTGTTCTACATTAATTAATCCAATAGTATTTTAGAAGGTGTTAGAGTAATTTTATTATCTTTTTCATATTGTTTATTACCCTAATTTAACCGATTTACCTTTAACTATGGTATATAATGATTTTTGTATTTACTATTCATAATATCCAAAAATAATAAAAGTGACATATTAAAATAATTGGAAACCATTTATTTCAAATATGGAATCCTTTTTAAATAATCAAAAATTATAATTTTGATTAATTAATTTAAAATTAATTCCCATTTTCAAAACAAGAAAGCAGGTTTTTAAGAAGTAAAAACTATCAAAAGATTGACATGTGTTTATGGACAATTTAAATGTCAAATTACATCCCATGACCAAAATTGGATTAAAAGATAAAAAATTAATCCAATTAAACCTTATCCCCATTTAATTATATAATATATCTATTTAAATAAATTATATGAAAATGTATTTTTGAGTTAAAATGCATTATTTTTTCACTATTCATTAAAATATGCATTTCCTCCAAAAAATAACAAAAATTTAACCAATTTAAAATTCGAGGTCCATATTAAAAAAAAGTTTATAATGTCATATATAACTTATTAAATTTTAAAAATCTATATTTGGGAATGGTTTACCATCAAAAGGCTCTAAAATTGTATTTTTGGTAAAATACATATTTTATTCGAAAATTTGAATATTTTCTTATCACGTGTTCTAGAAAAAAATTAGATGGATTTTTATTTTATATAAAATTTAAAATTTGGTTAATACTATTCATAAGGGCTAGTTTATATCCAATTAAATAATAATATTTTAATAATATATCATTTTTGGTGAAACACGATAGTGCATACAACACAAGTTATTGAAAAAGGTTACTCTTGTGTATAATGCAAGCCAAGTCAATGTTGCATAAAGTGAAAGCATCATTTGATGTTTCATATAAAATAATACCAACATGGTTCTTTGATACATTGAACAAAATCTATACTCAGTGTTTTGTAAAATTAATTCTATCCAAAGTACATGAAATTGTGTTTAACACAAGCCAGGTATAGTGTTGAGCATTCTACATGCTAATACAGTGTTGTGTATAGTTAAAGATAATCTTGGTTTAGATTATAACACAATACATCAAGGAAACTATACAAAATCTATCTCTTGAAATCTTGGGGACTTATAGGCTCCAGAATTGAATCCATAGAAATAGACTGGAAACGAAACTCATTGGAGATGAAGTCTTGTTTAACCCGGGATCACATGACATAGGAATTCCACATAAGTATATTAATCATTGTGGGAAATTCATATCACGTTTCCCCAGTCTCTCATCCCTTGGAGTTCATTGAATAACTGGAATGGGTACTAGATGGGGATTGTTTGTAACATCTATGTTTCTTGTGTCGTCAAAAGGTTCCCCAAACCTGGTTGGTCACATAACCTCAAGCGCATTTCCCAAAAGTCTATAGTCTTCATACTAGAATTAAGGGACAAGTTAATACAATGGGGAACCTATTACCTCTTTGGTAGAGTATCAATAGTGGAATAGAAAATGATAAAAATTGATGAAGCAGTAATACGGTATAACAAAAGTAAAGAACGAAATAATTATAGTAAATGAACAATATGAGCATATATTTAAATGATGATTGTCACATATGTCATGTAATGAATCCAAAAAATTAAAAAAAAATTAAATAAAATAATTAAACAAATCTATAGAAAATTGTAAACTCAACAACATCTCAATCCTTAGCTTAGGCCCATGCTCTCCAGCTCCAATTAGAAATCAAGTTCCTAATGTAGAAGGGTCCTTTCCCTTATATATACCTAAAACAATATATTTTTTTTAGGTACAAAAGCATGACCCAAACAGAGTGTGAGATGAATCCCAGTAGTGAACACACAAAATATCTGTGCCTAACTATCAGTGATTAAATATAAGAGGTAATAGGCCGAAATGAAGCAATAAACTAAGAAATACTCAAATGTAACCAATCCTACACTATTCAATTACATTCATTTAAATTAACAAAATATTCAAACTATTGAATAATGTATCCTCATGATATATCCTAATCTATGTATCCCCCAGCAAAATAACAACAAAAAGAGGTCTCAAAATACCAACTAAAAAATAATGTAATATTGAGTCCAAGGTTGTTCTTTGTCTTGGAAGACTTGTCACAATCATTCGATTATTCACAACCGACCCTCTAGGAAAGATCTCACGGTCTAACCCCTATTGTCCCAAATTTCATAGAGTAATGATAATGACCACCTGAGTATCTCTCACAACCAATAACCCCTAGGTCAACATAGAATAAATAAATAATAAACTGCCTCATGGGTAGCCCTCACAGTCATTTCCCTTGGGTCATGTCATTACACAGACTCTCACGGTCCTGTGTAAATCAACATTAACCCCCCTCCCCCACCAAATTTTTTCAAGTCCAAGGCTCTCACAGTCCATTAAAAGATCTGCACACATACAACATTCATTAAACACTCTACATGAAATCCAAACTATCACATGTACCTACATTAATCAAATCATATTATCAGCATTAAATCCTCAATATCCAATTAAAACTACTACATTTCATAAAATTAATCAAAGCATAAACACATGCATCACATATAACCAACCAATTCCATACTAAACAATTCAATTCTTGGAAATAAGGTATGCCTCGTAGGCAACCTATGAAAAATGGGAAATGACAGTCAAAAGGGGAACACACTCAGGGGGTGTCCCATAAACAAGGGTATACAAATGTATACATATGAAACAACCCTTAATAAACTAAGAAAACATAGTAGGCATTACCTAGGGCCAACATCCAAACCCAAAACACCCCAAACATGGGTATGCATCACATCAAACATATATAATTTAAATATGATCAATGAAATGAAAAAACCACCTACCTCGAAGTTTTAAGATGAACAATATTAATCATCATCCCTTGGATTGGCTTAAAACATCATAGATCTAAAAAAATATCAAAATCCTTCATCCATAAATAACTCAAAAGAGTGTAGAAATCAGGCCGAGAGGCTTTAGGGGTAGAGAGAACTCGCTGTTGGGAATCCAATGGACACGGTGGCGTTTTAATCACAGCCCGGGTGGAGGGATGGAAGATGTTTGAAGTTGTAGCACATCTCATCACTATACCATATGAGACACGGGAAGAAGAAAAGGTTTATAGAGATTAAATGAAACCCTTCTCTGATTAATCCATTAAATAGAAAAGTACAAAGTGTATTCATTTAATGTACATACCTTGTACAAGCCTCAACTAGCTCCCACTTTATGCGGTCTACCAGGTCACCTTACATGACCATGTACACAACCATTACATGGCCAGTACACGACTACACATGGAAACTTGGTATACATAGTGTACTCAAAAGTACATGGCGTGTACGAAGAAAATTTCAAAAAAAATCCATAAAAATCAATCTGAAATAAAGATTCATACTTAAAATGAAAATCTGGGTTCTTAAACTGTGATCTAGTCCGAACACCAAATGGAGAACCCCGAGAGAGAGAAGGAGGAGAAAAGTCTTATAATCACTTAATTATTAGGAGTATAATGTAGTTGATTTATAACATTAAGTAATACCTTATAATGGGGAGATAAATAAGAATTATAAGCCAAAGGAAGAGAATTTGGACTCGCAGATGAGGGGGTAGACACTGGTATAGCTGAATAGGGGGCATACTAGGTCTCTAGTGGAAATGTATCAACAAAAGTGTACACTTCTACTAGGTGTTGATTTTGGAACTGAAATGAGGAAAATACATGGACCTCCATACAGAACACAGCTTGAGATCGCAATGATGTAAGCATTCATACCAAGGGTTGAGCATGGGATCACTATCACAATCTGACCTAAGATAAGTATCCTTGAGGGACAAATGAGACTCTTAAATAATAATACATTAGTGAGAGTAAGGCACTAAGAACTAGGAGGAGTCACCTGAGGCAATAAATGAAATAGGGTCGACCTCCATCGGAATGGGAGACATGCCAGATGGGGTGATAGATCCAGAACCAGCCAGTGAAACTATTGAGTCTGAATGCTTGGTGGCCAACTCATTTGATTCTGAAGGAGGGATCATAGGAACATGATGTGGAGGGTGTATAAAATCATTCCAATATTGACTATGGTTTCTTTAAATATGGACGGTCTGACCTTGAAAGCATCAAAAGGAGAAGAACCTATAAGGGGATGAGAAGACATAGGATTGGTTCCAGGAGAAAGATCCCTACATGTTGAGACTGATCTGCTTCAGTAAAGCCTATGGGATATCCATCTCAATAGAAATATGATCCATAGATATATCCCCTAACTAAAGAGTCCAATATTCCACACCCAAGAAGACCCCCAATGTGTTTCTGATGGCACCTAATAAGGTCATATTGTTGAATTAATATTATTCACGACTTTACTCTTCAGAGCACCAATGGATTGGTGGGAAATTATTGACCCATTTAACCTAGGATATTCATGAAACCACATATCCCTCGTTTATCATAGAACCACCCATCATTGATAAATAACTAAACCACTCATCATTGGTTTTTAACGGAACCACTAGTAATCATAAAATGTTTCCTTGAACCATCACAAAAATAATGTAAATAGAGATTTCATTTAATTAAAAACACATCGAAACATCCATTAATATTTTCAAAAATTGATTAACTCATTGAAAAGAAATGGGTTCCATGAAAAATACTGAAAAGTGATTAACTTATGGAATTGAAAGGGGTCAAATGAAAATATCATTAAACATGATAGACCCGGGGAAAAGACACATTTTTATTTATAATATCTATTAAAAAACAAAATTTATTCGAAGAAAAAAAGAGCATGGTATTGTTAATGAATATCCCGAAATGATCTTACATAAAAAAATGGGTTTTCACGATGTTAAATGGAAATATAATTAAATGATCAATTAATATTTTTGTGTTAAATTACCTTTCATGATTAACCATATAGGTTTAAAATGAATGCATCGTATTAGAAAATGATCAAACATTTTATTTCAATGGAAAGTAAAGCATAGAAAATGTTAATTTAAAGTGGTATTATAAGATAAAGCCTTTTCATATTTATTTCACATCATTTTTAACCGATTGAAATAATTACATGAAATAAGACATTGAATATCATGAAAATAATGAGATTTATTATATAAAATTTCAAAGGTGTAGTACATACACATCAGAAAAGAATATTGGTATATAATATAAGAGATGGATAAAAGAAGAAAATTTGAGAGGATAACCCGTTATAATAATCATTACATTGATGTGAGAATTATTCAATGAATTGATTATATGTATAAAATTTGAATACACATGAAATAAGATTATATAAACCTTTATAAAATAAAAATTCATTATTAAAATTATATTATAAAATCAAACAAAATTAATTTGTAATATAACGCATTGAGAAGAAGTTGATTTCATAAATTCTATACAACATGGTAACACTATTATGAAATCCCCATGGAAAAACTAATTAAAATTAAATCATAAAATACCAATATTTATTAAGGAATCATGATATTACATGTAAAATCGCATGTTTATACATCGTATAAAATAAATCAGGTTCATAGTAATAATATATGACTTAGTACAAGAAAATTGAAATGAATTCCCCATAGGATAGGTAATATCTATATCAAAGCCTCATAGGTACACATTTGTAACATTCACATTCATTAATGATAATTATGGAAATAGGTAATATGCTAATTTATCCCTAAATAATTATTATATTATCCAAATTAATTTTTTTAAATATACTTATATAAATCAACCATGTGATTTAGCGAAGAAAAAGAGTCACATTGATTCATGGAGGTGGTACACCATATGTACGTACAAATCATGTTATCATATTTTCATTTTAAAAATATGAAAATGGCATATTATCTTCATATAATGATAAATATTTCATTAATATAATTATTATTTAATTTATGTCACATATATTTATTAAATTTATCATTATGTCTTTCCATTTGTTGTGTTACAAAAGGAATCACAACGCTTTGTGAGGCGGTAGTCCCCTTACACATAAGCAATGTTATCATATCCCCATCAGAATGGAAAATAAGATGTTATATGTGATATAATTTCACAATAATTATAAATATGTAACAAATATCTTATATATACATTTAATTCATTATTATTAACATTATTTAGAGGTGACTATTGAAAAAATTGGCATTGGTTTGCAAGACGGTAGTCCATCATTCACAAGATTGATGATTTTGTGTAATATTTTATTGAATAGGTTAAAAATTGAGGTTTTCCCATTAACATAATAAAATAAAATTTTATATTATATGCTAGTTATAATATTTAAATATAACTAAAAAAATATTTCAATGAAGTTGGAGAAGAAATAAAATAAAAATTATAAGTTAAGAATGATACATTCTTTCAGACAAACTCTGTTGGTTAGCACCAAAATCATGCATTGGATGCCTTTCTAGACAATATGAGGGATCTAGATCATGGGGAGGGATTTTATGAAGCCATTTTTTAAGGTAATCTGTGATAAAAATAATTTTATGGCATTAATATGAGAGGATATTTTGTTTATTTTTATAAGTGAGGTGAGTGTGACGATTGTAATTTTCTAAAATAAATAGTCGTATCCTTGTTTGTAATTTTTAAAAAGACCAAAAAATGGACCATAATCAATAATTATAGACTATTAATTCTATTAATTCCCATAAGATATATTTTTTATTTGTTTTATGTCATTTTAAACCTCACCTATTTAGTTTAATACCTTGTTAAATTCATTTTCACCTTAATTATTATAATTAATTTATACTATTTTCACTATACATTATAGTAAAAAATTATCATAACCTTATTTAATAATAAAAATATTGATTAAAAATATGTAATCCATTTTACCAAATTAAATTCCCATACATGAAAAATTTTAATTTAATATTAAACCCATAGAGGCAATGAAAAAGTGGGTTTTCATGATTTCTTTTTTTCAAGAAAATGATGATTATAAATTAACTATATGACTAATAATTCAAATTTTATGAATCAAAAATAACATTTATTGATATATTATATATAAAATTACTTTAAATAATTCATCATTATGGTTTTTTTAATTAATTAAAATGGTGAAACATTATGCATGTCAAAACATTTTTTAGAAAAAAACTATTATTTTAAGTCCCAAAAATCATCTTATACAAGAATAAAATAAAATATGATTAAAATTTATTTATTTTTTAAAATATAATAAAATTATTATATTAATTTATATTATATTCAAAACATAATTTGATGTTTTGAATTAGTTAATTTATTGAAATAAAATGATTTTAAAAAACGGTATTCTCACTATTCTTTAAAAAATTAACATTTTCTTAAAAATGAAAAAAATTCAGCCTAATGTAATTTTTATATTCTAATTTTTATATTTAATTGAATTTTATCATATTTAATCAAAATAAATATAATATTTTCACACAAAAAGTAATAATAATCATTTCTAAAGAAAAATATATATTTTTGAATAATAAAATTATGTTACAGAAAATTAATTGATATTTACTAATAATTTATTAGTAATATATTTTTTGAAGGTAATTTATATATATATATATATATAATTATTAGTGTATTTAATACTATAAACACCTTTAAATTTAGTATCTAGGTTATAATATTTATATATTTTATGGGTTGTTTAGGCTTTTTATTGCATGCTGAATACATTTTAAAACACAATGTTCTTCTTTTAAAATATCAATGTGTTACATCCTACCAGATTTAATAAATTTTAATCTCATAATTTTGAATTTTTATTAGTAAAAAAATTATTGACATTTTATAAAATGATTATTGAAACCCATCATCATAAAATGTTTAAATTAAAGAACCTCCTGATAAAATATAAAAGGAAGTTTGAAGGTGTCTGGGAATAACCCATAATAGGATTCCAAATAGAAAAAATAGGTGGTATGTGAAAAAATAAACTTGGAATAAAATAATAAATTCTAAAAAAAATATGGAGAGTGATAGAGGTTTATTGATCACACTCTATTTAATAATAAGAAATAATATAACAACAATATAAAATTAAACCAAAGTGTTCTGAAAAAAGATCATTGATTTCATTAGAAATAACTGTATTAGGAAAAAAAATATTTCAAGATATTTTTACAATATATTAATAATAAAATTAACATATTATTGATAACAATAATAAAATATACTTACTTGATGAGTTGAATTTCATCCTTTAATCAATTTCCAACAAAATATCGGCATTTTTTTTAACGGTGAGTATTTAGGATGATTTTTTCATGTGTGATGCACAAAAATATACTTCTAAAGGATCACATAACTATTGAATTGATACTAAAACTATTAGTCCAATTTTTTATATTTACCAAAATAAAAAACAATTTCCACATGGTAATATAGTTATCTAAATGAATAAACATTCATATAATGAAATAATACATTAATCTCTAAAACTCAACTATAATACTAAAAGATCAAAATAATTAATTTCATATATAAATGACTCTATATCTCAAATAACAAAGAAACATAAAAATTAAATACTATTATAACCTCAAATATTATATCATATATTTCATATTACATTCCCAAACTATATAGACCTTCCAAAGTAATATTTATCACTTAATTACAATATCAATTTCAATCCAATGGTATTCTATACATTGAAAATTATGTTCCTATTACTACCTCAATATCCATGGTCAAATCAACCTAAAAGGTTATCAATACCTTAAAATTTATTTCAACATAATGTAAATGAATACTTCACATTAAATGAAATCATTCAGTACACATGAACCCAATAAAATTTCCAAATGTGTTATTGATAACATTAAGAAATCATCAATTGAAACCATAAAATGGGTGTCTAATAGTTTAATCTAATGATCATACATAATGTAATAATCTCATGATAATATCCATAAACCATAATATAAAACCACACGAAAAAAATATAAACATCAAAGTTACCTAAAACCTCCTCTAATAGAAATTATACCATCCTCAAACCAACAAACCCATATCTGATGAAAAAAACATTTACTTTTAATATCTAGAATATATAATAATGATGGTGGACTAATATTTTCTATCAAAATAAATAAAAAAGGAATATTAGATCACTTACATACCCAAAAACATTTAGGATTATTGTTTTATAGTATTAGAATAAACTCTTACATTAAATATTCCCATTTCATTAAATTATAATTTATCCCACATAACACAAAATTTATTATTTCACGTTATGTTTTTTCATCATCCATATAAAACCGTTATAGACATGATTCCATCAACATACTTCTTGATTACTTGGAGGAATGGAAACATAAGATGGGTGATCACAAAAATGCAGTTATGGTAAACATATGAAATTACAATTTAATTTAATCGGTGACAATAAGATGAGCATAATGGAATGATGAGATAGTCAAATTTCATTATAATCACATAGAAGAACTCATATTCAATAAACATAGATCAATGAATATATGGAATGTCCAAAATCATTAAAAATATTAGAATTAAGAAATTCAATAAATCATTATCCATTTGGTGTCATTATTGATCAGAGGAAATTTTACACCCCCCTGATTGTATAAATAAAATATATGTTTTCTTGGAACAATATCTTTATATCACTCTTAAAAATAGAATAAATATTATGGACTAATCTTATCTCTAGAGTATATAATGAATTTGAGAGAGATGATTGATCTACCCATTCTTTGTTGATCATTAAAGATCCCATCCTTAGATTATGTTGGAGCCACCCATCATAGGTATATAACCTAACCACACATACATGGTTAATAATGGAACTATAGATAATGATAACCAATTTCCATGAAATTTAACATGGATAAAGTACATTGAATATTTCATGCATTATAAACTCATAGAAATAACATTAATTATTTCCATAACATTATTAACTCTGGGAAAACAAATGGTTTCATAATTTTATTAAAACATGATAAACTAATGGAAAAAAATTCAAGCTTTTAATATATAATGAAAGAATATTAAAAATGGAAAATAAATGGGTTCTTTTAAAAACTCTTTGATAAAGTCTTAATCTATCTTGATAATAAATCCTGACGATATAATTTCCAAATATCCTCTTTAGATCAGAAGTAATGAAAAGGTTTGTTGATCTTTATGAATTGAAATATCATTAAATGATCAATAAAAAAATTATAGAAAATAAACATCCATGAATAAAAATAGGAGAATAAAATAGAAGGTTTTTTTTAGATAATTATCAAATAATTTCCTCTAATGGAATGTCAAGAATAAAAAATCATGATTAAAAATGATATTTTAATATAAATCATTTTCCACATTAGTATTCTTAAATCATAATCCCTAAGAAATAATAAAATCAAATTAAACATTAAATATAATTAACATAGATATAATTATTATCTAACATGTATAAGGTTATGTAGATACCCCTCATAGAATAATATATGTGTATAACACAACATATGTCCCAAAGAAGATAATTTAATATGAGAAACTATTACAATGGTCATAATGAAGTTGTGAGAATTAATCAATGAATCAATTATGAATATCATATTAATATCCATAAAAATAGTTGTAAATAAAATATAAGTTATAAAACACATTAAACAAAAATCTCATAGAATAATATATATAATAATGATGTAATATAACTATATGAAAAAATTGAGGGATTATGTTCTTTACCACTTAGAATAATTAAATTTAAATACCACTGGATAAAATAAATCCAATTAAATTGTAAAATACAATTATTTATGAATTAATATTTATATTAAAATAAAAATGGAAAAAATATACTCCATATTAAATAAATTTCTCATATAATGTTAAAATATACCCCATTGAAGGGAAATTGAGATGAAGCCCTGTACAACTTTGGAAATCTATGGATCACCTCAAAAAATTGAGATTCACATATGGATTCCAAAACCCAATATTTTTCATGAAAATAATCTTTAAATACATATAAGGTCATTATAAACACTAAATAGTATAATCAAGTGGTTAATATGGTATATATCTCGTAAAAATAAAATATGAGTTGAGAAACTCTTACCTTGAGTGGAAACATTCCACCAATTTCATTTAAATACAATATAATAATATTATATAAAATTATTTAATTTCATAAGATACATTTAATTATTTAATAATTTATACATAAATAATTTATTTTATTTATTCATATTTCACTAAAATACTTAATCAGTTTAGTCTACATATTGTGTTTTGGGGACGTTTGATTCATGGTTTCAAAATGGATTTGGTGGGTTGACCTTGGTCCAAGAGGTCATTTTTTTTAATATTCATATATACATCATCCATGATATTATTTTATGAAACAATAGTCACATCTCTTCAAGCCGGCAGTAGTCCACATATACCTATGAATGAATTTATCAGTTTGCAGTGTAAAAAATGTTATATTATCCTTTTCGAATGATAAATATTTAATTAATATTATAATGGTTCACTGTGTATAAGATATATTCATTAACAACATCCTAATTACCTTCCATGTAAAGAATTAGTTAAAAGAAAATCATGTCACTTTTGGGAGATGGTAGTCCATTGTACAAACAAGCGACATTATTGTGTCTACCACAAGATTAAATGAAAGATGGTACTTGTGATATGATAAATTCATAAGTATGAAGATGGAAAAAATATCACATATATATATATATTAAATCTATTAGTATAACAATCATGTATAGGCATTGATAGAAAATTAATGACATCAATTCGTGAGGCGGTTCCCCATCATACAAAGGAATGATGATTTAATATCCCACTATATGGAATATTAGGTGAATTTATGAAATTATATTATCATAATTAGAAAAAATTATATAGTGTATATATTTTTATTATATCATTATAATGAAATAATACTTTAAGGAGGTGGATGAAGAAAAAAATTAAAAGGCTTGGTTAAGCAAAATAGTTCTTATTCCCAAAATAATCATAGGTAATCACAAAAATACTTCATAGGATAGATTTATGAAAAAAATAAGGGATATAGGAATTTTGTATGGAATTTAAGAATTAAATTGGAATGTTATTTTTGTATTAAAATAGCTTATATAGTGTCAATATGATAGGTGATTAGAAGACCTTTTTTGGTAAGGTTAGTGGAACACTAACGATTTTTTATAGAAAATATTGTACTATTGTTTTTTACAAGCCACAATGCTCCAAATAGAACCCTTATCAATAATTATACATTAAAATTTCCAAATATGGATATAAAATGAATTCTATATATGTTATTAAATAATATAAATCATTATATTTTAAGATTAAATCCACCGTTGGTAAACCTGTTTTCTCCATCAGAGTAATGAATAATTTGTATTGCATTCACTCTTAATTATTGAAAGAAATTAAGTTTATCTTATTAAATAATATAAATTATTCCATTAACAAAATATTTAATCTTTTTTAAAAATTTAAATTCCCAATAGTTGAAATATTTAATTTGAAAATAAACCCACTTATCCGATCAAAAATTGGTTTTGATGAAATATATTTTTTTTCAAAAAAATAAGATTTTAAATTTACTATATGTCTAATAATATGAATTATATTAATATAAATAATAATTATATTTATATAAAATATATAAATTTAATTTATATAATTTTTCATTATTTTATGATTTAATTAATTAATATGGAGAAAACATTTTCACTTTATAAGAGTTTTAAAATATATAGTTTTGAAACGCAGAAATAAACGTATAGTAAAATAAAATATATAGATGATACAAATTTAATTATGTTGAGAAAATATTAATAATTAATAAAAATGATACATTAATTCATATTAAAAACATAATTTTACTTTTTAATTTACTTATTTTATTGAAAAGAATAGATTTTTTCAAAAAATTATATTTTTCATTATTAAAGGAAAAGTCAATATTTAATCAAAAAAAAATATTTCCCTATTTTAATTTTGATTTAATATTTAAAAATGATTATAATTTTATCAAATAAGTTTTACAATAGTTTTAATTAAAAATTATAATATTTTCACAGAAAAAATAAATTTAAATCATTTTCAAAGAAAGCATATTTTTTATTATTAAATTACTTACTAAAAATCATTGATTGTTTACTATTAATATTATAACAAAATTTATTGTTTATGAAATTTATATACATATATATCATAACCTAGATAATTTTATTCACATAATTTTATTTAAAGACTAGGTTTGAATGGATATACATTTCCCTGGTCAGTTATGGTCAGAGTTACGTGTCGAATATTCTATTAAACATAATGTTCTTATTTTAAAATATTGGGGTGTTATAATTGTGGTCATAGAACAAAATATGTTTTCCTAGAAACATATTAATGGACCGAGCCTATGCTTTTATGTGAAGATATTAGAGGGGGGCATCATATATTTTGGAATATTCAAATGTTATTGAATTTTTAAAAGGTAATCCAGGATTTCATGCCATGAAATAGTGGGCCCATATGATCTCCTCAAGTAATTGTTGTTCATAACATCATGATTTTAGTAAAATCTATATTTAATGAAGATTCAGTTTAAATTAAAAAATAGGATTATATAGATAGATATTAGTCGTAAATAATTGAATATATTGGATGTTGTTTACCAAAAAAAATCACGATGGGAAACCTAACGATATCATCGAAAAATAAATGGGCTGATAATTGATCTCTACCCTTGGATTAGGGTCTATAGGTTGAAGATAATTTTGAAACTTTCTATAATAATTCATGTGAAATATCAAGAGAGGAACAAAATGACATTAGCATATCAGTTTTCCCATAGTTAAGGATATTACATTAAAATCAAATTTCATTATGTGATATTATTTTGGAGGATTTTGGATCTTTTTTATGTAGAGATATGTGGATTAGATTTAGACTTGTGAGAATAATACAATAAAAAACATTAATTCACGGTTTTAAGTATTTTACTATAGATTTCTATACTATTTATAGTTTTATTATATAGATTTTATATATATAATCAATCATATGGAGGTATTTTTAACATTCCCTAGAGAGTAATGTAATAGATAATTTGATTTCTATGATAAGTCATATATGGTTTTTCTTAATTCTGGTGAATCATATCAACATTAATATCTTGAAGAGATCTACAAGACTATAAATTCATTCATTCCTTGATGTAGTGAATCTTAATGGAAAAATTAAAATTGATCTTGGGTATCAAGTACATATCCATAAACAATGCAATGGTAGTATGAATGTTTTGTAGTAAAAATTATTGAATTTTGAATCCATAAAATAGTGAGTATGATGGATTATGTAAAACTTCATATCATAATGTGTATGTTACTTGAGTGTAGAATATTTTTTTGAAAATGAATTAAAAAATACAATAATTAATTTTATTTAATTTATATATTTTTTTATTTTTTTTAATAAAAATTATAAAAATTATATATTGAAATACATCCTTCCAATAAAGGAATAAAGTACATATAATTATTGAGCGAAAAATATTTTATGTAATAAAAAGGTTTTTTTTGAGAAATTATCATATTTACCACTCTATTAGGGATCCTCAAGAGATACATCAGAAACATATTTTCCCAATAGGTGCAATTAGATCTTAGGTTAATATTTTTAGATTAATCTTATAAAAATATTTTTGTATTGGTTTCACCTTTGAAATCATTGTTGAGGAATTTTTTACCGTTATTTTTTTGGTGTCTAGAAAATGGTGATGATTTTTTTTATATTGGATTATGGTGATGATTTGATGGAATATATACATCATGTATTTTATTTTATAATTCACAATGAAATAGTTTCTTATTAAAAAAATTATCCTTTCAAAATCACTGACTAATGAGGAATATAATAAAAACTCTCATTAAGATATGACATTCTAAATATGGAGAACCCTATTGGAAATCTATAAAGGATCTAAGGAATTTATGGATAATGAGATATCATCTGTAATTATATATTTTAAATATGGTAGTTATGAGTAATCAAAGAACATATTTATAAAATTTGTTTAATATCTAATGGAAAGAATAAGAAAAGTAACGAGAATATGCCTTCCAAGAAGACAAAAAACTTATTCAAGGTTATTGACTCAGATTATATTGAAATATATTAAATTCATATTTTTCAATATTTAACTTATGAATATAAAAATTCATCTCATATCATTGATATTAATGAAGATAATTATTCAAATTAATATGATTGACAGATATGAATTCTTCATTCCTTGAATTTTCCATAAATAAATCAAAAAAAGATGCAATGTTTGTTTGAAAATTTTTATAAATTCAAGTTCATCCTTGAAGTGAATTTTTGGTTCATGGATGATTTAGATTTTTTAGTAAAAACGTTTAAAAATAGATGACATTCGATTAAAATAAAAAGAAAATATGTAAAGGTTTATTTGTATGAATTAAATGGATTTATAGTTGAAGTAAGAATATGTAATGATAAAAGAGATAGACAAATAGATAAAATCCTTTTTGGAAAGTGAATGTCAGAGACCCCTCCCCTAGTACCATCAATAATTACAACTATCAAAATATTATACCAACATTTAGAATATATATAGAATCTTATTGATAAATATTTTAGATGTGGTTATTATTAAAAGTTTTATTATATGTGATACAATGGTGAAGTTGTGAGACACACAATGGATGTCTTCCAAGATACCAATATGTGTAATGGTGGAAAGTGACTTCTTGTAATTTCTCAACTGTGACTGCAATACATGATTTAAGAATTTATTGGAATATTATTATGTTCTAACCATGGATATTTTAAGGTCAAATAAATTAATAAAAATAATGGTGGTAATATGAATATGACCTCCTGCCTAATGTAAAAGGGGATCCATGAGTGGAAGAAAAAAACTATTTTGCTCAAAAATAAATTTGAATAATTTGGTGATTAACTAGAAAAAGATGATGTTGATTATATAATGGTGCATTATACACCATTATATAATAATTTATATCTAAAATAGTTATGAACATATATGATAATATGAATTATAAAGAACCAATCTTCCCCTTCTCCCAATGAGATTTTATACACCTTAAAAGCCTATTACCAAGGATAAATAATGTTGGGGTGGTTCTAATTAAAATTGAAGAGTAGAATAATGAAACATGTATAATTTATTTATAAAACAAGATCATTAAGAATAAGAGAGGTGATAATTAAAAAATAATGAAATTAAGAATAAGTATGCTTATTCGTACATTGGAGATGGATGTTATGATAAGAAAGATGATAGATTTGAAATCAATCATCTAAAATGATGGTTTTCCTAGTGGTTTTTCATAGAGAAGAACAACTAAGATGAGTAGGAAGGTATTTCTAATAAAAGTTTTGGTTTATCATGATTAGCGATATTCCTCTAGTTGAGTTTGTTTGAGAGGTTCTACTCTCCCCATGTACATAATTTCAATATTTATTATTGGAAGAATATTGATTTAGGTAGAAGATATGATCCATGGTGTAGAATAATTTAAATGGTGGTGATTTCATTATAGTAATGTGAATGAAATATATTGTTTTAGGGTAATAAATTATCATATTAAGTGATTATATAAATAAATCATTCCAATTGGAGGTATTTTAATTGGTATAGAAGTTTAATATAAATAAATATGATGTGGAACATTTTATATACGATATTTTATGTGCTATTAGAGTTTTTATGCAGTATTTATCCTTGGATAGAGATATCATGGTGTTAAATCTTATTTGGAAACATAAAGTGATATAAATTCCAATGTAGTTGTTAACAAGTGGTATTAGGATGTATCAAGTTCCCTAAAATTGTGAATAAATAGAAGAATTAGATATATTCATGAATGATAACGTGTGTTATTTATTTGTGAAAGAACAATGTTTTGTTATCTGAATGTGTTTTAGAATAGTAAAATTTGTTGAGATGATGATATGTACATTTTAATAGGTTATAAAGAACAAGGAACTTAGTTGATGTTTCTATTGAAGATTTGTTAGTTGATTAGCCATGTATGGAAGAATGAGAATCCATGAGAAGAATTTGAAATATTATTTCACTAAGTTGTATCAATTGTTTTCATATCAATTGGTGGAAATTAGTTCAAAATGTTTTATGACTCGCATATTGTGATTTATCAAATTTTCATTAAATTTTCTTATATTTGATAGATATCATTGGATGATATTATAATTGAATTGAAAAGCACATGTTTTATCATAATTTTGGAAATAATTGAGAGTAATGGATTAAATTTGGATTTCTAAACTATAATTTTGCTTCATATAGTGATTTATAACCCAGTACCCATATCCTTTTTTCTGATGACAATATTTGAAGAAGGATGTTTACTCAAAGAAAATCACTGAGTCTATAAATAAATATTTAAGTGTTTTTTATGATAGAAATAAAATGATAAATGGTTATGAAGTAGTGTTTTTAGAGCTATGGGAAATTAATCAAATGCTATAAACCTTGGACTGATATGAGGGACTAAATGTTTGGTGAGAATCTAGAAACCCATTAGAGTTGAAGGAAGTTAATAATATTGGTAAATTATTCAAGAGAATTCAAAATCTAAAAATATATATTACATGAAAAGTGGTGAAAGAGATCAAGGTTAATTTATCAAGAAATGAATATGGAGAATGATCCCTTGAAATATGTAATAGTTTGGAATATGATGTGAGAGATATAATGAAGCCTTTATATTGATTTAAAAATTATATTTAGGTATATAATCATTGTATGATTCTTCTGTTAAATAAGTATCGCATTATATTCTTTGTTTTCAAATTAAAATTGGTAAGAGAAGAGGCTCAACTTAAAAAAAATTGGTCCTCACATCATGATGTCTGTGAAATAAATATTTTAATATTATTATATTTTAATTAAAATAAAAAATTATGTGGCTTGATATAAAGGTGAAATACACATATTTCTTTGATGTTTTTACCACATGAAATTTTATGGTGAACCTTGAATAAATGAGGTATCAAAGATAGATTATATTTAATTCCATTTCTGATTGATGTTTTTGTTGTTTAATGTTCTTTTTTATAACTTCAATAAATGAGATTAGGATATAAAGAGACTTGATTATAATGATATTGTCATATCTAGTTTCACGATTTGAATAAGATCCACAAAAGAAAGAATTTTACTATTAGATCAAAATAAAAAAGCAGAGGCTCATAATTTATTAATATATATTGATTACATCCAAGTTAGTGATGAATAAGAAAATGAAATACAAATAAAATTATAGTGAATAATTATTCTCATCTAGATTTCTATTTTATTTTGTTGTGTTAAAGTGGAGTTTATATATTTGACTCTCTCATTAAGGTGTTGGTCACATTTTTCCTTAGAGAATATAATTTTAGCAAATTGGAGTTCAAATTAACATTAAATATATATTACCTTCATGGACATTGATTTATTTATATATGATGATATTGAAGTAACCTACATGTCTATATAATATTCATTCCCTGAAAATGTTATTTGAGAATTAAAAAATGGCTATCATCCCTAGGGTGAGTAGGACCCCTAAATAGTGTAAAGGTAGTTCTTTTGGTGTAATGTTATGATAGATGGATGTTTTAAATTCTAAATAGTTATTATAATGGATTATAAGATATAAAAATTCTCACTTATAGCTACCCATTCTTGGCGTACATAGAAATTACATCATTTTAGATGAATATTTAGTACATTGCACAAAAATATATGTCTGAGGACCATAATAGAATAGTGTCTTTAGAAACATGGAAACAACATCTGCTATCCAGTTGGATGATATTCATTTTATCCAATAAATATCTATACCTTTATTAATTATACCTAAAAAATTTGTTCATAACCTGGAGAATTAAAACATAAGAAAGGGTTGAGCTCAGATACCGAGGAATGGTAAATGAGAAAACACATAAGAATAACTAGAAGAAAATGGTATGAAACATGATAATAATATTTGAAGATCATACCCATCATATTAGAGATCATAATAAAAATTGGAAGTTGATAAGACATAAACCTGAAGGAAATAAAGAACATAAGGCTTGAAAGAAAAACTTTGGAATAAAAACTGGAATTGTTGAAAACACATAAGAAAATAAACCTATTTAAAATACGGCTACAAAGGCCTTTGTGACATGCTAGGATTTGGATAATCACCAATGTACCTGCATCAGGATTGGTTTCCCTCCTATGAACCCTCTTGTTTTGGGATTGGGATATCCTCCCATGTACCCTATTGCTTTGGGCTTGGAATGTCCTCCTATTTACCCTCTTGTTTCTGGATTTGGATTTCCTCTTGATAACCCTCTTTTTTCAGCTTTTTACTCCCTCTTGTATACTCACTCTTTTCGGTCTTGGGTTTTTCTCTCATGTAACCTATTTTTTCTAGAATGGGATGTTCTCTTGTGTACTCTCTTTTTTATGTCTTCTGATGTCCTCTCATGTACCCATTTAGATCTTAAATAATTATCTTTACCCATTTAATTGGAGGGAGATATAGTAACCACCTTTCACATAATTAAATCATACATTCATGTCCCACAAAACATTCATCATATCAAGACCCATGAAAAAATATGTGTTCTATAAATATCAAATCATATCCAATGAAATGAAATTGGTATAATTAAAATTTTATCTCATAATAGCATATGGAAAAGATATAGGTTTCATCATAGTATAACCCATGAAAAGAAGCGGGTTTCGAAACCATATAACCCATGGAAATGAAATAGATTTCATAAATATACAACCCATGGAAGATAAATGGATTTCAAAAAAAATAACCCATGGAAGAGAAATGGGTTTCCTAAAGAACATGACATTAAGCATAACCCATTCATAGAAATGTTATGAAAATATCCTCTAAATATTTTCCTATAAAGTAATTATTAACATAAAAAAATGTCATCATAGTTGGAAAATAATGTTTTAACATCCATGAAAAACACTTCTTTAAGAAAAAAAGTCCATTTAACAATATTTTTCATAATAAATTCCATGTAAACTTATAAGGAATACATGAAATAATTTTGAGAACATTTTTTCTTAAAAACTTATTGAATAATATTCAAAATATTTTAAAACCCATATTCATTGAAAACCCATTGAAAACATGTAAAGAAACATGAAAAAGTTTTGAAAACCATTTCATTGAAAACACATTGAAAAATTATAAATAGAGCATGAAAAAAAATATAAAACCATTTAATTGAAAATCTGTTGAAAACTTATAAATAATTCTTTAAAAAGTATTGAAAAAAATTTCATTGAAATACTTAATAAACATATAAGTAAAGCTTGAAGAAGTTTTAAAAACCATTTTCCTTAAACACTTATAATTGGACCATAAAAAATTTCGATAACCATTTATGAGGAAATTAATTTAAAAAACAATTTCTTAAAAATTATCCCTTTAAATGTGAAAATAAATATTATAATGAATGATGGTAGGGAAAATCAAACAATTAGTTTGATGTATAAGGAATATTCCTTTTTCACAGTAAAAATGTTATAAAAATGCCTTTACTAGAAAGTAATAAGAATATTTCTTTGATAAATGGTAATATTATAAAAGGGTAAATATTTATTTCAATGATAATAGAATATTATTTAAATATTATTACAAACCATTTTTAGAAAACATGGTTTTGAAAGAACATAAATTTTTGACCGAATAGAGGGTAAAGTCAGGATTTCCTAAAACACATTCTTTACTATCTTCTGTACCAAAGAGTAGAAAAAATGTACCAATACAGGATTATATTATGAATATACATAGGATAAATAAAATTATTAATTTTCTAGAGATATGGGTCATAATATTTAATAAAATAGTACATAAAAATAAACTATCTAAAAAAGCGATGAGATTTTTCCAATAAAATCATATAACTTGGTATCATAAATCATACACTCCATGTAAATAAAGTAAATTAAATTTATCTAAAAATATCATGAAAAGTTTAATATTCATCAAATAACCTGTAAAAAATTATTAGATATAGCTTTAAATAATATTTATCTGCATAATAAAACATGAGTCTCAAAGAAGGAAAATTGAGACAAAACTATTTCACCGATTATGTAACTTTTGAAACATAGTCCACCTGAAATAAAGATGTAAAATGGATATGATAATACCCAAAAAAATAATTATAATATACATATATTAGAATAATGGGTGGTACATACACCACACAAAATGTAAGAGTGGAGAACATAACATGTATCTCATGGAAATAAAAGGTGAGATAAAATCTCCTTACCTTGTTCCTTGAATCTAATCATACTCATTAATGATTCATGTATAATAAAAAATTTATTATATATCTTTAAAAGAATAATATTATTATATATAATCCCATATATTGTTTTATTATGACATTACATTACCTTCTTGTTAATGAACATATGTTGTGGTTTCACTTTGGGTAACATTGGCTTTATTCATTCCATGTTTCTTAGTTCGTTATATATTTCATCCTTATATTTATATCATTATTCCAAAAAAGTTAATAATTATTTAAATATTATATATAAATAGTTATTTTATATTATAATAATCAATATAATAAATGAGTACGTACACCATTCAGGGAGATGGTATGTCATACATACGCAAGTACTTTATTTCTATTTTAATTATCGTATTAAAAAATAGAAATAAAATGACCTATAAGGTTATATGTATATAATATCATTAAAATAGAATTATAATGTTTTATATATCATAAAAATGTACTAAAATCATCAATAATACATTCAATATAGATTTTGAATGAATCACATCGCTTTGAGGGGGTGGTAGTTCACACTTCCTCAAACGAAATAATCACATTTACATCAAATATACAGTAAACAATATATGTGTTTTAAAAGGAATAAAGAAGCTTAAATAAATACTAAATATAATATAAGATGTATATAAACATATTTTCCATCATAATATCCACTATGATAGGTGGTAAATGAAAAATGATCAATCATCATTTTCTCAGCCTGTTGCACACCACAAATAAAAATAGTATTTTTGTACCCAATTAGATTGAGTTGTGTCCTACTCTAGGTAGGAATATTTCCCAGAAGACTACATAGTATATTTAGGAAACTTTTTTTATTAAATTAAATTGTAAATTAAAATTTTTTTGGGGGTGAATAATGGAAATAAAACTAAATATCTTTAGAGAATAATTTACCCCATCATTGGGTAACTTTTTTTGGTTTGTGACAAAAGGCATCCTTAGAAGACTTTATGCCCAATAAAAGCATCGAAGAGTGATTGAGAGTACATATGAACTTATTTTAGTTGTTCTTTTAAAACAAGGGGATTTATATATGTGAGGAAGTGGAAGTGGTGGTTTCCTTTTATATGGAAGGAAAAGGAATCACATGGAGTTTTTTAAAACAAGTAAGTTGTACAAATGTTCTTTCCTAAAAAAATTCATATCAAACTAACTGAAAAAACTAATAGAAGGTTTTTGGATGATATATCTACATAAAATGGGTGTTTGAAATGTTTCTAAGTCATTTGGGACCTTAATTTTAATGTTTAGTCCTTAATTATTTTTAATTTGACGTTAATCATTGTGATTAATTTTTTTCACTTTTTCTAATCATTTTGGTTCAAAATAAACTTGATCTTATTTGAATATAAATATTATAATGGATAAATTTATTTATGTCAATTTTTCTATATTCAATTCCCCAAATTAAGAAAATTGATATTAATTTTAATCTCTGGGACCTGGCAAGAAAATAGGGTTTTAATGTAAAACGTTCAAAAGTTTAATTTTTTTTTGTATTCAATATCAAAGTGAAATTTATTCTAAAGGCCTAAAATATATTATTACCTGTAAAATTTATCTAATTTTACCCCAAAAAATGTAACATATAAATTTATATTAATAATTATTTAAATGAAAAGGCAATTATTAACTAAAACACAATATTTTTCATTATTAATCAAAAAATGAAAATTCGTAGAAAAATACAAAAATTTAACCCGAAAATAACTATATAAATATAAATTCCAAAATGTAGTATATTTTATTTTATTAAATTTATAAATTTTTATGAAATTAGTTTTATTATTAAAAGCAGTTCATTCGAGAAAACAATATTTTTATATATAGAAGGGTTATACCAAAAATCAAAGTTTTCATTATCATTATGTTTTTTCTACATAAAAAACTATAAATAATATTTGAAATTTATTTATTATTATTTATATAACTAATTTTAACAGAAATATTATAATTATCTCGATTAAATAATTTTAACGAAAAAAAATTATATTTCATAGGAAACAGAGGTGTTGCGCGTGACGTAAGCCAAATCGGTGGTATGGGTAGCACATTACAAGTCGATATAGTGTATAACATAAACCAAGTAGGTATTGCATTTAGTGAATGCCAAGTCAGTATTGAGTGTTTCCCAAGCCAAGTCTCTATTGTGTGTAGTGAAAGTGAAGTTGATTTTATGTGAAAAAAGGTTTAAATTAATGTTTTAAGCTATATATATACAAGAAATATTTATTATGTCAAGTGAAATTAGAAATATCAAAAATATAAAATAATTTGGAAAAATAGGTTTCCAAAAATAAAGGGCTGTTACATTCTACCACCCTGATATTGAATTTCATCCTTGAAATTTACATGGGTTATCAAATGTTTAATAATTGAAGGTTTCATTCATTGTAACCCACATCATGAAAATGAATACTAAAATATCCCTTATAATTGAGAATTAGGAACCATAATCATTACCCAATGAAATTGATTACAAGGTTCCCACATAGAAGAGAATACGTAAGAAGCAAAAGCATATACATGGAAGAGAAATCATACTATCAAGTTATATTGGAGAGAGTTAAAGAAGAGTGTTAGGAAAACCTTAACAACCAAAAAGCCATAAATATGCAATGTCCTAAGGGACCTTCTAATTCATCGGAATAAAGGTACTATGACAACATTTTTCACTTGGAGATCATTTTTCATAAATTTGAAAAAAAATGACGAAATTATATAATTTCATGATTTAATAACAAAATCCCCCTTTGTATTTAATTGATCCAATTCACCTATTTCTCTAAAAATAATAGTTACTTATTTTCTAAATTATGGATGTACTAACATATCATGAGACCTATGTTATGTCATCACATTAGTTATCATTAACAAAAAGTAGTTTTAATAGGCTATCCAATATGTACAACTCCTCATATGTAAAGATAACACATTAATCTTACTAACTTCATCAGCATTTTAACTAAAACTTTCCACAAATAGTTAACCTTGTAACCCATCCAAAAAATAATTCACCCATTATTACTTATATAGGTTCTTATATTAAACCAAAAAAATTTATATTAGAAACCTGGTTCCATCCTTGTACTGATAGAATACAAAATTCAATTTTTTTATTCCATGATCCGTGTAGAGAAATATAATCACCTGAAATGTCACCCAATTATAAACTATATGAATTAAATAAAGATTTTTTTATAAAATATGGAATATAATATTTACAACAAAAGATGGAAGGATAAGTAATAATTAATTATCGTGGTTCACTTCTTCCATTATGATTGCATTAGATTTCTATTTCACCTTTTCCTTCATAGGTTTTTGTGGCTTATCATTCATGTTCATATTTGGATTGGGGAACATGTTAGGGTAATGGCCAAACTCCATGAAAATGAAACACTGAAGTGTGGGAGGTACATTATATTGGGACTTCTCATTATTATCATCATTATCTAACATCACCTCATTAGTTAGACATTTATATGCTCGATAACATTCCCATCCAGAGTTAAAACATTCAGTAGTCTAATTAATACAATTCTTTCCGTGTATCTTCCCACAATATGTTCATATTGGATGGTACATTTTCTTCTCTCAATGGTTGTAAGATTTTACTATGAAATATATCTTCATTTCATTTAAAAAAACCTTGATATTGATAGGTATCTACAACATCTATGTCAAATTTGATTTCAAAAGGAACAATCTCTTCATAGCTTCTAAAGTCTCTATTGTCCAACTCCCTTGAGATAATTTTCTTTAATCCACTAAATAACCTATCAATTTTACCTACTATTTATTTAAGAATACAACTACTGTACCTCACGAGTAACATGAAACTAGCCTTGTAGGTACTAATAGATAAATCACTATTGTAATTCAACTCAAGGAACTCCTTTTCCAACTTCCTATAAAGAAAACTAGGAATGTACTTATTGACAATTAAATTCATGAACTCATACCAATCCATGGATTCAATCTCATATTGTTTCCTTGTATTCTTGATTATAACTATCCATTGGTCTGCTTCACCTTTTAACTCATAAACATCCAAAATGAATTTCTCATGATCTGGGCTCTTTAGAATAGAGAATAAATTTTCTGTGGATCTAATCCATGGTTTATCAGCAAGTTGATCAGATGACCTATGAATGAATGTGGATGATGCCTCATCAAGCTCTCAACAAGAATGTTATTCCCTCCTTTTCTCATTTTGAAACACCTCATGATTCATATCTTGATATGTCTACAAGTTTATTGAAATGATGTTTTGTATTCCAGCCCCCATATAATTCTATTTATCATGAGGACATTCATCACATTGTCTGTAACAATAACCATGCAGTTCCATTGGGTTCAACCCATTGGGAAAATCGAAAATCATAGATTAAGAAACAATTTTCATAATGAGGAACCACATAATCCTGAAATGTCACATATCATATGACTAAATAATGAAACCTTACTTAATCTATGATAACTTATATTTATCATAGGTTTTTTAAATCAAACCCCTAACTAAATCATTCATGATGGTTCATGAAGAGATTGTGAATTCCCAAAGCAAATCCCCTGAGAGGGTAAAACTAGGTGTGCAACAAGGCCCATTGTTGTATACCAGATTACAAAGAGATATGCCCAAAATATCTTTTCAGAGTTGTTACCAATAGGTACATGTGTTCTACATCCACATCTACATGTTGTATCATGATAGTGATGTATTTCTACGAAGCCACTTAGTCTATCCTATACCAAAATTCCTGGACATCACCCTAAACATTAACTCATCCTTATACTTATCCATAGAGACATACCTATACAAATACTAAGATATATACCTATGGATATCACTAATTTTTTATCATACAACATTCCATATATTGACTAAACCATTCCTTTAATACCAACTATATCTACCTAGGCTTAATATACATGGATATTCCACCATTTTAAAGAAATATTTAGTACTTTGAAAAAATACATGTTTGAGTATCATAATAGATTATTGTCTTTGGAAAATTGAAAATAAAATATTTTATCATGGTGAATGATCTTTAATATATCCCTTAAATATCTACACCTTAAGTGCCTATACCTAAAACTGTTCTTCATACCCTGATTAAAGTAAACATAAGAAATGGGTGATATCAGATTCTACGTATGGTTAAATAAATAAAATATGTAAGAATAACATGAAAAATTTTGTGAGGAACATGACCAAAACATTTTAAGATCATAACATATATATTAGATGTCATAATAGTTATTGGAAGTTGATAATACAAGAACCATAAGAAAATTAAGAACCTAATCCATGAAAAATTAACATTCGAATAGAACATGGAATTGTGAAAAACAACTAATCATATAAAAACCCCTCTGTTAAGGCATCCAACCTAGGTCGTTGGATTTTTTATGGATGGGATAATCATCCATGTAACTGTATTAGGATTAGGATCTGATCCCATATACCCTCTTGTTTCGGGATTGGAATGTCCTCTCATGTACCCTCTTATTTCAGTAATGGGATTTCCCCCTATTTACCCTCTTTTTTTGGTATTTGGATGTCCTATTTACCGACTTGTTCCGTGCCAGGTATTTCACCCTCTATACCCTCTTGTTCTATTCTTGGGTTTTTCTAACATTTACCATCTTGTTTCAGGATTGGGATGTTCTATTTTGTACCCTCTTGTTTTAGGCTTGGTATTTCCTCTCTTGTACCCTTTGACCTCATAAAACATTTATAATTTCCCAATAAATTAGACGGTGATACAGTTCCCACTAATCACATATTGAAATCATGTTTCCATAGTCCAAAAATCATTCATCATACCATAAACCACGAAAATATATGGGTTCTATAAACATCAAATCACAACCCACAAAATGAAATGTGTATCATGAACATTTTATCACAAAGTATCATATGGAAAAAATATATGATTCATCATCATTTTATCAAAGTATAACCCAATAAAATGAGTGTTTTCCAAAATCATATAATCTATGGAAAAGAAACATATTCCATTAACATAGAACCCATAGACGAGAAACTGACTTTGTAAACATAGAACTCATAGATGATAAATGGTTTTCATAAAGTCCATGATATTAAGAATAATTGACTCATAGAAAGGATATTAAAGGAATATTTACATTATTTCCAAGAAGGGATGATAAAAATCAACATATGTCATCTTAGATGAAAAATAATTTGGAAACATCTTTCAAAAACATTTCTTGAGGAAAATATCCTTTATTCTTCAAAAAAGGGTGTTTAAAAATATTTTTCATAGAAAATTCATTTAATAATTATTAATAAGTATTTAGTTTATTTTGAAAACCTTTTTCTTTGATAGCTTATAAAATAAGCTTCAAAATAGTTTAAAATCATTTTCTTTTAAAACACATAGAAAAATTATAAAGAAAGATTGAAAATGTTATGAAAACCATTTCATTTATAATATTTTTAAAAATTATAAATTAACAATGAAAAAAATTGAAATCCATTTATTTGAAATTAGTTTCAAAAATTATAAATATATCTTGAAGAAATTCTGGAAACCATTTCATTTAAAATACTTTGAAAACATTAATATAATTCTTGAGAAATTTTTTAATACCATTTTTATTGATAATAAATTCAAAATAATTTATTAATAATTATTCCCATAACATGGAATGGATGTTTTCTATAAGTGAAAATGGATAAAATCATACAAGTTATACAAGGTAAAACAAATATTCCCTTTTCATGTGAAAAATGGTTAGAAAAATTCCTTGTTCACAAAGAGATAATATGACTCCATTCATAATTGGTAAAATAAAGAATGTTAAATATGTATTTAATTTATAGTCGGATATAATTTTAATTTTATTGGAAACCTTTTTTAGAAAACACTATTTGGAAATAACATATATTCCTGACCGAAGAGAGGGAAATGTCGGGATTTCCAAAAATAATAATCTTAACTATATTATGTTCCAAACAGTAAAAAATTGTAAAAATACATTATTATATTAAGAATATACATATTATAATAAAATTAATTAATTTTAGTGGGAGATGATTCATAATATATCATCAAATAATGTATAAACATTGACATTCTTGAAAAGCGGTTTTATTATTTCAACAAACTCTTATAACATGGTCACATTGGATCGTACTATCCATGGAAGAAAATTAAATTAAATGAATCATAAAATATCATGAAAAGTATTATATTCATGATATAACCTATAAAAAATAATTTTATACACCATGAAAAAAATGAGAAGCATAACAATACATGAGTCTCAACGAATTAGAAATTGAGACAAAACTATTTCACTAATTTGTTAACTTTTTAGACTTAATACCCCTAAAATAAAGATCATAAAATGTATATGTTAATGACCATAAATATATATATATATATATATTATATTGAATACTATCATGGGTAGTACATATCATACACAAAAATAAAGATTGATTAACCTAACATGTATCTCACAGAAATAAAAACTGAGATGAAATCCCCTTACCTTGTGTCTTGACTCTCATCATGCTCATTCAAGAATCTTAATAAATATAAGTTTATTATGAATATTTTAAAGAATAATATTCTTATATATAAAACCATATTATGTTTTATTATGAACTGATGTTACCTTCTTGGAAATGATCTGATGTTAAGGTTTCACTTCAGGTAATATTCCATTTATTCTTCATATGCATCTTAATTTCCTATATCAGTGGTCCTTATCATTATATCATGATCTTCATAATTTAAATCATGGTATATATATAATTTATAAAAATTAGTTGTATATTATAATAGTATAGAGGATAATTAGGAATGAAATAGAATACACCGTTCATGGAGACGATAAGTCGTACGTATGTATGAACGTTGTTTCCCTTATAATTGTTGTATTAAAAAAAAGAAAGAAAATGAAATATAAGGGTAAATTTATATAATATAATTAAATAATAATTATAATTTTATATATAACATATAATTTCACTAAACACATCCTTAATACATTCTGTGTAGAGTGTGAACAAATCACACCACTTTGAGTCAGTGGAAGTCCACACTCCTCAAAAGAAATTATCGCATTTTCACTAAATGGAGATTAAAAATGATATGTACTATAATATAAATACAGAATGATAAAGAATTATTAAATATAATATAATACATATATACACATATTTTCTGTCTAAATTTTCAGTTTGATAGGTGGTGATGGAAAAAATGAACAATCACTATTTCATGAGGTTGTTGTTCACCATACAAAGAAATAGTATATTTGTTACCCATTAGATGAATGTGTGTGTAATTTTGGGTAAAATGTTTACATAAAAACATCCTAGTATATATAATATGATTTTTATATAATCCTGTAAAATATTATATTTGAATGGGTGAATATTGGAAATGAAATTGAAGATCTGGAGAGAAGATGTTACCCCTAATCGGGTAACTACTTTTGGATTGTGCAAAAAGGATTATTTGAATGACTTTATAAACAATAGAGGACTCAATGATTAAGGGAGGGAAGTTAGGAGATTATTTGACCAGAGTTTGTGTAATCTAAGTGGGTTGAGATGTGTGAGTAATAGAGAGTGATGGTGGCCTTTTATAGGGAAGGAAAATGACTCACGATGAGTTTTTTTTAAAATGTTAGGTGTACACATGGTCATACCTAAACAAAATTCGTACCAAACAAAAATAAATAATTAATTAAATGTTTGTGTGCTAACTATGGATAGAAAATGGGTATTTGAAAAGTTTCTAGCTCATTAAGATCCTTAATTTTAAGTTTTAGTTCTTAATTAAATTTAATTTGGCCTTAATCACTTGTACTAATATTTTTTTTTAAAAAATAATGTTAATATTATTAGAAACCAACTATTATACAGATTAAAATTAATTATGATATTTTATTCATATTCAATTTTCCGAATCTTGAAAATTAATATTAATGTTAATCCCACAGAAGTGATGAGAAAGCATCTTTTTAATGTAAAATGTTCAAAAGTCTATTATGTTTTTATATTCAATATAAAAGTGAAATTGTTTCTAATGACCTAAATTATATTTTTAGATATAAATTTTTTCTAATTTAATCTTAAATCATATTTAACATATAATTTAACATTAATAATTGTTTAACATAAAAGTGAATTATTAACAAAAATGTGGTATTTTTCACCATTCAACAAAGAATGAAGTTTCTCAAAAAAATCCCCAAAAATAACCCTATTATAATTTATGAATTTTAAATTAAGAAATTATGTTTATTTTAACAAATTATATTTCTAAATAAATCTAAAATTAATCTTTTTTATCAAAATTAATTTATTTGAGAAAACATCTTTTTAAACATAGATGGGATTTACCAAAAATCATATCATTCATTATCAATATGTTTTATCTGTATTAAAAAAATTATAAATAATATTTGAATATTCACTTATTTCTATTCATCTAACTATGTTTAATTCCTAGTTTATAATTATCTTGATTAAATAATTTTAATAATAAAATGATATTTCATAGAAAACATCGGTTTTGGGTGTAATGTATACCAAGTCAGTGTTGTGGGAAGCGAATTCAAGTTGGTTTTGTGGGAATCATAAGCCACGTTGGTGTTGAATGTATTGAAATCCATGTATGAATTTCATGTTTTGCAAGCCAAGTCATTATTACCTATAGCACAAGTGAATTCGGTTCCATTGGAAATGAGTGTTTGAATTTTCTTTTTTAATATATATATATATAAATATATATATATATAATTAAGCCTACTGTCACGTTAAATAAAAAATATAAAAAATATAAAATAATTTATAAAACATATTTCACAATATATTGGGTAGTTACAACTGTGCACATGTTCTTTAAATTTATACTAGTGTGGGTGATACAATTAAAAATTCCAATTTTTTCCATTAAATTTTTTCTTTCTCTTTTAGTTTTAAGTGTGAGAGAAATAATTGTAATGGAAGATTAAATGTGTTCATTACAATCAAATATAATATTTTATAATAGGGGATGTTTAAATGATTATAGTAAATAAAAAATAGTGCAACTGGGGATGAAAACTAGTTCACCCACCTATGAGAGTCTTAAGACATACATTTTATCCTTCCGGTACCAATGACATATGAAATAAAAATACTCAATAAAGAAATTATGTATTGATAGGGTTTTTACCCACACTTCTCTAGAATGTTTTTAATCCCCTGAGCTAGTGATAAGTTTATCAAATATTCAAACTATACCTTGATATACCAATATTTTTTTAAAATATTAAAAATAAGTTCGAAGGGTGATTTGAGGAACCTTTACAAAATATAGACTATGATAGTTCTTCTATAAGAAAGAATCATTTTCAAATATAAAATTAAAAATAATCCACAATTATGATGAAAAAAAGTTCTTTATAAAGGAGTCATGAATTTTATAATGATGTGAGGTTCTAGAGATCATCATAACATTTATATATATCAGTGGTTGTGAAATGTAAATGCCCAAAATTTATATTAGTTTTACTTCATAGAGTTCATGAGGTAAATTTAAAATTGGTCACCTGAAGAACAAAATATTACTTTTGACATAAAAAAGAACATAAAATAATTGTTTGATGTTACCATTTATCACATAACATGGTATTTAAAATAGGATGGATGTCCTATGTGAATAAAAGTATTTAATGTACCATCCCAAGTTCCACAAAATGGATATCAATTTTGTTATGTCACATGACCCAAAGCACCTCCCCATACACCAGGGGTAGTCGACTAGCAGTGAGGGTCTAATATTGATCCTGGGGATACTATATCCACTTTTATCAGAGTAATAAAGGAGTGAAATATAAGAAAAAAATAATGGAATACAAAATCTATAGCCAGGAAAATACTAATATCTCAAGATAGAAAAAACTAGAAATACATTATCAAAACTAGACAATATATATTCCATGCCAAAGTACGTGTCATATATAAAAATGTGAACCCAAATGTTTAGACACTGACATCCCCAAAGAGGGTCCTGAACCATGTCTTATTCTATCATCCATGTTCTATCCAATCCCATCGATCTAACATAGGGCACCTTCCCTTAACCAATCATTAAACTATGAAATCTATTCAAGTACCAATCATGTAGCCTGAGTAGGGTGTGTGTGAAACTATTTAGGCCACCACCAATAGCATCCCAAAAAATATCCAGTCAAATAGTGTATGCAATTTTATAAATAATGAATTAATGAAATAAGTTAAATATTTTACACTTATCCAGTTAAAATTTATTTAACTATATAACACTCAGGTTCCTAAGGTCACATGTGCTCTTAATACCTACTTTGGCCCGTGGAAGAGTCTAAACTATCACAGGGTGATTATCATATACATAAATTCTATTATTACTAATCATAATGATAATTCCCAAATTAATTCCATTTTTAGTAGTCATTGTCACATATCTCATACGAATTCCATTGTTTCTATTTATTATCTCAATTCAAATATGTATTCAATTATTACCATTCATTGTTTTATATATCATATAAAATCCATTATTACCATTCATTATATCAATTCAAATACTAATTCCATTTTCACCATTCAACATTTCAATATCATAACATTAATTTACTCAAAAATTAATTAATCTTTTCAATCTCATTAATTAACACAGTAATTAATTAATCATCTTAATTTCATTAATTAACTCTTTAATTAATTAATCATCACAATACCATTAATCAAGTAAAAATTAATTTATCATCTCAATCCCATTAATTAATTAAACAATTAATTTATCATTCAACCCCATTAATTAACTGGATAATTAATTATTCCTCTCAATACCATTAATGAAATCAAAAAATTAATTAATAGTCTCAATCACATTAATTAAATCTATAATTAACTAATCATCTCAATCCCATTAACTAGTTAAATAACTAAGTAATCATATTATCTTTATTAATTAATTCAACAATTAATTAATCATCCTAATATAATTAATTAATTCAACACTTATTTAATCATCTCAACTAAATAAATTGACTCAATAATTAATTATACATATCAATCTTAATAATTAAATCAAAAATTAATTAATCATCTCAATCCCATTTATTATATCAAAAATTATTTAATCATCTCAATCCCATTAATTAACACCAAAATTAATTAATCATTGTAATCCCATTAATTAATTCAATAATTTATTAATCCTCCCAAACCCTTTAATAAAGTCCAAAATTAATTAATCATCTTAATCAATTTATAAACAAAACAATATTGATTAATTAATTAAAAAATTAATTAATTCCAATGCACCAATCCCAATACAATAATAATTATTCATTAATTACATATTCCAACCATTCAATGCTATACCTCTATAAATAATTCAAAAAATTATCACAATTATAAAAACTCTATATATGTGTAATTAATTCAACAATTAATTATCTTAATTATTTCAACTCAATATCTCTATAATTGTATCATCAATTTATTATCTCAATTCAATCAATTTAATATTACCAACTTAACAATTCCCAAATTAATAAGTTCGCCAAATTTATTAATTCCATTGAAGTACATAATTTCTAATCATCATTTTTATATTATATAATTACCTAGATTTAATAGATATTAAGACCTTTGTATTTGAATAATAGACCACCAACAGAAATTTTGAAGACAAATGGTAGCCAATGGAAATTCTCAATTTGAGCTGAATAATGTCATAGAATTATATTTGGATCTAAAACCTAAATAAAATATAAAAAAACCATAACCTTTAATTATATATCTAGATAAAAATCCTAATATCATCTTCTAACTAATAGAAGGAATAAAATGATTTCAATGGATGGAATATGATCGAGATGGATAAAGAAAATCATGCTGAATGAGATCCTCGTATTAGGAGTGGGGAAAATCTTCAATATTGACTTATAATCATGAAGAATCAAGGTCAGAATCAATAAGAATCTTTTTGGGAGACTCTAAAATTATGAATAAAATGTTAGGGTAGAATGGGGGTAAATTTGGGATTAATATGGGGTCTCATGAAATTTTAAAATTAATATTCTGGTGAATTAAAAACTCATGCACGTTTTGTTGGGATGAGGTGTATTGTTCCCCTGATCCATGAGCCTTAATTATGATCCTCTTCTAGAGGGGTTTACAGTTTCTCATTTTATAGCTCACTCTTTTAAAAATCGTGCTCCATCTGTGCAAATCCCATCTATCTTGGTTCACACAATTTTTTGGGAGGGGGGAATTGTTAAGGAACATCAAACAGCAACCATGAACATCCCTCTTTCCTTCCCAAATTATATTTTTCCCCCCAAATCACCCCAAGCTAAAACCCAAACAAAATATTTTGAAACAAAAAAAATACAATACCTAAAAACAAGCCTAGGACATCTCAAAAAAATGGTCAAAATCTTACAGTCTCTTCACCTAATAACATATTATCTTTGAGATATAATCCCAATCATCTCTATAAGTCTCAGTCAAAAATATTGGGCAATTGAGACCTCATATATGCTACCATCACCACATTTTATCGGTCACAAATACCTGTTTCTATATAACCTGACCAATCAACATAGTCTTTTTCCTCAGCACATTCTCACTAAGATTAAACACACATGTCAGATTCATTTCAAAGAATGTATCTATCTCAAGGTCATCATCATCCACATAGATAACATGAGAAGGTTCTAGGTGATATCATCATAGTTGTGTAAAATGGGGAACATTTTGAATATAATTATATATATGTGGAAGATCCAATTAGTATGTTATTGTCCCAATTCTCTCCATAACCTCCAATGGTCCAATGAGTATGGGTTCTATCTTTTCTTGCATCTATATCCTACAGGGAAACAAATTAGGCAACAAATGAAGGAATACATTCTCACCCTCTCTAAAATCTAATGTCATCGATGCCTATCAATATATGACATTTTTCTACCACCAGAAACAACCGTAGGATTCTGAATTATTTTTACATGTTCTGATTACTCCAACATGTGACTCAGTCTTAACAACTATGACTCACTAGCCTCCCACAGTATGGATGAGATCTGCAAGGCCTTCTATAAATTTCCTTTTATGGTTCCATATGTATAGTTTCACGATAATAGTTTTTATAGGATAACTCCAAAAATGCCATGTTACTCTCCCAACACCCTTCAAACTCTATAAGATATTCTTGATTCATATCCTCAAGAACTTGTATTGTATGATATATCTGTCCATATATCTGTGGGTGGAAATAAGTAAACAATAATACCTATAGACCATGAACCTTCTATAAAACCTACCAGAATCAGAATGTAAAATGATATTCATGGTTTGATAGAATAGTTCATGGAATTATATTCAAAAAAACTGTCTCCAAAATATAACATTCATCAAGTTTCATCATTGAAAAAAATCTCCCATATAAGAAATAAATGCACAACATTCACCAGTTTCCCCAAAATATCCCAAATAATTTCATTTTTTCTAAGTTGTTTTCATGAGGCACACCACAAAATACATGGTATCATCATCCAAAGTACATTATAGAATAAGAAATGGCTTTATTAAACCAATGTGTCATGGAATCTCATCCTTCACCTTATGACAGGTGTATCATTGTGTAGAGAACCCTACTATATCCTTTTTCATGCATGGCCACAAAAAAAATCTTCATAGTTCACAATACAATTTCATCACCCCTAGATGTAATGAACACTTCGAGGAACAAAATTCATGAAGGGTTTGTCCCACAGATTTAAGTACCGTAAGAGGGGGTGTGAATCATCGTATGAACTATTAAAAATAATTCCCCTTCTGATCTTTAATCGTTTTAAAAAAACACTCTTCTCTCCTTCTCCCATAGTATTTTATGAATATAAATGAAATCATGCAAAAACAAGATGATTTTACTTGGTTAACCATCACTATGTTACGTCCAAGGAGTAGACAATGGGGACGTGATGATCTACCAATTCCACTATGGAACGCTACAAATATACAATATTCAGGCTAGATGACTTCTATGTCCAGAATCATTTCCATTACTAGGTTTAGGTTCATCTCACTACTTTCCCAAGGCTCACTCCATGAGTCACTTTCTATAGATCACTGCTGATGGAAAGGATAACCTTCTTCCATTTAATTTTTTGACTGTTAATGAATGGTATTCAACCATATTTTATGGAAATGTAGGTCCTTTCATTATCACTGATAAATAAATTATCAGTTTTATATTTATTCACTTTTTAAGTTCCACATTCATCTGATTGATGAATTCCACATTACCATAGATTTATTGGGTATCCCTTTTAATAATTTTTTTGATGCATACTAACATCATGAAACTCAGACTTTCAAAAAGATCAAATATAATTTTAGGTGCACACTTTTTTAATGATTCTCACTTGGACTTCATGAAGCACACTACTTTCAGTATGATTTTAATAGCATTCCTGAACTCCCTTACTTTAGCAATGCTAAAAAAAATCGGGTGGTTGTAATAGCCTTCATGAACAATCTTGCTAGAAATACATTCACAAACCACCTTCCCAAATCCAATGTCTTACAATTTTCATTACATCACACTTCTTTTTTGAAGTGGTTAGATTACTATTTATAGGTGTTCCACCAATTCTGGATGCTTCCAACAACATCAACACCATTTCGTGATGCTCCCTAATTTTTACAACGATGCCCACTTCATAGAATCTATTCAGTGATCTTGGATAATTGTTATCATACCATGTAAAAAATATATATTGAACATTCAAAATGATCATAGAAACCATCTTTTTAAACAAACATAATCATCCCCAAAATATTGTAATGTTACCTTGATGGATTATTTCCTGACGATCTCCTCCTTTGGTTTTATTTACAACTCTTCACATATTGATACCTCATTGAAGATTATTTCATATAATTACAATCTCCAATTCATGTGATTAAGATATAAATCAATGATGTACTCAATATATACTCTATGACGACATGATCCATGCTCGGTGTGAGAAACTAGAGTAGCATGAAAAACTCATCAATGAACCACTTCCTTCGAAAACTACTCAAATATTTTCATCAAACACATCATATGGAATGACATAAATCGTATAATTGATAAAATCTATCATCATAAAATTTAATATACACTATTTCTAGATTCTTAACTAATCAAATTATCATCTTATCTTGATTAATACAATTTCACCCCATTAATATCAACTATTTAGTCCCCTTGGTCAATGAACCCGAAGGTCACATCATAATTGCATGCAACTAGGTCAAGATAACATATCTATACATTTGAAAAAAATACACCATACCTCAAGGATAGGGGGTCCCACATCTATACTTTTCTAGGTGTTGGAAGTAAACTGAACTCATGTTGACTATTGATTCCAATCAAATGATTCTTTGGTTATGTACTTTTTATGAATATCTTCAACTTGTTGGATTATAGGAACATACTCTGAATTCACATTCCCTAAAACCACATTATACTTAATAAAATGATCATTTATTTCAGTGTGATTTTTCCTTGAGGGGTGGATTTAAATTTTTTCTATATTTTTATTCACTTGAATTAATGAAATGGATTCCATTTGGAGACGTCACTTCAACTACCATATCATCAAGCTACTACTTTATCCACAACATTTGTGTGCATTTTTGAGTAGACACGTTATATTCTTCTTCTGAGGTTCTCAAAAAATGAAATAATTTTTCTTTCTAAGAATATAAATGTATATAAAACTGAGATAGAATGAACCACATGTTTTTCATTTTCCGTCAGCTGTTGAACCGACCCAATCAGAATCTATATATACCTATAACTCTTGCTGACATTTTTCATCATATAACAAACTAAAATCCATCATGGACTTCATATACCAAATTATATTTTCATTTAAATCCTGTTGTTTTATTTTTGATTTCTTTGAAACCACGCTTCTTCACATGTGGAAAACAATATCATTTCTTATTACTATCATGTATAGTAGAGTATGAATGATTTTCCTATATTATGCAACATTAACTACATTAATGTCATCATCACATGAAAAATCCATATGGATAGCTACATTATTCACCATATCCTTCAAATTATCCACTCTAAAACTTCTCAAAACCTCCTAGGAATAGTTATATTGAGAAATGAATGTTCTATTAATTAATTTAGTTACATATAAACCATGAAAAAACTAGTGTTCACTAATCCTTGACATTTCAATCTCACATGTCAAGAATTTAGAAAACTGTATACACTACACACAATCTGATTGGCTGAAGATTATTTAAGAAACATACAATAACACTGTCATCCTCTGATTACTGTAAATATTAAAATAGTGATTGAAATTAACTCGACCACACTAGAAACACAGATTCCTAAAAATTGATATAGCCTTGAATATCGTGTTCTTGGTGCATTATTTAACCTAGGTAGTGCCTTATTAAACCAAAAAACTCTGTTTCCATCTTCATGAATCGGAAAATGTATTTCTACTCAATATAAATATATTATTCTAGAATCCCATTAGGAAATGTTTACCTACAATCCATTTGGAAAACTTTTAACTTTCTTTTCACCACTATGGAGAAAAATAATATAATTTTAATTTTCCTTTGCAATAGGTGAAAATGTTTCATTGACATCAATAACCTCTATATTAGAGTACAATTTTTAAATTATTCATGATTTATTTCAAATTACTACACCATATTCAGTTATTTTGTTGTGAACATCATGTTTAGTTCTAATGAAATTCTTATCTGTTGGCCTCAAAACAATCTCCAATGTCGGATTATTCTCAATTTTTTCAAGCTCTTCATTCATAAAATAAAGAAAATTATCATCCCTAACTTCTTTATCTAATCATCTAGGATCTACCAATTATACGTATTATGCTTCTTATAGAGTCTTCATCTTCCATCTCTATACTGGTGCTCTTTGATCTCCCATTATAATTTATCTATAAATTTTGGAACTTCTATTTTTTCTTTGTGTAGATATTTAATTATTATCATCCTTATCATTTTCAAAATATTCATCTGAGTCATCCTATTGAATAGGAACATCCCATGATCTTCTTATCTCTTTATCGTTATCATCCTAAGACAAATCAGTATTTTTGTAAGATTTTGCTCATTCTCCACTATCGTTGCATCATGGATTAAAACTACCATTCCAATCCACTTATTGATGAATTTTTCTATTGATTTTTTCTCTTAGTAGACAATAAATATCCCTTTTTATCCATTGGATACAATCCTCCCATGCTTATTTTTAATGAGAATGATCACTTACTTCTAAATAATAAAAATTACTTCAATGGTAAATTCTTTCAATACCATATCTCATATGGATTCTTATCTTATTTCAGACAAAGATACTCTCTACTTGATTTGAATTCTAAATTCATAACTCTTTCTTTCCAAAATCTCTCTAGAAGATCCTTCTCAAGGAGCATTGTTCTAACCATTTTTCTAATAATCTGATTTTTCCTCTTAATTGATCCAATCTATTATAGTGTTATAACTACTGAAACTTGATTCATTATCCCATGTTTCTCAATATATTCATCCGCATGGGTATTTTTGAACTATTTTACATTATCTATTCAAATCATCTAGACAATTTCACCTAGAATCTTTTCAAATTCCCTTCGATATGTTGTTATAAAACTGAAAACCTCCTATTTTTGGGTGATGATTCATTCTGATACCATTATGCTAAAATAATCAATGAAGATAACATAATATATAATACCATAAATATTTATTGGTGAAGTTGGTACGCACATACCAATATTCACCAACTCAAAAAAATTTGTTGACTTTTCCTATTTTTCCTTATATGACATTCAAATGATCCTGTCATATTGGCAAGAACCACACCTATGTGAACAACAACTTGATAATATAGGGAGGTCTCGAGAAGCATTGTATTTCACTCAATTTTCTAATGATGCTTGGGTAATGTGACCAAAACATCTATTCCATAACTTGTTTTCATCTTCTTTGGAAATAATTCAGTCATCATATTCCACACTCAAAATGTTGAGATTCTCATTTGTATGCTTTTCCAAAAAAAAACAATAGCACAACATTTTTCCTTAATGACACAGAATTTTCATGAAAAGATTATGTCATGTCATAGTTCGCACAATTAACATACACTCAACATTTTATTACGGAGATCTTCAATAACCAATACATCTTCATATCTCATGTATTTTCCCAAAAACTCATATGTTGCAGAGATAATAATTTTTAGGCATTCATAATTACCAAATATTACTATACATTCCTTATCATACCTAATCTGTGTCATAAGATTTGTATTTCATGTCATGCGTGAGGTGCATCCTCTCTCAATGATCCATATTCCGATGCGATTATTTTAAAGAAATTTCTTCAGCCACTACCTATTTATATTTTTTTTTTCAGATCCATGTTTTTACCTTCATACTAGATATGGATGGATAATGATGATATTATTTGAATTAAGATGGGAAATTTTAATCTTATAGTGTTTCAAATCAATTGATAAATTTCATTTTATTTAATGATATGTTAAGCTAGAGCTTATATCTATATTCATTCTATCTTGGTACATTCATCTGTATTGTGTAGGGGTAATATATTTCCATGGGTCTAATTTTTACACACTAAAAATAGTGTCTATTAAATGATATCCTATTTTATTGAGATTGGTATGGCTTCATATGTTGTTCTTATTCCCTTCGATACCTCTTGGATATAAAACATGCATTTTATGAGTGTACCATCTTTCCACAATAATAGTATCTAATGTGGGGTACATTTTTTGGGCCACTATTGCACCACAAATTTTCACATGGGTTCCCTTAGTCTTTATATTATTCTTCATACCCAAATCAGTCTTCAATCATGGAATGGGTTCTTACATTCTCACTTCAACATTTACTTTTTTCTATTTTTGATCAATCCCCATACAATTTTTATAGTTCTTATTAATAATTTTTTTTCTAGTACTCCCTTTTCTATTTCATTAGAAATATAAATTCTACTTTTACCTTTTGTTTTTTTCCTTTTTATTCTTCATTGACAATATTAATAGTTTCTCCTAATATTTCACTTTTCTTTATATAATTAAAACTTCCTCTTCAATCCCTTCGATACTATTAATTTAATATTTTTAAATATTAGTCCAAAAATCAATCACACGTTTCTATTCATCAATTTTTAGATTGTAATGAAAGCATTTTTTGAGTTCTCTTGTATTTATTATTTCATTTTTTCCATTTCTTCATTCATCTCAGCTTTCACATCTTCAAGATCATATATATAATGTTTGGAATCATAAACCACTTTGGTGAATTACTTCTTTTGGATCTCCAAACATCTATTTATTCAAGTATGAATTCCAATTAGACCAAAATGTAAAATCTTCCTTCAACATATCATTATTTATTGTGAATTTCTTATGTTGTTAAAATATTTCTTACAGCGGCTACTGATTAATTTGCTCCATGATCCTTACATTTGTCTAATTCATCTTCTCCAGATTCATCAGAAATGCCATATTCTCTTGAAAGATGATTCTTTTTTTTAGAAATTACTCCTAAAATTTTTTGTTCCTTTCAAATATGTCGGAGACTTTGTCATGTGAATTTAATATTTATCCACTTCATTGTCTTTAAACTTCATAGGGAACCTATTTGAAATATTTCCAACCCTTCCACATCAAAATTATGCAATAGGGAGTTTTTCTTTTCAACATTCATTTTCCTCTTTTAATATTTTTGGAAAGGTATTACATCTTATCATCTATATATTTTAACATAATGTCAATCTTGAATGTTTATTTCATCAAATAATTTAGTTAAACTTGTTTTGATTTCCTTTTTTCCATATCATCATTAAAATCATTTCACATTTCATATTCTAAAAGGGTATTATGCAGGTTATCCAATGTAAGCACCTTCAAATCATTATCATATAGTACATAATCATTCAGAATGAACTGAGGAGGAAGTTTTCTAAAGATAAACTTGACAATATTTATATATTCAATATGTTATCTAAAACCATTCATTTATTCCATAATAAAATTCACCCAGTAAAATCATGTATCAACAAAATCATTGGGGTGTATTCTAAAATTCTAATTCTAATTCCCTTGATCATGCAACTTTTCTTCTCTAACATTTGGTTCACTATCATAAACAATCAACATCTTTTCACACATAGAATGTGATGACCATATGAAATCACTATCATATAAATTTCATTGGATTTCTATCCCCATAATACAATTATTCCTTTATTTTTATCTTCGAATTTTTTTAGGTGAGTTTTGGATAATTCTCCACTATCAATATTGGCTAAAATTCATTGAATTACTTATAAAAATACATTGATTCCAAATAATCATAAGTATTTATACATCTAATTCTTCCATTATTGAGAATAATTTCCATTGATGATTCGAATATCTTTATGATTGAAGGCCTTCATTTCTTTTAGTCAGATATAACCACTAAATTTCAACCATTCCCTCTAATACAAATTATTAGTCCAACTAGGTTAAATAATCTAAAAGGGAAGGTGAATCTGGGTATGAAAGAATATAACTAACTCCAATTAAGATTATGTTTGTTTAATAAATAAAACAAAATTCTATCTTTCTCTCATAGTAATGCAGGAACAAAAATAAAATCACGAATGAGACAGAGTGATATTAATTGCTTCACCGTGACTAGGTACGTCTTAGGAGAATACAGTGGAGACGTGCTGATGTACGGAATCCAATAAAGATCACATCAAAAATTGAATCATTGGGATAGATCACATCCATGCCCAAGATCACTAAATTTACATTTTTTTTCAAATCACTTTTTCTCATGGGTCTCCCCTTGAGTCTCTTTCTCTAGCTCACCACTAGTGGAAAGGATCACCATCTTCTTCTTCCTTTTCCCACTACTCTTGGAAAGGATTCACATAATATTTATTGACATGTAGGTATCATCATTATAACTAAAGAATATATTATCAGTTGTATATGAATTCACTATTGAATAACTACATTTATCCATGTTAATAATGACACATTACCATATCTTTACTGGGAAATCCATTTTTAACACTTCTCACGATTCACACTACATTATCATTGCTCTCTCTATCATGAAGCTAAAATATCCTTAAATAATAACCTTCCTTTTGAGAATCTCACATACCCTTTTCCAAATAAACCAAATTTATTTGGAATTTTATATCCTTCATAAAAACCCTTACATTCATAATGCTCAAAACATTAATTTTCTTGCCATAGCCCGTATGAATTTTCTGACAAGAAAAAACCATTATCAACAACCATCACAGATCGGGGGCCTTAAGATTTTCATTAAGTCTAGATGGTTTTCTAAAGGAAGTAGATCCATATTTCTAGTTGTTTCCACTAATTCTAAATGCCTTCCTAGGTCATCACTATTTATCGATGTTCCCTTATATCCGCCATGATGCCCCCTTCGTCATGATTATCCACAAAGATCCCATGATTGCAATTATTTTCATAATCATAAATATTTTCATCAAATCATTCATGTTATGTGGGGTGTTGGTTTTAATTGCAGATCCATCTCTCAAAACCTTTTTGGCTTCACCATTTTCAAAATACAATTGTGAAAAAAATTATGCCTTTTCAATATTTTTATATGGCATTCAACAAAATATATCTTTCATAATGTTAGTTATCCGACAAATTTTAGACCCCAAAAATTAGAAAAACCCTAGGAAATAGCATCACACTATGTACTAAATTTTAGGTACCTCATTAAATTAAGGAATTCCTTCATCTTGTTTCTATTTCATCATACCATTTAAAAAAACCTCTATTGAAATATTGTACTGATCATGAATCATTCTTTGTGAGACAACAAAATCCACCATAAAATACCACAATGTTACCTTGAAGGATTTTTTTAGAACATTCCTTAGATCCTCATGCATGCTTGTAAGAATAGACATCCAATTCCTGAAAGAGTTGTTCTCATCCTCATCTATCGACCTATCAGAAGGTGTATCCTCAACTGCAAGGCTTTCCCTCAAGTTAAAGCACTCTAGGTCCTTTGCTGCATGTCCCTGATCTATCTCAAAAGTGTAGAATCCACTGAAACTGATAGGAGTTTAAACTATTCCTGACTCTCAAGAACTACAACATACATCTCATCATGTAAATTCAATATCCTCCACTCATTTCTAGACTCCAAAAACCCTATGTAAGAGTTTTTCTAGTTAATGAATCGACAATGGTTTTTCTATTTCTAGGCATTTACAATAGCTCAAAATCAAATGAATGCATATAATCAACTAATCTATTTGGATGAGTATTTAAATCTAAATGTGAAAAAATATACATCAAGATATTATAAATTGTATCCATAGTAATATTCTCCCCCAATATATAATTCCACCAACCACTAAAACTATAAGGCACTTTAGCTAATTGTGGGTCATGCAGAGGATAGTTCCATTATTGTGGCCTAAACTATCAAGACACAAAACAACAACCCAATCCCCCTACATCAACAGAGCTCTAAGTGTAACCCCATAATCATCACAATGAATTGTATACTACTCACCTAGCTTGCGTAGGATCTTGTTTATTACTGATGTCAAATTGTTCTTATTCTCATGGAATTTACACTTGTATGCTTCCGACCATTGACATTTTACTCCCTTTTTGTTGATTCCTAGAACTAGTGCTTCCAAATGGGAATCTTCTTCAATGAATATTTGATAATATCTAGCTAAGAATAGAAAGATATTGAAATCAAATACATTCTTAGGATGTTCCTAAGATACCACTGCCTAAACTTGTTCTGTATCCACTAACACTCCTTTATCTAAGATAATGTAACCCATGAAGTTTATTTCATAAATTCCAAATAGGAATTTTGGTAGCTTAGTGTATAGCCAATTCACTGTCATTATAGTTAATATGATGTCATGATTTTTGGAATGATCTCAATCAGTCTTGGAGTACAGAAATATGTCATCCAAAAATACAATCACAAAATGATTATGGTCTGAATGTAATATTTTTATCATTTAGTCGATAAACACTTTTGGTGCATTAGTTAACCAAAATAGCATTATAAAAATTTCATATTGGTCATACCTACTCCCAAAATCATTCTTGGGTTTATCATAAGGTCAAAATCTTATCTGATTATACCTTGATCTCAAGTATATCTCTAGGAAAACAAAATCATCCCTCTAATTTTCAAATATATTGTTGATATGTGGAAGGGGATACCAGTTATTCATAGTCATCTATTTCAACTTCAAGTAACCAACACATAGGTGAATTGTTTTTTCAACCTTTTTGGAAACCAAACCAGGGAACCCCATGGCAATATACCTGGTTGGATAAATCTTTTATCCTCTAAATTCCCCAACTGAATCTTGATCTGTTGAAGCTTTTTCGGTTCCATTCTATAAGGTGGAATAGAAATTGCTTCAAAACCTAGTATTAGATCAATATTAAAATCCACATCACTCTCATGTTTGATCCTTTAGAAACCTTTAAGAAACATATCTAGAAACCAATCCACTACAGGTGCACAGAAATCCCTCTTTACACCCCCATCATCAAACAACAAACTAGAAACTAAGGTTTTGATAACTTCTAATTACTGATGAACATGAATTTATATCCCACCTAGATATCCCATAATTTATATTGAAAATACTTATCTCCATAAGGAAACATGAATGTCAGTCTCCTCTGGAAATAATCTATGTGTTCTTGGAATGCTACTAATCATTCCATACCAATAATTAGGTCAAATCCCAAAATATCATGTTGGTAATGATTTCACAAAAAATTATACTCCCTGAACTCGAGAGAACAACCCTTTCACAAATAGATGTGTCTCTATCAAACTCCCAATAGTGTTCCTATTATTAATAACTCACTCACAAACTCTACATGAAGACTCAAACAATTCAAAATTTTTCATAAATAAAAGAATGAGAGTAAACATTATAAAATAAAGAACTGGATAGAGTATATTCTTTTGGAGTAGTCCTTATCAATCTCAATGGTCTAGCCTTGCTATACACAACAGTAGGATGAAATGCATACAATTTTAATATACCACTTCTTTATGATATGGATTGGCTCCCCTAAGATGTACCACCATTATCATAAGGGTCATATTTCCCAGAATTACCTCATCCACCTCCGCTACAACCATGGCGAGTAAAACTCCATCTTCCATGTTTATATGTGGTAGAGATTCCCCTTCATGCACTCTAGTTCTGGATATCCCCTTCATCACTTCCAGTTTACCATGGGTTCCTATATAACTTATGTAGGTGTCCAATATTATAGTATGATTGAAACATTACTAGTGGTTGGGGATAGTGTTGATTCTAGTGGTCCTTCCTACCAATTTAATGGCAGATAATCTAGAAAAGGTCCGGATTAACTAACCCATTCCCTTGGACTTACTTCTTTCTATCACATATAACACCCTCATAGAATTGCTTCTTGATAATGAAATATGTACTTTAATGTCATCCAACTGAAACTACCCATCCAACAAAGGAATTATACATCTTGTTTTCCTCAGCATTGAGAGCATAATACACCACCCCAACAAACTTCTATAGCTTAAAAAGTTTATAATGAGTCTTAATTTAACATTTATGTTTATCCTAGTTTTTTTCATAGTTGTATCATCCAATTACCATACTAGAGAAAATATCTAGATGTATGTAAAGCATATAGACTAATCCATTACATACATTCTCCCATGATTCATCCACATGAGCTCAAATAATCTCTCCTACCTCAGCGTCTTTGGGTAAAGGTACTCCATGAACATCTCCATGAATTTTTTCCATAACGTACCATCACCATGTACAATATGATCCTAAAGATCCCACCAGTGCTTCACTCTACCTCATAACATTTAAGGAGTCACCATAAACCTCATATAATGTGTTCCTTATAAATGGTCTTGTATAGTCTGGATGATCTCATCCTAGTACTCACCTACCTCAGGTCCACCCTCTCCGATAAAATTTGGAGGGTGTTGTAACTGAACCTAGTATATATGGTAATACATACTTCTCACAACCTTCTCTGGGTCTCTTTCCATAAACTGTATGATGTGTGAAAATTTATTATGAAACATCTCTACTTTTTCACATAACACTATTGGTGAATCATGTTCCACTAATAGAGGAGCTTCTGTATCCATGTCTTCATGTCATCCTTTGAATAAGCATCGTTAAAGAGGCATATCAATACAATGAAAAACACACATATCAAGACACATGACATAGCTTTAACATATTTCACAAGAGGTTATTCACATTAATCAATTACAGGTCATTCCACTTTTCCCACTACACCATCAAAACTAAGGCACTATCACTACCCTTAACCATCACATGGCTAGGTCATGGTTAAAAAGGGAAAATTCTTACTAAATTTTATGTTTCTCATTTGACACCCATTTATTATCATATTGAATCATTTTTTAAAATTTTTCTCAATTCACATTTGCAATAATATCATTACAATTTCACAATAAAAGAAAATGAATTTATGTTCAAAAAATTACCCAAAACATATTTTATAGGCATTCCAAAAATGAATCACCTCACAAAATAACCATGAGATACTAGAAGTTTAAATGCATAATCAACTCTCATGCCTTACCGGTCCATGATTCAAGACTCATGAAATCTCAACATCAATAATCATATCATGCAACAAGTATGTTAAAAAAGGTGAAATAATATTCTACTATAATGAAAAATAGTAATAACAATAACCCATCCTTGGAAGTTAGGTTCTCTCCGGTACTTAGGTTAGCTACACTCACGCATGAGCTCATAACCAAGGTAATAATCCTCCTAGTCTCTTATCAACATATCCCAAATAGTAACACAGAGGAAAGGAAATGAAAATTAGGGTCTGATACCTCAGAATAATGTCCCATCCTAGGTGCCACACATCGATCCCCAAAAATATTGGTCACGTGACCCCAGACACACCGCCCCATGAACAAGAGGCTGCTAAATAGAAATGGGAGACTTATATAAATCATGGGGAGACTATAACCTCTTTTAATAGAGTAATACGCCAATAGAAAAAAAATAATTCAATAAAATAACATCATAACCATAACAAATACACTATTAATTTCCCATGATAGAAAAAAATGGAAGTACAATATCAAATTTATATAGTATATATTTAATTCCAAAGTACATGTCAAGTGTTAAAATGAGAACTGAAAAGTAATGACATTAGAAACTCCCACACGGGTCCTGAACTACATCTGGTTAACACATCCATGCTCCATCCCAACTGATCAATAAAACATATGGAATTTTCCTTAACTTTCCCTATACCCATGAAATAAATTTGGATACTATTTAGGGATCCTATGTAGGGTGTGAGTAAAACTCAGTAGGAAACCAGCAACGATATCTAAAATAGTATCCAATCAAATTGCATATGTGGTTTTATACAAAATTTATAAAAGAAATAATTTAAATAGTTTACACTAGTTCAATTATTCTTTATTTAACCACAAAAGAGTCTAGTTCCTGAGGACTCTCATGCTCTCAATACCTACTTCATCCAATGCTTGATTCTGAAGTATCCACATGGTATTATCATATATCATGACTTCATTTTCCATTCATTATATCAATTCACCCATGAATTCCATTGTTACCATTCATTGTCTCATATATCATATTAATTCCACTATTACCATTCATTATATCAATTCACATATTAATTACATTGTAACCATTCATTGTCTCAAATCTCAAATGATTTCCAATGTTACCATTTATAGTCTCAAATGACATATGATATCCATTGCTGCCATTCATTTCCTCATATCTCTTAGGAATTAATTTTTTACAATTCATTATCTCAAATAAAGAATGAATGCCATTGTTACCATTCATTATTTAAATGTTATACCATTAATTAATTGAACAATTAATTAATAATCATAATCTCATTAAATAAATAAAAAATCAATTAATCATACAAATCTCATTAATTAACTCAACTACTAGTTAATCATATTAATCCTAATAATTAACTATATAATTAATCATCTCAATCCCATTAATTAAATCAACTATTAATTAAAAATATCAATCCTATTAATTAATTCAATAGTTAATTAATCATCACAACCTAATTAGTTAACTTAATAATTAATTAATAATATCAACACCATTAATTAACACAAAAATTAATTAATCAAATCAATACCATTAATTATCTATACAATTAATTATTTATTTCAATATTATTATTTATTTCACCAATTATTTAATCATCCCAACCCAATTAATTAATTAATTAACTCAATCTCATTAATTAACTCAACTATTATTTAATCAACTCAATCCCAATTATTAATACAAAAATTTATTAATCATCTCAATCACAATAATTAACTCAAAAATTTATTAATAATCTCAATCACATTAATTAGACAAACATTAATTAATATTCTGAATCCCATTAATTAAGTCAGTAATTAATTAATCATCTCAACCCCATAAATAAATTTAAAAATTAATTAATCATCCAACCTATATTAATTATTTAAAAAAATTATTAATAATCTCAATGAATTAATAATCAAAAGAATATTCATTAATCAATACAATAATTACATATGTCCAATTAAACAATTCCAATAAAAATTATTAATTATAGATTTCAGCATTCCAATAAAAAAAATTAAAAAACCCCATAATTAATTCATTAATTAATTATTTTAATTAAAACATCTCATTATATTTAAAATACATTCTAAAATTAATTATCTTAATTTAATTACTCAATATATCTATAACTAACTCAACAGTTAATTGTCCCAATTAAATCAATTCAATATCCCCTACATCAAAATTTTCTAATAAATTAATTCACCAAAACTAATTAATTCAATGGAAGAACTAAATTTATAATCACCCAATATAAATTATATAATTACATACATGTAGTTGAAATTAATACATTGGTATTTTGATAATATTATACTAACCTCATGATAGATAATGAACAATCACCAACGAAAATCCCAAATTTGAGCGGAATGATGAAATATAACAAGATGAAAATATAAAAGCTAAATCCAAGATTGAACAAATTATGATCCTATAATTATATATATAGATCAATGATCCTAGATCTATATATAATCAAAGTAGGGAAGAATAATCCTTCAATATATGGATGAATAATGGGATGAGAAAAGAAACCACACATGATGAGATCTTCTTATAAAGAGGGTTGCATATATTCAATCTATGTGTCCTATCATGATTAACGTAGGTCATATAGTATTGTAATTTAATTTATATAATAAAAAATCATGATATAAATGTAATAGTAAAATGGGGTATCATTTGGGATTAATATAGGGGCTCAATAATGTTTTTAATTATTTTTTATAGGAATTAAATACTCGTGAAAATTTTTCTATGATTTGGTGAATGGTTTCCCATAAACATGCACCTTAACCATATAAATCTTATAAGGGGTTCACAGTTTCTAATTTTTGGGTGAATGTTTTTACAAACTGAGCACCAAGCATGTGAATCACCTTTACTTGATTTGAAAGGCTTGATGGTCTAGGGTACACGATTATGAAAAACCATGTGCTAACTATGAACTACCCACTTTCCTTAAAAATTCTCAATTTTTACCCAAATGTACCCTAAGTTATTACCCATAAAAATACGCTCAAACAATGAAACAAATAATAAATAAATTAATTCTCTAGACATTTCCAGAAATGGTCATGATTTTTTAGAGTAGTTCTTATTTTTTAAATTTATGTTATTTTAATTATCATTGTTCATTATTTTCAATCTTTTTGTAAAAACCATGATATCTATAAAACTATCCCACATATTGAAAAAAAATCCACATTACTATTTCATGAAATCGTGCTGTTTAACTATATAATTTTATTTTTCTCTATTGTCCTATAACATGTTAGACTCTGGTAATTTTTATATAAATAACATATTTCTCTTGTTAATTATTTTTATCCCATTTATGAAGGGGATAAATATAAGGATTTAGATGAAGCAGATAGAGTTCACCCATTATATGAATTTTGAACATCCGGGGTGATGGTTTTTGTGTATATATTATATAATGAATGTCATGTATTTATATAGTTTCTAATTAAATTTTCTTTTTAAATATTTTTCATAATAAATGAAAATTATTATTATTCATTAAGCCTAATTAAATATTTTCCTCTAGAACCAGTACTCTAGAGTGGTAGAACATAGCCCCATAGATTGTTTTGTATCATCACAGGTATGACTGCTCCATCACATTTTCATAGACTCAGTCTTTTGGGTTATGATTTTTGTCACAGACACTCCAACTATCCATGTGGGTCTAGTATCCCAAGTATTTCATCCTTATCTGATATTAATTTCATATATCATCCATGGACCTTGGAAAATAGTAGATATCATCTTTTTTGTCCATTATATCAATGTACAAGGGATTCAACCCCAACAAAAAATTTATATCATCCTTCCATGAAAATAACTCTATTACTTGTAATCCCCAACAACACCATGATAGAACCTTTCACCTTAGTGTGTTTTCAGTCATTCCTTGCATGTATTAAACATATTCTATTTTCTTAATATTAGTAATGCACTAAAAGAACCTAAACTATAGAAAATCATCATCAATATTAAAATAATTTAAAGAATACCATATATAGGTCCTAGATAAGATACACTAATCATAAAGAAATATTTGGTCCAAGATAAAAACCCTAAACCAAAATAATATCATGTATGAACTAAATGCCCATAACCTACATCACATCTGGGTTTGAGGTAAAAGAACCTAACCTAAAAGAAATATCATGTATGATCTAAAAGACCCTACACTTGTACAATATTTGGTCGGATCTAAAAGACCCCAAATAAAAGAGATATCATGATTTAGATAAATGACCCTAAACTAAAGTGATATCAGACCCAAGATAAAATAACCTAAACTAGAGTAATATAATTTCTAAGATAAAATAACTTAAAATAATGTGATATCAGGTCTGAGTTAATAGATGATAAACAAAAGAGGTATCTAATATGAGATAAAATACAATAAACTAAAATTAATTTCAGGTCTAAATTGACTTATCCATGATTAAAGCGACATCTGGTCTGAGCTAAAAGACCCTACATTATAGAGATATCAGGTCAAAGATAAAATTACCTAAAATAAAACTATAATACGGATGATTAAAATTACCCTAAACTGGAGAAATATAATCTCTGAGCTAAAATACCCAAAAATAAATTGATATCAGGTCCAACATAAAATAACCTAATGTAAAGAGATATTAGTTCAAAGCTAAAACAACATAATCTACATCATGGTAGTTATATAAACTGTAAACATTTATAACGACCACTACACATACTTAACACAATAAGGATGCTATATCCAATAGTATAATCATTCGAAAATTAAAGAGAACCCTCCCACCAGGACATGTGTCTTACCCAAGTAGTCCTTCTATAAATAAGGTGATCACTGGATAACTAGAAAAGTTATTTAGAATCTCATGTTTGTCAGTATTCCTAAGAACGTATAAAAAGAATCAGTTATGATCAATACATTCTTAATTACTTGAGGCTATACAGAGGAGGGGTAGAGTTGGTGATTCTCATAATATTAGAGAAACAAAATTTCAATATGAATAGAAGAAAACTAGATAGTAATATATAATGTATATGAAATTCATTCATTCATAGTGTGAAAAAAGAGGGAGTAATCTCCACATTTTGGTGTCACTCTGACCTCTCCAAATTGAATTCATCATAAGGGTCAAACTAAGATAAAATTATATCATCTAAACCAGAATGGTTAGTAAGAGCCTTGCAGGAATCATCAATGGAATGTTGAAGTGCCACTTGATTTTCTTCTTTGGTATATAATCCAGGAAGAAGAGTCATGAATAAATACATAAATTCCTCAACCTTATTTCATTCATTATCCTAGGAAGATAATGATGTCAAAAGATCATACCTCAGATGAGCTATGATTTTTGTACATCTCCATATCTACACAATCTATGTATCCAACTGAGATTTTTATTTGGATATCAAATGACAACCATGCACCAACACATTTTATGTCACCCCCATCTTCCTAGAAAGTACAACCTCATATACAAGATAAATCAAGTCTCTTTCAATTGAGGCTAGATCATTCCATGTAAAAATTATTTTCATCATAATTTCATATAAATGATAACGGTCGAAATCACCAGCCCCTAAGTCATGAAAAAAATGGTGAAGTTTCTCCCCATGGTCACAAAATATTTCTAATGGGACCTCACGGATCATGGTATTAATATATTTCTATATCATATTATGTTTCACCTTAACCTCTATGACCAACATTGTAGGCATAGTAGGATGTGTACTAACAAGTTTAACTAATGGATCAATTGGATTCGAATCCCTATACGACTATCTACCAGTAGGCATATCAACAAAATCCTGTGATGAGTGATTAATTTCCTTAATATGATATTTTTCACTATCAAAATAGTTATAACTTGAAAAAGGCCCACTATTTAAAGTATCCCCTAGATCATCGATCATCTCCATAATTAACACTAATTGTGTGTTTAGGAACGAAAAGATTATTTCCATGTGATGAACCAACTATTTTATCACACCACCTATGAAATCCACTACCCATGTCTTGGAATGAACCTGGGTAAGGAGGATAGAATCATTAGTAGGAGGAACTATGATCTCAACATCAGTATCTTCATGTGCTAGAATCTTCTATAATTTGGAAGATGACTCTGGGATATCACTCCCATCGAATTATAACCAAAGGAAGAGGGGAGACCCTTTGAATGAATCCAAATTGATGAGAAAATAAAAAATGATCATATGGCTAATAGATTACTCACTTTTCCACACTGGCTGAGAGAACCCCCTACCTAGAAAGAGATCATATGCTACCATTCATTATGGTAACCCCTACCATTATCAATAATGGTTCTTTATGATGAAAAAAAAGAAGTAAAATCGATGCTTTAAGATTGGATTAATGCATCTTTATCCTTAGCAGGGCATAGATACATGGACCCAACCCCAAATATGTTCAACTACAATGGGTGCGATCAAGAATTGGGGATCTTGGTGGCATTTTAATATTCATAAAACTGAATTCACTCCCTAATCCATCCAAATAAAAATTGTATAGGACAACTGATCTATAATAGGTTCTTCTTCATTGTGTAAAACCCATAAGAAGGTAATTGTGTGAAAGGACTAGAAATTCCAAATTGATAGGTCACACTACCATCACTAATGTGATAAATCAGCTCCCTAAGAACATGTTCCTAGCTAAGAAAAGCCACCCCTTAAAAAACAAGGCTTTAAACCCTACCATCCAACGGTCGAGAGAAATATTAAAATTCAATTGGTAAACTTGTGATGAATAATTCTTATCATAAATGATATCCTAATATGATCCATAGACAATGAGGAATTTTTGAGAGCTGAACCGATGAGGGTGTATAATAGTTTTCTTCTCTCCATTGTTATATAGAAAGATAGAGATCCCATACATGAATGAATTTAGTGAAATTTTTTTAATATACTTCTTCAATTCATCCTTTATGATAACACAAATTTTCGTAAATAATATTGGGGTCTAAAATAGATCATCCCAGACATTTGTAGCTTGAATGAATTCATCATACATCTCTTTGGGAGGGAGAATACTTCAATGTTGGTTGATGTCCCTTAAGCTGATACCCACATCACAATGGGAAAGATGGAATGTGTCATTTCCATGACGCCAATAGATGATCATATCTCAAAAAATGTTTGGTTGGTAGTAAATGATTAACAGGTAAATAAAAACATCTTAATGAAGTTGAACATTCAATGGCTGATCGAAAAACACTGCGTAGCATTTACTAAAAAAGAAGGGTCATGGCCATTCGTCAGATTAATTACCTCCAAGATCGAGATCCCAATTAAAATGTATCATGTGTTAGGATTTTTCAAAAATGAAGAAAATATACTTGAATATCTTTGAGAAAAGGGCTTATGATAAAATTCAAAGCCATCTGAACTGAAGGGGCTGTCCCCTAATATATAAAATAACTCATGATTATGTGTTGTGATTTCTTGACCATCCTTGTAAATTGATAATGAAAAAATTGAGATAATCTAACACCCATTGAAATGGAAAATTAAAGTCTATAGGGGGGATAAGAGCATCAGCTAGCAGATTAATCGCATATAGAGAGAGTCGTTGAGATAAAATATTGTCCTGAATCATGGTTGAGGGGATCCGCTAGAGACTCAATTTTTTATTATATACATGATATTGAGGATTAGTGTTCTGATTCCTAGAAATCATTTCCATTTTTTTGGTCACATATGGAGAAGATTGGTGAGAAATAGAATCCATCTAAATAAGTGTATGTTTGATATGTCAGACAAAGTGAATATAAATTCTTATCAAAAAGAAAATATGTAATTAATTTACATTATCATGAGCATCGTATTAATCATAAAATGATTTTGGAACCACATTAGAAGTTTAGGAATTTACTAAAACCCTGCAGTCCCACAGGTAATATAATATCACAAGGCATCACAAAATAACATGGCCCCTTAGAGACTCACAATCACATGACAAAGACAAGGTCACAGTTATCACGTAATAATAAATCGATCAAAAGATAAAGACAGTGGACCCTACAAAGCCTCTTAAAGAATCAAAAACCATACAACCATTGTTCAAAAATTTATACAAATATAGTTCATCTACAATGAAAATAGGTACCTTAGCAAGAGCAGTCTTTAGAAATTTTCCTCAAAAGAGGGTATTGTGATCAGGTCTCGTGAACATGTCTCATGACTATGACTCATGGTACGGTCTTGAAAAAAGGGTACACAATGGAGGAATGTTGAGAAAGATCTGGAGGAATGTTCGCTGGTGAAAAGAGTGGCCTATTTTACCCATATATATGGGGCATTATATGGAAAATTATTAAGGGGGACTATATCAACATTAATTATTAGGTTTTAGACAATTCAATGATTTATATAAATTTAATCATGGATTATATATTTTAATTCAACACATAGAGAATCTGGAATGTGGATGATAATGTATGTTATAAAACATTTTCAAATTAAGAGTTATTTACTTGACCACCTACCTTATTCCCTTATAGGATTAATCATCTAGTATTGGCCTTTGGATTGGTCAACCTTGACAGAAAATATAAAAAATGAATGACTAGAAAATAGGTCATATGAGAATGCATCTTAGTAACTCTATTGAGATAAAAAAATGATAATGGGAAAAGATGAATAAATATCATACTGTCACACATTCAGCTTGATGAATAGAGATAGAAATATAGATTGGATTTGAAATTTATCAAAAAAAAATAGGTTGAGAGGAGTTGGGCTTAAAAAAATGATAATTGAAGTTGTTGTCTGTTAGAATGAAAAAACACATAGGTTTGAGTCATATATTTGGTGAAGGGAAAATTTATAATTTTACCCAAATTTTTTGGGTTTCTCAGTTTGGCATCATGGTTATCAAAAAAGTTCACCAACCACGGTCATTCCACTATTTCTAGATCGTACATGAATGATTTGGTCACAATTTTTGAGAAATTGTATGCCAACCATTCCATTTGTATCTTATAAAAATAATCAAACATTTGGATTGGGCATAAGATACTTGGAATAGGGTTAGGGAAAACTGTGTTCCCAAAGGATCCCTATGAAATTCCCACATGGTTTGCAACAAACATGGGGGTTGTTCGGCATGTTTTCTACTAACCATAAGGCCTAGTTATTTCTTCCAAAAAGAAGTGCCCCAAGCTCTGAACAAACCGTGGAGAACCATGTTTTCTCCATATCCTCATTTTACATCCATACGTGGTCAAAACAAAATATTTATGTTGGAAATTAAATGATTTTTACCTAATATAAAACTTGAGGTCTTACATTTTCCCCTGTGAAGGAACTTATTTCTGTATTACACGTAGAAGTTTTGTATAATGTTGTTTGAGAACAACATCAGCCACTAATAATTTATATATGCACATCTCCTCTAGTTCACTTTATGTAATTGTTCATTATTCCATAGCACCCAGAGTAAATTGATATACCATCCTCGGACAACCTTCAGGCTCTGATTAAATATTAGAATAGGATACTCGTCAAAATAAAAATGACAATCCCTATCAACATCCTTAAGGTAAAAATTATGAGATATGATGGTGTGATGACCATGAAGCTATGATATTTGGAAGAAGCTACACATCACATGGTACCTCTAAGTTAATTTAACAAAATAGGCTATCGGCCCGACTCTATCCAGGATCACTAAAGGCCCAACAATAAAATTCAGTAGTTTCCCTTTCCTTTGTATCCATCTTTACCCAAGTCTGGATTATTGAATCATGAAAAATCAATCCCCAACCACAAAATACATTGGTCATATATGGATAATGGTGTAGTATTTCTTTTTATACTGAATAGTAAACATACTCTTTTGATAAGCTAAACCTATTCTGAATTATCTGGAATGAGATGACTATCTAGTAGTGTTTTCACTCCTAGCTCTAACCATTGTAGGGGTGAATGATGTGGCCTATTGTATAAGGCCTTTTAAGGATCAATCTGTATAGTCTTGTGAAATATATTATTGTAGGAAAACTCAACGAGAGAGATATTCTTCTCTCAAGATGCTCAGAAATCATGGAAACATTCCTAGAGAATTTCCTCTAATACTTATATGTTCCACATAGAATACATTTTAGTCTAAGGATAAAAGTCAATGTTTAGAAGCACCTAGGAAACCATAGACATCTGTAACCCCAATTAGAACCCCGATATAAAACAAGAATTCTTATCTAAAAAAATATTACAAGAGATATTGTGAATCTATATAATCTGATGGTCATACATTCTCTTCATCTCATCAACCGATAAAGTCTCCAAGATATGAAAGAAGTGGGATACCATTTTAATTCAATCTATAACTACCCAAATTTCTTTTCTACATCAAGGAAACCATATTAATGTTACTAAAAAGTATATCATGACACCTTCCCATTTCCATTTTGGGATCGATAAAAAATATTGAAATCCAGTGTTCCATTATTGTTCTAGAATTACTTGATGATGAGTAGAACAAAAAGTGATAAAATCTTATATCTAACCTTTATTCCTTAAAAACCAACACTATTGGTGAATATCATGATGCATATTGGAGATATTTGAGTGGACTACCCATTGAAATGAATTTGACTCTCACATTAGCTCCTCTCTCTTATCATTATTAACCTAGTTACACACACGAATATGTTGGATGCTATTATCATCGATAGTCCAATCCAGATGCGGGTCCCCAAAATAAATACTTTCTCAATGCACAAAGCCTTTAGGATCCAAAAAATTTCCACATTTCCACATTATCTATAAGTGAATCGGTAAATGATATCAATGGAAGTATATATTTTCTATCAAAACCCTAAACATCAATGTGCATTTAAAAATATTTTTCCATAATACACCACTCACTACCGGCCTCAGAAATGGAAGGTGTTAGTGTCCTCTTAATCAGACCATCGACAACAACATTTCCCTTCACAGAAGTATATTCTAACACAATGTCAAAGGACTATAGATATTCATCCCATATTCATTTCTAGGTATCCAAGTGAAACTGCTTGAAAATTCACCTCATAATTTGGTGGTCTATAAATACCAAAATAATCTCCTCTGAGTAGGTATTACCTCCGACGAAACAAGGTGGGATAAACTTCTTACAAATTGAGATAGTGAATTGGGTAATTATTCACATGAGACCTTAGCTTAGATGGTCTGCATACATTGACAGGTTCTTTTTACATTGTAACTAATCCTATTAATATATATAATGAATCACAAGGAGTGGTATATCTTCCATCCACCTCTAAAATAATTTTTATGGGAACTGATTTCAGTCTCCCTTCGGGCTCCTGAAATGTTGTCTCATAGGTTTATAACAATATAATCTTCACACCCTTCTTTTTTAACATCATAATAGGTGATTATAAGACTAATAAGTCCTATATTAAACACCTATATTTACAAGATATCCCCAAGAAACCCTTATATCAAAGACATTATTATGAAACTACTAGGTCACTACAGCACTTACCTTCACGAGGTTAACTGAAACTCTGGCCTTTTAGATAATATAACCCAAGAAGTGAACCTTGTTAATCTAGAAGTGATATTTAATGAGCATAGAATATAGTTGGTTCTCCCTAAGTTCATTTAAAATTATCCCAATATGGGTGGTATAGTCTCTTCAGGTATTAGAATACTCTAAGATGTAATAAAAAAAGACCACCATGAAGTAATCTATATAGGGATGGAAAACCATATTCATTAATCCAAAATAATATCAGCAATATTTTTTTAGACCAAACATCATAAATATATACTCATAAAAACCATACTGACTAAGGAATGTTGTACATGGAATATTTAAAACCCCACCTCAGAACAATGGATTGGCCGATCTTAGGTCGATCATTAAGAAAACCCTCCATCCTCTGAGTCAGTTGAAGAGATCATATATAATTGTTAAGGGATGTCAATTTTTCTAATTATATTGATTCCACTTCTAGAAATCCCCAAAAATCTTAAGGGCTCCATCATATTTATTGGATAAAAAGACCAGTGTTCCCAACGAAGAAGTAGCGAGATGTATAAAAACCTCAGCTTCTCAAAACTCTAGCTACATCTTATGCTCCTACAACTCAGTTGTATCCATCCAATAAAGATGGATAGATATCAGTTCATCTCCCTGAACTATATCAATATTAAACTCTAAATCCCTCTCTTATATGGTTGTATAGAAAATTCATCTAGGGAAATTCTATGAATCAATCTACTAAAGGAGGGAATTCATTTTTATGTAACCCCTAATTTACCAAAAAATTATAACCAATATGAGTGTTCACTATTCATATCCTAGGAATATCTATTTCATATTTACTTTTATGAACATCCCACTCCCCCTTGTGAATACATGAGCTTCCCTCTTCTGATGTGGATGACACCCTCAAGTGATAACAATCCAGGAGGTAGCATAGGGAACTAATTACTCCATCAGAATAATGAAATCAAATCCCCTTAACTCGAGGAAAATGAAGTCCAATAATAAATGATGGTGGAATACTTAGGGGAAATTCCTTTCACTAGAATATACTTTCTGAACATATATCCAATGTAGTGTCAAAAGACATCTTGCCCCAAAAATACTCAACATGATGTCCAAGGATCTCTACAATCACCACATAGATAACAGAATGTTATTAAATTATATTTAATAGGGAATTTAAAATAGTAGAGGATAATAGAATAGTACCTCAAACAATAGGTTCCCAAATACCATGCTCTTCTGTTATAAGCTACACAAAAAAAATATGACATGATATGTGTCCCTATGCTGCAACCTGATTACAATGAGTGTTTCCACTCTGCTAGAGTTGCATTTTTTAATCTGGAATACCATATACATGGCCTCCTATTTTATCTATATGTTTAGAATTACTTTATCTGCCTGCCTATAATGGTTCTTCTAATCCAACCCCAAAAGGTGGATACAATATGGATCCTCTCTCATAAGGAACATATGGGAATGTCATGTAAACATTATGAAGATGCCCCAACCTTCCACACACAAGGAACTCAATGAGGTATCTTAGACAATGTTTATTGTTATTCATAGTATTCCAAAAATTATGATAAATCATGTAACATTTATAGGGTTTCACCTAGATTTCTATACTCACACACACATTATCAAATAGTTTTATCTAACATCTAGTCCATCCAGAAACTTGTATTAGTTTTTAACCACCCTTGATCACACTGTCAGCATCTCTCATGATACACACAGTAAAAAGAGGTTGGTTCACAATATCATACATAATAGTCACTGGGAAAACATTCAACTTGGAATGAATAATTTTACTAATTCCATCCTCGAATCATATCTTTTTTTGTTGGCTCATCAGCTATATAGATTTCTAAAAATCACTTAAACTCTATAAAACGAGTTTAATAGTGTATAACTCTCATAGAACCAGGTTGTGGGTTTAAAAACACCCTAGTATGATCATCTAATAGGGTATCATGGAAGAAATAATCATATATTTATAAGATAAATCCCTCTAAATCACATCTCATAATTATCCTAACTGGTTCAAAATATCCCATTGATGTTTTGTGGATCAACGACACATATAAGTGATAAGCGTCAATATCATCATAGGAGTTGCATCTAGATTCATGAATATAAACATGAATGTCTCAAACCATAACTGATAAATTTAATTTTTAATTACTATTTTATTGATAATAAATATTAAAATTTCCTCACACTATCTAAAATATTTTTATTTATAAAATATTTGGGATTAGATCATTAATTTAGAAATTTGATTGAAATTCTTGTTTTACCATTTATATTTCACTATAGTATTGCAGTGATAAATATATTTAAATTTATTATTTGAATTAAAAATTTTGTAACTATATTCATGACTCCATAGAATACAACTTTTGTTAAGCACATTGGAGCTCAATTGTGTATTTGATTGGACTAAATAGCCCATGAAGACAAAGATGGGCGAGACCCTCCAGATCAAACATCACTATAGTGTTGGGACCATATGTTCTTCATACGATCATGTAAGGGGACCATATGTTGAGAGGATCCCCAGTACCAAATTTCTCAAAAATCTTCTTTCTTAAGGGGCATCTAAATCCAGCGTTTTGGAGGTTAAGAAGGAAGTGAAATTTTGGAATAAAATATTTTGAAGAATATCCCCATTCACACTTTAACCACTTATAACATGGCCTCCCCTCCAATATATAAATATATATCTTTATCATTTGTAGGAATTGTGACATTAATTATAAGATTTAAGGAATATAATAATTGGTTTTACTCAAATTATCGAACCATTTTAAGAGGGATAGCTCTTGAATAAAGGATCCCCTCATCGAAGCCATCCTTTTCTTCTTCTTATTCATGTTGTAGTGTTTTCATTTGCATAATAAACTTCTTAGTTAAAATTTTATTTATTTTATTTTATTCTATTTTATTAAATTCCCTTATTATTTAATCATACTATTGGTCTAGAATAAAGAGTTGAAATAAGATTGGGTTATACCCTTTCTAATCCTTTTCACATGCAGAACATTTCTACAATGACTATTCATCCCATAGAAGAGTAGTTATTTTTAGAAATCGATTGACCTCTGTTCTTTTTCATTCATTTATTTTGAATAAATTATATAATTTAATTCACATAATTTGATCTATTACTTTATTTTTCTAATTTAAATGATACTAATAAACTAAATGAACAATTAACACAAAACAAGTGAGCTCGGGAAATGTGTGAATTGTGAGAGAACAAACTTAATCGGTAATATAGAACCACACATGATCAATTTTTTTGTGTTAAAATATAATCCCTAAACACAATTAATCATAATTTATAGAGAATAAAGGTGAATTAATTTACCACTATCCTAAATCTAACAATTGAACCTTGATCAAAGCAGGGTGTGATGATTACAATTTTTGAAGATATCCTAAAGTATAATACAATTAATCAATGTGGTAATGTTTATTATCATAGGGTTTGGGAGGTAAAAAATTAAGGGAAAATAATTAAGTCGATAACAATTTAATTGATAATGATGAATAAATGATTGAATAGGTATAGTTAGATCGATTAAACATTCTAAAAAAATTAAAAAATTACATTCTCGTTGTGCTTTGTTATTCAAATTTCATTTCAAATACAAAAAAAATCAAAAAAATTAATTTATCTTCCAGAATACATCATATAACATTATAAATGGTAATAAAACAACCATCCTTTTTAAGTAGTTTTTTTATATTATTTGACCTTACTTTCAATATACCTTTATTATGTTGTTTAAATTAATACCTCATTGCGAAACGACCTAGGTCATCCACCCCACTGCACTAAAATTACCCCTAACTGAACATCATTTGAGAGCACCCATGAAAGAGACTCCCAAATTGGAACCGTTTTTGGGGATTCAAGTAAATATTTCTCTAATTTGAGGCATTCATTTAATTTGTCAATTTATTCTCTTCTTCTCTTCTTTCTTCCTTCTTTAACAAATCTGAATTTTTCTTCTTCTTTTGTTTTATTCTTCTTATTTATTTTGGATCATCAACACAAATATCTAATTTTTTATATTATTCTCTAAATTTATTATTTTCATTTTTATTGTATTTGTGACATGAACAAATCATGAAATTCTATTTGAACAGGACCCTAAGATTGAACTCAATCTTAGGGCCTGAATTAGACATTCTCAATCTACGGGAAGTCTCAAAATTCAACAAGTTGGAGAATTTCTACATTATGGGAACATGAAAATTGGAAACAATTCTAAATCAATATTAAAATAATAACCAATGGAATAATGCAATAACAATTAAATTAATATAACCATTAAAGAGTTGAATTTAGAAAACATTAACTATCATCCAAATTTTATTGCTTACCCAAATCATGTATCGGAATTTGAACTAAAATATGGGTTAATTCACCTGCATCATAAATTTCATGGACTCTCTAGTGGGGATCCCAATAGAAAACTCAATGAACTTAATGTTGTTTTCTCAACCCTTAAACCATGAAATGTCTCAGAAGGTCAAATCAAACTAAAAGCAGTCCCATTTTAACATGATGGATATGCAAAGGATTGAATGTATTGTTAACAACATGAATATGTAACATGTTAGAATGATTTGAAATGTATTTTCTTGAAGATATTTTTTCTAGAATCAAGAAAAACATATATTCTAAAAGAGATCTTTAGGATCAAGAAAGGGTAAGGGGAGTCAATTTATGAGTACTGGGAGCAATTCAAGTAGCTTTGGGCAAGGTGACCGTATCACGAAATCAACGAGTAACACCTCATCCAATAATTATATGAATGACTCAATCCTATGAAGATAAGCATAGTGGATTCCACAGTATGAGGGGAATTGGTTGAGAAAACACCAGCAGCTGCACGTTCATTGACCCACAAGATGACACAAAAAACACAACAATTTGGCAATCGAGGACAACCAGAGTTCAGAGGAGTACATCACGTAAGTACTTCTTCTATAGAAAATCATTTTATTGATACTAATTCGGATGGATTGACTAATATTTTGAGGAATAGTTCATTGACTAAAAAGACATCCCAACCCACATTTATGAGGCTATGTGAAATTTTCACTGAAACAGACCACCCAACTATGTGTATCCTCAAATTACAAGAGTTAAGGGATTGTGCAACAATATTCCCTAAGAGAAAATATCAATTGCAACAACATATACACACCCAAAATTAGTATGATTATGTTTAACCAATATAGAACCAAGGTTGGTTGGATCATTTAGACCTGAGGTATGTCACTAGAAAACAAAAAATCCCCCCTTTGAAACAAAACATCATGCAGCCTCGGCCTTACCTGCAGGGTTTCCAACAACCCCAAAGGAGATTTGAAGCCCAAGCATTAACATGCCATCAACAAGGCAATCACATACCCAAGGTCGATTCAAAAACTTATGATCTTTTTCAAAAAAAATTGTTTCTAAACAATTGAATGAGACAAAGAGTCACAATTTAGAGCTAAGGGAGTTGAAGACACAAATGAGCCAGATTGCCACGGCAATCCATGAACTGGTATGTTAGAACTCTGGAAATCTTCATTCAAAACCTATTACAAATCTGAAGGAGAATTTTAGTGCTATCACATTGAGAATTGGGGTTCAAACAACTAATACTTCTACACCTACCATTCTACTGGGATTCACCTCAACTCCAGAGAGGCCCCATTCAAGAACCACTGATGATAAGCCTAAGGAGAAAGACAAAGGTATAAAAAAGATTGATTATGTTCCTCCTAAACCCCTTCCATTTCCAAATAGAGTTTTACAATCCATGAAGATGGATGAAGAGGTGACGCAAAAGGAGGTTTTGGGTATATTCAAGAATGTAGAGATAAGGATCACCCTTAATGACGCCATTAATAAAATCCCATGGTATGCCAAATTTCTAAAACAACTTTTTACTAACCAAAGAGTTCTTAAGGGAAATGAGAGAATCAATCTTGGAATAAATCTGTTATTATGAATTACTCTTACTCAATCCATGCCAACAATGTGCAGGGACCCTGGGACAGTCACCATCCCATTAACCATAGGGGAGTTACATTTTTATGATGCATTATGTGATTTAGGTGATTCTATAAATGTGATTCCACACTCAGTATGTCACGACCCGTCCTGGGGGCCCGTGTCGTGACTACCCCAAGCTCGCCTTCCATAGGCCGGGGGCTGGAGACTAGCACCAAAGGCGTAAATCCCGATAACTGGTAAGGCATTGCCTTTATAAAAGTAAACAAAACCCCACAGAGTACAAGAAGAAGAAAAAAACTAAGCACAAAAGAAAGTGCTGAAAAGTAAATGGGCAAGAATACAAACCCAACAGAAAGTACAGCTACAACTGAACAAAAGTACAACAGCTGGAAGAAAGGAAGCAGCTCGTGGGTCGTCGTCCTCAGATCCTACCTGAAGGGTAGGTACATATAGAAAAACTCTTGGATCATCCACCACGGATCCTACCTGAAGGGTAGGTATAGATAGCCTCCACAACGCTCTCACACTTCAACCTCCTCCGAGTGTCATCTCGCTGTGATGTCCACCTCCATATACTAACTCGTCGTGTGGTCCACCTCCGGGTACTGATTCGTCATGTGGTCAACCTCCGGGTACCGTCTAGTCCTCGAACACTCGGACTCCATCAGCTCTGCCCGTCGTCTGCAACCAACACAACGAGGTGCGGGCATAGCCCGTGCAGGGGTGAGTATAACGATACTCAGTAGGGACCCCGAGACCCTCAAGGTCTCACTAAAACCAACATGGATAACCACAATGAAGATCTCAATATATAACCTCTACATAGGTATATGCCCATGCATATACCTAAGTTATCAAGTAACCCATCTCAATCATGAGGAAAACACCAAGATCATGAAATCAACGGATAACCACTACCCAGGTAATTCCCATACATATACCTAAGTTATCAAGTGACCAATCTCAATCATGAGGTAAACACAAAGGTCAAAAGTCTCAGATCAAACCAGGATTTTCATTATCGAAACCGTAACTGCTGAAGAGCCCCGTCTCTGGATTGTACAGTGGTCCTGTCACGACTCTGAGGTACTACTCACTATCCTAAGAGTACTGAGGTACTACTCCTGTCGAGTACCGCGGGCCAGCCACCCTAACACAGTAGTGCTTCCCGCCGGGGTATAGCACCCAAACACAGTAGTACACACCCCCGTGTAGCCTACAGAGGTACTCTCCAGATGAGTACCGCGGGTCTGCTCTATCACACAGGTAGTGCTCTGTCTGCCATGGGTCTGCACCCAAACAATGTAGTGCTCTGTCCACTGGGTTAGTCGACTCACTCCAAGTCGTGTCGGTCAAGCAGTCGTCAGGTCTCAGTCGGCTACACGGTCTCCGTACTCCGCACACTCGTCTCTGGTAGGGTCCGCTTCATGAGCTATAGGTCGATACTCAAATTATCTCAAAGTCCCATGAAGAAGCATCTCAATGGACCGCCTCGTCACAGGGGTCTCAACGCAACAGACGACACGTCAATCGGATGCCAGTCTATGAGTTACTAGCCTTTTCGTCCCAGGGGCCCGGTTGGTTTCGTGAGTGAACCAACCTGGCCATATCTCAACTGTACCCCGAACTCTCATAGGGTATACTCATAGGGACCATTTCTCAACGTGATCACCAACGCCGCTGACGGTTCGTCAAACGGACGTCTTGTCTGAAAGATATCAGCTTTTCCGCTCCAGGGGCCCGGTTGGATTTCGGGTACAATCCAACTCGTCCATACTCCAACTTCATCCAAACCTCAGGCGATGTATGCCAAAATTTACATCTCATAAAGAGGAATTCGACGAGACAGACGATGCGTCAATTGGACGTCTGGTCTGTGAGTTATTGACTTTTTCGTTCTCGGGCCCCGGTTGGTTTCGTGAGCGAACCAACCCGACTGCACTCCGACGGCGTCCAAACCATGAGCGGAGTAATCCAAAAGTTCCCTCTCATCAAGAGAAAACCAACAAAGTCCGCGACATGTCAATCGGATGTTCGGAACTCAAGATATATGATTTTCCGCTCCGAGGGCCCGGTTGGTTTTGTGTACGAACTAACTCGGCCGAACCCAAAGTATTCCAAAACCTTCAGTGCGATGAACTGAAACGACCGTCTCGATCCAAGGGTTGCATTGCCGCTGACGGTGCGTTGATCGGAGGTGCGTAGCCCATGATATCGGCATTTGACCGAAAGTGATCTGAAACGGGGGGGTATGGGCCCGGACCGACCCGGACCAACCCCCCTGGTCGGTCCGAACCGGGTCGACCCGACCCGAGTCCGACCCGAATGGCATGACCCGGCCCGACCGGGGTGGCCCGGCCTGGCCTGGGCGCGACCCGGCCCGACCAGTAGGTCGGCTCGGCCGGTTACGGCCGAGCGGAGCGGAGCGGGGCGCCGCCCCCGCGTGCAGAACCGCGTGGGGCTGACCGTGCCAGCGCACGCGACAGCCGGCCGCGTCCTGCCACCCCCCTCTGGTCTCATGCGGTCGCGGGACCGCGCTCCGCCGCCGCGGCTTCATCCGCGGTGGCTTCTTCCGGCGACGCGCCGGGCACCGCCACCACCTGCCGCCGGCGCCACCGTGCCAGCAAGGCGCGCCGGTGGGCTGTTCTGTGGACCACCGGACGGGTTCCGTTGGTCGGAAATTCATGTCGTCTTCGCCAATGGCCCTCCCGGGACCCGTCTTTCACTGGGAGGATCCCACAATGCACGTGCGGCTTCGTTTGTCGTTTTCCGGTGCGGCGCGACGACGCCGTGGCTTGTTCAACTTCATTAGCATGGCGCGACGGTGCTGCACTTCTTAGACCTACCTCATAATTTCCATGTGGTGCAACGACAATGCACCGCCTTTCACGTGCCGCAAAAAATTCAAACAACAAGGTGGTAGGAGGGTCATCCGTGTTCGTGCGGTCCGACCTCCTCCCGTTATAATGATATCAAGCGACCATCTAATTGAAGTCGATGTACGACAAAGAAATAATTCACGGAAAAAACATTAATCCTCAACATCAATCCGCATGAACGAACGATCTGCGGATCAACCTGGAATTGGTTGGTCCGTGCTCGTCGTTCTATTCTCAAAAGAAATGAGAACACCAAATAAATTACCCTACCTCAAGCGTTGCCGTCAAACAAGATTTGTCACGGAAATGGACGTCGCGGAAGAAGACGTCGTGGAAGGGGGATCGTCGCGTCGCGGAAGGAGCGTCGCGGAAGGGGCATCGTTGATTTCCAAGGGTTTGGTGTTCTTCGTCGGAGGTCGGTGCGTTCTTCGAGTTCTTCGCGTTCTTCATCGAAGAAGAACGCTTTCCTCCAAATCCTCTCCATGCCAAAAGTTCCAACAGAATAAAATAAGAACAGTCTTATATTATTAACGCACAGGTCAACCTTTGAAATTCAAAAAGAAAAGAAAAGATCAATTAACTGAGGAGTTTAAAACCTCCCAATTAATGAGGCATTTATTAACCAGAATAAATTCATGGTTGACTTTCAATTAAGAGGGGGTTGTGGGTGTGTTAATTAGGAGGAATGAAACGGTGGGGCTCGTGCGGGCCCCACCTCACAAATATCCTACCAAGAGGGTAGGATATTTTGGGTTCCACCCTATCCGCTTAACTTAGCTTAAGTGGCTATAAGTGGCTTAAATCGAAATAAAATAAAGTTGTTGCACCACTTTATTTTATTTCATAACTTAACCCCAAAAACTAAAAACGACACCCAAGCAAACAAAACCCCGGAAAAGGCGTTTGTAAGAAAATACCGGTGTGGCGAGTTCATCGTTGCCCTCAGAATTAGATTCCGAGCACTGGTTCAAATGTTAGAAAAACACACTCATTCCTTCACTGAACGTACTGGAGCTAAACTTCAGAAAATGATTTCGGGCACATCGGGCCTCGGAATCAGGTTCTGTCAGAAACTGCGTTCTTGTAAAATTCCGAAAAAAATTTCCTTGAAATTTCTGGGTCATTACATAACTCCCACCTCAGAGCTTTACGTCCTCGTAAAGATTTAACACAAACTAGCGATACAAAAGCGGTACTGAGCACGCATCTCATCCTTCCGCACCCATGTGCTTACCTGGAGGTTCCCTTATTGTCAAAGAAAGTGCACCCGAGGAATCAATCGTCCTCATAGGATCCGCTCCTTTTGATCCTCGATCCCCACTGGAACCTCCATGAAATACACCCCATCGCCATCGTCCAGCTCCCCATGGTCGATGATATGTGAAGGTTCGAGCACGTATCTCCTCAGTTGAGATACGTGGAAGTCGTCGTGAACCTGGTGCAACTGAGGTGGATGGGTCAAGCGGTAAACCACCCCGCCTACCCAGCTGAGGATCTAAGAAGGTCCGCTGAACCTCGGAGATAACTTGCCGCCATGGCCACATCTCTATAAACCTTGTTGAGGTGAGACCCGTATAAGGACGTGATCATCATTCTCGAACTCATGAGGCCTCCAATTACTGTTTAGAACAGAAACTCAAAATGACTGCTGCCACGAGGGTAAGGTTGACCGACTCAAGAGTGATCGGTCGCACCCTCCTGTGCATGAGTTTATCCTGTGCTAAATGTCGTTTCCTTTTCGCCGACCAAGGAAAACCCCTTCCGACATCATAATTAAACCACAACCTTTTTTCCAAATACTGTCAATCTGTGTATGAACTGTGATTTCCAAGTCCATACTCAAACCAACATCGTAAGGCCTCGACGCTGCCACCAAGAGATTCCAACCAAAACTCCCGCCTCGATGGTCTGACCACACTGTTGGCGTAAGTGTGATTATCGAGTCTTCTCCCAAGGTATCTCTAGACGTGAGGGTTAAGTCCACTGATTAGCGGAAACTCTAGGTCTGGGACAAGATTTGTGAAAGGAAGGAATGATTCGTATCAATTCATGTTACTAAGGAAGCTAGTAGTGGACATAGACGGTCCCTTGAATCATTCTTAGAGCCATTGGGTCACTCTCCCTGACCGCATTCAGATACTCTCTTCCTCCTCCCTCCAGCTCCTTGAGCCTGGTGGGGGTAATTAAGGCAGGTGGTTGTAGCATGTTAAAATATACACCACCTCAAGCTGCTCTCCTAGCTCTGCCTCCACGTCTGCTACTTCGTAGAATCATATCTCCTTAAAGCTTCCTCTTCTTGAAATATTTAACATGCCTGAGACCCTAGTACTGGTGTCGGTTTCCTGTTTCTTACTGCACTGTGCAGTCTTTATCCGCTCCTGGATGATCTGCACCTTCATTGCCTATGATCTGGAAGAGCTGCTAAAATTTTTCCTTTGCCGAAAAGAGAAACACAGTCCCATCCCCTGGATGAACCACGCCCATTGCCTAATACAGTCAATCCTGACATGATGTATGCATTCATGCCATGGATGACGTCGTAAGGCATCGACATAACTACCAAGAGATCCAACTATCACTCTCGCCTCCAAGGGTCGAGTCACACTGTCGACATCAGTGTGAGGTCACTGGGTCTCCTCCAGTAGAAATATCGAAAGTGAGGGTCAAGTCAACAGTTTTAACCGGGACCACTCAGTATCAACCAAACAAAAGTACAGGAAATCAAACATCACAAAGATAAGTGTCTTTTTATTATTGCAGCTCATAGTACAAAGATACGAATACAACAGAAAAATGGAACTAGAAGTACAAGGGACGTATCCACTAGTTCCTCTCCTGTCCACCTGCTCCCAAAGCTCTACTACCTTGTCCACTACTCGGCTGTGGCTCAAGCGCTCGTCGCTGCTTCTGCCTCGGTGGCCCCTCCAACACCTGCTGATCGACTGTACAAGGAGTCAGACAGTCACGTGCCAGGTGACCCATCCTGCTGCATTCATAAAACTTCATGCTCCTCATACGGTTGGCTCTAGTCCTCTTGGACCTCTGCATCATCTGTCTACTTCCCACATATGACTCGGATACTGATCAAAAAACACGCGGCAAAGGCAGCATCTCCTTTACACGCTCGGGGTGTAGAGCTACTAGCACAAACTCTACCCTGAAGAAGGTCTCGAAGTCTTCCCATGTGAAGGTCATCCCGTCGCAAAACTGGAACAAGTGGCTCCACCACCTGCCTATTGCTACCTGAAGATGGTTGGCAGCAAAGATCACCATGATGTCTGCAGGCGTCCCCACTAGCCTGAAGACTCTCACCACTGCCCCCAGCAAATCCTTAGCCCCCTGCGGGTCCATCTCTCCCCGGAACCTGGGTGGCCTCTGGCACTGGAACTCGTGCAGTGCGCTCAAGTGGCATGCATCGCCTACTACTGGGGCTAGTGGAATCGGTGACCCAACGTATGGTAGTACTGTTGGTGCCTCCGTTGTTGCCTCAACTACAAGAGGGCCTTGTACCGAAGCCTCGTCGCTCAGCAGGCTGTCAATACGCACATCCCTTTGGGCTCTAGCTGGTCATCCATGAAAATGCATCCTGAAAGAAACAATATCACACGGTCAACCATTTATACCTGGTGAGATGACCTATTTCAATCTGACATTTTAAAACTTCTGGAAACACACACGCAATCAGTGTTTTCATGCACAGAGTCAGAAATCGGTTGTCAGGGTCCTGGTGTATGGATACGTCGGCCGCCCGCACTAACACTGGATTCCCTGAACTTAAAACCACACTCGGTACTCTTAACACTATTGCTTCATAGAAAGGAAATATCGAAGTTATAAGTTATGCGGTAGAACCGACTCCTCTGATACCAATTTGTCACGACCCGTCCTCGGGGCCCGTGTCGTGACTACCCGAAGCCTGCCTTCCATAGGCCAGAGGCTGGCGACTAGCACCAAAGGCGTAAATCCTGATAACTGGGAAGGCATTGACATTATAAATGTAAACAAAACACCACAGATTACAAGTAAATGAAAAACACTAAGCATAAAAGAAAGTGCTGAAAAGTAAATGGGCCAGAATACAAACCCAACTAAAAGTACAGCTACAACTGAACAAAAGTACAACAGCTGGAAGAAAGGAAGCAGCTATTGGGTCGTCGTCCTCGGATCCTACCTGAAGGGTAGGTATAGATAGCGCAGCTCCTGGATCGTCCACCACGGATCCTACCTGAAGGGTAGGTACAGATAGCCTCCACAACGCCCTCGCCCGTCAACCTCCTCCGAGTGTCGTATTGCCATGAAGTCCACCTCCGGATACTAACCCGTTGTGTGGTCCACCTCTGGTTACTGACTCGTCGTGTGGTCCACCTCCTGGTACTGTCTAGTCCTCGAACAATCAGCCTCCGTCAGCTATGCCCGTTGTCTGCAACCAACACAATGTGGTGCGGGCATAGCCCGTGCAGGGGTGAGTATAATAATACTTAGTAGGGACCCCAAGACCCTCATGGTCTCACTAAAACCAACATGGATAACCACAATGAAGATCTCAACAGATAAACTCTACTTAGGTATATACCCATGCATATACCTATGTTATCAAGTAACCCATCTCAATCATGAGGAAAACACCAAGATCATGAAATCAATGGATAAACACTACCTAGGTATATGCCCATACATATACCTAAGTTATCAAGTGACAAATCTCAATCATGAGGTAAACACAAAGGTCAAAAGTCTCAGCTCAAACCCGGATTTTCATTATCGAAACTGTATCTACTAAAGAGCCCCGTCTCTGGAGTGTACAGTGGTCCTGTCACGACTCCAAGGTACTACTCACTAACCTAAGACTGTTGAGGTACTCCTCCTATCGAGTACCGCTGGCCAGCCACCAAAACACAGTAGTGCTTCCCACCGGGGTATGCCACCCAAACACTGTAGTGCACACCCCCTAGTAGCCTGCAGAGGTACTCTCCGGACGAGTACTGTGGGTCCGCACTGTCACACAGGTAGTGCTCCGTCCTCCATGGGTATGCACCCAAAAAAAGTAGTGCTTCATCCACTGGGCTGGCCGACTCACTCCATGTCAAGTCGGTCAAGCAGTCGTCGGGTCTCAGTCGGCTACACGGTCTCTGTACTCCGCACACTCGTCTCTTGGAGGGTCTACTCCACGAGCCACAGGTCGATACTCCATGTATCTCAAAGTCCCATGAAGAAGTATCTCAAAGGACCGCCTCGTCACAGGGGTCTCAACGCAACAGATGGCACGTCAATCAGACGCACGGTCTGTGAGTTACTAGGCTTTTCGTCCGAGGGGCCCGGTTGGTTTTGTGAGCAAAAAAACCCGACCGTGTCTCAACTATACCCTGAACTCTCATTGGGTATACTAATATGAATTGTTTCTCAATATGATCACCAACGCTGCAGACAGTTTGTCAAACGGATGTCTGGTCTGAAAGATATTAGATTTTACGTTCCAGGGGCCCGGTTGGATTTTGGTTACAATCCAACTCATCCATACTCCAACTACATCCAAACCTCGGGCAAAGTATTCCAAAAGATCTTTCACATCAAGAGGAATTCAACGAGATAGACGGCGCGTCAATCGGATGCCCGGTCTGTGAGTTATTGACTTTTTTGTTCCGGGGCCCTGGTTGGTTTCGTGAGTGAACCAACTCGACCGCACTCCGATGGCATCCAAACCTCGAGCGGAGTAAGCCAAAAGTTCCACCTCATCAAGATAAAACCAACAATGTCAATAGCACGTCAATCGGACGTCTGGAACTCAGGATATAAGCATTTCCGCTCCGAGGGCCCGGTTGGTTTTGTGTACGAACCAACTCGGCCGAACCCCAAATATTCTGAAACCTTGAGTGCAATAAACCGAAAAGACGGTCTCGATCCAAGGGTCGTATTGCCGCTGACGGTGCGTCGATCAGAGGTTCGTTGCATAAGATATGGGCATTTGACCGAATGTGATCCGAAACGGGGGGGTCTGGGCCCGGACCGACCCAGCCCAACCCCCCCCCCCCCCCCCGGGTCGACCCGACCTGGGTCCAGGTCCGGCCCGGATGGTGCAACCCGGCCCGGCTTGGGCGCGACCCGGCCCGACTGGTGGGTTGGCTCGGCCGGTTACAGCCGAGCAGAGCGGAGTGGGGCACTTCCCCCGCATGTAGAACCACATCCCCGCGTGGGGCCTCCCATTCTAGTGGATGCGGAAGCCGGCCGCGTCCCGCCGCCCCCCTCCGGTCCCGCGCAGTCTCGAGACCGCGCTCCGCTGTCGCGGCTTCAGCCGCAGTGGCTTCTTCCGGCGGCGCGCTGGGCGCCGCCGCCACCCGCCGCCGGCGGGCTATTCTGCGGACCACCGGACGGGTTCCGGTGGTCGGAAATTCATGTCGTCTTCTCCAATGGCCCTCCAGGGACCCATCCTTCACTACGAGGATCCCAAAATGCCCGTGCAGCTTCGTTTGTCGTTTTCAGGCACGACGTGATGGCACCATGGCTTGTTCAACACCATCGGTGTAGCGCGACGGCACTGCACTTCTTATCCCTTCCTCATAATTTCCGTGTGGTGAAACGACATCATGCCGCCATTCTCGTGCCACAACAAATTCAAACAACGAGGGTGGTGGAGGGTCGGTCGTGTTCGTGCAGTCTGACCTCCTCCCGTTATAATGATAGCAAGCGGCCATCTAATAGAAGTCGACGTACGACAAAGAAATAATTCACGAACAAAAACAATAATCCTCAACATCAATCCGCATGAACAAACGATCCGCGGATCAACCTAGAATTGGTTGGTCTGTGCTCGTCGTTCTTTTCTCAAAAGAAAAGAGAACACCAAATAAATTCCCCTACCTCAAGAGTTGTCTTCGAACAAGATTTGTCGCGGAAAGGGACTTCGTGGAAGAAGACTTCACAGAAGGGGGATCGTCGCGTCGCGGAAGGAGCATTGCGGAAGGGGCATCGTTGATTTCCGGGGGTTTGGCGTTCTTCGTCAGTGGTCGGAGCATTCTTCGCGTCTTTCGCATTCTTCGTCGAAGAAGAACGCTTTCATCCAAATCCTCTCCATGCCACAAGTTCCAACAGAATAAAATAAGAACAGTCTTATTTTATTAACGCACAAGTCAACCTTTGAAATTCAAAAAGAAAAGAAACAATCAATTAATTTAGGAGTTTAAAACCACCCAATTAATGAGGCGTTTATTAACCAGAATAAATGCACAGTTGACTTTCGATTAAGAGGGGGTTGCGGGTGCATTACTTAGGAGGAAAGAAACGGTGGGGCTCATGCGGGCCCCACCTCACAAATATCCTACCAAGAGGGTAGGATATTTTTGGTTCCACCCTATCCGCTTAACATAGCTTAAGTGGATTTAAGTAGCTTAAAGCGAAATAAAATAAAGTTGTCACACCACTTTATTTTATTTCTTAACATAACCCCAAAAACTAAAAACCAGACCCGAGCAAACGCAACTTCGGAAAAGGCGTTTTTAAGCAAATACCGGTGCTACGAGTTCATCGGTGCCCTCAGAATTCGATTCCGAGCACCGGTTCAAAAGTTAGAAAAACACGCTCGTTCGTTCACTGAACGTACCTGAGCTAATCTTTGGAAAATGATTCTGGGCACACCGGGCCTCGGAATTAGGTTCCGTCAGAAACTGCGTTCTTGTAAAATTCCGAAGAAAATTAAGAAAAAAATTTTATTGAAATTTCCCAATCTTTACAAAGTACTCTCTTCTTTACATGTTGGTGAGTTGAAACTGACCACAGTAGTGGTGAAGTTGGTAAATAGAGCTACATCATATCTAGTGGGAGTCCGTGAGGATATACTTGTTCATGTAAGAGACATAATCTTTGTAGAAGATTTATTTGTGCATATCATGGGGGATGATTAGGTAATTTCTAGTGACCCCCATTATCTTAGGTAGGCCCTTCCTCAAAATTTAAAAAAAAACATATGTGATAATGGAAATAAAATTACCAAAGAATTTGGAGATGAGGTTGTGATATTTATTGTTATGAAATCCATGAAGTACCCCTAATTGGAAAATTATTCTTTTTTTTATCTCCCATTTAAACCAATAAATAAAAACCCCGTGGAATGTGATTTTATTATAATGAGGGAGATTATGAGTATTTTTTCTAGTTTGTTGTCTATGAGAACTTCCACACCTATTTATAATGAACAAAAATCTCTTAGATTTGATTTTGAAATTGATTCATATTCTGATTTTTATAATGTTTACTGTAATTATTACTTGGATGTTGAATATACTAATGGGTTTAATGAACTATTCCCTGATTTTGATGATGTTAGTTCTGGAAGTGATGTTATTTGTGCACATATTTAAGTTACTTTGATGTATCCATCCATACATCACCCCCCTTCATTGGAGCTCAATCCATTTCCCCCAAAACTCAAATACCAATACCTGTTATGTGGATAGATATTTCATGTAATAATTGCTAATAACCATCCTTTCAAACCTGAAGAAAAACTTTTGAATATTTTGTGGTATAACATTAAGGCAATCTGGTCGGCCTTGGATGACATATCAGTAACTTGCTCTCTATTTTCAAACATAGGATTATTCTCGGGGATGGGGATAAACTAGTTAGGTAGCCATAAAAGAGACTAAATCCAACACTTTTGAATGTTGTTAAAAAAAGGTTGAAATTTTTCCTAAGGTTCGTATAATCTATCCCATTTCAGATTCCCAGTGGGTATGTCCTATTCAGGTTATTCCTATAAAAAGTGGTGTAACTGATGTTAGAAATGATAAAGATTAATTAATTCTAATGAGGGTCCAAAATAGATGGTGTGTGTGTATTGATTATAAGAAACTAAATCAATTCACTCGCAAATACCATTTTCCCCGACCATTTATTGACCACATTTTGGAGAGACTTGATGGGAAGACAAATTATTGTTTAACGGATGGGTTTTATGGATATTTTCATGTTTTTATACCTCCATAGGATCAGGAGAATACAAAAATAAATCTAAATTCGACACATTTGCCTACTAGAGGATGAAATTTGGACTTGAAAATGCCCCAGGTACCATCTAGAGATGGATGGTGAGTATTTTTATGATTTTATTAAGACCTTCATGGAGGTATTTATGGATTATTTTATTGTGTATGGGTATTTATTCGATGATTTTATATCTATTTTGGGAAAGGTATTGAATCCTTCAATTGAGAAGAATCTAATATTAATATTTTAAATGTTGAAATATGTGGTAAAGCACGGCATTTTTGAGGGCATGTAGTGTCAAAACATGGTACAAAGGTTTAAAAATATAAGGTAGATATTATTTCATTGTTACCATATCCATGATGTGTGTGTGATGTTAGATCATTCCTAGGGTATGTAGGATTATATCGACGTTTCATCAAATATTTCAATAATATTTCTCTCCCAATGTCACAATTAATTCAAAAGGATTTATATTTTGTGTTTGACGATAATTTTAGGACTTCATTTGATGAGTTAAAGAATAGTTTGACTAGTCCATCAATCATTCATCCCCCACCATGGGACAATCCATTTGATATTATGTGGGATGATTCCAACTAAGCACATGGAGAAGTCTTATCATATAGGGTGGAGGGAGTTTCCTATGTGATTTCCTATACAACAAGGACATTGGATTTAGCCCAATAAAACAACACAACCACATAAAAAGAACATTATTTATGTCAAATTTTCTTTATATAGATTTTGATCATATTTATTGGGCTCTAGAGTATTTGTTTTTTCATAACATGAATCTCTTAGGTACCTCTTCAAGAATCCACACACAAAGATCATACTCATCCAATGGATGCTCCTCTTCAAGAATTAAATATTAAGATAAAGGAAAAGAAGGTGTCATAAAACAAGGTGGTGGACCAGAAGAGTAGGATAACAAAACATTGGAGGCTGACACCTTGGACCGGGTACCACTTCAGGACACTTTTATGGATGATCATATTTATGAACTCTCAGGTACACAACCATGGAATGCTGATTTAGTTAACTACGTTGAGGCCTCGAAAATTCCAAAAAAATTAATGAAACTTAAATTCAAAAAGTTAAATATTTTTTCCAGGATTTATGTATGGGATAAACCCTACCTATGTCCCATGTGTTGTGATCATGTTATTTTTAGGTGTGTTCATGATCCTATGTTTCACCCTATTCTTAATTCCTTCCATACACATTCATATGGAGGAAACATTTTACCCCAACAGGTAGCTAAGAATGTCTTAGACTTTGGTTTATATCTTCCTAGCTTATTCCATGATGCCAAAAAAAATTCAATTCATACACTCATTGTTAACACAATAGTTACATTTCTAGGAGACACAAGATCCCCAACAACCAATATTATTTTATGAGATGTTTGATGTTTGTGGAATTGATTTTATGTGTCCTTTTCCAAGTTCATATGGATTGTGGTAAATTTTGGTTTCCTTCGATTATGTGAGAAAATGGGCGGAGGCCAAGGCCCCCAGGACTGATGATTCTCACATTGTAGTGGAATTTGTCAAGACTCAAATTTTATGCAGGTTTGGTGTTCTAAAGGATATAAAGATTGACTAGGGGACACACCTATGTAATTGTAATTTGGATTCCATCCTTGGGACGTATGGGGTGACACTGAAAACATCCACACCATATCACCCCCATACAAATGGTCAGGCTGAGGTTTTAAATCGTGAGTTGAAACAAATTATGGAGAAAATAGTGCAGCCGAATAGGAATGATTGGATCAAGGCTTAGATGACGCGACTTGGCCTTATAGAACTCTATAAAATACTCCAAAATATATATCCCCATTTAGGATTGTTTTTTTGAAAGCCTGTCATCTACCCATGGTGGTCGAGCATTGATCTTGTTGGGGTATAAAGAAATGCAACATGGATTTGGACTATGCTAGAATTCAAAGGAAGCTACCAATTCATGATCTTTAAGAGATTATATTTTCATTATATGAGAACTCAAGGCTCTATAAAGAAAGATAAAAAAGATACCATGGTAAAATGATCCAGAAATAAGAATTTCATGTCTGAGAGAAATTCCTCTTCCATAGTACACAAGAGGGCAAAATTCTAGGAAAGTTATTTTCCAAATGATTATGTACTTATGTAGTTTCCAATGTTTTTCCTTATGGTGCAGTGGAGATCACACAAGAGGACACTTGAAGGATATTTAAAATAAATGGGAAACATTTGAAGCAATACTTTGAGGGACTTTTTCTGATGTAGTGGATTTCATCACATTGTATGACCCCATCATCACATGATAATATCAAGATTTTCCTAACCCTTTCAATTATATATTATTTGTCCTATTTAAAATTATATATTTCATGTGCACATTCATCTCATTAGTTAACATTAATGAAAATGCTATATTTAAATTATTGGTTTGGGGATAACATTTTGGGGTAACATTTTAGGATTTTCATTTCTGGGTATTTTTTATTTTTTTCTATTAAATTTTAAAAACAATTAAAAAACCAAATAAATTGTGTTTTCATTTTTGATTTCTTTTTATTTATTTTTTGTTTTATGATAAATAATGTCTTTAAAAGAATATCCAATTAATTTTTCATGCTTGAGACGATTGTGGGGAAAATTATACTATTTTTGGAAAAATGTTTTTCACATTAATGATAATATGCAATATTTTTCTAGATTTTTTATTTTAAAATCACTCGTAGGTTTTTAATAAATTTTTTATACTCATTCCTCATTAGAACTATCCAATATTTTATTCCCTTACCCGAGAGACATTCTAGGAACTTTACTACATATTCGTCCTTTTAATAACTTTTTTGAGAGTCTCATGTCATGTAGAAAAACTAAAAACATTCCTTGATTCTCTTAGAAACCAATAGCTTCAAATGTGCTGCATTCATTATAGTGGTCATCGTTTAATGAAAATCCCAATGTACAATTAACATGTATTTTTTGCCACCATGACATTTTACCCTTCTTAAGCCATAGAGACCATGATATTCCTATTAGGTATCCACATTACATGTTAATTTTTCCATACCTACCCATCTCGGGTGTACATTCTTGTTTTACTTTAAACAAGTTTGGGGGAGAGGGTGTTTCCATGGGAATTATTGGGAATGAATCATTATTATGGGTTTATATAAAGGGTGCCTACATTTTCCTTGGGTAGTGGGTCAACATGCCATATGGTATCACTGTTCTACATGTGTTTCCATCATTATCTCCCTTGAAAATTATAAAAAAATAGTTATGTAGATTGAAAACAAACAATAGAACAAAATAAAAAAATAAAAAAAATTAAGAAAAACAAAAAATGGAGAAAAGAGGAAGTTTATTAATTATTATTCACTGATCGATTGTAACCCACACAAATAGAAAATCGGGATAGTGAATTTTAAGTGATATATTTTTTTGAGGGGTTGAGTATGTACATTCATTGTGAATACTTACTGAATTTTGATATGTTTTGTATTTAAGAGACTAACACCCCACTTCTGCCGGATATTTTTATACATAAATCCTACCAACCATTGAACCTCATAATAACATATTGGATTTCATCTTGAGTATCCCCCAATTTTCTACCTATAGAGAACATAGAATCATGGAATGCATATGTTAAGATCACGTGACCTCTAGAAAAAGAGCATAACTGCACTTTCACATGTTTCTTGAGTGAAAAGGGAAAACATCAAAGTGAGGTAGGTTGCAACATGTTTCATGGTAGTACAAATAATGTTTAAAAAATATGAATTTGAGAGAAGAAAAATGACAGTAAAATTTATTTCATATATATGATATGATGAATTTTATTTTAGAAGAATATTTGGAGTTTTCTCACTATTGATTTAGGAATGAGTCTTGATTATTATATAGTACATTTCCTGTGAGTTCAAAAGGGTAAGTGAGAGGTATTTGATAAAATTAATTTCTATGGATTATATTATTGATATTAATGAAAACATTTCCTCAAATTGTGTCAAATATGTGTATTTATAAAATATATGGGATTAGATCATTCATTAGGAAATTTTCTAAAAATTTTAGTTTTACCCTCTATAGTTTTCCGTAGTATTGCGAAGAGAAGTATTTTTATATTCATTATCTAAAAATGAACTTTTGTAACTTTGTTTCTATCATAATAGGATAAAACATTTGTTCAGGACACTGGATCTAAATTGTGAATTTTGTTGGACTAAATAGACCATGATGTAAAAGATGGGCTGGACCCGTTTGATTGGACATCACTTCAGTGTTTGGGCCATATCTTCTACAAACATGATTTTATTGGGACCAACATTTGAGAGAATCATGACAAACAAATTTCTCATAAATCATTCTTCTTCAATGATAGCTAATTCATGCATTTTTATGGTAAATTAGGTTGTTAATGTGGGATTAAAATATTTGGACAAATCTCCCCATTCACACATCAAACCACTTATAACCTAGACTCCCCACAACTCTATAAATATGTATTTTTCTCATTTGGAAGGGTTTTGAAGTGAATTAAGAGATTAAAGGAAGAATAGAATTGGTTTCACTCAAATTCTCTAACCATTGTAATAGGGGTAGATCTTGAAGAAAATATCCCCTCATTGAAGCCTTCTTCTACTTATTCATTTTGTTATGTTTTATTTTGCATAATAAACATATTAGTTCCTCTTTTATTTATTATATTTTCTTCTATTTTTTGAAATTATATTCTTCTTTACTCATCCTATTTGGTCTGGATTCAAGAGTTGAAACTAGATTTCTTTATACCTTCTCTAATCATTTTCATATGAAAAACATTTATATGATGACTAAATTTCCCATGGAAGAGTAGTTATTTTTGGTAATCAATCAACCACTATGATTATTCATTCATTTCTATTGAATCAATGAGCTACTGTAATTCCTTCTGCAAATATATACTTTATTAGTGCCAGAAAATGGCATTAACAGCACTATAAAAGTGTTGTTAATCATGGTAAAGATAAAGATGAGGTCAATTTTATAAGTGCTCTCAAATGAGATGATAAAGGCGCCTTTTTTCAGGGATAAAAAATGCTGATAATAGGTGTCATTTATCAGCACTCATAAAAATGCCCTTTATCAGTGATTTTGTTAGCATTGATAAAAGACACATTTTATCATCAGTTTTTTTTCAGCACTGATAAAATTAAAAAAAACTATTAAAAAGAATATATAATGTAGGGGGGTTGATTTTAACAGCACTTGAACCCCCCCATCTCTGCTAGGAGGAGCCCCCTCCCTCTCACCATACACTGAAGTTGCCCGCGAAACCCTCTCCCACTTGCCTCTAGGTCCTTGCATCCACAAGAACATGAACCCGAGATCTCCTCCCTCAGGCGTCGCACCATTACCACTAATCCATTTTGTTTTTTTCTCATTTAAATTATATATCTATTTATTTATAGATATATATAGTTATATTTATTCTCATATTAATATGGATTCATATTAATAAAAGTATATTAAGTTATATTATCACATATATATTTATTCATATTTTAATATATATGTATATATTGATTTATTTTTATATTAATATGTATTTATATATATTTATATAAATATATTTTCTTATAATTTTTTATCTTTACATTTATTTTTATATTAATTAATATATATTTATAATATTAGTTTTTAATACATTTATAAAAAATGTTTTTATGTGTTTTTATAAATAAATGAATATATAAATAAATACATACATATATAAAACAAACAAACACACTCCCACCCACACACATATATATATAAACAAATAAATACATATATATGTGTATTTTAAAAGCCATAAAATGTTAAAAGGACAATAACTTCTAATCCAAAAGTCAGTTTCAACTCCACAACCAGTCAGATCGAATAAAATGAAACAATATTCAAAATTATATGTGGTAAAGGACTACATAACATCTGAATCAGAATTTATAACAATTTTAATGTTAAACATTATGGTATCCCGACTAAAGACTCATTTTTTGAGGACTTATGTGCCTTTTTTGCCTCAAAATATTTGATAGATGGTTTACTTGGGTCACTAGCGTGTAGAGCTCATCACAAGATTTGATTTTATATGTCGTATAGGTCAAACAAACAGTTGGATCAAAATTTATGTTTGTTTGAACATTGAGTTACATCTTCAACTTATTTTAGATATTTTATTAATTTTTTTTAATTTTTTTTGTCTTTAAATTGTAATTAAATGATTATTCGTCAACGATAATTAGAAAATTATTTATCAATAATATTTTTTAAAATATTTTAATGGCATTTTCACTAAATGTTTTATATATTTAATGTAATACTCTATTTATAGTTATCTAAAACATATTTAAAAAATATATATTATATTTATATCAATATATATATACTTATATATCAATATATTATTTTTCATTATAAATTTTTTTTTCAAATATACACTTTATCCACGACATGAAAAAGTGATGATAAAGCCCCCCCTTTATTTGTGCTACTAAAAAAGTGCTGATAAAAGGGACCCCTTTAACAAAGCTAAAAATAATACTCATAAAAGGGGTTCCTTTATCAGCACTAAAAAAGAACTGATAATGGGTCACTTTTAACATTTATTTTTTTTACCACTAATAAATGTTCTTTTTATCAGTTCTTTTTTTAAGAATTGATAAAGGGTGGCGCTACAGAAACCCATTTTCATGGTAATGAATTAACATAATATGATCTATTAATTTATATTTTAATTTAAATGAAACTTAAAAAGCAATAAAACAATTAACACAAAACACATGAGGTCGTGAATTGTGTGAATTGTGAGATTATAAATTTAATCGGCAACACAAAACCAAACAGGATCAATTTGAACTGTAAAAATATAATCACTGAACTAAATTTATCCTAATTTCTACAGAGGAAATGTGACTTTATTTACCTTGACCATAATATATCATTAGAACATCAATCAAATCTAGGTACTACGATTTCCTGTTCTGATGTTACCCTAGTGTTTAAGTCACTTAATCTTTTTGGTAATGTTAATCCTTATTGGGATCAGGGTTTAAAAAATTAAGGGATCATAATTAAATCAATATTAATTTGAAGGATAATTATTAAAATAAATGATTGAATATGTATAGTAAGATCGATTATGCTTTATACGAAATGTTTTCTAAATAAATAAATTCTTAGAGTGGTTTGTTAATCAAATTTCATTTCATAAAAAATGAAAAAAAATACAATTTTCCTCTAGCATACTTCATCTAGATTTGTAAATCGTAAACAAAACCCCCATCCTTCTTATGTAGTGTGTTTATATTATATAACGTTATTTTAAAATTACCATTATTATGTTGTTTTAATTACTACCTCTTTGAAAGATGGCCTAGGTCATCCACCCTCATGCACATAAATAACCCCAAACTAAACATCATTTGAGATTTTCCACAATAGTGCCTTTCAAGAACTCAACATCCTAGGGGCCAGCATCCCATGAAAATATAGTTCCATGTTATAGAAAAAACACAAGTGTAAGCTCTACTATATGATTTGAATGTCAGGGATATACCTGTATTATCTACATATGATGCATAAAATCCCATCTATGACGGAAATAATTTCCTTAATCTGTGATAATATGATATTCTTTAGGTGTCACAAGAGGAGTTATCACTGGGGGATCATGGGCCACCACCTTTGGATCATGGTCATCACTACCCTCCTAGTGCACAATGAGTGGTGACTTTACTTTAATAATGAAAAGACAAACACTTCAAAAACATTAAAATAATGATAAGATCATAGATACATGAATATGATAAGAGAAATCCTTCCTATTAAATTTTTACACCATTCTTCCTTCTTAACTATCTAGATATGGGTGATAAAAACATTTATATAGAACAAAATATAGGTACCTACTACCCACCACTAAAGTTGGTTCTAGTTTAAACTCGGTGTTATGAGTCGAAGGACCATTAATACAGATATTAAATTTAAATTTATAGATTAAAATCCCTTTTAATGGAAATTTAAATCCCTAATAAAAGGGGACAAATTCATTTAGAATTTAATGTCACTGAATTTCATGTTTATTTATATACCAATTATATTTAAATCGATGAAATATACGGATCACCACTTTTAATTTATAAGGACACACACAACATAAAAAATATGAGTGTGAAATCATTTCAATAGTAACAAATCAGTTACCATGTTCCTTCATGGAGTGTTAGAAAACTTCAGAGATATAGAAATAAGAACAAAATTATGTTTCATGAAATGAATGCAGAAATATAAATGTGGCATGTAATAATTCATGACATAGAAATATAATAATTTACCAGAAATGATGGATGGAAAACAATTAATTTCTATATCTGGACAAGGATAAAATGTAAACTTCAATTATTACAAGAAAATTTCACAAATATTGTGCATCACCTAATGGTGGAATCAAGTCAACTGTAATAAGAAAAATATATAATAATAATCCCCATCCAATGTAATATTTCCTTTCTCTATATGTGGGTTCTCTTCTTAAAGGATGATCTCATTACTAAATCTTGAAACATTCTTAATCACCTATTTTATATTTAAAAACAATATTACAAAGGAAAAGATTGATGCTATAATACCACTTTGTGATGTCCCAACCCAGATGCCACTGAAAGGTGACACGGGCCTGGGGTCCACATTACCTCAAGCCTTCATCCATAGACACCAGAGGCTTTTTACTAGTAGTGATTATCGATGGTGGTATAGAGGGGAGAATACACACTCATGACTGGATTAGCACAATGGTGTAATAATGGATAAATAAATATCAAAATCATAATAAATATCTAGCAGTTGAAGGTAAATAATCTAACAATAACGAATAATTGTCATCTAGTATCATATACAAATGATGATATGTTATATGTCAATCAATGCATGCAGATAGGAATAAAATGAATAATTTAATTCAATTTTGGTATCCAAAAAACAAAGATAATAAAAAGAGTATCTCAAATGTCATCTGGATTTGTAGATCAGTAATAACAACTTTTATTTTTTATGTATTTTTTTAGTTTATATATAATTTATTTTTGAGACGAGGCACTAAGATGACATGTGATTACAAGGTTTGGTGTTCCCAAAATAAATGATTGAAATATATTAAACAGAACATGTGCATTGTTTTATTAAATAAGTAGAATAACTCTAAAACTAGGACCCCAATCTGACATCTGAGGTAACTATTGATTTTAGAAAACAACTTTTACCCTAAGAGTGACAAAATCATTGTCAGCATGGGTCAGTAGTGTAATTTTTTTCATACGCATAAAATTAATAAAATATATCAATATAAACAATTTTTCTTATTTTATTCAGCACAGTGACCAAATTACACTTTACATATACTACAACAGTTTTTTTCTCAGGGTTGGAAACTAAACCCAAGAGATATAGGAGTTGTTGTTTGATATAGTTCTTAAAAAATGTCAACATATCAATAGTGGATATTGTATCATTGCCCCAATAGAGTCATTAGATCTCTTCAATGACATAAACACAACATTTATTCATCATCCATCAATCCAAAATCTTGTTAGGATGTTTTTCTCTATGATTTTAACATATTTATTAATCCTAGATGAATAAATATTAATTCCAAAAATAAAATTGATATGTGTATTCTCGGTAGAATTAAATTGATGAATTATTTTTTTATTCATTCATCTTATTCTACAGAAATGTATCAAGGAAAAATGAACAGAGACCCATGTTCCTTCCTCAAATATTATAGATGATTTACTTCCTCCCCCTTTCATCTTACATTCATATCAGGAATTTTATTTTGGCTTGTGGTTCAACAAATACCCAGTATTTTTTTTATTGCAAGACTGTTCTTCATTTAAAAAAATCAATACCATGGGTAAGGTATGTGGTTAGTGAGTTGACCTAGGTGTGACGATGGTAGTGGATAACTAGAGGTTGATAAGATTAGATTTGCGGGTTCCATTATTCATGATATTTGACACATGATTACGATGGCTCGATGCGAATAATCCTAAGCAGATTCAAAAATGGATTCTATTTTCTATTGACCATGGAATGGACCAACCAAAACCTGGTATACAATTTATGATAATTCAAGTGTCTCTAGTGACATATATTGTGATGCGAAAGAGATCTCAATGAATTTGGAAATTCATGAGCAACACGGTGTGTAATTCAGGATTACACACCATGTGGTCCCCCGGGGATTTGGTGCTAGTGTTCCATCCATATATAAATATCACATGTCATGTGAGTAGGTTAAATTATATATGAACCATTCCATGTGGATAGATGTGTACTATATATAGGGATAATGGAAAAAATTACAGTGCCAAGTGGCATTCCATGTACTTGGAAATGGACACGTCCTGGTGTACATAGGTTGGAACATGAACATGGTCACCATTCCCAGACACAGCCATGTAACATGGGAAGGGTATCCTATGTACATGTTGTGTATCCCTTCAACATGCCATGTATATAGACACCTATATTCTATGTGAGGATTTACCACCTGGGTAGACATGGGATATATGTACATGCCATTTACTCAATGGTACATGGTGTGTAGCCCATATAAGAGTGTATTTAGCTCTTTGTTTCCTTATTTTTAACCAGTGAAGGTTGAGTGGGATTCCTTGTAGTATTCCCTCAAGGGTACAGTGTGGCATCACCTCCACATCACGAGATTATGATCCCATCTAGAGACAGAGTCTTACATAGAGTTGTTGTGTCCCTCCATGAGACTGGAGCGTGATCCTCTATGATCCTTCATTCCCTAGGTCATTTTTTATTGGAATTAACTCATTGAGTAGGGATTTGATCCTCCATGTACTAGGTCATATAAATTGGGTTGCATGTATCATTGGCATATGATCCCCTACATAGTGGGTTGATCCAAATTGGGTTCTTAGTGTCCCAGATTAATTCTTATTGTGAACCCCATATTTGAGTATCATGGACTTCAGAGAACATTGAGATTTATTATATGGGGACAATTGATATCTTCCTCTTAGACATGTTTATCCAATGATATCATGGTTTATGAAGTGGATTCTATCAAAAAGATAACTACATCAAGTAGAATCTAGTGTTTGACAGTTGGTTATGATCATATGGTGTCATGATGCCTTTTCAGAGTATATTTTCGTGTTTTTTGTTATATATTGATTAGGATATTTTTTTATTGAGGTTACTATAATTGGTTTTTGATGTTACTTATTTCGGGTTTTCTTATTCAGTAATTTAATAATCAATTATACAAGGGATTTTTTTCTACATTTTAAGTCTTATTCAGATGAAGACCCATTTGATGGGGTTTTAAGAGGAGAGTGAGTTGGAGAATTCTTGATATATCATGACAAACAGAGGTGTCTCCCAAGAGTTTTCATTTGACATTATTCCTCACCGTTTGAGCGATTTTGACTCATTATAGTTTTTTTTGGATGGGAGGGTATTTAGACCCATGTTCTCATCTTTTAGAACATTACTCTAGTACTATATTGTGGGACCTTATAAGTGTGCATTGACAATTTTACTCTTTTTACATTTTAGCATTGTGTGGGCTTGGAGGTGTGTGTGTGTGTGTGTGCTTGTTCAATTACTTTAGGATAAATCCTACTATTTCTCAGACCTGCCTACTCAGTACCGGTTTCCATCCCCTGGTCTATCAGAGGGTGTCTTGGGGTGGCCATGGGTCAGAACTCTATGGTTCGGGTCATGAAAAAGTTGTATCATACTAGTAAATTCTACCTTAGGAACATAGTCTGTGATATTTGATTATGAATATATCATTTAGTGTTTCAAGATAGAGACTCCAGTGTTGGTGCAACTTCTGACATATCAATACACCTAGACTCTGATCACCGACCTTTGGGCTCGGTACATGTAAAAATTTGTTGTAAGGAAAAATTTTGGTAAGTGAATAACATAGGAATTCTTTCTTTTTATTTTTCATTTTGTTTTCTCCCAAAATATACTCATTGAATATGGTGCATATTGCTTAATTCTAGGATTCTTCTACATATACATCTATATAGGGTTATACTCCAATATCAAAACGATGATCCACTTATTGATGAGGCATTTTTATTATGGAATGTAATGGACATAGCATGGCCATGTGGTTCACCATCTATACCACCAACCATTGAGTCATATATAATGCTTGAAATACTATATGATGATTACCATAAGATGAATGAATTGAAAGAGTTTCAGAGGTATCATAATTCAAGGTTTTAGGTTGAGCTAGACCCCCTGGGGTCTGAGGACTTGTTAGAGGTAGTCTCTCATGATTTATAACATATGAGGATGCCTACAGATCAGATGACGATGTACATAGAAGGAATTCGTTAGGAATTTTATGGGGCCTGATAGAGATTGGAGACCCAGTAACATGATGAGATATATCTCTCATTTTCAGTCATTGAGCATCACTGCAAGGATTATTTATATTTGGACACATAGATTTTTGTATGTATAATCACTACTACAAAAACGGGCAAGGGAAGAGACCCCTTATATCAGCTCCAAGAAAACCCGTTGATAATGGTCACCCTGTATCAGCGCTAAAATTTTAGCACTGATACAGGGTCACCTTTATCAGTGCTAAAGAAGCGCTGATAAAATAGTCCTTTATCAGCACTAGAAAAGCACTGATACAGACTCTCTGTATCAGCACTAAAATTTGATCACTGATACAGGAATGTTTTATCTGCGCTTTTTTAGCACTGATAAAGACTACCATTATCGGCGCTAAAATGTTAGTGCTGATAAAGGTGTCCTTTATCAGCGCTTTGTTAGCGCTGATAAAAACATAGTCCATTTTTTTATAAATTCGGTCGCATAGTGCCCTCGTTTTATCGCGACCTAAAGCTCTCACAGTACTGAAACCCTACGACTCCCCTCTACCACCCAATGAGTTCTTGTTGTCGGACCTCCGCCGACCTTGCTTCTCGTTGCCGGACCTCCACCGACCTCGCTTCTTGTTTCCAGACCTCTGCTGCCTGAAACTTCCTCTTCGGTTTTCCAGACCTTCACCGCCCGCAATGCCCGACATCTCATTACCGGACCTCCGCCGCCTGCAACGTCCTCTTCGGTTTTCCGGACCTCCCTTTAAGGCATGTTTTCCAAATATGTTATAAATATTGTTCTTGTTGTTGGTTGAATCATTCATGGATATTGATTTTGTTATTTCATTTGGATTCATTGGTATGTTTTGGGTGTATCTTTCCTTAGGTTTCGAATTATGCTCTTAGTGGTTCTTCATGGTTAATAGATGTGGTATCTTATTTGGGTGAAGGGATGTGTTCTTAATACATTTCCATCTTATGTCCCACCATTTTAGTGAAATTTTAAATGGTTGGGTGACCTATGTTAGGTCTCTGGACATTATTGGGATTTTCTCTCTTCTTAGTGATGTAGATGTGTCATTTGGAGACGTATGATGTTCTTGGAGGATATACATTAAGGGTTATTTGGAATATTCGTTATTTGTTCATTTTATTTTTTTCATAATGGTCCTCTATTCGGTGAATCTTCCCATTTGACCCTCTATCCCATGATGAAGCTCCCTCCCTTTCTCTCTTACCTTGGGCTCCATTCTTATGGTGATTTTTCCTTTTATCTACAAGGAATCTCTCAGTAAGAATCTCATATTCTCTTTTATTCTCCTTTCTTGGTCACTACTTTTTTCTCTCTTGGGTTATTTTTTTATAGAAAGGGTTTAGACCTAGGTTGGCATTAATCCCATTTATTTGGGTTAAATATTTATGGTTATGGTGTTTAATTGCATCCTTAGGTCCTTTCATTAGTTCAGTTTGTGGTTTCATTCTGGTTTTGTGAAGATATCAAGAAATAGGTAGGTTGTTCCATTATTTGACATTGTTTTAGGTGTTTAATATGATTTATTTTTTTTTAAATGGTTTTATAAATTGTCTAGGTTGTGTGAAACATGTTTTCCAATTTTTTTGTTGTGCTTAAGGGTTTGATAATGATTTCACTATTGTAAATGGTTGTTTTTCATGTGTGTTTATACTATTGTAAGTGTGATTGTATAAAATAGATATAATTTTATATAGGGGTGGAATTGAGCACAATGTAATCATAGTTATCTAGGTGGGTAGACTAGGACTAGTATATTAGGTGAATTATTCAGGCCGATGATTGCTCTCCTTAATAAGGATATACAAAAAAACACTAACTAAACATTCATGTTCTTGGGATTGGAGGCTCAAATAGGACCTTCATGTCTAAGTGATGTGATCACCAAGAGTATGAGGATCCTAGGACCCTAGTAACCCAAATACCTTAGAGATTTTCTATAGTGCTCATACTATTCTTACCATTATGTTATCACATTTACTATCTCTTTTATTTCAAAGAATGTTTTATTTAAATTGTATCTTTCTTTTTCTTAAAAAATACCATGTTAATGTTTATCATAATTTCATTACATGGAATCTATTTTTTTTGTGTCCTACTAGGTATGTTGGCTCACACCTTATATACACCCTCAGGTTTATGTAGACTTTATTATGTTTTACCAAGTTAAAGGCAAGGTTCCCTTGGTGGTGATGGTGGATAAATGTGCTAGTAGTTCCCCTTTTAGTGACTGTTATTCGTTGTGGAAGGGGGATGTTGACCCTCATGTTTCATGGAGGCTTGGTTTTATTTTTGGTTCCCTTACCTTTTTTTGTTATTTTGGTTTTGGTTGAAATTGTTAAATGATTATCCCCTATTACAGTGTTCTTTTCCGGTCTATTATATTGTGAAATTTGGTTATGTTATGATGTTTGATTATTATGTAATATTTATTGTTTTTTACATAAAAAAACCATTCCCAAATTTGTTACTAAATTCCTAGGCACTAGTTACAACCCATGGGGATTGGTAATTCCCTTTGGGCCTTCCCACGAGTTGGGTCTGGTGTCAAGTGGGATGGAAACCTGGCCTAGTTCATGACAAGAAGTCTACACCATAGTATGGTTGTATAAATCCTTTCTGTACCGTGTCTATTGGAGGTTGCAACATGGCATCTTTTTTTATAGTCTTAAATTTCATGATCCCCATTTTATATTCTTTTTTCTCCTACACAACTATCATTTAAAATCTTGATTCTTTAAGGATTACAAGATTAATTTTAACTCCTCCGAACTCCCTTCTTCATAGATAGAAGCTTCAGTGGATGCGTTTGGTTTCTCTATGATAAGGGGATCTCTCATCTATTGGAAATCCTCTATCTCCTATTGTATCCTCCTTATAGAGTGATAGATCATAATATTTTTAGTGAATCTAATATTCTTTTTTATGAATATTGATTATAGGTTAGAATACTTGATCTTATTATAAGGAAGTGGTTCTCTTCTACTATATTTGGAAGTATTGTTTTGTGTACTTGAACCATAAATACTAATATTTGAGATTCAAATAGGATGAAGATGAATAAGGATTGGATGGATGCTAATCATTTAACAATAGAGTACTAGAACGGAGTGAAAGAGTTCATCAACTTTGCAAAGGATCACACAAAGGATCCTTATCAAATTTTTTGTCCATGTTTATGTTGTTGTTATTCTAGAATACTTACTCCAGAGGAGTTGGAAGAACATTTGATATGTCATGGAATAGATCAGAGTTTTAAATGTTGGAATAAACATGGAGAAAAAGTGAATGTATCTACTGGATGGGATAAAACTGCATTTTATGGATCGTTAGATATGAATAAAAATATGGATAATGAAGAATACTGTATGGAGGATGTGATTACAGATTTCAATGATGATGAAGATCATATTTAGGAAATAACAAATACAATTCAAGATGAAATCTGTGATTGCCCAAAATTGTTTGAGAAGTTAAAGAGTTGTGCAAAGACGCCATTTTATGCTACTTGCACTAAGTATACAACATTGTCAACTGTACGGAAGTTGTATAAAATGAAAGAAGGAAACTGATTGAGTGATGTCAGTTTTTCGGAACTACTTTCTCTCTTGAATGACATTCTTTCGGAAGATAATGAGCTCTCAAGCCAGACACATGAAGCTCGACGAATTCTTCTATTGATGGGAATGATTCCTGAAAGTATACATGCCTGCCCAAAAGACTTCATATTGTTTTGCAAAAAGAACAAATAACTTACAGAATGCCCAAAGTGTGGTTCTTCTTGATACAAGAAAGATTAATCCAATCCTACGAAATTTGTATGGCACTTTCCAATCATTCCATGGTTTAGGCGTCTATATGGATGTGAAGAAATTGCAAGACATTTTTTGTGTCATGCAGATAAAAGAAATAATTATGGGTTATTACATCATCCGTACAACTCTCCTTAATGGAAGAGAATTGATCATGAGTATCCTGAATTTGGAAAAGATCTGAGAAACCTTCGTCTTGCATTATCTGCAAATGGAGTGAATCCTTTTGGTTTTCAAACCAGCACTCATAGTACATGGCCTGTTAGTTTGGTAAATTATAACTTGCCACCCTGATTATGCATGAAGCGGAAATTCATCATGTTATCCATTCTTATACTAGGACCAAAACAACCAGGTAATGATATTGATGTTTATCTGGCTCCTTGATCGAGGATTTGAAGTTATTGTGGGACTCAGGTGTAATGTTGTCTGATGCTTATAAAAGTGAATACTTCACATTGAGATCGATGTTGTATGGGACAATAAATGATTTCCCTGCTTATGGAAATCTGTCAGGCTATGGAATTAATGGAACTCAAGGGTGTCCCATGTGCGAAGAAGATACAAAATCAATTAGGTTGAAAAAAATTTCGAAATCTGTGTTTCTAGGACATCGTAGATTTCTACCTCGTCGGCATAAGTACCGATCTTGGATGACATCATTCAATGGAAGTTCATAAAAACACGCAACATTATCTCCACTAACAGGTGATCAACTGTTTGAGAAAGTAAAATATCTGAAAACTGTTTTTGTTAAACAGTTTTCGAAAAACCTTAGAAAAATCGGTTGGAAAAAGAGATCAGTTCTATTGAATTACCATACTGGAATTGTTTGTACATCAGAAATTTTATCGATGTGATTCATGTGGGAAAAAATGTATGTTACAGTGTTATCGGAACATTGTTAAATTCCCCTGGCAAAAAAAAAGATGGAATTAAGGCAAGGTTGGATATGGTTGATATGGGAATAAGAGAAGAGTTTTCTCCCATGAAGGGTAAAAATCTAATGTTTCTTCCTCCAGCTGCTTATACTCTTTCTAGGGCGGAGAGATATAAGTTTTATAAGTTCTTCAATGATGTAAAGGTTCTAGAGGGGTATTCATCAAATATCAAGAACATTGTATCAATGAATTATTTGATGTTAAAAGGTTTGAAATCACATTATTGCCATGTTTTGATGCAAGATCTAATTCCTATAGCTTTGCATTGCGTTTTTCCCAAGAACGTTCTTCATACGTTAACAAAAATTTGTTTATTTTTCAAAGCTATTTGTAGTAAAGTTTTAGACCTGGGGAAATTTCCATCTATGGAAAAAAATTGTCATCATATTATGTGAATTAGAAATGTTCTTCCCTCCAACATTCTATGATATGATGGTTCATTTGATGATTTAATTGGTGAGAGAGATTCGACTTTGTGGTCCTGTGCACTATAGATGGATGTATCCTATTGAACGGTATATGAATATTTTGAAAGGGTATGTCAAAAATCGAAGTTTTCCAAAGGGTTGTATAGTGGAGCGATATACTGTTGAGGAAGACATTGAATTTTGTACTGAATACCTATCTGATGTGGAAAGCATTGGACTCTCAAAATCTCGTCACACTGGACGCATTGAGGGTGAGGGAATTTCTGGAAGAGAAGTTGTGACAATCATTATTACAGATCAGGAGCAGGCTCATCTTTATGTTTTGCATAACAATTGAGAGGTTTCTCTGTAACAGCCCAAGATTTTATGAAAAATATTCTTTTTAATTTTATTAATGTCTTGTGTTGTACGCTACACCAAAAGGAGCTTGCACAACACGAATCTTTGACTTGCCCTGCATTACACGCAATCACAACCTTCCTCGATAGCGTTTGTAGTACGCAATACTCAGTTTCACGAAACAACGATATGCTATTAAAATATTATTAAAACTAGCTGTTATGAATAGTAATAACCACTTTTTAAATTTTTGAAATTTTAGCTCTCAAAATGGACTTTATTTTTGGATTCGGAGTATCGAATTTAGCCTAAGGTGAAATTTTGGTACTTTTCGGATAACTTTCATATTCTGATGAATAGTGAAAATTACTAAATTATAATTAAAAACAACTTTTTTTTAATTGAAATAATTAATAGTGATAAATTATTAATTTGAGTGGTTTTAAAGTATATTTAGAATATATTTTTACAATTTAATACAATGTTGGTCATTGAATATAATTTCACATTTAAACCAGACATAATCAAGTGTCAATATTTTGATAGATATTGTTTCTTAAAAACACGCTATCTGTTTTAACAGCGGGATTTAATTGTAAAATTAATTAATGCAACTTATATGTTCTGAATTTGGTAAAATAGACTTCATTTTTGAATTCGGAATATGAAATATAGCTTAGGATGAAATTTTGGCATTTTTCTGAAAAACATCAATTTTTGATGAATAGTGAAACTACTAAGTGGTAGTTAAAAACTGAATTTTTCATAAAACTTAATTTTACCGCTTCTGTGAATAGAATTTCAAAAATCCGAGAGACACGGTTGATGTCTGTAAGTAAAATGTGGTTCAATGAGATAAAAATAATTTTTTGGTGAATAGTGACTTTTTACTTTTTTTACCGCGGTTAATAGTAAATAGGGTAACTAAGGGTAAATATGATACTACTATTACCCTAACACATGTCCTAATTCTATTGGATAAGTGTAATTCGACCAAAAACAACCTTATGAATATAATATGACCATTTAGGTCCACTTGGATTAGATTATGACATTTAATATTATTTTATTTAATGAATAGTTAAAATAGTTAAAATCAAAGATTAATAACTAAAGCATTTTTAATATGGGGTTATACATAAGATAAATTCGACTATAAATATTCATTAGAAAGCTACAAATATTCCCTACATAATGATATTTTTTTTAAAATTTTTAGACTTTATATAAATTAATTTATTTATGACACAACGATGATGCAGTAATTACCCTTTTAAGGAAATATTAACATAATTGATGTTATAAATGCTCAAATGAATGTAATTTGAGACTTTTTATGAATTACACTAATTTTCTAGGTTACTATGATATATTATTGTTGATTTAATCAACTTGGTTCGAACATATAATTCTGTTATGACTTTCACAAAAATCATATATCAAATAGTGTCAAAATTGACACAAAATAGTTTTTAAATCAAATATTATATTATTAATTGTTATTTTATTCTTAAAAATCTACGGTTCGGCCAAATGACTTAGATAAGGATATATATATTAATAATAAACAATTTGGGGTTCTTTTGGCATGTTATAGTAAGTGTATTAACCATATAGTGAAAGAAAACAAAAAGACACGGTAAAAGATAAATTATTTAACTTAGAGTTAAATCTAATTGATAAGGTTAAAATAATACCCTAAACTTGTCTAAATCCTATTGGATGATAGGATTTCGAATCATCCCCACTTTAGCTTCGAAAGAAGACCCTTTGGAACCATTATAAACCGATTTTTACTTTAATATAAAATAATATTTTGAGATATTCCTAAGGTGCCCCTCTCCTCCCTTATAAAAGGACACCTCCTCCCCCTCCTCCTCACACCAATTTGAGCACTAAATCTCGGCCAAACCCTGACAAAATCTCTTCTACACTTCCCTAGAAACATCCTAGAGGTTCTGGTCTTCCTCAAAGACCAATTTTAGTGCCCTAAGAGGAGGTCTCAAAGAGGCGCTTCAAACAAGAGGTAATTACCGTTACCAATTCTTTCATCTTTATTTCTTCTTCCACTTCTTCTTCTTAGGTTGTTTCATTATGAAGTAATAACATCAGTATCACTCATATAATGATATGTTATTATAAGTATGAAACAACCCTATTTCACAATCTATCCATCCTACGGAAAAAGAAATCAACGCGCGTGCGTACGTTCAGAATACCGTCTCCACGCTGTGGTGTAATCTATTTCCCACCACCACCTTACATGGATGGGTATAATGGTGTAATGAATAACTATACATAGTTATTACAACATCATATTGATTATGATATATTGTATAGTCCACTCCAATTCAATTCAATATTTATGGAAATGATATCATCGCTCGTGCGTACGTACGGACTACCGTCTCCACGACGCGATGAGATTCATTCTCCATGTTAACCATTTAAGAATGATTATAAAGTATATATAAGAAATAATAATGAAATATATGACATTATAAAGCTACTGGATTTATTTATATATATATATATATGTATGTCATCTACTTACTTCCATTCAAGACAATAAGGAAAGGAAAACAGCGTTCATGCGTACGTACGGACTACCGTCTCCATGAACAGTGTTTTTCATTTCATTTATCTATCTATTATATATATATATATACTGAATATATATGATATATAAATCATATTTTATATTCTGGAAGTATGTAAATCATGATATAAGTAATAATAATGTCAAGAACAACAAGTCAAAACACCTACGATAAATGAAACGATTTTACCCAAAACGCTTCTTTAACATGGAATTTACAAAAGAACGGTTAATATAATGTCATAAGTGAACAATATATGATATCATAACAATGAATATGATTCTTTAATAAGTCAATGACATTATTTAAATCATTATACAGGAGGTTCGGACACATACGAAGCTAATCAGACCTAAGGTAAGGGAAATATCACAATCTCATTTTTATCCGAGATTGTTTATTCGTAAGTATTTACTGGGGTGTATTTTATCATCCACATCCATGTTTCATAAATATGTAATATTATTTCCATACACCTACAATTTTTTTAAATCCATTTTTACCCTTTGGTGAGTTTTTAGTAATATGTATGAAAGGAATCTTTTGTCGTTTTTCGTACGAGGTACTTTTTGACTTTTCCGACAAAAGTACGAAGAATGTTTTTTTTAACTTATACGGAAAGAATGGATTTTTAAAACAGTATTTCCAAGAAGCTTCCTTTACAATTTTTCAAGTTTATTTTTAATCAACTTCTTTTAGTTTAAAATTGTATGACATGTTAAGAAAGGAAAAGTATTTTTGAAGTAGAAAGGATATTTTCCTCAAGAATGAAGTTCAAGTATTTTATCAAAATTATTTTCCATCTAAGATAATAAAAGGGTTCTGTTTTTATCCCTATTATTACATGGATATGATTATGTTGTGATGGAAACATTTTTATGAATTCCTTTATATTATATGAATTGTTTTATGATGTCATGTTGTTTAAGAATCCCATTTTTATTACATGGGTTATGCGATGAATTATGTTTTATGATTATGTGGAACACATTGAAAGGATTCATTATAAGATGGGTGGGACCTATATCTCCCTCCAATGCATTGGGTAAAGATTTTATATCTCATGAGATAGACAGGGCTGGAACGGTAGGTTATACTGGTTCAGTGAAACAGGACTGAAACGAGGGTTACTCGATTCAGAAAGGGACTTTTTCCACTAAGATAGTCTTGGAAATGAGTCTTGACTAACAAGAAATGATTCTCTATGATTATGTGTGAATGCCACAAAGTTTCATGTTTTAAGTTATGATTATTGTGATTACATTTCACTGCCATGATTTATCCCATGTTATGAAATTATGCTCTCTCTTTTGCAGGTTATGATTTCCAAAATGTTATGTTCTTATGAATACGATGTGATTGATATTTCTTTGTTTACCCTTACTAATCATTTGAGCTCACCCTTTTATGTTTTCTTTTCCCCAGGATATAAATAAAGGTTTAAAGTAAAAAAAGGGAAGATCTTTATAGGAGATGTTGAAGATCTTTCACCACGATTAGAAGATTACGTTCCGAGTTTCCAAAGACACTAAACTATTATGATCCTTGTGTGTGTGTTTTTGTTATGTACTAAGTATTCCGCAAATGTAATTTAATGTCAATGTATGTCAAGTTTCGGGTCTCTACAGTTGGTATCAGAGGAAAGGTTTAGTCAACCTTTGGAAACTAGGATGCAAAAACGTTAGTGAGATCCCTAGAGATATTTCTAAGTAATGTCTAGGGATGTCCCTAAGGTTAAGTATACGTATAGGTTATAGTACTAGAACTACGCTAAAGATCATAGAATTAAACCTATGATGTTAGATATTGAAGTTACTCCCCCTTTATTATGAATTTTTCCTCTCACACTATTCTTTTTGGGTTTTAGAAAATGGCTGGAAACAAGATGATTCACAATAATAGAGGATATGATGGACAATGGAATGATATTCTTCATGAGCAACCAAATGAAATGAGATTTGGAAGTCCAAATTTCATTATTATGCCGAATCCGAAATCTCATAATAAGATCAATAAAGTAAAATTTGGTAAGTTTCCTGACTCGGCTAATAAGAGAAAGATGGAGTTTCATGATGATCATAGAGGAAAGAAAGTTCAATTTCCCCTTTGTAAATCATGTGGGAAGAGGCATCAAGGAGAATGTTTCAAAGGAACTGGAAGATGCTAAGGGTGTGAAAAAGAAGGACACAAAGCAAGTAAGTGCAAAGGAAAAGGGTCAGTTAACACCATGGATGAGGATAATGGTATTGCTACGACATCAAAAATGGTTAAGTGTTTTAAATGTGGAATGTATGGGCATTATGCAAACAAATTCCCTAAGGGAAAGTCTAATGAAGAGAATCAGTATGGTCATATGGGTAGTATTTATGTGGATGATGATGAAGAGTCTACAAATGATATGTGAGATGAAAGAATTTTTGAAGCTCGGTCAATGGTTTAAGAATGTAGTGGAATGATTATATGTTTATCATGTGTAATTTTGTATAAGTAATCTCATGCTACTATGGAATAAAGATACATCTATGGATTGTTACACTGTTGTATTTCCTTGAGTTTTGAAAGTGTATGATTAATGTTACCAGTATCCATGAAAGGTTATTCAGATATTTTTGTAATGTAGATGATATGCGCATAATGAAGGGATAAGGAGAAAATTAAATGTTTGATAGTATTCATGAGCTCATGACTTATATAAGGAGAAGGATATATCATGGTTTGAGTATATAGAATTTTTGGATTTTGGTATGTGGAAAGTGTTAACTTTTAACTGCATTCATGATTTCATTAAGGTTCAATGGGTATTCAAGAGAATACATGATTAAGGACTTTGAATGTTTGGAATGTGACCAACAAAACATACCTTATGATATATGGGGATCGACGATGGTGTTAAATCTCTGGTAATCGTTTTCACTATGTTATGAGAGTGGACTGCAGTATTATGGATAAGCCTAATGATTGGAATGGATTATGTTGGACATAAGTTAGTATTGTTTAAGGATAGAAGTTTTTTTTCGATATTATTGATGGGATGTCATAGTAATATAGTTTTAGAAAAAGGACAACCTGCAGGACGGGCGACAACCCATCGCGTCGGACAAGGCTGTGGGAATCGAACCCACAACCGAAGTGCGACTGACCTTTATTGCCTACCACTGGCCTACAGGAAGTCCTTGTTTAGTATAAACTAGTTTTATTATATTAAGCAGTATGATATATGAAGTATAAGTCCATTTTAGGAACCATATATGATTAATCTCACTATAGATCGACTTATGTATATAATTTTTGCTAACCTTTTGTTTGAGACAGATGGAATGACCCGTCATTCTATCACATGATCTGCTAACACTCCACGAATAACAAATTCAACTTCATTTATTTAAGAGATGAAGTGGAAATTGTTCAAGGCACGAACAATAGTGCGACTGTACCAAAATAAAGTAAGTATTTATTCTAATTCAAATTCATTAACTTTTGGGAAACGATCATGAAAACCAAAAATGTTGTCCTAGTGATCTTATATCTGATTAATCAGATGGTACCTTAGATCATAAAAAATTTATGGATTTGTGATTGTTGGCTTTTCCATAGCCATGTTCTCTACCACTCTCCATCAGAACATGATGGTTAGATTTCACTTCCATATCCATATTTTCACCTATGTGGAAACCCAGTGATTAGTTTATTTGGGTAACCGTTATGTTTCATACTTTTGTTTTTAAAGATTGGTTTTGATATTCCTTTTTACGATGTGGGTTTCTATTAAAGAAACTTTCGAATAATAAACCATTTATAACCCCGACGAATTTCGAGGGCGAAATTCATTTTAAGGGGGGTAGAATGTAACAGCCCAACATTTTATGAAAAATATTCTTTTTAATTTTATTAATGTCTTGTGTTGTACGCTACACCAAAAGGAGCTCGCACAACACGCATCTTTGACTTGCCTTGCATTACACGCAATCGCAACCTTCCTCGATAGCGTGTGTAGTACGCAATACTCAGTTTCACGAAACAACGATATGTTATTAAAATATTATTAAAACTAGCCGTTATGAATAGTAATAACCACTTTTTAAATTTTAGAAATTTTGGCTCTCAAAATGGACATCATTTTTGGATTCGGAGTATCGAATTTAGCCTAAGGTGAAATTTTGGTACTTTTCGGATAACTTTCATATTCTGATGAATAGTGAAAATTACTAAATTATAATTAAAAACAACTTTTTTTAATTGAAATAATTAATAGTGATAAATTATTAATTTGAGTGGTTTTAAAGTATATTTAGAATATATTTTTACAATTTAATACAATGTTGGTCATTGAATGTAATTTCACATTTAAACCATACATAATCAAGTGTCAATCTTTTGATAGATATTGTTTCTTAAAAACACGCTATTTTTTTAACAGCGGGATTTAATTATAAAATTAATTAATGCAACTTCTATGTTATGAATTCGGTAAAATAGAATTCATTTTTGAATTCGGAATATGAAATATAGCTTAGGATGAAATTTTGGCATTTTTCTGAAAAACATCAATTTTTGATGAATAGTGAAACTACTAAGTGGTAGTTAAAAACTGAATTTTTCATAAAACTTAATTTTACCGCTTCTGTGAATGGAATTTCAAAAATCCGAGAGACACGGTTGATGTCTGTAAGTAAAATGTGGTTCAATGAGATAAAAATAATTTTTTGGTGAATAGTAACTTTTTACTTTTTTTACCGCGGTTAATAGTAAATAGGGTAACTAAGGGTAAATATGATATTACTATTACCCTAACAAATGTCATAATTCTATTGGATAAGTGTAATTCGACCAAAAACAACCTTATGAATATAATATGACCATTTAGGTCCACATGGATTAGATTATGAAATTTAATATTATTTTATTTAATGAATAGTTAAAATAGTTAAAATCAAAGTTTAATAACTAAATCATATTTAATATGGGGTTATACATAAGATAAATTCGACTATAAATATTAATTAGAAAGATAAAACGATTCCCTACATAATGATATTTTATTTATAATTTTTAGACTTTATATAAATTAATTTATTTATGACACAACGATGATGCAGTAATTACCCTTTTAAGGAAATATTAACATAATTGATGTTATAAATGCTCAAATGAATGTAATTTGAGACTTTTTATGAATTCCACAAATTTTATAGGTTACTATGATATATTAGTGTTGATTTAATCAACATCGTTCGAACATATAATTCTGTTATGACTTTCACAAAAATCATATATCAAATAGTGTCAAAATTGACACAAAATAGTTTTTAAATAAAATATTATATTATTAATTGTTATTTTATTACTAAAAATCTAAGGTTCGGCCAAATGACTTAGATAAGGATATATATATTAATAATAAACAATTTGGGGTTCTTTTGGCATGTTATAGTAAGTGTATTAACCATATAGTGAAAGAAAACAAAAAGACACGGTAAAAGTTAAATTATTTAACTTAGAGTTAAATCTAATTGATAAGGTTAAAATAATACCCTAAACTTTTCTAAATCCTATTGGATGATAGGATTTCGACCCATACCCACTTTAGATTCGAAATAAGACCCTTTGGAACCATTATAAACCGATTTTGACTTTAATATAAAATAATATTTTGAGATATTCCTAATGTGCCCCTCTCCTCCCTTATAAAAGGACACCTCCTCCCCCTCCTCCTCACACCAATTGGAGCACTCAAGCTCGGCCAAACCCTGCCAAAATCTCTTCTCCACTTCCCTAGAAACATCCCAGAGGTTATGGTCTTCCTCAAAGACCAATTTTAGTGCCCTAAGAGGAGGTCTCAAAGAGGCGCTTCAAACAAGAGGTAATTACTGTTACCAATTCTTTCATCTTTATTTCTTCTTCCACTTCTTCTTCTTAGGTTGTTTCATTATGAAGTAATAACATCAGTATCACTCATATACTGATATTTTATTATAAGTATGAAACAACCCTATTTCACAATCTATCCATCCTACGGAAAAAAGAAATCATCGCGCGTGCGTACGTACGGAATACCGTCTCCACACCGTGGTGTAATCTATTTTCCACCACCACCTTACATGGATGGGTATAATGGTGTAAAGAATAACTATAAATAGTTATTACAACATCATATTGATTCTGATATATTGTATAGTCCACTCCAATTCAATTCAATATTTATGGAAATGATATCATCGCTCGTGCGTACGTACGGACTACCGTCTCCACGACGCGATGAGATTCATTCTCCATGTTAACCATTTAAGAATGATTATAATGTATATATAAGAAATAATAATGAAATATATGACATTATAAAGCTACTGGATTTATGTATACATATATATGTATTTCATCTACTTACTTCCGTTCAAGACAATAAGGAAAGGAAAACAGCATTCATGCGTACGTACGGACTACCGTCTCCATGAACGGTGTTTTTCATTTCATTTATCTATCTATTATATATATATATATACTGAATATATATGATATATAAATCATATTTTATATTCTTGAAGTATGTAAATCATGATATAAGTAATAATAATGTCAAGAACAACAAGTCAAAACACCTACGATAAATGAAACGATTTTACCCAAAACGCTACTTTAACATGGAATTTACAAAAGAACGGGTAATATAATGTCATATGTGAACAATATATGATATCATAACAATTAATATGATTCTGTAATAAGTCAATGACATTATTTAAATCATTATACATGAGGTTCGGACACATACGAAGCAAATCAGACCTAAGGTAAGGGAAATATCACAATCTCATTTTAATCTGAGATTGTTTATTCGTAAGTATTTACTGGGGTGTATTTTATCATCCACATCCATCTTTCATAAATATGTAATATTATTTCCATCCACCTACAATTTTTTTAAATCCATTTTTACCCTTCGGTGAGTTTTTAGTAATATGTATGAAAGGAATCTTTTGTCCTTTTTCGTACGAGGTACTTTTTGACTTTTCTGACAAAAGTACGAAGAATGTTTTTTTTGACTTATACGGAAATAATTGATTTTTAAAACAGTATTTCCAAGAAGCTTCCTTTACAAGTTTTCAAGTTTAGTTTTAATCAACTTCTTTTAGTTAAAAATTGTATGACATGTTAAGAAAGGAAAAGTATTTTTGAAGTAGAAAGGATATTTTCCTCAAGAATGAAGTTCAAGTATTTTATCAAAATTATTTTCCATCTAAGATAATAAAAGGGTTCTGTTTTTATCCCTATTATTACATGGATTTGATTATGTTGTGATGGAAACATTTTTATGAATTCCTTTATCTTATATGAATTGTTTTATGATGTCATGTTGTTTAAGAATCCCATTTTTATTACATGGGTTATGCGATGAATTATGATTTATGATTATGTGGCACACATAAGAAAGGATTGATTATAAGATGGGTGGGACCTATATCTCCCTCCAATGCATTGGGTAAAGATTTTATATCTCATGAGACAGACAGGGCTGGAAGGGTAGGTTATACCGGTTCAGTGAAGCAGGACTGAAATGAGGGTTACTCGATTCAGAAAGGGACTTTGTCCACTAAGATAGTCTTGGCAATGAGTCTTGACTAACAAGAAATGATTCTCTATTATTATGTGTGAATGCCACAAAGTTTTATGTTTTAATTTATGATTATTGTGATTACATTTCACTGCCATGATTTATCCAATGTTATGAAATTATTCTCTCTCTTTTGCAGGTTATGATTTCCAAAATGTTATGTTCTTATGAATACTATGTGATTGATATTTCTTTTGTTTACCCTTACTGAGCATTTGAGCTCACCCTTTTATGTTTTCTTTTCCCCAGGATATAAAGAAAGGTTTTAGGTAAAAAAAAGGAAGATCTTTATAGGAGATGTTGAAGATCTTTCACCACGATTAGAAGATTACGTTCCGAGTTTCCAAAGACACTAAACTATTACGATCCTTGTGTGTGTGTTTTTGTTATGTACTAAGTATTCTGCAAATGTAATGTAATGTCAATGTACGTCAAGTTTCGGGTCACTACATGCTCCATATATTGAAACTCACCAAAAATTATTAGGTACTTGAATCCATGGAGGGCTGAAAAATGTTTATCAGATACACATAATCACCAGTTTATAGGATGGTTTCAGGACCATATTTTTAAGCAGTTTGATGAAAATTCGAATTTAATTTCAGAACGACTTCGATGGCTAGCTTCAGGACCAAGTGTGTATGTATTATCTTATAGTGGTTATGTAATTAATGGTTATAAATTCTATACATATGAACATGATGAAGATAGTACCATGAAAAATAGTGGAGTTACACTAGTGGCTGAAGCGATGCATGTTTCTGGTAGTAAGGACAGAAATCCAATTTATGCAAATATGTCATACTTTGGAATTATCAAACTAATATGGGAGTTAGATTATACGACATTCCAATTGCCGCTTTTTCAATGAAAATGGATTGATAACAATAGTGGTGTTATAATAGATGAATGTGGATTTGTGAAAGTTGATTCTAGTAAAGAAGGGTACAAAGACGAATAGTTTATAATGGCATCACTAGCGGTACATGTTTTTTATATTCCAGGTCCCGCAAACCAAAAGTGGTCGATTGTTCTGTTATCGTAAAAAACTACTGAAGGTTCCGATGAAAATTTAGTTGAGGGCAATCCTTTTAGTGGTATGTCGTAATCATTTCATAGCGTTCCCGATGAAGATGATGTTTTGTATATTAGAAGAGACCACAATGAAGGGATTTGGATGTCGATAGAGGTGTCAAATCCCTTCAACCTTTGAAAAAAAGATAGAGAGTCTAGTAAATAGGTTATAATTTTTTTATAATATAGATATCGTTATCTCAAGTTATTATCTTATCATTATTGAATTTATGTAATCTGAATTAACTATTCAACGACTTTTTCAGATAATGACTTCTACACATTCTAGTGCTCTTAACCTTGAGGCTGAACAAGTCTTTCAAGCTACTGTTGATGTGGCTGTTTCTGCTCCTGCAGTTGTTGTTTCTCCTGCTGCAGCTCCTGTTGCTCCTGCTGTTTTGGCTCCTGCTTCTCTTGCTGCTCCTGTTGCGGCTCCTGTTGCTCCTTCTTCTCCTCCTGTTGTGGCTCCTACTGCTATTTCTGCTCCTTCTACGGCTACTGCTGCTCCTGCTATTACGGCTCATGTTGATCATAGTGTTGAGGTTCAACAGCCATCAGCACATGTCATTGATACCATTCCAGATGATGTTGATATCGATTAAATGGTCGGGAATGAAGGACCGATGTCGCAGAAAACACAAGTGTGTCGTAATTTGATGGGGTTAGCAAAAATTCTTAAGTCGAAAAGCAAAGGAATCAAATTTTAAGTCAGATGGAATGTCCGAGGCCAACATGTGAATCCCAATAAGGCTATGTTTAACAGATACATTGGAGTTGTAACTGGGCAACCCATTCCGATTGACATAGATTCATAGAACCATGTTGTGTCCGGGCTGAAGGATGTGATCTGGGAAGAAATTATGGTAACATTATGAATTTATTTCTTCAATTTACTAGAAAATAAAATAATTAAACAATGTCTTACTCTTTTCAATCTCTTGTAGAGTACATTTATAGTAGATGATTAACACAAGGATTATGTACTAAGGATTGCAGGAAGGATTCATCGAGGTTTTCGCACTATTTTAATAAGATTTCACCTAAAAGATTCAAAAGGTAAAATAAACCTGCACCCACCCATTGTCTACGCTCACCTGATATCCCAAGAAGCATGGGATGCATTTATTGGCTGTCGTGGGGATGATAAGTTTCAGGTACATTGTGGGTGATAATACGTTTTTTGAGGATACTTGTATTTGTCACTTTGATTTTCAATATCTCATTTCTGAAATAGAAACTCTGTACTGAAAATAAGTAACGTGCATCAAAACCAACATACCCATATCGTAAAACAAGGATGGGGTATGCTTCATTAGAAAAGAAAATGGTACGTATTTTAAATTTACAGTAATATTGTTAGGTTCCAATAAACAACATCATAATTATCTTATTATGTTTATATGTAGATTGATGAGTCTAAAACAAAATGCACTTCCATCCCACATCATGTGCTATGGATGGAGGAACGTGTGAACAAAGAAGCGGAGTTAGTAGATGAGAACACTCTGAAAGTGTGGGAAATATGTTTAAGTATGACACATTGATAAAAATATTTGTTTAAAATTGCTATTACTGAAAAATAATTAGTTATTTTCCTATATCCGACAGTCACAGAAATCAGCTACTCCTGTAGCTGATACAGACCTAATATCGATGGATTTGAAGCAGTCGGAAAAATACAGTCGTGTCAGACACAACTTAGGAACAACCAGCGCATGGACTTCCCACCCCACCCCCACCAGCTTTGAGGTGAGCCATTCGCCTCAAATAACTATCTTAGCTGTGGTAATCAATATTATAATAATTTTTCCCATGTAATGTGAATCAGAAAAACCTGGATGAGTTTTATGTACTAATCTTCTATAGGGTGATAATAATTGTGATTTATATTTTTCAACACCCATCTATCACCTTGTAGCGAGGGCTATAGTTTTCAATATCCTAGATTCCACACTGCATAATAGACCACTTCTGAAAGATCATCTGAAAGTGACAATTACTGTAGCTCATGAGCCAAATGCAGTGCTACCTATTCCACTTGATGATGATGATATTCATACGATAGGAAATGATATTGGGACATTCATTGCATGGCCATCACAACTTGTAAGAGTACATGCGGACAAAGAGGTATTTATTTCATTTTTTTCAAGGTAAACCCTTAACAATTAATGAAAAAGCATATGAACCAATGATTGTGGTTATAGAAGGAGAAAGGAAAGGGGGTGACAAACATCGGCTGAAAACCATCTAAAGGATCGAGCAACCGATCCCATGGAGCTACTGAAAGCACAATAACACCACGTGTTCTTTCTCCACATTTACTATCATTGAAGACTCATGTGGATACAAAACTAAAAGATGGTAATAGTCATATAGTAGTTTTCGAAGAAAATATATATGGAGAGGAAATTCCAGATTTAGTTGCTGCTGAAAATGTAAATGAAATCCTTGAAAACGGTTGGCTAGGCATCATGGTTGTAAATGTATATATGAGGTATGTTTCCATGAATTTATTTTCTAAAAGTTGATCTAATGTCAAATTTATGACTAAATGCATTTTATATTGTTGACAGACGCATTTATGAAAAACAGTTAAAGGAATTTTCCCACGAGCCAAGATTTGGACTCGTTAGTCCTCATATCACATCAACACACCTAACAAAAATAGAGTCCTAAAAAGGGATGAGATAGTGAACATCTTGCTAAAAACATTTGAAAGAAAGATTACAGATGACAGACTTTTCCTAATACCAACCATACAGGGGTAATAATCTAAGATTAAATCATATCAATTATATTTTCACTTCTTTTATTACTTATTCCTTTTTGTGTTTTAGGTAATCATTGGTTGCTAATTGCAGTGAACTTGGAGACTCCGAAGATTTATTTTAGGGATTCAATGCAAGGATATCCATTAAACCGACAACACATGATGAAGTTTGTGAATATGTAAGACACTACATCTTACATTTTAGGTCTAAACATCAAGTAATATAATTTATATTATCTCTTTTTGAGGATTATAATATGATAAGGAGGTGTATCATTATCATCTAAAAATGGAATAAGGACAAGGGCTAAGCATAGGGAGGAGTGAAAGTACTACGTTTGGACAAATATCAGGGTATATATAACAAAATTACACTATCCAAACACATCTCAACACAAGTTACTTATTCTATGAATGATAAATTTTTTTGCAGTGTACAAAACAAACAAACTATAATGATTATGGTTATTATGTTTGTATATTTATGAAAGAGATCATTTTTCATTACGAAAATAGCATCCCTAAAGTGGTATTTTCAAAAACAACTACTAGTTGGTTTAAGTTATTTATTAATTATTTATTTTTATATTTTGTAGTACTAATCTGATTGTCGAAAAGACTCATAATTCCAATACGATATAGATGTGTTCAGAAATGAGTGGGTTGTATACCTTATGGTAGATTGTACAAAAATACAATGAAGATATGACTTGGGGACATGTACAAGTGGTTGTTATTTTTGAGAGGGGTTAATGGGATCAAAAGATGAAACATTGTTGTATGTAAATGTTCGTAGGAAAATTTTAATTGTTATTTAATAAAACATAATTTATCTAATGAATCATTTTCACATTTTAACAGATGATATGAACCATCATCATTCAAGAATGCCGAACCACTCAAAGGGTCTCTCTTTTGTTTAAAATGGACACCATTTTAATTGAAAACAACAACTGACCTATGGAAATCTGACCAAAAACATTCAGATTATGTTAATCCTTTATGAGAATGATCCAATGGTCCTTTGTGACGTGTAAGAGTCAACCCTGCCTCAATCAGAGGCATGGTGTGGCCGGTACCACTCAAAGGGCCTCTCTTTTTTTAAAATGGACACAATTTTAAGTGAAAACAACAATTGACCTACGTAAATCTGACCAAATGCTTTCAGATTGTGTTGATACTCTAGGATAACGATCCAAGTGTCCTTTATGATGTGTAAGAGTCAACCCCATTTCAATCCGAGGCACGGTGTGACAGCTATCACTCAAAGGGTCTCTCTTTTGTTTAAAATAGACACAATTTTAATAGAAAAGAACAACTGACCTACGAAAATCTGACCAAACACAATAGGAATGCCTTGATATTTAATAAGAACGATCAGAGTGTCCTTAGTGATGTGTACGAGGAAACCTTTCCTCAATCTGAGGAATGATGTGGCCAGTACCACTCAAAGGGTCTCTCTTTTTTTAAAATAGACACGATTTTAAGTGAAAACAACAACTGACCTGCAAAAATTCGAACAAACGCATTTGGATTTGCTTGATCTTTTATGAGAACGATCCAAGGGTCCTTGGTGATGTGTACGAGTCATCCTCGCCAAAATCCGAGGCACGGTGTGGCCGGTACCACTCAAAGGGTCTCTATTTTGTTTAAAATAGACATGATTTTAAGTGAAAAAACAACTGACCTAAAGAAATCTGACCAAACACATTAATATTGTATTTATCCTTTAGGAGAACGATCCAATGTTCCTATTTGACATGTAAGATTCAACCTCCCCTCAATTCGAGGCACGGTGTGGCCAGTACCACTCAAAGTGTCTCTATTTTGTTTAAAATGGACATGATTTTAAGTGAAAACAAAAACTGACCTACGGAAATTCGACTAAACACATTAGGATTATGTTTATACGTTAGTAGAATGATACAATGGTCTTTTGTGATGTGTATGAGTCATCCCCGCCTCAATCTGAGGCATGGTGTGGCTGCTATCACTAAAAGGGTCTCTTTTTTGTTTAAAATGGACACAATTTTAATTGAAAACAAAAACTGACCTATGAAAATCTGACCAAACACATTCTTATTGCCTTGATATTTTATAAGAACGATTCATTGGTACTAGGTGACGTGTACAAGTCAACCCCACCTCAATATGTAGCACGGTGTGGCCGGTACTACTCAAAGGGTCTCGCTTTTGTTTAAAATGAACACGATTTTAAGTGAAAACAACAACTGACCTACGAAAATCCGACCATACGCATTCAGATTTTGTTTATACTTTAGGAGAACGAACCAAGGGTCTTTTGTGATGTGTACGAGTCACCCCCGCCTCAATACGAGGCACGGTGTGACCTCCACACCAAAAGGGTCTCTCTTTTGTTTAAAATGGACACAATTATAATTGAAAACAAAAACTAACCTATGAAATTCCTACCAAATGCATTCAGATTGCCTTGATATTTTATAAGAATGATACAATTGTACATTTTGACGTGTTCGAGTCAACCCCACATCAATCCGAGGCACGGTGTTGTCGGTACCACTCAAAGGGTCTCTCTTTTGTTTAAAATGGACCCGATTTTAAGTGAAATCAACAACTGACCTACGAATATTCGACCAAACACATTCAGATTATGTTGATCCTTTAGAAGAACGATCCAAGGGTCCTTGGTGACATGTACGAGTTGACCCCCACTTCAATCCAAGGCACGATGTGGCCGGTACCACTCAAAGGGTCTCTCTTTTGTTTAAAATGGACACGATTTTAAGTAAAAACAACAAATGACCTACGGAAATCTGACCAAACACATTCATATTGTGTTGATACTTTAGGAGAACGATCTATGGATCCTTGGTGATGTGTAAGAGTCATCCCCACCTCAATATGAGGCATGGTGTGACCGCCAAAACCCAAAGGGTCTCTCTTTTGTTTTAAATGGACACAATTTTAATTGAAAACAACAACTGACCTACGAAAATCCAACCAAACGCATTCAAATTGCATTGATCCTTTAGGATAATGATCCACAAGAACTTTTTGATGTGTAAGAGTCATCCCCCCCTCATTCTGAGGCACGGTGTGACCTCTATCACTCAAAGGGTCTCTCTTTTGTTTAAAATGAAAAAATTTTAGTGGAAAACAACAACTGACCTATGAAAATCTGACCAAATGCATTTGTATTGCCTTGATCATTTATAAGAATGATACATGGGTTCTTCGTGATTTGTAAAAGTCAACCCCACCTCAATATGAGGCATGGTGTGTCCGGTACCAATCAAAGGGTCTCTCTTTTGTTTAAAATGGACACAATTTTAAGTGAAAACAAAAACTGACCTATGAAAATCCAACCAAACACGTTCATATTGACTTTATATTTTATAAGAACGATCCATGTGTCCTTGGTAGTGTGTAAGAGAAACCCCTCCTCAATCTGAGGCATAGTGTGGCCAGTACCACTCAAAGGGTCTCTATTTTGTTTAAAATTGACACGATTTTAAGTGAAAAGAAAAATTGACCTACGGAAATCCAACCAAACGCATTAGGATTGTGTTGATCCCTTAAGATAATGATCCATGAGTCATTTTTGACATGTAAGATTCATCCTCACCTCAATAAGAGGAATGTTCTGACCGCTATCACTCAAAGGGTCCCTCTTTTGTTTAAAATGGTCATAATTTTAATTGTAAACAACAACTGACCTATGAAATTCCAACCAAACGCATTCAGATTTCCTTGAACTTTTATAATAATGATACAATTGTCCTCTTTGACATGTAAGAGTAGTCCCTTCATCAATCTGATGCACAGTGTGACCGGTACCAGTCAAAGGGTCTCTCTTTTGTTTAAAATGGACATGATTTTAAGTGAAAACAACAACTGACCTATAAAAATTTGAACAAATGCATTTGGATTATGTTGATCCTTTAGAAAAACAATCCAGGGGTCCTTGGTGACCTGTAAGAGTCATCCTCGCCTCAATCCGAGGCACGGTGTGACTGGTACCACTCAAAGGGTCTCTATTTTGTTTAAAATGGACACGATATTAAGTGAAAACAATAACGGACCTAGAGAAATCTGACCAAACACATTAGGATTGTGTTGATAATTTAGAATAATGATTCACGAGTCCTTGGTAATGTGTAAGAGTAAACATTTCCTCAATTAGAGGCACGGTGTGGCCGGTACCACTCAAAGGGTCTCTCTTTTGTTTAAAATGGACATGATTTCAAGTGAAAACAACAACTGACCTGCAAAAATCTGACCAAACGCATTTGGATTGTGATGATCCTTTAGGAGAACTATCCATGTGTCCTATTTGACATGTAAGAGTCAATCCGTACTCAATCAGAGGCACAGTGTGACCGTTATCACTCAAACGGTTTCTTTTTTGTTTAAAATAGACACAATTTTAATTGAAAAAAAACACACCTATGAAAATCTGACCAAACGCATTCAGATTGCCTTGATATTTTGTAAGAATGATCCACAGATCCTTGGTGACATTTAAGAGTCATCCCTTCTTGAATCATAGGCACGATGTGGCCAGTACCACTCAAAGGGTCTGTCTTTTGTCTAAAATGGACACGATTTTAAGTGAAAACATCAATTGACCTATAGAAATTTGACAAAATGCATTCAGATTGCCTTGATCTTTTATAAGAACGATCCAAGGGTCCTTGGTGACATTTAAAAATCATCCTTGCCTCAATCTAAGGCACAGTGTGGCCGATACCACTCAAAGGGTCTCTATTTTGTTTAAAATGGACACGATTTTAAGTGAAAAAACAATTGACCAAAGGAAATCTGTCCCAATGCATTTGGATTGTGTTGATCCTTTAGGAGAATGATACACTTGTCATTTTTTACATGTAATAGTCAACTCTGCCTCAATCCAGGTCATGGGGTGGCCGGTACCACTCAAAGGTCTCTATTTTGTTTAAAATGGACACGATTTTAAGTGATAACAACAACTGACCTACTGAAATTTGAGCAAACGCATTCGGATTGTGTTGATCCTTTAGGAGAACGATTCAATAGTCCTTTGTGACATGTAAGAGTCATCCCTTCCTCAATCCAAGGCATGGTGTGGCTGCTATCACTCAAAGGGTCTCTCTTTTGTTTAAAATGGACACAATTTTAATTAAAAACAACAACTGACCTATGAAAATCTGACCAAGCACATTCGGATTGCCATGATATTTTATAAGAACGATCCACAGGTCCTTGGTGACATGTACAAGTCAACCCCGCCACAATCCAAGGGATGGTGTGTCCAGTAACACTCAAAGGGTCTCTCTTTTGTTTAAAATGGACACGATTTTAAGTGAAAACAACAACTAACCTATGAAAATCTGACCAAATGCATTTGGATTGTGTTGATCCTTTTGGAGAACGATCCAAGAGTACTTTTTGATGTGTATGATTCATCCCTGCCTCATTCTGAGGCACGGTTTTACCACCATCACTCAAAGGGTCTCTCTTTTGTTTAAAATGGACACAATTTTAATCGAAAACAACAACCGACCTATGAAATTCTAACCAAACACATTCATATTGCCTTGATCTTTCCTAAGAATTATATAATGGTCTTTTTTGACATGTACGAATCAACATCGCCTCAATACGAGTCACGGTGTGGCCGGTGCCACTCATAGGGTCTCTCTTTTGTTTAAAATGGACACAATTTTATGTGAAAACAACCAACCACCCTTGGACTGCCCCACCCCCTAGAATGCCCCCCAGACACTAATCCACCCCTGGACCTCCCCCAACCCATGGACACCAATCCACCTCCTGGACACCCCCACCCCTCTGGACACCCCCACCCCCTGTAAAGCCCCCTCCCCCGACACCTTGGACACTAGCCCACCCCCTGGAAAGCCCCCCGTACACCAATCCACCCCCTGGACTGCCACCCATCCCCCGTGGACAACAATACACCCCCTGGACACCCCCCACTACTCTGGACACCCCCACCCCTATAAAGCCCCCCCCCCCGACACATTGGACTCCAGCCCCCCTGGAAAGCCCCCTTGGACACCAATCCACCCCCTGGACTGCCCCCACCCCCCTTGACACCAATCAACCCCCTGGACACCCCCACCACTATGGACACCCCCACCCCTGTAAAGCCCCCCCAAAACCTTGGACACTATCCCACCCCCTAGAAACCCCCCCCCCCCCCCGGACACCAATCCACCCCCTTGACCGCCCCCACCCCCTGGACACCAATCCACACCTGGACACCCCAACCCCTCTAGAGACCCCCACCCCTGTAAAGCCCCCCGACACCTTGGACACCATCCCAACCCCTGGAAATAATTACGGACACCCCCCTAACCCCATTAGACAGCCACCCCAAACCCTGGAACAGCCCCCCAACCCCCTAAATTCAGAATTGAATTATTTATGTACTTAATTAACTTATGAATTATTTGTTAATGGTGTATGGGTATACTTGTTGTATGGGTATACATGGTCTAATTAGCTTGTGATTTATGAGTTAATTTTTTATGGGTAGACTTCCTTTAATTAGATTATTGAGATGCTGATTTATTTTGCAGGTGTTCGGGTGTGCTGCTGCAGACATTTTCATAGCTATAGAGAGGGAATTTATTAGCTCTTTTTTAGCACTGATAAATGATAGGTTTATCAGCACTCTTTTATCACTGATAAAGGGTTGTTTTATCAGCTCTCTTTTAGTGCCGATAAATTCTACCTTTATCATCATGTATTTAGCACCGATAAAGGGGTGTTTTAACAGCACTTGTTTAGCACTGATAATGGACCCTTTTACCAGCGCCGCGCTTTACAATGCTTTTTTAGCTCTGTTAAAGCCTGTTTTTAGCGCTTTTAATTCCCGTATTTGTAGTAGTGAATGTAGAATTTGTATCTGTAGTTGTAAAGTATGAATATGGGGTATTTCTCAGTGTGGCTTACTGGTCTGTCGTTTTAATCATCAGATATGGTTCATGATTAGTAATTTGGTTTTTTGATAACTAAGCAGGGCTTCTATCATGACATGAAGTCCTTTGTTGTATCCCTTTTCATACCCACCTATGCTAGGGTACTTGACTGAGCCTTGGTGGTGTAGTGGTTTTTTGAAGAGCAGACACTGGTAGTGGGAGATTGTGGTGGAAACTAGTAACTGAAACATTGGTATAATAAAGCCGATGATAGTCACAAGGATCCACAAATTAAATATTATTTATGAGGTGATCCTAGCACCATGGGTCTTTGGGGAAATTATATATGGTCTCTTGAATAAACCAAAGGAGAGGAGGAGTTTCTATTTTGATAGTTTGGGACATTTGGATCGATATTGTTTGAACATTCATAAAAATAAAGATGAGATAGTTGCAGAACCTCTAAGATAGAGAAGGGGGCATGAGTAGGGTGTTCTGTTGGCTAGAATACATGGTACATGAGAGGCAGGGTAGCAGGATATGGTCAAATGTTTGATTGATAACCACCACCAACCACATGTGTTCCATTCCAGGCACATGGATGAGGGTTAGCAAGGATGAGGCTGGCTACATGAGATGGAGGCTTATGACCCTGAGGATCCATGGATGATATAAGGTAAAACCTATTTCTTTTCTACATTGGTTATAGTTTTTATAGATATAATTGAGATTCATTAATTCATTTACACTTATCTTGTTTGAGATTTATATAATTTTGTTACGCTATCAGCTCGACGCTTATGATTGGAGACTCCGATTGGTGGTGACTCCAAAATTGAGAACACGAGCCGATAGTGTGACATAGAACATTGAGGTGACATATTTCAATCAGATATCTTATATGAAGTAATGATTTCTTATAATCTAATTTTAGGAATTGATTGACTATCAACAGTTCATGCAGAGATAGGCTATTTTTAGTACAGGATGCAGTGTGTCTATAGTGTCAGAATGAGGTTTTATTTTATGGGTGAAATTAAATCATTGGAAAATAAGGATGATAAAATGTATAAGAGAGTTTATATAATTACATACTAGTTGGCTAGCATGAATCTGGGAGCAATGGATACTTTGGTCTATCAGTTTCTTGAGTGGTGCTAGAGTATGAGGACATATTTCCTAATGATATTCCATGTTTACCTACCCATTAAGAGATATAAATTTTCATTTAAATTCATCTCATCACTATATTGAAATATAAAGTATCATATCAGATGAATCCAATAGATATTTGAGAACAAAGGGTGTAGTTGGAGGACTTATAAAATAAGGGATATGTGATACCCATTGTTTCCCATAGGTATCCCCAATGTCTATCACAAATAAGGACATGATTATGAGGTTTTTTGTAGATTATGATCACTTAAATTAGGTTACCATGGATAATATTTATCCACTACAATGGATCAAAAACATATTTAATTAGTTGAGAGGTGCACAATGGTTCTCAAAGATTGACCACAGATTAGGATATCACAACTTGGGATTATGAAATGAGGATATACCGAAGAATGAATTTAGATGTCAGTATGATCACTATGGGTACCTAGTTATGTTATTCAGTGCGACAAACTACCCAATAGTGTTCATGGGATTCATTAACACTATCATTCACTCTTTCTTAGACTGGTTTAAGATAATCTTCATTGATGACATCTTACTGTATTTGGAATCTGAGGAGGATCAAATGAGACATGTGAGGATGGTCTTTGGCATGCTTAGGTATCACCATATTTATGGGAATATCTTGATGTGTTATCTTTTTCCTTAATAGGTTCACTTCATTAGACACATTGTCTCAATGGTGTGAATAGATGTGGATCCAACAATGGTTGAGGCAATTCATGACCATGATCTACCCAAGAGTGTTACCCATGTGAGGACTTTCCATGGGTTGGTAGGGTTCTATCGGAGGTATGTACCAAATTTATCCTGAGTGGAATCCTTCTTGACATCTATGACTAGATAGGGGAATCATTTAATGTGAATGGAAGGGTTCCATCAATTCCATCAAGAGTTGAGTGATTGGTTGACGAGAACTCCAATCATGAGATTTCTATATGAGGGTGTTAAGTATGTAGTGTTGTGTGATGCATTAGTGAATGGAAAAGGTTGTGTTCTAATTTAGAGGTAGTATTTTATTGAATATGGTTCACATCAATTGATGAAACATGATCATAACTATATGAACCATGATATTGAGTTAGTAAGGGTTTTTTTTACATTGAATATGTGGTGAATCTAGCTGATGGATGAGAGGTTTATAATTTACTAGAACAACAACAGTCTCAATTATATATTATTCTAGAAGAATCTTATCTTGAGATAGAGGAAATTTCTATAGTTCCTCCAAGACTATGAATTTTGGATTATATATACTCTTGGGAAGGGGATTGTGGTGACATAATCTCTCAGAAGGAGATCTAGTTATTAGTTTTTAGACAACGAATCAATGAAGTTTTCCTATATTTAGTTGTACTTCATTGACAAGGATAGCAGTTCATAACATTAGTTGATGGTTATTACCCCATAAATTTTCAGCATTTATGAGAAGTTCAACAATGAGATATTAATTATGAGATCATACATACACATATATCCACATGAAATTCCATTGATGGATATTCTGAAGGTGGGGATCACACTATCCTTTTGAGAGAATGGAAAATGGTACCTTTGATGTCGTGGGAGGAGGTGTTTAAGGATTTTCAAAAATACCCTTTGGTGGAATATTTAGTTTTGTAAAAGATGTACAAAGACCTCTGATGATAGTGTTGGTGGACAAGAATGTGGAAAAGAGTTTAATAGTTTGTTTTGCTAATGCCTTTCCTGACAGAATATAAGACAAAGCACTAGGTTCTAGGGGGTTTAGATCAACTCTTTGATGTGCCAGAGTTGAAGGGGTATGGGAAATTCATTAACATCATGATGGGATTACTGTGTCAATCCATGGCACACAATTCTATATGGTTGATCATAGAACAAATCACAAAGTTTAACCACTTTGTATAAATTTCATAGTAGAGTTCACAAGAAAATATGGGTCTTCATTATGTGTAGGGTATAATCTGACTCCTGGGAGTTCCCTCGATGATCATATATGAATAAGATTCTTGCATCACATCTTAGTTATAAGGGGGATTGTAGGAGGACTTTGGACTCATTTACACATGAGAATATCGTTTCACCCCCAAACCAATGCCCAAAAAATGTGAACCATTTAGGTCCTGGAGGACATTCCATGAGCTTTCATGTTAGACATTGGCCATAGATTGGAGGATCTCCTTCCCTTGGTGGAGACTTCATACAAATTAATCCACCATTCCAAAATTGGTATGGAACCATTCAAGTCTTCATAAGGGTGACTCTACTAGACACCACATTGCTGAATTGATCTAGGTGAGTCATTACTCATGGCTAAATAGGTGTTGAGATATACTAAATAAAAGGTTCAAATCATCTATGAGAAAATGAAAATAGAATATATTCACCATAATTCTAATCCTTAATGATGATTGAGACCTCTAGATATTGAGGGAGGATATCATGAATTCATAGGAGTCTCACGTCAGTGTGGATTGGAGATATTTTTCAATGGAAAAAAGTTATCTCTAAGATTCATTACACCATTCCAAATACTGTGTAATGTTTCCAAGGGGACATACCGATTAGCAAAACCACCTAAGTTGGACGAGTTACACGATCTCTTCCACAAGTCACAGTTAAAGAGTTAGGTGCATCAATCACCACACATTATCATATAGGGTGAGATAGACATCATGGATGGATCTAACATTGTATTGAAACAATTGGAGATCTAGGATCTGTAAAAAGGGGTCATTAATTGGAATCTGATTCCACCTGTGTATGTCTGGTGATAGTAAGTGAATCATCAGAAGAGAACCTCGGAGAGGGAGACCCAAATGTTATCCTAGACCCATAATATTTATGAGTATATTTTTCACCCTTTTAGATTAAAATTCCCACTACGGGGAGCATGTAACAACTCAAATTTTCTATATATTATTCTTGGATATTGTGTGGATTACATTAAATACCATGATCTCAGATGATGGGTGATTTACAGGCTTGTTGTTCCCATAATATATTTTTTAAATATATTAAATATATTAAATACAAAACTAACACATTTTTATGGAATAATTTTAATAACTCCAAAATGAGGACCCAAATCATAAATATGAGGACACAATTTAGTTCAAAATGGTTGTTTTACTCGATGTGTGAAAAAAAATTTCAATATGGGCCGGTTCTAGAAAATTTATAGCAGTAACTGAATTAATAAAGAAAATTAATTCAAAGAAATTTTTTTATTTTATATTCCTCTTAAGGAATTCTATTATAGATTTTGTCTTAGGGTGGTCCTCTAAACCCTAAAGACTAAGGAGCCATTGTAATAGCATTTTCTTGGTGAATGAGGACGGACCAGGATCAGATCGTGGATCTATGTTTTAACGATGTAAGTGGATATCATCAATGATGAAAACACAACTATTATTCATCAAATATGAATCCAAACTATAGGTATGATGTTTTATCTGTTTGATTTCCATCTAGTTTCTTAACCATAGATGAACGCGGATCAATTCCATGAATAGAATTGATATAAAATTTTTTAGTAGAATTAATAAATGGAATTAAAAATTTAGTTCATTTTGACTATTACTATTTATCTGTATTATTATATTAAAATATATTGAAGCCAAATGGACAATGTATGATGTTCATTCCATACATCTTCCATCTTTTGTATTTATTCCCTTATTTATTTTCACATTCATCATGTTATTTTTCTTTTGGATTATTGTTCAATGAATTCCTGGTATATGATCGTTGTGTGATTTTTTGTCAGTGCAACAAATCAATAACATTTTTCTAGTTCATGATTGGTGTTGTGATGGAGTTCTAAGGATGGTATTGGATGACTAGAGGTTAATAAAATAATATTTAGGTTTTATTCTTCCTAATATTTGATGAATGATGATGATGTCTTGATGAGGTGAATCTTAATAATCCTTTGAATCCAGATTTACATTAATTTTCATGGGAAAGGGATGAACGAATCCCTATATACACGATTCAATGAAGGATATGGATCTATTGACATATAGGGTGGTGTGGAATTGATCCCGATGGATCTACAAATTTTTGAGCAACACATAATGTAATGAGGGATTACAAAAAAGGGTTCACCCATTATTCTGTCTCTATGGTTTTGGCCAAAGTTAAATATCACACATTGTGTGACTAGATGACATGCCACATTACCCCTTTGGTGTGTCTTAACATATACTTCATACATGGAAATGGGAAAAAATTCATGTCCAAGTGGCACATCATGTACTTGTACACGAACATGGGTGGGTGTATACGTGCTTTTACATGGACCTATCCATCATGCTCAGACATCACTAGGAGAAACTGGTAGGGTACTATGTGTCTCTACACACTATGTAATCTTTATAAAAACCATGTTTGTAGTGATCTGCATGCCATTTGATGCATTTAAACAATAGAAGACTTGGGATTGTTTCACACAATGTGTACCCCATGGTGAACTTAGTGTTCCCCATTTATGTGTGTCTATTTCTCATTGTTTCATTGAATTGTACCTATTTTGGGTGAGAATGTTCCCTCGGTAAACTCTCATGAGGGTACAATGTTTAATTTTATCTACATAATGGGATTGTGATTCCCTGTTGAGAATGAGTCTCATCTAGAGTTGTAGGGTCCCTCCAAGAGACTAAATTGTGATCATCTATCATCAATGGTTCACTAGGTCGAGTTTGTGGAATCGATATAACCACCCTAATCCGGGAATTGATCATCCATCTAGTAGGTTATATTGGTTAGGATAGTAGTATCAATGACATATGATCCTCTGAAAATATGGTTGATCTAGATTGGGTTCATGGTGTACCCCAATAGTTTTGGGAATTCAACCTTATTTGAGTATTTGGATTTTCCTAGACATGTGAGATTTATTTGGTATGACCCAATGATCTAGACCTATTAACCACATGTCTCCAATCATAACATGGATTGTGGAAGGGATTCTCCCCCCCCCCAAATATTTATATAAGCATGATCATATGGATGATAGTGTTTTTTGACTACCAAGTGGCGTGGTGTCATTCTTGTGTATTTATGTGTGGTTCTATTATACATTCATTTTGATATCTTGTATTAATCGTACTATACATGGCTCTTCATGTTTAGTGTTTTAGGTGTCTCCTACTGAGTATTGTTATACTAACACATAAAATGGATTTTCTTTCACATGTCATTTCTTATGAAGACAACGACCGATTTTGTAGTTTCCTTGGAGGAAAGGAAAGGGTGGATTGTTGATAGATCATGACAGATCGAGGTGTTTATTAGGAGCATGAATTTGAATTTATTCCTCTCCCTTAGGGCATGTTGGACACCTTACAGTTTTTGGAGGTTCATTTTTTTGGCCACATATTCCACAGTAAGTACTTCATTATCGTACACTATTGTGGGATCTTAGATTTATACATGAATTGTTTCATTTGATTTTAATTCCAACCTAATTTTCAGTTGTGGATGTGTGAATGTGTACAAGAACTTTGGGTTAATTCCTTTCATTTGAAGGACATGCCTTCTCAATGTTTGTTTCCAACCCATAGCCCATTGAAGGCTGGTTTTGGGTAGTCTTCTGTCAGACCTTGATGGGTCAAGTAATGAAATCAATTTTCTTCTCCCCCACTCTCAAACTACAAAAACTAAATTGTACAGCACCAAAAACATCCCCCTTTCCCTATAAGGATCAACCTAATCATCTGTCGTACCATCGGTGGTCTAGATAGGGTGTGAGATAATCTTAGTAGGTCACCACCAACTGTGTCTATAAATATCCTGCTAGGGAATATAATAGAGAATCATGTCGTTAATAATGATAAGCAGGAAATAAAACTGAAAAACGGGTTAGCTATGGATCTGAAAGGAAACTGGGCTGACAAAAACTTACTTCGCACTAAGTCCAATAATCCTTGTATATGTAACTATTTGTATAAAAATATATGGACTATATACATAGTGATTTTTAAAACCAATATGTGGCTTCTACTACTAGCATGTACTAGAGGCATAACTCATGAATCCATAAGCTGTAACATGAGTCTCATGAGTATTAAGTGACATCATGCCTAGTATCACATGAACATGGTATGCCATGCCTAACATCAAAATATTAGGGTCTCCATTCAAAGTACAATATTAAAAAGGTTTTTAATGCCCATATATCATATTAAGGGTTTTCATGTCCTACATGTCATAGTAAGAGTAATCATCCCCAATATCACATCATCATAAGGTCCATCATACACAAATCATGTCACTAGGGTCACTATTCCCAATATGATATCACTAATGTCACCATTCTCAATATCATATCATTATTAGGGTTAATAAGACAATTCATTATTTTCTATAAAGGGTCACCATGCTTGAGTATAATTATATAGGGACTTTGTGTGTGTATCACTATATAGGGATTCCTCCCCTACATCATAACGGTAGTATAAGACATGCTATAACCATATCAAAATGAATAAGGATCACCATTCAAATTTATCAAAATTAACAAGGTTCTTATTAATCATACATCATATCAGTGATAAGTAATCATTGGATTTAATAAAGAGAAGTAATAGTTCATAATTAAATAGATTTCTCTATCAATAAGAGAATGAAATTTATTCTACTAAAAATATGTGATGTGGCCATGCCACTCACCTTAAATTCAAATCATTTTATTCTCCCTCACTTAGGATACATTCCAAAACCATTTAACTAATGATTTGATCCTTAATTCATTATAGCATCAAGGAAAATTCTATGGGCACACCATAAAGGGTTAGAAAAAATTAATTGGCACCTATACTAATAAGAATCATGGAATTATATGCCGATTATATCTTGTACAACACATTAATCTGGTTTTTTTAAATTTTAATAAAAGCAAGGTGAATATAGATTCCAAAACATAACACATGTTATAAAACATCATGACTCCATTGGATAATTACTCAGACACCTACCTTATGACTTTAAAGGATCACACATCTATTATTGGACTTTGGTTGGGGAAAAATCAATAGAAAATAGTAAAATATAAGTACTCCCTTTAAATGGGGCATATGATCAAGCACCCAATTAACTATATCAATGGAAAGAAAGAAGAAAAAATGAAAAAATTGAATGAAGCCATTACTTGTAGGAATCCAATGAGATGACCATATATTGAAAGAGTCTAGATCAAAATGTTATCAAAGAACCAAGGATAAAAGAATATTTATCTAAAATAAATGGAGAATTGAGGTTTCTATCTTTAACACCCAAATATTTTATGGGATGAATCTTTTTAAAGTCACTCTTTTCAAAATCAAAGATTGCATGAAACACCAAGTTTAAACAAAAAACGAAATATTATTATTTAAATGTCACTATAACAACCTAGCCATTAGACTGAATTGAATGTACATTATTAACTAAATTAACAAAATATCATTTAAACATTATGCATAATTAATTATTTTTTTACCAATTAATTGTAAATGAAAATAAAACCCTTTAAAATTTTAAAAGAAAAAAGAATTGTTGTATTATATTAAAACAAAATTATTAGTTAATATATAAGAAAAATCGTTGTATTATATTGAATATAAATAAATATATATATATATATACTCAATATAATTTTTAAAATTCAACTTATGTGTTTTCTATAACTTATATAACATCACATCCAATTGTATGTACAAAAGAATAATTTTTCCAAAAAGGAAAATTTCCCTCCTTTTGATGGAGAATGTATTTTAAATACAAATGTTGACACTTTATATATTATATTTGAAAAAATAAATCTCAATTTTTTTAATTTGAATATAGAAATTTAATTTGTTTAAATTTTTAATATTTTTCTTACATGTTCATGTTTTCATGAATCGTGATAAAATATTACATTTTAATTGAAATATCTATTTAATGTATATAACCCATAGTGCTAAATTATTTTTTTAATTATTTTTTAAAAGTATAATTAGATTAATTTTATATCATTTAACACAATTTATGACATTTGAATCCACTTTAAATTGAATAAGAATATAAAAACAATACAATCTTCTATAAGTTCTCACTTTAACCCATTTTTAATTCTGTCAACAATGTTATTTTTAAACTAATTAAAGAAACATCTATGTTTTGAATTTATAAAAATAGTTTCCATGTTTTTAATCATTTATTCAATATTATTTCAATAGTTTTATTTTAATTTAGGTCATATGAATTTTAAATTTAGTATTATTTTAATTATCACCGTTAAAGAGAAATCCCAAAATTATTGGTAAAAAAATATCATAAGGAATATAAAACTAAACAAACCTGTAATGACTCTAATTTTATATTTATTAATTTTGAAATATTTTATATATTGATTTCAAGACGAGGTGCTAAGACGGTGTTTGATTCTAAGGCCCGGTGTGCCCAGAACAATTACTTTAAAAAAGATTAAAATATTAAATTGCATATGGGTACGATTTTCCAGAAAAAGTTAAATAAATCATAATTGGGTTCTAAAATATTAAATATTAGGGAACCATTGAGTTCATAATAGTGGATATACCCTATCCACAACCCTACATAGTTCGGCATGCATCTTCTGTGCAAATTCCTCATAGGTATTTAATATGAATAAAATAATTTATGAAAAAATTATTTTTTTGGAACGTCAATGCAAGGAAAATATTTCGCATTAAATAGTTTTTAAGAGATATATGGTTAGACTAATAACCCTATAATCCTATACATATGTGGAGAGAGAGATCCAGATAATTCTCTTGAGCAGGTGATGATGAAATCTCATATCCAATATCAGCGCACACCAATCTTGTCAGATCTCTCCAACAACAATAATGCAGTTAAAGTTATTCATCCGTGAGCAATATGAATCTTGGTAGGATTTGATATTTGGATTTACTTTTCCCAATTTTTTAGTCCTATTATAAGCATAGAAAAATAATGGAACAGATTAGCTGACAGATCGATCATATTAATGGGATGGAACTATTCTATAGGATTTAATGGGTGATAAATATTATGAAGACTATTTTTGAGTCATTTATCCTTATTATTTAAAAAGATTGAGATTAGAATGAAAAAAATACAAGCTTTATTCCTTATGTATGTTCTTTGTTCTTTTACACCTCATTTCTCATTCATCATGGGTGACCCTTTGGTTCGTGATTCAATACCTAACCAACAGATTGATCATTGCGTGAATGGTCCATGGAGGAACAATCCAATATTGTATATCTATACTCAGTATGATGAAACCGAGGTGCGAGGTAGATGGATGTGGATGGATCGAAGTGGTTTGGAAACCTCCATTCTTCGGTTCAGGTGTTTTGAAATGAACAAAATCTAATTTATAAGCCGATTGAAGGCCCAAGATCCATCGATTTGGTGGAAATCTGAAAAAAAACATAGTTCTGAAATTTTAAAGGAAACGGACCACTCGAAAGAGATTTAGATGATTGGTTAAGGAATTCATAAGTAGAAGACTAGTTCTTGGAAAACAAGATACACACAACGTGTTGTTCCGACTACAAGACATGTCTCTTATAGTCAAACGACATGGAGTGTTCCCTAGGAGGTACACAAAAATGGGGGTGCAGTACATAGGTTTCCTACATGGCATGTAAACCCACCCCACACATGATATGGCCTAGAATGATTGCATGGGCTTCCCCACTAGTAAATGGGCCATGACACACAAGATGATGTCATGTACTGGTGCATGACTGAATTATACGAGCAGATTCCGGGTGAAAGGGTATGGGGTACATCCTTTCTAAATACAATTTACCCATCTTATGTAGGACACAATATTGAATGAAAAATGATGGTGTACACAAGTATTACCTAAAGTCAAGGGACATGACATGTGACCCCCCTACATTTCATCTAACCCTTCTTACATAGCTTTATCCACTTGTCCTCCATTTCATGGATATATTTTTTCAGGGTGTGTCCCCTTCTTTGTTTCCCTTAAGGTTGGTAAAAATATTTTCTTACACATAAAGTCTACAACCCCTTAATCAGAACATCGAGGATAGAGTTGTTGGAATCCCCCTAGAGGCCCTCAACCAGATCGTATACTCATCTTCATGCCCTAGGTTAGTTATTGGTATCGACCTGACCAACACTAGTGACCATCGATCCTCACCTTATAAGGTTAATCTGGGATGATTTTTTGGTATCACCATATGGTCCATGTAGTGATATTCATCTGTGTATCATATCACTCATCAGGTGAATTGGTGTATCCTTCACATGGAAAGACATGACAAACAATACCTCTCAGAAATATGTCATCAGTGCTATCCAAATAAATATTTTGTTATCCTAGATGAGTTCTTTTTTGGAATCTTCAAGCTAAATTGCAATTGTTGGTATGTAGTGGTTGCAGTTTACCTATAGGCAATGTGTCTCGGTTGAGTATATCTGGATATTCTTGTTATATACTATTTAGACATATACTTGTGTAGATATGGTTTTGATTTCATTTTATATGTTTCATTGTAGAATTAGGGTGTTATACTGAGTATTATTATAATCACCCCTCTCGAACGTGTCATGTCTTGTGCAGATGATCTATCTTTTGATGGATTCGTAAGCATATTAGGACTAGTCATAGATTTATTAAACTAGGCAGGACAAGGTGTGTTACTATGGATATAGGTAGCATCCCAAGTAGCTTTAATTGTACGTTGGACTTGTATTTATAGACTCATTGTGGTGGGATTTCATTCCGGCCCTATTTACGTTACTTTGTGTATTACTTTGGTTATGGGATATAGTTGTTTTCATGAATTGGTTACATAGTGGTTTTTAAATTTCATCATTTTGTGGGTTTGAGAAGTGTGCGTGCTTATAGGTATATAGTAAATTCCGCCCATGTTATTAATATGCGTACGCAGTTCTATTCACTAGCCCCTTTAATATTGGAGGTGGGCTCGGGGATTCAAGGAACAGGACCCACTAGGGCGGGTTGTGATAGAATGATGGTCAGTGATATTGGTTGGGGGAAATAGTGTTAGGTATGTCAAGTTCATATTTTAGGACAAGGAATCCAGTACTAGTGTGGAGTACAATGTATCCATACACTAGAAATATAATAACCTAATATTTGACTCGGTACATGATAATACTAGTTATAGGGAAAACAATGTTACATGCATCATATAAGAATGGGTTTTGGTTTCTATGTCATTATTGAGTTAGCTCTCCAGATATACTCATTCAACATTGTATATATTGTTTACTTATAGGATTCCTTTGTTAGAAAAACTAGCTAGGATTCAGTAGCTTGATCATGAGGATGACCCCCTTAGTGAAGAGGCTTTGATACGGGGAGTAGTTCCCCAGATATTAACTCCCATTGGCGCACCATCTATACCACCACCTGTAGAGAATCACATGGTACCCAAAGTACAAGTGATTGAGGAGAGAATACTAAAAATGCTTTAAGAGTTTTAGTCATAGATACCCCCCAGGATTCATGGTGATCCATAACCATAGATGGCTAGGGACTTTCTTGAGGCAATAATCCATGTTTTCTAACTATTTGGGACACTAGAATATTTGATGGTGGTCCTGGAAATGAGCCTTATACACGACTCTTTCGGACGATGGTGGAGTTTAGATATCCAACCTAACGATTACGTGAGACTTCATGGAAATAGTTCAAGTACCTCTTTAGATAAGATATCTCACTATTTACATTGAGGGTTGTACATATTTATGATATTCTTCAACTCCAGTAGGGTAACATGTCAGTGGCGGATTATTCATCTTGGTTCACGAACCATTACAGGTACTAGATGGATATGTTTTGAGATCAGAAATTTAGTGATCTGTCCATCAAGTGAGGTTTTCTTAGATACATACAGACGGTCTTTATCCATATGTGCATTACTACTTATACCGGGATGCTTGAATGGGCTTTGGTGGTTAAAAGCCTCATGTCTAAATAGACACAACTCGTGATATTCTGTAGTTGGAAAGTAAGAGAAGATGCGTAAGTAGCGGGAGTCCATTGTCTATCCTAGGGGCGTGGACATGAGAATATTTTATGATTAGGTCCAATTATAGAGGATCTAGATTATAAGGCTCACAGGGTGGGTCTATTCATCCTAGAGAGATGTGACGCAATTTATGTGGTGGCATGCGATATCTCTCTCAAGATTATCCGACCCATTGTAGTGTTGACATACAGATAGTGTATGAACCACTACAGTAGGGATAGTGATAGGAGAAGGAATATATGTAGGATGGAATATGTGGAAGATGGGATGGAAGAGTAGGAGGATGTGTTCCAAATTTAGATTTATTTCTACCACCACCCCCAGGTGGTCCACACTAAGCTCAGAGAGTTGGATGATAGGGGCGGGGAAAACTAGATGTGATTGAAGAATATGAACCAGGGGATTTATAATGTATTTTAGTTATGATCTATGTATTTTCTACATTATTTTTTTTATTGATAGACACATGTTCATATCATTACATTCTAGCCACATATTATATACGAGATAAAGTGATTTCGGTTGAAACTTTGACTCGACCCTTATGCTTAGATACATCTACTAGAGGAGACTCAATTATCAGACATATATTCTAACATTGTGACCTTACCCTTGGAGGTGAGATTTTTGAATGGATCCTTTTGGTGTCGATGTTGAGTCCATACAATGTCATTCTTGATATAGATTACTTATCTATAGTATGTGCCTTGATTGACTGTTTTAGGTGAAGGGTGTGATGTGTTCACTATGATATAAGGATGTTTCCTTTTTTAGTGAAAAGGAAACCTATATAGCAGACTATTGAATCATGTAGAGAAGTGTGCATTTGATTACTCATCAGTTGGCTAGCCAGACCCTTGGTGTAGTGGGTCTTATAAGTTTCAATACTCATGCAGTTGTGGTGGTGTATGAGTAAATCTTTCCTAATGATGTTCTAGGATTACCTCCCCACTAAGTGATAGTATTCTTAATTTATTTACCCCACATGATGATGCATCTTTCTACCCCAGTATATCAAATGGATCCCAGAAGGCTTCATGAGATGAGCGTGAATTTAGGGGACTTACAGAGGAAAGGATTTGTGAGATACAATATTTCACCCTAGGAATCCCTATTTTTTTTTCAAAAATCCATGTGGGAGATTGATAATGTTTTTGGACTACCAGCACATAAACCAAGTGACTGTGAAGAACAAGTATCCACTAATAAGAATCAATGATTATTATTATCAGGTTAGAGGGGACCAATGGTTTTCGATGTTTGACCTCTAATTAGTCTATCACCAAATTCATGTAAGGGATGAGGATATTCCAAAGACAGTCTTCATATGTTTTTTTGGTCATTATGAGGACTTGGTGACACCTTTTATCATGAATAATTCCCTAACAGTGTTCATGGGACTGATGGACTGGATATTTCTGCCTTACTCAGACTGGATTGTGGTAGTCTTCAATGATGACATCCTTGTGTACTCTACGTATGAGGATGATCACACGAGACACGTAAGGATAATTCTTTACTTCCTCTAGGAGAACCAAATTTGTGTGAACTCTCTATGTTCTAATTTTAGATTCACGAGGTCGACATTATGGGACATGATATCTCAGTGGATGGATTGGAAGTGTACAGGGCCATGGTTAAGATGGTGTTATCGTAGGATCCACCTAAGAGCACGAGGGAGGTGTGGAGAATCCATGGGATAAAAGGAAATTATCAGGTATTCATACATGATTTCTCTAGGACATCAACACCTATGATAGATTTTATTTGAAAGGAGAAGACTTTTATGCGGATAGGGATGTTTCTGTAGGCCTTTCAGCAGTTGAGGTATAGTTTAACCCTCAAAAAATTTTGAGATTTCTAGAGGATGGATTAAAGAATATAGAGTTCTATGGTGAATCATGAAATGGAATTGTTTGTGTCTAATTTAGAGGAATGCTGTGATTTCCAATCATTCACACAAGGTGAGACCACATTTGATGAACTATGTGACCCATGGTCTTGAGTTTGTAGTGGTATTCTTGGTGTTGAATATGTTGAAACACTACCTGATGGGTGAGCAGTTTATTGTCTACATTATCCATAAGAGTCTCAAGTATATCATCTCTCAAAAGGATCTAAACATGAGACAGAGGTAATGGTTAGAGTTACTTTTGTATTATGAATTTGAGATTTTCTATACTCATGTAAGGGGTAGTTTGTTAATGGATTCGTTCAGTATGGTATCTTGTTCACAGTTGCTGATGGATGAACCAGATTAGTTAGCCTCATAAGAGATATCCTTTTGGGATGGATATAGAGAATCTTACCTCCAGTCAATGGTTGTCACTCATACACTCTTGTAGAGAGTTTGGGAGGCACAACTTTGGGATAATATCTATAAAACCATATGTACTCAGATATAAACTAAGAATGCCCCTAATTGATATTAACAAGGTAGGTATGATATTTTTTTTTCAGAAGATGCACAATTGTACAATTGATGTTTTAGAATGTGGTTTTGAGAGAGTTTCACGTCTACATTGGCAGGACATCCAGCTTTGTAAATGATGTACCAGGACATCTGATGACATTTCTGGATGTTAGGGATAAAGAAATGAGTTTCATATTTTGTTTCTGGATGCCTCACTAGTTAATAAGTGAAGGAAATGAACCATGTTTCATGAAGTTTAGATCAACCCTTTGAGGGTTCAAAACAAAAGTGTGATGGGATATATATATACTTCATTATGGGTTTACTGCATACGTATAGGGGACACGATGATATCTGGGTGATCATAGACTGACTCAAAAATTTTTTCCACATCCTAGCTAATCAGGAGAAGAGTTCAGTAGATAAATGGATACACCTATATGTATACTATATAGTCTGATTCCATGGATTTACATCCATAATTGTTATAGATTTTTGTTCTCACTTTACTTATCGTTGGTGGAAAGGATTTCAGGAGGCATTTGGAACCCAGTTACGCTTGAGCATATCATTTTACCCACAAAATGAAAGCTAGAAGTAACTGACCATTCATGTTCTTGAGGATATACAGTGGGCTTTCATTTTGGACTAAAATAGCTGTTAGGAGGATCATGTACCACTGGTGGATTTTTCATAAAACAACAACTACCATTCACACATATGTATGGAACCATTAGATGCTTTGTACGGGTGACCATATAGGTCACCGCTTTTCTAGACTAACCCATGAGATTCAGCACCAATGAGACAAGACTAGTTGCGAACTACTATTAAGAAGGTGAATATTGTCTAGGAGTGGATGAAGACTACAAAAATATATCATATGTCTTATCCTGATAGGCAATATAGGCCTTTGGAGTACTAGGAAGGACACCATGTGTTCCAACTGGTTTCACCTCGATGTGGATTGGGGAGATTTGGCTGGGTGGGGTATCTATCTTCGATGTTAATTGACCCCTTTCAGATATTTTGTGGATTTGGAGTGGTTTCATTATGCATAGCTCTACCTATGCAATTACACCACGTACATTATTTCATCCATGTGTCGCATATAAGGAGATATGTTCATGAACCATCGCACATCATCACCTGAGGAAAGCTGGACATTGAGGATATTGTGACTATTGCTGAGTACCTATAGAGATCGTGTATCGATTGGAGAGGATACTTTGAGGTTGATCAATTCCATCAGAACGTGTCTAGTTGTTGCAGAAGAATCTCTGTGATATCACTTTGGAGTGTGAGGCTCATATTCATGCTCAGTGACCTCCTTTTTTTAGTAGCCTTTTCTTGGATTTCCAGGGACATCAATCCCCAATGTTGGGATAATGTAATGACTATAATTTCACATGTATAATATTGAAATATTATATGGATTGATTTAGAGACCATGCGCAGAGAGGACATGTGATTCTGAGGCCTGGTGTTCCTTGAACAAATATTTGAAAAATATAAAAATATTAAATAGCATGTGTGCATGGATTTCCAAAATAAACAGGAATACCTTCTAAGACGGTTCCTGGATCAAAAACATGAGGGAACTATTCAGTTCAAGAAAGAATATATATTTAGGTGTGACCTAACATTTTTTTGGCCTGGGTTGTTTGTGGAATTCTATCACGAGCATTTAAAATAAATAAAATTATTTACGAATATTTTTTTTATTTATTTTGTTGACACAACGAAATAGAAATAGGTTTTATATTTAAATAAATCCCCTTTCTAGATATCTAGGGTTATAGTCATAATGATGGAATCATCTGTAAACTTGGATGGAGAGATATTTGTGTAATTCTCACGAGCATGCGATGACAAAATCTTAGATCCATGATCATGGGACACCAATCATTACAGATCCTTCCAATGATAATGATGTGAAGATATTTCTTCACCAATAAGATATCTGAATCCAATTAGGATGTGTTATTTTGATACACATTTCCTTCTTCATGATTCCTTCGATGAACACATACTAATCCCCAAATGTATTAGCCCATGAATCGGTTGTATTTCTGGGATTGGATTATACTGCAGGATTTGATGAGTGATCAATCCTGTGAATATATTTTTTTGATTTTTTTATTGTTCTTAGGGAAATGAATCGAGGAAAAACAAACAGTGTAAGAGGTTTATTCCTTGCGATTTTTTTCATTTTTTCCTCCATTCTTGTTCATCGCAGGAGAAAATTTGGTCCGCGGTTCGACAACTGATTGATATATTGATCATTATGTATGTAGTTCTTAGCCCAGTTATCTGAGATAGTAAATCTAGAATCGGTAAAATACAACGAAAGAGAGACAAAGATGGTGGCGTACAGATCGAATCAGTTTTGAAACTCCCATTCTTCGGGTGAGGTGTGTGAAAACGAATCAAATCAGATTTATAAGCTGATCGAAGGCCCAAAACCCATCGATTCAATGTTACAACAGAAAATGACATTAGATATAAAGTTTCCAAGAAAAGGAATACCAGAACTAGATCAGGATGATCGACCAGGAATTTGGAAGAAGATGACAGGTTTTTGGAAAAGTAGATACAAATCATGTGTCGTCCCTACTAAATGGCATACTCCACCCAGTCGAATGACTCGGCATGTACCCTATAGGTAAATATATATAGGGTGGGGTAAAAAGGTTTACTACAAAGCATGTACCCACCACACAGATTCTCCTAGACCGATTACATGGGATAAGCAATGTAATGGTACATGGGAAAGGATATATGAGTTGACATACTGTAATGGCCCATGACAAGAGTACATGGGCGGACCCCGAATGCAATGTCATGTTGTTTATCCTTTCTACATGTCATGTACCCTCTTCTACATAACACAATTTTGAATGATACAAGTGGTTGCACATGGGTAGTACCCAGGGTTAAGGGATACAATGTGTCCACCAATACACACACTGTGTACCCCTTCTAACAATGCTTAAGTCATGTGTCCTTTGTTTCATGGAAATTTTTTTAGGGTTTGTATGCTTATTTTTTTCCCTAAAGTTTGGTATGAATTTTTTCCTACTCATATGGACTAAAATCCCATTAGTAGTGATTCATGTTTAGAGTTGTGGGAATCCCTTTAGAGGCCCTATGTAGGATCCTCTCTTAATTTTAATGCCCTAGGTGGAGTTCTTGTTATTGAAGTGACAAACACTATCGGGAACCAATACTCTACTTGGAAGGTTAATCCAGATTGAGTTATTGGTATCACCCCATGGCCATATAAGTGATCCTCATATGTATACTGTATCTCTATTCTAATCTGTCATTGTACCATTCTCATGGAGAGACTTGATGAGTAGTACCACGCGGATGCGCGTCATTAGTGTTTTCACACTTGGGAGTGTGTTCTCCAAGAAGAGTGTTTTGTGGAATCTTCATGCTGAATTCCTAGATTTGGTATATAGTGGTTATGGCTTACCTTTTGATTGTAGGTATTGGTTGAGTATATCTAAATATTCTTATTATATGATATGTGGGAATATATTTGTGTAGATATGACTAAAAATTACTTTGATATATTTATTTGTGAATTCAGGTTGTCCTACTGAGTATTGTCATACACAACCCTACATGATCAATTCCCACACATGTCATTTCCTGTGTAGACGATCAACATTTTTATGGAGTCCTAGGTGCACAATGACCATACGGTGCTTTGGGAGACCAGGATGGTTGATGTATGTTCCTATTATTATAGACAGCAGCCACATTACCTTTAAATATAGATGTGAATTTTTTTACAAGATATTTTTGGCAGGATTTTATTTTGGCCTTATTTTATTTTCCTTAAAATATGTCCTACTCTTGTTGTGGGATATAATTTTATGCATGAATTGTTTAAATAGTGGTTTTTATAATTCATCATTTTGTATGCTTGGAGATGTGTGCATGTGTATAGGCACAAAGAAATACCTTCCATGTTAGTAATATTCCTACTCGCTGCTAGTCACCAGCCCCTAACAGATTAGAGGCAGGATTTGAGATAATCGGTTTAGGCCCCACTAAGATGGGTTTTGACATAACACATTTCTTAATTTCATTGGATGTGTTTATTTTCACCAAAATCATCCTTGGACCAAAATTATATCCCTCAGAAGCCACTTATATTAGAGTATGTAAATTATAATATTATATTCCAAGAAAATTTTCACATTTTTTGTTTTAAAGAATTAAATATTTTTTATATGTTGATATATAAGTGATATTATATATGATAAATATTATTTTGAAAGAATTTTTTTATATTAGTCATGATATTTTTTTTCAATCTTTATAGAATAATTAATTAAATTACTGGTTTTCATAATGATGATACATTAATTGTCTAATTAATGGAAATAAAAAATAAAAGTTATTAAAAATAATATAATAAAAATGATTTAAGATTATTAATTTCATGAATTTTTTTTAGATTAATTGGATATGTTAGGGATTTTTTATAAATAATGTCTCGAATAAAAGTTATTGTTATGATATTTTTAAAACTTTATGTAATGAGTAGTGTCAAAATTAACATTATGGATACTTTAAAATAAATTATATTTTATTAAATGATATAAAATTTTAAAAAATATCAATTTCCACCAAATTATAGGGATAAATCTGGAAATGAAATTAATTAATCATTTATGGTTTTTTTGGGATTTTATAGTAATTATATTAACCGATAACGTTTAAATTATATGATGTCATGGTAAGAGTAAAATGGATAAATAAGTGTCAAAACATAATGTTAAGGACTAAAAGTTAATGAAAACATGTCTTATTTTCATTGGATGAATGTATTTCAACATGTAAGAATCCTATATTTTATGTAATACATTTTGGATCAATTTTGGAAATGAATATTAATTTATATTAATCTAATATTTAGAGAGTTTCTGAAAGTTACCATCATATCAATTATAAAAGGGCGTCTCCTCCCCCAGTTCATCACACCCCGTTGAACAATATAAAGTGACATACCCCTACACGTTTCTCCTACTAACATCCTTATAAATGTTTTAGAGGAATTTGTGTTCAAATAATACCAAACCTATATCCCTTAAGAAGACATCTAATGGAAGTCTACCCAATAATATGTAATCATTTTTACCAATTCATTAATGTTCAATTCTTCTTATAAATACTATTTATCTGATGTTTCCTATAAGGACCCATCCTTAAAGATTACATAATTATGGGTTAAATATAAAATTCTACCTTGGGGATCATATCAGGTTTATATTTTTAGATAATTAACCAATAATTATTACATTACATCTCAAAAATTACAATGTGGACAGCTCTTCTGTATCCAATTTTTTAAACCAAAATTAAACTCCTTAAAATAAAATAATAATTATTTTCTTGATATAAAACTTCTCAAATTATTCCTTTCTCTCACCCTTCCTTATGCCCTAGGAAAAATTATCAAAAACTTAGGATGATCATAAAAAGAACAGTAAGGGTTATAAATTAAGGAATGAAAATATTAGACCATCAATATATATAAATCAATGGGATCATAATTTTCAATCATAAAACATAAGGTCTTTAAAATACCTCATGAAATCATAAGATTTATGAATAACACATATAAATCATTTATCATAATGTTAACTTATGGAATCCATTACATACTTACATTATAGCTTCCATAGCTACATAGGGAGTTACGTTTGGAATAACTATCATGGTATATTCCCTAAATCTCTTAGGGTAAACATTAACATTTACCTCTATCACATTTTCAAATGAATTGGATTGATATATCAGGCTCACCCACACAATTGTTTTCATTGAACCACCCATATACGCAAACAATTTCCAAGAACCATATCATATTCATAACACAAAAAACAAGAATAATTTAAAGGTAACATTTCCACATCACAATATATCATTTCAAGATATTGAAATAATAAAAGTATTATAAAAAAAATCAATACCAAAATACATGAAAAGGGTATATGATATTTATTTACCTTTTAAAAATGTTACAAGTTGTTAAGGACGCCAAATATATAATAATGCTCGCAGTAGTGGAAATGTTCTTGCCACTGCATATATTAACAAGAAGCATTCCCTTTGTAGTTTAGTAAACAGATACATAGAAATAAGATTCCATTTTAATGAAATTAAATGTCAATGGGGTTATTACACCATATAAAATAATGTCCTTTATAAATCAAAATATTGCTCAATTAAAGGAGATTGAGATGAAGTCCCTTATAACGATCATTTTTTTATTAAAATTGATTGATTATGTGTATTCACTATAAATTCATGTAAAAAATTATAAATACTAGATAATATATATAAATAAATATCTAACATAATCATAGAATAACATTATTTGGATGTAGGTGATCAACCAAAAGAATGAAAATTGGGTTAAGAATTTCCTTTACAATAATTTGGAAGCCTAACGGGGTCTTTTAAAAATTCATAAAATAAGTTGATGAGAGAATAAAGGGCCTCTAATCACATGGAAATAATAATATTTACATCAGTAAGTATATATAATAACATATTACATCATAATAAAATTGCTATTAAAAGACAAAACATAATAGAAGTCATTGAACAATAGGGGAGGGTGAAAATTTCACTTACCTTGAGTCTGATTCATCACATATATTCGTTGTTATTCCTGAATAATAAACATAAGTAAATTTATAAATTATTCAAAATATTTTTCATGTTTTTATTTCTGTTATAGTACTTAATACCATTCTGTTCAAATTATATAATTATTTAATTTAATATTGATCGTTTTGTCGATAGTGGGTATTTGAGTTGAAAATGAACTTGTTATAATTAAAAATAATTTATGTGGTACAAAGTCCATTATATAGAGAAAATTAGTCATGATTTAAATATAATATATTTATCTAGTATATAATACTCTATAACATTTGGACATAATAAATGAAATGCACTGTTCATGGAGACGGTAAGTCGTACGTACGCATGAACGCTACATTCATTTATTTTTCATATTTAAAGGGATGAAAACTAAATGAAATGTAGGAATATTATAATTATATTATAATATCTATGTTATATATGTTATATAGGTTCAATAATTCCATTCTTTATAAATTCCATGCATGGCATGAATGAGTCATATAATTTAGAGGGGGCGGTTTCCACACATCCTCAAATGAAATTATAATATTTCTAGATCAAGAAAAGAATAATGGTTTGTTTATAAATTAAAAATTCCCATATCATAAAGACAATATAAATATAATAAAGATCATATATAAATATATTTTCATCATAATGGCCACCATGAGATAGGGTAGGAGAAAACCGAACAATCATCATTTCATGAGGTAGTAGTTCATTGTACACAGAAATATTATGTTCTTATCCATTAGATGGTGGTGTGTGCAATTGTAGTTAGATTAATTCTCATAAAAACATACTAGTATATGTAATATACTGTTTTGGTTATACAAAAATGGAATAATTGGAGTTTAGGGGGTTTAATAAGTAAAATAATTGAAAAACTTTAGAGAGAATACATTACCTCAAATTATGCAACTATAATAATTTAAGCTAAAATGTTTTCTTAAATTTACATTTAGCCATGTTGGTGCTTCTAGGAGGAAGAAAGGGATTATGAGAGATTATTTGGGAAGAGGTTGGACTATCCAAGGGGATTTAGAGGTGTGAGTAAGGGTCAGGACGGATTCTCTATTATAAGACGGAGGAGGGGCACTTTTGGAAGATATTGAAATATTATATTATTATAAAATTAATTTTGGTTTTAAATGGTCCCAAAGTTATTTATTTCATATATAATATGATTTAGGGTCGAAATAATCTCAACCAATAGGTGTTATATAAGTCTAGGTCCCAAATTTAACCTTATCATTTATATGTAACCCTTAGTTAACTAATTTGAATCTTACCATGTATTCTTATATATTCTTACTATATGGTTAATATAGTTAATATTAAATGTAAATAGAACCAAATTTTCTTCATTAATGACATGTACAATATTATCTAATATATTTTTTAAAATATTAAATTTTTAGTATTATTATATATTTAATAAAATATTATTTTTTTAAAACTCATTTATGTCAATTTTATATTATTCATGTCCTATCTATTTTATGAATCCTTAAAAACATGATTCCTTCAGAAAAAATTCACTAATTAAAATATTAAAAGTCATATGAATCTCTAAAACTAGTGTATTCAATTAAAATTTTCAAAATAAATTTATTTTCATATTTATAATCTTATTTATTGAAATCATTCATTAATAAGGTAATCATTACATCATCAATGTGTCATAAATAAATTTATATATATGATGTCTAAAATTTTAAAATAAAATACAATGATGTAGTAAATCATCTAAAATTTATAATTACTCTTTATTGTAAATAATATCACTTGTATAACCCCATATAAAAAATTTCTTTACAAAAATATACATGTATACGTTACATTTTTCTTTAAAATAAATTAATTATTATAAAATTTAATTTTCACATCAAAGTGGTTCAATAGAATCCGAAAATAAATCCAAGGATGACCATGGATAGAAATGTATCATACAGTAGGATTAGAACACATTTCAGGGTAGTTTAATATTATTACAATATTATTTTTTACCCTTATTTACCAGATTTCCTTTTAACCATGGTAAGTAAAATAAATTCTGATATTACTATTCATAATGTCTAAAAATAAAAGTTACCTATTAATAAAATATTAACCTCTTGATTAAAAATATGGAATCCTTTTTTCCAAAATATAAAACATAGAAGTTTCATAAATTAATTTAAAATTATATATGGTTTTCAAACAAAAAAATGTGTTTTAAGAAGTAAAAACTAACAAAAGTTTGACATGTGTTTATATTCAATTTCAAAATGAAATTACATCCAATGACCAAAAAAAGATTAAATGGAAAAACTATTATCCAATTACACTTTAAAACTATTTAAAATGACAATAAAACTATATAAATAAATAAGATGGAAAGGCAGTTTTGACTTAAAATGTGGTATTTTTCACTATTAATTAAAAAATGAACTTTATCAAACAATTATCAAAAATTTATCCAAAGTAAATTTTGATGACCTGATTCTGTAGAAGAATTTTATTTTGCCAAATAGAAAATATAAAAGTGAAAAAAAAACTATATTTAAAAATAGTTCTCCAGCAAAAGGTAGTAAAACGACCATTCAAAAAATATTATAGTATTTCACGCATAAAATCAGATTCATTCGTATTTTACGCCTCTATTGTTTATCAGATAAATTTAAATAGGTTTACAAAGTATGTATAATCATATTTCTGATAGTTCTATTAATTCCAACCATTACAACAGAATGGTGTGAACTATAATTTGGAATAATAATACTATTATTTTATTTTTCAGTATAACTCAAAGTTGTGTACAATGTATGATTTCAAAGAAATCATTTTTTACTTGTTGAGTACGCTATCGGAAAAATAATCCTCTTTAATGTAAAAATAATACCTCATTCATAAATATTAATATAAATGAAAAAATTATTATCTATAAGTACTTGGGTCGTTACACCCTTCCACCCTTTTAGAAATTGTGTCCTCACAATTTTAAAATTAGGCTCGTAAGCTTCATTGAGACTCCAAAATTGTAAAAAGAGTCAACAAATGTAACATTAAAAGAAAGAAATATAAGTACAAATGTCAACCAAGATAACTATTTCTTATTTTAAATGTAGGAAAACATGCATATGGAAGAGAAACTAAGTGTCAAGCTTTTACTGGTAGTAATAGAAAACAAGGTCATGAGAAAGTTAACTACCAGAATATCATAATATTGTGATGAGATAAATGTTATTTTTTCACCAATATGAAAATTGAATGGATAACATTTTTGTTTTAGGTTCCTTTTCATGAAGTTGAGGAATTTATTTATGATATTTACTAAGAACATAAGGAAATAGGTTTACCTTTCAAGTAGAGTTTAATTCTTTAATAAATTTCTTCCACAAAATCATCTTTTCTCCAAACGATGCGTATTCTTGATGAAATTGTCACACCTAATGTGTTAGTATCAACATCTGTATAATCATATAATCTAAAAAACCTGAAATAGATATCTCTCCTGCCTTTAGACATTAACCAAAACCAAAATGGATAGTACAAGATTAAAGATATTCTACTATAAAAAGAAATACTTCTCTTAATCTCCCAAAATTCAACAAATAGTAAACAAAGTTCAACAAAGACCAATAAATACACATTTTTCCGTAAAAGACATCAATATAATCCAAACTGACGTTGAGACCCACAACTCAGAAGAATGAGATCACATACTCTTCCCTAATAAATCATAACATTTATCTCCAAGTAACATCGAATAATCTTAAAGTATCATACTTAAATGTAATTAACCTAATCACATATTATCAATGATAGGTTAATAATTTCCTTAATTATCCAAATGGATCTATGTTCATAATGAAAGCATATATTCTTACAAAATAAAATTCAACTACTCCTCCTCAAATGATGTCCAGTAGTATTTTGTTTTACTAAGGATTATAGTTTCCCAAAAAAGAAAACATCTTCCAAAATAATCTTTATCACATAATCACCAAAACATAAGTTCCCGAAATAAACATATTATTTATCCATAGAATTATTTTACTAAAAATAATTTTTCATACTAACTAGGGAATTCATGTTGGATAGTGGTCGGTTATAAATACTATTCGAACTTTTGTTGTTAGTTCAATTCTCGTATATTTGTCCAACATGATAGGTTTTCACACAATCTACATGTTTTCCTTTCCTAAAAACCATAAAATTATAATAAAATTAAAAAAAGAGATAAAATCCTTACAAATATCCATAACATGTTTTATCCTTAATGATTATTTCATTCCATGCATTTTTCATCCTAAAATATAATAACACATAATTTCCTCAAATATCAGGATAATATAAACCTTAATGGTTCATTATAACTATATCTTCAAAATAAAATAGAATTATTCCTCAATTAACATTTTTATATATCCAAATTAGGGGTTACAAATACTAGAATTACTCCCATGGAATCCCATCATTAATATATTTTAACATATCATCATCCATAGATCCAACATAACTTATCAATTCATAAAATGTATACATCTTAATCATAGAACATTCTTCATGATCCTTTATACATGATTTTCCATATTATTAATTTATACTTTTTTCATACTACCAAAATCATGAATAATATCCTAATATTTCAATAATGTCAAAAAACGAGATAAAAAATAATCCACAACTTTCATTGGTCATTTTATGTTTCCTCAAAATCAATAGGAATAGAATTAGGTATTGGTAAACATATATTTATAATTTTCTTCAAATCCCATTCCGGAACCTTCTTCTTAGGACATATATTTTCATAGTGACCATGTACACAAAATTTAGAGCATTCAATTTATCCCTCAAGAATTAATTTCGTTCTCTTTCTTAGTGTCAACCAGACACTTCCTTTTTCCATGGAAGGTTATTAGTTTATGACCTTCATTACCAAAACTGAAACATCTTCCCATCACTTTGAAGCATTTTCCCAGGATTTTCCTTCCAAACCATTGACAAATATGTTTTTTAATATACTTACCTTTATGATTATTACCTGACCTTCCATTAGGATTTGTTTCCCACATATATGATGGCATGTAAAAATCACCAAGTTTTAAGTGGTCAATCCTGAATCCAGATAGTTGGTTAAAATCAACCATAAGTGTTCTCATTGCATCTCCCATTTCATTTAGTTTCTCATTTAGAAAACCATCACAGTTTTAATCACATCCATTTTTTACTTTGGTGCTTGCTAGATCCATCCATTTTCTAAAACCAATATGGTCAGTGTGATTATATCAGTAAAATCATCATATACTATTTTTTGAGGAGGGTAAACACTAAGAAATACTTATTCATGTTATCTTAAACTCAATCTATTTATAAAAAATAACGAGGAATCTTTCTAATAAGCTCACCATTATGATTACATTACATCTCAAAAATTACATGATATACCCTGCTTGTCTATCCATTTTTTCGCAAAAAGAAAACTCAATAAAATAAAACAAGAACCCTTTTATACATATAAATCTTCATGATGTCTTCCTTTCTCTTACCCTTCCTTTTACCCTATGAAAAACATTTCAAAAAACATATCATGAGCATAAAAATCTCAGTAAGGGTTATAAAATAAGGAAATAAAACATTTTTTATAAGGATGGGGTTAAAGACTCAATTTATTATTTAAAACAAACACCTTTTTAGGACTGGGTAGAGGGAGACCCATTACATTGCCCAATGGCCCAAGGCAACATTTCCTGAATACAAGGCTTGAGAGGCCATTTTTTGGCCCAAAGGACCCCTAGGAGAATAGTACTCATATAGTACCTCACTCCTATAGTACCTGCTACAGTACCTGAAAATTCATCCCATCCCAAATTTTATCCTAGGTCTTTTGGATACCAAACTAGTTCCTATACCACATGAGTACAGGTCGTTAGAAATAAATAAATAAAACATTAACTCATCAATATATACATACTAATAAGACCATACATTATCAGTCATAATACATAATATCTTCTACATACCTCATAAAATAATAATATTTATTAATTAGATATAGAAATAATAAATCATAATGCTAACTTGTGGAATCAATAACATACATATATTTTAGCTATCACAACTACATAGGGAGTTACATTTGGAATACACATCATGGTATATTCACTAATTAGCTTAGGAGAAACATTAACGTTTACCTCTGTCACATTGGCCAATGATTTTGAGAGAATTATCGGGCTCACCCGCCCTAGGTTTATCATGGAACCTCCCGTACAACTACATAATTCCCAAGAACCATAACATATCCATAACACATAAAATCATTATAAAAGAAAGATAACATTTCAACATCACAATATATCCTTTCAAGATATTTAAATAATCAATGTTTTCTCAAAACCATTTTCAATACCAAAATACATGAATAGGGTATATGTTATTCATTTTTCTTTTAAAAATGTTACGCCTTATTATGAAAGACAAATATCAAATAATGCTTGTGGTGGTAAAAAGGTCATTGTCACCACGTATGTTAAAAAGAAACATTCCATTTTTTTCGTTAGTGAAATTATACATAGCGAAAATATTATCTTTGAATGAAATTAAATGTCAAAGTTTTTTTTACACTGTATAAAAGAAAGTCGTGTATAAATCAAAATATGCCTCAATGGAAGGAGATTAAGACGAAGTCCATTACAAAGATCATTTTCTTATTCAAATTGATTGATTATTTATATTCACTATAAATCTATATTAAAAAAGTATAAATACTATATAATATCTATAAATTCATTTCCCACATAATAATATAATTACATAATCTATAAGTATAAGATCTACCCAAAGAATAGAAATTGGTATAAGAAGTTCCCTTACAAAAATTCGGCAGCCTAATGACATCATCTAGAAATTTAAAAAATGAGTTGATGATAGAAAAAAGTGTCTCTCATCACATGTAAATATAATTTAAATCAATAAGGATATATAATAACATATTCTAAAAATTTAAAATGGTAATTAAAATACATAATATAAAATAATTCTTTGACTAAAAGAGGTGGGTGAAAGGTTCCCTTCCCTTGAGTCTGATTCGTCACATATGTTTCTAGATATTTCAGAATAATAAACTTAAGTTAATTTATAATTTTATAAGAACCTTATTTAGGTTTATTATTCATTTCATATCAATTATTAGCATGATATTATAATTACATAATTATTTAAGTTATTATTAGTTGTTTTGTTGATATTGGGTACTTAAGTCAAAAATGAACTTCTTATAATTACAAAGTGTCTATGTGGTAAAAATTGAATTATCTCCCAAATAGTATTCATTGTTTAAATATCATATATATATATATCTAGTATATAATAGTCCATTATATTTGGATATATGAAATGAAATGAACCATTCATGGATGCGGTGTGTTATACATATACATTAACGATACTTTAAATTATTTGTCATATTTAATAGAATAGAAAACTATATAATACATAGGTAAATTTTAATTATAGAATAATATCATTGTTATATATGTTACATAGGTTAATTAATTCAATCCTTTATAAGTTTAATGTATGGAATGAATGAGTCATATCACTTTCCGGGGGCGGTAGTCCGCACTTCCTCATATGAAATTAATGTATTTACACAACATGAAAAGCATAAAGGTATGTTTGTAAATAAAAATTATAGTATCATAGAGACAATATAAATATAATATATAATATATATAAATATAGTTCCATCATAATGTTCGTTGGAGAGGGTAGGGGAAAATCAAACAATCATCATTTCATGAGGCAGTAGTTCGCCGTACACAGAAACAATATGTTCTTATCCATTAGATGGAGGTGTGGGTATGTTTAGTTAAAATAAATTTTATAAAAACATCCTAGTATTATTCATATACTGGTTTTTTATAAAATAATGGGACATATTGATATAATGGGGCTGGAGAAGGAAAATAAATGAAAGAAGTTTGAGAGAACACATTACCTCAAATCGAGTAACACCTTTTGATTTAAGTTAAACACTTTCTTGAATTGCCTTATTACCAAGATGAGGATTATAGGTGAAAGATAGGGATTATGGGAGATTATTTGGTCAGACTTTTGATGATACAAGTGGCTTTATAGGTGTGATTAAGGGTTATAAGCGATTCCCTTTTATAAGAGGTATGAGGGGCACTTTTGGAAGGAACTGAAATATTATATTATTATATAATTATTTTCGGTTTAAAATTTCCCCAATGTAATTTATATCAAAATAAGATGATCTTAGGTAGAAACCACCTCAAAAAATATGTTTTAGAAAAGTATAGGTCACAAATTTAACCTTAACTTTCAGCTTCACCCCTTAGTTAATTTATTTGACTATTACCATGTCTTCTTGTGTATTCATACTATATGGTTAATATAGTGACTATAAAATTACAATAGAACCTCAAGTGGTTCATTAGTTACATATAAAATATTTCCTAATTCATTTGGGCTAATATTATATTTTTATTTTTATCATATCATTTAATGAAATAATATTGGTTTAAAAAAAACTAATTTATGTCAATTAAATACTATACATGTCATGGAGTTTCTAAGAATCCATAAAAACATGATTATTTATAGAAAACATCATTAATTAAAATATAAAATGTCATAATAATCCCTTATATTAGTTGATAGAATAAAATGTTTCCAAATAATTTAATTTAAATATTTGCAATCTCGTTTATTTAAATCATTTATTAATAAGGTAATCACTACATCATCATTGTGTCAAAAATAAATTTATTTAAATGAGGTATAAAAATTTAAAATAAAATACCATTATTTAAGAAATATCTTTATATATCTAATTACTATTTATATTTTGAAATATCTGTAATATAACCCCGTATAATTTTTTTTACAAAACAATACATGTTTATGTTACATTTTTCATTACATTAAATTAATTCTTATAAATTATCATTTTCAAATAAATGTGGCTCCATGGGGTCCCCAAATTGACCCAAGGATGAATATGGTGAGATATTTCTCATCCAAAATAAATAATACAAAAATTAGGGTAGTGAAATATTATCATAATATTATTTTCCTACACTTATTTACCGGATTTAACCTTTAACCCTCGTATATAAAATAATTGATGAAGATTATATTCATAATGACTGGATGTAACATCCCAAGTAAGTAATGAGTAATATATATTTTTATCTATGTCTATTAATGAATTATATAGTGTTTTAGAGGCTTAAAATGAAAATAAATCCAATCATAAGCATGGAATACACTAATATTTTTTAAAGGATTGTTTTACTGCCTATTGATGGAAAACTATTTTTAAATATATTTTTTGACAATTTTATAAGCTATTTTGTCAAAATAAACTTATTCATTTTTATTGGGACATCAAAATTTACTTTTTATGAATTTTTGGTATTTTTTTGACAATGTTCATGTTTTAATGAATATTGTAAACTGTTGTATTTTAATTCAAAAGCACTTTTTAATCTAATTTATTTATATGATTAGATTATCTTTTGAATTGGTTTTGAAATGAAATTAGAGTATATTTTTACCATTTAATCTAATGGTGGTTGTTGGAATCAATTTCACTTTGAAATTGGACTTAAACTGGTGTCAATCTTTTGATACTTATGGTTTCATAAAAACACGCTATTTCTCATGACAGCGGGAATTAATTATTAAATTAATTAATGTGACTTATATGTTTTCAATTTTGTAAAATAGACTTCATTTTTTAATTCGGAGTATCAAATATAGCTTAGGGTGAATTTTTTGTAATTTTCTGAAAAGCTTCAATTTTTTATGAATAGTGAAAACACTAAGTGGTACTTATAAATACTTACTTTTCGTTTAAATGAAATTTTTCCATCTTTGTGTTTAGAATTTAAAAAAATCCGACATACATGGTTGACATTAAGAAGTAAAATGTGGTTCAATGAGATTAAAATAATTTTTTGGTGAATAGTAACTCTTATGTTCTGAATCGCGATTAGAGGTAATTAGTGAAGTTTAAGGTAAGAATAATGTTTTAATAAAATGAAATGACCTAGAAACATGTCCTACCCATATTGGAAGTGTCATTACCGTCCAATAAAATCCATGGGTCAACTTGGGGACCCCATGGAGCCACTTTGGTTGGGAAATGACATAAATAACTTTTTATTTAATGTTAAAGTAAAAATGACACAAACATGAGTTATGTTACTAAAACAATTTTTATATGGGGTTATACAAGTCATATTTTTTACTATAAATATTCCTTAGAAATATACGAAGATTTTCTACATCAAAGTATTTGTTTTATAATTTTTAAACATTAAATAAATTAAATTATTTATGACATCATGATGATGCAGCGATGACCTCATTATTTAACGATTTAAATAAAATGGAAAGTTAATGTAATATCTAAGACCTAAACATGGCCAAAACCTATTGTATGGGTGGATTTAGAACCCTTATCACCTTATCCTTGAAACACATCAATTTGGGATCTCTTAAATCTGAATACTAATTTAAAATAAAGTGACTTTTCTTTTCATTCCAAGAGTACCCCTCCTCTCCTCTTATAAAAGGCCCCCACCTCTACCTCCTTACCCACACTCCCAAAGCCTTTTTCTCTGCAAACCCCTACCCATTTTGTCTCTCCAATTCCCTCTCTTACTCCTTGAAGCCTAACTTTGGGCAGAAGTCTTCCCAAGGAATCCTTTGAGCTCAAACCCAAGGGAGTTACCCGATTTTAAGGTAATGTCTTCTTTTGAGTAATTTTGTTTTATTTTGCTTCTCCAACCCCCTAAAATCTTTTTATTCTTTTCATTTGTAACAAATACAGTATCCTAAATATACTAGGATGTTGTTATAATAAGGATTCGAGCTACAATTACACACACCAACATCTAATGGTTAACGAACATACTTTTTCCGTGGATGGCGAATTTCTGCCTCCCGAAATGATGATTGTTCAACATTCTTTTAACACCTTCAAAGGTGGCCATTAAGATGAAACTATATTTATATATGATATATAATACGTTTATGTTTTCCTTAAGCTTATGTATTTTTCATTTTGGGCATACCTTTATGGTTTCCATTATGGGTAAACACTATATCTTCATTTAAGGAAGTACGGACTACCGCCCCCTCAAAGTGTTGTGATTCGTTAATGCCATATGTGGGACGTGTAAAGGATGGATTCAAAGTTATTATATATGATGTTATACTGGAATTATAATATACCTCTATATCATTATTATTTCTTTCCATTAAATTATGAGATAGAAATTAAAGTAGCGTTCATGCGTACGTACGGCTTACCGTCTCTTTGAACGGTGCATTTCATTTCTTATCCCCAAATGTAATGTACTATTAAAAGTACATGTATATAATGTATATATATAATGAGTGATACATATAAATGATGAATATAATTCTTGAATTAAAATATACATACCTCCCATTTAATTTTAATTCCATTAATATGACAAAGAAATGCAAGTAGCGTTCATGCGTACGTACGACTTACTGTCTCCATGAACGGTGCATTTAATTTCTTACCTCTAAATGATTATGTAATATTATAGATACATGTATATTCTGGATATATATGATATATATGATATCCAAATCAGGAATGTAATTCTGGATATAAAGAACCTTTGACCACACGAACAACATGTAATTGTAAGAAGTCCGCTTTCGACTTAAGAACCAAATATCGACAAAACATACATTATTAACTTAAATGATAACATAATGTTTATAAGATGGTAATAAGTGATATAAAAGTAATAATGAACTTTAAAAAGGTTCTTAAGCAAGTATAAATTGACTCAAGTTTATTATTCAGGACATTAAAGAACGATCGAGTCAAGTCGGACCCGAGGTATGGGACTTCGTCTCAATCTCCTTCAATTGAGGCATATTTTGTTTTATAAACAACCTTCTTTTATATGGTGTATAAAACCCTTTTAATTTTATATTTATTCAAAAGGAATCTTTTTTATACAAAGCATTTTACTAAACGACAAAAGGTAATGTTTTTCTCGTATGTATGCGGCGACAATGACTTCTCCGCCACCGTGACCATTATTTGAGTTTCAGCTTCCTCTACAAGCCATACTTTTTTTAAAAGAAAAATAAAAACCATGTTTTTCTTTTCTTTTATTTTGGTATTGAAAATGGTTTTCATAATGTTATTATATCAATGTGTTGTATTGATATCTTGTCATTGAAAGGTGGAAATGTTTTGTTTCCTTTATGCATGTTTTATGTGATACGATTATGTTGAGGTTCTTGGGCATTATTATAAACACGGGTGGTTCCGTGATAAACTAAGGGTGGGTGAGCCCGATATAGCTCTCCAATTCATTGGGTAGCGCGAAGGAGTGTACCTTTAAGGATTCTCTGAAGAGATTTAAGTAATATACTGTGATGGGTATTCCAAACATAACCAAGAGGGTTACTCCCTATGTAAGGATGTTATGAATGCCTCAAGTTACCTTTATGTCTTATGATTTCTATGATTTATTCATGATTTGATGAGGTATGTTAAAGTGCATATGTTTTATCGGTAATGTATGATTTCATTCTTATGTATATATGTACCCATGTTTCCTTTCCATATTTTTATATCCCTTACTTATCTTTTTATGCACATCCCATGTTTTTGGAAATGTTTTTCACAGGTCAAGGGAAAGGTACATGATATGATGATAGTGTCAAGGAAGTGTCAAAAATTAATCCATGTTTTATTTTAAATATGTTTCCCTTGATGTTAATGAATAATACTATCTTTATGTAACCACTTTGTTTATATGTTGAATGTAATGCATGTTATATGATCTAATTCGCTAAAACTATAAACCCGAAAAGATCCTCAATGTGTAATCTTGTAATAACTCAAGATTAAGTAAGGTTTAAGGCTGGGGCCTTATAGTTGGTATCAGAGGTCAGTTTAGATAACTTTAGGAGTTAGAATTCTATTAAATGATTATCCAAAAAAAATTGTATGGTCAAATTGAAGTGATATAGTATTTGAAGATTACCATGTTGCTTCATCTAAGACATGTTTGTTCAGAATGGTTTTCTGTAGAGGAAACATGGAAGCAGTGCATGAAGGTATACATGAGGAAATAACCTTCTGAATCAGCATCCTGAGATGGTCATAATTGGAACTGAACAGTTTGTTGTAGTAAGGGCGCAGTTGACTCAAGCGATAAATGGTGGTGGTCTCCATACACGAGATCAGCCAGATCAACCGCAAAGGAACATGTCAGTGGTGGAACATTTCATGATGCAACATCCCCCATCATTCAGAGGATCATCTTACCCTGTTCTAGCTGAAGGTTGGATTAAAGCACTGGAGAAGATTTTTGATGTCATGGGGTGTTCATACAATCAAAAGGTTAGTCTTGCTATTTACCATTTGGATGGTGAAGTAGATCAGTGGTGGTCGATGGTTAAAAATATCAGGGATGCTGATGAGATTGATGCTCTCGACTGGGATGAATTAAATGGTATGTTTCTTAAGAAGTATTTCCCTAAGGTTGTTCTACTTAGGATGGAAAATCAATTCTTGGAATTGAGGCAAGAGGAAGAATCAGTGGCTACCTATGAAGAAATGTTCACTCGATTGGCAAGGTATGCTCAAAATTTTATCTAAGACCTTGATAGTAAAATCAATCATGTTTACTCAGGATTAAAGCCAAAATATCGAAGGGCATTAGCTTCTCGTGAGTTTAAAAGTTATGAAAAGCTTGTTCGATGTGCTGAGAAAGTGGAAATGGAGTTTGTCAATGATCAAGTGTTCTATAACAACAAACATAAGAAGAGACCGAGGTGGCAGGAGAAAGGTAAGAATTCTTCAAAAAAGTCTAATGGTAAGAAAACTAAGTTTCCAGTTTGTGATAAATGTGGCAAAAGGCATGCTGGGGAATGTCTTCTGAATTCTGGAAAGTGCTATCAATGTGGTAAGATGGTACATAAGGCTAGTGATTGCACTGAAAATGATCAAGGTGAAGGTAAGACCAAATTTGATTTACAGTTAGCGAAATTTTATAAGTGCAATGAGATGGGTCACTATGCAAACGAGTGTCCGACAAAGATCTTGGGTGATGGGAAGCAGTTAGACTACAAGCAGAAAGGGGTGGTGAAATCCTTTGCAACTACTTCAGCATATGTCGGGCCATCAAATGAAGTTGTATCAGCTCCAGGGAGCTCAGTTTTTTTCAATGATTGACATGAGATCGGGGTGCCATCAGCTGAAGGTAAAGGAAGAAGATGTTCCGAAGACCTCATTCCATACAAGATATGGCCACTATGAATTTGTAGTAATGCCTTTTGGGATAACCAATGCACCTGCTGTATTCATGGACTTAATGAATAGAATTTTCCATGAGTTCTTTGATAAGTTTGTGGTGGTTTTTATTGATGATATTTTGGTGTTTTCTAAAAGTAAAGAAGAGCATGAAAGACATTTAAGGGTTATCTTGAAAACCTTAAAAGAAAAGAAATTCTATGGTAAATTCAGCAAGTGTGAGATTTTGTTGCAACAAATTTCTTTCCTTGGTCACATTGTTTCTAAAAATGGGATAACTGTTGATCCTGCAAAAACAAAAGTTGTTGAAAAATGGCCAAGACCCACAAATGTAACTGAGATACGTAGCTTCCTTGGTTTGGTAGGCTATTACCGAAGGTTTGTTAGAAATTTTTAACGGTTCTCTATTCCAATGACTAAGCTAACTCGGAACGGTGTTAAGTTTATCTTGACAAAAGAATGTGATGATTGTTTTCAGGAATTGAAAAGAAGATTGGTAAATTCTCCAGTTTTGGCACTACCTTCCAGGAATGGTGAGTTTGTTATATACAATGATGCTTCATTGAAAGGACTGCGTTGCATCCTAATGCAGAATGATCAGGTAATTTCTTATGCTTCATGACAGTTGAAAAATCATGAGGTAAATTACCCTACACATGATTTGGAATTAGCTACTGCTGTTGTTTTTGCTTTAAAATTTCGGAGGCATCATTTGTATGGAGTAAAGTGTTAAATTTATACCGATCAAAAAAGTTTAAAGTATATATTCACTCAGAAAGAATTGAACATGAGACAAAGGAGATGGATAGAATTAATCAAGGATTATGATTTTACAATTCATTACCATCCGGGAAAATCAAATAATGTGGCTGATGCTTTGAGTCGAAAAAGTAATACTTCATTAGCAATGTTGCATTTGGAACATGATCCTTTGGTTAAGGATTTGATGAACATTGGAATAGAAGTTGTGGGTGCAGGAATTTCTTCTGTTTTGTTTGAGGTATCAGTGAGATCATCTCTATCAGATAGAATCAAGCAAGCACAGAAGCAAGACAGTGAGTTGCAGAAAAAGATAGAGCTGGTTCAGAAAGGTAAGTTGCCTGAATTCAACATTGATAATGATTGCGTTTTGAGATTTGGGAAGAGATTGTGTATGCCTTGTGATTCACAGTTGAAGAGAGAGTTGTTATGTGAAGCTCATAGTTCTCCGTTTTCAGTTCATCCTAGAAGTACTAAGATGTATAGAGATCTGCGTGAGTATTACTGGTGGGATGGAATGAAAAGAGATATTGCTGATTTTTCTGTGAAGTGTTTGACTTGTTAGCAGGTTAAAGCAGAGCGGCAGTTACCGAAAGGGATGCTTCATCCTTTACCAGTTCCAGAGTGGAAATGGGAGAATATATCTATGGACTTTGTTGTGGGATTACCGAATACATCTCGAGGTAATAATGCAATCTGGGTTATTGTTGAACGCTTGACTAAATCTTCTCATTTCATTGCTATACGAGATACTTTTTCCCTAGATCAACTTTTCCGTGTGTATCTTAAAGAGATAGTCAGGTCACATGGAGTTCCTCTCTCCATTATATCTGATCATGATCCTAGGTTCACTTCTAACTTTTGGAAAGGCCTTCAGAAGTCATTGGGTACTGAATTAAATTTTAGTATAACTTTTCATCCTCAATCAGATGGGTTGTCAGAATGAACAATTCAGACATTGGAGGATATGCTACATTCTTGCTCTATGGATTATCAGGGAAGTTGGGACCAACATCATTATTTGGTTGAATTTTCATATAATAACAATTTTCATTTCAGTATACAGATGGCACCATTTCAGGAATTATATGGGAAGCGGTGTCGAACTCCATCTTTCTGGGATGAAGTGGGTGAAAGGAAGTTGATGGGAACAGAATTGGTAGAAGATATGGTAGGAAAAGTTCAGCTTATTCAGAAGCACATGAGAATAGCTCAGAGCATGCAGAAGAGTTATGCGGATAACTAGAGGAAGGATCTATCTTTTGAGGTAGGTGATCATGTTTTTCTCAAATACTTACCATGGAAAAGTGTGATTCAATTTGGTAATAAAGGAAAGCTGAGTCCAAGGTTTATTGGACCATATGAAATTCTGGAGAGAGTTGGATCAGTTGCATACCGGGTGCCTTTAAATCCGATTTTATCTCAGGTACACAGTGTTTTTCACATTTCGATGTTGAGAAAGTATATTCCAGATCCATCTCATGTTTTGAGTCCAGAGGTAGTTCAGCTGGAAGAGGACCTATCTTATGAGGAACAACCTGTCCAGATTCTTGACCACATGGAGCAAGTGTTACGGAATAAGGTGATTAAGCATGTAAAGGTTTTGTGGAAAAACCACATGATGGAAGAGGCAACATGGGAATCTGAAAATGCAATGAGGGATAAGTACCCCCATTTATTTGATAAGTAAATAAATTTCGGGGACGCAATTTTCTAAAGGGGGAAGGATGTAACATCCCAAGTAAGTAATGAGTAATAGATATTTTTATCTATGTCTATTAATGAATTAGATAGTGTTTTAGATCCTTAAAATGAATATAAATCCAATCTTAAGCATGGAATACACTAATATTTTTTAAAGGATTATTTTACTGCATTTTGATGGAAAACCATTTTTAAATATATCTTTTGACAATTTTATAAGCTATTTTTGTCAAAATAAACGTATTCTTTATGATTGGGACATCAAAATTTACTTTGTGTAAATTTTTGGTATTTTTATGACAATGTTCATTTTTTAATGAATATTGTAAAATGTTGAATTTTAATTCAAAAAATTATTTTAATCTAATTTATTTATATGATTAGATTATATTTTGAATTGGTTGTGAAATTAAATTAGAATATATTTTTACCATTTAAACCAATGGTGGTTGTTGGAATCAATTTCACTTTGAAATTGGACTTAAATTGGTGTCAATCTTTTGATACTTATTGTTTCATAAAAACATGCTATTTGTCACGACAGTGGGAATTAATTATTAAATTAATTAATGTGACTTATAAGTTTTGAATTTTGTAAAATAGACTTCATTTTTGAATTCTGAGTATCAAATATAGCTTAGGGTAAATTTTTGGTAATTTTCTGGAAAACTGCTATTTTTGATGAATAGTGAAACCACTAAGTGGTACTTATAAAAACTGATTTTCTGTTTAAATGAAATTTTGCCATCTTTGGGTTTTGAATTTCAAAAAATCCAACATACATGGTTGTCATTAAGAAGTAAAATGTGGTTCAATGAGATTAAAATAATTTTTTGGTGAATAGTAATTCTTAAGTTCTTAATCGCGATTAGAGGTAATTAGTGTAGTTTAAGGTAAAAATAATGTTTTAATAAACTTAAATTACCTAGAAACATGTCCTACTCTTATTGGATGTGTTATGGACGACCTATAAAAGCCATGGGTCAACTTGGGGACCCCATGGAGCCACTTTGGTTGGGAAATGACATAAATAACTTTTTATTTAATGTTAAAGTAAAAATGACAAAGACATGAGTTATGTTACTAAAACAATTTTTATATGGGGTTATACATTTAATATTTTTTACTATAAATATTAATTAGAAAGCTAAGACTATTTCCTACATCATAGTATTTTGTTTACAATTTTTAGACATTAAATAAATTAAATTATTTATGACATCATGATGATGTAGCGATGACCTCATTATTTAACGATTTAAATAAAATGGAAAGTTAATGTAAAATCTAAGACCTAAACATGGCCAAAACCTATTGGATGGGTGGATTTCGAACCCTTATCACCTTTTCCTCGAAAAAAATCAATTTGGGACCTGTTAAATCCGAATACCATTTTAAAATAAAATGACTTTTTTTTACTTTCCAAGAGTACCCCTCCTCTCCTCTTATTAAAGGCCCCCACCTCTACCTCCTTACCCACACTCCCAAAGCCTTTGGCTCGGCCGACCCCTGCCCATTTTGTCTCTAAAATTCCCTCTATTACTCCTTGAAGCCTCACTTTGGGCATAATTCTTCCCAACGAAGCCTTTGAGCTCAAACCAAAGGGAGTTACCCGATTTTAAGGTAATGTCTTATTTTGAGTCCTTTTGTATTATTTTGCTTCTCCAACCCCCTAAACTCTTTTTATTATTTTCTTTTGTAACAACTACAGTATCCTCAATATACTAGGATGTTTTTATAAAAATGATTCGAGCTAAAATTACACACACCTACATCTAATGGTTAACGAACATATTGTTTCCGTGGATGGTGAATTTCTGCCTCCTGAAACGATGATTGTTCAACATTCTTTTAACACCTTCAAAGGTGGACATTAAGATGACACTATATTTATATATGATATATAATACTTTTATGTTTTCCTTAAGATTCTGTATTTTTCATTTTGGGCATACCTTTATGGTTTCCATTATGGGTAAACATGATATCTTCATTTAAGGAAGTGCGGACTACCGCCCCTTCAAAGTGATGTGATTCGTTAATGCCATATGTGGGACGTGTAAAGGATAGATTTAAAGTTATTATATATGATGTTATACTAGAATTATAATATACCTCTATATCATTATTATTTCTTTCCATTAAAGTATGAGATATAAATGAAAGTAGCGTTCATGTGTACGTACGGCTTACCGTCTCCATGAACGGTGCATTTCATTTCTTATCCCCAAATATAATGTACTATTAAAAGTACATGTATATAATGGATATATATAATGAATGATACATCTAAATGATGAATATAATTCTGGAATTATAATATACATACCTCCCATTTAATTTTAATTCCATTAATATGAAAAAAAATGGATGTAGCGTTCAGGCGTACGTACGGCTCACCATCTCCATGAACGGTGCATTTCATTTCTTACCTCTAAATGATTATGTAATATTATAAATACATGTATATTCTGGATATATATGATATATATGATATCCAAATCAGGAATGTAATTCTGGATATAAAGAACCTTTGACCACACGAACAATATGTAATTGTAAGAAGTCCGCTTTCAACTTAAGAACCAAATATCGAAAAAAACAAACATTATTAACTTAAATGATTACATAATGATTATAACATGGTAATAAGTGATATAAAAGTAATAATAAACTTGAAAAAGGTTACTAAGAAAGTAGAAATTAACTCAAGTTTATTATTCAGGACATTAATGAACGATCGAGTCAAGTCGGACCCAAGGTATGGGACTTCGTCTCAATCTCCTTTCATTGAGGCATATTTTGTTTTATACACAACCTTCTTTTATACGGTCTATAAACCCCTTTGACTTTTACGTTTATCCAAAAGGAATATTTTTTATACGAATTATTTTACTAAATGACAAAAGGGAATGTTTTTGTCGTACGTATGTGGCGACAACGACTTCTCCGCCGCCGTGACCATTATTTGATTTTCGGCTTCCTCTTCAAGCCATACTTTTTTTTTAAAGAAAAATAAATACCATGTTTTAAATTTCTATTATTTTGGTATTTAAAATGGTTTTCATAATGTTTTTATATCAATTTGTTGTATTTATATCTTGTGATTGAAAGGTGTAAATGTTATGTTTCCTTTATTCATGTTTTATGTGATACGATTATGTTGAGGTTCTTGGGCATTATTATAAAGACGGGTGGTTCCGTGATAAACTAAGGGCGGGTGAGCCCGATATAGCTCTCCAATGCATTGGGTAACGTGAAGGAGTGTAACGTTAAGGTTTATCCGAAGAGATTTAGGGAATATAATGTGATGGGTATTCCAAACATAACCAAGAGGGTTACTCCCTACGTAAGGATGTTATGAATGCCTCAAGTTACCTTTATGTATTATGATTTCTATGATTTATTCATGATTTGATGAGGTATGTTGAAGTGCATATGTTTTATGGGTAAAGTATGATTTCATTCTTATGTATATATGTACCCATGTTTCCTTTCCGTATTTTTATATCCCGTACTGAGATTTTTATGCTCATCCCAAGTTTTTTGAAATGTTTTTCACAAGTCAAGGGAAAGGTACATGATATGATGATAGTGTCAAGGAAGTGTCAAGAAATAATCCATGTTTTATTTTAAAAATATTTCCATTGATGGGAATGAAGAATACTATATTTATGTAACCACTTTGTTTATATGTAGAATATAATGCAAGTTTTATGATCTAATTCTCTAAAACTCTAAACCCGAAAAGATCCTCAATGTGTAATCTTGTAATAACTCAAGATTAAGTAAGGTTTAAGGCTAGGTACTTATACTAAAAATATAAGTTAAATATTTAAACAATTTTAAAATCATGATTCCAAATATGAAATAACATTTTCCAAATTCAAAAAAAATAAATTTCACAAATTATTTTAAAATTAATTCCCATTTTTAAATCAAAATACGTGTTTTTAAAAAGTAAAAACTACCAAAATATTAACATGTGTTTATCTACAATTTCAAAATGAAATTACTTAAAATGAACAAAATTTTATTAAATGATAAAAATTTAATCCAATTACACATTAAAAAAATTAAATGTATAACATAAATACATAAATAAATCAAATGAAAAGATAGTTTTGACTTAAATGCGGTATTTTTCACTATTCACTAAAAAATAAACTTTATCATAAAATTACAAAAACATTATCCAAAGTAAATTTTTGTATCCTCATTCTATAGAAGAAGGGTATATGGTCAAATATAACATTTTAAAGTGAAAAAACTAGATTTAAAAATGGTTCACCATCAAAAGGCTGTGAAATAACCTTTTATAAAATATTAGAGTATTTCCTGCATAAAATCAGATTAATTCTTATTTTAAGAATCTAAAATTTATCAGATAAATTTAAAGACGTTTAAAAAAAATATAACATTATTGTAGTTAGTTCTATTCAATCTTGTCAATTCAAAGGCTAGACGTTAACTACAATTTAATATAATAATATTATTATATTTTTTATCTGTATAACTCAATGTTGTGCTTAATGTAAGATTTCAAAGAAATCCATTTTTGTATGTTGAGTACTCTATTAGAAAAAGAATCCCCTTTAATGTAAAAATTATATCTTATCAATAAATATTAATAGAAATGAAAAAAATATTATTATATGAATAAATGGGTTGTTACATTTCCATTATAATGTAATAACTAAAACATAATATATATTCTGAAATGTTATTATTTTTATGCTAAAACCATTTTATAAATTTTATCCTTCCTATATAATATGAAATAACTATGTGTGTGTATGTATGGCTTACAGTCCCCATGCCATGTTGTAATCTATTTTTAATCCCCACTTTATTTGGATGTGTATAATGATGGGTGTAATGGATATAAATAATAAATATTATTTGATATTTATTATGTATATTTAATGTACAATCTGATTTCTTATCCTTTCACCATTAAGGGATTGATATCATCACTCGTGCATATGTAAGGAATGAAGTCTCCATGACATGATGATATTTATTTTCCATGTTAACCATTCAATAATGATTATAAAAAATTATATAATTAGTAAATGTAACATATATTAACTTAGAATAATTCTTTAGGTTGAATATATATATCCTACTAATAATAATTATAACATACATTATAAAATATTCATAGAAAAATGATGTAGTCAACACCTGCGAGAAGAGAAATACTAAAATATTATTTACAAATTGAAAAATTAAGATCATATATTGTATCATAATATTGTTATGGTTTCTGTATAAATTAATAACAAGTTATAAACCAATATATATGCTATTAAATTACATTAAACTGAAGGAATGTACAAGTTAAGGGATCATTGTCTCACTTTTATTTCTATTGAACACATACCTTATACACTACTTTTTTTCCTTCTTTTGGTAAAAATATTGTTGATGAATATATTTTTATTGTATAATTATAAATATCATGGTATTTTCATATCCATATAATTTTCTGTACTTTATGGGATTATGATTATATGCATTATAAATTTTTAAGGGTTTATTTCACAATCTCATCGTTATTCGGGATTATTTGTGTTTAATTCTCTATTAGAGAATATTTCTCTTCCATTTTAGTGTTTTTTAAATGTTTTCAAAAAAAGGTTTTTAATATTCTCTAATGATGTATTAAATACATTTTTACCACTCTTTGTCTTTTTTCACCTTATTTAAATGGAATCTTCTTGTATTTTTCCAAAATAAGGTACTTTATGACTTTTCATACATATGTAAAAGGAAGGATTTTTAACTTATAAAGCCTGAATGAAATTTCCCACCATAGTGATCCCCTAATGGTTTTTACATTCCTTTAAAAGTTTTCAAATTTATATTGAAATAAAATACTTTATTTTATATATTCATGGGATTTTAAATAAATTATTATAGAGAGTAAGGGATTTCAATATCACTTTTGTTTTTCATCAGATACAATTCATATTGACCACCTATTTATTATATATGGTGTATATATTTCCCATGAATGTAATTTATAATACATAAAAATAATATTATGTTATTTTCATACCATTAGAAGTTTTTTCATTTTATGGTGCATACAATTTGATTGATTGTAATGTGGTAATGGTTTTATACAAAATTAAATTAATATTATAGATTGTTTACATTACAGTATCAATTGAAGAATAATATCCTTTCTTTTCCATTTATTGAAGTGAAATGTTTTATGAAAAATTTACCTTTTTTTTAAGTCATTTTACCCATATTTTAATTTTTTTTAAATGGTTTAATGGATTCATTTTTCAATTTTCTAAAAAGGGAACTCTGAGAATTTTTTGATAAAAACAATTAGGATGGAATATTTTTTATCTTCTAGGGAATTAATAGAGTTTGCACCATCATAATGCCCTAATTTTTTGAATCTTCCTCTCCATGTTTATAAGTTTATTTTCAAAGAAAATATTTTATTTTATAAATGTGATGCCTTTTTAACAAATGGTTTCAAAGTGGTATGTATTTTATCATCTCAATATTACTTTTTTGAGATATAATACTTATTCAAATCATATTTCCTATTTTTGGAGTATTTATTCTACCCATTGACATATAATATCATAAATATCATTTTCTTCATGGTAGTCATGTGTTTAAATACAGAATGGAAAACCATGATTTTATTTTCATAAATCAATTATTCTATATATAACGAGTGATTTGTACTAGTATGACATGGGTTAGGGGGTGTTTAATATACACAACTTAATGAATAGATTATATCATGAGATATATCATTTGAAAACTTAAGTGTGTTTCAACATAATATGTAAATCCATCTAATGAATGGTCTACACAGTGAACGTACCATGTACCAAGGAAACATGGAATCCAATAATTAAAAATTTCCACTATTGGGAATTCAGTTATAATTATAATTATCCAAGAGATTATTTCTTTGACTTTATCTATGGATATAATTACTTTCCACATAATTTATTAAATAGAATGTGTTCTAGTTATTTACCATTCCAAATTAATTATTTTTTAACTATTTATTTTAATGGAATGTATTTTCTGTAATTGACATTACCATATATATTTCATCTAATTGATTCATTATTGCTTATATTTTTCCTTACCCTTACTGAGAATTTAATCTCACCATTTTTTGACTTTAATTTCCCCAGGAATCCCTAGAGTTTGATAAGAAATACATGAAAGGATACTCTAGATGGAGTAAAGTTATTAAAAAATTATGTCTTAATTTGTGTAATAATTTGAAATAAAATACTCATTTTTGTATCTAGTTTAACAAGACTTATACAAAACTTAGACCTTTGTGATAAGAAGTTTTTATCAATTCTAATGTAATGAAGTAAGGTAGTGGCTCTAGGATTTTGTGGTTTGGGTATTACAGTTGTTATCGGTTGAATTTAATTAGAAACCTTCAAAACTAAATTCAATAATCGTATATCCAGGAACATAACCCTATGGTAGAAATTGAGGATAAGTATAGAAGAACATCCTAAAAATTCACTTAGATTTTTATTATGTGGTTTTTATAGGAATACATCCCATTATGGATTATACAAGTGTCTATGGTTCTAGAAAAGTTTTACCTAGTAGTAAAAACTACAAAAGGTGTGTTAGGGCCTAACTCGACGTAACCTGGTACACGAAAATAGGCCTTACTTCACACTTGGTTTTACACTCCCATGGGATATTATTAGGATAATTAACATTTTATTTACAAACCATTATGTCAAATTTCAGTAAAAAATGTCTATGAATGAACTAGGTTAAATATAAGTAGTCATAGAGTGAAAATAATGTGTCATGATTTAGACATCCAAAAATGATTATATTGTTTATCCAATGTCATTATTAATGCTCAAACTATGATATTTGGTTTTATAAAATTCCCTCTTCTATAGTATAAACTCTAGACTAGGGATGGAACTATTTTAAAATAAATGGATGATGTATTTATGTATTGGGATTGTATTTAAATCATTAGTTAAAAGGGTATTTAGTGATTAATATTTTTTCAAGAATTTACATAATATTTATTTTGGAAGTTTTGTTAAAACACATTTATAAAAGGACAACCTACAAGCCAGGTGGAAACATGTGATGTCCAGCAAGTCCACAAGTTTTGAAGCCACAACCAAATATGGAAAAGGGTGCAGCACCTACCACTAGCATACATGATGTAATGGTGAGCATGAAATTATTTTATATAAAATATCTAATTAAAAAAGATTATTATGATTTTAGGGATATTTGTTTATCAAATAGATAAAAATGGGATTGGAAAATAATTTGGTAATTAAATTTTTAATGTTATTTTGATTATTTTCACTATTTTGGGAATCTTATAAGATCAAGGTAAATATAATATTTTAATAAAGAAAGGATGAGTTATATTTTGGAGTAGAATATGATTTTATTGTGGACTTATGGTTATTCAGGTTATTTATTGAAATGGTTATAAAATCATGAAGATTATTTGGTTTGGATAATTAAAGTTGTGATATAATACATTAAGAGTGATTAATGTTATTTAGAAGACTATATGATAAAATCATTATTATTTTTCGGTTTCAATATTATTATAGAATTTTTTGGAGGATGTATACTTATTTTATAAATGAACTAGGTTAAACTTTTTGTAAAACGGTTGAATTTTAGAGATTAGAGATGATATTCATCATAGAATGGTTTTTTATTTTTGAGTTATTATCTTATATTATCCTAACCATTTTGATTTTTTTTAATTTATAATAACATGAGGAAAATATATTCATTTTTTTAGATATTTCAATCTATAAAAGTTGATTCAAATTCTTCCTACATAAAAATGTAAAATAAAAACACACTTTTTAAAGAAAAATATGAGTTTGTGGTGAAAATTGATTAAAGAATGAATCTGAAATTTTCAATTAAGTATATTTCCTCATGTCTATAGAATACGATGAAAATTAATTTTTTAACACTATATAAATAATGTTATAATGAAAATTTTGTTCATTTAATTTTCTTATCAGTATATCAATGAAATATTTAATGAATCCTAGAATTATGGTTAGGTGATGGTGGACATTCTGATACCATGTTCTCTATCTCTATCCATCAGAACATGAAGTTGTATTTCCCCTAGACTTCCATGTTTACATGTACTAATAAATTTTACTTATTTGAATACCTAATGATGTGGTGACCTTGGAATTTCTCTTTCTCCCTTATTGAAGAGACGTTTTTTCAACTGTATTTCTAATGTGGGTTTCCCAAAAATCAATTTTTAAGTATAAACCTTTGAATTTGGAAGTGAAATTTTGAATTATGGGGATATAATATATTGAATGATGGATGTGACATGCCAATATTTTATGGTTTTCCAGTTTTTAAAGGTACACTATTCGAAATCCTATATTACGCCCAACAACAATCTTAAATGAACAAAGAAATATTATTATCTAAATGTCATTGTGATAACCTTGTCATTAGAATGGTGGGATTGAAATGTATTAACTGAATTCTAAAAATATTTTTGACACATTATAAAAATTTATTTTGCGACCAATTAATAATTAATTAAAAAACCCCTTTCTGAAATTAATATAAGGAAATGTTTTTTTGAAAAACAATTTAAATATGTTCAACTGTGTATTATGCTAGGGAAAAAATAGCACTTGTTGGAATATATTATATATATTTATATATATAATATTCGATCTATTATTTAATATTAATGTATTATTTTTTCTAGACATAATATAGGAACATATCTAATTTTTTTCATAAAAGAATAATGTTCCAAATAAGGTGGTTTCCCCTCCTTTTGAGGTAGAACCTATTTTAAATCCAATTTTTGACACTTTTATATTTTCTATTGGAAACAATAATCATATTCTTTTGAATAAGAGTATAACGTTTTATAATGGGTGATTTTATATGATATGTTTCATGTTTTGATGAATAGTGATAAAATATTACATTTTAATTAAAAGAATCTTTTTCATCTAACTAATTAATATTTTTAAATTATACTGTATATTGGTTCTAATGTATAATTATATTATTATTTTACAATTCAATAAACTTTAGGTAATTTTAATAAATTATAAATTAAATATGAAAATTGAAATAATATAATCTTTTGAATGTTTTCACATTAACCTATTTTCATACTCCTTAAACTGGATTAATTTTAAATTGATTTATTCAACATATATGTTTTTAATTTTGATAAATAGATTTCATATTTAAAATAAGTGGGTAAAAATTTTGTAATTAGAATTATTTTATTTTTATTCATATGATTTTTAAATTTAGTAATATTTTATTTAATATTGTTAAAGCTAAATCATGTAATTACGGGTAATCATAATATTTTAAAGTCTATAAAATTACACAAAAACTTTTCCTAATTTATTTTGATGCGTTTTTTTGACAAAAATAATAATTAGAAATAAATTATAACCTTATTAATACATTGGATGTTAGTAGTACATTTATAATACTATATTCAAAGAAAAGTTGAATTTTTCACTCTTTTTTTTAACATGTGAAATATTTTTAATATGGTGTTATAAGGGGATATGTTCATCTATAAATATTATATTGAAATATAAAACGTTTATATTTATCATGATTTTTTATTTTTTTATATAAGAAAAAAAAAATTAATATCAGGCACATTGATGATGCGGCAGTTGTTTAATTTAAAGAAATATTAAATAAATGGTATTACAAATAATAAAATAAATATAATTTGATATGTTTTATGTCATACACGATTTTTTAGAAAGATTTTACATTTTTGTGATGTTTTAGAAGTATTTATTTGAATTTATGTCGTTATTATGATATTTTCATAATTTCATGTAATGAATAGCATCAAAATTGACAATATTGATCTTTTAAAATAAATAATAATTTATAAAAAATTATAATTTTTTTAAAATCTCAATTTATGCCAACTAATTTGGATAAATCTTAAAATATAATCAATGACTCATTTGTATGTTTTTTGGAAATTATATTAATTATATTAACCCTCAAAATAAAAATTACATGATATCATGATAAGAGTTAATAGGGTTAAATACAGGTTAAAACAGAACAATAAGGATTAAAAAAATAATAAAACCTTTTCTAAATTTCATTGGGTGAAATTTTCTCAACCAATAAATATCATATCTTCTAAATTCATCACTTTAAAACCATTTGAAATTGAAAATTAATTTTAATTAATTTTATATTTTCAGTGTTTCTAAAAGCACCCCTCACCTCAATTATAAAATGGCATATCCTGCCCCACTTCTCCGAGCCCAATTAAGAATTATAACTTGATATAATATAGAAATGTACTCCTCATAAAATATTTTTTCAATTTATGGAGATATTATTATTCCAAAAATACCAATCCTTGATCCCTTAAGAGGTTATCTAAAGGAAGTCCGCTGAAGAACATGTAATCTTTTACCAATTCATTCAAGATCATTTATTATTATAATTCCACTTTATGTTTTTTTAAATTATAAAATAATAACTACAAAACAATATAGATTCTAAGATTTTATTTTGTTTTTATGATAAACCACATTCCACCTTTTATACATCCTATGATATTTGAAATCACAGAGTATGTGTATGTATGACTTACCCGTGGTGTAATTTTTTTCATCACCTCATTATATAGTTGGGTATAATTATTGATTTAATGAATATAAATAGTAAATATGACATTATATTTATTATTTATAATTTATATACCAACCAATTACTTAACCCTTGATCACTAATGAAATTATATTGTCACTCGTGTGTACACACGACCAACTATCTCCATGATGTGATGAGATTCATTTTCCACATTAACCCTTCAAGAATTATTATAAAAATGTACATAATGATTAAATATAATATTTATGAAATTAATATAATGCATTTTTTTAAAAAAATATACATATATCCTATACATAAGAAACTATATTTACATGAAAAAATATTCATAAGAAAATGATGTTTTTAACACCAAAACATGGGTAATAATAAAATAGTATTAATAAAAGAATATAATATGATCATATATTATATCAAAAATATCTATATGGTTATGTAATATATTAAATAAATCTTTTAAACCATTATACATGAGGTTATTTCACATTCAGCTAAAAGGAGTGTACACCGTATGGGATCTTTGTCTCGCTTTTATTTTTGTGGGACACCTTCCTTATACACTATTTATTCCTTTTATGTAGTATATATACAACCCATGAATATAAATTAAGAGTATTAGTATTAATATTATGATGTTTTAATATCCATATAATGATATATTTTTCCTGGGAATATGACTTTGCTGATTATAATGTTATAAGGGGTTATTCCACAATCACATTGTTGGTTTGGATTGTTTGTCTTTAAGTATCTTCTTAGAAATATTTCTCTTGAATGTAAGTATTTTACTAATTTAAAAATTGTTTTCACTTTTATGAAATGATTTTTTGAATTAATTGTTATCCCATTTTAATTTTAAAAAATACTTTAAATGGAATATTCCTGTCATTTTCCAAAACAATGTACCTTAGGGCTATTCTTAAAAAAGTAAAAGGAATGTTTTTTAACTTATACTGCATAAAAGGAATTTCCCTCTGTCATCACACCATAATATTTTGAAGCATAATTTATATTCCTACATGGTTAGTTTCAAATAAAATATTCTCTTTCATAAATTTATGGGTTTTTAAATAAATTTTTACAGACTTCAATGAATTTTCCTCTCAAATTTACCTTTTCATGATATATAAGCCATGTTCATGAGTAATTTTATATATGTGATTTATATATTTCCCATGAATTTATTTTATGAGTCTTAACCTGAATTTTAGGTTATTTTTATATCCATATAATTTTTTTTCCTTTCATGGTGCACAAAATTCGACTAATTATAACATTTTCAATTTTTTCATCACGAACATATCAATATTCGAGATTTTTTGCATTAATGCCTTTATTGGGGAATATTTATCCTTCATATCCACAAATTAAAGATATATGCTCTATATATTTTTTTAAATTAATTTATACCCATGATTTAATTTTTATAGAATATTTGAAGGGTATATTTTTGTTATTTTCTAAACAAGTCACCTTATGAAAAATATGAAACAAAATTGAATGGAATGTTTTTTTACTTATATGGATTGAATAAAATATCCCAAAATCATGATTCCCTAATTTTTTGAAATATCCCTTCCATTTTTACAAGATTATTTTCCAATAAAATGTTTTCTTTTATAAATGTGCATCCTTTTAAATAAATTATTTTAAATTGTTAAAGATTTTCTCATCTCAATGAATATTTTCATGAGATTTAAGCCTCTTTTAACACATTTTTCTTTTTTATGGTGTATTTATTCCACCCATTGATAAATTATATAATAAATCTCATTTTATTTATGTTATTCATGTGTTTAAATATGGTACATGAAAATTTGATTTATTCTTTTTTTAAACGATTATTCGATATATAAAGAGTGATTTTGACTAGTACGACACGGGTTAAGGACTGTTTGATGTATGACCCTCGATGAATCAGTGGTATTGTGAGAAAAACCCAATTGGAAATACCAATTGGGTCTCTACCAAATATGTTAAACCTTATTTTTAATGTTATTGATGGAAATTGTACCATGTATCTAGGAATCATTGAGTCTGATAATTAAGAATTTCCTCTATTGAGAATTCAGATATTGTTATTATTATCCAAGAGATTATTTCTTTGACATTATCTATGGATAAAATACATTTTCACATTATTTCATAAATTGAATGTGTTTATGGTATTTACCTATCCATATTAATTATTTTTTAACAAGTTATTTGAATGATATGTGTTTTTAGTTATTAGAATTACTATATATATTAGTTCTCATTGATTAATTATTTTTTCTGATGTACGTTACCCTTAATGATTACTTGAGATCACCCTTGTTTCCTTTCATTACCTCTATATTCCCTATTGTGTGATAAGAAATATATTAAAGGATATCCTAGATGTAATAAATTTATGAAACAATTATGTTGAAAATTGTTTATACATTTTAAATACAAGACTAGTGTATAAATCTAGTAAACCAATACTGATATACTGGATAGTCCCTTAGAATTATAATCATTTTTCAATACCAATGTATTTAGGTAAGGAACATGCACTACGGTTTAGGGGATTCGATGTTACATTTCATATAAGAGGATGTTTTTTCGAAACCATGAAAATAGGTTCGTAAATCATATATTAGGGAACATAACCCTAAGGTATAATTTGAGAACAAGTATAGAAGAACATCCTAATGTTTCAGTTAGATTGTGATTATTTTATTTTCCTAGAAATACATCCCTCTCTATATAATACATGTGGTAATGGTTCTAAAATATATGTACCTAGGGGTAAAAACAATGAAAAGGTTTGTTAGTGCTAACTTGTCATAACTTGGTAGACGACAATAGGCCCTACTACACTCCTAGTTTGACACTCCTGTGTGATATGATTAGAGTAATTAACATTTTATTTACATATAATTATGAGTGATTTAAATAGATATTGACAATAAATGAACTAGATTAACCCTAAGGAGTCTTATATTGAAAATAATTTTTCATGATTTAGACAACCTAAAAATGAATATACTGTTTTTCAAATATGATAATTTATGCTCACATAGTGTTTTTTGGTTTTTCTAAATGCCATATTCTATAATATAAACTATATACTAAAGAAGGAACTATTTGGAAATAAATATATGATGTATTTATGTATTGGGGTTGTATTGAAAACCGTAGTGAAATGGGTATTTAGTGATTTTAATAATTTCATGTATGTCCTTCACATTTTTTTGGGATTTTATATTAATATTGTTTTAGAAAAAAACAACTTGAAGGTCGGGTTATAACATGTCGTATCCATTAAGGCCACGAGGACTGAACCCACAACCAAATAGTGATAATGGTGTTGCACCGACCACCAACCTATTTGAAGTCTTGGATATCTTGAATTTTTTTGGATAAAATACCTAATAGATAATGGTAATTATGATTTTAGGTACATTTGTTTTAATAAATAGATAACCTTGGGATTGGAAAATTATTTTGTGATTAAGTGAGTACTGTTATTTCAAAAGATGTTCTCTTTTTTAGGAATTTTATATGATGAAGGTAAACAATATATTTTCATGAATAAATGTTGAATTTTATTTTGGAATCAAGTATAATTTTATTTTGGAATTATGGTGATGCAAGTTATTTATGGTAATGGTTATCATAGTTTGGAGATTATTTGATTTAGATAATTAATTTTTTTATAATATATTAGGGAGATGGATGTTAATTTGAATACTATATGATAAAATCCTTTTCATTTTATGGTTTCAATATTATTCAAGAATATCTCTGAGTATGTATGTTATATTATAAATGATCTAGGTTATAATTTATGTATTGATATTGAATTTTGGAAAATAAAGTTATTTTTAATCATATAAAGCACATTTATTTTTGAGGAATTATATTATTGTATTATAAAAATTTCGATAATGGTTAATTAATAGATAAGAGTGGAATATATAGTTATTATTTTGGGGGCTATGTGATCTGTAGAATTTAATTCAAATCCTTTAGACATAAAAAATCAACATAAATACTCACTATTTAGTGAAAATAATGAGTTTGCGGGGAAACTTTATTAAAGAATGAAACTATAAATTTCACATATGTATATTTCCTTATGTTCATATATGAGTCAGTAAATTATTTCCTCAGCTCTATGGAAATAATTTTAGAATAAAAATGTTTTTCATTTAATTTTCTTACTAAAAAATCAACGGCTTCTTTAACCCGTTACATATTTAAGGGTTTTTGGTGGTATACATTCTGATACCATATTATTTATCTCTCTCCATCAGAACATGATAGTTAGATTTTACTTCCATGTCTATATTTTCATTTCCCATAATTTTTTCTTATTTTAAAGCCTAATTTTCTGCCAACATTTACATTTAAATTTCCCTATTATTGAGGTGATGTTTTATTAACTCTATTTTCAATGTCGGTTTCCCACAAATAAATTTTGAAGTATCCACCATTGATTTAAGAAGTGAATTTTCAAATTTCAAGGATGTAATCAATTAAGGGACAAGGGTGTAACATGAAAAAAAATCTTATGGTCTTCCTCTTTTTAAAGACACTCTTTTTAAAAGCTTATATTACTCCCAACACCAAGCTTATATAAAAATATAAATATTATTATTTAAATGTCATCGTAATACACATACCGTTACAGTGGTGGGAATGAAAAGTATTAAATTAACATTAAAAACATGTTTTATGAATTATACATACATAATTATTTGGTGTACAATTAATTATAAATGAAAATCAAAACCTTTGTATAACAAAAATATAGAAATTCTTTCTAAAAACTATTTAAATATGCACAAGTGTGATTTATACCATGAAATAAATAAATTAATCTTATTGGTTAATACTAAATATAAATAATATATTAAATATAACCTTTAAAATTAAACTTATTTGTCTTCTATACATGATATATGAACACATCCAATTTTACACATAAAATAATCATTTTTCAAAAAAAGCTATTTCTATGCCTTTTAATGGAGAATATATTTTAAAACCAATTTTCACAATTATATAATCATTTTAATCAAAAAAATACTATTATTATTCTGAATTGGATTATAATTATTTATAATTGTTGAATTTTTATTTTTTCTGTATATGTTTCATATTTTGATGAATATTGATAAAATATTTCATATTAATTCAAAATAAAATTTTCATCTAAATAATATTTTGTATTAAAATATATTTTTAATTTGTTTTAAATTATAATTTGTTTATTTTTATATAATTAAATAAAAAAAATTCATTGGGATAAATTTTACATTGAATATGTATATAAAATTATTATAATATTTTGAATGTTTTTTACTTTAACATGATTTCTTATTCCTTCATTGGGAATAATTTTAAATTCATTACTGCAACATCTATGTTTTTACTTATAAAAAAATTGATTCCATATTTACAATAAGTGGTTCAAAATTATGTAAATATTTTTTATTTTGTTTTCTTATATTAATAATAAATTTAGTAATATTTAAATTAATATAGTTAAGGGGAAATCATGTAATTATGGGAAAACATACTATAATAAAGACAATAAAATTACCTTAAAACTAGAAATAATTTCATTGGATGAGTTTTTTTTCCATAATAATTATTGGGAATAATTTATAACCTTAGTAATACACTTGGATGATAGTAGTAAATTTATAATACTATGTTAAAAAAATTCAATTTTGTCACACTTTTGTTTTTAACAAGTGAAATATTTTGAATATGGGGTTGTATAGGGAATATGATCAACTATAAATTGTATATTGAATAATAAATTTTTTATATTATCATAATTATTTATTTTAATTTTTGGATAATAAATAATTGAATTAAGGGATTGCATAATGATGATGCAGTAATTGTTTAATTAAAGAAAATATCAAATAAACAATATTAAAAATAATAAAATAAATATAATTTCTTATGTTTAGTATAATAAATAGAATTTTTAGACATATTTTACAAGTCATTGAGGTTTTAGGATTATGGGTAGGAATTTATATTTTTGTTAAGATATTTTCCAAAAGCTAGGTAATGAATAGTTCCAAAATTAACATTATTGATACTTTTAAATAAATAATATTATACTAAATGATATCAAATTTGAAAAAATATTAATTTAGGAAAAGATATTGGAAAAAATATTGAAATGTTTACAATTATTTATTTGTTAGTTGTTTTTAATATTATATTAATTATATTAACCCCCGAAGTGTAAATATCATGATATCACACTAAGTGTTAAAAGGGTTAAATATATGTTAATGAAAAATGACAAGGATCAAAAAATAACAAATACAATTATAATATTAATTGGGTGATTTTTTTCAACCCATGAACACACTATATTCTAAATAAGTCATTTTATGAACCATTTGGAATCGAAAATTAATTTTTATTAATTTAATATTTTGAGACTTTCCAAAAGATCCTCTCACCGCAATTATAAAAGGTAATCTCCTCCCCCACATCCTCAAACCGCATTGAGGCTTATAGATCTTCCAAATATATAACATTTCACCTCCTAAAATACTTATTCAATTTCTAGAGGTATTTTCTTTAAAAAATACCAATCATATATCCCTTAATAAGAGATATAAAAGAATTTTTCAAAATAATAGGTAATTCATTTTACCAAATCATTCAAGTTCATTTATTTTTATAATTCTAATTTAAGGGTTGATTCCAAATAAATGTAATAAATAAAATATCATATATATTTTGAGATTCTATTATGATTACATGATAAACATATTCCACCTTTCATCCATCATATAAAAAAATCACCGCTTGTACGTACGTGCGACTTACCATCTCCACATCGTGGTGTAATTTTTTTCATCACAAAATTATTTAGATGGGTATAATAATGGATTTAATTGATATAAATAATAAATATGATATTATATTAATTCCATATAATAAATATACTGACCTATTACATACCATTTCACCATTAAATTAATTATACAATCGCTCGTGCTTACATAAGTCCTACCATCTACACAAAGTGATGAGATTCATATTCCACATTAACCATTCCATAATGGTAATAAAAATTTATATAATGATTAAATATACTGTCTAAAAAATTAATAAAATTTTATTGAATACATATATAAACATATATCCTATAAATCTGAAACTAAACAGACATTAAAAAACATGCATAGGAAAATAATGCAGTTAACATCCGAAAGAAGTGTAATAAGAGAATATTATTAAGAAAATGATATAAGAATATCATATATGATATCATAATTATGGATATGGTCATCATATCTGTTAAAAACGTGTTTCAAACCATTATAATAGTTGTTATTTCACATTCAAAAAAAGAATCGTACAAGGCAATGGATCTTTGTCTCCTGTTTATTCGTGTGGGACCCAAGACTTATACATTAATTGTTTCATTAATTGGTACATAACCACCTGTGAATGTACTTTATAAGTATTATTCAGTATATTATGATATTTTCATATCCATATTATTTTATTTCCATCATGGTTATATGATTCTTCTGATTATAATGTTTTCAGGGGTTATATCACAATCCCATCTTTATTTAAGATTTTTATAGTTATGTCTCCTTTGGGAAATATTTATCTACCATGTTATTATTTAAAAAAAAATTAAAAAAATGTTTTTCTGTTATCCCATAATTTTGTATATTTATATTTAAGCCTTCTTTTTTTTAAATACTTTGAATGGAATCTTCCTGTCATTTTCCAAAACAAGGTAATTGAGGACTTTTTAAAAAAAAGAAAATGCAATGTTTTTTAACTTATACTGCATGAAAGTAATTTCTCATAATCAAGACTATCCAATATTTTAAATATTACTTTATATTTTTAAAATGTTATTTTGAAAGAAAATATTGTCCTTTATAAATGCCCAGATATTTAAATAAGTGATTACAAACTATATGGGATTTGTTTCTAACTTTCATTTTTTAGGAGATACAAACCATTTTCACCACCTATTTCTTTTATGTGGTGTAAATATTTATCATGAATGTAATTTATGAGTCATAACCTTAATATTATGTTATTTTCATACACGAAGAATTTTTTAAATTTCCTAGGAAATATGATTTTATTGATTATAATGTGGAAAATATTTACTTCATAATCTCATAAATATTTTAGATTATTCGGGATAAAGTCTCTATTGGGGAATATTTACCTTTCATGTCCATTTCATCAATATATATTTTCAAAAAAAAATTTACCATTGATTATAATAATTTTTGTCCATAATTTACTTTTTATACAATGGTTTTAATGGATGGTTTTTTTTCATTTTCTAAATAAGGATATTTAAGACCTTTTGATCAAAAAATTATGGAATGAATGTTTTGTAAGCATGTAAGACATGTACATAATTTACCACTTTTATGAATCCCTAATATATTGAATCTTTTTTTCTAAGATTAGAAAGTTATTTTTCTAATAATGGTTTTTATAAATGTGCATCCATTTTAATAAATTTTTACAATGTGTTACGAATTTTCTCATCTTACATTTAAATATATGATATATAACCCTTATTCAGAAATTATTACTTTTGTGTAGTGTATGTATACTACCCTTTGATATATCATATCATAAATCACATTATCTCCATTTTATTAAATTGATTGAGATTTCAATGGAATTCTTTGATTTATTTATTTATTTTGATTGTTAGATTCATGGAGCATGATTTGGACTAATACAGAAAGGGTTAGGGACCATTTAATGTAATCCCCTCAAAGCATCAGTAGTCTTACGAGATGAATCATTTTTAAAAATCAGATGGGTTTCTACCTGATATGTTAAACCATCTTGTAAATGGTCTTGAAAGTAAAGGTACCATATACCTATGAAAAATGACATCGAATAATTAAGCATTTCCATAATTGAGAATTCAGTTATTATTATTATTATCCATGATACAATTTCATTTACATTATCTATGGATACATTTCATTCTCAACTTATTTATTAAATTTAATTGGTTTTAGTTATTAACCATGACATATTTATTATTCCATAATAATATATTTTAATTTCACATGTTTTCAATTATTTTTATTTCCATATAAATTATTCTCCTAGATTTTTTATTTCTTGTATTTAACTTTATCCTTACTAAGCATATGATTTCACCCTTATTATGATCCCTTTTCCCATGATTCTACGATGTGTGCTATAAAATATATGAATGGATATTCTATATGGAATTCTGTTCTTAAAAACATTATATTTTAATTTTTATATTCTTTTTTAATACAATCCTTTGGTATATATCTAGTTTTTGAAGAGTATTAAACCTTTTAGTCCCTTGGAATTTGGATCATGTATCTACACCAATGTAATAAAGTAAGGCATCGACTCTGGGATTCTATGGTCGGGGTATTACAAAATAAAATGGAATTATAAAATATGAAGGTGGATTAAATCATATATTTCATTAAGGTAAGTTGTTAATTTTTCTCAAATTTTCTAGGTCCCATGGTTTGGCTCCAAGGTATTCCAAACTATGGGCCAACCTTGCTAGGGAAAATGTATATATATTGTACTATCATGTTTTTTCTAAACAGTTTGAGAAACCATGTACCAACCGTTCCATTTGGATTTCCTAAAAATTATATAAATTCTTCATGGGAATGTGTCACTAGTTGAATAGTTGTGGAAAATCACGTGTTCTGGTCTTCCATTTGAAATTCCATGTACTTTCAAAAAAACCATGTGGGTTGGGTGGCATGGTTTCTATTAATCGTGGGGCCTTGTGATTCCATCCAAAGAGTGGGGATCTTGTATCCCAGAAATCCTTAGACTCCCCTATTTCCTCTATATCTTCACTAGTCACCCTTATTTGGAAAAACCTAATGATTTTAATTTTTATTTTTCTTACACTATACCTCATAGAAAAGTTACGTTCTTACAGTCTCTTTGGAATAAATTTTTTCATAATACTTAGTCATTGGAACCTCAAAACTATGTAGGAGAAAAATATTTATGCTACAATATCCTAGGTAATAGAATATTATTGTATACTATAGTTATATTCAATGAAAATATCTAAGTTACTTATCATGATGAATTATTGTATGGGTGATGTGGTTGGATGGTGTTTTTATTTGTCCCAACACACATAAAAAATTGTCACTTAGTTGGGCAAGGTTTATGGTCATGTCACCTGAGGACATGGTGTTAAGAATATGGCACATATTCCATGATTGGTTATTTATAAAGGTGATATTTATCTTATGTTAGATTGCATCCCCCTTTTCTTGTTAGCTTTATGACACCCTTTATATCAATTTATTGCATTTTTTCAAATAAATAGTGGTTCCTACTCATGTATAATATGGTTTTTTATTTCTCAATTGGTTTTCCAAAATGTTTTAATGGATATTTTTTTAACATGTTACCAAATAAAATATAAATGTTTCTATTTTTCTAAAAAAATTCTTTATTTTGGTTTTATAATGTTTTGGTATTAAAAGGGGAGATTTTATTTGTGTTTGAATAAAAATGGAAAACATGTATTATGTTTTTTCAAGTACTATGAAATGTATAAACCATATTTTCTTATTGAATTTTGTACAGTGATTCATAGATTTATTTATAAATAAACTATATAAATTCCTTGGTGAGATCCTAAAAAATATTATTTTCTCACATTTTATATATAAACAATGTATTTATATAGGTAGCTCAAACCTTTTATATTGGTCCCTTGATTTTTCTTTAATATAGATATCTCCGTTTTTTTTTCACTGAAGAGTGAGTTGGAATGTGGTGAGAAAATCTAGGAAACATGGATGGGGAAGATCTTTTGGAAATGGTTTCATTTTCATTATCTGCCTCTAGAAATATTTGTAAAAGGAGAAATATTCTCGTTTACTTTTAATTTTAAATTATTTATTTAGATTTAGTTTTAGGTGTTATGTCTTATATATAATTCAATTGGTTATTTTGGTTGACATTTATTTTATTATTATATGTTTGGATAGTTTACGATTTTTTTTTCTCTTATTTGATCTTCACGGTTGTCTAACATCTACATTGGTTATTCTTGAACTTTATATGATACTGTTGCATGGTTATATAATATTTATATCATAGAAATAATTCTAATATAAGTGTTGTATGATTTCTAAAAACTAGTTAATACTATTGTGGATTATGAATTCTATTCAGAACTAGTGACAGATTAATTTGGGTTTTGGTTAACGTAGAATCTCTAGATTCTTTTCTATAAATGGAGTCACGACTTATGATAAAAAATGTGGCCTAGGTATTTGAGAAACCCTCCTGTGATTTGTGTTATTTAATGGTCGAAATGAGATTTGGTCAGTATGACTTGTGTGTCAAGTGTAGGTAGATTTTAATTAAGTCATTCTCATCTAGAGTATCATGTTTATTGTGGTATATGTTTATTAAAATTTTAATCCATGTTTTTTTATTTTATATTCATTTTGATAAATAATAATTATGTCATGATTATATTTTAGTATGAATGTGATTTTTTCAGTCTATCATTGTATTTTGGGTGAAAGAAAAAGAGAACATAGGATTCATGATAATATCACATTGTCTGGCAAACCACGTGTAGCTCAGCTGATTGGGTATATCAAATTTTGAGAGTCTTTTTCATGGTTGGAATAAGTTTTCCCAACCTGTACCACCAAACTGTGCCCACCCATGTTTCTTTCTATATTATTTTTTGTCTAATATCAATTTAAAATTGACCCTAATGTGGTTTCCACTTATTATAAATGAAATAAACTATGTTTTTATAAAGATTTAATTTAAATTTTAATGAATTTTATTTCATGTATCAGAGGTTATTTTTTTTATGTTTTAAGGGTCTGTTTGCATAAAAATGTATTTATTTATAAAATAGTGAATTAAAATTAGTTATTTGAAATATAATTCCATTATTTTCATCAAATTTTTTATTATTTGGGGGTTTTACATATGAAAAATATGAGAAAATACATAAAATTGGGTTTTCATATTGAGGTATCAAAATGGTTCTAATAATTCTGAAAGTATGTTTTATATGGTGATTTAATTTTCTAATAATTTCATTAATTTTTCAAATGAAGTGATTCATTTTTCCTAATATATGTGTATTTTTAAAGAACTATTTTGTTTATTTTTTAGGAAAATTCTCTAGTTTGATGGTTTTTAAATAGATTCTTTATGAGAACGTGGTTTTTTAAGCTGAATGGATTATTTTATACTATTAGAATAATTTTTTTGGTTTTAGATGATTTTGTTTTTGGATTTTCACCCTAGTTTGTGATGGAAATAGGTTATTTATGCTATGTAAATTGAATGAATGATATTCATGTCTTTTTAGCTTCAACTACATCACCTAGATTTATAGAGATAAAATATAGTAATTTGGTCATCATGGATGATCCTCTTGTTGAATCCACTAATTTTGTGAAAGTGTATTTTTAGTTTCTAATTTTTTATAGTCATTGAAAAGATTTTTGGTCACATAACCATTTCAACTATTATACACTATTTTGGTCTTCTGGAATCAGCATCGACTTTTTTTATGGTGATAATAGTTTTATTAAAGTAGTCATATAATTGGAAGATGATGAGGGAATCCAATTTTTTCTAACCTAGGGTCATTAAGGTATAGTGATATCTCATGTTCAACATCCTTTATTAGGGAAAATGATTTATAATAGAGTCTGTTGATCACTTCTATGAGTTTATCATATTGAACCATAGTTTCATTGGAGGTTTTATTCTCTTATATATTGGTTCAACTATGCTTGAATCTTGCTTGAAATATTTTAGGGATTTCATTGAGGATGGCATTTGGGGGAATAAATCCTATTTAGGAAACCAATGCATGTTGATTCCATGATCCCATCTAATGGTGATGATGGTAACCCATTTGTGGTGGAGGATAATAAGGGTGATATAGTTCTAAAATTGAAGGTGCCTCCTCATAAGTGGAAGTGACCCCTCCTATTCTTCTAGGGTAGTTATATTGGGAAATCTATGTATTTTGGTTGTAAATATCACATAGATTTCTTCTGTTGGATATATTTATTCCATATTAAAAAAATGTATAAGATGAAAAATTAGAAGAAGTATCATGTGTGTTTTTTTTATGATAGATTGTATTGAGTCATTTATTTTATTTATGTGGAATAAGATTAAATTTTTGTGACACTATGGATGTATACTGAGAATATAGTGGGTCTCACTTTTGTGGATGGTTTTGAATGTCTATTTTTGTTGTGCCTTTTTCATTGGGTGTATTTACCTTAAGGTATAAGGGGTTATGATTTTTGTTGGTGATTATATTAGAGGCTTCTATTATTGGTCAAGGGGAAAGTATTTGGGTGATGATTTTGGTAACTAGGGTTGGTTGTCCACCCATATAGATTATTCCATGGATGGATTATTTCATAGAATATTATAGATTCATAGTGTGATGGTGATTCATTTTATGACACTATGATACACTTAAATGTTTTCAAAAAATGTTATTACTTATGTAATTTATTGAGGTTATTATTTTGTTTTTACTCATTATTTTACATTGCATGTGTTTATATTTTTAGGATGAATTTTATTTTTTATTGCTTGTTTGGTTTATTTGATGATGTATCTCTCCATGGTGGTAATTCTCCATTTCCTATATATCATGTATGTTTTTACTATTTATTATGCTTATATTTTTCATTGGTTGGCTACTGTTGAGAATGAATTGGGAGAATGAATGTAATTATAAATTCAGGTAATTGTTGGTATTTTTACCATAAAACCGATAGTTTTATAGAATGGAATAACTTTACACTCCATGTAATGTGCTTACATGATGTGTAATCATTCCATGGTAGATTATGTGAAATTAGTACATAGTGTGAAATTTTACATGCATTTTACTGTTTATATTCCGTGTAAATATTAAAAATTATATTTTTAATAAAAGGAAATTAGTTTTTTAGTGTACAGGGGACTCCACATATACACGATGTGTAATTGGGTTACATTCCGTGGATAATCCAAAGTTTTTTTACTTTGCAGATTGGACAAACTAATAATTTCATTCCTATAATCTAACTCAATATCGACCCACAAGAAATTCCTAGGTGATTATGGATATCTCCAATCCTTCATGATATATCAGTAGGCGATTGATCATCCTATTATTTTTAGTGCATCTCCTCAATAAATTGATGTTCATGTTTCTCCTATGTCACTATTTTTCACTATTGTGTTCGATAGATCATCTTGATATTGATGTATATAAACATAAAGTTAAAAAATCTAGATTGGAGGTTGTGTTCTATTATCTTTGATGCATTCATTCTCTTTTGGTGATTTATGTTTTAGGGTGTTGTGATTCAAGGAAAAAGTTTTATGGTTCCATTTAAAATTGGTTAATTACTTAAACTGTGAATAACTTGATTTGTTAAATTTCATTCAATTTATTTATGAAAAAACAATTCTGATTTGAATAGAAATATGGATTTGATTTAGCATAGAAATTTGGGAAAACCCACCAATTCTAATGAAATGGGATATTGAAGTATGTTTTTAAATTAAATAAAATTGGTAAATGATTTGTGAATTAATTTTGATAAAAATGAGAAATATTTAATTTATGAAAACTTATGAGTGGTTTTATTTTGAATGTAATGAATTTATAAATGAAACCCACTATTTAGTTATGATAGTGAGTTGGAATTTTGAAATGAAAAATTAGAAAATTGACCTATGAAGGTTGAATGATTTGAAATAAAATCACTTTCACTTTTTCCATTGATTGATTGAGTACATGACTGATTGGGTATTTTTGTGTTATATTTTACAAGCACGCTAGGATCATAATTCCCTAGAAATATATTGTTGATGAAAACTTTAAAAAATAGAGTTAGGAAAATCATATCCTAGATGGGATGTGGGTCAGTTATATTCTCCTAGATCTAGAGGGATGTGTGTAAATATATTTCCATGATCATATATATGATATCACGAGGATCCTTAAACAAGAAACTAATGTACCATATCGCATATGATCATGGTTCTTATTGTGACTTTGTTGATTATAACTTACATTGATTGTGAAAAAAAATTACTCATTTCTAGTTATTTATATAAACCATAATATATAATGTTTTTATCTAATCCATGATTGAAATTTTTTCCATCATTTATAAAGGAAGAATCTTTTTTTTAATATTAAATAAAATTAGAATGCCTATTTTGATTAAAATAAAAACCATGAGATGTGTATTATTATGGAATATTATTGTGGAATACATGGTGAGAACCTACTATACATTTCATCTAACACCATGACTTTACCTTCAGTTTTTTATATATTTTCTACTTCTAGGTCCTAGTAAATGGAAATCCCCACTAAGAATATGTGAATGTTATTGATCCCTTGTAGACTAGAGTTATTTTTCCATTGGGATGTTGAGTTTTTCTTATCTAACTTTGAGTAATTTTGTGATGTATAGTATTGGTTTTTGATATACTTGTTTGGTTTTTGGTATAGTCTCCTTTTTTAGTTTTGAGAAAATAACTATGTATCTGTTATCTTCCATTTTTCTTACGAAAAATTCATTTCCAATTTTATATTGTATGATGAATGGTGGTGGTCGCCAACCCATGTGGATATGGGATGCCCTTCGTGCTATGTTAGGAATTGATCAAATATTAGGGTACTAGTGTCTTTGGGATGGATCATGAAAAAGTGGTATCAAATATTTACATTGATAATATTTCCTCGATGATAGTATGAAGTTGAAATATCATTTAGAGACTTGGGAGGTAGATGCGAGTGAGTGCATATCCATCTCTCATCATAATAATCCTTAAGTCACCATCAGTGGTTTGGGAAAGTAATTATGAGGATTAGGTAAATTATTTTTTTTCAAATTTTAATTTTTATAGGTTCAAATAAATATATTTTTTATCTATATGATTAAATTAATTTCTTAGTTACTCTTCTTTGAGTTGTTGATTTGAGTAATCTTTGGATGTATTCATTGGTGTTTTCTAATGTTTTGTAGCATTGTGACTCTGAGAAATGTGTGAATAGGTTCCAGCCAGAATATATTGATGAATTCAAATTAGTAAATCTTCCAATGGAAGCGAATCTAGTTGAGGTTTTTGTACATACTATCTATGAACTTGGAAAGTCACATGCAGACATTCCCATTCAGGATCCGACTATGGAAACTCAACAGGTTGAATATTGAAATCTTTCTAAGGAGCCCTTTTTCCAAAATCCATTGGAATTCCAAGGCTCTAATGATCCTCAACTGGATAAATATTAGTTGAGAAATATAATGATTATTTTTATTTTCATGGAAATGATTTATCTAATAGAGGTGAAATGTGCCACATTTATGCTTGATGCACCTAGAATGAGTTAATAAGACTCGATGGTGATGGTGAATAAGAAAGAGGGCTTAGAGTGGAGGTACATTATGGATATTTTCACTAGCTTGTTATATCTAGATTCATGGTTACTATCTATGTCTATTTAGTTTTTTAAACTCAAGAATACTAACAAGACCATAATGGAATATTCGAACCACTTTTCAAAGGTTTTATTGTTTTCAGTTCAGATTGTATTGATGGATAATACAAAGACTCATCAATTTGATATGGTAATTCAATATGATATTCATTCTCATTATTTATTTCTATATCTATCTTCTTATTTTAATGATTTATATATATTTTATGTAGTACAAAATGACCTGGGTTTTAATTTTGGATTTATGGGAGTTCATTTTTCTCACAGTCATAGTTCTATGATTTCCAATAGTGGGGTGAGAAAGTGTGATGAATCCCTTGGTGGTTTATTATTATAGGATTTTTCAAGACCTCTAGCAGTTCAATTTAATGAACCTTTTACTTGATTCTAGTGTAGAATTTCTAGGCATTCAAAATGGGTTTTGACTATGACACCCAATATATGTGCTTCATGTGACCACCCAGGACACTTGCAGATGTTTTACTATTTCTTTTATACTTCACATAATAGAGCAGTCTCATCAACCAGCAAAATTTACTTCAATGAATTTACATGTTTCAAAGTCTAAGGGATTTCAGCCAAATATATCGAGAAAATACAGTCTTCTGGTAGTGGTATATTATCAAGAGGAAGTGGATATAGATCTAGTGATTATGAGTGGTACCATCACTATAGTTTCATCTTTGGTGGAATCTTTATTTGACACTGATGGAAAACATTCATTAATAAAAACTCATATTATGAATTTTCTAAATATTCCATTGGAGATTTTACCTTATCTGATGAATATTTCTACACCTCTTAGAACAAATATTGATTAGGGACATCATTGTCTTTCTTGTGTTTTCTCTGTTTTATAAATTGATCTTACATGGGATTTTGTGGTCCTTCAACATAAGAAATATTGATTTAATTTTTGATATGGATTGGATTATTACTAAAAATTACCAAATTTATTATTATCTTTAATATTTCAATTCATTATGCCTCATGGGGTGTGTCTTGTATTTTAGGGGGAATGAGACTCGAGGTCAAGTAGAGATAGACCATCTTATATAGATTTAGGGAAATTAATATTGATGTTTTATTTTGATATTTAGTAAAAATAATTCAGTGATGATCTCCCTCTAGTTTTACCGTGTTTCCCAATGTTTTTTCCTCTAAATTGTTACGTTTTCCACTAGTAATGAAGGTAGAGGTTTCTAATGATTTATTACGTGTAACTCATCCAGTATATATTCCTTCCTACATCATATAACTAGCTGAAATAAAAGTGATGAAGGATCAATGGGATGATCTATTAGAGAAATTATTTATTCTCCTAAGTGTCTCTACATGGGATATGCACATTCTCATTGTTACGAAAGATGATGGAACACTTTAGCTTTTATTGATTACTGAAAAATCAATAAATTAATGGTCAACAACAGATATCTATTAACATGGATTAATGATCTTTTTGAAATGGTTAATGGATGAATGTTGTTCCCAAATAATGATCTTCTATTTGGTTATCACTTGTTGAGAATAAAAGAAATTGGATAATCCAGAAATGACTATCTAGATATGGTATTTATATTAAGAGTACCTTGTAATTCTATTTGGTCTAACAAATGATCCCACAATATTTATAGGTTTGATAAAAAAGATTTTCTATGGGTATCTTGATATGTTCATTGTGGTCCTCGTGGATGAAATCCTATATTACACTATTTTTTTGTAGGATCATGTGCATCATCAAATAAAGGTTTTTTAACAATTCAAAAATCACCAATGCTATTCCAAGATATTGAAATGTAATTTTGGGATTTATTAAGTGATGTTTTTGCAAAAATTGGTCTCATAGAGGTTATTATGAAGGTTAAATATAATTTCACATGGGAGGAATCATAAAGTGTCTTTTATATTTGAAGACTATTAGGCATTGTGGGATATTATCATTGGTTCATAAAAATTCCCAAATATTGGCCTCTATAATATCACTCTACCTAAGAAGGGGGTTATGTTTTATTGGGACGAAAATTTTTAGATTTACTTTATTGATATGAATTTTTTTGACTTCCACACCGGTGTTGACTCTTTTAGTTCTAGGGAAAGGTTATGTTGTCATCTATGATGTGTCAGGTTTGTGTTTGGGATGTGTTATTATGAGGGGTGATCATTTCATACCCTATACCTCTGAAAAGATTTGGCCATATGAGAAGATTTATCTATTTATGGACCTTGAACTTGAAGCTATTTTTCATGAACTTGATATTTGTGGGAATTTAATTTCAGACGAATAGATTACCTTGTATTCTGACCACAAGTTCATGAGTCATGTGTTCTCTCAAAAATATTTTAGATTCCACCAGAGGAGTTAGTCGAGTAACTATAATCTTTTCATTGTGATAGTTTATATACCTTAGGGAAAGGGAATTTCATTTTAGTGGATTTTAGAAGGAAACATCCAACCGAGGGTGTGAAAGAATCAACGGAAGGGTGTAACATGATGAATATTTTTTGACAGTTTTATATTAGATTTTAAGAAATAGGTGTTGAGGTTGTTTTTATGGTGTTTATTAGACCTATGATATTTTCATGTTTGTTCTTCAATAAAAACATCTTGAAGATGAATTATATTACATCAAAGTCCCAATTTGTGGTTGGGAGACTGTGGCTGAGTGGGCATTCATTGTGGAGGGTATCTAATGTTTTTACAGTTACCTTTGAGAAATGTATTGATGGGATAATTCTACAATGTTTAGTATTTTGTCCTCCAAGGAACCATAAGATGTTATATAACAGTTGACAATTATTTTATTGTCTGGTCATGATACATGACATCACTAACATTTTTTCTTATTGTAAGAATTTTCCAATAGTCATGGACAATCATCAGAAGTCTTCAAGTTTTCATTATCCACTAATAGTTTTAACTTGTAAGTGTAATGAGATTTCATTGGAAATTATGGTTGGGTTACCGCTTACCTAGAGAATAAATAATGTGACATGCGTTGTGATTAACAGGGTTTCCAAATTGTCTCACTTTATACTGATTCTTAATACAACCAAATTTTAGGAGCAAGGAAATATTTTTGTGAGATAGATTTTTCATTTCCAAGGAATTACATCTACTATAGTATTTGATATAGATCCTCGTCTTAATTATTTATTTTGGAGTGTCCTTCAAGAGGAATTGGTATTATAGGTTCATATGAGTTTGTTATACCATCCGTATATGAATATCCAGACAGAGAGATCTATTTAGACTCTTGAGGATACACTTTTTATATGGGTACTTAATTTTAGTGGATCTTGGAGAGAAAATATGAGACTGGTTGAGTTTTCTTAACAACAATAACTATTACACAATTTGAATGGATCCTTTGGTGGCCTTGTATTTATAACCATGTAAATCTCAATTGTGTTGGTCATAGTTTGTTGAGCCATATTCCTTGGATCGAGATTGGTCCATGATACCACCATAAATATTATTTTTATTCTTCATATATTGTTGATTCCATAGAGACGGTATAAATCTTATGCTAATCACTAGCATAAACCATTTGAGTTTTCAGTTGGTGATCAGATGTTCTTGATATTTAAAACCTTTTTTAGGTCACTGATGGATTGGGAGACAAGGGAATCTTAATCCTAGTTTTGTAGGACCATTCTTGGTTGTTGAGAAGGTGGTTATAATGAATTTTTGTTTATAACATCCTTGATAGTTGATGTCAATAGATAATGTGTTTCATTATCTATACTATTGCAATATCTTTCTGAACTATCTCATTTTTTAGTCTGTAGTGATCTTGATGTTGAGTTTGATTTGTATGTGAATAAGTATCTAGTTAGGACAGTTGATTTTAATACCAAGGTACATAGTGGGAGGATGATACCTATGTTCTATGTTCTATAGAATCATTGTTGAGAGATCCATGAATCATGTGTGTGTGAGGATATTTTCATAGAGTAGTTGCCTCACCTTTTTGATATGGATAATTCTTAACGGGATTTATGGGGACATATATTTTTATTATGGGGACATTTTATGTCCATGTTACCTCTATTTCTAGTATGTTTTGATCTTTCTTCTCTTTTTTCATTATTTTGGTAATGTACATAAGGAAATGGAAGGATACCTATAATTATGATGTTAGGTATTGTTTAAATTTTCAGCATAAAACCTAGAAATTTTTCCGATTTTTGAGTTTTACCAGCCATATAATGTGGTTACACCATGGGTATCCATCACCTTGATGATGAAGAGAAAAGGTAACACAACATTAAAGGTAACATGTATTGTATAGTTAACACCACATGAAAGATTAAAAATATTATTTTTAATAAAAGGTGATGGTTTGATCAATTTATATAGAAATTAAAAATTGCACAATGTGTAGTGGTGTTAAATGCTATGAAAAATCCTAACTATTCAATTTCTAAATATATATCAGATTAAATCTTCATTTCATTCCAATATGCATTCTATCTCTACCAAGAGTTTATTCCTAAGAATTTTAAATATCCTTAATCCCGATGAATCTTCTGTTTGTTGATTGATTATCTTCTTGGTTGTAGTGCATCTCTTCGGGTAATAGGTATTCCTATATCTTTCGTCTCTCTCTTTATCTCTATTTTCCTCCTTAGAGATTGATAAATTATCATCGGATTGATTGATGTAAAATACATATACTTGAATCATGATTCCAGGTGGTGTTCCTAGAACTTTTTTTCCTTTATTCTAAATTTTTGAGTCATGTTGTGGGAATTTTGATTCCGTTAAAAGTTTTTGTGGATTTTTACGATTATCAATTGATTAAACCTTTAATTTCTTGATGTTTGAATTTTATTTCAATTTACTTCTAAAAAATTGTGATGATAATTGAAATTTGGGATTTTATTTGGAATGAGATATTCTTAATGCCACCTAATTTCAATAGAATTGGAGATTAGGGTTTACATTGAAATTCATATAAATCGAGAAATTATTTGTGAATTGATTCTGATAAAAACATCTTCAAATGAATTAATGAAAATCTATTATTGGTTTTATTAGAAAATGAACGAATTAAGGAATGAAACCTCTATTTTTATTATAAAATTGTTCTGAAATTTTGAAAATTAATAGTTATAAATTGAACTTTAAATAGAGAATGGTTTTAAATAAAATTATTTTCTCTTTTCTATTGATTTTTTGAAAATATGAGGGACTGAGTTTTTGTTGGGATATTCGGTAAATGTATTCCAGGATAGTAATTCTCTAACAAATAATTGTTGATGAAAACTCTGAAATAAAATCTGTTCAGGAATACCTTATCCCCAATGAGATGTCCATGTGGCATATTAGGCAAGTACCTTAGGGATGTTTGTACCTATTTTTCTATGATCACTAATATTTTGGTTTCATATTAGTATAAATATAAACTATCATAACATAGGAATGATGAAAATGGTTCTCATTGTGACTATTTTGAGTATAAATTCCATAGATTGTGAAAATTATTTACTCAAGCCTTGTGATTTATATAATCTATTTTATATGATGTGTTCATTTAATTCATACTTGAAATATTTTCCATCATTGATAAATTTAGAAAACATTGTTTTAAACATACAGTTGAACCTCCATGAATGGTTTAACAAAAATTTAAATAATTATTTTCAAATTGATATGGGAGCTTATAATGGAACACATATTGATACCCTTCTCGAACTTTTAGCTCAAACCCTAACCATGCCTTCGGTCATTTGCCTATTTTTTCAAGCTAGGTCAAATTAAATTGAATAACCTCTTAGAGGATGTGGGCATTCTTAATACCCTGATAATGTGGTGATTTTTCTTTCTGGACATTGAGTTTATAATATTAGACTTCTAGTGCTTTGATGATGTGTAGTTTGGGGTTTTTATTTACTTTTTTGTTTTCTTGTACTGTTTACCTTTGTATTTTAAAGAATAATGGTATTTATCTATTAACATATGATATTATTGTGGAATATGTATTCCCAAATTCTTATTATTTGATTCCAGGTGATATTCCCCAACATGTGGGCTTTAGGAACACCCTTCCAGTTATATCAAGATCAGTTTGATTTTCAAGGTACCAGGGCAGTAGGTATGGTTTGTGATAATGGAAATCTTTATTCCCACCATTATTGAGGAATTATAAATGTCAAGGAGAGCAAGATAGGTTTCAATTTTTCTTAGTATTCCGAGAACAAGGTTTGTGCTTTAGTTATTCTTTGATATGTTAGGACAATTTTTTATTGATCATTTTAGTTTTATCAAGAATTCTATATCTATGGTATTTTTATCTAATAATGTTGGTCAGTTTTTCATAGTTTTTCATTTTCCAAATATCTTTTTGGCCCACCATTCACAAGTTCAGAGCATGGAGGTATTTTTTCTTACTTCTTTATATTTTTTACCATGGACCATCTAAGTGTACATAATATCATTATGGAGTGAATTATAGCACCCATATATTATTAAAGATAGTAATATTAGGTGATTGTAACTTATTTTGAGATTTCATAATCTTAGATAATTTTTTAGGAATTAAAAATGAATATTTTGGAGTTTTTGGGATTTTTCAAGGTTTACATGAACATAAAGGGTGCCCATTTGGAGACCATACAAGGGGTGATGTCATGGTGTCAATTGATGATTTAATGGTTAGCACAAAGTTTTTATAACCATGTATAGAATTCCATGAGATTTTGTGGCTCATTTAATGTGTAAGGGTAATCATGCATCGTGGGAACATGAGTACCCTTATCTTTCTTGGAAAAACTATTAAGCTCACAATGTTTGTGAATAGAACTATAAAACATTTCTGTTATTAAATTATTCATAGAACTATATTATTATATGTTATTTGATAATAATTAATGGATCATAGTCATTCCATTCATTATTCTATTCTTATTATAATCATATGATTCCTCCAAAATTGTCTTAGGGATGAGAATTTTTAAAGTATTAAAAAGATAAATGGGAAACCATGAACATTAAACATATAATATATCAATGAAATATATTCATTAACCGATAATTTTCTAGGTTCCAATCTATGTTATCCATGATGTATTTCTAAATATAAATATTTTGTGAATTTTATTCCCTAAATAATTGTACATAAAACACCTATGATTTTACCAAGGAATATAATGTGGGATTTCCAAAACAAGTGTGCATCAGGTACTATTCTCATACACCATGTGATGATCGAGTCTCACTCAATGATGCTTTTTCAATGTTGTTTCCACAAGCTACAACTCTACTAGAGTTAAATCTACCTGTTTTATCCAAACACAGATTTTTTTATTGGAAAATAAAACTCTATATTTTACCAACATTTAGGGATTTTTTTCTTGTGTTTAGTATTAACCCTAGGTTTTATCCGAATAAAATAAAATCACTAGTCTTTTATCTGATACCAACATTGACAACACATAATTTCATACGACTTCATTCATGATTTGTTAAATAAAGATGCACTTATTATAACCCTATAAGATCATAAAGCCTAATTTTTTAAATTAAGTAGGTATATAACCTAATAACATACCAAAGTAATAAAAAAAAATTACTTAAGAACTCTATAACATACCCATAGATTCTCATGATTCATCTAAAACTGTGTGGAATAACCTAGGTATGTACACAAGGATTGGGTGATCTAAATTAACATTATGGGAATAAATAAAGAATAGATTATTTTAATGTGGTAAATGTTTTCCAAGAGTCATATCATGGTAAAAAAAGATATTTGAGAAACTTAATCATGAAAAAAAGGTGTGGTATTATAAGAAAACATAAAGGAAACATAGGAATGCGATAACAACATAATCATAGGTCAATACTAACTACCAAGAAATCATAATTAACATAGTGATCTTAGGATAACATCCAATGAACCATACTTTAAATATCATGAGATAAAAGCATTACCCAAGTAATTGGATGGATATATAATTACAGGAACACACATCACAATCATATTATGTATATTCATAAGTGTTTAACATTGATCATTCAAAATAGGATCACATTTATTGGAATTTAATTACACAATTATGGATTTTTTGTTATATAAATTGAATTACCCAATCAATTAATTATTGGTATATCTTTTTGAATACCATTGAGTGTAAATGGGATGGGTATTCACTATACAAATTATTGTCTTGTAAAAAACATCATACAATTTCAGCAGCATATTGTGAGTACATAATGAATCATGGAAGGGGTTAATAACACCGAACCAGGTATGTAATCACATGTACATACCATTTATAGTAGTATTTATGTGTAAGAACATATTATGAAATAAAAAATGGAAAATAAAATTAAAAATATAATGAATGTTCTTAAATAAATATATGAATAAGAGGATCCCTTACCTTAATAGAGTGTTTCCTAATGATTAAAAGGAACATGTTAACCAGTTGGTGGAACCATTGGAGAGATATATGGAGATATGATTAATGTTGTGTCATGATCCATGAATTTTTTTGTGAATAGTAGTGTGAAGTTCGTTGAGTTTATATAGAAAAAGAGAAAATAATTCTTTATTAATTTCCAAATGTATGTTTTGGAATCAATATAATAATATAATCCTAACAATATAAAATCCCATGTTTTCCCCCCATTATTTATCCCTGAGAAGAGTGTTGTAAATTATTTTATAAGGATAATATCTGAACATATTAAAATATTACCTTTGGTGATGTGAAGTTGAGTCACATTTATAAACAAATAATTTAAAAATATAAAAATATAATATAGGTTTTGGAAGATTAATTAATTATTTCAAAAATTAATCAAGTAACATAATTAACAACATTTTAAAGGGGAACCATAATTAATTTCATGTATAATATTTATATCAATTATCATGTAACTTTCAAGATATTATGATTTCACATTACATATAGGATAATTATTACATATTTAGTTTTGTATTAAAAATCAACTCTCTCGGAAAAATTTATCAAAATCACCATTAAAAACATAAATGTGATTAATTTAATATAATATTAAATTTTTTTAAAATATTTATCAAAATTTTAAAATTTAAACTTTTAATTAAAAAATTCCAATTTATTAAAAAATATTGGTTTTTTAACATTAAATGTTTTCTGACCCATATATAAATTAAATTTGACATCATGGAATTTTATTATAATTAAAATTGATAAATATTATTTAATAATGATATATTATTTAAATATAATTTAATTCCAAAAATATCACATTCATTAAAAATAATTTCTTGATTGAAACTATATTTTCACAAAAATACAATTTCTAATTTATCAAATCAAAATAAATTTTTTATCAAACTATTTATTTCATCTTTATAAAAATTAATACTAAAAAGGGATAACTATAATCATTGTTTTATTGAAAATAAAATTTTAAAAATCATACAGTTATAATCTAGTAACATTTCCCATTATTAGACCATCGAATGACCTAAGGGTAAAAAGTGAGATGGTGGGATTTTCATAGAGTTGTTCAGTGAACATTATTTAGGATTTCATTTCGATGAGCTTGAACATATCCCATAAATGGTTAAACTCATGCTTCAGTTGTTGAATATTGGATTGGACATGTTCGAGGATAAATTTCATTAACTGTATCTCCCTTTATATATTTGAAAAATGGGATTCATATGGTATGATCGTACTGGTCATGGTCATCACTTCTTTTGTCTTTTTCAAATCAAAACCATCATAACCCTTAATATACTAATTTTAATTCTCCATGTAAAATGGATATATAATAAATGGAAATGATTTTTAATGGTCTTTTAGATCTTGAAAAATCAATGTAATGAATGTTTTTTCGATAGCTAAACTTCATGATAAATCAGTAAATCATTGAAAATTTAAATTTTATTTATAATTCATTTTGTCATTAGATATGTGATTGAAATAGTTTGAACTACCATGATGTTTGCATAGTGCACACACTAACCATGATATCATCCTTTATCAATGTCCATCTAATGTAATGATTGGAAAACTAGGAACCATGTTATCCATGGCACCATTTTTATTGTTTCTATAAATATATAGTCCAAGACAATTCCATATGATCACACAAAATTTTGTATCACTCCATTCATGGTGGGTCTTGACTTCTTCCAAAGATTATGTTTATTGGGAAATTCCTAGGTTGGTTGATCCAATATTTAATAGAACTTATCCTTCAATGGGAGGTAGCTGCCATCGTCCCTAAATATATCATAATTATTGTTATCCAAGATGGATGAATATTCCATTATCATATAAAAATTCAAAAAAATTCATAACATTTCAAATTTATCCTCTTTATTCTAGATGCATACTTCTTTTCGAGTATTTTTGTCTCTAGGACCTCAAAAATGAAGTTATAATATAAAAATACTAAAATATTCTCTCTATGATGTCTCATAAACTACAAATCTATTTATTTTGTTTATAAATATAGTTATTAATATTTTTATTTGATATCCATCCAAGTATCACTGGCTCGGGGAATAAATAAAACAAATAAATTATCAATAATATTCTAAAAAATGTTATGAAAATTCACTCCAAATTTTCTCAAAATCCAGTCATTTGAATTTTTTGAGACCAATAGAATTATATTTAATATAAAACATGAAATATAATAATTTAATTTTCCAGAAACAAATAATTATTTGATATAAAAATGAAATTAGAGATGTTTAACCACAATATAAGGGTCTATATAAAAGAGACATACATTGTTTAATGTTCCAAAAATCTTTCAACATTGAGGTGTTGATATATGGTGGATCCTCCCACCATTATAGCTACCACTATATCAAAACCAAGTTATATAATTCATTGATATCGTAATATGATTAAAAATGGGGGATTCTCAAATAAATCTCAAATAAATAAATTATTTATGAAATAATAATTCATCAAAAAAACTTCTTCAATATTATCACAGCCATGAAAAAGCCTGAAATTATAAAACTCTTGCACTAGGATAAACACAACATAACGTAATAAATGTATTGGTTCATTTATGAATCCAATTTTTTGATCAAGGATAATTTATCATTTTTTTCATTTTAATTTAAAATTTATATTTTTACTAGAAATAGCCTATTGTGATTAAACCTAGCCATAAATGAATATAATATGATACAAATGAGTGAAAATTTATTCAATGATGTTACGTTGAGAATCAAATTATGATCGTTAGAAAATTCTACCTATAGGGAAAACATTCATTTTTACGTATGATACATTATATATAAGAAAAAAACATTAGTTTTTCATTAATGAGATATTTTCATAATTAAAAAATACATTCTAACATAGCCATTTGATCTTCCATGTCTATCACACCCAACCCAAAACATCTATTTTCTTATTTATTTGTTGTCTTATTCTATCTTATTCTTGAGTAGGATTGAGTTCTTCTAGTTGGTAGGACAAAGATTATTTTTTTAGTCTTTTTGTTGTTGTATGTTTAGTAAACACTATTATATGTAACTGTGTGGTGCATGATCTGGTTGAGTATATCACTTGACAGATTCATTTTGTATGACATCTTCACAATATGTTAAACTATGGAGTCTCATAGGAATAACTATTCAGGCACAATATTCTTGTCTACTAGGGACAAAACATTTTTCACATGGTTTGGTAAACCATGCCCCCAAACATTGTTCCATGTACTATTTAAAAATAAATAAATAAACATGTTTTATTATTAAAACTTTTGTTGTTATTATTATTATTAACAATTATGGGTATCCCCCCACATTCTCCCCTATCTATCAAGACACCCCAGCCCTTCATCCATGGTCATGCACACCTCCCCCTCTCATCCATGTTGTTTTCTCCCGATTTCTTGAGTGTTCTTGGACGATTTTCTATGGTAATCCATCATCTTTCCTCTTTCTCCTTTCTTTTGTCATTTTTTCCTCTCCCCTATTATGGCGTGCTATTAGGAAAAACCCGAAAGTTTTAGGTGGGGTGATTTCTTTATTTATTTTATGGGTACTTCTTAGAACAGATCTCTCAAGTTAATTTTCTACATGATTTGGCATCTACTAACTAAGACAAAGTGGATCGTGTTATTTTGATTTTCTCACCTCTGTTTTGAGGTTGGTTTATTTATTCCTTTTATTTTTTCCCAATTTTATTTAGGTTGTTTTTAATTTTTTGGTTCCTAATTTTATCTTATTGCATCTTAGACCTCTGTTATGTGCATTAGATCCATCATTATTGAATAATTAAATGCATATTCATAGATATTCATGTCTATAATCTTGAATTATCAATACTCACCACCATTTGTGAAAGATCACATGGGAACCTGGGTACCTAGCATGAGACTATTTCTAAAACACTAGGTAGATCAGTGGAGATGAGGCATGGTTCCACCTAGAATGATTGGATCTATAACACTAACTTAAAATTTGATGATGATATGATACTAGTAGACCATTGGAAGTGATTCCTAAAAAGTTTATTGTTCATGTGGAAACCATGGGTTATGTTTTCTATACATAGTCACCGAGTTATGAGGATCCTTGGTCCCCACTAACATAGCTACACAGGGTTTTTGAGGATATACTTCTATTAGTTTCTACTATTTTATATGATATTTCTTTATTAAATGCGTCGTTCTTAGTTTTTATTTCATTTCAAAAACAATGAAAACTTGTTTTACATACCCATGTCTTTTAACAACCATTGGTACGCCTTCATACTAAAATATTTAAATCAATTAATTCTATTTCATACAATGGTTTTTTAGATTGTTTGTGATTATTTATAACTTTTTTTCCAAATACTAATGGGTGGAATGGATTTTAAGAGGTTTTATCTTTTTAATTTATTTAAAATGATATGGAAAAATCCAATTTTTATATTGTCATATTTTTAAACTAGTGTGAAATGGATTTCATTTTGAAGATAAAGAATGGGGAGTAGTTTATTCAGGAATATGTAATGAGTTTAAATAATCACACAAATATCTCTATTTTTATTGTTATCTTTTGGTGATGCCTCCTGGTCAGACTCAGTATCCATGGATGAAATTGGTTTAGTGGCCGATGGTAACCTGTATGGTTGCATTTATATTTGTGTAGTTTCATTTTACTACTACTTCTTGTTTTTATTTAGGTTCATTAGTTTATATTTAATTATTTATCTATTTTTTAAGGGATAAATCATTTTGATGTAAGTAATTTTAATGACTGGCACAATTTTCCAGCCCGAGAGGATTAGGAATCCCTCTTAGTCTATATCATAGGCCAGCTCGGGGGTCCAGTTTGTAGTTGACCCTAGTCGATTCATAATTAAATGGTATCAACGAAGGATTTTCCCTTTTCATAAGGTAATTTCATATAGTTTTTGTATAGAATTTTTGGATTTCTTTTTTTTAATAACTGGTAGGTTCATTATCATCATCTATTCATAAGGACACTTGAATTCCAAAGGTAGACTGGGATTGTCTTTCCTCAAAATATGACCATGGATCTCAATTTTGTTTCATAGTCCATGGTTTTGATTCAATGTATCTAGTAGTTTTTTATGATTTGAGGTTAATTATTGGTGAAATTTATAGGGTTCATGGTAGAATGATGAGGGTTTGGAAAACCATGTGAAGACTACGCAATAACCTCTAAGGGCCTTTTATGTGCTAACCAAGGTGTGGTATAGCCTCCCAAACTATTTGGCCAATCCATGTGTAGCAGTTTCTCCAAAAATATTTTATAGTGTTTCCCTTTTTGTTAAAAAATAGTAAATGGTATGTTGTAATTGGATTTTTAAAATTATAATCTTGGGTTTTTTGAAAAAAAACGGGTTGTTTCTGAAATGGGAGTTGTTTTGAAAATGGAATTGTTTTGGAAAATGTCTTATGTTTTTTGGAAAATATTTTTAAAAATTTAAATGGATGTTTATTGGTAATGTTTTTTTTCAATTTTTCATTTCATAATGATAAAGGTTGGTTTTGAAAATTGATTTGGAATGTTATTATAAGCGTTGTAGAATGTGATATTTCTACTGGGACCTAAGTATTCCTATGGATGATCACATAAATTTATGTATGTTCCTTTTGGACAGTTAGTGTTATGTGTACATTTCTGATAGAATTAAAATTGATTTATATGTATATCTGAGGCTTCATGGAATACCATTGGTATGTTCCAATTGTTTTGTTATATTCTATGAAAAAAATTAAAAAGTGGATAATGATTTTTTGATATGTGGGTGTGTTTGAATGATTTTAGTGCAACAGAACATGAAGTGGAAAGAATATTTTTAACTTTTTTTAAGCTAAAATGATTATGGAGTGGAAATTGGTTTTTGATTTATAATGAACATTGTGGTTTTAAATAGGTTATTTTGGTTCCATTGTGTGGTTCATGGTTATTGAATTGGTGATTTTTTTGTTGAAATAAAGTTTTGATTTTGGGTTATTTATTTGTTATTGAGATGTGGGTACTTTCTTAATGATTTTATTTGGGTTGGTTTCACGTTTCTTATTCATATTATGACACCCATTAAGGTCAAAGGGTTTCTAAAGTGTCTCTTCTAATTGTTTGGTTTTCCTAGATATCCAGTGGAGTAGTTGTTTCATGTACTTTACATATTTTGTATGTATCTCCTAGTTGTCATTTTTTTATAGGTTTTGGTGTAACATGGAGAAGTTAACTATTTCTTTGGGTCTTTGGGAACACAAAATGTTTTGTGGGGGGGAGTTGTACAAGTTACATTTGTAGTTCCATGTTTTGAATCTCGTTAAACCACCATCTTTTCTTCTTCTAATGTGGAAATTTTGGGAAATCTAATCTAATTTACATAATCCTCTTATTGATTTTTCATGGTTTGGATGTGGAAAAGATATGAAATATATGTTTCCTAAAGATGAAACTTCAGCATAGCTTTTCATCTTCTAAATGTAGGGCATAAGATACATAGAGATATCAGGGCTCTATCCATAACCCATTTAGTGATGTTTTTCATGTAATCATGGAATTTCCATGTGTGTGGGATGTACATCCAACATGTTTTCTCTGATTTCAGATAAAAAAAATTTTGAGTTCTTCCTTTCTTATGGTTGTCTTTTTGGAATTCCCTTTTTTCTTTTGTGTTTGTGGGAGCTTACTTTTGGTATGTTTTTGGTTTTTGGGTGTTCCTATTTAGAGAGTCTGATGTTTTTAGACATTATAAATCCTATTTCACTCTAATATTTTAATTTTGTATATTTCTTTTGTATCCCTTAATTTTTGAAGTTAATCCATGATTATTTGTTTTTAAATGTTGGGGATACCCACTAAGGGTCCCATTGAATCCTTTTTTTAAGATGGTCAACTATAAATCATGATGTTAAGATAGAAGACCAGTGTTAGAGTTTTTTGTGGATATGTTAGTTGTTTCATTTTGGATTTTTTTTTTCAGTGTCCTAATATGGTTGGGATATCACCATTGGATGAGCTCGTGGAAAATGTGGTCTTCCTGTTTTTAATGAAGGGGAAATTCCTTATTTTTTCTCCACATAATTATATTCAGGGTAATTAGTTGGGTAGGATATTTGGTCTAATGATAAATATTACTAAAGGACACAAATAGACCCTAGTGATTTTTATTTTAAGTTTTGAGGTTTCCCATGTTGATCTTTTTTATATATTCTAGAATCATCATTAAATATTTCTTTATAGGCTTGATTTCCTGGGTCTCGGTTGTTCTATCTTTCAGTGTGGGTTCGTTTCATTGGAAATAACCTTTCCATTATCCATTTTTTGGATCCTATGTCTTTGGGTATTGGGTTAGGGTGAGTTTTTGGTTTTCGTTCCTTGGGTGGTAGAGGTTTAGTTTAAAGAGTAATTTTGTCTATGTTTTGTGCTTTGATCAATCGAGTCACATAAGAATTTCATGGAATAGAAACTGTTATAGTGGGTAAAATTGTCAGAACCCTATGCAACACTTATTTCATGGCCACGCACGCCACCCCCTCTTCAATCCCTCTCCTCCACATCATTTGATACCAATTTCTTGATGGAAAATGAAAAATTTTATTCGGTAATCCTGCCAATTACCAATTTAATCCATATTTTGGTTTTCCCCTCTCCCCTCTTGTAGAGTGTGGTTAGGCTGAACCATAGCATTTCTGGTGGGAAGAATTTTTTTCTTTTATGGATTGAGCTTGTAGTATATCTCTCTAGACATATTTGTTTTTATTTTGGAATTCATCACCAAAGAAGAAGAGTCTAACTTTTTTTCATTTCTCTCATCACAATTTTGAGATTGGTTTCCCTTTTTCCATGTATTTTCACTCAATTTTAATTTTGGAGTTTGTCAATTTTTTATCATCTAGTGTATTTGTTGTGCATCATGGACTTTGTTGGGGGGGGGATTTGAGATTCCTTTCTCAAATACATATAGGCATACGCATAGCTCGTCATATATATATGTAATTACCCAAATTATATATATTCAGAAAAGGTTGGATAAAAATATATAATGGGGCTAGTTTCCATTATATGTCTATATGAATATGAAAACATGTGTAAGGGTAGAGGGGTATATAAAAATATAATAATATATGTAAGGTTCATGTTGTTCATATATTCTCAAGAAAATGCGTATATTAGGGCTAGGTGACCTTATATATATATGTGTGAAATTGAATATTCATGAAAGTGTGAAAGGGAGGATTTAAGTTTTCATCTTCCAAAGTATCATGCCTTGGGTTTATTGTAGGTTCTATATACATAGTCTTTTTAACATGAAATCAATAATTTCATGGTGTTTTTAAAATGTTTTTCTATTTTATATGAAAATAATAGTATATATATATGTAAATTTTTTGTAGTTAATTAAAATTGGCTTCCAAAATGGTTTCAAATTATTCTATTAATCTTTAAAAATTGATTGTTATGACTGAATAATGGTTTCAATCTTTTTTTAAAATGTGAGGCACCTTAAAGATTAAATTGACCTTTTATATTATTTTTGTACTTAAAGTTGATGGGAAATTGGATTTTTTAAAGTAAACGTATTTCTTTTAATGAAATGAGGAATTATTTTTACAATTAGAATATCCTATGGAATAAGAAAACCCATCTTTAGGCATGCCACCCTTGATTAAGATATTTTTATGTATCCATCAACTGTGTGATTTGTGATATGATCCTAGTGAATAGTATTGCACATTTTTGTGTGACATAAAAAGGGGGATGAACTTAAGGAGGGATACTTGTGGTGATAATTTTTATGGGTTTCGGGTAAATGATGTGATACGTATGTATAATATTGCATGATGAAAACTCACCCCCATTTGTTCATATAAAACATGGTATCCTCGTTTCATAGTCGACTAACTATGTCTAGTATGCCAGGTGGATCGATAGGGCCAGGACCCAATTCCCCCTAATCGGATTGACACTACAATATTTTCTAAACAATTGATGATGATCAAAAACCATTAGAACATATGATGTGATTTTTATAGTGTGGGTCTAGCATAACAGTGTTGTGGGTTATGGTTTCTATACCAGGTACCTGATGTACAATAATACAAGATCCCCACTAAACTAGATTCATAGGGTTGTCCAATGGTTCTTGACATAATTTACCCCTAGTTTTATATGGTATTTATTTATTAAATTCATTGGGCATAGTATTCCTTTCATTTCGAAAATATTGAAAACAATGTTTTAATTACCCATGTTTTAGAGAACCTAATGACTTCCCTTCAAACTGAAATGCTTCCCCTCATTGAATACACTTTCATACAAAGGAATTATTTGATGTGTATTATTCTTTTAAAATTTATTTCAAAATAGAAATGTGGAAATGGATTTTAATAAATTTAGACTTGTTACTTTATTTAGAATGAAATGAAAAATTAATATTTTTATATAGTCAAATTTTAAAACTAGCTTGTAATATCATTCATTTAGAGGTAAGGAATTTTGAATAGTTTATTTTGGAATGTCTGGTGAGATTTAATTCACTTCCAAAAAGATTTATTTCTATTTTTAGCTTCCGGTTCTACTTCAACCTCATGCTTTGTCATCATAAGTGACATTGGTTTAGTGGTTGGTGGTGACATGTAGGGTCACATAATTTTAAGTAAAGATTAATTTTATTTTCATTATTAGTGTTTATTTTTTTAAGTTTATAATTGTTTATTTATCCATTTATCATTACATAAGACATTTCCAACTGATTATTTTTTATCCTTAACACAATTTGTTATCTTGGGAGGAGAGGGAATTCCTCTAAGGCCTTGTGAGAGTCTTTCTCGGGTTACCACTTCGGGGTTGACCCGGGTTGGTTTATGACAGTGTCTCACATGCGTTGTGATAGAACTATCATACTTGGCCACCAAAAACCCAATTAGGTAAAACATATATATTTAAAATCACACTTCTCAATAATGTAATTTTTTTAAAATTCACCAATAATTCGCCAATATCTCAGAATCATTTCAAAATTATATAAGTATCATCAAAAGATATTCAAAAAAATTAATAAAAATTCACAATTTAATGGATTATTCAATACCTCTATTTTATTTTTGTCAATTTAAAAAATAAAATTATTTAATTACATTTTATGATAGAAAAAACCCTATTTCAACAACATCACATATTAAAGTAATTTTTAAATAATTTCTTCCCCTGATGATAAGTAATTTTATAGTTTACGGATATTATTTTATTCATCTTGTTCTATTCAATCAACTAAACTTTTAATTTAAATTTTACCAAAAATATCAATATTGGATTCAATAATAAATCATGTCACAAGAGTTATGTCTATTCAACCTAATTTAAAATTTTTACCTAAAGAATAATGTGGTTGTAACACAATATATCAAATAATTTCCAAATAATGAATATTCATTTTCCACATTAATTTAAAAAATATATCCTTTTTTTAAACCCTTGTAAGTAAATTGATATCATGTTCTAGTGTGTATATATACTCAACAATTAAAGTTACATTTCAAATATTTTATTCTAAAAAATGGTATTTAATATCAATATTATCTAACTTTGATAATTTCAAATGATTCTTAGACAATATGGCTAAATAATAATGTTCAAATATGATTCTTACTAGATTTTACACTATCACACTTAGATCCATCAGTTTCTTCTTTAGAAATATGAAATTTTTACAAACATATTATTTATCCATAAACAAATATTCTATAGTAATAAGTGTCACAATATTTTTCTTATTATATTTCGTAGTCATAAATCAATTTCTAGAAAAAAAATATTCCACATGCCAATGATTTTCATTCATTGATATTTCATAACAAAATATATTTTCAATGATAATCAAATCATGATTCCCACTTCTATCATCAAAATATCATCTAGATTCATTCATGAATTATTATTTTAAATCAATTTTGAAATCTAGTGCAAAGTGTCACAATATAAATAATGGATGGTCAAGATGTTTTTTAATATATAAAATACATATAATATATATATATTAAAGCCTCTCTGATTCAAATTGTTTCAAGTGGTATACTTTCAAAACATAATAATTATACATATAGTCTGAAATACCACTTTTTAATCTTATATGATAACATTTTATAAAAATTGTTTCTTATATTTCCCCAAATTTTAAAAATGAAAAAAAAATCTTTATATAAATTGATATTGCAAAAAAATTAATTTCACAAAGAGAAAATATTAAAAAAATTATTTATTCTATAAATTTAATACAATCTAAGATCGTTCCAAATAAAAAAAACTTATTTCATTCAAATAAACATTAAAATTGAGAGTGAAAATTCTCATTTAAATTACCTATCAATTCCAAAATCTTAATAAAATTCATAATTTTTAAAATATTTTTTATCTTGGAATATCAAGATCTTGTTCCCTGTTTGTTTCAAAATAAGTATTTATTCTTCTAGTTAACTATTACACCATAACTATCTAGTAAAAAAAGTTAATGTTTCTCAATGAAAACTTCTTTTTTAGATCAACCTTCAATAATGAAAACATTAATTTTGTTTAATAAATATTTTATAACTTGTATAGTATAGTTGTTATGAAAACCCCGAGCATAATACAATTTAATTCATGATTTGTAACATCAAGATACACTTAGTAAAACTTGGAACTATCATGAGGTCAGGTTTCATTGGGAAATTAGGTACATAGAACACTAAATTGAAACATGGGTATGACATCATTTTTGAAAACACTAAAAACAAGCCCTTCTATTCCATGGATCTTATAAAACATCATGGGATAACCTGGGGATGTACATAAAAAATGGGTTATTTATAAATCCCTATAAAGGAATAAAAAATTATAAAGGTAATGTAGTACATGTGATGAAATAGGCATATAAGGGTTATATAATAGGGGTGAGAGTCAAAATCATAAATAATGAAGGATTATATAACATTATTTAATAATTGAAATAAAGGATTTTTTGCACAAATTAAAACACAATATAGTAATCATAATTAAAGAATAACTGATAATACATAATCAAATAGTGTTATTAAGATGACCTGCCACATACCATACGTGGCATATAATGAAGAAAAATCAATTCCCAGTGCATTTTTGGTCAATAACATTCCGGTCTCACACATGACATTCAAGTCAGGTACATGAATAAGTGTTCTATATAAATCCTAATATATAAGGTTGTATTTAATCAATTTAAAACCTATGATTAAGGATGGTGGGTTAAATAAATATAAATACCTAATAAATTAAGGTCATTTGAAACTAATTCAATTTAGATGAGTGTAAATGGCGACAGGTATTCACTACAAAAATGTTTGGCATGGAAGATTGCAAGATAGCTTTGACAACGTAAGGGCTGAACATAAAGTATTATTTAAGGAATGAATGAGAATGAATGTTTTCTATAATTTCATTTTAATAATAATGGAATTAATATATATGTGTCTAAAAAAATATCCCAAAATGAAAAAATTTGAATCCAAAGTCATGACATAATGAAGGATTTATTAAGAAGTGGGGAATTAGAAGAACCATTTACTTTAGATGATGCTTTAGAAAAATTGGTGTAGCATCTTAAAGGAATGGGGGAATCATGGGAGTTATCAACGGAGGTAATTGTAACATCCAAAGTAAGTAATGAATAATAGATATTTTTATCTATGTCTATTAATGATTAATATAGTGTTATAGCGGCTTAAAATGAAAATAAATACAATCTTATGCATGGAATACACTAATATTCTTAAAAGATTGTTTTACTGCCTTTTGATGGCAAACCATTTTTGAATCTATATTTTGACAATTTTATAAACTATGTTTGTCAAAATAAACTTATTCTTTATGATTTGGAGATCAAAATTTACCTTGTGTGAATTTTTGGTATTTTTCTGACAATGTTCATTTTTTTATGAATAGTGAAAAATACTGCATTTTACATCAAAACTGCTTTTTAATCTAATTTATTTATATGATTATATTATGTTTTGAATTGGTTTTGAAGTTAAATTAGAATATATTTTTACCATTTTATCCAATGGTGGTCATTGGAATCAATTTCACTTTGAAATTAGACTTAAACTGGTGTCAATCTTTTGATACTTATTGCTTTGTAAAAACACGCTATTTGCTCTGGCAGCGGGAATTAATTATTAAATTAATTAATGTGACTTATATGATTTGAATTTTGTAAAAAGACTTCATTTTTGAATTCAGAATATCAAATATAGCTTAGGGTGAATTTTTGGTAATTTTCTGAAAAACTTCAATTTTTGATGAATAGTGAAACCACTAAGTGGTAATCAAGCAAACTGATTTTTCAGTTAAATGAAAGTTTACCACTAATGTGTACTGAATTTTGAAAATCCGACATACATGGTTGACATTAAGTAGTAAAATTTGGTTCAATGAGATTATAATAATTTTTTGGTGAATACTAACTTATTAAGTTCTTAATCGCGATTAGTGGTAATTAGGGTAGTTTAAGGTATAAATAATGCTTTAATACTATGAAATGACCTAGAAACATGTCCCAACCTTATTTTTTGTGTCATGTCCGACCAATAAAAGCCATGGGTCAACTTGGGGACCCCATGGAGACACTTTGGTTTGGAAATGACATAAATAACTTTTTATTAAATCTTAAAGTAAAAATGACACAAACATAATACGTTTTACGAAAACAATTTTTACATGGTGTTATAAAGATCAGATATTTGATTATAAATAGTAATTGGAAAGATAAAAATATTTCCTATATCATAGTATTTTTTTTATAATTTTTAGACATAAAATAAATTTAATTATTTATGACATAATAATGATGCAGCGATGACATCATTATTTGACGATTTAAAAAAAATGGAAAGATAATGTAAAATCTATGAACTACACATGTCCAAAACCAATTGGATGAGTGGATGTCGAACCCTTATCACCTTATCCACGAATTATATTAATGTGGGACCTTTTAAAACCGAAACACGTTTTCAAATAATGTAATATTTCTTTACTTTCCAAAAGTGCCCCTCCTCTCCTCTTATAAAATGCCCCCACCTCTACCTAATTTCACACACTTCTCAAGACTTTGGCTCGGCCAAACCCTGCCCATTTACTCTCTCCACATCCCTCTACTCATCCTATAGGATTCCCTTTGGGCATAATCCTTTCAAAGGAAGCCTTTAGGCTCAAATCAAAAAGAATAACACTTTTTAAGGTAATTCATTCTCTCATGTTCATTTGTTTTATTTTGCTTCTCCAACCCCCTAAACTCTTTTTATTTAATTCTTTTGTAACAAAACCAGTATATTCAATATACTAGGATGTTTTTATAAGATTTATTTGAGCTACACTCTCACACAACTACATCAAATGGTTAAAGAACATACGGTTTCCGTGGATGGCGAAATTCTGCCTCCCGAAACGATGATTGTTCAATACTCATTTAACACCTTAAAAGGTGGCCATTATGATGTCACTATTTTTATATATGATATATAGTATGTTTATGTTTTCTTTAAGCTTCTGTTTTTTTCATTTTGGGAATACCTTTATGGTTTTCATTATGGGTAAACACGATATCTCCATTTTAGGAAGTGTGGACTACCGCCCCCTCAAAGTGATTTGATTCGTTAAATACCATATGTGGGACATATAAAGGATGGAACTATGATATTATATATGATATTATACTGGAATTATAATATACCTTTATATCATTATGATTCCATTCTATAAAATATGAAATAGAAATGGAAGTAGCGTTCATGCGTACGTACGGCTTACCGCCTCCATGAACGGTGCATTTCATTTCTTACCTCTAAATGATTATGTAATATTATAAATGCATGTATGTACTGGATATATATGAAATATATGATATCTACATCATGAATACCATTCTGGATATAACGAACCTTTGACCAAATTAACAACATGTAAGTGTAAGAAGTCTACTTTTGACTTAAGAACCAAATACCGACAAAATGAACATTATTAACTTAAATGATTACATGATGTCCATAACATGGTATAAAAGGAATAATGAACTTGAAAAATATTCATAATCAAGTATAGATTAACTCAGGTTTATTATTCAGGAGATTAAAGAACGGTCGGGTCAAGTCGGATACGAGGTATGGGACCTCGTCTCAATCTCCTTTCATTGAGGCATATTTTATTTTATACACAACTTTCTTTTATACGGTGTATAAACCCCTTTGACTTTTATGTTTATTCAAAAGGAATATTTTTTATACGAAGCGTTTACTAAATGACAAAAGGGAATGTTTTTGTCGTACGTATGCGGTGACAAGGACTTCTCCGCCGTCGTGACCGTTATTTGAGTTTCGGCTTCCTCTACAAGACATACCTTCTTTTTAAAAGAAAAATAAATACCATGTTTTACTTTTCTTTTATTTTGGTATTGAAAATGGTTTTCATATTGTTTTTATTATATCAATGTGTTGTATTGATATCTCGTGATTGAAATGTGGAAATGTTATGTTTCCTTTATGCATGTTTTATGTGATATGATTATGTTATGGTTCTTGGACATTATTATGAAGACGGGTGGTTCCGTGATAAACTAAGGGCGGGTGAGCCCGTTATAGCTCTCCAATGCATTGGGTAACGCGAAGGAGTGAAACGTTAAGGTTTCTCTGAAGAGATTTTAGGGAATATACTGTGATGGGTATTCCAAACGTAACCAAGAGGGTTACTCCCTACGTAAGAATGTTATGAATGCCTCAAGTTACCTTTATGTCTTATGATTTCTATGATTTATTTCATGATTTTATGAGGTATGTTAAAGTGCCTATGTTTTATGGGTAAAGTATGAATTCATGATTATGTATATATGAACTCATGTTTCCTTTCCATGTTTTTTTTCATAACCCATACTGAGTTTTTATGCTCCTCCCAAGTTTTTGAAATATCTTCCACAGGTCAAGGGAAAGGTACATGATAAGATGATAGAGTCAAGGATGTGTCAAGAAATAATCCATGTTTTATTTTAAATGTGTTTCCATTGATGGGAGTGAATAATACAATCTTTATGTAACCACTTTGTTTATATGTGGAATGTAATGCAAGTTTTATGATCTAATTCTCTAAAACTCTAAACCCGAAAAGATCCTCAATGTGTAATCTTGTAATAACTCAAGATTAAGTAAGGTTTAAGGATGGGGCCTTATAGTTGGTATCAAAGGTCGGTTTAGACAACTTTAGGAGTTAGAAAAGTGTTAAATTATAATAATATTGAAATGATATAGCATTTACGGATTACCATGTTGCTTCGCCTAAGGTATTTCTGTGTTCAGAATGGTTTCCCGCAGAGGAAACAAAGCAGCTATGTTGGGACGACATCAGGAGGAAGATAACCTTCCAAATCAGCAACCTGAGATGGTCAGAATCGGAACTGAACAGTTTGATGCAGTGATGGCACAGTTGACTCAGGCTATAAATTGTGGTGGTATCCATGCACAAGATCAGCCGGATCAACCATAGAGGAAGAGGTCAGTGGTGGAACATTTCATGAGGCAACATCCACCATCATTCAGAGGATCATCTGACCCTGTGCTAGCTGAAGGGGGGATTAAAGCACTAGAGAATATTTTTGATTTCATGGGGTGTTCAGACAGTCAAAAGGTTAGTCTTGCTATTTACCGTTTGGAGGGTGAAGCATATCAGTGGTGGTCTATGGTTAAAAATATCAGGGACGCCGATGAGATTGATGCTCTTGACTGGGATTAATTCAAAGGTATGTTTCTTGAGAAGTATTTTCCTAAGGCTGTTCGACTTAGGATGGAAAATTAATTCTTGGAATTGAGGCAAGAGGAAGACTCAGTGGCTGCCTATGAAGAAAGGTTCACTCGATTGGCAAGGTATGCTCCAAATTTTATCCGGGACCTTGATAGTAAAATCAATCGTTTTTACTCAGGATTAAAGCCAAAATATCGAAGGGCATTAGCTTCTCGTGAGTTTAAAAGTTATGAAAATCTTGTTCGATGTGCTGAGAAGGTGGAAATGGAGTTTTCCGATGACCAAGTGTTCTATAACAACCAGCAGAAGAAGAGACCGAGGTGGCAGGAGAAAGGTAAGAATTCTTCAAAAAAGTTTGATGGTAAGAAAACTAAGTTTCCAGTTTGTGATAAATGTGGAAAAAGGCATGCTGGGGAATGTCTTCTGAATTCTGGAAAGTGCTACCGATGTGGTAAGATGGGACATAAGGCTCGTGATTGCACTGAAAAGGATCAAGGTGATGGTAAGAACAAATTTGATTTACAGTTAGTGAAATGTTATAAGTGCAATGAGATGGGTCACTATGAAAACGAGTGTCCGACAAAGATCTTGAGTGATGGGAAGCAGTTAGACTACAAGCAGAAAGGGGAGGTGAAATCCTTTGCAACTACTTCAGCAGATGTCGGGACATCAAATGAAGTTGTATCAGGTACTTTGTTTGTTTTTTCAGATTAAGCCAGTGTGTTGTTTGATTCGGGGTCTACACATTCTTTCATCTCTGAAACCTTTTCTAGTAAAATGGGAATACCATCTCAAGAAATGACTCCTGAACTTTTGGTAAAAACACCTGGGGGAAGTGTCGAGGCAAAAAGAATTTATAAGAATCTTCCTATCCTTATCTATGGAAAGAACCTACTTGCAAACCTTATTGTTCTACCTCTAGTAGAGTTTGATGTTATCCTGGGTATGGATTGGCTCTCTATTTACCATGCTAAGATTGACTGTAGAGCTAAAGAAGTTTCTTTTCAGAAAGACTTTCAGTTTGTTTACAAGAATGAACCCTTACTTTTGATAACATATCAAGAGGCCGAGAAACTTGTAAAATATGGAAATGAATGTTACCTTGCACACGTCGTTGAAAATAAAATAACTGTTTAGATTAATGATGTGCCAGTGGTAAATGAGTATCCTGATGTTTTTCCTGATGAGTTGCGTGGAATAATACCATATCGGGAAGTTGAGTTTACTGTTGACTTAGTTCCTGATGCTAATCCAATTTCAAAACCCCCTTATCGAATGGCACAAATTGAACTTTTAGAGTTGAAGGAGAAATTGCAAGATTTATTAGAGAAAGGTTTCATTAGACCTATCACATCACCATGGGGTGCTCCTGTTTTATTTGTTAAAAAGAAAGTTGGTTCTATGAGACTATGCATTGATTATAGAGCCTTGAATAATATCACTGTTAAGAACAAATATCCTTTGCCTCATATCGATGATTTGTTTGATCAGCTCCAGGGAGCTCAGTTTTTTTCAATGATTGACTTGAGATCGGGGTACCATCAGCTGAAGGTTAAGGAGGCACATATTCCGAAGACCGTGTTCCGTACGAGATATGGCCATTATGAATTTGTAGTAATGCCTTTTGGGCTAACCAATGCACCTGCTGTATTCATGGACTTAATGAATAGAATTTTCCATGAGTTCATGGATAAGTTTGTGGTGGTTTTCATTGATGATATTTTGGTGTTTTCTAAAAGTAAAGAGGAGCATGAAAAACATTTTAGGGTTATCTTGCAAACCTTAAAAGAAATGAAACTGTATGGGAAATTCAGCAAGTGTGAGTTTTGGTTACAACAAATTTCTTTCCTTGGTCACATTGTTTCTAAAGATGGAATAACTGTTGATCCTGCAAAAAACAAAAGTTGTGGAAGAATGGCCAAGACCCACAAATGTAACCGAGATTCGTAGCTTCCTTGGTTTGGCGGGCTATTACCGAAGGTTTGTTAGAAATTTTTCACGGTTATCTAGTTCAATGACTAAGCTAACTCGGAAGGGTGTTAAGTTTATCTGGACAAAAGAATGTGATGATTGTTTTCAGGAATTGAAAAGAAGATTGGTGAATGCTCCAGTTTTGGCACTACCTTCCAGGAATGGTCAGTTTGTTATATACAGTGATGCTTCATTGAAAGGACTTGGTTGCATCCTAATGCAGAATGATCAGGTAATTTCTTATGCTTCACGACAGTTGAAAACTCATGAGGTAAATTACCCTACACATGACTTGGAACTAGCTGCTGTTGTTTTTGCTTTAAAAATTTGGAGGCATCATTTGTATGGAGTAAAGTGTGAAATATATACTGATCACAAAAGTCTAAAGTATATATTCACTCAGAAAGAGTTAAACATGAGACAAAGGAGATGGCTGGAATTAATCAAGGATTATGATTGTACAATTCATTACCATCCGGGAAAAGAAATAAAGTGGCTGATGCTTTGAGTCGAAAAAGTAATGCTTCATTAACAATGTTGCGTTTGGAACGTAATCCTTTGGTTAAGGATTTGATGAACTTTGGCATAGAAGTTGTTGGTGCAGGAAGTCCTTCTATTTTGTTTCAGGTATCAGTGAGATCTTCTCTATCAGATAGAATCAAGCAAGCACAGAAGCAAGACAGTGAGTTGCAGAAAAAGGTAGAGCTGGTTCAGAAAGGTAAGTTGCCTGAATTCAACATTGAGAATGATTGTGTTTTGAGATTTGGGAAGAGATTGTGTGTGCCTTGTGATTCAAAGTTGAAGAGAGAGTTGTTATGTGAAGCTCATAGTTCTCTGTTTTCAGTTCATCCGGGCAGTACTAAGATGTATAGAGATCTGCGGGAGTATTACTGGTGGGATGGAATGAAAAGAGATATTGCTGATTTTACTGTGAAGTGTTTGACTTGTCAGAAGGTTAAAGCAGAGCGGCAGTTATCGAAAGGGATGCTTCAGCCTTTACCAGTGCCAGAGTGGAAATGGGAGAATATATCCATGGACTTTGTTGTTGGATTACCGAAGACATCTCGAGGTAATAATGCAATCTGGGTTATTATTGATCGCTTGACCAAATCTGCTCATTTCCTTTCTATACGAGATACTTTCTCTCTTGATCAACTTTCCCGTCTGTATCTTAAAGAGATAGTCAGGTTACATGGAGTTCCTCTCTCCATTGTATCGGATCGTGATCCCAGGTTTACTTCTAACTTTTGTAAAGTCCTTTAGAAGTCGTTGGGTACTGAATTAAATTTTAGTACAACTTTTCATCCTCAATCAGATGGGCAGTCAGAACGAACAATTCAGACATTGGAGGATATGCTACGAGCTTGTTCTATGGATTATCAGGGAAGTTGGGACCAACATCTTTCTTTGGTTGAATTTTCATATAATAACAGTTTCCATTCCAGTATACAGACGGCACCATTTCAGGCATTATATGGGAAGCGGTGTCGAACTCCGGCTTTCTGGGATGAAGTGGGTGAAAGGAAGTTGATGGGACCAGAATTGGTAGAAGAGATGGTAGAAAAAGTTCAGCTGATTCAGAAACACATGAGAACAGCTCAGAGCAGGCAGAAGAGTTATGTGGATAACCGGAGGAAGGATTTATCTTTCGAGGTAGGTGATCATGTTTTTCTCAAGGTTTCTCCTTGGAAAAGTGTGATGAGATTTGGTAAGAAAGGAAAGTTGAGTCCAAGGTTCATTGGAACATACAAAATTCTAGAGAGAGTTGGATCAGTTGCATACCGAGTGTCTTTACCTCCGAGTTTATCTCAGGTACATAATGTTTTTCATGTTTCAATGTTGAGGAAGTATATGCCAGATCCATCTCATGTTTTGAGTCCATAGGTAGTTCAGCTAGAAGAGAACCTATCTTATGAGGAACAACCGGTCCAGATTCTTGACCACAAGGAGCAAGTGTTACGAAATAAGGTGATTAAGCAGGTAAAGGTTTTGTGGAAAAACCACATGATTGAAGAGGCAACATGGGAATCTGAAAATGCAATGAGGGATAAGTACCCCCATTTAATCGATAAGTAAATAAATTACGGGGACGCAATTTCCTAAAGGGGGGAAGGATGTAACATCCCAATTAAGTAATGAATAATAGATATTTTTATCTATGTCTATTAATGATTAAGATAGTGTTATAGCGGCTTAAAATGAAAATAAATACAATCTTATGCATGGAATACACTAATATTCTTAAAAGATTGTTTTACTGCCTTTTGATGGAAAAACATTTTTGAATCTATATTTTGACAATTTAATAAACTATGTTTGTCAAAATAAACTTATTATTTATGATTGGGACATCAAAATTTACCTTGTGTGAATTTTTGGTATTTTTCTGACAATGTTCATTTTTTTATGAATAGTTAAAAATTCTGCATTTTACATCAAAACTGTTTTTAATCTAATTTATTTATATTATTAGATTATGTTTTGAATTGGTTTTGAAGTTAAATTAGAATATATTTTTACCATTTTATCCAATGGTGGTCATTGGAATCAATTTCACTTTGAAATTAGACTTAAACTGGTGTCAATCTTTTGATACTTATTGTTTTGTAAAAACACGCTATTTGCTCTGGCAGCGGGAATTAATTATTAAATTAATTAATGTGACTTATATGATTTGAATTTTGTAAAATAGACTTCATTTTTGAATTTGGAATATCAAATATAGCTTAGGGTGAATTTTTGGTAATTTTCTGAAAAACTTCAATTTTTGATGAATAGTGAAACCACTAAGTGGTAATCAAGCAAACTGATTTTTCAGTTAAATGAAAGTTTACCACTAATGTGTACTGAATTTTGAAAATCTGACATACATGGTTGTCATTAAGAAGTAAAATGTAGTTCAATGAGATTATAATAATTTTTTGGTGAATAGTAACTTATTAAGTTCTTAATCGCGATTAGTGGTAATTAGGGTAGTTTAAGGTATAAATAATGCTTTAATAATAGGAAATGACCTAGACACATGTCCCAACCTTATTTGTTGTGTCATGGCCGACCAAGACAAGCCATGGGTCAACTTTGGGACCCCATGGAGACACTTTGGTTTGGAAATGACATAAATAACTTTTTATTAAATGTTAAAGTAAAAATGACACAAACATAATACGTTTTACAAAAACAATTTCTACATGGGGTTATAAAGATCAGATATTTGATTATAAATAGTAATTGGAAAGCTAAAAAGATTTCCTATATCATAGTATTTTTTTTATAATTTTTAGACATTAAATAAATTTAATTATTTCTGACATAATAATGATGCAGCGATGACATCATTATTTGACGATTTAAATAAAATGGAAATATAATGTAAAATATATGAACTAAACATGTCCAAAACCAATTGGATGAGTGTATGTCGAACCCTTATCACCTTATCCACGAATTATATCAATGTGGGACCTTTTAAAACCGAAACACATTTTCAAATAATGTAATATTTCTTTACTTTCCAAAAGTGCCCCTCCTCTCCTCTTATAAAAGGCCCCCACCTCTACCTCATTTCACACACTTCTCAAGCCTTTGGCTCGGCCAACCCCTGCCCATTTACTCTCTCCACATCCCTCTACTCATCCTATAGGATTCCCTTTGGGCAGAATCCTTTCAAAGGAAGCCTTTAGGCTCAAATCAAAAGGAGTTACACTTTTTAAGGTAATTCATTCTCTCATGTTCATTTGTTTTATTTTGCTTCTCCAACCCCCTAAACTCTTTTTATTTAATTCTTTTGTAACAACACCAGTATCTTAAATATACTAGGATGTTGTTATAAGATTTATTTGAGCTACACTCCCACACAACTACATCAAATGGTTAAAGAACATACAGTTTCTGTGGATGGCGAAATTCTGCCTCCCGAAACGATGATTGTTCAATACTCATTTAACACGTTCAAAGGTGGCCAGTATGATGTCACTATTTTTATATATGATATATAGTATGTTTATGTTTTCCTTAAGCTTCTGTTTTTTTCATTTTGGGCATACCTTTATGGTTTCCATTATGGGTAAACACGATATCTCTATTTTAGGAAGTGTGTGACTACCGCCCCCTCAAAGTGATTTGATTCATTAAATACCATATGTGGGACATATAAAGGATGTAACTATGATATTATATATGATATTATACTGGAATTATAATATACCTTTATATCATTATGATTCCATTCTATAAAATATGAAATAGAAATGGAAGTAGCGTTCATGCGTACGTACGGCTTACCGTCTCCATGAACGGTGCATTTCATTTCTTACCTCTAAATGATTATGTAATATTATAAATGCTTGTATGTACTGGATATATATGACATATATGATATCTACATCATGAATACCATTATGGATATAATGAACCTCTGACCAAATTAACAACATGTAAGTGTAAGAAGTCTACTTTTGACTTAAGAACCAAATACCGACAAAATGAACATTATTAACTTAAATGATTACATGATGTCCATAACATGGTATAAAAGGAATAATGAACTTGAAAAAGATTCATAAGCAAGTATAGATTAACTCAAGTTTATTATTCAGGAGATTAAAGAATGGTCGGGTCAAGTCGGATACGAGGTATGGGACCTCGTCTCAATCTCCTTTCATTGAGGCATATTTTATTTTATACACAACTTTCTTTTATACGGTGTATAAACCCCTTTGACTTTTACGTTTATTCAAAAGGAATATTTTTTATACGAATCTTTTACTAAACGAAAAAAGGGAATGTTTTTGTCGTACGTATGCGGCGACAAGGACTTCTCCGTCGTCATGACCGTTATTTGAGTTTCGGCTTCCTCTACAAGCCATACCTTCTTTTTAAAAGAAAAATATATACCATGTTTTACTTTTCTTTTATTTTGGTATTGAAAATGGTTTTCATAATGTTTTTATTATATCAATGTGTTTTATTGATATCTCGTTATTGAAATGTGGAAATGTTATGTTTCCTTTATGCATGTTTTATGTGATATGATTATGTTATGGTTCTTGGGCATTATTATGAAGACGGGTGGTTCCGTGATAAACTAAGGGCGGGTGAGCCCGTTATAGCTCTCCAATGCATTGGGTAATGCGAAGGAGTGAAACGTTAAGGTTTCTCCGAAGAGATTTTAGGGAATATACTGTGATGGGTATTCCAAACGTAACCAAGAGGGTTACTCCCTACGTAAGAATGTTATGAATGCCTCAAGTTACCTTTATGTCTTATGATTTCTATGATTTATTTCATGATTTTATGAGGTATGTTAAAGTGCCTATGTTTTATGGGTAAAGTATGATTTCATGATTATGTATATATGAACTCATGTTTCCTTTCCATGTTTTTTTTTCATAACCCATACTGAGTTTTTATGCTCATCCCAAGTTTTTGAAATGTTTTTCACAGGTCAAGGGAAAGGTACATGATAAGATGATAGAGTCAAGGTTGTGTCAAGAAATAATCTGTGTTTTATTTTAAATGTGTTTCCATTGATGGGAATGAAGAATACTATCTTTATTTAACCACTTTGTTTATATGTGGAATGTAATGAAAGTTTTATGATCTAATTCTCTAAAACTCTAAACCCGAAAAGATCCTCAATGTGTAATCTTGTAATAACTCAACATTAAGTAAGGTTTTAAGGCTGGGGCCTTATAGTAATGGTAGAGTAAATTATTTTTACTTTATTTTTTTAGTGAATATAATTGGTTGTTATGTCAGATTATATCAAAAATGATATAAGAATTCTTTATTAATTGCGAAACATAGGTGTTAGAGCCCATATTATAAGGAAATGAAAACCACAAACCTTCACACTATTTTTCTCATGGTTTATAATAACTAGAGTAATTTTAATTACTTTATATGTATAAGAACATTACACATTAAAAAAATTCCCCTGGTGATGTGGACATGAATCATGTTTATTGAGAATTCATTTTAAATCCCCAAAATATAATATTGGTTTTTGATGAATCATTATGTGATTATAAAATTAATAAAATAAATTCAATAAAATATTATTATGAAAGTAATATATATTTTTTTCATTTAAAACTTTTATAGTTAATATTACATCACATTTGGAGCATTATGATGTCAGAATTCACACAGTATATATATATCATATTTATTTTTGAACCAAAAAAGAAACTCTCTTGGAAAATTATGAAATATAACCCATTGGATGATGTAAAAATTATTATTTAAAAAATAATATTTATTTTATTGAAATAAATATCTAAAGATGATAATTTATGTTTTTAAATTAGAAATCCCATTTAATTAAAAAATTTGTGTTTTTTGAAAAAACAACTTTTCTTTGGCCCTTATAAAAATTGTTTTTTGCATCATACAGTTTTATCATTCATTGAATTTAATAATTATTATTTAATACTATTTTTATATTAATATATAATATTTTTAAATATTCATGAATTAATTAAAATTAGTGTCTTTATTGAGACTATATATTTTCTAAAAATACAATTTGATTTTTTTCGTATCAAAATGAAACTCTATCAAACTAAATATCAATTAATTTAAAAATTAATATTCCAACATGATTAATTTATTAATTTTTTTACAAAAAAAGAAAACAAAAAAATATCACAATTAGTGTTATGATACATATATAATTATTAAACCAAATAGTTCCCTAAGGGTAAGGTGTGTGAGAGTGACATATTCATTGGGTGGCTCGATGAAAATGCTTTGGGTATTGATCTCAATGATCTAAAGCTTCTCCAGTAAATGGTTTCCATCATGCATTAGTTGTTAAATCTCATATTATTTGTGGTCAAGGAAAAATTTAAATGATGTTATCTCTATTATAAGCTCTGATAAATGGCCTTCATAGGGTACGGTGTTATTTATTGGGACCACTCCTGTTTCGTTCTATATCAATTGGACATTACAATAACCCTATATATACTCATATTATTTGTTGATGTAAATTGGAAATATTATAAATGTTTATGATTCATAACCGAATTTTAAATTTGACATGATATAACTCATAATACTCTAAAATAAAAAAATTCGTGAATGTTTTTTCTATAGATACATTACCTAATAAGTAATTTCTTCATTTAAACATGATTTTCATTTACTAATTTATAGGTTGTTACATTATTCCCCACATCAAAAATATCGACCATGAAATTGTTAATTCATAAATATAATTGATTAGTGTAGTTATATTTCATCACCTCTCTTGGTTCCCATGTATCATCCATGGAGTTATGGTTCTTCGAAAACACATTAAACTTTTTGATTTTCCTGTTTCCTATAAATTTTTCTCAACCATTTCATTTCTCCACCTATAGATTTATTATATTTGAATGTTTTTTAAAGTCCTTCCCCAAGATTGATATCGCAAAAACATCATATATTGGAGAAAAGATAAGTTGGTGTACTATTTTATAGGCCAACACTCCAATGTGATCAATGATATCAAATGGTTTAATTTATCTTGGACTATGCATTCCCTTCTTCCCAAACCTCATGACTTTATTCCATAGTGGCATGCTAAAGAACACTTTATCACTGACCTAAAACTCTATATATCATTGATGATTGTCAGCATAGAGTTTTATATCGAAATTTTGTGTATTTCATATGATTTGAATTATTTTAACAATCTCAAACATTTCATTGATATGATCAAGTCTTATCAGCTTCAAATATTTAACTTCATACCATCATATCAGAGTCCGATAACACATTCCATGAAGTTCCACATAAGGGGTCATTCGAATGCTAGAATGGAAAATATTATTATATCAGAACTCTACTATGGGAATGAATTTATTGAAACATAATTTCAAATCCATTAAACTCGATGACAACATATCCTTTAGAGTTTGAATGGTTCTTTCTAACTAACCTTCTGTTTCAGGGTGATAAGAAATATTGATACTTTGCTCCATATCCAACAATTTTTTATGTATTCTTAGGAACCTTGATGTAAAACATGGATCCCTATCATATATAATTGAAAGTATAACTCCATATATTCATACCACATCTCTAAGGTATTTATAGATATTTAGTCAAAAGGTAAATCTTCCATAATATCCATTAAGTGTATTGACTTGGTAATGTGATTGACTAGAACCTATATGGTATTATTACCTTTAAGGGTAATGGAGAGTCCTATGATTAAATCCACAGTTTTTATAATTTCAATAAATTTAGTGGAATTGGCTTCATTATACCTATAGACTTAGGTTATTCTATCTTAACTTGTTGGAATACTAAGAATCCATATAAGAACTTCGTAATCTCCCCTTTATGTTATCCCATTAGAGGTTCACCTTAAAATATCTATAGATATTATTGATATTTAGATAAATAGTTTAGAATTATTTATGCAAAAAATCAATATGTCTCTTATTCACATAGGGTGTATATGGGATATATAATCTAGTTTCAAACATTATGGCTCCATTTAAAGCAATGTTGAACTCCAAAATATTTGTACAATCTTTTGTAGTAAATCATAATATTTTCAATGCCTCCTTGATACTATTATGAAGAGATGGTTGTGATGTTTTTTGATAAGGGTATAATGAATATCTTTATACTATTCCCATATTCATATTTTTCTTATAAAATAAGATTGAATCCCTTCCAATCCTCGTTAGGGATATCGTTACAAAATTCTCTCTACTCAGAACAACTTCGAAATTATTTTATTTCCTAGGATATTAATGTATTTAACAATTATAATCATTGATCATATCTATCCACCTATTTAGACACATATTAATCTCTATTTTTTGAATTTATACTTCAGAGAATTTTTAAATCTATACACAAGTCCAATTTTTTCCATAGAGTAAATACCACCAAATATTCCACACAATGATCTATACATCCAATTCTCAAGCATGTTTTGGGTAGTTCAAGTCATGTATCATTAATAAGAGGGATTATTTAGTGATCAATTTTTTATCTATCAGGTTTATAAAACAAAATATCTTTTTTAATGAATTATTTCTTATCACAAATCATTTCCCACTACGGGATATGTGTATCATAGGTGCAATGATTTTATTTTTTTATTCCCATTAATGATATGTTTACATTCATCAATCAAGATGAACGTGACACACTCCTGGGTTATGTTTCTTATTTCACTTGAAAATCTGGAGTATTTCCCCAAACATTTATGATGTTTCCAAGCTAATTCAAGGAAACTATATTTTTTTGTCATAGATATTTCATTGGGACATCCTCCAATTGACTCTGTTTTTTAACGGATCCAAATATACCCCTTTCATGGTGATAATATTCCACATGAATGTCGTATTCTCCATCAAGAACCTATATTTACAATACATGAAAAATAAATTTTCCTTTCACAAATTCTTTGATATAGAATTCAAATTCTCCTCACGTTCATCCTTGATTTTGCAGTAGATAGGAATATAATCTATAATATCTACAAAACAAATTCAAGATAATCCTTAAAGACTCTATTCATAAATTCAATAAACATATTTTGAAAATTACTATGTCTAAATGGAATAAAAATTATATTATAGTTCACAAACATTATATGAAAATTAGTCTTGGGGATATCCTTTTTATTCATATTTATTTGATTGTATACTGAAAAAAGATCCACCTTAGAGATGTACTAGTCTATACATAGTTGATCAAAAAAATAAATCATTCAATTTAAAATAATAATTTTTCTTTATCATGATCTTTTTGATACCATGATAATAAATATAGAGGCACATCGACCCAACATTCTTCTAGGTGAAGAGTATTGGTGCCCCCCGAGATAAAGCACATTGGCATACATATCCTCTATTTCAATTATACAATAATTTTTTCTTCCAATCATCATGTTTGAGAATATAAATTACAAATATATTCTTGGATATTGGTATATTTTTTTTGTATGTGTTTGATTGAGATATACACCTCACTGGTTTGAGGAAGACTAAACAATTCGTTAGGAAACAAATTTGTGAATTCAATTAAAGTGGATATGGCATCAAGAATGATCTATTATTTAGTCACATTAATTTTATCTAGATACACATTATCTAAAATAATTAACATTCATGAATGAGAATTTGGAACCACAAAATACATATCCTTCTAATTTAACTTATATAGAATCCTATGGATATTATCAATATAGAGGGTGATTTCTTTTTCTATCTAATATAAGTTAGGTCTACATAATGAAATCCAGAATATACCCTGAATTAAATAAAATTAAACTAAAGATAATATTATAGGTACTAATGGAAAATTCAATTTTCAAATTTTTATTAGGGATGATTTATATTCATCGAATGAAACAATTGAACCATTAATAACATTTCATAATAACATATCATCAATGATATGAGGTGGTTTTGTAATAGTTCTAATAAACATGCATGATATTAAATATTGAATATATATATTGATCAAAATACGATATTTCACTATTTGAGTCATGTTATAATAATTTACTTCATCCAAAACAGTCTTACGGATGAGAATTTTCATACTAGTAAACACTTAAACGGGAATCCATGAACATTAATGTGGTAACTCATAAATGAAATATACTCTTTAACTTATGAATTTTTATATTTAAATCATTATTATCCCTGATACATTGTAGAAAATAATACATTTTGGGAATTTTTCATCACTCCATAATGATTCATATGTAGATTTTGAATTTACCAAAGCATATCCCACTAGAGTGTCAAACCAGGTGTATAAGAAGATTTTTTTTTCATTCACCATGTGATGATTCATTCCATATCAATACATACTTTTCAATTTATCACCACTAGGTACCACAATTCTAGAAGAATATTGACATGTAGTGTCCAGATATGGATGTATTTTTCTAAAAACCACATACTCAACACTTCAAAAAATTATGATATGTTTTCTTTTGTTTAGTATTATCCCTAAGTCTTTCACTAGGGTTTTATAATCCAAATTCCATTAAATAAATATACTTTTCCCTAATACAAATTATGAAAACCCATACCTTGATATGCTTTACTCAAGATTTATTATATAGTGATACACATAATAAAAAATAATAATATCACGATGCATTGTGTACTTTGGATGTTCGGTATATATAAGATTATATTTAACAAAGGGAACAACTTCATCATTTAAAAAAACTGAAACCACACCCTTAAATTTTTGGATCCTCCAAAACTACAGGGAATAACCTTTAGATGTATATTATAATAGGGTGAGCTATAATGCCATGTAAGGGAATAAAAAAAATATCACAAGGTAAATCAAGAAATATGAGACTATAGTTATATCAAATTAACATAAGAGGGGTTAGAATCGAAGCCATGAATAGTGATACATGAAATTACCTAATAACATAATTGCAACATAGGAAGGTAGAAACAAAATTAAAAGTGAAATTATAAACATAATCACAGATAACTTCCAAGACATCATAACATAGTGTGATTCAGATTTCCACGTATGGACCATTCAATGAATATCATGAGATGAACACTATACCAAATGAATTGGATGGATATATAATTTTGGTTCTACCCATCACATTCACATCATGCTCATTCATAAGTGTTCTACAAATTTCAATCAACATAATAATGGAATTCATGAATTTTAACCACATGATTATGGAGTATGGGTGACAAACATATATATCCCCATTTAGATATGTGTAGGTAAAACTATTTGAATAATCTTGAGTATAAATGGAGAAGTGTATTTACTACAAAAAAAATTGGCAGGAAAAATTGTAGGATAATTTTGGTACCATAACGGTTGTATATAAATTATTATAGAATGGGTGAGAATGGTGAAAGGGGGTTATCATTACATGGGAATAATTTAGACATTAAGATGGGAGGCTAAAAACATATCCCAACTTGAACAGTTAGAAATCAATGTTCATGACATAATGAAGGTTCTTGAATAAAGAGGTGAAGGAGATGGTCCCTTACCTTCTTATAGTGGTTATAAAAGCTTGGGAGTAGCTTAATAAGAACTTGGGGATACCTTGGGAGGTTCAATAGATTGGTAATGGTAGTATAACATTGTTCCATAATTGTTTTGAGTAAATATGAATCGGAGGTTGGGTGGGATCAAATATAAAAATAGGGGAAATTATTTATTAGTGCCCAAATATAGGTTTTGGAATATATATGATTATGTATTCAAAACCAAAAACCTTCCCATGGGAATTAAAATTGATTTTTATAAATATGTATGGTTTTAATTATTTTATCAATCTATAAATCGAACAAATTAAAATAATTCCTATAGTGATATAGAAGTGAGTCATGTTTCTAAATTATCGACTTTAAAACCATAAAGTATAATAATGGTTTTATAGGATTCATTAAGAGTTTTTAAAATTAATCAAATAACGTCAAAAAACGTTATTTTAAAGAGTATATATATATTTGGAAATGGATAATTTTTCTCAAATACAGTAGGATACAATTTGATCTTTATGATGTCTATATACACACCGTATATTTATACCATATTTAATTTTTACCCGAAAATTTGAATATCTCTGAAAATTATTATTATTTCACAATTATATGATTTCTACAAGATTATTTAAAATATAATATATATTTATTCAAAATATATCTCAAATTTTGGGGATTTTGTTTTAATGTAATTAATCATAGTTGTTGAAAAATACTAGTTTTATTTGAAAAAAAATAGCTTTCTATCATTTATATATATTATTTTTGAATTCCTAAAATTATTATTTCCATTATATTTAGTAAATATGGATTAATAATATTATTACATGAAATATAATTTATTTAAAAAATTCAAGAATTAATCAAAAATAATATTAAAAAATGATAAATATAATTATTATTATATTACAATGAAAAATATATAAAATCATACTATTACAATCTAGATATATATACCATTAATACACCAGTGAATTTCTTAAGGGTATCGTGTGTGATACTGATATTTTCATGGTGTGGTTTGGAGAAACTGTTTTGGTTCGAGATCTCGATGAGCATGAATTTCTTCCTTAAATTTTATCAATCATGGTTTACCTGTTGAATGTTCTCTTGGAAATGTTCAAGGGAAAATCATAATGATGCTATCTCCTTATGAATATTTGATAAATGGGATTCATAGGGTTCGATCCTACTTGTCAAGGACATCACACCTTCCCTCTATATCAATTAAATGTTATCATAACCCTTTGTATTTTCTAATCATAAAAGTAATTTTAAAATATATAACATATCAATAGTTATGATGGTTAACCATCATCAAAATCTGGAATGATATTTCTTATAATGTACCAAAATAACAAAGGTAGTTCATCTATTTTCTATTGAAGCAATAATTAATAAGGAATTTTTCTCATTTAAAAAAGGAACTTCTTTTATAAATGTTTACATCAATATAGATGCAAAAAAAGTTTCAATAATTTGAATATGATAAATGGTATCTTCAAAATCAATTCCTTCCTCTTGAGAGTGTCCCTTAGAAACCAAACTAGAAATACATTTTAAAACCACACCTTTATCATTGAGTCTACTTATTATCACTTCTTCAGTTTCCTTTAAATATTTTTCTTCTTATCTCAGATTGTGATTCTAACTAAAATTCACATAAATTTTCTCCAACTCATTATTCATTATATAAATCCATTGCATTTTCTCTATAACTTCATCAAAAAAAATGGAGTTCAATTGAGATATTATGTTTGTTTGGTAGTTGAATCTCAACCTTATTCATATTTGTAAATGTTTTTCTTAATTTCTGATGATTTAAACTAATTTATCATGATTTTATGCCCTTTTATACATATATTTGACTATTCTAGAAATATTTTATGTATCCCTCATATGATCCAAATAAAAATGACATATTTTCAATACATCTAAAACATTCTCATCACACACTTTTTTTATAATTTCTCACATATTTATCATTTGTTTTTTAAATCTATTATTTATAGACCTCACTCAAAATTGGTTTATTACCATTGATTTAAACATTATAATAGTGAATATTTTTATGAATTATTTTATTATTGTATTTTTAACATAAAGTGGAAGAAAACAGCATATCAAAAACATCTTTATTCATCCTTCTCATTATACATTCTATGGACCTATTTTTTAAATTTAATAAACATGGGCTATGAAACTCATTAAAATATTTTAAAGATCGTTTTTTCCTATAAAACATAACATAATATATCATATTAATTCAGAAAATAAATAAAAAATATATTTTTAAATGTTTATAAATTGAAATATCTTACCACTAAAGAACCTTTAGAGTTTTAATTCATCCAAAATAGTTATTCCCATTTCAAATAAAATTTTCTTTTTTTTCTTTATAACTAAATTTCACTATGGTGTGAATATATTATTCTAAGCTTACATAGTACCTTTATTTATGATATAATACTAAAAATAGTAACTTTTATATTCCGTTCTATTTTCTTTCCATAGTTTCTTGATGAACAATTCATAATATTATTTATATGTCTTCTAAAATCATTGATTTTTCAATAGTTTTAGACATTCACGTTATCAACATCACATTAATCATCCTAGTTAAATCATTGAATATATAATAAAATAAATATAATCTTTGGTTGATTGACTTATTATTGAGCCAAATAAATTAAACTATATAAATTTGGTTTTCCATCTATATATCATTTCTACACCCTTTTTATTTCAGTATATCATTCTTTCCTTTTGAAAATATTTATCAATGAAATCTATTTCTGTTTTAAATTTTGGAGTATATCAATGAGATACTTCTTTTAATATTTTTTAAACAACTTTGAATAATATTATAATTAATGTTATGATATATTTTTTATCATTTTTTATACTTACACATAATTAATCATGTATGATTCAAATATTTATTAAATTACCAGATGTAATATCTCCCTTAGTGATGATGCTTAAACTCCATAAATTTTTTATAATGAAGGTTTTATTTTTTAAATTAAAACAGTATAATAAATTCAATTTTCGGAGACAATCATAAATATAGATTAGTGTTATATCTAAAAGTAAATATCATTGTCAATAGTCTGATGACCATTGGAGTATTCTATGACCTCATTTACTCATCATGTGTGGACTTTTGGTATTGAAGAAAATACTAGATTTATTTTTATGGCCTCTTGTCTATGGATTTAGAGATGTTTCATTTTGTAATCTATTTCAATGGGTCCCAGTTCATGTGTCCACATCTCTATAGACCTAGGTGATTCTTATGTTCAAATCTCTATCATCACTATCGTCACCAAAGTTCATATTTCATGTAAAATTTTATAAGTTTATCCCCATTAAGATTTTACCCTTGGATGATTTCTTTATAATATAATTCCATTTAACTCTATCATGGGACATCAAACACTTGATCTATGTTTGTTAGAACCTCTTGTGTGGAGATAAATCAAACATACATGTGGCATACAAATATAGTTCTTGTCCAAGTGGACATATAGACATGGGAAACATATACAGGGGTATTGGATTAACATAGAATAACCCCATATATGCATGTGGTATATAATTTGTTCAACCCATTACAATAATACCTCCCATATAAACGTAAACCTATAGGCCACATGGCCCATATTGTTAGGTGCTGACCATATGGTCATTCCATGATGGGCCACAAAGACCATGGCTGTAAGTCCCAAAATGTTGGACCAACAGATATTGTCCACATATACCACTGTATTATGTACAAATTTTCTATTCTAGAGCCATGGATTGTATTTCCTATGGATGTAGTCCCTTCCATCACCCTTCACATTCTCTTCTCACACTAAAAAATGCATATTTTTTCACTAAATAAAAATTATTCACATTTCTCAAGATCATAATCATTTCTTAAATTGGCCTACACCACTTCACATATAACCTGTTGCAAAAGGTCCCCTATTTCCATAGGCATTGTTCCCCAATGGAAATATGTATATCTATGGCTAGAGTTACACCAGAAAATGGCTATATAACAATTCTTATATGTAAATTAATAAGAATTGAGTGAGAATATTATATTTAATCCCATTAAAAAGGAACTTATATTGGATTTAATTTCATTATATCAATCATAGTTGTACTAGAATTTCCCGAACCAATTTTCACATACCATTTCCCCGATCCAATTCACCGCAAGACCTCAGGTGCACCTCTCTGTATGCCAGAGGCTTATGAATAGCAGTGAGGGTGTAATATAAAAAATAAAGAGACAATACCCTATTTATCATAGTATATCAACATTGTAAAATAAATAAACCATAACCAAAAGATATATCCAACAACTAGAGTAATACAATAGAAAGAACAAACTTATATTAGATGATGAGCCAATACTAAAAACAATATTCATAACTAAACAGTGGATATGTCATGCTGAGTAATATTCTAGTGTCTATAAGAAATTCAAAAATAAAGACACTAAAAACTCTCCCAAGTTGTTCCTGACATGATGTATGGTTCCCTCATCTATGCTCCATCCCAAATCATCCATCTAGGATAGGCAACTTTCACATATCTATCTTGTAATCATGAAGTCTATTTAGGTACCGATGAGGAATCCCTAGTAGGGTGTGATTACTTCTTTGTAAGCCACCACTGAAAGTTTCTAAAACAATGTCTAGTAAATAACAGTAGATTCAGTTGTATAATGAATAAAGTAAAATTCAAAAAGTAAATAGATATCACGTTAATTAATTAATTAATTGAGCATATAAGTCCTTGGGTTTTCAATGAAACCCAGACTATCAACACCTACATAATCCTATACCAGTGTTCAAATTATCCTCAAGGGATTTCAGATATCAGAATACCCTAGATATCATTTTTCCTTACTTTTTTATTCATATAATGACCAATTAGAAACATTTTCCAATGCTAATATCATGGGAATAGAATGTCATGTCTAACACCACATGGGTATTTATATAATCATCCCCTATCCCATACCTCAGTGTAACACATGTATTTGCATCCTCATCCCAATTCGCAAATTAATTAATTATATATTTTGATTTTGAGCTTTATTCTCTATCCCATACTAATTCATCACATATATGTATTTAAATTTTCGGCCCTTTCCCCAAAATCACTTATTAAATATGTTATGTATATCACAGTATCATATAACATTCAATTAACATGGTTATTCATCATTATCCTTCTTAACACATTCTCATTAATGTGTACCATTTCACTTTCTCACACACATTATAACTCATTACTATAAAAAAATGTAATTATATGAACGACTCATTATTAAACCAATTATCAATATTTATTCATGTAACCCATTAACATTCAAGGGTAAGACAATCATCTATTTATTCCCATTTTCTATTATTTCCATATAGAAAAAATTAACCAATTACACAATCCCAATTAATGGACCATATACATAATCCCAATATCCAATCAATCCCATAATCAAATCATTCCAAAAATGAATTAACCAATTAATTAATCTACTTCAACTAATTATAATTTCCCAAAATTCAACCAATTCAATATCACATGGAATCTTAACAAAGTCAATTCAATATCTCATGCAATTACCAAATCATTAAAATTGAAGATTCACAAATACAAACACATAATTAAAATCTTAACATTGGGATTTTCAATTAAACCACCTACATTAAGTTCATTGATGGAGGTTCACCAAACAAAAACCCTAAATTGCTAGTAAATGGATAGATACACCCTGACATAGATGAATGGTAAAAAAAAAAGATTTAGACAAAACCCTATTACTCGGTAGATTAAACTAACTGACCACATATTTAAAGGAATGATGAATGGGAGATACCAAAATCTAAAGGGATTATCTAGAATCTACCACCAATATTCAATGATCAGAGATGAAGGAACCACTCTAAACCTGCTTTGGGTCTCCCTAGGGTCGGTCGGAGGAAGGATGCACAAAGGAAATAAATCAAAATGAACTGCATGAATCATTTAATCTAATGATCAGGGAATAAATGTCATATAATTACACTACACATCATGTTATTCCATTGCACAGAGAGTTTTTATTTTTAATTTTTTACACTAAAAAACCTATTGCCTTAGGTGACTTTATCCTGGAAAAAAAATTACAAGGCATGTAATATAACTATATGATGTGTAAATTTTATAGAGAAAATTTTCAAAAAAAATATATATTAAAGATATATCCACCTCCAAAGCCTTCAAAACCAAGATCACTACCTTGAAAACCCTAGAACAAAGGTGGAAACTCTAAATAGAATGAACTAGGAAAAATAATTGGATGTCATTATCTCCCCACATTATAACACCTTATCGTCGATATTTACACCCAAGAAACTCTATGATTCTGAGATAAATTTTTTGGTCCATTAAGCCAAAATAATTGTTTTTCTCTCCCAGGCTTCCTCCTAAACACGCCAATGTTACAACAATACGCGAATTTTTGTCACGATCTTTCCCCACAACACATTCTCACTATGATCCAATACATGTATCAGATGCTCTTAAAAGGACGCATCAGTCTCAAACTCAACATAATCATAATCAGTCACATGATAAATTTTGGGGTGATGCCACCTAATCTGTGACAGATAACAAAATCTTCCACAGAATTATACCTCTATGGAAGATCCAATCGGTATTCCATAAGCCTGATTCTTCCCACAACATTAAATGACCTAATAAACCATGGTTCCAACTAGCGTTGCCTCTAAATCCTATGTTGAACCAATCCTGGTGATACCCAATGTACCACATGATCACCATATATAAATTCTTGGGGGTCATCGATGACTATCGTGATACGATTTCTACCATCTCTAATCAGTATCCATATGCTTTTAAATCTGTTAAACCTATACTAAAGCATCATGCATGTGGCTCAGTCCCAATAACTCTAACTCACTTACCTCTGTCAAATATAGATTTGATCCACATGGCCTTCTCTAATGAGACTCATATGGTTCCATCTATATAGTTTCCCTATAACAATTGGGTTAGGAATACTCGACTAATTATAGTTTCTTCTCCAATAAATTGCCAATGTCAAGAACCAATTCCCAAATCATATCCCCTAAAACTGTTACATAACAATCTGGCTACCTATATAATTTTGGGTGGATTTTCATAATTTAAAAATACAATGTACCACATCCCTTTTTCAATCCCTTCTAGTAGGGAGGATCAAAATGTGATTCATAGTCAAGAACTATACTCCGTGGATCCCTGTGTAGATGGAAAATATCCCAAATGTATAATTCTCCCAACTAATAAACTATAAATGTATCATGTATAAGAAATAAATAAACAACACTATTCAATCATTCAATAACCACCTAAATAGAATCATTATTCTAACGTTTCCTTGTGACACCCACCAAAAAGTCCACGGTTACATCATTCCACATCCATTCCATAATAGATAATGGTTGTAGGAAACCACCAAGTCATTGAAGCTTATCCTTGACTATCTGATAGGTGTATAATATTTTAATCATCTATATATGCAATATTTTAATTTCTAGCCATCAATACTATCTATATAGGTCATGGTATATTTATTTCAAGCTCGGGTGCATCACCCTCGTCAATGTATGAAAGTCAGGCATCGGCTCCTCCAGCATAATCATAGACATAACAACATGAATATTGATATATATTTTCTCATCCTCATCAATAGCCTAATCGATAGGTGACTCCCCAGATTCAAGTATTTCCCTTAATGAAAAATATTTTAGATCGTCATACTTCCACTCCCTTATTTGGAAATTAATTGTGGACTAAAATAAAACTGATATGAGTGTTATTTATTGATGGACCTCCTAAACCACAATATTACTATTAACAAGAACAATCATAATCTTCAACTCATAACTATACTTCTAAACATAATGAGTCTGAGTTTTCCTTATCAGAGTATTAGAAACACTATCCCCCTTATCGCACATATATTCTAGCTAAAAATCAAATGACTGTGAACACTCGACCCACCTCCACAGTTATAGAATCAAATATTATTGTGAAACAAATATACATTAATAACTTGTGATTTTTATACACAGTGAAACATTTTCATAAAATATAATTCATCCAACACTTCATGACCTAAATAACATCAGGTAACTTTATGTTTTCTATAGTTTAATTTCATTCTTATGGCCTCGAATATCATGACCCATATGCAACAACTTATTCTCCCTACATAAAAACTTCTCCAATACTAATCCTAAATGAATCACAGAACACTATATACTCTTTCCCTAGATCAGGTAGGATCAATATAGGTGTCATTTCTATATTCTTCATTAACTCATAAAGGACATTATCACGTGATCCAGACCATTCAACCTTTATCTCGTTCTTGGTCAAGCATGAAATTGGTGCTAACAAATGGTAAAATTCCTAGATAATCCTATAATAATTACCCATTAGACATAGAAAAATATGAATGTTAATTTTTTTTCTAATTCTCCCTTGATACAACCACATGAACCTTCTTTGGGTCCACTGACACACCATCCCCTGAGATTATATGTCCAGAGAAATATTCTTGATCAATTAAGAATTGAAACATAGATAGAATAATGTAAAAATCATGCTCTCCCTCAGTGAACTGAGGATGATGTTAAGATGTTTGGAATGATTTCCATGAGTCTAGGAGTACACAAATATATCATCCAAGAACAGTAACACATAATGCTCGATGTATAGGTGGAATATTCTATTCACCAAGGCCATAAACACAAATGGTGCATTTTTCAACTCGAATAGAATCATGATGACCTCATATAGACCATAATTACTTATAAAGGTTGTTCATTGTGTATTAGAAAATAGAACACTCAACTGTTGATACCTTGATCTCAACTCAATCTTAGAGAACACACAATCTCCCCTCAACTGATCAAATAGATTATCAATGCAGGGGATAAGAAACCCGTTTCTCACTTTCATCTAGTTCAACTTTTAGTAATCCGCACATAACCCTAAGTTTTAATCAACCATTATTGTAAAAAAATACTAGAAAAAAATGTTGATGTACTTGTAATGATCAAACCCTTGTACGTAAACTCTTCCAGTTGAGTCATATGATCTTGAAGTACTATTATTACCATTCTGTATGGTGGAATAGAAACTAGATTATCCCTTGGCATGATCTTAATTATGAATTACACATATCTCTCATGAACAATCCCTGAGATATACCCAAGAAACAAATCCTTGAAATTATACACTATATGTGGAAATACATTTAGCATTACACATCCTTCATCTTACAACAGACTAGAAACCAGAGCAATGATACCCCCCAGTTGCTAATGAAATAACAATGTCTGGCCTACCTTGATATCCCACTCTCCATGATGAATATGATTCACAACATTAGGAGATGTAAAAGTAACACTCATAAAATAAAAATCAACGTGGTAAAGGTATTATAATAACATGTTCATATCCATAATTATTTCATATCTTAACATGTCATGAATTTAAATATACCAATTCAAATGATACTCCCCACCCGCGACAGAACACCCCTTGTACAAACAGATGTCTCTCAATTGTACTCCAAAAGGTGTACTTTTCATCAAAATCAACCTCACAAACTCCTCCACTAGGATCAACCCATTCAAAAATTTTGAAGATTTAAATGAATGAGAGGCACTAGTATCATATAAGGCACTAGATCGTGTAGAAGATTTACGAATAGTACCTCTAACTATCAAATATTCATCCTCCCAATCCATAAGTATGTGGTGAAAAACATGCATCTATCCATATCATCTTCCCGGTGATGAACTTAGAGTCCCCTAAACTACACCACTCTGATGATATGGGTACTCATTCCTAGAAGTACGAAATCAATTTCCTCTATCTCCATATCTAATAAAACTCTATATGCCAGACTAATCAGTGTACAAGATCCCCTCCACGTACTCTAATTATTTCTAGCCTCCTCATCACTACCCATATGGCATGGTTTATTATAGAACCCATGTTTCTATCCTATCTTTTACAAATATTTTCACTCAACTGGTCTTCGAGAACAATGTCTATGAATGTGGAATGGATGAGCACACTGTTCGAAAATAACATGGGTAAGATCTTGAGTAACATATTCTTCCCCCTGGTCAATTTTCATTCCACTACTTTGGTAAACACTACCATAGTGGTGCTCCATATTCTTCAAAGACATAATTCCAGATAATCCAGTTGAAACAACCACTCATCCACTAGATTCCTTATTTAGGTTCCCCCTAGAAATGGGATCTCAATCCCCCACCAAAGTAACCTTCTTTTATCAAAAGATCTTAAACTGGGACTAAATCTCCAATTTATGTATTTATTGAAAATACCCCATCATAGTTATCTCATACCCAGATAGTACTAGATTATAGGGATACAAGTAAAAAAAGTGAACAACATAGTCCATCCTAAACATACTCTCATGGGTGAACCACATGAACTCACCTTCCCTCTCCAATATCAGTAAATATAGATAAAATTTCTATAAGACCATCCAAAGGAATTCTAACCATACCAAACCATATTATTGACCATTCAGATTTTGAACATCCCACGATCTCTTTGATAATTATCATTACATATAAGAATCCAAATTTACCCCTTTCTCAGCAACATTCTCTAAATGGTCAAGTTTAGTATTGCTGGACTCAATTTAAAACTCAGCTGACTCAGGTCCACCCTCTCCTATTAACAAAATTTCTAACCACGTTATCATATTATTTTTTCTCATTAGACACCCATTTACCACATTTTAAATCATTTTACAATTTCTATTTCATATAAAGAACATATTTTCATTAAATTCAAAAAGAAAAAAAATAATTTTCAATTATCAATGTAACCAAAACCTACTTTTCCCTGGCATTCTGAAGATGATGCCTTTAAAATTACAATCTAGAGTGCCTAGAATGATTCATGAATACTCAAATCTAATTAATTGTAATTCCAAAAGTAAAATATCATGACATATTGGAAATAAATATCACATCACACCACAAGTGCATCACTTAAGAACCATAACCATAACTAAATAGTCGATACGTTGTATAGTAGTGATAGTCTAATATATAACATGGGGAGACTATAACATATTTATAAAATCATATAAAAATAAGAAAATACATAAATAATACCAAAAATATATAACCAACAACCATAGTAATACAATGACTTGAAAAACCCAATATCACATGATGAACCATGAATGAAAATAATATTCAAAACTAAATAAGAGATTTGTCATTTGAAGTACGTGTTATGTGATAAAACAAAAAACAAAAATGAAGACCCTATAAACTCCCCCAAGTGGGTCCCATCATATTTTCTAGTTCCCTCACCCATTCTCCATCCCATGTCATTCATGAAATATAGGGTACTTTCCCTTATCATGTCATGTAAACTTGATGTCTTTTCATGTGTGGATCAGACATCCTGAGTAGGGTGTGAGTAGAAGTTAGTTAGAGACCACCCATGGTGTCCAAAATATTATACACTCAATAACAACATATTCAATACTATAAATAATAAATTAAAATTAATAAAGTAAAAAATTATCACATCTAATTATTCTATGAGTAACCACATAAATCATCAGTTTCATGATGACACCAATACAATAATTACCTACTTTGGCCCGTGATTGATAATTAACAATCCCCAAGGGATATCACATATCAAAATATCTTGAATGTTATTTATCATTAAATTTTAATTATTATAATGTAAAATTGTAACAATATCCCAATTCCAATATCTTGGGTGTAAAATTTTCTTTCTAACACCCCATGGGTATTTAGAGCATCTGTAAATGTACAAAACCTCAATGTCACATGGGTATTTAGATCCTAAATCATTTTCCCAAAATCATTTATCACATATGGGTATTTGGGTCCTCAACCTCTACCTCACACTCATTTATCACATATGTGTATTTGGAGCCTCAATCCCCTTCCCAAACCCAATTATCACCAATGTCACAGATATCACAATTTCACCCAACTCTCAATTAATAGGATTCATCCAAATTAACATTCTTATCACACTCTCATTAATGTGTTCTATTTTACATTTTCACATTAATCATAACTCTTTACATTATACACATGGAATAATAGGAAAAATTCATCATTAAACAAATTATAAAAATTTATTCTCATAAACCATTAACCATTAAATGTTAATCCAAATATCCAGTTATTCTAATTATCAATAAATTACATATATCAACAATTAACTAGAAAATAATCCCATATAATTAACCATTTGTGTAATCCCAAAATCCCATCAATTCCATAATAATATCATTCCAAAAATAATAAAACCACTTAAATAATCAATTTCAATAAATTATGATTTCCCCTAATTCATCCAAATCCATATCACATGGAAATCTAAATAAATAAATTCAATCTCTATTGTCATTTTCCAATCACAAAAATTGAAGTTTAGTAATTAATATCTCTTAACTAAAATAATTATTATTATATTTGCAGTTAGACCACCCACCTAATGGTTGTTGAAGGAAGTTCACTAAACTGAAACTCTCAATTAATATAGAATGGAAAAATTCAAAACAATAAAGATGATTGGGAAGAAAACCTTGGATTAAGATCAACCCTAATTTCCAACAATAGTAAAATACTCACCCACTTCATTGGAGGAATGAGGAATGATGGGAAAATTCTAAAGGGATTACCGAGTATCTATCACCTATATGAAATGATGAGATATGACTAAATATCTCTAAATCCCCAAATATTATCCCTAGGCATATGAAGTGGAAGGTTGCGTGAAGTAAATAATCCAGAATGAAATATATGAAACTTTTGAAAAGTTTCTTGGGGAATTACATGGTGCTTAATTACATTACATTCCATGTACTTAGTTTTAATGTTTTACACCAAAAAATCATCTCCTCAGGTGATTTAATACAAATTAAAATATTGAATGATGTTTAATATCATTATAGGGCATAAAAATATTTTACAGATAGTTTTCAACAAAAAATAGTATGTAAAATATCCAAAGTCCTCTAAATCCTTAAAAACTAATATCAAACCCTTTCCAAACCTATAACCAAAGATAAAACTAAAAAGGTAATGTACATTGAAAATGAATAGGATATTACAAGTATATAGTCATTTATTTTTTAGTGGAATTTCATTTAGAAAATTTACTAAACCACTATAATGAAATAAAATGTTATAAGAAATCCATGTATCACCACTCATGTGAAATTTATATCCATTTATAGGAGTCCATGGATCATCCTTTATAATTTATTTCAATTTATAATTTAAAATAAAAGACATGTTATAATTTATTTTTCTTTAAGAGTTATTAAATTTAATTTATTATAGTAATTTATTTGAAATAATAGTCAACCATTCCATTGTATAATGTCCCACTTGATCACATATTTCACATACATCTTCTAAATACTAAAATTTATTTTTGGATTATAATGATCTGAATTCATTTAATTCTTTATATATTTTTCATTTCTCATGATTATATATAATCATCATTAATTTAATTCCCCTTGATATCATCACATAGTATATTGAAGGGAATTAAATACTTTAAAAAAGATAATATTTATTCTTATAAATTACCAACCACCAGAAAACTATATTAAATATTTTCCTTCCCAACATCATATAAATTTTATCTGAAATTAATGTCATACTATATAGTTGAAAAAAAATCTTTTTAATTATCTTTGGGGGAAAAGAATTTGGTTTGATCATTTCCACTAGTTTGAATAACATTTATAAAATAAATAAATTCTAAAACAATACCACACCAATTTTAAGATTTTAAATCACACTATATATATATATAAATATAATAATATTTCTAAAATACGTATTCTAAAAGAAAAATATTAAAAGAACTCAAAAAATTATAATAAAAATATAGTGGAAAAATAGAAAACATTCAAAAATAGAAGAACAATTACCTGAATCATAGGATCAAAGAATCTCTAGTAAAAAATAAATACACATCAAATACAACAATTATCATAAGAGATGAATTCGGGATAGAAAAAAACCTTAACTAACACTCAATTTTTCTCTATTTCTTCTAACAAAGGGGGAAAATCCCATAAAAAATAGTCAATGTCAAAGACAATAGTCTGATCATGAAACTAAACTAGTGATACATGTGTACATTGGATTCCAGAAAAAGTACCATTTTACTAACATAATATAGATAGAGGTTATCACGTAAATTTTTACATAAAAGTATAATCAATAATAGTTTCACCCTCTCCTCAAAAAACGCTTTACAAATACATATCCTTTTCTTTCATTTGTGATATTAGTTAATTAGAATATTCCCCTATCTTAGAAACCATCACATAACCCATTTCAATTAAATTTTTTAGATCCCACTAAGGTCATGATAAACCATATATGAAAAATTACAATGTTTCATTTGAATAATATTTCAGAAACCATATTTTAAATTATCATTTTAATACTAAAAAAATCAATCATCATAAAATGAACACATTCAAAGAAACTCAGTACCTACTTTTGAAAATCCTATAACACCCTTAGAATTAAATAATTTGGTTCTAAAAAATGGCCTAAAGAAAAAAATGCCTTTCATGATTTTGAAATCCCTTAATGAAATCCATAGCAGAATTTTAACTGACTTTTAGTGTGTGGAATAGTTGAAAAATATTTTAAACAACATGAATTGAGTGAAACATATGTCGTATTAAATCCAAGTGAAATATGGATTATAATTTAAAATTCTTGTTAAACAGTGTAATAATATATTTAGTTATATAAAACATGGATTTAAAGAAAAATAATTTATGTTTTAAAAATTAAAGTACTACATAGTGGAGAAAACCTTCCTTGATCAAGTCGTATATGCCAACTAATGGCATAACTCACCCAAACAGAGTTCAAATAGATGATTACAAGAAAGAGGAACAATATAACTAAAAAATATGCATTATGATTAAATGGAAAATAATCCATGGCTCATGAAATATTTTATTTGTCAAAAAAATGTTGAAAAAAATATGTTATCAACGGTGAAGGAGATAAGAATGCATTTATGTCATGAAATCTCACTAAAACATGAATACATCTCATACATAGAAGAAACATGAGAGGAAAATCAATGGGGGTATACCTAGAGTAGCTTAGGTGAATTGGGTGAGTAATTGGTGACATAGATATTAAAATTATAGGATGGTATAATAGAGAAATCACATTTTAAAGAGATTGGGAAGATCACATTATTTCTACATGATTTAGAAAACTGTGCGTAAATGATGGAAATTGACTCTATTAAACTTTATAACACATGACATTGTTTTTTCATAGTTTCTTATAATTATTCCCCACTCATATACTAGACACCCATCCAGAAAAGGTAGCCCCACTTTGGCTACCACAATCCTTAAATGATTTATCTGAATCATGTGAAACTAGAACAATATAACCATGCATATTCAATGTGAACTAAGAATTTCCCTAACAAAAGGGCACCATCATGGTTTGTACTAATTAAACAATGAATATTGGTAACTGTATAAGAGGTTAATCTATAAATTATTCACTGAATTAGTAGTGAATATGATGAATCTAGAAAAAATCTTTATAAAATTTGATATTTTCAATTGGGTTTCTAAGAAACTCGATTCTATGTACAATTATCAATAAATAAATAAAATAATTTTTAAAATCAGGGTGATAATATGAAACTAACTGAGATGATATATAATAGCAAGGGTTTCTCATTCCATATCGTTTTATTTATCGATCAAAACAATTAATGAACCCTAAATATCAATTAATAATTCCCCATTTATACACACACACACACACAGATATATATATATAACATCCAAAAATTGATAATAATAATAAAATTATTTTTAAATATATTATTGTTATGATTTTTATTCACAATAATATTAACTATATTTTTATGAAAAACACAAAAATATTACCAATTACCTGATTATATGCCACTTTGTTCCAGGTTATAATGGAAACTCCCACTACCACCAAAAGATTTATGCACTAGGTATTTAGTGTTATTTCATCGGGAACACATAGGTACTCTTGTATAAAATAGTAGTTTTACCACCATGCTAACTGACCATTAAGTTTATCTGATACCTCTAATCGTTTCTTATTTATCTCAAAAATTTCAGAAACTATATTAGAAAATCAGGATAATAATATTTCCATATTCACTACAATGTGGGAATGTACAAATCTCTAACCGTTGGGCTTCTAATCCTTTAAAAACATCATTCAAAATTTCTTGTGACACTTGTCATTGAAACTCCATTCTTTCCACCTATATAAGATATATAATAAAATCTTTTCAATAGAAAATACTCGTAGTTATCATTCATTCAATAGACAACACATCAAATTCATGTACATCGCTGGCCTATGTTACAATATCTAATTTTAAAACCTGAATTGTGTATCCCCATAATCAAATAAGACACCCATTAAAAATCAATACTATTTCTTCTCTCCAATTACACAATTCCAATTAGAAGATAAATACTCACACTATAATTGTTTACTAAATAAAAATTTCAACATGCATTTAATAGAAGTACCTACTTCCACACATAATTCACCCACACACTTAAAAAACAAAATATTTATTTAAAATTAATTAAAACACCAAAAATATATTCCATATAGTTTTTTTATTTTAATTTATGTGTATGGAACACCATAAAATTTAATTTTTATGTTTCCCTCAATTTATATTATGTGATGTGAAAATTCATTATTATAAGGACTATATAAACATTATAAAGTTGTTACCTACAAGTATCCATTTCATCACCCCATTCATTTTAACCATAACATTCTCAAAAGAGACTATCAATTACATGAATCACTATAAATGAGGACATAAAATCCTAAAATTATATTCCTTTTTAACTATAAATCTCATTCACCCAAATCATATGCTGAAAAAACCCATTCATTGTGCTTTTTATGTTTACACAAAAAACTTTATGTTTCACAAGATTACCTTTCTCCAAATATCATTGATCCTAAATTTCTTCCAAAAGAATAATAATAAATTGTAAAATCAACACAAAATCCATAATCACATAAAATTTCAATATCCAACCAATGTATTCCCATAATATCTATGTTTTTAGAGCTTATATCAAATCTCCAAAATCACTTTATTAAATGTTTTTTGATGATAGCCACTTTTTTACCCAATCAAAAATATTTATTCTCAATAAACACACAAAATTATTAATTGGATATAACTAAATTAAATTTCCTTGTTATTTATTAGTATCATAAAAAATAGAATATGATAAGAGAAAATCCTTGTAATTTCCACAAACTCATATATATAATATAATTTACCTCGATGAGAACACCAAATCTTATAACCAACAATTGTTTAACCAAACAATCCAACCACTGGACTATAATATCTATACCACTCCTTGAAATATGAAACCAAAATACATCCCCTATAATTATATATATATATATATATATATATATTCACTAACCAAATCTTCAAGCTAGAAACACAATTATCTAACCCCATTTGGTATGTAATCTTACTAAACATGGGGTTAAGTGTTAGGTCAGATACCATTTGTCATGTCCTGATTCCTCAAGCCATGAACCTAGATATCTAATCAATTGGGCCTCCTGTAACACCAATGTTACCTTCCAATCACACCATAAGATATTATCCACCATGATCACTAATCAGAATAATGACCGCACCTATATGATAACACATGTTATTTTAGTTTGAATGGTCCTCCCTCAGACATACCCTAGAAAACATCACTAGTGTTCACAAATACTGATTATACACTAGAACAATAATGGTTAAATTTGGATTTCCAATAAATTGATATCATGGAAGTAATGGAAATTGCTTTTAAATGGATTATAAAATTAAGTCTTTTATGTCACACTTTTCCATGGCTTTTTATATATAAATCTCAATATAAAAAATATTGGTTATAGATCATGTATAATAATAATTATTCCTTGATTATTTAAAATAAAAATCAATAAGGTTCCCACTTACTAACTAATAATTTTCTAACCTATTAATTCAATATTAATTATTCAATAGAGGTGTATAGAAAGTTAAAAATTTGAATAGATTATAATTTTTTTTAAATACATAATTAAATTAAAATTAATTACATGATATACATAAGGGGGGAGCCAAAATTGAGTACTTTTATTTAAAAAATCAATAATTAAAAATATTTTATAGTGTATATCCTAAATTATAATATCTTTTAATATAAATGATGAAATCATAATTTTTTCTATAATATTGAAAATTGGGGTTGTGAATTGACTAAAATAAAATTTAAAAAATACATAATTAAAAATTTTAATGAAGTTATAAAAACCCCTAAAGTATATATATATATATATATATATATTCATGAAAACAATTTGTGGGAGAGCGAGAGAGAATGTTTATGAATGCTAAAAATTCTTCCCAAAACATTAATCAATGCTAAAATAATTTTCTTTAAATATAATATATCCTTTAAAATAATTTTATATCCTCCAAAACTAAAAATAGTGTATAAGATATAAATAACCATATTGTGATTAATATTTTTAAATACAATAAATTTATAAAATAATATTGTTTTTTGAATTGTTTTCCACATTTATGCAAAAAAAGATTTATTTTATGAAAATTAACTACAATACATAAAAGTATAATTAAAATCCCAGATTAACTCAAAAAGTATTGTGGAATGAAAAAAATTCAAGCCCATGGAAGACCCTAACCCCCACTACTTATTTGAAATCCCAACTGGGTAAACTATATACCAGGAGATTTTTTATGCCATATAAGTAAATAAAAAACCTATTCTAGGATGAATGAAATGCATTAGATAAAACTAATCAATTCTCTAAAACTATATTCAAAACAATTGTTATAAAATAAATAAAATATGATATATAAATAAACTCTTTGTGAATAATTTGTTATAAAATAAAAAAATTAAGAAAAAATGAAAAAGTTACATTATAAATTTTTAAATTGATAGGATATAAGAAAATTCCCATGATGAACTTTGATAAATTTCAAAAATCAAAATTTTAAATAAAATATGATCAAAATAAATTTATTCCCAGGTGTCTCATTTAATTATAACAGGTAGAAATATTAACAACATAAAATTGAAGCTACTCATTTCAGTAATTTCTTAACAATAAGGGATCAAAAATGTAATTCTCCAGAGTGAATAAGAATTCAAAATAACCATTAGTCTTAATTATAAGTCTCTTATAATGTATACACTATATCTTTTATGCATACTCTAATATTTTTTTCCTAATAATGGAATAGTACATATCTTTATTCCTCTCTCTCTTTATCCATTCATTTAATATAATAAATACAATTCTTAATTATTAATTGAATATTTATTTCTAAATATACAAGTGTTTTTTTTATAGTTTGGTTTACTATATTCTTCATTCAATTGATATTATATTCATAATTGGTTATTCCTTGTATTGTGATTTTTTTATCTTATTGTGAATCATTTTTCTTGATTTTATGATATCCGTGATTAGTAAAACGTTTGCTTAAATTCTTATTCAAGATAATTGCAATTATTTTATAAATGTACCATCAATAAAAGACTGTGAAAATAATATATGAAACTTAAGGTTAATTTAATTGAGCTGAATGCTCGGTTCTCTGGTGCTATATAGTTGAATTGGTCACCTTAATGTTAAATATTTTTCTTAACATGTTAACCTATAACAACCATTATGGTTATATTTTACATTATTTCTTTCATAGATAAATTAACAAAATGACTAACTAATTTTTTATATATAGTTATCATGACATGAAAAACCTCCACATTTGGATATTATGGGAGATTTTACAAAACATAGAATATATAAATAAAACTCCAAAAATATGAAATAAAAATTTTTCCAAAATAATAAAATTGATTTATGAATATTTAAAATATAAATTTAAGTATTATATTAATAGTATATCCCATTTCATATTTAAAAATTCAGATCATTTAATATAAATTTTATCTAACTTATAACGAAATATCAGCATTATAATATTATAAGAGATTATTATATATATATATATAACCATATAAATATACAAATTTTCAACACATAATGATCATAAAAAAGATGGGGACCCATAATATTGAAACAAAGGATGAGATAACATAAGATAAGGCAAGATATGTCATGTTAATAGAAATATACATCATATATACTCACCGGGTATGTTCGAATATAGGAATAGATAGTGGGGAGAATCATTTATTGAAGAAAAAAAGTAGTAGTTTTACAATAACATATATATATATTTAAAAATAATAATAATAATACCAACTATTACACTAGTTTTTTGAGGATATTTATTTTCAAAAATACTAGGGGTATTTTCAAGTTGTCTTCATTAAAAACCATCCTCCAAAAGGATTTAAAAATTAGAGAACACTATAGTTTTTTGGTCAGAAGAGGTTTGTAGAAAATTTATGAGGTTTTAATCCAATAATAAAAAATCACTCTGTAATGAACATTAGATTTCCCTATATTAATTTTTATATAGGTATATATTTTTTATCCTATTAGTTTCATCATGATTTTTAGTTAGAGGTGATAAGGGTCATTTATTGAGTTTTATTAGATAAAAAAAGTTTACATTAAACCATAATATGAGTTGACTATGTTGTGGTTTGGGGAATTTATAGAGTGTTTTGAGTTTTTTATATTAGAGTAAAAATGTTATAACATAAATTTAGGTATGGATATCCATTTCTTAATGTTTTTTTATGATCCAATTATATGAATAGAAATATTTTAATATTTTTTTCATGATATTAAATTTTGACTGAGAATTTAGGCCACGATTCTTGAGTAACTATTTGTTTTGAAGTCATTAATCCATGATATTTATCATTAGTGATTAACTATTTATGGGTGGTACTTTATCCCATTTTATAATTTTTTATCTAAAGCGTAGATATTTTTTTATGGTGGATTTTTAAATGTTTTTTAGAAACATGGTTTGATAAATATCCAAAAAAACCAATTGAAACAAAATAATTTAATGAATATAAATATATATTTTTCATATATTTATAGAGAAATATTATCCCAAAGGGAAGTATAAAAATTAAGATATTATCAAGAAAAAAAGTATAAGAGTCATAGGGTGACTGAATATATTTTTTTAATTTTTTTGTTTTTATCAGTGTTTTTGATTTTTTTGACAACTTATTTTTTTTCAAAATGATTTTTTTAAATTAGGTGAATGACATGTTGAAAAATGATTAAAATTTTTTTTAAGAAGTTACTGTTAATATGGATAAATAGTAATGAAAATATAGAGACATAACACACCATATTGGACACAATTCATTTTATTTTATTAAGTCTGAGTTTGTACATAGATAAAATACATCAGAGAAACATCATGATGAGTCATAATTAAATAAAATGAAGAAAAAGTGTCTTCTATTATTAAAAAAATTACAGAAGAAAATTCGATTAATTATCTGATGAAAAGATGTTGGATGAGATGAGGAAAAGGTTTTTTATTGAGAATGGGAAAAGTTTTCTGCTAAAAAAATAGGATAGTAAATATAAATAAAATATTCAGCATAAAAAGGTTTCAAAATTTAGAAATATAATAACATTAAAAATCCAAATAATATTATTATTTTTTATGTTTTATGTTACTAAAATTCATGAATATGTCGTGATACATGGTGATGCTGGAAGAATAAAATAGAAGTGCAATTTTCTGGAGTTTCTAAAAATTGATGTTTTCAAATGGACCATCACAAATTCTATCAAATTGAGAATATTTATCATGATTAGATGCAATATTATTGGAATAAGTTCATTATACTTCCTAAGTTCAATCAGACTATGATGTTCTATCAGAATGGGAAGTTCTACCTAACATAGAAGTTCTAAAGTGTTAAAAAGATTCAATAATTTTTTGTAATTTATACTTGAATGTGGTTTAAGGTTTCTAAAGAGTTAAAAAGATTCAATAATTTTTTAATCCTTTTTTAGTTCTCTGAAGGGGTTTGGGAGAGATATTATATATTTCAAAATTATTTTAATATAACTATAAGAATAATCAGAGTTCCAAATTTAGATGTTCTAAACATTCAATTTCTAAATAGATTATTACATGAATTCCAATATTTTCTTTAATGTATTTCAAGTGATTCTAAAAAAAGGATATTTTTTGGATCACTATTTCCATAATGATGTTTCCAAATTTGGGAAGAGATATGATGAATCAATATTTCTTGAGAATATTTTCGAAATGTTTAGTAGAGATGAAGCACCCAATGATGAATTTATAATGTGAGTTAAATTTCATGTCATAGAATTTGGTTAAGTGGAAAAATTTATTATGTTTTACACCTTTATTAATTTTGTATTACCTAAAAATATAGGGGAAAATTTAGATGGTACCTACCATTATTTATAACACGCAAGTGTTTTTATGAAATATTGTATTTAAATATTTTTTATTCTTATGTTTCTTTCTTTGCACGCAATCATCAGTTTAAATGAACCATGAGACACCCATATTATAAAATCACCATTATATACTATCAATTAGGATAGCGGGAATAATAATTACAAAATTTTGAAACCGTATTGTAAATTGTTTGGCTATCAATTATTTATGAGAAATGTAAATCAATTATATATTTTTATTTATGATTGAATTACATTTGGAAATTAAATTAATGATATATATATATATATATGGGTGTTATATAATTTATAAAAATATTTTTATATTCATCTAATGGAAATTTTAGTCACAGGGTATGAATAAAACCCTATTTGATATATAAAAACCAATTTTTAAAAGGATAATTTTACAAATTTGAAAATAGAATCCATTTTAAATTATTATTTTCACACGATAATTATTATTATACAACAACATGAAAATGTTATTTTGAATTGGGAAATAAATATTTACTTTGGTTGAATTTCTAATAATTGTTTGAAAACTATCTTGTTTTGATGAATTGTAAAAATACGCAAAATTTCAATTGAAAATAACTTTTTCTATTGAAATACTTTATATAGTTAAATTATATTATTGAATTATTTAAAAGTATAAATATATTATAGTTTTAACATCTTATTTAATGTAGGTTGTTGGAATTAATTTGACATTATATTCATATGTAAAAACATTTAAATCTTTAGAAATATTTTAACTATAAAAACTCGTTTTCATTTCAACAACTGGATTAATTTTAAATTAATTACTAAAAACTCTTTGTTTTGAATTTTAAAATTGGACACCATATGTTTAATCAGTAGTTATAAATTATTTTAATAGGATAATTTCATTTTTGGGCATTATGAAAAATAACTTTGGTAATTAGATTTATTACCATGGTTGAAGGTAAATTAGGTAATTAAAGGTAAAAATAATATTATAAAATTACCATAACACCTGTAAAAATCCTATTTTATTACTAAATTCTTGACTTTTCATCTATTTTACGAAATTTAACCACTTAATGGCCACCAACCAATGAATATGACATGAATATTATAAAAACTAATGAATGTGACAAAATGTAACAAGATCATTTTATATAAGTATATTAATTTTAATATATGGATAACTATGATATAATAAAGACTATATATAGTATATGGAAATATATAAGAATTAACTACATAATAGAAAATTATTTAAAATTTTTAGAGATTAAATGATTACCATTAATGATGACACAATAGTGATGTAGAAATTAATGTATTAATAAAAATATCGAATAAATGGTTTAAAAAAATTAAAAGAAATATCAAATTAACTAATTAATATTCTAAAATAATTTTATAGGTTACTATGACATTTTAGGCGTGTATTAAATATTTTGGTTCGAATTTATCTTCTTTGTGGTTATTATTTAAATTCAAATAAAGGAATAGTTTTAAATTTTACACAACTGATATTTTATAAAAATAACATTTCATTAACTTATTTAAAAATCATAAAAATATTTAAAATTATAATGTTATAATTATAAGGACTAAAATGTCATAAAATATAAATTTTTGTACAACTAACACCATATAAGTAATTATTTATATCCATTAAATATTTAGTATGTTATTACCACAATTAAAATTAAGCAAAATAACTATGTGTTGATAAAAATGATAATGCTTAAATTCACTTAATCATTTTTCTTAAATTTATTGGTCGATATGATTATAAACCTATATAATCTCATATTATATATTGTTAAATTATAGTGGGTTTATGGGGGTTTTATTTTATTATAAATTAGTATTTTTTAGGTTTCAAAAAGTTCCCCTCACATAAATTATGAAAGAGAACTTCCTCCCTCAAATCTTCACTTTATTTCAAGCCTTCAAGATTGACCATTACCAGCCCATTTTCTTTTTCAAATTCCCTAGAAACATTCTAGAGGTCTTGGTCTTCTATAAATACTATCTTTAGTGGTCTAAGAGGAAATTTATAGGATCCATGTTGAAGAAGAGGTAATATCATTTACTGATTCATTCAAGCATCATTATTATTCTACTTCCACATAATGAGTTGTTTCATTATAAAGTAGTAAATTATAAAAGTAAATATATACTGAGAGGTTACTATAATTATGAAACAAATATATTCTTCCATTTACCCATCCTATGAAAAATGAATTCACCACTTGTGCGTACGTTCGACTTATTGTCTCCACGTCGTGGTGTAATCCGTTTTTCAACCCCACCTTAAATTGATGGTTATAATGATGGAATTTATAAATATATATATCATTGATATAAAATTATATTTATCATGATATTCTATACACCATCCACTTCAATACGATTCAACAATTGTGGGAATGATATCGTCGCTTGACCATAGGTACAGCTTACCATTTGCACAGTGTGATGTGATTTTTTCAAACTAATCTTCATTAATGAATGATTATATAAATGAATTTAATGAATAAATATGATATATATTACACCAATTACATTCCTTATATGATAAAACTATAACCTAAAAAAGAGTAATAACAACTTATCCAACAAAACATGCATAAGAAGATGAAGTGGTTAATACCCGAATAATGAGTGACAATGGATTATTATTAATAAAGAGATTGAAATATGATCATAAATGTTATCATAAAAATGAATATGATTATATAATAACCATTAACTTTATTTAAATCATTATACAAGGGGTTAGGATACATATGAATCACATCAGACCTATAAGATGGGATAATCTCACAACCTCGTTTTTTTCTAAGATTTTTTATACGTAAGTATTTATATGGATATATTTATCATCCTTGTAGCTATTTCAACAATATGTAATATTATCATCTAAAATTGTTTAAATTCAATTTTACCCATTGATGAATTTTTATTAAATGGTATTAATTGAATCATTTTTCATTTTCAGTACCATGTACTTTTTTATTTCTCAGAAAAAGTATGAGAACAATGTTTTATTTAACATGTATGACATGAATTGATTTTTAAAAAATTAAAACACCTTATTTCCTTGAATATTACAAGTTTATTTTCTCATTAAATTTTTATGTCTAAAATTGTATAGCATTTTGAAGAAGGAATTTTTTTAAGATGGATATTTTCCTCAGGAATTAATTGCATCCGTTTTTTGAAAATTACTTTCATCTAAGAATGAACTCTTTAAATAGGGTTATTTTAACCCTGTTTTTTATTGTGTTTTATTTAGTAGACCAAATTTTTATATACCAATTATTATGGAATGATATTTAAGAAACCCATTTTATTTCATGGATTATGTTATGGTGAATGTTTTTATGTTTTTTTTGGAACATGTAATATTAGTTTCATTATGATATAGGTGAGACCTATATCTCCCTCCAATAACTTCGATAAAGATGTATAACTCGTGAGATATAAATGACTAGAAGAGAAATTAATTTTGGATCATTAATATAGGGCTAGAATCCGGAGTGAAATCGGTTCATTACTGGAATTTTTTTCTATGATGGACTCTGCAATTTTCCATGGCAAATATGAAATGATATTCTATACTTATATGTGTATGCCATGATATTTCATGTCTTATTTTATGAATATTCAGATTACATTGCAATTATATGATTTATTCCATTACAAGATATTATGATTATTTATATACATGATAAAATTTTCAGATATTATGTTTTTTTTATTATGATATAATCGATATTTCCCATGTATACCCTTACTGAGCCTATTGAGATCACCCTTTAATAGTTTTCTTTGCCCCATGTCATGAAGAAGGGTATTAAGTAAGATATGTCAAAAGGGAGTCTAGTAATGATGATATAAGCAGGAGACAATGTGAATGTTTTATGAACCTGTTGTTTATGTTTCCCAATTTCTAAAGACACTAAACATATTAGGTCCTGGAGTGGTTTTTGTTATGATATGTAATAAATAATATTCAATGTTGAAATAATATCTATATCTAATGTATGGGACATTATTGTTGGTAACAGAGCAAAGGTATAGTTATCATTTGGAAACTAGGGTGAGTGAACATTAGTATGTACCCCAAGGATATAACTAAGTATTAGTTACAATCCTATCATAGTGTTTTTTTTATGTTCATGAATAACCTAGGATAAAACCTAAAGTTTAAAAAATTGAAAATTTCTTCCTGGTTATGTGGTTTTCCTATTATTATTAGTGTTTCTCACACTATGATTCTTGGATTTATTCTATTGCTAGAACCTGAAGGAACCATGTTAATGATGAATGTGATGTGCAATGAAATGATTGTCCCATGAGAAAACTATTGTCATAGGAGATTGAATTGTAAATACCTGGAAATTTCATGGAATTTTTTTTTAAATACTTTGGAATTTTACGAGCCAGTGGATTCTAACGACGCTTGATTCCGAGGCCTAGTGTGCCCAGAATCAACTTTTGAAGATTAGCTCAGGTATGTTCAGGGAAAGAATAAGTGGGTTATTCTATCTTTTTAATCGGTGCTCGGAATTAAAATCTGAGGGCACCGATGAACTCTCAGCGCCGGTAATTGCTTAAGGGGACACTTACCGTAGTTGTGTTCTCGAAGGAGGAGAAGATAATTTTGGGGATTTATTTAAAAAGTAAACAAAAATTGTCAGAACATTTTTTATTTCTTAAGGAGGTTTTTCCCTCTAATGGGTAGTTAAGAGTGGGGCCCACATCCAATTAACTACCCAGGAGTGGATGTTAGGGAGGTGGGGCCCACACGAGCCCCACCATTTAATTTCCTCTGACCTCATTTATTCCCCTGCTGTTTCCTTGAATTTTCCTCCATTAATATCCCTTGTTTAATTCTTTGGTAACTCCTCGTATTTATTATAATGGAGTCTTCCTACCTCTATCATCCATTTAAACTTGCCATCCAATTAATTTATGTCAACGTAAATTAATTTGGCTCACGTTGAAATTAAAAAGAATTGCATGACAATTCTATTAATTTGTGAGCCACCTTAAACCTTGGGTGTTGGAAAAACACTTTTGAGGAAGGCTCTAGAGATAATTAATAATGCAGGTGAACCGTTCTTCAACGAAGATGGATGAAGAACGCCGACTCCTCAAAGAACAATGACATGCCACCAATCCTCTTCCCCGCGATAAAAGTGGAGATGTTGCTTCCTCCTCGGCGCACTCCAACGACGCCTACGAACCCGATCTCCCCGTGACACCATATAATGTGACACTGGTGTTTGTCTTCCTTGTTGAGGTAGGGGAATGAATATTTATATTCTTCTTTTAAGAGAATTATCCCCTCAGCATGGAGTGTTTTCATTTAGTGATGCCTTGAACCACTAACGCGGTGGGTGCGGACTAATGAACAAGTCCGAACCCACCGCTGCATTTTTTCTAATGTGTGGAATATTTTTCAATGATGAAGTGGGAACGAAATGGAGATTGGAGGCATTCTCAGTGATGAATGGTTCCCGAGACGACTGCAGGTACAGATGGGATCAAGAACCGACCACCAGAATGACTCTGATGGCCCGTGGAAATCACCCGCGGCACGGGTCGCCGGCTGCCCAGAGGCGGCGGCACCCCGGCGTGCCACCGGCAGGAGCCCGCCATGATGGCTAGGTGTTGGATCCCTCGGGCACAATGGATCCTGGAAAGACACGGCGTCGGTCGCCGTGTCCGCGGAACACAAAGTGGGGACCGCGTCCCCATGCCCCCTTCTCAGCCCGCTGGCTAAGCCAGTGCACCCCCCGGTCGAGCCAGGGCGGGTTGCGCGGACCGGGCCATGTCGTGCCCATCCCGGCCCGGCAATTCCCTACCAGGCCAAACCCGAACCCGGGTCGGGATGACCCGGTTCAGACAGACCCTGGGGGGTTGGGTCGGGTCGGACCAGGCCTAGACCCCCCACTTCGGACTGTTTTCGGTCTTTCACCCATAACATGATCTACGAACCTCCGATCAACGCACCTTCAGTTGCATAGGAATCCTTGGATCGAACAGGTCATTGCGGTATATTACACTCTTTGTTTCAGCAAAGTTGTTGTACTAGAGGGTTGGTTGGAACCCAAAACCAACCTGGCCCTTAGAGCAAAATCACTAATATCTTAAAGACCACACATCTGATTGATGTGCCATCAATTTCATTGAGATCCTTTTCTTGAGATGGTCTTTTTGGATTACTTCGATTGAGGTTTGTACGTAGTTGGAGTACGGTAGGGTTGGTTTTAGCTTAAAAACCAGCAGGGCCCTTAGGACGGAAAATCCAATAACTCTCAAACTGGGTGTGCGATTGACGCACCGTCTATCACGTTGGGTTTCTTTTGACGAGATGGAACTTTGGGATACATCAACTCAGGACTTTTTTATAGTTGATGTATTGAATCTCTCTTGCTCGAGGAGCAGACCCTCCCAGAATCAAGCATTCTGTGTGCAGAAACCCTAGAGCTTGCTGCGACTGCAACAACGATGACTATACTTGGATCCTCCATGGGTTTAGCAGCGATGACGACTGTACTTGGATCCTCTTTGGGTTCGGAAGCAACGGCGACCGTACTGGAATCCTTCGTGGGTTCGATGGTGATGACTACTGTTCTTGTATCCTATGTGGGTCCGACAGTATTGAACTCTATACTTGTATCCTGTGTGGGTCCTGCAGAGTAGTTGGTCTTGTGTCCTTTGTGGGTCTGACAGCTTAGTTGGTCTTGTATCCTATGTGGGTCTAATAGCTTAGATGAATCAGTGGCTACATCTGATCATCTCTATCACCTTACGAAGTGTATACCTGTGTGAGCTGATTCTTGACTTCAATCATTGCCATCAATGTGATTGATGTGCTTTCTTGTGTGGACTAGGTTATGTTATTCCTGTGTGGAATGAGTTGTGCTACCCTTTGTGGAATGAGTGGTGCTTTCCTTTCTAGACTGGATGGTGCTTGGGCATGATAGTTGGAGACGAACTGTAACTGATTACTTAGGTGTATGTATGGGCATATACCGAAGTAGTGTTGTTTATACTAAGTGATTGTATCTTTCTTTTGTGTTTTATCCTTCATGGATTCTGAGAGACCTTCGGGGGTCTCGGGGTCCCTACTGAGTATCGTATACTCACCCGTGCATGGGCTATGCCTTCACTACTTTGTGTTGGATGCAGACGACAGACATCATTGATCGAGGTGGAGGCTTGTGGAGCTGAACGATACCTGGAGGTGGACCACTTGGCGGGACGTACACGGAGCGTAAGGTCGGACCCGAAGAGCTGAGGAGACTATCTATACCCACCCTTCAGGTGGGATTTTTTAAGGATGACTCGGTGTTGCTGTTTTACTTACTGCTATTGTAATCTCCTTTCAGTTGTACTATACTTTCAGTTGGGTTTTCATACTGGCCCATTTACTTTTTCAGCACTTACCTTGTATCCAGTTTTACTTATTGCTTACTTCACTTGCGTACTCTGTTGTGTTTTTGTTTACATTATAAAAAAGGCAATTCCTTCCCCTTTTTGTCGGGATTTACACATTTGGTGCTAGTCGCTAGCCCCTGTTCAATGGAAGACGGGTTTGGGGTAGTCACAGCACGGGCCCTGAGGACGGGTCGTGACAAATTGGTATCAGAGGAGTCATTTCTACAGCAAAACTCAGGACTCTGATAAATTCTTCTCTGTGAAGCAATAATGATTAGAGTAATGAGTGTGGTTATCAGTCCAGTGAGTCCAGTGTTGGTGCGGTGGCCGACATATCCATACACCAGGACCCTGACATCTGATTTCAGACTCAATGCACGAAAACATTGATTGCATGTGTGTTTCAAAAGTTTTCTTTGTGATTAATTTGTGTTAGCTCACCAGGTATACTATATTAATCGTGGTGCACCTATTTCCTTTCAGGATGGCCCCAAGATAGCAACCAGCTAGGGTTCCGAGATTTGTGCCAGATGGAATCCCAACGAGCGATGAGGCCTCGGTGTAGGGCCCCATTACAGTGGAGGAACCGGCGGTACCTCTACCCGCCGAGCCACCGATGCTACCGGCCCCGACAACGGAGAGTGAGCACCACCTGAGTGCACTGCACGAGTTTCAGAGGTATAGGATGCCCAGATTATGTGGAGAGATAGATCCTCAGGCAGCTGAGGATTGGCTAGAGACTGTCGTCAGAGTCTTCAGATTGGTAGGGACACTAGAAGACCTCATGGTGATCCTCACCATGAGTCTCATGAATGCAGCAGCAGGTAGATGGTGGAGCCTGATTCTCCAGGTGCACGATGAGGCAAATCTTCTTTGGATGGACATTGAGATCCTCTTCTGCTCAGAGTTCGTTCCAGCCACCCTCTGTGCGGTGCGCATCCAGGAGTTACAACAGATGCGGCAGGGCAGCATGTCATTAGCCAAGTACTCGGCGGGATTTACTGACCTCTCACGCTACTCCACAGACATGGTACGGGACCCATTCTTCTGGGCCCAGACCTTTGAGGAGGGGTAGAGGCATGAGATTAGTTCTTCTAAAATTCCACTCAGCATCCCAACTCAGGCGGAGGTGCTGGGGCAAGCCCTTCTAGTGGAGAGCTTTCTCACTAAGCATCCATCAGCAGCGAGACCCACCACAGGATGGCATGGAGCGGAGTATTCTACAGCTGGCAGTGGACAGATGACACAGGGGTCCAAGCGGACCAGGTCGTCTGGTGGGAGGCCTCAGGACACAGGTTCGGCTATGCGGGGCACACAGCGCAGAGCTAGCCTTACAAGGAGCAGACAATGTTGTGCATGCGGAGAGCAGGGCCACATGTCTCATAACTGCCCGACCCTCCACGTAGACGAGCAGCAGACTGTGGAGGGACCTCCCAGGCAGAGGCATAGGATCGATCGTGGCGGTCCGCAGGGAGTAGGCGGATGAGGCAGAGGAGCTGGCTGATCAGCGGGTGGTGGATGATACTTCGAGGCTCTACCACCACCACCCCCAGAAGGTCCACCCCAACCACAAGAAGCCGGCGGGTAGAGGCTAGCTCAGCTCCAGGAATGAGAGGCTTACGATCATGGTGCACCTGAGATGATTTGAGGTACTATCTGTGTCTACTCCACCCTTGCTACAGTTCTTATAGACACAAGTGTGAGTCATTATTTTATTGCTGCTTCCCTTGTTTAGAGCTCGGAGATTCTGATGGAGTCTTTGGCTCGATCCTTGCAGCTAGAGACTTTTACGGGAGCAGAATCGATGATTAAGCACAGGTGCCGGCAGTGTGAGCTTACTCTAGGAGGTGAGAGATTTAGTTGGGATCTTCTTGTAGCGGCATCGAGGCCTTATGACATCATCTTGTGTATGGAATGATTATCTATAGTCCATGCTCAGATCATCTGTATTAGGCGCAAGGTGTGGTGTGTCCATATGGATGGGACCAGGTTTACCTTCACCGGAAAGAATGGAACCTTTGCATCATAGGATCGACTCACGACGAGGAGAGTGAATCCGATCAAACATCAGTTGGCTAGTCTCATCCTTGGAACATTTGACGTGCGGAGTCCGAGTATTCCTGTAGTGGTGGACCAGTATACTGATGTTTTTCCTGACAATGTTCCAGGACTATCTCCTCGCAGGGAGGTAGATTTCTATATAGACTTGTACCATGGGACATCACCGATATCTACTCCAGCATATCGGATGGCTTCCGCCGAGCTTCGTGAGAAGTGGGTAGAGCTGGAGGACTTATAGGGGAAACGTTTCATCTGACCCAGTGTTTCACCCTGGGCTTCTCCGGTCCTATTCGCCAAGAAGGCGGATGGGGGCTTGTGACTGTGTGTCGACTACCGTCGCCTGAACCAGGTGACCATTAGGAACAAGTATCCACTCCAGACGATTGAAGACCTCTTCGATCAGCTCAAGGGAGAATGTCCGTTCTTGAAGATAACCCTTAGGTCAGGCTATCATCAGCTCCATGTTCGGGATGATGATGTGCAGAAGACGGCCTTTAGGTGTCGTTATGGTCACTATTAGTTCTTGTTCATGCCCTTTGGTGTGACCAATGCTACAGAAGTGTTCATGAGTCTCATGAACAGGATCTTCCAGCCCTACCTCGATCAGTTTTTCGTAGACTTCATTGATGACATACTGATTTACTCGACTACTGAGGAGGAGCACGCCTACCACTTATGGGTTGTACTGGATACACTCCGAGAGCACCAGCTTTATGGTAAGATCTCTAAGTGCATGTTCTGGCTTCGAGAGGTCCACTTCTTGGGGCACATCATCTTAGAGGTGTGGGTTGCAGAGGATCCAGCAAATGTTGAGGCGGTACTTGCTTGAGATCCACCCAGGAGCGTAATGGAGGTGCGGAGTTTCTGAGGTCTGGCTGGGTACTATCGGAGATTTGTGCCAGACTTCTCCAGAGTTTCAGCACAGCTTACAACATTGACAAAGAAGGGTAAACCCTTCGCGTGATCAGATAGATGTCTGTAGAGCTTCCAAAAGCTAAGGCGGAGATTGAGCAGTGTACCCTTCTTGAGGCTACCAGAGGAGGGTGTAGGGTACATAGTTTACTACGACGCATCAGGGACAGGACTCAGGTGTGTCCTGATGTAGGAGCGATCAGTGATCGCTTATAGTTCACGGTAGTTGAGGCAACACGAGAAGAACTATGCTACGCATAACCTGGAGTTAGCAGCAGTGGTCTTCACCCTGAAGATGTGGAGACACTATCTCATGGGTGAGCACTTTACAGTCCACTCGTACCACCAGAGTCTCAGGTACATTTTCTCGCAGTAGGGCCTGAAACTGAGACAACGTTGATGGCTCAATTTCCTCCAGGATTATGAATTTGAGATTTTCTATACTCTTAGGAAGGGGAACGTTGTGCCAGATTCTCTAAGCAGGAGATCGGGTATTTAGCTACTTGGAGAGGCAATAGTGATGTTACCCACTTCACAGATATCCTTCGTGGATAGAGATGGGTAAGCCTCTCTTCAGTACCTCATAGTCACTCCTCCACTACTTCAGTGGGTCAGAGAGGCACAGCATGGGGATGATGACTGTGAGGCATGACGTGCTCAGATAACCTCAGGGCTAGCACCTGATGGATTTTTTGAAGGTGGGGAGCATGTCATCCTCTTGCGGGGATGTATCAAGGTACCAGTTGCGCTATAGGAAGAGGTGATGAGGGAGTTCTACACTTCCCCTCTAGTGGTACATCCTGGAGTAGCGAAGATGTATCAGGACCTCAGACGACAGTACTGGTGGGCGGGTATGAATAAGGTTCTGGCAGAGTTTGTTTCTCGGTGCCTCACTTGTCAGTAAGTGATGGCAGAGCACCAGGTACCAGCAGGCTTGGTACAACCCTTAGTGGTCCTGGAGTGGAAGTGGGATAGGATGTCCATGGATTTTGTGATGGGGATTCCACCTAATTCCAAAGGACACAACACCATCTAGGTGATTGTAGACCAACTCACCAAGATAGCCCACTTCCTACTGATCAGAGAGAAGGGCTTAGTAGAGATCTTTGGATGCCTCTATGTTCAGGAGATCGTACGGCTTCATGGTGTGCCATCATATATCATCTCCGATCGAGACGTTCTCTATACTTCTCGGCTTTGGAAGGGGTTGCAGGAGGCCTTTGGGACGCAGCTACGCCTGAGCACTGCCTTTCACCCACAGACGGATGGCCAGACAGAGAAGACCATTCAGACACTCGAGGACCTGCTCCATGCATGTGTCCATGACTTTGGTCGCAGTTGGGAGGATCACCTACCCTTGGTAGAGTTTGCTTACAACAAAATATACCTCTCCACCATCGGGATGAAACCTTTCGAGGCACTGTATGGCCAACCATGCAGATCACCTATATGCTGGACTGACCCAAGGGGTCAGCACTCGTAGGACCAGAGATGGTTCGGGCTAGGACGGAGAAGGTGTAGGTCATCCAAGAGCAGATGAGGACAACACAAAGCAGACAGAAGTCTTATGATGATAGGAGTCGGAGACCACTGGAGTTCGAAGATGGCGACCATGTCTTCTTACGGGTCTCACCTCAAAGCGGATTACGGAGATTTGGTCATGGAAGAAAGTTATCTCCATGCTTCATCGGGCCTTTTAAGATCCCCAGTAGGGTAGGTGAGGTGGCTTACCTCCTGGCCCTTCCACCTCAGTTGCACTGGGTGCACGATGTCTTCCACGTATCTCAGTTGAGGAGATACGTGCATGACCCGACACATATCATCGACAACGGGGAGCTGGACATCGATGACAGGGTGACTTTTTCAATGGTCCTAGTGGAGATCGAGGATCGATAGGAGCGGATCCTACGTGGGTGGTCGATTCCTCTTGTGCGCTTTCGTTGGCAGCACGGGAACCTCCAGGAGAGCACATGGGAGCGGGAGGCTCAGATGCGTGCTCAGTACCCTCATTTGTTTCCTTAGTTTATAATGTAGCTTTATGGGGATGTAAATCCCTGAGGTGGGAGTAATTTAAAGACCAAAAAATTTAAAATAATTTTTTTTAAATACATTGCAATTTTACGAGTCTATGGCTTCTGACAGTGATTGATTCTGAGGCCCGGTGTGTCCAGAATCATTTTTTGAAGTTTATCTCGGGTACGTTCAGTGAACGAACGAGCGGGTTTTTCTAACTTTTGAACCGGTGCTCAGAATTAAAATATTAGGGCACCGATAAAATCGCAGCGCTGTTAATTTCTTAAGGGGACACTTATCGTAGTTATATTCGCAAAGGAGGAGAAGATAATTTTGGGGATTTATCTAAGAAGTAAATACAAATTGTCGGAATAGTTTTTATTTTTTCAGGTTGTTTTTCCCTCCCAAGGGCAGTTAAGAGTGGGGACCACAGCCACTTAACTAACCAGGAGTGGATGTTAGGGAGTTGGGGCCCACACAAGCCCCACCATTTAATTTCCTTTGACCTCATTTATTCCCGTGTTGTTTCCCTGAATTTTCCTCCATTAATATCTCTTGTTTAATTCATTGGTAACTCCTCCTATTGATTATAATAGAGCCTTCCTACCTCCCTCATCCATTTTAACATGCCAACCAATTAATCTATGTCAGCGTAAATTAATTTGGCACCACATTAAAATTAATAATAATTGCATGACAATTCTATTAATTTGTGATCCGCCTTAAACCTTGGACGTTGGAAAAACACTTTTTGAGGATGGCTTTGGAGAGAATTAAAAATGTAGACGAACCATTCCTCAATGAAGAATGAATAAGAACACTGAATCCTCAAAGAAAAACAATGTTCCACCAATCCTCTTCCCCATGACAAGAGAGGAGACGTTGCTTCCTCCTCAGCGCACTCCGACGACGCCTACGAACCCCCTTTCCCCACGACGCCATCTTCCGCGATGTTAACGTTCGTCTTCCTTCTTGAGGTAGGGGAAGGAATTCTTATATTCTTCTTTTAAGAGAATTATACCATTGGCATGGCATGATTTCATTTATTGATTCCTTGAACCACTAATGTAGTGGGTGTGGACTAATGAACAAGTCTAAACCCACCGCTTCTTTGTTCTTGATGTGTGGAATATTTGTCGATGACAAAGCGGGACTGAAATGGCCATTGGAGGCCTTCATAGTGATATACAGGTCTCGAGATTACCACAGGCACAGAAGGGAGCAAGAACTGACCACCGGAATGACTCTGGTGGCCTGTAGAAATCACCGGCGATGCCCCAGCGCACCGCCGGTAGGAGCCTGCGGCGGCGGTGAGGCATTGGATCCCGCGGTCGCGTAAAATCCTTGGTAGATGCGGCATCGGTCATTGCGTCCACGAAATGCAAAGGGGAGACCGTGTCCCCCATGCTCGGCCCGCTAGGTGAGACAGCGCTCCCCCAGGCCCAGCCGGGGTGGGTTGCGCGGACCCTGGGGGAGGAGGGGTGGGCCGGCTAGGACCGGGCCCAAACCCCCCCCCCCCCCCCCCCCACTTTAGACTATTTTTGGTCTTTCACTCATAACATGATCTAAGGACTTCAGATCGACGCAACTTTTATTGCGTAGGAATCCTTGGATCGAGAAGTTCATTTCAGTATATTACACTGAAGGTTTCAGCAATGTTTGTGGATAGCTGGGTTGGTTCGAACCCAAAACTAAATGGGCTCTTGGAGCGGAAACACTTATATCTTAATGACCAGACATCCGATTGACGTGTCGTCAATTGCATTGGGATCGTTTTGATGAGAAGGTTCATTTGGATTAATTTTCTTGAGGTTTGGACATAGCTGGAGTATGGTTGGGTTGGTTTAATCTTAAAAACCAACTGGGCCCCTGGGATGGAAAAGCCAATAACTCTCAGACCGGGCGTCCGATTGAGGCACCGTCTGTCGCATTGGGTTTCTTTTGACAAGGCAGAACTTTGGGATACATCAACTCGGGACTTCGTGACATTTGATGTATCGACTCTCTTTTTATCAAGGAGTGGACCCTCCTAGAATCGATAATTCTGTGTGCGGGAACCATAGAGTTGGCTGTGACTGCGACAATGACAATTGTACTTGGATCCTCTGTGGGTTTGGCAGCGATGACGACTATACATCGATCTTCTGTGGGTTTGGCAGTGACGACGACCGTACTAGAATCCTTCGTGGGTTTGAAGGTGATGACTACTGTTCTTGTATCCTATGTGTGTCTGACATTATTGATCTCTGTATTGTATCCTGTGTGGGTCTGGCAGAGTAGCTGGTCTTGTATCCATTATGGGTCCGACAACTTAGCTGTTCTTGTATCCTATGTGGGTCTAACATCATAGATGAATCAGTGGATACATCTGATCATCTCTATCACCTTACGAAGTGTATACCTGTGTGAGCTGAGTCTTGACTTCAATCATTGTCATCAATGTGATTGACTTTCTTTCCTGTGTGGACTAGGTTGTGTTGTTCCTGTGTGGACTAAGTTGTGCTACCCTTTGTGGACTGAATTTTGCTTTCCTTTGTAGACAGGATGGTTCTTGGGCACGAGAGTTGGAGACGAACTATAACTGATGACTTTTGGGTAGGTAAGGGCATATACCTAAGTAGTGTTGTTGATACTTCTTGATTTTATCTTTCCTTTGTGGTTTATCCTTCATGGATTCTGAGAGAGCTTCGGGGGTCTCGGGGTCCCTACTGAGTATCGTATACTCACCCCTGCACGGGCTATGCCCGCACTACTTTGTGTTGGATGCAGATGACGGACATCACTGATCGAGGAGGAGGCTTGTGGAGTTGGATGGTACCCGGAGGTGGACCACATGGCGGGATGTACACGGAGCGGACAGTCAAACCCAAGGAGCTGAGGAGACTATCTGTACCCACCCTTCAGGTGGGATTTCTGGAGGGCGACTCGGTGTTGCTGTTTTACTTACTGCTCTTGTACTCTCCTTTCAGTTATACTATACTTTCAGTTGGGTTTCTATACTGGCCCATTTACTTTTTCAGCACTTTCCTTGTATCCAGTTTTACTTAGTGGTTACTTCACTTGCGTACTCTATTGTGTTTTGGTTTACTTTATAAAAAAGGAAATGCCTTCCCCTTTTGTCGGGATTTACACCTTTGGTGCTAGTCGCCACCCCCAGGCCTATGGAAGGTAGGCTTGGGGTAGTCACGGCATGGGCCCCGAGGACGGGTCGTGATAGAATGAAAAATATTGTATCCATACTCACAAAAAATTACCAAGCTATGAATCATACATGACATCCAAATGAGAAAATGTGGGAGAAACATTATGTTGACTCCTTCATGAGGCAGCATCCACCTTCATTCAGTTAGTATTTTTATCCATTAGTGGAAAAACAATGGATCAGTACCACTAAGATGATATTTTCAGATGTACAATGTTCTGAACATGATAAATTCATCTTAGTATACTATTGTTTAGAAGGAGAAGCTGATGAATTGTGGAATCTTATCTAGGATACTATGTAAAGAGATGAAATTGAGTCCATGGAATGGTATGAGTTCAATAATTTATTTTTCAAGAAGTACATTAATCATATTCATCAAAAAAATATGGTGAAGGAGTTCCTTGAACTTAATCAAAAGGATGATGAATCTATTTGTACCTACAAAGAAACTTTTACAAGTCTATCAAGGAACTATTCAGGAATTATAATCCAACCTGAGAGTAAAAATGATCGATTCTATAGTGGCTTAAACCCAAGTCTACTAAGGGCATTATCCCTAGGGGAGTTCAATAACTAAAAGGAAATCAATCAATGTGATGTCAAGGTTGATATGGAGATTGGAGTATCACATCGATCATATGGGTTTGATATAAAGATAAAAATGGAATTCAATGGAAAACAAAAGAAAACAGAAAAAAGAAGATGAGTTTTTCCTTAGTCCCAAAAGGTGGAAAGAAACATGGGAGAAATTTTCGTAAAGGGACTAGTAAATTTTTTATGTTTAGAAAAGATGGTCATTGGGTACCTTAATGCCAAAGTGATGGGAAAAATATGTCTAATGATGAGAACAAAGATAAGGCTATACAAAATGCACCTCTTACACTTCAATGTTACAAATTAAAGGATATGGGGAATTATTACAATCAATTACCTAATATAAGGGTTATTGATGATGATCGATGTCAACAAACACTTAAGGATAAAGACAAAGCAATGTCACATTAAATCACTATCAGTGACATAGAGTATGATAATGAAGTGGTTAAAGGTACACATTCCATCCACTCTAAAGTGGAAAATGTTTTATATGATTCTGGATCCACCCAATCTTTTATTTCCCAATAATTTAATAAGGGTATATCCATATTTTCTCAACAATTAGATTTTGAGATAGATATGACAAATCCAAATGGCACAAAAATCACATCAAAAGTTTATAATTCTTCTCTGGTTGATGTTTGTGGGAAATTACTTCCATGAAATCTTTTTATCCTTCCTATAGTGTAATTTTATACCATTATTGTCATATATTAGATTTTTCTGTATGGATCTCATATCAATTTCCATAGAAGGGACTTCACATTTCATATTATAGACCAATATATGATCTTATATCGATGCAAGGATGAATATAACCATCTTGTAGGATTTACCAATGATTGCATTTTGTACAAGGTATGGACACTAAAAATTTATAGTGATTACTTTTGGTCTTACTAATTCTCTACCTATCTTCATGTATCTAATGAATAGAGTCTTTAGATAAAATATTGATCAGTTTCTGGTAGTTTGTATAGACGATATTCTTGTTTATTAAAAGAGGAACGTAGAACATGAAGATCACTTAAGTATTGTACTAAAGACCCTAAGAAAGGAGATGTTTTATAAAAAATTTACCATGTGTGATTTTTATCTTCAGAAAGTTTTATGTTTTGGTCACATAATCTCAAGAATGGGGAGATATGTGGATCCAGCAAAAATAGAGGTTATTAAAAGATGGTTGAGACCAACAATAGTAACTTCGATCTGATGATTTCTTTCTTTGGCTGGATATTATTGAAATTTTTTAAATATTTTTCACGATTATCTAATCCACTAACCATGTTGAATCGGAAAGGAGTTATGTCCCTTGGGATAGAGATATATAAAAATAATTTCAAAGAGAAAACACGAATGTTTTCTAGTGCAACTATGATCATACTTCCTTGTAGTGGAGAATTGTTTGTGATTTACAGTGATGCATACATGAGGGGGGTGGGATGTGATCTCATTAAAAATGATATGGTGATAGCATATACATCATGGAAGTTGAAAATGAATGAGAAAATTTATCAAAAACATGATTTAGAGTTAACTGTGGTAATCTTTGCATTAATGATATGGATGCATTATCTTTATGGTTAAATGTGATATATTTATACAGATCATAAATGCTGAAAGTATAATTTCACCCAAAAGGAGATGAATATGCACCAAATAATATTCATGGAGTGGATTAAATATTAAAATCTCTCAATACATCACCACCAAAGGAAAGTGAACAAGGTGGTAGATGCTTTGAGTCGAAAAAACCATGTTATCTTATCCATGATGAGGATAATAAAAGATCAAATATTTACGTATTTTCACAACATCAACCATAAAATATTAATGGAAGGGGGTAAATATATACATTCTTGAATTAATGTTCAACCACATATACAACTAAATATTTAGAAGGTGTAGAAGTAAGATTTAGTGTTACAAAAGAATGTGAGAAATGTTCTGGAATTCAACATGGATTATGATGAAATAATAAGGTTCAACAACCACATTTTATTCCTCCCATACAAGAATTATAGAATAATATATTGGATTAGGCTCATAGTTCTCAATTCTATATTCCTCATGGAAGAAAAAATATGTACAATGAACTGAAGGAGTGTTTATGGTGGGTCAGCATCAAAATAGATGTTGTAGAATATGTCTCTCAGTGCTTCAATTTTCATCAACTTAAGGATGAGAGATAGAAGTATAAGGGGATGTTACAAACATTAACCAAACCATAATTTAAATATGAAAATATCGCTATAGACTATGTTGTTAGACTTCACAAAACATCTAAAGTCCTTAATTCTATATTGGTTATAGTTGATTGCCTTACAAAGTTGAAAAACCTCATTGTTATTGTAGAGGAATTCTATCTTGATCATATTTCTAGGATATATATAATGGATGTGGTAAAATTTCATGGTGTACCACTTTAAATTATATATGATTAGCATTCAGGGTTTACATCGATGTTCTAGAAACATTTTCAGCAAGATCTAGATACAGAGTTATGTTTTAGCACTGCTTGTCATTCTTAGATAGACAGTAATACTGAGAGGACAATTCAAACTCTAGAAGAAAAGTTTAGAGATTGCTCATTATATTTCATTGGTTGTTGGGATCAAAACCTATCGTTGGTGGAATTTTCTTACAATAATAGCTTTCACACCTGTATTCAGATGGATCCTTCTGAATCCCTCAATGGAATGAAGTGAAAAACCCAAACTTACTGGGATGAAGGTGTGGAAACAAAGATATTATGACTTTATATTGTATATAAAATGGTAGAAAAGTTCAGATATATTAAACAAAACCTAAGAGTAAATCAAATTCTACAACAAAGTTATGACACCAACCAAAGAATAGACCTTGAGTTTGAAGTGGTTGATAAGGTGTTTCTACAAATATCTCTCTATAAGTGAGTAATAAGATTAGGAAAGAAGGGAAAGATGAGCCCTAGGTATAGTAGTGCATTTGAAATATTGGATCGTGTTGGGAAGGTATCTTACCAATGGGAACTTCCACCGAATATATCTCAAATTCATGATGTGTTATATGTATCTCTCCAGATAAATTACATACCTGATCCTTCACATGTACAAATCTAAGAAGTTGTACAACAAGAGAAACATCTTTCTTATGATAAACATCTGATATAGATTCTGGATTGTAGTGAAAAGCTTCTATGATTCAAGACCACTCATTGGGTTAATTTTTTATAAAAGAACCACCAAATATGTAAGGGTACATAGGAACATAAGGATATGATGAGGGAGATGTATCGTTATCTGTTTGTTTTCAAGTGACGAATTTCAAGGCCTAAATTCAATTTAAGGGTGGTAGAATGTAACACCTCGATATTTTTATGAAATATTTTCCTTCACTAATTTTTATTCTTCAATATATTTCTTTACATGAAATCATGAGTTTAAGAAAACTATGAGACAACCTTATTATAAAATTACCATTATATCCTAACCATTAGGTTAGTGGGAAAATTTATAACTTTTGAAAATGCATTGTGAGTTCTTTGGCTGTCAATTATTTATGAAAAATACAAATCTAGTATATATTTGTATTTATGAGTGAATTGATTTTGGTAATGAAATTAATGATATATATGTGTGTTATATAATTAATAAAATATTTTTTATATTTATTCAATGGATTTTTTAGTCATAGGTTATGAATAAAACCATGTCTAATGTATAAAAACCAATTTATTTAAAAGGTTAATTTTACACCTCTGAATGGATAAACCCTTTAAAATTAATATATTGAAATATTAATAATTTTTATATAATAAAATAGACATGTTATATTTAATAAGGATACAAAAATTTATATTGGATGAATTTCTGATATTTCTCTGCTTACATTCATGTTTTGATTAATAGTAAAAATATGCTAAATTTTAATTGAAAATAACTTTTTTCATTCAAATAATTTTTATGGTTAAATTATATTATTTAATGGTTTAATGTTATAAATAAAATATATTTTACAATTTAATATAATGTTGTTCAATGGAATCAATTTGACATCAAATTCAAATGTAAAAACATTTCAATCTTTTATCATATTTTAACTTTTAAAACATGTTTTCATTTCAACAATGAGATTAATTTTAAATTAATTATTGAAACTTTTGTGTATCGAATTATAAAAAATTGAATCCGTCTTTTGATTAATTGGGTCAAAATTATGTCATTATGATACTTTTTTCGGCATTACGCATAGTAACTTTGGTGATTACTTTTATTACCATAGTTGAAAGTAAATTGGGTAATTAAAGGTAAAAAAATAATATTATTAAATTACCTTAACCTATGTAAAAATACTATTTTATGACTAAATATGACAATTATCATATATTTTTTGAAATGGAATCACTTAATGGCCACTTACATAGGAATGTGATATGAATATAATAAAAAACTAATGAATGCAAAAAAATGTCAGAATCTAATTTTATATAAGTATATTATTTTGGATATATGGATAACTATGAGATAATATTGAATATTGACAGTCTCAAAAATATTTAAAATAATTTCTTAAATCATAGAAATTTATTTACAATTTTTAGATATTAAATGATTTCCATTAATGATAACACAATAGTGTTGTACAAATTATTGTTTTAATATAAATATCAAATAAATAATTTTAAAAATATTAAAATAATTAACGTATAAACTAATTAATGTGCTTCACAAAATTTCTAGGTGACTATGACATGATAGTATTGTAGTAAATATTTTTTTCTCAAATTTATCTTCTGTGTGTATTTTATTTGAAGTCAAATAAATGAATAGAGTCCAAATTGAAACTATTGATATTTTATAAAAATAAAATTTTATTAAAGTATTTAAAAATCATAATAATATTTAAAATTTATAAATTGATAAATATATGATCTAAAATGTCATAAAATATCTATTTATGATCAGTTAACAACATATAAGTTAATATTTATAACCATTAAATATATTAAACATTATAATCACAATTAGAATTAAATATAATAACTAATTGATAATTATGATGATAGTGCCAATGTTGATATAAAAAATTGTCTAAAATTTATTTGTTGATGTGATTACAACCCTAACTCACCTCATCTTTGAAATTAGAGATATTTTTGTGGTTTTAATGGGGGGTTTTATTTTATTATAAATTAATATTTTTTAGGGTTCAAAAAGTACCCATCACCTTAATTATAAAATAGAACATCCACCATCAAGACTTCACTTCTTTTTGAGCCTTAAATTTCTACCAAAACCATTCAATTTCAGTAATAAACATCCCTAAAAACATTCTATAGGTCTTGGTATTCTTCAATGACCTACTCTAGTGCTCTAAGAAGAAATTTAGTGGAGGCACGTCGAAGAAGAAGTAATATCTTTTACTGATTCTTTCAAACATCTTTATTCTTATAATTCCCCCTCGTGAATTGTCTCATTATAAAGTAATTAATCAAGTATTAATTATATAAATAGATGTTATTATGATTATTAAAAAACCATATTCCACATTCTACCCTTTCTATGAAAAATGAAATCTCCTCACGTGTGTACGTACGGATTATCATCTCCACGCCATGGTGTAATCCATTTTCACCACCACATTACATGGATGGGAATAATGATGAAATTAATAAATATGTATATAATTAATATAAAATTATATTTTTTATAAGATAATATACACCATCCACTTCAATACCATTCAAAATTTATGGGAATGATATCGTCGCTCGTGCGTACGTACGGCTTACCGTGTCTACAGGGTGATGTGATTCGTTCTACATAATCATCATTAAAGAATGATTATATAAATGAATTAAATGAATTAATATGATTTATATTATACTAATACAATTCTTTAAATGATAAAACTACTACCTAAAAGGAGTAATAAGAACTTATTCAACAAAACATGCATAAGAACATAAAGTAGTTAATACCCCAATAACGACTAACAATGAATTGTTATTACCAAATGGATGAAATTATGATCATAAATGTTATCATAAAATTGATTATAATTATTTAATAAATTACTAACATTATCCAAATAATTATATAGGAGTTTCAGATACATATGAATCATATCAAACCTAAGCTAAGGGATAATCTCACAATCTCATTTTTATCTGAGAATGTTTAAACGTAAGTATTTACTAAGATATATTTATCATACACATATATGTTTCCTCAGTAGGTAATAATAAACTCTACAATTTTTTAAATTCAATTTTACCCATTGGTTAATTTTTACTAAATTTAATGAATGTATTTTCTTTTTCATTATCGGTACGATGTACTTTTTGACTTTTCTAGAAAAAGTATGAGATGAATGTTTTTTTAACTTGTAAAACATGAACATATTTTTATGCTTTCATAACACCATATTTAAATGAATCATACAAGGTTATATTCACATAAAATTATTTCTTCTTAAATTTTGTTCTATTTTAAGGATCGAAAACATATTTTAATAAGAAATGATATTTTTCCTCATGAATTAATTTCAAGTGTTGTCTCAAAATTATTTTACATCTAAGATGACACTCTCTAAATAAGGTAATATTTCTAACCCTATTTTTATTGTGTGTTATTTCATAAATAGATTTATTTTATATCAATTATGATGAAATGAAATTTAATAAACCCATTTTACTTCACGGGTTAGGCTATAGGGATTGTTTTTTTGGAACATTTAAGAATGGTTTCATCAAGATATGGGTGGGAACTATATCTCCATCCAATGTATTGGGTAGATATTTATATCTCATGAGATAGACATGACTGTAACAACTATAAATAAGTTTCAGTAATATAGGTCTGGAATGAAGAGTGAACTTGGTTTAGTAATGGCCTTTGTCTACTATGATGGTATCAGCAATGATCCTTGACTAATATGAAATGATTTTCTATGATTATTTGTGTATTCCATGAAATTGCATGCCTTATGTTATGACCATTGGGATAACATTTTACATTTATGACTTATCCCATGAAATGATATTGGGATCATTTATATACGATATATGATTTTCAAATGTTATGTTATTATGATTATGATATGATGGATATTTCCCTTATTTACCCATACTGAGAATTTGAGCTCACCCATTCATATGTTTCTTTTTCCCATGTCATGAATAAATTTATTGAGTAATATATGTCAAAAATGAGTCTATTTATGAAGAAATAAGTGAGAGATAATGTGGATGTTTTATTAACCAATTTTTTATTTTTCCCTATTTCAAAATAAACTAAACCTATAGGGACATGGCGTGGTTTTTGTTATGTTATGAAATAAATATTATACTATGTTGAATTAATATCAATATGTAAAGTATTGCAGTCTAAAAATGTATTTTATTATTAGGAAAATATAATTGAGGGAAAAGTGAGAAACCATACATGACTACACTGGTTCACCACTTCACCACTCACTTAGTCTTCAAAATTGGTGTCCAAAGTGAGTTTATCAAAATAAGTTGTATGAAGTTTAAAGAACACTTTAAAAAATAATGTATTTTGATTAGAAGAGAAAAGTAATGAATGTTTTCCTTACCAGATAGAGGGAATCAGGCTAGGGGAATTGATATGAGTTTTGAGTAGTTGTTTTAGAAGAACAGTTTTGATGTAGTCATGTATTAAAAAGTGGTGCATCATAATAAAGTCCAATAGAGTCATCTTCATTAGATTATTTTTTTGAATGAATCATCATAGAATAGAAAGTTTTGTTGTTTTAATTTTTTTGTGGACCAAATTGTTTGTAATAAAAAACTCAAAAAATGGAGGGAATTTAGTATAAAAATTTCTTTTAAGAGATAGAATGATTGTAATGGGATTTGACTAAATTTGTATTCACTTATTAATTGTTGTTAATATCCATAGACCAACAGGTGTCTACATGGAAAGGAATAGGTTCACACATTGAGTTAAAACCATGTAAATTGTGTGTTCTGTGTTTCATACTAACTTTCATCATCAATTGATATTACTGAAATTTTATATGAACGAAACTCAAAAATGTTATAGGAGTGATGTTTCTAAATGTTAAAATTTCTAAAAAGGAAATAAATGATTCAACCCCTCCTCCCCCTAGTTTTTCATAGATATTTTTGAACTTCAATTGATACCAGATTTAAGTGCCCCTATTTAATCAAAATCATGGATAATCTTAATTATATCAACATTATTGAAATTCCAAAATTTAAGGTAATAATTTATTATGTTTAGAATAGTAGGATGACTATGTATCACCTATCTTGGGGCCTTGAAGTTTTTGATACTGCTAAAATTATGTATCTACATATTGATAAATATGCTCCTATCACTTTTCTCATAAGATAAATGTTAAAATTGGTGGGAAATCTAGAAATTTTATTCTTATGTCTCATGCATCAAATGTTTATATGATGGTGATGGGTCTCAAAACATAAAAAAATGTTTAGACATGATTGAATTTATTTTTAAATGGATTAATAATGTGAAGGGAGAAAATTTTGAAATGTTACATTCTTTTACTATTTTTATGGTACTTTCTGACACTAATTTTGAAAATTCATTGGTCTGGTATTTTTAAGGGGTGATTTGGGTGAAATTTTTAATTTTTTAAATGTTTATAAGTTGTACATAGTCGAAACATGGATTGGAAAAACTAAGAAATTCTTAGTGAGAACCATGAAACCTAGGATAGTGGGTGTTTGTATGGTTGTATCATATTTTAAAAAACCATTTGTTCACCGAGTAGAAAATATAAACCCTAATGAAGGGGTGGGTGGTTTTTCTAACAATGAAGCTCTAACCATCTAACCATGTGCACGAGATATTTTATTTCTGATATTTTTTTACAAATTTTTTGAACACATATTTAATCCTCAAATCAACCCTAAATTATCTTAAATCAAATTTCTTGGACTTCAAGTCCCTCAAGAACCATTTCGGCTCCTCCAAACCCATTATTTAGAAAATCAATGTACCAGTGAAGATCTGATCCCACTCTGGTAAGTGAATCTCCAATCATTTGTGAAGTGCCCAGATCAGTGTGAATCACTGAGAGGGGGAGGGGGTGAATCAGTGATCCCTTAAAACTTTTTTACTAATTGATTCTTATCAATTAAACCTCTATGGCTGGTTAAAGCCTCGATCCACTCTTCTTGTATCTCTCAACCTTTCCCGGATAATGCAGTAATTAAAAGGCACATGACACAAGGATTTACAAGGTTCGGCACCAAAGGCCTACATCCTTGCCATGCTCTCCAAGCATGGATTCTTCCATTATAATCTGTTAGTATTACAATGGTCGATACAGCTTCCCACCGTATCTCTCCTGAGTCCCACAGGAGGGTCTTTATACTGCGTCCCACAGTGTTACCAGAGTCCCACTGGCCTGCTCCAGAATCCCACTGAAGACTTCTTCTCCCTGAGTCCCACAGGGTCTTCTCTTGGCTCCTCGAGTCACACGAGTAGCTCTTCTTCTCTTCAAGTTCTTCAAGTAACTTCAGCAGCCTGGGATAAAGGCTGCTGGCCGTGCTCTGTACCTCTGATCACTTGTGATGATCAGGGTCTTCTCAATCTACTGAAAACTCAGACAACCAATTTCTTTAACTTCAGTCTGGCTCAGTCTCAGTTCACTTCAACATCATGCACTGAATGCATGGCATCACAATATCTTCAAGATCTTCAAGTCTTGGACAACTCAGATGCACACAACCAGATCTGGCTTTGTTCACGTGTGCATGTGCACGCATGCAAGCATGCACTTCCCCTTTCCTCTTCTTGGTGCAGTAGACCCACAAAGGGTGTAATATCTTTAAGCACACACCTTCACTGCACTTCACACACTTTATCCAAATTGTTCACACACTTAGAAGTGTGTTTTACTTTAGTGTGTAACTTCTTCTTCTTCTTCTAATGTGTATACACTTTTTAGTGCACACACCTAGGTTCGGCCACTTCTTTAATTTGCACACAATTTTTTCACTTTAGCACACACATGAGTTGGCCTTCACTTCTTCTTGCACATACTTGGGCCGTAGGTGGTTCTTCAAGTTTGCACACACACACAAATGTGTGGTCTTCACTTCACCCACTTGCATACACTTGGCCTCGGCTTATTTCTTCACTATCTCACACACACACAATGGTGTGGTCTCGGCCTCCCACTTCTTGTGCACACACTTAGCCAAAGGCACTTCCACTTGTCTTGCACACACAAATAATATTCTATAATTTGTTCTTCAATGTGTGCACCCACATAAGGGCTACGGCCTCCTTCTTTAAATGTACACACAAAGTGCAAGCTTTGCCTTTCTCCTCTTTGCAACCACACAAGGCTACTGCCTTTTCTTCAAATGCACACACAGTAGGGCCACAGCCTTCTCTTGATCACTTTGCACACAAGGCACAAAGGCCTCGGCCTTCCTTCTTCACCTCACACCACACACAAAGTGTGATTCTTTACTTGGCACTTGTGCACACACTGCCCGAACTCCAGGAGGCGCGCAAGAGGGTGCAGCCTTCTCTACTCCAACACTGCCTGCCGCGCAAGGCACCAAGCCGCGCAAGTCCTCAGGTGTAACCGTCCGCACTAGCCACGAGTGCAAGGCACCGCGGGCTCCTTCCTCCTGCCGCGTAAGTGTGCAGGCAGTGAGGGAATCAACCACGGGCGCGCAAGAATGCTGCGGCCCCGGGTTCTTCCTACCGCGCAAAGGGAAGGCGCGCAGGGATCTCACCGCGCAAGTGTGCGCGGGGCTTTGTCTTCGCGAGGCAGAGGCACACGCGGTACGACAGGTCTTCAACAAAACTTCAGCGCATCAGCAAACATTTAGAATGCCTCGGCCTCTCTTTTTATAGGCAGAGGGATGCCTCACATGATCCGCGTGAGAAAAACTTCAAACACCCGAGATCTTCGGATCTTCAAGATTTTTCCAAATCTTGATATTTATTCTCGGTTTGACGCGGGCTCATTTATTATTTTCTTCCTCCTCGTGCATGCGATTTATAACACATGCACGGCCTCTGTATCTTCTATCCCATGCAAGACACGAACCACGTGGCCTCGGCAGCTTTGCTTGCCTCGGCCGAACTCGAAATCCTCCATACATTGCATGCACTCCCATTTTTACGCATGGTTGTGTTCAGTACATCCAGACGAACTCAATGGAGCCTTCGGCGTTGGAAATGGTGGTCGGGAACTCGAAATAGGTCGTCGGGAGTGCTCTGGTTCAGCGGCTGCTCGCGGGGAGGCTTCGTGCGAGCTCGGGGAAGAAGACGGTCGTTGGGCCGTTGGATCGGGCGTTTGAATAATCTCGAACGGCCTGGATCAGATCGCGGCGCCGCGGATCAGATGTGCGGCGCAGATCAAGCGCGCGATGAGACGGATGGCGGAGATTTGCTCCCGGGATTTTTTGCGCATCCCACATCGAATCCTCGCCCGGTTTCTCCGCGGCTTATAAGCCTGGCGCTGCCTCAACACGCCAGTTGAACTTCTCCCTCCACGGTGCTGCCCCGCACCGTGTTCTCCCTGCGGGCGCGCTCTGCGCCCACTCTCTGCTCCTGCGGGCGCGCTCCTAGCGCCCACTATGCTCCTCCGGCGTGCGGGTTTCACCACCGCGTGCCCTCGGGGGCTTATAAACGGCCCCCTGCGCTCCTCCGGGCGTGCCCCAGTGCCTCTGTGGTGTCTGCGGGTGCGCCCCTGCCGCCCTGAGCTCGCCCCATGGGTTCCCCCTTGGGCGTGGCGCCTTAGGCCCACATGAGCCTTGGGGTTGAACCCACAAGGTGCTCACGGGCAGGCCAATTTTTTGGCTAAGTCTTGAATAAGACTTTGTAAAAACAAAGTCCTCCATGTAAAATATGCCAAGTGCCACTTGTCCTTCAAGGCATTCTTTTCCTTCATCTTCTTATTGAGAATTCAAACATTAATCTTCTTGATTAAAAACAACTCCTCAATTTATAATTCTTCTTCACCATCTCATTTTCAACTTGGGAGAGAATTCTCAAGGATCTTCATCAACCGAGCTACTTGATCAATTATTTCTTCTTCATTAGAATTCCTCCATTCTTCTTCAACATTTATTCATCACTTTGTAATGGAATTCACGAAGGGTCTTCATCTTCAACTGAGTTCCTAAATCACTTAAATTCTTCAATGTGCTTCATTGATCTAATCAGAGATCAATTGGATCAACTTCAAATTCACATGCACTAAGAGTTAGTACATGGACTTCATTAAACCACTTCATCCACTTAGAAGTAGTGAATGGATCATCTTGCTTCTTCAACTCCTCATGCATTGTCACTACAATGCATGGTCTTCTAATCATGTTGTGACATTGTATCCAGTTGATACAAGTTCTTGGAACTTAAAGAACAGCTCAACAATCGTCTGATGTACTTAGAGAATGTTTCAACCATCATCTCCTATGTCACTTAGTGAATCTCCTAAGTGACATGCATCTTAGTACTATGGTCATTCTCTCTTCATCACCAACACCATCACAACCTTTGGCATTCACATCTTGACATTCCTTGACTTCCATTCATTCCAAGACAACTTCATGCCTCATTGACAACAAATGCAACACAATGCACTTCAATCTCCCCCTTTGTATTTGTTGTCAATACACTCCTTTAGCACATATGAATGGGTCAATATGTGTACCAATATTTTCTCCCCCTTATTGGCAATCAAATGCAAAGGTGTGGTGTGGTTCACTTTCACAAATATCTTCCTCCCTTTAAATAGCATCTTCTTGAAAAACACTGAGAGAGGGATGATGTCACATGTTCTCTTTAGCAAAGAACCTTTAGTAAATCAGCTCTAAGTCTACTTGGGCTAACCCGGTGTAGAAAACAAGAGTGATATGACCAAGGAATTCAAAGCTGTCCAAAATTCACTGTACATGTGAGATCATGCTTAGGGGTTTGAAATTTTTCAGATATACCAATGAATTGCTAAATCCTGCACATACTTCACAAAACTCATTAGAAAGTTCAGTGCAAAGATAAAGCTCCCCCTTTCAATCATTTGTCTTCAATCCATACTCCCCCTTAATTGACAAGATAAACTCAATTAAGAAACAAGGGATGAAAGCATGATTGGAATACCTTCACTTTCTCAAGATGATATTAATTTTAGAACATCATCTTCTCCAGATTGGCTCCCCCTCAAGGGGTGCACTCCATTCCTTCCAAACCATCCTCCAGCTGAGAATGATCATCATCTTCAATTCCCTGCAATGTTAGCACATGTATATACCAAGAGTATAAGGGAATAAGATGGAACCTCCTTGGTTCATCAATGTGAACAACAAGGTTGAGAAGATTCTCTCAACCGAGATGTCCCATTTTCACCAGTCTTCACACTTGCACATTTGATCTTCATTGATGATTGTGCTGGTGTGGTTCTCAAAACATCTTCATGTGAAATCTTCTTCTTCCCTTTTGCTTTAGCAATTGCCAGAACTTCATCTTCAGCTCTTTGTAGTTCTTTGGCAAGTTGCAACTGATTTGGCCATATAACTAGTAAATCTCTTGGAAGAGTGGCCTCAGTTTTGGAAATTCCACATGGTTCTTTTGATGCTGTTAAGCTACCTTTCTTAGGCAACTTATTTTCAATCAATCCCTTCTTCTTCTGGATTGATTGTCTTTTGGAGTTCAGTCTGCTTCTATTTAGTTTCATGGCTTCTTTACAAAGGTCCATGATGTGTCCTTTCTTTCCACAGTAGAAGCATTTCTTGGTGGTCCTTCTGGATGCATCACCCTTCTTGGACTCAGACTCCAAGGACTTCTCTTCATTTCTCAAACACTTCTTGGGAGCATTCTCTACTTTCTTCTTGCTTCCCAAGGAATCCTTTTGAGCCAGGTTCTGTGATCTTTTCATCTTCTGATCTTTGGATACAGTTGGAGATTGACATGTATCATTTTGACCACTCTTGCAATCATCCCAGATGTTATCAAGTAATCCAAATCTATTTGCAGTAAACAGATGTCTCTGGACCTGTGGATGCTGCTTCTTTTCTTCTGGCTTGCTCCCCCTAGGCATGGGCTTTCTCTGTGCTTTGGCATTCAGTGGATTGTACCAACAATCCTTTGCACAATGCCAATACTTGTTACAACACCAACATTGACCCACAAATCTTGACTTTTTGATTCCTTCTGATTGTTGGGTACTTTTCATGACCTGTTGTGCTGTTTTAGGAGAGCTCTGCTTCTTTACTGTCTTCATCCATATTTGTTTGGAATTATTCTTCCATCCTGCACTTTTTGTGGAAACACAATTAGAAGCATTAGTACAAGATGGTATGGATGGTACCTTCTTTTTAGAAGTTGTTGCACTTTCACTAGAGGATGTCTTTCTCTTAGAATCATCCTGCTCAATGCATACTTGAGTAGCAACATTTCTCCTTTCAGCTGACTGGGAAGCTTTGGCTTTGGGTGATTGTTGATTGTTCAATATCACCTCTAATTCTAAACACTTCATGTTGAGGGAGTTCTTCTCATCCTCAACTGTTCTTAGCCTTCCTTCCCATTTCTCTTCCAGCTGTTTCATCTGGTCTTCATGCACCTTCTTCAATTCTTGCAATGAATTGTCCAGCTCCTTCACCCTTTTGACTTTGTCTTCTAGTTGAGCATCTTTGACAACCATTGACACTTTGTGCCTCTTTTCCAGTGCATGGAAAACTTCTTTGACCACAGTCTTAAAGAATTCTTTCTCAGAAAGGCTTCTCTGCAATTCTTCAGCAGTGTCTTCATATCTTTCATTGCAAAGAGATACTATTTCATCTTTGGCATTTACCAGCTTTCTGAGAGTGTTGGTTATGCCAACCCTTTTTGCCAATTGGACTTCCAGAGAATTGGCTTCATCTTCTAGTTGTAATTTTTCTTCTTGAAGATCAAGGAGGCCTGTAGCTATACACATTGCAATTTCCTTGGGGACTCTCTTCTGAAGATATTTGATTGCATTTAGAAGATCATTGCTCCTTCCATCTTCATCACAGCTAGAGCAGGCTTCATCAGAAGAATGATAAAAGGAATTGTCATCTGATGTGACTTTCACATTTCTTTCTATAGAAGGAGTTTCTCTGATTGCACCAGCCTTCTTCTTCATCTTCTTTGCCTGTTTCTTCATTCTGTTTTTCAGAGTCTTGGCAGATATCTCCATTTGAGGCTGTTCTTTCATTTCCTCAAATCTGCACTCCATATAGATTCTCTTGGATCTTTTAGAGGTAACCTCCCTCTGATACCAATTGAAGTGCCCAGATCAGTGTGAATCACTGAGAGGGGGAGGGGGTGAATCAGTGATCCCTTAAAACTTTTTTACTAATTGATTCTTATCAATTAAACCTCTATGGCTGGTTAAAGCCTCGATCCACTCTTCTTGTATCTCTCAACCTTTCCCGGATAATGCAGTAATTAAAAGGCACAGGACACAAGGATTTACAAGGTTCGGCACCAAAGGCCTACATCCTTGCCATGCTCTCCAAGCATGGATTCTTCCATTATAATCTGTTAGTATTACAATGGTCGATACAGCTTCCCACCGTATCTCTCCTGAGTCCCACAGGAGGGTCTTTATATTGCGTCCCACAGTGTTACCAGAGTCCCACTGGCCTGCTCCAGAATCCCACTGAAGACTTCTTCTCCCTGAGTCCCATAGGGTCTTCTCTTGGCTCCTCGAGTCACACGAGTAGCTCTTATTCTCTTCAAGTTCTTCAAGTAACTTCAGCAGCCTGGGATAAAGGCTGCTGGCCTTGCTCTGTACCTCTGATCACTTGTGATGATCAGGGTCTTCTCAATCTACTGAAAACTCAGACAACCAATTTCTTTAACTTCAGTCTGGCTCAGTCTCAGTTCACTTCAACATCATGCACTGAATGCATGGCATCACAATATCTTCAAGATCTTCAAGTCTTGGACAACTCAGATGCACACAACCAGATTTGGCTTTGTTCACGTGTGCATGTGCACGCATGCAAGCATGCACTTCCCCTTTCCTCTTCTTGGTGCAGTAAACCCACAAAGGGTGTAATATCTTTAAGCACACACCTTCACTGCACTTCACACACTTTATCCAAATTGTTCACACACTTAGAAGTGTGTTTTACTTTAGTGTGGAACTTCTTCTTCTTCTTCTAATGTGTATACACTTTTTAGTGCACACACCTATGTTCGGCCACTTCTTTAATTTGCACACAATTGTTTCACTTTAGCACACACATGAGTTGGCCTTCACTTCTTCTTGCACATACTTGGGCCGTAGGTGGTTCTTCAAGTTTGCACACACACACAAATGTGTGGTCTTCACTTCACCCACTTGCATACACTTGGCCTCAGCTTATTTCTTCACTATCTCACACACACACAATGGTGTGGTCTCGGCCTCCCACTTCTTGTGCACACACTTAGCCAAAGGCACTTCCACTTGTCTTGCACACACAAATAATATTCTATAATTTGTTCTTCAATGTGTGCACCCACATAAGGGCTACGGCCTCCTTCTTTAAATGTACACACAAAGTGCAAGCTTTGCCTTTCTCCTCTTTGCAACCACACAAGGCTACTGCCTTTTCTTCAAATGCACACACAGTAGGGCCACGGCCTTCTCTTGATCACTTTGCACACAAGGCACAAAGGCCTAGGCCTTCCTTCTTCACCTCACACCACACACAAAGTGTGATTCTTTACTTGGCACTTGTGCACACACTGCCCGAACTCCAGGAGGCACGCAAGAGGGTGCAGCCTTCTCTACTCCAACACTGCCTGCCGCGCAAGGCACCAAGCCGCGCAAGTCCTCAGGTGTAACCGTCCGCACTAGCCACGAGTGCAAGGCACCGCGGGCTCCTTCCTCCTGCCGCGTAAGTGTGCAGGCAGTGAGGGAATCAACCACGGGCGCGCAAGAATGCTGCGGCCCCGGGTTCTTCCTACCGCGCAAAGGGAAGGCGCGCAGTGATCTCACCGCGCAAGTGTGCGCGGGGCTTTGTCTTCGCGAGGCAGAGGCACACGCGGGACGACAGGTCTTCAACAAAACTTCAGCGCATCAGCAAACATTTAGAATGCCTCGGCCTCTCTTTTTATAGGCAGAGGGATGCCTCACATGATCCGCGTGAGAAAAACTTCAAACACCCGAGATCTTCGGATCTTCAAGATTTTTCCAAATCTTGATATTTATTCTCGGTTTGACGCGGGCTCATTTATTATTTTCTTCCTCCTCGTGCATGCGATTTATAACGCATGCACGGCCTCTGTATCTTCTATCCCATGCAAGACACGAACCACGTGGCCTCGGCAGCTTTGCTTGCCTCGGCCGAACTCGAAATACTCCATACATTGCATGCACTCCCATTTTTACGCATGGTTGTGTTCAGTACATCCAAACGAACTCAATGGAGCCTTCGGCGTTGGAAATGGTGGCCGGGAACTCGAAATAGGTCGTCGGGAGGGCTCTGGTTCAGCGGTTGCTCGCGGGGAGGCTTCGTGCGAGCTCGGGGAAGAAGACGGTCGCTGGGCCGTTGGATCGGGCGTTTGAATAATCTCGAACGGCCTGGATCAGATCGCGGCGCCGCGGATCAGATGTGCGGCGCAGATCAAGTGCGCGATGAGACGGACGAGGGAGATTTGCTCCCGGGATTTTTTGCGCGTCCCACATCGAATCCTCGCCCGGTTTCTCCGCGGCTTATAAGCCTGGCGCTGCCTCAACACGCCAGTTGAACTTCTCCCTCCACGGTGCCGCCCCGCACCGTGTTCTCCCTGCGGGCGCGCTCTGCGCCCACTCTCTGCTCCTGCGGGCGCGCTCCTAGCGCCCACTATGCTCCTCCGGCGCGCGGGTTTCACCACCGCGTGCCCTCGGGGGCTTATACACGGCCCCCTGCGCTCCTCCGGGCGTGCCCCAGCGCCTCTGTGGTGTCTGCGGGGCGCCCCTGCCGCCCTGAGCTCGCCCCACGGGTTCCCCCTTGGGCGTGGCGCCTTAGGCCCACATGAGCCTTGGGGTTGAACCCACAAGGTGCTCACGGGCAGGCCATTTTTTTGGCTAAGTCTTGAATAAGACTTTGTAAAAACAAAGTCCTCCATGTAAAATATGCCAAGTGCCACTTGTCCTTCAAGGCATTCTTTTCCTTCATCTTCTTCTTGAGAATTCAAACATTAATCTTCTTGATTAAAAACAACTCCTCAATTTATAATTCTTCTTCACCATCTCATTTTCAACTTGGGAGAGAATTCTCAAGGATCTTCATCAATCGAGCTACTTGATCAATTATTTCTTCTTCATTAGAATTCCTCCATTCTTCTTCAACATTTATTCATCACTTTGTAATGGAATTCACGAAGGGTCTTCATCTTCAACTGAGTTCCTAAATCACTTAAATTCTTCAATGTGCTTCATTGATCTAATCAGAGATCAATTGGATCAACTTTAAATTCACATGCACTAAGAGTTAGTACATGGACTTCATTAAACCACTTCATCCACTTAGAAGTAGTGAATGGATCATCTTGCTTCTTCAACTCCTCATGCATTGTCACTACAATGCATGGTCTTCTAATCATGTTGTGACATTGTATCCAGTTGATACAAGTTCTTGGAACTTAAAGAACAGCTCAACAATCGTCTGATGTACTTAGAGAATGTTTCAACCATCATCTCCTATGTCACTTAGTGAATCTCCTAAGTGACATGCATCTTAGTACTATGGTCATTCTCTCTTCATCACCAACACCATCACAACCTTTGGCATTCACATCTTGATATTCCTTGACTTCCATTCATTCCAAGACAACTTCATGCCTCATTGACAACAAATGCAACACAATGCACTTCAATTTGTTCAATCCCTCTCTCTTTTTCATTCCCCCAAATAATTTTTCTGATCATCAAGATTTTTATAGATATAAACTCCATTTTAATGGATCATGAATCTAGTTTTGGTTTCTTGATATGTGTCACTATCGTTCTTAATTTTTAGAACTTTTTGAGGGTGTTGATTTGTGTTTCTATGATTAAAATAGGTGTTTCTGTTTGAGATATTCCACAAGATTAAACCATGAATTTCTTAAAGTATTTTGAATGGATTTATATTAATTTAAAAAAAGCCTTATTTGGTATAAATGGGATTTTTAAATTTATTTGTAATTAATTTTGAGGAAATCACTCAATTCCAATGCAGTTTTAATTTGGGGAGTATTTTGAAATTGATGGAATTGATGAATCAATTTTACCATTTTTTTGGCATAATGTATTAAATTGAATTGATAAAAACATATTATATGTTTTACTATGAGAATTTAGGAAAGGATGAAAGACCCACGCCTTGGTTTTCAAAAAGATTTGGCATATTGAAAAGATAAATTTGAAAGTTAAATTGTAAATGATGTTTTGATTTAAAATGAGATGATTTTCTCATTATTGATTAATGGATTAACACTTGTGATCCTAGGTAGTTAGTGGTTTATTTGTGTCAATAATTATAATATGGTAATTCAATATAATTTTATTGTTGATTAAAACTCTTACAATATCCAAGTTATGAAGACTTTATCCTCGATGGGATGTTGATGAGTTATATTCATCATGATCATGGGGGTCGTGTGTAAACGTATTTATAGGATCACGAATATGAGTTGTCTGAGGATACCATAACTAGAAACTATCCTATAGAAGGCATTTGAAAATGCTGTTTTCTATGAGATATATATATATTCCATTGTTTATAAAATTGTTTTACTCATGCGAATTGTTTTATATAAAAAAATGTATGACATGTTTGAATTTTATTCTTGTCTTTGAAAAGAACGAATGTTTAGTTTTAAATTAGAAAATGTGATACCATGTGTTGTTTTATCAAAAATTGAAACCATTTTATTATTATTATTTTTTTGGATTATTTTTTTGAAACACGTGGTGAGTCCCTACTATGGTTCTTAGATAACATTGTACATTTCCTTGCGTGAATTTTTAGATTTCATTCTTCCATTTCTAAGAAAAGGGAAACAACATATTAGAGAATGTGGTGGTGAATGATAATGTATTAATGGATTGATGTTATATTTATAATGGTTGAATTTATTTGTATAAGATTATGATGTTTTGTTTTGAGTTTTTGGTTTATCATTTTGGTTTTTGTTACTTTCTCTAATATGGATTATTGAGAATAATAACTTGTATCTTTATCCTCTAATTTTTTTATTGAAATTTTTTCCTTATTTTACATTGTATGATTCAATATGGTAGTCACCAACACATAGAAATTGTGAATTCCCTTTCATCCATGTCACTTCTAGCTCAGTAATTAGTGTACCTGGGTAACTCATCTGGTTCGTGATAAAGAGGTATCAAAGGTCTAGTTTAAGCATCTTTATTGGATGATAGTTTTCAGTTTTGAGTAATCTTATTAAGGAATAGGAGGATGTTTCAATAGAGTATCTAGCCAGATCTCATCATAATGAGACATTGGTCACCATGGGTGGTTTGGGAAAAGAAATATTCATGAAAACATGATATATTTATAGTTTTTACCTACTATTAATTTGGATATATTGAGAACCAAATCATGTTATCTTATGTTATGGGATTAATTTTCCTACATATCTAGTGTGAATGATGATCTATGTAATATTCTTAAGTAATCAATGATTTTTCCCAATGTTTTGTAGACTGATACCTCTGAGAAGATGTGTGAATAAAATCCCATAGGAAGCTTCTAATGAACCACAATGAGTTAATCCTCATGTTGACCAGTTTAGAACCACAAAGGGATGGATCACATAATCATTCTTCGGAGTTCCTTCACAAAATTTTACCATTGTACGAGGGATAAAGTGATCCTCAAGAGGATCATGAATGGTTCAGAATAATAGTGCTTCATTATGAGTTCTTTTGAATGCCTAATTCAAGTAAGGTGAAATGTTCCAACTTTAAGCAAGAGGGATCTATTCGGAAATAGTGGGACTTGAGGGTGATGCAAAGGAAACATGATGGATTTATCTTGGAATGATTTAAAGTCATTTAATTGACCATTTGTATCTATAGACTATGGTGTTTCCTAATGCTCTGTAGTTTTTCCTACTCATGTGGGATGATAGAACTATTAGGGAGTATGTGAATCACTTTTTCTAGAATGTTTTGTTTTGTCCTAAGATTATATCAAATGAGTAGATGAAGACATGATGGTTTGATATGGGATATAGATATAATATTCATTATAATTTTTTATTTCTGAATCAAACTTATTATGCTTATATGATTGATAAGGCGTTGATGGTTAAACTAGATCTAGCAGGTAATTTAAAGTTGAAGGTAGTCCTTTGTCCTCTTAATGTTAGTTCTATGAGTTTCTTTAATCTAAATACAATTTGTGATATTTCTAATGGTTTTACATGACAAAAACAATATTATATACCTCATAAAATTCATGTAAGTGTATTGTAAAATTTCTTCTAATGTGGAATTCCTAAGCATTTGAAATGGATTTTCTCTAATGCATCCATGATTTTTAGCTCCAATATACATTATAAAAATTCGTATAAATTATGTTATATCATTTTAACCCTAAATAGTGTAATGGGGTCATTTTCACCAAATATTACTTTCATGTAAACATGTGCTTTATAAAAAGGGGGTCAAGCCTTAAGAATCTGAAAATATTTACAACTCTGCTAGAGGTTTTGGGTGGAGTATCTTCACTCTTTTTATTTTGAAATTCCATATACCCTATAGAATAATAATTTCATTTTCATTCCTTGAGTATGAAACTTCTGATCAAGACCATAAATATCTTTAGAAGAGTGGAACACGATGGCTCTTTTTTCAAAGATTCATTTTACAGTCTGGGAAATAGATGCTAAGTTTTTCTTGGCTACTTTTTATTTAAAATACAATATTCTCATGATTATTATTCATGAATTTTATCTTGGGGATGAATTATATGGTGATAAATACTCTATTTATGGAAGGTAAACCATTTATTTTTTTTATCTCTTTAGAGGGTATCTGATGTTTTCAGAATCAGTTTTTTGTGCCACTATCTATAAAGAAATATGTGGCGGTGGATTTCAATAACTCCATTTGGGATGTTCACCCTATGAACCAAAATGATATTATATGATATAAAGTGTTGATTATGGTGGTCGGGAATGAGATGTGGCATTACTGATTTTGTCTCTCATTATTATTATTTCTAACAAGTCGAGGTCAAGCACCAATAACATTCATGTTTTCTTCATCCAATTGTAGTGGAATATTTGAGGTGGGATGAAATATCTATGGACTTTGTGGTTGGGTGTCCATTTACCCCAGGGAATAACAATTTTATATGCTTCTTGATAAATTGAATTACCAAATTGGCTCATGTTATAAATGTTTATAGTAAAACCATATTTGAGTAGTTGGAAAATATTTATGTGAATGTGGTTGTTTGTTTTCATGGAGTTCTATAAGCAATATTCTATTTTTGGGATTATTTTTTTTTACTTATCACCTTCATAGGGGCCTAAAAGTGTTGAAGGGATCTCATGTATGTATGACTATGACATACCATCCCCCTACGGATGTCCCGATAGAGAAAGATATACATATTCATGAGGATATGTTTTGTACCTTTTTCCTCGACTTTAGTGGATCTTAGGATGGAAATTTGGGATAGGGTGAGTCCACTTATAAAATATATACTAGTTCACTATCAATATGGTATATTTTTAATCCTTCTACACTTATCTATGAAAACCACTGTTGTGTTGTTAATAGATTAATGAAATTTTAGTGGTTGGATTGATCTTGTTTCAGATGACATTAGAAAATATTCAGTTGATTTGTCGGAAAGTTTTGATCGACTAAATATTATATAAATATTATGATGATCATCTTCATAAATATTTGGAGTTTTCAGTTGGTGACCAGGTGTTATTGAATGTTTCACCTCATTTAGGCCACTGATAGTATTGGGGTAAAGGGGATATTTCTATCATTTAATAATACTTGATGAGGTTGTTGTGATGGTGGGGGAAGTGGGTTACCATTTAGGATGTCCATAAAATATTATGTTGATAAATAATATGTTTCATTTATCTCTTCCTCAACATTATCTTTCTAAACCATATCAGGTAATGAGTTGGGAAGATCATGATGTTGAGCATGATTTATTCAAAAATGAGGATCCAGTTGGGATTTTTAATTCAGAGAAAAAGGTACTTTGTGGATGGAGGATACCTTTGGTTTAATTTCCATGGAAGAACGGTTTTGATTCACATTATATAAGGGTGAGGTAGGCACTAATGAGAAAGTAGTGTACTCATATTTCGGTTATAGAAATTTATTAATTGGATTTCCAGGGATAGAATTTTTCCATTGTTGGGAGGTTTTCACATCTTATTACTAGTTATCAGAAACTCCACAATTCTTATTTTGATCATGAATTTGTTGGATCTTTTTTATGAATGATTTGGGTGTATCTTGGAAAATGTTTTTGATGTTTCTATGTTGTGCGTGGTTGGTGAAACTTTTTTCAAATCTATGCTTATCCCATTGAAAATAGAGAAACCCTATATAGTGGGGGTTTTATTGGTTAGTGAATGGTTTTAAAAATCATTCACCCACCTCATGAAACCACTGCACCCCAGTAAAGGGTGCACTGTTAGGGAGAAATTTTTTTTAACTCTCCTACCTGGGCTAGCTGATTGTTGTCCTAAGATATTTAAATTCTAAAAAATTTCATTAAAATTTATTGAACCCCTATATAACATATTCTCAACCATAACTCTATAAAAAATTATTTTTTATTTCATTGAGTATCTCAAGAGCCATTTTTCTCCTCCAAACCCATTATTTGAATATTAAAACCACCAATGGATGATATAACTCCCACTCTAGTAATTGAATCTCTTATCATTGTTTCTATCTATCCCTATATTTAATTAATTTATATAATTTTATAGATAGTCACATGTTTGATTGATCTGAATGCCATTTTAATGGATCTTAATTCTTGGTTTAATTGATTTATCTTCATCAATATCATTCTTCATTGGTGGAACTCATTGTGAGTATTGATTTTTATTTCTATAATTATAAGATGGTAGTAGTGTTCGAAATTTTCTATATGATTAATCCAATAATTTATTGATATATTTGAAATTAATTTTAATATATTTATGATAACCTGATTAGGTATCAATTGGATTTCTAAATGGATTTGGAATGAATTTGGGGGGCCCAATTTCAATGGAACTGAAATTTGTGGTGTATTATGAAATTTAATGTAATTTAAGAATTAATTTAATAATTAATTGAGAAAAATAGATTAAATTTTATTTATAGAAAACCTATGATTGGTTTTTATTTTGAGAAGGAAATAAAGGATAGGAAACCCACATTTTAAAAAAAATTAATTCGAAATATTGAAATGATAGATTGGAAAATTAAATTGTAAATGATGTTATTATTTGAAATGATATGGTTTTCCTAGTGCGGATTGATATATTGAGAACATGTTATCCTTGGTAGTTAGTGGTTTATTTGGGACTATCGTGATAGGATTTTAATTCAATAGAAACTGAATGACAGTGAAAACTTTAACATAAACATAGTTTGTCAGATCATATCTCTAGCGGGATGTTTATGATTATAATTAAACCTAATACTAGGGGACATGTGTTCCATATTTAGATGATCAGTAGTATGATATGTGTGAGGATCCTATAACTAGAAACTATCGTACCACAGGAAGATGACTTTAGTTTATGTTTGGATTATTTTGATATATGTTAAATTGTATGTGATGTATTTTTACTCATGTATACTATTTTATATAATTTATTTATTTAAGTCATGTTTGAAATTGCTTCCATAATTTTGAAATGAAATCATGTTTTGTTTTAAATATGAAAATTTACATACATTTCTAGTATTATTCAAAATTGAAAGCTTTTTTTTATATTTTATTATTGTAACTTTTTATAGAACACTTTGTGAGACCCTACTGTGGATTTCAGCGCACACACTAACTTTTCCTTCAAGAGTTGGTATATTTCCCTAATCCATGTCTGAGAAAAGATTATGGGTCTATTTAAGGAGTTGTATGTTCTTGATCCTTTGGGCATGGATTTATTTTCACTTTAGGATGGTTTTCATTTTTTCATTGATGATATAATTTTTGGATTTTTTGGTATACTTCATTTGTTTCTTTTACACTCTATATTTTGACATATTGAGTATGTAAACATGTTTCTTCATCTTCCACTATTTTGTTGGAAAATTATTTCCTTGTTTTATCTTATATGACACCAAGTGAAAGTCATAGAATTTTGGGAATTGGGACTACCCTTCAGTCTTTGTCGGTTCCATCTAAGTTAGTAGGGTACCACGGTATCTAGGATGGTTCACGATAACAAATCAAGTGTATCTATTTTGAATACATAATAATGAGAGATAAAGAATCTTTTTATGAGTACTTCACCAGTGTAAATAAAGTTGTTTTAAATATTATATTCCTCTAAGATATCTTGGGATATTTTTTAATTTTGAATAAACTTTTGAAAAAACATTCTAGGAAGTTTTGATTCAATAATATCTTCTTTGTAAGATAAAGATGATTTATTTATTGATGAACTTGGTAAAATTATTTTTTCTTATTCAATGAGAAAAGATCCATTTTTCAAATATAATATTAAATATGAAATGTATTTTGAGGTTATGAGATAATGAAAATTCATGATGTTGAAAATTATAATCCTTGTGATGCCTAAGATAACGATGATGATGGGTTTAATGATATAATAATGTATTTTATCTCTAAGAACAATAAAATAGGAAGAGAAAATTATGGAAGAAAACATCCACTCGAATTCTGAAAGTATGGTGAAATTGGGAACAATACTATGAATGTCCCCAAGAAAAACATTAGAGAATATAAAAAAGATTATGATGAAAACCCTTGATGGATGAAATTGAAAAATATATCTATAGAATAAAATTCATCCAAAATTTATAAGAAGATGTTTATATAAAGCAAGGTTAGTATGATGGGTAAAATGTTTTTTGGAATCAATAGAAAACCACTCTTCAAGAGACTAATGTTTATAAAAATTCATCAAATTCGTAATAAAACATGAGAAAAAAATTATTTCTAAAATAATGAAGATGATGGAGGTTTAGTATCTTACAGAGAGTTTCACGTCAGTTCAAAACATATTTAATGTCTTAAAAAAATATAACTCCTAATAATGAAATAAACATTATGAATAAGGATTGTGAAAATGATGATGAAGGTGGAAAAGATGTTTTCAAGAATGAAAAAGAAATTTTCTAGAAGATATTATGTTTCAAACATAGAATTTATGAACACGGAAAGCAGGTAAAAAATATCAGTGAGAAGTTGGAAGCTAAGAAATAGGAATATAAAAATCTAAATCAAAACATCTTGATTCTAAAATTACTTTTGGAATGTTGAGTGAAATTTTATGTAAGGCTTGAGAAGTAAAAGTTATTTAATCTAAATATATATAAAAACCTTACTCAAAGAATTGGTTGAAATATACAAACACTAAACTAAAATGATCGTTTGATTTTTCTAAAATTTCATGTGTGAATATTTTTTTTGAGAAAATTTGGTTTGGGAAAGGATGATAAAGACATATCACATATAAAAAATCAAATATTTCAAGAAAACAAATGTTTTCAAATCCTCGGGAGTACCAGAAGAAAAAAAATATTTTAAATCCTGATAATCTTATTATAGTGAAATATTATTCTTCTACAGGAAACCATGTTTGATGTGTTCTATGTGTTTTGTTAAATTTATTTTTTCATAGAATTCAAAATTTTACAATAATTTTCTTTTTTAGAGAATAGTTTTGTTTTTATTGGAAGAAATGGTGGAATAATAATGAGAAAACTTCTTAATTCATAGGAAGTAAGAAAAGTAAAATATAAAGATATTATAGGCTTTCTATAAAAAATTAATTTGATTTTCTCGAGGAATATTATAGACCATGTGATCAACCAGTCCACTTTTCTAAAAAATTTATGTCAATAATTCATAGAAAATGTTTCTTATAGTAAAATAGAAAATGAATTGGAAGGGAAAATGCTGAAGGAATATATGTTATTGTTTACAAAACATTGAAATAAAGTAAAAAAAGAACAAATCATGTATACTTGATAGTGGTTTTTCACCACAAAGGACAGGTGATTTGAGAGTCATAAAAGACATTGAAAATAGTGCTAGATGAGATACTACCTTATGAGATGAAAGTTAATTAAAAAATAATGGAATCAGAATGACTGATATTAAAGAAAAAAAGTTTCAGTATAAGGAAGTTATATTCTCCGATGGGATAAAACATAAAATACATTATGTAAAAAATGTAACACATAGAGATTTTGTGAATTACTTTTTTTAAAATTAATTATTCTTTTTGGATTTTTTCATTTCATGTGGCCCTGGAAATAGTTCTTCGTATATATATATATATATATATTAAAACACTAATCCAAACATTCCTTTCAGACGCAATACTGACTTGGCGTGCGCTACATGCAATACTGACTTGGTTTGTGCTACATGAAACATGGTCATGGATTGTTATACTATAAATACCTCAAAAGATTTCACTACAAGAAATATTGACCAGGATTGTCCTATTTACAATACTGACTTGTCTTTCATTGCCTGTAATATCTACTTGGAATATTTTAATATTTAATAGAGTTGTTTCTACAAAACATCATTTTATTTTTATAAATATTTAAATGATATAATGATAACTTATCCATTAAACATAGTTTATGAATATTAATAACTAATTTTAAAGTATTTTTTATAATTTTATATATAAATAAATCATATTGATAATGAAATATATGTTTTTTGTAACGTCCTTTTATGTTTAAAAGTACTATTTTCTAGAATGAACTTCTTTTAATGCCCTTATTTGAAAAATAATATAATTAATATTAGAAACATTTAGAAATTTAATTTAATAAAATAAACATCAGTTTTTAATTTATAGTGTCAAAATTATTTTAGGGTAAATGTTTGTAATTTGTTTCAGAAACATCATTTTTTAATGAATTGTGAAAACTCCCTTTTGTTTAAATAATTGTTAATGATAAATTATACATGAAAATCTATTTATTGTCCCATTTGATTAATAGTAAATCTATTAATACAATTTTTTTCAATATATAATATTTCACACTGATATTGAATATAAAAAATTAACAAACATTTCAACATATTTCTACTATAAAACCCTGTAAACTCCTCCCGTATATAGGATTAGCATTAATCATAATTTTCCTGATTCTATGAATTTAATTTAAAAAACATACTTTATTTTAATCAGTATAATAATTAAATTCTAGTTATATTATATTGATTTTTGACCAAAATGGCTAGTAAAAGTGAATAAAAGGTATCATAGTGATTAACGCCAAATTATGCTTCATTAGGGAATAATACTTAAAATTAATGGCCCAAATGATATATCCTCTTGTACAAAACCTAATGGATGTCCATATTTCCGAAATAAACCATCCATTATTGATTGTTTTGGTTTTTTATGACTTTTTTAGGTAAAAATATATGTATGCCTAATATGTGTCTAATAATTCCACGTGGGTCATTTTCCTTCGCTATAAAAATCCACCACATATCTCACACCCTCACACCTATGAAAACACTTAATTTAGGAAAATACCTACCCAATAAACTTTAAAACATCCCTATATTCCACCATGAAGACTTACCTTTGGCATAAGTAACCCCATGTAATCCTTCTGGCATAAACCAAAAGGAGTTACCATATTAAGAGGTAATGTCTTCTCTCAAGTCCTTTATTTTATTTTCCTTCTCTAACCCCTAAAAATACTTTTATTATATTATTATATAACAAAACCACTATACTCAATATATCATTTTGTTTTATTATAAATTAATCAAACTACACTTACACACACATCCATCTAATGGGTAGCGAACATATTGTTTTTCTCTATGACAAACTATTGTCTCACAAAATGACGATTGTTCATTTTTCCATTACCACCTATCAAAGAATCCATTCTAATGGGAAAAAAAATTATATGATATATATTACATCTATAATATATTTATCCATCTTAAATTTTAATTAATAACTTGCCTTTATTCGTTCCATCTAATGTAAATATGATAATTTCGTTTGAGGATGTATGGCCTACTTCCCCCTCAAAGAGATATGATTAGTTAATACACAACATGTATTGGACTATGGATGGTATTAGTGAATATATATGATATCATAAATCTAATTTAATAATGATATATATATATTTTTTTCTTTTACATTCCTTCTCTTAACATTTAAGTTAAACAGAAATATCTTTCATGTGTACGTACTACCTACTGTCTCGAAGAACAGTGTATTCTATTTCACACATATATACTCCATAGATTATCAGAATAAACAATTACTATATATAAATGATATTTATATACAATTTTAAATTCTGTAATCAACATGTAATTATAATGACAAAAATATAACAAATTAAGACACATACAAAAAACAATGTGAATATTGCCTGAAGTGAAACCTTAACATAGGATGGTTAACAAGTGGGTAACATATGATTGTAATAAAACATTATATGGTATTAGATATGAGAATATTGTTCTGAAAAAATATTTATAAAAAATTATATTTGTCATATAGTGGTTTTGAATGAGTATGACGAGAGTCAAGATACAAGGTAAGGGATTTCATCTCACTTTTTATTTCTATGACATATATGATATATTCAAGACTATTGATTTTTTCTGTGGTGTATGTAATTTCCATGATTTTATTAAAATTATCTTATAAATATATTTATGTGCATTCACATATCCATTTTTTTAACTTTATTTTATTTGGATTAAGTTTCAAAATTTACCAAATCAGTGAAATATTTTTGTTTCAGTTTTCCTTCTTTGAGACTCATGTCTTTTAGTACACATAAATACTCTTTTAAGGTGTATATAATTCCATTTTACAAGCTATATCATGAATATAATAATTTTAATGACATTTTATAATTCATTTAATTTAATTTTCTTACAATGAGAGTATGATCTAATGTTATCATGTTATAATATTTCATTCAAACAATCTCAACACTTTTTGATATTGTTTATGTTTATGCTTTCTTTGATGAAATATTATGATCCAAATGTCAACAAAATTCATGAATTTTTTATCCCATGTATATTCATAATATAAATAGTTATTAGTACCAGTTTTCTACACTTTGTTATATAATATAGTTATGTATGTGTTTTTAGTAAATCCTAACTTTACCCTCAATTCAGTCAGAAATTCCCTTTTTTCCAAACCAGATTTCTAAAAAGGGTTTCCAAAAATATTTTATTGATATATTATTATCATTAAAATAATTTATTTCCATTTTTTTATTTTACCAATTATCAAAGGAATATTCACTACTAGAAATTAAGGCTATAGCCATGGTTTGGAACCATGGCTATAAGCCCAAAAATCATGGCTATAGGTTATAGCCATGGTTTATTGAACCATGGAAAGTACTGGCATGGCTATAGGTAAAACCATATATCCACGGTTTCAAACCGTGGCTATAGGGATATAGCCATGATTCAAACTGTATCTATAGATCAATAACCACGGTTTTGATTGTGGCTATAGGGCAATAGCCATGGTTTGAAGTTGTTGCTATATGGTTCGGCCTATAGCCACGATAATACCAGCCACAGTTCAATGAATTGTGGCTATAAGGCTTTAGCCACAGTTTGAAACCATGGATATAGTCCTTCCCATTTCATAAAAAACCATCCCAACCCCACCCTTGGAAAGACCCCCTTGCACCTTGGACAGACCCCTGCCTCCCCCCTCACTGGACAGACCCCCCCTGCCCCCCTCCCTAGACAGACTTCCCCCCCACACCCAGGACATACCCCCGCCCTGCACCCCTGCATACCCCCTTGCTCCCCTAGTCATACCCCCTTTCACCCCTGGACATACCCCTATTTCACCCCTATAGACCCCCCCCCCCTGCACCCTAGACAGACCCCCCTGCCCCCCCCCCCCCTCCCTAGATAGACCCCCATTCAGACACCCTTACACCTCTGGACAACCCCCCCCCCCCCCCCCTCGTGCACCCATGTAGAACCCCCTTGCACCCCTAGGCAGACCCCCTTGCACCGCTGGAAAGACACGCATGCGCATTAGATAGACCCCCCATGCACCCCGGACACCCCCCCTTGCACACCTGAACACACACACCCCTTGCCAGTCCCCCCCTCCCCCTGCCAACACCCCATGCACCACTGCAGACCCCCCCCCCCACCTCCCCCGCACCCCTTCAGATCCCCTCCCCCTTCCAACCACCCCCCAAACCCCTCACACCCATATAGACACCCCCCCCCCCCCCCCCGCACCCCTACAGACACCCCTACCACCCCCTTTCACCCTTGAAGACCCCCTGTCTAACCCCCTTGTACCTCTGGAAAGACCCCCCACCCCTTGCAGCCTCAATAGCCCCCCTTGCCCCATTGGACAGACCCACCTTTAACCCCTGTAGACCCCCTCCCCCCACTACCATGCTACCCCCCCACTACCCCCCCCCCCCTTCACCCCCTTCTCCACCCCCTTGCACCCCCTGCCCTGCAGACCACCACCCTCTCCCCCCTTGTATCCCACATGTACCCTCCCCCCTCTCAACTGCCTAACAGACCTTCCCCTTGCAGACCATCCACATGCCCTGTAGACCTCCCCACTTCCCACTACCCCCTCCACCTTGCAGACCTCCCCCCTTCCCCACTGGCCGACAAACCTCCCCCCTCCCCCTGCCCCCTGAAAAATAAACATTATAGTACAAAATCTACATCTCCAATACAACCAATAACAACTCAGAAAAAACACATCTCCAATACAAAATACACATCTCCAGTACACAAGATAAATCCAAAATACTAGTAGAACATATATAATCAACTGAACTATATATAATATATTCAAGAGAAAGTATACACAAATATATCCCATGATAAAAATACAAGGGAAACAAGACAATAAAAATTCTATAGAACATGAAGTACTGAGAAGATCCTCCACATTTCCTATACTATTGGACCACTCTTTATCTATATTTTTTACCACTACTATCACAAATACCTATGCTCCATAATGAATCTCCTCACATCCCCGAGCATTTACTCTAATCAAGATACCCCAAATCTATGTCTATCCAAGCCATCTCCAAACCCATGAATCATATACTCAATCACAACACAAGTGGGAATAATTCCTGTGTATGGTTGAGTATAAATATACCAAATAGAATTCCTTAAAACCATAGAGGTGGCATAATGTGACAAGTTATCTCAAATATCTAAGTACTAAAGAGTGTTTGAGAGAAAGAAATGAAGAAATGATCCATACATTCTGAATTACTAAAATTATCAGGGACACAAAGAAATCCTGATTATCTCAACTCTAATCCTTTAATGTCATGAAATTTAAGAAAATAGGGAAGCACTGTAACCTTTCCCCATGAAAATCCCCCCACCCATTTCAGCCTCGGATAGAGCACCCCTCCCTCTAGACAGAGCTCCCATGCAGACAGCCCCCCCCCCCAGACAGAGGTCCCCCTGTAGACAACCCCCACCCCGGACATAGCCCCCTGCAGATAGCTCCCCCCCAGACATAGCCCCCATGTAGACAGCTCCCCCCCCTAGACAGAGACCCCCCACCCCCGCAGACATCCCCCCCCAGACATAGCCCCCATGCAGACACCCTCCCACCAAATTGGTTCTCACACACGCATTCACATGGTGATAATCCAATGCTCTAATAAATGACTCACAGCTCCAAGAAAATACTTGTTCCAATGGTGTAAAAAACTATCCACTGCTAAAATTAAATAAATCATCAACTACTCAATAAGAGTACATGTAGTCTAAAAATGAAGCAAAACTCATATTTAATACATTTAAAAGTAAATATTAACTAAAACAAAATAAAATGAACCACTACAAGAAAATATATCATTGCTCCAATCATTCATGACTGCGTATTTCTCCATAATTGAGTGTTATTCCACCCTATCACCTTATATGCAGGACCATAACCCTACATGATTATTGATTATACTTAATATAAAGAAGACATACATTTTTGGTACTTAATATTGCAATAAAAGTACATTAAACAATATTAAGAAACATAAGTTACAAAAAATTTAAATTTGAATTCATGGGAAAAAATATCACCAAATGTGAGAATAAAGTTAAGATTGGGTTCATGTTTACTAGTTACACCTTGTGGATAGACATTAATTATACAATAGGGGATATTTCATGTATTTTTACTTGGCTAGATAATCTACTTACAGAGAGTGCACAAGCATATCCGAGAATACACAAGAATTGATTGGAGTACACAAGCATACCCCTGGGAAGATAAGATACTCTTTGTTCCACATGTAAATGCCATGTAATTTAACAAGGATTTCCATAATAGTTCTAGATGAAGACATTCCCTGGTGTCCAAGCATGGTCACACATCATGTGAAACTATGTAAACATCATTTAAATTTCTATGATACATCCAACCTAGGAAAGTTGCGTGTAAGTCACCGTGAATAAGCCACTCTATTTATTTCTTAACATCCAATTAAACTTTTGAATGTAGGCATAACTGTTACATAATTCACTACATGAGTAATTGTCGCTCATGTTCTACGTTAACCATGTTCGGTTCAATTTAACTCATTCAATTCATTAAAATATAGCAATTCTATTTATAAGATCAAACTGAGTCACTTAGTGGTGACTTAATCATTTCAACACTTTCTCACTTGCGAAATTCCATCTTAAAAGTCTAACGTCACTTAAAGGGTTTTTTGGATCAAACCGAAATTGTAATAAAAAGATGGAACCCCCCTACACACACCCTACACCCCCACCCCTACACCCCCCTGCCCCCATCACACCCCCTTCCCCTACCATGCACACACCCTACCCCCATGCCCCCTGCCCAGCCCATGCACCCCCTCCCCTGCCCTCAGTACACCCCTTTCCCACATCACCCTGCCCTGCACACCCCCCTGCACACCCCCCATGCCCCCTGGAGAGCCCCATTGCACACCACTAGATAGCCCTCATACACCCCCTGGACAACCCCCTTGCACCCCCCTTAAAACTCAACACTCTGCATGCTTTACCAAAATCAAGAATATTTTCAATAACCATCATAAATAGATTTTGTTCAATAACATCAGCATGAAAATTATTCAACAGTTTAAAAACAAACACTCAACAATCATAACATCATAAAATCAAGAATTTCAAAAGAGATCCAATAATTGGCCGCATGAATGAATTGTCCTAAACAAGTAAAAACCAAATTACGTACACCCCTGTAATGATATGATGCAGTTTTCTTCTTTTTAGTCCACCAACCATCCTCTTATAGTTTTCAATAAACTTGGATGTTCTCATTGAAGTACCTAAAAAGAAACAAAATCAACATCAGATTATCATAACTTTATACCTCATTAGATAACATTAAATAATTAGACCCCCTTGCAGCCCCCACTCCTAGACACCCCCACCACTCCCTTGCTAGACAGACCCCCTTCCCCCCCTCCCCTCCTTCCTGGATAGACACCCCCCACCCTACACCCCCCCCCCTCATTTATAAACTAATCTATTTCCACTTTTAAATTCAAGGAATGTTGATATATTACTAGGACATTCTTTATTATAGAAACTTCTTGAAGAGAGGGGTCAAGGTATACTGGGTATGTTTGTCCTGTCATGAATTTTAGTTGGATATATTGTGTGTTTGCATCTAAGATTTAACATAGTGGTCAAAATTCCACATCTACAATAATCCGGACTTCATTCTAGAGCTATTGAGAAATTGAAAACCAGGGACCAATAAATTTCTCCTACATCATTGGGAGGTCAGTAATGGTATATGGGACCTCTACCACTTCATGAGAATCTATATCTAGGGAGATAAGTATGATGAGCTCCATCTAGATAAGGATTTCTTCCATGAAAAGGAGGAGAAGCCAACGATTGCATGGGTGTCACAATGCTTTTCCTAGGGAAGAGTGACAAAAAAATATGGATGATGTAAATCCATTTCACGCAATTTTTTGGGTATTTTTAGAATGAATTAATGAACATACATACAAGGAATCTATTTCATTATCCAAATGATATTTAACAACGCAAGGAGAACTCATTTTATAAAATACTAAAGGAGAATGGATGGTATTTGTGGGGATAAAACATGAATCTCAAGGTTCCCATAGTTAGTTTTGTTGTATGTATTACTATTATGATTTGTAGGTAGACGATATCGATTTGGGATGCACATATGCGGGAGTGGATGGGTTACTTTATCATGGAAGAGATGTTATAGATGAGGTAGGGAAAAAACCTAGTATCCCCAATGCATGTTAATACATGTTTTGATACTCAATAGAATGTATGAAAATGTATACAAAAATTTGGAACATTAAAAATGTAACCTTACCTGAGTATCTCAATTTTGGAGTATCACATTGGGTGAGGAATGCTTTCCTTATTTGGTCAGTAATGGGATGTTCTACAAAAAACAATATCTCCAAAAAATGAATACAAAGAATGGAATGAAAAAAATAAAAAAAAAATTAAATACTAGTGCTTTGATGATCACATTTTATTCATTATTCCATATTTCTCACATCCAACAAGGAAAGAAACATATGTTTTAAAAATTCCCAGTCCATATAAATTAACACCATAAAAAACATTGCATTGAAGAACTTATGCAAGCCTTCTTAGCAATAATAAAGTATTGGAAGCCACCTCAAAAAAATCCATCAAGTATATTCACTATTAATAACCAATAAAAGAGTCATATAATAAATGTGAAAAAGAGTAAAACAAGGTACAATATAATTTGGTTTATTTTCCCAAAATTATAAGACTGATGCTACAAATGCAAGTATTGGAAATACTATTAATAATAGATATTTCATGTAGTTGAAATTATAGATTAAAATTGAGAAGAAACATAGTATATTAATGGAGAATGGTTATAAAATTTTATCATGCAGATTAAAAAAATTAATAATACATTGCATTTTTGATAAAATGAAAGTGCATTATACCTGTATAGAAAATTAAAGTGCATACAAAATATGCATACAGTAAATTCATACAGAATATAAAAAGTGGACAGATCTTAATGATGATAACCCATATTTATACAAAATTTATATATATAATAAATATATACAAAACATATGTATAAGAATATCAAAATTGGATAGCTCATAATGCTGAGAACATTTTTTTGGACTTTCCTGGCATAGAATAATTGAAATTGATTAAATTTTATGGTTAATGTCAATGGCTGGAGGATCTTCTGATTCAGAGGTTTTCTAAGGCCATCAACTGTGGTTAAGCTCGGTTGGTACTGAAATTGTCTATAGACAAACATGGGTAATTTTTAATGGCTTCAAATCATTAGAAAGTGAATTTTTTTCAGGCTATCTAATGAAAAACCTGTATTCATTTTGAGAAAGTAGAATTTGGAAGTCATTAAGATGCCTACTTTATTTGGAATAGTTATTAAAGAAATAGTTATTGCAATTTTTTATTCACTGGTCTTTCAAAATTTGTAGTTTTAATCATATTTCTACTATATAATTTGGTGATTTTAAACCAATATGGGGGTTTATTTTCAGAAAAGGGAAAATGGCACTGGATTTTGTGGATTTTAGTGGTTCTTATACTTCTAGATTTAGACATTAAGACATTAATGATGAGTTTTTGGCTGCTAGAAAATCAGTGAATCAACACAATCACAAGATTCCAGTTCAAAGTTAATAATATTATAGTTTCTAATTATTATTCTTCTAAATATTGATTTAATTTTCTATCCCAACATTGAGTAATTTATTATATACCACAAAACATGTACGTATACAAAACAAGTTAAGATATAGAAAAAACAGACATAAAATAAATATATTTAGAGAGAGAGAGTAGAAAGAACATAAATAAATATTTGTGGAGGATCTTTCCAGGAAATTAGAATTAGAGAAATGGCTAAAGATTTATTTGGAAGAATCAAAAGTTAAAAAGATTACAATCCTTCAATATTCCAAGAAAATTATGCTAAAAAAGTGGATGAAACATATGAAATATTTTTAAGAAAATAGGAAGCAACACAAACTTCAGCTGTAAAACCAATCCATGTTTTTAGAGATGATTTGATTGCTCACAACACCATCCTAAAGGAATAAAATGCTAAAAAAGTTGACAAGATGATGTTAATTCAAGAATTTTTACTCTTAGAGAAATAGAGAACCGATGATTTTGAAAGTAAATACAAAGAAGCCTTGAAAGCAAGTGAATATAGACAAAATAAATTAGAAGAAGTTTAAAGGATAGTCCATCAACTCTAGGATTCTCTCAACAGTGTGTTTTGGATGATATAATCTATTTCTGGGAAATTTCAAGATCTAAAAATGATTTTATTTACCTCATCCTCCACTTCTACATCTATTCCTGATGACCATGAAGTTGATGTTCGTTATGCTAGCTCTGACAACTCATCAACCAACTCTGAGTTCAATTTTCCAACCCAATCATTAGCAGCTGGGAATGGATCTCCCTTCAATCCTAATGCTCTATAGATTCTAGTTCAGGACATGTCAGTGACTAAAATAGGTTTTGAAAACTATGCAAGTATCACAAAGGGTGTATTTGATGACTTCTTCTGATGAATTACTATTCCTATACAGTATATAGTAGTGTTTATGTCCCAACTGATTAAATGTGTCAATATAGTTAACATTACCCTATGTCCATGTGGAGAAGGAAAATAGAACATAGATTTGTACTATGTAAAAGTTTGATGGAAAATATCAACTATAAAATTATTTATTTATCATTGTTCTTTTGAAGGAAAGGAGTAGAAGGGTGACTGTAAATCACCATGCATGATAATTGTGATTTCAAATTACACTAGTAGGCTTGTAATCTAACATTGAATGAAAAGGAGAAGAAAGGATTAAAAAGTGACACTTATGATAAATAATTGATACGCTGTTTTGGTAATGGAAACCTAAATGCTTTTCAAGATGAAGACAGTAGATCTTGAGAACCATCAACATGGATATGGATAATGGAAACATAAAAAGGTCTCCAATCTTATTTCATGGCCTCCAGGTAAAACTCATGTGTGTTCTACAGGAAAACATTAATTCATGTGAGAGTTTTTATTGGTCACATGTATATTCATAGAAACGATAGATTAAGGAAGTTGTCATCATGGTGTGTTTTTTTATTTGTTAACATGATATTCGACCTAACCTGAATCCCACCGTCCCTTCCACTTGGCTAATTTCACCCCTTAGACTACGTGGTGAAAAAATGGGAGGTGTATATAGATTACCCTAGGTTCTTTGACTTATAAGAGATGCAGATAAGATGGAGATTCCACAGCAATCCCAGTTTTGGTGAACATCAGCGGGGTTCAAATATTTCAAAATCCAAAACCAATAAATCCTAAATGACTTCAGCATCAACAATGAGCATATATAACTTTTATCACTTAAAACCTTTCTCTATCCTCTTTCCCAAAGCAATTTAGAGGTCCATAACATAAGGAATCAACCTAGATCACAGTCCCAAGGCATCAATCAACTAAGATGAGATAAATTAATTGGATAAAAATATGTCATATAAATCTAAAGATATATATATATAAATAACACCATCCCTTTGAAATTTGATGGCCCCACATCTATCTCATATGGATTATTATTTCCGACATAAAAGTGCCTAGACTTAGACCCACTCAAACATTTCTTCAATAAATTATAATCCCTTTCACTTAAGAATAACATCATGCTTCATTTGATGCATTTGAATGTACAAAGGAACCATTGGAATTAGTGGATCCTACTTTACTACCCTGAGGAAAGTACTTGAAATATCACTAAATATATACCAAGAATATACACTAGTGGAAGGTCCTCATAGTTTCTTATAAATATTGTTTAGTATGTATGGCCCTCCCACACTGAAAACACACATCTTACTTTTTACTTGAGGAAGCTACTTGAATAAGGTTTGCAAGACATTACACACTCCCACTACAATCTTGATTCAATTACATTCACTTCCTATTTTGACTTAAATAGGAAATCAAGATTTCAACCATAATAGTTAAATAATGGATCAATATGATCATTCCTACAATATCTACTGAGTCAATAACCACCTTTTTTCCACTTCATCGTAGGTGGGAAAACACAATAGAATAATCCTGGACCGAATTCATAACATCAAACCCATTTCAAAATGATGTTCTATTGTGTATTAATTTCCAAGGATATTGGGTTAAATATGTATAGCTTTGGTAAATTTATTAGGATACTTTATGATGGATCAGTCACATTTCTCAAAAATCATGAGCTCTCTGGCATTCTCCACTCTTAATATCTCAAGGTGAAATTTCTATTCAAACATTTTTTTAACCAATTTCATGTAAGATATTCGTGAAGTTTAGCCATCAATACCAAGTCCCATTATCTTATCCTCATCCTTTATAATATATAAGTTTCAACTAACACCATTGACATCATAGGGGTCTTGAGAAATTAGATGTTGTGTTTAATAATTTCCATCCATTCTTCTGATTAATGAGGCAATAGATCACCCTTAAACACATGCAAATTTTTCTTCTTGAAATCCTGCGACAAATATATCACCTATACATTACCTGATTCCAAACGTTTCATAAGAGAATATATGGTTTTGATCAATAATTTTATGAGATAAGGGTCTATAGGATGATCGGTTGGTGGATTGTTCTCTGTAGATTCTTACCTCTGGTTCTTAAACATCCTTATATAAGGGATGATCTAAATATATAAAACAAAAGAATCCAACAAATACATGATTTATTTAAAATGGATTCTTATAAAAATATTTTAGGGAATCATCCCCAAAAAAACATATTATAAATAAAGAATCTCAAATTTATTAAAATTACTCATTCCAAAAGGCAACAACAAAAAATCCCAACCACCTTAGTAACTCAAGGTCAAGAAAAAATAAAATTTGGCTAGGAACTCCCTGTCACCATCACTATAATGATACAATTCTTAATCCACACTACCACACTACCCCTGATAACTATATGGGATCAGATATTATTTTTCAAAAAAACAACCCCAATCAATCATCCATGTCACCTATGTAATCTCGCTACATATCTCAAAGTGTGTTCTTGATCACCTAGGGATATAGAGTAGCAACAGGGTAATAATGAAAACCCATGGGAATAATTTCATCCTCAATTTCAAAGAAAATATTCCAATGATTCTATTAATATTATGAAAAAACAATACAGCGGAATCCAAATAGGTAATTATTGAAGGGAGAAAATCTTAAAAGTGTATGTTCAAGGAAGAAATATTTTAGATCATCTAACTAAATACATATTCAAACAAAATAAAAATCATATTATATGGGATATGGGATTGGGGAAAGAGAAATTCATAAATATAATTCATTTGTAGTGGTATATTAGAAAACAAATAAAAAATAACCACCATGTTAACTATAATATTGTAAAAACAGACTATCCTGGAAAGCCCAGCGTTTTATGCAGATGCAATTTAATATAGGGTATGAGGTATGGGTTTTTCCTGAAAAATCTAGGAAGGAAGGATTTACCGAGTGTCCGGGTTAGTGAGAAATCTCATGAGGAAGTGTATATCGAGGGTAAGGCTGGGTTCGGGTGAGAAATCAGGGAGGTGGGGTGGCCACATCGGAGGAGGAAGATCTCGTGGTGGTGGGGTAGCTGCATCAGAGGAGGATGACCAAAGCTGATGTGGCCGAGTCTGAGCAGTGGTGATATGCATCAAAGGAGGAGGTCTTAGTGAGATAGGGGCATTGGAGCCACATCAGAAGGGAGGTGGGGAGGTCGTGACCATAGGGAGGTGGGAGTAGGAGACGCGTCAGTAGGGAGGCATCAGAACCACGTCGAAGCCGCGTCAGTGGGGAGGTGTGCTGACTACATCAGAGCTAAAGGGGTAGGTCGTTTGTGGAACATGCTTGTATTATTTTATTATTTAATAGGTGGGACCTATATCTCCCTCCAATTCATTGTGAAACGATAAAAGTTTTATTCACAAAGGGTACATGCGATGATATCACAAGCAACAAATAAGAGGCTACATGGGACAACATCCCATGCCCAAAACAAGTGGGTGTATAGGAGGAAATTCCTAGCCTAACACAAGAGGGTAAATGGGAGGAAATCTCAATCATGAAACGAGTGGGTAATTGGGAGGACATACCCAGACAAAAACAATAGGGTACATGAGAGGACATCAGAAGCCCGAATCAAGAGGGTACACAAGAGGGAATCCTAATAACAGAACAAGTACATAGGTGATTTCCCCAATCCAAACATCTTACAAAGGCCTTGATAGGATGCCTTGACATTTGGTTTTTATATGTGTTTTCCACAATTCCATGTTTTTTCCTATGTTATGCCTTTATAACTTATGTTCCCTATTTCCTTATGATTCGTGTCTAAGGAACTGCCATTATTTATTATGATCTCTAACATGGAGTGTATGATCTTAAAATGTTAAGCTCAAGTTCCATACCCATTTGTTCATGTAATGTTTTCGCGTTTTCTTTATTTTCCCTTAAGAAGCATCTAAGGATGACCCTTTTTTATGTTTTATTTCTCCAGGTTGTGAAGAAAGGATTGATGAAGAAGTACGAAATGTGTATATCTTTGTGCCATATGTGGAAGATCATTAACCATGATAAATGATATTTTTTCCAAGTTTCCAAAGTCACTAAATAGTTATGGTCCTCTGACATTTATTTTTTCAATATATGAAATATTCAACCAAAATAAGGTAATATCCATATTTTATAAGATTGGGTCTCTATATATGGTATCAAAGGAAATTTCTATTAAACCTTTGTAAACTAGGATGAGAAAAATTTATTAATATCCCTAGATATATTTATAATGATTCATCTAGAAATGCCTCTAAGGATATGTATAAGGATGAGTGAACATTTAGGAAAATTTCATGGAATTTTTTTAAAGGATAGATTGAGTGGTTTCCTAAAAATACATCCCTATCTTGAGAATTCAAGTGGATGCAGATATGAAACAGAAGTACCTTGGGTAACTACTCCAAAAAAATGTTCTAGGCCTGACTTGGGGTAATATGGAACACGAAAATAGGCCTTCCTAAACACCTATTTGGACACTCCTGGGGGATATGCTTTGGAAATTCACAAAATATTTAGGAAACATTATGAAGGATTCAAGATAAACATAAGGATTCATATATTGAAAATGTAAGGATCCATGATTTAGGCACCCTATAAGTAATGCTTCGTGATTATATGGTTTCCCAATAAGATAAATGTTTTGAATAATAAGAATTATAGTTTTATTCAATGTATTTAAATATAATGAACATGATTAAAATTTAATGTATCATATGTGGAAATTATGGGGATTATCTGAATCAATTTACCATGTGGAAATATCAAAAAGAGAATGAAGAAGGTGGTACAATTATTCTTTATACTTATGAAGATAAATATTCTACAAATGGAATGTCAATGGTATGTGATGAAGAGTTCTACATCACCCCTTGAAAGGTGTATTATCAAAATCAATAAAAAAATGAAGGCCTTCGGGAAAAAATGGTATGTGATGTTTTTCTAGTATTGATTACATTAAACATAAGAATTAGTATTATATTGAGTTTGATTAACATTATGAAATGATTAAGATTTCATATTATAGGAAATATGTATTAAGGAATAACATGATGATGCAATAGTAATATTTTAAGAATAATGTTGGATGAATAAAGTATTTATGTTTTTGAATTCAGAGATTATGTTATATAAATCATGAAATATATAAATATTTTTAGAATAAGTTTTCATTATTTATTGAAAAAGATATTGTTAATGGTTATGAATATATAGATTTGTGATATTTTTATTAAGGGATGGTAACCCTTACTGTTATCAAGTTGTTGAGAAAATTAGGTTCAGTGTGGTTAAATAGATGATGATTTGGATAAAGTATATTAGACAACCATAATTAACCTGGATCTGATTATTGATGTGTTGAAAGTAGTCTAGGTGATATGTGGTGATGTTTAAAAATTATTGGGTTTAACGATTTGATCGAGTAACCTTTGGAATAAAAAAGAAGGTATTTTTTCCAAAACTTATCTATGGTAATTCACGTTATTATCTTATTTTAGGAGAATGTGTGATTTTCTTATTCACATGTTTCGAATGTGAAACCCAAGAGATACATTGTGATATATGGGGGATCTATGTTAAGACAATTCTGTGAATCATTTATAAAGTATGTTATTTCCATATTGCGTAAGGGTTATATGGTTAACCATTTATGGAAATATTATTTTAAACATGGGAAGTTTTTTTGATAATAAAATACCACCTTACAATATGAGGATTTAAGAATATTAGATAAAATGTTATAAAAACACAGTGTTGATGATAACTAATGATATATGGGATGAAATATCATGGGTCCTATGATATTTTAGTGCTTTGGGAATGAAAAATTCACCTTCATTTTTGAATAAATAAGTGAAGAGGATCAATGAACAATAAAGGGTGTGGATTTCCTATAATCATTCAACCATATATTTTCATACAAAATATTTAAAATAATGAAAATAAGTCTTTAAACCAAAAATGTTATCCCAATAGCCCCATTTCTGATGAATCATAGGGTCCCTCAGTTCATCACAAATTTATTACTTTATGGTTGGTATCTTTCTCTTGAATAGTTTCTCTATCAATATTTATCAGAAGATAATAGTTTTATTTTTCTTTCATGTCTATGTTTTCACTTCCAACCTATGTTTTCTTATGTAGAAGCCTTGTTATATGTTACTTTTGAAAATTGTTATGGTCCGAAATTTCTCTTTTAAGGGAGGTTTTATTATTCATTTTTATGTTTTGGGTTTCTATGAATGAAATTTTAAGTATTAAATTTTTGATAACCAAGATGAATTTTGAGGGTCAAATTCATTTTTAGGGGGTATAACGTAAAACTCTGAGATTTTGTGAATTACGTTTTTCAAATTAATTTATCTTTTTGATATTTCTCATTTCATGAGGCCATGTAAATAGTTATTTCTATATATATATATATATTAAAACATTAATCCAACCATGCCTTTTACATTCAAAATAGACTTGGCTTGAACTATATGCAATATCGAATTGGCTTGCGCTACACGTAATACCAACTCAGCTTCTACTACATGAAATACCAACTAGTCTTGTGCTAGACACAATACTGACTTGTCTTGAGCTACATGCAAAACCTACATGTCTTGAGGTACCAAAAATACCGACTTGGTGTACGTTACATGAAGCACAAATGCTTCTATATAACATCATTTTATTGTTATAATTATTTAATGAGATAATGTTAACCTAGTTATTGAATGTAGTTATAGGTATAGTAATAACTACTTTTCAAATATTGAATATATTTATTATTTAAATAGAACATAATTATAATAAAAGATATTATTTTTTGTCAGGTCCTTCTATATTTAAAAATTTTTTTCTCTCGAATGAACTTTATTTATTGTATGTCTCTGAAAAATAATAAAATTAATTTTGGACACTTAGAAATTTATTTTGATAAAATAAAATTTATTTTTGATATCATAATTTCAAAACTATCCAAGGGTAAAAATTTATGATTTTTCTAAAAACATCATTTATTAATGAATGGTAAAAACTATTGTGTTTTAGCTAAAAAATGTGTTTTATTTAAATAATTATTTATGTAAAATTATAATTGAAATTTGTTTTATGGTCACATTAGATAAATTATATATATATATATAATAATAAAATTTAATTCATCTTAAACAATTAAAAATTAAAATTGAATATAAAAATTTAACTAACTTTTGAACATTTTTGTCCTTTAAAAACAATAATTTTTTTTGTCTGTAGGATTAGAATTTATCTTAATTTTCCTGGTTCTATGAATTGAATTTAAAATAACTAAAATAAAAAATTTTAATCAGTATAATATTTAAAATATAATTAGATTATCTTTATTTTTTACCAAATTGTTAGTGAAAGTTTTTAAAATTAATCACAACAATTAATGCCAAATTAATCTTAATTAGGGACTAAACATTAAAATTAAGGGACCAAATGATCTAGAAAAATTAACCAAGAAAATTTTATGTAAATAGTTATGTAATAAACCTCACATTATTGAATGTTTTTTTTCAGTGTGACACTATTAAGGTAAGAACATGTGTACACCTAACTTATTTCAAAAAATTCCAAGTGAGTCCTTTTCCTTACATTAAAAAATACACTACCTATCCCATTTCCTCACAAATCTAAATCTTTTAATTTAGGACAACACCAGACCAATATAGTTACCAACATCCTTCTATTCTACCTATAATCCTTAACATGTGATGAAGGAATCCCATGGAATCTTGTTGGCACAAACCAAAAGGAGTTACCCGATTAATATAAAACATATATCTATGGAAGAAAATTAGTTTCATTGGAAACAAAAAAAAAATCTTCATAAGGAAATTCCCTTACCAATAGAACAAATATTTAGGTATGTTCTTTGTATTCTTGAGTAATAAACATATGTAAATTATTTAAATTATTAATAAAAAAATTCATCTTTATTATTCCTCATATTTATATTTAATGATTAATTACTTAATCAATTGAGTTCATGTTGTATGTTTGGATGATATTTGGATCATATGTCTAAAATGACATTGGTAGGTTGACTATGGTCAAAGAGATCACTGGTAAATCATCTCGAAAATAATAAAAATAGAATAATTATCAGTTTATTTATCTATTACACCTTGAAACCAATAATTATTGATGGTTATTAAAAATTAACTACATTACAATTGAGTAGAGGGTATGTCAGACATATGTAAGAGTAACATTTCCATTTTTCAACCGTCATTATAGAAAAAATTTATGTATTGTTTTGTATTTAAATAATGATAATAATTTAATTAATATAATATAATTTTTTTAAATATACTTATATATATCATATTTTTTATTTTTTCATGTAAAATGAATCGCATCACTTCATGGAGGTGGTAGTACACACGTACGCACAAATGACATTATCATTTTTCAGTGAATGGAATGGTATGAATGTAAATGATATATCAGATTATCATGAAAATAAATATTTCATTAATATCATTAGTATTCCTTAAATCAATCATTATATCCATATGTAAGATTTGTCGATGGAGAAAAATTACATCGGTTTATGAGGATGCAGTCTTTCGTATACACGATTGATAGTTTTTTACCCATTATATGGAAGAGGATACGGATATAGGTTATTCTATTAATATAATAACATATAATTGTATGGAGGATTATAGGGTTATTACATCATCATGTTTAAAGAATATTTTAAAATTTAATTAATAAAACAATGTGAAACTTCTTGATTAAGAACTATACATCTTCTTCGGACATCCTATTAATGTTTAAACAAAAATATTTCATAGGATATTTTTCTGCTAAAAAATTCATCTATGATGGTTTATGGTATATAAGGATGTGATTTGGGTAGGTCATGGCTAGACCCAATAAATTTTTAAGTGTGAAGAAATAGGAAGAATATGTACCCTTTTATAAGAGAGGGGAGAGAAAATCCAAAAATTTATTAAAATATTAAATTAATATAATTTAATTTTGAGAAAAAAATGAATAAAAATAATTTTATTAAAATATATGAAAATATAAGTCTAAATACTCTCAACAAATAAAATATAGATATGTTTATATCGTATTTTTTACCCTTATATTTTTGTTTTAACCCTCTATAACATCCTATATTTTCACAATGGTGCAGATATTTTTTTCAGATTAAATCTTTGTTTAAATCATGGAAAATGTGAACTACAACCAAAGGAAGGTATTAGGATCATCTGGGGATTTTTGGGAGGATGGAGTTCTAGAAAATAGAAAAAAGGGTATGTCGCATGGTTACCAAATTGTTAGTAATAATAATGCAGGGTAACTAAGCAGGGAACTTCTTGAGTAGTAAGGGCCACATGGATTGTCTGCAACTATGAAAGCCAAGGATAATGCTCATGCACTCAATATACAGTTTTTGATTGAGTATTTTCACATCGTTTACACACTATTAGGTAAACAGTTAACCTTAATTGTGTCAGGTCTCTCTTTAGCCAGTGGGCTTAGCATGGTTAGTGAATTTTTTTGTCAAACTATGCACTACATTTCTTGGTGGTGAAATCTTCATTTTTCTATAATGAATCTTATAAACCTTTTTCCACATCTCACATATCCCTATTAGACAGCACCATTATTTCTCTTCTAATGGATATATCAAGCTCCTCCTTCTAGTGATCATAAAATCTCTTGATCCAGACTCCAATTCGAGCATCGTTAGAGGCATTGGAATGATAGAGGTAATCTCTAAAATCCTTCTAATTTCTATCTTAGTTTCTCTTTATATTTATGCTCATATTTTAGTGTGAGATCATTTTCCTCAGTTCAATGTTGATGTTTATTTCATTGATTGCTCTTGGAGAAAACCACATTGACCCTCAATATTGGATGAGTAGAGAATCCAAAGCTTGAGGTAAGTGGTTTATATCTCTCTCCACAAGTTTCAGTTGATTTATAAATATTTTTTGTGTTACGCGGTGGCCTTAGTTATGTGTCTCTCCAAAATGAGTTCTTCATTTCAGAATTGTTATATGCATAATTTATTTCCCTTATTGATAATTCCTAGTAAATAAGAGGATTTAGACCTCAATTATAACCACCCTTTTGGGTGTTCCAAGTGAATTTTAATAGTTTACCTAATTTTTTTATTTCCTAAATTTCCTTTTATGAATTTTTCTAGGATTATAAATGGAATTTCCCATTGTAGGTAATTACACAATTAATGATAACACTAATAAGTGCCATGTTGAACTTTATAATTGTTTTTTCAGGTTTGATTCCTCTCTAAAGAGCTTATTTTGTAGAATTATGTTATGACTATTTAGATTGATGCATGGTTTTTCTAAATGAAATGTATGTTAATAATTTCATATTTTATAATAAAACCCATCAGATGAGGTGTGATGTCTTATAAACTAAAATGTGGTGATTAGTTATTTACATCATTCTTGGACTTATTTAATTTTTGTTTTACTATGAAAATATTTTATTTCTAGATATGTGGTATAATTAGTACATGGAATTAAATGATATTCTAAAATAGATTGAATGAAATGGCATGGCCTTCCTTGGGATTAATTTTTTCCAAGACCAACCACCTTCTATGTGGGTTAGAATGTCTTGATTATATTTAATGGTATTCTCTATGATGGTTTGACTATCTAAATGAATTAAATGGTTTAATAAGAATAAATTTAAAATGGTGTAAATTATAAATTTATCATAACATACTTTAATTTGGTTTTGATTCCCTTAGTCATATTGGGCTTATGGATGATCTTAAGAGGTAATTCCATAATATTATTAATATTCCACTGATAGTTGGAATCATACTATGTTTAAGGGAATTATTGGGTATGACGATTCACTCTCACTTACATTGGTTGTTAATCATGATGTCTCACACCATTAACACTATTTTGATAGTGGGCATGACACGCCACATCCCTAGTTTTTGGAGTTGGTAGGAAGACTTCCCCGCCATATTGAGTGTTTAACATGAATTTTATCATTCATTTGGATATATAGGTCTTTTACACTTTTCTATGTTTTATAATCTCATTTAGAGTTGTTATGGATTCTTGAGTTACATTCTATTCCATCCAAAACCAAGTATTCTTGGTATATAGCTACATACATCCACACATACTTATAGAGTTTTAGTGGATGTGATATATAATCATACTATATGTATGTTATTAATTTATATATATATATATATATATTCTAATCAGAAACATAATTTTCCATGATATAGAGTAGGTAGAGTCAGAATTTTTTTAGGTTGGAACCTGAGATGACTATTATTCATTTATTCAACATTGCTTATTATTCTATATACATGTACATTATTATTCATTATATTCAAGGAGTGGATATTTCTTTATATGTCATTGGTGGTGGCCAACTGGGATTTTATCTCACCCCTTTGTTGGGTCACCATTTCACTAGGGTTCCCAATAATATATCATGATTTCAGGATCATGGATTATTTCTAGTGTTCTTATACTTATACCTAAGAGTTCGGAGCAATATATTTAACTCGTCCTTTGGATTATCATGTAGTCTACCCATGGGGATATAATTCCAATTCATTATCCATGAAGAGAACTGTATTAGGATTCTTGTTTTGTGTGTAATGTTTAAGTTTATGTATCATTTTTTGGACCTACGGCTATTATTGTATATTGACATTGGCCATTTATATTTAGTTGATATTATTCTTTTGTTTCCCTATCGTTCATTTATTATTAATTCTGATGTTTTCGGTTATTTGTTATTTAATATACCATTTTTCTACTCTAATCATGAGGGTATACTCTCTCCAATATCACCTACACAGACCCTTGCTATTAGTTGGTAGCCTCTGGTGTATGGGGAGGCAAGCTTATGGTCATGTGGTAACTGGTTCAACTACTGGTTTTATAGGAAGTTAGTATGGGACATTCCAAAGTGGTATCATAGATTTTTTATTTTCTATTATCTTACAATTTGGGTTTAGTGGATAGGAGACCATGAATGTGTTGGTTTTTGGTATATAACCATTCCTTATAGTGATCAACCGATATATGGGGAAATATCTTTATAGCCTGTAGTGTAATGGTTGTTCATGTCGTTTATTATTATTGTTGATTATTATTTCACCATGAGAGACTATTGTAATTTCCACTACTTATTGATTTATGAAATTTATGGCATTTTTTCATTGGCCTAGAATTGTAAGTAAGTAACATTAGATGCATCATTATCGGTACAAGGAGATTCATGTTCCATGTATATGTCATTCCATATAGTTTCATTTTGGGATACATGTTGATTGTGATGATGTCCCTTGTGTGACTATTAGTCATGATGTTATATACCATGATAGGTATTTAAGTGATATGTATAGTTTTGTACCTCCTTGAGTATTTATTTATCATATAAATCATCATACATGATTATGTGATTATATGTCATGCTACCTGATTAATTTTCATTCCTTACGTATGTATCATGTTTTTTTAATAGCATGTTCCTATGGGTTTATTTCTTATGATAACATTCCTACTTATGATTTTTATATATAAGTGGTAAAATGGACTGAAATATATTGGTTGGGATTAAATGAGAGCTAGTGATTTGTTGTAAGGTGTATGGGAGCCTTATAAATTGGGGAAGGTTAACTCATGTACTCGAACCATCTTTTGAGATTTTTAAATAAATATAAAGATCATTATTAAAGTGTTAAACATTCTAATGTTTAAATTCAGAAGTAAATTTTTCACATTTAATAGGATTTAAATTCCAATCCACTATGTGTATTGGGGATTTATATATTGGTGGAGGGAAATCCATATAATAAAAACATTATATATGCCCATGATAAATTTCTAGATGGTTATAAATATAAAAGATATTTAATTTTGACCAAAAATGAATTAGTTTCTTATCTGCATCTTACATGAATCAACACTAGTTCATCAGTTATCATATTTATGCTTATCATATAAAACCCACTACGGGTAATTTAAAATTCTTAAACTGTTAATTGGTGCCTCTATTGTGGCTTGTGAGGTTATCACACAGGCATTGAAGGCCCATATGATTAAATTTAAAAATTCACTACTAGAACCAAGAAGTTTTTTGGGGAAAGTTTCCTAAATGATAAACCACTACAGGTGTTTTGGAATTTTGGTAATTAAACAACTTCTATTGGGTTGCATTTTGATGAACCTGGGTTATCTTTATGGAACCCTCAAAGGTTTCCTTTCAATTATGACATCAAAGGAATTTATGTGACAAATTTCCTAATTATTATTTCAGTTTAATTAATTAGTAATTCTTAAAAAATAGATGTCTGAAGAGAAATAACTTTTTCATTAAGGTTTTAATTAAACCAGGTACCAGGTGTTTTGTATTATAATTGGTACTTTTTGTTTTGAGTTGAATCTTTTGAATGTTTAAATATTGTATGTGAATCATTATAATGACATTAAATTGAACCTTAGGTGGTATCCATAGTTTTAACCCATGTGAAATGGTTGTTTAAACATCTATTTGAGTTGCGTTTGGAATGGAAATGTGATACTATTCTGTAGACCACTTTCCTTTTTAGAAAGAGATTAAATGATAGGTGTAGGGCCTAGTGTAATCTTTAGGGAGTGACCAAGTGATAGGTTCAATGCATATTCTTCATTAAAGGTATATCTTGAGGAAGTTAAACCCCATAGAGATTAAATTACATGCTAAATTTTGTGAAATTTCAACTATACAGTACCATTTGGGGTGTCATTGTCCTTAGAAGAAATCTTAGATTATAAATGACTCACTTGTTTGGATGGGTGCTCTTGGTATCCATGACCCTTATTACAGGTGTGATCACAAATTAATGCTCAGTTTAAACATGTCAGACATTACTAGGGTACGATTTTCTAGTTAATAAGTAGGGTGACCCATAGTAATGGGATAATTCATATGTTTCCATCTAGGTTAATGGTTTTATGGGGAAATACAAATCTAGATTAAATATATTATGTGGACCATCTGATATTTGGATGCATATGGTTGACAGACCATAGATAATATCGAGGATGTGTTTTCTTTCTTTTGAGATATCTGGGTTGTGTACATTCATATAATTAGTACCCATAGATTTTCTAAATGACATGATGAACCGGTTGACACTAGTGGAATGGTTGAGCCTTGAGCTATTTGTTATGTTCTCAGGTCATCTTTATAGTAGAGTGACATGGGAATTAAAGGATTAAAATTCATCCTAATGATCGAGATAGAATATGATCAACTTCTTTTTTGTGCCTGCCATGTTGGTTTTTGATTTCATGACAAATTCCATGATGTATGTGAGTGTGACTCATATAAGTGTCATGCATGCGTTTAAGGTGAATCTATTATAGGACGCTTATGAAAAGGTAGTCTATCTATAATTTCAAAAACTAGGATACTCCAAATTTGGAGCGAGTCACATCAGTTCTTATAAATTCTTCTCATTCTAGTTATAAAGGAAAAACTCCGGAAGGCTATATAAAAACGGTCAATGTGATTTTTGAATTCATGTTACAAAGATGAGTGTCATAACGTGTCAGTGCTTGTTCGGTAGTATGATATTTATGTGGTTGGATATGTATATAACCCTTGAGAAACATTGTGGGTAATGGATTAACTTTTTTTGTTAATATTGATAGATCACGGAATTCCTCAGGTGGTAAAGGAATTATAATCAATTAATGATGATGTGTCTACATGTGAATCCAAGATTCTTATAAGAAGTTGACCAGTAGGGGTTACACTACTCTTTTTTATGTAGTTGGGTGTGGTAGGTTGGAAACCATATAGAGAAATAAATTCTAGATAAGATATAAGTGTCTCAAATATTTTTGGTATTCTTATTCCCTCTTAGTGTACACTTACTTAGTGGTGAACATTTCCCCTATCTTGACAACATCCTCTATACCCTAATAGAGCATCGTCTATATACAGTGTTATAATTTTCATCTTCACTTATTTTTTCATAAACATTCTTTATCATATTTGTGTGATGGATGTGTTTTGTTATCTATAAATGGTTAGTATTGAGTGAAATCTAGTTTCCCATGTAGGATGTCCTTAGACAAATTCTTGGAAACCAGACATTTTCATCAGACTTGACTGCTAGGAGGATGTTTCTATGGGCTTAGACAATTATCTTATGTTAAAATGGGATTTTTACTACCTTTTTTAGTACCTTGCACACCAATATGATTATTCTAAAGTTATCCTAGAATTTTTATCAATATTGGAGGTAATGTTTAATTGGGGATGATTTCAATGGAATGAATATGGGTTAAATCCCTGTTAATGCTGAGGCACAACAGATTAATGGTTAGGTGATGTTTTGAATAGGAAACATCATTAGAAGTCAGTTATAGACTTTGTTGAATGTACTCATCATAAAAGAAAGATTTATTTGAATACAACATTGTTGTTCACTTTTAATTACATTACTGGTCTATGTCGGTTATTTTTTAGAATTTTTAGGTGAAGTGGAAGAACATTTTATCCTTCTTTTTCAATGCATATGGTCAACAACATCTATTTTAATCAAGTTTTCAGGTTAAGGCCAGTGTCATGAAAAGGTCAAATAGTTATTTTGAGTAATTATGCCATTGCTAGTTTCAGTTTCGTCAATTCAGATTCATCCATTTATTTATATTGATGTCATTAATATGACCTCAAAATTAATTGAGTTCACCCAGTTAAAGAAATCAGCCTAGGGGTGTCATTAGAATACTAAGGCCTTTTTTTAGAAAATTGTAATGGTGGGTTGTATCATCGTTTAGAATTGACCTTTAAATGTTAAAGCCTATAATGAGGAGAACCATGGTCGATATGTTTAAATATATTATGATTTGATCATGTCATTAGATAAATTAGATCAAGAAACCCCTTTCTTGGTGTTTTAGTCAAATAATGACCGTTGGCTCAAATTTTGGAAACATGATTTCTATAAATTTATGTAATTTTTGGAGGTGATTTGGGAGTTTGGGAATACATCTTGGCCATTTGAATGAGTCATCAGAAGCCTTGTAGGTCAGGTTATGTTTTCATTGTTTTCTGAAGGATTCTCTGTGATGATAAGTTCTGAGGTGGGCTGGTTGTAATGACCCATCATTTAATAAAGGTAAAAATCATTTTTTTAATTTGAATATATTTTTAAATATTAGTAAACATTAACTATTTCATAAGGTAGGTCCTAGGAGAGTCTGGGGTCTATTCGAATCCTGGAGATATGGAAAAAGGGAATAATGGGAAGGCCACATAATTACAGCATATTTTTTACTAACAATATGGGGTAACCATTTGGGTCACCTTTTTAACTGAATGGGGCACACAATATGTATTCAACCATGAGACTCAAGTTCAATGTCTGTGTATGATATCTGAAGTTTTTTTTTATCGTAATTTCATATGGTTTTCATATAATTTTGGAAACATTGTTCCCTAACTGTGCAGGGTCTCTCCTTGGATAGTGTGCTTAGCACGACTATTGCATGTTTTTGCCAAACCATGTAGCCAAACTGTACACCGCATATTTTTTTGGGTGAAATGTCCATTATTACCTTAAAGAATATTATATCATTTTTTTTCTTCTTTTCTTATTCTCCCTGTCAAACAACACCTCTCTTTCTCCTCTTATGGATCTATCATTCTCCTCCCCTGGGGGATCCGGATATCTCATGGATCCAGACTCTAATTGAAGCATCGTCAGAAGTGTTGGATACCTAGAGGTAATTTATCGAGTCCTTGTACTTACAATCTCATAACATCTTCAATTATGTACTACAAATTGTTTTTTAGGATCATCCATCCTATTTTAATGGTCTTGGACATTTTATATGATTTCTCTCAGACTGAACCAAATCATTCCTCAATATTGGGTGATTAGTGTTTCCTAAGAATGAGGTACGTGGTAGATAGCTCTTTCATCATGTTTCCATTGATTTATAATTTTTTCATTATATATATTGTCTTCTTTTTTCATGTGTTATCCAAAAATGATTTCATTGCTTCTATAATGGTATACACATAATGTATTACTCCCATTCAGCCTTTCTATGTAATTATATGATATTGACAATAATTTTAGCCATCCTTTTTTGTGTTCTAAGTGATTTTCCATCATTTAAATAATTTTTAAAATTAAAAAAATTCTTTTTAAGTATTTTTTTTTTGGATTATAAATATAATTTACCCTTATAGGTAATTTCCTAATTGATTATAGCGCCTCTTAAATGACATGTTGAGCCATGTAATTATTTTACCATGTTTTGAAGCCTTCTAAAATCAATGTTTTTTGAAAATTGAGTTATGCCTCGTGAATTTTATGATTAGTTTTTCTAACTAAATTTTTTGTTAAAAATATCATGATTTGAAATAAAACCCCTAGGATGAGGATAATTTTCTTATAAACTAAAAAAGTGGTGATTAGTGACTTAAATCGTGCTTGGACTTATTACATTGGTGTTTTCTTATGCCTTTATGTTATTTCCTAGTATACAACATTCTTAGTATAGGGACTCAAATGATATTCTAATATGGATTGAAAAAAGGGAATGTCCTTCCTTGTGAATAATTATTTCCAAGACCAACCACCTTTTAATTGGGTTGGCATTGCTTGATTCAATTGAATAGGATAATCCATAATGGTTTTCTTGTATAAATGAATTAAATTGTTTAATTAGAATAAATCATAAAGGGTGGTACACCCATGCCAATCATTACATGCTCTAATTAAATTTTGATTACCATATTTAGGTTGTGGTTGTGGATTATATTAAGTGTAAATGCTTTATTGTTATTACACTAGTCAAAATGGATATCATACGATGGTTATGGGACTTTTTTGGCATGTTGTTTCAATCTCCCTTACATCAGGTGTTGATCATGACATCTCACACCATTGAAATTATTTGGATGGTGGGAATGATGAATCACTTCCCTCCTTTTAGGTGTTGGAATGAAAAGACACTCTCCATATCATGTTTTGAGAATGAAATATCTTATTCATTATGGTACGTATTGATTGAACCCTTTTCATAAGCTTATAAGTTCATTTAGACTGGTTGTGGATGCCTGAGTTATAACCTGATCCAGCCAACACCAAGTATTCCAAGTATATGTCTACTTACATCTTCAGGTAAGTAGTGCATATAAGGGGATGATATATATAATTATACTATATATATTATTAATATATATATATAGTTGCAGATGACACACTCATTCCAAATATGAGCCAAAGCTGGTAAAGTTATCGTGGTGTCCTATTTGAACCTTATCAAGATGGTATTTATTTATTCATCCTTTTTTATTATTTTTTATACCATCACATTGTTGTAACTTATATTTTAAAACTCTATTTATCTATATATATCATTTTTGGTGGCTTATTTGGATTTTATCCCACACCCTTCTCATACCTCTAATGCACTAGTGTACCTGAGACTATCTCATACTCATAATATAGTTTATTTTTTCTTGCGCTATTATTATTGTACCTTAGAATTAGGAGCAACGAACTAAGATGGAGCTCAAGATGCTCAGGGAGTTTTCCCTTGATTATTTTATTCCTTTTCTTAATTTTTGTACAACACATTTTGAATTTTACAACTGTGTGTCTAATTTTATTATTTATTTATAATAATCTAGATATGACAGTATTGTTTTATATTATTGTTTTCTATTTATATTCTGTTGATATTATTCTTCCAATACAATTTCATACCTTATTCACTACTTTCACTTTGTTCTGTTACATATTTTTGGATGTACTGTTGTGCAACTTTGATCCTTAAGGTATAGTGTTCCCACTATCACCTCCATAAACCCATGATGGTAGTTAGTATTCAATTCCATACAGGGAGGTTTTCTTGAGGCCATGTGGTGATCGGTCCAACTACTCATTTTATATGAAGTTGGGTTGAGAATTTACAACTTCTATTAACCTTTTTGAGAATTATGGTGATGTAAACGTATTTTACTTTTAAGGGGTTAATATAGTTACTATAAAAGTAAAAACGGCCAATAAATGTAATTTTTTTAATATAATAAACCATATATCACTCACATATATGAAGTTAAATTTTCTATGAATCTACAATCATTTAATAAAATATTATTTATTATAAAATATCATTATTATTAATTTTGGAATATTCTTTTATGTTGAATATGACAACATTAAGAATATAAATGAATTTCAATAAAATTCATAAACAAGCCTACAATATTTCATTTATAGCTATAAAAATCATTGAACACAAATATTCATTCACAAAATTTTATTTTTAACATTTTTAAGACCATTTATTTTATTTTTCTATTTATTGAATAATTACTGCATCAATGTTACGTAATCTTTGAATATAATTATTCCATTACTAAAAATTAAAAATAAATTTACAAGATAAAAAAATAAATATTCAAAAATAATATATATAGCTAAAAATATTTTATTCTCATCCCTATATTTTATATATTATAGTTATTAAAAGCAAGGGTGAGACATTTTTTGGAATTATATTCACATAAATATTATAAAGCTCAAAACCATTTTATAATTGAAAAAGGGAATATATTTAAAAAAAATTATGATTGTGGAACTTATATACTCATAAAATAAAATTATTTCAAGTGTTGGGGTTGTTTTTCTAGTCTTTATCATTTTATTTTTAGCTCTAATTACCTGATTTACCATTTTTCATAGTAACAAAGGTTACTAACATTAATATTAATATCGACTAAAAATAAATTGGAAATATATACCAAATATACACCAATGATTAAAAATATTGATTCCATTTTTAAAAATTCAAAACAAAAATAGAGGAATAGTTTTATTTTAAATTAAACTAGAAAAACACAATGAAAAAAAGCTTTTTTGAAAAATGATCTTTTATGTTTACAATTTTTTTTATATAAAATTAATGATTTAAATTATTTTATAATATAATACGTTTAATATTTTAAAACAAAATGAACTAATTATATTTTAAAAATAATATAAAATAAGATTTCAATTTTAAAATACATTACAATATAATAAAATTTTCATTAAAATTTTATATTCCTCAGTATTAATTGAATAATAAATCATCACCGAAAATTAAAAAAAATCCTATGATAATTTTGAAATTTTAAATTTTGATAATTAAATTAATTTTTTAAAATTAATTTTTTTTAATTTGAAAGGAATATTTAAAATAAGAGCTACAGAAGTCCAATTTTGTTAAAATTAAAAATGTTTCCTATTTACTGAAAATTTACATAATATTACTATATTGAATATAACTCAATAAATCATAAAAAATGGATATTAATAAGCCATTAAACAGATTTATTACAAAATTACTTTGGGTTTATCATTCTTTCCCAATTTTGTAAATTATTTCCTTATAGTTTAATTCACTTGTCTAATAAGTGGGGATATCATTCCATTTTAGCATTTTCAGATTATTATGTTACTTATTCAACAATATTAGTTTACAATAATAAATTAACCCAGTGAATTACTTTATTCCATAATACATTATTTATATTGTTAATAATTTGAAATTATTATTCCACATAAGAAAGGTTCTCTTCTAACCGAACAACTTCAGTTATCAATATATAAAATGAATTGGACATGTATTACCTTAGTATCAAAACATGAAATACATTATGTACCTAGGATAAAACTAAATAATAATCCACATCATAGGTAAATGGTCCAAATTTCAATAATATTTAATACAGTATAATGAACTATAGACTTAGCCACACCTTTTACATAAATCAATATCACTTTTACATGGAGATACATAAAGAAATACTTTATCACCTAACTTAAAAGAATAATCTTTGTTCTAGTTATCTATTTGTATTATTTTCCTTTGATAATCCATTCTCAATTTTGTTTAAGATTTTTCACCTTATCGACCACTTCATCTAAAAAATTTACCCCATTAATTTTCTTTCCCATACTTCAACTACTATTTTCATAGTCCAACAACATTTTTCATGTAATTCCTTAAATGGTGCAATATATATACTATAATGAAAACTGATACTATAATAATTCTAAACTTATTAAAGATGTTGATCCTTAAATTCATGTTAATAAATCAAATAAGATAAATCATTTTTTCTAAGGTAAAAAATTTTTCTATCCGATTTTCCATAATATTAAGGATTGAAAGATGTATTGAAATTTAATTTAGAACCCAATAGCATTTGAAGTCCATTAGAAATATATAAAGATAACCAAAGATCATGTCCAGATATAATTGAGAGGGGAACTCAATTTAACAAGGAAATATCATTGACATATGGTAGAGAAAACAAATTCGAATACATGCTATCTTGAATAGGTTGTAAATCTACAGATTTAGTTAACCGATCATTAATAACCCAAATTAAATTATTACCATGAGATGTGTCTAGAAATTTTCCTTTGAAATCCATGGAATTATTTTCCCATTTATACATTAGTAGAGGAGAAGGTTAATTCATCCCTTTCTATAATTTCATTTCATATTAACCTATTAACAAGTCAAACATTTCATAGTAATGTTAGTAATATCTATTTTTTATTCCATCCCACCAGTAATACTCTGAATTTTCTTTTTAGATCTTAGTTCTTCCATCATGAATTGAAAATGAGGAACTATGAGCCTTACTCAACAATTATTTCTTCAATTGGGAGCCACACAACACACATAATATCTCTCCAAATATCAAAACAAATAATTAAACAATATTAAATTTCGGAAACTTATTCGTATTATCTTATACAAAATTTTTATGTAACTCATGATCTTCTTTTAGATATTGTTTAATTATTTCTAATATGGACAATTATACTTGAACGTAAAACAAGATAGAGGAACCTCTTACATAAAAAATATCATGGCCAAAATTCATCAAATTAATGACCACATAGTCATATTCCAAACATAACATTGTTCACATTGCATTATTTTTATGACATAATCATTTACTGGTTTTTTCTTTTCTAGGATGATAATGAATTGTGCAGTTATAATCCATTATCAATTCCAACCATCTCTTATATCTCATGTTAAAATATTTCTGAGTGAGTGTATACTTTAAACATTTTTTATCGTTATATATTTATCATCTGGCTATATATTATTGATGTCTCTAAATTATTAAATCATTATTATACCTATCATCTCTAGGCCATGTGTAGGATAGTTTTTCTCATGTGGTTTCAATTTAAGTAAAGAATAATAAATTTACTCATCATTATGCATTAGGAAATGACTCATTCTCATCAATTAAGTGTCGCTATAGGTGAAAAATTCACAATTTCTAAATGGAAAGGCCAAAATTGTAGCATTTACTAGCCTTGTTTTTTGTTCCAGGAAATAATTATCACACAAGTTTCCCTATATAAATATAAATCATTTTCAATTTATCTTATTTAGTTGTAAATATAACTATGATGTGTTTTCAAAAAAATAAAGATAATTTCTTACTAATCCTTGGAAACTATGAAAGTATCCTTTGTAAGTCTTGGACTTTCATCGACCACTTTTGTTTTAGTGGGATCAACTATTATTCTATAAATATAGATGGGGTATTTTTTTTCCTAATGGAGAGAATGATATATTCATAAAGATTGTATCTAGTATAAAACAAAATTTTTGGAATTTCAACCTCCTTCATATTCATTTGATATTACCTGGACATTAGTTCTACGTTTAAAAAAATACCGATCTCTATAAACCTGATTAAATAAGTCATCAATATGTGGAAATAGATACTTATTCCTAATTTTAATGTTATTCAAATCACAATAATAAATTTATACCATCATGTAACCTTAATTATATTTAATAAAAAAATAGTATCACACCATAGTAAAATGTTAGGATGTATGAAACATTTATCCAGAATCTCTTATAACTGCTTTTTTAGTTTATGTAGTTCTCTTTGAACCAAAGGATATGTGGGTTCTGAAATTTTCTTAACATAATAAACTAATTCAAATGTACATTCAACTTCTTGGTCATGTATGACATCAGGAAACTCATCCGTTAAAAAATTCACATATTCTTTTACTACATGTATAACATTAATATAAGAAGTTAACTGGTCTTCAACAGTATGTGGAGGATAAACATTATTTCCATAATGTAATAATTACTAAACTTCTTCATGTGTTGAAATAGTTATTTATACAATCTTGTATAAAAACTAAAATTCTTTATAAAAAAGACATCTTTACATCCACAATCTAACTTATCATGGTAACCAGAGAGCCAATCTGTATCCATAATAACATCAAACTCTACTATGTGAATGACAATAAGATTTTTTTGTAATGAATATCCACAAAAAAAATAATCAGAATATTTTTATTTTTTTCATAATACCTCCCCATGGCATATTATCGTAAGTTATAACTTTATATCATGATTAGAAATTACCAATTTATGTGAAAATTTCTTAGAAATGAATGAATGTATAAAATTATGATCAAAAAAGACATTATAAAAATATAAATCAATAAGAAATGTTCATATTACCACATCATTGTGTGGACCAACATCTTTTGAATTAGTTACAAATTATTTTACCACACCCTTATATTTATAGTCTTGTTACTTCCCATCATTCATGCCCTTCTTCAGGAACTCAAACACATGATGTCCAATCACACTAAACAATAGATACATTACTCCCTATTTATCAAATCTTATCATACCACTACTAATACATTATTATTTTTAATCAAGAGCCATATCTCGAAAATTATCACATCAGAATAACTTTTTGGATTTCATAAGGCATTCCCTAGGGTGTTTTTTACCATACCTATCACAAAATGGAATCTATAGTTTTTTAAGTTAAAATTTTAACTATGGGTCCATTCCCATTGGTTGTAACCTAAACTAATTTTTTATGATTCTTGTCAAAGAATACCTGACCATAAAAAAACTCCATTTCCTCTTTCTTCTCACATTGAAGAGGTTTCTCATAAGTTTTACATTAATGGTAATCTAATTACATTGAATATCTTGGGTTAAATCTTGAGTAAAATATAAAAATTTTACTATCAATATCTTTGATAAAAATTTTATGTACCATTCCAATTAGGTGTTGTTTTATTCACACACATCCAGAAAATCTTCCTACTTCAGCCTCAATTCCAATAATTGTTTCTCAATCTTATGTTAAACAACCTTATGAAAATATTTTTTGAATAAAATATTCTTAAATTCTTCCTATTACAAGAGATGTATCCCCTCCCTTTATTTAATATTATTATCCATTTACCACCACTGGTCATTTTCAACATCAAAATGATAAAGGGAAATGGTTACATTATTTATTATAAAAACAACCCATGATTTCAACTATCTATTAAAAATCATTAATCCATCCCTCAAGTGCATCTGGGTAAAAATATTCAATTAATTTTACACTATGTTGTATCATAAAATTCCCCACTATTATCATGTTTCTCAATAGAAAATATGGTTCCCCTTATCATGAAAACTACGACCATTTACATTAATTTAAACTGATCCATCACTATAAAAAACTTCTCTTTTACAATTCCAACCACTCTAGTTTTCTAATTCTGAAGTATAACGTCCCCATAGTTCCTTCCTACTTCAACTTCTATTTTTCCTCTATTGAAAAAATTCTAGAAAACACATTCTAAATGAATAAATATGGTAATATAAAAATATAACATCATTTAAACTTATCCATAAGTTAACATCATTTAAGGATATTACATTGACATTATCTTAACCCGTAAAGTTATATGAACCTTTCTATTATAAAAACAATAAGGACGCAACAATAAAAATTATATATTATAATTGATTTAAAACAAGGTATGGTCACAAAAAGCTTAATATGGGACAGAAAAAAGAACAAATAAACTCTTATTCCAAGAAATCATTAAGAAGTTTTCCTTTTCAAAATAAAATTTGGGACAAAAATATACATTTTCTTACACAATAAATCACATTATCTTACAAAATACTATAATAATAGATTTACAAAAAATATTAGATGAGAAAAAAACTCATAAAATTTATTTTTAATAATGGAAACTCATAAAAACGTTTTCACAATGAAATCATTTTCACCCATGACAATCAGTATATATTATACTTTAAACAAAAGATCATTTTATTAAATTGAGAAATCATATTATTTATGTAAAAAATCATAGAAAAAATATATAAATAATATAGCATCCATGGGGTATAATTTGTTTATCAATAATACATATGGAATAAGCATCATGATTATAATTTAAATAACATTCATTGTTCTAAAAGAAAAATCATCATGATAATTCTTGGAGTAACTATCATAGGAAAACATGAAATAACCATCATGGTTATACTTGAAATAATTCTCATGGTCAAAAAACAAACATATATAATATCCAATGAATTATTGTTCTATCATAGACCCACCAATTCATAGTTTATAATGGAACCACTCATCATCATAAACAACACACAAGAACCATAATATAAGCATAACACATAAAATATTAAAATTTTCAAATAATCCTTTTACCTAGAAGAAAATAAATGGATATTGAAATATCTATTCAATTTTAAAAACATTTTTCAAAATAATCATAAGATAATTAATATGGTTTTTTATTTTAATAGAAATATTAATTTTGTATTGGAATCCAAAAATAAAATAAAAATTTTGATGGCGAGAAAAGTTATTGTCTTTGTTTACATTAAAATATTATATTCCTTTGGAATTTCATAAATAACTTCATAACATTATATAAAGAGAGTCATTTTTAAAACCATTTTTATAGTTTCAAAAGGATCATAAAATATTATTTATAATTATTTTATATATATATATACTTCCATAATTTTAAATGAAATAGACATGGAAGAAAAAGTTTTTTATTGGAAGCATCATAAAATATTCGTCAAAGAATGTATCTTACACTGAGTCTCACTCATCACAAAAATTATTTATCATTGTGAATAATAAAATTATGTCATTTTATTTATTATAAAAACTAATATAATTTATTATTGATTTTTTTCTATTTTAGGAAAAATTACTTAATCATTTTTGTTCACATTAGATGTTTTGAAAATATTCTTCTCATATGTCCAAAAATGAAATTAATAAGATGAATAAGGTAAAATAGTTCATTATTACATCATATATAGAATAATAATCAAGACATACTTATCATTGTTATACATAAATTATACTTTTAAAACTAATCGTGATATATAGTTATGAATAATTTACTATATTACAATCACAGAGACAATATGTAGTACGTACACATGAGTAACATTTCTATTTCTCAATGATCATTATGGAAAGATAGAATGTATTATTTTTTCTTTATGTAAATATTGTAATATAATTTATACCATATAATTTTCTTATATATATATATATAATATGTGTGTGATGTTGTGATGAAAAATTAATCACATTGCATCATGGAGTTGGTAGTCCATACATACCAAGAATGGTGTTATCATTTTTTAGTGAATTGAAAGGTAAGAAATTAAATGATATATTATCATTCACAATTGACCCATATTTCATTAATATCATATATATACCTTAAATATATCATTATCAACATCCAAGAGAGATGGTGAAGGTAAATAAATTGTGTTGGTTCGTGAGGTTGTAGTCCACCATTAACACGAATGACGGTTTAATTGACCATTTGATAGAAGAGGGGATGTATATAGGTTATTAAATTAACATAATAAAATACATATATATTTAATATAGCTATGAAATATTTTCATCATGTTTAAATATTATTTTAATGACTTATAAAAGAAATAATATGAAAATGATTGATTAATAAATATTCCTTTTCTTAGAACACCCTCTTAAGGTTTACACAAAAGGATTTCTTATGATGGTCATATGATCTTAAAAAAAACTCAACAATGTTGGTAATGATTTTATTAATTTATTTAGGTAGGTATTTTCTAAACCAAAATTATTTTTATGTGTATATAAAAAAGAATAAGAGGTACCCTTTTATAAGAGAGGTTGGTGGAACGCTCGGAATTTCTTAAAATATATAATTAATTTTAATTAAAATTAATTTAAAAAATTATCCAATATGATAATTTTAATAGATAAGATTAATATGGTTTTAAATACTATCATATAATATAATTTTAACAGTGTTTTATCACATTTTTTACCAATTTTTTTTAATCCATTTATTAACCCCTTTCACAATTACACTCAAAAATAATTGATTAATAATTATACCTATTCATTGAAATCACTCTTATGGTTTACATAAAAAACAATAATAAGATGGTATTATGATCATATAATGGCCTCATGGATGTTGGTATGTATTTATTTAATGTATTTTTTTGGTTTTCTAAAAAAAATTCTTTTAAAGTATAACAAAATGAGAAGAAGTTGTACCCTTTTATAAGATAGGGTAGGGGAACTCCTAAAATTTCATAAAATACTAAATTAATAGAAATTAATTTTTCCTTAAAAAATTAAAAAAATTGATACTATTAATATAGAATAAAAATATGGGTCAATATAATCTGAAAAAAAATTGACAAGTTTTGATCACATTTTTTGACCTTATCTTTTTGTTTTGACCTTTCATTAAACTTTTTAAAAATTACTATGATAGAAATGTTTTTATTATTAAGGGGTTATTATACTGATTATAAAAGGGGAGAATAAACATAAATGGATAATGTTTTATATTATCAACCATATCACAATAACATGGATGAGATAATATTTTTATGATTTTTAAATCATTTAATGATGTTTTATTTATTATAAAATAACATTACTCCAAAAATTAGAACTACTGATTTACTTGAACTATAACAACATCAATACAATAGTTAAATTGAAATATATTGAATAAAAAACTCTCTAATATTTCATATTTATGTTTAAAAATCATGTAACAAAAAGATTCATTAAAATTATATTATTTTAAACATTTTTAAATTGATTTATTTCATCTTTCTTTTAATTGAATGTGTTGCATAAGAGTTTAGGGTAATTATTTTTTCTGTAATTTTTAAAAATTTATTTTCCTATTGAAAAATAATAAAAAATTCAAATGAATATTTATAAATGAACAAATCCTTTATTTGTAACTATATTAAAAACATTTGGCTATTACAATAGTGTGAATGTTTTAGCATTATATTCACTTGGAATTTATAAATCTCAAAATCCTTTCTAAATAGAAGAAAAATGTCATATATTTAATTTTTTGATGATAATGGATGATATAGAATCATCCAATATAATTAATTCAAGTGTTATGTTTATTTTTAGTCTTTATCACTTTATTTTTAATGTTAGTTACAAGATATATCCTTTTATGGTAACAACAATAACTAAGGATGTTATTAATATTTAGTAAAAATAAAGTGGAAATATTTACTAAATTTGGACATCCTAATTTAAAATATGGAATAAATTTTTAAAATTCAAAAAACATAAGTGACATAATTTTATTTAAAATTAAATGAACAAATCTTGACGATAAATGGGTTTTTAGAAAAATTTCATTTTTAGTATAGAATGTTTTTTTACTAAGTTTAGGTAAAAAATTTATATATTAAACAATAACTGGTTTATTTTAATTCAAAATTAACTAATAAAACTAATCCAAAATTCAATTTCACATTTTATATACCTTAAAAGGTTATATAGTTTTTTATAAAATATTGTATTTTACCCTATTCATTGAAAAATCAATCTTTTCATAAAACTGTCATAAATTCAACCCCAGATAGTTTTGAAATGCTAATTTTAAAAATAAAATCTGTTTTTCCAAATTCAAAATCTATAATTTTGAAATTATTCTTAAACAAAACCATAGAAATCAAATTTTATTAAAAATAAATATTTTCCCTTTGGAATAAATATCTATCTAATATTAATAAAATGAATATAACTCTAAACAATATAACTAATGAATAATAATAAGTCCTGAAAATAATATATTCTAAAATTACCTAGGTTGTTAAAAATGCCTTCATAAGTTCTCTTTTGTAATATAACATAAATAAAATAAAATTCAATGAATTTTTTTCACCTAAATATATTTGGGTCTTAAATAGTAAGAAATATATGCTTTTGTAACTCGTACTTGTCTCACCAATCTATCATAAGTAGATAAATAACTCATTAAAACGTAATCTCTCTTAGGTACGCAATAATGGGAGTTGTGTTATAACAACCCTGACCCCACTAGCCCATGGTCGGTTTTTATTTTATTGCAATCAAATAGATACAAGATATAAAATCACCAGGATCATATAATTTATTAATCATGAATAAATAGATGCGTATATGGTTCCCTTATTAAACTTGTAAGTAAATATAGAACATAACGTAGGAAAATTGACTTCTTCCATGTCACTTACTCAAAAATTTCATTTTCCTAACCAGGGGAAGGAAAAAAAATAATGTGTGAGATCAAATTCTATGTAAGGGTTAGGTATATTAGAAAACTCAATCAATAATATGTGAAACATAATCAATAAGGAAAAAAAATATGGACTAACTAAAAACACATAAGATATAATCAATGTAATGAGTATGAAAATACATCCATAGATTTTGTAATAGTGAAAATCATATGGATAATAATAATAGATTACATAATGGAGGAAATTTTTTGTTATTGGACATCATATACCTGAAACTTGAACCATTTTATTGTCAATAGAGTTTATGTTTGTTTGTAGAAATTTTAACACCATTAGTTTTTTTTGGACCTTTTTCTAAAATAAATTAAATTTTCATTGATACATTGAATTACTCAATGTAAAAAATTCCATTCACACATCATCGACTCGGAATACGCTACACACAACACCAACTCAGAGTACATTACTTGCAACACTGACTTTGTGTACATTTCATGCAACACCGACTTTGCGTATATTACACACAATACTTAATTTTTATGAAACATTCTTTTTGTTATAATTATTTAAATAATATAATTATTACCTAGCTATCTAACGTAATAATATGAATAGTAATATCTATTTTTCAAATATTTTTTATAATTGTTTTATATAAATAAAACATATTTATAACAAAAGATATAATTTTTGGTAATATCATAATATCCTTAAAAATACTATTTCCCCAAATGAAATGTTTTTCAAGTACTTCTGTGAAAACTAATAAAATTAATTTTAAATGCATTTATAAATAGAATTTTATGAAATAAACTACATTTATTTAAGTTATAATTTCAAAATTATCTTAGGGTAAATTTTTGGGATTTTTTGAGAAACATTAGTTTTTGGATTAATACTAAAAAAACTGAATTTAAGTTCAAAATTACTTTTTCATCTAATTTATTTATAATGATAAATTAGATTATAAAATTTTTTTAATGTTTAATTAGAATATATTTTTAAAAAATCTTCCAATATATGTCATTGGAACCAATTTCTAATTAAAATTGGATATAAAAACATAGAAATCTTTTGATCATTTTTACTTTAGAAACTCGTAGTGTTGTCCCATCAACGTGAAGAAATTTAAATTAATTTATGCCAATTTAATGATTATAATTTGGAAAAAAGGATTCTATATTTTGAATCCTCATAGTTTATAATAACAAATAAGGTCACATTTGTTTTTACCAAAAATATTAGTGAAAGTAACTAAAATTGAATTACAATGACTAAGGTAAATTTAGCTTAACAAGGGAATAAACATTAAATGTAAGGGCCAAAATGACCCATTCACTTGTCTAGAACCCATTTTATGTCAATTATGTGTCTATTTACCTTCCATTTTTGTGTTTTTTTAATACTTTTATTAGGTAAAAACATGGGTATACCTAACTTGTTTTAAAAAATGACAAGTATGTCCCCTCCCTTCCCTATAAATGGCCACCACCTCTACCCAATCTCCAAGCCTCTCAAACCTCTTAGTTTCAGCCAAGTTATTCCAAATACACTTACCAAAATCTATAAGTTTCACATTTAATCCTGAATTTGTGCATTAAACCTTCCAGGGAATCCCTTTAGTGAAAATCGAAAGGCGTTACCCGATTAAGAGGTAACACCCTCCCTCAAGCTCTATTCATTTATTTTCTTTATCAATTATTTCAATTATTTTTATTGTATGATTATTTAAAAACACTAGTATAATAATTATATTGAGAATTTGTTTTACTAATTGTTCAACCAACACTTACATGCACTTCCATATAATGGGTAACGAACATACTGTTTATGTGTACATTGAACAACCGCCTAACGAAATGATGATTGGTCATTTTATTTTACTACCTCTCAGGGTGGGAATTTTCATGTACACTATTTTTTTATCATATATATTATATATTATATGTATTTAATATTATATAATTATTTTATAACAAATATCTTTATATATTTCATTTTTTGTAAATACGATAATTTTATTTGGGAAAATGTGGACTACCTCCCCATCAAAGCGATGTGATTCGTTCACCCACTACATGGAATGTATTAAGGTTTTGTTTAGTTAAATTATATGATATATATGAAATAATAATTATAATTTAATAAATATATATATGTACATATATTTCATTTACATTATTTATTTTATTAAAATAAATAAAAAAACATTGTTCTTGCATGCATACGGCCTACCATCACCATGGATGGTGTATTGAATTTCATACTACAATAATATATGAATGATTATAATACAAATATACTTAATATAAATGATAATTATATCATTCACTATATTCATTAAATCATGATATAAGTATAAGTACCAAATATATAAAAAATTAAGACACATGAAAATATTAAAGAAGATATTACCCAAAGTGAAACCTTAACATAGAATTGTAAACAAAAGAGTAATATAAATTCATAATAAAACCATATATAGAAACAGATATAAGAATATGGTTTTGTATAAAAATTTATATTTAATATAATGTTGGTTTTAATTAGTTCAACGATAGTCAAGACACAAGGTAATGGGATTTATAATCTCACTTTTATACCTATAAGATTTACGCATTATTCACCACTCATCTATTTTGTGTGGGAATTATACTGAAAATTATTATATTCAATGATTTTTCCCTTAATTTTAGGGGTTTTTAAATATCTATTTTATGATCTCTATTTCATGGGTTTTATCTACCAAGATTTAATAAATCTAAAAAATATATTTGTCTCAATTTTTCAACTTTGAGAGTCATGCCTTCAACGTCAAGAACCATATTTTAAGAAATGTTTTCAAAATAATATTTTAATATAATTATCAATGAAAAAGTAGTTTAAAAATTTTAAATGGTTTTCAAGATTCCATTAAATGTTTCAAATATATTTTCCAAGAAATGGTTTTCAAAATTATTTCAATCTTCCTTTATGATTTTTCAAGTAAAATGGTTTTCAAAAATTAATAAAACTCAATTTATATTTTTTCAAAGAATAAGGATTCCAAAATTATTTCAAATATTTATATCTATGTTTTCATGTTTATTATTAATAAAATGGTTTCAAAAGTTTTTCTATTGAAAAGAGACTTTTTCAAATAATAAATTGTGTTTTCCCTAAAAAATGGATTTGAAATATATATCCAAGTTATTTTCCATCTAAAATTATATAAGTTAATATTAATCATCCCCATTTAGTAAACTATCCAAAGGTTACATTACTATTCTTTAATGACTTGTTTGTGTTTTCATGGAATGATGCTTTTAACACCTGTTTCACATCCACAAGTTATGTTATTTTGAAACCCTTGTCTTTTCTCGAGTAAGGATTTGATGATATGATTATGAAACTTATCTCATTTTCACAGGTTATGATATGATTAAAATATATTTTTAACCATTTAATTTCATGGAATTATTATAGGATGTCTATAAAACCCATCTCTTTTTATGGGTCCTCATATAATGAAAGTTTTATTATCCTATGGCACATAGATGAATTATTTTACAATGAGATGGTAGGGACCTATATCTCCATCAAATGCATTGGGTAAAATTTTATATCTCATGATAATGTAATGTGAATCAAGTTGATGAGCTTGATCCACTATAGGGATATAGGGAAACCTGATTCCTTATAAGGAAAGGACAGCGACTGGGGATAGTGGTGTGTCCTTCCCAATAGGTGTAGTCACCATGATTTTAGATAATGGGGAAACTCGATACACTAAAGGGAATATACAGAAAATTGAACCCCTATAGAGATAAGACTATGTCTATGTATGGTGGTTGGTCTCTACCAATAGGTGTGGTTCCCATGAAGTTCCTTGATAAGTTCTAGAAAGGTGTCTTGACTTGTAGGGAAAGATGTCACATGTTTATGTATATCATAATTAAATGTCTTATTCCTATTATAGGATTTCATGTCAAATGTTATTTATTTATTTATGATTCATGTCTTTTGAACTTTCAATATTTATTCCATGATCCATGTTTCTGATCATATGATATATAGGGTATGATCTTCTAATATTATGATCTCATTCACAAACCCCTATTCACATGTTTATTCCTACATGTATTCCTTGTTTACCCTTAATTATTATCTAGGCTCACCCCCTTCTATGTTTCCATCCTTAGGTCATAAAGATATGTATTATGTTTTATGTGTCTAAGAAGGTTTGTATTCATGAAAAAGAATGTGTTAAATAATGTATCTAACTTATGTATCAGTGTTTATGTTTCCATGTTTCCAAAGGAAATAGACTAGTACGATATCTTTTCCTCTGTTTGTATAATACTCTATGTATTTATAAAAATTTATGTAATATAAATGTAAGAAAATTAAAGCACTCTACAGTGGGTATAGAGTAATGGTTTAGTAGTCCTTTTGAATCTAGTATTATAAAACCATAGTGAGAACCCTAAGTACATCTCTATGGATAAGTATAAGGATAAGGAAAAGTATAGGAAAATGTCCTATAATTTTGGTAAAGGATAGAGTAAGTTATTTCCTATTATTAAATCCAAATCTATAATTACAAGTGGATGTGTCTCTTGAATAGAAATACCTAGGAGTAATAGCTCCAACAAAGTGTGGAAGGCCTGCCTCAGGATTACTTGGTGTGCGGCAATAGTCCTTGCTACACACATGGTTTGACACTCCTAAGTTATATACTTTTGAAATCCATGAAATCTTCACAAATAATCCGAATGGATTTAAATAGAAGCTGGCTATGAATAACCTATGATAAACCTAAGGTGTCATATATTAAAAAAGGGGTCATAATTTACACATCCTATAAGTGAATTTTCATGATTATGGAATTCCTCATTATGATAAATGTTTCTTACTCTATGATATTCGTTTTAGACAATGGCTAGAACCCAAAGGAACTGTGTTAATGGTGATTACAATGAATAGTGAAATTATTGTCCAAATGAGCAAGCGAATGCTCTGGGTAATGAATTAAAAATATTGTTTTCTATGCTCACTAAAATATCTCAAGATAAGATTCATGGAGGACTTCCAAATGTGAAAATAAGGGAAAGTTTATGTTCAGTTCTTCATGATGAAACATCCATCTTCTTTTATCGGGTCTTCTAATCCACTTATTTCTAAACACTTGATCAGTAACACTAAAAATGTATTCTTCATTCCCCATTATTAATATCACGAAAAATTAATTCTAGTTGTTTACATGATAAATGGTTAAGTAAACCAGTGGTGGACTCTAATAAAGAATTTGAGGAATCTGGATGAAACTGAATCCAGGGATTGGAACTAGTTCAATATTGTATTCTTTTATATCTAATTTCTTCATGATCATTGTACGAATTTGAAAAAGGATTTCCATGAGTTGAATAAAAATGATCATGAATTTTTTGGTACCTACAACAAAAATTTCACAAGACTTGTGAGGTATTATTTGGTATTTATCATCTAACTCGAACATAAAGATGATATGTTATTTAGTGGCTTAAATCCAGGTCTCCAAATAACATTTTTCGTAAAAGTCATTAGTATCTATAAAGAGATTGTGAATTTTCCAATCTAGGTTGAAATGGAGGTTGGATTCATATATTAATCTCATGGTTTTGATAAGAAAAGGAATATTGAGATCAAATTAAAATTTAAAACCAAGAATAGAAGAAAATAATATTTCCATTATGCTCTAATTGTGGGAATAAGCATGGATTAAATTTACTTATGGGGTCTAATAAATGTTTTAAGTGCGGAAGGAAATCCATCAAGAATTTTATTTATGAAATTATGGGATGAAGTTAGCTAATGGTGTGAATGGTTAAAAATATATACATAATACACCTCCCACAATATAGCACTACACATGTAAGGAGAATGGAAATTATTCTAACTAAGTCCTAATCCTATGGTCTAATGTTGATGATTGACTTTAGTAGCCTCTTATACCAAGGGGAAACTGTAAATCTCATGTGATCACTATTTTTTGTGAGGAGTTCTATAATGATGTGGTAAAAGGTACACTTACCATCCACTCTAATACTATTAATGTTTTATTTGATTCTAGATCTACCCACTCTTTTGATATCAAAATAATTTTATAAGGGTAATAAAATTCCACAAAAATGATTAGATATAGAATTAGAAATGAAATCCCATAATAGTAAGATGATTTCATCTCTATTATATGATTCCTCTATGGTTGACATTTGTGGGAATGTGATTCTTGTAAATCTTGTCATTCTTCTTTTAGTTGAATTTGATTTCATATTAGGAATAGATTAGATTTGTCTACATAAAGAACATATCAATTTTTGAGGAAGGGAAGTAAAATTTGACATTTAAAACCCTCTTATGATCTTCCATCTATTTGATAATAAGTACGAACATAATCTAGAGATTACATCCATTTTATAGAATTTAAGTCACATTTAGAATGGCCATTTATTACAAATGGTTGAGGGAAAATCAACATCGATGATATACTTGTTTCCTGGGAAAATGTGGAAGCCTTTTCGAGGGAGTTTTCTATCCTTCCACCAAAATTTGATGTTGAGTTCTCAATAGAACTCATACCAAGTTCCACACTAATTTCAATGACTCCCTATATATTGGCCACTATTGAGTTATAGGAATTGAATAACAAACTCCAAGAAAACATTGATAAGGGATTCATTCAAACAAGTGTGTCTCATTGGGGTGCACCGGTTATTTGTTTGAAAATTAAAAATGGATCAATGATACTATGCATTGATTATTAGGATTTGAATAAGATCATGTTCAGGAACAATTATCCTATTCCTTGTATTGATGACTTGTTTGATCAACTACAATGAGCTAAATACATTTTCATGATTGATCTTCTTTATGGATATCATTAATTTAGGATCAATAAGGCGTATATACCCAATATCGAATCCCATAAAAGTTATAGATATTATGAAAATTTAGTAATACCTTTGGATCTTACAAAATTCCCTATTATATACATTTTTTTAATGAATATAGTCTTTAGAGATTACATTGATCAGTTTTTTATAGTATTTATAGGTGATATTATTATCTATTAAAAGTGATAGGAAGGGCATGATGACCACTTTATTCACCATGGTTGTTCTATACTAGCATTAAATATGCTCCATCATTTATGGATCTACAACTATAAATTCTATTGAGATTATATAACCAAAAAATGAAACATTTTTCATCTAAAATTCCCACCTTTTAAATTTTTCATATAGTTTCTTCTTATATATATCTGATAATAAGTACGAACATCCTCTAGAGATTACATCCATTTTATGGAATTTAATTCACATTCAGAAAGGCCATTTATCATAAATGGAAGAGAGAAAATCAACATCGATGATATACTTGTTTCCTGGGAAAATGTGGAAGTCTTTCTGAGGGAGTCTTCTATCCTTCCACCAAAATGTGATGTTGAGTTATCAATAGAACTCATACCAAGTTCCACGCCAATTTCAATGACTCCCTATAGATTGGCCACTATTGAGTTATAGGAATTGAATAAGAAACTCCAAGAAAACATTGATAAGGGATTCATTCAAACAAGTGTGTCTCATTGGGGTGCACCAGTTACTTTTTTGAATATTAAAAATGGATCAATGATACTATGCATTGATTATTGGGATTTGAATAAGATAATGTTCAGGAACAATTATCCTCTTCCTTGTATTGATGACTGGTTTGATCAACTGCAATGGGCTAAATACATTTCCACGATTGATCTTATTTATAGATATCATTAATTGAGGATCAATAAGGATTATATACCCAATATGGCATCCCATAAATGTTATAGATATTATGAACATTTATTAATACCTTTGGATCTTACAAAATTCCCTATTATATACATGGTTTTAATGAATATAGTCTTTAGGGATTACATTGATCAGTTTTTTATAGTCTTTATAGGTGATATTATTATCTATTAAAAGTGATAGGAAGGGCATGATGACCACTTTATAATTTTAATTAATGCCCTATGTAAGAATAAACTATATGAAAATTTTAAAAGGTAGGAATTTTAGATGAAAAATGTTTCATTTTTTGGTTATATAATCTCAAAAGAATTTATAGTTTTAGATCCATAAATGATGGATGATATTTAATGCTAGTATAGAACAACCATGGTGAATAATATCTATAGAATTCATGGATTGGATGGATATTATTGATGGTTTGTAGAGAATTATTCCTGACTATCTAATCCTATGACCAATTTAACTCGGAAGGGTGTTAGGTTCTTCTGGACTAATGGATGTGAGGATAATTTTATGAAACTAAAGAGAAAGGATGGTCAGTGCACCTATTCATACATTACCCAATAGTGTATAAGGGTTTCCAATCATTAGTTATCCATTCAAGAAGGAATTGGGATGTGTTATTATGTAGAATAACATGTTTATCTCTTTAGCCTCTTGGATGTTGATGATTCATTAGAATAATTTTACAATTGATGATTTGGAGTTAGCAGTGGAAATTTCTTCATTAATGATATGGAGGCACTATATTAATGGAGCAAAGTGTGATATATATACTGATCATAAAAGTATTAAATATATATTCACACATAAGGAGTTTAACGTGCTCTAAAAAATATGGTATGTGTTGATAGATGATTAGGACTCCCCAATACATTACCAACCTAGGAAAGTGAACCTGGTGGCCAATTATTAGATCTAAAAGGATAATTCTAGCATATCTATAATTTGTATCACAAAATATCCAACATTTATATATTTGAAAATGATTGAGCTGGAAATCCAGTAGGAATTAGAAAAATCTTATATTTCTCAAATGAATGTTCAACACCCTTTACTATTGAAGATAAAGGAATCATAGAATGATGATGTAGAGATTGAAAAGAATGTTAGAAATGTTAATGAGGTTAACCTTGATCAGGATGGAATAATGAGGTTCAGGAACCATTTATGTGTTCCTTTCATACCAGAATTGAAGAAGTATCTATTATTGGAAGCTCATTGTTCTTCATTATCTATTCATCCAGCATGTATAAATATTTATAGGTATTTGAAAGAATACTTCTGGTGGGATTTAATGAAGAGATATATCATATATTTTCTATCTCGGTACTTGGTATTCCAACAATTTAAGGTAGAAAGACAAAATTCAAAAGGGGATGTTGCATCCATTACCCATACTATAAAGGAAATTGGAGAACATAACTATTGATTTTTTCATAGGACAACCCAAAACCTATGAAGGGTTTAATTCTATACGGTTGGTAGTTGATCACCTTAAAAACTCTTCAAACTTTATTGATATAATAGAATACTTCTCTACGGATCATCTTACTATGATATAATAAAAGGAAGTGATATGGTTTCATAGAGTAACACATTTTATTATGTTGGATCAGGCTCCATGGTTTTTTCTATGTTTTGTAAAAGTCTTTAGCAAGAAATTGATTTCGAATTGAGATTCAACAGTACTTAACCACCTCAGTCAGATGGTTAGTCTAAAAGAATAATTCAAACCCTAGAGTATATGTTGAGATCCTGTTCTCTAGATTTCAAAGGTTGTTAGGATCAACACCTTCATTTAGTTAAGTTTTCATACCATAGTAGATTTCACTCAATAATTCAAATGACACCATATTAATCCCTCTATATGAAAAAATTTAGATCTCCAACGTGCTACGATGAGGTTGGAGAAATAAATTTTTTGGGACCTAAGATCACTGAAGAAATTGAAACTAATTTTAGATTCTTTTATTAGTATATTATGTTAGCTCAAAGTTGGCATTAAATTTTTGCTGATAACTGATGAGATGAACTATAATTTGAAGATTGTGAGAAGGTCTTTCTATGAATCTCTCTCTAAAATAATTTTATAAGATTTGGGAAGAAATTGAAACTAATCCCCAAGTATATCGGTCCCCTTGAGATTATTGATCGTATGAGGATAGTAACCTATTCCTTGGAACTTCATCTAAATTTCTCTAAAGTCCATGATATGTTCAATTTATCTCTCCTAAGGAAGTACATAACTTACCCTTCACATATACCAAACTTAGAGGTCATACCATTATAGTAATATCTTTCTTTTAAATAATAACTAGTTATAATTCTCAATTGTATAGGGAAAGTTCTAAAAAACAAGACCACTCACCTAGTCAAATTTTGGTGGAAAATTAACCAGTTAGAAGAAGATACATGGGAAGTTGAGAAAATTATGATGTACAAGTATCATAATTTTTTACTCAAATGATGAATTTTTAGGGTGTAATTCGTTTTAAAGGGGTATAATGTGACAACATGAGACATTATGGACCTTTAATTGGGAATAAATTAAATTTTCATCGATATCTTGCATTGCACTATGTCAAAAATTACATTCACATGCAATTTAAATAGTGTATATTACACTAAAAATGACTTAGAATACATTACATGCAACACCTACTTGGTGTATGTTACTTGCAACTCAGACTTGGCATATATTACCTGCAATAATGAGTTTCTACGAAACATCTTTTTTTTATATTTATATAAATAAGATAACTACAACTTATCCATTAAACATAAAAGTTTGAAAATTAATAACTTATTTTCAATTATGTTTTATAATTTTTCTATATAAATAAAACATATTTACCAAAAAGATATAATTTTTGCTAAAGTCCTTAGATGTTTGAAAATATATTTTTCTCAAATGAACAGTTTTTCATGTCTTTCTATGGAAAAAAATAAAATTAATTTTAGAGACATATGGAAAATTAATATGATAAAATAAACTTATTTTTTTAATTTATAATTTCTAAATTATCTTAGGGTGTATTTTTTGTATTTTTCAGAGAAACTTCATTTTTGGATGAATAGTGAAAATACTGAAATTTAATTCAAAAATGAATTTTCATATAATTTAATTTGAATTTTAAATTAAAATTTTATATTTTTTTAAAGTTTTATTAGATTAAATTTTTTTCAACTAATCCAATATAGGTAATTGGAACTGAGTTCACATTGAAATTGGATATAAATACTTAGAAAAATGTAGATCATTTTTAATTACAAACTTTGCAGTGTCGTCCTGTCAACATGATTAAGTTTAAATTTATTTATGCCACTTATGTGACTATTATTTTGAAAAAATGAATTAAATATATGGAATCATAAGAATTTATAATATCTAATAAGTTCAACTTAGTTTTTTACAAACAGTATTAGTGAAAGGAAATAATATTAAATTACAATGATTAAGGTAAAATTATATGTAACAAGGGAATAAACCTTAAACATAAGGGCCCAAATAACCTATCAACTTTTCCAATTCCCATATTATTGAAATTATTTTTCCATTAACCTTCCATTATTATGGTTTTTTTATGGCGTTTTTTAGGTGAAAATTTTCGTAAACCTAAATTGTTTCTAAAAATTCCAAGTATTCCCCCTCCCTTTCCAATAAAGGGACACCACCTCTACCCATTATTCACACCTATCAAATCTATTTTGATCAACCAATATCATGCCAATACACATACTAACATCAATACAATCCTTCTTAAATCCTCCCATTGTGAATAAAACCTTCCAAGTAATACTTTGGTGAAAACCAAAAGGAGTTATCTGATTAAGTGGAAACACCTTCCCTCAGGATCCTTTCTTTTATTTTCTTTATACACTCTTCAAATTATCATTTTTAAATTATTAATTAAAAAAACCAGTATAATAAATATACTTATAAGTTTTTATACTAATATTTCTACCTACACTTACACACACTTCCATCTAATGGTTAATGAACATATTGTATATTTGTACGGTGAACAACAACCTCACCAAATGATGATTGTTCATTTTCCATTATAATCTCTCATAGTGGGTATTATGATGAAATGTATATTTATATATGTTATATATGACATATATTATTTCTTTTAAGATCTTTAAATATTTTAAAATTCATATATTTATACTTTCCATTCTTTTTAAATACGAAAATTTTATATGAGGAAGTGTGGACTACCACACACTCAATGTGATGTGATTCATTCAAAAACAACATAGAATGTTTTAAGAATGGGTTTAGTGAAATTATATGATCTATATTATATAATAATTATACTATAATAATGATATATATACATATATATACATATATTTCATTTACTTTATTACATTCAATACAACAATTAAAAGGAAACAGTGTTCATGCGTACGTACAGCCTACCTTCTCCATAAATGGTGTACTCTGTTTCATAAATCTATATTCTATGGATTATTATAATATAAATATACTATAAATACATGAAATTTATACCATGTATTACCTTATTTAATACATTATATATGTATAATGACCAAAGATATAACATATTAACACAAATAAGAAAAACAAAGCGGATATTACCCGAAGTGAAAACTTAACATGGAATTATTAACAACAAGGAAATATAAAGTAAAAATAAAACCATATATGGTATCAGATATAATAATATGGTTATGTATAGAGAAAACCAATATTTTATATACAGTAGGTGATGAGAGTCAAGACACAAGGTAAGGGTATTTCAAGTCTCACTTTTATTTCAGTGAAATTTACGCCTTATTCACCACTCATCTCTTTTGTGTGGTTATTATACTGACGGTGAATATATTATATGACTATCATAAATAATTTTATGGGTATTTACATATCCATTTCATGATATATCTTTCATGGAATTTATGTTTCAATAGTTACCAATTCGTAAAAATTAGTTTTCTCTCAATTTTCCTTCTTTGAGACACAAGCCAAGAACTTCAAGAACCATGTTTTCAAAAATGCCTTCAAATATGATATTTTAAGATCATTTTCAAGTAAAATTGATTTTAAACATTTTATATGGTTTTCAAGATTACTTTAAAAATTTTCAAATAATTTTTAAATATATGGTTTTTAATGGTTTTCAAGCTTCTTTTATAATTTTTCATGGAAAATGGTTTTCAAAAAGTTTTCAAACACTCATTATATGTTTTAAAATAAATTAGTTTCCAAATTTTATTCAAATATTTCATTATATGTTTTGAATTTTTTTTCATGAAAATGGTTTTAAAATGATTTTATGTTTTAAAGAGACTTTTTTGAAGAATAAATGATATTTTCCTTATGAAATGTTAAAAAAAATATCATTATATGTTATTTTCCATATAATATGACATCTATTTATTTTAATCAAGGCCTTATATGAAATGATACAAAGGTTCCATTAATATTAATTCTTGAGTAGTTTATGTTTTTATGTAATAATAATGATGCCACATATTTCTCTTCCATGGGTTATATTTCTTTTAAACTCGCTTGTTTTCACGGGTTACGATTTGATGAAATGATCATGAAACCTATCTATTTTCCAAAGTTCATGATGTGATGAAAAGTTATTGTTACCCATTTAATTTCATTGAATTATGATATGATGTTTTTGAAACCCATCTCTTTTTATAGGCCATAATATGATGAATGTTTTATTATCTTATAGAACATATATGAAAGATTTATTTTGAGATAGGTGGGACCTATACCTCCCTCAAATGAATTGGTTAAAAATAAATTTCTCATGAGATAATTATGTGAATAAAGTTGGTTGTCTTAATACACTATGGGATTATAAGAAAACCTGACCCCTTATAAGAAAAAAACTATGACTGGAAATAGTGTTGCGACCACCTAGTATGTGTTGTCACCATGACGTTGGATGATGGGGAAACCCCATCCACTAAAATAAGATAAGGAAACCCAATCCATAACAAGGAAATGACATTGACTAGGCATTTTGGTGTATCCCATCCAGTAGGTTTTGTTCCCATGAAGTGCATTGATATGTTCTGGTAATCCATCATACTTATAGGTAAATATATCACATGTTTATGTATGCCACAATTATTCCTATCATATGATTCCATGGAATATTTTTTTTATTTTATAATGATTATTTTTTTATGAACTACTTGGATTTACCCCCTGATTCATGTTTATAATCTTATGATATATAGGGTATGATCATCTAAAGATATGATCAAATTATCATTCCCTTATGCTCATGTTTATGTTTAAATGTCTCCCTTTTTTACCCTTAAAAAGATTCTGAGCTCACACCTTATTATGTTTAATTCCATTGTTTATGGAGATATGTATTATGTTTGATGTGTCTAATAAGGGTTCCAGTCATGAAGAACCTAGTGGGAGATAATGTAGTTAAATTTATGTACCATTGTTTATGTTTATCTGTCACTAATGGAAATACAATAGTAAATTCTTTGGGAATCTGTTTGGATAATGTTTTAAGGATTCCTCAAAAATAATGTAAAGTAAATGTTTTAAAAGTGAGGTTCACTATAAAAACCCGTATGATTTTTCTTAGAAACAAACATGAAGGGTTTTTTCACAAACTGATTTTTTATCAGGGGACTACTAATCCATCTTAGGTATATCTATAACTGATCCCCACCAGTATGGCTTTCATTAATTAGTCCCCAACTATTAGATCATACATTAACTGGTCACCAACCCATGTAATAACAATCAAAATAATTCCTCATATATAAAATAATTGAATTAATTAATAAATAATAATTTTTATCAAAAAAAATATCTGTAATAAATAAAAGATACATATTTATCAATATTTCCCCAAATAATAAAATAATTATCAAGTGTAAAATAGAGAATGGTATCACAATAGTACATCCCCGTCAAAATAATCATACCCCATTGAATAATATATGGTATATGGTAACTGATCACATTGTCGAGTGCGTCAAATCAGTTATTTAATTTGGACTAGAATTTCTACAGTATTGAATCAACCTTAAGTCATATCTTGAAGGAGCCTTATATCATTAATTTAAAAAGAGGGTTTGATTATGAAAGTAGAAGGTGACTGAGGTTTTTTAAAACTTGTGGGTTTGATGATTAAAGATGAAAATAGAAAATGAAATCAATAAAACAATGTTTAGATTAACAGAATTAATTAAGCATGATCAACCTGGGGTACTCTCATGATGTTTATCCTTCATCGCTTCAAGATATAGGGTTATGATCATTTAATCCTTGGTTTCTAAAACCTAGAACCAGAATGTTACTGATTTTATACTAGGATAACTCTTATGGTTTGGTCAAGAACACATAATGATTCACCATACATTGTCGATGATTCGGTGATTTGTGTTTGACTTCATAACTGAAACTCACTAAGGCAACACACAAAGAACTCGATGCGTTGTCTAGGTTTGTATGTTATTTCTTTGTGATACCATGTCATAAATGTACATGGCCTTGACAGTGCTTATGTGAGTTCAATTGACCAATATTAACTACACAAACACCACAATTGAAAGGGGGAAAGGAAGTGGTGAATGGTGTGTGAAACATCACATGAAAGGGTACCCCCAAACATGATCATATGATTTGAGCATGACATACCAGTATATAACTCAATAAAGTTGAAATATATGATGAAGAAAAACAATATAAAACCTGGAATTAAAAGGATCATTGAATATAATATAAAAATGAAGCTCGGGACTAGATCACGTTCCTCCCCGAGTGATCACAAGGGGTTTAGAAACCCATGGGAGAGGAGGAAGAGAAAGATGTTGGGTTAGAACTTCTTATAGCCTCCAAAACTTCTAGGGATTTTGAGATGACCCATTGGGGACTCCAAAATGGCAGCACCTTGCCTCCTGGCCAAACTCCCAAATGGAGAGGGCAAAGTGCCTTTTTATAGAAAAATTGGAATGTGGTTTGAGGATCACAGATTTCTTCAATCCAATTGTACCACGCATTGCGACCAATAGACACACAAATATCCCTTTTGAAAAAACTGAAAAGTTGAAGACCCACATCCATAATATCTACACAGAATGTTTGGCATCAATTGGACAAGTGTACCCAGAGATATGGAAAGATTACAGAAAACCACATTTGACTTGTGAGGATTTTATTCCTTTGGACAGATCAGTTCAGGTGGGCCCCTTGACGACCGAATTGGGCTTGGATTTCTTCATAAAAGTTTTAGAACATTATATTTCGTACCAAAACACAAAATATAGTCATATTTAGATGCAGGGAATCAACATTTGATAGGTCTTCATGGATCTATGTAAATTTGGCCCATTTTTCTTCCACTTCATCAAGGGCCCTCCAAATCATCTCCTCCTACATTGAAATAATAAAAACAAGTAAAATTTACCATTTTAATATTTATTAACATTAATTAATTGATTCAAACATTAAGTGATATTTATTATTGTACTTGTAATGTTCATTACAAAACTAGTTTAAAACAGCGGTGTAAGGGTGGAATAAAACAGTGAATCGTGGTACGATCACACCCCACACCTAAACATTTGCACTCTTGGGAAAAGTCACATATCCAAATAAAATGATGCATATATATATTCTCAAAATTAGGATGATTTAACATTTGAGGAAATTTTAATTAATATACTGTGATCAAGGCACGAACCACACCAAGGACTTATTCCTTGTGAAAATAGAAAAGGATGTCTCATAAATCATATTATAGTGAAATTCAAAAAAAATAATGATACCAAATTGAGAAATGAATTAATAAGTAAACCATGACACTAATTCTCCATGTGTGTGTGTGAAAACCATTCCATTCTATTATTTCCACTTGATATCCAATAAATATATGTTATTTTAACATTTTTCATCTTAAATGATTTTTTCCACTGAACCTACCCTACATCCTTTGTAATCATATTACAAGACCCACTCACTTAAGAATTTCCAGAATTCAAACCATAAGATCCCAACCTAGATATCCCCGTATGTTGCACATTTAATCACTCCCCTCATTTATTTATTTTTTTAGAAGTTGCATTTGGAACAAATCTCACACACATCTCTCAACCCATGTTTGATATCCTCACGAAAGTAATTATAATAGTTATAACAAGATCAAAGGTTGAGGAAGAGTGGTTTTTGACCTGCCCAAGACATAACCAATTCTTTTTTTAGGGTGTACAATAGTCAGACATTAGGTACACATGCATAGTCCAATCTCGTACAGTAATGAAACAGATTGGATAAGGAACAAACCTATGGAAATATCATTTAAAGCTGAAAAATATTAACCTAACATATCTTTACCTTATATTAAGTAGGAAATATTCACACTTTGTGGTTTAGTGCAAAAATTTGTGGAGACATTAGTGACACATTTTTCCCAAAAACTACTCACACAAGGGGCATCAATCATCTCAAAGGTTTCACACAGATACAACCATTTATATCATTGACAGAAAACCAATTCACTAAAAAAATGAAAATCACTCCCTGATATTAAATTCATACAAATATTATTTTTAGCCTTCATTATGGTATTTTTACTTTCCCCCCTTTATGGTCACCAAATCATCAAACTTAGAAATTGTTGGTGGGGAAAAATGAAAATACCATAAATAGGCTAAAAGGAGAAGAAATAAGAAAACGATGAAAATTCCTAGGTAAAATAGGAATGTATATACCTCCCCACACCTATAATGTGCAGTTCCCTCACTGAAATAATTGAGAATGTGATAAGGAAGGATAAAACCTGGTGTGTTTTATTGGTATGATGCATCGATAAGGTGTATTTCTTCTACTGTATTTTTCGTAAAATCCTCGTAGAAGTGTTTAAGTCACTGCCCATTGATGGTAAGACTTCATCCACTCTACTCATGAAAAATCTATATTGCACCAAAAGGGTAAACATTAGTAATAGTATAATGACCGAGCCATTAGGAACGAAGCTTACGTGGGTGGAGCTTATGCCTGGATTGTACATGAGGAACTTCTTACCAATATGGAACTTCAACTGGTGAATCATGATATCATTAATAACCTTTGTCTTCTCTTTATAGATCCGAGATTTCTCAAATGCATCACGTCAAATTTCTTCCAACTCTTGAATCTACATCTTTCATTGCTCAACTGCATCTAAAATGTTCATTTTACATTGTGTAACAGCCCAATATGCATGGTTTTCTACCTCCACTAGGAGGTGACAAGACATTCCAAACACAATTCCGTATGGTGACATTCTGATTGGGGTTTTAAAAGCTGTATGGTACGCCCAAAGTGCATCACCGAAGCACAAACTCCAATCTTTCCTATTGGGTTGCACAATTTTTTCCAAGATTCATTGAACTTATCGATTTGATATTTTTTCTTTTCCATTAGTTTGGGAGTGATATGTAGTGGATACTTTATGATCAACCCCATACTTATGAAGAAAATTTTTCATGTTGTGATTGCAAAAATGTGAACCTTGATCACTAATGATGGCTTTTGATTCCACCCATTTAGATACATAGTCAACAACCAATAATATGTGCACAAAGACAAATGAATTTGGAAAAGGTCCCACAAATTCAATTCCCCATGCATCAGAGATCTCACAAAATAACATGGTATGTTGGTGGATTACATTCCTCTTGGTGATATTCCGTATGAATTACCAATGACTACATTACTTGCAAAATATATGGGCATCCCTTTATAAATTTGGCCAATAAATTCCGGAGTCAAGGACCTTTCAAGCTATATGTTGAGAGACAAAGTGGCCTCCATAGGCCAATGTGTGGCAGAAGGTCAAAACAGAGGTGAATTCATGTTCCGGGACATACCGACGAACTATTTGATCAGTACAAATTATCCACAAGTATGGGTTATCACAAATGTACCAATTAGACTCGTGATTAAGTCTCTAGGATTGTGAAATGCTGAAATCAGTGGGGACCCTAGATGTTGCTAGAAAATTCACAATGTTCGCATACCAATGGGTAAGGTCCACAACATCACCAAGGTTATCATGAGGGAAGAATTCTCCAATGGGTAGGGGTGTGTCAACATGATGGTCCAATGGTGGGGAAATCCTACTAATGTGATCAGCTGCCATATTCACCACTCCTCTCTTATCTCTGATCTCAAGGTCAAACTCTTGGAGGAGGAGCATCCACCGAATGAGTCAGGTCTTGGCTTCAGGCTTCTTTAGGAGGAAACGAAGGGTAGCATGATGAGGGAAGACGACGCTTCTTAACCTGAGAAGATATGAACGGAATTTTTCCAAGGAAAACACTATAGAAAAGAGTTATTTTTAAGTTTTTGTGTAGTTTACCTGGGAAGGGTCAAGGGTACGTGAGGCATACGTAATGACATGATTATCCTTCTCAACCCAATGTGATAAATCTGCCCCAACTACAAAGTTAGAGGCATCACACAAAATCTCGAAGGGGAGATCCCACCTTGGTGGTTGGATGATGGGAGGTGATGTGAAACCATTTTTTAGTGAATTTAATGCATCCTAACAATTTTTAACAAACAAAAACTTATAATCTTTTTGCAATAATCGGGACAATAGAAGTGAAATCTTACTAAATTCTTTAATGAATCAGTGGTAAAAACCTGCATGACCTAAGAAAGATCACACCTCATGAACACATTTTGGATATGGAATGGTTAAAATTAATTCAATTTTAGATTTATCAACTTGAATTCCCTTATTTGAAATGACATCCTTACAAACTATCCCCCGCTGAATCATAAAATTACATTTCTCATAATTTAAAACAAGATCTTTTTCAATGCAGTGTCAGAGGACAGAACCTAGGTGTTCCAAACAATCATCAAAAGAAGATCCATATACCGTGAAATCATCCATAAAGACTTCCATACAACTCCCAAGGTACTTTGAAAAAAAATACTCAACATACATCGCTGAAAAGTACCAGGAGCATTACATAGACCGACTGGCATCCTTCTATATAAAAATGTGCCGAATGGACAGGTAAATGTTGTCTTTTCTTGGTCTTTTTGGGATATATGGATTTGGAAATAACCCAAATAGCCATCAAGGAAACAATAATGGGACTTACTAGCCAATAATTTTAACATTTGGTCAATGAGAGTTAATAGAAATTGGTCCTTCCGTGTGGCTTGATTCAGTCGATGGTAGTCAATATAGACTCGCCAACTTTTTTGCACAAGTTTTGGAACCAATTCATTCTTTCCATTTGACACAACTTTTATTCCTATTTTTTAGGCACACTTTTCCCTGGGCTAACCCATTTATAATCATATATAGGATAAATGATCCCCAGAGAAAGTAATTTACTGACTTCCAATTTTACCACGTCAAGGAGAGTGGGATTCAACTGGCATTGAGATTGTATTATAGGTTTAGCCTCATCATACAAAAGTATATGATGTAAATAAATAGATGGGATAATTCTGGGAATATGAGCTAAATTCCATCCTATTTCCTTTTTACACTCTCTCAAAAGTTTGAGTAGTTTGAATTCCTATTGTGGAGAGAGGTTATTAGCAATAATGACGGTAAATTGGTTAATACCCTCAAGATATGCATATTTTAAATTATAAATAAGTTGTTCAAGTTCCAACACTAGTGGTTTCTGGATTGAGGGAGGGGATTTAGGGGGAGTGGGGTCCATTAAACTATCTATCTTTTCATGTTTATTCTCTAAAGATAGAGAATCTATATAAATGAGATTTTCAGAATCATTGACAGTCAGGGTTACCTCAGAATGAACACACTCATTAATTAAAGAAAAAAATTTACACTTTTAAGAACCCACACAACACTCAAAACATGAATCAAAACTCAAATCATTCAAGGGTGAAGAAAAGAAAAATGAATCAGAGTTTGGGTTGAGGAGAGAATTGTGTGTGTGTGCATCATTTGAGAGCACTTCCATCGAATAGATTGGAAGAGTGGAGTGAAATTAAAAGGGGTGTTTCATAGCCTCAATGATGATAATACTTTCTTTTTCTCCTCCGAATTCCATGGACAGCGTACCATTGTGAACATTGATGATCGTCTTTACTGTTTTGAGGAATGGCCTCCAAATTATGAGAGGAGTGTGTCCTTGGGTTCGGTTATTTTCCATCTCAAGAATGATGAAATCAACGGGGAAGATGAGATTCTTCACTCCAACAAGGACATCCTCAATTTCTCCTTTTGGATGCATTGTACTCTGATTGGAAAGTTGCACGACAATGCTTGTTGGTTGATGCTCTCCAACCTGTAGAGAAGTATACACGGAGTGAGGCATTACATTAATGGAAGCACCTAAATCTAGCATAGCATCAGAAAATAAGGTCTCCCCTATGGTACATGTTATCTTGAATGTGTCCATATCCTTGCATTTGTTAGGCATTATTGGTTGAATCAAGACCGAGACATTCCTACCCAAGTTGACTCTCTCAATCCCCTCCAGCCTTCGTCTATGGGTGCGAAGTTCCTTAGGAAATTTCGCATAACGGGGAATTTTCTTGACTGCATCCAATAAATGAATATTAACTTGAACTTTTTTTAATTTATCCATTATCTCATTATCAATATCATTATCAAAAAATTTCTTAGATTTAGAGAGTCGTTGTAGGAAAGGATTTAGAATGGATTGTTCAATTGAATCATCAAAGATAATTTGATTTCCCTTTTTAGTTTTTTTTTTATTACATGAAATTTTTGAGGGTTAGGAAGGAGTGTTTTCAAGAGGGGGACATACCTATTTCATAAAATCAGTAGAAGGACAAGCTTCTTTACTAATACAATGTTTAATTGGAAATACATTACCATTTACCTTCGGATTGAAAATGGGTTGGGATAGTATTTGTCCAGCCATTGCATCTTAAGCTCACTGAGGATGTTCTCCAATTGTCCCACTTGAGTTCGTAGGTCTTGAATTGTCGATTGTGTGGTCTGTTGGAACTAGAGGTTCTAGGATTTCATTTGCATCACCATATCCTCGGGGCATGGTTCAGATTTGGGAGGAGGAGGATATTTTTGAGATTTTGATGGATAAGAATGTTGCATACCTTGGCCTTGTTGATACCAATTCTACTTGGGGTATCTTGAGTTTCCTCCTTGTTGGTATTGGGGTTGTGCTTGCCACCTGGGGTTGGGATTTAGCCTGAATTGTTCTTTCTTGAAGGGAGGTTCTTGTTGGAATGGATGCCCTAAGAACACAGCTACACAAGACTCTAATGAATCTTTAAGTTTTGGTCACTGGTCAAAAAATGAGTCTTATCAGAACAAATCCCACAATGTAATGGAATAGAAGTAGAGTGTGGGTTACCTTGTGCATGAGATAATTGCCTTAGAAGGGTATGAATCTCATCAATTTTAGTATCTACATTTTGTTCTAAGGCTAAATTACTTACCTCATGAACTCCTCAGGTTGGTGTAATTGCTCGTGTACCAAATTGTTGTGCATTTTGATCCATGTTGGATATTAAGTCACGAGCGGCATAAGGAGTTTTATCAACTAGGGAACCACCAGTTGTAGCATCAATCATTCCACAATCCATGGGAATAAGTCCCTCATAGAAGTATTTGATTAATATTTATTCAACAATTTTTTGGTGGGGGTAGCTCGAGAAAAGTCTTTTGAATCTATCCTAGTATTCCTGAAGGGTCTCTCCTTGTGATTGCCTAATTACACATATTTCATCCCTAATTGATGCATTTTGGGAGGCTGGTAGGACTTATCTAAAAAGAGTCTTTTAAGGTCATTCCAGCCCCCAATTGTGGTGGGAAAATAGTATAGCCAATCTTTGGCTACACCATCAAGGGAGAAAGGGAAGGCCCTAAACTTAATTAGGTGCTCAGACACATTTTGGGGTTTCATGGTGGAGAAGACTATATAAAACTCTTTGATATGCTTGTGAGTTTCCTCACCAGGAAGACCACGAAATTTAGGAAGAAGGTGGATGAGACCTGATCTCAACTTAATTTTGGATGCTTCCTTAGGATACTGGATGTACGCGGGTTGGTACCCCACATCAAGGGTGGTTAGTTCTTTAAATGTTCGATTATTTGTAGTCATGTTTTCTTAGGTTTGATTGGGTTCAATTTTGGATTGGTTTAGGACCACTTGAGGTTCCAAAAGGGGTTCCTCAATGTTACTTGATTGACCTTCTCTAGATTCCTTGATTTGTGTGGGAAGTGACTTTTCAATTTCAGGGTCAAATTCATGTAGTCATTATTTACCAGATCGGGTCATGAAAATAATTTGTGATTTTTTTTTTGACATGGATAAAATCATTTATGAAGAGGGAAAATAGAATATAATGTTATAATACAAAATTATAGAGAGGTATATGGAGAATAAGAGAGAGGGAGAGAGAAAGAACACACCAAAAACAACCAAAAATAAAGACAAAACCCAAAACAAAAACAATCAAATGGGGGTGGGTATTTAAAGGAGTAATAATTAAGAAGTAAAATAAATAAATATAAAAAATATATAAAAAATGATCTTGGATCCTCGTAAATGGTACCATGATTTGATCTTGTTGTCGAGTGCGTCGAATTAGTTGTTTAATTTTAACTTGAATTTCTGCAGTTTTGATACAACCCTGGGTCATCTCTCGATGGAGCCTTAGATCATTAATTTAAAAAAGGGATTTTATTATGAAAGTATAAGGTGAATGAGGTTTTTTAAAACTTCGGTGTTTTATGATTAAAGGTGAAAATAGATAATGAAAGTCATAAAACAATGTAGATTTTAATAGAATTAATTAAGCGTGATCAACCCGGGGTACTCTCATGATGTTTATCCTTCATCTCTTCATGATATAGGGTTATGATCTTTTAATACCATGTTTTTAATAACTAGAACCATAATTTTACTGAGTTTATACTAGGATACCTCCTAGGGTTCATTCAAGAACACACAATGATTCATCAGACACCACTGATGATTCGGTGATTTGTGTTTGACTTCATAACTGAAACTCACCAAGGCAACACATGAAGAACTCAATGTGTTGTCCAGGTTTGTATGTTATTTCTTTGTGATAACATGGCATAAATTGACATGGCCTTGACAGTGATTATGTGAGTTCAATTGACCAATATGAACTACAAAAACACCTCAATTGAAAGGGGGAAAAGGAAGTGGTGAACAGTGTGTGAAACATCACATGAAAGGGTACCCCCAAACATGATCATATGAGTTGAGCATGACATACCAGTTCATAACTCAAAAAAATTAAAATGTATGATAAAGAAAAATAGCATACAACCTGTAATTAAAAATATCATTCAATATAATACAAAAATGAAAATCGGGACTACATCACATTCTTCCCCGAGTGATCACAAGGGGTTTAGAAACCCCTGGGAGAGGAAGAAGAGAAAGATGTTGGGCTAGAACTTCTCATAGCATCCCGAACTTCTAGAGATGTTGAGAAGACTCCAAAATAGTAGTACCTTTCTTCCTCGTCGAACTCCCAAATTGGGAGGCCAATGTTCCATTTTATAGAAAAATTGGAAAGTGGTTTGAGGCTCACAAATTTCTTCAATACACATGTACCATGCATTGCGACCAATAGACACCTGAATCTACCTTTTGAAAAAACTTAAAAGTTGTATCCCCACTTCTTGAATATATCCTCTGAAATTTTGACATCAATTGGACAAGTGGATCCAGAGATATGGATAGATTACATAACGCCACATTTGACTTGTAAATATTTGATTCCTTTGGACAGATCAGTTCGTTTGGGCCTCATCAAGGCAGAATTGGGCATGTCTTCCTTCATAAGAGTTGTAGACCAATATATTTTGTACCAGCACACAAAATATGATCCCATTTGAATTCCCGTAATTCTCTATAAAAGCACAAAAATGGACAGGTCTTCATGGATCCATGGAATTTTGGCCCATTTTTCTTCCACTTCATAAAGGGCCCTCCAAATCATCTCCTCCTACATTGAAATAATAAAAACAAGTAAAATTTCCCAATAAAATATTGATTAAACTTAATTAATTGATTCAAACATAAGGTGAAATTTATTACTATATTTGGATAATTCATTACAAAACTAGTTTAAAACAACGGTGTAAGGGTGGAATAAAACAGTGAATCGTGGTACGATCAGTAACATAAGAGATCCAAAATAACATTCATAAGTGGGTTTTGAAATAAATCAAAACACTCTCATAAAATCGTTGATTAATTATTGAGATAAATACCCTTTGTATTTTGGAAGTAATAGTTCTTATGGAAAATCATTTAAATTTGACTTAAAATCAGATTATAACATTTATATCCCAAAAAATAAAATGAATGGACAATGAAATTATATTTCAGCAATATTAAAAGAATATTCAATCTAAAATTTGTCTTATTTCATGATAAATGATTTCAAACTGATGTGAAAACATTTACAAATAGTGTTTAGTAAATTTTCAAAATGAGCAACTTCATTGTGGTTTAAGGAAAAATATAAAGGATTCTTCAAAACGTACAAAGATATAATTGTTTTCAAAAAAAATCATGATAAATTGATGGAATTTTTTAAAATATTGGTGGAGTAAAAAAGATTTTGGAGTGTACCTGAGAATGGGTAATAAATTGGGATGTTCCCTATAAGCAAGAATACTTATTAGGAGTAATTAAAAAGGGAAACTTATAAAAAAAGTATTTATCCCTCAAAGAAGGAATAATTGAGAATGTTTCATATTTTTGGAATGTTCACATAAAATTTATGAGGAGTATATAATAAGAATTAATAATTAAATTGAGATAAATAGAGAGAGAGCATAACCTGAAGGATAAAATTGAGGTTCAGGGAGAATCTCATGCCACATTGTAAACAATAGAACTATATGCTCCATAAATACAGTGGTCATAAAATGATAAATTTCATCCCATGAAGAGAAAAATATTCATGATATTATACAATGAATGATATTATAAATACAACACACATAAGTAATAGTGGTGAATATGTCATATCACACTTAGTTGAAAGTGAGATGAAAAAATCATTAACTTATCTCTGAAAGTGTTTTTCACTTCTACTTAATGACCTGGATAGTGAAATTAGATCTATTAAGAATTTAATTCATAACATTATAAACATTTATTTGATTTAATATAATTTTATTAATTTCATTTATGGACTTTATTATGAGTTATAATATTTAATTTAGTCTTTTGGGAGTGTTCCTTTCTTAGTTTTCATGATTGACTCATTTGTATTCATGTAAGAAATATCATGTAAAATGAGAATAGTTATCCCAAATTAAAATTTAATGTTATTAATCAACTTCTAGAATATTAAATTTTCTTATATATCATTTTTTCATATATGAGGATGATTCATTAGATAAAACGTTAATGATAACCGTTTAGATTATTTTTGTGTTTCTCGATCATCATAAAAAAGTTTTCTTTATTAATTAAAATTATGTATATAAATATAATATTTAAAGAACTCTAAATATGTTGTAATATTAATATTAAATTTTTTGAAAACATTATAAAGGTTTTATGACCAACCTTGAAGGTGGTAAAAGAAAAGTAAAATTAATCATTCATGATTGCAGTAAATTGACACATCCAAGTGATATTTTTATTTTCATAATAAAAGAGAGAGTATAATAAGTATTATTATAGATATTAAATTAACATAATAAAATTATATTTGGAGTATAGGGAAGGATAAAAAAGAAAAGAAATTAAGAGATAGAGAGAGAGAGATAAGGTTTTATCTCTTAAATTTTTCTCCTTGAGAACCACCTTAAGGAACTTGGGTTTTGTATTTCACTATTAACAAAAGCTCATAGATGGGGGGGAATGCCTTGGGGGAGTAATTGGGTAAAATATTAGAAATATCCAATTATTTGAAGGTGTGAGATGAAGGCATGGTGAGAAGTGGTATTTATAATTGAGGAGAGGGGTTTTGTTATTATTTCATTCAAATTTTTAATATTTTGGAAAAAGACAACAAATAGTGATTCTTTTTGTTACTAAATTTATTATCTAATTCATGTCAGTTCTAACCAATGAGTTCTTACCACATCTATATACCAACTGTTACTAAATAATTCATGTATTGGGGAAAATGATAAATAATTTAAAATATTGTATTCCAATATTCACAAAAAATAAACTATTTTAGAAAAAACACAAAACACTACCCTGTACATTTTTCAATGTGCAGAATTAAAAAATGAACTAAATTTTACAAAAAAAATTACTAAATATGATATATATTATTTTTTAATTAAAATAATCAATCATTCAAAAAATGTGGATTTTAGAATTATAAATGATTTTGGAACACTTTTAAAAATTAAGGTCTCATAAAATTATCGTAAAATCATAATACAAGAAAATTTAAATTTATGAATCCATATTACGAAACTAAATTTTCTTTTAAATTAATATATTAATAATAAAATTGTAAAAAACATTTATAATTTATAAAAACTCCTTTTCTCTAAATTTGTAATTTTTAAAACATTCATTTACTAAAACTGTGATATAGTAATATTTTTTTCTATTTCTATGATGATTAATTTTTAGTTACACTTTAAAATTATTGGATACTATTTTATTTGTTATATTACTACTCCTAATAGTCATATTACTATTCTAATGGTCAAGTTACTAATCCATCAGTACAGGTTCCTTAACATCTTCAAATAACTCTTATTTCATTCATTAATAATTTATAAAGGTTTATTGTGTTCTCTATGTTATTTTATGTGATTTTTACTGTATAAAATAAATATTAGAGAATAAAGGTCATTACATTATCCCATCTTTTAATAAATTTTTTCCATGCAATTTTTAAATTCCACATCAAAAATCAAAGGTTGATAGTAGAAATTTCCATTGTGGGAAACCCATATCATAAATTATGGTTAATAAAAAATCATATTAATAATAGGGAAATGGAAATTTGATGGTCAGCATAAAATTTAGAATTTTAATAGGATAACATTAAAGAAATATAAAATTATAGACATGGAATAAAATATAGGTATTTGAAAAATAAACTTAATTTATTCCTTTCCATGTCATAATCTCATCCTTTGGATGTGATTAAATCTATCTTCACATAATGTCTTAAATCTGGATATGGATATCCAAGAAAAATAATTAATGACTAAGGAACTTTTATGAATCATAAGATCCATAAGTCATTCATTCGGCCTCTAAATGTTTACTTAATCCAAAATAGTTTTTTCATGTCATATTACATTAATATTAATCAATTATATCCTTAATCCATTCCATAATTAGTTAACCTTAAGAATCATCCTAAATATATCTATACAAATTCAATGACCAATGTTTTATAAGTATAGTCTCTAAATTTACAAAAGAAACTTAATATAAGACTATTAATTTACAAAAAAAATGTATCTTCTATTTTCACATATCAAATATAAGAATACATTAATATCCTTTAAGACTTTATGTAAACATACATTCTTCCAAGATAAAAAAATTAGGTTGTTGAATATGTTCCATAAATCTAAACATCTAATAATTCTAACATAACATAAACAATCAGATCATTAACAACCTACATAGTCACAAATATTATCCCATAAACATCTATTAACTGTCATCTCAACATCAACAACATATATATGTAAATCTTTCCCAAGTCATGTATTATCATGAATATCTACTTATAATTGAATTACTTCTTTTAATTACTAGTCCTATTCAGTACATGCTTCTAATTCACTAAAGAATAAGTGTTGTAGTAAAGTCCTAATACATCTCATGAATCTTCTAACCAAATAATTATTGATAAAATACTCAAATAAAAAAATTATTTCATCTAAACATATGAGTATTGATCATTCCTCTTCTTATGTGGTAGTATCATATGCTTGACCATGATCCATTATCCTATTTTGGGGTATCTTCCTTTGATGCTTGAGATAATGATTTGTATAGTGTCTAATCTCCTTGCAGTTGAACAACTGTAAATTGGAAACCTTTTTCATACCCTTTAATTCATAAGCATGATGGGATTTCATTCCACACTTTTCAATAAATCTCATTACTTTTAAGTACCATGGTGTTTCTTTCCGAAATTATCACAATTGGGAAAATATTTCTTCCTCTTCTTTCATTTATAAAACCTTTTCCTAGTTCTACTCTTGTTCTTATGCTTCCCTCTGAATCCATAATACTTAGAATATTTATTCTTTGTCTTTTTATAACATGATATTATGTCATCAAATGATGAGAATGTTTAGGGAAATTTTTCCCTTGGAAATATTAGAATATGTCCATAAAAGATTTGATCCTCCTCAGTTTTTGGATCATGGGCATTGGTGAGGTTCACATTATTTCTTTGAGGTTCCATTTCTAAATGACTACATACACTATATTAGATCATATCATTACTAGAAATAGTGAATAATCCCATAACTAGTGAACTATATAAAATTAATTAAAGAAAAAAATTGTATATCTAATTTTATTAACATAGTTTGTTTGGGATGTTCTTCTATAGTTATCCTCAAATCACATCTATGGGTTGTGTTCCCAAATCAATGATTTCATAAATCTAGCTCCCAATGTTTCTACTAAACTTGATCTGATACCAACTATAACAACCATGACCTCAGTACCCAAGATTTAGTCATTATTTTATTTCAATATTTTATATAGAAGAGATCACATCACCAGGATCGACCAGTTTATTAGTCATAAAGAATTATATACATACATATTTCCCTTGTTACATTGGTAATTAAATAAAGAACATAACAATGGAAAATAAACTTCTTCCATTTCACTTATTCAATGATTTCATATTCATTACCTAGGTAAGGAGAAAAAATAAATGGTGATCTCAAATTCTTAGTAGGGGTTAGGTACATTAGAAACATGTATCAATAATAAGTGAAACATAATCAATAAGTCATAATCAATGTGAAATAACTAAAAAACACATGATATATAATCAGTTAACTGAGTATGAAAATGAATTCATATATTTTTTCATATTGAAAATAAAATAGATTATAGTAATATATTACTAAATAAACGAAATTATTTAATATTGGACAACATGTATCTATCACATGAATCATTAAACCATCAAGACAGTTTAAGTTTGTTAGTAAAAACCATCCTAATACTTATTTAAAACATACAATAAGTGTTTTTTCCAAAATTATTTCATCTCATGAGGATGATTATTCATCTAGGGTCTATCTATAACTAGGCACCACCCGTAGGGCTTGCATTAACTAGTCCCCAACCCGTAGGACAAGCATTTACTGGTCTACAAACTGTTTCATACAATTCCAAATAATTCTATGAATATCAAATAAATGATTTATTTAATAAATAATATACCTTATCATAAAATATGTGTATTAAATAAAAGATACATATTTATCAATATTTCTCTAGATAATCAATTAATAATCAAAAGTAAAACAACAAATGGTATCAAGATAGTACATCCCATGTCAAAATAATTGTAAACCATTCAAAACAATATAGTATATGGTAATATATTAGATCAAGTATAATATTCATAATATGGTGTTAAAATAGGTGAAAATTATCTAATAAATTCTTTCCTAAATTCTTGATAGAAATATGCTTTTTTACTTTGAATGGAATAGTACTTTTGTAAAGTCAGTTGTATTTGTCATAAAATCATATTGTAACGTGTATATCATATAGAATAAAAGGTAAGGACAACGAAAATATATTTTATGAATATTAAAATAATATTCACATGAAAATTTGGAATATATCATGATAAATAATGTTCAATTGAATTGAAAACAAGAATAAAAAGTGTTTAATAAATTTAATAAATGATCCACTTTATTTTGTTTTAAGGGAAAATAAAAAAGGCACTTTAAAAAGGGGGAAGGAATGATTGTTTAAATGAACACATAAATGAACATAGATGGTTTTTCTAGATAAAATGACTAATTTTTGACAAATATTGGGGGAATAAAATAAATTATTAAGTGTACATGAAAATGGGTAAGAAATTAAGAAGTTCCCTTTAATTAGTCTTTCTTTTTGGGATGAATTGGAAAGGAAAAAAAATATTTATTTCCCCATAAAGGAAATTAGAATTTATAATGTTACATATTTATATAATATGAGAGAAGTATACAATAATAATTAAGAATTACATATGGGTTAAATAGAGAGAAAGCATAATGTGAAAGAAAATAAGGTTGTTTGGGGATAATCCTTCACAGCTTTGAAAATAGTCAAACCATATGCCCCCTAGATTTAATGATCAAAAAATGAAACATTTAATACCATGAAGATAATTATATTCATGATATGATACATAAAATTGTGGTATACATACCCCACACATAAGATATAGTGGTAAATATAGTATATCATACTTAATTGAAAGTGATATGAAAAAATCATTACCTTATGTTTGAATGTGTTATGCACTTGTACTTAATGTCCTATATGATGAAATAATATCAATTAATAATTTAATTCAAAACTATTAAATATGTATTTTATTTACTATAATTTTGTTTAGTTAATTTTTGTAAATTTTTATGAGTTATAAGATTTAATTTTTTCATTCTAGAGTGTTCCTTTCCTTGCTTTTCATGATTGGTTTACTTGTATCAATGTACGAATGATCATGAAAAATGGGAATAGTTATCTAGAATTGAAATTATATGTTGATAATGAATTTCTAAAATTTTAAATTGTCTTTTATATAACTTCTTCTATATATGAGGATTGTTTATTAAATAAAACGTTAATGATAACCGTTAGGATTATTTTGGTATTTTTGGATCATCACAAACTAGTTCTGTTTAATTAATTAATACTATGTATATATATACTAGTTACATGAGACTAAATAAGATTAAATATAAATTTTAAAATTTGGTTTAACCATTATAATGGTTTTATGACCAGCCTTGGAGGTGATAATGGAAATTTAAAAAGAATCACCCATGATGGCAGTAAATCGACACATCAGAGAAAATATTTTCATTTTTTGAATAAAAGGAAGAGGAAAAGGGGTTTAATGATTGATAATACATTAACATAATGAAATTTTCATATATAAAATATATTTAATTTATCATTAATGATTTGATAGAGTATTTTAGGGAAGTATTAGAAAAAAATGAAAGAGATAGAAAGAGAGAGAGATAAAAGGTTTTACCTCTTGAATTATTCTCCTTGAGAACCTCCTTAAGGAACTTGGGTTGGAATTGGATTTAGAAACGAAGATCCAATACATGGGGAAACAGTTTGGGATAGAAATTGGGTAGAATATTATCAAGATCAAATTCTTTTATGGGGTGATGTGAAGATTGGTGAGGGGTGGTATTTATAGTGGAAGAGTGGGGTGTTATTTTATTATTTTACTGATTTGTTTATTATTTTGGCTCAAGACATCAATTATGATGATTCATGTGAATAAATAAAGTAATCTATGCCTTTTAGTTTGAACCAATGGGTGGTAACCTCATCAATACATTATGACTCGATAATTCATGTATTTGGGGAAAATGTAAAAAATATTAAATTATCATATTTCAATTTTCACCAAAAACACAACTATTTTAGAAAAAACCAAAAAATTCAACCAAACCATTTTCTGATGTTTAGAGATAAAAAAGGAACTCCAATTTTTTAAAACAATTTTATAATTATGATAAATTTAATTTTCTATTAAAATCATCATTTATTCTAAAAATACTAATTTTAAAATTATAAGTAATTTTGTAACAGATTAAAAACTAAGTTAAGGCCTTTTAAAATTATATTATAATAATATGATAGAAAAAAATTAATATATGAATAAATTTTATTTATATACTTTTTCTCTGAAATTATTATATTATTTATTAAATTGTATATAAACATTTAAGCTTTACAAAAATATATTCAATTAATATATATTTTTTAAAACATGCATTAACAGAAACTATGTTGTAATTATATCACTTTTCGATTTATAAGATTCAAAAAATTTATTTACACATTCATATGTGAGGTTTCTATTAAATTATCTGGATTAATATTCCTAAAGGTCATATTACAGTTCGAATGGTCAAATTAATATTTCATCGGTATAGGTTCATTGAATTATAGGAATGCCTCTTATTTCATTCATTCCTCATTTGTGAAGTTTTTGTTATATTCTCTATGTGATTTTATGTGATTAATATTTTATAAAATAATTATAATAAATGAAATTTTTTGTTTTTATATATATTATTTATATTTTTTTATGATAGATCCTACAGTCCAAAGATCATTATAGACTAAACCATAATTTCTTGTTGTACAACTAATCAAAGCACAAAATTATTTCTATAAAATTTCTATTTCTATTCATTCTAATATCCAATTCTATTATTGCATATGGGTGACTTTTTATATCAAAATAGGTTATCTAATTCCTCTCAACCTATAAAAAATTTGTTTAGGTAAAATATAATCTAACCATTTTTAGCATTTAGAGTTACAATCTCTTTTTCAGAAGATATGTTATTTTGAATTTTATATCGAATTTCATATTTCTCAACAAACATGATTTATTCCTCAATAATTTTACTATGAAAAGAAATAAAAATCGACATATATGGTACCCCATTATATATTCCCATAAATCTTATGTGTTATTTCTGTTATGTTTCATTCCAGCCAGTTTGTTCTAATCATATGGATATATCACCAGACACACTATATGTGGTATATTTCATATATTTCTTTTTATAATTTCCCTTCTCATACATTTTATTGAATCTTAACACTAGACATTTAACATCGATGTGTCTCCTCTTTTCTACATTTATAAAAAATATCCTCACTAAAGTTGTTATCATTCTTTCATTGGCCTATTTTATTATAAATTCCATTAAATTTTTATAACTATTTGAGTAACAACTTTTTATTGTGAATCATCATGATTCTTGAGGATACTTGATGCTTCTCCATATCAATTTCATCATAGACACTTTCATGGAAAATTGGCTACACAAAATCATTCTTTACAATTATTGAAGAATTGATAGTAATGTTTTTCTTATTAGGATTATCTTTATATTATTATTTATACTTTAATTTCTCTTTTTTCATTAATATATCTCCTATTATAACCCTAAAAATGTATTTTTTATCTTTTGTTATTCTATTATTTCTAGAGAATTAATTATCCACTTTTTGAGTAAATGTTTATAAAATATCAACACTTTTTATATAATTCTATTTCAAATATATATCACGGTAATAAAAATATTAATTAACCTATAGTATATTTTAGATATAGATTCATCATATTTCATTTTGAAAGTATCATACATGGTTGTGTATGTATTTAATCCCTTCCTCTTTAAATTTTTTATTCCCACATAGGAAATTAACAATGTTTCTTGAATTTAATATTCTGTATCCGAAAAATATACTTGATCATATTATTCTTCACCCAAATCCAAAATTAAAAAATTCATATCATTGAATTTATAATCAGAAAAATTACTAGAAGTATAAATATATATTCCTTCCTCAGATCATTTTACTTCTCATACCGATCTTGAATATGGCCCATTATGTCAAATTCAGGTCTTTCCAACTAAAGATTCATTCATTCTTGATACACTTTGTTCATATCCCTAGAAAAGGCTAAGATACATCAAAGGATATCATCGAAGATGGGGATGTTTTCCTAAGGAAAACAACCTTTCATTTTAAATCAATTTTTATTACATAAAACATTTTCAAAATTTTTTTCCTTAAAAATAACATTGTAAACTAATAAATGAATCTTTAATAATCATTTAAAAATTTTAATGAGGAAAATATCCATTCTTTTTGAAAATTATTTTTTTAAAATATAGAGAATGGGTAAAAAAATTGTAAAAAATTTTGAAAAAATTAAACAATGATTATAAATTTATTTAATAAATTATTTTTCAAATTTTAAAACCATTTTTAAAAAAAAATACAAAATTAACTTTTGAAAGGAAACAGATATTTAACTGAAGAGAAAAACAAAGTCTGATTTTTATGATATAATTTTATCAATTAATTTAAGTACCAAAAGGTGTAAGAATGATAATATTACTTGAAAATTTTAATTAATTACTATAGTATAAAAATATAAAATGTATTTTTATCCACTTATCAAATAATTTCATTCAATGTAAATTTAAGTGTAAATAATCCTGATTAAAATGAGATTTTGAATTAAACCCGTAAAAGTATTGTAACATTTAAATGAAAAATAACCCTTGAATTTATTATGTGTATATAATATAAATCCAAGTAAAACAACTATAAATAAAACATAAGATAAAAAAATTAACTATACACATAATCTTATAATATTAAAGACAATCAGGGAGTAATATATCCTAATGAAATGAAGTTGCGTTATGATATTATTTACCACTTGGGAACATTTAATTTAAATTTCGTTAGATGAAATAATTAGAAATTAAAAAAAATACAATGAATAATTAAGTATTCATGATATTACATGTCAAAGGGTTGTATACACGCCATATAGAAATAATTAGGTGCATAAAATTACAGTATTTCTCAATTAAATGAAATTCTAAAAAAATCCCATGAGACTTTGGTAATCACACGATCAAACCACAATGAAAATAGAGAATTTAATATGTATTTTAAATCAATATAATTTTCAATATAAGTGTCATAAAACGTATTTATCTTTATATATACATCACATAACAAAAAAAATTGTGAATATGTAATATGTCTCACATAAGTAAAAAGGTGAGATGAGAAAAACACTTACCTCAGGATTTCTTTTGGTAAAAAAATATTTAATATCATTTATAGAGGTTCTAAAATGTTTTTAAATTTTAATATAACCATATTAATATTTATCATATCATATATGATCTTTTTATAACTTCTTCGAACATTTTCCTTCATATCCTTCATTATTTTCATTGTTTCTAGTTTTAATTTCCTTGTTTCCTCATATGTGTTTTGTCATTAAACATATGGTTCTAAAACATATTATATAGTTATATCATGTACATAATAAGATTAATGAAATAATAATCTTATTTTTTCATCAATTAAAATTTTTAAAAACAATCAAGAAATATGGTTAATAAAAATGGGCAATGTTACATTCTTGGAGACAATAGGTCATACGTATGCCTGGGTACCATTTCCATTTTTCAATGAGCATTATGGATACGAGGTAAGTAATATATTGTCTTTAAAATTTATAATTTTATCATATATACTATATTATTTCTTTAAATATACTTATGTATATCATTTGTGTATAGAAATAATAAAAAGAGTCACACAGCTACGTGAAGGTGATAGTCAACATGTCTACGAGTGATGTGATAAAATTTCAATATAAGCGAGAAAATTATATATTATATTTTCATAATAGTATATATTTCATTAATATAATTTTTATTTCACATATCTCACATATTTCAATTAATTGTTTTTGTCACCTTCCATGGAAAATGTTTTTGAAAAATGTATCACATCACCTCACGATGCAGTAGTTCGTCGTACACAGGAGTAATGTTATTGTATCTCATATAAAATAGAATGTTAGAATATATATGTGATATAATGAATCACAAGGTATAATAATACTAATAATGCCATATATATATACTTTATATTAATCATCATACCCCACCATGAGAGGTGGTAATGGAAAATGAATGACATCAATTCATGAGTTGGTAGTCCGTCTTACATACGAATGATGATTTCATAACCCATTGGATTGAAGTGTAGATGGTTTTGATTCATGACCATATTATAATAACATATAATTAACTGGATGATACTTTGGTTAGTATATCATCATGGTTTAATAATAATTTAAAGAGATGGAGAAACAAATAAAATTAAAATTCCCTTTGAAAAATGTGGCCTCTTTTTCAAGTATCTTCCTTAAGTTTTCACTAAATACCTTCCTAGATAAGATTTCTAACCTAAATGAGTATTCCTAAATGTAATGAGGGAAATTTAAAATTTATTTTTAGGGATTTATTAAATTATAAGGATTTTAAGGTGTGGATTGGATATGATATGGGTTGGCCTTTTATAAGTGAAGTTAGTGGCACTACGGTAATTTTTTGAAAAGATTCCTTAATACCCTTTTTTTTATCATATCTAAATCCTCTTAAATTGGCCATTATAGAACATAGAAGATATAAAGTCTCTATATTAAAATCAAATGGGTTTTTACATGTATTTAGGTTATTTTAAATCTTTATTGTCTTAGTTTAACCCCTTATAAATCCACTTTTACCATAACAAAATTATTTAATTTTTACTATTTCCACTGTTTATTTTGGTAAAAAATTAATTTGACCTTATTAGATATTATAAATTACAATGATATAAATATGGAATCCATTTTTTAAATTAAATTGACATCAGTGGTAGGAATTTGTTTTAAATTAGTCCTGCAAATGTGATGAGAAAGCCGTTTTTAAGAGAAAATGTCCAAAAGATTACAAATATTTTCAATCTATATTAAATTTTAAAAAATTAAATTAAAATATTTTTTAATTGATATAAAATATAACTTCTTTTACATAAAAACAAATTTAAAATATAATTTATATTTATAAATTACATAAAAATACAGTTTTCAATTAAAATTCTGTATTTTTCACTATTTATTAAAAACTGAAATATTTGATCAAAATCATTAAAATTCACCCTTACATAATATTGATCGTATAATTTCATAAATTAATATAATTTTATCAAATAAATTTTATAAAATTGGTATAAATCAATTTTAAATTATATGTGTAAGGTATTACTAAACTGTTTCTAAAAAATACAATTTTACAGAAAATATTTATTATTGTTTTATATGATTCTAATTTATATAATAATAAATATATAGCGGATAAACATGGGTAAATTATATATTTTAATTATTTATGTGATATTATTCAAACCATGTGTTCCAAAATTAATGTGATATATTAAATAATAATGTTAATAGTATATTGTGGTTCGATAAACTTTGTCTTTCATGCATTACAAGCTATAAATAAAACTTTTTGTTCCATATAACACAATATAAAGTCAGTGTTTTATGTAATATATTCTGTAAAAGATAATTTTACTCTTTTAAAATATCAGTATTTGACATCCCCCCCCCCACAGATTTAATAAATTCCACCTCATAAATTGAATATTTATATCGTTAATCAAATGTTTGATATTTTAAAATATATAATTTTTTTTAAACCCACATCATATAAAGGTTAAATAAAACATCTTTTTGAAAAAGGTTAATGAAATTTATGAATTTAATCTATTATAACGCCAAATAGTTTTTCAAATATGATAATATGAGAGGGAAGTGAAGATTTGGGCATTGATGAAAATCAAAATTCCAAAATAAGGATATAGAGTGATAGATATCATTGTTCATAGGCATATGAATGATCAATAGAAAGTTACGGGCCTAAAACCCATAAACATATGATGATTAAAAAAAGTATTTGATTCATATTATAAAAATATAATATGGAATAATTTGAAGATTATTTTCCTATATTTGAGGAGTTAATTTTTCATCTCCATTATGTGCATAAGGAAATATACTTACTTGTTGAGTTGAATTCCATAATATTGTAAATATACACTAAAATATAATCTTTTTTTCCAAATTAATAGCATTCAAGATGAAATTTCATTCCTAAATAAATAAATTCATATTTAGAACCATAAATGGGATATTAAATTTATTCCAATTGTCAATAAATATTAACCGAAATGAAAATAGTAATCACATGGTTAGATAATCCCCAAAATTGATAAACCTACACATGATAAATTAATATTAAAAATTTAATGGTAATAACAAATATTGTATCTAAATTATTCCAAGAATGAATAACCTTATATACCAAGTAACCTCAATGATATCAAAATTAATAAGTTTTTTATGCTCAAAGTTTACCTTACACCATTCAACTTACAATACCAAAAAGTATGGAGATATCCATTTTTAATAACATTAATCCCTTATTTACCAAATCACACTTTAATCATATGTTTATCTTTATGATAAAACTTAGGTTCCCATAATCACTTCTATATCTATGTTCTTATAAACCCTTTAGTTTGTAGATAACATAAACTTATATCCTAAAAAAATGCATACTTCACATTAAACCAAATAATTACATATTCTTCAACATAATAAAATTTCAAAAATAATGTGATTCATAAGTTTACGATATCATTACTTAAAACCACAAGTTAGGGTATAAGACTTTTTATATATGATATTTCTTAATATTACTGACCTGTGATAGTATCCATAACTCTTAAGATATCCTCATATAAAAATACCCTAATATATAAAGTTATCAGAAACTCATTATAATACCAACTATAAAATCCTAGAACCAACACTCATGGATCCAATTCTAAAATTGTAAACTATACATTTCTAGCATTGATACAGATGAAGGTGACCTAATTTTATCCATCCAATCCTTATAATGTAAAAATGAAAAGTTGTATATATTACATTATCAAGGACCTATTAGTTTTATAGTTTTATATAATTATTACAAACTCAAACAAAAATAATATTCATGTCTTAAAATGAACATTTATCCCACATAAACCATGTTTTCTCATTCAAAATTAGGTCAATAGCATCAATATGAAACCCTTCTAGAAATAAAACATTCAACATCATTCTTGATAACCTGGGGAAAATTAAACATAATAAGGGTGAGATCAAAAGATAAGTAGGGGAAAACATATGAATTAACAATTTATTATCATTATTGGGCATAATAAGTGAATAGGGGTATAATAAAATAATCGGAGCACATGAGTAAATCATAAAATAAATTATACCCCTCAATACAAGGATAATCCAATATAATAACATAAATGAAAAATTCATCTAAATAAATAATCATGGTTCATGTGATATCAATCTTGATCATAAGAAATATTATAAACCCATAACAATCATCACCTAAATTTGTCGGTATCTTGGAACATTTTTCATCGTAACCTGTGTTAAACCCATGCAAAAAATAATAGGATACCAGTTAAATATATAAGTGAAACCCTAATCATACTCTCTTTTTATTACCTCTAAATACAAGGTACATCACCCAATGCATTGAAGTACAATCTGGGCTCCCCATTGTATAAGTTGTGAGAGGATCACCTAGCAATATCTTGTCCACCCCGTTGTGTAAGATGAATGGGATCACCTGACTCAATATGGGCCACCCCATCACATAATATGTAACTCGATCACCTAATTCTATATAGGTTCACCTATATTATATAATTTCAAAGAACAACTATTAAGGAACATTCGAATAATATTTCATCATAAGACTCATACAAATAATCATTATTCCATTTATAAATTTATTAACCTTAGGAAATGAATCAGGTACCATGTCAATACCTTTGAAACATGATTAACCCCTGAAAATAAATGGGATCCATAAAAATATATTTGAAATATTATTATCTCATAGAAAATAAATGGGTTCTATAATAATATCTTTGAAATGTTTTTAACCCATCGAAAACAAATTGGTTCCTTAACAATCTATTTAAAACATTAATAACCATAGAAAATAAAAGGGTTCAATAAAAATCTCATTAAAAAATTATTAAACCATGGAAAAAAATTGGTAACATATCAATCCCTTTGAAATATGATTAACCCATGGAAAATTAATGGGATCCATAAATATTTTGTCCGGATAATCCACTTAGCGAAAGAATAGGAATGGTATCCTTGGTTATTATCTCCAACAAATAATAATTTAAATCAAAAGATATTATTGTAGAAGGAGAATTATTTTAAAAGAAAATGTGGAAGATTTCTTATAGAAAAAAACCATTATTTTTAAATCAATTTTAAAAAAAATACACTTTCAAAATCCTTTTCATTGAAAATTCAATGTAAATTTTATAATGGAATCTTTAAAAATAATCAAAAAACATTCTTAAGAAATCATCATATTCAATATTAAAAAAAATTAATACATAGCACAATTTGAAAAAAAAAACGCTAAAAATAACCTTGAAAGATTATAAATTAATCTTCAAAGAAAATAATTTTCATTATAGTGGTAAAGTCTATTTAGGTTGTACACATTAAAATAAATATCCCTTTCACATTTTATACAAAATTTAATAAGGAATTATTTTCAAAAAGTACTTGAAGATTCATATAAAAAAATTTGTAAACATTTAAACATGAGTACAAATTTCTTTACCAAATTATTTTGAAAATATTAAAAAAATATGAAGGCATTTTTAGATAACATGGTTTTGGAAGAAATCATATTTCTAACCGAAGAGAGAAATTCAGTCGAATTTCATCAAAACATTATATCAATTATTTTAAGTACCAAATAGTGTAAAAAATAGTATTATTACGTGAAAAAAGGTCAGTAATAACCATACTAGATAAAAATGAAATGTCTTATTATTTAATAATCAAATAATTTTAATCAATGGAAATTTAAATGTAAATAATCTCAATTAAAATGAGATTATAAAGTAAACCATTACAAATATCATAGCATTCAATGATAGTTGACCAATAAATAGATTATATGTATAAACATTAGATCCCTATAAAAAAACTTTAGACACAACATAATATAATAAAAATTCATCATACACATAATCTAATAATATTAAAGAGAATAAAGTAGTAATATAACCTGATGAAAAAAAAAGTTGAGTTATGAAACTCTTTACCACATGGGAAATTATAATTCAAATATCGTTATCTGCAAAAAATTAAAATTAAAACATAAAATACAGTTAATAATTAATTATTCATGAAATTATATTTCAAATGGATAGTATATAACCCATATAAAGTAAATTAAGTCCATAACATTTAAATATACATCAATGAACTGAAATTGAGATGAAATCCCTTATGAGTTTGGTAATCTAGGGAACAAAACATCATGAAAATAGAGAACTTAATATGAATTTTTCAATATAAATAATTTTCATGAAAATAATCATAAAATAAATTAATGGTCAGTATATAAACCACACAATACAAATAATTGTTGAATCTGGAATATATCTCACATAAGTTGAAAAGTGAGATGAGAAAACCTCTTTCCTCAAGATTCCTTTTGGTAAAACAGTATTTAACCTAAATTATAGTGGTTTTAAACATGTTAATAACTTATAAAATAACAATATTTATATTGATAATATCATATATGATCCTTTAATAATATAGTATCACCCACTCGTAAATTTTTTTTCTTTATTTTCATTGTTTCTAGTCTTAATTTTCTTGTTTTCTCATGTGTGTTTGTCATTAATAATCTTGTTCTTGCATTTGTTACATAGTTATACCATCTCCAGAGTAATATTAATGACATAATTAATACATTTTTACATCAATTATAATTTTTGAAACAAGTCATTAAATATGATTATTAAAATGGGCTTTGTTACAATCATCGACATAGTAAGTCCTACATACACATGAGTAAATTTTCCATTTTCAATGATCATTATAGAAAGAAGGTAAGTAATTTTTTATCAAAAAATAATGACCATATTATCATATATATACCATATTATTTCTTTAAATAATCTTATATATATCATCAGTGAGGTGTAGTGATAAACAGAGTGTCACATCACTTCGTGAAGGCGGTAGTCCACATGTACATGAGCGACATTGTCATATTTCAGTGTAATAAATAAAATGATATATTATATTTTCTGAATGGTATATATTTCACTAATATCATAATTATGTCATTTTTATCACATATATAGATTAAATGTATTCTTATAACCTTCCATGTTAAATGTTAGTGATAGACGAATCACATCGCTTCGTGATACGGTAGTTTGTCTTACACACGAGTGATGTTATTGTATCCCCTTGGGAGTGGAAGGTAAAAAATTTATACAAATGATATAATGATTTCAGATGTATAATAATGTTTTCAATATATATATATATATATATATCCATCATCATACACCACCGTGATAGGTGGTAAGGTAAAAATGAATGACATCAGTTCATAAGGTTATAGTCTGCCGTAAAAAGGAATGATGATTTCATAACCCATTTTAAATAATTGAATATGGTTGTAGTTAATTCCATTTTTATTAAAAAAATACAGGTTTATGTTAGTTATAGAATTTATTATGTTATTATTTGTCAATAATAATTGAAAAATGTGGAAAAATAAATGAAATAAGAGAACTAGTTGAAAATGATAACTCTTCTTCGGGTATCCTCCTTAGGATTACACCAAAGGCATATAAGTTAAGATTATATTAGTTTAGAAGTTATTGTGATAGGTATTGGTTAAACCAAAAATTCTTTAATGTGTGAATTATAGAGGAGAGGGGTGGCCTTTTATAAGTAAGGTATGTGGTAGGCTTGAAAAATCTAAAGAGAATCAATCATATCCTTGTTTTTATCATGAAAAAATGTACCAAAATGGGACATTATCAAAAATATAAGAGATAAGGTCGAAATATTTGAATCCAATGGGTATTTTAAAAAAAATAGCCTATTATAAGACCTTATCGTCTCGGTTTAACCCCGAGTAATTACATTTTTACCATTACAAAGGAAATAAATATTCAATGTTCTCTCTATTAATTTTGGTAAAATATACATTCTAACCTATTATAAATTTTAAATTATTATTATTAAAAAATAATCAATTTTTTAAAATTCATTTCATGTAAATGAAAAAAAAATTTATTTAAAATTTATCTTGGAGGCATGACGAGATCACATTTTTTTATGACAAAATATCTAAATGTTTACAAAGTTTCTATATCTAAATTTATAATTAAAAAGATTTAAATGAAATAAATTGGATTAATTGTAAAATATTTGAAAGAATTTTACATTATAACCAATTTAAAATATAATTTAACTTAATATATTATTTAAATGAAAAGGTTGTCTTTTATTAAAATTTAGTATTTTTCACTATTCATCAAAATATGAAATACTTCATAAAAATTCCTCAAATTCACATTCAAATAATTTTTTCTAATATGATTTAAAAAATTAAATTCATTATATAAATTAAATTTAATAAACTTACTTATAATAAATTTTAAATTATGAGTGAAAAGCATGATTAAACTGTTTCTTTGAAAAATATTGTTTTTCTGAAAATATTTCTTTTTATATTAAATTATTCTTATTTTATTAATAACCAATAGATGAATAATAAACATGTGTAAACTATATATTTTTATAAGTTAGTTATTACAATTCATATATGAAATTCCAATTATAATGCCATATATTGAATAATAATGTCAATTTTATATTATTGTTTTGTAAAACTGGTCTTTCAAGTAATGTAAGCCATCAAGTAAACTCATTGTTCTTTATAATTTATGCTAAAATCACTATTTCGTGTAATATATTCTATTAAACATAATTTTTTTCTTTGAAAATAATTGGGTGTTACATTATTATTAAATATATACTAGTTATTTAAAAAATTAAGGATAATGGGTTCAATGTGTTTGATGGATAAATAAATATTTTTAATTCCATTCCATGATAATTTTTATTATAAATAATTTCATAATATATAAAAATTGGTCTAGATACAATGTTTATATAGATATATAATATAAAATTTATGAATAATAGACTCCATATCATCATCTACAGTATGTTAAAAAAATAGTTTACATTGGCCATTGAATATTTTTGTGAATGAATTATCTTTATCAAATTTTAAAAATATATAATGGCTCATAAAAATAAATTTTTCTCACCAAATCCTATGTATAAGGGCACATGCTAGATCCTCTAAAAAACTAGTTCATACTTCCACATAATCTATGTGTAATCCTTAATCACTAAGGTATGGTGACTAGGATTAAAAGTCTTATTTTATCATTTGGAAATGATTAACTTCTTTTTCTGACCTTAAAAGTTAATACTATATTCTTTTAAAAAAATTATCATGATCTATAAGTATATCAAACATGTTGTTCCCGTATAAGAAAGATTCACCATGATAAAGGGTGATTCAAGGAATGAAAATTTAAAATTTCCATTTTGAATGATTTTTATGAGATTAATCAAAATGCATTCTCCCCTCTATAGTGGATGAAAATAAATAATCAAAGGGAGATGTAATTTTAATTTAGTTTAAGCACAATTTTCTACATACAATGATTACAAAACTGTTGATGTTCTGGTTCAAAAAATAAACTATAAGAACAATATATGTTTCATAAAAATTATGTACTCACTATCCCTTAAGGTTATTAATCTAAACAATTAATGAAAACTCACCTCTCTTATCACTCTATAATAGTTCACCGATCATCCATGTGAACTCCTTGATCTCCATATACTGAATCAAGAGATTATACTAAGAATAATGTTGACACAATCTTTATCTTCTGGAACATGATGAACTCCATGAATTTAGAGTAACATAAAATAATAGATGACTCACTCCTCTTTCTAGAAAAATGCATTTGGAATTATTCTCTATATCTTCTCAAAACTCAATCATAAATACATACTATTTTATTTATAAAATATCATAAGATAATCTCTATGTTTTCCACAATTAATTTCTTCAAGTTTCTATTATAAATATGAGAAAATTAATTCATAAATATCATCCTAATTCAATTAAAATAATCCCAATTCATATCATAAGGTGTATTCTAAAATATATGATATTTAAATTTAGGAAAACACCTCATTTTATAAAATTGTGTTGAGAGATAATGCACCACTTCATAATCCATCGAAATATCAAAAATAATAGCCTCATGGGATATTTTAATCAACAAATTGTTCTTTGTTATCTCCTATGATAATAAATTTATTCATAATACCGTGACACAATAAAATGTTTTGTGGAACAATGGTCGATTCCAACACCAAACTAACACTTCTTGACCATCCATATTATGGTGAAATAGTCTACCTTTATAATCACCCACTAGATTTTAAATGTGACACCATGCTTTAAATTCATAAAAAAATCATATATTTAATTATTCCAAACCAATATTAGTGTAATTAATAAAACTTATGGTGTGATATTCCAATCAGCACTAAACTATGCTGCACAATTTTTCAGGGTGCAATTTTATACTCATAGTAGTGTTATTTGTTATTCATATAACAAAAAGTCTCAAATATATTAAAAATTACATGGAAATCCATGATATAGAATCCTAATGATATCTTGAATCTTCTTAAAATATATTTTAGCACCCTAATAGTTTTAAAGAACATTATTTTCGATAGCGTATATGACATGAAACACCGAGCATAAATGAACAAATAAATATTATTATTTTAATATAAATTTTATAAACTAGATGTTAAATTGTTTGATATGAATAGGATTATCCACATTATGAAATATATTTTTAGTTTCTACTCAATAAACAATTATATATTAATACTTAGTAAATAATCAATCATTTTCTAGTAACGAATTTTTATAATTCTAAAATACATTTTAATAAAAAATGATATTTATTAATTTTTTCTGGAAATAATATTATTAGTTGCTAGAACATTTATAAATTTTATTTTATAAAATTAAATTATTTTTTAAATCAATATATCAAAATTATATTAGAATAAAATTTTTATAATTTTCTAAAAAGTTTGATTTTTTTCATAAATAGTGGAAAATATTGATTTTTATTGAAAATTATATTTTATTTTAATATATTTACAATGAAAAACTATATTCTTGATTATTTTCAAAATTTAATCACTTAATTTTAATAAAATTTAATTCAATTATGAAATTTTTAATAAAATTTAAACATGAACTTGGTATAACAACATTTCTATACCTAAAAGACGTCTCCCTGAAAAAGCGTTTTTCATTACAATTTGTCTTATAATATTAAATTAATTTCTTCCACTTCTAAAATTCAATAACTAAAAATGGATTCCATATTTATAATAATGATTTCCATATTTGGTAAATATTTCCATTTCATTTTAGTAAATATGAATAGTAACCACTATAAATAATAATCACTAGAACAATGGTAAATTGGGTAATTAAGGTTATAAATAATGTGATGAGTAATAAAAAAGACACTGACATAATTCTTAATTTTACTATATGTGTGTATTTAGTCAATAAACAATAAAATATTTAATATTTGACCTTGTGTTTCCATTTGGCTATGATTTTGACCTTTATAATATTTTATGTAATGAAAAGTCAAAAATAGAATTCTCTTTGTTTGAAAATATTTAAATTTTTGTCACAGAGATAAAAAGAATTAAAGATTGATTATAATTAATTATTTTAAATATATTTTTTATCATGGTAATAAATTTATAATTTTTAGTGATAATATAATTACCATATATGCTTTCACACCACAAACACTATATTTATTTAATTAACAAAAAATAAATATATAATTATAAAACTATTTCCAGTAAAATATGACTGGGTTATAGTGTCGCAAATATTTATTAAATAATTAAATCATATTTCCATTGTGTGAAAATTTTCCATTTTAACTCTATTTGTTTTTTGATGTTTCTAAAGTCATATTTAAAGAATAGTATAAAAATGAAAATAAATATATTTTATGTTAAATAATATTATATTAAATAATATTATATTAAATAATAAAAAAATATAATAATTCCATTATTTTTAATTAATTTGTTGTTTTCATATAAATTTAATTTATTTGATTCCTTTCATTACTCACAACACCAAGTTTTAACATATTGTGAAAAAATATTAATATTTTTAATTTAACACAGTCATTCTTTACCCATCGTTAAACTTCACAACATGAATAGAAATGAAAACATAATAAATATTATGTTTAATTTTTTTATATAAATAAATCATATTGATAAATAATTACTTAATTTTCAATTATGTTTTTATATGTTTCGAAAATACTATTTTCTCAAAAACAGTTTTTATTTATTTTTGTGAAAAATCATAAATTAATTTTTCCTGATTTTTTAAATTTGATTTTAAAAATTAAAATTTTTTTAGGTGATCATAACATAAATTTCTGATGGTTACTTTTTGGTATTTTTCTAAAAAGATTCATTTTTTATGAATAGTGAAAATAGTGGTTTTTATTGAAAACATCCTTTTATTTTAAAGAACTAATAAGGTTCCTTTTAAAAAATTGTATAAATGTAAATTTGGTTCAATTATATATATATTAATTAAATTTATGTCATTTTATTCATTTTTGTATTGAATATTGAGACCACAACATTTTTAAATTTCGATCATTTTCACTTTTAGAAAACTATTTTTTCATCATGCCTGTTGGTTTAATTATAAATTAAAATTTTCAAATTATTTGAATGGATTTTATAGAAAAAGTATTAAATATTTTTAATATGCATAATTTAAATTATCTAGTAATTTCAACTTAATTTTTCACCATTATGAATAGTAGAAATAATAGAAATTATTTATCACAATTATGGTAAAAATGGGTTTACTAAGGGTTAAACTAAAAACATAAGAGATAAAAATGAACTAAAACTTTCCCAAAACTGATTTTGTGGAAATATTTATACCGTTTAAATTATATTATTGATATTTTTTAATTTTATAGGATTTTTACAATACATAAAATTTGGTACAACATTTTCTTTTAAAAATTACAAGTGTATCACTGACCTTACTTATAAAAGTCCACCACCTATCCTCTCCTCTTCAAAAATAAAAAACCCATTTGTATCATACGAAAACAACCCAAATACCTTAATTAATTTCCTAATATCATCATAAAATTATTTTATTTATCATTAATCTTTCAAAGTAATATGTTTTGTGGAAACTCGAGGTTAACCAAATAAAATTTAATGTTCTTCAAAAAGAATTTTTACTTCATTTTTTATTCCATAACATTGGATTATTATTAAACCATATTGATATAATTACCTAAATATTTTCAATATAATAAGATGTTTTTGTAAGATTTGGTTTCCTAGAACCAACTTTAGGTACATTGATTACATGAATATTTAAATAATAAATATCTTATTCATTGTTATGAATGACTATAGTGTAACAATGTCTAGGATTATTTGTCGCATTAAAAAGTTCATAACAGTTCCCCACTATGACGACAACCTTGATGTGATATGAAAATATTCTTAAATATAGTTCTATGGTTGGATGAAATGTTATTATGGGACACAAAGTATAAAGGTCTTTAGGTGCGAGTAGAATTAAGATGATGAGACTTTTTCCATGAAATTTTCACTTGGTAATCTCTTAGACCGAAGATTATGAGAACAGACCTGCCAGTAAGAATTTGAAATATTTTGGGGTCATCGTATATTTTTATATTCATGCTTTTGTATGGGTCCTTTGACTTTAATATTATCATTAATACATATCATGACTCATGTACTTTAAATTACTGACAAAAACCATCACGCAGATAGTTGGTGGGAAGTAAGGTACATTGGGTGAATCAGGAATGACATGTTATTAATGGATAATTCAATGAAGGATTTGTCTCTTTAATTTATGGAAGTGTATATTTCGGCCATTTAAAATAAATAGAACCATCACACAAAATTCCATTGCCAGGGTGTAACAATAAGTTTATTTCAGGTAGTCAGAGAATGAAATACCAAGCATAAAGGTGGATGACACTATCATGAAACCATCTTGATGAGATATTGATATAAAGAGATTTTATTACACAGTGTTCATTCATATGTGGATGTCGTTGTTGTGACTTTAAGTTATTTCTATTGGGTGCCTTGACCCGTTTCTAGATAGTACTATTGGATATTAGGGAATATCATCTAATGCCAATAAGAAATAATCCTAGAGGGTCACACACTATGTGTTTCTATTGGTATAAGTTATATTCTATTTGAATATAATTAATAGAATAAATATTATTCTCAATATAGTGGAATTATTTTATTCAAGATAAACTGATTTCATAAATTAAATAAATGTTTATTCACCATATTTTGATGAAAAATATATTTATTTATTTTATTGAATCTTTAAAAAATATTTATTTACAAGCTTGTAAATAAATTATTTACTTAAGAGAATAATTTATTTATTTATTTATTAAGTTTTTCAATAAATGGAAGTGGAGTTCGAGGGGACCAAGGATAGTCCCATAGTAAAATAATTCTTTACAAGACAGTAAATATTTATTTAAATAGTTGGTGCAAAACAAAATAATAATAAATAAGTTTTAATTATGTGGCTCAGGATTTCATTTATGATTCCATTTTGCGCAAGATTGGTGAACCAAAAATAATGACACGGTTATTGTTATTATATAGTATTGGTTTTCTATAACGTTATGAATTTATTTAATTGTTGTTATGCATTTAAATATCAAAACATGATAATTCTATAAATAAATTGACAGGTATATAATTTTTTCCATTCATGGGAAACTAGTGGCTCAAGAGAAATTCCAAGTCATGAATTTTATCTCGACTCCTCTCATCTCTCCATGTCAATAAGGAGATACTTTCTTTAGGATCTAAGAATATGTGATCAAGATTGATCGATGTAAGACATTCTCTTCTCCACACTAGAACCTAGAAAGTGAGTGGCATCAACCAGATACTGTTGGAGCTTGTATGGATCACCGTTATAGGGATTCTGGTTTGGATCCTCACAAGAAAAACAAGACAATTTGAAAGGGTCATCCCGGACGATCAACATCATCAACGAAGAAAGTACCAAAGAACCTGGTATTTTATTTCATCAGAAATTAAATTTAAATTAATTATAAATATGATATGTAAGATCCCCTCTAAAGGTTTCGGGCCTCTTCTTTATTTATCTAAATCTTTGATTCTATTCCATAGAGACTAGTGTTCATCATCGTATTAATATCGGAATAATCATTGATCATTGTAAAAATTAATGTTGGGCGTCATCCCAACCAAGATTTTATTTCACACATAACCTTCAGTGTTTATGTATTTTTTTCATTACCTATATCTATCTATGCTCCCCCTAAACTGTAAACTATAATATTTCTCATGTGTACAGTGGACTACCGCTTCACGAATCGATGTGACGCGTTTTCTATCAACACCTCTCATGGTTGGGTTTGATGATAGATATATTATATATGTATGATATTTTTAAAATAACTATACATATCTAAATATATTATCATATATACCTTTTTACTTTCTATTCCATAGTTAATATTATAAGGATGTTCGTTTGTATAGTGAACTACCATCTCGCAAAGAGATGTCATCTTTTTTTCATTTACATTTTACAAGGAATGTAATAAGAGATAAATTTAATGAATATATGTAATATATATGACATATATATGATTCTTTAATAGTAATATATTATTTTAACTTTCTTTTTATTTGTCCCTCACGAAAATGGAAATATTGTTCATGTGTACATACAGCATACCATCTTTATGAACGTTGTATTTTTTTGTCTCTAAATATTATGGATTACTATAAATAATTAAAAACTAAATATTAATATGATATTTAAATAATTAATAAAATTATTTATATAATTAAACGATGATCAAAGTAATCTGACTCAAAATAAAAAAACAAAACATACAATAAAAATGAATGATTTTTTACCCAAAATGTAATTTTGACAAGGAATTGTTAATAAACTGATAATAAATTATCATAAGTATGTTATATAAGTTATTTTATATATATATGATCCTTTAATGGATTTATAGTAAAATTATATTTATTATATATATTGTTATATTTTTTATAATGGAAGTGGATACTAATCATAAGGGATTTCTAGTCTCTCTTTTACTTCAGTGGAGTTCTGCTCCCCCTCTTTATTGAAGGGGGAGCTTCGCAATCTCACCCTCATGAGAAGGGTAGCTCCATTTCTCCATTCTCTGATCAAAAAAACCTTCTACCCTTCCCAAATATCGTGATTTCCCTAAAATGACCTTAATATCTTATGGGAGGTGCCTCAGCTCTCTCTTTCCCTGGTGGGGCTCATTAATGTGACAGCTCTTTGTAAACTCACTCTGGTGCCTCAATTTTGTATTAACGAACCCTCTATTGATGAGTTTTTCCCATTAATATTTTATTTATAGGATCTACAGGACCATTCTTTTGTTGGATTACTTGATCGGAGGTACATCATGATCTGGTTTGGGTCGGAGGAGGTCTTGATCATCGTCTGGTCAAGGGAACCTCGAAGATGCAATGGATCTCTCTTTTACCTATTTTTATAGAGCCTTGAGTTTTATATGTTGTGTGATCCATCAATAATGGTGACATGGGTAAGTATTTCATGTCTGCCTCATTCATTTTAAATCCCCTCCATTCTGTGTGGTCTTGGAAATATGGTAGGATTGAATCTTTGTTCTGATTGTCGAACAGAGGTTATGTTTCACCCCATCTATCAATGAATTTTCATAGAGGTTGATGTTTTAAGGCCACCGGTAAACTAGGTCTAGATCGCAGATGGGGAGTAATTTTGATGGAAACAGGAGGTCATTTTTTATTCATGGATTTTGTACTATGTTTCTAGTCATCGATTTGGTCACCTAGAGTCAGTTTTTCCCAGTATAAGCATGACTGGAATTTTATAGGTGATGGAGAAGATGAATTATGGTTGATTTGATGCCACAGTTTTGGCTCAGGTGATCTTGAGGGATCATCCTAAAGATGTTCATGGAAGGTCAGCTTCTGGGGGGTTGAGAGGTTAAGGTTGACCAGAACTCGAGGTCTCCTATGAGTAGGTAGCACGAGCAGGGGTAACCTCTTTTGGCAGTGAAGTAGTTGAGGAGAAAAATAATTCAAATGGGGACTGGGAGGTGACCCATATTGATCTCACAGAGGCCTATTTTCATGTTTTTGTATTTAAGGTGGTAAAAATTCTATATAGACTTAGAGTGATTAAGGTTTATGATCGACTGAAGTCAGATCTTGGTGTTGAGAAAGTGCCTTCATTAGAGGATGTGGTTAGAACTTATCTTCCCTAATTATAACACTTTAATTATGAGACGTCGTATAATTTCTTTTGTGTAGATGTAGAAATAACAATGGGTACACAATTATCAAGTAGAGAGGTAGACCCATCTCTTTTGTGAAATCCTGTTGATAATTTTGGTAACATGAAAGGGATGGTAGTGAGGGACCTACAGGTTAGTTTGAGTTTCTTGTAGTTTAATGTCCCCACATGTAATCATTTTGAAATACAAGAGCATTATGGGATACCCCATGTGAAGGAATTTCCAAAATTGAATGATGATGTGATTCTTGATGTTGTAGTGGGGAAGGATCCCCATGTTACTCTTGACATAGATATGTACTCTAAACTTTGATCGCCAATGTATAATAATAAGTACTCTAAGATAATGGGAGTGGGGAAATTTTCTTCTTTAAAGGGGTATTTATTTTGAGGGAATGATGGATGCTAAAATTATGTATATGTTCATATTCCTAACAAATAGAGAAATGTCTCTTATAGTGATAAATAAAATGATGATGGTGTTGTTAGACCTTCCTATAGTGATATTTTTTCATGGTGTAAAGAATAAGATGTCCAAAAATAAAGGAATTGTAACTTCTCTACTAAAGATATGGATGAGGAAGGACTACTCTTTCTTGATGATGCAGGTTTCTATCGAGTTCTCTTCAAAGATAGAAAGAGGGGTTTCCCCTAACTCTAAAAGGGTTGTTTTGATATGAAATCCAATAAGGAGTGTAAATTGGAGCTTATAAAGAAACATGACATCTGCCTAAAGCAATATGAAATGACTTCAAAATTGTAATCAGCCACTACGAAGGAAGAACCATATTATGAATGTGGTGAGGGGTCTGATTTTTATGATATGTAGTTGTCTCTTTATGGTTAGGATTTTTGAATATATGTTTCTAAGCTATTCACCCTTGTACTTCTCCTTTCTTATTGTACTTTTTATTTCCCTATAATAAATGTTCATAGGTTTTTTCCTCTGGAAGAGGTTGCCTAGTTATTTTATTCTTTATTGGGGCTTACGATTCAAAATATTACTAAATTTGTAAGGGATTTATGTTTCACTTTTTACTTCTATGATACATGTGTCATATTCACCACCTGTTTCTTTTATATGGTGTATATAATTCATATCAATGTGCTTTATGATTAATTAAATGAATTTTATGTGTATTTACATATCCATTTCTTTATCCCTCTTTCATGTGGTTTATGGTCCTAAAGTTACTGATGTAGAAAGGTATTTTTGTCTCAATTTGCATTTTTTGAGATATATGTTATATTATGAACTAGTATTATTTTATGAGGTGTATATACTGACCCTTTGAAAATTATTATAATGAATATTCATCTTTTAATTGTATTTAGTTTTTCATTTAATGATAATAATTAATGGTACTTATGATTTGAATTATATCAAAGTGGTTAATATTTTATGTTACAATCACATCAGTTATCAATATTCCTTAATGATTATAGTTTTGATGTTGAAATATTATGATCCCTATCTTAATAAAATTATTAACTTTATACTCCTATATTTATGTCATGACAATATATGTTTTCCCTTCATTTTCCTCTATTTATGTCCTTAAGATACCCAAGTAATATTTTTATGAAAAGTTATCATTATTTCTCTCTTCGATTGAAAACCATTTCCATCCAAAAAAGTGTTTTCTATTAAAAAAAATTAAAATTCTTAAAATGATTCCTTAAATACATTTTTATCCATTCCTTACATTAAAAAATGAATCTTTATGTCTTTTTTCAAAACATGGATCATTTTAATTTTATATGAAATATAAATTTAATCTTTTTTATAACATGTATAAAGTGAATGGAATTTCCTGGAATCATGAAAATTATTTTCTTTAAAGCTTAATTCGAATGTTTTAAATGTTATTTTTGATTAAAATTACTTACAAAACGTTGTATCAATTTTTTATTTTAAAAAAATTCAAAGAAACGATATTTTCCTTCATAAAAGTTCAAAGTTATTTTTCATTCATAATCATTTCCCATTATTATGAATTTCTTTAATGTTACATAATCTTTAATACAGATATAATCTAATAATACCATATTTATTTTTTCTCTAGATATCTCATTTTTATAATGAAAATATTTTTGTGAAACCTGTTTCTCTTCCATGGGGTATACCATGATAAAATTATGATGAAACCCACTACTTATTCCTTAGTTCATACTTTTATAAAATAATGAAATGATTATAAAATCTATTTATTTTCCATAGGTTATGTTTGGATGAATGTTTATTAAACCCATTTCATTTAATCCATTCTAATATGATGAATGTTTTATATTCTTATACACACATATGTATTCATTTCATTATGTGATGTGTGTGACCTATATTTCCCTATAATTGATTGGGTAAATTTTTATATCTCATTAGATAAAAAGGACTATAATGAAGTGTGAACCAAATTCTTTAAAGTTCTCCATCCACGATAATAGTCTTGAGAATGAACCTTGATTTCTATGATGGCATGGGGTGTTAAAAAACTTCCACTATTATAGTATTTTTAATAACCCTTGAACTATAAAGTAAATGATTTTCTATACCTATGTGTACGCCGCAATTACATGTTTCTGGCCATTGTATTATTCTATCATGGCTAATCTTATTTGGTTATTTTATGATTAATGTCCTATGAACTGAAACTCTTTATAATATGACCCAAGATTATGATATTTTATATTTAGGGTATGGTTTTCAAATTTTGTGATCATGTTCTCAGACCCTTTTTCTCATGTTATGTTTACATATCTCCCTTGTTTATTCTTAATGTGTATTTGAGCTCTGTAGAAATATCAACCCTAGTATCCTAGATTCAGTTTATTATTTATTACATTATAATGCATACAATGAATAGAATCTTTAAGGATTAAATAGTTTGGTAATCTTGTTAAACTAGATACATACTTCAAATTTACATTACATTTAAAAACGTACTTAAATTATTTTCTTTGAGACCACCATTATTCACCTTAGTTTATACATGCATATCAATCACAAAACACTTCTTGGTTTCCAAGTAAAAAATTAAACATAATAAAGGGGTGAGATCAGATTCTCTATAAGGTTATTTTTACAATGAAAAGTATAAATAAATAAGAAATAATTAACATAGAAAGAAAAATTATAGAAACACGGCTATTTAACCAATAAACTAACTATAATATGGAAGGAATAAATAATGATCAACTAATAATATATAAATAATCACATGATCTTGAAGACATAACCATATATATTCTACCTAATCTAGTATTCACAAGTAATATCAGAAACTACATTAATTATCATGTAATACACAATGTTGTAAATCTAATAGTTATTTCCAAGGCCTTATTCCAGGACATCAAATATCATCAATCCCTTATTCTAAAAAATATATAAATTTGTAAGGTCTCACCCAAAACTCAATCTATTTTGTCTTATGAGACTTAATTATGAATCGAGGGGCTATAGAGAGCCAAGTATGTCACTTAAAAGTTAAATTAATTAATCTTATGAAAGGGGTGAAAATTATCAACATAATGATTTATATTCAAATAATGGAATATCAAATATTAATACATTACACAATCAATAAACATAACAATAAAGCATCTAGAGTAATATGGTGAAAGGTATTATGATTGTACATCCTAAGTTAATATATTAATAAATCCTCCAAATAATTAACAATGATGAATAAATATAACAAACCCCCAGTTTATCCTAATTTTAATAAATGGATGATGTTGTTGAATATTAAAAATACGATAAAAAAATCTTCAAAATCATTTTTAGGAAAAATCAAATTTTTACTTAGAAAATATATTTATAGTTATTTTTTCAGAATATATATTGAAAATAATTTTGTAAAGAAATACAATTTATAAATTTATAAATGATATTTAGAAAATTAATTGGAATGATGGTGGAAAATTGTTTTCATGTCATAAACATTATATAAAATATTCCATTTTCATTTTTAGGAAAATCCAAACATAAATTATTTTGAAGATGATATGAATAATACTTCCAAAACATTTGGTAAAAATAAAAAATAGGTAAAAAAATTCAATATTTCATTTTTAAAGGGTAAAAAAAATTTCTATAATATTTTTATTAAACATGGGTTTTGATGAAAAATGGATTTCAACTGATGAGAGAAATAAAGTCGTATTTTTCTTAAAAACATTTTTCTTAATAATTTTAAGTAACAATGAGAGTTAAAATGGTATTATTTCATAAAACATTTCATGAATAAATATATTAAAATAAAATCAATTTATTTTAATATATAAATTTAAAATAATTCACCCAAGGGAGACTTTAATAAAAATAATCTAGCATAATAATGAGACTATGAAATAAAAAATTACTACTTTAGTAAATTTTATATAATAATCCCCATGAAACAAATAACTTAAAATGAAACATTTCATACCATAAAAATATATTAATTAATTATAAAAAATAAAAAAATGTAATTATGTTCACCATTAAAATAAATCTGTGGTGAATATGGAATTTGACTCACAGAAGTAAAAGTCAAATGAGAAACACTTACCATAAGTCGCACTCATCACGTCAGTTCTTTATCTTCATAAATAATAAAATATTATTAATTATTTTCTTGATTAATAGCATTTTACATGTTTATTATTTAATTTCATTCACTTATTATAATGTTATATATGATTAGATAATCAATTAATTTTACATCTGCTGTTTTAATGATATTTGGATTATATAAAAAATGAATTTGGTATTAGTGCTATGGTCAGAGTGATAATTATTTAGACATATATAGAATAATAATATTTCAATAATTATCATATGTACACATAAACTATACTTTTAAATGTATTCATGAATGATGTTTATGAAAAATGAAATATGTTACGATCATGGAGATGGAAGGTCGTATGTACACGTGAGTAAAGTTTCTATTTTTCAATGATCGTTATAAAAAGAAGCTAAGTAATATTTATTATTTTTATAATGATCATAATAAAATATATATAAACTACTATATTTTTTAATATAATTCTATATATCATCAATTTGGTGTCGTGATGAAAATAGATTTACATTACTTAATAAAACCAATAGTCCACACATACACGAATTACATTATAATTTTCAAGGTAAGAATGAAAATGATATTTTATATTTTCAGGATGATAAATGGGCATGAATATCATAATTATTACATTTCAATCACATAAATTAATTAACATTATACTTATTACCTTCCATTTAAATCATTAAGGAAAGATGAATCATATCTCTTTGTGAGTCGGTTGTCCACCGTACACATGAGCAACGTTATCGTATCCCCTATAAAATGGAACGAAAAAATGTATATATGATATAATGATTCCATAGGAATATTTATGTTTTATATATCTTATATATACTTTATATTCAACATTATACCCATCCATGATAGTTGGTAACATATAAATCAATGATACTGGTTCACAATGCAATAGTCCAACATATACAAAAATAATGATTTCACAACCCTTTTGATATGAGTGGGGAGAGTGTTTAGTCATTAAATCATTATAAAAACACATTAATATATGTAATATAAATATTTTATTATATCATCATGGTTTAATGAAAATTGAATGGGGTGGAGAAATAAATAAAATAAAAATTCCCATTAAAGAACATTACCTCTTCATTGGGTATCCACTTTATATTTGCCCCAAAATCCTTCCTAGGATGGATTTATTCCAAAAATAATGCTTTGAGAATGGGAACAGGGAAGAAGGGAATGTATTTCAGCATGTTTTCTCCAAACCAAAAGTGTTTAAATGTTTGAATAAGAGAGGAGATTAGTGGCCTTTTATAGGTGAGGTGAGCAGAAAAATTATAATATTTTAAAAGAAAAAGGTATACCCAAGTTTTTCACATGAAAGAAGTCTCCAAAATAAATTATTATATAAAATTATACATTACAAGGTCTAAATAGTCCTCTAAGATAAATCTTAGACAAGTTTTTAGGTCTTTTAACACTTATCATTTTAGTTTAACCACCTAGAAAATCAGTTTCTACCATGACGGTGGTAATTAATTTTTATTGTTTTCAATATTCATTTTGGTCAAAAGTTAATCTTCATTTATTAGATAAAATAAATTATTTTCATTATAAATATGTAATACTTTTTTTCAAATTCCATTCATATAATTGGAATAATTAAATTTAAATTTAATCCCATAGTCACAGTGAGAAAGCAAGTTTTTAAAGACAAAAACTATTCAAAGGATTACAATGTTTTTATATCAAGATTAAACAAGAAAAAAATTCCAATGACATAAAATGTATTAATAGATATGTTTTTTATTTAATTTTACATTACAAACAATTAATAATATAATTTTTATTTATAAATAATTTAAAATAAAAGGATTTTTTCAATTAAAATTAAGGATATTTCTCTATTCAGCGAAAAATGAATTATTTTAGAAAAATCCAAAAACATCACCCTTTGATAATTTAATATGATTATTCCAAAATTTGAGTTAATTTTTTTTAAATAAAATCTAAAATATGTAAAAATTAATTTTTAATCACATGTGAAAAGATAAACAAAAAAAGTTATTAAGAAAAAATAGTTTTTTATAATACATTTCTTTTTCTTTAAAATGACTGTTTTTTTCTTTAATCTATAGACTACCAAAATTTTCATAACATAATTAGTACTATTCATACCATAAAATTTAATTTCTATGTTAAAATGGAAATGTTGAAATAATAATATTATTAAATATTATTGTGTTTTATTTGAACCCGATTTTGGATACATTACAAGCTATCAAATAGATTAAATTTATTTAAAAATAAATATAACATAAAGTCCTTGGATGTTATTTTCCCTTTTATTCATGTTGTTTTTTCATATACACTATATAATATAATGATTGTATTTTAAGATCTTGTGGTCTTACATTCTACCCCTCCTAAATAAATTTATCCCGTACAATTTAATCCTGATCTTGATAAACATGGTTTTATCTTTTGAAAATACCATTATTGAAATCACACATCATGAGAAAGGTTGATAAAAAATCCTCTTATTAAGATAGAAATGAAATAAAAATATCATATGGAATAAAAGTCAACTAGGTTTATATATATGATAACTTTGGTTTCTTGGGACGTTAAGTACATAGAATAAAAGCATAAATAATTATATAGAGTGATATATGTCATTGATCACAAGATAGTGAATGACAAATGTAATTATATGGAAATCAAAACCACAAATCGATGACAATTGAAAATGCCATCAGTTCAATGTAAATATAGGCATTATGATGTAATTTTTTTACATTATCACTTTCTTATATATGAGTACTTTCTTTACCATATAGACTAAGAATATATAAAAATAAACATGATATTTCTTTATTTCATAGAAATAGTTTCATATTTAGGTAGGGTTTCAACCATTTTAAAATTAATTTATTATAATAAGATATAAATATCCAAGAAGAACTTTTTATTCCTTAAGAATTATTGTTAACTTATAATTTGTCATAAGAACTATAATAGAATGATAATTCATTCCTTCAATATGTAGTTATTATTAAAATGAAATTGTTCAAACAGGTTATCCAATATGAATAAATATCTATATGGTGAAATAATACATTAATCTCTAAAACCTCATCTAAATATCAATATGAAACATTTAATAAATGATAAAATTTTTACCCATTCAAATATTAAGATCCAAAACAATATAAATAAGGGTATTAGATTTGAAAAATAAACTTATTATTAATATTCTAAAAAAATGATGTATATCTTAATAATCACATACCAAACATGTGAATATATTCATCATGTGTTCTCTTAAACCATGGTAATGACATAAATATCCATAAAACTAATTTAAAACATTCATGCTTATTTATTTCTTGAATAAAAAACATATTATTGGATATATACCTTAAATACAAAAAAAATTAAACTCCATTAGTTATAGCATATACCACCTTCTCAACAGATAATTAATCAGCTCCAATATAGTCAGTACTATACAATTGAATTTACCTATAATAATCATCTTTGTATCCCAACATCATTAACTGACCATCTAAAACATATTAGGGGTTGTATTTCCCTCAATAAGTTGTTTTCATTGAAGTATAACATTCCAATTAATCATTTTTCATGGTCATACATACCATTCAAAATAATCTTTCAAATCCTTAGTGAAAAAATTCTATAGTTCTATCCTTATACATTTCACAATTCTTACAACTTGGTTAACATTGATAAAATAATAATATGACATCATTATTGAATCCAAAAACAAGTACATTAATCATCCCACTTCATTTTTGGAAATATAAAAAGTTTGACCATGGTTTATTAGTTAATTTTGATGAATATTCCTCTCATGCTTCGGGAATTCGTTTACATAGTTCTCTATATCCTTATAGTTGAAGCGCTGAACATTGTAAAATTATTAATTTCCCTTACAGTCATGATCATAGTGGCCTTTTTCCCAAATGTAAATAAAACTCATTTTCCTTTTAATCATGTTCCAAGTTCGTTCCATCAACGTGTACCACATTTATGAAAATCCTTCTTTCTTGTATTCCCTTTATATGTATTTTTCAATGTCATCATTTTCTTCACTGATTACCATAGAAGTCATAAGACTGTAAAATTTTTTATCATAATATCACATGATATTTTTTAAAAAATTATCACAAAGGCCCTTAGATTATAAAAATAGAAAGCCTATAACATTATGAAGAAAAGATCATTACATTTACCTCTTAGAAGAAAAGTAAAAATATCATCCAGGAGAGTGTTATATGTAATGTATACCACCTAGTTCAGTCCCTATTTTTTCAAGGAATCATAAATATAGTTGGAATCATGAAATAAATTCATGATAATGTAGTTCATTAATGATAATTTATGAAGGAACTTGGTCCATTTTATTTTTAGCTTCCAAGAAAGTTGGATCTGTCTAATTCTGACAGCCAGCATGATAGTGGTGGAACCACATTCAAACCAGATATTGTTCCAATTCCTTTTTTTCCATATATACTGTAGAGATCAGTCCAACCATCTCCACTTACATGTTAATAACATATCCACAAGGGCCATTATGGCATACAATAACATCACTATTTTGGTCCCAAAAGACAACACTAAAACCATCTTGTCCACAATTACCCCTTGAGGCTCCATATGTGTTACATTTTATCAAACCATCAAATGGAAGAATCTAGAATACGTCAAGAGTTCCAAAAAGAGGGGGTAATTACCAGTGATATTTAGACACCTCAAAATAGTGAGGTCATTTACAGAATTTCAATAATGTTCTAAATGAAGCGCAATGGCATCATGAGTAGTAGTCATGACATCATCTACGGGGGACTAGTAGTTGAAAGGGGACTTATCTTAGACGGACTTGTGAGACTAGTTCCCTTCGAAGGATTTGATTAAAATAATTAAATAAAAATTAAATATTTCTATTAGAATTATGTACATGATCCACAACATGACCTGCTAACCTTGTAATTTTTTCTTCATACATAGAAAAATTTTCCTCTTCTTTATATCATAGACTCGAGAACAGACATTCCATATCCGATCATTGCTCAAGAGGAAAATAATTTTCCAATAATATTACCTTGAAATTATTCTAATCCATTCTTCTTATTACCACCACATCGGTAGTGTTGTAAATTATTAACCACCATTGATCTGTATCTTCTAAGAGATAAAAAACTATTCTGAAAACATTCTCCCTTTCACTACTTCCTAAAGTAGGGAATATCATCTCTATGTAACTTATTCATTTCTCAGATAAAAATGGATTATTAGTCTCATTTAATGATAGAGGTTTCTGATACACGAATTAGCCTAACATTGTTACACTATGTGGTGGATTAGTAAGATGCTCTATATAGGAAAGGTTATCACTTTAACCTGATTCGGTAACCCAAATACATAAATAATTTTTATGAGTAACATATACAGCTCTACCACCAACTTCATTTTATTTCCCATGACATAAATGAATACAGGGAGAAAGTGCATTGATACCACTAACATTACTTCCATTAATATTCATCTCTAAACAATAGAATACAAAAGATTAGAACATAAAAATATGAAACATAATGTAAAATCCCAACACTATTGTACTATATAAAATAAATTGATAAAATCTTTCTTAGATAATCGCAAAATTATAGACATGGTATCTATGGGGGTATTTTTTTAATTTATTTATAATTTTTTTTAAATAAAATGTGATTAATCGTATGAATATCCATTGGGAGTTTAAAACTAGGTTCATATAAATGCCTATTTTCATACACCTGAAGATGATCGATTCAATCCCAATGTGCCCCTTTTGGGGTAACTAGCTCTTAGTACATCTCTACTAGAACCTCATCCCCATATAGTATCCTTAAAGTGATATATTTTCTATGAAAAATTGAATAACCTATTACTTATCAAAACATTAAGTTATTCTAATATACAAATCCACAAATACTATCATAGGATAATGTTTCCTAACCAATGTTTTCATAAATCTAGTTCGAAATGTTTCAACTAAACTTCATTTGATACCAACTGTTGTGACCACTAGTTGAGTAACCTGGAGCAAGTGACTTCTTTATTATACTGGTATAAGATACAAGGAATCAGACCTCAAAGGGATGAATAGTTTAGTAGTCTTAGTAAACTAGATACATACTTAAAATTCACATTTAATTTTAAAAAATAAAATACACAATATATTTTATTTGATAACATTGTTATTCCCCTTAGTGTATACCTATATATCAATCACAAAACACTTCCTAGAATCTAGGGAAAAATAAATCATAATAAAGTGGTGAGAATGGAGAATCAATAAGGGTAAACTTACAATGGAAATTATGACTAAATAAGGTATAATTAATATTTTAAGGTAAATAACTAAAACACAATCCATTTGTCAATAACTTGATCATAATATGGTAGGAATAAAGGATGATCAAATAATTCCATAAAATTTATCACATGATCTTGAATGATTTACCATGTATATTATAAATAATCAAATAATAACATGGAATATAATTTTGGAATACCTAATTTTTGAAATCTAAAACATATCTACCAGACTTTCTCAAAGACAACTAATACCGTCAAAGACTTTTTCCAAGACATATATATAAATGGGTAAGGCCTCAACTAAAACCCAATCTAGTTTGTCTCATGATACCTACTAATGTATTAAGGGGATATAGTGTGCCTTGATCATCACATAAAAATTACAATGAATTCCACATATGAAGGGATAGAAATACAATAAACAAATACATTAGTATTTAAAAACAATCATATGAAATGTTAATACTTTCCCCAATCAATAAACATAATACTAAACAATCCAGAGTATGTTAGTGAATGGTAATTAATAAGTATGATATTAATAAAATATATATTTAGTGTATCATAAGATAAAAAAGGGTTCATGTCTTTGATGAGTACAAATACTATAAAAATATATCGAAAAACATTTATTAATTTAAATTAACATTTTCAATTTGGAAATATTTTTAAAATTAGATGTTCAAAAAAAATGAAAAACCGCTTATTTTTAAATAATTTTATAAATACTTAAAATAATATTTTATAAATTTGTAATTCATGAAGTAGTGAAAATTTTTTCATGTCTTACACGTTAAGAAAAATATTCATTTACATTTTTAATTAAATATGAATGGCCATTTTTGAAATTGATATGAATATTCATTTATGAAAATAAAAATAAAATCACTAATAGTTTCTTTAATAACCAATTTTTTAATTGTTAAAATAATTTATTAAATCATTTTTATAAAAAATGGGTTTTTATAAAAAGGTATTTCTAATAGAATATAGCAATAAAGTCAGATTTTCATAAAGACATTTTATTAATCATTTTACATAACAATGAGAGAAAAATAGTATTGTTAAAAATTTAATTAATAACCACTTTAGAATAAAATATATTTATTTTAATATTGAAATATCAAATAATTCCCAAAAATGAAATGTAAAAAAACAAACTCAAATAAAAATGAGATTTTGAAATAAACCCTTACCACATTGATAAATTTTGTATCATATTCCTCATTAAAGAATTAACTATAAATGAAACATTAAATAACATGTTGATAAATAAAATAATGATATAAAAAATCGAATTATATACACCACAAAAAATAAATAGTTTTTGAAAATTGTGTATGTATCACAGAAGTAAAAGTGAGACGAGAAACCCTTACCTTCAGTCTGACTCATCGAGTATGTCCTCTATATTCCTAAATAATAAAATTATTTACTTATTTACTTTTATAATATCATTTTTCAAGTTTATTATTATATTTATTTCACTTTTTACCATGTTATATATAATTATTTAATAAATTATGTTTATGTCTAATGTTTCGATGATATTTGGATTTTCTATCAAAAATGAATTTGAAAAACTGACTATGGTCAAAGAGGATTTTATTTAAATGTATCCAAAATAACAATAATTAAATAATTATCATATTTATTCATAAATTATTATTTTAAATCCAACAATTAATTATTCTTATGAAAAATGAATAATTTTATGATCATGAAGATGGTAAGTCGTACGTACACATGAGTAACGTTTCCATTTTTCAATGATAATTATAGAAAGAAGTTATATAATATTTTATCCTTTTATAATGATAATAATATCCTAAATTACATACTAATTTTTAAAATATGATTATATATAACATCCCTTCTTTATGGTTATGAAATTAGATTCATATCGCTTCGTTAAAGTGGTAGACAACATGTACATGAACGGCGTTAACATTATTCAGTGTAAGAAAGAAAATGATATATTCAATTTTAATAATGATAAATATGAAATTAATATCATTATAATATATTTTATATCATATATATTAATTAAAAATATAATTATTAACTTCTAAGAAAAGCAATAGTGAAATACAAGTGACACCACTTCATGAAGTTTTAGTCCACTGTGCAAACGAGCGATGATATGATATCCCATAAAATAAGGAATGTAAAAAATATATATGATATAATGAGTATATAGGTATAATAATGTTATAAATATTATATATATATATATAATTTAAATCCATTATCATACCCAACCGTGATAGCTGGTGATGGAAAAATGAATGACATCAGTTCGTGAGGCAGTAGTCTTCCATACACACGAATGATGATTTCGCAACACACATGATGGAAGTGGAGATGGTTTTTGGAGATTAATATAACATAAAAACTTCTATATATATATGTAAAATATTAATTTTACTATTTTATCATTTTTAAATAGAAATTTAAGGAGTTGGAGGAATAAATAAAATAAAAACACTCATTGAAAAACATTACCCCTTCTTGAGGTATTCATCTTAGGTTTGCACCAAAAACCCTACTAAGATGGATTTGTTCAAAAATTAATGCTTTTTTGAGGATATTTTAGGATTTTGGAAGGTATGTAAATATTTTTTTTCTCCAAAAAAATCTTGTAAGGTTTGACTAAGAGAGTAGAGGAGTAGATTTTTATAGGTGAGGTGAGTGTAACACTTTTAATTTTTGAAAATAATATTTTTTAACCTCATTTTTCACGTTCCAAAAGTGTAAAAAATAAAATATTCTGGAAATTTAGAAATTATAAATTATAAATATAATAATAAAATATACTATATTCAAGTTTTCAGGTTATTTTAACCCTTATATGTTTAGTTTAACCCCTGATAAATCAACTTTTACCTTAACCGTGATAATTAATATTTACTGTTCTCAATGTTCATTTTGATAAAAAATCAATCATAACTTATTAGGTGATATACATTATTCTTATTTAAAATATGGAAACCATTTTGACAATTCCACTCACAAATATGGAAAATATTGATTTAAATCCCCCTAGTTATGACGAGAAAATGGGTTTTCAAAAAGAAAATGTTCAAAAGTTTACAAAGTCTTTATATCAAGATTCAATATTAAAATAATTCCAATGGAATAAATTGTATTAATAGATATATATTTGAACTAATTTTACTTTAAAAATAAATAAACAATATATTTTACCATTATAAATGTTTTTAACTTAATAGTAGTATTCAATTAAAATATGGTATTATTCACTATTTATTGAAAAATGAAGCAATTCAGAAAAATCTCAAAAAATCAACCTTATATAATTTTTATTTGGCTATTTAAAAAATTAGGTTAACTTTTTCAAAGAAATTTTCTATAAGTGGTAAAAAATATTTATAAGTAGTGTTTGGAAGGAGTGACTAAACCATCTTTTAGAAAAAATGCATTTTTTCAAGAAAAACATTTCTTTTTATTTTAAATGATTATGATTTCATTTTTAATCAATATATAACTATAAGTTTAAAAATTTAGTTAATATTATTCAAAACATCAAATTTAATTCTAGGTAATAATTATTATTTTTAAATAATAATATTTTAATAGATATCTTGTTTTCTTTTTACCTGGAGTTGCATGCATTAAAATCTATCGAAGTGATTTATTTTATTTAAAAATAAATATATGAAAAATTCATTGGATATTATATTCCATTAAATTATTTGAATTTTATTTCATACACTATATTGAATTTTACATTCATATTTTATAATATCAGGTTGTTGCATGATCACCCTTTCATATTTTTCTTTTCCCCAGGTTATAAATAAATGCATGATGTATAATTTTTATAATAGGGGTTCTGGTTATGAAGAACATAGTGTGAGATGATGTATCTCACCTATGAACTATTTTTTATGTTTCCATGTTTCCAAATTTATTATACCTTTACGATCCTTATGAGTGTGTTTGTGTAACATAATTATTATTCATAAAAATGATTTAATATCTATATATGAAAATCCTCGAAAGTTATTTCTCATATTAAAGGATAAGTTTAGTTAACCTTTGGAAAATAGGTGGATAAAACTTTTTTGAAAACACTTAGGATAAACTTATATATAAGGTAACATTATAATGTTTTGGTAATAAATTGATTATATGGTTTTCCAAGAAATAAATCTCTATTTGGATACTATAAATGGATGTGGTTCTGAAATAGATGTACCTAGGGGTAAAAACTCCAAAAAAATGTGTATCAGGATTGACATGAAAATTTCCTGGTACATGAAAATAGGCATTACTACACACCTGGTTAAAACTCTTTGGGGATATGCTTCATTTTAATCGCATTTTATTTATAAACCATCATTATGGATTTGAAAAGATAATGATCATGGATAATCTAAGTGAAATGTAACGTGTCAAAGATTTAAAATAAATTTTCTTCATTTAGATAACCTAAATGATTTTTAATGACTATTTTTTCCATTATGATTAGTGTTCCTCACACTATACATTTTGTTCTTAGTCTATGGTTGGAATCCAAAGAAATCATCTTAAATCTAAATGTGATGGAAAGTGAAATAATTTTCCTCCTAAGTAACTGAATGTTAAAGGAGATGAAATGAAAAATATAAATGCCATACTCACCAAAATTTATGAACATATAAAACATGTTATACCTCTAAATGTAAAAAGGAGGGAACAACATTTTGTTCAGTCTTTTATGAGGAGACTTCTACAATATTTTAGTTGTGCTTTTGATTCACTAATTGTTGAGAAATTTATTAGCACAATTGGAATGATATTTTTTATCCTATATGATCGTAATAAATTCATTTTATTGTAAACCATTTGTAAGGTGAAGTGGATAAATAGTTCAAAATTATCAATAATATGAGGAAGTTTGATGAAATTGACTCCATGGATTGAGATGAGTTTTAAAAATTATTCTTCAATAAGTAATATCCTCATTTTCTTCAAATGAGAATGGATAAGGAGTTTCTTGAGATGAAGAAAAATAATAATGATTCACTTAGTACCTATGAAGAAAATTTCACAACACATATTACTTACTCTTCTGGTATTATCATACAACCTTGAATTATGTTTGATTGATTCTTTAATGGATTAAAATCAAGTCATAGAAGGTTGTCCTCCATAAGATAATTCAGTAGCTGTGAATAAATTTTCCAATGTGATATGAAGGTGTTAATAGATTTTGGAATTATATATCAACCACATTGTTTTGATAATATAGAAATAAGTAATTCCACGGAAACTCTAAGAACTAGGGAGAAAATAAGATTTCGTTTCTTTAATACATAATGTGTGTGAAAACATTGATGAAATTGTCAAATATTAAATGTTTTAAGTGTGGAATGTAAGGCCAACAAGAAATACACAACTGAAGTGATGTTAAAAAGATATACAGTGATGTGAATAGATATAATGAAAAATAGAATGTTCTACCCACTCCCTAGTGTTACAACTGATATTATTATGGGCACTATGATAACTAGTTACAAAATATAACGGTTAATGATGATGATTGACTATAAGAACCTGGATCTTTTGTTTCAGGTATGGATCTCTTTTATAGTCTTTTTAAGGAAAAACGATGTTTCTAGAAATTTTTGAAGTACATGCCGTGTACTTTCTAAGTACATGCCATGTACTCTTTTCCCGCCCAAAGCTGTGTGCTGGCCATGTCTGGGCCACACACACGGTGTGTAGGAGTGACGTGGAGGCCTATTTTGGTGGAGTACGAAAAAACCCACTACACGTCGTGCACTTTAAAACGACATGTCATGTACATTTCATTAATCAACCCAGGGTCATGACTAATGATCATTAGCGTCTTCTTCTCTAACTAATTCCGTCCAGAGCGTATGAGGAGGCCGATTCTTCTCCGAGCCACTGACCCATCACCGGTTGTCCGAATCGAACTTCGTCGATTGAAAAGAATCGTAGCGGTGAGTTCTTGGTTCCTCTTTGGCCTCCTTTCCTGATTCTTTATCTCATGTGAGTTATCTGAGTTTGAACGTTTTAGATGTTTTTGCAGATCTACTCCATTTTAGGCGAATCCACGGGCCGAGGTTCAAGTATATTGATCTTCGATGATCAAGGTAGATGGTTTGTTTCCCTAGGTTGAAGTTCTTTGAGTTTTGTTTGCAAAATTCCGGATACCCATGTATCGGGTATCCCGGGTTTAGGATTTTGATCCTATTGTTTGTTTGCACTAGATTTCATGTTAGTTTATGATTATTTGTTGCTAATATATGTTGGGTTGCATGTTTGAGGATCACCCCACAGGTGTTTCTTCCTCTGTTTGGCTGTTATCTCTATTTGGCATCATTTGCCTATGAGGCAAACCCTTTTTCAATTGTTAGTTTACTTTATATCACTGATTTAATGTGTTTTCTGCTATTAAAATTCTTTTGGTGCATGGTATCTATTAGCCAAGTTGTCGTTGAACTTAATTAGGGCTGCTGACAGTCGATTACACACGACTGGACTACTTAGGGCTATGAGAACCTGGTGCGGGAGATCAAAAAGGGAATAGATGATTAAGTGCTTCCCTATAGGGTCTTCTGGTTTTAGTTTCGTATACAGTACCTATGGGAATAGGACTTTGTGCATCCCAAGAGTGTTCTTAGTTTACCTACACATCGAGACCACAGGAGGAATTAGACGTAAGTGCTTCCTCAGAGAGTCTATAGCTATCGTTGCAAGAAAATAGGGGAATTTACGTAAGAGCTTCCCAGAGTGTTTGTGCTTTGTTTAATTACTAGACTGTAGGGGTCTACTAGTTTGATCCACCTGGAGATTCAGTGTGATTTTTAATTTGGTTGGTTGTGATGAGTCCACCAAGCCAAAGAACAAGCTTAGGATTTAACTACTTGTGGGTTAGGTAGTCTTTTAGTCACCTGTTGTGTTACTTTCTTACCTTGGAATAGAATGCTTTACTAGTTCTTCCCTGGTTGTTTAATAAAATGAATGTGAATGATAATTGGTAGGATTATTTACTGGTGTACTCCTAGTTCATTATTGTATTTATTTACCTTTACTTTTGTTATATCAGTCACTGATAGAAGGGCACAAATCTTGTGGTGGATTCCTACTAGGATTAGTCTCACACCTTTTTTGGGTCCTGCTTTGTGGCCCAAGAAGATTATATGGTTGTAGGTGTATGTAGGTATTATGGCCCTTCTACCTCAAATACTTGATTGCTGGTTGGAGTTGAAGAGCATGGGACATGTCTTGGGCCCACGATGCTGCTAGAGTTTCTGTTTACTTTTAGTACTTTGGTTTCAGTTGTATTTCAGCACGTTGTTTTGTTTACCACTTTCCATATATACATGTACCATTATGTATCATTATTATATCAGACATTTCTTCTACTTTTAGTTCAGTTGTTGCATGCTATTTACTACTTCCTCTATTGATTATCTTTATTCTTCTTCTACATACCTTACCAAATGAGAGAAAAGTTTCCCCACTGACTCACCGAGGCCCTCGCTGCTAGTCGGTAGCCTCTGGAATTTGGGGAAACACGCCTGAGGTTATGTGGCGAACTGGGTACAGGGCACCAGTTATGTGGCTCTGGATTCGAGTCGTTACAAAGTGGTATCAGAGGAGTTTTCTTCTTTTATATTTCCTTACTGTTTTGTGACAATAGACATGGATAGGAAGTAATGGGTAGTTAGTACTTAACTATGCCCGGAAGTAATTAACCCATGTACAAGGAAAATCTATATTACTCCGTAATTGTAATTTTAAGTTTTTTCAAGTGTTACAGTTTATTATATTTCACCGTTGGGTGATGCACATGTTTTGTGTTGTTACTATTTATATGAGTGTTGTTCTATTTTGTTGGAACCCAATGAGATGAGTGTGTGCCATCTCATGCATCATATAGGAACTAGGTAGAAAATCACATGTCATGAATTTTACCATGCCATCTAGGGTGCATTAGAATTACATGTTGTTGTGATAGATGTCGTGATAGATTGTGCATGTTTTTGTGATAGTTGTTGTGACGGACATACTTGTTATGATGTTTTCTTTGATATATGAATTTTTATTATGCCAAGCTTTGATTCGCGGTGAGTATGGGTCCCCATGAATTGTAATTTGGCACATAGATGTTTGTTTTTCAGTGTTTCTAGAATTCGGTGCAGTTTGTGTGTTACTGCCCAGAAAAACCCAAAATACACAGCGTGTACCTTATAAATACACACCATGATGTTTTTAAACCATGTTACTAACTGTGTGAACAAAAACACGGGGTGTCGGAGTGTCTTCGGGGGCATGTTGTGTACCTTAAGTACAGGCCGTGTGGTAGTCAAGAGCGTACCCGACCGTGTCACTAACAACACGGGTCGGGAAAACTAGTGTAGTACACACCGTGTCTATAAGAACACACCGTGTAGTTTTCTCCTATGTACCCGGCCGTGTCACAAACAACACGGGTCAGTGTTATCTTCTCTTATACACGCCGTATTTGTTCAGAACATGGCGTGTAAGGGGTTAGCCGTGTGACAGGCCGTGTAACCTGTCACATGGGTCGCCGAGCCTATCAAGCACATTCCATGTGTTATAATGACACGTCGTGTAGTTTCTTTCTGGGTACCCGGTCGTGTCACAAATAACACGGGTCGGTGTGCTCTATCCTTATACAGGCTGTGTTTTTTCGGAACACGCCATGTAGGATTCAGGTGAGTAGCCGACCGTGTAATCGCTACACGGGCCGCCGAAACCTGTTTAGTACACGCCATGTCTTTAGTGCACCTTCCGTGTAGTTTAGAATTAGGAGGACCGTAGAGGTTAGCCATGTAAAGAGACTCGGGTAGAGGTTGGAGTTCAAGCACACGCCGTGTTTTGGGACAAAACGCCATGTAGTCTGGGATGTTACATGACTAGTGGTGGCAGAAGTACACACCCGTGTAAATGTCTTTAACAAACATGTTGTGTAGTCCTGTTTTGAAAACTTAAGTGTTTCTCTCTCTTATTCCCATTTTTTACTCTTTTGTTTTCTATCCTTGTTAATCCTAAATCTGGAGAGTGCTTTTGACTTTTTAGGGCTATGGCACTAAGACATCCTCTCATTGCACGCCAAGAACTGGGCAGTGATTGTACGCCTCATACGGCAGACCAGGGACTACCTGTTGTTCCACCGATTGTTCCAGACATGGCACCTACTGTGATTCCAGACACCGGTGCCAACGCTCAGTTCATAGAGGGTTTCATGAGGTTCATGTAGAGCTTCAAGGGAGCTCAGCATCCTGCCCCGTCTATGGAAGATCTGACGCGAGTCTTTTAGCAGCAGTATCCTCCCACTTTCACAGGGGATGGAGGACCTCAGGATGCAGAGTCATGGCTAGAAACCATGTTTTCCATCATCGAGCATCTGGAGACACCCCCAGACAGAAGGGTGAATCTCGCGACTTACATGCTTCGAGATTCTGCCATGAGATGGTGGGATGTGGTCTCGCAGGCAGGGCGCCAACGGACTATGTCTTGGGATGAGTTCCAGCACACGTTCGTTGACTACTTCTATCCGGATACGCTGAGGTCCGAAAGGGCTAGGGAGTTCATGAATTTGCAGTAGGTCACTCTTTCGGTTATGGAGTATTGCTCCCGTTTCACTGAGTTACAGATTTTCTCTCCCGTTCTAGGAAATGACGAGCTATTTTTGGCAACGAATTTTGAGGAAGGCCCCAAACCATAGATCAGATCGCAGGTGAACGTCTTCCAGTTGACTTTTATTACCCTTATAGTCAACCAGGCGTTGATCACCGAAAGTAATTTGAGGGAGACTGGAGCTATTGACCAGGGCGGTTCAGCATCCAAGACTAAATCATTTCATTCTGACAGTAGGAAGCTCCACCGAGAGTCTACTCAAGGTGACTCGAGGAAGCGAGGTATTAATTCTGGTACACGATATCTTCCTTCTAGAAACAAGGTGGTGTGGTATCAGTGTGGAAAGATTGGGAATAAAAAATCCTCAGTTCCCAAAGAGATCCAGTGGAGTGTCGTGCCTACAGCAAGATGGGTCATCTGCAGCGTTTTTGCAGGGTTCTTCTTCCAGCAGCTAGGGATGGAGGATCAGTTTCTACTCCTCATACAGGAGCAGGATTACTAGTTCCGTAGCAGACTGGGGGCTGGAGTTCTTCAGGTCGTTCAGGACAAGGTATAGGTCGTGGACGTGGTGGCCAGGCTCAGGGAGGATCAGCTCAAGGATATCATGCTGCTACACAGGGCTGCAGTACTAACCAGACATTTTCAGTAGAGCAGATTCATCGGGAGTAAGATCCTGGACCTTCCACAGTTCAAGGTACGATTTTAGTAGCCTCAGTTTTATCTTCTTCACTTTTCGATACCGGATCTTCTCATAGCTTTATTTCTGTGCACACTGTGGAGAGCCTTAGACATACTGTCCTTACTTTTGGGGATACTTTGGCACTAGACACTCTTTTGGAACATAGAACTACTAGTTCGAGTCAGTGAAAGGAGTTCCCCCATGAGGTTGGTGGTTATCACTTCTTGTGGGATCTTTATGTCCATGAGATGATGGGTTATGATGTCATTCTCAGAATGGACTGGTTAGTTCCTTTTCAGGCCTTTGTCGATTGTTATCGTCGTAGGGTGAGTTTCACGTCACCAGAGGGAGGGTCCATTCTTCACAAGGGTGAATAGGATGTCTAGGAAAGCAGAGCTGGACTAGAGCATCATGGGTTGGGTAGTGTTATGGCCCAGATTTCTAGTTTATATCTGGATGATCAGGGGACCTCTCAGATGGACTTTCCTCCAGTAGTTTACCATTTTCCAGATGTATTTCCAGATGATTTTTAGGGTTGCCTCTAAAGCATGAGGTATACTTCTCTATTGATCTTGTGCCAGGAGTAGCACCGGTATCCATACCTCCTTATAGGATGGATACTCTTGAGTTGCAAGAACTCAAGAAGCAGTTGGAGGAGTTGTTGGCTAAGGGTTTCATCCAACCCAGTACTTCCTCTTGGGGTTCGCCTGTGCTATTTGTATAGAAGGCGGATGGTACCTTATGGATTTGTGTGGACTATCAGAAGCTGAACCAGTTGACAGTCAAGAACCGATATCCCTTTCCTATGATTGATGATATTTTTGATCAGCTTCGAGGAGCCATGGTGTGCTTGAAGATCGACTTGAGGTTCGGCTATCATCAGTTGCAGGTCAGACTATCTGAGATACCTCTCATAGCTTTCCGGAGCAGGTATGGTTTGTACGAGTATATGGTTATGTTGTTCGGTCTCACGAACATGCCTACAGTTTTCATGGTCCTGATGAATAGAGTTTTCCGTCCTTACTTGGACTCTTCCATCATTGTCTTTATGGATGATATCTTGGTGTACTCTCACACTCAACACAACCATGCTACCCATCTTGAGATCATATTGAGAACACTGAGAGAGCATCAGTTATATGTTAAGCACTCAAAGTTCTACTTCTGGATGAACGAGATTCAATTCCTGGGCCATGTCATCTCAGATACAGGAGTATCAGTAGACCAAGAGAAGGTGAGAGTTGTAGTCACCTGGGAGCAGCTGAAGAATGTCTTCGAGGTATGGAGTTTCCTGGGACTGGCTGGTTATTAAAGGTGGTTTATATATGGCTTCTCATTCTTAGTAGCGTCATTGATAGGCTTGACTAAGAAGGCTGTGAAGTACGTTTGGTTGGAAGCTTGTGACTCAGCCTTCCAGGAGCTAAAAGGTAGATTGACTTCAGTACCGATTCTAGTTCTGCCAGAGCCGGGCAAGAGATATACAGTTTTTTGTGATTCATCTGGCATCGGGATTAGAGCAGTGCTTATGTAGAAAGATTGTGGTGTTGTGTACGGATCTCGCTAGTTGAGGCCACACGAGAAGAACTATCCTATGCATGACCTAGAGTTGTATTTCGTTGTTCATGCTTTGCGTTTCTGGAGGCACTATCTCATGGGAGAGCATTTTGTGGTATATACTGACCACAAGAGCCTCAAGTATATTTTCATGTAGTGTGACTTGAATCTGAGACAGTGGAGGTGGGTAGAGTACCTACAGTATTTCGACTTCGAGCTTGCTTATACGCCTGGGAAAGGCAATGCTGTAGAAGACGCACTGAGCAGGAGGACTCAGATACAGGCAGTTCAAGAGGCCAGCAGCGAGTGGCAGCTTATGGCTATGTTCTCTGAGATGCATTTGGAGGTGTACGACTGACAGGGACATACATTTCTTTCTTCTGTAGTTGTTATCTATACTCTTTTAGATCATGTTCGAATGAGGCATATATCAGACCCAGAAGGCCTAGTCCTATGGGAGGGTGTGACAGATGGGGACCCTACTCTGGGGTGGACAGTGGGTGATGATGAGGTGATACGTTTTCATGGCCGCTTATGGGTTTCAAAAGACATACGTGAGGTACTGATGCGGGAGTTACATGCTTCATCTTGGTTAGTTCATCCGGGTGTCACCAAGATGTACCAAGACTTACACCATCAGTATTGGTGGCCAGGTATGAAGAAGGATGTGGCTGGTTTTGTTATGTGGTGTCTCACCTGTCAGTAGGTGAAGGCAGAGCATCAGCGACCAGCATTGCTTTTACAGCAGTAACTCATTCCTAAGTGGAAATGGAATGATGTCGCAATGGACTTCGTGACAGGATTACCAATATCACCTCGAGGAAATGATGTGGTTTGGGTTGTAGTGGACAGGCTCACGAAGGTTTCACACTTCTTGCCGATCAAGGAGACCTTAAGTGTTGATGAGCTGGGGTGGTTGTGCATATGAGAGATTGTACGTCTACATGGAGTTCCACACTTTATTGTTTCAGATAGGGGTGCACGTTTCAATTCACACTTCTGGCAGGGGATGCAGAGGGCTTTAGGTACACAGGTACTTTTGAGTACAACATACTATCCTTAGACTGATGTCCAGTCTGAGCGTATAATCTAGGTGCTTGAGGATATGCTCCGAGCTTGCATTCTAGACTTTGGTGGTACTTGGGAGAAGCATATCCCTTTGGTGGATTTTGCCTTCAACAACAGTTTTTAGGAAACAATTCATATGGAACCTTACGAGGCTTTATACGGTAGGCCATGCCAATCACCTTTAGGCTAGCTAGAGGCAGGAGAGGCAACTTTTATGGGACCTCGTCTTGTTCAGGAGACCTCAGAGCAGATAGAGTTGATTCAGAAGAGGATGGATACATCACAATCTCATTAGAAGTCTTATGCTAATCAGTGGAGATGACCTTTGGAGTTCAAGGTTGGAGATCAGGTTTTCCTGTGTGTTACCCTGAGGTTGGGACATAAGAGGATTAGGAGGCAGGGGAAACTCTCACCGAGATACGTCAGGCCATTTAAGGTTCTGGAGAGAGTCGAGCTGGTTCCTTACAGGTTGCAGTTACCTCAGAGGTACCAGGCCAGGCACGACGTCTTTCATGTTTCTCAGCTTCGACGGTATTTCTCAGACCCGTCTCGTGTTCTTCAACCCAAGGAGGTTCAGCTGGAGTAGGATGCATCTTTTGAGGAGCATCCTATCAGGATTCTCAATCATAGTACGACTGTTCTCCATGGTAGGTTTGTTCCTCTAGTACTGGTGTTATGGTAGCACGGGAGAGTACAGGACGAGACCTGGGAGAGGGAGGCCGATGATCGATCGCAATGGCCACAGTTGTTCGAGGATTCTTCTCCTAATCCTTGTTATGTAAATTCGGGGACGAATTTCTTTAAGGGGAGAAGTTTTTAAGAACCCGGATCTTCATTTTCTGGTACGGATCTCTTTTATAGGCTTTTTAAAGAAAAATGAAGTTTCCAGAAATTTTTGAAGTACAAACCGTGTACTTTCTAAGTACCCATCATGTACTCTTTTCCTGCCCAAATTCGTGTACTAGCTGTGTCCGGGCCATACACACGGTGTGTAGGGGTGACGTGGAGGCCGATTTTGGCAGAGTACAGAAAACCCTACTACACGTCGTGTACTTTAAAAGGACATGCCGTGTACTTGTTTTTTTTCATTAATCGACCAGGGGGTGCGCCTAATGATCATTAGCGTCTTCTTCTCCACCTAATTCCATCCAAAGCGTCTTAGGATGTCGATTATTCTTGTATCCACTAATCTGTCACTGATTTTCCGAATCGAACTTTATTGATTGGAAAAGAATCGCAGTGGTGAGTTCTTGGTTCTTCTTTGGCCTCATTTCCTGATTCATTCTCTCGTGTGAGTTATTTGAGGTTGAACATTTTAGATGTTTTTGCAGATCTACTCTGTTCTATGCCAATTCATGGGCTGAGGCTCAAGTATATCGATCATTTAGGATTGAGGTAGGTGGTTTGTTGCCCTAAGTTGAAGTTATTTGAGTTTTGGTTGCAAAAGTGTCAGATACCCATGTATTGGGTATCTCGAGTTTAGGATTTTGATCCTGTTGTTTGTTTGCCCAAGATTTCTTGTTAGATTATGATTATTTGTTGCTAATATATGTTGGGTTTCATGTTTTAGGATCACCCCATGGGTGTTTCTTCCTCTTTTTGGATTTTTATCATCGTTTGGCACCGTTTTCCTGTGATGCAAACCCTTTTTCAATTTTTAGTTTACTTGTTATCAATGATTTCATGTGTTGCCTCCTGTTTAAATGCTTTTGGTGCATGTTAGCTATTAGCTAAGTAGTTATTGAACTTACTTAGGGCTGCTGACAGTCGATTACTCACGACTAGACTACTCAGGTCTGTGAGAACCCGGTGTGGGAGATCAAAGAGGGAATAGACGATTAAGTGCTTCCCTAGAGGGTCTGTTGGTTTTAGTTTCGTACGCAGGACCTACGGGAATAGGACTTTGTGCTTCCCAAGAGTGTTCTTAGTTTACCTACGCATCGAGACCACATGAGGAATTAGACGTAAGTGCTTCCTTAGAGAGTCTGTAGCTATCATTGCAAGAGGATAGGGGAATTGACGTAAGATCTTCCCAGAGTGTATGTGCCTTTTTAAATTACTGGACTGTAGGCGTCTGCTAGTTTGAGCCACCCGGAGAGTCAGTGTGATTTTTTGTTTGGTTGGTTGTGACGAGTCCTCCAAGCCAAAGAACAAGCTTGGGTCTGAACTGCTTGTGGGTTAGGTACTCTTTTAGTTACCTTTTGTGTTACTTGCTTACCTTAGAATAGAATGCTTTGCTAGTTCTACCCTCGTTGTTTAATTAAATGAATGTGAATTTTAATTGGTAGGATTATTTACTGGTGTACTCCTAGTTCATTATTGTATTTATTTACATTTACTTTTGCTATATCACTCACTGATAGTAGGGCACAAATCTTGTGGTGGTGGCCTACTTGGATTAGTCTCACACCCTGTTTGGGTCTTGCTTCTCATCCCAAGTAGATTATAAGCTTGCAGGTGTAGGTAGGGATTGTGGCCCTTCAACCTCAGGTACTAGATTTCTGGTTAGAGCTAGAGAGCATGGGACCGGGCTTAGTCCTGTGATGCTGATGGCGTTGCTGTTTACTTTTAGTACTTTGGTTTCAGTTTTATTTCACCACGTTGTTTTATTTACCACTTTCCATAGATACATGTACCATTCTGAATCATTATTATATCAGACATTGCTTCTACTTTTAGTTCAGTTGTTTCATGTTATTTACTGCTTCCCCTATTGATTATCTTTATTCTTCCGCTACATAACTTACCAATGAGGGAATAGTTTCCCCACTAACTCACCAAGGCCCTCGCTTCTAGTCGTAATCCTCTGGCATTTGGGGAAATGCGCTTGAGGTTATGTGGAAAACCGGGTATGGGGCACCAGTTATGTGGCTCCAGATTTGGGTCGTTACATTGACATCAACAAACTCATATGACAAGGTACTTGGGGAAATCTCATGTGACCATTATTTCTAACAAGGGGTTTCATAACGACATGGTGAAGGATAAACTTACCATCCAATCTTAAACTATTGATTTCTTATTTGACTTTGGATCACCCATTCCTTCATATCTGAACAATTTTACAAGGCTATCAGGATTCCACCATAATGATCAAATAAAGAATTTGTACTCAAAATCCAAACAATGTGATGATCATGTCTCAAGTATACGATTTCTCTTCGATTGAAGTTTGTGGTAATGTTCTTCCTACAAGTCAGGTCATTCTTCTTCTTAATGAATTTAATGTTATTTTATGCATGGATAGGGTTTCTATACATAAATACCACATTAATTGTAGAGTAAGTCATGTCACATTTGATATTCCAAACCAAAAAAAAGATCATTTATTAGTGAAATGATAAATTTGTGCTTTTTATGGAAATCACAACCACTATATGTGTGATTATTCCTACTCGAGTGGGGTGATTATATCATATGGTTCGGTAGAAACTTGGAATCGATGATATTCCTATTATATGGGAGTTTACTGATATAATTATGGAAGAGTTTCATAGGCTTCCACAAAAATGTTAATTTGAGTTCTCAAATGAACTCATACCTAGTTTCATGCCTATTTCAAATATTTCTTATAGAATAGCCCCAATTGAGTTGTAGGAATTGAAGAAAAAACTCTGAGAATCTTGATAAGGGATTCATTCAGTCAAGTGACTCACCTTGTGGTGAACCCATTCTCTTAATAATATATAAAGATGGATCAATATGAATATTCATTTATTATTAGGAGTTAAACAAGATCAAAACCAAGAAAATTTATAATATACCCTCTATTGATGACTTGTTTAATCAATTTCATAAAGCTTAATACTTTTCTAAGATTGACCTTCGTTCTACAAATCATCAATTGAGGGTCAATAAAGAGTATATAATCAAGTAATCATTTCATATAAGGTATAGACACTATTAATATATAGTTATTTCATTCATTCTTATTAATTACCCTTCTATGTTCATGGATTTAATGAATAGAGTCTTTATAAATTACCTTGATCATTTCATCATAGTATTTATAAATTATATTCTAATATATCAAAAGAGAAAGGAAGTGAATAATGTTTACTTGATGATTGTATTGAATACCCTAAGAAAATATAAGTTGTGTTACAAATTTACAAATATTAAATTTTTGTTGCAAAAAGTTTCATTATTTTGTCATATAATCTCAAGAGATTGTATATTTGTGGATCAATCAAAGATAGAGGTTATTGAACGTTGTCACAGATGATCTATGGTGACCAAGATCAGATTTGTTTCTTGGTTTGGATGGATATTATTGACATTTGGTGGAAAATGTCTCATATTTATCTAATCCACTCACCAAGTTAACTCGAATGGTATCCAAGATCCAATGTATAGATGAGTGTAAAGAAAATTTCATGGAACCATAGAGAATATTAATCGGCACACCTGTACTTACATTTCTCTATAGTTGATATGGGTTTGTAATATATAGTCATGCATCCAAGAATGGATTGGGATGTGTTATTATAAGTAATTACAAGGTTATAGATTATGTCTCAAGACAATTTTAAGTTCATGATAAAATTTAACGAAGTCATTATTTGGAGTTAGTTGTGGTAATATTTTCATTAAAGATATGGATCCATTGTCATTAAAGATAAAAGTGTAATATATTGACCAATCATAATGATTTTAAATTATATATTCAAAAATAAGGTGTTGAATATACACCATAGAAGATGGTTAGAGATTATAAAGGATTATGACCCCCCAATACATTACCACCAGGGAAAGTGAACAATGATAGCCAATACATTGAGTTGAAAGGATCGTGATAGATTCCCTATGATAAGGATCACAAAAGATCAAATATTTATGGATTTGAAAAGGATGGATCTACAAATCCCAAAGGAAGGGGATAAATCATATATTGATCTATTTAATGTTCAACAGTATATTCATGTGAAGATTAAAGAGGCACATAAAGAAGATGTGGAGCTGCAAAAAGGTGGTTATAAATGATCTTGAGTTTAACATTAATCTTGATTGAGTGATAGGGTTTAGAAACCATACATGTATTTTATCTATACCATATTTGAAGGATTCAGTAGAGGAATCTAATAGTTCATTATTTTATACTCATCCTGAATACATGAATATGTATAGAGATTTGAAAGGGTATTCTTGTGGGATAGAATGAAGGGAGTTATCATAATTTTTTTATCTAGGTCATTTATATATTTTCATGTTAAGGATAAGAGACAATAGTCTATGAATTTTACGTTTTTTACCAATAACATAATGGAAATGAGAAAACAAGACCATGGATTTTGTCATTGCCCCCCCCCCCCCAACATTTAAAGGGAATAATTATATATGTGATTTAGTTTATCACCTTACAAATTCAACACACTTCTTCAGGATCCGATAAGATTTATCAATTCATCATATTTTCATGATATACATTAAAGAATTGGTAAATTTTCCTAGAGAACCACATTCAATTATATCTAATTAGGATATGAGGTTTACCTTAATGTTCTGGAGAATTCTTCATCATGCTCTCTATATTGAGTTGAGTTTCATTACTAAGTATCACCCTCAAATAGATAATTAGTCTGAGATAATAATTCAAACCATATAGGATATGATTATATATATTTTTTTTTATTTAAAACGTGGTTGGGATAAACACCTTCCTCTATTTTAGTTTTCATACAGAAAGAGATTTTAAAAGAGTATTCAGATGGCCCCTTATGAAGCACTCTATGGAAAGAAGTGTAGAGATCCAATGTGTTTGAGTGACGTTGGAGAACGAAAGCTATTGGGACCTAGGATAGATGAAGAAATAGTATATAATCTTAGATCCATTCAAAAACACATAAGGATGGTACAATGTCAAAAGAAATTTTATGTTCATAATCACTACTCTAATTTGGAATTTGAAGTTAGTGACACAGGGTTTTTAAGAATTTCTCTATATAAGAAGGTTATGAGATTTTGGAATAAAGGGAAACTAATATGTTGGTATATTAATCACTTTGAAATTAATAATTGTATCGGGACATAGCATGTTGGTTGGTGATTCCACCACACCACTCTCATGTTCATGATGTGTTCCATGTATCTCTCCTAAAGAAGTACATAATTGAACCTTTACAAGTTAAGACCACAGACGTCATACCGCAAAAGCATGATCTTTCATATGATGAATTAGTAGTGAAAATTCTATATCATAAAGACAATGTTCAATGAAATAGGGAAACTCACCTGGTCAAAGTTTTGTGGTAAAACCACTAGTTTGTGGAATGTATGTGCGAACATGATGATGTATTGAGGATGAAGTATCATCAGTTTTTTTTACCAAAATGATTTAATTTTTTGGGTGAAATTCATTTTCTTGGGGGTAGAATGTAACAGCCTTATTTTTTTGAATTTTTTTTTAATAAATTAAATTTCATTGATCGCTTGTGTTACACACAACATTGAGTTTTAATGAAGTACAATAAATAGTTAATATTATTAATCACTATGAGAAAACTATGTAATTGTGATGGCATATTTGTGACAGGCTAGTGTTTCATTGCAAATTGTCCTTTGGAAATGTCTTTTTGCAGTCGGGGATGGTTCAATCATAAAAAATAATGTTTTTTTGTGATGGGATGATTGTTCCGGTTGCGAAAGGTTTGGCGCGCATGCACGCCTAAATGTGGGAAAAGGTATTTGTGACAGGCTACAATAGGTTGTCGCAAATACCTAGCGATGTTTTTAGTATTAATGACGGCATATTTATCTCGTCGCAAATACGGTGTCGGTATGTGGACTTTTGTGACGGGGCCCGTCACAAAAGGCATTTTAATTGATGAGTATTTGCTATGGGACCCATCACAAATGGTACTCTTTGCGACGGTATTCCCATCGTAAATAATCTCACCGCCACTAATCTAACTTATATATACCCTTACCTATTTTTTCGCTCATTCCATATAATTCTCTACTCCTCTCTCTCTCCCTAGTATAAAATTTTTTCACAAGATTTTCCATTGTTTAAAATTTTAATTCAAGGCATTTTTCGCAGCTTATATCCTTCGAAATATTTTGTTTTAAGGTTTTTATCTATTTATTTTATTTTTTAGTTAATTCTTTTTATTTTATTGTAGTTATAATTATTGTCAATTAGCTGGAGTTAAATTAAATTAGAATTAGATTGTTTTATTTATACTTATTTATTTTTCTTTTTACAAATAATTATGTGTGATTGGTATATATTAGTATTTGTTAATAGTTTTCATATTAATCAGAAACAATTAGTATTAAATTGTAACAATTAGTATTAAATTGCAATAGTTAATATTAAATTGTAAAAAATAGAATTAAATTGTAATAAAGAGTAATAAAATTGCAGGCGTTAGTTATAAATTGAAAGAATTAGTAATAAATTGAAAACATTAGTAAAAAATTGAAAATATTATTAATAAACTACAAAAAATTAGGAATAAATCGCAACAATTAGTAATAAATTGCAACTACTAGTAATTAATTGTAAAAATTAATAAAAAATTAGCAACAATTAGTAATAAATAGCAATAAATAGTAATAATTAGTAATAAGTTGTAATAATTAGTAATAACTTTTAATAATTAGTAATAAGTTCTAATAATTAGTAATAAATCCAAATAATTAGTAATAAATTCAAATAATTAGTAATAAATAATATTAAATTCTATTAAATAGTAATAATTTCTAATATTTAGCAAAAAATTTGGATAATTAGTGTTAAATTGGAATAATTAGTAAAAAAATGGAATAATTAGTAATAAATATGAATAATTAGAAACAAATTTGAATAATTAGTAATAAATTGGAATAATTATAAATAAATTGGAATAATTAGTAATAAATTGAAATAATTATTAATAAATTGTAATAATTAGTAATAAATTGTAAAAATTAGTAATAAATTGTAATAACTAGAAAACAAATATACGTAAAATATTCTAACAATTAGAAATAAATTGCAATAATTAGTATTAAATTGCAATAATTATTAATAAATTGCATTAATTATTAATAATTTGTAATAAATCGTAATAAATTGCAATAATTAGCAATCATTAATAATAAATTTTAATTATTAGGTAATTATTAGTAATAATTAGTAATAAATTCTAATAACTACTAAAAAATTTAAATAATAAGTAATAAATTCTAATAATTAAAAATAAATTCTAATAATTAGGAATAATTAGTAATAAATTCAAATAATTTCAAGTAAATGCAAATAATTAGTAATAAATTCATATAATTAGTAATAAATTTGAATAATTAGTAATAAATTCAAATAATTAGTACCAAATTCTAGTAATTAGTAATAAATTATAATAATTATTAATAAATTATAATAATAAGAAATAAATTCTAATAAAGGATAATAAATTCTAATAATTAGTAATAAATTGTTATAATTAGTAAGAAATTTTTATAATTTGTAAAAATAATGTAATAATTTGTCCAAATAATAATAATTAGTAAATAATTGTATTAATTTGTATATAATATTAAGAATTAGTAATAAATTTAAATAACAAGAAATAAATTGAAAAATTTATTAATAAATTCCAAGAATTTGTAATAAATTGTATGAATTATTAATAATTAGTTATAAATTATAATAATTAGTAATAATTTGTAATAATTAGAAATAATTAGTAATAAATAGAAACAAATCCTAATAGTTTGTAATAAATTCTAATGATTATTAATAAATACTAAATATTAGTAATAAAATTTAAAAATTGGTAATAATTTGTAAAAATTAGTAATAAATTATAATAATTTGTAATAAATTGTCATTATTTCTAATAGTAAGTAATAAATTCGAATAATTAGTAATAAATTCTAATAATTAGTGATAAATTTTAATAATTAGTAATAAATTGCAACAATTAGTAATAAATTGCCACAATTAGTAATAAATTGCAACAATTAGTAATAAATTATAACAATTAGAAATAATTCGTATGAATTAGTACTTATTTGTAAGAATTAGTACTAATTAGTAATAATTAGTAATAATTAGTAATAATTAGTAATAATTAGTAATAATTAGTAATAAATTCTAATAATTAGTAATAAATTCTAATAAATGGTAATAATTACTAATAAATTCTAATAATTAGTAATAATTAGTAATAATTTGTAATAATTAGTAATATATTTTAAAAAATTAAATTAATTGCACTAATTAGTAATAAATTGAAATAATTAGTAATAATTAGTTTTTAATTATAATAATTAGTAATAAATTGTAATAATTAGTAATACATTATAATAATTAGTAATAAATGATAATAATTAATATTTAATTCTAATAAGTTATACTAAATATTAATAAATTCTAAAAATTTGTAATAATAGTCAAAAAATATTAAAAAATTCTAACAAATTGAAATAAATTGGCACAATTTCAAGCAGATTGGGAGCTTTCTTTTGTCTGACGCCTTATCTCCTTACTATTTTCTCCCACTGAAATAACAACGAACTTTTTTTCTTTTGTATGGATATCCATTTTCGTATGCACGATAATGGAGAGTAGTGTGGAATGGAATTCATGATATACATTCCCATGCATATGAAAATGGATATGTGTATATCACAACAGATTTTTCATACTAATTTCAGTCAGAGAATTTTGCAAAGAGATTAGACGTTGGGAAAATGAGTCTATTTTTTCTGAGGACTCATCTCTTATGTCTTCAATTGAAATCCCTATGAAAATTATGATCTGATGCATGGATACCCAAGTTTATATGCATGAAGATTGGGTGCAAGGAGGCCTCACCATGCATATCTCCATATCTGTGCATATAGAAATGGATATCTCTATGTCTCAGTAGCTTTTTCACAGGGATTTTGGTTGGAGATAGTGGAGAAGAGTTGTTGTGCAAAAGTCTTGTCGCCAATCTACTCGAAATTTCATCACTGGTAATTAACAATTATTAATACAAATTAGCTATAATTAATAATAATTGGTGGTAATTAGTATAAGTTATTATAATTTAGTGTAGATTATGATAGAAGTTTAAAATAATACTATAAATAGTTATGAATTAATAGGAATTGTTGTAATTTGATCGGAAATTGAATTTAATTTACTTCTCTTTTTCAAATAGTGTTTTTATTATATCAAATAATACAAAAAAAATAATTTTTTATAATTTTTAGAGAAATATAGAACAAGTTATTCAACAATAATCATTATTAGATGATCTCACTTAGATAAATCAGTGAATTAATCTAAATGGTTCTGGTTTAAATATTGTATATATTAAGGTTGTTGAAACTTTCTTAACATTTATATAATCAAAACTAGAATTTTTTTAGAAGGGACTATTAACTATCCTTGTAAAAAATTTGCTCTGTGGACGTTTGACACATTTGACAATGTTGGGGGTAATTTATTACATTTTGGTTTTCAACCAAATTAGGTTTTTGGGTCTCAACATGGTGAATTCAGTTCAAGAGAAGATACTAATAATTTGGTTTGAAGTCTAGCACAGATTAAAATTTTAGTACATGACTTGGAAGGTCCATCATTTCATTAAGTTGAAACTATGGATGAAATTAATTTAACTCCTAAGTTGTAACCATCTCATTTTTATGAGTTTTTGAGCTTCATTGCGGACGTATTTTATCCTGGTATAAAGTTAAAAAAAAATTGGGCAGTTGCTAAATTTTATGCTATTAAATAAGTTACTGGAATGTAAAATAGCTGTTATGATTAGATATTATCTTTACTAAGAACATTTCTACCTAAATGAAATGTGTTGCAAACCAATTTCTACGAGATCAAGAGGTTGGTTTGTAATCTAGGTCTGAATTATCAAATGATTCATGCGTGTTCAAATGATTGCATCTAATATTATGGTGAAAATGACTCATCGCATAGTTGTCCCACATTTCAACAATTGAGGAATAAAGAGGCTCAAAAAGGGGAATTTGGGATTCATTCTTGAAAAAAATTGAGATGTTTTCTGCTTACACCCAGATTACAGAGTTTATTTATGTCTCAAAACATAGCGACATTGATGTCATGGCACAAAACCAATATTCCAACCAATAAAACCTTAAATCATACCATAGATGGTGATTCATGGATACATTTTGACCATGTGAATCCCTACTTTTCTTTTAAAGCTCGAAACGTGTGATTGGGTCTTTTTACCGATGAGGTAACCATATATATTTTTGAGCTTATTAATTCCAGGACATCCATAAAATAATATTGATGATTATTTGAAACAATTAATTGATGAGATAAATTCATTATGGACTAATGGTGTTTGTACATTTGATATGGCTGTGAACCAAAATTATTTACTGAAATATGCATTGATATGGACATTTAGTGACTTACTAGCAGATGGCATGTTATCTGGTCGGAGTACACATTGTATACTATCATGTACATACTATATGAGAGACATCAAAGCATTTAAGATCGTCAATAGAAAAAATCTTGTTTTTCTATTATCGTCATTGATTCCTTCCAACTGATCATCCTTTTCGAAGGAACAAATATCATTTTAAAAAAGAAATAATTGAAAGAGATATACATGAAACAATGATCTTGGGTTAAGATTTAAAATCAGTGGTCTCTTCATTACCTACCAACACATTTGGACCAACAATAAACCAATAGAAAATTTATGGCACTAGGAAAGAACGCAATTGGATAAAACATAGCATTTTTTGGGATCATCCATATTGGTCTGATTTGATGGTCCATCACATGTTGGATGTCAAGCATATTGAGAAGAAATATTTTGATAAGTTATTTCATACTATTTTTGTACACCAGGTAAGACCAAATATAATGTAAAGGAAAGGTTATATCTTGCCCAAATTTTCATGTGAACAGAACTTGAACTATTTGAATATGTCAGATAATAGAAGTTAATGAAGCCAAAATCTGTGTATATACTCTCCAAAGAGAATGAATTTTTTTTGGTTGATAATTTGAGAATTTCATATGGTTATGCTTCCAATTTGGCAAGATGTGTCAAAAATAGTCATATTTCAAGTTTAAAAAGTCATGACCGTCATGTTATAATGGAAAGATATATGAGGATTAAATAAAGATTTATATTGAATTCTATTATTCTGGATTCACTGATATACAAATTATATTTTTTCTAAGGCATTTTTGTGGTGACCGGTAACTACAATTCATTAAACAGACTGCAAGAATATGATGTTTTAATTTTATGTAAATTGGGAAAAAAATATCACCAACTTTGTTTGACTCAATGGAACCTTTAATATTAAATTTTCAACATGAGGAAAAATATAGACGTCTAGTATAGTTCTGATGGATGTCCCCATTCGATAAATGTATACAAAAATTAAATAAAAAAGTACATAACAAACCGTCAGTTGAAGGTTCAATTTCATAAGCTTATTTTCAAGAAGAAATTTATTTTTCTACTCTAAATACTTTTGGTCTAAATATCCCTCAAAACACAACCGTATAGATCTTAATGAGGGAAATGTAAATGATGAAATGGGAAACTAATTATCTATTCTAAATCAGCCCAAACTTGGCTTCTGTAGAGTTTTTGAACCATGGATTTTAGATGATGAACATCACAGAGATCATTTCTAAGTTTTGCTCAACTATGAAGAAAAAACTACATTTTTATAATTAGTGCTCCTATCACTTATTATATAATTTTTGTTACATTATATTAATCATATTTTATTTTTATTTTATATGATTATCATATCAAGATAAAACTTATAAAAATTACAACGGCTACTCATGAAGATTTTCAGCAAAAAACAGTTCATACTATTTTCAAAATAATGGTAAAATAAATATGTTTTAGTAAAATATATAAAATCAATTTGTTGTATATTATATTGTTAAATGTTTCAATAATTTTAAGGTATCTCAACATGCTGATTAAATTGATAATTGATTGGGTGTATTGAGTAACACACCATCAAAAATGATTAAATCTCATAATGCATATGTAGTGAATGGTTTTTGATTTCATACATATGCATAGAGGGAATAAAAAAACAATGAATTGAGGTGTTTTATTGAGAATATATCATAATAGAGAAATTAAAGTTGAATTTTATGGCATTCTAGAAAAAATTATTCAACTATGTTCTCTGGGACAACAGTGCATAACTATGTTTAAATGTTAGTGGTTGGATACTAAGAAAGGATCGTGTGTTCATCTGGATCCTGAAATCATTGATATTAAATATTAAATTATTATTTTAGTAAATAACCATTTTTATTGTCTCATCAAGTACAACAAATTTATTATTCAAAATATTGTGCTACTTCAAGAGAGTTATGTGATTGGTGGAGCATAATAAATATTAAATATCTGGAAAATCAGTTTACTCAAAGTTAATGTGGCTCAGCTAAAGTTGAAGGAATTGAAATTTTTCAAGAGAATGTTATAAATATATCTTCTTCAAGAAGATACATGGATATCAATGGTGACACCACATAGTTAAGGGTTGATAGTGATGATGATGTTAATGATTTTACAAATGAATTTTAAATTATAATAGATGATGAAACTAAAACTCATATGGAAATAGATGATGCTGAGGAAGAATATGAAAACATTGATATCATCAAATGTAAAGATGGGGATTAAGATGAACATTGACATAGTTAAATGTTGGTTGTAATCTCATATAATATGAATCTATATATAATATTTGTTTTCAACTATTTTCTAACAATAAGACTTCTGTGTATCAGATGGATGAGGATATGTTTCATCTGTAGGAGGAATCTGGTCAACCTTTGGATAAATTGGATGTCGGATCATCTGACCCTTAGACTAATAGTGGTTCGGGGGGGGACACGGAGAGGGAATGTTCTTGTGAAATTGATGATTCCCGGCCCAATCATCGAGCGACGTCCACATCATCGCTTCGATCCACGCATGCTTAGGTATGTTTACCTATGTATTTTAGTTAGTTTTATATAATTTATTTATATACTAATAGTTATATTATTTGTTATTTTTTCACATATTTACACATATATGTATTGGATAGGGAGAACTATATTGAACAATTATTTTTTTGAAGCATTAGTCTCAGGGGATCATATTCTTGTTGATGTGTAGCGAGACAAGTTCGATCATTGGTCAGCACGTAAATAAATAATTTTTATCATAAAATTAATTTAATTATTAACTTGATATTATAAATTAATTATATAGTTTATGTTATATCATTGATGAAATCATGAGTGACGCTATCTGGAAGGCATGACAGTAGACTATGCATCAGCATTGCCGTTAGTTTTTGCATAAGTTGAGAAGGAAAGCAATGGAGAAAGAAAGACTGAAACATTTAGATGAGTCTTTTACCATCCACTGACTTGATTACATTTCATCTCATGTTTGGGATGAATTATTTTCATATAGGGTGGGTGTTAATTATCAGAGGAGATAATCAGTACGTCGAAAAAACCGGAGGAGACAGGAGGAGACACATCGGGTTAGTAGTTGTACATTCAATATACATAGGGAGCATATGGTAATTAAAATTTTAAATTATTTAATATATATTTAAATGTAAATGGTTTATTTTATATTCATATAGGGTTTAAAATAGCCTCATATTTTCTATTTTGACATTTATAGGAGGATTCACAGTGATTTGACCACTAGAAAGATTAGAGGTGCTCACCAGCGTCAGATTATAGTCAGTATATTTTCTTTTTGGGTTTAAATTTTGACTGTAAATAATATTTTAACTATTTTAATTTTAAATTACAATTAAAGGAGTAATATGAAGCTTCCATATCTCATAAAAAGACTGAGAGTTAATACAATACTATTACTCGTACTTGTGCCCACCGATTTGATGAGACAACATGGATGAAGGAGACCCAGTATGCCTTTATGAAAGCTCGAGTTATTTGTATCAGATCTCGATTGAAGCATGTGGATTATTATGGAACTGTTGCAATGTTGGCATCAAGATCAAGTGTTGCTCATGGGAAGTCATCATCATTTTCTGCACAGTATCTAGATTAGATGCGAGCTCAAAGTGAGCATAGAGAGAGTATGCATTGGGAGCAAGATCAAATGCATCAATGGGAGTAGCAACAGCAGGCAGTGTTCCTACGATAGTAGTAGTAGTACAAGATACTGGAGGAGATGCGTTGATGGATGTAATAGTAGGAGAAGAGGGACTACATACAACATTTGACTCGTGGTTTAGGAATAGAGTTCGCTCCACCATCTCCTCCAAACGACCCTCTAGTTTATTGATCTATTTATTTTTTATGATCAAACAATTGAATATAAATTTTGTTTGTAATATTAACACTCTATATTTTTATATAGTGTGTTTTTTATATTTTTGGGAATATTACATTTTTTATTATTTATTCAATTTTTTTATTAATTATTACATTTTTTATTAATTTATTTCTTTTTTATTTATTATATTTTTTTATTGTCTTATTAATTATTATTTTTGATTACTATATTTATATTATTTTATTATATTTTTCTTGAATATTGAGGTTTTTATTATTTTATACTGTTTTATTATGTTAGTAATATTAATTGTATTATTTCATTAATTATAATAATAATATTATTATTATATTATAATTATTATTTTTATTATAATTATACAAATTTTTTATTAATATATGAATATTATTTTCATAATTTTATAAATTATTTTATTTTACTAATATTAATATTAATATTTCATTAATATTAGTAATAATATTGTTATTATAATTTTATATTATAAATTTTCATACTACTTGTGATAGGTCTAGTCGAAAATAGTATATTTTCTTTTTTGTGATGATTCCTGTTGAAAATAGTATATGCGACTATTTACAAGGGGACATGTTGCCAATACTATTTACAATGGGGCCCAGTGCCAAAAAAGTATTTGTGATGAGTCATCGCAATAAGGTATTTAAAAACCACAAAGAATCTATCTATGACAGATTCACATCCTGTCACAAATATTTTCTTTTTGAGATGGGTCGTCACAAAAAAAACTATATTTGTGATGCTATTTTATACAATGGAGAATTTGTGATGGGATCCCATCGCAAAAGGGAATTTTCAATCGGATCCTATCGCAAATTCCCCTTCATGAATACAACAATTTGTAGTAGTGAATTATGTATAAAGGTTATTACCTATATGTTAAACTTAGAAGCATGAATATTAATAAGAAAATATTGAATTATAAGTATAATTATTTTATATAAAGTTAAATTATTCATAAAAATTACTAAATTTTTTATAAAGTCTTTATATGTTTTGAAAATACTACTTGATCAAAAATAAAAAATTACTTCTTAGGAAGAATACTCAATTTATTTTTCAAACTTTTATAAAATTAATTTAAACAAATAATTTTTTTATTATTCATACCAAAATTATCTTATAGTGAATGTTTGGTACTTTTCTAAAAAGTTTATTTTTTCAAAAATAGAGGAAAAACTAGTTTTTATTAAAAACATCCTTTTTAATAGAAGAATTTATATTTTTATTTTTTTAAAGAAAATAGATTCGAAATTAAAATTAGTTAAATTATATATACCTTAATCTAATTTTTTATTGGAATCTTTTTTAAATTGAATTTTAATACAATTTTTTTAAAACCATTGAAAATATTCTCTTTAGAAAACTATATTCTCATCGTGACTATACAATTAAATTTTAATTGAATTTTGACAATTATGTGAATGTAATTTGGAAAAATGGGTTCCATATTTCTAATAAGAATAATTTATATTATATTATAAGTTGAATTTAATTTTGTACAATATTGAAAAGTAAATATTATTTACTGTGGTTAAGGTGAAAATGTGTTTATTAGGGGTTAACTAAAAATATAAGCATCAAAAATGACCCAAAACATTTCAAAACCCCATAGTATAAAAATATTTTGACCTTAACACTTAAATTTTCTATAATTTTTTATTTGGGGTCCTTTTTATGTAGAAAAACATCGGAACACCATTTTCTATTCAAAAATTACAACAATGTCACTCACCACACTTATAAAAGGGAACCCTTTATCCTCTCCTCTAAACACTTCCAAAACACATTGTTTCATCAAATACCCTCCCAAATACCTTCATTAATTCCCTCCAATAATCCTAGAATCTTTATTTTTATCATAAATTTATCCTGGGATGATTTTTGGTGAAAACCAAAGGAGTTTATCAGAAGAAGAGATAACGTTCTTCAACGAGCATTTATATAATATCCTTTTATTTTCATTAAACCATGTGCATATAATATCCTAATAATATTTTATATAATTATATTTTTTTAGTTAATGTAATAACTTATATCTATCTCCTCTTCCCTCAAATGGGAAATGATAACGTGGCTCATGTGTATAGTGAACTACCACCTTATAAACTGATGTGATTTATTTTCCATAAACACATCTCATAGTTGGGTATGTTTATTTATATATTATATATATATGATATATGAAACATAAATATAATAATTTAAATATATTATCATATATATATTACATTCCATTCCATAGATGATATGATAACATCATTCGTGTGCCCTGTGGACTACGGCATCGTGAAGTGATGTGATCCTTTATTCACTTGTGTTTTATATATAAGGTAATAATGGATGAATTTAATGAAAAAATGTGATATATACAACATATATATATATATATTAATTGAATTTAATATATTATTTACCTATCTTTTTCTTCATTAATTTAGTAATTGGAAACCACGGTCATCCATACGTACGTCTTACCATATCCATGAATGGTGTATTTCATTTTCTATATCTATCTATTATGGATTACTATAAATACATTTATACTAAAATTATTTTATATTTAAAACATTTTTAACATTATTGAGAATATTTGACCATGATAAAATAAATAGGAACAAAAATACCAAAACAAAACATTTGGGAAAAATGAAAAAGTTATTACCCAAAACATTATTTCAATAAGGAATTGTTAATAAGCAGGTAGTAAAAAGAAATAAATAAATCATATATTGTATAGTATATATAATTAGGTTTATTTAATGGATTTATAATTAAATTATATTTATGTTAAAATTGTTTTGAATCTGTATGAAGAAATTTGAGACTTCTGGTAAGGGACTTCTTGTCTTTATTTTATTTCTGGAAGACTTATGAAAATTTAAACCTCGTTTATTTTTGTAGTTTATATACTTATAATTTTAAATATTATATCATTTATATACTTATATTTTTGATATTTAATGTTTAGTTTGAATATATACTTTATTGAGGATTATGACTCAAAATATTACTAAAGTGTTAAGGGATTTATGCCTTACTTTTTACTTCTATGATACATGTTACATTTTCATAACATGTTTCTTTGATGTAGTGTTTATGCATAATAGAAAGATATTTTATGATTAATTTTCTTAAAATTTTGGGTATTTTCATACCCTTTTTTGGATTTCTCTTCCATGTATTTTACAGTTCAAAATTTACCAAAGTTTTAAGGGATTTGTATTCCCAATTTTCCTTCATTGATAGATATGTTATGTGATGAACCTATATTCATTTATAACGTATATATATATACATATATATATCCCATTTGACATGTTATATCATGAATATATTAATTTTAATGATATTTAATTTTTCATTTTAGATTAATATTTTATGGTACATAAGATTCAGAAGATACCATAATCATAAAGATTTTATGTTACAATCTCATTGATTATTGAAATTGTTTATGATTAGGATTATAAAGGTGAAATATTATGATCTATATATAAATAAAATCATTATTTTTTTATCATCTAGTTATATCATGATAATAATTGTTTTCAATTTATTTTACTCTCTTTATGTACTCATAAAACCAAAATAATTTTGTTATTAAAAGTAATCTTTCTTTCTATCTTCAATCGAAAAGACATTTTCTTCTAAATCCATGTTTTATAAAAATGTTTTCAAAAATATTTTTTTACATTATCTAAATGATTTATTAAATAAATCTGTTCCAATGATTTAATTTTTATAAAAAAAATAAACTAATCCTCAGGTTTTTTTCAAAACATGGAATGTTTGGATTTAACTAAAACTGAGGAAGGAATCTTTCTCTTAACATATAATACATTGAAATAATTTTCCAAAGTCATGAAAATTATTTTATTTCAATATTAATTTATAATTTTTCAACATTTTTCTAAACAAAATGAATTAAAAAATATTTCATGAATTTTTAATTTTAAAATATGTAATTTTAAAAGAAATGATAGTTTCCTAAAAATTGTTCTAAGCGGTTATTATTTCAAAATCGTTTTCCATCTAAGATGACATTTGTTGGTGTTACTTAATCTTTACTAGTTATATAATCAAATTATACCATATTTATTCTTTCTCTATATGTCCTATGTTTATGTTGAAAATATTTTTATGAAATTCATTTCTATTCCATGATTTATACCATGATGAAATTATTATGAAACCTGATAGTTTTTTCTTGAGTTTTTCTTTGGTGAAATGATGAAATAATTATGAAACCTATTTATTTTCTATAGTTTATGTTATGATTAATGTTTATGAAACCCATTTATTTCATGGGTTCGGATATAACTAATGTTTTAGGATCTTATGTCACACATATGTAGGTTTTTTATTTTGAAATGGGCCAGACCAATATCTTCATCCAATGTGTTTGATACAAATTGACATCTCATTATATAAATTGGACTAGAATTGAGTGTGAAACAATTTCAATAAGGTATGTTTCCCACTATTATAGTCATGGGAGTGAACCTTGAATACAATAATGGTGTTGGGAGTGAACTTATTCCACTATGATATTATTAGTAATGAACGATGAACTACTAAAAAATGATTTTCAATTCTTATGTGTCTTCCATAATTCCATGATGTTTTCCATTATTATTCACTCATGGATCATGTTATTTTATTATCTCATGATTCATGTCTTCTTCAATATATCTTTTTTCCACGAACCAAGATTTTGAAATTTTATATGTAGGGTATGTTTTTCAAAAGTTATGTGCATATTCTCAAGCCCTTCATCGCATGTTATGACTATGTATCTCCCATATTTAACCTTAATGTGGATTGTATTTCACCCTTTATTATGTTTCATTTTCATAGGTTATGAATAACGGAATTATATATGATTTGTCTAAGAAGGGATCTTTTTATGTATAACATAGTGGGATATGTTGTATTTCACCTATGAGCATGTTGTTTATGCTTCCATATTTCCAAAAGAACTATACCTTTACTATGATCAGGCATGTGTTTATGAAATTTAATAAATATTAATTAAAAAATGATGTAATATCTATACATGAAAAGCTTGGTTCATTAAAATTCATAAAAACCCTATCATAACCAATTTATTGCTAAATGGTTGAAACTATTGATTGTGGTTCATTTATAGTCCAATCGTGATTCTATAGTAAATATCAGGACACTAAAAAGTAAAATACATTATTATCTTAGTAATCATAAAAGAGGATTAACATGGGTTAAACCAAAAATATAAAGGAAAAATCGCCTAAACATATCCAACTTTTTATTTTATGATATTATTGGATATTATACTCATCCTAAATTATAATTATATCTATTTTGATCCTTTTGGATAAGAAAATTAATTTATATTAATTTAACACTTCAATTAAATCACTACCACAAATGGATCAAAGGAAGAACATCATTTTTATCTACACTATTAAGAAAACACTGATAGGGGGTTATCAGTGCTAGCTAAAAGTGCTGATAAATATACCATTTATCAGTGCTGAAAACAGCGCTGATAAAGGTGTACCCTTTATCAATGATTTTTTAATACTGATAAATGGTATATTTATCAGCGCTAGTCATAGCGTTGATAAAAGTTTTTATTAATAATTTATATACAATTATTATATTTAATTTCAAAAATATTGTTTATTTGTATATATTAAATAAAAACACATGTTTATAATTAATATATATTTTTCAATAATTCAAAAATATATATATATATATACTGTTTTAAACAAATTATAAGATTATAATTAAATATATGTGTGTTCTTAATGAATTTGGACATTTAATATATTGATCATGCCTACATATATGTTATGTATCATCATGAATGTTCATTTATACATTACACTCTTCTTATTATTCATGTTGTCCATTGATGGCTCATTTTTTTCTTATGCATTTTTTACTATGTGTATATGATTAATTCATGTTACCCATAATATTATATTATGTTCTCAATACTTATAGAATTAAATTAAATATCTTTAAAGAATAAATATATTTATTATATTTATAATTATTAAATTTTAAGTATATATAAATACTTTTAAAAAATATTTATTTGTATTTATAATTATAAATATATATATATTTACTTAAATAATTATAAAATTACAATAAATACATATATTATAATTATATATGTATATATATATTCATAAATATTACAAAAAATGATAAATATATTTATTTATAGTTATAATTATAACTATAAATAAATATATATGTAAATAATTATAAAATTATAATAAATATATTTATTAAACTACTTATAAAGTTGAAAATATATAATTAAATAAATATATTTATAAATATATATAAATATTTATAATTAAATACAATTATTTATAATTATAATTCTTAAATAAATATATATGCATATATATATATTTAACAAATTATAATTAATATATTATTTATATATATTTATACACAAATATCTATAAATAAATAAAAATAGTTATAAATATAATTCTAAATAAATGTAGATATATTTAAATAATTAAAAAAATTATAATAAATATTTAAATTATATATCTTTATAAACTTATAAATATATTTGTTAAAATTTTAAAATTATTTATATATATATATATATATATATATATTTAATTACAACAATAAATAAATAATTTATTATAATTTTTAATTAAAATAAATATATATTTATTTATTAGTTATAAATATAAATATTTATATATTTATTTAAATATTATTAATTCATAAAAAATATATTTATTATTTTTATATATAATTTTATATATAAGTAATTAAATATATATAAATATTGAAAAATAAATACAAATATTTATATTTATAATTATAAAATTATAATAAATATATTAAAAATAAATATTATTAAAATTATTAATATTATAAACATTAATTTCTTCTAATTTTATAATTATGTATATATATATATATATTCATTTATAATTATAATTATAAATATATATATATATTAATATAAATAATTATAAAATAAGAAGAAATATTCTTATAAAAATCTATAATCTTATAAATATATATAATTAATATATTTGTTATATAAATTTCTTAAATTATAAATATAATAATTATATTTTGTATAATTTTATAATTATTTAAATTATAATTTTATAAATATATATATTTCTTTATCACGTATATAATTTTATAAATATACATATAAAAAAATTATTAACATTATATCTTTATCAGCACTTTTTTGGGTAGATAAAAGTCTATCTTAATTAATGCTTTTTTAGCGCTGATAAAAGATTATCTTTATCTGTGCTAAAAACGGCTGATAAGGGCATATTTTATCAGTGGTTTCTATTTTAACACTGATAAAACATACCTTTATCTGCGCATTTTAACTATCACTCATAAAAGGTTCACTTGGTTTTGTAAAAAAACACTAACTTCATCCTCCTTCTTAAAACACTCAAGCTCTTGCAGATGTCAATCGCTACCATCATGCCTCCTCTTCCACCACCTACTCTTCTTCATCCTCTCCTACTACCTCTCCTCTTCTGCGAACCATGCCTCTGATGTGTGCCTCTCTTCCTCTATACGCCACACCTTCGTCGTGCATGAACTTGACTGTCGTGCAACTCTTCTCCACGATCTATGCCTCTATTTTGCACCACACCTCTACTGTGAGCCTCTCCTCTATCAGAGGACTCCTCCATTGCATGTCTCTCCTCTGTAACACCCTAGGTAAATAAAGAATATGAAATTTTCACATTTATCTATATTTGTGATTAAAATATTATTATAACATTAAAGGGGAAACTATGCTCGATGGCGTACCCAATACGCAACAACGAGTTTCTTGGAATCTTACGTTGCACTCTAAATATAAAATAATATTGTTTTAAATTGTAGTTAACGCCTAATCGTTGTAATGGTGGGAATGAACAGAACTAACTACAAAATTATTATATATGTTTGTCAAATATTTTTTCTTTTTACAAAAAAAAATAGAGGATTAAAAATGCGAATGAATCCAATGTTAAGCGTAAACATTCTAATATTCTTTAAAAGGTCGATTAACCGCCTTTTGATGACGAACCTCTTTTAAATCCACTTTTTGACAATTTTATGTGTTATATTTGAAAAAATAAAATTCTTCTTTATAATCGGGACATCAAAATTTACTTTGTGTAAATTTTTGATATTTTTCCGATAAAGTTTATTTTTTAATGAATAGTGAAAAATGTTGTATTTTAATTCAAAGCCTCTTTTTAATCTAATTTATTTATATGATTATATTATATTTTGAATTGGTTTTAAAGTTAAATTATAATATATTTTTACCATTTAATCCAATAGTGGTCGTTGGAATTAATTTCATCTTGAAATTGGACTTAAACTAGTGTCAATCTTTTGATACTTATTGTTTCATAAAAACACCTTATTTGCTCTGACAGCGGGAATTAATTATTAAATTAATTAACGTAACTTATATGTTTTTAATTTTTTAAAATAGACATCATTTTTGAATTCGGAATATCAAATATAGCTTAGAGGGAATTTTTGGTATTTTTATGGAAAACATCAATTTTTGATGAATAGTGTGACAACTAAGTGGTACTTAAAATACTGATTTTTCATTTAAATGAAATTTTACCACCTCTGTGTTTTTAATTTCGAAAAATATGACATAAATTGTTTTCATTAAGAAGTAAAAGGTGGTTCAATGGGATTAAAATAATTTTTTTGGTGAATAGTAACTTTTAAGTTTTAATCGTGATTAGAGGTAATTAGTGTAGTTTAAGGTAAAAATAATGTTTTAATAATATTAAATGACCTAGACACATGTCCTACAATCATTGGATGAGTCATGGCCGACCAGGAAAATACATGGGTCTACTTGGGGACCCCATGGAGCCACATTGGTTGGAAAATGACATTAATACCTTTTTCTTTAAAGTTAAAATTAAAATGTCACAAACATGTGTTTTTTTACTAAAACAATTTTTAGATGGGGTTATACAACTCATATTCTTTACTATAAATTTTAATTATAAAGATATGAAGATTTCCTACATCATGATATTTTTTTTATAATTTTTAGATATGAAATAAATTAATTTATTTATGACACCGTGATGATGCAGTGATTACCTCATAAATGAACGATTTAAATAAAATGAGAAGATAGGGTGAAATATAAGTCTTACACTTGTAACAAACCTATTGTATGGGTGGATTTCGAAATATTATCACCTTATCCTCTAAATATATCCTTTTGGGACTTTTTAAATCCGAAAAGCATTTTATAATAAAGTAATATTTTATAACTTCCCAAAAGTGCCCCTCCTCTCCTCTTATAAAAGGCCCCCACTTCTACCACCTTACACACACCTCTAAAGCCTTTGGCTCCACCCACCCCTGCCCATTTCATCTCTACACATCCCTATATTCATCATTGAAGCCTCACTTTTGGCAGAATCATTTCCAAGTAAGCCTTTGATCTCAAATCAAAGAGAGTTACCTGATTTAAAAGTAATGTCTTCCCTTGTTTTCTTTTGTATTATTTTTCTTCTCCAAACCCCTAAACTCTTTTTATTAATTTTTTTGGTAACAACACTAGTATATTAAATATACTAGGATTTTTTTATAACAAGTATTCGAGCTACACTTTCACACACCTCCGTCTAATGATTAAAGAACATACTGTTTCTGTGGATGGTGAATTACTGCCTCACAAAACAATGATTGTTCAATATTATTTTAACACCATAAAAGGTGGCCATTAATATGTTAATATATTTATATATGATATATAATATGTTTATTTTTTCCTTATGCTTCTGTATTTTTCATTTATGGAATAACTTTATGGTTTCCATTATGGGTAAACGCGATATCTTCATTTTAGGAAGTGCGGACTACCGCCCCCTCAAAGTGATTTGATTCATTAATGTCATATGTGGGACGTATAAAGGGTGGAATTAATGTTATTACATATGATATCCTACTTGAATTATAATATACCTTTATATCAATATTATTTAATTCCATTTAATACAAAAAAATGAAGGTAGCGTTCATGCGTACGTACGGCTTACCGTCTCCATGAACGGTACATTTCATTTCTTATCTCCAAATGTTATGTACTATTATAAGTACATATATATAATGGATATATATGTAATATATTAAATCTAGATGATGGATATCATTCTGGAATTATAATATATATATATCTCTCTTTTTTAATTCCATTAATATAACAAAAAATGAAAGTAGCGTTCATGTGTACGTATGGCCTACCGTCTCAATGAACGGTGCTTTTAATTTTTTATCTTCAAATGCTATGGAATAGTATAAAATGAATATATACTGGATATATATGATATTTAAAACATCAATACTATTCTCGATATGATGTACCTATAACTACATGGAAAATTCTTTTCCAACAAGTTCGATTTTTACTCATGTACTGAACATCGAAAAAAATGTCTGATATGAACTCACTTTATTAACCAATTATTATAACATTATAATATGTGATATTAACTGAATAATAATCTTTATAGTAGGTCCTTAATAAATTAATAATTGACCAAATTTTATTATTCATGAGATTAAAGAACGATCGAGTCATGTCGGACACGAGGTAAGGGATCCTACTCCTCTCTTTCTTTTTATGTACACTCTTTTATGTCATTCATTTTAAGCTCATATTTATTATGATTGGGATGTTCTTTTATATTACTCCTACTGTAATTTTTATGTTCATATGATGAGAGACCCTATTTTTTCTCATCAATCCCTTTTGGAAGTTTTGAGTGGCGCGGTTAGGCTGCTGAATTTTCGTAAGACATCTAACCTCTCTCTTTCTTTTTAAGTACTCTCCTTTATGTCACTTATTTTAAGCTCCTATTTGTTTTAATGGGAGATGTTATTTTATATTACTATTGCTTTAAATTTTATTTTAATATGATGAGATACCCTATTTGATCTCATCAATCCATTTTTGGAAGTTTTAAGTGGCGTTGTTAGGCTTCTGAGTTTTTGTAAGGGATTTTTCATCTCACTTTTAGTCCCGTGAGATTTATGCTACATTTTCCACCATTTCCTTTGAGTGGTTTATGTACTTCCCATTATTATACTATTTGTGTAATATAATTTCATTTATGGGTATTTACATATTCATTTTATAACCCTTCTTCAATGGGGTGTACGTTTCAAAGTTACCCAAGTCGGTAAGGGAACCTTTCACCCTCCTCTTTTTAAAATACTTATTTTGTTATGTCTTTTCATTCACATACTATTATGTTGGGATATATTCTTCTATATCCATATTGATGTAAATTTTATGTCCAAGTGATGAGATAACATTTTTATCTCTCATCAACTCTTTTTCTGAATTTTGAAATGACGTTGTTAGGCTGTCGAATTTTTGCAAGGGAACTTCTTAACCCAATTTTGATTCTTTGGGATAAACTTGTACTCCTTGAATATGTAATTCTATGAATATGTGTGAATGTACTCTGATTGTTTTACACTTAATATCCACTTATATTTGGTGTATTCGTTTGTCACACATAATTATGTAATTGATTTATCGTTAATCCAAAGATACAATCTTTTAATGGGACTTCGTCTCAATCTCCTTTCATTGAGGCATATTTTGTTTTATACATAACCTACTTTTATACGGTGTATAAGCCCCTTTGACTTTTATATTTATCCAAAAGGAATCTTTTTATACAAAGAGTTTTAGTAAACGACAAAAGGTAATGTTTTTTTCGTATGTATGCGGTGACAACGACTTCTTCGCCGCCGTGACCATTATTTGAGTTTCGGATTCCTCTATAAGCCAAACCTTTTTTTAAACGAAAAATAAATAACATGTTCTACTTTTCTTTTATTTTGTTATTGAAAATGGTTTTCATAATGTTTTTACATCAATGTGTTGTATTGATATCTTGTGATTGAAAAGTGGAAATGTTATGTTTCCTTTATGCATGTTTTATGTGATACGATTATGTTATGGTTCTTGGGAATTATTATGAATACTGGTGGATCCGTGATAAACTAAGGGTGGTTGAGCCTGATATAGCTCTTCAATGCATTGGTTAACGCGAAGGGGTTAAACGTTGAGGTTTCTCCGAAGAGATTTAGGGAATATATTGTGATGGGTATTCCAAACGTAACCAAGAGGGTTACTCCCTACGTAAGAATGTTATGAATTCCTCAAGTTACCTTTATGTCTTATGATTTATATGATTTATTCATTATTTGATGAGGTATGATAAAATTATTATGTTTTATGAGTAAAGTATGTTTTCATACATGGACTAATTTTTTCTTTTCATACTTTTATATCCCTTACTGAGCTTTTTATGCTCATCCCATGTTTTTGAAATGTTTATCACAGGTCAAGGGAAAGGTGCATGATATCATGATAGTGTCATGGAAGTGTCAATAAAGAATACATGTTTTATTTTAAATATGTTTCCGTTGATGAGAAAAAATGAATACTATCTTTTATGTAACCACTTTGTTTAAATGTGGAATGTAATTCATGATTTATGATCTAATTCTATAAAACTCTAAACCTAAAAATATCCTCAATGTGAATTATTAATTTAATTCAATATTAAGTAAGGATTAAGGTCGGGGCCTTATAGTTGTTATCAGAGGTCAGTTTAGATAACTTTAGAGGTTAGGGTATTCTCTAGGCATAAGTGACATTAACATAATGGTTAGGATTTCAGAAAGTGTCCTAGTTTTAGATGAAGTGAATGAGTAAGTATATCTTAGTGTTTATCTTTCTCTTTAGTACATGTTGGTTTTGTTGATATAATCACACTAACATTTCTATTTTTAGTGAATGGATGGATCCAGCAGGAACCAAAGTGACAATAGGTTTGAAGGAAACTGTGGTGGTTCTCAGATTAAGAGACTGGATGAAATGGGGGATTCGATGAGGAAACTCATGGTTGTTCTAAACCAACTATCAAGGATTAATGATCAACCACTTGTACCTTTGTATGTTCTGTAATGCATCATGTAAGAGATGACCAATCGATGTGGAAGTTCAGGTAATAATTATAAAGGTACCCGTTAGGGTGTATATGATCCTTACTTTTGAGGTAATTATGGGTTATTATATATTATGATGGAAAATGAAAGGCATGAGATAAACTTGATGTTAAAATATGTTATGATTATTTTTGAAGATTGTATCTCATTTTGGGGAATGTTTTAAGAATTATATAGTTTTTGAAAAATGACAACACACAGACCATGTGACAACCCGTCGTGTCGGACAAAGCTGCGGGAATCGAACCCATAACCAAAGTGTGACTGGTATTTATCGCCTACCACTGGACTACGTGAAGTCCCTGGTTAGTTTGACTAATTCTTTTTAGTTAGATGATTTTAGGAATCAAGAGTGAGTTTATTTTGGGTTATCTATGGAAATTATTAACCTATCATCGAGGATATGTGATTACATTAATTACTTTTCAATACGTGAATTTAAGGGAAACTGATGTTATTTGGAGATAAAAGTTAATTTGTACCTTGGAAGACTATGTAAGTAAATCCTTCAAATATTTGGGTTTCAATATTAGTTTGGTTTACTTTGAATAATTTTATGGACAATTGTTTATCGAATGGTCTTCGTTGAACTTAGGGATTTTTTTGGAAAATTTTTGGAGAGTAAGAATAGATTTTCTTTTTATAATGGATTATACTTTTGTGGTTTATCTGATCTCATACTAAAAATTTTGGTTTTGGATTTTTTCTAAAGGCATGGGAAATATATAGTTCTCTTTTTTGGATTAGTTGATTCTCATGAAGTTGATTATAGTACTCTTAATGCGAACACGTTTTCCTAAATACTCCTATTTTGGAGAAAAATGAGTTTGATTAAGGAATCTAGTAATAGTTGAAAGTCTACTTGACAAGTAAGTATGTTTCATTATGATTTAGTTAAGCTCAAAAATAAATTCCTCAATGAAGAGTAACTTAAAACAAAATTGTTGTCTGTTAACTTTTCCTAGTGGGGAATCGAATACCGTTTAACCCATCACAAGTTTGTGATTTTCTTATGGTTAACTTTCTCCTAGACATGTTTACTATCACTCTCCCTCAGAACATGACCCTTTGTTTTTCCTCCATATCCATGTTTTCCTACATGGAATCCTAGTATGGTTTATCTTGGGTGACCTTTTTACTTCTCTTTATTTATTTTAAAGTGATTGTTTTACTGACTCTTGTTCCAATGTGGGATTTTCAATGATGTTTCCAAGCCCAATATTAAAATTGCGAGGACGCAATTCCCAAAAGGGGGGAAGGATGTAACACCCCAGGTAAATAAAGAATATAACATTTTCACATTTATCTGTATTTGTCAATAAAATATTAATATAACTTTAAATGGGATTCTATGCTTGATGGCGTACCCAATACACAATAACGAGTTTCTTGGGAATCTTATGTTGCACTCTAACAATAAAATAATATTATTTTAAATTTTAGTTAATGCCTCGCCATTGTAATAGCGGGAATGAACAGAACTAACTACAAAATGATTATATATGTTTGTCAAATATTTTTACTTTTTACAATATATTTTAGAAGATTAAAAATGCTAATGAATCCAATTTTAAGCGTAAACATTCTAATATTCTTTAAAAGGTCGATTAACCGCCTTTTGATGATGAACCTATTTTAAATACACTTTTTGACAATTTTATGTGTTATATTTGACAAAATAAAGTTCTTTTTTAGAATCGGGACATCAAAATTTACTTTCTGTCAAAAAATTTTATTTTCCGATAAAGTTCATTTTTTAATGAATATTGAAAAATGTTGTATTTTAATTCAAAACCACTTTTTAATCTAATTTATTTATATGATTAGATTATATTTTGAATTGGTTTTAAAGTTAAATTAGAATATATTTTTACCATTTAATCCAATAGTGGTCATTGGAATTAATTTCATCTTGAAATTGGACATAAACTAGTGTCCATCTTTTGATACTTATTGTTTCATAAAAACACGTTATTTGCTCTGACAGCGGGAATTAATTTTTAAATTAATTAATGTAACTTATATTTTTTGAATTTTGTAAAATAGAAATTATTTTTGAATTCAGAATATCAAATATAGCTTAGGGTGAATTTTTGGTATTTTTCTGGAAAACCTCAATTTTTGATGAATAGTGAAACCACTAAGTGGTACTTAAAAAACTGATTTTTCGTTTAAATGAAATTTTACCACCTCTGTGGTTTGAATTTAAAAAAATCTGACATAAATGGTTGTCATTATGAATTAAAATGTGGTTCAATGGGATTAAAATAATTTTTTTGGTGAATAGTAACTTTTAAGGTTTAATCGCGATTAGAGATAATTAGTGTAGTTTAAGGTAAAAATAATGTTTTAATAATATCAAATGACCTAGACACATGTCCTAACCTCATTTTATGATTCATTTCCGACCAATAAAATCCATGGGTCAACTTGGGGACCCCATGGAGCCACTTTGGTTGGATAATGATATTAATACCTTTTTATTTAAAGTTAAAATTAAAATGTCACAAACATGTGTTTTTTTACAAAAACAATTTTTAGATGGGGTTATAGAAGTAATATTTTTTACTATAAATATTCATTATAAATATAAAAATATTTCCTACATCATGATAGTTTTTTTATAATTTTTAGATATGAAATAAATTAATTTATTTATGACACCGTGATGATGCAGTGATTACCTCATAAATGAACGATTTAAATAAAATGAGAAGATAGGGTGAAATCTAAGTGTTAAACTTTTCACTAACCTATTAAATGGGTGGATTTAGAAACCTTATAACCTTATCCTAGAAATATTTTATCTTCGGACCTTTTAAATCCGAAAATCATTTTATAATAAAGTAATATTTTATAACTTTCCAAGAGTGCCCCTCCTCTCCTCTTATAAAAGGCCCCCACTTCTACAACCGTACACACACCTCTAAAGCCTTTGGCTCGGCCAACCCCTGCCCATTTCATCTCTCCACATCCCTATATTCATCATTGAAGCCTCACTTTGGGCAGAATCTTTTCAAATTAAGCCTTTGAGCTCAAATCAAAGAGTGTTACCCGATTTAAAGGTAATGTCTTCCCTTGTGTTCTTTTGTTTTATTTTTCTTCTCCAAACCCCTAAACTCTTTTTATTACTTTTTTTGTAACAACACTAGTATCTTAAATATAAGAGGATTTTTTTATAATAAGTATTCGAGATACACTTTCACACACCCCCGTCTAATGGTTAAAGAACATATTGTTTCTGTGGATGGCGAATTACTGCCTCACGAAACGATGATTGTTAAATATTATGTTAACACCTTCAAAGGTGGCCATTAAGATGTCACTATATTTATATATGATATATAATATTTTTATTTTTTCCTTAAGCTTCTGTATTTTTCATTTATGGAATACCTTTATGGTTTCCATTATGGGTAAACGCGATATCTTCATTTTAGGAAGTGCGGACTACCGCCCCCTCAAAGTGATTTGATTCGTTAATGCCATATGTGGAACGTATAAAGGATGGAATTAATGGTATTACATATGATATACTAATGGAATTATAAAATACCTTTATATCATTATTATTTAATTCCATTGAATATAAAAAAAAAGTAAATGAAGGTAGGGTTCATGCGTAAGTATGGCTTACCGTCTCCATGAACGGTACATTTCATTTCTTATATCCAAATGTAATGTACTATTATAAGTACATATATATAATGGATATATGTGTAATATATTACATCTAAATGATATATTTCATTCCTGAATTATAATATATATATCTCTCATTTTGTTTCAATTCCATTAATATGACAAAAAATGAAAGTAGCGTTCATGCGTACGTACGGCCTACCGTCTCCATGAACAGTGCTTTTAATTTTTTATCTCCAAATGATATGGAATAGTATAAAATGAATATATGATGGATATATATGATATTTAAATCATAAATACTATTCTGTATATGATGTACCTACAACTACATGGAAAATTCTTTTCCAACAAGTTCGATTTTTACTCATGTACCGAACATCGACAAAAACGTCTGATATGAACTCACTTTATTGACCAATTATTATAACATTATAATATGTGATATTAACTGAATAATAATCTTTAAAGTAGGTCCTTATGAAATTATAAATTGAACAAATTTTATTATTCAGGAGATTAAAGAACGATCGAGTCATGTCGGACACGAGGTAAGGGATCCTACTCCTCTCTTTATTTTTAAGTACACTCTTTTATGTCATTCCTTTTAAGCTCATGTTTCTTATGATTGGGATGTTATTTTATATTACTACTAGTATAATTTTTATTTTAATATGATGATAGACCCTATTTTCTCTCATCAATCTATTTTGGAAGTATTGAGTGGCACCGTTAGGCTGCCGAATTTTTCGTAAGAGATCTAACCTCTCTCTTTCTTTTTAAGTACTCTCCTTTATGTCAATTATTTTAACCTCCACTTTTTTATGATGGTGGATGTTATTTTATATTCCTCTTGCTGTAAATTTTACATTAATATGATGAGATATACTATTTGATCTCATAAATCCATTTTTGGAAGTTTTAAGTGGCGTCGTTAGGCTGCCGAGTTTTCGTAAGCGATTTTTCATCTCACTTTTAGTCTCGTGAGATTTATGCTACATTTGCTACCATTTACTTTGAGTGGTGTATGTACTTCCCATTATTATACTCTTTGTTTAATATAATTTCATTTATGGGTATTTACACATTCATTGTATGACCCTTTTTCAATGGGGTGTACATTTCGAAAGTTACCCAAGTCGGTAAGCGAACCTTTCACCCTCCTCATTTTAAAAGACTTCTTTTGTTTTGTCTTTTCATTCACATAATATTATGTTGGGATATTTTCGTATATATCCTTATTGATTTATATTTTATTTCCAAGTGATGAGATACCTTTTTTATCTCTCATCAACTCTTTTTATGAATTTTTAAGTGACGCCGTTAGGCAGTCGAATTTTTGCAAGGGAACTTCTTAACCCAATTTTGATTCTTTGGGATAAAATTGTACTCCTTGAATATGTGGTTCTATGAATATTTGTGAATGTCATATGATTGTTTTACACTTAATATCCACTTATATTTGGTGTATTCATTTGTCACACATAATTATGTAATTGATTTATCCTTAATACAAGGATATCATCTTTGTATGGGACTTCATCTCAATCTCCTTTCATTGAGGCATATTTTGTTTCATACACAACCTAATTTTATACGGTGTATAAACCCCTTTGACTTTTACTTTTATCCAAAAGGAATCTTTTTATATGAATAGTTTTACTAAACAACAAAAGGTAATGTTTTTTTCGTACGTATGCAGCGACAATGACTTCTCCGCCGCCGTGACCATTATTTGAGTTTCAGCTTCCTCTACAAGCCATACCTTTTTTTTAAATGAAAAATAAATACCATGTTTTACTTTTATTTTATTTTGGTATTGAAAATGGTCTTCATAATGTTTTTAAATCAATGTGTTGTATTGATATCTTGTGATTGAAAAGTGGAAATGTTATGTTTCCTTTATGCATGTTTTATGTGATACGATTATGTTATGGTTCTTGGGAATTATTATGAAGATGGGTGGTTCCATGATAAACTAAGGGCGGGTGAGCCCGATATTGCTTTCCAATGAATTGGTTAACGCGAAGGGGTTAAACATTGAGGTTTCTTCGAAGAGATTTAGGTAATATTCTGTGAAGGGTATTCTAAACGTAACCAAGAGGGTTACTCCCTACATAAGAATGTCTCAAGTATGAATGCCTCAAGTTACCTTTATGTCTTATAATTTCTATGATTTATTCATTATTTGATGAGGTATGTTAAAATGATTATTTTTTGAGTAAATTATGTTTTCATACATGGACTAATGTTTTCTTTTCATACTTTTATATCCCTTACTGAGCTTTTTATGCTAATCCCAAGTTTTTGAAATGTTTTTCACACGTCCTGGGAAAGGTGAATGATATGATGATAGTGTCAAGGAAGTGTCAAGAAAGAATACAAGTTTTATTTTAAATATGTTTCCGTTGATGGGAAAAAATGAATACTATCTTTTATGTAACAACTTTGTTTAAATGTGGAATGTAATTCATGATTTATGATCTAATTCTCTAAAAATATAAACCTAAAAAGATCCTCAATGAGAATTATTCATTTAATTCAATATTAAGTAAGGTTTAAGGTTAGGGCCTTGTATCCTCTGTCATGAATGCATCTCTGTTGCAAGACGAAAGACACCTCTGCGGTGAGTTTTCTCCTCTTTCTCTTTGTTTGATGGTGATGTTGTGAATTATACGAGCTAAACACCCATCTAAAAATCATGGTCAATGGTGACCCTTGTTTTCACACTAAATGAATTTCATATTGAGGGGTTTTGAAAATAAATTCGTGGTCCTTGTTTGTGCACTAAATTAATTACATATTGGTTGGTTTTTTAAGGGTATTTGATTATTATAGAATTTTAGTGTCATTTTTTATCATTTTATGAATCTTATATATTATTTTGATTTAATAATATGAAATGATATATTATATTCTTTTCTGACACCCAGCTATGTATTTTTGGTATATTTTTGTTGGAATTTATTTCATTTGTTATTTAGAGTTGTTCATTAATTTTTGAATCATGTTTTCTCACCAAAAAAAGAATTTTATGTGTTCAACCTGTGTGAAATATTTGATGATTTTTTGGAAAATTTTTATAAATAATTTCATGTTTTGGTTATCAATGAATTCTCAAAGAATTGGTTGGAAACTTAAAAAAAGTTCTTTTTGATTTGGGAACATTTTCTCTATATTATATTTTAACTTTTATGGTTATATAAAGTGAGTTGACTTTCTTTTGGAATGTGTTATACATGGGTAAAATGGGGTTGTTGCAATGATGGCTGATTTGAGGTGAGATGAATAGTTTTTTATATCATTCAGCTTTTATGTGATTGACTTCATGATGGATTTTGATCCCCTTTATTCCATTTATCATGAGAACCCCAGTTACCTGGGCGGGACATAGGAAATGTTATTTCAAGGAATTGATCCACTCTCCATAGTATGGGATTACATATCCACACTTACTAGGAATCAACATTCTCTCTCAATATATGGATCAAAATGATTCACTTTCTAGCAATTAATACATTCTAGAGACATTTACTTCTTCAATCTAGGATCCAGATTCTCTTGGACATACCTTTTAAAAATATGTCTATTGCTTTCATCTCATGGTTTCCCATTCTACTAAACACCTCTATTTTGACTAATTCAAAATCAATGTTAATACTTTTGAACTCTCCATGAGTAGGAAGGCCATTTTCCAAAAAACTTTGAATCCTTCACTAGTTAATATTAATTCAAACCTTACCAATTTCAGTTGCACCACCACTTTGCTACTAGTGAAATTACACTAAATCATATAAAACCACTTCAATAGAAAAAGTCCATTATTCTTGAAACCAAGACTTTCTATCAAGTCTTGATAAAATAATCACCATCTATTATGTAACAAAGATTTAATACAACTTTTTGGTAACTGGTAGTAGAATAACAAAAAGAGTTGATACCACTATTTGGATTTGGTACAAACAAACAATCCTAATGTTAAATCTCCAAAACATAAATTAAAACCCCTAAACTTGTAGATAATGGAAGAAATTCCAAAACATACATGAATTAAAACAAATCCCCAAACCTAATATACCATAACATAGATGTAAAGCTATAGCTAAGTCACTACATCAATTCTCTACCTTCTAGTTCTAGTAACATCATGGTTTTGAAAATACCTCCTTAGAGGAAAATGAGTAGTAAAGGATAAATGCATGTTATAAATGGAATCAGCACACCACATGAAATTTATGTCTTTTGGTTGAAAATCCTACTTTATAGGAGAATACATTGATATTTTTATTTAGGGATAAATTGAGTTATAAGGAAAACATATCCTTTCTTATCCCTAACTATCTAAATCTATGTGAGACACTTTCTAGACACCCTAGTCAAATATCCTTAACAACTCATGTAATGAGTCCTTCCACCCTAAAGCACTTTATGCTGAATCCCTTCAAACGGAAAAATGATATAATTGAAGTTGTTATCATATCATATTTTCTTCTAAGAATTATTTCATATATAAATATATAAATTATTATTTTATTACAACATTAAAAACATATATGAATGAATTATTAATTATTGATATTCAATGTTATAAAGTGGTCAGTAAATTTAGGTTGATGCATCCATTAATGGTACCAAACCCATATTTCTTTATGAAATTTCCTTTAAAAGTTTCTTGACTATTTTGTGACATGATGTTGTTAACCTCATGAATGAATTTTTGTGAGCTAAAAATTGTCTTGATACTTATAAGGATACTCTCATCACTTTGATTCTTGAGGTTACTGATATGTGTTCAGTTAATAATTATAGAATGGATAGTCTTTATAATTTCATTTATAAAGTCGTTATAAAGATTTTAGAAAATAGACTTTGGAAAATCATATACTCTATTGGTACAGTACCATAGTTATTTTCTTATTTTTACATGATACATGATTTACTTAAAAGGATTAGGAAAAAATATAGTTTCTTCTATTGATGAGTGGCATAATGAAATTCTTTGTGTTAAAGGAATGAAAATTTAGAAATTTTTTATTTTTTAATGGTTTCATTATTAAAGATTCTATAAAGAGTATTTATAAAATAAGAAACCAATATTACTTCAAGTAAGGAATATATACATTGTTCTTTGGGTGTACAACCAATTGATTTGGTGTGAGAAAGGATCATTAGGATAATGTAGTGTTTTTAGTAAACTGGAACACAAGTGTTTCATGGTTGTGAGCGCGGTCGCTGAATAAGGAACATATCTGTTGGGAATCTGGTGTTGTGGGGAAGGATAATTGATATAACTGGATAGTGAAAGCATGGAAGCATGGATAACAGATATCCAATGGTGGGGATCTCATTTTCAACTTCTTGGGGAAATTATTATTATTACACCTACCTTTGGAATAATGTGATGTAATCATTCAACACTGATTCATTTGGGATGAATTGATGTCTTTTCTATGTATCTTTTATAAAGTTTCTCTATTGGGATCTATGTCTCTGTGAAAATTTCAATGTGGATGTTTTAAAATGATTCAACTGTTTCAAATGGATTCATAGAGGAATGTCGCTCATTTTAAATTGTTAAGATTGTTGGGTCCTGAAGTTTTCTTGAATTCTTTAAAAAAGAATTTTGGGTCTGTGAAAGAGTGATTAGAGCTGATTGAATTGTTTTAAAAAGGGTGTGTTATTTTAAATACGAATTTATGTAAATGGTTAGTTTTTAATGGGATTTAAACTGTGTTTATTTAAATTTTTTTCAAATGAAATTTGATGTGTATTATTTTCATAATCTTTTATGTTAATAGTTTTATAGAATTAGGAATACCATTACATTATGTCAATATTTTTTGTATTTATTTTGTAAAATATTAATATCACTGAATCAAATAGGATGGATATGAATAAAGATAGGATGGATTCGAGTCATTTGATAATATATTATAAATATGGATTGAAAAAGTTCATCAAGTTTACAAATGATCATGCATATGACCCTCCTCGAATCCTTTGTCTGTGCTTATGTTGTTGTTATTCAAGAAAAGTTAGTTTAGAGGATTTGGAAAAACACTTGAATTGTCACGGAATATATCAAAGTTTTAAATATTGGAATAGACATGGAGAAAAATAAAATATATCTAGTGGTTGGGATAACAGTGTGTTTTATCGATCATCTGAAATGATTACAAGTGTGGACAATGAAGAAAACTCTATTGAGTATGTGATTACAGATGTAAATTATGATGATGGTCGTATTGAGGAAATGACAAGGATAGTTGAATATGAAATTTTTAACTTCCCAAAAATTTTTGAGTAGTTAAAGAGTTGTGAAATGATGCCTTTTTATGGTGGTTTCACTAAATATACAGCATTTTCAACTACACTAAAGTTGTATAATTTGAAAGAATGAAATGGATGGAGTGATTCTAGTTTTATAGAATTACTTTCTCTCTTGAATGACATGATCCTAGACGATAATGATATCCCAATCTAAATGTACGATGTCAAACGAATTCTATGTTTGATGGGTATGATCTCTAAATGAATACATGCATGCCCGAATGATACTATTCTATTTTGAAAGTACAGTAAACCACTTAGAGAATTCCCAAAGTGTGTAAATTCTCAATACAAGAAAGATGAGTCCAGTCTTATGAAATTTGTTTGGTACTTTTCAATAATTCGATGATTTAGGTGCCTATATGGAAGTGAGGAGACAATAGGTCTATTGATGTGGCAAGCAGACAGAAGAAATAAAGATGGGAAACTACACCACCCATAATAGTCTCCTCAATAGAAGAGAATTGATCATGAATATTTTAGTTTTTTAAATAAACCAATAAACCTTTTTATAGCATTATATATATGTGTATTGAATCCTTTTGGTTTTCAAATAATCCCTCATAGTACATGGCTGGTTATGTTGGTAAATTATTACTTACCATCGGGGTTATGCATGAAATGAAAACACGTCATGTTATCTGTTCTTATATCGGGATCGAAACAACTTGGTAATGATATTGATGTTTATTTGGCTCTAATGATCGAGGATTTGAAATTATTTTGTGATTCAGTTTTTACATTGTATGATGCCTATAGAAATGAATATTTCACAGTGAGAACCATGTTGTACGAGATGATAAATTACTTTTTTTATTATCAAAATTTTTTAGGATATAACATTAAAGGAATTCATGGGTGTCCAATCTGCAAACAAGGTACATAGTCAATTAGGTTGAAACATTCATCAAAAACAATGTTCTTAGGAAATCATAGATTTCTACCCGAACAACATAAGTATTAATCTTAGAAGACACCATTCGATGAAAGTTTGGAAGAACGTACAACAATGTCTTCACTAACAGGTGATCAACTTTTTTAGAAAGTAATAGATGTGGACACAACTTTTGGTAAACCATTTTCGAAAAACCTTACGAAAACCAGTTGGAAGAAGAGATCTTATTTTTATTATCATACTAGAATTATTTATATGTCATAAACTTATTTGATTTTATGCATTTTGAAAAAAAAATTATGTGACAATTTCATCGGCACGTTTCTAAATGTAGCCAACAAAACAAACGATAGAATTAAGGCTAGGTTGGAGATGGTTGACATGGGAATACAAGAAGTGTTGGCACTAGTGAAGGGTGGATAACTATATTTTCATCCTCCAGGTGCTTACACTTTCTATGAAGGAGAGGTATAAGTTTTTCAACTTCTTGAAAGATGTAACTATTTCAGTGGGGTATTCATCAAATATCAAGAACATCGGGTTAATTATCGATTTATTGTGAACGGGTCTGAAATCACAATACTTACATGTTTTAATGAAATATCTAATTCCTAATACTTTACATTGCATTTTGTATATGAATTTATGTAATAAATTAGCGAAACTATGTTTCTTCTTCAATGATATATACCACAATGTTATAGACCCGATGAAATTGCTGAGTATGGAAGGATAAATTTCCATCATATTATGTGAATTGTTAATGTTCTTCCCTCCGACATTGTTTGATATGATGGTTCATTTGATGGTTCAATTGGTGATATATATTCAACTATGTGTTCATGTACGCTAAATATGGATGTACCCAATTGAATGGTATATGAATATTTTGAAATGGTTTGTCAAAAATTGAAGTTGTCTAGACGGTTGTATTACAGAGACATATATTGTTGACAAATCCATTGAATTCTAGACCGAATACCTTCCTGGTCTGTAAAGAATTATTCTACCAAAATATCATCACATTGGGTGGATTTGGGTGAAGTAATTTCTGAAATATAGATTGTCACAATCAATATTACAGATCAGAAAAAGACCTACCTTTACGTTTTTCATAACAGTTTGGAGGTTGAACCATATTTCGAAACCCACAAATAAATTCTTAGTCATTTAAATCCATCAATGGATGAAAAATGGAAATCAACTACACATAATTTACAGTTAAAAGGATGGTTTCAGAACAATATATTTATGGAGTCTGATGAAAATATGGACCCAATTTCAGAACGAATTCAATGGATAGCATGAGGACTTAGTGTGTATGTATTATCTTATAATGATTATGTAATTAATGGTTATATGTTCTATACTAATGAATATGATGAAGAAATTACCATGAAGAATAATGGAGTTACACTTGTGGTTAAAGCGATGCATGTTTCCGATGTTAAGAACAAAAATCCGATTTATGCGAATATGTAATACTCTCTCATCATCAAACAAATCTGGGTGTGGTATTATACGAGCTTCCAAGTGCTGATTTTTCAATAGAACAAGGTTGATAACAGCAGTGTTATTCAAATAGATGATTTGGGATTCATGAATGTTTATTTTAGTACATAAAGGAATAAATATAATATCCCATACTTTGAATAAAGATATTATATTAAAATTGAATAATATTTATTAGATAACATAACAAAAACCATGTTAGGACCATATAGGTTTATTGTATTTAGAAACTGGGAAACATAAACAACTGGTTCAAAAAATATCCACATTTTCTCCCATTTATTTCATCATAAGTGGACTCCTTTTTTAAATATCTTAGTTTATACCCTTCTTCATGACCTGGGGAAAATAAACATATGGAAGGGTGATCTCAAATGCTTAGTAAGGGTAAAAAAGGTAAATATCAATCATATCATAATCATAAGAACATAAGATTTAAAAATTTCATCCTGCATATAAAAGTTCATAATATCATGTCATGGGATAAATCATAAGAATTCAATTTAATCCAAATATTCATAACATGTGACATGAAATATTTTGTCATACACACATAAGTATAGAAGATAATTTCATAATAGTCAATGCTCATTGTCAAGACCATCATAGCGGATAAATTCCATTACTGAACTGAGTCCACTTCCTGTTCCAACCTAGTATTACTGAACCGAGTTTAATTTTCAATCCTATCATGCATATCTCATGATACATAAATCAATACCCAATGAATTTAATGGACATATTGGTACCACACATATCTTAATGAAACCATTCTTACGTGTTCTAAAAAACATAAAAACATTCACCATAGCATAACCAATCAAATAAAATGGGTTTCCTAAATATCATTCCATCATAATTGATATGAAACAAGTGGATCACCTATATAACACACAATCAAAATAATAGGGTTATAAAAATAACCCTATTTAACGAGTGTCATCTTTTATGGAAAATAATTTTGAGAAACCAGTTGAAATTAATTCCTAAAGAAAATATCCTTTCTTCTTCAAAAACATTTTCCTTCCTCAAAATTCCACAAAATTTTTAAATAAATAATTTTATGTCAAAATAACCTTGTAGTCATGTATGGTAAGATTCAAGGAAATAATGCATTATGAAATTGTAAAAATCCATTCATGTCGTACAAGTTAAAATAACATTCTTCAAATACAATTTCTGAAAAATTCAAAAAGTACCTCGTACAGAAAACACGAAAAAGATTCCATTCATACTATTTAGTAAAAATTCACCAATGGGTAAAATTATAGAGGGATATAAATAATATTTTGAAGTATATATTTAGAAAACCTGGATGTGGATGATAAATATACCCTAGTAAATACTTACAAATAAACAATCATTGATAAAAATGATATTTTCAAAGTTATCACATACCTTAGGTCTGATATGCTTCTTATGTATCTGAACCACCAATATAATGATTTAAATAATGTTACTAATTTATTCTAGAATCAAAATTATTTTTATTATATCATTTTTTATCATATTTTCATCTTTTTTTATAACATTTCATTGTTACTCGTTATTCAGGTATTAATGGCTTTATGTTCTTATGCATGTTTTGTCAAATAAGTTTGTATTCCTATTTTTAGCTTATAGGTATATCATTGAAAGAATGGTATTAGTATATTATATATCATATTTGTTCATTAAACTCATTTATATAATCATTATTTAAGGAAGATTATGTTCAACTAATCGCATCGCTCAGTGTAGACAGTAAGTCGTACGTACGCACAAACGACGATATAATTCCTATAATTGTTGAATTATATTGAAGTGGGTGGTGTATAGTATCTCAGAATCAATATTATTTTATATTAATCATATATATATTTATTAATTACATCATTATACACATCCATTTAAGGTAGTGGTGAAAAACGGATTACACCACGACATGGATATGGTAAGTTGTGCGTACGCATGCGTGGTGATTTTATTTTTCATACGATGGGTAGAAGGTGGAGTATGTTTGGTTCTTAATCATAATAGACTCTCAGTATATAATTACTAATTGAGTTATTAATTTATAATTAAACAACTCATGAGGTGGAATAATAAGAATAAAGAGGTTCCAAAGAATCGGTAAATGATATTACCTCTTCTTCGATGTGACTCCTCTAAATCAACTCTTAGAGCCCTAGAGTTGGTCTTTAAAGAAGTAGAAATACAATAGAATGTTTCTAGGGAAGTTGATAAGGGAAATTGGTAGGATATGTAAGAGCATCAAGGCTCAAAATTAAGTGATGAGTTGAGGGAGTAAGTGCCCTTTTATAATTGAGGTGAGGGAATCGTTTGGAAACCTCAAAAATATTAATTAATTATAAAATAAAACACCACATAAAAACCTCCAAAATATACCAATTTAGAATATTTATAAGATAGGGTTAAAATATCATCAATAAATAAATTCTATACAACTTTTTATGTCAATTTAAGCATAATCATTTTAATTGACACTTAGTTATTATATTTAATTTTAATTGTGGTAATATAATTCTAAATATTTAATGGTTATAAATATTTACTTATATCGTGTTAATTGAACATAAAAGGATATTTCATTAAATTTTAGACATTATAATTATCACTTTGTAAATTTGAAATATTTTTTCCTTTTTTAAATAATATAAAATAAAAATTTATTTTTATAAAATATCAATATTATGTATTTTGACACTATTGATTAATTTAAAGTTAAATTAAATCCACGTAGAAGATAAATTCGAACCAAAATATTTAATACACTCTTAAATTGTAATATTCACCTTAAAATTTCGTGGAGAACATTAATTATTTCATATGATATTTCTTTAAAAATTTTAAAAACCATTTATTTGATATTTTTATTAACAAAATAATTTCTACATCACTATTGTGTCATCATTAATTGAAATCATATAATCTCTAAAAATTATAAATAAATTTCTATGATGTATGTAATAATTTTATCTTTCCATATACTATTTATATTTAATATTATCTTCTATTTATACATATATTAAAATTAATATACATATATAAAATGAGATTTTTGCCTAATGTCACATTCATTAGTTTTTATAATATTCATGTCATTTTCATAGGTAAGTGGCAATTCAGTGATTAAATTTAAAGAAATAGATGATAAAAGTATAATTTAGTAATACAATTGGATTTTTATAGGTGTTAAGTTAATTTTATAATATTATTTTTACCTTTAATTTCCTGATTTACCTTCAACAATGGTAATTAAAATAATTACCAAAGTTTCTATTCATAATGCCCAAAAATAAAAGTAGTCTATTAACAAAATATGTACCAACTAATTAAAAATAAATATTTCATTTTTAAAAATTCACAACACAGAAGTATTAGTAATTAATTTAAAATTAATCATGTTGTTCAAATGAAAACGAGTTTTAAAAGTTAAAATATTTCAAAATATTGAAATGTTTTTACATCTGAATTTAATTTCAAATTAGTTCCAATGACCTACATTATATTAAATGGTAAAAATATATTCTATTTATAATTTAAAATCATTCAATAATATAATTTAACCAGATAATTTATTTCAATGAGAAGAATTCATTCTCTCGTAAAATTTAGCGTATGTTAACTATTCATCGAAACATGAAAGTTATCAGCAAAATATCGTAAATTCCTCCAAAGTAAATTTTTATATCCTAGTTCAAAATAACTTGTTTTTCTTGTCATATAAAAATTATTAATTTTTCAAAATATTTATTTAAAATGGGTTTTCCATTCAAAGCTGTAAAATTAACCTTTTAAAAAAATAGTTTTTATACATCAAATAGAGTTTTATTCATGCCCTATGACTAAAATTTAAATTGGATGAATATAAAAAAATATTTTATTATCTATATACATATATATATCTCATTAATTTCATTACCAAAAGTAATTCACTCATAAATAAAAACACCTAATTGATTTATATTTTTCATAAATAATTGATATCCAAGGAATTCATAATGCATTTTCATAAGTTAGTTATAATTATTCCCACTAACCTAATGCATACTCTATAATGGTAATTTTATAATAATGGAATCTATTAATTCATATAAACTCAGGATTATATTCAAATCATGCTATTAAAGAATAAAAATTATTTAAAGAAAATATTTTATAAAAACATATGGGTGTTACATTCTACCCCCCTTAAACTGAATTTTTTTATATAAAATCATCACTTGGAAACAAAAATATTAGGACACAGCTCCATAATCATATTCTCAATTTCCCATGTAGCTTATTCAAATTGGTGTATCCTCCATAAAATTTAACAATGCGAGTAATCTTGTTTCGTAGAACTTTTTCCCTATGATCCAAAATCTTTATCGGTTGTTCTTCATTAGAAAGATCTTACTCCAGCGGTACGGCTTCTAAGCTTAGTACATGTGAAGTATTAGTTATATATTTCATAAATAGAAATACATGGAACACATCATGAACTTGATAGAGATTTGGTGGATGTTCCAATCAGTAAGAAACTTTCCCAATAAGATCCAAAATTTCAAATGTAATGATATACCTAGGGCTCAGCTTTCCCTCCATTCCAAATTTCATTACTCTTTTCCAGGGAGATATTTGTAGAAACATACTCTCACCCACTTCAATCTCTAGGTCTTTTCTTCAATTTTCCATATAACTTTTGTGTTGAATTTGAGCTGCACTTATGTGTTGTTGAAAATATCTTAACTTTTCGTCCATTTCATCAACAATATTGGGTCCTAATAGCTTTATTTCCCCAACTTCATCCCAGAAAGTTGGAGTTCTTGACTTCTTTCTATATAGGGATTCATAAGGAGCCATCTAAATACTAGAATAAAAGCTATTGTTTTAAGAAAATTCCACCAATGGTATGTGTTGATCACAACCTCATTTGAAATCCAAAGAGAAAGCTGTCAACATGTCTTTCAGAGTTTGAATTGTCCTCTTAGACTGACCATCTGTATAAGGATAACAAGTAGTGCGGAAACATAACTCTGTATCCATATCACCCAAAAGACTTTTCCAGAACATCGAGGTAAACCTCATATCCTAATCAGATATAATGGGAAGTGGTAATCTGTGATATCTTACCAATTCCTTTAAATATATCCTAGCAAGCTGATCATAAGAGAAGACATATCTAATAGAAATGAAGTGTGAGGACTTCATAAGGCTATCAATTATAACCCATATAGCATTATTGCCTTTAGATGTTTTTGGAATTCTGAAAAAAAAAATATTCACCGTGATGTTTCCCACTTCCATTCTCTTATGGGAAATGGTTGTAACATCCCCTTATACTTCTTTCGCTCAGCCTTAACTTGCTGACAAACCAAGCACCGAGATACATATTCGGCAACATCTCTTTTCATTCCATTCCACCAGAAATACTTGTTTATGTCCCTGTACATATTTATTCTTCCATGATGAATAGATAATGAAGAACTATGGGACTCATCTAACATATAAATCTTTAATTATTGTATGGGAGGAATAAAAATACGGTTCCTAAACCATATTATACCATCACAATCCAGGTTTAATTCAGGAACTTTTCTCACCATCTTTTGTATCTCTACATATTCCTTTGGTGCCTCATTAAAATTAAATTGTATAGATGTTTGAACATTCATTTGAAGAAGATAATATCTTTACCCTTACATTCAAATTTAAAGATCCATCAATTGAAAATACATAAATATTAGATCCTTAGTTATCCTCATCATGGATAAGCTAGCATGGTCCTTTTGGCTCAAATCATCCACCACCTTGTTCCCTTTCACAGGGTGGCAATATAGTGATATGTCGTAATCAATAATCAACTCCAACCATATTATTTGCCTCATATTCAGCTCCTTTTGGTGTGATAATATACTTTAAACTTTTATGATCATTATATATATCCCATCATTCACCAAAAAGATAATGCCTCTGAATATTTAATGCAAATATTTCCACAGCTACCTAAAAATCATTAGTTGGTTAATTTTTCTCATGAATTTTCAACTGTCATGAGGTATAAACTATCACTATAACACTTTACATGAGAAAACATCTCATCCCCTTATTTAATTCATCACTTTAGATCACAAACCTTTCTTCACTACAAGGAAATGTGAGCATAGGTGCACTATCTAACATTATTTTTAGATCTTTGTAATTTTCTTCATATTCCACCATCCAAAAGAACATATATCCTTTCTGAGTGAACATGGTGAGTGGATTATATAAGAGATAATATCATTCAAAAAACATAAATAATATAAAGACAAACCAAGAAAACATCAGATCTCAGTTTTTGTTGTTGGTCTCGACTATCTTTCAATAACCTCTATTTTTTATAGATCCACATATGACCCCTCTCTTAAGATTATTTGACCCAAAAATGAAAATTTATTCCAAAATTCAAACTTGGTAAATTTGGCATAAACCACCTCATTTCTCAGGGTGATTAGTATAACATTCAAGTAATATTCATGTTCTTACATTCTCTATGATATACAAGAATATCATATATAAATACTACCACAAACTAATCAAGATAGTCTCTAAAGACTCTATTCATTAGATCTACGAAGAGAGCAGGGGCATTAGTAATACCAAAAGGCATCACAATAAATTTATAGTGTTCATACCTTGTACATAATGTCATCTTTGGTATATATTACTTTTTAACCCTTAATTGATGGTATCCTGAACAAAGATCAATCTTGTAAAATTATTGAGCTCTATATAGTTGGTCAAATAAATTATCAATGTGGGGAAAATGATATTGGTTCATAATAGTGATATTTTTAAGTTCCTGATAATCGATGTAGAGTCTCATTGATGCATGTTTCTTAATAAAAAAGAAAAGGTGCTCCCTAAAGTGATACACTAGGGCATACAAATCCATAATCAAGATTCTCATGGATTTTCTTCTTCAATTCCTATAACTCAATTTGGTATATTCTATAAGGTGTCTTTGAAATAGGCATAGCACCAGATATGAGTTCTATATAAAACTCAAATTCAAAATGTGGTAGAAGACCTAGAAATTACTCTGTAAAGACATCATAAAAATCTTGTACAATGGTTGTATTTTAATCATGAGTTTCTCCCCAACAATTTGAGATAAATTACCATCAGTTATAGGAATCAAGACCCATAATATAGAATAAATTTCTACTGGAAGGTTATATTTATCCTTGCATCGATAGATGATCATATATTGATCTAGAATATGAAATGTGACTTCCCTTCCTTTGAAATTTATATGAGAACCATATATAGAAAGCCAATCTATTCCAAGAATCACATCAAATTCTACTATAGGAGGTATCATAAGATTTTTAGGAATCACTTTCAAAAATACTTCAACTAAAGAAGAATTATAAACTTTTGATGCGACCATTGTGCCATTAGGATTTTTCACAAATAACTCAACATCTAATTGTCGACGTAATATTGAGATACCCTTAGAAGATTCTTCATAAATAAAATAGTTTTTGGATTCAGAATCAAATAAAACATTTTCTAATTTATAGTGGATGGTGAGTGTACCTCTCACAACTATAGTATCATACTCCACATCGCTGATAGTTATTTCATGTGACTTTCCTTTTTCTTTGGCCTTAAGTGTTTGTTTATGTCGACCATCATCAATAACCCTTGGATTATAGCATTTATTGGAATAATTCCCCATTTCCTTTCACTTTTAACATGGAAGTGTTAGAGGTATATTCTATATAGCCTTTTTTTGTTCACATCATTATACATCTTTTTTTGAAAATTTCTACATTCAACTGTCTGATGACCTTATTTTCCACACTTAAAACATTTACTAATCCATTTAATACAATTCTCCCCATGTTTCTTTCCATACTTTTAGAAAAAGGGAAAACTCGTCTTCTTTTTAGTGTGGTCCTTAGATTTTCTTTTGAATTCCATTTTCTCTTCTTATCAAACCCATATGACTGATCGGTTACTCCAATATCTATATTAACTTTGAGAGCACATTGAACAATCTTTTCATAGCTATTGAATCCCCTTATGGATAATTCCATTCAAAGACTTGGTTTTAAGTCACTAATGAATTGATCAATTTTACTCATAGGTTGGATAATAATTCCATAATCGTATTGTGCATGTCTTGTAAACTTTTCTTTGTAGGTACCAATGGATTCATCAAAAAATTTCTTAAGTTCATGGAACTAATTCTCTATCATTCATTTAAGAATATGAGGAATGTAATTATTGAAAAATAAGTTCTTGAAATCATATCAGTCCATAGACTCAATTTCGTCTCTTTTCCTTGTATTCTTGATTGGATTCCACCATTCATCAACTTCCCCTCCCTAACGATAGACTAGTAAGATGAACTTATCATGTTCAGAACATTGTAGAACTGAAAATATATTTTCAGTGGTACTGATATTTTATTCACTAACTAATGGATCAGAAGACCCACAAAGTGAAGGTGGATGCAGCCTCATGAAGGACTCAACAGTATGTTGCTCTCTCCTTTTCCCTTTTGGAAGTCATGCATAATTCATAGATTGAGACTGTTTTGTGAGAATCGATGCCAAATAATCAAGAATAAAATTTCAATTGAGGACACTTTATGTTTTATCCTAGGTTATTCATGAACATATCTAAACAGTAGGATAGTATTATAACCTATACTTAGACATATCCTTAGGGTTCTTACTAAGTTTCTCTCATCCTAGTTTCCAAAGGTAAACTATACATTTACACTGATTCCAAATATAATGTCCCATAATTTACATATAGATATAACTTCAAAATTTAAAAATATTTATTACATAACATTAAAAAACCACGACAGTACAGTATAGGTTTAGTGTCTTTAGAAACAAATAAACATAAACAACGGGTTCATAAAACATCCCATAATCTCCCGATTATTTATTCATAACTAGACTTATTTATGACATATCTTACTTAATACCCTTCTTCATGACATGGGAAAAAGAAAAAAAATGAAAGGATGGGCTCAAATTCTTAGTAAGGGTAAACTAGGGAAATATCAATCATATCATAATCATAATAAAATTAGATTTGAAAATAATATCATGCATATAAATGATCATAATATCAAGTCATGGTATAAATTATAACAGTGTAGTGTAATCCCAATAGTCATAACATAAGACATGAAATTTCGTGTCATACACACATAATCATAGAAAATCATACCATATTACTCAAGGCTCATTGGCGAGACTATCATAGAGGACAAATTCCATTACTAAACTGAGTTCAATACTCATTCCAGCGATGTATTACTTAACCATATTTACTTGTCATTCAAATCATGTCTATCTCATGAGATATAAATCTTTACCCAATTCATTTCAAGTAGATATAGTTCCCACCCATCTCATACTAAAACCATTCTTATGTGTTCCACAAAAACATAAAAACATTCACCATAGCATAACCCATGAAATAAAATGGGTTTCTTAAATATCATTCCATCATAATTGATATACAACAAATTTATTTCTTAAATAAAACACAATAAAATTATAGGTTTAGAAATTTAACCCTGTTTAAAGAGTTCCATCATAGATGGAAGATAATTTTGAGAAAACACTTTAAATTAATTCCTAAGGAAAATATCTTTTCTTCTTCAAAAATATTTTCCTTCCTCAAAATGTGTCAAAATCGTAAAAGAAATAATTTTATGTAAAAATAACCCTATAATCACGTAGGGAAAGATTAATCCAAATAATTTATTTTAAAATCATAAAAATAGGTTCATGTTGTACAAGTTAAAAAACATTCTTCTTATACTTTTCCCAGAAAAGTCAAAAAGTTCCTCGTACAGAAAACAAAAAAAGATTTCATTCATATTGTTTACTAAAAGTTCACTAGTGGGTAAAATTATAGAGGGATATAAATAATATTTTGAAATACATATTTAAAAACATGGAAATTGATGATAAATATACCTCAGTAAATACTTATGAATAAACAATCTTAGATAAAAATGATATTTACAAAGTTATCTCTTACCTTAAGTCTGATAGGCCCCATATGTATCTGAAAATCAAATATAATGATGTAAATATTGTTAACTATTTATTCCAAAATCATAATCATTTTTATGATTACATTTATGATCATATTTTCATATGTTTGTTAATAACATTTCTTTGTTACTTGTTATTTAGGTTTTAAATGCTTTATGTTCTTATGCATGTTTTATTGGATAAGTTCATATTCCTCTTTGTAGGTAATAGTAATATCATTTATAGAATGGTATTAGTATAATATATATCATATTTAATCATTTAATTCATTTATATAATCATTCTTTAATGAATATTATGTAGAACAAATCACATCACCTCGTGGTGACGGTAAACCGTACTTACGCACGAGCGATGATATTGTTCCCATAATTGTTGAATTGTATTAAAGTGGATGGTTTATTATATCTTAGAATAAATATATTTTTATATTAATCATATATACATTTATTTATTTACTCCATCATTATACTCATCCATGTAAGGTGGTGGAGAAAATGGATTACACCACAGTGTGGATATGGTAAGTAGTACGTACGAACACATGGTGATTTCATTTTTCATAGGATGTGTAGAAGGTGGAATATTGTTGTTTCATAATCATAACGACCTATCAGTATGTAAGAACTGCTATAGTAATTATTTAATACTGAAACAACTTGTGAGGTGGAAGTAGAATAAGAAAAAAGTTTGAAGAAATCGGTAAATGATATTACCCCTTCTTTGACGTGTCTCTTCTATATAATATATTTGTGCACTAGAGTTTGTCTTTGAAGAATACTAGTACAACAATAATGTTTCTAGGGAATTTTATAAGTTAAATACATAGATTATGGTCAATCTTGAATTCTCAAAATGAAGTGACGATTTGATGGAGTAATTTTTGTTTTGTAATTTTGGAGAGGGGCACTTTTAGAAACCTAAAACATATTAATTTATAACAATATAAAAAACCACATAAAAACCTCCAAAATGTCCTAATTTCAATGATTATCTGATATAGGGTTGTAATATAATCAACCAATAAATTTTAGATAAGTTTTTCTTTCAATTTAAACATTATTATTTAAATTAAAACATAGTTATTCTATTTAATTTTAATTGTTGTAATAATATTCTAAATATTATTTGCTTATAAATATTAAATTATATGGTTTTAATTGACCATAAATAGATATTTTATAAAATTTTAGACCTTATAATTATCACTTTGAAAATTTTAAATATTTCTATGAATTTTAAATATTTTAATAAAATTTTATTTTTATAAAATATCAATAGTTTCAATTTTAACACTATTTAATTATATGAGTTTAAATAAAACCCAAAAAGAATATAAATTTGAAAAAAAAAATTAATACACTCCTAACATGTCATAGTCACCTAAACAATTCATGTATTCCATTAATTAGTTCATATTATATTTATTCAAATATTTTTAGAACCATTTATTTGATATTTATATTGATAAAATAATTTATTCATCACTATTGTGTCATCATTAATGGAAATCATTAAATCTCAATAAATTATAAATAAATTTTTATGATGAAGGTAATTATTTTATATTTCTATATCCTATCAATAGTAGATATTATCTCTTATTTATCTATATATTAAGATTAATATACTTATATAAAATGAGATTGTGACATTTTGTCACATTCATTAGTTTTTATTTTATTCAAGTCATATTCAAAGGTAAGTGGTCATTAAGTGATTAAATTTAGAAAAATTGATTATAAGGGTCGAATTTAGTCATCCAAAAGGATTTTACTAGGTTTAAGGTAGTTTTATAATGTTATTTTTACTTTTAATTACCTGATTTACCTTCAACCATAGTAAATAAAAATAATTACCGAAGTTACTATTCATAATGCCAAAAAATAAAATTATCTTATTAAAATAATTTGGACCTACTAATTCAAAATATGGAGTCCATTTTTAGAAATTTGAAACACATAAGCTGCAGTAACTAATTTATAATTAATCCTTTTGTTAAAATGAAAACAAGTTTTAAAAGTTAAAATATTGCAAAAGATTGAAATTTTTTTACATCTAAATTTAATGTCAAATTAATTCCAATGACCTGAATTGTGTTAAATGGTAAAATTATATTATATTTATACTTTTAAAAAATTCATTAATATAATTTAACCATATAAATTATTTCAATGAAAAAAATTTATTTTCAATTAAAATTTAGCGTATTATCACTATTAATCATTACATGAAAGTTATTAGAAAAATATCAGAAATTCATCCAATGTAAATTTTTATATCCTGATTCAAAATAACATGTTTATAGTTTTATATAAAAAATATAAATGTGTCAAAATCTTAATTTAAAATGGTATCACCATTCAAAAGTATTAAATTAACCTTTTAAAAAATAGGTTTTTATACAACAAATAGGATTTTATTCATACCCTATGACTAAAATATTAATTGGATGGATATAAAAATTATTTTATTAGGTATATAAAAACCATATATCTCATCAATATCATTACCGAAAGTAATTCATTCATAAATACTGTTGTTCGGAGTGTAATCTCAAGAGTGGGGTGAATTGAGTTCCTACATAAAATTTTTATTAAAAACATTCTTATAAAGATCCCCCAAATATAAAAAATGGCCCAATTAATTAAGTAAGTAGAGATATAAATGTTTATTTAGTCAAGAGTTTTCTCAAAGGTTGATTAGTCCATAGGTGAATCAGTGTATAACACATCTTCAACATTTGAAACAATTTTACTGAATTAAACATATACACACACTAACCAGAACTAAAGATCAAAGTGAATGAAAAATAATTTTATGTTTTGTCAATTAATGAGTAGTGAAATAGATAAAATAGAGTATAAAAAAATATAAATCATATAAAATTAAAACAATTGGTTCAATATCAATCCTAGACTTAATCCTCTCCACTTGGTGATCACCTACCACCAAGCGGTTTATATTAAAAATAAACATGATACACATCCTGTATCAGGATTTACAATAGCTTTCACAACTGTCCAGGTTTCACACCCTCTACCACAGTTCTTCGTGGGAAAAAAACAATATAGACCACACATGGCTTCTTCCACAATTATACGTGGGAAAAAAGATGTAAGATAAGTTTGATGTGAGGATATTCAGTATCTTCTAGTTCAAGCACAGGAGATAGGGCATGTAACACAAATACACACTTCTCAGAAGTGTAAAATAAAAGAACAGAGTATAGAAAAGAGTATAACAATGAGTTTAAAAGGCTTTATGTGTTTGTAGTTCAACTCTTGACTCCTTAGAGTGATGAAATTACAGTTTGAGTATTTCTGTAAAAGTTGTCTCCAAAACATAGTGTCACAACTCGAGGTTATAGCTTTGAGTATTCTACCTCTGGTGTTGATGGATAGTTGATGAGGCACAGAAGATAAAATTATGTTTGTCCCAAATGATCTTCCTAATTCTTTTGGGTTCACAGTGTAAGGCTGGATGATTCTTATTTGATCTAGAAATTAATCTCCTTCACATGTACAGATGCACTTCTCATGCCACACATGCTCTTCTGTTATCTCTGTATGTATCTTTGTATCACTTGTTTCTCCTTTGGTATCCTCGTTTTTATATTTGAGGACCGACAATAGGAATGATTATATCACGTGCGATCTTTCTCATACCTCATACTGTCCCCAGATATGATCTCTTGATATGTCTACAATCAGCATTAATTATTGTCAGTAGCATTAAATTTACCAAATATGATCGTTAGAATAATCTTAAGAATTTGACAAAGTATGGAGTATAAGAGTATGGTAGACTCGTAACGGTAGCCTTCACAACAGTAGACTTCAACTATAGCTGTATATCGGCAGCCTTCATCAGTAGCCTTTCCTACAGCAACATTCAATGGAGACCTTCTCAACTGTAGACTTGCATCAGTGACCCTACATTGATAACCTTTCATTAGTGACCATTTCAGTAGTGACCTTTGAATCAGTGACCTTTTCATCAGTGACCTTTGCATTGGTGACCTTTGCATCGGTGACCTTGCATCAGTGACCATTGCATCGGTGACCTTTGCATCGGTGACGCTGCATCAGTAACCTTGCATCGGTGACCTTTGTACTTAGAGAAATTTTGCACTATGGGCTTAAAAAATAGAGTAGTGGTATTAAAAGTACATATTTATTACTTTGATATAGAAATTATTTTCACATAAATGATTATCCTGTAAGAGAAACATAACTATCACATAAATGAAACATGATTTGGGATTATCAAAACATGATTTGGGATTATCAAAGCAGGTGAGTCCAACAATCTCCCCCTTTTTGATAATCACAAATTATGTCAGTATAAATAAGCAATAATTCCAGTTAACTGAAAAAAAAAACTTATTATCATAACTTCTCCCTCATTGGTTAACATTAGAGAACGTAAAACTTCTCCCCAAAATAGATAGCATATACATTCAAAGATTCTAGGAACATAAAACTCCTCCCCCATTGTGATTAAAAAAAATAATGTAAGATAAAAAATTGATAAAATATTATTTTATTAATCTGGAAGCAAGAGAACAATGTGAAAAAACATTACAAAGATCCCTATCAACTAATACATCCCACAATAAATCCACATCAAATATGTCCAAGGGAGCTTAGGCTTTGGAATAAGAGGAGTTAGGGTCTGAAGAAGGAGGGATAGGTTAAGGGATAGTAGTTATTAGGTTTGGAGGAGCTGCAACGTAGGCATTAGTAGACCAGTAGTGAGTGGATCTCTAAGGAGTCATAGGTGTCAAACTTTTTATGGCCTATGCAGGAGTCATCATTGGTGCTATACTGGTGGATCCTGAAGTAGCCTAGGTAGAAGGCAGTGCTGGAGGAACAATGATGGGAGTGCAATCCACACGGAGGAAGGGAAAAACAAAATTTATGAAATCCATAATAATACTTCCCCTACTCTCCATGGCTAAGATAAATTCATCCTTATTCTCTATGAATTTATCTATGACAAGAGTCCACTCTCTGAGCCTACTAACCAGATCCTTAAATGATATCGTGAAATGTGGAATCCTCAAGTTCTCCAATAACATCTTGGGGTGACCATCCATTTGATTCTTAGTATACACCCTTTTTTAGTAGAAATAAACTTGCTCTTTGATGTCCTTCTAATCCTGAGCAGCTTCCCTTAGATAATTTCCAACAATGTTATGAATTTTTCTAGTTGTAGAAATGACATGATTCATAGACTAAGAGTTTGAGGTACTTTCACCAGAGAACTTCTACACTTCTTCTCTAACAAATGATCTGAAAGCTTTCAGGTTAATAAGAGGAGCAGCTGAAGATGAAGCAGATGCACACAGAGGTTCCATAGATAAATACATTGTCTCCTTAAAAAATTTGGTCAGCCCTCTGATTAGTCTCTTGACGTCATCATCTTATCCATTCACATGTGTCTCTATGGGCATCTTAAAGTCCTCAAAGATAGTGACCATTTGCTGAACCACACTTTTAACATATCGAAGATCTTTGTCTATATGATCCCTTAAATCCATATAGGATTCTAAACTGGAAATAGACTGATTCACAAAGTCCATAGAATCTTCCAAGGTTTGGATATGATTCTGATAGTCCTTGACTTCCTATATCAGGATGGAGTGAGAGGCAAAAACTAAACTTTCCACTGCAGAAGTTACATCTTCTTGATTGTGAGTCATATACCTCTCTAACCCAACAAATCTATCATCAAAGTGACTCCTTAGATCTGATTTTATTGATTACAAATCATCCTTCTTCACATAGTCTCTAGGAAAAAGAACCACTGGATGTACAATAGTAGTTTCTGAAACAGTTAGAATTGGAGGACTTGTGATAAGCTAGTCATCATTACAATATCCATAGTCTAAACCCAAAACCACAATACCAGGGTATTCTGACCAGTCTTTTATCCCATTAGAAATAGAAACTGAACCTGTGGGAATAGGTTACTCCCCCTCAAATAGAGCTTTCTTCTGATTAACAATATTCACTACAGTCGGGCCTCTTTGATCTACTGCATCAACAGAAGGGTCCACTGCCACTTCTTCAACAGAATCATCCACAACTTCCCAAACAATTCCAGCTTCAACCGAATCAATAACCTATTCATCTAAACATTCAACCATTTCTGTATGCCCTATCACATGACAGAGACTTAGTCCTTCTTCTCCACTTTCACCAGCAGCTGTCTCAAAGTCATCATGACTAGATTCAGTGTCCTCATCCTCATCGGAGGTTTCTATAATGTCTCTTAACACATTTTTTGTCCCTTCTTCTTCACTAGTATCTTCATCATCACCGTCCCTTAGTATTGTCTCATTTCTAGGAAATCTCTTTAGTGGACTGGGCTTACCAAGTGATACAGTATTAGCACGAGGATTTGAGGGAAGGTTAGGATCACTCCTATCATCTATAGAAGAATCCTCTCTTTCTTGCATAGCACTATCCTCTTCTTCTATATCTGAATATGCAGGCTCCACTTCATCAGGATTTAGACTAGGATCCATTTTATCCTTAGGCCCAGTATCATGACAAACACGGTTGAATTCCTCATATATATTAGCCTCATCATGCACCCATATTTTTTTCCAATGGTTATAATTTATCTTCATCAACTTGAAAATTACCTTTGTAATGCAAAACATGTCCCTTACTACAAGTGTTTCCTCCTTATTTCCAGCAAAACCTTTCACCTTCAACACTAAGGATATCAATCTAGCATGAAACAAGGCATTGGACTCGGAACTGGGATTTGTCATATCTTCTAATTGAATCATCAGCAGCCTACATACTTTTATCTTTTGTCCATGCTTCAATAAATAAAAAGTAAATACATCCTTATACTTCAAGGTAGCAAATTCCCCTCTCCTAGGACTCAATACATGCTAGACAAACATAAATAGTATCTTTTCATCTCCTTCCATCTCAGCTGTTATGACTTTTCCAGGGATCACACTCCTTGTCAGTTCGGCTAAGGCTTCTTTCACAATAGAAAAACTCAATAGTGGGAGGCACCACTCTTGAGTAGTAATCATAAATCCTTTCATATGGTAATCTTAGACACTTAGACCATTTAACAATGGAAAGTCTTACAGTTACTCCATTTACCCTTGAATACATTCTTTTCTCATCCTCAGTTTGTTTGAATTTTAAAAACTCATAATACTCCTTCACTAGCTTTGGGTAATAAGGTTAATTTTTATTTGAAAAGCATTCAACCAAACCTTGATCTTCAAGTGCCTTCATCACTAAAGATCTACTCGTCGTCAAAAATTCTGATCTCTGCTCCTCAACTACGATTTCCCTCTTCGAAAAATGAGGGTTGATTAACTTTTCCATTTCTTGGATTCCACTACTCGACTCAGCTTGAGGTCTTTTTGGATTTGACGCATCTCCTTCACCACGGATCAATGATCACTTCAACCTTTCCATTTCAATCTGGAGTAGTTCGAGGGTTTCTGAAGAAGGTGATGTTATTAGGTTAGGGAGAAAGTGGTTCTAGAGAGAGTAGATGTGGATCGAAATGTGGTGTGTTCTTTAATTATATCATTTAGGGATCAAAAACAAATCATGTAAAAGAAAAAATTAAGTAAGACATAAAACGTTTTAGATTCCGGCAGAGAAAATGCTATGTCTAGGAAAAGTTCAACTATTGGAAAAGTGGAAACGGTGAGTTCTATCGGTGAGATCCAATGGTTAGGTATATCGGTGAGGTCTATCGGTGAGGTCCAACTATGAGATTTATTAGTGAGGTCCAACAGTAAGGTCTACCATTGAAGTCCAATGGTGAGGTATATCGGTGAGTTCTATCGGTGAGGATTCTAACGGTGAGGTTTCTAATAGTGAGGTCCAACGGTGAGGTTTCTAACGGTGAAGTCCAATAGTGAGGTTCAGCGGTGTGGTTTCTAATGGTGAGGTATTATACATTAATATCTTATCAGACCTAACTCATGTTTGATGTAATTTAACCTCTCAGAATTCAAAGGCTTTGCGAATATATCAGCCAATTGATGTCCAGTGACAATGAATTCAAGAGTGATATCACCTCTTTGATAATGATCTCTCAAGAAGTGATGCCTCACATCAATGTGATTTGTCCTAGCATGAGACACTAGATTTTTAGAAATGATAACAGAACTTGTATTATCACACTTTATAGAGACAGGTTTGAATTGATATCCATAGTCTAGTAAAGTGTGTTTCATATACATAATTTGAGCCAACAACAACCAACAGCTATATATTCAGCTTCGGCAGTATATAATGGAACAGAATTTTGTTTCTTACTACACCGTGATACTAGTGAATTGCCTAAAATGTGACCTATTTCAGAGGTTCTCTTTCTGTCTAACTTGCAACAAGAAAAGTCAGCATCTAAATAACTTATTAAATCAAATTATTGTCCTATTGGATAAAATAATCATATGTTTGTAGTATACTTGTGATATTTAAATATCCTTTTAACAGTAGTTAAATGATACTCTTTAGGATTGGATTTAAAATGATAACACATGCATAAAATGAACATAATGTCATTTCTTCAAGCATTAAGATAGAGTATACCCCCAATCATACCATTGTAACTGGTTTGATCCACCGGTTTATCAGTTTTCTCAGCATCCAACTAATAGGTGGTACTCATATGTTTATCACTACCTTTATTGCATCCCAAACCAAAACATTCTAAAATATCTTTAGTATATTTACTCTGATTTAAAACAATAGCATTTTTATTTTGAAACTTTTGAAATCCAAGGAAAAATTTAAGTTCTCCCATTAACCTCATTTCAAATTCCTCTTGCATCATTTTTGAAAAATAAGTAGATAAAGAATTTTTAGAAGATCTGAAAATAATTTCATCTGCATAAATTTTTTCTATAAAAAAATATTTGGAAATACTTTTAATAAAAAGAGTAGGTTCATTTATTCTTTTAGTAAAACCTTTTGAAATAAGAAAAGAAATAGGTCTGTCATACCAAGCTCTTGGAGCTTGTTTTAGAACATATAAAGTTTTAGACAGTTTAAAAACATGATTTAAAAAATGGGTATTTTTAAAACTAGGGGGTTTTTCAACAAATACATCCTCAACTATGTACCCATATAAAAATTCACTTTTGGCATCCATTTGATAAATTTTGAAATTCAGATGAGTTGTATAAGCAAGTAGTATCCTGATGGGTTCTAGTCTAGCTGTAGATGCAAAGTTTTCCTCATAGTCTATTCCTTCTTCTAGACTATATAATTGTGAAACTAGTCTATCCTTATTTCTAACTATGTTTCCATATTCATCATCTTTATTTACAGACACCCATTTAGTTCCTATGGTCAATGTTTCTTTAGGTCTTTCTACTAATTCTAAAACATTGTTTCTTTCAAACTGATTTAATTCTTATTGCATATATTTCACCCAAAATTTATCATTGATTACATCATTGATATTTTTAGGTTCAAGCTATGAAAGAAAGGATTTATGTTCAACCTGTTTTCTTATAGAATCTCTAGTTTGTGTTCATCTATTTAAATCACAAACTACAGCAACTAAAAGATGATTCATGAGAGTTCTAATACCTTTAGAAATATTTTAACTAGACTCCTCAGGGTTTTCTATAGGTTTAGATTCATCATGAACAGATTCTGAAAAATTCTAGAACTTGTTGTTTTCACTAAGGTTTCACTGTATTTATCATTAATGTCCAAAATTGACTTATCTTCCTCAAGATGTTCAAAAGGGGTTTTGGGTTCATGTGGATGAGTCTCATCAAATTTTACATGAACTAATTCTTCTACACATTTGGTTCTCTTATTGAATAATCTATAAGTTTACTATAGATTGAGTAACCTGGGAAAATTCCTTTATCTCTTTTGGAAGAAAACTTGTCAAGATTGTCCTTAGTGTTAAGGATGAAGAATTTGCAACAAAAAACACTAAAGTAATTAACCTTAGGCATCATATTATTCCAGAGCTCATAAGGGGTCTTCTTAAAAATAGGTCTAATTAAGACTATATTGATAATGTAACAGGTTGTATTAACAGCTTCATCCCAAAAATAGATTAGTAGATTATACTATTTTATCAGAGTCTTTGCAATCTCTTGAAGTGTCTTATTTCTTCTTTCTATAACACCATTTGTTTGAGGTGTTCTTTGAGTAGAGTAATTGGGAGTGTAGACATTATGTTAGCAAAAAGATTCAAATTCTTAATTTTCAAACTCACAACCATGATCTCTTCTGAAGGTTTTAATTTGAAGTCCACTATGATTTTCTACAGACTTGGAGTAGTTAATCTTGTAAGAACAAGCTTCACTTTTGTTAGATAAAAATTAAACCCAAGTATATCTAGAAAAATCATCTACAAGAATATAAAAATAGTGCTTCCCATTTAGACTTGAAATTCTAAATGGTCCAAACAAATCCATGTGAACCAAATCAAGCAGTTGAGAAGTAGAAACTTCTTTCTTTGAGTTGAAAGAAACATTGTTTTGTTTTCCATTTTGAAAAGGATTACTGACTTTGTTATATTGGAATTCCAATTTAGGTAAGTCTCTAACTAACCATTTCCTAGTTAGTTTCCTAAGTGAGTGCACATTGTAGTGTCCTAATCCTATGTTCCATAGACAGTATTCCTTATGAAATGCATTTAAATAAGTAACATTTTTCTTAGCTGACAAATTTAAATCAACAATATACACATTTTCATTTCTAAGAGTGATGAATATTAAATCAAATTTAGAATTAAAAACATTAAATGCATCATTTTCAAACATAACATTGAAACCATCATCACATAATTGAGAGATACTTGGAAGATTTTATTTTAACCCATCAACAAAAAGTACTTTTGATATTAATATAGTATTAGGGTTACCAATTTGTCCTAAGCCAATGATTTTCCCTTTAGTATTATCACCAAATGTGACATGTCCACCATATACTTTAATTGGTCTCTTCATGCATGAATAGTCTCCTATAATATATCTTGAACATCCACTGTCCAAGTACCACAAAGTTCTACATAAACTCTTTAAACAATTTTCCTACAAAACAGATTAAGTGCAGAGTAACATTGGTACCCATATTTTCTTGGGTCCAGAGAGGTTAAAAAGTAAAACTTTGGGAACTCATACTTGTCTCATAGGTTTCCTAAAATCAATAGATAACTTTTGAGACATGAACACTTTGTTAGGTCCTTCAGAAAATTCAATAGATGGTCCAGAACTTCAACTAGCAGTTAACTATATAGATTTTGGAACAAATTTATTTTTAACAATCCTTCTCTGTCCTGGTTGATATCCCAGACCAGTTGTGTATTTTGGAGCAATTTTTTTCCCTAGAAGTTTAGTCAGGGTGTCTCTACAAGTAGTAAACTTCTCAATATCTCTTTTTTAATTCATTATTTTATAATTTATGTTCAGTAATCTCTTTTAATATATCATTATATTTTACTTTCTCAATATCAATATTAGACGTATAATTTAAATTTAAAGCATATTGTATTTTTAATAAAAAAAATTATCCTTGAGTTCATTAAAGGTACCCTCAATAATTCCAAAGTATTAAAATTTTTCATCCATATTCATATTTTCATCATTATTTTATTCACTTTCATTCAAAGAATAGTATTTATTAGGTATAAGGGAATTAGGTGTTACCTCAAATTTTTCTGTTATGAAAAACAGATTTTCATGTTTATTCTTCTAAATATCAAAACTGTAAGATCCACTTGAGCTATCATTTGAAGCACTCCAAGTAGCTTTCATAGAATTATTATATCCCTTTCCCTTGTCTTCATATTTCATCTTAAATTTCAGCTTGGGGAAATCAGCTTTCACATGAACTTTTCATTTACAATCATAGCAAAATATTTCATTCACGTTGTCATTCCATTTTTTGTACTTTTTCCACTGTCCTTTATTATCATGCTTTCCTTTATAGTTTTACTTTCTAAATAACTTCTTTTTGCGGTAGAAAAACTTGAAACTTCTTTCAAGATGAGCCATATCATCATCACTGTCAGAGTATATGTCTTCACTGGTGGAAGTACGTACAGGATATTGAAATTTTTATTTGTCCTTGATCTTTGAGGTAGCATTATTGAATGCTACAGTTTTATTTCTTGGTTCTTCATCTACTTCTTGATTTACCTTGATCTCTTCTTCATACATCATAATGTGACACCCTGACCCCTCTAGACAGGAGCCGATGCATTACTTGTGATACTAGAATGGTTAGAAGGAATGAAAATCCCGAAGGAATGATCATTTTAGTAGTCTTGAACAAACTAGATAGATATATTTAAAACAAAATACATTGTATAAGGTTACAAGATACAATACATAAAGAAAAACAAAAACCGCATCCTCAAGCACTCAGTAAATGACCTCTTCATGACCTGTTGAAGGTAAACAATGAAAGGGGTGTGCTCAAATGCTCACTAAGGGTTACCAATAGTGGAAGCATGAGTAAAATGACAAATGAATCATAATAAATCTGACATAATCAAACTGTCATAGTGAATAAATGAAATACTAATTCCATTAATAAACTGAGAATGAAACTTCATCCATAGATTTTGTCGTAGTGAAAAACTCATGGATACTAATAATAACTAATATTGAATAAATAGAATCCTTATTAATTGGACTTCATTTATCTGGCACATAAAACCATAATACTGTTGAAACGGTTTAGTTCTGTGGGTAGAAACCCATCTGATTTTTGGAAACAAACTCGAAGGGTATGTCGCCAAACTGTTTTGTCTCATGAGACCTATCAATGCATCGAGAGGCTGTAGTGAGACCCACACACCTCTACATCCAATGTATTCTTTATAAATAGATTCGATACAAGAGAAATAGGTATTTACATTATCCGTATCGATTAGAGGATACTGATTCATCAACATTTCCACCATCAAAACAACATTCAAAATAAATACCGTATGTAAAATGGTATACGGATTAGAAAATAATAATATCCATGATATGAGAATATGGATATTTAAATGGAATATAATTTCAATTTAAAATTTATCTCAAATTGGTAGTAGGTACACCACATAATAAAGACTACGTGCACAATTACTAAGCAAGTCACAATGAAGTGAAAATTGAGACAAAGCTCGTTACCATGTTGTATTCAATTGAGTCATATGAAACAAATTAATAACTATCAAAAGAGTCAAAGAATAAAATTAATATAATTTTAACCATTATAACATATTTCAAATGTCATTACACCTATACCACATATAAGAAATAATAGGCAAACAATGAAAATCCCATAGAATTGAAGGTGAGATGATAAAACCTCTTACAAACATTTTGGAACGGTAACGAGTGTTATTGCAAGATCTTAGTGAGTGGTAAAAGGTTATCCCATTATTTATATGTCAAAAGGGAAGTATGGGTGACTTGATAAAACATACCCCATTATTAGAAATTAAAAACCAAAGCACGCAAGATAGGGTGGATTCTTGAATAAAAGTGAGAGAGAGGATCCCTTACATTATGCTTGAAGGTGTTATTGACTTGTTATTAAAGACCTGAAGAAACAAATTAGGATTATTAATTCATAATTCCAAAACCTCTTTTATATGAAAATGATTTATTATAATCCTTTTTAGTTCATTATAGGCCTTTTTTATTGGTTATAAGGTTCAATTTTATTGTTCATGCTCGTTTGTTTGCTTGGTTTTAAATGATTGGTTCACTTATATTCAAGTTCAGATAAATATATAAGATGGATGAGGTTGTCCAAAAATTAAGTTATACACTATTAGTGAACATCCAGGAGATTACATGGTTTTAAATGTAACTCGGGTTACTTAGATTGAAGCTAAATTTATATATATATATATAACCTTAGTGATAACCGTTTTGGTTAATCGGTGGGTTTGATTACGATGAACATGTTTTTCTTTATAACTTAACACCATTTGTAAAAAAGTATTAAAGAACTAAAAATAGTATATATTACATAATAATCTGGTTCAACCCTAACAAAAATGGTTTCCTAACTAGAATTAATGATTATAATATAAATCGATAAACCATTGTCCTTGAATGTGCTAAATTAACACATCTCAAACGGTGCTTTCATTTCATTCAAATAAAACTGGGGAAAGGAGAGAAGATAATGGAATATATACCATTAGCATGAAAACATTCCTGTACAAGTATGTTACTATATTTATTATACTATTTTGGTGAGGGTAGTTGAGATAAGAAACAAAAATAAAAGAACTTAAAAGAAAAGAAGGGATTTGAAAGTGGAATTTGCCTCTTTAGACTTCCTCCTTTGAGAACCTCTTAAGGGGAGAGGTTTTGGTCTTTTTATGAGACTAAAGATTACTGGACGTGGGGGAGGAGGTTGGGAAGGTATTTGGACAGAATTTGGTGAAGTCACAAGGCTTGAGAGGAGTGAATGGAAGGGGGAGAGGGGTTTTTATAGTAGAGGAAAGATGTGATTTCTTAATATAAAACTCATTAATTTATTATTTCTTCTTAAGACAAGGAATAGTGAGTATTTCATGACCAAGAATAGTATTTTTCTCATGTTATCCCGAACCATGTGGGTTTACATCAGCAGAACATCACACATGACTCTATAATTAGTGTATTTATCTTAATTTTGCAATTTATGGTATGTCACTATTCATAAAAAATTCACGTATTTCAGGAAAACCCCAAAATTTTACCCTAACCATTTTTTGATGAGTAGAATCCAAAAATGAAGTCCATTTTTCAAAAATAATTTTCTAAATATGATTAATTAAATATTTAATTAAATCATTATTTAATTGAAATATATAAACACTTGGAATATTCATCTTCATATTTAGGGTGTCTAAATTCATTTATACACTCAAGGTTATGGATAACATTCATAAGAGTCATATTAATATTCATAAGGGTAAGTTACTATTCCTAATGGTAGGTTACTATTCATAAGGTTAGGTTACTATTCACATAAAATTAAGTTAATTCTATCAGACTCTAAATATCATCTTTAACACAATCGTGTATATCATATTTTTAAAATTCAAATCACAGAGCTGGTAAATTTAAGTTTAGTGGCTATGTTATGGCTATCTCCTATAAGTAACCATGTTTTATTCCATAGGGGCTTAGTGATTCATGAAATATAGGCTACCTAATGGATACAATGTATTTAAGAGAAACATTCCCTAAGATGTTTGGGGTGCTACAAATAAGCTTTCCAATTCATTCCTTCAATGGAAACTTTCCTATGTAAGAGGATTCTTAAAGAGAAATAGAAGTTCTTCTCCATTTGTTAGGTAGGCATCGAAGCAATCTCATAATATGATCCTTGGTGTCCACTGGTTTCCCAATAAGACTCATGGTATTCACTATTTCATTGAACGTTTGATACATTTCAGAAATAGGTTCATCACCCTTCATTTTAAAATTATCATATTTAATATTATAAGTATTTAAAATTATTTCATTAACATTGGTTGTTACCTCATGAAAACGGCTGAAGTATCCCAAATTTCATATGTAGTTTTAGAAGAAGATATTATATTGAATTCTTCATCAACTGGAATACAGTACAATGCATTCATTACTTTATAGTTATTTTTATATGTGGCTATAGTAAATTGAGACCATGTGTCCCTAGCAGTAGTAGGAAATGCATGTTGTTCTTCAATTGTGTCCCAGATTTCAAGACCCATGCTCTCTAGATACATTTTCATTTTCATTTTCTACTTAGCATAGTTATTTTCATTAAATAAAGGTGGCATGTTAGTAGCAGCACCCTCAACATTGTTATCCATTGTTAACTAGAATTTTAAAGAACTGAAAAATTTAGATACGAAAGAAATTTTAAGATCTTTAAAATACAACTAAAATCACAGTTAAATAATTTGAAAAATGGAATAATCAACTCATATAGTAACAAAAAAAACTTAAATCCTTTGATACCAAATGTTGGTCGGAGTAGAATCTCAAGAGGAGGGTGAATTGAGTTCCTACTAAAAATTTATGTTAAAAAATTTCTTATAAAGATCACCCAAATATGAAAAATGGACTAGTTAATTAAGTAAGTAGATATATAAATGTTTTGTTGGTCAATAGGTTTCTCAAAGTGTGATTAGTCCTCAGTTGAATCACTGTAAAACACTTCATCAACTTTTGAAACAATATTAATTAATTAAACATATACACACACAAACCAGAACTAACTACCAAAGTGAATGAAAAACAATTTTTTTTTAGAAATTAATGAGCAATGAAAAATAGATAAAACAGAGTCTAAAAAATATAAAGCACAGTAAAGTAAAATAAGAGGTTCAGTCTCAAGACGAGACTTAATCCTCTCCACTTAGTGATCACCTACCACCAAGCAGTTTATATTAACAATAAACTTGATACACAGCCTGTATCGGGCTTTACAACTGTTTTCACAATTTTCCAGGGTTCACACCCTCTACCACAGTTCTTCTTGGGAGAAACAAACAATACAAACCCCACAGGTTATCTTCCATATTTATATGTAGGAAACAAGATGTAATAGAGGATTGATGTGATGATATTCGGTATCCTCCAGTTCAAGTACAATAGATAGTATGTGTAACACAAACACACACTTCTTAGAATTGTAAAATAAAAGAACACAGTATAGAAAATAGTATAAGTTAGAGTTTAGAAGGCTCTATGTGTTTGCAGTTCAGCTCTTGACTCCTTTGAGTGAAGAAATTACAGTTTGAGTCTTTCTCTATAAGTTGTCTCCAAAACAGAGTGTCGCAACTCTAGGTTCTTTCTTTTCTTATTCTTCCTCGGGTGTTGATGGAGAGTTAATGAGGCATAGAAGGAAGAATTAAGTTTGTCCCAAATTATCTTCGTGATGCTTTTTGGTTCACAGTGTGAGGTTGGATGATTCTACATTGATCTATCAAGTAAAATCCTTCACATACACAGATACACTTCTCATACTAAATACAATCTTTTGTTATCTCTGTATGTATCTTCGTATCACTAATTTCTTCCTCAGCCTTCTCCCTTTTATGTTTAAGTTTCGATATTAGGAATGAGTACATCACGGCTGATCTTTCTCGTACCTCATACTGTCCCCAGATATGGTCTCTTGATATGATTATAATCATCATTAATTAATGTTAGAAGCATTAAATTTACCAAATATGATTGTTAGAATAATCTTAAGAATTTGAAAAAGTATGGAGTAGAAGAGTATGGTAGACTGTTAACGATAGCTTTCATAATGGTAGGCTTCAAAAGTAGGTGTACATTGGAAGCCTTCATCGGTATCCTTTCCAACGGTATCCTTCAAAGGTGACCTTCTCAATAGTAGCCTTACATCGATGACCCTGCATCGGTAACCTTGCCTCGATAACCTTTGTATTGGTGACCTTTTCATTAGTGACCTTTTCATAAGTGGCCTTTGTATTGTTGACATGTGCATCGGTGACCTTGATTCGGTGAAATTTTCATCAGTGACCTTTGCATCTGTGTCCTTGCATCGGTAACCTTGCATCGGTGACCTTTGTACTTAGAGAAATTTTTCACTGTGAGCATAAACAGCAGAGAAGTGAGATTAAAAGTACATAGTTATTACTTTGATATAAACATTATTTTCACATAAATGATTATCCTATAAGAGAAACATAATTATCACAAAAATGAAAGTTGATTTGGGATTATCAAAACCTGATTTGGGATTATGAAATTAGGTGATCCCAACAAAGAAAAATATCTAATTGATTTATATTTTTTATAAATTATTGAAATCCAATGAATTCAAAATTAATTTTTATAAGTTAGGTATAAATATCCCCGATAACATAATGGCCAAGCTATAATGGTAATTTTATAATAAGGGTGTCTCACAGTTTGTTTAAACTCATGATTTCATGAAAAGCACGATACTGAAGAATAAATATTATTTAAAGAAATTATTTCAAAAACAACAGCTAGGTGTAACAATAATGACGAACCATTTATAATGGCATCATAGGCAGTACAATTATTTTATGTTACAGATCCCACAAACCAAAAGTTTTCAATTGTTCTTTTATTGACCAAAACCACTTAAGGGTCAGATGAAAATTGAACGGAGTATGACCCTTTAATTGAGACATCACAATCATTTCGAAATTGTCCCAAAGTAGATGGAATTTTGTTTGTCTCAGGAGACAACAATGAAGGGATTTGTATAGTAGATAAAGGGGTCAAATACCTCCATCCTTTAAAAAATAGATTTCATTAATCATGTTATATTTTTTTGTAATATACATCATGTTACCTTAAGTTATTATTTGTTCACTACTACTTTTATGTAATATAAGTTATATGTTAATCCACATCTATGGATAATGACTTCTGAACATGATGATGCTCCCAATCTAGAGGCACAATAGGTCTCTCAACCTACTACTGCTCATAGTGTAGAGGATCAATGGGTTTCTCAACCTATTGTTCCTACTTCTCCCAGTGCAGAGTTATAACTAGCATCTTCACTTATCAATACTAGCACTCTAGAGGATCATATTAATGATTTTGAAACTGACAAAATTTTAGGAAATGAAACATTGGCAGTGCAGAAAAAACACAAGAACCATAGTTTGGTGGTGTTAGAAAAAAACCTTAAGGAAAAAGAGAAAGGTATCAAATATGAGGTCGGATAGATTATGTGGGGCTATAATGTTTACACTAATAGGCCCATATTTGGTAGTTACTTTGGAATCATCACTCGATAATGTGTGTTGATTGATGTATAGTGGTGGAACCATATTTTCATCAATATTAAGACACTATTTTGGGGAGATATTATGGTAACATATGATATAATTTCTTTAATATACTAAAAAATAAAATAATGAAACATTGACTTACTCTTCATTATCCCTTGTAGAGTGAATTTATAGTGGATGACTAACACAAGGACTATGTATTAAGGGTTGTTGGAATGATTCACATAGGATTTTACACAATTTTAATGAGATGTTATATTAAAGATACTGAAGGGAAAATAAAAACACACCCACCTCTAATTTATGCACACCTGATAACCCAGGGAGCGTGGGATCCGTTTAGTTGCCGACATGCAGAGTAGTCTTTTCACGTATATTGTGTTTGATATTAATTTTTTTGACGATACATGCATTGATCAATTTTATTGACATATTTTTGTTTATGAAATAGAAACTATGTTATGGAAATAATGAATGAGTAGCAAAACTAGCATACTCAAACCGTAAATCCAGAATGGGGTACGCTTCACTTGAAAAATATTTGGTACATATTTTAAATCTACCTTATTACTTTTATTTGACATAAAACAACACCATGACTATGTTCCTCTGTTTATATGTTGATTGATGAATCTAAATCCAAAGTCAATTCTATCCCATACCATGTGCTATGGAAGGAGGTGTGTGTAAATAAATATGGGATACTAGTAGAAGAAAAAAACAAAAATTATGGGAAACATGTGTATGTATGGCATAATAAATATTTGTTTTCATTAAATTGATATTGAATAACAATGATTACTTATTTTCCTATATTTTCTATCTGAAATACTCATAGGAATCAGAAACATCCAAATTAGATGCGGACTTACTTTTAGTAGCCTTAGAGTAGGTAGAAAATTATGGTCGCATCAGAGGTACAGGTTTTGGGGTGATAGCCCAAACATTTTTGAGAAAAAAAATTAGGGACACAATGATGAAATAAAAATGATGAAAGAAATAATATCTATCCTTAAAGAACATATGAAATAATAGAGAGATTTTATGGAAAATATGATGGGGGAAAGAGAAGAAACAGCTCAAGAACAACCAGTGTGTGAGGATCCCGCCCCACCCCCCACAAGATTTGAGGTGATCTATTCCCCTAAAAAACATGTCTTAGCTACAGTAATCAATGTTCTAATAATTGTTTCTGGGAATTGTGAATCAGATCGAAACCGATACCTTTCATGTACTTCTATTGTACAAGGTGAATATGACTTTGATTTATATCTATCAACACCCATCAATCGCCTTGTAGTGAGGGATATGGTGTTTAATATCTAGAAAGACATGCTACACAATAGACCACTTCTGACAGGTCATGTCAAAGTGTTAATTAATTTAGCCCCTGATCCAAGCATCGAGCTACCTGTTCCAATTTATGGTGAAGATATTTATAAGTCCAAACAAGATCTTTGAATATTCATCGCATGGCTGTCATAGCTTGTAAACAAACATGTCAACAAGGATGAATTAATTTCTAATTTATTTTTCAAGATAAACCTTTAACATTTAAATTAAAATGGTTTGAACCAATGAATATTAATACAAACATACAAGGTAAAGGGGGTGAAAAGAAATAATGGCACCAAACCATCACCAAGATCTAATGACCAATCAAAACGATCTACCAGAATCACCATAAACCCACCCATTCTATATCCACATTTATTATCATTGCAGGATCATGTAGATACGAAGTTAAAATATGGTGGTGTTTAGAAAATTATTTTGATAAAAATATGTAAAAAGGAGAAGATCCTGATTTCATAAGTGTTTACAATGTAAGTAAAATCCTAGAGTATGATTTTATTGGTGGCTCAGTTTTAAACGTATACATGAGATATGTTTTCATGATTTGATTTTCCAAAGGCTGATATATAATGATAATTATAACAACATACAATTCATGTTTTTCGTAGGCATATATATGAAAAACAATTGAAGGGATTTCTCCATGAACAAAAATTTGGACTCATTAGTCCTTAAGTCACCTATACAGAAGAAAAATAAATAAAATCCAAGAAAGAGGGTGAAATAGTGGAAGGCCTGCTCAAATCATTTAATAGTAAAATTATAGATGACAGACTCTTCTTAATACCAATGATGTAGGGGTAAAACTCTAAAATTTAATCATATAAAATATATTTTAATTTCATTCATTACTTATTCCTATTTATGTTTTCAGAAATCATTGGATTCTCATTGTGTACAATTTGGATAATCCAAAGATTTATTTCTTGGATTAAATGCATTGATATCAAACAAACTGACCACAGATGATGGATTTTGTCAGTTTTTAATACACTACATCCAAAATTTTAGAACTAAACTTCTATTTATATAATTTATATCATCTTTTAATAAGGATTCTATTATGATTGAGTGGTGCGTGAATATAGTCTACATCATGGAATGAGGCTAGGGGGAAAGGACAAGGAACGTCACAAGTACTACGAATGGATACAAATTAGGGTATATATATAAATATTTCTCTATCAAAACACATATCAAAAAAAATATTTATTTTTCTCTATATTTATGCAGTGTTCAAAACAAACAAATAAAAAATAATATGGTTATTATGTTTTTAAATTTTTAAAAGAGATTGTATTCCATAAAGAGACCAGTATCCCTAAAGAGACATTTCTAAGATTATTACTATTTCATTTAAAATATTTTTTACTCATTGGTGTGTTTATATATTTTCAGTACTATTGAATGTTGAAAATAATCCCTTTCATAAGATAATATAGATTTTTTTTATAAATGAATACGTTGTATACCGGATGGAGGAATGTACACAAATAGTATGAAGATGTGACCAATTTGACTCGAAGTGTCAAATTTAAATTAAAATTGTTCGTATTTTTTGTAAAAATAATAATTTTCATACTGAAAATTAATAAAATTCATTAGGATTTCTTTGATAATTACATAAAATGATCCATAAATCATTAGTGATGTGTATGAATCCACCACACCTAAATTTGATGCCTTGTGTGACCGTTCTGACTTTAAGTGTGTATTTTTATAATAAATTAACAAAAAATTTAGAAAAATGAACAAGTGAAATACTAAAAATAAAGAAAATGCATTTAGATTGTTTTGATACATTAGGAAAAGGATACATTATTCATTTATTACATGGAGGAATCAACCACACCTCAATCCGATAAATTATGTGATCAATATTACTAAAAGTGTCCATTATCAGATTAAAATTGAAATTTTCGCTCAAAAAAGTTCTCACTCACTAAAAACAAAGAAAAATTTCTCAGATTTCCTTCATAATTTAGGGAAACGAGTCATAATTTCTTTGTGATGTTTATGAAGAAATCTTAGGTAAAACCAGCACATGATGCGACTGTTATGACTCAAAATGTGTGTTTCCAATTTGAAATGATATTTTAGTAAAAAACACAATTGACATAATAAAAATAATAAAATTAATTTGGATTGTTTTGATACTTTAAAAATTATCTATAATTAATTTGTGATGTTTATGAATCAACTCCACCTCAATATTATGCATGGTTCAAGTGGTATGACTCAAAGTCTCTCTTTTTATTTAAAGTTGAAATTAGTTTTAGTAAGAAAACACAACTAAAATTCTAAAAACTGAGTAAACGCATTCGTATTATTTGGATAATTTAGGAAAATAATACATGAGTCATTTTTAACATTTAAGAATCAACCCCACCTCAATACAATGCACTATGGGACTGGTATAAATCCAAATGTGTCTTTTTATTTAAAATTGACAATAATTTAAGTAAAAAAGAACAACTGACATACTGAAAACTGAGAAAACACATTTATATTTTTTTGATACATTAGTAAATTGATACATGAGTCATTTTTATGAGTAGAAATAAAGTGCACCTTAATTTGATCCACGGTGTGACCGGTATGACTAAAAAGATCTTTTATCAGTATAAAATTTACATCTTATCTCAAAACATATAACACACTAAAACCCAAGAAAATGCTTTCTGATTGTCTTCATAATTTAGGATAGTGATTCTTAATTACTTTCATATGTATATGAAGTAGTATCACATCAAATTAATGCACGATGTGACTGGTATGACTCAAAAAAGTGTGTTTTTAGTTTGAAATTATATTTTAGTAAAAAAACAAAACTAGCATACTAAAAAGTAATAAAAGGAATTTTTATTGTTTTGATACCTAATAATAATGGTTCAGGAGTCATTTCTGACATGTTTCAATCAACCACACCTCAATCCAATGAACTATGTGGATGGTAAAAATCCAAATGTGTTTTTATTTAAAATTGAAATTAATTTAAGAAAAAAATAACAAGTGACATACTGAAAACTGAAAAAACACATTCAGATTGTTTTGATACTTTAACTCAATTATCCATGAGCCATTTGTGATGTGTAATAATTTACTTCACCTCAACTTGATTCATAGAGTATCCAGAATAATTAAAGTTTCCATTATCAATTTAAAATTTACATTTTAGCTCAAAAGGTTTCACTCACAGAAAACCATGAAAACACCCTCTGATTGTCTTCATAACTTATGTGGGTGATTTATAAGTATTTTGTTACATGAATGAAGCAGTATCACCTCAAACTGGTGTATAATACAACCTCTATGATTAAAAATGGGTGTTCCTAGTTCAAAATGATATTTTAGTAAATAAACACAACTGTCATATAGAAAACTGAGGAAACCCAAATAGATTATTTTTATACTTTAAAACAATGGTCCATGAGTCCTTTTTGTCCTATAGGAATAAACCACACATCAATATGATGAACAATGTAACCAGTATAAATCCAAATATTTCATTAAAATTTGAAATTAATTATAAAATAAAAATAAAGGACATACTCAAAACCAAGAAAACACATTAATATTGTTTGGATATTATATCACAATAGTCCATAACTCATTTATGACATGTAGGAATCAACCCCACCTCAATAAGACACACAGTGTGACCAGTATAACTCCAAATGTGACTTTTTTATTAAAAATTGACATTTTATTAATTTATTATTTCATTTTAATGTTTAATTTATTTCTATATAGTATTTCTAACATAATATTTGATTTTTTATATAAGTGGAACCATTTCTTGAGTTCGGATGATTTTTTCGGCAACTAATACCATGGGTGGACATTTTTTAGAGGGGATCATAGTTATTAAAAAATAAAGCATTGATTTTTTGAAGTGTTTGTTGGACAATTGTAAGTGTAACTATATAAAAAATAATTTGAAATGTATATATAATTTTTTACCAAACCCTTTCATGCACTATATTGTTCTTTTGTGCGCTTTTGCATAGCTATTTTGTTCTTACGTGTGTTAGGTGATGTTTTTTATAGGTGTTTTGTGTGTATTGTGAAGGTTCTACTAGTGGGTTTGCTATTTATATGTGTAAGTGCTTCTGGTTGGTGTGATTTTATATAAACAGCACATCAGAGGTAGCTAGGCCTTTATCGGTGTTATTTCTAGCACTAATAAAGGCCCCCTTTATCAGTGTTATTTGCAGAAATCATAAATTCACACTTTATCAGTTCTATTTCCGCAAATCATTTTTTTATATTTTCAGAAGTCCCCCTTTCTCTGCACTAATTAAAGAACTTAAAAAGTGACCTTTATCTTTTCTAAAATAGCATTAATAAAGGGGGCCTTTATTAGTGCTTTTTTAAGCACAGATAAAGGACGCCCTTTATCAGCTATTTTTTTCCCATTAAAGAGGACCCCCTATTTATCTTCACTGAGATTAATATCTCTTTTCTAGCACTGTTAAAAGTGTTTTCTAGCACTAATAAAATCACAATATGTGTTAGTGATTCAAAGAGTTCCCTTCCCCTCAAATATAAAATGGCACCACATATTCTATTTTATTCATGCATAAAATCATTTTATTTAGGAAAAAACATGACCAAATACATTCTTATAATCCATCCCATCATTTAATAGGTATTTTTTAGGCATAATACCAACCTTAGATTAATTAGGGTGAAATGGAAGTTAGATTTTCTGGAAAAAAAAGTATATCTTTTAACCAAAGTTTTAATTTTATTTCTTGCACCACCTCATTAAAATATACTGCAACCATGGTGATATAATAACATCAGTATATTATGTATTCTTATAAATTATTATGTTAATTTTATCACTTTCATCCATATCCTTTTCATTCAAATGGGAAAAAATATCCATTCATGTGTACGGGGGACTGCCGCTTCAAAAACTGATGTAATTCATTTTCCATCACTTCCTCTCTTAACTGGTTATAATAATGGATTTAATGTATATATATTAAATTAATAACATAATTAACATTATATAATGATAATATATCTTTATTTTCATTAATTTTCATCTATTCCCAAAATGGTAATATTGTTTGTGCATACATGTCGATTACCACCTTCTCAAATCGAAGTGATTCATTTTAAATTAACACATCACTATGATGGTATAGATGAGTTTATTTAATTAAATATTATGATATTTGTGAAATAATTATTCTTTTAAAGATAAAATAATACTTACCTTCTTTCCATAATTAATATTGAAAAATTGAAATAGTAATCATGCGTACATATAGCCAATTATCTCCATGATTGAAGCATAATTATTTTTTAATAACCAAATTTCAATATTTTTTTAAAAAATAATATAATTTATTAACATAAATGATAACTATTTCATGAATATTATTCTATATGTGATGTAATAATGTCCACTTTTACCATTTTCATCCTACTAAATCCATTTTGGACATATGAGCTCAATATCATCGAAACATCCAATGAGAAATTAATTTACTATTTAAATTTTTTAAATAATATAACAAATAAAATAAAAGGGATAATAAAAATAATAACTTATATTAATAAATTAAAATATTTATTATTAATTTTTTAATTATAAAATATAAATAATTGACTTTACGAGTCGGACTCATGGTAAGAGAATTTCTATTTAAAAATCATCCTTCAAAGATTCCCTTACAACTCTTTTATTCCATGTCAATGTTCATGAAAATGTTATAAAAAATTATTATTTAAGATTCAATGGATTTTAAAGGACTATTTTTAACATATTTTACTTTCTTTACAATATTTTTAAAAATTAAGCTTTTTTAACGTTTTACTTAAGGCACAATTTACTTTAATATTAGTTTTAAAAGTTATAAGAATTCATTTTCTAATCATTATTCTTCAATTTCCGTAATGAAAAAATATTTTTTATGGATTTATTTTTATGGAAATTAATAAATTAAAAATTACATTTTATGTCAATATTTACTCTCCTTCAAATGATTTCAAAAAATAATTTTTCATGTATTTTTTATGAAACATTTTCACAAAAAAAAAAGAACAAGGAATATTATATTTTAACACATATTGTGTCAATGGTTTTTTCTTAAACCATAACCATAATTTTATTTTATTTTTTATTTATAATTTTTCATGTATTCTTCAAATAACTACCCACTTATACTTTTTTTATTTCCAAAATGTGTTTTAATTGGAATAGATGTTTCAATATCTGGAATTTTTTTCTTATAGGTAAAGAGAATATTTTATGAGTGTAATTTTGAAAATTGAAAGATTTTATGTGTTATTATTATATTATAGTTCTTGGGAAATATTTACAATGGTGGTTGGTTTTTTTAAACAATGCAATAGAGGTTTCATTATTAACGAAGAAAGGATAGTTAAGTTAAAAATTAAGGATATGTGGGTTTGCTATATTTCTCCAGTAAATTGTGTATTGAAGTTAGCCGTATTGGTTATTCAATTTATAGGAGTTATATGAGAAATTATTTTCCAATTAATTTAAATTATTTATTTATTCTTACTCAGGTGTTTTTAGAAGTCTTGTTATTTTATACGGTAATCTATTGATCATACATTTAAAGTAAAGTGTCAGCTACTACATATGGGTGAATATTATTACTTTGTGATATAAAATTAATGAATATTTCATTATTTAAGGGAAAATTTAATGGGTTTTATTATTTATTTAATATTTCTTATAAAATGTTTTATGAAAATATTATTCATATAATTTCATTTCTTGGGTATAAAATTTTTATTTTTAACCTAATATTTATTTTAAAAAATGACAAAATTTTTAAGTATTTGTGGACTAAAAGTTCTCTTTCATTGTTTTTATGTCCCTTACTGATCTTATTGTAGTTATACAAAATTTTTAAAAAAATCATTTATTTTAAGGATGAGTATCGAAAATTATGTGTTTAAGATGAAAATTTTTAATATTTTTCATAAAAGAAAACTTTTTATATCATAAAATTTTTTCTTTAGGGAAAACGGATACTAAGTGATAGTGTCCACTTTCTAATTTAATATTTATTTATATATTTTTTAAGTACTAATCTTATATAACTATAGACTATAAATATCATCAAATATAATAAAATTAATTCTTTCTTTAAATCTAAATATCTTGTAATGTTTTAGGCAGGGTACTTATAGTTTCTTTCTGAGGAAAGTTTTATATAACTTTAGAGGATATTTTTTTATCTTAGTATCAGTTAAAAGTATTCTACAACAACAATTGTTAGGATTTTATATAGAATTATAGTTATTTTGGATAAATCAAAAAATTTAATGATAACATGGTTAATGTTGTCTTAGTGTTTATCTTCTTTATAATATGGTTTGTTATAATTTTGTTAATATAATCACATAATCATGATTTGTTTTAGTAAATGGTTGGATACTAAGGGAACTAAATGAACAATGGGTATGAAGGAAAATGTAATATGTAACCTCCATACATGGATCACTCTATAAACTATAGTTGAACCAATCACCACATTCCCTCAAGTGTGTCTCCCTACACACTAGAGGCCATGGACTAGAAGAGAGGGTCTAATAGTGGTATAGTGGGGAGACTATACCCTAATGATTAGTGAAAAATAAATCGAAAGCCAAAAAAATCACCGAGTTGTCTATGTTAATAATAAATGACAAAATTTCAAATTCTAAATATATACCCATGCATCTTTACATCATGCTACAATATAAAATAAGTATACATCTAGAAGGTAATACATAAACAAGAATAATGGAAATAACAAAGATTCAAATAATAACTCTATGAGAATCATGATCACTGACTCAGTCATATGCTCCAAATCTCCCATTCCCAAGGGTAACAACAAAAAATTCATAATAACAAGAAATTCAAATATAGAATCTTTGTCCTGCAACCATGATGTATGTCTAGGTTCCAAATGGTGACTTGAACAGTGTGTGAGATAAACACAATAGGACACCTCCAATGGGGTCTAATTCAATCCTATTGGTGAATGAGAAATAAAAAAAATTTAGTCATAATAATTAAGGTAAGTAATTTAAATTCCGAAATCATAAACCATGTTATCTTAGGTAAAATAATGACACCTATCTGACCATACATTCTTCAGCCTAAGCTGGGATATCTCTGATCAAGTGTCACTATGGATATATATATCTGTGTGTGTGTGTGTCTATATATATCATTATATATTTAAATATATTTACTATATATGTACAAACATATATAGCCTTATATATAGTTGTGTAATACCCTATAAGACTAAAGGTGTAAGAAATCCATGCATGCATAATAATAATAATAATCATCATCATCATCATTGTTTAAAAATGGGTTCAGGCCCAAGAATCTATACAGTGAATGTGGAGCACCATTCCCAACAATTACAATAATTGATGTGAAACTTCATGTCCAATTTCCAAATCACAGGGTGTGAATTGTCATGTCAAACCTCCCAAATAGATGTGAAACATCATGTACAACATCCCAAACTAAGGGGGTGTGGAACTTCATATCCAGCAACCCAAACTAAGTCCTCTCAATAATAATAATGTATAAGATAATACATTTTCCATATGATCCTTTAACCAAGTCATTTCATAATGAGGATTCAGAAATTTCTCATGTAACAATGTAATTCCATCTGAACAATGATCTCATTCAAGATATTACTACTTTGAGAAACAAGGTTAACTCAAAGAGTAATAATTCATTCAAATGATTCTTAGTCACAACCTTTACAGAGTGTACCCCAAGCATAACGTAAGCAATAATAAGGGGCCAGGTGATCTATCCATTCTAATTTTACATCATACATGAAAAGGGTATATGATAGGTTATAGAATTTATCCACCCTTAAATGAACACGATATATCTTTACTTTTATATTATTCAATTCAACTATATAGATAAAATAATGGAATGAAAATATAAATTTCATAATAAAATCCATTATAATTGATTTATCAGGTGTGATGATTCAAGAATTGCATTTGAAAAATTGGTAATAGATAATTATAAATTATTTATTTAAACATTCCACTCGATTATAATTAGTCAATTATTTTATTAAGTATAGATCAAGTTTAATACAAATAATTATCATAATATTATTTGATAATAAACACTAATTATATTTTTTTTAATTCCATTTAACCATTTCATTTGAATATAGGAAAGTTAACATGTCTTGAAGAGTGATTTTATTTTCAAGATAAGCATAAGGGTTATGGAATATATGTGACACACCCCTAGGGATGATTCATGTCGAGTTAGAAGAACTCAAATGGTTTAAGTTAGTGCATAAGGACTAAATAATTGAAGGAATTTTTATTTTCATAATTAATATCATGTTAAAATGTGAGACACTCTTAAAGTTTAGAACGATGTACAATAGCATATTTTATAAGAATTATGTACACTAAGTGAAAATATATAGAATAAAAACCTCATACCAAGGGAGATTTACTTGTACATTATCATTATTTAATTAAACTAAAATTAAAGAAATTGGAACAGTGGAAAAACAACCTAAAAATAGGGAATATAAACACACTTTTAAATAACATCTAATACAGAAAGAGAAATGAAAAAATAAAAGTAGAGAAATTGAAAACTAACATGTATGCTTCCAATGCACATAACATCATTAGAATCTAATAAAGAATGGAGGTGAACCTTCCAAGCCTTGGTGGACGAGTGGAATATTAGGCAGGGAAACTAGCTGTAAGAAATGAGGGAGAAAAGAGGAAAATTTTGGGTTAAAGGAACCAAGGGAATAATGTACATTTTACCACTTTTAAATGGGTTCAAGGTTCATCAAAACTTTTTTCCAAACCATAATCCAACCTTGAAGATCCCATTATATATGGGATACACCTTTCACAATTCTTACACAAGTTTTATGAAACCATTCCCCTACGATGCTTTTCACTGTCCCACTACCACACCTTTCATGGCTAAGCATTTAGTTAAACAAACTGTGACTAGACTATGCGGTCATCCCCTTAATTTATTTACAAATATCACACATGTGTGTAGGTTAGGTTTCATAGTTTAGAAAACCCTATAACACCCCTTGAGGACCACACAATATAGGTTCGCAATTTCCACTAACTGTGCGCAAACTGTATGCCTCCCCTTACCATTCAAAAATACATGTTTTTGGAGATTGATGCTTGAGAAACACATCTATACTACCATGTACTGATTCAGACCTTCAACCCTATCCTAAAAGATTACCTTTAATTTATCAAACTCTCTAATTCCAATATGAAGCTCAATTTATAATTTTTTTAATCCACCAAATGGAAATTTCAATTTCTCTTGGAATTTTATAAACCTGGTCCAAAAAAACATGAGGATAAAATCTCCCCACCTTAGAACCTATCATCACCAAGAATCCTTGGGGGAAATAAAAATCTCACCTGAACTACTTGGTTACTAAATTTTTGCTCAGGCATTCACATTGTGTTTCCCACACCCAATTCACCTACAGGATCCATATTAAACAAGTGGTATATAAGATACCAAAATTGAGATAACACACATATTTAAAACCAAAACATCAAGAAATATCTTACTTGATCCATTCTAACTGCATACATGATCAATTTATCATCTCTTTATTCATATACCCTATGGCACTCCCATCCATTGTATCTCCATTTTTATGGCCATTTCCAAGCCAAGACACATCCACCAATAGAATTTTTCTATTGAAACATAGCCCAAAAATCCTCATGAAACTTCCGAAATAATTATAAACTCATAAAACCAGGTTATACAAAGGACTCTAATCCGTTTCCTCTATTAGATTAAAATGGCTAAATCAAAATCGATAATGCTTTAACTATTTCTGTTAGATTTCCCTTGAATGTCCATGGTCAACCATTAAACTACACCTACATCAACATAACAGTGTGCCTAGTGTGGTTCCTTACTTCAATGCATTCATTCAAATAATGGATATAAATTCAAAGAAAATTCAACTGACAATATCTGAAATTCTCAGCTTCAAGATTCGAAAAATTATCAAAACCCAGTTACAATTCCTTTAACCAACACACACCAATATGATTTTGAGCACGCTCACCAAAGTTTTCATTTGAACCTACACCTAGAATTCATTAAGGAATCCATTTGTACCCAATCCCATTTATTCTACATGAACTATGAGTCGAAATACTATCTACTGAACTTCCAATTAAGATAAATACCCTTCTCACATGAGTTTATTCCACTAAAAACCCTTGGTGATCACCCCACTATTACGCTTCCCACAAATCACTCCTTGAGAACAACTCATAAGGATATCCTTCTAGTAATCCAGAAGTGTAATTTTATTATCTCAGTACACAGTGGTTGCTTTGCCTATATTATTGAATAAAATTTCGGGATATGGGATATAATCATCTCTGAACAATAAGTACCCCAATATTTTATCCAGGATTTCCATCGATGAAAGTGTATAGCTATATCAGTCTATATACCATCAAAGTAGTTCATGTTTCCCTTGAAACAACACTTGGAACCACATATCTCGATAATATTTGACTATTTTTAACCTTTTTTCAACCACCTCATGGTACCATACAAACACGTCCTTAACCTTATGAAATAGTTTTAAGTGTCATTCCCTTAAACGTAGTTACCATGTTTAACATGATTTCAAAAACGTAAAATCGGGTTAGCTTCAAAATTTGATAAAAAACATCAGTAAAAGAACTCTAGAATAACCTATTGAGAAACATCTAGTTCAATAGATAACATAATATTTGAAGGATTTATCACATTTCCTAAAATATAAATGTACTTGTGATCCTTCTAAATAACCACTAAATTCTAATCTCAACTCTCGATATTCTTCAATGGCTAAGTACTCAACCAACTATCTAGTCATTGTGCTAGCTTTAAAGCATAAATGTGTTACTAAATTATTAAAATCCTCTATCTATTACTCCTACAAGTCAAAAATCGATCATCCATATATGGTTTTAACTAACACCATATTTCTAAAACCCCTAATCCCAGATAATACTTAAATTATAGAATCTATGAACTCAATGGATTCTAGAATCCATTTTGACCGTTTCTAAATGGCCCATTACAATCAGGTCCCATCTACCTCTAAGTATACTCTCCTTAGAAATATTGTAATTCTCCATAGCATGGGAGTGTCTAAGGAACTATTTTATTGAAAATAGAAACCAATCACACAACACACACACCGTCACCACTTAATGTGGTTCTTAGACATAGCCAATGTTCTTATGCCAAGTGAGAATATGAGAAAAGAGGTATAAACTAATTATTAATTTACTTTAAAATGATCACTATAAAATACATGTGTGGTTATAATCCCAATTCACATTCACACATTTCATCACGATTTGGAATAAAATCCTAAACTAACAATTATCGGTACTGTTAGCGCTCCCGATCCTTTTTACAATGTTATCCCAAACACCAGAAGAACTCATCTTTCTTATGATATCTCATAGCTACATCACTCTCAATAAGAATTCACATCTAGGACACTCTACTCTAGATATTTCCCATAACTTTCAACTCAACACATTACCACCCATCTACACAGTTGTCATTTTATAAATTAAAATTCCAAATAGAGTCAAACGGCCCATGAATGGAACCTCTCACCTAGAACTCTACCCAGTAAATTACTAATTATAATTTACCTCTAAGGGATATAACTTACATACTCTTTCCCCTTACTAAGAAAAAAATCATTGACCATATAACTAGGTCATGAAAAAAAATATCACTATGTTTACTAGCCTAACTCTCATGCTTACAATAAAAGAAAGAGGTCAACTAAGACCTATGGGAAACATCCACATTCTAATCCAAGGTAATAATTTTTTATCCACCCTTACTCGAGGGTTGAAATGAAGAATATTGCATTAAGGTTTTAGTTTTAGGGAATTTAATCGATTCATAGTTATTATAAAAATTAGATATGATCATGTATAAAGGATATCATGTGCCAGTTTTAAAAGAAAATTTTTGTAAGAAAATTATTTAACTTATTCCATACAGTATAATAAGAAAATTAGCACATAACTTGGGTTCATAAATTTAATCATTTTTGATTTAACCATTAAATTATCACAACTAGATTATTTAAAGAAAATTACAATTCTAATCTATAGAGATAATCACCCTTTACGTTGTAATTGGAATTTTAATTAATGGGATACCCATTATAAAAAATCTAAAATAATATTAACAGGTCTTTCTCATTATAAGGATAATAATTTTAGTAAGATTCCACCATAAATTTATATATAAACCTTATAAGTTTATACTAAAACATTTAATGACCATCCCATATTTATCACAATCATACTCCCATGGGGTTAAGTACTTAGGAATATAAAGATAATAGAGACCTATGGGGGTCTCATTATTTCATCCTAGTTCTATATAAATAAAACCCAATAAAAGTTGTTTTGTTAAATATTAATTAAATCATTATAGTTTTTTCCACATAAGAATATCATTTCAAGACTAACCTACTAAGGTCAAATCAATTTTATCTCATAAGCAAAAAAATATTTATGGATGAGGTACACGGGTCGAGTAAGTATAAGATCTATAAGAAAAAAAACACTTTATGAGTCTGATTTTTAACATCTTCCATATCTAAAATATTTCCATCTAGATGAATTAGCTTTCCAATATAATAAAGGTACATTCATTTATAAGTTACAATTAGAATTCATGTCATTATATCTATTTTTTCACCTTCTATTTTAGAATATAACAAATCTATATATGATCATTTGATTATATGGATACCTTTACAAATTAATAAAGTCTCATACACTTTATATTTTTTTGGAACCGATTTATTCACAATCATAAATTTTTCATCACATGAAAATAATGTTATGTTGCTCAAACATGTCATAGTTGGTTAATTAATTTGTCACCATCAACCTATATGGGAATAAACCAATTAGGTTGATGTAGAAACATTAATAACCAGTTTTTTTACAATTTTCCTATATGAAATGTTAGTAAAATTTCAAATATATTATTCTAATAACATACAACATACGATAAGAAATGCAGCCACAGAAATAAACATGGCATGGAATATTCCTGACATTCAAATCCTCAAGTTCCTAAAATTATGCATAAATAATACTTCCTTTACATATTGATCCAAGGGTAAAATAACAAAAAAAACATAAATCATTAACCTGTGAAAATACACCAAGCACTCAAGTTGAGATAATAATCAACTATAATAACAAGAAACAAGAAAACAGTCCCATCCCGAGCAACAACATCTTTCCATCATGCATGGGGCAGACATACCTAGACATGGTCTATTTAAAAATTGATGACACATTCCTAGTATTATATCTTCTATACAACAATACTAATTAAAATGGAAAAGAATCTCTTGGATACCACTTTCAAAAATTCCAACCCGGATCACACTATAAACAATGGCCAGATAGGTTTCAACAATTCCTCAATCATTCATCAGTGTATGATAGCGGCCTATTACTATAAGTGATGGTCTAATGGAGGTAAATTTGGGATACTATACCAACTTGGTAAGTACCAAATATAGAGTAATCATAAAAAATAATATAAGAGTGAATTTTGTTAATAACTAATGAATTAGAAAATTAAAAATATATAACCACACATGTCTCTAGGATGTTATTGTAATAAGAAGTAGAAATAGATTAGTTAATACCTAAACATAAATAATAGATATAAAAATACACAAAGGATACCTCCATTATCATACTAAGAACCATCTCATTTTTATGATCTTATTCTCCCTTTCTCTAGGGTAATCACACAAAAAGAATAATAGCATGAAATCTGAATCCTGAATCATGACCCTGCAACCATGAGTTCTGTTCAAGTACAAAATGATGGCCCAAACATGTATGAGATAAACCAAGTAACCCATAACCAATGGTGTATAATTAAATCCGGTTCATGAATATTAAATAAGTCATGTTCAGGTATAATAATTAAGTAAAGTAAAGTAAATTTTGAAATCATAAACCATACAGAGCATAGGATCCACAAGGAAACTTGATCGATCCTACCTACTTCATCCAAATCCAGGATGGAAAACACCCTGCCCTAGTATCCCAGAGTTGGATTCAAATTTATTACATTAGAATAATATGAAAGGAATCACATAGTGAAGTTCCTAATAGTTTTTGAGTCTTAGTAAACAAGAAAAATACTTTAAATTCACATTATATTTTAAAACATACAATACACAAAGAATTTTCATTGATTATTATATTATTCCCCTTATTTTATCCCTACATATACTTCCCCATTTACTGTGAAAAACAAATAATAATAAATGGATCAGATCAAATTCTTAGTTTGGGAAAAAAATAAAGTTGAATCTATGATGAAATATGGAATAATCTATATGGGAAGGTAAATAACTGAAACCCATGACTTTTAAGAAATAACTTCATCATAATATGGTAGGAGTAAATGAAAATCAAATAATTCTATAAAAATAGTCACATGATCTTAAAAATTAATCATATATATTCTAAAAAAATCAGATAATCACATTTAATATCAACAATTGAATTCGTAATGATAGAATTTATAATGTTTTACATCTAAAACATATCATCTAGGACTTATTCCAAGACATATAACTATATAAATGGTTAATTCCTTGACTAAAACCCAATCTAGGTTTTCTTATTAAACCTATGGATTCATCGAGGGGATATAGTAGGCCACACCCGACACTTACAAATTCCAACGCATTCATCATATGAAAGGGATGATTCATAATAAACATACAAAATCATATAGAAAAACTAGTGTAGTAAATGTTAATAATTACCCCAATCAATATACATAATCCTAATCCATCCAAAGAAAAGTGAATAGTATAAATATATTACGTCCCCAATCAAACTGATTATAAACATTATAGAGAAATAATAAGGGCAGTGTAAATGGATTATATCCCCTTTAAAGAATAAGTGACATCAAAGAATATCTTATTATATGGGAAAATATTTTGAATAGTCACTTTGAACATTCCTTGATGAAAATAACCATTCTTTGAAAATCACCATATTTTGATTAAAACGTGAAAATTCAAAAAACATTTTCAATAAACCTTTCTTTGTAAATGAATTTTACAAACTATGAATTTCCAAAATATTATAAAACCCATTGTCTTTAAAAGGAACCTAGTAAAAATTAAAAGGAAGCATCAATTAAATGAAGTTTATGGTTTTGGTAATTGTGTACATGTCTTATAAGTTTAAATGAACATTCCTCTTGCACAGTTAAAAGGTTAGAAAAGTTCCACATTTAGAAAATGAAATAAATATTACTTTCAAACTGTTCCCTAAAAGGAAAAACATGGGTAAAAATAAATATAATAAATCATTTGGAGTAAGTAAAAAAAATTAAAAAATATAATACATGATTTTAGAGGATAACCAATTTTTAACTCAAAAGATAAATAAAGTTGTTTTTTCTTAAAAACAATTATTAAAAATTTTAAGAACCAAAGTAAGGGGTAACGGAAAAATCACTCTATTAAGATCAGGAATAACCATAGTTGAATAAAATAAATTTATTTTGATATATAAATATCAAATAATTACCAAAAGGAATACTTAAACAAAAGAAATCCTGAATAATGATTGGATTGTGAAATGAACCCTTACCACTTTAGTAAATTTTGAATCATAATCCCCAGGGAAAAATTTACATTGAAATACTTCTAAATACCATAAATATAAATTAAATCATGATATAACATACAAAAATGGTAGTATATACACCACACAAATGAAATAATTGAAAAATATTTCATATAACACACAGAAGTAAAAGTGAGATGAGAACCCCTTACCTTGAGTCTAACTCATCACGTATGTTATTTATCATCATGAATTATGTTAATTATTTAGTTGGTTAATAATATTTTTCATGTTTATTATTTATTTTATTTATCTTTCTACCATGTTTTATATGATTACTTAGTCTATTAAGTTTATGTTGGATGTTTCTATGATATATGGATTATGTGTCAAAAATGTCTTTGATAGGTTGACCATTGATCTAATTGGTAATTATTTAAACATATCTAGGATAAATAACTTGTCATAATTATAATATTTATGCATACATTATAATTTTTTATCAAATAATAAAATATTATTATGAATATGAATAATGATACAATCATGGAGATGGTTGGTCATATAAAATCAAGAGTAACGTTTCCATTTTTAAATGATCATTATGGATTGAATTGATGTGAAATTTTATATTTAAATAATGATAATAATATCATATATACCATATTATTTTTTTAAATCCTCAAATGTATATATTACAAATTTTATGGTGCGGAAAATAGATTCACATCACTTCGTGAAGGCGGCATTCTACTCATATATGAAAGATGTTATCATTTTTCATTGTAATGAAGAAAATGATATTTTATCAATTAAGAATGATTAATATTTCAATAATATAAAAATTATGTCATTTATATAAAATATTTTTATTCAAATTATCTTTATTACTTTCCATTTAAATCATTACTAGAAGATAAATCACATCACTTCATGAGGTAGTAGTATGTTATACACACTAGCGACATTATCGTATCCCTTACGGAATAGATAATATAAAATGTATAAATAATAAAATGACTCTAGAGAAATAATTATTTTAAAAATATAATATATATAAATTATATAAATCATCATACCCAATCCTTAGAGGTTATAATCAAAAAATTAACGACATTAGATAGAGATGTGAAAGTCTGAAATACGCACAAATGATGATTTCGTGACCTAGTTGAGAAAGTTGATATGGTTGATGGTAATGAATATAACCTAAAAAATCATTATATATAATATAATGGGGTTAGTATATCATCATTTCTTACAATGAATTTAAGGAGGTGGATGAATAAATAATGTAAAAATTTTCATTGAAGTACAATACCTCTTCTTCGGGTATCTACCTTAGGTTTGCAGCAAAAGAAATATTATGTTAACTTTCAACACAAACTAAGGATTTTAGTATCAGAATACGGAATTTTTTAATTTATTTTTTCATGTATTTTCTAAACAAAATTTTTTTTACACTATTAATAATAGTGGATAGGTGGTGGCCCTTTATAGATGAGGTTAGTGGTACACTATTCATTCTTGAAAAGAAAAATGTGTACTCAAATTTTTCAAATGAAAAAAGCATCAAAAGGAAATTATTATTGAGACTTAAAAATTATAGGGTTTACATATGGCCATATAATATATTTCAGACTTGTTTTTATGTCATTTTAACCCCTATCATTTTAGTTTTACCCCCCAAATATCCAATTTTACCTAAACCGTGGTAAATAATTTTTACAATTTTCACTATTCATTTTTAGAAAATAATAATAATTTGATATTTTTTAATTATATAAATTATTCATATTCTAAATATGGAATAAATTTTACCAAATTCCATATATATAAGTGGAAATATTTAACTTAAAATTAATCCAACAGACGCAATGAGAAAATAGGTTTTCAAAGGGAAAATGTTAATGTGTTTACAAAGCTTTTATAAAAAAATAAATATGAAAATGATTCCAATTAAATAATTTTTATTAATATATATATAACTTAACTAAATTTAATTTAAATTAAAATTAATTATCATTTAATAATATAATTAATTTGAATGAAAAGACATTTTTTAGTTAAAATTAAGTGATTTTCACAATTAATCGAAAAGTAAAACATTTCAGACTAATACCAAAAATTATCCTGAATATATTATTGATATTATGATATAAAAAATTAAGTTCAGTTTAGCAAATAAATTTTCTAGAAGTTTTAAAAATTAACTATAAATTTGGTGCACAAAGTGTGACTAAACAACATTTTTGGAAAATACAATTTTCAAAAAACATTTATTTTTCCTTCGGGTGGTTATAATTTTACATCTTATAAATAGATAAAAATTTATTTTATATTATAAAATTTAAGTGATATAACTTTATTAATTTATTTATTTTAATTCATACCCACTAATTTATAATTGTAGTGTTTAAATAATAATATTTTAATATAGTTTTGTGTTTCATTCAAACCTGGTGTTTCATACACTAAAATCAATAGAACGGAATGAATTTATTTAAATATAATATATGTTAAAGTATTCGGATTTTATAATACCTTCTACACTAAGTGTTTTATATTTTACACACTAGTGAATATGATCTTCCTATTTTAAAATCTCATGGTGTTATATTCTACCCTCTGAAATAAATTGTATCCTTGGAATTTATTATTCATCTTAGAAATCAGGGATATGTCATTGGAAGATACACTTATTGATATAACACATCATGATAAGGGTTAAAATAACATTATCTAGATAATATAGAAGGAAAATACAATGTTTTTATAGAATAAAATATATCTACATTTCTATGTAGGTTAACATTGGTGGAAAATAAAGATCTGTACATAGAAGAAATGCATAAAAATTATAGATTTTCATAGAGGTCATTGATCACAAAAAATAAAATTATAAATGTAAATTTAAGTACCATGAAACCAAAAATCTATGATATTTTAAAATTCCATCGGTTTAACATAAATGAAGGTATTAGGATAATATTTTTATCATGATACTTCTCCTAGAGTTATAGAATTCATTTACTATCTATATTGAGAATGAAAATATCGTTACTTGATATATCTCTATTTCCTAGGCATAATATCATATTTTGGTTGTGACTTGATCATTTTAAAATTCAATTTTTACTATAATAAATGAATATATACGAATAAATTTATATTCCTGAAACACAAAAAAAATACATTTAATGGATCGTAAGATCCATAATTGAATGATAAGTCATTCCTTAAATATCTAGTTATTATTATAATAAAATAATTAGTATAGGTTATCTAATATGAAAAAATCATCTTATGGTGAAGTAATGAATTAATCTCTAAAACTACTTCCAAGGTTCAAATAAAACCCCCTTCATAAGGGGTTATCATTTTGAACCTTCCAAAAGATTAAGATCCAAAATTTTAGAAATCAGGTCAATAAATTTCCAAAATTAAATTATCATTAATCCCAAAGCAACATGAAGTAGCTCTTAATCACCACATACCAAACATGTGAATACCTTAATCATGTATTCTCTTGTAAAATGGTAATAACCCGAATTACCATAAATTCATATAAAAACATGAATGCAATAATATTCCTTAAATAAAACAAATATTATTGGATATATTTCTTAAATCCAAAAATTTTGAAAACATTATTAGTGATATCATAAACTACTTTTTCAAAAAATTGTTAATCTGTAAAAAGGTAGTCGGTAATAATAAATTTAGATCATCCAAATCAATCATCTCTTTATCCCAATATAATTATCTCAAAATTAGGAAAATATTAATATTTATCCTTTCTTTAATCATGAGTTTTTCAAAAGTTCAAATTTACACTTAATCATTTTTCTCGGTTATCAATACTATTCAACATACTCTTTTACATAATTAATGAAAAATTACTATAGTGTAACCTTTATATATTTCATAATTCTAATAGCTAGGTTATCATTGATAGAATAGTCAGATGAAATAGTTATTGAATCAAAACACAAGAAAATTAATCATTGTACTTCCTTTGTGGTAATATCATAAGCTTCACTATGATCCATTAGCATATTTGGAGGTATATTCCTTTCACACTTTTGGAATTAATTTTCAGAGTTCCCCATATCATTGTATTTGAATCATTGACCATTCAAAAACATTTCCTTTCCATTGGAATCATGATCATGGTGGCCTCTTTTTCCACACATAAAGAAAACTCATTTTTCATTCAACCATGTACCAATGCATTTCCTTATATATGTATCACATGTTGGGAAATAATTCCTTACATTCTTCCATTTATCTATATTTCTCTCTATTTATCTCTTCTTCTCTTGATTCCCTTATAATCCATAAGAAATAAGGAATTATTTTCTTTTCTTGATAGCACATAATTCTTTATCCTATAAAGATGATAAATTTTGTATTACTAGTTCCCTTAAAAGGATTGGATGAATCCCATTAGTGAAACTACTAATATTTTACTCTGGATTATGTATGTAGTCCTTAATATGTCTTAAAAACCTTTTAAAATACTTATAAATATTTTCATCTTCTTTTTTTATTAAACTCAACAATTATCTCTCTATATCTACTCATTGCTCATGAGTAAATATTTTTTCCAAGAAGACTTCCTTGAAGCCCTTCCACTCTGTGCATGATATTTCCTTCTCATATTTAGTGGTTTGTATTAATGACCAATATTTATCTAAATATCTTAAGATATGATAAACTTAAAAGGTAACTTTCTCCCTTTCACTACCTCGTAGGGCGAAAAATACCTTCTCTAAGAAACGTATACATAGGTTAGCTAAAAATGGATTTGTAGACCTTATAAATGATGAAGTTTTTTGACACATGACGTGATCAAACATCATTACATTTCTTGGTAGGAATCATGTTCTTCCATATATGAAAGTTTATTACACATAACCTGAGTCATATTCATTAATATGGATATGATTTAATCTGTTCTAGTTGCAGCTCCATCCCCATCTTCATTATCTATCCCAAGAGAAAAAATCCTACATTGAGTATATGTATTGATATAGTTCCCATTACTTTTATTCTATTATATTTATAGACAATTTAATACACAAAATTATATCATAACATTATGAATAAAATGTATAATCCCAAAATTAGTGAAACACTTAACATTAATTGAAAATTTATTCATAGATAATATCATAATCATAAAAATTATTTCTTTGGAAGTGTTTTTAAATCATACAAAATATTCAAATCCTTTATAATGGTTTTTAGAGAAGATGTTAATTAAATAACCCATATCCCCTAAGAGTATCAAACCAGGTGTGCAATAAGGTTCATTTTCATGAATTAGTTGATTATGAGGCTAAGCCCAATGTGCCCTTATTAGAGTTATTACCCCAAGGTAAATCTATGTGAAACTAAAACCACTTATTGTATATATAGAGGAATCTTTTTCTAGGAAAAAACACATAATATTATCCTAAACAAAACATTTATATTTTCTTCTATACATATCCCCAAATTCTATCATAGGGTTATGTTACCTAATCAATGTTTTCCATAATCTCTTTCCTAAGGTTTCTAGTAAACCTACTCAAATACCAACTATATCTCCCCCCACCCCTTTATCATAGATTCGGTGTCTATATTATTACATTTTCATAAGATACAAATAATAAAATCAAAACTAATTGATTATTTTCATACACTTTTTAAACTAGATATATACTTCAAATTAACAATACATTTAAAAAATAATAAGAAATAAATAATTTTATTTGAGTTCAGTTACTCAATAAGGGTTAGTGTACAACAAAATTTATCAATAAATAAGGAAAAATCAATATGGATAGTTAAATAACTAAAATAATTCTATTTAATAAATTAATAAGTAATGATATGTAAGGAATGAATTGTGATCAAATAATTTCATATAAATAATCACATGAGCTTGAAAATTAACCATGGATATTCTAATTAATAAAATAATACCATGGAATATGAATAACTACATTAAAAATGATGGAATAAATAATTTTTTACATCTAAAACATACCGTTATTTCCTTATTCCAATAACTCTAATACAATCAAGGACTTATTCCAAGACATCTATATAAATGGGCAAGACCTCAGAAAAAACCCAATCTAGTTTGTCTCAAGAGACCCATCGATACATAGAGGGGTTATATGGTCCCCAAACATCATTTAATAACTCTAATTAATTTCTAATATTAAAGTGGTGAAACATAATGCACATAAACAATATCATTAAAAAACCTTCATATGAAATGTTTAAAATTTCCCAAATCAATTAACATAATCATTAACTATCCAAAGTAAAATTAATTGCATAAATATAGTAAATCCCTAGTCAAATTGGCCAAAACCCATCTGGATAAAAGATAAGGATGGTATCAATAGATTATATCCTAATTAAATCATAACTAAAATCAAAGTATCTCTTATTTGATGAAAAATCATTTTGAATGATCACTTTTATCATTCCTTGAGGATAATAACCCCTCTTTGAAAATCTTTATTTTTAGTTTAAAATATGAAAATTCATAAAATATTTTCAAAATACATTTATTTGAAAATAAAATTTAAAAACTGATAATTTACAAAATATTAAGAAAAAAAATTTCTTTAAAAATAATATTTTAGTCTTTTAAAGGAATCTTAAATTAAATGATAGTCATGAAATCAGGTAATTCTATAAATTCTATATAAGTTAAAAATAACTTTATTTTTCAATGTAATAAGGTTAGAAAAGTGAATCATTCAAAAAATAACAAGAATACTCTATTAAAAATTTGAAATTTCAAATAAGGTTAAAATTTTCTTAAACAAATCCTTCAGAGAATGGAAAAACATTTTCAGAAAACATTATTTTATAATAAAAAGTATTTTTTATTGAAAAGAGAAATAGTGTATGGTTTTCTTAAAAACATTGTATTAACCATTTTAAGTACTAGAGAGGGGGAAATGGTACTATTAGTTGAAAATTTCAAAAATAACCATAGGATAAAATTATATTTATTTTAATAAATAAATATCATGTAATTCCTCTAATTTTTACATAAAAAATCAATCTCAAATAATTATTAGATTTTGATGAAAACCCTTATAACTTTGGTAACATTTAAATCATAACCCAATAAAATAAATAATTTTAATTGAAACCTTAAATACCATAAAGATAAATTAGTTCATAAAAAAATATAAAAAAAGGTATTATATTCACCACAAAAAATAAATTAGTGGTGGATATGAAATATGTCACATGTAAGTAAAAGTGAGATGAGAAACCCTTACCTTTAGTCCGACTCATAACGTAAAATATTTGTATTCATGAATAATATATTTATGTTTATTATTTAATTGATTAAGTAACTTTTTCAAGTTTATTATACCTTTTATTTCACTTATTAAAATTTCATATATTATTACTTAATCAATTAGGTTTATGTCGATTGTTTTGACGATATTTGGATCTTGTGTCAAAAATGAATTTGGTAGGTTTACTACTGGTATAAAGAGGTTATTTTTAAAAATATAAAGAATAATAATAATTAAAATTATCATATTTATATATAAATTATAATTTTAAATCTAATTATGAAATATTATTATGAAAAAGAAACTTTGTGATAATCATGGAGATGGTAGGTCATATGTACGCATGAGTAACATTTCCATTTTTCAATGATCATTATAGAAATAAGTTATTTAATAATTTATATTTATATAATGAAAATAATTTAATATATACCATATTATTTCTTCGAATATTCTTATATATATCATCCATGTTCTTTGGGGATGAAAATAGATTCACATCTCTTCTCGAAGGTGCTAATCCACACAGACACGAATGTTGTTATCATTTTTCAATGTAAGAAATAAAATGATATTTTATATTTTAAGAATTAAATATTGAGAAATTAATATCATGAATATTTCATTTATATACTTTATAAACTTACTAACATTTTATTTATTACCTTTCATGTAAAGCTTTAGTGAAAGAGAAATCACATCACTTCACGAGGTGATAGTCCACCATAAACACAAGATATGTTGTGGTATCCACTATGGAAGGGAAAGTAAAAAAAATGTATATATGATATAATGACTCCATAGGTATAACTATGTTATAAATATTTAGTATATACTTTTTATAAATCATAACATGAAACCATTACAGTGGTTTATTGAAAAATAAATGACATCGGTTCATGCGGAGGTTGTTCACCATACACCTCAATGATGGTTTTGTAAATCATTTGATGAAAGTGGTTATGGTTATATTTCATTACCTTAACATAAAAAATATCAATATATTTGAGATAATAAGTTTATAATATTAGAATTTTATAATAATAATTGACAATGGTGGAGGAATAATTAAAATAGAAATTCTCCTTGAAAAACGTTACCTCTTTCATGGGTACCCTTATTAGTTTTTCACCAGAAACCATCCAAGATAGAAATTATGTCCAAAATAAACATTATAAGAATATATTAGGTAACTTTAGAAGTTATTGGGTTATTTATTGTCCAAATAAAGATTGTTATTTTGTGGATAAATGAGAATAAGGGGTGATATTTTATAAATGAGGTGAGTCGTGCAACTGTAGTTTTTTAAAAGAAAAAGATGTAACCATGCTTTCTCACATGAAAAAATGGTAAAAAAATATTTTTTATCTATAATTAGACAATATAGGTTATAAATATTCCTTTAAAATATATTTTATTCAATTTTTTATGTCATTTTAACCCCTATCTTCTTAGTCTAACAACCGGTAAATCCATTTTTACCTTAATCATGGTAAACAATTTTTAATATTTTCACTATTAATTTTGGTAAAAATTTAATTTGACCTTATTATATAATATAAATTTTTATATTTCCAAATATGGAATCCATTTTTCCAAATTCATTTCTCATAAGTGGAAATTTTTAATATAAAATTAATCCCACAAACACGATGAGAAAGAGAGTTTTCAAAGGGAAAATGATCAAAAGTTTACAAATTTTTCATATCAAAATTCAATTTGAAAAATATTCCAATGAAATAAATTGGAAATATATATACATGAACTAAATTTATCTCAAAAAAATTTTAAATATAATTTATCAATATAAATAATTTCAATGAGAGGGTGATTTTCAATTAAAATTCAATATTTTAAATATATATCAAAAAATGAAATATTTTATAAAATTCTAGAAAATTCACCCTAATTTAATTTAGTAATTATAATTTAAAAAAATAATTAAATTTTATCAAATAAATTTTCTAAATTTGGTAAAAAAATTAATTATAAATTATATTTGTAATGCGTGACTAAATCGCCTTTTAGAAAAATATAGTTTTCCAAAAACATTACTTTTTCTTTGAAATGGTTTTTATTTTTTCTATAGTAAATAGATATCCAATTTATTTAGTTTAAACATGTATAAAACATATAATTTTATTAATTTAGTTATCATTATTTATACCCCCAAATTTAATAGTTAGGTTGTAATAGTAAATTTTAAATAATTATATTTTAATAGAGTATTGCATTTTGTTCCAACTCAATGTTACATTCATTGAATGCTATCGAATAAATTGAATTTATTTAAAAATAAATATATCATAAATTCATGAAATGTTTTATTCCCTTTTATTCTTGGTGTTGTGTATCATACGTTCTATTGAATATGTTTTTCATATTTTATAATCTTTAGGTGTTACATAAGATATCTCTGAGTTAGTGACACCGTGTATATATATGTGGGTGTTATATATATTAGTATGGATCTATATATATGTTATATATATGTACATGCATGTATAGATACATATATAGATTTTAAATAATATCCAGGACCTGAGGTGTAACCAAGTCATGTATACAAAACAATAATAGTAGTAATAATAAGACTCATTGTTTAAAAATGGGTACAAGCCTAAGAATCCATATAGGGGATGTGGAGCACCATGCTCGACAATCCCAATAAATGATGTAAAATTCCATTTTCAACAACCTAATCATGGGGTGTGAAACATCATGTCCAATAACCCAGATGGATTTCAGACATCATTCCCAATACCCCAGACAAAGGGGGAGTAAGACATCATTTCTAAAAACCCGAACTTGGGCCACTATATAATACTCATGTATAAACTAGTCCACTTTTTCTATAATCCTTTAACCAAGGCATTCTGTAGTGAGAAACTCAGTATATCTCAAGGTGTAGTGTCGTATCATATAATCTATGAGCCCATCCAAGGTACTCCTATATGGGAATAAATTTTTCTCTCAAGGAATAATAATTCATTCAACTCATTTCTATTCCATTCCTTTATAGAGGGTAACCTAAGCATAAAGTAAGGAATAATAAGGGTATAATGAATTATCCATAAAAATTGACAATGTAAATGAAAAAGGGTGTATGAAAGGCCATGAGAATTATCCATACCTCAATAAAAAGGATTTATCATACTCTTTTCATTTTCCAATTCAACTCTGAGGAGTAACCAAGGCCAAGTACAAATATCATAATATAGTCCACCATAATTGATTTATTAGGAGTGAAAAGTTAATAATTATATTTAACAAATTTCTCCAGGAAAAGTTTGATAAATAATCATAATCTATGTTTTTTATCCACACCACTTAATGTTAAATAAATTCTATTTAGCCATTTTATTTGAAGAAAGGAAAGTTAGCATGTCCTAATTATAATATAAGAAAAAGGGTTATAATATATAATTAAAACACCCCCAATAAGTGATTTATTTCATGGTGTATGAACTCCAATAGTGAAATTTAGTATATAAGGACTAACTAACTAATTTAAGGCATAAGTATTTACTTAATTAATATCATGTTTAAAATGATGATTCTCGGAAAGTTTAACGTGCTACATAATAGAATATTTAATAAATATGTTTGACTTTAAGGAAAAATATATAGATAACCTTTATTATAATAAGGAGCTTACCTCATACATTATTGGTATCTAACTCAAATAATAATGAGATAATTAGGAAGAATATAAAGGCACCCAAAAAATATGGTGTAAACACTCTAATGGAAATAGCATCTAATATGGTAAAATAAAAGATGTAAGAAAGGTAGAAGAATTGTACACTAACCACTAAAATTAAAATGCACCAGACAACACTTAAATAAGAGGCTGGATGATGTAGAACCATTCAAGACTAAGAGGATGATGAGGAGAAGAAGAGGTAGCTTGAGTGGGTTGTTGTGCATGAGAACCATCTAAGACTCAAACAAGAATCATTTACCTTGGGTTTCCTTTCGAGTGAATGACCTTTAAATTCATGTATAATAACCCTAGGATAATTTTATACTTCTTTAGAACCTTTTTCATGTTTTTAATTTCTTTTATTTTACTTTTTACTAGGTAGTGTACAGCTAATCAAACAATTATGGTTCATCAGGTGTTCTTTACCAAATTTGGTTTATGTGCCAAAACAACTATTATTGGTAAACTATAGTTATAGGGATAATTATATAAAATATATAGAATAATAACCATGTAATAATTAACATATCTTTACATAAATTAAATTCTTAAAATCAATCATTATATATGGTTATGAAAATGAAAATATGTTACAATCATGGAGACAGTAGGTTGTACGTATGCATGAGTCGCGTTCCCATTTTTAAATGATCATTGTGGAAAGAATGTAAGTAACTAAAATATTTCCAAAATGATTATTATATAATAAATACCATATTATTTAATAATATATAATTTTGTATACAATTCTGTGATTTAAAATTAATCACATCATGTCGAGGAGGTGGTAGTCCACACGTCCACGAACGACGTTATCTCTTTTAAAGTGTGTGAAGGGGTAATAAAGAAGATGATATATATATATATATACATATACTATATTTACAGAAATATAATTATTTCATGAATATCATATATATTTTCTTTATGTATCATATTATTAATTAAAACCATCCTTTATACATTCCATGTTTATTGTCAACAAATCACAATGCATTGAGTGGGTTGTAGTCCACACTTCCTCAAATGATGTTATCGTATTAACATAAAATGGAAAGTATTACTGGTAGGTGTAATAAAATGATTAAAGTAGAATATATACATAATAAATTTCACATATAATATATATATATATATACATATTTTCCATCATAATGGCCACCATTAGAGGTGGTATGGAAAATTGAACAATCATCGTTTTGTGAGGCAGTAGTTCGTTGTACAGAGAAACATTATGTTTGTTACACATTATATGGTGGTGTGTGTATGTGTAGGTCAAACTCTTAGTTTAAAATTATCCTAGTATAATTAGGTTATTTTTATTTACACAATAATAGAATAATAATATTTTAGTGTTTGTATAATGGAAATGAAACTAGAGATATTGTGAAAATACATTACCTTTTAGTCGGGTAACTTCTTTTTTGTTTAAATTAAAAGTCATTCATGGAGGTATTTTTACAAAAGGTTGGATTCTAGGTCTTGGGGAGGGACATTGGGAGTCCATTTTTACATATATTGGCTAAACTTAAGAGGTTTTAGAGGTGTTAGGAATGGGTAGAGGCGGTGGCCTTTTATAGGGAAGGAAAAGGACTCACTTGGTATTCTTGAAAAGAAGCTAGGTTTCCACATGTTATTACCTAATATAAGTGATAAAAACAACACAAACTCAATAATTTATGGTTAATGGACTAAATATGTCCATAAAATGGGTTTTGGACAAGTTTCTAGGTCATTTGGGAACTTAAACCTAAGGTTTTAGTCCATTTTTAACCCTAATTACAGCTTAATCGCTGAAATTAAATTTCACTAATATTTTTTTGTCAAAAATTAAGTTGATAATATTAGAAAAATATATATTTTTTTAACTAAAATTTTTTATTTTGGATTTTCAAAATTTAAATCATAGTAGAGAAAAATTTAGGATTAATGAAAACCTCGCAAACATACGGATTAACTGGTTTTAGTAGAAAAATGTTCATGAGAATATTATGTTCTTATATTCAATTTAAAAAGATAAATTGATTATAATTAAATAAATTGTATTAATAGATGTATTATTGATCAAATTTTACTTTAAAACAAATTTACAATATAATTTAACATTAATAATTACTTAAATGAAAAGGCAGTTTTTAACTAAAACGATGAATTTTTCACTATTCACTAAAAAAATAAAATTTCTTAAAAAATTTCCAAAAATTATTACTAATAGAATTTTGAAATTATTAATTAAAAAATATATTCAATTTCATGAAATTAAATTTATAATATTGTTAAAATTAAGATTTCAAATAGGTTCACCATTACAAGGTGGTAAAAATTGCTTAATAAAAATATAGGTTTTTATATCAAATGTTGGGTTTTCTCTTATAATTTGTTTAAAAAATATATTGGATTAACATAAAATATAATTGGTTAATATGAAATATATATATATTACATTAATATCACTCATTTATTGTAATTAATTTAATCTATTAGGTTAAAATAGCTTTGTGAGCATAAAAATAGTTTTCTATGAAAATATTATTTTTATATTCAATTGATTCTTATATTCATTTCTATTTAATTTTTATCCTAAACATTTATCATATATTATTAAAAACTATATATTTTAAAAATTTATTTAATAATATTCATAACCTATAATATAAAATATATGTTATATTTTATTGTATTAAATAATGATACTTTAATTATACATTGTTTCTATGTAAGAATTGATAATGTGTATAGAGCAATACATTGAATAAGGTCACTTTTGCGTGTTACACAAGCTATATAGGAAGGTCTATCTTTCATGTATTATAATAAAACTCATTGTTTCATGCATTGAAATACATAGAATCTATATTAAATAGTAAGTATATTATAAAGTATCTAGATATTATATTACCTTACGCACTTCGTGATGTGTGTCATATGTGCTATCGAATACAAGATTCTTACATAAGTTTTTAGGGGAATCCAATTCTACCCACCTTATTTAAATTTCATCCTCATAATTTAAAATTGATCATGGTGATAGATTGGTTGATACTTACTATATATGAAATCCCACATCTTGAGAAGGGTTCATAACTAATCCTCTATAAAAGTGGGAATTGATAGTATAAAGGTCACATGGAATAACATGTAACTCAGTCTCTAAGTAGGAGAACATCAGTTTAAAGTATAGATACATAATTAGAGGAAAAGTGTAAATATTTATAGGGAGTGAATGAGGTCATCAATCTCAGAAAAGTGAATGATCAATGGAAAATTGAGGGCCTCAAACCCATAAATCATTGATTATTTAGAAGGCCATCAGTTCAACATAAATTTAGATATTAGGAAAAAAAATATTTATATGTTATTTTACTAATGTTGGGTAATTATTTTACATAACAAAAATATAACAAAATATTTTTTTCTTGATAAGTTTCATTTTCATATGAACAATTCTAACTTTTGGTTGTGCTTCGATCAAATTATAATTCAACCCTTTACTCTAAAAAAATTAACTATGAAAAATGAATTTTTTTTATGAATGAAGTACTAAAAAACATTTAAAGGATTATAAGGCCTATAAAATAGTGACAACTCTTTCTATTTTTCTTCTACTATCTTTCAAAATAAATTTTGTAAATAGATAAATTTCTAATCATCAAAAGTGTGACTACTATTTCATAATTAATATTTTTTTCATTAAATTGTTTAAATAAAACAATGAATATTAACAAGGACACTTCCTAGTTCATTGGTTGTCATGAAACTCTTATCAACCTTCGGTCATGGGTTCAAGACTTGTGGCCTTACCAGATTTGATTGGTTGTCACCCGGTATATAGGTTGTCCTTTTCTAAAACCAAATTAATATATTTTCAAAATATAAATATGATGGATGTCCTCGAAATTAGGATAACCTATAAATATAATTTTAAATAAGTTTATCAATAAATTCTCAATACATAAATACCTCATCCATTTTATTTCCACAAAGTTTATTCCCTTGTCTAGGGTTTATCTGTAATATCATTAGTTAGATTTCTAAATCAAGACACCTTGTATTCAATCTAAAAATCATTAAGTTTAACCTAAGTTACATATTATGTATCCAAATCCTTAATAATGGTCTGTATAGAAAAATTTTATTACCCTATGCATATCCCCTAGGAGTGTCAAACATGGTGCGTAGTAGGGCCTACCCTGAGTCAAGCTTGGAACACATTGTTAGATTCATTACTATTAAGTACATCTATTCCAGAACCACATCCACATGTAGTATCTAGATATTAATATATTTATAGAAATACCCACATAATCTATATATTACCAAAATTATAGTGTTTTCATCTATACATCTTCAAATTCTAACTAAGGGTTATATTATTTAATCTAGGTTTTCCTAAATCTAGTTTCCAAGGTTTCTACTAAACTTCGTTTGATACCAAATATAGCAACCCAACCCTAGATACATAGATATAGAGTCTTCTACCAAATACATTGGCACAATTACAAGTAATAAATCTCCAAATGACCGATTATTTTAGTAGTATTAGTAAACTAGATACATAAATGATTCTTGTATTAAAAATTAACACATTGATTACAACATAATTTTGTTTATTATTCGTAAATAAATATTTACAAGAATAAATCTAATACATCTAGTAAATCACTACATATATTTTATATTAATCATCATATATTCCTGTAGAAATAAACATAATAAAGGTGAACTAAAATGCTCAATAAGGGAAAAATTAAGTAAAAGAAATAATGAATCAATGTGAATAATTGGTATGGAAGGGTAAATAACTAAACACACATTCCATGTAATAAATTAACTAAATGTAAGTTCATAAAAAATATGTAAATTTAATAATAGGAAACACATTTCATTAATATAACTAGATAAGGAAAACAAATATGGAATGGTAAGAAACTGAAACACATTCCATCTAAATAACTTAAAGTTAAATGTATACTTAGATATGTCAATGAAAAATCTCATGGATGAATAATAACAAAAACTACTATGAGGATAATTATTTCATAATGGACATCATGTTTAATTCATATGAGGACCTTCACCGTCAATTAATTTCATAAGACGGTTTAAAAATAAGGGTAGAAACCTATTTGTGTAATTATTCTTCTCATGAGAACCTGTCGATGCATCGAGGAGATATATAATGTTTGGGATCCACCTAGTATTTCCATTCCAAATAATTACTCATATTGAATAATCAAAATCACTAATATTCCTTATCAAATACCCATATTGAATGAGAAATATAGATCTATCAATAATTCCCCAATATTCAAAAAATTGTTAATGTAATCTCCGTATGAAAAATGGTATAAGGTTTAGGCACTACTAATATCAATTGTATAAGAATATAGACATTCAATTGAATTTAAAATGATAAATTATTACAATAAATTCATTTCTTCAAATGAATTTAACAATCACAAAAGTAAGTGAGATTAAGAACATTTGAGGATAATAATCTTTAAACATTCTAAAGTTTCGCATACCACTTTGAAACATTTATATCATAATCACTAAAAAGGTATAAAATTATATGAATCATATAATATCATGAGAATAAAAAGTTTCATGGTATAATATTTATCAAAATTACATTAGTTTTGTCACACAAAAGAAGTAATTAGTAAATATGACATTAATCTCACATATTTAAAAACTAACATGAAAATCCCTTACTTACGTAGTAAAAAATGGAATTGAAAAAACAATGGTAATAATTCTTAAATAAAGCATTAAAATTTCATGAATATAATATAATTCATGATATTATTTGTCAATGTGGTAGTAATTACACCATATATAATAAATTATGTGTACAATAATTAGGTATGAAACACGTAATGAAAATGAGGTAAGAATCTCTTACCTTGTGTTTCCTTTCAGGTGAACATCCATTAAATTAATGTATAATAAAATTATGTTAATTTTATAATCTATTAAGAACCATTTTCAAATTTATAATTAATTTTATTTCACTAATTACAATGTTTTTTACAACTAATCAAACAATTAAGTCTACATTAGGTGTTTTTTACCAAATTCTGTTTATGTGTCAAAATACCTATTGTTGGTCAACTATGGTCATAGGGTTCAGTATATAACATCGCCATAATAATAACCATGAAATAATTATCATATTTTTCATCCATTGCATTATTAAAATCAAACATTAAATATTTTTATGAAAATGAGAATATGTTACAATCATAGAGATGGTAGGTCATACGTATGCATGAGTGACATTCTCAATTCTAAATGATGGTTTTGGAAAGAAGTTAAGTATATAAAATATTTCCAGAAGTATAATTACATAAAAAATTTCATATTATTTAATCATATATACTTATATTTATAATTCATTGATGTACAATTAATCACATCATGTTGAGGAGGTGGTATTCCACATGTCTATGAAAGACATTATCTCTTTTAAAGTGTGTGAAGGGGAAATAAAGGAGATGATATATATATATTTATATATTATTATTTTTATAGAAATATAATTATTAAATTAATATCATATATATTTTTTGTATGTCTCATATGTTTAATTAAAACCATCCTTTATATGTTCCATGTCAAGTGTGAATGAATCACAAAGCTTCGAGGGGGCGGTAGTCTACAATTCCTCAAACGATGTTATCGTATTAACATAAAATGAAAAATATTAAAGGTAGTGTAATAAAAGGATTAAATAATTATAAAATCACAATAAATATCATATATAATATATATATATAAACATATTTTCCATCATAATGTCTACCATGATAGTCGGTAGAGAAAATTGAGCAATCATCGTTTTGTGAGGCACTAGTTCGTTATAGACAAAAACATTATGTTCATCACCCATTAGATGATGTGTGTGTAATTGTAGGTATAAATATCAGAAAAAAAATCCTAGTATATTTATTATACCAGTGTTATTACACATGGATAGAATATAAATATTTTAGGGTTTGGAGAATGGAAATGGAACTACAGAGATTGAGGAAAGACATTAACATTTAATCGGATAACTTCTTTTGGTATAAACCAAAAGGAATACATTGAAGGTATTTTTCCCTAAGGGAGTATTATCAGTCGAGGGGAGGGATATTGGGAGGCCTTTTGGTTAGATCTAGTCCTAACTTAAGGGGTTTTAGAGGTGTGAGGAATGGGTAGAGTGGTGGCCTTTTATAGGGAAGGAAAATGACTCACTTGGTTTTCTTGAAATGAAGTTAGGTTTTCACATGTTATTACCTAATAAAAGTTATAACAGAGAACCCAAACTAATTAATGGAAGGTTAATGGAATAAATATGTCTACAAAATGTGTTTTTTACTTGTTTCTAGGTCATTTGGGCCCTTAAACATAGGGTTTTAGTATATTTTTAAGAATAATTACATCTTAATCAATGAAATTAATTATAACTTTTATTTATCATTTTTGTAAAAAAATAAGTTGATCTTATTATACCAAAAATATTATCTTGATTAAAATGGCGTGTGTAGGATTTTCAGAATTCATATCACAGAATTGGAAAAATTAGGATTAATGCTAATCTCTTAGATAGAAAAATTAATTGGTTTTTGTAGAAAAATGTATAAAAGACTGTTATGTTTTTATATTAAATTTAAAAATGTAAATTGATTATAATGAACTAAATTGTATTAATAAATTTATTATTGATCCAATGTGACTTTGAAATAAATTTATAATATTATTTTACATTAATAATTATTTAAACGAAAAGGCAGTTTTTAATTAAAACATTGTATTTTTCACTATTCACTAAAAATGATGTTTCTCAGAAAAATCCAAAAAATTCACCTTAAGATAATTTTTACATTATGAATTCAAAAATAAAGATTATTTTATAAAATTAAATTGGTAATATATATATATATATATTTACTAAAGTTGGCATTTTTCTGCCACGTGTCACTCCCTCATCAAATACCTCCACTATCTCGTAATCATCCTCCATTATTCATTCGCCAAACCCTACCTCACCATCATGACTACCCTCATCAAATACTGTAGTTTCAAAACCTCTACATCACCTCCTACCCTAGAAAATTCATTCCCTCTTTCTAGGGTTTAAGTTCTCCTATTATTGAGCTTCCCCGATCTTAGATCTCAGATACCGCCTCTGGCACCCCGTCATCCTGTCACAACCCTATGGATACCCATCCTTCACACTCCTGGATCGTCATCTCCACATCCTCATACTCCCAATCTCTAGTAGTCACCATATCCCCCAATTGCCAAATATCCTCTCCAGTCATAATCCCTATATCCAAATTTTACCTCTGAAAATCATTTCCTCCCCTTGCCTATTATTTTTTTTCGTATTCAACCAAGTCTTCTCTGCCATCTACCACTACTCATGGTTTCTTCCTTTATACCTAGGTTTTAAACCTCTACCGTCTTCCCCCTTTACCTCCACAAAAACCCTCAGGGCCCCTAGATTCTCTGCCTCCTCCTCCATCTGCTCCGCGTCAAGATCCTCCCCCTCTCCGCCTACTTCATTTTCTCTACCTCATTCTCTCTCTCCTTGTCACATTATTGGTATTTTTCAATCATTTGGTTTTATTTAAGATTAAATTTTGAAATGGGGAATGGTGATCTATAGGTTTCATTGTTTTTGGAGTAGATGGAGAAGCACAAGTGGCATAAAAATGTGTTTATTGATGCGATGTCAAGGGCCTTTTCCGGTACTATTTATTGGATTGTTACCTTACCCTCTAATGTGATCAAAATCAGATTCCTAGTCTAACTTTACTTTGATGATTTCCAATTTCTTCACAACTTCCTTATGAACAATTTCTTATATTCTATGAAAACAATATTGTGTATGTTTTTGTATTAGTATACTTTTTTAGGGAAAAAGACTGAGAACACCGGTTGTGTTTTCCCAGTGGATTGTAGCCTCCTCATCAATTTATTATGCAATATATCATCTGTACATGGTTCCTCTGTGATGGGTCATTCTGCCCTGGATTTATCTATTTCATGTGTTACAAAATTATTTTTATATTACCAAGAATATGCCCCAATTGGTTTAGTGAGATGACTAATATAAAATTTTTGTTAAGACCCACATTATTTCACTATTTCCTTCCCTTATAAAAATGGATTCTTTCAATTAATGATTAAATATGATGTTAATGTCATCAAAGGAATCAGTCTGGTTATTGTGGCAGGTTATTGTGGCCCATGAAGAAGTTGAAATGGTTATTGGTGGCTATATATTTTATCTATCTCTAGTAATTTATTCTTCCATTCAATAAAAACTATATTTTTAATTAGTTATTTATGGTATGTGTCTCTGATATGAATTGTCTCATGCTTTTATTGTTTTTGAAGAAATTGTGATGGGTCATTCCACATACAGTAATTTTTTCTTCCATACTTTTCTATAATTTAAACTTTATCAATTTTATACATTTTTCCAGACTATTTATTTTCTGTCTCTAGTAATTTATTTTTCCATTCAACAGGAACTATATTTTGAATTAGTTATTTATGGTATGTGTCTCAGAAATGAACTATCTGATGCCTTTATTATTTTTGAAGAAATGAAAAGTTATGGAATACCCCCTTAATTTTATAGCTAAATCATTTTTATTGATGGGATTTTCTAAACAAAAAATCTTTAGAAATGAATGTTCTTAATTGTATATAATAGTTCGGAGAAGTGGGTCATTTTATATTGATGCATGTTCTACAAAATTTGATGTTATCCATGATTTGTACATTGTTTTTACATTTCATTAAAATTGTAATGGTGCCCAATGTGCTTACATGTCTTCTTTAATTTAGTTTTATTTTTCACCATCTCTAATTTTTGAATGTAATGGTAACACAGATTCAAGGTAATTCTCCTGATATCTTTTTATATTAATTTAATCTTATATTTTTTCACTTATTTTGTTTACTCACGTATGTGACATTCAGTCATTATGTTTTTAAATAAGGTCCACATAGACAATGAGTAAATATTATGGGTAAAGGATTTGATGCATTCTAGATGGTATGGAAATGGTTTTATTGGAAAGTGTTTATTATGTTTTTCATTTTCTTGATTGATTTCTTTTAGAAGGATATGGATGATCAGTTTATCAAGTATACTTTTTGTTTTTGAAACCAGTTTGGAAAGTGTTGTGATAAAGTTTTCAATCATTTTTAAAATCTACTATGAAATCAATTTATTTTCATCCACCATTGTGTGATGAAATTTATCCATATATATTTTAATTTTTTACATGGTATTTTCCATTAGTTATGTTTTTAGAAGAATCTTATTTGGTTTATCTTTGTTTTTAAATTTTTTAATTGATTATGTTACTTGAGTAGAATATAACAAATAGTGATATGTGATTATTAATTTCCTATATCCTTGTCCTATTATTTGTATTTTGGTTTCCATGAATCATGAGAGAGATACTTTAATTTCATGCTTTATGATCAAGGAACTTGGACTAACTGGAACAATCCAGTCTTGAGTTCCATGTAATTAGTTTGGTATACTCCATTTATTTTAGAGTCATATCACACTACTATAGTAAGCATTAAATAAATAGTTATAGTAGATATCATATATACTAACCATTACTATACCTCTAAATCTAATTGTGTTATGACGATATTTTGACATGGTGATTCCCAGAAAGCAGATAACAGTGAAAAATGAGTTGGAGGATCTTTTGGAATTGATTGTTTCCACCTCAAGTAGAAAGAGAAGTGTCTTGATAGTAGATTGAGTGATGTGACTGAGAATAATGTCTAAATATTAGCCGTAACCTATCCATTTCCTTTTCCTTATTCATTTTAAATTTCTATTGTGTTATTAAACATTGATTTATTTGTTTATTAAATTATTATTATGAATCATATGTTAATCTATTATGTAATCTCACCCAACTCTTAACATCATTTTTCTTCCTTCACCACGGTCGCAATGTAGTATACGTATATTTTAAACTATAATGAACTGATTCAGTTTAATGTTTTATATGGACAATCAATTTGTTATGCACATTAAATTTTTAATTGAAATATTTTAATTTTTAAATTTAATGTTTTTTGTTCTTCCCATTATTTTACATTTTTCATTTTAAAACATATAGTTTATTGTATTTTCAGGTATTTTTGGATCAATGGTGCAAACCTCATTATCGGTATGTCTGACATTTTCTTCTACTGTAATCATGATTTGAATGAATCTATTATTTAGTGGGGATTCAAGTTATTTTTTCATGTTATTGTGGTAGGTTATTATGTCCCAACAAAAAGTTAATCTCGTTATTGATGGTTATATGTTTTATGCTTCTAATTATCATTACTTCCTCATAATGAGTGTATTACATGAAAATTACTGATATGTATTCATATAGTCATATTTTATTATACTATTTATATTTGTATTTATTTTACTATACCTCATTCCCAACTACAAAAATATCAGAAGCTGTAAACTAATTAAATAACATAGAGGTCTCATATCCTATTTCTAAAACTGCATATCAAATTTTTATATTTTCATTCTTGCAATAATTATTTCACATCACATATGGAAATAATATCAATTGGTAGGCAATAAAGACCATTCACAATTATTATAGAGAGATTATTCATTTCTTAGTGACATTCCAGTTGATAGTTCTGTGATTTAAATAGTCATCATTGATTGGATGATAGATAATTTTTCTAAGATATTATCATTCACCTTGATACTAGTATATCTTTCTTAGTTGAAGGACATGAATACAACATTAATAATTTTATCATTTTAAGAAAAATTAGTAGGATCTTGTTTTAGCGGTATGTTCTCATTCAGGAAGATTCTATGATTCATTGAATCAATAGTGAAACATTTTGGAAAACTAGATGTACTTGTGAATGCTGAAGTTGGTAATTTCCTTCTTTCACTAGAAGAATTTTTCTCCAAACAGTTTTGGAAAAGGTTATGAAATCTTATAAATATTTTTGTGGTTAAAAAATCACATTAAATTTTTTATATGATGAACCTATTGAAACTTTGAATATAAAATTTTGAAACATTAAAAATTCTTTAGTTTCTCATTTGAAACTAAATTAAAATTGTTTTTAAGAAGAATGAATAAATCAACTTCTCAATATAATGTAGAAATCAGTTGCTACATGACTTTATTGCATTGTAATTTCTCATGAAATAATTATTTCTAATTGTTTTTTTAGAATATTGGATGTTAAGATGTCTGTGGAGTCATATGTCTTCCCATATTGGAGTTACTACTTTTGACTTAAGATCACTTTCCACCCATATTTCTCAATATGATGAAACAAGCAGTTTATATCAGAATACAAATGAATTGCTACATTTTTAAGACCGCTTATGGTTTCAAATTTCCAAAAAGTTTAAAGATGCAGAACTGGAGTTCAAGCAACCGATCATACTGGCCAAATCTTTGACCACTCCAATAAATAAAAGGGGTGTCTCCAAACCAATATTTACTCGATGTGTCCAAGTCCAGATATATCCATTGAAGTTCCCAATAATAGAGTAGCAATATAAGAGAAGGTATTGAAGTCACTTGAGAAAGGTTCATTTGATATTCTTCCATTAATTTGTATGAATGCCATCACTTATTGTCTTTTGTGGTTTGAACATAGTGTGTAATTTAACTTCCTCTTCTAATCTTTCTTCTCATTGAGGTTTTATACAATGAAACAAACTCTATAATCAATAAGATGATTATAAAATTGTTTTTTGTCAAATTATTTGAGATATATCAGTTACCTAAAGTTCTTAAATTAATTTTTATTAATGTCATCATCAAATCCAAAAAGTTAGTTGAGGATTTTTTTAATTTAGAAATATATGAATATGAATTCATTGTTCCTATTACTAATATAAAATTATCATTTAACAGAGGATTAATTTATTTTATTTTCATTTAATAATTGATATTAATATTGTAAACATTAGTATTTTTGTTTTAATATTTGTTTTATAATCATATATTAACAATTTTTCCAACATTGATTCTTATAATATCTGAGGTTCAAAGCTCGGTACATACCAGGTTCAGTGTATCTTTCCATACTATTTATTTTAATATCAATTGGTGAATGTTTTATAAATGATCAAGAATATAAACATCATATCTTATAAGCCACTGTCCATGTTGGTTATTGAAATCGGTATCATGGAATGAAAAATATTTTTTAAAAAATATATTTGACTATCATACTTGATTATTTATGAAAAATTAAGAGTCTTGGAAAAGTCATAATAAAATATTTTAGATATAATCTTATTCAAAACTATACTAACAGGTTAATTACATTTAAAAATAGTTATACTAAAATTTTATCAATGCATCTATATATTAATCATATTGGAAAATTATTTTTTAAATAATCCATGAAGATGGTTTTCACCATATATTGAATGTGATGAAGTGTCAATAAAATGATATATGAGAATATTATAACATTAATAGTAAAATATATAGTTTTAATCTAAAATATTTTTAATAATATTAACCTTTTATAGCTTAATATAAAAACATCATTACATTGGCCATTATTTTGGCTATTACAATATCAAATAAATCATAAAACATAACTGACACAATAAAAACATCATTGTTTCATGTTGACATGGTTCTTTTGAAATAATAATATCAATATAAGAAAAATTATAATTTTTTTCTGGGAAATTAATTCATTAAATAAAAAATTAGTTATATAAGTATTTATACTAATAAGTAATTCCTTCTAACTTATTTTTCTTTTCGATCCTTATGAATTCCATATGTGTCCTATTAGATTTTCATATTACCAATACATATGCAAAAAAAAAATTATGGTTGAATTTATTTTATAGTACAAAAAATGTAAAATTATAATAAAATAATAAATCATTCAAGAACATCACTAGGTAAAGAGAATAACCAATATTTTTTTCATTAATGTGAAATAAAGATGACAAACATTGATTTTCCACTATAATATAATTTTAAATCACAAATGATTTTATAAGGAATAGTATTTTAAAATTATATTCGTTTTTTATCAGTTAATAAACAGAAGTATAAAACACCAATATCTCTATTAGAAAATGTATGATATATATATATATATATATATATATTCAAATATAGAATGCATATGCAAGTACTTCAATGTTCATGAAAAATATGTTGGATACAAAAAATAATAAATTGATGTGATATTATTTGGTGCACAAGCCACATGCAAGGGGAACATTTATTTGAGGTAATGGGAATATGTGTGCACTTCACTGTAATATTGACGGAATAACATAGCTATGGAATACAGGGATGTGAATGAGTGAAAAAACATATGTAAATAGTCTAACTTATTTTCCCCAACGACAAATGTTTCTTCTAACCATTTATATATCTTTTATCTTGACTGATTAATATTTTCATGACAATATTGTGACTAAAAATAAAATAATTTTTTTCATGTTGTTTTCATATCTTAACTGGTTTATATTTTCATGACACCACATCATATATTATTTCTTATTTCTCCTGATATATTTTTCTATTAATTATCATATATTTTTTTTCTTTTCCTACTTGATCAGGTTTGTGATATGAAATCCCTCATTTATAATAATTTTTTTTAATATAAGTTGTTTTTTATGTCCCTACTACTACACACCACTCCAAAAATTATTTACATTATGAAAAACTGTATCGTAACATGTTGTGTATGTGTTAATAGATATGATTTATAAATTAAAACACTCCAAGGGTGATTTCATAATTATTACTTATTATGGTAAATTTTTTATCTCTACTCATATTATAGTGTACTAATACAATATAAAATTGCTTTTCCATTTTCTAATTTTTCATGTTTATTTCCAATAAAATTGATTTCCAATTTTCTAATTTTTCTATTTTTCTCCTACTATAGAGATTAAAAATAATGGGAATCCAACATCTAGGTGTGGGGCTCCGCTTTAGTAAAAACTCACAGATCTACTACGCATTTAGTAACATAAGTTTCTAAACTTTTGTCTATTGAATCCACACACAGAAAACATATATTCCTACTATTATATATGTCTCATTTATTTATATTTAGAATTCCAATTTTAATGTATTATATTTCATTCTTATTTTCTATAATTTGATTTGTATGTTATTTTAATACAACCATATAAGAAACTACAGGTATTCGAATATTCCTTGTCTATACTTTCGCATCTAATTATAACATTAATTTGTATACATTCCTAAGTTTTAAATCTATTATTGAATGTTCAAAATAATAGTTCATTTATTGCGTCATACATATGCCCTAGAAGTGTACTAGTTGTGTTAAAATTAATATTTAAAATAGGTTCTCCATTCAAAGGTGGTAAAAATTCTATAATAAAAATATTGGTTTTTATGTCAAATATTGAGTTTTCTTTTATCTTATGTTTACAAAATCTATTTGACGAAAATCAAATATAATTGATTAAGTATTTAATATATATATATATATATGAATATATATTACATCAATATAACTCACTAATTGTAATTAATTTAATTTATTAGGGTAAAACAACTCGTTGAACATAAAAATAGTTTTCTATAAAAAAGTTCATTTTATATTCAATTTGTTCTTATATTTATTTATAAATAATTTTTAACCTCTGAGTTAATCATATATTATTATAAAACATATATTTTTATATGATAGTTAATAATATTAAAAACCCCTAATATAAAATCTAGCTTATATATTATTATATTAAAAAATAATTCTTTAATTATAGAATGTTTCTCGGTAAGACTCGATATTTCATATAGAGAAATCCATCGAAGAAGGTCACTTTTTCATGTAAAGAAAACTATAGGGGAAGGTCTCACATTCTTTTAATACAATCCAACTTGGTGTTGCCTGCATTGAACTATATAGAATCTATTTAAAAAAGTAAAGATATTATATAGTTCCTAGATATTATATTACCTTACACACTTGGTGACGTGTGTCATACACGCTATTAAATAAAAGCTTTGTACTTAATTTTTTTGGGGCATCACACATTATTACTATTGTGGGAAACTCAGAGTGTTACACATTGAGTTTTAATGAATTATATTTTTTGAATGAATTAATTTTTTTGTATTTCATTGCACGCTACACCAAGTTAATCTTACTTTACATTCAACACCAAGCTAATCTTATGCTATAAAAAAATAAAGTTTATATTTCTCTACATGAAACACTAAATTTTCCCTTTGTTTCACAAAATATCGAGTTCCTCCTATAGCTTGCGTTACACACAAGACCATGATTTATCAAACTATAATACACTATTAACATTATTTATTAATATGATAGTTTTCACCTATCCATTGGAATGGAAGAAATGAATCGGATTAACTGAATTATGAAAATATATAGTTTTCATATGTTTAATAGTTATGTATTTATTATAAATAAAATAATAATAATTGAAAATAAATTGATATGTTTTCTAAAAAGTAATACCTTTTCTAAAAGATGGTAAAATTATGCTTGGTGCACATGAAGCGATTGGAAAACGGTGGACTATCGTCTAACGAAGCGATGTTATTTTTTCATGCTTTACATAGAATCTATTATGGATGGGTTAAATATAAATATGATTTATATATTAAATAAAAATTATAATATATATATATATATATATCATTTAATTTTATTTAATTCAATATCATGAGAAAATAAAAACATCCTTCATGCATACGTACGGTCTACTGTCTCCTTGAATGGAACACTTCACTTCCAATCAATAAATTTAATAGATTATAAAAAAAAATATATATTTAATATATATTATCATTATTTCATGGTATAAATTCTTGATATTCATAAATCATTATCTAATTAAGTGGACCAAAAATAAAAATTTAAAACATGTATGAAAAACAAAACAGTTATTACCCAAAACATAACTTTAACAAGGTATTTCTAATAAATGAGTAATATAAAGTAATTAAAAAATAATTTATGTTTTGATATATATGTATATAGTTCTTTAATATATTTATAATAAACTTATATTTATTATATAATAGGTTGTTATGAGTATGATGAGATTCAATACTTAAGGTAAGGTATTTATGTTTCACTTTTTACATTTGTGAGACACGTGCTATATTCACCACCTCTTTCTTTTATTTGGTGTGTATATTACCCATGAATTTATTTTATGGTTATTATAATAAAATTTATTCTTATTTAAATATCAATTTTACGATCTCCCTTTAATGGGGTTTGATGTTTAAAATTTACCAAATTGGTAAGAGAGTTTCATCTCAATCTTCCTTCTTTGAGATACATGTTATGTTATGCACCTATACTATTTTAGAACATGTATATACTACCCCTTTGACAATTTATATCATCTATATCCTTATTTTAATGATATTGTGAGACTAATTTAATGTTATTATTTCATAGGGATTATTATTTAATGTTACCAAAGTGGTAAGAGTTTATTTCTTCAATCTGATCCTTAACTGGGATTATTTATGATTATTATTCCATTTGGTAAAATATTTTTATCCATAACTCAATACTTATGTTGATATTATTATCATAAATTAATTCAGGATATATTAAATTAAAATTACCATTTTTCACTATTTGGTGCATATAATAATTAAGAAAATGTTTTTTTAAATATCCAACTTTATTTCTATCTTCGGTCAGAAAACTATTTTCATTCAAAAACATTTTTTATGAAACTTTTTTCAAAAATATTCTACTATTATACATTTTTTTACATAAGGCATTTTTACACATGTTTTACGATTTTAAAAAATGGTTTTAAAATTATTCTTCTAGTCTTATTCCAATCACGATCTTTTAAGTTCTATCTACAATGTGAAAGGGATCTTTCTTTTTCTATATACATCATGTACATAATTTTCTATCGTCATAACCACTCCATTAGTTGTAGCTTAATTTATACATTTTAAAGAATATTTTCAAATGAATTTTTTTTATTAAATATTTTGGAATGATTTTTACATTAAATTGATTTTCAAAGAAAGTAATTTTCGAAAAAATATATTTTGAATTTTTTTTAAATTATATTCAAATACTCCTTTATAATTTTCAATTTTTATTTTCAAATAAAAGTATTTTACATGTTTTTTTTAAAAATTATTTAAAATTTTTCGCAAAGAATAATTTATAATTTTTCAAGGTTATTTTTAAAGAAAATGTTTTTCATAAGATTTTACATTTTAAAAATCATTTTCCAAAGAAAAAAAGTATGTTTCTCTCAATAAAAATTTAAATTAATTTTAAAAAAAATATTTATAAGTTTCAAATGTTATTTTTGAAGAAAACTGTTTTAAATTTTTTTTATGAAAGTGAATTTTAAAATAAAGGCTATTTTTATTATGAAATGTTCCAAGGGATCATTAAAAATTCTTCTATATCTGAGATAAAATCCTTTCATATACTTTATGTTTTATTGTGGTTATGATATAAGGACACCATTATTATTCTTTGTTTTAATGGTTAATATTTAAGATAAAAAAATTTGGAACCTATTTCTCTTTTATTAGTTATATGATGATAAAATTATTGTCAAATACACTTCTTTTTATGGGTTATGCTATGATGCAATGATTATAAAGCTTATAACATTTTCATATGTTATAATATAATGATATTTTTATAATACTCATTTCATTCATGGGTTATGATATGATGAATGTTTATGATCTTGTGGAACGCAAATTTATGATTTCACTATGTTAAGGGTGGGACCTATATCTCCCTCTAATTCATTGGTTAAAGATTTATATATCTCATGAGATATACATGGATTTAATGGGGAGTGAACTTAATATGGTAAGGTAAATTTTCTATTATTAATTTTTGGGGAGTTGACCCATTCCTCAATAAGTAAAGGGCTATGATTTGGTATGGTGGTGTGTCTTACCTAGTAGGTGTATCCCCCATAAAGTACCCTAATAATTTTTGGCAATGATCCTTGGAATCTAGTGAATGATTTTATATTCTTATGTGGCAGCCAAAAAAATAGATTCTTATACCGATGTTATGCTCTCAGGGATCATGTTCTTTGATTATCTTATCATTCAAGTCTTATGAATTTTCAATATTTATTGCATTACTCATGATTATTATATTTGATATATAGGTTTTGGTTTTTAAATGTTATTCTCATGTTTTCTTAACCTTATGTTCATGTTATGATTTTGTATCTTTTTTGTTTACCCTTACTGAATATCTGATCTCACACTTTCTTATGTTTCATTTCCTTAGGTTACGAATAACGGTTTTAAAAAAGATTACAAAAGGGTTAGATATTTAGGGAACATTGAAGATATTTCTCCACACTATAATATTGTCTTCCATGTTTCCAAAAGAACTAAACTATTACTGTCCTAAAGAATGAATTTTGGAAATGTATTGAATATTAATCTAAAACTATTCAATATCCAAGTATGTTAAGTCTAGGTCATTATAGTTGGTATCAAAGGAAAGGTTAAGTTAAAATTTGGAAACTACGATGAGAAAACTTTAGTGATATACATAAGTATATTTCTAAATAAATTCTAGGAATTTATCTAAGGATGAGTTAAAGAATACTAAAATGTCATGTATTTTAGGTAAAGGACTGAGCGATTGTTTTACTAGAAATACATACATGTCTTCATACCACAAGTGGATGTGTCTTTAGAATAGATTTACCTAGGGGTAACAACCTCAAAAATATTGTATTGAGCGATACTCTATCGGGATCTGGTGCACGGTAATAGGCCTTACTACACACCCAATTTGACACCCCCATGGGATATGCTATTAAAATTCACAAACTATTTATAAACCATCATGAAAGATTTAAATAGTTGATAACTATGATAGACATTGGATAAACCTAAGGTTTCATAGATTGAATAAGAAGGTGTCATGATTTATTCATCATATAATTTAATTTCATGATTATTTGGTTTATTATTTTGATTAGTGTTCCTCATACAATGATTTTTAGTTTTAGTCAATTTTTGTAAGCAAAAAGAACTGTGTTAACATTGAATGTGATGGAAAATTTACAAAAGATCCAAAAAATGGGATGATAACTAAAGTAAAGGAAATTTTGATTATGACTAATCAATTTTCATGGAAGAGTAAAAATAATGGTACATTAGAAAACTCTCAGACTCACCAAAAAATATAAGGAATAGTTTTTTGAGATTTTGGGTAGAAAATACCATAGAGGAAAGAAGATTAATTTTCCTACATATCAAGAATATGGGAAGAAACGCCCAAGTGAATGTATTAAAGGAATAGTAATATGTTTTAAATATGGAAAGTAATTACACAAATAAACTAATTGTATTGGAAAAATATTGATTTTTACTAACAAAATGGATGAAAATATTGTTCTACCCAAGGTATTGTTAATAGACGAATTCCTTAAATGTAAAAATTATGGGTATTATGAAAATTGATGACCATGGGGGAAATCTTGTGAACAAAATCAGCTAAGTGGTATGATTAATGGTTATATTTCAATTGATTAAGAGATTAAAAATGACTTTTGAAGTGAAATAAGAGTTATGTAATGAGATGAAGAATCCTAGTTAATTCTTTAAGAAGTAACTAGGATGAATGAATCATTTATGTATTAAAAATCAAATATTATTTTATACGAATCATGAAATATATTATTATTGTCCAGTATAAGTTTTTCATTAGGTATTTGAATGAATATCTTGAATGATGTTGAAGGAATGGAAATTTGGTTTAATATTATGGTGATATTTTGATTAAGGGAATATAACCCTTAACTTATTCATAAGGATGAGAAAATGATGTTCAGTATGGATAAATAAATTATTAATATGGATAAAGTTAATCGGATAGTACTAATTACCTCATAACTGATAAAGAATTTATTTAAAAAGTGGTTTATACTATCCTTAAGGAAGTTTACAACATTTTTCTATTTAATTAATATATCCAATAATATGTTTTCTAAGTAAGGAATGAATAAGAGTGTATGTTTTCATTAAGTTTTTATGGTAATTCAGGTTATTACCATGTTTTAAGAGAATATTTGATGAATTTACTCACATGTTTGGTATGTGACAATCAAGATCTACATTATGATATATGGGGGATTAATGTAAAGTTGATTTTGTGAAATTTACTCACCTTATTTCTCAGGTTTTGGTATTTAATATTTTTAAAGGGATACATGGTTAACCATTTATAAAATGTTTTATGGTAAAATGTGTATTTGGTTTTAGATATTAACTTTTTATTTCTAGATATGATGATTTATGATTATTGGATAACCAATTCTAACCATTTTTCTTTGATGATAAAAAATAATATACCGAAGGACCTATCATTCTATCTATGGATCTTATGATCTACTTTTTGCATCATTTATAAAAAATCAACCTTCATTTCATGGAGTAAGAGATAAAGTGTAAATTGATAAAGGAACAACACAAGGGTGATATTTTCACCATAAAATATAATGAAATCATATAAGTTTCTCTTCTAATAAATATTATTCAACTTTATGAAAAGTATCTTGAAACAAAAATGTTATCATAATGCCTTTATTTCTATTGAATCAAATAGTCTTTTAAATCATCATAGATTTTTGGTTTTTTAGTTGTCAACTTTCTATGGATCAAAACATTTATTGTGATCGGTGATATCTCGCACTCTATATAATTATTTTTGTTTTTATTCTATGTACACAACTTCACCTTCCACCCATGTTTTCTTATTTTGAAACCAAGTTATATGTTACATTGGGTAACCCTTATGTTTCTAAATTTTTTATTTTAAAGGAGGTTTTATTTTTCATTGTTATGATGTGGGATACTATAAAAGAAACCTAAGTAATAAAATTTTGATGACACAGAAGAATTTTGAAGATAAAATTCATTTAAGAGGGGTAGAATGCAAAACCTTTAGTTTTAATGAATTATTGTTTCTAAATTAATTAATAAAAATTGTTCTGCATTGCATTCTACACTAAGTTAAGATTGCTTTATACAGAATACAAAGATAATATTTTTCTACATAAAACACATATTTTTTCTTCTCGTAAATGAAACAATATGTTTTTCTTGTGTTACAAACAGTAGTGAGCTCCTTTGATAACATTCGTTATATTAAAGATTGAGTTTTATCAAATTGAATATATAATATTAATATTTTAATTTAATATAATAGTTATCACCTAACTTTTGGAATGGTGGGAATGAAAATAATTAACTAAATAATGGAAATATATAATTTTCAATTTGTTATCGTTTATCTATTGATTAGAAATTAAATAAAAATAATTTAAAATAAAAAAATGTCTTTAGAAAAATATTATCTTTTCATAATGATGGTTTAATCGTGCTCGGTGAATATAATTTAAAAATAAATTTGAAAAATTTTAGAACAATTATTTAAAAAAAATAGAGTTCTTTTTTGAAAGTGTAATATCAAAATTATATTAGGGTTAATTTTTGTTATTTTTGTAAGATTCATTTTTTGATGAATAGTGAAAATGCTGAATTTTAATTGAAAACTTCTTTTTCTATTAATTTATTTATATAGTAAAATTATATAATAATTTTAATTTAAAGTATATTTAGTTCAATTATTAATATATTAATACATTTTAGTTCATTTTAATAAATTTAATATTGAAATTGAATATAAAAACTTTGTAAACTTCTGTTCATTTTCACTTTAAAAACCTTTTTTTCGACACGTCTATGAGATTAAATTTTAATTAATTTCTACCACATATGCGAATTAAATTTATAAAAATGGATTCCATATTTTTAGTCATAATAATTTCTAATTTATAATAATTCAATCTTAATTTCTTACCAGAGTGATTAGTGAAAATGGTTAAAATTAATTGTAGTGATTAAGGAAAAACATGTTTACTTTGTGGTTAAACATAAAATATAAAGTGTAAAATTACCTACCAACTTGTCTAAAACCCATATCATGGATATATTTATACCCTTACCACATTATAATATAATCATATGTCTTTTTGGGACAATTTTCCTTAATAGTGACCTATCTAATAAGAGCAAAAATCTACCTTCATTGATTTAATTTTCTATAAAGCTTTAGAATAAAGGAAAAAACTACATTGGGTTGTTTATGAGTATTATTTTGAAATATAAATTATTTTTATTTATCGTAATAATTTATGTTTAATTTTTATAGATCAAATAATAACTTAAATTGCTTAAGAAACACCAACATAGTAATTATATAGATAACAATAAAATAAAATAAATGATATTAACTATAGTAAAAGTGAAGTAAATTGAATTAATTATTGTGTTACATTATTTTTTATATTAATATATCATGTTACATATGTTTTATGTTAATATATACAAATTCCATAATTTTTTGATATTTTTAAATTCAAATTAGATAAATAATGTCAAAATTGACAATAATGTCATATTATAATAAATGTTATTTTATTAATTCATTTAAAATTATTAAAAATAATATCAAATATAAAGTTAATTTTATATATTAATAAATATAAACTATGTTCCATTAATGTACCAATTTTCTATTGTAATGATAATATTGATTGTTAAATAGTAAAAACTCAATTGGTGTGGTTACGGTTAAAGTAGTGTTTTTTTACATTACATATGCTTATATCAAACTTAATTTCTAACACACGTGGGTTTTTTATTTAATAAAATGGATTTAATATTTATAATTAGTGGTTCCAAATTATCTTGAAATGATCATTTTATTATATTATTAATTGATAAACTAACTAGGTTAGAAAATTAGTTACCTCAATAAAAACTAAAAATGGTAAAAATAGTGAAACATAGAAGTTAAGGAAGAAAGTTATTAAAATGAATTTATTTTTTGTGTGATTGAGGTGTTTCTACACCAAATAAACCATTAACTCTATTATTATTCAATTTTTGAGCTACATGAGGTTAGGCAGACCTCACAATAGTAAATACTTTTTAGTATTTAAAAGAATGTCACTCCTCCTTCACTATAAAAGGGAACTCACTCTCCCCCTTTATTCACACCTATCAAGACATTTGTCAAAGATAACCTATAAAATAACTTCAAAACTCCCCTACCCTCATACTAGAAGCCTTAATTAGGGAATATAGTCAACCAAGGATGTCCTTTTGGGCAAACTAAAAGGAGATTCCCTAAAAATATGTAACTTTCATCAATGAATGTTTTGGTTTTATTTCTTCCTAAAACCCCAAAAATTAATTTTATATCATTCTTATATAATAAACTCAGAATATTTTATATATTTATATTTTTTTATGTTATGTTTATTATCAAAAAATTCACACACTTCCATCAAATGGGTTACGAAATTATCATTCATGTGTATGGTAGACCACCGCCTCATGAATCGATATCGTCTATTTTTCTATTACCACCTTTCAATAATAGGAATAATAATTAAAATACTATTTATATGTTATATATATGAAATATATGACATATTTATTCTTCTATAAATATTATATAACACATATATTCATTCTTTCTATTTTTTGGGAATAAGATAACATCGTCCATGTGTATGTTGGACAACCACCTCGTGAAGCGATGTGATTCATTCATCCATTACAAAGAATGTATTAAGGATGGGTTAAATAAACATAAGAGTTATTTATAATAGAAAAATTATACTATGATTATAATATATATATCATTTTCTTTTTTTCTTTAAATACGATAAGAAAATGGAAATAGTGTCCATGTGTGCATACGGTCTACCATCTCTATGAAGAAAGTATTACATTTCCTATCACTAAATTTTATGGATTAATATAAATAAAAAATAATTAATATCTATGATATTTAAATAATGTTTTAAATTATATAGATTATGAAATCCTGATCTATGTAAGTAGACCAAGAATAGAAATTCAAAACATGTACAAAAAACATAAATGGTTATTACCTAAAACACAACTTTAAAAAAGAATTATTAATAAACATGTAAAAAAATCATGAGAAAATTATATAAGGTCTTATATATATTAATATTTTAATTTTATAAATTTATAATAAACTTATATAGACTATACATAATTTTTTATGTGTATGACGGTATTCAATAATTAAGGTAAAGGATATTTGTCTCACTTTTTACTTTTGTGAGACACATGTAATACTCACCACCTATTTATTATGTGCAGTTTATATAATAATCTTGAATTTATTTTATTATTATTCAACTAAAATTTATTTGTATTGAATATTCCACTTGATTATTTATCTTTCATGGGGTTTACAGTTCAAAATATTCCATATGAGTAAGGGAATTTTTTCTCAATTTGCCTTATTTGAGGAAGACATTATATAATAAACCTATATTATTTTAAGAGGTGTATATACTGCTACATTAACATTACATATCATGAATATAATAATTTTCCTGATATTATAATATTCAAGTAATTTTATTCATTCATGGTGATTATGATTCAAATTTAACAAGTTGGTAACAATTTATTGATACAATATCATCATTTATTGGGATTATTTAGGATTATGATTCCATTAGTAAAATATTATGATATATATATTGATAATTCTAATGAATTTTATTATCCTCTAATTATCCATGATATCTTCAAGTAATGGTACCATTTTTACACTCTTTTGAACTTACAATAATTAAAAAAAATATTATGAAAATATGATATTATTTATATCTTTAGATGGAAATCTATTTTTATTCAGAACCATGTTTTCTAAAAAAATTCAACTATTAACCTATGATATTTTTCAAAATAAACTTTTTACCCCTAATTTATCTTTTTACAAAATGGTTATAAATGGAATCTTCTTATCATTTTCTAATAAAGGATCTTTGGACTTTTATTAAAAATGTGAAAGGTATATTTATTTATACGTATACATCATGTATAGAAATATCCTTTATCATGACCACTCCATTAGTTAAAGATTAAGTTATACATTTTAAAAAATATTTTAATATTTTTAAAATATTTTTATTTCTAATTGATTTTCAAAGAAGGTAATTTTGATAATTTTTTATGTTTTAAATAGTTTTTTCATTGATTTTCAAATCATCCTTTGAATGTTTTAAATGTTATTTTCAATGAAAATGATGTCAAAATATTTTTATGTTTATAAATTATTTTAAATGGTTTTATAATCATCCATTATATGTTTTAAATATTATTTTCAAAGAAAATGGTTTTCAGAATACTGTTTATTTTAAAAATAATTTTTCAAATAGGAAAGTATATTTTCATTAAAAATTGTTTAAAAAATATTTTCAAGGATTTATATATAATTTTAAAATATTATTTTCAAAGAAAAAGATTTTGAGAGTGTTTTGTGAAAGTTATTTTTAATAAATGTTGTTTTCCTTATGAAATGTTCCAAGTGATCATTCAAAATACTTATCTATATAAGATGACATACATTGATATAGTTTATGATTTTTTGGGGATATGATCTAATGACATCATTATTATTCATTCTTTTAATATTTAATGTTGAAAATGAAAAAAAAATTATGAAACCTATTTCTCTTTCATAGTTTATACCATGATAAAAAAATTTATGAAATCTGGTTCTTTTCGTGAGTTATGTTATGATGAAATGATTATAAAATCTATCACTTATTCACAGCTTATGATATGATTAAATTCTTATGAAACCCATTTAATTTCATGGGTTATTATATGATAAATTTTTATGATCTACTGGAACACATATGTATGATTTCATTATATCACATGTGAGACCGATATCTCCCTCCAATGCTTTTGGTAAAAATTTATATATATCTAGAAATAGACATGGATAGAATAGGGAGTGATCCTCTTATAGTAATAGACTTTGTCCATTATGATGGTTTTGGAAGTGAAACCATTCCACTATAAGGAGAGGAATACGAACAGGGGTGGTGGTGTGATCGGCCTAATAGGTGTATCCCCCATGAGGTTCCCTAATAATTTTTTCCAATACTCTTTTACTTATAGGGAATGATTTAATATTCTTATGTGTAGGCCACAAAATATATTTCTTATTTTGATTTTATGCTCTCATGGCTCATGTTTTTTTTATTATATTATCATTCGATTCCGATAAACTTTCAATTTTTGTTCCATGACTCGTAACTATGATCCTTGATATGAAAGGTATGGTTTTTAGATGTTATTATCATTTTATAAAACTATTATGTTCCTATTATACTTAAATATATCCTTTATTTACCCTTGTAAATAAAATGAGCACACCCTTTCTTATGTTTTCTTACCCTAGGTTTGGAAAAATGGTTTTTTAATTACGAGTAATAAAGGGGATGATCTTTGTGGGAAACATTGAAGATCTGTCACCATACTAAAAGATTATGTTCCAAGTTTCTAAATAAAATAACCTATTATGATCCTCGGTTATATGTTTGTGTAATGTAATGAATATTAATTTAAAAATATGTATTATCCACATATGTCAAACTTGGATTTCTATATGAAGGATCTTTATAAGGGGTTTTATGGCATATTTGGCTCTGATTAATCCTCTAATAAGGTATCCTTATTCATTACCAATATGGGGTTTTGAATAGGATGGTTTTAGAGGTTATTTTGATATCTTTTCTACCTTTGTGGATCTAATTTTGGCATTCAATCCAAGATCATTTGGTTGCCATTGATTTTATCTATTATTCATCCAGTTTTTCTGGTGGCTAGATCTTGTTTGGTTTGGTATGGATTTCATGTGATACAAGGTATGTGATCTCTTATTTTCTCCACAAATATAGCGATTTTTTAGCTCAATTATAATATTTTGGAATCCATATATAGGGCCTCATATCACTTTCTATGTGTTCCATTTCCTTCTACTACCCATATCCCATTATTATTTCCATAAAAATACAAGTTTTTGGTAGGTGGTTCCGTCTTTGCTATATGTTTGGTGAACCATATACACTCTTATTTTATAACTTATTTTTTTAAATTTGAATATTATAATCCTTGATATTCTTGATATGTTTTTGTAAATGTTTTTGGATAAGATATGGTTTTTCACTTTTTTCAGAAAAATAATGATGTTTACAAATCATTATGAAATAGTCAATGGAATTGGTTTTAATTTAATAATATTTATTAATAAATAGGGTTTTTCAGAAATTGATTTATGAAATTACATAAGCCCTTTAAATGTTTTTACATGTGAAACACATGGGATACTTTCGTACAAATCCTGGCATTTTAGTATTGGGAGATGTCCATATTTTTATAGGGGATTCAATCATATGGTATTCCTATGGTCCATATAACTTTTGTTCTAGGAACATGATAATTTGACATCATTGGCTATTTATCAATGGGGTGTTTCTCTATTCCATAGACCCTATTGTTCTAGGTGATTTTTTAGTGCACTAATTCTTAACATGATTACCAAGGTATAAGAGACCTAGCTTAGTTAGATATATTTTATCATTGGGGTTGTCTTCATTGTGCTTTTATATTTTTGTATTTGGTTTTGATATGGATAAATTATGTATTCTTTGATAAATTTTTTATTTAAAAATGGTCACCAAATTATTTTATATGGAATCATTTCTAGAACTATAGAAAGGGGAAATAGTTTACCATGATTTTGATATAAATGTTAAAACTATTTTTTTATTCCATGAATTCTATATATTGAGAATACCTAGCTTAATTGATAGATACTTTCTATAGAACACTTGGTTGGGATCCTACTGGGCTTTTTTTTCTCAGATCCTGTACACTTCCTCGAGGGTGTGTAGACTTTATTTTTCTGATATAGGAAAGGTCAATGCATTTTAGTGAGGTGTTGAGGTCTCATGTTATCTATTTATGGGTAGCTGGTGGTAATATTGGGTGATATTTCCAATGTATGAAACAATGTAGATGTCAATAGTTTGGGTTGACTTTTGTTTTTTTTCATAGACATATACCTTGATTTTATCTTGTTTCTATAAATGTATCAATACTAATATTGGTTTATCATTATTTCATATTTACATTCTTATTTTTTATTCTCTAATTTTATTCCATATTGGTTATTTTATGTTGGTAAAATTATAAAATCTTGTTTTTATTGGATTCTTGGGTGCTAGATGCATGCCTATGTGGATCGGGAATGGCCTTCAGGGCATACCACGGTCTCGTTTATATCCTAGTTGGATGGTTTTTCTGGACTTGGTTGTGAAAATTTTGTATCAAAAAAGGTTTATCCTCAAGATTTATTATCATGGGAAGTTTGTTAGATATAATATTGGATTTTATGGACTTAAGGGGTATGTTAAAAGTGAATTTATAGCCATCCCTAATCATAACAATCCTTAAGTTACCATGATATATTGGGTTGTGTGTATCCTATGTTGGGTTTTTATATTGATCTTGGTTTAATATTATGATCATTGGGTATAAAATAAAACCATTTCATTATATATAGTATAGTTCTAATTTTGGTATATAGAATAATTCCTCTGAGACATATTCTAGGGATTAATTGAGATGGTATAGTCAAAAATGATTCTCAATGGAATCCTCCTTTAGATTAATATCTCATCAAGTTATTCATGTTGGTGGTTCATGTTGTGGATTAGTATGTGTTTCTTACTCACAACCAAGATAAAAAGTTGCATTCAAGATATTGGGGATACATATGTTAATCATATGAGTTCCCACACTAGAATTTCTTATCTTTTAATGGGTGATAATCAACCTCAAGGGGTAGAGGAGTGGCTAGAAAAAAAATCAGGTCTATGAAATCTTGTAGACACTTGAATATGTCAAGGTGAAGTGTGTGATTTTTAATCTCAAGTTCCCCAGAAAGTGATGGTGGGACTCTTTGGTTCAAAAAAATCGACATGTGGTTTTGGAGTGGAAATACATAAATACCATTTTATTTTAGTATCTATGGATAGAATCCTTGATATTAGTGAATTCAATGGAGTTTATTTTGTTTTATCAAGGATATAATTTAGTGATAGGGTACACCAACCATTTTCCCATTTTGGTTTGTTTTTCACTAAAGGTTGTGATGAATGATGAGCTGAAGGCTCAGAAATACTTGTATTTCTTGTGAAATGTTATCCTATCATAGGTTTTTATACTGAAGCTCACCACCTATACTAAAATAGATAATAAGGATATTATGGTAGAGATTTATTTATTGAGAAACTCAAGCTTTTTTAGGTCTCTCATTCCACCCATTGTAAATTTTATTGGAAAATATAAGAAAAATAGAATGTGGCATGTTAATCATAAAGTTAGTGGAAACATCTCTCTATAATGGCATCTTTCATCTCCACCAGCAGTGGTCACTCGTGTATTTATAACCGATTTCTAGTGTGTCATAGTAGGTCAAAACTGAAAATTATTCCCCACAAATCTGAAGACTAGTATTATATATATTTCTAAGGTCATCTGGATATATTATTTCACAATCTATTTATGCCTTGATATCATTAGGGGTCACTAATTACAATGGGAAATATGATTAGTTAGAAGCTTCAAAGTCAATAGGGATCATGATGCAAGACACTACATTGAATCATTTTCATGTAATGTCTAAGATACCAATGGAAGTTGATATGGGTATAGCAATAGTGAGAGGTACCGATTTTTTTTATTCTATAAAAAATAATTTTTAGGTAATGATTCCATGAATTATTTTTATCTAAACATTTTTTGGATGTTTTAAAACTTATAGTGGAGCTCATGTCCTGTGTTATAGATCCAACAATTCCTCTTAATAAGAGAAAATAAAAGGGGTTTTATTTTCCATATTTTTCTCTTTTAATATTCGATGTTGAGTTAGTCAGGGAGTTTCAAGTTATTGATCTGGATATTCCTGATCTCATCATTGAGATTGGTTGGATTATTTCTCACCGTGTTGAGATTTATTATTATCATTGACATGTTTTGTTATTTTTTTATTTAAGCTCTCATGTGTTTCAGGAATATTTGGATTTGGGGTCTATTCATACAGGACCTTCACACCTAGGGATTAGGAATATATTGTCTACTAATGTGGTTAATCCCAATTACATACTTTCTTGTTTTGATCATCACTTGTATGTTTAGGATTTTCCTAATGTTTTCCCAGATAAATTATCCCCTTTTTATTTTGAAATGGTAGTAGTGTTCTCCATTGATTTGGTTCCTAGTACAAAGGTTGTTTTTAAACCCTATTATTGGGTGGAACCTTCTGAGTTTAAGTAGTTTAATATCTATTTGTACTAACTATTATATATGTTTTTTGTTCATCTTAGTGTTTCTACAAGGGTGGTCCCTATTCTCTTTTCTAAGAGGGATAATGGTTCTATTTGTATTTGAATATATTATGAGAAACTAAACCATGTAATTGTTAACAATAAGCATCTTTTCATATGTGTGGGATGCCTGTTTTATTAGTTAAAGAGTAAAATTGGTTTTTTAAAATTTATCTTCATCTGAGTAATCATCATATTAGAGTTAATGAATCTAATAACCCAAATATATATTTTAGTTAAAGGTATGGATGCTATGAATATCATGTGATGTCATTCAACCTAACTAATTCTCCTTGATGTTCATGGATTTGATAAACCAAATATTCCACCAGTATCTTGATACCTTTTTTGGAACTTATGGATGATATCATATCCTATTAAAGAACTAATCAAGACAATGAGTACCATCTAAATTTTATTTTTGTTATCCTGAGGAGTCATTGCCTTTATGAAAATTCATCAGAATGTAATTTCTATATTTGAGAGGAGAAGCTCTTAGGGAATGTGATTTTGGAACATAACCTATCATTTTATCCTAAAACTTTTTAGGGTTGTATTTTCATGGGATAAAACAGGTAATATCATTGAGATACAAAAATTCCTAAACCTATCTATGTATTATTTATGGTTTTCAAAATATTTATCATATTGGAATCATGGATGGAAATTATTACAAAGAAAGTGGTGAAATTATCATGGGATGCTAAGTGTTGGGCCTCTTTTGATGATTTAAAATAGAGGCTAATATATGCTCTTATCCTGACACTGTCAAAACATGGTAAAGGATATGTGTATTATTATGATGATTTTGTTGTAGGTAAGGGATGCATTCTTATACATGATGATCATGTTGTGGCATATAGTTCTTGTTAACTATGGTCATATGAGAATAATTATCTTGTAAATTACTAAGAATTAATCACTTCTATTCATACTCTTAAGTGTTATGGACACTATCTTTTCAGGGAGAGGCACACAGTCTATTCTGATAACAAGAGATTATGTTATATCTACTCTTAGAAGGACATAAACCTCATCAAGATTCAATGGGTGGATTGACAATAGATGTTTTACTTTGACATCACCGACACCCCTGGAAAGAAGAATGTTTTTATTAATTCTCCCAATAAGAAATTTTTCTTCTTAGGTTTTCCTAGAAGTGAAATAGGAATGGAATCTTGTGGGGATTTTTCATCAATTTCATCTAGATATATAGGTTGACGATTTAGGGTATATTTCTGACTAGTGTATATTTTTCATCATCTCTCCTTGACTCGGTTTTATATGAATAGTATTTAGACTTTCCGAGTTCACTGAGCACATTGGATAGATATCTTATTGGTTTTCATTTATGACTAAGTTGATGGGTATCAATTAATTTTTCCACATATCTCAACTCAATAAGTATCATTTTAATCATTCCCATGTTCTGAATTAGGAGGGAGTTGATATAGAGAAAGATGTATTGAACATTGACCAGCTAATAGGGATAGTTTATTCTCATATGAATGTTCTATGGGGGAATTCTATTCTATTAGACAAATTTTTATAATGACATGGATCAAATTATCAATATACTTAGGAGAAAATATCCTTGATGAGGAAGAAATTGACTCATATCTTTATAGATATTCCTTCTTCAATGTGACTTTATGAGGATATAAAGTGCTATAGTGAGGATATTGTCACATCCCTACTTGAGGTATGTTCGATTTTATATTCTTGGGATGTTTCTTTCCAATTTTAGAATGTGTTTATCAGTATTTTTTGCATTTGAAATGGCGTTTAGATTTTCTCTATGAAAAACAGGCTAGCCCATGATGTGTTCCAAGACTCTTTTCTCCAAGGAATCACCTATGTGACTTTGGTAGATATAACATGCACAATGCAATGAATATACCCAGACATCTCTTTTTTGTAGTTTTCCTATGAGAAATAGCTACCAAGGGCTCATTGCTTCCATTTTAGAGGCCCTAGTTATCCCCAAATAGCCAACTCCACGAGGCCAGAGTGTGTTAGGTTGTTTTTCAAACCTACATGGTGAGGTAAAAAAAATACCACCATGAGCATGGTGAACCTACACCATTCCATAGTGTCTCCCCAAGTGAAAATTTTTAATGGCCATTTTGGCCCCTAGTTTTTTAGCAAAGAGTTATTCTTGTTGGTATAAAATCAGAACATCTTTATGAGGGGGTCCTTAATAAAACATTAACTCATATTTCTACACTATTAATCCTCCCATTTTCATACCAAATCTAGGATTTTGAATCATAAAATTTTGGGAGGAGATTTGGAGTCTATTATATATTGGTTGATCTCATTTTGGTGTTCAGTCCCAGAACATTTTTTTTTTCATCAATTTGATATATTGTTTGTTTGGTTTGAGTTTGTCAGATCATGTTTGGTTGCATGATGATTCATTTTATATGAGTTATGTGATCTTGTATCATATCCTCCAACCTTTTTCTTATAGAAACTCAATTCTAAAATGTGTTCATCGATGTCTTGGGCCTCCTCTCTCTATCTTTTGTGTTCCATTTCCTTTTTGTGTGTGGATACCATTTCTATATTCATGTGAACCAATGTTTTAGGTAGGTGAATTCATCCCTAGTATATGATTGGTGAACCACACATGCTATGGTTTTCAAACCTTATTTCTAAAAAATTATTTGATGATCCTTGATATTCTTGGTATGCATGCATAAATAGTTTTTGAAAAAAAATCAACATGTTTTAGTAAAATAAGGATAATTTAAAAGAATGATGAAATGGTATATGGGATTTTTTTTCAATGAATTATTTTTATAAATAAAATTTATTGTTTGGATATTGTTTCTTGAATTGGTATAAGTCCTTCGAAACATTTTTACATAATTAACACAAGGGAGACTTGGGTACCAAGGTTGGGGTTTTAGTATTGGGCCATGTTCTTGTTTTATATGGGTCACTCATGGGATGATACTATGCTCCATATACCTATTATTATATGGAAATTCTTCATTAACACTATATGGGGTTCTTCTATGGGGTGTTCCTTTATTACCTAGACCTTTTTGTTCAAGTGTATTTTTTAGTAAATTATGTGTTAACTTGATTATTGAGGTATGATAGACCGAGTTATCCTAGAAATAGGTTATCCTATGGGTAATCTCCATTTTTTTCCTTTTTTTGGATTTAGTTTCAATATTCAAAATGATAAATTATTTGGTAAATGTTATATTTGAAATTTTGATTTGACCTATGTTATTTGGAATCTATTTTGGAAATGTCAAAATGGGAAATGTTTTACCATAATTTTGATATAAAATTTAAAACTACTTTTTAAAGCCTTGATATTCATATATTTATCATAATAGGATTAGTATATGGAGACTTACTGTGGAACACTTGGGTGGGTTCCTACTGGACTATCTTTTTCTAACACCCTACGTGCTCCCTTGGGGGTGTGTAAGCCTTGTTCCCTTTGATGCAATAAAGGAAAATGTTTCGTTGTGAGGTGGTGAGGTTTTATGTCAGTTGGGCATGGGTAGCTAGTGTTGATGGGGTGGTATGTCTATAATGAAACTCATAGAGTATTATTTGGTGATTTGGGTTTACTTTGGTTTTGTTCTTGTACATGTACCTTGGTTTAATCTTGTTTCATTGGTTTTATCGCAACCACTATTGGTTTTTTCCTTATCGAATATTTACTTTATTTTTTTTATTCTCTACATGTATTCCATGTTGGATGTTTCAGGTTGGTAAAATTGTTCCCTTTGGTTATTTTTGGATTATTATGTGTTATTCACTAGCCAATAGGGATACAGAATTCCCATCAGGTCTTTTCATGGTTCAGTTTAGAACCTATAAAGATGGGTTATCCCAGTCAGGTCATGACATAGAATTTCACACACAAAGTGTATCCAAAATCATAGTTAAATTCTATTTGAATTTAATATAGGAATAATGTCATTCTCAAGATAGATGAATGATAATTATTCAGGTTTTATTGATGAAATAAATTCAATTACACATGATTAAAGTTTGGAATATTTGTTAGTTGAATGTTAAATAAATTTTTATTTAATCGAGAGTGAATATTATAATTATATATATTTTTTAATGAATTGTATAATTTTATTGACTTTATTTTTTGACATTTGATAAATGCCGACTAGTATTAAGGACCTAAGTTAAGGTCTAGATCAAAATGATTTATTTTTTAAATATCATTTAAATAAATATTGATTTATTTATTTAATATATGATATTTAAATATCTATGATTTATCTACTATCATAGAATATAAAAATAATATCATTATATTTATTATTTGAACTGGGGTTTATTTAGAGTTAACAATTAGATAAGGGACTCTATGAAATTATTAATTATCTAACCATAAGTATATAACCTGACTTATATCATTTCTATGGTTTATGAGAATTATTATACGCAAAAATATCCCTTTATATAATTATCTCAAATCCCTAGATATATCTTCTAAATAACACTCTAAATAATGATATAAAATTATCCTCCCCCTCCCTTCAAGACTAGGAGAATGAGAAAGAATCATTAGAGACTGAAAATATTCTCAATGTGATCAACAATTAATGACACAAGATGATATGTACCTCTTTGCTAGGACTTGGACATCCACCGATGATGATTGAGTATTTATAGAGCACATGTGGTTATTGATAAAATAATTCAACTTTGTATTATTAATCACAATGATTATACAATAAAATTTTCAACTAAATGAATCATCAGGGGTGAAAGAATTATCAATCCATGGAAATAATTATATGTAATTAATTATAAATTATATGTGAAATATCCTCTCTATGAATATTATGGGGTATAATTTTTATATTTCATAGGATTTATCTAATGAAACTGGTCAAAAACATTGCTATGAATTTCTTCAGAAACTTCTTCCAGACCTGAGATGATTTTATATCAAGTTAGTTGCTCACCATTAGAAAATAAGAAAGCTTTGAGGCACCTTTGATCCTTAAAACTAAGTCAGGTGTTCCCTTGGTACCCATACATATATATATATATATATAATTTAAATCTTTTACACACATTCCCATGGATAGTTTTTGTATCCAATCTAACCCATTTTCATTATGACTAAAAACATGTTCACCGTGTACTTGTCACACTAAAATAGCATATGCATTATATATAAAATTATAATTATTGGGAATATTAATATCATTATGTAGGAACCATTACAAATAGTATGTGGTAACTATATCAACACATTATAATGAAACAACATAATACATTCCCTTTTTTTACATTTACATATCCCATGCATAAAAACAAAAAAAATTGTGTGTTTTTGAATTTATATTGTAAAAAATCTGGGAATGGTCGATTAAAATCATCATATCAATGAAGCATAATATTAAAATTATGGAAAAAAGAAATGGAATGATCAAATAAATAAAATATTATTATAAAAATATGCATAAAATATTCTGAAAAAAAATAATCAATGAATAACAACAAAATATAATAAAAGAAACCTTATTTGCTTTGATTACTCAATAGAGAAAATAGTTTTAGTTCCAATGATTTTAAAGATAAATCTATTTTCTTATGAATATATCATTCTACCTTATGTTATAGTCTATGGATACATTTACAATCTTATGGGAGAGAAGGGGGTTAACCATCCTTAATAGGTTATCAATCAAGAATATATAAAGACCATCCTTATTATAGATTGATATAATTCACTCTAATAGAATTAAATTTATCAAAATTGAATAATCCTTTATAAATCATTCCAAACCTATTCATAATCATCCTCCTAATTCTAATCACTCACTGAGAATCTAATAATATACCTCACCAAAGTGAATCGAAAACTTACAACATGTCACTACCCATTCGCATACATATACCCTCTCAATACACACTCAAATATCACCTTATTAAGAGTTAAATGTCTTCATACTCTAAACCACTTATTTTTATCCCCAATTTTTTGAGTAAATTATCATAGAATAACTATTGTAACATCATAACCATGGTAGTGTCACCCTCATGGGTAAAATAAAGTCACATGAGACCTTTAAAAATGATTTCATTCTTATAATAACCCATTAATTTTTAGGTATGATTAAGATTATTTTTATAGTGTTTAATTTAATTTCTATTACTGATTTTATGTAGGGTTAATAATTCATATAGGATAGTAAAGGAAATATGTTCGGTTAAAAGATTATATTTCTCTAAAATTTAGTAGTAGGAGAAATGGGGTGCATGGTATGGGGGTGTTGGGTACCATGTGATAGTAATCAGGGGACTAAACCTCTAGATTTTACTACCTAGTAATTATGGGTTTTAGTGAATCATCACATGATATTTGGAAATGGAAAAATCCAAGAAAAAAACCTGATATATCTTCAATTAAAAAAATACACATAGAATTTATAAAGAACTATCTTATACCAGGAAAGTGAGGTCTACTACCTTTATCTTCAAGTTCAATAGAATATGTTTGATAAAGATCACAAAAAAACCAAAAAATCCTACCTCCAGAGGTAATCCATAGTCATTTGCGTCCCATTTCATGACCTAAATATTTTCTTACACTGATAGGGGTGTTATTTATTTTACTATGGGAAGGGAGATAAATATTTAGCAGTATTTATGAAACATGTCTCAATAATAACGGGAACTATTTTATTTATATATGTGATCCCCAATTCTATTTATTTATTTATTTAAGTGAATTGTTTTCTACTAATAACTCTTAGTATCAAACATTACTACCTTTTAGAGTTCATTTATTGAACTAATTCTATTAATTTATATGTGCTTTAAAAAATCCATCCCATAGATTAAAATAAAATGAAATCTTTGTGTATGGGTATATAACAAGTGCATTCATCGCATATGTGGTATCGTAATACATATCATATGATATGATATAGGATGTAAAGTCATCCAATAATTTTATTATGATATCAATATGTCATAAGGTGTGATATAAATATCATACATACCACCACTTATTATTCTTGGAAGTCATAAGATATGACTCACTTGGTTTTGAATTCAGATCCATCAATACCACACTGGCAATTAAAGTCCCTTATGGAATTTAATGAAAAACATCACAACTCTTGTGAATCCATACAAATTTATTTTCGATATAATTAATCAAAATCTATTAATTATGGAACAAAAACTTTATATAAAACATAATCCTTATCCAAATACCTAACTGTGTGACCCTACAGACCTTAGTAGAATTTAAAACAAGACTAACATAATTGTTTTATTGATTTAAGGAGAGAGAAGACTCTAGAAAAGTGTCACTACTACTCAAGATAAAAAGGGGTCGGGGTGATCTCCATCAAATATTTTCAAATAATATGTCATTATATATAATAAAATAAATACCATATAAATCATATTTATACTTATATAATCCCTTTTTACATGACACTGAGTGACCATTATAAATGGAATAGTGTCAATTTAGTATAGTTCATCACATCATTTCTCAATTGTCCAAAAAATAATTACCAAGTCAATGAATACAGCACATGTCTTTAATCTAACTGAGGAGAACATAACATTATCTTCATCCAAGTATCTGAAAACATATCATGTGCCTCTATTAAGAAGTTCCATTTGTTTCCTAAGGCAAATTTAATCAAGGGCTATATATCTTTTCTTGTCATATGAGTGGATGAATCACATCTTGTTCATGCTCCAAGTGATAAAATGATTAAGAACATATCCAACCAACCCCTAATTAACTAAGTCATAATGACATTAACATTAAATGTATTAATGTATGAAGGTTTTAATGCTATGTATTTATTCAACCCCTAATAAGAATAATTTTTGATAAGAATATTCCCATAAGTATATTGATGACTACATGAAATTATAAGGGATAGACATAGTGGGATATTCCAAATAATAATCCTACAATTAATATATCATGAGTACACTACTCACACTAATATTGACATATCCTCACAACCCATACTACTCAATGATGATCATTGATTAGGAACCACAAATATTATTACTTTTAGTGGATATTATCAATTCAATGTTCAATTAAAGGTTATTCTAGAATACATGAATGAATAAAGAATAGATATTGTATTTTTTTATAATAACATGATAAATTATGAAACCATTATATTAAGAACTTAAGTACAGTACACCAAGAGACTCTATATGACCCCCATGATTTTATTATTCCAATGGTTTCACTAATCCATCTAATATATTTCCATCTGTATCCACCTAACATATCTTAACCTCACCCCTCATAATAATATCTCATATAATATATAATTTGAGATGGATATGTCTAGTTATTTTGTGGGACCATTCTTCCTTGTCTTGAGAGATGTATCCATTTATTTCAAATTAAAGCTCAATTTCTCCCTTTATACCCATAACAACCTTTAATTCATAAATGAACATCCTAATATTTATAGATTCTTTGTTGTAGCTAATGTAGCTATGTACTCAAGCTCTATTGTTTATCCTACTATGATGGCTTGTTTGGAACTCTTACAACTTCTAGATCTACAATTATGAAAACATGAAACTAAATTAATATTTCGTATCATCTATGTTATATTGGAAACTTTAATTCTTTTAATTCTTTCCATTAAGTTAATCCCCTCCTCAAAATCCAAATAATATATCCTTGGCCTTTATTAAGTACTAAAGAATATTCTTCACAATAATTTAGTGATTCTCACTATGATTTTATTGGTATATTAATATAATTCTATAAGTATAGGTGAAATTATTTTGAGTAAAAATCATGGAATACAAGATAGAACCTATTTAAGATACATAGGGTATTCTATTAATTATGTTTAACTATTTATAAGGATCCTATATTTTACTAACACTTTGGAAATTTAATACTAGTAAAGACCCTTTTTGGAGTTTATTAGATAATCAAATTTCTAACTTTACAATTATAAGTGTCCTCAATGAGCCCAAGAAACCTCTTAGATCTATCTTTATAAGTATTTATACCAAGTATATTGGTTACTTCACCCATGACTTGTATCAAGAAGAATTTACCCAACCACAACATCAAAGAGTAAAGTGTTTGGATGTAATTTTCAGTAAGTAGTATGTCATCTACACCCAATATAAAAAGATCACTATGATCATACTAATATAATTTTCTACAAATGAATCATCTTTGATGTTTATCAAATCAAAAATGTTGATTTCATAATCAAAACAAATATTACTACTCTGAGATGCTTACATCAATCCATAAATGGACCATTGAAACATTCATTCCTTATTAGACTCATTTATACACTAAAAAACAATAGGTTATATCAAATACACATCCTCAAATAAAATCCCATTAAGGAGAGAAAATTTTACATCCATTTGATATATCTCATAATCAAAAAAAATTAGTATATAAAGAAAACATAAAATAGACATTATAATCAAAATAGGTGAAACGTTATCCCCATAGGTTATACCTTAAATTTTCTTATCACTATTTTCCACTTATCGTGCTTTATAGGTAGACAATATACCATAAATTTCAGTTTTCCTATAGAAGACACACTTTCAAACTATGGGTATCACCCCTTTAAATTAATTAATCAAGTTCCAAACATGGTACTTGTATATAGAGTCCATTTCATATTAGATGGATTGAAAGCATTTATTGGAATAAGATCTCTCTATGGCCTTATAATATATAGTACGTTTCTCATTTATGAACATTATATCAACCTAATTTCACATAAGAAAAAATATACATCATTTTCTTGAAGAATATTATAATACATTAATGTTTACTGTACAAAATGAATCATTTCATAACCTTTAACTCTTTATAGAATTAGAACAATTTCCAACTCTAGAAAACTACCTTTTTCTTTGTCTTGAACTTCTCCAAGTTTAGCTTTCCTCTAATTTACTCCACAATATATGTGTTCCTTATCATAAGAAACATCAAATTGGATCAAAAACACATTATATTCAATGGGATTAGAAAAATAATATCCCATAATTTCCTTTTGATAACCAACAAATCAGAAGTTATCAAATTTGGAGTCAATCTTATTATAATCAAATTTACTATGAGGGATTTTCAGCCCCAATATTTATAAAATATAAAATGGTATGTTCCCAATTATATATCTCATATATTTCATTTATTAATAATTTAAATAGAAAATGGTTGAGTAAAAATGCATCGTTTTCCATGGCATAAACCTGGAATAAAATTGGAAGGTTACACTAACTCATCATCGATCAAACCATGTAAAGTAAGAAAATATTGGTCAATGAGACACACTATTCCACTATGGTGTTCCAAGAGGAGTGAGTTATAATATAATTAAAAAATCCATCATATGATTAAATAATTCTCAATTCAATAATACACCCCCCACCCACCCACCACCCCCACATACAATCTAAGGATATTAATATTCTTTATCAAATGATTATATACTTCAATTTGAAACTCCATAAAATTTTCAAAAGTTTTTATCATTTTGTCTCATAAAAAACGCAAATTCATACTGAATAAATACAATGGTAAAAGTAAAAATGTCCCAAAAACCAATACTTTCATCAGTTCTCATTAGCCCACATATATTACTATGTATGTTATATAATTATCCAATAGCCCCTATACCTTTCCACTAAAGTTTTATTTGTCCATATTTTCTAATAGACAAGATTGAAATGATTAAAATGGTTCACAATTTAATGGTACTAATAATACACCTCTATATATTCATAGGATATGTTTCTTGTTTATATTACCAAGGTGACAATTCCAAAGATTGGTGGGACAAGAATCAACCCCTTTCTTCTTATTTTGATTGTTATAAATAGGATTATCCATATCTAGAATGCATAAAATGTTTATAAAATAACAAATTCCATAAAAAATATCATTCATTCTTTATTTTTGGTAATACTAAATTTGAAACCCTTTTTATCCAAATAATATACAAAAATAAAAAAAAATTATGATAATTCCATAATAATAGTTCACCAACTCTAGTATTAAACCACATAAAAATTCAGATCATAAGTGTTGACTTAAAATGTAGAAAATATTTATCCATTATTTATATGAAGTTCTACCTCACCCTTTATCAATTCCATCTTATAATTGAGTATGTGATTTTTTGTATAATTTTGTGATGCACACTCATTATCCAATAACCATGTGCCGGATTTAGTGCAATTAACCTCTATAACATTCAAATTTAGATACTCTGAAAACTTTACTTTGAGAATAATTATAAAAATTATATAAAAATATTGAACTCTTATAAAAGTAATACCTATGAGGGATATAAATATGATTATAAGGAACTATTTTATAACCTATAACAGAGACATCTATGGATGAGTATCATGTTTTATATCTTTTCATCAAGGATATTAAATAAAAATACTCCCATGAAAATAATTTCCCCATAAATCATAATTATTTAGCAATCAAATGTTTATATTTAATCATGAATTACAATTTTTTTAACACATAAATGAGTCATGAAAATATAAAGTAAACAAAAAAAAATTCAGTCATATCATATATGGTTCTTGGATAGCTGAGTTAAAAAAACACTTTATAAAAATCCATTATATGGATTCACTCAAATCTACTCCTCTAGTATTCTAATCATCATAATTTTCAAAAAAAATATTATAAAGAAAATTTCATGAGAAAATATCCTAACAGTTTGGGTCACCTTATTACTTGCATTCCTTGCAAAAGATAATTCATGGGAACCAAATGGATAGGGTCACCTATACTGAATAATTGTGGTCTTGACAAGATTCTCTTTGGAAGGAAAACCACACTTATTATTTTAAAGTTATTCTTGATATTCTCTTTGTAAGGTTATTCTTAAATTTATCACAATTTTCATTTGTATCTCATATATATTAAACCTATTGATCTCATAAAAACATTATTTTACCATTTTTATTTATTTCTTTATTCATTCTTCTAAAACATTTATTTTTGGAATCCTTATTCCATCAACTAAATTAATGTGTCCACACCCCATTAATGTTAAGTCATTAAAAATACCAGAATTGTTTGTTACTTACCCAAAAATAAAATCCACTCATATTCATATATATCTGAATATGCATAAGGTACATGAACTATTAGTGTAATGGCATAGTGATATACGATATTGAAAAACCTATCATGAGTATTCTAGGAGAAGTAATTTTCCAACTCCACACCATTCTATAAAAATCCATAAGCCTCTAGGCTGATGGTTTTTTAAACCTCAATTTTATCTTCCTAGGGAGACTTTAATCAATAGATCATATAATTCACAACCTCTTTAATACATAATATTCAAAAATTATATCCAAAAACAATTATAAAGATCATAACTCTAAAAATAAACTATGATTAAGGTGAAAAAAAATTAAATCTTATAACATCACACGAAGCACGTAATGCGGGGATCTATCACCGATAAATGATTTATCTCAAAAATTTAAGCATACTCACTATTCATATTCTATAAAAAATTTATAAAAATGATTCATATAAAAGAATAAATAAAAAAATCTATTCCACATAAGAAATATCTATTAACATTAAATATAAAATTTAAGAAGAAAAAAATCGATACTTATAATTCCTAAAATTTAAAATTTTTAAACAATTTATAAATTGTAATTACAAATATCAAAAATAAAATTTTTAACATTTTTTATGCATCTCATGTTTTACAACTGAAAATCGGTCATAAAAGACAATTGATATTATAGAGATCATGTTCTGTTTGTATATCATGTTCTATGATATATCTAAATTGTAAAATATGATTCATATCACATTATACAACTAACTATATTATAATACTCTTATTATACTTTATAATTGAGTGGTGTCATATTTAAAAAAAACATTATTTTTGAAAAAATCATAATAATTCCATGTATTATGATGTATTATGTCATATACTATGATACTAAATAAAGCTAAGTGTTTTCAAAATATCATACCTTATGATATAGATTTATCATAAAAAATAGTAGATCAAAAAAATATTTCAATGTTTCATATTATAAAATTAAAATAAAAATTGAATTTGATACAATTTTATTAGAAAAACTATTAATATTACATTGTAAATACTTGAATAACCTATCTTTTATACCTCAAGTTTTTTTAGGGGATCATCGTGTGATTTTTAGTAGTAGAATAATGTGAGAAATAATCTTCATATATCGTAGAGAATCAAACATCCAAGGAATTTATGAAAAATTATTTCATACCTAGAACATGATAGAGACTCCAGCCACCCTCAATATTTGATGGAGAATGTTTGATGAAGATCAATAAAAAATAAACTAAATGGTTTGTCATGTATAGTTGATCCACCAATCATTGGATCCTCATTCACAACCTGATGATTCTCATACACCGACAGGGGTTCTAGTACCTTCACTATTGATGATGAATGGTGTTATGAGAAGGAAATTATATTTTTTAAATATTCATAATAAAATTCTCACCAAATAAGGGAACTCTACCGTTTATATAGTCAATACCCTTTTTATTCATTTAATGGATAGAATCAAAAGTTAATACCTGTTAGACATAATTCATTGAACTCCTTCAATGAATGATATAATTGAATTAAATGAACCATATCATGGATTGAAAAAAGTAAAAAAATTAAAGGGGTATAGTATGTGAATGCATTACATGCATTTCATGTTAATTTTAGTTATATTATATGATGTAGGAAGTAAAGGAATCTCATTCCTTTATTATGATATCATATTATCATAAGGTATGTTATTAATCTCATGAATATCACCCCTTATGAATATTTGAATTTGAGAGATAAGACTCACCTTGTTTAAAGTGTATATCCATCAATACATGGGACATTTACTTGATGGCTAGTATGACATTGGGTACCCGATACAAGTAGACCAAAAACGTAATGGTTTTTGTGTTGAAGCACTTAATAAAATGTTTTTAAATTAATATTGAAATCCTTTCTAAATATAATTTTCCTCCTTATTTTCTATATCCATGACTAGAACTACCTTCATGGTCCATTCTTACTTCCATTATCCTCAACACCTCAATTCATATTGGACTCATGTGCTCCAAAGTGAGATATTCCTCTTTTGGTGTATATGATCCTTATCATGCCTTAATCTATGTTTATTCTTATATATACTACTTTTTATATATCAAATACTAAATTTAAAAGTTCTTTTAGATATTATATTTTGATTTATTAGTCTTCAATTATGGGAATACATTTCTTGATATCAATCATAGTGGTTAAATGTAGGTGAACCTATACATTCTCAATCATTTGTAAAGTAATATATAAACATCTATAAGTATAGGATGTGTGAGTCAATGTATTATCACTATATATTTTATTTTATAAACTTTTATAGACTCTTTATTATAGTATTAAAATTTATAATATGTTTCTAGAGTAATTTTTCTTATTTTTTATGGATTTAAGGTGAATAAGTGGATTTTATTGTGTTTTACACCTTGATTAATTATGAATAAATTATGTTATCTATTATGGGAGTGATATTGAGTGGTGTTTCTTATCTTTCAATAATGGGGAATAATATTCATTCAATGAGAAATTATTGAGGCTTGAGAATAACTAGTTTATATTGGGTTCAGATATAGAGTATTGATAGTGTAATCCAATGGGATTAAATATCCCTTGGGTGATGGGTTGATGAAAGTTTTCTGGAAATGAGTGTTTGGACATTTTATATATATGGTGTACTTTGGGTTCCTTGGTAATTCTGATATGTTGGTGTTCTAGTTTAGGAAAGATAGTCGGGTATGAGGAATTTTTTCTAAGAGTGATGGTATATCTTAGTGGATTGAGGTCTTATATGTGTGCATATACAGAGAGGTTAATTATTTTATAAATTCCATAGAATTATATTCCTATGTGTGGGGTTGGATTTTTCATTCCTTCCCCTATATCTGATTCCTATTTGGGTGTTTTTCTATGTTACACCATCCTTAATATCTGATTCTTATTCAGAATTTTATCTATTTTAATCCTTCCTTAGTATCTGATTCTTATATTAGATGTTACATTTTTTATTCCTTCTTTTATATCTAGTTCATATCCATGAGGATTAATATATTATTCATTCCACATTATTTAATTCTTAATGTGGCATATATTGGAATTTTTTAGGAACTGGTTGACTCTATAGTGCCTCATACTTTTCATACATATATATTACATCTTAATATATGAATATAAATTACATAAATTATGATCCATGCAAGAAACATAAAGTTTTAGTGTCTTTGAAAACTATATCCCTCATATCATGGAACAAAATCTTGAATTCTGACATAAATCTAGGAAGTTGTTAAGACACAAATCATAAAGGAATTAAAAAATATGAGCTATGGGAGCATAACATTAGCATAAGACATAAGTTTTTTAGCATACACATGATCATATAAAAACATTTCTTTTGTCAAGTATCACTTCCAAGGTTATCATAGTATATTGGTTCCACTCCCCAATATGACATCCTTACTTAAGGTTCACACTTAATACTATCATAGTGGACAAAGTCTCTTACCAAACTGATTTTACTCCCCATTCTGGTCCATATTATCTCACAAGATGTCTATCTTTACCCAATTCATTAGCGGTATATATAATTCCAATACCACCCTTTATGTAATGAAAATCATACATATTTATTCCAAAAGAACATGAAACATTAATTATAGTATAACCCATTAAAATTAAAATGGTTTCATAGAAGTTTTATCATTCCATTAAATCATATCCTATGGAAAATAAAAAAACTTCATAAAGTTTTCATCATAACCTGATTAACTAATGGGAAAGAAATGCGTTTCATTTAATCATCCTTGAATAATTATCATCATAATACTTCAAAATAATAAAAATTTATTTCATAATTGGATAAAATACCCAATAAATCATAAATAACATCATAGTATGTTTTCATGGACAGCAAATTACTCTAAAAGTTAACTGAAACATTTCTTGAGGAAAACAATTCCCTTTGAAATCACAAATTTAAAATATAAGAAATTCTTAAATATTGTAGAAAATATTTTATTTAAAACTAAACTTGTAAATTTATAAACTAATATTCCAAAAACTGATCGTTCATGGTGGTAGGAAATTCCGTTCATATTTTGTATGTTAAAACAAATGTTCTTTTCTCAATTATGATAAAAAGAAAAAAGTATATCATTCATAAAAATACAAGAAGATTCTTTTTAAAAAAAATTAAAAATCAAGAATTGGTAAAAATTACTTTAAAAAGTAATTCTATAATTTCAAAAACATTCTTTAAAACATGTATAGAAAACATTTACATGGAAGGAAATGGATTTTTTACCAAAGAGAGAAATAAAGTCATATTTTCTAAAAAATATTATTTCAGCATCTTGAGTATTTAAAGAGAATAAAGTTAAATAAAAATAACTAATCTCTATAAATAACCATAATATAAAAAAATTCTTAAAATTATTGAGAGGTAAATCATTAAATTTCCTCATTTTAAACTAAATCATAAATAATACCGCTAAACAATGATATTGTAACATAATACTATTACCTTGGGTTCAAATTGATTCAAACGTTCTCTAACCATATGTATTAAATTTTAATTTATAATAATTATATAACTGATTCAATTTCATTCTTATTATATCATATATTATCCTCTAATAACATTTCAATATCCATTTATAAATAATTCTTTATTAAAGTCATCATTTCTAGGTGTTCACTATTTAATTTTTCATGAGAATTATAGTTTAGTAGTTCTTGACATTGTAAATTTATCATCATTAAATAATAATCATAATTTTTTCATGATATAAATATAACATATATTCATAATATATAGATAGATATCCATCAATAAAATTAGATATTGACAAATTAATTATACCATTAATGGACATGGTAGGTCATGCATATGCATGAACGTTGTTTCAATTTTTCGGCAGATAGAATGAGAGAAATATAAATTATAATTCACATTTAAAAATAATAATTATATAATAAATAAAATATTTATTAAATAGGACATTATAACCATTCAGGTAAAGTGGTGATGAATATTTAATTGTACCGCTAGGTGGAGACAGTTAGTTGTATGTATGCAGAAGTGATGTTTTCCTTTTCCAAGGTACAGAAAGTTGGTGGATGATGGTTATTACATCATCATAATAAAAATTTAGTATATTTTATAAACTTTTATAATTTTATAATGTATACTATAAATTTATTGGAGGTAGAAGAATAAATAAAATTAAAAATGTTTGATTAAAAGATATACCACTTTGTTGAGAAATGATTCTTGGCTTACATGTTAAACCCTAAAGGGGTGGTTTTTTGGAAATAATAGAATATCTAAGATGTGATGAAGTAAGATAGTAATGTATTATTTCAGGGTATGAAAGAGATAGAAGGATAAATTTTTGTGAGAAATATAGGATAATAGGTTACCTTTTATAAGTGATAGGAGGGAAACTCTTGCAATTATTAATAGTATTAAATTAATATAAATTTATTTTTATAATAATGTGACTCCAAATTGAAATAATTAGAATATAGGATTATTATATTTAAAAATCCTATTATCCAATAAATTTTGGACAATTTTACTTTATTTTATTACTCTTAACTCGTTGTTTTAACCCATTGTTAACCCTTTTGAAAATTACCACAATATCAAATTTTTCAATTACTTAAGGTACATAAATGTTACCATAAAAGACAAATTGACCCATAAATAGAACATGGTTGATATATTAAACCATATACCATTAAATTATATGAATATATGATTTTTATAGAATTTAAACCATCTAATAAAATATAGTTTATTATGAAATTTCATTAATGTCATTTTTGGAACTATTCATTTATTTTGACTTTAAAGTAATCAATATAGTTATGCAATTCGAATATTAAAATTTAAAACATCCCTAATATGTTATATTTATCTATAAAATTTTTGTAACATTATAATTCATCAAAATTTCATTACTTTTAATATTTTTAGAATCATTTATTTTATTTTTCTATTAGTTGAATAAATATTGTGACGATGTTGTGTATGTATTTAATGTAATTAATAAATAAATAAAAATTAAAAATAATTTAACTTTATAAGAAAATTAATTCATATTAAAAATGAAAATTTATATCTAAACATTTCCTCTTTTTATTCTTATGTATAAATTTTAGAGATATTATAGTCAAGAGAGTGACATTTTGTATTTATTAATTTATTAAAATAATATAAAGGTCATGATAAAAAAATTACATAATGTGGTTATATATTTGAGACATATATGTAAGTGGAAAAACTCCACTAATTCAATATGATAAAAAAGAAAGTTTTAGAGAAATTTTAAATCCTTATCCTAAAGTTTTAACCTAATTTTACCTCCTTTACCCTTACCAAGGTGACACATATTTACCATGTTTAATATTCTTAATAAAAAAATATAATAGTGATATATTTCCCAAATTTGATCTAACTAATTCCAGATTTTGAATCCATTTTTAATGTTTAAATTCATCTAATTACAAAATTAATTTAAAATTAAAAGCACAAAATGCGATGAATATTATTTTTCCAGGAGAAAAAATATGAAGAATGAAATTTCTTATACCAAAATCCAACATAGAATTAATTGAAAGGAAATTGAATATATTATTAATTATATAAGATAACTAATTTTACTTTTAAAATAGTTTAAAACAAAATGTAACTTTATCAATGATTCAAATGAAAATTTAGTTTTCAATACAAATTAATATTTATCATTATTCATCAAACTTTTAAAATATTAACAAAAATTCACTCTAAGATAATTATGAAATGATTATTTCAAAAATAAAGTTACTTTTTTGCAATAAATTTTCTAAATGTTGAAAAAATTAAATATATTTTTTCTCATAAAAAGAAAAAACCCATTTTTGAAGAAAAATATATTTTTAAAGAATTTAATGAATATACTAAATATATATTTTCTCTATCTAAAAACATTATAAATTTTTTCAAAATGGGTTATTCCTATTCATTCCACTAATTTTAATTTCTATCTTATAATGTTTAAATTTAATTAATATTATATATATCAAGGTTCTTTTAAACTCATGTTTTCATGTATCACAAGAAATTGAGGAAATTAAATTTATTTGAAGAGAAATATATCATAAAATCTCAAAGTGTTACATTGTACCCCACTTAAAATTAATTTCAACATTGAAATTTCATCACATAAATTCAAAAAAAATAGGATATCTCTATTTTATCACATCATGTGGTTCGTAAGTATCTTCTTCGAATTTCTGATTCATAAATATAACCTTAACCTGGTGAGTATTCTTATAATATAGCACTTTATCTCTATGGTAAATTATTTCTACCAACTGTTATTTATAGGAATGATCATAATCTAATAGTAAATCCTCTTCATATAGTAAATGTGATTGATAAGGTATGTAATACCTTATGAGAGATGCATGGAACACATCAAGAACTTGAGAGAGGTTCGGTGGAAGATACGAGTGATAAATTATTATCCCTTTTCAATAAAGAATCAAGAAGGGTCCAATATACCTATGGATCATATTTACCTTATTTTTAAATATCCTAACATTTTTCCATTTGTAAATTCATAATTAATCATTATCACTAACTTTGAATTCCATATTTCACTGATGATTTTCAGTATAACATTTTAGTTGACTCTGAGCTTCCTTGATGTTTTTTTTTGAATGCCTCTAACTTCCTATTTCATTTACTTGGTTAGATTAAACCCTAATAGATTTTTTTCCCCAAACTATTCCTATCACATAGGAGTTTTAAACTTCTTTCCATATAGGGCATCATAATGATCCATCTTAATGATCAATTGAATTCTATTGTTGTAAGATAACTATTCTAGAGAATAGTATTGATTCCAATAACCATTGAAATCCATAGAAAAAGACCTCATTATATCCTATGTAATTTTAATTTTCCTCTCATACTTTACATCTATCTAAGGATGATATGAAAAACAGAAACAGAAATCTGAATTCAAATAATTTTGAATACATTACCAAATCTCCAAAGTAATCCTTGGATCCTGATAAAATATAATAAAATATGTTACTCTATGAAACATTACCACTTCCATAATGTATATTATTGAAATATCATCAAGAGATAAAAACTATTTGATATAAATGAAGTGTGAAAACTTAATAATGTGATCTAATGCAACCCAAATAGCATTATAGACATTAAATTTATTGATGATTTTGATGAAAAAATCCATTATAATGTTCTCACATTTCCATTCTGGTATGGGTAATGGTAGTAACATCCCCTTAAACATAAGTCTCTTGGATAAAACTTTTTTACATACCAAGAACCAAGATATATAATCTACAATATCTATATTCATTTTTTTTCATAATAAATACTCTTTTTGATCTCTATACATCTTCGTACATCAAGGATAAATAAATAATGATGACCTATGAGCTTCGTCCAAAATCTAATTATTCAAATATGGTATGGATGGGACACATAAATAGTTCCTAAACCTTATCATTCCATCACAATCAAGGTTTAACTTATGAACATTTCTGACCTTATTTTATTATTCCACATCTTCCAATTACGTCTCTTTAATACTCACATGGATAGATTATTTGACATTCATCTGATAAATATAATATTTCTCAACATCCTAAATGATTTTCAAATCCATAATTTACAAATCAAATCCTCATCATAGATAAACTAGCATGATCCTATTTACTTAGTGAAATGGCCACCTTGTTCACTTTCCTAAGGTGGTAATGTATTAAGCAATAATAACTTTACATAAACTCCAACCCTATTCTCTGACACATATTCAACTCTTTCTAAGTGAATATATAATTTAAATTTTCCGGATCAGTATATATTTCACACCTTTCTATGTAAAGATAATGTTTCCAACTATTTAATGTAAAAATTACAATAGCTAGATCAAAATTAAGATTTGGTAGATTTTTATCATGAACCTTCAATTATCATGAGGAATAATCTATCAGTATATAGATTTTTATGAGTATGAATCCAACTCCCTTCTTTGATGCATCACTATAAATCAAAAACCCTTCTCCACTATAGGGTAGTGTCAAAAAGGTGTGTTAACTAACCTTCTCTTTATTTCCATTAAATTATCCTCATAATTATCTATACAAAAGCTCTTCACTCCCTTCAAATTTAACATCATGAATTGATTATAAAAACATGATAAATTATCCACAAATCATCTATAATATCCATCCAAATCAAGAAAACCTTGGATCTCAGTCACAGTGGTTAGTCTGGGAGAATTATTAATATCACCTATCTCTGAAGGATACACCTATATACAACCAATTGATATTATATAACCTAATAATGAATCTTCATAAATCCCAAATCGACACTTGGTAAATTTTTCAGGCAACTTATCCTTCCTTAAGGTCTTTATCATAATTCTAAAATGATCTTCATTCCCTTCTATTCTCTTGAAATGTATAAGAATATCATCTATAAATACTACCAAAAATTAAGCAATCTAATATCTAAATATTATATTAGTTAAATATATAAATACGGTATGGTAATTAGTAATTAAAAATGTAATTACTATAAATTCATAAAGATCATACCCCATATGCAAGGATTTATTTGGTATATCCTCATTAACTCTCAATTAATGACTACCACAATGAATTTCAATCTGAGAAACATATTTAGATCCTTGTAATTGATCAAAAAAATCATTAATATATGGTAGTGGATACTTATTCTTAATAGAGATCTTGTTAAGTTCCTAATCATAAATTAAAATATGCATTTACCCATCATTATTCTTAAAAAATAACTAGCACGCTTCATGGTAAAGAACTAGGTCAGATGAATATCTTTTCTATATTCTCCTAGAGTTATATCTTTAATTACTACAACTCAATCAGGACTATTCTATATGGATTCTTTGAAATTGTTGTAGAAACTTGTATGAGTTTTATATAAAACTAAAATTCATGATTTTGAGGAAGACTAATAAATTCTTCAGGAAAAATATTATCAAACTCCTATATAATAGAAATATATTTTATGTTGATTTTATCCTTAACTACATGAGATAATTACCCTTTTTAAATAGGAATGAAGTCCCATATAATGGATGTAATTTCCATTTGATGTTTTTTTATCATTTCATTGATATAAAATAATAGGTTTGTGCAAAATATCAAACTTAACTTCCCTTCCTCATCAATAGATGTAGTATTTATGTAAAGAAAGACAATTTATGCCTAAGATAACATTAAATTCAACTATAGGTAAAATAATGAGGTTTTTAGGAAGCACATTCCAACAATCTTATATCAGATAAGAGATATAAAATTTAGATAATATCATCATACAATTATGATTTTTTACTTCTAACTCAATATATAATTATTGATTATGGAAATTAAAATTCTTGTATACTTCACGAGATATAAGGTAATTTATATAACTAAGATTAAATAAGATACTTCAACATTTGAGTGTACCAATCACCACCTCAGAATCATTTTTCTATATTAAAACACTTCCTAAAACCAAAATTTTTTACATAACCATAAATATTTCTTAATCGGTGTGATTTATCATGAATAATAATTCATATGATATCTAAATCTTGAAACATTTTTTTCATTCTATGAAACCTCAAGTGTATCCTAGTTTATCCATAGTCATTACTATAAAATTATAACGTTAACCTACACTAGACCAATCCTTAGGGTGTTCACTAAAGTTTTCTCATCCTAATTTCCATAGATAAATAAACCTAGATATGATACCAACTATAGTGACCCACAGTTTTCCTATATAGATATTACACCATATTTGATGAATATTTTTTAAATAACATTATGATTCATGTCAGAACCATATTGTTTTAGTTTCTTTTGAAACTTTCATACTTAAATAACTTGTTTATAAGAGATATGAATCATCTCAAACTAATTTATTAATAACTAGAACCCTTATCAAGCATATCATACAAAAAAAATTCATGCCCTATGAAAATAAACTGTAAGAAAGGGTGAGCTCAGATGCTCAGTAAAGTTAAACATGGGAGATATTAATGATCAATTAAGTATAACATGCGTGTAAGGGTTTAAGGAAATTATCTTAATATTTTAAAACCATGCCCTATATATCATATAACATAATATTTAATCATTTACTAAAACTTTTAAGTTCATAATTGATGAATAAAAAATGAATTAAATAACATGATCCAAGAGAGTATAACATTAATATAAGACATAAGTTTTTAGTATTAATATAGTCATAGAAAATTATTTTTTTTATTATGGATCACTTCCAAGACTATCATAGAGGATTAGGTTCACTCTCCATTATATCATATACTTAGCCAAGTTTCACTCCGAAGACTATCATAGTGGAAAAAGTCCCTTACAAAAATGCGTTCACTCCACATTCTAGTTATTATTATCTAATTATATATCCATATCTACCCAATGCATTAGAGAGATATATAATTTTAGTCCCACTCATCACAAAATGAAAATCATTCATATTTTTACATAATATCAAAAAACATTAATAATATCATAACCCATTGGAAGGAAACAAATTTCATAAATATTTCATCATTTCATTATAGAATAATTGATGGAAAAGAAATATGTTTCATATAGGTTTCATTTTAACATGATTAACCAATGGGAAAGAAATGGGTTTCATAGATTCATCCTTAAATCATTATCAAAATAAGTCATCCAAATAATCAAAGTGTATGGTGTCATTGGATCATATCCCTAGTAATGAATAAATAGAACCAAAGGATTTTATCATATATGAAAATTCCATATATAACATCATTGGAAATTTTCTTGAGAAAAGTAAACCTTTCCCTTTGAAATGAATTATTGAAAATATAAATATTTCCAAAATTTTAAGAGAAATATTATTTGAAAAGAATCTTGGGAAATTATAATGGAATTATAAAATAAATAAGTGCTTATAATGGAGGGAAACTGTTTTCATTCTATTTATGTTAAAATAATTATTTCTTTATCATTTTTGGTCAAAATTCACAAGTACCTTATTTGGAAGATAATAAAAAAGTATTTTTTTAAATATTTTTTAAAAAAAAAATTAAAAAATTAACTATATAAAATAATAATAAAATTGTAAAAACATTATAGGATTTATTATTATAAAACATATAAATGGTATAAAATGGATTTTCAGAATAAGAGATAAAGAAATTCAGATTTTCTTAAAAATGTTCTTTTAGTCTCGTGAGTACTTAAAGAGATGAAAATGAAAGGAAAACATGAAATATCGATAAATAACTAGAGTAAAAATAATTTCATGATATTATTGAGAGGTGGATCATGAAATTTTATAATTGTAAATGTAATAATAAAAAATATTGATAATCAATGATGTTGTAACATAAAACCCTTACCTCCGGTTCTACTGACTTCAAAAGTGATCTAAAATTCTATATAACAAATTTAAATTTATTATAATTATATAAAATATTCATGTACATATTCATTATATCTTATATAATCCTCTTATAACACTTCAAAACCCATTTATTAATAATTCCTTATTAAAATCATTATTTTCAGCTGTTGACTATTTCATTTTTTATGATAATTTTGGTTTGTAAGTTTTGATACATGTACCTTTATCATGGTTCCATCATATCTAGAATGTTAATATTGATAGAAAAATCACATATATTCATTTTATATATATTTAGAGTCATCTATAAAATTTATCGATAGAAGTATGAATTACACTATTCATGAAGATGGTATACCATAGAGACGCATGAACATTGTTTTCATTTTTCATAAGATGAAATGAAAGAAAGTTAAATAATAATTCACCCTCATAGAATCAGAATATTATCATAAATAAAATTTTTATTAAATCCATAATTATAAAAATCCAATTAAAGTGTTTATTAAAAATTAATTACACCGCTCTGTGGATATTGTAAGTTGCACATACACATAAGCAATGTTTTCACTTTCAGTTGGACGGAAAGATGGAGAATAATGGTTTTTTCCATCATCATAATAAAAATTAAGAATATTTATGATAGTGAATTTATTATTTTATAATGTATACCTTATATTTGGATGAGTTAGAACAATAAATAAAATTTTAAACAGTTGGTTAAGAGTTATACCTCTCTATTTACAAACCTCTTTTTCATTACTCATTATGGCTAGAAGGAATTTTATTTTGTAAATACAAAAAGCTCTATGATGTGTTTAAGAAAACTATTAATGTCTTATAGTCTGTGTTTTCGAGTTATAAGGTTGAAAAGGTGTAAATAAAATAGTAGAATTGGTGACTATTTATAAGTGTGGAGAGGGGCACTCATGGAATTACTTAAAATATTAAATTAACATAAATTAATTTTTATAATTAAGTGACTCAAAATTAAAATATTTAGAATATATAATAATTATAAGTTTAATTAATATAATAAAAGAAAATTTGGAATTATTCATGAACCATGGATGATAAATTAAACCATAAACCATTCATGTGGTTAAAGATATGACTTTTTATGAATTTTATATCAACTGATATAATATTGTTTATTATAAAATATCTTTAACGTCGTTTTTTGAACTATCCATTTACTTTGACTTTAAAATCATAAATATAATTATGGAATTCCAATATAAACCATTAAAACATCCGTAATATGTTATATTTATCTTTTAAATTCATCTAAAATAATAATTCATCCAAATTCTATTACATTTAATATTTTTAAAATCATTTATTTTTTTCTATTAATTAAATAAATATTGTGTTGGTGTTGTATAAGACTTAAATATAAATATCCAATCAGTAAAAAGTATATATAAATTAACTTGATAAAAAAATTAACTTATAATTCATAAAAACATTTATAACCTAATTTATACTCTTTATATCCTTATGTAAAAAATTTGTAGATATTAAAGTCAAGAAAGTCACATTTTGTATTTATTCTTTTCTTAAAATAATATAAAAGTCATAATAAATGAAAAAATGAAAAAAATGGACATATATTCAAAAATTGGATGTAAAGGGACATAATAGTCTCATAAAATAGTATAAATTCAAGCGATAGAGAAATTATAAAGCCTTATCCCAAAGTTTTTACCCTATTTGACTTGTTTTTTCTCTTTCCATGGTGACAAATATTTAAAAAAAATACTATTGGTATTGACCAAAAATAAATGGAAAATATTTTAAAAATTTTACTCTACCAATTATAATTATGTAAACCATTTTTTAGGATTTGTTTCATATAAGTGGAAGAATTTCATTTAAAATTAATTCAGTAAAATGTGATGAAAAATAGTTTTCCAGGAATAAAAAGTTTTCTAAAGTATAAAAGTTTTTATACCAAAATAAAACATAAAATTAATTCAAATTACCTTAATTGGATTGTTTATAATAAAAAAACTTTTTTTACTTTAAAATTTTTAAAATAAGATTTTACTTTGTAGATACTTTAAATGAAAATATAGTTTTCAATAAAAATTAGTATTTTTCACTATTCATATAAAAATCAATCTTTTACTGAAATTTATAAGAATAAATACTCTAAGTAAATTTTGACACGATGATTTTAAAACTCAAGTTCCATATTTTAAATAATTTTTCTAAAATTTTAATAAATTAACTATATTATTTTCTAATGAAAAAAAGTAAAAAATAATTTTTGAGGAAAATGTGTTTTCAAAACATATAATGACTTCACTAATAATATATATTCTTTATTTAAAAACTTTAGTCATTTTTTAAATAGTGGTTATTCCTATTTATATGTCCAATTTTAATGTTTATGTTATAATGTTCATGTCTAAATAATATTATTTATATTAAAGCTTGTTAAACTCGGGTTTGTGTGTATCACAAGATATCAAAGAAATTAAATTTATTTAAAGTGAAATATATCATAAAATCTTGGTATGTTACATACTTATTCTGAAGGTAATGGTCTAAGATGTTATGGTCAAGGTTTTCATAAATTTTTTAGTTCATGATGACCAAACTTGGGTTAATTATTATTATTTTTATTTATTTTTCAGTGCATGCACTCATATATGTAAATAGATTAATTTTAATGGCTTGGTAGAGGTTTCATGTTAATTTTTATACTCACACCCTTCATGTACACCTCTATGGGCATATATATTCCAGTGTCATGGATCTAGTTAATGGGAACAAACCTATGTCAAGTGTCTAAAATTAGCGAGTTGGGATTGGATATAAAATTAGTACCCAGACATGATCTTAGACCCTTATTATAGTAGATCCAATTCTATTATTATTTTTATTCTCTATTTACATTTATAAAATCCATAATATACGGGGATCATTATTCAAGATAGAAAAAATATTATATCATTAGTTCCATTTTTTATTATAGGTGACGTTATTACTATAGTTGTTATGTGGTTGTGATTCTCTGTTATGAATTTTTTGTTTTATTATTATTATTGAAAATTTTTGTTAGGGAAATGATATTGAGGGCATAGTATCCCAATTATATGTATAGTTTCTTCACTTCTAGTAAAAATCATCTATAATACTATAATATGTTCTTGAGGCCTTTCAACACTCTGAATTGATCCAAAAAACCTAGTTCAGGTCATTAAAAATTATATCAAATCTCATCATTTTCTTGAATTATGATTTTTGTTCTTGGTAGAATATAGATATGATGTTAGGAACTTGGGTTGTAAGTTATGCTTGTATCTATAAAACATATGTATAGTCAACACCCATGTTACCAAGGTTATGGAATTTATATTACTAGATTTGATGATTATCATTTCATGTGTTTAATTCAAGTGATTTTCTAGTTTATGGTTTATTCTTTTAATGTTTTCCCAATATAGAATGATAGTGTAAGTATATTTATTGTATTTATCACATAGGTTAACATAACATGTTTTATCTTGTATGTTATGGGAAAATGTATTTTTAAATGGGGTTTTAATAAATTAGATTCCAAAGTTATTTATTTTATTTTTTCTCTAATAAAAATTGATGCCATTTTAATTAATCGAAACCCAATGTAATGGATTTCTCTCTGATTAATTTTTTGATGTAATTGGGGTATGTATATATTTTTATGTGAAATGGAAATAGTTTTGGGTAAGTGGTGAGACTTTAGTTTTATATTATTCATAGAGTGATGATTTAGTGGTTTTTTCTTAGGGTTAGTTTGCTGGTATTTGGGTGTAGATAGAGAGGTTGGACGCTGAGTTGTGTGTAGGGGTAGTTTTCAAGTGATCTATTAATTCATATTTTTAAATTTATTAAACACTATAAATTTTTCCAAAATTAATTCTTGATGGTATCCCATAGAGAATTATAGTTATAGGGTATAGAATTCTCTTAACATAACTATGGATGATCAGGAGGGGGTGAAGTGTATTCTCTAAAGGCTCTTACTTTATCCTAGGAATCAAAAAATCAATTGGTTATAGAGTTTTATTTATTTCCAATTTGAGTAAGTGGGATATATTGGGGTGAGGCCACTATGGTTAAATTTTCTCAATATCTTTATGTGAAACATCCTCTAGCCTTCCAAGAAAATGGATTCCATGGGATGAAATGTATTACACAGATATAGCCAAAAGTATGTTATATCTAGTTGAGACTCTCTTTGATAAATAGGTTAATATGGATACTTTCATGCTTTATATAATTTCTAGAAGATTTTTTGGTTTTATAGTTTTATCTAGGATACATGAGGTTATGATATGGGATACTTTTAATGATTTATTCATTGAGAGTTTCTATCCAATGATTATCAAGTCTGATTGAGTGTAGGAGTTTAAAGTATTATATTAGGGAGGGATCTTTATAATTAATTATGCTACCTGATTATCAATGTTTCTTTGAATTATGACATTATTAAGATAAATTTAGGCTCAAATAGCTTGTAGATTTAATAAAAGCCTTCAACCAAATATTATTTAGTGATTAAAGATATTCAATACATTTTTATATTCATAGGAATTTTTCTTATGATAATTATTGTAGGAATTTTAGAGAGAATTGTACAAATAAGGTTCTTGTAGGGAGAATTGTAGTAGGAATATTTCCTCTAATTATTTATCTAGTTCATGGCCTTTCTAGTGCAATTAATAGTAGCGATTATAGTTGTATTAAGAGAAGAGGATGTGATATTTTATTGGGTGGTGAGAGAAATTTGGGTCAGGGAAAAGGTTCTTCACTTCATATTTCATGAGGATCTCTAGTTATGTGATTTCAATATGGGAATTATTTTATTTTTTAATCTATTTGTTTGAAATATATGATCATGTGTCATGCATGAAAGAGGATGGAAGGTTTACAGTATTATTATTAGTAGATATCAAATTAGGTTACAAGTAAATCCTTGAGCCAAATCCAACTTCATGAGCATAGTTTGGTGGATGGTAATACAAAGATAGTAGGTATTTATTAGGCTAGTCATGTAATATAGGTATGAATGTACTTTATAGAAGTAGCAGTAGATAACCTAGGGGATAGTGCCTTAAGGTTGTCAGGCATTTTGAGGGTAGAGTCATGGATCTAACACAAAATTACTTTTTATATGATATTATGTTCCTATCGTTGGGGGTGTGGGAACCTTAACAGTTACAGGTATGGTTCTAGTGTATTAAAAATTAAAATATTCTTTGTTTCACATTGGGGTGACCTACTCCTTTATTTATACATGTATGTTCACTAGTTTCAGAGTAGTATTGGATTATTATTCTAGTGTTTTAATAGTGTACATTACCCTAGGAATAAGGATGTACTAGTTCAACAGATTTATAGTGTGTACCATATCTTTTGGTATTTATTCCCACTTCTGTTATTTCTTCATCTTCGAGAAGTTTAGAATTGATATTATCTTTAATATGGTTGAGATAACATGATTTTATGATAAAAAGTTTTTTATATAAGGTGTGTATAATTTTCTTTCTTCACTAGTTATGAGCACACCTTCATAGGGGAATTATATTTCTAGGCTAGATGGGCTTTAACATTGCATAGGTAGTTAGGATAAATCACAAGTCAGATAGATTTTATTGATTTTGGAGATTATTAAAAAATAGTTACACCTATATTTCCTCCAATATTTTATCAATTCTAGCAAATTTACCAAGATGATTTCTCAATTTTACCTCTTAAAAAAGTGTTTTAGTTTTCAATTTTTTTTGTCAAGTACTTAGCCAATATTCATATCCTCTTATCATGTGGAACTGGTTTAGATCAGGGAGCTAGATATTCATCATGAGTACCTTGAGGTGAAAATATTTATATGTATGAGTAACCCTCCTTATAAATATCCATTACTATTTTATAGGAAATGGGATTATAGCTTGATATTATGTATGGATTTTAAGCAATAGAATTCGGCCATTTTGAAAAATAAATATCCACTTCCATGGATATATGACATATTTTATTAGTAATAGGGAGATCAGTGGTTCTCCAATATTAAAATATTATCAAGATATCAACAGTTTTATGTTTAGATAGAGGACATACTATATAAGGTGTTTCTAAGAATTCATGGTTTATATGAGATTTTATTTACTCTTTCCTTCTTGATAAATGTATCATCAGTGTTCTTGTCTCCCACATACTCAATATTTCATCCCTACCTAGACTCCTTCATTGTGGTGTTCATAAATGATATTTTTGGAATATTATTATAGAAAGTAAAAATATGGGGTGCCTTTAGAGATCATATTGATAATGAATTAAGTGTATCAGATATATTATAACCTCTTAAACTTAAAAATTTTAGATTTTATATGTGTGATTACTGTGGCATGTCATATTGGATACGGTAATTTCATTAGATATAGTGTATGTGAAGGGGGTAAATTTTAGATTAATACTTAACAATGTCTCATAAATTAGGATTTTTCATATCCTAGGTGGTCAATATCAAAAATTTATTCATGATTTATACCATTTTGGAGATTCCCATGATGATCCTAAAAGATAAGGGGTTAAATTAGAGTCAAATGATTACTCTGAATTCATGTTTCAATAGTTAAAAATAAATCTGAAATATTATCTAATTATGATTCTTCATGACACGTAAAACAGATACACTATCTATTTTGATGAATGTATAGTTGGTTTGGTTTTAGTTTTAATTCATGGGGATAGGTTGTTTTATTATTGGACTTGTCATATAAGGCCCCATGAGTGGAACTACCCAACCCATTATCAATATCTAGCTATTATGGTCCATGAGTTGAAGTTTTTTTATCACTGCCTCATTGGAGGGAGATTATTTGTCTATAAAAGACACTAAATAATGTGATACATATTAACATAAATTTAATTTTAATTAATGGTATATGAATTAGGTTAACAATCTCTATATATTTCATTTTTTATGGGAGATACCTGGGGAAATGGGAATATCATAATTGATGCCTTTAGAAGGATGATCCCAAAGTAGTTTTATGGGAATATTGTGTGGAATGGCATAAGAAAATATTTTTTGGAGTATCATAAGGATTTGATTGAGGATATGGAGAAGGTTTTGTTTTTTTCCTTATTATTATCACTTATATATAAGTAAATGGGGTGAAAATTTTACAAAATTCAAATTTGATAGTTTTTTGATGATATATAGGATTTTTGAGGTAGATACCATTTCAGTATGGACTCTAGATCATAATAGGGTTATCTAAATGTATGATAGGATGGTTTTGATTATTTCTATGAGAGAGGAATTATTAATAGGCTCTAAAACGTCTCGATGGGCAGTGCATCCAGGGATGACTAATATGTTCCATGATATTTGGCATCACATCAAGGGTCCTAGATGATTTAGAACATTGTAGGATATGTGTCTCAAAGCTACACTAATATGAGGGTGTAAATAGAGCACCAAATACTAGAGTGTTTACTTCAACCACTTCTATTGTCCTCATGGAAGTGGGAGGATGTTTTCATGAACTATTTCATAGGTATGATGAGATCAAAAAAAGTCATGATTTTGTATATATTTTTATAGACTCACTAAAAATATTCTAATGATTCCTTCATATTTAAGAGATATAATTAGTGGATGAGCTTGTTATATTGTATGAACAATAAATTATTCATCTTTATGAGATTTCACTCATCATGGTATTAGATAGAAATTATTTTTTCACATTCTGATTCTGGTAGTGTTTTTAGAATTTTATTGGAACTAAAATATATCTAAGTATAGATTATAACCTACAAATATATTTGAATTTGGAGAGTAATGTTTGGATACTTATGGATATAATCAATTCTTCCAAACTTGACTTTAATAAAGCTCTATAGGACCATTTATATTTGAAAAATTTTCAACAACATGAAAGTTATTTTGCATTGATATAGATAGAACCCACTGAGGATTTTTATGGTTAGTTGAACCACTCATTAGTGTGTTAGTTATATGTGGGAAATTATACAGTCATAAACAGACATTATGGTATATGGGACCTAAAATATGGTGATGTTAATCTAGAAACAACTTGTCACCACTCATATATTGTATCCCTTTTATGCTCACAAAAGTAAATAAATAATGGATTTCATCATAAGTGACTGAGTATTCTTATGGTTATATATTAAATTATGTTATCTCCAATTGAATAATTAGAGAAATCTTATTTCATGATTTAAAGATCTATCCATGATTTTAGATAATATTAGCTCTCTAGATTACCAACTAGCTCCTCAGTCATGACATCAGTCTATGAACAATATATTTCAATTATCACAACTCTGGAGGTATGAACCTAGACCCCAATATCAATTAAAATAATCACTTTTATCCTTAGTTTTGAAAATTAAAATACACTCATATAAATATTTTTTTAACTTTAATTTTTTATTTTAAAAACTATTTGTGTAGTTTTAATTTATGATTACTTATATTCCAATGGACTTAGTCAGAAATTCTAATAGGTAGCTAAATCTAATCAAATGATAGAGTTGATATTAATAGAATATGTGAATCTTATTGCGATATAGTTACAATTGAACACAAATATCTATAAATTTTAGCATTTCTATTAGTTACAACATAATTAATAAAGTTTACATATGGTGTCAAATAGTATAAGATAAGAACATAACTAAACGATGGTTATAATATAATAGAAAAGTTATGTGTCATTTTATTGCTTATTATGTTCCATTATTGTAATAGTTTTTTAGATTTTTGTATTCTTTCTGGTCATCCTGATCAAATATATTTTGATATATGAAATTTATTTTTTTCAGTTTGTTTGATTGAGGGATTCTAGGGTTCAGAAGATACTTCTCTGCTGGGAATGTTATGTTCAATAAGAGATCAAGGTTCTTGAGCTTGGTTCTTTATATTAGGTTGATCGAGGTCATATACGGTTATGAAGAAAATATACCTTATGACTCGTTAACATTAATGAAGTTATTCTATAAACTTGTATAAATTGGATTAGGTTATGAAAAACCTTCCAATTTTGTTCGAAATTAGGTTTTTCTTGATTGTAACTTTGTATTCGTGATAATATCCATTTAGGTGTTTGGATCATTATCTAACTTCTATCTATTTTTATAATTTCTACTATGTTGTATAATTTCATCTACAAGTGAATAATGTTCAATTATTTTATGATATTTTTACTATGGATTTTATATAATACTTCATGGTATTTATTTTCTATGTTGTACTATAATTAATTTTTTATTTCTTTTATATTCATCAAAGTTTATAAAATTTGATCAACTCAATATTTGAATGGAAGAAAATTTTTCAGTTTTATTTTAAATAAAATTCATCCCTATATTATTTTCATATCATACCATTTTTACGAAAATATCTTGTATAATTGAAAGTAACTACTAAGACTGGTCTTTATTTTATTTTACAAGAAAATTTATTAGTTTCTTCACACTAGAAGATTTATTCTTTCATTGATATGTATGATTCCCTGTTATAATTATTGATAATTTTAACCAAAGAAGCACACCTAATTTTAATAGAGTGGATTATGAGTACTTGAGATATATAATGAAGACTTTTTTAATTAATACAGCACTAGATATATGTATTATGCTGATAGGAAATTATCATGTTTAAAAAAAGAGTTTTTCAATTAAATCATTAATAGATACTTGAATATTAAGACAATTATAATGTTTAGAATACCTTACTAAGTTCAATGACAGGAAATAAATTTATTCATATTTCCTCTTATTATATAGAAAATAAAATTGGGAGAAATTTATAAGTTGCTCACTTTGGTAACTATAAATTTATTGAAACACAAAGGGTGATATTAAGAGTTGATTATGAATCTTTTGATTTTCTAATTAGCAAAGAAATAGTTCATCAACATTTTCAATGGATGGAAATAATTTGGTGAGAAATTATTAACGGATGAAAAACTTTTTTAAAAGATTATATATTTTCATTTGCTAGAATGGGAATCAAATAAAATATCTATATCATCAACCATATTACTAAGCTTGTCCTTAATGATCTCATAAGAAAATTAATGTAATATGAGATCACATTAAATAGATATACTCATAAGGAGAAGATAAGTAGTGGAATTAGTTTGATTCAAATTTTTGGAACTTATCATATGGTGATCAATATTCTAATTCTATTACAGTAAATAAAAATTCTAGACATAATACATATAAAAGTACTCTATAATGTAGGTAATAAGATCTTATACAACTTTAAAGATTCCTGAATAGAATCATCAGAAAGAAGAATTTTTATTATGATAGAAGGAAATATATAAAAGAAAAATATGAGAATGAAAATAATTTTGAAATGTTTTTCTTGGAATATAAATTTTATGGGAATATAATTACAGGCTATCTAAGATAAAAAATAACAAATATGGTAAGTCTAATAATAAATATAATAAATACTTTCAAGCCGCTAATGATACTCAGAGTGGTAGTGAGAACCCATCATATGATATCAATGGTGACTCTTAGAGCAATGGTTGTGGAAATATTATCATATTTTATTCTAATGTTCATTATAATAATATGTTCTTAATGGTAAAGACATATCCAACACCCCTTGGATGAATATCTTTATAAGCGTGTTTTAATTTTTAATTGGATAATTAAAATGGTTTAATTTCATTGTAATATGAGGAAGATATTCCATCACATGATGAAATAGTTAAATATATGAATTTCTTAGAAATAAAGAATAAGTATTTGAAAAATATAACTTGATTAATTTGAGGATGATATAGTAAAGGATAATAAATGGATTTTTAAAATTACATCAAAAATAATAAAATTAAATTTTCAAGATGGATGATAAATAAAATTTAATTTCAACTAATGATGATCATGAATTATTGGTTAAACCAAAATGTAAATTTTATAGTCTAGAAATTTTATTATCAGATATTACATCTAGTATGAGAATATTGATCAACTATATAAATAGTAAAATAAAAATTAAAAATCTTATGGGTTCAGTTAACATTCTCTATTTCTTTTGGTACTATATTTTAAAAAACAATAAAATGGGGGAATTTTTATTCTTTAAATAAATTTATATCATTTGGATTTCATAAATGATATATTTCTAAGGAATTAGTTTTTTAAAAAAAATTAATATATGGGTTATTAAATTTCTTTTTGTTAACATATCTATACACAATCAATTATGTGAACCAAATACTTAGTTTTGTTAATTTATTAGGAGATATCTTGAATACCAACTATAAAAACATATGGCATATAGGTAGAAGTTATTATCAATATATGACAATATAGAAGTCAAATTTATAAATCCTATAAAAAATTAAAGGGCCAATGAATTACTTTTGGATACAATTCTCAAGTATATATAGTGGGTATAGGTTATGTAGTATTTATCAGTAAGACTCTAATTTAAAATGTTTAATATCTTTTTTAACATAAGCAAAATATAATCATCGTAAGTCAATTATGTGATGAAGGTCACTCATTAAACATTCATAGTAATAAATGTACCATAAAAATTTCAGATTTAGTCTCACTTTATCGTCATATATTAATAATAATGTATAAACATTTAACTTAGAAGACCTTCATAATCAGATTTTACCTTGTTCAATATATATATAATATTTTTGTGGACTTTGGAATAAAAGGCTTGGTAACTATAATTTTTACATATTGAGTAAGATTTCAAATAATGTACTAGTAAGGGGTTACTAGAACTTAAGTTAAATTATACTAGATTTTTTTACCCTTTTCAATATCAAAAGAAATGCAAGTTGAGTTTTAAACTAACTGGTGATGTCTTGTATTTAGTGCTATACAGATAGTATACATGGATATTTTTTGTCCTAAAAAACTTTGGATAAATTTGGAAAATAACATTTTTAAGTCTTACTTGGTGATTACACTAGATTTTCTTTAACTTGTTTTCAATAATTTAATTTTGAATAACTCTCCACTTTTAAAATATTTGATCTTCCATTCAAAATTTGAAAAACCTTATTATAGTCACTATCTTGAGTGATAAAGGAGAACCGTTTTTAATTATGATTTTAAAACATTTTTCATAGTGAAAATTGAATAACTTATAATTTCTCTACACTAAGAACATAATAATAAAATGGTTTGGTTGAATGAATAAATATAATTATTTAGGAAATTACACCTTCTATGTTCAATTAATATTCAATAACTAAATATTGTTGGGAGAAAGCTATGAATATCACCTATTATATTGTAAATCATGTTTTACTTTAACCTATTTTAGATAAAAGTACTCTTGAATTATATAACAGAAGAAAATGTAAAGTTTTTTTATTTCAAGGTTTTAAGTGTAATGTATTCATATTAAATAACAAAGTTCAATTAAATTAATTTTATCCAAAATATAATAAATTAATTTTATTAGGTTATTTTATAGAAAGTAACACATATAGAGTTTTCAATAAAATAATTAATTCTCTTAAATAATTATTAAATGTTGAATTTTATGAATTTAGACCTTATTTGTTTTCAAAACATTCAGATATTATACTTATGAATAGTGTTTCTTAAAATTTTATTTTACCAAATTCTAGTAATCTGCAATAAGTATTTTATACATTGGAAATTATGCCAAAAAAATTAAGTCTTTCATAATCTTATTTTTTATAAATTAAAAAAATAGTAGATGAATAATATCATTCAATTTTTATAAAAAATCATTTAATCTAAAGGAGTCTTTATAGTGATAATATCATTAGGGATGTAACTCAACTATTTAAAAGTAATAATTTCTTGAGAAATGAGTTTGAACATATTGTATTCCAATATTATCTAGAACCTAAAATGGTGTATGGAGGATTATGTGATGCAGTCTAGATAGTTTCGATGTAATAGAAACTCAATCAATTCAAAAGGCATAAAGATTGGAATTTATTTGAAGCATCAAAAGATCTTCCAATCATAGGAGATGAATGGGTATTCTAGAATAAATGTGATGAAAAGGGTGGTATTTTATAGAATAAGAAAAAAAATTCAAATGTATATAATATAGAATATTAAATAGATTGTGGTGAAACCTTTTCATTTTTATCCATGCTTAAATCCATCGAGATATTATTAGCCTTTGAAGTACATTTTCACTTTACCATTTTTCAAATGGATGTCAAAATTACCTTAATGAATATTTATAGGAGGAATTTATTTACAATGACCACCTTGTTTTGAAAAATCACATTTCCTGGATCATTTTTATAGAGAAAAAAGGCACTCAATAGACCTAAACAATATTCAAGATTTTGGTATGAATGTGTGTGTGGATTTATTCATCAAACATATTTTTTCAATGTAATGGTTGATACAATATTTTTTCTGTAAATTTTTAAGCATTCCATTATTGTTTAAATTTACATAGATGGATTTATATTTGGATAAACTAAAAAAACCTTACTAGTATTTCCTCATAACTTATGAAAAGTGAGTTTGAGATGATAATTATGGGTGAACTTTATTGTTTTATTTGTTTTCAAATTTATAAAAAAAAGGAGGGGAAATTTTTATCAAAAGAGATATATATATATATAATAGACTAGTATAAAAACATATTGGACAATACTTATTGTATAAGAACCCCAGTAGATATCTCTTGTAAATTAGATATTATTGAATATGGAAAACTAGTTCGTCAAAATTTATATAGAGTTAGTATTAGTAGTTTAATATACTTGCCTATGAGTTGACTAGATATTATGTTTTTTATATTATTAGGTGTGATGTTTCAAGATAATCTAAAGGAATCACATCTTAAAGTGGTCAAGAATAATTTTTCTTCTGCAAAGGTACTTCGAATCATTGACTCTTTTAATAATTTGAAACTGAATTTTCTATTAAATATTACTTTTATGCTGAAATTAGTGGATGTAGAATAGATCATAATATTAATTATAAATATTTTCATTTCCTTGGTTAGTATTTTGTTTCATGGTCCACCAATAAACAAAACTTAATTGAACTTTCCAAACCTAAATTTGAATATGTGGTAATTAGAGGTTTCTTTGTTCATGTTTTTTATATGTTGCACAAATGTACATATTTTAACTTGAGTTTCACACAATTTATAAATAATTTTTACAAAACAAGACTAATCTATCTCCCTTTAAGAACCCAACACATCACTCCCATGAAAATCACACAGATATAATACACCACTTTCTTAGGTATAACACCCAAAAAGAAAATATTATTCTCATGTTTATCATAATTTAAAATAATATTCTTGATATTTTTATAAAACCCTTACCATTTGATAAATTTTAATACATTAAAAATAAGCTGAGTATGATAAATTTTAAGTGGTCATAACTATTACATTTAATTTTATAAAATTCTATACATTAAGAAACTTCTCTAGAAAGGAGGGAACATTTTACATTTACGGATTTATACTAACAAATCTGTGTAGGAAATTCTAAATTTCTGATAAAATTATTATAAATTCCCATGATTTTTATGTTAATCATTTTCTTAAAACTACATCATTGAAAGTTACACTACATTAGAGTTTAATAGAAAATATTATTAAAAATGTATACTTTTCATTTCATATATTAATTAAACAAAACAATTCGACATACCCAAAAATATAACTACAATTTAATACTATAAAATTTTATTTCTTATATTTATTATTATTTATTAATTAATTCACAAAATAAATAAAATTTACTTTAAAAAATGTAACATTTACCCCTAAGACAGTAGAAAATGTATAGAAAATTTTCCAAGAACCATTTTCATCATAATAAGATCACTAATAATGATTAAAATATTACATTAGAAAAGATAATTATATTAACTCTTATCATATGATATTTTTTTATAATTTATTAATTATTTTTATAAATAAGGTTGAGTTTTATCAACTTTTTAATTTTAAATCATCAATAAAATTCACTCCAATATATTACTTGAATATCAATAAAATTCACACTCAAAAAGTTTTTTAAATTTGTAAAACTTACAAATATTATGAATTGTAATGGAAATTGTAGGTAGTTCACAAGGATTTTTTCTTTTAAATTTATATCAAACACAGTCTTTCATTCATGATTCTATTTTCCAAAAAGGAATAGAATTTAGAGTTAAAGACTCACTTCAACCATTCATTTTTAAAAATCACAATACACTCATATAAATAATTATCTTAACTAGAATTTATTTCTTTAATTCCTATTTAGTAAGCTTTAATTTTTTATTACCTAAGTACCAATGAACATAGTAATATTTTTTAATTTTGATGTGAAGCTGACAAAAAGATAGAATTTATTTTACTAGAATATATAATGTTTTTTCTATACAGTTACAAAGCTAACCAATGATCTTAGAATATGAAAATTTTGTTCAGCTACATGGTTAACTATAAATAGAAACTAAGGCCTCATGGAGTAGAAGATAAGAAGAAAAATGATCCATTACTACACTACTATGAAGTTTTTTTTCATCATCTCATTTCTTTTTGTTATCTTTTTTTATACTTTTTTGTAATTTATTTCTTACTTTGAATAATTTTAATTAATGATATTTTGAGATGTAAAATTTTTTCTTGTTCAATTCATTTGATTGAGATATTTTAAGGTTAGAAATATAATTCCCTTCTAAAAGGTTCATTGTAGATGGATCTCACGGTTCTTGAGATTACTTCTTATAATCAGGTTGATCAAGGGTGTTTGAGGTCAGGAAGACAGGATACCTTCTGATATGTAAAAGTTGAGGATGTTCTTTTTCAACTTGGATACCATGGTTCATATTAACAACAACCTATCTCTTTGGTTTAAAATTTAAGTTTTCCTTTATTGGAATTTTTTATTGTAAATAATATCCTTTTAGGTGTTTGATTTGTTATTAAATTTCTTTCTATATTTTTAATTTCCCATGTTTTATTTACTTTTATTATAAAGTTTATAATTTTTGATAGTTTTATAATTTTTACCATGGATTTTATATTCTGTTTATATTTCTTTATTACCCCTATATTTACACTTAGTAAATTACTTATATTACTATGATATTGGTTTTAGTTAATAAATTTTGATCGGTTCGGTATTTTAGTGGGAGAAAATTTTGTAGTTGTCATTTGAATATAATTCACCCCCACCCCCAATAGTATTTTCATATCATACCCTTCTGGGAAAACACTTTACATGTGATAGATAGCTAGTATGCTGAATTGGAGGTAGATACATCATTTGAGGATTGAATTGGGAAAATAGGGGATTAAAGTAGGAATGAGATTAAGGGATATATTTTTTCACTAGTGTTTCATTTATGCAAACATTGAAACATTCATCAGGAGACATATTAGATAGGGATAGATATTAAATCCTTATAGTCGGTATTATTTAGTGAGAAGAATTCATCATTATTCGTGAGGAATAAAATCATATAATAGAATTGTGTATAACAGACCTTTGTATTTTAAGTATGATTCAAAATGAATTTTCTCCCTTTAATTCAAATTTTATTAATGATTTTACATGGGTTTGGGAATCCTTAAAGGATGTATATGGAACAAAGTTTTGGTACAATAGATAAAATAATGTAACGCCTCATGTTTTTTAAAACTAAAACTATGTTTGATAGCATATGTGGTATGCAACACCGAACTCAAACAACAAGATGATTATTTAAACATGATCATTTTAACCTTTCCATTAAATTTATAGATAATTGTAGCATTGAATAATTTATCAAATATATATATCATAAATATTTTGATAAATTCTTAGAAAATATTCAATCAATTTTTAGTAATTTCTTTTGTTTTTCAAGATAATTTTTCTTCAAAAATGATTCTTATTTCCTTTTAAAGAATAAGGAATAATTATTTTCTAGAAAATTTAGAAAATTTATTTTATAAAACTAATACTATTTTTTTATAAATATATTCAAATTACCTTTTTTAAAAAAATTGGTATTTTTTGGAAAATATATATTTTTCACTGAATAATGAAAAATTTTATTTTTATGTAAAATTGTCATTTATTTTAATGAATAAATTAATTTAATATTATATTTAATATTTAATTTTATTTTAATTTAAAATAAGTCTTATTTATTTATATTTAATTCAATTATTTTCATTTTTATCATATTTATACCAAATTTTACTGTAAGTTTATTTTTAGGAATAAAAATGTTTTTTTATTAAAACTATTTTAAAATGAATAATGTTTCAATATTATAATTAATTATAATAACATATAATGATAAATTATTTAAATTACATAATTATATTAAATATCTATCTTTATTAATTAAAATTTATATAATGAATATTACCATTTATATATTTAATGTAAAATTATCTTTTCCTAAAAAATGTATTTTTTCAAAAATCACTTTCCATCATGCTTATGGGTTTTATATTAAATTAAATTATATCACCTTTGTGAATTTATTTTGATAAAAATTATTCCACATTTGGAATCATCATAATTAATTTTAGGTAATTAAGTGAAATTAATATCTGAACAATATAAATAGTCATTCTAGTAACTATTAATTACCATGTTAAATGGAAAATAGGTTAATTAAGGGTAAAAATAGTATAAGAAACACTAGAAACAAAGTAACCATAAAAATTTGAATATTTAAATTTCATTTACATTTTAATTATTATTGTATTTACTCCTCATTGTTTTTACTTTATAAATTATTTAAGTAATTAGTTTGAAAAAAATATATATTCTGATATAAAAAATAGAGATTTTATTTTTGGGAAATATTTAAATTAAATTAAGGAATTTATTTTAATGAATAAACTTTTTTAATATATAATATTTTAGTAAAATATTATTATTATATAATTTTTATTAAATATAAATGATCATATAGTTTTTATGAAATCGAATGTAATTTTTATAAGGGTTTGAAAAACGGTATAGTTAAAAACCCCATCACTTATCAATATATGTAAATTATATTTTAAAAGTGAAAATTTTTATATTTTAAAATTGTATTTATAAAATGAATATTATTTTTATAATCCTATTTTAGAAATTATACAATGGTTAATTTTTCATAATTTTCTGATAGAGTCAAATTTTTTAGTAAAATTTAAAAATGGAATTAATATACGGTGTGTAATATGACATCATAATGACCCCAAAATTGAAGAAATATAAAGGGTATAAACGAATAAATCTATTTTTTGCCTTTAAAATAATTTTATTTTATGTTTATTTGATTAATTTTATAAATACCTTATGAATACTTTAAATCCATTAATATATTTTAAGATTTTAAGATAATTTATTTAATAGTATGACTCACCTCTAATAATCAAGGATATTATTTTATTAATTTCGTCTATTAGACTTATAAAATAATTAAAAAGAAGTCCCATTTTGTAGAAACCATGGAAAACCCATGGTATGGTTTTTGGTTTTTATTACTTTGTTATATAGATTCCAAAACCCATGTTTGAGAAATGAGGAAGAATTCCACATTCATTTAATATATAAACCCACCAAATATTACATTTACCTTAACACAAAATCCCTATATCACATACTTACTCTTACCTCCCCTATCTAGAGTCCTTCCAAGGTTCCCCCAAGCTCTTAAAAATCTCCTCCCAATCATTTAGAACCACACTCTCCATGTGAGGGACCACTCTATCCACTTTTCAATTCAAGCATCTTCTTCATTTTATGTGTTTTGTTTCCAATTCCTAATATTGGGATTTGTTATTACATATACACCATACTTTTACATTTTTTTATAATTTATTAGATACTCCTTTAACTCTCATTAACCTCTCACGTGAACATTTATGTACACCCGTTACCATGCCCAAATTTCATAAGGGATCCTCACCTTCTCTTTTTTATTCAAGTTTCACTATTATCTTTTGCCTTCAATTTCCAATTAATTATGTTGAGATATGTCATTCCAGGTCCCTATTAATGTATATTTTAATTTCAAATCATTAGATACCCTTTTTCCCTCATCAAACCATTTTATTAATTTTTTAGTGACACCATTATGCTGCACGAATTTCACCACGATTTTCCATGCCAAAAAAAATTTATAGTGAATACCATACCGATTTCCTACCAAGGGTGTTCACATTTATACCATTATAATTCCTTGAATTGGGACTTACATGTATTTATTACACACTTATTGATTTTTTAATTGAATATTATGATGAATGAATCATTTTTTGTGATCTTTGTGGCACACTTAATCATTAGAATGAAATGAATGTGACAGGTACGATTGGAATTATATAGTGTTCCAATTCATTGGGTAATGTTTAGTAACATGAGAATTAATGTTGGGATAGGAGTAAACCTAATTCTTTTATGGGACATTTACATCATGATATCTTGGTAGTTATCATTTAACTATGTTTATGAGGCAATGTTTAAATTTGTTGACATATTTCATATGTTACCTTTATGTTATAATTCCATATCATGTCTTATTGATCAAGTTTATGATTCTCATCAATTTTATTCCCTATTTATATGAATATTTTCTAACACATATTACCTACTTAATTTTATTCCATCATTATTCCCTTACTCATTATTATAGATCGCCCCTTTCTTATGTAATTCCCTAGGTTATCTCAAACAGTTTTAAAAGGCATGAAATTTTAAAAGCATGTTAAGAAAGTTTTCATTAATGTTTTTGTATCCCATGTTTTAAAATGTTATTCTGTGTACCTAATTCCTAAATAAACTATAATTCATGATCTTACTAGTTGTATAATTTGTAATATTATTTAATAAATCATGAATTAATTTTTAATAAGGAGAAGGGTTGTTATAGTTGGTATCAAATGAAATGTTTAGTTATTTCTTGGATTAGGGTAACAAAACTCTATAGAAAACCTTAGGGATAAAACTAAGAATAATAAAACTTACCTAGATTTTTTTCAGTATAGATTAAGTGTTTTATCAGGAAAATAAATCCCTATCTAGAAACTAAAAGTGGATGTGGTTCTAGGATAGATGTCTTGAGGGGTAACAACTCTGACAAGGTGTGTCAGGCCATACTCATCCTAACCTGGTACATAATAACGAGACTTAAAGCGCATATAGTTTGACACTCCTGAGGGATATTCTTTGGTGAATTCATATTCTCATTACAAACAATTGTATATGGAATAAAAAATCACATAAGAGAATATGTTAGTAAATTAATTATTGATAACATAGATTGAAGCCTAGAAATTCATAAGTTAAGAAAATACATGTAATTTATATATAATCCAATTAAAGTAATTAAATTATTTTTTATGTGTTTAATAGTTTAAATATAATCATACCAGGTTTTCCATTTATACTAGTCTTTGTATTCAAATACTAAGAATGTTTTGTTATTCTTTAGTTGATTATGTGATCTAATAGAAGTTTATTCATCTAATTCAGGCATAAAAAATTATTTTGAGTTCTCATTGTTTAGAGGAAAAGATGTGATTATAGTATAAATTAATTAATGGATGAAATTATAATTTTAAAGAAAGTGTATTTCCATATGTTCATATTCTAGAAGATAAAAAATTCCTTTACTATAGGAAAATAATATTGATTTAAAAAATGTTTTCATATTACAATAATTTTTTATGAATTGATGGTCATTTTACTGATCACTGATTCATTGTTTTGTGGTCATTGAATCTCTTCTAACCATGTTCTCTATAAAACTCAATTATTTATTTGTTATTAGTTTCCTCTTTCATTTCCATGTTTCCAATTCTCAATAAATTTCTCCAATTGGGAAACCTAGTTATGTGATAGTATTCAAACATCCTTTTCTCCCTTTTTAAGATGATGTTTTATTAACCATTTTTATGATGTGGGTTTTCAATAAAGATATTTTAATCTTTCAAAACATTTTTTCTATTTTTATGCTTAAATTTATTGGATGTTATTTATTAAAGGGTGTAAGAATTTAACTCCTCAGGTTTTTAAAATAGAAAACTATGTATGATAGAATATGTGATACGCAACACCGAACTTAAAAAACTATGATTATTTAAATATGATCATTTAACGTTTCCATTAAATTTATTTTTATGAATTGGATTGAATAATTTATGAAATATATATATGTTCAAAATATATTGGTAAATTCGTAGTAAATAATCAATCCATTTTTAGTAATGTCTTTTACTCTTCAAGATAGGTTTTCTTCAAAAAATGATTTTTATTTCTTTTTAGAAAAAAATATATTATATTTATTTTTTGGAAAATTTTGAAAATTTATTTTATAAAAATAAATCCATTTCTGGTATCATCATATCAAAATTACCGTCTGTTGAAATTTTGGGATTTTTCAGAAAATGTATATTTTTTGTGAATAGTGAAAAATACTTTTTTAGATAAAACTTTCGTTTCATTTAATAAATTAATTAATTTAAAGTGAAATTTTTATTTTAATATTAATTCAAGGTAAAATTATTATTATTTATCTATATTTAATTAAATTAATCACATTTTAATCATCGTTATACTTGATTTTACTATAAGTTTATTTTTAAGATTAAAACATATTTTTTCTGAAAACTTTTTTAAATTGAATAATGTTTTACACATAAAATTAATTAAAATAACACCTAATGATAAATTATTTAAATTAAATTTTTATATTAAATATATTTCTTTATGAATTGAAATTCTATAATGAATATTACTAGTTATATAGTTAAATTAAAATAACATTCACCTTAAAAAAATTATTTTTTAAAAAACCTCATTCTATCATGCTTGTGTATTTTATTTGAAATTAAATTATTGTACCTTTGTGAATTTATGTTGGTAAAATGGATTCCATATTTGGAATCATAATAATTAATATTAGGTAACAGTTTCATCTTAATTTCTAAACAATATAGATAGTAACTCTGGAAAATATTAGTTACCATGGTAAATGGAAAATAGTTTAATTGAGGGTAAAAATAGTTTAAGAGAGAATAAAAACAAAGTATCCCTAATAATATGAATATTTACATATCATTTTCCTTGAAATTATTATTATATTTACTCCTTACTATTTTTTACTTTATAAATGATTAATTAAATAGTTTGATAAAAATTATATTTTGATACAACAAAACACAAATTTGGTTTTTGGGTAATATAAAAACTAAATAAAAGAATTTATATTAATGAATTTATGAATTTTTAAATAAATAATATTTTTATAAAATATTATTGTTATATATTTTTTATTAAATATAAATGATCATATAATTTTTATGAAATTGAATGTAATTTGTATAAGGGTTCGAAAAATGTTATTATCTAAAAAGACATCATTTCTCAATAAATGACAATAATATTTTAAATGTAAAACATCTTATATTTTGAAAATTATTTTTATAAAATGAATATTATTTTTTGAATCATAACATCAAAATTATCCAATTGTTAATTTTTCAAAATTTTCTAAGAGAGTCGAATTTTCTGGTAAAAATTAAATATGGTATAAATATACGGTGTGTATTATAACATCAAAATGACCCCAAAAGTGATTTAATAAATAATATAAAGGGTATAAAATACCAAATATATGTTTTACATTTATTATACTTTTATTTTATGTTTATTTTATTAATTTAATAAATCCCTTATGAATCTTCAAAAACCATTAATATTTTTTAAGGATTTAAGGCCATTTTTTAACAATATAACTCACCTACACATAAGAAAAGGTATTATTTTAATACGATCGGACCATAAACATATAAAATAATAAAAATCACTACTATTTAGTAGAAAACATGGTCAAAACCATGGGAAGGTTTTTAATTTTTATTACTTTATTATATGGAGTCCAAAACCTATGTAAGAGAAATGATAAATAATTCCCCACTCATTTACTATTAAATCCAACCAAGATCTCATTTATATTCACTAAAAATCCTTGGATAACATTCTTACTCTGCCCTCCACTCTCTATATTCCTCCCAAGGTTCCCTCAATCTCTCAAAAAACATCTCTCAAGCATTTGGAACCACACTCTCAATGTAAGGGACCTCCCTCTCTTCATTTCAATTCAAGAATCTTGTTAATTTTATGCCTTTTCTTTCCAATTAGTGATATTGTGATATATTCTTCCATGTCCACCTTATTTTTAATTTGTTTTATAAATGATGATATACTTATTTTTACTCACATTAATCCCTTTAATGAACCTTTATGTACTCTCGTTACCATGCCCAAATTACATAAGGGTTCCTCAACTTCTCTTCTTCATTAAAGTTTCATTATTATTTTATGCCTTCAACATCCAATTCCTTATGTTGGGATATGTATTTACATGTAACTATTTCTATCTATTTGATTTCTAAATTATGAGAGACCCCTATATCTCTCATCAAAACAATTTTTTAATTTTTAATTGATATTGTTATGCTTCTGAAATATCACCATGATTTTTTATGCCAAAAAAATTGTGTGGTGAATACTATACTCATTTACATTCAATTTTTTTCACCTTTATACCCTTATACATCATTTAATTTTGACTTAAATGTATGTATTCTATACTCCCGGATCTTGGAATAAAATTTTATGATAAATTAATACATGTTATATGATCTATGTGGCACACTTAATCATCATAATGAAATTAATGTGTTGGGTATGGAAAGAATGATATAGAATTCTAGTGAATTGAGTAATAATTATTCTCATAAGACATCATGTTGGGACTAGGAGTAAACTTGATTACTTTATGTTACTTTTTATATCCTGATGTCTTGGCAGTTTTCCTTGACCTATGTTTATGGTGTAGTATTTTTAGTTTTTTCCACATTTTCCATATTTCATTTATGTCATCATGTTATATCATGTATTATTGACCAATTTTTTATTATCACCACTTATATAGCCCATTTATATTCATATATTATAATATATATTAACTTCATCATGTAATTCCATGTTTATTCTCTTACTAAGCTTTATTGGCCATCTATTTATTATGTATACCCTGAGGTTATTCCATTCCATTTTAAAAGACATGTAATTTTAAAAGAATGTTAATAAAGTTTTAAATAACATTTTTTATCCCATTTTTCAATATGTTATGCTATGTACCTAATGCCCAAGGACAATAGACTTATTTATCTTTCAGGTTGTAATAAGTGTAATCTTATATAATAAATCGTGAATTAATGTGCAATAAAGATAAAGGTTGTTATAAATAACATAAGTTAAATAATACCTAGTAAGGGTTTACCATGTACCCATTGACAATTAAATGGGTTCTATAACCCCTGAAGACCCACCAACCAGTCAATGGTCCCAATAACATATGGGTGGTAAGGAATTAGGTACCCATTACTACTGTGTTAGGTTCCTTATGGTATGTGTGTTTAATTATTTAATTTTATTTTTATAAAATCTTTTTTAATTACACTTCTCCTCTCTCATTTAATTATACTATGACCTTACCTCCCTCTATGATCCCTTTTTTCTCCCAATAGAACCGTGCACTGCAATTTAAGTCATATTCAAGAACATCAAAGTTTGATCTTCCTCTTTTGGAAAAGCTGGTAACCTAGTAATTGGAACCAAATAGATGTATTCATCACATTATTATTAGAGTTTGGGTTTCTAAAAATAGGTATATTAGTTTAAATTTAGATGATGAAAAGGATTTAGGGTCAATTTTGGGAAGCTAGTTCTAAAGATCTTCCAAAATATAATAAGTTTTAGTCTATTGGTTTAGACTTTTTGGTTGTTCAAGATTCACAAATTTATATTTGGTAAAGAAAATTAGATCTATTTATATTGTAAACCACTCTTTGGTCTATATTTGGTTGCTAATCCAAATACATTAGATTCAATTGTAATGGCAGAAAATAGGTCAAGCTATTGGTCATAATTTAGTTTATTCCAATTAGGTCGGGGTAAATAAATTTCCAGGATTTAAATTCAAAAATTAATTATGTTTATACTACCCCTACTCATAACCACTAATATAGATAGGGTTATCCACACATTGAAAAAGACTAATTAATCATGGAAATAATCACCACCATTGAATCAGACGTGAATACATTGGAACAACGGAGCATGGAATTCCACTTAATTTCAATGAGATCAATAAACAAAACCACAATGGTAAATAAAGGGAAGAAATTGGACTGTGGAAACAAAGGAAGGATCTAATGATATGTATTCAATGAATAATGGAAACACATGTGGAAAGAGAAATATAATTTATGAGTTATTCAAATAGAATCTACAAGAAAACAATCCAAAATGAAATCAACATAAAAATGGGAGAAATAATGGAAATTAAAGAGAAATAAAAAGTATGGAATTTCTCTTTTTAATTATTATAGTGTTTGGAATTTAAATAGGAAATAAATCTTACAGTATAAAAAACTTTTATTTCTTAAGTCTTTATTGAACACACTTATCTCAGAACTATTATTCCATAAGTTAAATATTTACATAATGAATGAAATCGTTTAGGTAGCCAATTATTTTATATCTTTGAAATTTATGTCTTGACTTGATTTTTTATGGTTTTTGAACCTCAATGATTTTAGGTGTAAGTATTCGTTTTATGCCGGAAGTATTTCCTTATATAGAAAATTTTACTAACTATATGGATATTAGGGATTGTTTTTAAATGTTATTCCACAATTTTTTTATTTTATAAATTAATTTTTATAATGTAAAAGGATTTAAAGTATAGAATATTGTAGCAACTCCCTTTTCTTTACTCCAATTCCAATTATCTACAAAAAACAACTAGAAATCAAAGTAAAACCATAAAAGATACATATGAATCACAATGAATTGAATCCAAATTATATATATGGATTAAGATTATCAAATTCCACCACACTTGAAAAAATATTTATCCCCATGAAAAAATCACCACAATAAATATTCCAAAGCATACAATTTTTAATAGGAGATATGCATAATAGTTAATAAAATAAAATGAAGTAACATATGAAAATGATATTTCTCCAAAATCACTCTAGTAGAGGAAATCAGTCAGGCCTCATAATAATTTTTATTTATAAAACCCCTTTAATTATAATTTTTCAACTCTTAATTTGAAGTTATATCCATTTTTCAATTTACCTCTCCATGAATTTTCTCTCATCACTCAAGGTAAAATGAAATTTGAGTTATTCTCACACTTTTAATACATGTTCCTAATAATAGGCCTGGATTCATTTTAAAATCTCTACTATGTAAACACATACACACAATTAATCGTGATTGAATTAAAAAAATGTTTAAATAACTTTGAGGCTAAGGGTGGGTTGGTAGATAATAAAAAATAAAGATCAAAAGGGAGGTTAAACTCTCAAAGACATTGCATTACAATCAAGAATATTGAAATGAATAACCTCCTTCTAAAAGTATCATCACCACACTCCCAAAATCGTAGGTTAGGTACATGGATGTGTCATAAAACTTCCATGAAAGTATAATTTTTATAATTTTTCTCATCATTTTATATTATTATTTTCAAAATTCTTGTCTAGGACAGATATCTCATCCACCAACTAACCACATATTATTTATCTTAAGATTCATCAGCTCATTATTGGTGATTTTTAACCTTACTAATACACTACTTATTCCTTTTTTTATAAACTATTTAATCATAGATGATATATCATTGAATCATGGACCACATGCCATAGATCATGTGAAAAATTCACTGTACATCTCTTCAATAGTAAACACCCCACATTCATTACTAATGACTATCTCTCCTACACTTTTTCAAGTGAAAAATATGAAATCATACAAAGAGTAGGGTAGTAATGGATAAAATGAGCGTGTAACATAGATTAATCCTAAAATGGTTATTTTTAGATTCTACGGGATTAGGAAGGATAAATGTACAAATAAGTATCTAGAAAAATATATCAATAAAAACTACCTTAATCATTTTAATAGTTTATTTTTTCATTCATATACTCCATAATATTCTGATGCAAGTTTTGATAATTTTATATAACCTAAGTATCCCTCAAGAAATATTATTATAAAATAATATGTAAATGTAGGTATATAATCCTCTTGGGAATGGGAATACATAAAATTGGAAAATAAATCAGGGCATAGAAACCAATTATAAGTAAATTAAAATGAATATCAAGGCATTATAATCAAAAGTAAATTACTCAACTCAGTAATTTTTCTAAAATTATAGTCATGAATAAAATATAATTTAACATTTTCCATTAAATTTTTTCTTTTATTTACATGGGTGCACTGATATTTAAAGTTAAATCATGCTTCAGATGAAAATTTTCTTTTATAATAACAATAATAGAAAAATGTTCATGTTTAAATACAATAAATATCAATAATATCACCTCCCCCCCCCCCCCGCACACACACACACATAAAATGAAATTGTATACACTATTTTGGATGGTGATGTGGGAGAGAGAACAAGAATATCATATGTAGACTAGGAATGGAAATTATAAATTTAAAGTAGGGAATAAAGAGATCCCTATAACAAATGACATGGCACAGGGGAATATGTTGGATTTTGATTGAAACTAGGATACCTACAAAAATATTATAAAATATTACTACACTAGAGAAATAATCAATCCATTGTATATATGGAATAAGAAAGTAATAATATGGTTAGGTGAACACATTAGATAGAAATGAAGAGTAGTTCATATATAAAGGTACATGAATCTAAATATAGATATAGTATGAGGGAAAACATGATAAGAATACATGAAAATGAAGAGAAGATACCTAATAGATTCAACAAAAACTGAAAAAGACCAAAAATATGGGTTGCCTCCCATAAAGTGCTAACAAGGCGTCATCAACTAAACAGATGAAAAAAAAATTATCCAATGTCATGCATCGTCTCAGTTATCTTATGATTATTTAAGTAACTATATGTAGTTTCCATGATATCTACTAGTCTCTTTGTGGGGTTTAAAACTTCAGGAATGGGCTAACCTAAAATTTCATGTGTTAGTTGAAGCATATGTGCATGTCATAATAGAGGATCCTATTTAGGTCAAAGTTGGATCTCCTAGAGTTATCCCTATAAATCTACTACCTATAGAACTACTTCAAGTATGTGTCCATATGGTATCCTAACAAACACATCAATAAACACAATAGATGTAGTAGATCGAGACAAATCTAAAGGAATTCAAAAATAATAATGATAATATAAGAAATCCCTGCACAATCAAAGATATATCCATTTAATTAGATGATAAAAAAGGTTAAAAAAGGTAAAATGAATATAATAAATATTGTAAAATAAACCCCAATATAGAGTAAAATAGGGTATGGGTACTCATGGAAAAACTAAACAGTATGGGAAGACTCTTCACAATCAGAATCATGGGTACCCACCCAAACAGTGGGTGTCTATGTTTTCCCAACCACATCAATGGTTGTAATAGAGGATCTGGAAGGTTTCATGGTGCTGGAAGTAGGAGATTTTGAGGTTCCAATATGAATGGGTTTTGACTATCTGTCAATGGGATCAATGGAAGTAACCTCTAAATAATATGATGGAGTAGGGACCTTGCCTCGTCGTGTGAGCTCTGCTAAGAATTCCAACTGGTTAGCAAGATCTGTGATCTTTGGATGAACATTGACTATGGTGGATGGTAATGCTATAGTGGACGTTTTCCGAATGTATTTAGATGTTTGGGAAGTGTCTATAGGTTAGGGGTGTGTAGAGGTTGTGGTTGTGAATGGAGTAGAGGAAGGATCGTCAAAAGGAATGGTTATGTGGAGGCAGATCCACCTCGGGTTCCCCATAATATAATAGATAAGGTTTTTATGGATGAAAAAAAACCTCCCATACATCATAATTAGTATGGAATGGATGAGAATAATTGAATTCCATGGTTCTATATGTAGTGGGTAAAGTATCATTGGCTGAAGGGGAAGAAAAAACCTTAGTAGTAGGGTCCTCATCAAGAGACTCGACATACTTGGGTGCCCAAGAATAGTGGTCAACCAACTTTCAATGTATCCCCATCATGTGAATCATTTTATGGTCCACGGAATAAATTTTTCCAAGGTAAGATTGAGTTAAGGTTCTACTAAAAACTCCCAAAGGTATAGATATGTTGGTGATAAAGGATCCACCCCTCAAAGTATCGTGCCATCACCTGGCCTATATCTCATAGTAGAGTGCAAACTATCGATCCTTGTTGACTGTAGGAGATCCCATGGTACTGGAAAGGATAGATAATTCAATTTGATTGAAATACCCATTGGATTATCTACCTGCTATCTAGACCAGGGCTAAGTTGTGGTGAATAATCTGTGGAGCTTCACCCTTCATTTGGGTGCTCTTCATCTTTGGTTGATCATGAAAGATATATAGGTCAAGTGCTACTGAGGCTATCTTTGTGGGGTTTATGTATTGTTTGGATCAAAATAGATAGAATAATATTTTGTAGAGGTAGAAAAAACATACTAATAAATCCTCAATCTTGCTCATAACTCCCCTAGGGTCATCTTGAAGTCTCGACCTCCCAACAGTAATGTAATGTGGACAAACATGAGCTCGAAAGTCATCAGGAACTCCAGAAATAGCTCTCTAAATGTATCTGTATGCACCTCACTGATGTGCGAGAGGTTAATACATATGATCAGGTATAGTACCTCCTCATTGAATATTATTTTATATAGCATTGATAAATCCAAAGTCTAGTTATTACGCATCGGTTTGGCCTATAAATGGGATAATCATACCAGATGCCCAGGATCAGAAAAATGAAGGTAGGGATAGACATGGGTAAGTGGATTGGTTCACTTAGAGTTGTGGAATTTGGATACACAGATAGAATTGAATGGATAGGACAATTTGGTGAAATCCGTTGGAGACTAAGGTGACGGGGAAGGTGGTGTGCGATCCTGGGTTGGGCATTTGGCAATGGGAGGCCACGAATCCTAACCTACATATTTTGTGGGTTGATGGGCATGACCTATATTTCAAACCATTATTGAAGAAGGGTGCATGAGGCTGATAGGAAGAAAGAAAGATGATGAATATGGGGTGTGGAGGAAGGGGTAGGGACACTCTTGGAGGGGGTGCCGAGGTGTTAAAGGGGAGGGTAGGTTTCATACACTGCAAACCCTGTGGTTTCAGTTTTAAAATCATAGTCTTGAAATTTATGCTTTAAATTTTATTTTCATGGTATATGTTTATCAATTTTTTGTGGTCCGTGAAAACTTATGGTGTGATTCAATTTTCTTACACCTTAAAAAAATTTAATAGAATAAAGTGAAACTCTTTGTTATTTCCCTGATTTCCGACAATCAAACTTTTCTAAGAGAAAAAAAACCTAGGTTTCCTCCCAATCATTGCTTCATTTTATGTCTAGAGATAAAAATCACCCTGATTCATTTGAATTTGATATAATTAGTTCACTCTTATTGAAATATATCTTTGTAAATATTTAATATCTAGCCATTGACTTTAAAGTGTGGTCAATTTAATTTTTGAATTTCAATAGTGTTATGGGGATATACTTTTACAAAATTAAACATACACGACCATTAAGACTTATATTTTTTGGTGAAAATATTTAGAGGGTAATTGAATAACACTAATTTGTCTCCTAGTGTGAAAATACATCATACAATTCATCACTCATTCCATTTTTTTCTTACAAATCTAGTCATTCTTATATCTATTCCTTCAAATATCTTCCATCTCATCCATTTTCCATAATATTAATTTCCCAGCATTATGATCTTATAAGTTTAACTATTTGATTGTCCAATATAATTGGTTCTCTAATTAAAATAGAAAGTTACATGGATTTCCATAAATAATTCAAAAAGGATTGGTGTCAATGGTTGTATTAAATGTTTTTTGGCACACACATAGTTCATCGCCAAGCTTTATTCCCTAGTCCTTCCTACTGGTATTGACTTTATTTTGATAAATTTCATGATCTCCTAATTTAAAAATTGAGCATTCACTCTAGTCTTTAGGTGGTAATAAGTTCTATAATTTTACTAAATTCCATGTTTTTAAATAATTCCTTTTAAAAAACTATTATTGAAGTGTTTTCTTCAATTACTAATGATTAATCAAGTTAATCCAAATTAGAAGGAACTTTTTTTATTTAAAAATTGCATGAACACCTTGGTTCTATTGAGAGTAGTGGCCCCAACATCTGACTATTTTGAAGTATAGTCAATGGTAACTAGAATAAAAAATCTTACCATTAAAATTTTTAAATTAGACAATGAAATATATCTCCCAAACATCAAGGATCTCTAAGTCTATGATGGGATCCTGGGTCATTTCATTACATTCCCAAATGGTGCTTGTCTACTATAATAGATCACAAGTTTGCACAAAACTTCTCAAATATTGATAGATTATGGGTGAGAATTATCCACTTTTTAGAATCTTATCTATAGTTTTTTCAGGCCCATGATTTCCACCATCTATTGATGTGGGAAATATTTCTAGAACTCTTTGAATTTAATCCTTTGGGATGAAATGTCACATTAAGCCATCAGCACAATAGTTAAATAAGAACAGATCGTACCAATAATAGCATGAAGAAAAATTAAATTACTTCTTCCTCTATTGATAGTATAAGTGTGGATAAATGGGGCATGTGGAATGATAGTTCATAATATCAGTTAACCATGGTTTTATTTCTATATCCATATTGAAAAATGACTCATTTGAAAATTCATCTTTAAGGTTCAAATCATCATCATCCTCGATACTGGGAAGTGAAATTCTATATAAATCTTCCGCAAATAAATTTTTAGTTCCATTTGTCTCTTTTATGACTATATAAAACCCTTTCAATAAAATTATCCATTGTATTAGTCATATTTTGGAATCCTATTTACTCAAAAGTTATTATAGTGATGCATGATCGGTGAAAACTGTAACTATGGAAAGTATTAGGTTTGACTAAAATTTATCAAAAGAAAATAAAAATTCTAGAAACTCTTTTTCTATGGTTATGTAATTTATTAGAGCCTTATTTAGGGTATGGATGGAATAATAAATGGGGAGTAAGTTGTGTCTGACATGATGTCCTAAAAAAATTCCTCCAATGAAATCACTAGCATCGCATATTAACTTGAAGTGTTTATCCCAGTCAGGTGATACAATGACATGAGTATCTAGCATGATAGTTTTCAAAGTATTAAATACCTACTGACACACTTTACTAAAATTAAAATGAAATGCCTTATATAAAATATGTGTTAGTAGGTGGGATATTTTTTCAAAATCTTGGATGAAGTGGTGATAGAATCCCATGTGGCCTAGAAAAATCTTTATTCCTCTCACTATAGTGGGTTTAGGCATGTCTTTGATCACTCTAATTTTTTCCAAGTCAAATTCCATTCCATGATTTAAAATTTAATGTCTGAGTATAATTCCTCCTTGGACCATGAAATGAAATTTTTCCATTTTTGCCCTAGGAACTTCTCTTCACGGAATTTCAATACCAGTTCCAAATTGATTAGGAAAACCTATGAGGATATCTTGTACGTAGAAAAATCATCCATAAATGTTTCTATAAAATTCTCCTATATATCATGAAATATGTGTGTCCTACACCATTAGAAAGTTTCCCATGTATTGCACATTTTGAATGAAATCCTTCTATAGTAGAAACTACAAAATATACACATGAACATGGTCGTTGAATAATTAACTGGGTCTACAATGATTTTATTTTATCTCATATATTCATCCAAAATACAAGAGAAGTCATGCCCAACCAATATATCAAGCATATGATCCTTGAATAAGAGTGTAAAATGGTATTTTCATGTTATTTTATTGGCATTTCTATAGTCAACACATACTCTCCATCCAAAAATGGTTTTAGTTGGAATTAGTTCACTTTCATTATTTTTTATAACAGTAAAGATGTATTTCTACGGGACAATGTATAGAAGGATCATCCATTCACTATCATAAATAGAAAATATAATACCTTCAACTATAAGTTTTAGAACTTCCTTCTTAAAGTATTATTATATTGTATAGTTGAATCAGCTATGGGTTTGAAATTTTGTTTTAACACCTTCTTCTAACATAATTTCAGGTGTTAAAATCATAGGAATAATCCCTTTGATATCATCCACACCCCAAACTATTGAGTTTTTATAACTTTTCATGACATCAATCGGTTTCACTTCTTACACTTGGTTCAACTATTAGCTAATGATAACTAGTTTTATATCTTCGGTTACTATGAATGAATATGATAATTTTCTTATTAGAGGATTTAACTCCAAAGATGGTGTCTTGATGACTGAGGGTATGAATGTGGAATGGTGTCTCTCATCAAAGGTTCAATGTAATTCACCTCCTTTAGAAAACAAATCTTCATCCAGATACATATTCTCTCTCTCATCCACAACTATCATGAAATAATATTTTTCATCTATCCTAAAGAAGGATTGATAATAAAATGAATTGTCACTTTATTTAGAAAATTTAACTAAATCAAATATTACATGTTTATCACCAAACTATAATATCAACCGTTTTTATTAAAATAAATCAATTTCTTACTAGTCGTGAGAAATGGTCACCCAATAATGATGGAAAAATATCTTTCTTCCCCCGTATCTAGGATAATAAAATTATCATGAAAAAATAATTTAACGACTTTGACTAGTGTCCATGGGAAGTCCCCAATGATACTTGACTGATCGGTCAGATACCTAAATTTCAAATCTCTTTGGTTTCAAATATTAAACACCTAATTTTTCAAATACACTCATAGGAATGATATTGATACTTTAACCAAGATCTCACAAGGTTTTTCTAAAATTGCATGGCCTTATAGTGCAGGAATTTGAGAAGCTATTAGCATCCATAATATTTGGTGAGAGATTCTTCTGAAAAACTGTTGATCATTATCCACTCATATAGATGGCTCCTAGGTATTCAATTTTGATTTTATTAGATTCAAAATTATTATTTTTCAATATTCTCTTGTATGTGATCTTTTTCAGTTCATTCAGATTCCAGATTTCGTTGATGAGTATCTTTGTGTGTGTTATAATCACTATATTTTTTATGATTTTTTCATCTAATTCAGGTTCTCCTAGATTATGTTCCTCACCTATGAATGGCTTCCGAATACTCAAATCATTTCCACTACTAATTACTATAGTATTATCCTCCTCTCACATTCATTCCACTATATTACTAGGAAATTAACTTTGTATTTAGTCTGAAAAAATTCATGGATATCGGTCTCACAAAGTTCTCAAGGTTGTGGAGAGAATCCCTATGATTTTTTATCTCAGATTCTTGGTTATCCATTTTCTAGTCTTATTTTTGAATAAGGGAAATCATAATATTTCCATGGTTTGATTGTTTATGTAGAGGTTTTTTTGGATATCTTGGTGGATCTTGTTAAAAATGTTTTTGGGGTGGAAATTGTTAGGATATTGAGGGAAATGGTTTTTTAGTAAATGGTTGTTGACTTTGAGGAGTTTGATTCTAAGGAGGTTACCCAGGTGATCCAATATTTCATAGTGGATTTGGTCTAGTCCTTTGTTGATAGTAAACTTGAGTTTTTTGTTGTGGTTGTTGAACCACTCTCTGCTCATAATGCTACTTCTGGTATTATTATGGTTGTTGAAACTAATGATTTAATTATTATAATTTAGTTAATTAAAATTTTGGTTTTGAGTTTATACCTTACCTACTCTATAGTTAGGGTATGGGTGTGGGCCTCTACACATCTCAGAAACATGAATTTATATAACAAGGGTAAGAATGTGGTAGCAGTAAAGAAGTAAGATTAAAGGATTATATATTTTTTGTGAGGGATTCAACTTGGGCTGCAAGGTGGGTTCACTCTCTAACTTTATGAATTTCGCATCAAGAAGGTCCTCATCCTCTCTTCCAAAGACTTTCACTGTGGGAGATCTTATCCAAAATTTCCCTACCCACTTGTGGTGTTTTGATAATGACTCTACCAATGGTAGTAACATCCACCATAGTGAAATAAAAAGGTTGTAGTCCATGGTAGAAAATTTGATGTTGTATCCACACATCTATTCCATGATGTTGGAACTTCTGAGTTGGATCTTTAATGAAATAACAAGCCTCCGAGTCTAATTCTACATCAACTTGAGATAAATTCTAGATATCATTCCACGGTTTCAATAAACATTTGGTTAGAAATTACTTATCAAGAAATTTTTTCACTAAATCATCCCAAGTTAATATGAACTATCGGGATTGACTTTTAAGTCAATCCTTGGCTATGTCCCCTAAAGAGAAGGGGTAACCCCTGAGTCTGATTGCATCATAAGATACACCTTGACTTATAAATGAATCATAGACTTATATAAAACTTTAAATATGTTCCAATAGATCTTTGCTCTGACTTTCAATAAATTTTCCACTTTTTTATCATTTGAATAGGTCCGGTATTAATTTCAAAATTATGAACCATGATAGTAAGACAAATAATGATATATACAACACCATTGATGGATGGAAATCTATTATCCATAATGGTGCACTCCCATAACAATGGTTTCTCTTCCTGATGTTGAGGTGTCACATATCAAACATTTTGTGGACAATGATGTGTGAAATTATGATGCTCAACTATAATGGAATGGTGATGTGCATAAATATATCTCTCTATTTCAGGATTGAAATATAACAATTATTGAGTGTCTATGCTCCTAGAATAAGTCATAGGACCCTAGAACATGTACTAACAGAATGAAATAGATGCAAGTTCTAGTATATGTGGGAAGATTGTAAAAAGAAAGGGGATGAAATGGGAAGGGGAAGAGAGGATGTAAGGAAATCCCAGGTTCATGCTGATGGTCAATCTACCTAAGAAATAGTACGTCCCCATCAATATCACTAAAATTTGATTGACCTATGTAGTGTCATTGGTTCTACATGGGTGTAATAAAATTAAAAATATATAAATCCAAAACTGCACTAGCTACAATGGTTTAGCATTAATATAGTATGGGGTAAAACCCTCAAGGTTAAGCTGGTAACCTTTAAATTGGAACCTGATAGATATATTCATTGTGTGATTCTTAGAGTTTGGGTTACTAAAACTTGGATGATTGATTTTACTTGAGAATATAAAAAGGGTTTGTGGTCAATTCTGTGTATTTTTTGCTAAGGATATTTGTAAATATAACTAGGGAGGGTTTATTGGATTCAACCACATTGTTTTCAATAGTCACCAATTTATCTTTGGTCTAGAAAACTGGATTTATTCATATTAGAAACCACTCATTGGTCCAGATGTGTTTTCTAATACAAATTAATTAGGTGTAACTATAAAGGTAGAAAATAGATTAAACTATCGGTCCTACTTTAGTATATTCCAATTAGGTCAAGTCCTTAATTATAATCTCCTAGACTAACTCATGAAAGGGAATCAAATTAGATTTTAATATCAACCAAATTATTTAGTTAATAAATTGACATAGTTTTAATTCATAAATACATTAATTATATACTACCCCTATTCTCGACCCCTAACATAAATTGGGTTGGTCATGCATGGAAAAAGAATAATTTAGCATAGAAATAATAAACATAATTGAATCAAAAATGGATGTCGCATAAAAATAAAAATGAAATTTTATTTTATTTCAATAATATCAATAAATCAAACCATGATAATAAATAAAGGGAATAAATTAGACCATGGTAATAAAAGAATGAAAAAATGATCGGTGGTCGAAGAAGAATGAAAAAAATGTGGAAACAGTAAGGTAAATTGATATTTATTTAAACTAAATCAGTATAATAACACTCTATAATAAAATAAATATATAAACTAGAGAAATAATGAATAATGAGAAAGAAATAAGAAGTAGGGAATGTCTCTTCTTAATTCTTTTGGTGCCTATAAGTTAAATAAGAAATAAATCTTACATCATAAATAATTTTTACACCATAAGCCTTGATTAATCACACCTATCCCTAAACTCTACCATCATAAGTGTAATATTTATATTGTGTATAATATCTTTTATTCTCTAGTTCTTTTATATCATTGAGATTTATCACATGAGTAGAATCTGTGGGGTTTTCAAACTGAAATGGTTTTATGATGTCAGTATTTATTTTATGTCATAAGTTCTTCTTTATCTAGAAACTCTTACAGCTTAAATAGATCTTATAAATTATCTGTAATTGTATTTTCAACATCATGTTACCCATTTTAAGTTAATTCCCTTCTCTTTTCTTGTTTTCCTCTTTAATTGGGTGCTTCTTTGGACTCCCGAGGATATAAAACATTTCTTGAGAAAATTGACCTAAAATTTTGGGATATATTTTTTTATAATTAACGGATTCTAGGTATAAATATGTTGATGGATTTTTGGGGTTCCACTGTGTTTGGAGAAAACCTGAGGTGTCTTTGGGATTTCATGGAATAATTTTCAGTTTTCGTTGTATGCTTGAAATTTACAAGACATGTAATGGGAGTACACAATGTGTAATAGTTTTTTGGATCATGTTCTGATCTAAATACGAATCATGAAACAATACATGTTTTTCAATAGTTACATATCGTGTAATGTTAAAAGAGAGGTTTTTAATAAATAGGTAGTGGGTTTTTTTGTGTATGTGTTCCTCGTGGATTACATGACATTTAAATGGATAACATTCCTTGTAAATTTCAAATAATGGGATTTTAGGGAACTTCATCTGTTGATTTTTATTTCATTCTTATGAATCTCTATCCCCTCTTAACCTAGATCTCTCCTCCAATGATTTTTTGAGCCTCCGTTCAATCCTTATTGATTCGTTCGGTAATTGGTCAACATTGAGGCTGGGTTGTCTCTCTCCAGGTGAGTAAACCTTTATACTTATTCATTTCATTGATTGTGGTAGCACCGTTTAATTATGTTATTATATCCATTGATCTATGGTAATGATTCTTCTTGATTATCTATAAATCTATTGTGTGATCTTGTTCCTATTGATTCCTTATTTTTTGTGGTATAGTGGTTTTTTGGTGAGTTATGGGTCATTTCCTATTCCATGTAGACTATTTTATTCAATTGATTCAATTATAATAGGATTAAATTAATTCTATGGCCTCCATTTTTATTTTTGGTTTCTTCCATGTGGTGGATTCTGTTGTGGGTGGGTGTGGCCTAAGTTTTGAGGTGGGTGGTTTGGTCTCTAGTCTGTGTTATTGAACTTCATTACTTCTATTTTTTTAAAAAAAATCATTAAATTAAATTCCATAATATAACTATTTTTTTTTGTGTGTGTAGAACTAGATTTTTATAAAATATGGTTTTCCCCTAGTTTTGGTAAATGGAAAAAATCAAGTCATTATAAAATGGTTTTTGTGAAATGGATTTCAAATCAATGTTTTATGGAAATGGATTCATGAACTGGTTTGAAAAGTAAACATATAGGAAGCCATGGGTACTTAGGTAGAAGTTATATTAATGTAACATTTCCACTTTTTAAGGTTTTTCTCATGGGGTGTTCCTCTACTCCCAAGGCCCATTGTTCTACGGACATGTTTGATAAGTTGGGGGTTACTTAATGTATTGTTCCTATAATCTATAGACTCAATACAAATGTCTAATGGCTTGATGTGTATGTGATTTTCTATGTTAGGTTCAAGTGTCCTAGTTATCCTGACCTACTATGATCCTTGGTGTGATGTTACCTATACTTCTTGTTTGATTGGGCTATTTGGGTAATTTTTTGTTACACTTCCATAGATATCATATAATATGTGATACATGATTTGGTTTGATTTGATATATGAGTTTAGAAATATTAATATGAAATTATTTGAAACTGATTTATCTTTTTTATTCAAAAATGTGGAAAAAGTGGAAATTAAAATGATTTTCCTTACTTTTGACATATAAATTGTTAAATTGTTATCATGACTTGTTTTTATTTAATTTTGATCTTTCTTAGATTATTATTCAAATAATTGATATTGAACACTTGTATGAAAACCTACTGAGACTATTAGATCACACCTTGTATACCCCTTCGGCGGTGTGTATACCTTTGTATGTCATTCAATGTAGGGAAAGAAAAGGCACCACAATGAGGCAGTCAGGTATTCAGTTAGCTTAGTTTAGTAGCTGGTGGTGACATGATGAGAGTAAGCCCATGCTATCACATAGAGTAGTTGGTATTCATATTTTGGTAGTCCTTTTTAGTTGGACCAATACTTTTAGATTGTTTCTACACCTGAGTGTTTTGGATTTTTCTACTTCTTTTCAGTTATGGAATATATTTATCTTTTATATTATAATCATTATTTTATATATGTTTCATGTTATTGCATTTGGTGGGGTTAAATTATTACCTATGATTGTGGATCGATACTTGGATGCTAGTTGTCATCCCGTGAGTATTGGAAACACCCTTCGGGTATGTGGATTATCAGGTCAGGTACCAATTTGAGAGGGTAATTGGGTCATTTCATTACATTGTGGTATTAAAGGTGGTCAGTCCTCAAGATTCCTAGTCTTGGGACATTTGGTACACTAGAGATAGGATTGTTGGGTCTTGAAAGGTATATTCCGGTGAGTGTCTAGCTAGATCTTTCCATTATGAGACTCATGTTACCATGGGATATTGGGATATGTGTCTCTTGTTTTGAGTTCTTTATTTTAATTTCATGTTTTTATGGGTTTCATAGTTGGAACTAAGATTTTTCTGGATTTTGATCATTTCTTTTGTTTTGGTGTCTAGTAGTATACCTCTGAGATGTGTTTTGTGAGTTACTCAGGAGGGTGAAGCTAATATTCCTCAATGGAATCCTCCTATTGAATAGAACATTATTGAGGAAATTATTCAAGTAGTTCATTTTATAGACCATAAATATTCATGTGATTAGAACGTAGTTGTTGAGGTACAGACAGGAGCTATATGAGAAAGAGATCGATCACATGAATTATTAAGTGAAAAGCCAACATCCTTTAATGGTAAGAATAGACCCCAATAGGTGGAGGAATTTCTTGAAAATATTGATTAGATCCTTGAATTCTTGGATACACATAATAGCATTGAGGTAAAATTTTCATTGTTTATACATTAGGGTCCTATAAAGTGTTAGAGGTATTCCATGGTATAGGAAGATAATTATGTGGGCTTAGAATGGATAGATTTAAAGACTCCATTATTCCATTAATTTTTTCCAGAGTCGTTGTTGATGGAGAAATCTTAGGAGTTCCTCTCTTTTTAGTAGAGAGGGAATTTGGTGTCAACACACACTAATTGGTTTGCGGATTTGGTTCATTTTTCACCAGAGGTTATGAAGAATGACTAATTGAAAGCTCAGAAGTACCTATAGGGTTTGCGACTGGATATTATATCATGGGTGTACATACTAAATCTTTTGACCTATGAAGAGATATTGGAAAAGGATGTGATGGTTTAAATGAATACTATAGGTAAGGTTGGATATTACACCCCTTATATTCCACCTAATGGAAGCTTTAGGGGAATTCTAGGGAAAAAGAGGAACTGGAAAGACCATCATATGAGTGTTTGAGTTGGTTCTCAATAGCAAGACTCTTCAGCACCTCCAATTATAGATAGTGGTGTGCCTATGAATTGATATTAGTTTGGCAAGGTCGGACACACACTGCATTCTTTTCCTTCACCTACAACTATGTGTAATATTTTTGGACGTTATGGTTATCTGTAGTGTTTCTGTCAGGCCATGTCTACACCTTGATATAGTTAAGGATTGTTAGCTCTAAAGGATACTAAGGAAATCAAATACTACAGGTTTCCATCCATAGGATTTAGGAGTGAATCATCTTCACTCAGTAGATGAGCTTTTGGTAGAGGTATATCTGGGTCCAGTGATAATGAGAGGTGCCATCTTTATTGAATCTTCCATAGTGGTTTCTTTATTTCATATTGGTGCTTCCCACTAATTCAAATATGGTCATTTATATTATATTCTTAAACTTAAAATGGATATAATTTCCTTTATTATGGATTTAGTGATTCCTCTTAGGAAGAGGTAATAACATTTGTTTCAGGGTCCTTGTTCCCTATCGATAGCTGATGCGGATTTAGTCATGGATTTTCTCATTCTCAATCTGTATTCATTTTACATCATCACCTGGATGGATTGGAATTTTTCTCATCATGATGATGTTTATTTTAATCATTGGTGTGTCTCATTTCTAATGGCTGATGGGATCTCACGGGTGTTTTAGGGAGATTGGGATCTGAGTTCTAGTAGTATAGGAAATTCACACCCATAGCTCAGGAGTTTGTTGTCTTCTTTAGAAGTTGTGATTGATGATATCTCTTCTATTGTTGATATTCTTACTATTGTTCAAAACATTCATAAAATAGTCCTATATGATTTATCCAGGCTTCCTCCAAAGTTGGAGGTAGATTGTATGATTTACATGGTTCTAGTTATGCACCAGATATCGATAAATTCCCATTTTATATCACCACAGGAGGTGAAAGAGCTCATGATTCAGTTGGACTAACTAGTAGAAAAGGTTTTTCTTCACCCTGGTGTTTTACCATAGGAATCCTTAGAAATATTATCCAAGAAGGTATAAGGTTCACATAAATTATGTGTGGACTTTTATAAGTTAAATAGGGTAATAGTTAAGAACTAGTATCTTTTTCCTCATGTTGATGATTTGTTTGATCAATTAAAGAGTAAAAAGTGGTTTTCTAAGATTTATCTTTAATAAAATTATCATAATATTAGGGTTCAAGAGTATGATATACTAAACATGGATTTTAGAAGAATGTACAGTCACTATGAATATCTTGTGATTTCATTCAGTTTGAAAATAATTCCTACAGTTTTTATGGATTTTATGAATCCGATATTTAATCGGTATCCCAAATATTTTTAAGTAGTGTTTGTAGATGATATTTTGGTGTATTTGAGATCAGAGCACCAGGAAAGGGGTTAAATTCATGTGGGATTAAAATTGTTAGTCTTATTTACTTGAGCTGAAAAAACTTGTAACATCAGCTCCTATTTTGATCTTACCTGATCCAGTAAAGGGTATATAGTTTTCTATGATGCTTCTTGCACTGTTTTGGGTTGTTTTCTCATGTTGGGTGATCATGTGGTGGCTCACGATTCTCCTTAGCTTCAACTTCATGAGAATAATTACCCCACTTATGATTTATATCTTGTTGTAGTTATAAATTTTCTTAAGAGTTGGGGCATTATCTTTTTGGGTAAAGGTTCACATTATTTTATTACTATAAGAGTATGAGTTATTTATTTTTTCAAAAGGAATTGAATATTGGACAGATACAATGGGTTTAATACCTACAAAATTTTCAATATTATATCACATATACCCTAGGGAAGGGGAATTTTATTGAATATGATCTTAGTAGGAAAGTTCCATCACATGTTGTTTTGTAGTCAAAGGAAGAGTGGAACCATATAGAGATTTTTTGTCAGTTGCATCTAGATGCTCAGGAGTATGTTTTATGTACTGTTATGACCATTATGCTACTATCATCATGTCTCCTTGAGTCTATTCTATAGATTCATCAGCTAGATTATTTGTTTAGAGGAATTCAAGAAACCCTATACGGTGGGGATACCATTTTGGGTTGGTATCTCTCTTCAAGTGGTATTCTTAGTTTTGGGAATTGGTTTGTCATCCCATCTTTTGTAAGGAGCTCAGTTTTTTTTCATAGTTCTTCATGGGTCATTCATCAGGGAACTAAGAATATGTATTATGTCATGATATGTTGACTCCTGTGTATGGGTATGTAGTGACATTTCTAATTATGTTTCATGATGTTACACCTTCTAACAGATAAAGGAAAATCATTTAAAACCTTTTGGGTTTATTCAACCTCTTTTGGTGATTGTTTGTAAATGGTATGAGGTATCCATAGAATTTGTGGTTAGATTAAAATGGACTCCATGAGGGAGGAATGCAATCTGGGTGGTGATTAATCAGTTGAAAAAGTTTTTTTGTTTTATCCTGATCAAAGACATCATAATAATTAAGGATATGGGTAAGATATATGTGTGGGAAATTATGATTTTATATGGGGCTCCTTATTTTGATGTTTCAGATAGGGATCCTAGGTTTAGTTTTAGGTTCTAGAGGAGTCTTCGGGAGATGATGGAGATTAAGGCCAGATTGAGTACAACTTATCATCCACAGATAGACAGGAAAATGGAGTGGGTTATTCAGATTATAGAGGATATTCTTAGAGTTTGTGTCTTAGATTTTGATGGATCTTGGGATAGCCATCTAGGACTACTTGAGTTTTCTTATAACAACAGTTATTATTGTTCAACTAGAATTGAGCCTTTAGATGATTTTATGGTTGCATGTACAAATCACCTCTTTGTTAGGAAGAGGTTGGTGAAGCTTCTTTTGTGGGATAATGATTGGTTTATGAGATGTATGTGAGGATTCAGGATATACGTCAGTATATGGTTATAGTAAAGAGCTGGAAAAAGTCTCATTCTGATCAATGGAATCATCCTTTGGAGTTTTCTATAGGTGACTGGATTTTATTGAAATTTTCTCCTTAGTTGCGCCACTGTTTACTTGAAAACATGTAAAGTTGGCTATGAGATACTCTGAACTATTTGAATCCACTACGTGACTAGGGAAGGATTCTTATTGGATGGAATTATCAGGTTATTGGATAAAAGTTCATGATGGTTTCCATGTATCGCGGATTGGTAAATATCACCTTGATCCCTCTCACATTCAGAGTTGGAAAGATATTGAGTTAGAGCTGGATCTTTTTTTGTTGAGCATCTAGTAGAGATAGTTTACTCTCAAGTGAAATCCTTGCATGGGAAGTCAATTCCATTTATTAGAGTGTTATAGAGGCATAGATCATATTATAATGAGACTTGGGATCATGATTTTTTTATGAGGGATAAGTAGCCTCACCTGTTTACCAAATTTCATTCTTCCACATGAATTACAAGGGATAGAAATTCTTATGTTAGAGATTTTGTAACATCTTGTTATCCACTTTAAGGTAATTCCTGTATCTTTTATTGTTTTCTTCTTTAATTGGGTGCATATTTGGGCTCTATAGGGTGGAGAACATTTGGTGAAGAAAATAACCTAATGTTTGGGGATATATATTTGTATGAATTAATGGATTCTAGTTATAAATGTTTTAATAGATTTGTAGGGTTCTCCATAAGTTTAGAGTATTGTCAAGGTGTTTTGGGTTTTCATGTAGGAATCTGCAGTTTTCACATTCTGATGGAAATTTACACACCATTTAATGGTATTACATAATGTATAATGGTTTCCAATCTCATGTCTTGAGTTGCATACATGGTGTGAAATAATACATGTCGTGTAAGAGTTTCACATCATATGATGTTAACATGTTATTTTTTAATAAAAAGATGGTGGATTTTTCATCCCATTTGATCCCCATTGATTACACTATGTGTAAATTGATTAAATGTAATGTAGATGTCATGAATATGGTCTTTAGTGAGGTTCATTGGTTAATTTTTATTTCATTCTTCTATAGATATCTCCCCTATCAACCTAAATCTCTCCTTCGGCAATTTTAGGAGCCTCTATTCATTATAGATTGATTCATTTGGTAATTGATCATCTTTGTGGTTGTGTTTCATCTCTCTAGGTGAGTAAACATTTCTTCTTTGTTGTTTCTTCAATTGTATTAGTGCCTTTTTATTGTGTTATTGGATATGTTGACCCATGGTGATCTTTCTTCCTGATTATCTCTAAATACATTGTGTGATCATGTTATAGGGGTCATTTTCTTGTTGGTTATGGTGTGGTGGTTGTTCGTTCTTTAGCTATGAGTTGTTTCCACTTCTCTACATACCCTTTTATTAAATTTAATAAATTTTAAGAGGTTTATATTGATCATGGTTCTTTTGTTTTCATTACTAGTTTCTTTCGTGTTGTAGATTACATTATGGGAATGTGTGAACCAAGTTTTGAGGTAGGTGGTTTTGTCTCTAGCTTGTACCGGTGAACTACGTTTCTCTTATTTTTGATAAATTTTTTTATTAAAGGAAATGGAATGATATGGCGTATTTGTTTTGTGTGTGTGGAACTGGGTTTTTATAAAAGACATATGTTCCCCTGTTTTAGTAAATGAAAAAGAGTTTTCAAGATCACTGTGAAATGGTTTTTTTGAAATGGGTTTCAAATTATGGTTTGGTGGAAATATTTTCATGAACTAGTTTGAAAAATACATCACATGGGAAGCCTAATTTACCTAGGTGGAAGGTATATTAATAGGTCTCATCCACTATCAAGGGGTTTTCTCATGGATTTTTCCTCTACTCTCTAGGCTTGTTGTTATAGGGACTTGTTAGAATTGTTGGGGTGTTCCTATGATCTCTAGACTCAATGAATTTTTCTAGTGTCTTGATGAATACATGATTTTATATGTCAGTTATGACTATCCTAGATATCCTGGAAAATAATGATCCTTGGCGTGATGCTGCCTGTACTTCTTGGCTGATTTGGGTAGTTCGGTTTGTACTATTTTCTTGTACTACCATGGATTTGATATGATATGTGATGTATGATTTTTTTTTATATATCAATTTTTATTTATGAATATGAATTTATTTGAAATTTTTTTACATGTTTTATTCAAAAATATTTAAAAGGGGGAAATTAAACTGTTTTTCCATTATTTTCATATAAAAAATTTTAAACTCTTCTCACACCTTGTTTTTTCTTTAAATTTGATCATTCATGGATTATTGTTTAGAGAATTGATTTGGAACACCTGGGTGAGACCCTGGGGATCATCTTAGCTCACACCCTATGTGCCCCTTCAGCAATGTGTAAACCTTTGCATGTCATTTGATGCAGGTAAATACAAAGCGTTATGGTGAGTCAATAAAGTTTTTTTCTAGCTGAGATAGGAAGTTGGTGGTGATATGGTTGGAGTATTCCAAAACTATCATATAGATTAGTTGGTCTTCTTGTTTTGGTAGTCCGTTGTGGGTGGACATGTACTAGTAGATTATTTCTACTCTTGAGTTATTTAGTTTTCACTATTTTTTTTTCTTTATGGAATATATTTATCTTTTCCATTTTTGCCTCTGTTGAATATATGTTCCATTTTATTGCTTTAGGTAGGGAGAAATATTTCCCTATGATTTTTATTAAATTCCCTAGTACTAGTCTCCATCCTATGGGGATTGGGAATTTCCTACAGGTATGTATTGGATCTGGTCGGGTACAAATTTGAGATGGTATTTGGGTCTGCTCATTAGAGGTCTGGCTTGAGGTTTTTATTCCGTAAATGAATTTTTAAGTCATAAAATGACTAAAAACATAGAATTTTGTAACAAATCCCTTTTCCTGACTCAAATTCCAACTCTTTTCCAAAAAACAACCAAAATCTAAAGTAAAATGGTAAAAAATATATATGAATCACAATGAATTGAATCCCTATTTTATATGTGAATTTATATTATCAGCAATGTTCTTAATTATACCTTGTTTGATGGTTCGATGTAAGGGATATTTTAGTGACTGGTGAGGCCTTCTGTTAACAGAAGGATATATTCCTTAAATCCTATATGCATATAATGCTTTAAGGATATATCATATAAAATGACAAGGGTATATCATAAGGCATGTTAGAAGATTACATGTACCAACCTTTGACTAATAGTATTGTATGATTATGGAATATATTTTTCTATGATATATCATAGTAATTGCCTTTGTTTAGAAGGAATTTTTATGGAAGTCACTTGTTTAATGGTTAAACATTCAAATAACTTCCTTTGACTATCATTAATCAATCCATTTCATTATATGAAATGAATGGGAGAACTATCACAGTTGAGTTGTTACAAGTTCCTATAACCATAATGAATTAAATTATATGTTATAAATATATGAGTTAATATAATAATGTTGGGCAAGGAATATATATAACATACTGATATCATCAATATGGGGGAGTTCTTTTCCCTTTAAAGTGTTCTTGGATAATACTCCCTTGTTCTCGATGATCCCTTTTTCTTTATCCTTCACTACAAGAGGCACTAGCATGGCATGGGTATTAGGATAGTATGTCCTTAATATTGGGAAATTTAAATCCACCCATGGATTCACCATGTATAGTGCAGTCTGATCGATACCCTTGAGTTATCTTTATCAATTTTATATGATGAAAATGGTTTTAGTAACTCTATGGTGTAAAGTAAAAAAATAAGGTTTTTCATCTTACAGAGTACTTGGTTTTGGTTATTCACACACAGTAGACCGTTGGAATAAGTTGTTTATTATTTCAACTACATTTAGTGAGTATAATTTGATACATTTAATCCTAGTAGTGGTATCATGGAATTATCATGACATTTGATTCCCAAAATAATGTTATAAAATGAAGTGTTTTTCTATTGTGAAAAATAAAGTGGTATATCATATATATGATATAAAGTATATCATTAAAATGATTTCCCTGACACCAATTTCACCCTATATAGAACTTTTTATAAGTTTTTTATTCTTTTTCACCTTAGACAAGCCATATAATTGTTTTTTAATCTAATATGAACTAGTTTGGTATTAATCCTACAAAAGCCCCTTGGATATTAGTTTAAAACTATATCTATTCCATGCTAGTATTAATATCACAAATTCCCTTATAATATATAGTGATTCTCTATGTTCTATGATATTAGTTATAGTTATTCTGAAAAAGTCTATCACTCATTTAATGTTAATATTAAGCATCAATTTTTTAATATTATATGACTCGTGCATGTCAAATTAATTATATGAAACACTTGTTTTAATGTTGCATAGACCATATCGTAGGCCGTCTATATATGTGAAATCTTACTTATTCATATGCATGGCCTAATATCATAAGCTACAAACTTATCCCATGTTAGTTAATCCAATATAATCACCTTATACTAATACTTCCTTATGTGAGAACTATTATCAATCTTAGTACTAGGGAGAGTAATTAAATATGATTTGGAAGGGAAAAATGTTTTTTCTTCAAAAATTAAATTATGAATTTAATTATATAATTTATAATTTTTTTATTAAATATTTAGAAAAGTATTTGGGATATTTATTAATTTAAAAAGGTGTTTATCACTTAAATAATTATTAATTTTTTATTATTATTATAAAAACTTTTATGAAACACTTAATAAATAAAGAGAAATAATATTAATTTTTAATATTAAAATAAATATTTCAAGTTTTATGGAACGATTTAAAATTTAAATATAAATGGTTTAAATGTTAATTATAAGGGTAACTTATAAAATCTATTATGAATAACAAAATAAGTCAAAATATAAATTTTTTTATATTTAATTATGAATTTTTCATAAGTACTTAATTTGAATAATTCAAATTAAATACCTTATTTAAGAAGATAATTAAATCCATATCGAAAGGATTTTTTGATAATTGATTTTATCAAGGGTTAAATTATATTAAATATGTGATATTTAGATTATGTAAAATATTATTATATTATTATTTGGACATAAAATGTTTATATTTCATATAATATCAAATATTTAAATTAAATTCCAGATAATGAGTAATATGAAAGAGTTCACATTAAGAATAACTATAATGTTTTTATATTGATTTAAATTGTTCAATTTCCATAGTATATGTTTTAATTATGAAGTGTTTATCATAATTTATTTTTGAAATATTCATAGGTAGTTTTTCTTGGTTTTAAATATGCATCTTGTTTATTTATTTAAGATTTATTCCCAACTTTTTCAAAGATATTAATTACTTATATTATTAATTATTATATATTTTTTAGTTTAAAAATGTTAAACACCTTCTAATTTATCATTCAAGCTTCTAAGAAGTTACATTATATGTATGGTAAAGGATTTAGTTTTCTTCTACATTGAATTTCACTTATATTAGGTTATAAACTTTAATTAGAAAGATAATTATGATTTACACATAACATAGAATGGTTTTATATACCTTATGCATGGGATGAATTACATAGACCCTCACTTTTTATACATTTACATTACATAAAAAAAATTAATACATAAAAAATTATACAAACAGGTTCCCAAAGACCGTACTAGTCTAGTGCGTTTGGAAACAAGAAAACATAATCACTAGTACATGAGTGAGCTATATTATCACCCAATATGTTATTCATGACTAGAACCCTTCATATACACATAAAACATAATACATGTCTTCATAACCTAGGGAAGAAAACAAAAAATGGGTGATCTCAAATGCTCAATAAGGGTAAAAAAGGGAGACATGTAACAATAAACATGAGCATAATGGTTTGTAAATGTGATCATAACATTAGAATATCATACCCTGTATATCAAAAGATCAAAAACATGAATCACGAAATAAATCATGGCATTTCATAAGACATCAATCATAATGAAATAAAAAAACATAATCCATGAAAGCATATCATAAGAATAGTACATGGAATATGGCATGCATAAACATGTGATATCCTTACCTATAATCCAGGATGCATTGTAAGAACTTAATAAGAAACTGTATGGGTATCACACCTATCGGGTGGTACCCATCACCATCCCCAGTCATAGTCCTTTCCTTGTAAGGTATCAAGATTCTCTATCTTCTCTTAGTGGACTAGGTTTCACAATCTTCCATATTCATGGTTACTACACCAATTTGGAAGGGCACACCATCATCCCCAATCATAGTTATTTCCTTATAATGGTTCAGGATTTCCCATATTACCATAATGGATCAAGCTCATATGATTTATTCACATAATTATCTCATGATATATAAATCTTTACCCAATTCATTTGAGGGAGATATAAGAACCACACAAATCATATTAAAATCAATCATACAAGTCCCAAAAGATAATGAAACATTCATTATATCTTGAACAATAAAAATACATGGGTTTTATAAACATCTTGAAATAATACCATGAAATAAAATGGGTAATAATAACTTTTCATCACATCATAACCTATGTATAATAGATATGTTTCATAAATATTTCATCAAATAATAACCTATGAAAAGAAGAGGAGTTTAAAAGAATATAACCTGTGGAAGAGAAATGAGTGTCAAAAGCATCATTCCATCAAAACATAAAACATTCAAAAAATAATATGAATGGAACTTTTGTATAATTTTATATAAGGAAATTAGTAACATCAACTAATGTCATCTTAGATGTAAAATAACTTGGAAAGATATTTTGAAAACATTTCTTGAGGAAAATATCCTTTTTTCTTTGAAAGGGGATCATTAAAACATAAAACCTTTTGAAAAACATTTTATTGAAATTAACCTTGAAAAATATAAATAAATATTTGAAAAAAAATTGGAAGCCTTTTTCTTTGAAAATAAAAAAGGATGTCTTGAAAACGTTTTGGAACCCATTTTCCTTGAAAACTTATAAAAGAGGCTTAAAAAAGTTTTGAAATATATTTCTTTAAAAATAATTTGAAATATTTTAAAGGAATATTTAAAACTCTAAAAAAAATTAAAATCCATTTTCATTGAAAAATTATCCTAAAATATCATCTCTGAAAACATTTTTTAAAACATGATGCTTGAAGTTCATGTCATGTGTCTCAGATAAGTAAAACTAAGACAAAGCTATTTTTATTATTTGATAACTCTTGACACATAAACCCCAGGAAAGAGTCATTATAAAATGTATATGTAAATACCCATAAAATTAAGGATAAAAATCATAGAATATATTAATGTTCATTATAATCGCCACACAAAAGATTTTAGTGGTGAATAAGCTATAAAACTCATATAAATAAAAGTGAGACTAGAAATCCACTTACCTTGTGTCTTGACTCTCACCATACACATTCAAACCTCCTGTATAATAAATATCGGTTTATTATAAAAAAATATTCTTATATATAATTATATATATGGTTTTATTATGACTTTATATTACCTTCTTGTTAATAATTATATATTATGGATTCACTTCAGGTAATATCTGCTTTGTTCATCACATGTGTCTTAATTTTTTATATCTTTGATCCTTATACTTATATCATGATTTCAAAAATCTAAACCAACATATAAATATCATTTATATTAATTATATTTTTTTATAATAATTCATATAATATATAAGTGTGAAATGGAAAACACAATTCATGGAGATAATAGGTCGTATGTACATATGAACGTTGTTTCCTTTTAATTTTCGCATTGAAAGGAAGAATGTAACTGACATATATTTATATATACGTATACATATAATTATTAATTTAGAATTATTATATCATATATATCATATAAGTTCACTAAATCCATATTTAATATATTCCATGTAGTGTGTGAACGAATCACACTGCTTTGAGGGGGCGGTAGTCCACACTTCCTCAAACAAAATTATCATGTTTACACAAAATGTAAAGTATTAGGATATATTTTGTAAAATAATTAAAGAAGATTAAACACATAATATTTATCATATATAAACATATTATCCATCATAATTTCCATCATTATAGGTTTTAAAATAAAACAAAAAATTATCATTTTGGGCGGTCGTAGTTTGTCGTACACATAAACAGTATGTTCGTTAATCATTAGATAGAAGTGTGCATAAGTGTAGGACAAACCCTTAGTTTAGAAACATATAAGTATATTGAGGATAATGTTTTTGTTAATTAGTAATAGAATAATTATAATTTAAATAGTGTAGAAAGAAAATAAATGAAAGGAGCATGAGGAGGGGTGTTACAGCTTAATCGAGTAACTCCTTTTGGTTTTCAACAAAGGGATTCCTTGAAAGGTTTTTTTCCAAAAGTGAGGATTCAAGGAGTAATTTAAGGATGTTTCTAATTGTATTTGTCAAATATTGTTCAAACCTAATTTTTTTGAGTTGTGTGAATAATTTGTAGAGGTGGTGTCCATTTATAGGGAAGGGAGGGGACATACTTGACATTTTTTAAAACAAGTTAGGTGTACCCAGGTTTTTACAAAGAAAAAGTCATAAAAAACCAAAAAAAACTCAAAAATGGAAGTTTAATATACAAATAATCTCCATAAAAGTGGTGTTTCACAAGTTTTTAAGTCATTTTGGCCCTTATAGTTAAGGTTTATTCCCATGTTAAGCTTAATTTTACCTTAATCGTTGTCATTAATTTTTATTACTTTCACTAATATATTTGGTCAAAAACTAAGTTGACCTTATTATAAATTATAAATTATTATGATTAAAAATATGGAATACATTTTTCTAAATTATAATCACAGAAGGGGTAGTAATTAATTTAAATTTAATCTCACTAATGGGACAACACTATGGGATTTTAAAGTAAAAATGATCAAAAGTTTGTTAAGATTTTATATCAAATTTCAATGTAAAACTGGTTCCAATGACCTATATTGAATTAATTGATAAAAATTTAATTGAATTAAACTTTAAAAAAAATTATAATTTTAATTTATCATTATAAATAAATTAGATGAAAATGCATTTTTTGAATTAAAATTCATTATTTTTCATTGTTCATCCAAAAATGAATTTTCTCAGAAAAATACAAAAAATTCACCCCAAGATAATTTAGACATTAAAAATTCAAAAATTAAGTTTATTTTATCAAATTAAAATTATAAATGTGTCTAAAATTAATTTTATTATTTTTCAAAAAAGGACTTGAAAAGTTGTCCAATTAAGAAAATAATATTTTTAAACACATAAGGACTTTACCAAAAAATATATATATTTTACTATCAATATATTATATTTATACAAAACCATTATACAAAATATTTTAAAATTAATTATTACTATTCATATAACTATGTTTAACAGCCGGGTTGTAATGATCTCATTTAAATAATTATAACAAAAAAGATGGTTTATAGAAACTTAGTGTTGTGTGTAACGTACGCCAAGTCGATGTTGTGTGTAATGCGTGCCAAGTTGGTGTTGCATGTAAAGTACTTCAATTTTATGTTTCATGTAACTTAAAATGAGTCTATTCCATGTGAAAATAATTTTTTTCTTAGGTTAATGCAAGATATTAGTGAAAATTTAATTTTTTTCAAGAAAAAAAAGGTCCATAAAAACTAGGGGTGTTACATTCTACCTGCATTAAATTGAATTTCAATCTTGAAATTCATAATTTGGGTAAAAGAAAATTAGGATAATTCTACTTCATCATATCCTTATATTCCCACATATCTTACTCTAACTGGGTATTTCTCCACAAAACATTGACCAAGTGAGTGGTCTTGTTTCATAGAACTTTCTATGTACGCTCCAAAATTTCAATTGGTTGTTCCTCGTAAGAAAGATACTGATTAAATGGTGTGAAATCTGAGTTCAATACTTATAAAGGGTCAGGTACTTACTTTCTCATGAGATATACATGGAACACATCATGGACTTGAGAGAGATTTGGAGGAAGTTCCAAGCGATTGGCTATTGTCCCGATATGATCAGGAATCTCAAAGGGACCGATATACCTAGGACTTAGTTTCCCACTCTTCCTGAATCTCATAAATTTCTTCAAATGAGAGATTTATTGAAACACCTTATCACCAACTTCAAATTCTATATCACACCTTTTATTATCAACATAAACTTTCTACCCACTTTGAGCTGGCTTGATATACTTCAGAATGGATCAAATCTTTTATGTCATTTCTTCAGTGATCTTAGGTCCTAATACCTTTCTTTCTCCAACCAAATCCCAGTATATTAGAGCTATAAATTTTTTTCAAATATAGGGCTTCACAAGGTTCCATATTAATGATTGAGTGAAAGATATTTTTGTACTAAAACTCAACTGTAGGAACATGTTTATTCCAACCACCTTCGAAATATAGATAACAGGATATTGACATATCCTCTAGGGTTTGAATTGTTATTTCATATTGGCCATCTATCTGAGGATGATAAGAAGTGCTGAAACTCAATTATGTATCAATTTCTTTCTGAATACTTATCCAAAACTTAGATCTAAACATCAGATCTTGATCCGATATAATAGAATGTGGTACTCCCTGCAACCTAATCACTTCCTTAATGTATATTCGGGCAAGCTGATCTAGAGATAAGTCATCTCTAATAGAAATGACGTGTGCTTAATTTGTAGGAAAATTGACTACCATTAATATATCATTAACCATTTATAGGTTTTTTATATTCCAATAAAAAAATCTATTGTGATTATCTCCCATTTTAATTCTGGTGTGGGTAATGGATGTAACATCCCCTTTGACTTTTTTCCTTCAGGCTTAACTTATTGGCATACCAATCACTAAGATACAAACTATAAAATATCTATCTTCATGCAATCCCACCCTAAATATTATTTCAAATCCCTATACATCTTCATACATCTAGGATGAACAGATAATGGAAAACTATGAGTTTCCTCTAATAGATCATTCTTCAAATCTGGTATGGAAAAAACACATACATTGTTCCTAAACCTCATCATTCCATCCTAATCAAGGTTAAACTCAGAAAAATTTCTAACTTTCTTTCTTAGCTCTAAATGTTCTTTCTATGCCTCCTTAATCTTCAGTTTGATATATCATTACACATTAATATGAGAAAGATAAGATTTTTCACATTCCTTTAGGATTTCTAGATCCATCCTTTTCAAATATAGAAATATTGGATCTTTTTCTATCATCATCATGGATAAGCTTACGTTATCCTTTCTACTCAAAGCATCAGCCACCATGTTTTCTTCACCAGGGTGTTAATTTATTGAGTAGTCATAATCCTTTATCAACTCTAACCATATTCTATGGAATATGTTCAACTCCTTCTATGTGAATTTATATTTCATAAATTTATTATCAATATATATATAACACACTTTTATCCAAAAGATATTTCCTCCAAATCTTTAATGAAAAAATTATAGTTTCTAAATCTAAATCATGAGTTGGGTGATTTTACTCATGAATATTCAACTTCCATGATAAATAAGCGATAAAAATTTTATTATTCATAAGAATACATCACAATACCTTCTTGGATGCATCACTAAAGATTACAAACCCTTATCCACTACAAGGTAATGTAAGAATAGGTTCATTGACCAACCTTCTGATTAGTTCCCTAAAACTTTTCCTCACATTCATTTTTCTAGAAGAAATTGACACCTTTCTGAGTTACCTTACATAGAGTATTAGATAGTCTTGAAAAATTCTCCCCAAAACATTAATAATATCTAACTAAACCAAGAAATCTATAGACCTCAGATATTGTGGTTGGTCTATGATAGCAATCAATAGCCTCCATCTTTGATGGATCTACTACTATACCATCTCTTGAGATGATGTAACCCAAAAATGAAACTTTTTTTATCCAAAAAACAAAATTTGTAAATTTCTTATATATTTTCTCCTTCATAAGGGCCTTTTGAAAAATTATCAAGTTGTCTCCATGATTTTAATTTATATTTTAATATATAATTAATTAATTTATAAATAATACCAAAAACCGATTGAGGTAATCCCTAAAGCCTCTATTCATTTAATCCATGAATATTAAAGGGCAATTAGTAAGTCTAAAAATAATTACTATATATTCATAGTGTTCATACCTTGTACATAATTCCATCTTGGGTATATCCTCCTTATTGAACCTCGGTTAATAATGTCTAGAACAAAGGTCAATCTTGGGAAATTACTGATCTTCATACAGTTGATCAAAAAAGTCATCAATATAGGTAATAGGATACTTCTTATTGATTGTGATCTTCTTAAACTCATGATAATCAATTGAGATTTGTATTGATCCATATTTTTTCACAAAAATAACAGTTTCACCCCAAGGTGAGAAACATGGTCCAATGAATCCCTTATCAAGGTTTTCTTGTAGTTTCTTCTTCAATTATTGCAACTCAATTGGATTCATTCTGTAAGGACTCTTTGAAATTGGTGTGGAACCCGGTATGAGTTCTATTTAGAACTTAACTTCACATTTTGGTGGAATGTTAGGAAACTCTTTTAGAAATACATCCAAAAATCCCAAATAATAGACATATTATTGATGTCGATTTTATCCCTTATCATTTGAGATAAACAGCCCTATGGAATGGGAATTATGACCTAAACATTGTATTTAATCTCTACAGGAAGCTCATACTTATCATAACATTGATGGATAGTTATAGAAGGCTTTGAAATGTCAAATGTAACTTCCTTTCCTCAAAAATTGATGTGGTATTTATGTAGATAAGCCCAATCCATGCCTAAGATGACATCAAATTCAACCAAGGTAATAATTACAAGATTTTTATTAAGCACGTTCCCACAAACATCAACCAAAGAGGAATCATAGACATGAAATGAAATCATCATACCATTAGGTATTTTCATTTCTAATTCCACATCTAATCATTTCAGTAGAATTTTAATAACCTTATCAAATTCTTTAGATAAAAAAGATCGGGAAGATCCAAAATCAAATAAGACATTATAAGTTCTATAGTGGATGGTAAATGTATCTTTCAACATGTCGTTATTACACCCCTTTTCAGAAATAGTGAGCTCATGAGATTTACCCTTATCCCTTATTTTAAGAGGTTTCTGATGTTGATCATCATAATTTTCTCTTGGGTTTGGTAACTGGTTATCATAATTCTCATTCTCCTTAAATTTGTAGCACTAAATCATGGGAGGTTCATTATGTGCCGCCTTTTCTCCATTTGTATATTTAGCTAACTTATTCCCATCACTTTAGTAATAAAATGCTCTATGGCTTTACTTTACACATAAAACATTTATTAAACCCCTTAAGGAAATATCCTCCATGATTCTTCCTACACTTAGAGAATAAAGTAAATCTTATCTTCTTCTCTTCATAGCTTTTAGATTTTCCTTTAAACTTCATCTTCCTTTTATTTTCAAAACCATGATATTGATATGTGACTCCAACCTCGATTTCAACCTTGATTGCACCATGCACAATATCTTTTTAGCTAGTAAAGTACCTTATGGTAAATTCCCTTCTGAGAAATTTATTTAAGACACTAAATAACCTATCAACTTTATATTCGGATTAAATGATAATTCCAGAAGCGTAACTCACAAGTCTTGTGAAATTAGACTCATATGTGCCAATGGGTTCATCATCCTTTTTCTTCAACTCAAGGAACTCCATTTTCTTCTTAGTATGAATAACATGAGGAATGTACTTATTGATGAAAATTTTATTGAACTCATCCCAATCCATGGATTCAATTTCATCTTGATTCATCTTATTCTTTATTATATTCCATAACAATTTTTCTTCACCTTCAAACTGATAAATAGATAGAATGGAATTTTCAGGATCTGAAAACTGGATAATAGAGAATATCATTTCAATGGTATTGATCCAGTGTTCAGCCACAAGTGGATCAAAAGATCCACTGAAAGAATGTGGTAGTTGCCTCATGAAGACACAACAGAATGGTGTTCTCTCTATTGATCATTTGGAAGTCCAACATGATTTGTAGATTGAGTGATTCAGGTGATCATAGAAAAAATATTTCTCATTCCTACTCCCATATCATTTGGTTTCTCAAGAGGAAAATCATTGAATAATTTGTTGCATTCACCACTAACACATCTCCTTTGGGTTCTGTCCATTGAATAAAACCAAAATCATTGAGTAAGAAACAATTATCCTAATTAGGAACCAGATAATCATGAAAATCCACTTATAAGATGTCTAAATTATGAAAAATTCCTTAATCTATGACACCTTAGGCTTATCCTAGTTTATTCATAGCCAAAATCTATATAAATTCTTCATAATGGATCCTAAATAGTTCCTGAATTCCCAAAGCATATCCCCTAAGAGTTTTAAACCAGGTGTGATGCAAGGCCCATTATCATGTAACAGGTTATACCGAGTCAGTCCATACACACCTTGTTGGAATTTTTAATCCTAGGTATATCTCTTATAGATCCATATCCACTTTTACTATCTAGACAAGGATGTATTTTGAGGAAACCACTTACTCTATCCATTGCCAAAATTACCGGACATTTTCTTATAATTTTATTTATCCTTTGAATTATCCTTAAAGATGTCTGTAGGGTTCTCACTAATGTTTTCTGATCATAGCTTCCAAAGGTTAACTAAACCTTTTCTTTGATACCAATTATAGTGGCCCTCACTTTTCGTACATTTACATCACATAACGTTTGTGAAATACTTTAAACATTATACAAACATATACCCAAAGACCATACTGGTCTAGTGCCTATGGAAACAAAGAGACAAAAGAACTGGTACATAAGTGAGATACATTATCTCCCACTAGGTCTTTCATGAATATAACCCTTCTTAGACACATCAAACATAATACATATATTCATAACCTAGGAAATAAAACATAAAAAGGGTCATCCCAGATGCTCAGTAAGGATAAACAAGGGAGACATCTAAGAATAAACATGAGCGTAGGGGTATGTGAACATGTTCATAATGATAAAATATAATACCCATCATTCCAAAATATTAGAAACTTGAATCATGGCATAAATCTTGGAAAATTATAGGACATTAATCATAAGGAAATTAAGGACGTAATATATGAAAGCATTTCCCTGGAATAAGACATGTAATTATGGAATATATAAAAATATGATATATTTTCTATAAGTCAAGATGAATTTATAGAACTTATCAATGTTAGGGCCAAGATAATGAGAAAGTTATTTGTTTTCAAGTGTTTTCTTTTGTTGTCAGGGAATGATTTTGACGAAATAAAATCATCTCACTTTTTATTTGGTGGAAATCATACTGGATTTTTTTTCAAAATAATCGAACTCGTGTTTTCTGGATAATTAGACTCACTTTTTCCATTATAATGAGGAGAAACTATTTTGAAAGAATTGATCATTATCTAGAAAGAGATAATAGATCACATAGAAGATGAATCTTACTATAAGTAAATGGTCATTGGATTCAAACTGGATCTAGTATGTAATAAGTTATTATTTTGATAAAGTATCAAGGTATACTGACTACAATAAAATTAATTGTGAAAATTATTTTTTCATTTTTATTTCATACAAATCATAAGTTTATTGGAGAAATTGTGATACAATCTTGTTTGAAGAAAGCGAAAATATGAGGTGGTGTTGATTTTTTTTAAAATGATCAGATTTGGGTGGAAGTGAAGAAAGATATGATGTCGATTCACTATAGCATCTGATCATCCATTAGAATAATAAAAAAATTCATATCCAAGATGATCACAACCAAGCTTAGAAAAGAAAAATATCATGGCCAGAATGATTATACCCAAAAATGAGTGTATCCAAGCCAATCATACTCAGAAAGATCATATTCTGGGTAATCCTATTCAGAGAAGGAATTGATTAAGGCTGATAGAAGAAATTAAAATGACCAAATGATAACAAAAATGTATTCAACCTTTTCAAAAGGGCCGAATTACTTTGTAGGTTTCCAATTGGGTTGAGGGAAGAGTAGAAGTTGAATTTTTCTATCTCAAGTGGATCAAGAGAAAAGGGGAAAGAGTTTATTGGATGTGATATCAAGTGGGATATCAACATTCAAAAGAATGATAAAATTCAGCATTAAGAATTTGTATCCATTTATTCATACACTTTTTTTCAATTTTTATAGATATTTTTTTAATAAATCAGATTTAGAAAATCAGACTCATGAATTGAAATCGAACTGACGATTTAAATGAAAATTATGAAGAAAGAGAATAAGTTTTAAGAATAATTGAGAAGCTTCAAAAAGAGTGGAAAAATTCCAAATCAATCCTAGTATTTTAGGGGGGATTGAAATTTGGGTGAATTTTTGTGAGCGGGAAAGATTTTTGGGATCCCCACCCAAACCTCTCGTGGGTCACCAATAAAAGGAGAAGTACTTTTCAATTTCTAACTATCGATATTATTCACTATAGTAGAGAGAGAATATCAATTTTTTTAGTGAGATAAAGAAGTTATTGTATTGATATTTTGTTGAGGAATTTATAACAGAGAAGTGAAATATAAGATACAAGATCTTAACATTGTATTCAACTGATAATCATACTCAGTATTTATCATAGTCAATTGATCACTATTTTAGCTTGTCAGTCAGTTTCACCTGATAATCATATCATGTTGGATTAATCGGCATCAGGATTTCCATATTTAGGTTCTCAAACTAAGGCAGAACCATACTAAGTTTATTGGTATCAGGAACTTATGTGGTGCTGATTCATTTTTTTCATATTCTAAAATGAAAATAAAACTAGAAGAATTTTTTTGGGAAGAATCATACTCAGAGGAATCAAACTTGGAAAATTGGACTGAGTTTTACTTAACAATGTCCAGAAAGTTCTTACAATCTTCTGGGTAATAAAGTGAAAGAATTTTATTTCAATTTAATATGATTGTGGAATTGAAAAGAATAATAGGTAACATGAGATGTTATATAAACATTGTATTAGCTTATTTTTTCAAAGAGGTTTCACACGTAATTTTGGATTGTCTTCAAAATAATACACAATTGAAAGTGAATATCATACTCATTGTAATCTATGGATTTTTTTCTAGTGGATTGTGTGGTATAGAATCATTTTAAAACCAAACCAAGTATGTAGTTATTCTTGTTGAATAGTGAACCTTTTAAATTCTGGTTTTCATATGGATGTGTGTCTGAATTTTTCTTAGTAGGGAATTGAATCTTTAATAGGAGGAAAAATTTTGTTTCAATTGAAGTGAGACATAAAATAAATGGTATTAATAATTTACCCCCTCCTCCTCTCAGTGATACAATCATCCTGATTGGGCACTTTCAACTGGTATCAAATCCGAGGTTCCCTTCACTTATTCTATAGTGATGGAGAATTTAAATTGTGTGAAAAGTAAAGGTATTATGGTCTTTGATGGAAATAATTATCATATATATAAATATAGAATGGTGTCTTATCTTATTCCTTTTAGATATGATGTTATTGAAGTTGTAATATAAGGGTTTACTCCTATTGATTACAAAAATCCACTTACATTTTTTGATACGAAGAATCTAGAGAATGGTAGAAGAACCAAGAATTATATATTATCATCGCTTAATGAAATTTAATTTGTAAGAGTGAAAGGAGTTTCCACTTCCAAATTTATATGGGATAAATTTAAAAACATATACGAAGGAAATATAAAATTAAAGAAGGAAAAGATACAAATCTAGAGATTAAAATATAAAGATTTGAATATGGGTGAGTATGAATCTGTTGGGGACTTCTTTACCGAGGTAAATAAAATTGTGATTATTACCATTTATATTGGTTAAAAGATGGATGATTCTAGATTTTTTGAAAATATCTTAAGAATCCTTCCTTATAAGTTTGATTCAAAAGTTTCTTCATTGAAATATATAGAATATGAAACTTTATCTCTTGATGATTTTCATATCACTCTCATCACATATGACATGATAATGGATAAAAATATGAATATTTAAAAAAAATTGATAGATAAATGTCTTTCAAGGCTTCTAAGAGAGAAAAGTCCAGGAAGATTCTTATTGAAGATGAATCTGGTGAATCTTACTCTAAAAAATGAGGTATGTAAACATATTGATGATATTTTATCCTTATTTTCTAAAAATGTGAAATGATGTACATGGAAATACAATGGTAAATATTTCATGAAATTTTTTAATGTGGAGGTGTTGGTATCTTTGCAACTAATTATCCTCTACAAATGAAATAAGAGGGTAGTGATGAAGAAGAAATAATTCCAAGAAGATCGTGGAAGAAATAGTGAGAACGAAAAATCAAAATCCACAGGGAAAGAAATAAAGTTCTTCAAATCTAAAAGAAGAAGTTTATTTTATAAATATGATGAAGAATAAGGTAGTGACTGAATATGAAAAAATATGTTGGGTGTGGTATTGAAAATAATTTTCTTACAATATTTAATGATGAAGAATTTGGAAGCAGCTATTCTAAAGAAGAGGAAACTAAACTTGAGATTCATTTTAAAGAATATTTAAAATAATTTCTGAGAAATACTAAAAGGATTGAAAAGAAAAAACAAAAGTTGGAAGATGAATTCTCTTAAAAAATAAATCCAGAATGTTTTTCGGATGAGAAACTGAAGTTTGTAAAAGAGATTTTTGATTTTAAGAAATCTATTAAAGAAGTAAAGAATCGTAATGAGCATCTAGAGGTGAATCTAAAAGAAAAAAGAGTTAGAACTAGTCCAATGAGAACTCTCAAAAAATAAATTGAGAAATATAAGTTTCCAAAACTCTATTACTGAAGTTGGTGAAATTTCTCAGAATGAAAAAACAGATAAGGTTTAATAAAAATTAAATTAAAATGGTGATAAGAAATAAGGAATTGTTTCTGAAATAAAGAATGCTGAGAAAGTTATGTGTGTGGCTAAGACCAACAAAGTCAGGAGTTTAGAAGTCTCAACTAATCCTGAGTCTAAAAATATTTTGAAATAATATGAGTCTGTAAAATATTTAAACACTTCTGGTACTAATAATTATTAAAATAAAGAGAAGACTCTTATTAATAATATAAAGGTTTTGGTTGAGAAAATAAAGAGAATAAGGTGGCTAAAAAACATATTCACAGTCCAATAAAAATGGAAGTTTCATAAGAAAATACACCTTTTATGTATATTGCTAGTATTGTGGGGGATTTGTACACATGGAAAGTATGTGTTTTTTTAACCAATGACATTACTATAATCCCTCTGGTTATGAAATTCAAAGATTAAGGGGGATCTAATCTACTCAAAAAAATAATTTAGAAGCCTATTATGAATAAACCTAAAAAGAATGAAGTGAAGATTGATAATAAGGTCCATCCCCAAGAACTATTTGTGAATTGTTTGAAAAAATTAGACACCTTTCAAAAGAAGTTCTTGTTTTGTTACTGGAAAAATAGAATATTCTTAACAATTCTCAAAATCCAAAGATGAAGAATGTAAAGGAAGAAGAAAAACATATTGTTTTTGAAACCACATTGAAAACTAAAAAGGGAGAAGAATTTTGAATTCTTAATAGTAGACGTCCTTCTCATATAATAGGTTACCTGAAATTATTTAAGAATGTAAATGATTTTAAATAAGGCACAGTGACATTTGGAAATGATAAATCTCTAAAAATAAAAGGTGTTGGATCATCCATCATTTGAAAAGAAAAAATGAAATCCACAAAAACATTATATGTTGATGGGATGAAACATAATTTTCTAAGTGTTTCACACTTTTTTGATGATGGTAACAAAGTTATCTTTAGAAAATATGTGTTTGTTGTGAAAAGTAAAGAATATGGAAAGATTGTTACAAGAGGCCAATGTACAAAAGGGAATTTGTTTCATGTTGGTGAAATAAAAAACTTTTGTTACACTAGTATGGGGGAAGAAAATTATTTGTGGAATAAAAGGATGGGACACATATGTCAAAGAAAGGTGAGAAAGTTATCTAAAAGAGACAGTGTTTGAGGAATTCTTGTTTTTCTAAGAAGAGGATATTAGTGTTTCATTATCTATTATAAAGTAAATATTATAAATATAGTGAATAAGAAAGTTGAGATTTGTTCAAAACAACCCCTAGAGTTTATTTATTTTGATATCTATGGGACAATGAGAAATTAATCAACAAATATAGATAAGTACTTTATTAATTTCATCGATTATTTTACTCAAATTAATTGTGTCATGTATTTGAAACATAAATCATATTCTTTGAAAAAGTTTAAAAGTTTTAAAAGAAAATTAGAAAAGGAATGTGAGTATCCAGTGAAGAAGTTGAAAATTGATTATGGGGGTGAATATAGAAGTCAAGAGTTTTAAGAAAATCTTGAGAAGTATGTAATTCATTATGAGTATAGTTCCCCATACATTCCCCCAACAAAATGGGGTTTCTGAAAGAAAAAATAGAATCTTGGTGGAAATGGGAAGAACTATGTTACTTGAACATGGCCTCACTCATTAATTTTGGAGGAAATCCTTGAGTATTTCTATATATATTCAAAAACATTGTTTCTAAAGGACTCAATTATGTATGACTCCATATGAATTTTTTTATGAAAAACCTATAATTTTTAATCACTTTAGAGTTTTTGGGTGTCCATGTGTTATAAAAAGGAAAGGTGGAAATTATGGTAAGTTTGAGAAGAAAGGTGAAGATGGAATATTTCTTAGCTATGCTCTAGAAGGAAGAGGATACAGATGGTTCAATAAATAAATAGTAATAATTATTGATTCAGTTTATGTGAAAGTGATTGAAGGGTCTGAGAAATAGAATCATGCTTAGGCAAACAAGGAAGTTGAGCAAGTTGAAGAAAACAATTCTGATAAGGATACAAACAATTACAATCCTTCCCATGAAGAATAATCAGACTCGGTAACTTAAATATATGAAGAAGATAATCTCAAATCTCATCCTAGACTGAAGAATCTAGTGGAGGCTCAATACATTATTGGTGATCAGCTTTAGAATGTTCAAACAAGAAGAACAGCAAATTCAATTACACATAATTCTCTATATTCAAAAGTAGAACTGAATGATGTGAAAGAAGATTTTGAGCATACAAAATGTTTTTACTATATGAATGAAGAGTTGTATCAAGTTGAAAATAATGATACATGGGAACTTATACCCATTCCTAAAAATAGAAAAATTGTTGGTACAAAATGGGTTTTCCTGAACAAGATGAATTAAGAAGGTGAACTGATAAGAAATAAAGCAAGATTGGTATGAAAAGAGTATTCTCATATTAAAGGAATTGATTTCAATGAAACCTTTTCTATTGTGATAAGACTTTTGAAAATTAAAATATTTATTTATTTTGTTTTACAATGGGTCTATAAGATCTTCCAAATGAATGTTAAATCCACATTCTTGAATGGTAATCTTGAAGAGGAAGTCTATATTGAACAACCTTGTTCCTTTTTTGTACGTAAAAATGAAAGTTATTTATGCATATTAAAGAATGATTTGTATGTGATAAAACAATATTTGAGAACATAGTATTACATATTGGATAAATTCTTAAGGAAGATGAATTTTAAGAAAGGAAGAGTTTATAGAAATATTTATATCAGTTAATGTCAAGAGAATTCTGTCATTGTAACTGTTTATATTGATGATATTATATTTGCTGGGAATGATAAAATATCTTATGAAAGATTTTCTGAATAAATGAAGAAATTATTTGAAATATCCATGCTGGGGAAATGAAATAATTTCTTTGGTTACAAATCTTGAAAAAGGAGAAATACATATTCCTTTTAGAAGAAAATTTTGCTAAAGACCTTATCAAGAGGTTCAGAATGGAAAACTAAAAACATGTTTCCAAACCTATTTTAGTGGTAAATAAGTTGAGTAAATATTTATAAGTAAATTAATTTGATCAAAAATAGTATCAAATGCTAATTGGAAGCCTCTAGTATTTTACTACCTCAAGACCTAACATTGTTTATATTGTTACCTTATGTAATATATTTCAAAGTGCTCTAAAAAATCACATTTTATTTCTGTAAAAATAATTCTCAACTACATCATAGGAACAATAGAATTCAAAATCTATTATTGAATCTCAGGTAGTATTGATTTGTTTAGGTATTCATATGTTTATTGGGTAGGAAACATTGAAGATCAGAGATCCACATCTGGTGGAGTATTCTTTTTGGGAAATAATTTTGTTAGTTGGAATTCAAAAAAAATCATTAACTCTTAGTATGGATGAATATAATTATTTTACTACCACTCAAGCCAATACTCAACTTATGTGGATAAAGTCTCGATTGGAATATTTACTTGTTGAATTGAAGTTACCCTTGCTCTTGGGTTGTGACAATTAATGAACAATTAATATCACTAGGAATCCAATTCAACATTCTCTTTCAAAGCATATTAATATCAAATATAATTTCATCAAATAACATGTGTAAAATAATGAATTGAAGCTAGAATATATTTTGATGTTAGAACAAGTTGGTGACATGTTCACAAAACCTTTACTGAAGGAATCAATTTCTAAATTGCGGTTGATCAAGGGTGTTCAACCTCTTTCTCTTCAAGGGTGAGGTATCTGTTTCTATACCCCTCTCTAATCTAAACTTTGGATTTTTTTAAGGGGGATAACCATTTCATAAATCAATGTATTTCATTTAAAAATAAAGATTTATGGGTAAGCTGTGAATTCATAATTTTATTGTGACTAAACTATTCTAATTTTTTGTTGGATTGGTTAAAGAAAAATAAATTTTTTTGTATTCCATAGAGGATGAAGAAAATTTGAGGTCGAAGAAGAGACGGGGAAAGAAAAGGAAAAGGTTGTTATAATCACTACTTTTGGACATCATGGTTTTTTTGTCAATGATTATTGTTTCCTACAATGAGTTAGCTCACATAGGCTTAGAATTATTGATAGATAATCCATTTCTTGAAGATAAAAAGTTTAGTGATTTATGAAACTTGGTTGACAACAAAATACAAAGGGGGATATTGTTAGGACCAAGATGATGAGGAAGGTATTTGTTTTCATGTGTTGTCTTTTTTTTCAAGGAAATGTTTTTAAGAAACAAAGTCACCTCACTTTGTATTTGGTCAAAATCATACTGAATTTTGTTTTAAAAATAATCGGACTCATGTTTTCTAGATAATTGGAATCAATTTTTCCAATGTAATAAGGAAAATTAGTTTTGAAATAATTGATCATTGCATGGAAAGACAAAATCGGTCGTATGAAGGATGCATCTTATTGAATGTAAATGGTCATTGGATTCACACAAGATTAGGTTCAAAATAAGTGATTGTTTTGATGAATTATTAGAGTATGCTGACTATGATAAAATTAAATGTGATGATGATTTACTGATTCTTATTTCATACAAATCATAATTTTATTATAGAAATTGTGATACAATCTTGTTGGAATAAAGAGAGAATACGAGGTGGTGTCGATTATTTTCAAAATGATCAGATCTAGGTGGAAGTGAAGAAATAGGAGGTGTCAATTCACTATAGAATTTGATCATCCACCAAAATCATAAAAAAACTTTTCATATCTAGGATGACCGTACCTAGGCTCAGAAAGAAAAAATTTGTACCTAGAAATTAGTTTATCCAGTCCAATCATACTTAGAAATATCATACTCTTGATAATCATATTCAAAGAATGAATTTATTTAGGAAGGTGGATGAAAATAGAAAGAGAGAATGAGATCAACAATACATTAAACCATTTCAAAAGGGTTTAATTACCTTGTATGTTTCCAATTGGGTCAAGGGAAGAGTAGAATATGAATTTTTTTATCTCTAGTGGGTCAAGAGAAAATGAGAAGGAGTTTTCTAGATGTTCTATCAAGAGGGAGCTCAACATTCAAAATAATGATCATATTTGGAATTCAGAAGTGGTATCCATTTCTCTATACATTTGTTTTCAAATCATACAGATATTTGTTTTGAAGAAATCAGATTCAAAATATTAGTCTCATGCATTGAAATAGGACAGGTGATTCAAATGAAAAGTCAAAAGAAGGAGATAATGTTTTAAGAATAATTGAGAATCTTCAAGAAGAGTTGAAAAGGTTAAAATGCATCTCGAGATTTCAAGGGAAATTGAAATTTGGGTGAATTTATGTGAGAAGGAATGATTTTTGGAGTTACTACTCAATCCTATCGAGGTTCGCCTACAAGAGGAGAAGTACTTTGTAATTTCTGACTATTGGTACTATTTACTATCGTAGAGAGAGAATCTCTAAGTTTTCAATTAGAGAAATAATTTACAATATTGATCTTCTGTTGAATAATTTTTTATGGAGAAGTAAAAGAGAAGATACAAGATCACAATGTTTTATTTAGCTAAAAAGTTTACTCATTAATTATCGTATTCAGTTTATTGTCGTTTTTTTTTTATCAATTGAATTTGGTTCAGCATTGTATCAAGCTAGATTAATCAGCTTTAGTATTTTTTTTTTTGGGTTCTCGGATTGAGGAAGAATCATACTGAGTTTATTATGATTTGGAGTTAAAGTAGAGTTGATTCATTTCTATCATATTCTGAAAATAAAATTAGACTAGATGAATCATTTTGGTAAGAATCATACTTGGATGAATCGGACATGGAAAATTGGATTGGGTTTTTCTTAACAATTTCCAAGACTTTCTTACCATATTTTGGGTAAAAAATTGAAAGAATTTTATTTTAATTCAATATATTTATGGAATTGAAAAGAAACACATGTAACATGAGTTGTTAAAAAACATTGTATTACCCCATTTTTTCTAAGTGGGTGCACATGTACTTTTGGATTGTCTTCAAAGTACTACATGAGTGAAAGGTAATATCCTACCAATTGTATTCCAGGGATTGTTTTCTAGTGGATTGTATGGAATTTGATCATTTAAAAACCATACCCAGGATGTAGATATTCGTATTGAATAGTGAACCTTGTAAATTCTTGTGTTCTTGTGGATGTGTGTTTGAATTGTTTTCAGTCGGGAATAGAATCCTTAACCGGATGTAAAGGTTGTTTCAATTTAAGTGAATCATAAAAGAAAAAATATCAATGATTCACCCACTCACCCTCTCAGTGATATAATCATCCTGACTAGGAACTTCCAATCAAGGAACTTCATGGGAATGACACCTATTGGGTATGACAAACCACCATCCCAAGTTGCAATAATTTCCGAATAAGGGATCGGGTTTCCCCATATTCACTTAGTAGAATGGGTTTACCCATCTTCCAAATTCAGGGTGACTACACCAACTGAGCAGGAAACACCACTATCCCTAGTCATAGTCTTTTCCTTATAAGGGATCAGGTTTCCCCATATTACCATAGTAGACCAAACCCTTTGACTAGATTTTCATCATAATCCCATTTGATATAAATATTTATCCAATACATTATAGGGAGATATAGGTCCCACATATATCATATTAAAATCATTCATACATTTGACATAAGATAATAAAATTTTCATCATATCATGACCCATAAAAATATATGGGTTTTATAGACATCCTATCACAATATCATGAAATGAATTGGGTAAAATTAACTTTTTATCACATACAAAAATATAAAATAGATAGGTTACAAAATAATTTCATCAAAGCATAACCATTGAAAATAAGTGGGTTTCAAAAGCATATAACTCATATAAGAGAAATGGGTTTCATAAGAATAATTCCATCAAAAAATAAACCATTTAAGAAATAATATCAATGGAACCATTATATCATTTAAGATAAGGGTATTATTAACATCAATGTATGTCATCTTAGAGTGAAAATAACATTTATATATATTTTTGAAAACATTTCTTGAGAAAAATATCATTTATTCATTGAAAAATGATCTTTAAAACATAAAACATTTTGAAACCCTTTTTCATGAAAATAAACTTCAAATTTTATAAATAAATATTTGAAAAAAAAAATTGAAACCATTTTCTTTGAAACATATAAAGATATCTTGAAAACATTTTGAGAACCATTCTCTTTGAAAACTTATAAAATAAGCTAAAGAACATTTTGATGACCATTTCTTTTAAAATAATTTGAAAATTTTCAACGGATGATTGGAAATCCTAAGAAAATTAAAATCATTTTTATTGGAAAATGATATTAAAATAACATCTTTGAAAAAAAAATTTAAAACATTGTTCTTAAAGTTCATGGCATATGTCTCAAAGAAATAAAATTTAGACAAAACTACTTTTGGGATTTGGTAACTCTTGAAACATAAACCCCATGAAAGAGAGATCATGAAATGGATATTTTAATACCCATAAAATTAAGGATAATAATTATATAATATATTAATGGGTAGTATAATCACTACACAAAATAGATGAGTGTTGAATAAGGTGTAAATCTCACAGAAATAAAAGTGAGACTGGAAATACCCTTACCTTGTGTCTTGACACTCATCGTGATCATTCAAAACTCTTGTATAATAAATATAAGTTTATTACACAGAACCACATTATTATATATAATACCATATATTGTAATATTATGACTTTATATTACCCACTTTTGAATAATTTTATGTTAAGGTTTCACTTTGGTTAATATCTATTTTTTTCATCTCATGTGTCTTAATATGTTATATCTTTGTTTATTATACTTATATCATGATTTCCATAATGTAAACCATGGTATAAATATCATGTATATTCATTATATTTTCATTATAACAATCCATATAATATATAATTATGAAATGAAAGACACTTTTTATGGAGACAGTAGGTCGTACATACACATTAACGTTGTTTCCATTTAGTTGTTGTATTTAAAGGAATAAATAAAATGACATATATGTATATATATATATAATTATATATAATTATTCTAGTAACATTATTTTATCATATATATCATATAATTTCACTAAACCCATCCTTAATACATTCAATGTAGTGTGTGAATTAATCACACCACTTTGAGGGGTAGTAATCCAGACTTCCTCAAACAAAATTATCATTTTTTAAAAAAATGGAAAGTTAAATATATTTGTTTTAAAATAATTAAATAATCTTAAATTCATAATATATATCATATATACCATATTTAAATATTGTTTTCATCATAATTCCCACCATGAGAGGTGGTAAAGGAAAATTTACAATCATCATTTTGTGAGGCTGTAGTTTTCCATACACATAAACAAAAGTTTTGTTACCCATTAGATGTAATATGGTGTAATTTTAAGTCAAACCCTTAGTATAATAACATATAATTATATTTTTAACACCCTAAGATTCCACGATATGCTTCTTTAATTCAATAGCTTATGTCTCACGCAATACCAAGTTTGAGTGCACCACGATCTATTAAACTATCCATTTAAATAGTGGTTATGAATATTTTTTACCACATTTTGAATTTTATATATTTTTAACTTTAATATTATGTATTCCTTATACATTATATAATAACAAATTAAATTTTTTGAATAAAATAATTATTTTCAAAAAAATGCAGTTTTACTGCCTTTTAATGGAAAACCATTTTTAAATACAATATTTTATACTATAATATATTAAATTTGACAAAATAAACTTATTATTTATAATAGGGACATAAAAATTTGTTTTGGACAAATTTTTGTGTTTTTCTGATAACTTTCATGTTTTAATGAATAGTGAAAAATACTGCATTTTAATTCAAAACATCTTTGTTATATAATTTTTTTATATTGTTAGATTATCCTTTTTATTGGTTTTAAATAATAATTAGATTAATTTTTTATAATTTAATATAATTTAGTTCATTGAAATTATTTTCACATTAAAATTATTAATAAACAAATGCCAATCTTTTGATGGTTTTTCCTTTTGAAAAACTGGTCTTCTCGTTTTTTGATGGGGGATTAATTTTAATTTAATTACTAAAACTTTTGTGTTTTGAATTTTGAAAAAAAAATTCAATATTTGGAATCATTGGGACCAAATTATTTTAATTGGTTACTTTAATTTTTTGTATTTTATGAATAGTAACTTTAGTAATTTTTTAATTACCATAGTTAAGGGTAAATCGGGTAATTATAGGTAAAATTAACATTATAAAACTACCCTAACACCTGTAAAAATACTATTGGATGACTAAATCAGACCCTTATAATATAAAGTTAGAAATATAATCATTTAGTGGACCCTTTTCCAGGAATATAACATGGATATTATTAAAATTAATGAATGTGATAAAATTTCACACTCTCAATTCTTATAAGTATAATAATTTTAATATTGATATATTTTGGAGATAACATTGATTATAAACAGTATATTTAAATATAAAATAATTAAATATATTATAAATATTTATTTATAATTTTTATATATTAAATAATTACCCTTAACGATGAAACAATAGTGATGCATAAATTAGTTTATTAATAGAAATATCAATTAATTGATATTAAAAATATTAAAATAAATATAATTTTACTTAATTAATAACATTCAAGAATTTTATAGATTACATAGACATGTTAGTGACATATGGGAAGTATTTTTTTGAAGTTAAAATGATGGTTTAATCTTTTTAAAAATGAAAATATTGAATTGTATCAAAATTGACATTAATGATACTTTAAAATAAATAATATTATATTAAATGTTATAAAACTAATAAAAATATAAGGTTCATCCAAATAACTTTAATAGTTTTAAATATGTCATCAATTATTCAATTAGGATAATTTTATTATTTTATAGTAACTATATTAACCCTATAGTGTAAAAAAGACAAGTTGCCATGGTAAAGGGTAAAATATTTAACTAAGGGTTAAAGCTAAATGATAAGGTTAATTCTATGACCTAGAAATGTCTAAAATTAATTTTTTGATGATATTTCGACCCATCCTAATACTATTATAAAATAAATTCAAATTTTATCCATTTTTAAATGAAAATTAATTTATATTAATTTAATATTTTATGAGTTTCCGATAGTACTCCTCCCCTCTCTTATAAAAGGGTACTTCTCCTTCTATTTAATTAAAGCCTCTAAAGATCTTTGGATTGTACAAACCCTGCCCATTTCTTCTCCCAAAATTCCTCAATACGTCCTAGAGTCCATAATTTTGGCATAAATCCATCCTAAGGAGCCCTATTGTGCAAATCAAAAGGAGATACCCGAAAAGGAGGTAATTGTTTTTTCACCTCTTTCAAAGTTATTTTCTTCTTCTACTTTCTATTTCTATTTTTCATCCATACCAAGTAATAACAATAGTATAATACATATACTGAGATTTTATTATAATCATTAAATAATCATATTCATCATTTTATCCCTCATACAAATAAAAATATCACCGTGTGTGCCTGTGCATGGCTTACCTTCTCCATGTCGTAGTGTAATTTATTTTTCAAAACTACTTTATTTGGATGGGTATAATGATATTATAATGGATATAAATATTGAATATAACATTGTAATAATTCTTTATAATTAATATACCATCCAATTCTATACCATTTAACCATCAATAAAATGATATCGTCGCTCATGCGTATGTACGGTGTACCATCTCCATGATGCGATGAGATTAATTCTTCATGTTAACCATTTAAGAATGATTATAACATTTATATTATGAGTAAAAATAATAATTATGAACCTTATATAATTCAGGATATGAATATAATACATCCTATTCATAAAAAACATGACTTACACAACAAAACATACATAGGAAAATGATGTCGTTAACACCCGAAACAATGGTAATACTGAAATATTATTAAAAAAATGATATAAGAGGATTATATATGATATCTTAAATATGGATATTGTTCTGGTTTAATTTAATAACATTATTTAACCATTATACATGATTTTAGTTCACCCTCTACTAAATAAAAGTACAAGGTAAGGGTTAATTTCCCAATCTCATTATTCTCTAATATTGTTTATGCAAAAGTATTTATTAGGACATATTTATCATCCATGACCATGTTTCTTAAAAAAATCAAAAGGAATATTTTTAATGTCTTATGAAATGTAATATTTAACTAAAACATCATATTAAATGTTTTATAGATTTATTATTCTAAATCTTTATCATTAATGTCCGTGTTTTTAAAATGGTCTTAAGGATTTATTTATATGGACATGAATGCTTTAAAATGTTAATTCCTTTTAAAAGTTTCAAAGTGGTATGAGAAAATTTGATTCAAAAATATCTTTTAAATGTATTATTGTATAAATTATGTTACTTTTAATGTTTTTAAAGTAAAAAAGGGATGTTTCCCATAAATAGTTTTAATGATTTTATTAGATTATTTTTCATCTAAGTCAACATCCTTTCATGGATTTTATGCTTAATTGAGGATGATTTGTTATGAAAAAATATACCATATTATATTGAAGGTTTTATGATATTTTTGACTTTGGATGTGCTATTTGAATAAAATTCAATGTTTATGGTTAATGTATTAACATTTTTTATGGTATTTTTAATATAAATGCTTATGTTGGTTATGTTTTACTCCTTTCATAAGAGGAATGCATTGGAATTGGTAAGTGACGGGTGGGGAATACTATATCCCCTCGATTAATCAGTAGGTTTCATGAAACAAAGTAGATATGTTTTGGTCTAGGACTTACCAATTTATTAAATTCATGGAATGAAGCCTTAAAAGTATTATATTCTTGGCCTGAATCCTTGACAATATTAGATTCTTAGAATGAATCCTCTATGGTATGTTTCAAATTTCTAGAGTAATTAACTTTTTCATTATAAGATTAATTATTGATATTAGATGTGATTATTCGACTAGTATAATATCCATGTGAATGTTTAAATTGAATTATTTGATTTATTATTTCCATATTATACTAAGTATTGTGTTTAAAAGGCTTTTATTTTAGTTTTGTACCTTACCTCTAAGGTTTTGCTTATTTATGAAAGATTCTACTGTATTATTTAACCTTAATGAGCATTTAAGCTCGCCATTTTCATATGTTTTATTTTCCCAGGATGTCCAAAAGTGTTTATGGTTGATATGAAGGGTTAATATTGGATATTAATGGTGTTCTTAGAGAATGGACTATTTTGTTTATTATGTTTTTAGTTGTAATAAAAGGTTCATATACATAATCTATTTTCCAAGACTCCTAAACTACTTGGTCCTTCAGGATTTGATTCCTTATAATCATCCCAATGTATTAAAATAATTCACTAGCTCAGGGAATGTGGGGATGGGGCATTACAACTGGTATCAGAGGAATTTTATCAACAACCATGGAAATTATATTTAGAAAAAATAGATTAGGGAACAAAACCCTAAGTTTTACTTTGAGGATTATTATAGAAGAACATTCTAAAAATTTGGTAAGGTAGAGATTGTGTGTGTATTACTATAAATACAAATCTCTCTAGATACTACAACTGTACATGGTTATTTCATAGATATATATAGGGGTGAAAACTCCGACAAGGTGTTTCAATCCTCACTTGGGGTAACCTAGTACACAACAATGGGCCCTACTGCGAACCTAGTTTGACACTCTTGGGGGATATTCTTAGGATAATTCAAATTTTATTTACAAACCATTATGAATGATTTATGAGTAAATATATTTCCAAAGAAACAAATTTTATGATTATGAGATTAGATGTGCATAAATTTTTCAATTTATGTTAAATATTCTTCTAGTTTTGAATTATGCATTATGATTCATAACCCAATCTAGTGTATGTCATCATTTAGAAATGGTGCCTAGTAGAAGGAATGGAAATTGTATCAATGCATGTAATCCATGTAGGTATTTACATCTAATGAAATATAGTGATAGAGGATGTAACACCCTGCCCCTAACTCATTGGCTTGAGGAGGCGAGGAGGGCTACCTGGCCTTAAGCGACGTTCCCTAGATGCTAAAGGCTGGCAATAAATGTCGAGGGCTTCAAGATCAAATTGGGGAATGATTTTCCCTTAAGACAAAACCAACCAAACCATCCATTAACCACCACTATATGATGCATGTCAATAAAATATTCCAACATGAATTCCCAAAATAAAACCAAATTATTCCACTATACAACCCAAATCCAAAAAAACAACACAATATTAGAGTACTACATAGAAGACCAAACAACAAAGCACCACGTGCCATGATACCACTATAGCTCTACACCAAGCTCCAAGCTCCAAGCTCCACAAAGACATCACAATGTACCCCTAGAGGAGGATCACATCACAGTACACAACATCTGTAAAGACACCAAAGTTATAAAGAAGGGGGTGAGTAATAAAACTCAACAGGTTTTCCCCAAATGACTTCCCTACACATGCCATTAGGATAAAACTATTAGCACATTTATATAAAATAGTTTATATAAAATAATCACAAGTGAAACCATTACCATAATCTAAACACACCCTTACCAAGCCATCTCACCCAAACCAAACAACCAAGGGAAAGCCAAAAAAACATGACACAAGCCATATCATCATGTACACATTAACACAACAATTTCAACCTTGTAGAGCAATACACAACAAAACAACCAAATGAAAGAGCTTCCATCTAACCTGTTCACCTATTCACACCTAGTGGTACTTCCCGACCACTAATACTTTTATGGTGGCCCTTCCGTCCACTATCCATCCCCTTTTTATAGTGGTACTTCTTTCCACTTTCACACAACATTCCAATCAAGTCATTGTTTCGGTGCGGATGTGTGTCGGGTTTCTGTTCCGACGCTGTTCTGCCAGGACGCGTTCGCACGTGCGCCCGTCGACCCGAGGGGATGGGAGCGCGGCTTGTGGCCCCGCAGTCCTGCTTTCCAAAGGCGGGCAGCATCCATCCCTTATTCAGGGGCGTCTACTCCTTGATCGAAACCGGGATGATGGGATGTCGGCTCCTCCTTCCGTGGACGTCTCCTCAGAACTCGTCGCCTAATCCGGGTCTCCCTCATATATTTAAGAATGTTTGTGAATCTCGTTCCCGACGCCATATCTTTATGGACACCGGTTAATTACGCTGCTTCCGCCCAGATGCTCCAAGGAGTCTAGTCGGGGCAGCAACCTGCGGTGAGGAGACCGGGTAGCTCTGGGTGTTGGGGGCGTGTCTTAACACTGCGGCTCTGCATGTCTGCCTTCTGTCCCTAATAGGGCTTCTCGAAGGCGTGATGGCCTGAGGCATCCCGTGCTGGGTGCGGGGAACTTCATTACCTGAGGTTTTCCTCAGCTTCCCATGTTTAACACGGGGTATGCCGCGAGTTTAACGTCCGGCGGGGACGGCATCGGACTGATCAACACGAGGAGTGGATCAGATAACAGAACCCCTTACGGGGAACCTCCGACGCTGGGGCCAGCACATGGGCGGCTTCCCGAGTGAAGTGGAGTGGAATGAAATGGCATGACCCCACCGGGATGTGGCGGCCCGGGTAAGGATCAGGATGGATGATGGAGCGAAGAGCTTGGACCTCGTAGAGGCTTCCTACGTACCGCGTGTTAGCGTGGATCAAAGTCAGCGTAGTTCGGACGTACAGTTTAATGTCATGCTGGACGATGGCAAGCCGACTCACGAGGAGGTCAAGGCTGCCGGGCGGAGGATTGAACCGAACCACCTCGCACGGAGGGGGATGGAACGGCCGGGTGGATCACAGTTTCACGTCATGCTGGACGTTGGTGTTTGGGGCTTACACTCTAAGGAGGCCCATATGAGGCAAAGCTCAGTTGGAGAGGGACTTGGGCAGAAGGTAAGAGACACCTCGATCCCTGTCACTCCCTCTACTGGCTTCGGCAGTGAGGAAGCACAATGGAGATACACACGTGCAGTCCCCCACAAGGGCGGATCCATAGGTGAATCGACGCGAATGTGAACCCGGGAGGGGTCCACTGATGGACGAACCGATGTGAATACGACCGGGACGACCAGGTGGTGGGCTTGAACCTCCGGGAGGCTTCCTACATACCCTGTTTAGGAGACAGGGATCAAATTCCACATAGTTCATTCTGTCAGGACTTACGCACTGAGGCAACCTGAGTGCGGCAAAGTTCAGTTGAAGAGGGACTTGGGCCGAAGGTGAGAGACACCTCGATCCCTGTCACACCCCCTACTGGATTCGGCAGTGGGGAAGCACAATGGAGATACACACGTGCAGTCCCCCACGAGAAACTAGGGGTTTGTAATACCCTACCCCCGTGGGCGAAGGCCACTCCAATCCCGATATCCCTGCGGAGACGAGCGGGTGGGGGCCACATCCAAACCGGGGGGGACCCTGCGTGCGAGGCACGGGATCGTGTGATGCGGACGGTTTAACGACTTGCCGGACGAAGTACAGTTTAACGTCGTGTGTTGAGGACGATGGATGCTTGGCAGTTTAACGTCCTGCAACGCGGACGATGGATGCTTGGCAGTTTAACGTCCTGTAGCGCAGACGAATGAGTGCCGCCAATGGGTCCGTGTCACTTCACGCGAGCCTGGAGGGCCGTATGGGAAGACAACGCATGGTGCGGGCACCCGGGATGAAGATCATCGGGCGCTACGCAGGCGGGTACCCTCGGGGGGTCAAAGGGGGAGACCCTGGCGGTTTGCGCGCAAAAGAGGAGCTTGGCGTGCAATACCGCGGGTCGGTGTGCAATTAGGCGGGCTAGCACGCAATTGGGCCAGCGCTTTGCGCGCGGAAGATAGAGATTGCACGCACCGGGCCTCTGATAGCGCGCGGGGGCAACAGCCCATTCTTTAACAAATGGTCACTTAGTAAGGGGGGGTGCGCGCAATCGGGCTGGATTGCGCGCACCCGGGGGGCGATTGCGCGCAAGAGGCTTCTTTTGCGCGCGAAGGCCTTTCGGTGAGGAGTTGGTCAAAGGGAAGAAGCCAAAGGGGTTGCGTGCGAAGGCGAACCCCGGGGCTGGCTTGCGCGAAATAAAAGAGGTTACCTGAAGATCGGCATTGCGCGCGGAGGGGGAGGGATTGCGCGCACGAGCGACCCTTCAAATTCTGGCAACCTTCAAAACGTTGGGGGTCGCCTTGTATTTATAGGCAGCCCCGGGCGCGCAATTCGGCTCGCGGGCGCGCAATTCGGCGCGGGCGTGAAATAGGGGCTTGGCGCGCTTCAGGGCCGCGCACGGGCGTCGCGCGCCGAAAATTCCGCGCAGACTCGGACCATTGCGCGAATCCCAGAAGGTTTGCGTGCGCATAGCCAATATTGCGCGCGGGCCTCCGAAATATCACGCAAGGTCTTCGGGCCTTCCGAAACGTGCTTCTGACTCCAAATATGACCTCGCTTTCCGCATCCGGAACTTCGTTTAAGGAGCAACGGACTTTTCCGGCGTCTAAAAAAGCCCCCCCTCGGAATCTGATCAGCGAGAGGTCGCAACGATCGGGTTCCGAGGGAGACGCTGGAATGCCGAAGTCCTGGGTGGCGCAGGACTTTGGCACGCAAAAAGGGCGTCGGGTGCGAAATTCGCTGCCGTGGTCGCGCAAAGTGCTTTCCGCGCGGCGCAGACTCCCAGCCTCGCCTATAAATAGGGGCTCTGGGTTCCGCGTGCCATACACAGGCTTTCCGCGCGATAGCATCTCGCAAGGGGGGTCGCCACGAAGGATCTGTGGGCCCTTTCAATTCTTCCACGGCTGGGTGGCTGCTCACCTTGGTGGGTACACGTTTCCAAACGCCGTTATTCCTCTAGGCAACGGCCTGCGACCCTCCCTGCTGAACATCGCGGGGGTCGCTCCGATGACCCTAAACGAGGAGGGTGTGAGGATTCGAATTGGCAACAACGCCAATTTCAACTTCAGCCCGTTCCCCACTCCCGTTGGCCAGATGATCGACAATGGGCAGGGTCTGCTCTAGCAGCACGAATACTTCCTGAGCATGCGGGGCGGGGTGCTCGTGGCTCGGATCAACGGGAAGGTGATCTGCGAGCCCTACGTGCCGACCCGGTTCGCCAGGCAGTTCGGGTGCCTTCAACAGATGCCGAAGAGGGTATTTGCTGCTGTCCGGGAGGAGACGAACCCTTGCGTCCTTCGCCAGATGTGGTTAATGTTCGCCGCTTTCGGCTCTGGCGATGCCATCACTCTCCCTCCTACCGGGGTCGACGCAGGCTTGGCAACCGAGTACGCCGAACACTGGGCCATTGCGTACCCCGAGGGGCTTCTACGGAAGCCAGTTCGGTGGCTCGAGGTCACCAGTGCGGTGACCGGGCATCAAGGAAGGAGGCGAGGCGTCGTTACTATATGCATCCAAGATACCCCCAAGTGGTCCATTAATGATAAAAATATCATGAAATAAGTCTCTTTTCCAAACCTTAGATTTTTAGAAATTTAATATCAATTAATAATATAATATTTGTTTTAAAAACTCTTTTATGTCAATTTTGACACTATTCAATAATTGACTTTTGTAAAAATCATAACAGAATTATTACTTAGAAAAAAGTTAACTAAATCAATCCTAATATGTCATAGTATCCTATAAAATTAGTTTAATTCATTAAAAGTGTCAAATTATATTTATTTGGGTATTTATAATATCAATTATTTTATTTTCCACTATTAAGGTAATTACTGCATCATCATTGTGTCATAAATAAATTAAATTATTTAATGTATAAAAATTATAAATAAGATATCATTATGTAGGAAAGCTTTTTATCTTTCTTATGAATATTTATTGTCTAAAATCCAGCATATATAACCCTATGTAAAAAAAATTTCTAAAAGATATATGCTTATATCATTTTTGTATTTATTTTAACTTAATTAAAATAATTTGTCCCTATCACCTACAAGTAGCTCCATGGGGTCCCAAAATCAACCCAAAGATGCCCAGGGTCGGACATGTATCCACCAATAAGGTTACTACATGTTTTAGGGTAATTTAGTATTTTTATATTATTATTTTTTAACCCTTATTTACCAGATTTACCCTTTAACCATGGTCAATAAAATATTTACCGAAGTAATTATTCAAAATGTCTAAAAATAAAAGTTACCTATTTACACAATTTGGACACCCTGATTCCAAATATGGAATCCATTTTTCTAAATTTAAAACACAGAAGTGGCAGAAATTAATTTAAAATTAATTCCCGCTGTCGAAACAAAAAGCGTGTTTTTAAGATATAATAACTATCAAAAGATTGATACTTGTTTATATCCGGTTTAATTGTGAAATTATTTCCAATGACTAAAATTGTATTAAATGGTAAAAATATATTCTAAATATACTTTAGAACCACTCAAATTCATAATTTATCACTAATAATTATTTTGATTAAAAAAGTTGTTTTTAATTAAAATTTAGTAATTTTCACTATTCATCAAAATATTAAAGTTATCCGAAAAGTACCAAAATTTCACCTTAGGCTAAACTTGATACTCCGAATCCAAAAATGAATTCCATTTTGAGAGATAAAATTTCTAAAATTTTAAAAAGTATGTATTACTATTAATAACGGCTACTTTGATTGGTCGGGGTGTGTGTTAGAACTCGAAGTTGCGTACAACACACGCTGCTGTATTATTCAAAGAGAAGCGCACCGTGGAAGCTCAGGGTGTTACATTCTCCCATCCTTTAATAAATTTCGTCCTCTCAATTTGATATTGTTCTTTGAAAATAAAGGTTGGAAATAGAAAATATATTTGTGGAAAAAATCCCACATCGGAAATTTGGTTAATAAAATTTAGTCTTAACAAGATAAAAAGAGAAATGAAAGGGTCACCACAAAATTATGATCTAGATTAGGAGGACATTGGTGGAAATTATAGAAATATAATTGGAGGAAAAATGTAATTATTTATAGGTAGTGATTGAGGTCATCAATCACAAACAAGTTTAAAATTGAGGTCCTTAAATTCATCAATCTATGATGATTTAAAATACCACCGGTTCAACAATACATAAGGTATTAGGATATCACATTTTTGATGTTTCAAAATATCTTAGTTGAAATCCCACATCGAAAAATGAATTAATGAGGCCTCTATTTAAAATATAGAGTGGAAAGTATGAAGATTACCAAAAATAACACATACTAGGGTTCTATGTAGGAAAATATGGATATGGAAGAGAAATATAACCATCAATTATCTGATGGAGAGTGGTAGAGAACATGGCTATGAAAAGGCCAACAATCCCAAAGCCATAAATTAGTGATGATATAAGGTACCATCTAGGACAACATTTTTGTTCTAAGTTCCTTTTCATAATGTTGAGGAATTTATTTATGAGATTGGCTAAGATCATAAGGAGATATACTTACTTTATAATTAGAGTTTTATCAATTAATAAATTTCTACCACAAACTCATCTTTCACCCCAAAACATAATAAAACTCAAAAATACTCTATTTATCCTAATCCTATAGGGTTCCAAATATAATGAATTTATATTTCACATATCAGACCCTTTATGTAAAGAAACTACATTATACCATCCAGGAACTTCATGTAGCACAATAGTAGGCGATAAATCCCAATTTCACTATAGTTGTGGGTTCGATTCCCATAGCTTTGTCTGACATGACGGGTCGTCACACGGTCTGTGTGTTGTCCTTTTATAAAAATCCAAAAAAATAACCTTTCAAACTTAATCGATTCCAACCATTAGACTTATCCAAAATACTATTATCCAAACTCACAGTCCAAAATTTACAAGGAAGTTAAACATAATGAGGATCATTTTTGCCAGGTAATAACATGTGAACGCCTTCCTTATATATTCTTTCACAACACCACAACATCCTGAATTACCAAAATCAACCATCTCTTATTCCAATATCACTACCTCAATATTAAGACCATATTAAGGTTTATCTTTCCTTCACCCATGTAATTTCCAAAAAAAATTAACTCGTTGTAGAGTCACTTTTCTTAGTACCATAAAATCTAAAATCATTAATTAAATAGTACTACAGTACAATCCTTATTTATTTCCAGAACATCATTGATACAACACTTAAATGAAATAATTCTAAAATAACAACATAAGAACACTAGTTATTCCTCATCATCTATGGTAGTATCATAACATGATTATTATCCAATAGCATTATTTTCGGCATAGTCTGATGACTAGGACATTGGTTCGTGTAGTGTCCAAAATCCTTGCAAATGAAGCATTGTACATTTGAAACCATTTTCTTACCCTTGCAGTCACGTACTTTGTGCCCCTTTTCCTCCACACTTATAACAAACTCCCATTCCTTTCAGGCAAGTTCCAGGGTGGTTCTTCCCACAGTTATCACATATGGGAAAATTCTTCTTTTCCCTCTTCCCTTTATCCATCTTTCTCTCTTCCATCCTTTTCTTCTCTTGCTTCCCTTCAAAGCCATAGGACTCCGATAATTCATTACTAATCTTATCAACACATGATATTATTTCTTCATATGATGATAATACGTGGGAAACTATTTCCCTTCTAAATTCTATCTTAGGACCACAAAAGATATGATCCTTCTTACTCTTTGGATCATACATATTACAGGAGTTCACATTCCTTCTACTGGGTTCCATTTCTATACAATAGCATAAGCTAGTTCAGTTTATGAATTGAAATGAATAATTACCAAACTTGTAAAATACCTAACACAAATTGAACAGTTTATGGATATAATCCATAATCATAAAAACGTTTTATTTGAGTAAGTATATACTCATAAGCCCTTCAAAATTGTTTGTAAAGAAAATGAGAATTATCCTAAGCATATCCCCTGGGAGTGTCGTAACCAAGAGTGCCGAAAGGCCCGTTGTTGTGCACCAGTTCCTGTTCGATTCTAGCTCAAAGCGGTGTTTTCGGGTTTTACCCCTAGGTACATCTGTGCCAGAGCTGCCTCTACCTGCTTGTATCCAGACAGGGATGTATTTCTTGGAAAACTCAGAAAATATCTACATTACCAAAATTCTAGGAAGTTCTTCTATACTAATCCTCAAAGTATATCTTAGGGCTATGTGCTCTAATCAGAGTTTACCTAAATCTAGTTTCCAAGGTTATTTCTAAACTTCCTCTGATACCGACTATAATTTCCTGGCCCCAGTTACCCAGAGTTGTTGCATTATTACATAACATTGGCATGATCACAAGAAAGATCAAATCTCGAAAGACCGATTAGTTTAGTAGCCTAGGAAACACTAGATATATTCATAAGTCTTACATTACATCAAACAAATAAAAACTACAACAACATCTTTTCTTCATAGTTCACACTCATATCCCCACATACTATCCCTGTAGGTCATTCATAAATTACTTCTTCACATCCTGGGAAAAATAAAACATTTAAAGGGGTGAGCTCAAATACTCAGTAAGGGTAAGAAATACAGCAGAAATGTTCAAAAATAATCATAAACATTTAAGGCAATGTATAACTAAAAAAATCATTTTAAACATGAACTTCAGCATAATATGGCAAAGATAAAATGAAATAATTCCACTTCTTTATTCACATGGATATTCTACTAGTCTAATAATCACATGAAATATCAATAACCACTTTCATAATGATGGAATTCATAATGCCAGACTATCATAACCACATAGCCAAGGCCTCGTGCCAAGACTACAAATAATATTTTGTCAAGGCCTTGTGCCAAGACACTAGTTTGTCTCATGAGACCAACCGATGCATCAAGGAGCTATAGCGGTCTCCACCCATCACTTATTAAGTCCAATGCATTTCTCATATGAAAAGGCCTAAACATAACATAAACATTCATATTAAAACTAGCCTACGAAATTTCAATACATTACCCATAAACCATGAATGGTATAAAAATAACAAATCCATGGTCAAACATAAAAAAAACCTTCAACAAAATATGGAAAATTTGTATCATGATAAAACAACTTCAAACAAGTTTAAAATCCATTACAGAATTTTGACATGGATGAAAATGATTTGTAAAACTCTTTGAGAGAAATACCCCCTTTTTCATGAAAACAATAAAAAGTCACACAATTTATAAAAGAAGTAATTTAAAGACATCTTTTAATCAAAGTGTCCCATAACACTTTGAAACTTTTGAAAGGAATTATAATTTTTAAAAAACATGCATGTCCATATAAATAAATCCTTAAAAACCATTTTGAAGACATGGACATAAATGAGAAAGATTTAGAAGAATAATTATTTAGAACATTTGAAATGATGTTTTAGTAAAAAGTATCTTAAAATAATCCCTTTCAAAACTCTTTCATAAAACATGTACATGGATAATAAATATTTCCCAGTAGATACATACGTAAAAATAACCTTGGATAATAAAGAGATTGTGAAATTAACACTTACCAATTTGGTAACTTACGAAACATACAACCCATGAAAGAGGAATTATACAATGAATATTTAAATACACATAAATTAAAGTTTATTACACAAAGAATATAATTATGGGTAGTATATACACCACACAAAAGGTAATAGTGGCAATATGGCATGAATCTCACGGAAATAAGGAATGAGATGAAAACCCCTTACCTTGCACTTTCCTTTAGTCGAGAGTACGTTTAACCTCTTGTACGAAGATCGTAGTATGTTATTAAATTATACCAGAACCATATTAATATTTATGATATTATACATGATTCATTTATGACTTTATATTTCCCATTTAATAATAATTTCCATGTTCAGTTAACATTTCGGGTAATAATCACTTTCTTTATCGTACATGTTTTAACTTGTCACTCTTGGTTGTATCACTTAGATCATGATTTAAATACTTCCAGAATATAAAAAATGATAAATATATCATATATATTTAGAATATAAATATGTATAATAGAAATATATATGAAATGGAAAACACCGTTTATGGAGACGGTAGTCCGTACGTACGCATAAACGTTGTTTCTGTTTTCATATAGTATTGAACAGAAGTAAGTGAATAAGATATATGTAAGTACATCAACCCTTATATATATATTTATATCTCCAGTAGCATTATTATTTCATATATTACATACTTATTCGTAATATATATTTTTATAATCGTCGATTAATGGTGAACTTGGAAATGAATCTCATCGCGTCGTGGAGACTATAATTCGTACGTACGCACGAGTGAAAATATAATTATTTTGATATTAAAATAATATATAATTGGATGGTATATCATATATAAAGAATCATTATAATGTTATAATTATTATTTACATGAATTAAAAATCATTATTATACCTATTGAAATAATAATATATTGAATAACAATTACACCACGACGTGGAGACGGTAAGCCGTACGTACGCACGTATGGTGACATGTCATTCAAAGGATAGATAGAATACTGAATATGGTTGTACCATATTTATAATAATATTACAGTCTATAGTAGATACTAGATTCATTATTTTAGAATGGTAATAACAAAGAAAGAAGTAGTGGAAGAAGAAAGGAACTTGAAAAAGGGTGGTGAAATCATTACCTCTTCTTCGGGTTCTTCCTTTTGATTTAATAAAAAGGGCTCCTTAGGATGGATTTCTCAATAAAGGAATGCCTCTAGGATGAATTTAGGGAAGTTGAGAGAGTATTTGGGCATATTTTGGCCGATCCAAAAGGCTTTTAAGGTGTGAATTAATGAGAAGGGGGAGTTCCCTTTTATAAGAGGGGTGAGGGGCACCTTTGGAAAAGCTAGAAATATTATTTTATAATAAATTCATATTCGGTTTCTAATGGCTCCAAAGTGGTTTATTTAAAGGTTAAGGTGGGGATGGGTCAAAAACCCACTCAACCAATAGAATTTAGACAGGTTTGAGTCATTATATTAACCTTATCATTTAGTTTTAACTCTTGGTCAATTTGTTTGACACTTACCATGTCACTTTGAATTTTTATATTATATAGTTAATAAACTTACTATATACATCCAAGAGACCCCCAAGTGGTCCATTAATGATACAAATATCATGATATAAGTCTACTTTCCAAACCATAGATTTTTAGGAATTTAATATCAATTAATAATATAATATTTGATTTAAAAACTCTTTTATGTCAATTTTGACACTATTCAATAATTGACTTTTGTAAAAATCATAACAAAATTATTACTTCGAAAAAAGTTAATTAAATCAATACTAATATGTAATATTATCCTATAAAAGTATTTTAATTCATTAAAAGTCTCAAATTATATTTATTTGGTTATTTATAATATCAATTATTTTAATTTTTCACTATTAACGTAATTACTGCATCATCATTGTGTCATAAATAAATTACATTATTTAATGTCTAAAAATTATAAATAAAATATCATTATTTAGGAAATATTTTTAGCTTTCTAATTAATATTTATAGTCTAAAATCCAACATATATAACCTTATGTAAAAAAAAATTTCTAAAAGATATATGCTTATGTCATTTTTGTATTTATTTTAACTTAATTAAAATAAAGTGTCCCTATCACCTACAACTGGCTCCATGGGGTCCCAAAATCGACCCAAAGATGCCCATGGTCAGACATGTATCCACCAATAAGGTTAGGACACGTTTTAGGATAATTTATTATTATTATAATATTATGTTTTAACCCTTATTTACCAGATTTACCCTTTAACCATGGTAAATAAAATATTTACCGAAATAATTATTCAAAATGTCTAAAAATAAAAGTTACCTATTTACACAATTTGGACATCCTGATTCAAAATATGGAATCGATTTTTTCAAATTCAAAACACAGAAGTGGCAAAAATTAATTTAAAATTAATTCCTGATGTCAAAACAAAAAGCGTGTTTTTAAGATATAATAACTATCAAAAGATTGATATTTGTTTATGTCTGGTTTAGTTGTAAAATTATTTCCAATGACCAAAATTGTATTAAATGGTAAAAATATATTCTAAATATACTTTAAAACCACTCAAATCCATAATTTATCAATAATTATTATTTTGATTAAAAAAGTTGTTTTTAATTAAAATTTAGTAATTTTCACTATTCATCAAAATATTAAAGTTATCCAAAAAGTACTAAAATTTCACCTTAGGCTAAATTCGATAGTTCGAATCCAAAAATGAAGTCCATTTTGAGAGATAAAATTTCTAAAATTTTAAAAATTATGTATTACTATTCATAACGGTTACTTTGATTGGTCGTGGTGTGTGTTAGAACTCGAAGTTGCGTACAACACACGCTACTGTATTATTCAAAGAGAAGTGTACCGTGGAAGCTCAGGGTGTTACAATAAGGGTAATTTTAATTTATAATTATTTTCTGTTATACAATTAGTGTATATTCGGACATACACACATAATTCAATTTATCTTTATTTTATGTTATTAAAGATGAATTATAATCTTAAAATAGAGACTTGGATGCGAATAAAGCTTGAGGTTCAAATGGAATGGAATATTTATTACACATACACCTAGAGAGTTTTAATCCACCAGGTTAATTTGAAAATGATGTAAGGAAAATTTATTTACTTATTTATACTATCTAATTTTCTAGTTCTCGTAAGGGAGTTCATTTGATTAAAATATGAATTACTTTTAAGATGTTAAGGTTGTAATTATTAAAAAAATTACATTTCTTGTAAGACATTAAAATTCATTCAAATATATATACATATATATATATATATATGTATATGTATATGTAATTTTAGTTTTCATAATTTGTAAAGGGTGTGACATGTACAAATTTAATGTATATATATAGTTATATGTATACACCTATAAGTTTTAATCATAATCCTAATTAACTTGGCCTAAATAAACTTCGGTGGTTAAAGTATGTTTTTGATATGTTTAATTTAATATATTAATTACATAAAACAAATGATGCGCTACAAAACAATTGGCCTTAAATGATATGCAACATAAGGCATGGCCATTTAATAAGACATGACTATTTATCAGTGCATGTTTTGTGTACAAATGACATTTGTCTTATTTCAAAATTATTCATTTAAAACTAAAAAATTTTATTTCCATAAATCAAGGATTATGAAAATTAAGGAACTATCATTTTATGTGGTAACCCCATCCATTCATTACTTGTGTGTTTTAAATCAATATCACATGTGAAAATAACATTTACTATATTATGCATGTTTCTAATAAATTTATTACCTAAATGATAACTGACACATTATAATTTAGTCCAATTTCATTTCCATTTATCATCACATGAATTGAGCATGAATAATGATCATGTATTTTAATGAATTAAAAGTTTATTACTATGGAAGAGTTGTAAAGTTATTATTATAAGTGATAATCAAACAATTTATTATTAATAATTTATAAGATAATAATTTAATTATTCAAGGTGGTATGGGACACTTTGAATAATGTGAATTATAAATCCAAGTAATATGTGTACTGGGAATGATAAGTAATTAATAAATCAAAGTGGTATATGCACTTTGATTTAGAGATATTAGGAATGCATTGGACCAAGTATGTTTTAGGTTAGGGGTCAGTAAAAGTAAGCCCTCTGGGTTGGGGTTCGGTTACAACAGACCCTCCAGGTTGGTGTCCGGTTATAGAGACACTCCGGGCTGGGGTCTGGTTACAGAGGCACTCCGGGTTGGTGTTCGGTTACAGAGGCACTCTGGGTTGGTGCCCGGTTACAGAGACTCTCTAGGTTAGAGTCTGGTTACAGATAGCCCCTAGGTCTTAGCACGAGGCCTTAACATGGTCTGGAATATGTACTTCCCTCATTATGAATATGTAATTTAATTAAACAGAAAAATATTCAACTGGTATAATATTTGGTTAAAAGAGCTTATGGATTTTTTTCTGAGGCATTAAATCATTAGATGTCTTGGCCAAGGCCTTGATAAAATGTTTCAGAATGTCCTGTATATTTATGGAATGACATATCTTTAGAACTCAGTGATTTAGTATTTAGAATATGAAATTGTAGTTATTGTTTTATACGCAACTCTAATTATTATTTACCCTTAGCTATTTAATTTGTGCTTACATATTCTCATGACATACATGTTTTGAATTTCTTTTATTCAGCATACCTTTGTTAGAATCGTGTGTCCTAGTAATTCTACTAGCATGTTTCTAATTAAGCACTTATTTTATGACATGTCACATGTGTTATAGCTTTTCTTTAAGAATATTGTTTTAAAAATGGTTTAAATAATTTTTTCAAAAGTTATTTTGGGTATAGTATGTTATTTTTAAACCACTTACTGAGCATTCGTATGCTCACCCTACATTTTTTATTAAAAAAATTAGGTAAAATCTTATAGTAGAAGAAACATTTCAGAAGTAGCTGGTTTCCCAGAGCCTTAATTGAATTCAATTCTCTGTATGGCACCGGCTCAGGGTACTCGGGAGCTAGGGCATGACATCGACCATCTCTTTCTCCCGCTCCCAAGTCTCCTCTTGAATCTGGCCATGCTACCACAAAACCCAAACTATGTTGATGCTTTTACCACTCAAGACTTTCTCTTGCATGTCCACAACCTGCACTGGCACGTGCACCAATGAAACATCCGGTTGTATCTCAACATGATCCCATCAAATCACATGGTCATGATCTGGCTGATAATTTTTCAACTGCGACACATGAAACAAATTGTGCACCACACTGAACCTAGGTGGAAAAGGAAAATGATAATCCATCACACTAACCCACTCAAGAATCTCAAAAGGTCCATTATACCTTAGAGATAACTTTCCCTGCTTCCCAAACTGACGATGTCCCAACCTAGGGGAGATCCTAAAGAAAACATGATCACTCACCTCGAATGACAACGGTCGTCGATGATGATCCACATACGATTTCTGATGACTCTGAGCCGTCTCCATTCTCTTCCTGATTAAATTTATCTTTTTTGTAGTCTCCTAGATAAGGCTCGGTCCAACCATCGAGGACTGACATGTTTCCACCCAACATAGTGGAGAATGACACAGCCGCCCATACAACGCTTCAAATGGAACCATATGTATGGATGCCTGATAACTGTAATTGTACAAGAACTCAACCAATGAAAAGTGCTCCTCCCATGAGCCACAAATATTCATGACACAAGCCCGCAATATATCTTCCAAAGTTTGTATCATCCTCTTGGGTTGACCACCCGTCTGAGGGTGATACGATATACTCATAGTTAACTGTGTGCCAAGGGCTTGCTGCAAGGATTTTCAAAAAACAAGATGTAAACCTCGGATCTCTATTTGATACAATCGAAACTAGAACACCATGCCTCTTTACCTCCTCCCGAATATAGATTTTGGACAGATCCTCCATTGTATGATATACATGAATTGGAATGAAATGGGATGACTTCGTTAGCTGATCTACTATCACCCAAATGGCATCGTTCTTTCTGACCATTCTTGGGAGACCTGTAACAAAATACATCGTTATTTGCTCCCACTTCCAAACAGGTATTGGTAAAGACTACAACATTCCATCTGGACTCTGATGCTCTGCCTTGACCTTCTGACAAGTCAAGAATCTCGAAACAAACTCAGCCACACTTATCTTCATACCAACCCACCAGAACTGTGCTTCTAATGCTTTATGCATTTTCTGAATTCCATGATGAACATCCCACCTGGAATGATGATACGCCTTGAGAATATCCTCTTGACAAACAACCGTTACCACCATCTGATTTTAAAAACACAAAAATGAATATCCATTCAGTTTCCAACCATCAATGGTATCTCCACCATTTAGTTTCGACCGCATGGTCACACACTTAGAATCAGATATTTGTACCTCTTTAACCAGGCCAACCAAGTAGGAATCACCAAAACCAAAAGGAAGACAGCTCCATCGCCCTGGTCCTCACATTCCAACCGCATGTCAGTTATAACTGAAATCAATTGCCACTGGTATGATGCCTGTTTCACCACCTGAGCATATGATTTTCTACTTAATGAATTTGCCACTGAATTTCCCTTACTCGGTGTATACATCAAGTCAAAATCAAACATCTAAAGATATTACATCCATTTCCTTTGACTCAAGTTCAAATACCTTTGTGAGAAAATGTGCTTCAAGCTCTTGTAATCTGTATATACTGTGAATTTCTCACCGAAGAGATAATTATGCCACACTTTTAAAGCATGGACTACTGCTGCCAATTCCAAATCATGATTTGGTTAGTTTTTCTCATTCACCCTCAACTGCCGTGATCCATACGCAACCACATGATTCCCTTGCATAAGAACGCACCCCAACACTGATCCTGATGCATCGCAATACACCATGTACCCTTCTCTTGGTTCTGGAAAAACCAAGATTGGTGCTGATGTAGGGTGACCCTTTAGCTCTTCAAAACACTGCTGACACTATTCATTCCACTGGAATGGAACATTATTTCTTATCAAAGCTATAATCAGTGAAGCCAAACATGAAAAATAATGAACAAAACGCTGATAATACCCAGCTAGACCGAGGAAACTCTGTACCTCAAACCCATTATTTGGTGATTGCCACGAGATAACAGCCTCTATCTTTTCCAGATCCACTGAAACACCTCTTTCAGAAATCACATGGCCAAGAAAAATAACTTCTTGTATCCAAAAGTCACACTTTGACAATTCGGAATACAACCATTGATCCCTCAAGATCCCCAGCACTGTCATCAAGTGCTGCTCATGCTCCACCTTTGTCTTTGAATACACCAAAATATCATCTACAAACACCACCACAAATGAATCTAGATATCTCTGAAATATCTTATTCATCAATTCCATGAACACCGATGGCGCATTCGTTAGACCAAAGGGCATAAACACATATTCATAATGGTCATATCTACTTCTGAAAGATGTTTTATTAATATCGTCCTTCCTCTCCCACAATTGATGATATCCTGATCTCAGGTTGATCTTAGAGAACCACTGGTCTCAACTCAATTGGTCAAACAAATCATCAATTCAAAGAAGTTGATATTTGATCTTTATCATAACTTGGTTAAGTCTACGATAATCAACACAGAGCCTCAAAGTTCCATCCGCCTTTTTCACAAACAACACCGGCACTGCCCGTGGAGACGTTCTAGGCCGAATAAACCCTTCGTTTTCTAACTCTCCCAACAAGACTTTCAATTCCTGTAATTTAGTAGGTGTCATCCGGTAAGACATAAGTGAGATAAGACTGGTCCCCAGAAGGGGATCAATCGTAAACTCCACTTCTCTTATGGGATGTAACCAAAGTAATTCTTTGGGAAAAATATCCCTGAACTGATCCACCACTACGGGACGAACACTCTGCTCAACACCCTCTACCGATTCCAATGACAACACTGTCAACTGATACAATAATGTTCCCACTGTTGGTGCCAACAAACCCATTGCACCCTACCCTTCATGCCTCTCTCCTCTAAAGATATGTCCAACGCCATCGTGTGTCGTAAAAGCCAATGTTTGTTCATTATAGTTGATGTGGGCCTTAAACACATCTTCCCAATCCATTCCTAGGATTACATCATACCCATCCATCTCAAGCACTGTGAAATTCCACACTAGCTAAACCTCACCCACAATGATACAACATGCTCTACACAAGAAGGATCGACACTCTCTTCAACCTAGAGGAGTTTGAAGTTTCAAAACTGAAGGAATCAGTTCTACCCTTAAACCTAGAAACTCAACCACACGTGCAGCAATAAAAGAGTTTGAAGCATCCGTATTAAACAACACTTGCATCAAGGTAGAATTTAAAAGAATATTACCTCACATCGTGGATGGTCCCGACTGATCATCCACCACAACCTGCTTAGTTACCTCTGATACCACTTGTAACACCCCACCCCTACCTCATTGGCTTGAGGAGGCGGTGAGGGCTACTTGGCCTTAAGCGATGTTCCCAAGATGCCAAAGGCTGGTAATAAATGTTGAGGGCTTCAAGATCAAATTGGGAACGATTTTCCTTTAATACAAAACCAAACAAACCATCCATTAACCACCACTATATGATGCATGTCATAAAACATTACAACATGAATTCCCAAAAGACAACCAAATTGTTCCACTATACAACCAAAATCCAAAACAAACAACACAAATATCAAAGTACTACGCAGAATACCAAATAGCAAAGCACCACGTTCCCTGATACCACCAAAACTCTACACCAAGCTCCAAGCTCCAAGATCCACGAAGACATCACAATTCACCCCTAGAGGAGGATGATGTCTTACCTTTGCCCACGTCACAGTACACAACATCTGCAAAGACACCAAAGTGCCAAGGCGGGGGGTGAGTACTAAAACTTAGTAGATTTTCCCCAAATGACTTCCCTACACATTCCACTAGGATAAAACTGTTAGCACATTTATATAAAACAGTTTATACAAAATTATCACAAGTGCAACCATTACCATAAGCCAAACACACCCTTACCAAGTCATCTCACCCAAACCAAACAACCAAGGGAAAGCCAAACAAACATGCCACAAGCCATATCATCATGTACACATTAGCACACCAATTTCCACCTTGAAAATAAATGCACAACAAAACAACCAAAATTACAAAATGGTGGAGCTTTCGTCCAACCCGTTCACCCATTTACACATAGTGATACTTCCCAACCACTTATCCTTTGATGGTGGCCCTTCCGTCCACTATCCATCCCATTTTTATAGTGGTACTTCTTTCCACCTTCACACAACATTCCAATCAAGCCATAACAAATCATATAACCAACCAAGGTCACAACAACATGCAATCAACCAATTCCATTGCATACCAATCCACTTCAATAAATCACCCATTTTATTGAAAATCATTTTCCATTCCAAACCACATTTTAATAAAAACTACACATTCATTGAAAACCATTTTCATCAACCATTTTCCCAAGTCAATCACAGTAAACCATTTTAAAATCAACAACAACACCATTTCACCCACAAAACCCCTCTTCCCAAAAATCCCCCAAAAAATTACCCAAGGGATATCCAATCAATTTTGCACATCAAACCACAATTAATTCAAAGAAAAACAAATTAATTTTAACAAAAACCATTAGCTTTAACCAAGTGGATTCGAGAGAGAAGCCACCTACCTTTAGGGTTCCAGAGAAATCGACCCACAAGAAACCGCACCTCATATCTAGCAGATGCACCACCGAAACCTCTCTAGATCCCATTCCCTAACATTTACAAGCCTTAAAATCAACATCCAAGGAAACCAAACCTCTATACCTACACACAACAAGTGTAGATCTAGAAAACTAAAGAGGGAGAAGAGTAGATCTAGAGAAAACCAAAAGGAAACCAAGAAGAGAGACTTACCCGTGAGAAACCACCTTCAAACCACCTTGAAACCACTTTGAAATGCTTCCAAACAAAGTGGGAGATCACCCTCAACCCCTGAGAACCTAAAATCCAGAGTGAGGCTAGAGTGGGAAAATGTTTGGAGCGTTTTAGATCAAGTCATAGGGATCCCAAATTTAAAAACTCCAAATTTAGGTGGTTGCACTGTTAGCCCGCACGGCTTGGCAAACCATGCACTAACTGTGTGCACGCTACTGTCTCGAGAGGATGGGTCCGCACGGTTTTTCCCGCATGGTTTGAAAAACCATGCACAGGCTGTGCGAAGCCTACAGTCTCCCCGTACATGGTTTCTTGGAGAATCCGCACCATTTCCACTAACCGTGCTCAAACCATGCTCCCTAAGAAAAGCCTCCAAACTCATTCAAAATCATTCCAAACTCTCCCAACCTCTTCCCAACTCATCCCATACACCTTAAACACATAAATAAGTATAAACAAAAGCTATATACCTTAAACCAAGGGTCTTGTAGAGGATTTTGTGATAAAACTAGTGTTGAACAACTTATAACCATACTAGAATAGCTGACTCATGTTATGAATAACAACCTTACCCGTATGGTGCACCCTAATCAACAATCTGGAGGAACAATGTTACACCATTTCGTGATACAACAAATATCAATATTCAATGGGAATACAAATACTTTTGTAGTTGATTGATGGAGAAGTTCCTTGGAGAAAATATTTCTTTCTTTAGGGAGTAACTAAAGGGAAAAAGTTGTTATGGAAGTGTATAATTCATTTGGATACATAGATCAATGGTGGTCATAAATTAAAAACACAAATGAGGATTAATAAGTATAAAATATGAAATAGAGGGATATTAAAGAACTTTTCTTAGATGGATAATTTCATCATGAACAACAAGCTGATACGGAGAGACAATTTCTAAGACTGACGCAGGAGGATAAGAATGTTGTAAAGTATGAAGCTAACTTTACAAGGTTACAAAGGCATGCTACATACTATATATGTAACCCAAAGAGTAATATTGATCATTTATTTGATGGGTTAAATACACTTACCCAAAATGCATTGGTCTCCCAAACATTCTCATGATAGGAATATATAGTCTCATATGCTATCAAGATAGAGAAAGAATTTTATAAGTATTATGAATTTAAGGGAATGTAAGAGAATAAGAGAATTATATAGAAAGAGGTAGATAACGGGAAGAAGGGAAAGAAGGATTTTCCCACATGTGACAATTGTGGAAGGAAACACCTTGGTTCATACTTAAAATGAAATGTATTTTATTTCTAGTGTGGAGGAAAAATAAACCATGCTCATGATTGTAATGAAAAGAAAAACTTTAATAATGTGTAGTGTTTACACTATAAAGATATGGGGCTCTATAAAAATTAATTCCACAAGTATGAAAGAAATATATATCAAAAAATGAAAATGGATCAAGGTCAATCTTATGTTTTTATTATGATCAAAGTGGAGTAAATAATGTTTTTATGTTTTTGATTCAAGAATTATGTTATTATAGTTTAGTTATAAGAATAATGTGATATTTAAGGATTATAATATTGTACTTTTCTTTAAGGATTTATAATCGTGAACATTTTATTAAGTTTTTATGGTGGTAAAATATTAGCTATGTGACAATAAGAGAAACATTACGTTATTTGGGAAATTTGATATTAATATTGATTTGGAAAGTTAGGGACCCTATCAGACTATTAATTTGGATAGAGGTATTTTGGATGAGTCTCAAGGTTGAAATAAATTGGATATTATTTCTTAAGGTAAAAACATTTCAAAAAGGTAATTTATAGAATGTTATAATAATATAGTTTTATAAAGAGGACACCTTGTAGGTTGGGTCACAACCAATCTCATCTGGAAAGGTCGTGAGACTTGAACCCGCAACCGAAGGGTAATGAGGGTATATCACCTACCACTGGCCTACGTGATGTCCTGTTTAGTATATCATAGTTTTCTTTATTTAAAAGTTATAAGTTCATTTTTGGAACCTTATACGATTAAGATAAATAGAATATTTTTGAGTTTTGTCTTTTGAAGAGAAAGATGAGTTTGTGGTAGGAATTAGTTAAAGTATGAAACTCTACATGTCAATTAAGTATACATCCTAATGTTTTCATCTATAAATTAAATTAATTCTTCAACTCTAGGGAAATAATCTTGAAACCAAAAATGTTATCATATTACTTTCTCTGGTTAATTAAATGGTCCCTTATATCATCACTAATTTCTAGCTTTGTGATTGTTAACTTTTTCCTCAATATACTCTCTATCACTCTCCATCAGAACATGATGGTTATATTTTTCATTCAATTCCTTGTTTTCCTAAATGGAACCTTGGTATATGTTATCTCTAGTGACCTTCATACTTATCTATCTTTATTTTAAATTGGAGGTCTCATTAATCATTTTCCAACGTGGGATTCCAATAAATATATATTGAAAAGTAAATCGCCTAATTTTTTATCCTGGGTTCAAATTGTGAGGATCCTATTTAAGTATGGGAGAATGTAACACCCCAAGATTGTATGGTACGCTTATTTAATTCAATATCTTGTGTTGCATGCGATACCGAATTCGAGTGCACCATGATCTATTAAACTAGCCATTTAAATAGTAGTTATGAATATTATTAACTACATTTTAAATTTTATATATTTATAAAATTAATCTTTTGTGTTTCTTAGACATTATATAATAACAAATTCAATTTTTCGAATAAAATAATTATTTTTCAAAAAGAAATACAGTTTTACCACCTTTTAATAGGGGATCCTTTTTAAATACAATATTGGATACTTTTATATATTAAATTTGAAAAAATAAACTTCTTATTTAAAAGAAAGAATTAAAAATTTAGTTTGGAAAACTTTTTGGTGTTTTTCTGATAACTTTCATATTTTAATGAATAGTGAAATATACTATATTTTAATTTAAAACTGTTTTTTCATATAATTTATTTATATTATTAAATTATCCTTTTAATTGATTTTAAAGTATAATTAGATTAATTTTTTCTCATTTAATATAATTTAGGTCATTGGAATTATTTTTACATTAAAATTATCAATAAAAAATATCAATCTTTTGATGGTTTTTAATTTTAAAAAACATGTCTTCACATTTTGTCAACAAAGATTAATTTAAATTTAATTACTGAAAAATAACTTTTTTGAATTTTGAAAAATTTATTCCATATCTAGAATCAGTGAGTCTAAATTATTTTAATATGTTAGTTTTATTTTTTTGGGTATTATGAATAGGAACTTTAGTACTTTTTTATTACTGAAGTTAAGGGTAAATCGGGTAATTAAAGGTAAAAATAATATTTTAAAATTAACGTAACACCTATCAAAATCACACTGGATGAATAAATCAAACCCTTATAATCTATATTTATAAATGGAATCATTTACTGGACCCTTTTCCATGAATTTGACATGAATATTATTAAAATTAATGAATGTGACAAAATGTCACACTCTCATTTCATGTAAGTATAATAATTTTAATATAGATACCTATAGGAGATAACATAAGTTAGAAATATTATATGGAAATATAAATTAATTACCTACATTATTTAAATTTATTTATAATTTTTAGATAATAATTAATTAGAATTAATGATGACACAATAGTGAAGCCAAAATTATTTTGTTAATAGAAATATCAATTAATTAATATTAAAAATATAAAAATAAATATAATTTGACTTAATTGATGAAATAAAATAATTTTATAGATAACATATACATTATATTTACATATTTTAAGTATTTTTTATAAGTTATCATGATGTTTTAATTTTTTTTAAAATGAAAATATCGAATAGTAACAAAATTGACATAAATGATACATTAAAATAAATAATATTTTTTAAAATGTAATAAAATTAATAAAAATATAATTATTAACCAAATAAAATTAATATTGTTAAATATGTTGTAAATTATTAAATTATGGTTCATTTGGAATTGTATAGTAAATATATTAACCCTATTGTGTAAAAAAGACAAGTTGTCACGGTAAAGGTAAAATTATTTAACACAAGGTTAAAGCCAAAAGATAATGTTACTATTATGACCTAAACATGTATAAAATTCATTTTTTGATGATATTTTTACCCATAATAATATTATACTCAAATAAACTCGCTTTTTAAATTTTTAGTTGAAAATTAATTTATATTAATTTAATATTTTAAGAGTTTCCTAAATCCCCCCCTCTTATAAAAGGGCACTTCTACTTTTCTTTAATTAACACCTCTACAGGTCTATGGCTCAGCCAAACACTAACTATTTCCTCTCCCAACATCTATCAATATATCCCAGTGGCCATACATTCAGAAAAAAATCCATCCTAAGGAGTCCTTTTGTAAAAATAAAAATGAGATACCCGAAAAGGAGGTAATTGTTTTATCACCTCTTTCAAAATTATATTCTTATTATACTTCTTATTTCAAGTTTGTTTCTATACCAAGGTAATAACTCCAATATCATCCATAAACTAATATGTTATTATAATCATGTTACTACCATTTTCCTCATTTTATCCATCATAAAAATAAGAATATCACCATGCGCCTGTACGTACCGCTTACCATCTCCACACTGTGGGGCACTTTGCGGTTCAACACTACTTTATTTGTATGGGTATAATAATGAGTATAATTAATATAAATAATTAATATAACACTATAATTATTCTTTATCATTAATATACAATCCAATTTCATACCATTTAACCATCAATGGAATGATATTGTCACTCGTGCATATGTACGGTCTACCATCTCCATGATGCGGTGAGATTCATTCTCCTTGTAAACCATTCAAGAATGATTTATATGATGTGTAAAAATAATAATTATTAACCTTATATCATTATGGATATAGATAAAATACATCATATTCATTAAAAACAAGACTTACAAAACAAAACATGCAAAGAAAAATGATGTCGTTAACACCCTAAACAATGGTAGTATTGAAATATTATTAACAAAATTATATCAAAGAATCATATATGATATTATAAATATGTATATGGTTCTGGTATAATTTAATAACATGATTTAACCATTATAGAAGTGGTTAAATCACTCTCGTCTAAAGGAAAGAACAAGGTAATGGTTAATTTCAAAATCTCATTATTATCTGAGATTGTATATTCATAAGTTTTTGCTGGGACATATTTATCATCCTTGTCCATGTTTCTAAAAATGTTTTCCAAAGGAATATTTTTAAAGTATTATTCAAAGGATTATTTAACTAAAAAATCATTTTAAATATTCTAAAGATTTACTCTTCTAAATATTTCACATTAAAGGACATGTATTCAAAATGGTTTTAAGAATTTATTTATATATACATGAATGTTTTAAAATGTTAATTCCTTTCAAAAGTTTCAAAGTGTAATGGGACACTTTGATTCAAAAATCTCTTTTAAATGCCTTATTTTATAAATTACATGACTTTTAATGTTTCCAAAGTAAAAAAAAGGATATTTAACTCAAATAGTTTTAATTATTTTATTAGATCATTTTTCATCTATGTCAAAATACTTTGATGGATTTTATGATTAACTATGGTTGATTTGTTATGATAAAATATACCATATTATACTGTACGGTTTATGATATGTTTGACTGTGGATATACTATTTGGATATCATTCATTATTTATGGTTAATGTATTAACATTTTGTATGCTAGTTTTAATATAAATGTTTATGTTGGTTATGTTTTACTCCTTTCATAAGGGGAATGAATTAGACTTATTAAATTATGGGGGACGTTATATCTCCTTGATGAATCAGTGGGTTTCATGAAACAAAATAGATATGGTTTTGGCCGAGGCCTTGCCCATTTATTACATTCTTGGCATGAATCCTTGAAATTATTATATTCTTGGCATGAATCCTTAACAATGTTATATTCTTATCATGAAGCCAAAATAGTATGTTTCAAATGTACAGCATTATGCATTTCCTCATTATGAGATTAGTTATTGATATTACATGTGATTATTCGACTAGTAGAATATCCATGTGAATGTTTAAATGGAATTACTAAATTTATACTATCCATATTATGTTGAAGATTGCGTTTAAAAGTCTTGTATTTCAGTTTTATACCATTCCTCAAAAGTGTATGCTTATTTATGAAAGATTTTTATGTATTTTTTAACCTTATAGATCATTTGAGCTCACCCCTTTTGTATTTTTTATTTTCCATTGATACCAATAAGTTTTTATGATTGATATGCATGGTTAATATATGAGAATAATGGAATTATCAAAGAAATTACTATGTTTCATATTTTGTTTTGAATTGTAATAAAAGGATCATGTATGTAATCTATTTTTCCAAACTGCTAAACTGATCTCTCCTTCAGGATTTGATTCCTTGTAATCATGTCAATGTATTAGAATAATGCACCAACTCTGGGCATCTGGGGTTGGGGAATTATAATATTTAGTATAATAGTGTTGTTAAATAATCATGTAATTATGACAATTTAAAGAGTGGAGAAAGTAAATAAAATAAAGGATCTTAAGAGGGGGTGTTAACTTTTAATCAGGTAACTCTTGGATTTCACCAAAGGGATTCCTATGAATGTTTTCTACCCAAAGGTAGGCATCAAAGAGGAATGTAGGGATGTTGGGATGTGGATTGGGTAGATATTTTCTGAACCTAATAGGTTTTAGAGGATTTAATAATGGGTTGAGATGGTGGCATTTTATAAGGAAGGGAGGGGATATACTTGGCATTTTTTAAATAAGTTAGGTGTACCCATGATTTTACCTAAAGAAAGTCATACCAAACCAACCAAATTCAATAACAGAAGGTGAATGAATGAATTATGTCTGAATAATGGCTATCCAATGGGTCTTGAAAATTTTCTAGGTTATTATACCCTTAAGTTTATGGTTTATTCCCTTGTTAAACTTAATTTTACCGAAATCGTTGTAATTAATTTTAATGACTTTCACTAATATTTTTGGTAAAAAAAACTAAGTTGAACTTATTAGACATTATAAATTAATCTGATTCCAAATATGGAATCCAGTTTTCAAAATTATAATCACATAAGTGGTTGAAAGTATGTAAAGACCCGTAAATTTCAAGAAATTTTTTTTCTTAATTTTCTTTGGAATTTTACAAGAACGCAGTTTCTGACGGCGCCTGATTCCGAGGCCCGGTGTGCCCGGAATCATTTTCCGAAGTTTGGCTCGGGTACGTTCAGTGAACGGACGAGCGGGTTTTTCTAACTTTTGAACCGGTGCCCGGAATCGAATTCTGAGGGCACCGATGAAATCGCAGTGCCGGTATTCACTTAGAAACGCCTCTTCCGGAGTTGCGTTTTCTCGGGTGTGGTTTTTAATTTTCGGGCTTAAAGTCAAGCAATAAAATAATTTTGCGACAACTTTATTTTACTTCACTTAAGCCGCTTGGAAGCCACTTGAAGCCACTTAAAGGCGGCTTGAACTGAGTTGAACTGGATAGGATGCTATCCAGAAATATCCTACCCCCTTGGTAGGATATTTGTGAGGTGGGGCCCGCACGAGCCCTGCCGTTTCTTTCCGCTAAGAAACGCACCCGTGAAAACTTGTCTTAATGAAAGTCAACTGACGCGTTTTCTAAATTCTTAACAGACCATTTAATTGGGCGGTTTATTTCGTGAATTAAATGGGCTGTTTCTTTCGTGAATTAAATGGCCTGTTTCTTTCGTTGAATTAATTCAACGAATTAATTCAATCGTTTCTTAACCTGTTTTCGTGTGTTGGCATATTAATAAAATAAGACCAACCCAAAATCTTTTGAGAAGATTTGAGAGGATCCTTGTTTCTTCTTCTCCCTCGCGAAGAACGCGAAGAACGCGAAAAACGCGAAGAACGCCGAACCCGGAAATCGACGACGCGACGCCTTGATCCGCATCGCCGACAACGTTCTTCTGCGACGTCTCTTCCTCCGCGACGGATCTTCAATCGGCTTCTTGAGGTAAGAATCTCGGACCTTCCTTTTTATCTCCTTCGTGGTTCTTAACCAAAAACACGGATTTAATTAATTAAATTAATCTACTATTTCATGGTGCGTTGAGTTCGCCGACTCAACACCGGATTCCGCGACGACGCGACGCCTCCCCGCGACGACGCGACGAACCCTCTCTTCCGCGACGAGCTTTTCCGCGAAGAACGCCCGCGCGCGACGATCGACGAGGTAGGGATTTTATAATTTTGGAATACCCCTCTTTATATTCCCGTGAACGTTCTTTAAAAATTAAAGAGCCGGTTTCAAATGATCAATTTTATTTTATTAAAATTCTCTGTTCATGTGTTGAACAATTTCTCCCGTTGTTTATCTCTAACGCGGAGGGTGCGGGCCAACGAACACGGCCCGACGACCCTCCGCCGTTCTTCTTTTTGTGCGGAATTGACGGGCGACGACGGAACGTGCCGCAACGGATGTTGGGTGATCCCGCAGTGAAGAACGGAACCCGGGAGGAACATCGGCGCAGACGGGAAAGAAAACGGGCCACCGGAGCGACTCCGCGGCCCGCAGAAGCCGGCGGCGGCGCGGGTTGCCGGCGCGGCGGCGCCGGCGGCCGGAGGCGACGGCGCCCCGACGCGCCGCCAGACAGGCCGTCGCGGCTGAGCCGCGGTGGCGGCCAGCGGACCCGCGGTCCGCGGGTCCGGTTCTTCCGGTCGGGAAGCGGCAATGCGCCGCGTCCGCTGACGACCCGCGCGGCCCGCACGCGGGCTGCGGCTCCCTCGATCGCGGGCTGCGCCCGCGGCTTCCACCCGCGCCCCTCGGCCGAGCCGAGCCGGTCGAGCCAAGCCGGCCGAGCCGGGCTGGCCGGGCCGGGCCGGGTCCACCGGCTCGGACCCGGGTCGGGTCGACCCGTTTCGGGCCGACCCAGGGGGGGTTGGGCCGGGTCGGCCCGGACCCGGACCCCCTTCTTCGGACGGTTTTCATTCAAACGCCCGTAACTTGAGCTACGGGCCTCCGAACGACGCGCCGTCAGTGGCAACGCGATCCTTGGATCGAGACGGTCGTTTCGGTATACTATACTCAAGGTGCACCTTCCTTTTCGGGAACCTACGTAGTTAAAACTCCGTAGTTAAGCGTGCTTGGCCTAGAGCAGTGATCAGGATGGGTGACCTCCTGGGAAGTTTCCCAGGGTGGGTGTGAGACGGAAAGACCAATAACTAACAGACTGGGTGTCCGATTGACGCGCCGTCTGTTTCGTTGAATTCCTCTAAGTGAGACGGATCTTTTGGCATACTCCGCCCGAGGTTTGGACGCGGGTGGAGTACGGTCGGGTTGGTTTTGCCTTAAAAACCAACCGGGCCCCTGGGACGAAAAAGCCAATAACTCTCAGACCGGGCGTCTGATTGACGCGCCGTCTATTGCGTTGAGTTCCTCTTGATGAGACGGAACTTTTGGCATCCTCCGCCCGAGTTTTGGATGCAGATGGATAGTGGCCGGGTTGGATCGTACTGAAATCCAACCGGGCCCCTGGAACGGAAAAGCTGATATCTTTCAGACCAGACGTCCGTTTGACGAACCGTCAGCGGCATTGGTGATCACGTTGAAAAATGGTCCCTATGAGTATACCCTGTGAGTGTTCGGGGTATAGTTGAGTTACGGCCGGATTGGTTCGCTCATGAAACCAACTGGGCCCCTGGGACGAAAAGGCTAATAACTCACAGACCGGGCGTCCGATTGACGCGTCGTCTGTTGCGTTGAGACCCCTATGACGAGGTGGTCCTTCAAGATACTTCCTTGCAGGACTTTGTGATACTTGGAGTATCGACCAGTAGCTCGTGGAGCGGACCCTCCTAGAGACGAGCGGGCGGAGCATGGAGACCGTGTAGCTGACTGAGACCCGACGACTGCTGATCGAACGACTCGGTGTGCGACAGAGGTGCGCTTGGTTGTAGCGGCACATGGGAGCACTTGGTTGTAGCGGCAGACCCACGACAGAGGTGCGCTTGGTTGTAGCGGCACATGGGAGCGCTTGGTTGTAGCGGCAGACCCACGACAGAGGTGCCCTTGGTTGTAGCGGCACATGGGAGCGCTTGGTTGTAGCGGCAGACCCAAGAAAGTTGTGCGCTTGGTTGTAGCGGCACATGGGAGCGCTTGGTTGTAGCGGCAGACCCACGACAGTTGTGCGCTTGGTTGTAGCGGCACATGGGAGCGCTTGGTTGTAGCGGCAGACCCACGACAGAGGTGCGCTTGGTTGTAGCGGCACATGGGAGCGCTTGGTTGTAGCGGCAGACCCAAGACAGAGGTGCGCTTGGTTGTAGCGGCACATGGGAACGCTTGGTTGTAGCGGCAGACCCACGACAGAGGTGCGCTTGGTTGTAGCGGCACATGGGAGCACTTGGTTGTAGCGGAAGACCCATGACAGAGGTGCGCTTGGTTGTAGCAGCACATGGGAGCGCTTGGTTGTAGCAGCTGGCCCGCATTGCTCGATAGGTGGAGTACTACAACAGTCTTAAGTTAGTGGGCAGTACCTCGGAGTTGTGACAGGACCACTGTACACTCCAGAGACGGAGCTCTTCAGCAGTTATGGTTTCAATGATGAAAATCCTGGTTTGAGCTGAGACTTTTGACCTTGTGTTTGCCTCATGATTGAGATGGGTTACTTGATAACTTAGGTATATGTATGGGCATATATCTAAGTATAGGTTATCTGTTGATATCTTCTTTGTGGTTATCCATGTTGGTTTTAGAGAGACCTTGAGGGTCTCGGGGTCCCTACTGAGTATCGTTATACTCACCCCTGCACGGGCTATGCCCGCACCTCGTTGTGTTGGTTGCAGACGATAGGCAGTGCTGATGGAGGCCGAGTGTTCGAGGACTGGACGGTACCCAGAGGTGGACTACACGACGAGTCAGTACCCGGAGGTGGACTACACGACGAGTCAGTACCTGGAGGTGGACCACTGGGCGAGACGTGCTCGGAGCGGACGGCAGGACCCGAGGAGCATTGGAGCTATCTGTACCCACCCTTCAGGTGGGACTTCCAGAGGACGGCTTGACGCTGCAGTCTTTGCTTTCAGTTGCTGTTTTTCCTTTCAGTTGTACTTTACAGTTGGGCTTGTATTTCCGGCCCCTTTTACTTTCAGCCCAGCTTGTACAGTTTTTACTTAGTGTTTAATTTTCCGCTTTCTTACTCTGTGGTGCTTGTTTACTTTTCAAAGGAAATGCCTTCCCTTTTTGCTGGGATTTACGCCTTGGTGCTAGTCGCCAGCCCCTGGCCTATGGAAGGCGGGCTTGGGGTAGTCACGGCACGGGCCCCGAGGACGAGTCGTGACAAATTGGTATCAAAGGTGGTCGGTTCTACCGGGGACTCTGATCTTTCTTCTATGTGAAACAATAGTGTTTAGCGTATTGGGTGTGGTTATCAGTCCAGGGAGTCCAGTGTTGGTGCGGCGGCCGACGTATCCGTACACCAGGACCCTGACTTCTGATTTCCGACTTAATGCACGAAAACATTGATTGCATGTGTGTTTCAAGTTTTCCTTGTGATTACTTCTGTCAGCTCACCAGGTATACTGTCCTGACCGTGGCGCACTTGTTCCCTTTTCAGGATGGCCCCACGACGACAGCCAGCTAGGATTCCGAGAGTGGAGCGTGATAACAGCCCACCGAGCGTCGAGGACTCGGTACAGGGCCCTTTGATAGCTGAGGCACCGGCGGTACCTATACCCGCCGAGGCAATGATGCTACCAGCCCCAGCCGCTGGCGATGCACGTCGCCTTAGTGCACTGCATGAGTTCCAGCGCCAGCGACCGCCCAGGTTCTGTGGGGAGACGGACCCTCAGGCCGCCAAGGACTAGCTGGAGGAAGTTGTTCGGGTTTTTAGATTAGTGAGGACACCAGCAGACCTCATGGTGATCCTCGCAGCGAGTCTCCTGCACGCGGCAGCAGGGAGATGGTGGAGCTTGATGGTCCAGGTGCACGACGAGACGTCTCTCCTCTAGACGGACTTTGAGAGAATCTTCCGCTCTGAGTTCGTCCCAGCCAGCCTCCGAGCGCTGCGCATCCAGGAGCTACTACAGCTGCGGCAGGGCAGCATGTCAGTGGCCCAGTACTCGGCGAGATTTACTGATCTCTCGCGCTACTCCACAGATATGGTACGGGACCCGTTCTTCCGGGCCCGGACCTTCGAGTAGGGACGGAGGCATGAGATCAGGGCTTCGATGATCTCCCTCAACATTCCGACTCTGGCAGGGGTGTTAGAGCGAGCCCTCTTAGTGGAGATTTTCCTTGCTGAGCAGTCTCCAGCAGCAGGACCCACCACTTAACGGCATGCGGCAGAGTCTTCTGCAGCGGGCAGTAGACGGATGACGCAGGGGTCCAAGAGGACTGGACCTACAGGTGGTCGCTAGCATGACTCTGGATCGTTTTCGCGAGGCACTCGGGGTGGGCAACGACTTGCCATGAGAGGGCAGTGTTACTCCTGCGGCGGGGTTGGTCACATGGCTCGTGACTGTCCGACCCGCCATACGGATGACCAGAAGACGAACGAAGGACCCCATAGGCAGAGGCAGAGGTTCGATCAGGGCGGGCCGCAAGGATCAGGTGGTCATGACAGGGGAGTTGGTCGTGCAGCAGGAGGTGGACGGCGCTTCGGGGTGTTGCCACAACCACCACCAGGCGGTCCACCCCGACCGCAGGGGACAGGAGGACATGGGAGAGCTCAGCTTCAGGCAGCTGAGGCCTACGATCATGGAGCTCCTGGAGCAGATGGACAGGAGCGGGACTAGCTCCAGACCTGGAGACTTTTGTTCACGTTGCTTCTAGTTTTGTTGATGTGTGTTTATAGATGCTTTGTGTCTTTGTACTTGAGCTGCAGTAATAAAAGACACCTTTTCTTGTGTCATTTTACTTTCCTGTCCTCTCCTGTGTTGTTACTAAGAGGTTCCGGTTTAGACTGTTGACTTGACCCTCACCCGTGAGACATCTACTGGAGGAGACCCAGTTATCACACACTGAAGCCGACAGTGTGACTCAACCCTTGGAGGCGAGAGTAACGGTTGGATCTCTTGGTAGTAGCGTCGAGGCCTTACGACGTCATCCTTGGTATGGATTAGTATCATCCATGTCGGGATTGACCGTATTAGGCGAAGAACGTGGTTCATCCAGGGGATGAGACCAGATTTCTCTTATCGGCAAGGAAGAAATCGTGGCAGCTCTAATGGGACCAGAGGTGGTCCGGGCCACGACAGAGAAGGTCCAGGTGAGCACATGGGAGCGGAAGGCTCAGATGCGTGCTCAGTACCGCCTTTGTATCACTAGTTTGTGTTGAAGCTTTACGGGGACGTAAAGCCCTGTGGTGGGAGTAATGTAAAGACCCGTAAATTTCAAGAAATTTTTTTTTCTTAATTTTCTTTGGAATTTTACAAAAACGCAGTTTCTGACGGCGCCTGATTCCGAGGCCCGGTGTGCCCGGAATCATTTTCCGAAGTTTGGCTCGGGTACGTTCAGTGAACGGACGAGCGGGTTTTTCTAACTTTTGAACCGGTGCCCGGAATCGAATTCTGAGGGCACCGATGAAATCGCAGTGCCGGTATTCACTTAGAAACCCCTCTTCCGGAGTTGCGTTTGCTCGGGTGTGGTTTTTAATTTTCGGTCTTAAAGTCAATAAATAAAATAATTTTGCGACAACTTTATTTTATTTCACTTAAGCCGCTTGAAAGCCACTTGAAGCCACTTAAAGGCGGCTTGAACTGAGTTGAACTGGATAGGATGCTATCCAGAAATATCCTACCCCCTTGGTAGGATATTTGTGAGGTGGGGTCCGCACGAGCTCCGCCGTTTCTTTCCGCTAAGAAACGCACCCGTGAAAACTCGTCTTAATGAAAGTCAACTGACGCGTTTTCTAAATTCTTAACAGACCATTTAATTGGGCGGTTTATTTCGTGAATTAAATGGGTTGTTTCTTTCGTGAATTAAATGGCATGTTTCTTTCGTTGAATTAATTCAACGAATTAATTCAATCGTTTCTTAACCTGTTTTCGTGTGTTGGCATATTAATAAAATAAGACCAACCCAAAATCTTTTGAGAAGATTTGAGAGGATCCTTGTTTCTTCTTCTCCCTCGCGAAGAACGCGAAGAACGCGAAGAACGCCGAACCCGGAAATCGACGACGCGGCGCCTTGATCCGCATCGCCGACAACGTTCTTCTGCGACGTCTCTTCCTCCGCGACGGATCTTCGATCGGCTTCTTGATGTAAGAATCTCGGACCTTCCTTTTTATCTCCTTTGTGGTTCTTAACCAAAAACACGGATTTAATTAATTAAATTAAATCTACTATTTCATGGTGCGTTGAGTTCGCTGACTCAACACCGGATTCCGCGACGACGCGACGCCTCCCCGCGACGACGCGACGATCCCTCTCTTCCGCGACGAGCTTTTCCGCGAAGAACGCCCGCGCGCGACGATCGACGAGGTAGGGATTTTATAATTTTGGAATACCCCTCTTTATATTCCCGTGAACGTTCTTTAAAAATTAAAGAGCCGGTTTCAAATGATCAATTTTATTTTATTAAAATTGTCGGTTCATGTGTTGAACAATTTCTCCCGTTGTTTATCTCTAACGCGGAGGGTGCGGGCCAACGAACACGGCCCGACGACCCTCCGCCGTTCTTCTTTTTGTGCGGAATTGACGGGCGACGACGGAACGTGCCGCAACGGATGTTGGGTGATCCCGGAGTGAAGAACGGAACCCGGGAGGAACATCGGCGCAGACGGGAAGGAAAACGGGCCACCGGAGCGACTCCGCGGCCCGCGGAAGCCGGCGGCGGCGCGGGTTGCCGGCGCGGCGGCGCCGGCGGCCGGAGGTGACGGCGCCCCGACGCGCCGCCAGACAGGCCGCCGCGGCTGAGCCGCGGTGGCGGCCAGCGGACCCGCGGTCCGCGGGTCCGGTTCTTCCGGTCGGGAAGCGGCAATGCGCCGCGTCCGCTGACGACCCACGCGGCCCGCACGCGGGCCGCGGCTCCCTCAACCGCGGGCTGCGCCCGCGGCTTCCACCCACGCCCCTCGGTCGAGCCGAGCCGGTCGAGCCAAGCCGGCCGAGCCGGGCTGGCCGGTCCGGGCCGGGTCCACCGGGTAGGGTCGACCCGGTTCGGGCCGACCCAGGGGGGGTCGGGCCGGGTCGGCCCGGACCCCCTTCTTCGGACGGTTTTCATTCAAATGCCCGTAACTTGAGCTACGGGCCTCCGAACGACGCGCCGTCAGTGGCAACGCGATCCTTGGATCGAGACGGTCGTTTCGGTATACTATACTCAAGGTGCACCTTCCTTTTCGGGAGCCTACGTAGTTAAAACTCCGTAGTTAAGCGTGCTTGGCCTAGAGCAGTGATCAGGATGGGTGACCTCCTGGGAAGTTTCCCAGGGTGGGTGTGAGACGGAAAGACCAATAACTAACAGACTGGGTGTCCGATTGACGCGCCGTCTGTTTCGTTGAATTCCTCTAAGTGAGACGGATCTTTTGGCATACTCCGCCCGAGGTTTGGACGCGGGTGGAGTACGGTCGGGTTGGTTTTGCCTTAAAAACCAACAGGGCCCCTGGGACGAAAAAGCCAATAACTCTCAGACCGGGCGTCCGATTGACGCGCCGTCTATTGCGTTGAGTTCCTCTTGATGAGACGGAACTTTTGGCATCCTCCGCCCGAGTTTTGGATGCAGATGGATAGTGGCCGGGTTGGATCGCACTGAAATCCAACCGGGCCCCTGGAACGGAAAAGCTGATATCTTTCAGACCAGACGTCCGTTTGACGAACCGTCAGCGGCATTGGTGATCACGTTGAAAAACGGTCCCTATGAGTATACCCTGTGAGTGTTCGGGGTATAGTTGAGTTACGGCCAGATTGGTTCGCTCACGAAACCAACTGGGCCCCTGGGACGAAAAGGCTAATAACTCACAGACCGGGCGTCCGATTGACGCGTCGTCTATTGCGTTGAGACCCCTATGACGAGGTGGTCCTTCGAGATACTTCCTTGCAGGACTTTGTGATACTTGGAGTATCGACCAGTAGCTCGTGGAGCGGACCCTCCTGGAGACGAGCGGGCAGAGCATGGAGACCGTGTAGCTGACTGAGACCCGATGACTGCTGATCGAACGACTTGGTGTGCGACAGAGGTGCGCTTGGTTGTAGCGGCACATGGGAGCGCTTGGTTGTAGCGGCAGACCCACGACAGAGGTGCGCTTGGTTGTAGCGGCACATGGGAGCGCTTGGTTGTAGCGGCAGACCCACGACAGAGGTGCGCTTGGTTGTAGCGACACATGGGAGCGCTTGGTTGTAGCGGCAGACCCACGAAAGTTGTGCGCTTGGTTGTAGCGGCACATGGGAGCGCTTGGTTGTAGCGGCAGACCCACGACAGTTGTGCGCTTGGTTGTAGCGGCACGTGGGAGCGCTTGGTTGTAGCGGCAGACCCACGACAGAGGTGCGCTTGGTTGTAGCGGCACATGGGAGCGCTTGGTTGTAGCGGCAGACCCATGACAGAGGTGCGCCTGGTTGTAGCGGCACATGGGAGCGCTTGGTTGTAGCGGTAGACCCACGACAGAGGTGCGCTTGGTTGTAGCGGCACATGGGAGCGCTTGGTTGTAGCGGAAGACCCATGACAGAGGTGCGCTTGGTTGTAGCAGCACATGAGAGCGCTTGGTTGTAGCAGCTGGCCCACATTGCTCGATAGGTGGAGTACTACAACAGTCTTAAGTTAGTGGGTAGTACCTCGGAGTTGTGACAGGACCACTGTACATTCCAGAGACGGAGCTCTTCAGCAGTTATGGTTTCAATGATGAAAATCCTGGTTTGAGCTGAGACTTTTGACCTTGTGTTTGCCTCATGATTGAGATGGGTTACTTGATAACTTAGCTATATGTATGGGCATATATCTAAGTAGAGGTTATCTGTTGATATCTTCTTTGTGGTTATCCATGTTGGTTTTAGAAAGACCTTGAGGGTCTCGGGGTCCCTACTGAGTATCGTTATACTCACCCCTGCACGGGCTATGCCCGCACCTCGTTGTGTTGGTTGCAGACGACAGGCAGTGCTGATGGAGGCCGAGTGTTCGAGGACTGGACGGTACCCGGAGGTGGACTACACAACGAGTCAGTACCCGGAGGTGGACTACACGACGAGTCAGTACCTGGAGGTGGACCACTGGGTGAGACGTGCTCGGAGCGGACGGCAGGACCCGAGGAGAATTGGAACTATCTGTACCCACCCTTCAGGTGGGACTTCCAGAGGACGGCTTGACGCTGCAGTCTTTCCTTTCAGTTGCTGTTTTTCCTTTCAGTTGTACTTTATAGTTGGGCTTGTATTTCCGGTCCCTTTTACTTTCAGCACAGCTTGTACAGTTTTTACTTAGTGTTTACTTTTCTGCTTGCTTACTCTGTGGTGCTTGTTTACTTTTCAAAGGCAACGCCTTCCCTTTTTGCTGGGATTTACGCCTTGGTGCTAGTCGCCAGCCCCTGGCCTATGGAAGGCGGGCTTGGGGTAGTCACGGCACGGGCCCCGAGGACGGGTCGTGACAAAGTAATTGAAATTTAATCCCAATGATGGGACAACACTACAAGTTTTTAAAGTAAAAAGTATCAAATATTTGCTAAGTTTTTATATACAATTCAAATATGAAATTTGTTTCAATGACCTGTATTTGGTTAATTGATAAAAATTTAATCTAATTAAACATTAAAATAATTTAAAAATATAATTTAACCTTATAAATAAATTAGTTTAAAAAGTGTTTTTGAATTAAAATTTAGTATTTTTCATTATTCATCAAAAAATGATGTTTCTCAGAAAAAACCCAAAAATTCACCCTAAGATAATTTCAACATTAAAAATTAAAAAAATAAATTTTATGTTATAAAATTAAATTTCTAAATTTTTATAAAATTAGTTTTATTTTTTTCACAGAAGGACGTGAAAAGAAGTTCATTTCAGAAAATGGTATTTTTAAACATATAAGGACTTTTCCATAAATTATATCTTTTGTTATCAATATGTTTTATGTATTTCAAACCATTATAAAAAATATTTTAAAATTATTTATTACTATTAATATTAATATTTTTAATTTCTAGGTAATAATTATCTCATTCTCATAAATATAAAAAAATGTTTCATAGAAACTCAGTGTTGCATGCAATGTATGCCAAGTGGGTGTTTTGTGTAACATATGTTAAGTCGATATTTCATGTAATGTAGGTATATTAGTTGTTTCATGTAACATATTCTAAATCTATGCCATATTAAAGGAATGTTTTACTTAGTTTAATTCAATATATCAATAAAATATTGATTTATTCAAGAAAAAAAAGTCCATAAAAACTCGGGGAGTTACATGCATTTGGGTTTGTATGAATATAGTTGTATTTTTATTTGGGTTAATGAAATAAAATATGAGTTGTTTAATGAGTTACATGTAAATATATATTGAACATAGAGATTTTTTGTAAGGTAATTAGATTCCAAACCAAACCATTAGAATCATGCATACATGTAAATAGAATAACATGAGATTAAATTTTAAGGTTAAATCCCAATTAAAAATACTAAGTGTCAGATTCCTTTTATAGTGAGGAAATATAATGACCTTAATCATTAAAAAGGTCAGGTTATTCCAAATCAGATTTCTCATGGATTATTGTTTTTAAGGAATGGTTGAAATAGATAACCCTAAGAGTTAGGTAACTAAATCCCATGATGATATTTGGGTTACAGTTAGTTAGAAAATCCTAAGAGTTATGATAATAAAGGAATGATGTTGAATTTATCCATATGATGTATGGGAAAAAGATTTTTCCACATAGACATCCAATATTAATATATCATATGATTATGATGATGTGCTGCATAAATAAATTGGTGGTGAGAGTAATTCTAAAGTGGGCACATTGCTTAGTGAGACATAGATCTCTCCCACTAATGTAATTGATGAGTACAAAAGGGGGAAAATTTAGTGGAACCACATTTAATAAATTTCCTTATTAAATATTTATAAAAAATTACACACATCTAGTAAAAGATTATATTGTAGATAAATATCATCATCGTCATCAAACTTAACTTTGAAATTATTTATCAAGTGAGTAGATTCTTATATGAATCATAAAATTATTCACTTAAGGTTTCAAAAGCATTAGATAAAAAATAAACTAAGAAATATTAGTCTCCACTCATACACTCAATGTGATTGAGTAAGAAAATGATTAGGTGAGACTGAATATATATTCCAATTCATGTTATGGTTTTCGAATTCATTATATTTTCATTTATGGGAATGTTCCTACAAAGTGAATTTATTCAAAAAAATTGTTGAGGATATATGAATTGGACCCATGACCTTTAGGTTCTTGTGTTGTATTAACAGTAAAAGTAGGTAAAATTTTAATTTTAAAGAAGAAAAGTCATTTAGAGAGTCTAATATTTTTTTCTTGAGTATCCATCAAAGGTTATTGAAACTTATAATTAATCATAATAAAGTAAAGTTTTTCAAAAAAATATAATTACTCGTGATACCTAAAGGTATTTTTTAATCTCCATGGAATTTATATGTTTTATATCAGGGTAATATAAATTAATTCATTAGTTTTAAAGGGTATATGATAACAAAATTATTTTTCAAAAATGCTTCAAATATACAGGAGATAAAAAAATGTAAAAAAGTAATAGTGCTTAATGTCTTAATTCATGAAATTAAGAAAAAATTTCCAAATCAAAGATTTGAATGTAAAGAAATATCTAAATCTCATATGGAATTATGTAAAGGATTTTTATCTCCATATCATTTATATTATATAATAAAATAACTTTTATATTAGTAAATAGTTTCTATGTATAATATGGGATGTTACACATGATTTTTAATTCATTACATTCTATAAAATACTTGATTATAAGATATGTATAGAAATATTTTATCCTGGATAAAAATGTTTTATCTATGATCAAAGAGTTTTTCTATATTTTTTTTAATATATGAGTAATTGATATTCCACCACCATCAGTGGAATATTTCATATAATAAAATCTCCCTTTATAATAGTCCTATAAACACAAAAATATCATATATGACATGGAAAAATAGTTTCTTTGTTAAGTATTCCAAATAAAAATAAACAATATTTATTACCTAAACACAAGGTGTTTGTGTATATTTATATGACATATTGAAATAAATATAGTTTATAAGTGGTTAATGGGAGTGTTTTTATAATAATAGATGTCAAAAGTTAACAAAAAATGATTATTCTAGTCTAAAATTAAAGTGAATGTCATTCCATGTCCTAAAGGATCTTAGGATTTATGTTGGTAAAATATTAATCTGAATAATTCCATTATTTACATAAATTATTTCAAGTAAAATTTCAATATAAAGCGTTACAATATTTATGATGATAAACTAATTAAAAGTTTTAAGTAGAAAATATAGGTTATTAACAATGTAACATTTCATGTTATGAAGTTAATGAGATTTACAATGTTTACAGAGTTAAATAGAAGGAATATGATTCTTAATTATAACCACTATTTAAACTATCTTACTTCATAGATTTTATTCTCCAAATAGTTTTGTGGTGGCATTTTATTATATAGTCACTTAGAGATGTCGAAGGAATTACTTAGAGATGTAAATAGGATAACAAACCCCTAAATGTGTAACAAACATAAGGTTAATCTATATGTCTACCATATATGTTATATTAGACAGACACTTATGTATGGTTTTGATAAGTATTCTAAAAGTAGTTCAAGAATATAAAATGTATCATGGTATATGAAATGTTGTCTCAACATTCCCATTCTTTCACATCGGTTGAATATGTATATATATTTATATACATTTCATGAAGTGTATTGATAATAAACCTCTCATCGTATGACTTTGAGTTATCCCTAAATAATTTTAAAAAAGGAATTTTATAGGTTATGATGAAATATTAAGGTTATTGTGATTAGGATTCTTATATCGGGATATAGAATCTTATCATTAGGAAAAAAAAGTATTTTATGTGTTGGATGACCCACTATATATTCCACATGGAGTATTATACACTATGTCATCGGTATACTGTTGGTATGTGTATTTATAACCCATAATACATGAGGTCGGTGAGTTTCCTAGCATAATAACCATTATACTTTGAAACTATTCTTACACAAACCTTGAGAAGTAGCTCATTAGGGGGTGGTTGGGTGTGTTATAGATCATATCATCAGTTAGAGCTTAACCATGATAATATTGGTCCTCTTGTATGATAAGTATCTTATATTGGCCATATATTGAGATAGATTGAATAATTTTATGACCTTACCTATATAATATATATGATTTTCTTATCTATTCGGGTTAGGTTCATGTTATGTGCTCATCCATAATGGTAAATGACAAGTGGTGTGTTTCCTGAATGTCCTGAAGGCCTTCATTTTTATTTATTTTTGATACCCCACTTTCAAGGGATGATGGGGAACCCTTATAAGGTGTGTAGGCTCATAGATTACATGTCCCCTAAGCTTAGGAGATTACATGACCCGAAGGTCTTAGGGAATTCAACCAAACTATCTACAAGGAAATGCCCCTACCCAGCATCTACATCATGATAGTACCTCTCCACCTTTGCATGGCTATCTAGATAGGCTTCTCATGCAAGCACAGGCTAGTCCCGATGGCATAGCCATACCCTATCATTCTGAAAAATCCATTTGACTCTACTCTGGTGAGTGCACCTGCTCTGAATCCTCTTCTAGGGATGCTCCTTTTTTTGTAGAGTCTGTCTGGGGAAACTGCATGTGGCCCGAAGGCCATGATGTGGTCCGAAGGCCTTAAAGGTGGCTCAAAAGCCCTACTGACCTGAATTATTTGGAGGCCCAAAATCTTTAAGGACTCCAAGGCCAAATAGGTGGCCAAAGGTGAATAGTTCCAACTGCTACAATACTGAACAGTGCCTGCTATAGTGCTACAATAGTTCCCTGGAAATATGCCTCTACCTGGTTTTAAACCTGGGTCTTGTAGATGCACTTAAAGATACCTCACCAACTAGGATAAGGCTCATGTGCACAAGTGGTGTATTCATCTACCTATTCTTCATATACTTGGAGAATTGATAATGTATGAGAAAGGTATATGGGATTGATATATTATCTATTCTACAATTACTATATTCCCTGGGGAAACAAATCATATGATAATTCATGATTGTATATAATACAATTTATGGTCATAGTAATATAGATACATGTGTCTGATGTATCTTATGCTTGAACCTCTTATAGTTTTAGTATAACTGATTCTTTTCTAGAATCCAAAATTTTCCTACATTTATAAAATTGAGAATTCATTTTTTTCAATGCTATAAATTCCTATGTGGTGAAAAGTTTTGGTTTATTGAATGGGAATTTATTTAAGTTATAAAAATTCTATAAAAGTGTTTTAGAGTTTAGGTAAAAGAGTTTTGGATGGGTATTCAAAAGGTATTGTATATTATATGGTACAAGTCGATGTTAATGATATCTTTCCAAAAGTTTTTATCAATATAACCAAAAGTGGTTTTGGATAGTGTTACAAAGTTATTATATATGATATAATACTAGGTGAAATGACATTATCTATGAGACTTCAGTGAATGTTGTAGATCGTAGGATGTATTTCCCTAAATCCTATTTTGATATGATTATTCTTGGATATATCATATGAAATAATATGTGTATATCATAAAGAAAGTTATAAGATAATATTATCTTACCTTTAATCAATCATAATGTGTGATTAACTGATATCATTTTCTATGATATATCACATCCATTACCTTTTCATAGTAGTCCTTTTCATTGTAGTTGAATGTTTAATGTTTAAATGTTCAAATCACTTCCATTAAATATCATTAAATAGTCTATTTCAAAAGATAGGGTTTATGGGAGAAGTGTCACAACCAATGTTTTACAAGTTTTTATGACTAAAATGCATTAAATTGTATGTTATAAACATACTAGTTGATGTATATGTGTTTTTTGATAAACATATAAGAGATTTATTCCATCGATATGGTGGAGTTCATATCAAGGTAGAGTGTTCCTGGATGATACTTCCTTGGTCGTGAAGCTCTCTTTTTCTTTACCCATTGTTATATGAGCCACTAGTATGTAGTGAGTTTTTTGGAGAGTATTATCTAAATGTTGGGAGATTCACATAAACCCATTGATATAGAATAGATAGGTAAGTATGATGGATCCCCTTGAGTGATCTTAATTAATATAATATGATAAAGATATATTTTTTAGATCTATGGTGTAAGTTACATAAACAGGTTCCTCATTTCACGGTGTACTTGTTTTGGGTATTCTCATATGGTATATCTTGGGAATGGGTTTCTTAGTCATCTACTATGTTTAATGAGTGTCATATGAACCTTTGAAAACAAAAACATAGTTGGTAGAGTTAGGTTTTCTTGGTATTTGGGATGTGTTGGCATTCCTGGTTAGGAATTATTAACATCCATGTGGTATATTTCAGAGACTGATGGATTGTCTTAGCGGATTGTGGGCCTATATGTGCATATATCTTATACTTTTTTCTATGTTAATCCTTTCTCATCCTTGTATTTTTATTTAGGATAAATTATATATTATTACTTTCATAGTATTTAATACCTATTTATGTTGTTTACCATTTTTTTCCTTCATTGGTATTTGATTCCTATTTGGGGGATGGTTATTCTACAAATTTATTATTATCTAATTCCTATATCATAGGTTGTCTATGTTTCCCATTTCTTGGTATCTAGTTTCTAATTGAGTAGTTGGTTATGTTACTCCTTCTTCAGTATTTTTTTTCTATTATGGAATGTGTTAAATTTATTTGAGTATAAGTTAAATCTTTCCTTTAGTAATAGACAAATAAGGTAAGTTTAGGTCATGTGGTAGTTGGGTTAGCACAAAATGACTCAACCATGGAGTATGATTGTTATTATTTATTTATTTTTCAAAAAATGTAATCACATATATTTTGGGGTTTTTGTTAAGCTCTCATTGGTGATATCCTAAAAAAATTATACTTACACCATGAACCTACACCTCGTTGGGCATGTAGATTTTATAGTTAGGGATCTAGATAAAGGAAAGGAACTTATCTCAGGTATTTGATCATAAAGAGTTGGTTTTGGAGAATGAGTCAATTCCAAGACAAGATCCTAGACAATCTTTATAAAAACACCTCTTGTATTATTTTTCTTTTTTGTATTTATATCTATATGATATATTGAATGTGTGAATTAATCTTCTAACTAGAGATTTATAATATCATGAATTTCAATTATTATTACATGTGATGTTATTTCTATGGTTAGTTGTATCTATGATTCTATATTATGAAATTATTTTTTTATTATTTTTATTATCATTTATTTATTATTGAAATGATACTAAGGGAATAGTTTCCCCACTGTATGAACCTGTACATTGACACTATTTGAAAACATTTAGTTCAATGGGAGGAACATTTGAGGTCTTATAGTACTCTATATCAGAGTTGAAAACCCAACCCAATATATTAAAATTCAAGGATGTCAGATACAAAAAAGGACTCACTTTAATCTAGGTCATTAAACCTAACCAAAAATACCACATAAAGAAGAATCATTACACTCAATACAATTTTGAGTGCTACTCCAACCAAACTCATAAGGATATACAATGTTCAACTCAAGGTCGAGTTCCATTCATGGGCCCCAACAACAGCAAAGTCTAATGATCATGCATTGAAATTGCCAATGCACGCCATTGAGGTCAAAGTACACCCCATTTCTCAAGACTAATCTGATTCTTAAATGATTTAATCAACATTAAAAAAACTCCCTAATCCCAATTGAATAAATAATTGTCCAAACATACCCATTAAACCTAGATCTACACCACACCACATATAAGAATGAATATAAATCAATAGAAAATATAATATACCTCATATCATATACAAAAAGGATATAACTTTTCCATGATTACTGGTATATTTTTCCACAAATATCTAAAATCAAATAATCTATTGAAATACCATAAAATTACAAATTTGATATAAAGAAGTGATTAAAATGAAGAGAAAGAGATAGATATAGTGTACAAGGTATTTTAATCACTACATGATGTCTCCTTATTCATACAAATAAAAGAAAAATCAAGTGAAAGACGTGTTGGAAGAAGAATAATAGGTGAGGGAGGTAGGGGGTTAGGAACCTAGGTTGAATAACTTAATAAAATGAAATGGGTGAGGGAGAGTTTTAACATAAAAAAATTTAACTTAATTAATAGAAATTTTATAAAAAATGGATTGGTCTATCTGGTACTGAATACCCTACCACCGATACCTGGTGCTTCTCCTGGGCCACCCCCTTTAATAAACACCTTTTCATGAACCTGATGATCCCATATCAAGTATCCAATTCTATAATTAGTTTTTCACTTCACAATCCATGTAATCTATATATTTATTAATCCTATTAAAATAACCAAAACCACCAAACATATATAAAACCATACCCAATTTTATCCAATAACCTTAAAATGTAAGTCTAAATCATGAAATGAAAAATTACATCATCTCTAAACTATCTCAAGCTCTATTTTCCACAACTATGATTACACTATTAGGTACAGGTCATTAAACTTTTTTATTTGGACAAAACAATGAGAAGAAAAAAATTATCTGACATTTTAGAATACAAAATGATCAATAAATAATAATAAATATATAGATATAGATATAACGATCCATTTAATTTTATATTCCTTATGGGATATATCTATAGGTAAAATATAATATTTATTTAATGTTATATAGAAAAATATATGTGATTTTTTTATTAGTATGCAGTTAAATAAAAAAATTAAGACTATTGTAGGATTAAATGCAATATTAGATATACTATAAATTAGAATATATATGGAATTGGCTACCAAACTGTAACATCCCAAAACTATACAATGTATTTTTACTTTAAATAAATATTTCATTAAATAAAATTTTTCTCATGCAACATCTAACCAAAATGAATTGTGATAAATTTTATTAAGTTAAAATTATAAGTATTAAATATAGCCATTATAATTTATCCATTGAATTAGAAAGTACAAATAAAATTGATAGTATTATGAAATCCATATAGATAATAGAATAAATAGCATCACGTAGTTGAAGTACTCCTTATGAAGCTCATTTGTCCAAGCTTGGAATGAAGGTAGCTTCTATAAGGGTTTCCTTAGAGAAAGAATAAGATAAACCCCAATAGATACGGCTTGAGAAAAATCATATGTGGAATAAGTTCAAGATTATGTAAATCACTATGAGATCTTTTTTAGCATAATATCCACCTACAACAACCACTATTTCTTATCTTATCCTTAGGTCTTATACGAAGATCTTGACGGTTTATGTAAGTAGAAGTTATGATGATATAAACATGAAATTATTAATTTAATAAATTATTTACACATAAAATATATTATATACATTTCACATTCAAAAATTAAAGAAAAATAATGGTCTTTTATAATACTAGTGCATTAACATAACTCAATTAGTGTAGCTAAATAACTAATAAAATCATTTTATGCTTAAAATATATTTTTCTAAAAATTACATTTTATACACTATTCATTTTTATTTTAAGAAACTAAAAAATATTATGGTCAAATGAGGATGAAATATATATTTTATATGTATAATATATTAATATTAATGAAATTATTAATTTATAGGAAATAATAATAATAACCATTAATATTTTAAAAAGTCGTTTTATTGAAATATAGTTTTTCAGTATATATTATGTTTCTATTTAAAAGTTAATTTCCTCAAACATATGGACTTATTTTTTTGACTTATAATGATAATGTAACACCTCAATATTTCATAGTATGTTATTTCTTCAAAGTAATTCAATAACTTGCACTACACGCAACACCGAGTTTTAGCGCACCATGACTTACCAAACTAGCCGTTCAAAAGCGGTTATCAATAGTATTAACTGAATTTTGAACTTCATATATTCCTTATAATTTTAGAATCCATATTTTGAGTTTCTTAGACATAATGTAAAAACAAATACATTTTTTTAGATAAAAAGTGTATTTATCAAAAATTGCATTTTTACCTCCTTTTAATGGAGAAGCCTTTTTAAATCCAATATTTGAAACTATTATATATTCAATTTGACAAAATAAACTTCTTATTTAGAATCGGGACATAATAATTTAGTTTCAATAATGTTTTGGTGTTTTTCTGATAACTTTCATATTTGGGTGAATAGTGAAAAATACTATATTTTAACTGAAAAGAACTTTTTTAATCAAAATAATTTATAGTGTTAATTTATACATTTTAATGGTTTTGAAGTATAAATAGATTATATTTTTACAATTTAATCCAATGATGTTCATTTTATGTAATTTCACTTTGAAATTGGACATAAACAAGTGCCAAACTTTTGATAGTTATTATTTCTTAAAAATACGCCTTTTGGTTTTGACAGCGGGAATTAATTTTAAATTAATAAATACAACTTCTATGTTTTGAATTTGGTAAAATAGACTTCATTATTGAATTCATAATATCAAAAATATCTTAGGGTAAATTTTTGGTATTTTTCTGAAAACTTTTAATTTTTGATTGATAGTGAAAAACGCTGAGTTATAGTTTAATACCAAATTTTTATTTAAATAATTATTTATTTTATTTAAATTTAATTTATGTTAAAATAGATGCATAATACCTATATAATTTCAATTTAATTCATTAGAGTCAGTTTATAAAAAAATTAGATATATAAAAATTTTATTGAACTTTTCACCTTCTTTTACCCACCTCTTAGGAGAATTTGTAAATTCACATAAAACATAATTTTACCACTTCTGTGAGTTGAATTTCAAAAATCCAAGAGACAGGTTAATATCAAGGAGTAAAATTTTGTTCAATAAGATGAAAATAATTTTTTGCGAATAATAACTTTTGACTTTTATTTACCGCGGTTAAAGGTAAATATGGTAATTCAAGGTAAAAAAAATATTATAATAATTCACAATTACCTTAACACTTGTCCAAACATTATTGGTAGAGTCATTAACGACCATGGTCATCTTTGGGTTGATTTTGGGACCCCTTTTAGCCAATTGGAAGTGATAATGAAAATTTAGATTAATTAACTTAAAGTAAAGGAAAAAATGACAAAAATAAATATCTTTTAGTAAATTAATTTTTAAAAAGTGTTATATAAATTATATTTTAGACTATAAATATTCATTGTAAATATAAAAATATTTACTATATAATAGTTTTTTATTTATTACTTTTAGATATTAAATAATTAAATTTATTAATGACATAATGATGATGCAGTAATTACCTTATTAATGAAAGAATCAAATAGATGGTATTATAAATATTAAAATAAATATAATTTCAAAGTTTTTATGACATAATCGTATTTAATAGGTGACTATGACATGTTAGGGATGATTAAATGTATCTTGTTCGAAGTAATAAAGTTGTTATGACTTTTCCAAAAACAAAATACCAAATAATGTCAAAATTAACATAAATTAATATTTAAAAAAATACTATATTATTGGTTGATATAATATTCCTAAAAATGTATGGTTCGGCCAAAGGGCTTATATAATATTATATATGTCATTAATGATCCACTTGAGATCCTCTTGGATGTTTAGAGTATGTTTATTAACCATATATAGTTAGAATACAAGAAGACACGGTAAAAGTTAAACTATTTAACTAAGGGTTAAATCTAAATGATAAGGTTAAAATGGTAACCTAAACTTGTCTAAAACATATTGGTTGAGAGTATTTCGACCCATAACCAACTAAGGATCTAAATAAATTCATTTTTAATCATTATAAACCGAATATTATTGTATAATAAATTAATAGTTTAATCTTTTCCAAAAGTGACCCTCACCCCTCTTATAAAAGGGCACTCCCCCTTCTCTCAAAATCACAGCTCTAAAGCCATTCATCTCGGCCAAAACCAGACCGAATATCCTCCCAAATTCCCTAAATTCAACCTAGAGGCCTTATTTTGATCAGAAATCCAACCTAAGGAGCCCTTTTGATCAAATCAAAAGGAAGAACCCGAGGAAGAGGTAATGATTCCACCACCCTCTTTCAAGTTCCTTTCTTCTTCCACTTCTTCTTTCTTCATTACTTCCATTATAAAATAATAACTATAGTATATTCTATATAATTTTATATTATTATAAATATTTTAAAACTATATTCATTATTCTATCCATCTTATGAATGATAATGTCACCATGCGTGCGTACGTAGGCCTTACCGTCTCCACGTCGTGGTGTAATTTGTTATTCAACACTATGTTATTTGGATGGATATAATAATGAGTAATATGTATATAAATAATGAACATAACATGATAATGTCTCTATAAAATTAATATACCTTCCAATTACACACCATTAATGAAATGATATTGTCGCTCGTGCGTACGTACGGATTACCGTCTCCACAACGCGAGGAGATTTATTTCCACATTCATCATTCATCGATGATTATAAAAATATATATTTCTAATATTTTTGTAATATATGACATAATAATGCTACTAGTGATATATATATTTATATATATATATATATATCTGTACTTACATATATTTTATTCACTTAGTTTCGTCCAATATGTTATGAAAATGGAAACAGCGTTTATGCGTACGTATGGACTACCGTCTTCATAAACGGTGTTTTCCATTTCATATATATGTCTCTTATACATATTTATATTATAAATATATATGATATATAAATAATTTTTTATATTATGGAAGTATTTAAATCATGATCTAAGTGATACAGTCAAGAGTAACAGTTTAAAACACGTACGATAAAGAAAGCGATTATTACCCGAAATGTTAATTTAACATAGAAATTATTATTAAATGGGTAGTATAAAGTCATAAATGAATAATGTATGATATCATAAATATCAATATGGTTCTGTTATAATTTAATAACATACTACGGTCTTCATACAGGAGGTTAAATGTACCCTCGACTAAAGGAAAGTGCAAGGTAAGTAGTTTTCATCTCTCTCCTTATTCCCGTGAGATTCATGCCATATTGCCACTATTAACATTTTTTTGGTGTATGTACTGACCATAATTGAATTCTTTGTGTGATAAACTTTAATTTATGTGTATTTACATATTCATTGTATGATACCTCCTTCATGGGGTGTATGTTTTGTAAGTTACCAAATTGGTAAGGGTTAATTTCACAATCTATTTATTATCTGAGGTTGTTTTTACGTATGTATCTACTGGGAAATATTTATTATTCATATCCAAGTATCATGAATGAGTTTTCAAATAGATTCTTTTAAGGTACATTTATTATTAAGACATCATTTCAAATGTTTTAAATATTTATTCTTCTAAATCTTTTTCATTAATGTCTATGTCTTCAAAATGGTTTTTGGGGATTTATTTATATGGACATGAATGTGTTTAAAATGTTAATTCCTTTAAAAAGTTTCAAAGTGGTATGTGAAACATTGATTAAAAAATGTCTTTAAATGAATTCTTTTCTAAATTTTGTGACTTTTAAATGTTTTCACAAAAAAGGGGTATTTCTCTCAAGGATTTTTACAAAGCATTTTCATCTATGTCAAAATCCTTTAATGGATTTTAAACTTGTTTTGAAGTTGATTTATCATGATAAAAATATTATATATTGCATTGAAGGTTTTGTGATATGTTTGACTATGGATGTGTTATTTTTATACCATTCATGGTTTATGGAGAAAGTATTTACATTTCGTATTCTAGTTTTAATACGAATATTTATGTTATGTTTAAACCTGTTCATATGAAGAATGCATTGGACTTAGTAAGTGACGGGTGGAGCCCACTATAGCTCCTTGATGCATCAGTAGGTATCATGAAACAAAATAGTGTCTCGGCACGAGGCCTTGACAAAATATTATTTGTAGTCTTGGCACGAGGCTTTGGATACGTGGTTATGATAGTCTGGAATTGTGCATTCCATCTTTATGAAAGTGGTTATTGATATTGCATGTGATTATTCTACTAGTATAATATCCATGTGAATAAGTAAATGGAATTATTTGATTTTAACTTTGCCATATATTACTGAAGTTTAAGTTTAAAAGGCTTTTGTTTTAGTGATACATTTCCTTAAATGTTTATGCTTATTTATGAAAGTTTCCGTTGTGTTGTTATCCTTACTGAGTATCTGAGCTCACCCCTTTATTATGTTTTATTTTTCCAAGATTAGAAGAAGTGTAATAAGCTTGATAAGTTGGGTTAATCTTGTGGAATAATGGAGTTCTCAAAGAACTATCTATGTTGTGTTTTATGTTTGAAATTTTAATGTAACATTCATGTATGTAATCTATTTTCCAAGACTGCTAAACTGATCGATCCTTCGGGACTTTATTCCTTATAATCATGCTAATGTATTAAAATAATGCACCGACTCTAGGTAACTGGGGTTGGGGCGTTATAGATAATATTATATTATAATCAAAATTTGGTATTTTTCTGAAAAGATTAATTTTTTGGTGAATATTACAGAATACAGTTTTCAGAAATACTGTATATTTTATGACATCGTCGTGATATAAGAATTAATTAAGAATTTATGGAACCTTTTTTGGACATATTATTCATTTAAAAAGTAATAATATACATTTTAAAATATTATTTCTAATTTAGAAACCAATTTTAGACATTTTGGAACCTAATTTGTATTTCTTCTCAAATTGTTTTTATACGTCATATGTTTATTAATTTAGACTTAATTTTTATCAATTTTATAAATATAATATTATAAAATGGTTTTTATATTTAAATCAGTATATCCAAAATATTTTATGGTTTTAATTACATTTTTAGTCATAAAAATAATTTATTGAGGTAAAAATGGGTTATCTCAATAAAAGTAAATTATGGTAAAATGATAAATCAAGGGGAAAGGGCATAAAATAACTCAATCCTTATAAATTATTTCTATGGATGAGAGGTGGATTGAACAATATTAATTCCTTATCCATTATTTTCCAAATTTTTTCCACTTTCCTTTGAATGTTACATGCCTTTAATATAAAGTCGTGAGTATTTAAAAAAGTGTTATCTCTCACACTTATAAAAGGAAACCTTCATTACCCTACTTATCCTCACACCAAAAGCCTTTTAGATTGAAAACATTCTAACCAATTCTCTTCCAAATACCATTTAAAACAACCTAGGTGTTTTATTCTCACCAAAAGACCAATTAATGTTTCCTTAAGGTGCATTCTAAATAAAGACATCCTAAAGAAGAGGGAATGTTCTTAACCAAAATCTCTTAATATTTTCATCCTCTACCTCATTAAAATATATTATACCCATATTAACATAATTAAATAAATTAAATTATCATACCTAAATTGTATTATATTTATTTAATAACTATTTTCTTCTTTTCTCCCATTCATTCAAAAAATAAAAACATCACATGAGTTATGAGCGGACTACCGCCTCTAGAAACTAAATTTTTCATTTTTCAACATTTTATTTCACGGATGGTTATAAAATTGGATATAATTAAAAGATAAAATTTTAATATGTAGATATTTTTTTTCGTTTATGTAGTATTAAAATTAACATTTTACTCATTATTAAAATACCACCTCTTATTCATCAAAAATTACTGAAATACGCTCATTAAAGGTTTCGTATTTTATAAATTTATATAAAAATACAGTTTAATAAACCTAGAGTTTCATAAAACATTATATAAATTCTACTCTAGTTCCTTGAAAAGTTTATGAGATTTTGAAACTATTTTATTACTCCTTTGAACAAGTTCTATATAGTGAAGCTGTTTTGGAGGAATTGACCCAACAACCCCAAGTAGATGAGGTGAGAAAAACTATAAACAATAACATATGATAATAAATAGACCATAAAAATTGATATACACAAGAAAAAGTCCTGAATAAATTATTTAATAATACTTATTTGATTATATAAGAGGTTATGTCATATCTGACTAAACAGGAATCCAAGGTAATGGTTTCTCATCTCAAAATTTGATTCTTTGAGACATGTTTAATATTATACACCTATTTTATTTTATATGATGTAAATAATACCTATTTTAAATTTTTTATCATTATTATATATTTATTAATGGTATTGAATATTTTATTTCAAGTTTTATCTTTCAAGGAATTTGTATTCAAATGTTAAAAAATTTATAAGGTTGTTATCAACTCAATTTTTTTATCATTGGGTTACAAACTTTCTTATTTGAATATACCCTTATATGATTATTTTATTATAATACAACTTGTTTCATACATTATTTTATCTATATCACTGGGAAATTTATGTTCTAAAATCATAATTTTTTTATTTGATATGTTCTTTTCATAATGAAATCAAAATGTTGCTAAGGATAATTCTCATTATTTCTAACAACTCTTTCTTCTCACATCCATATTATTTCTTGCCACAAGTTTTTTCCTTTATTTTTTTGAAAAAAAAATATATTATCTACTTTTATTTTAATATTCCTATGTTTCTCTTTTAAAAATTAATCGTTATTACACTTTTAACAATGTGGGTTTGTGAAAATATATTTTCAAAATATTAAAATGGTGTTTATTTTCACATTAATATTTTTATCTTCCACTTAAAATTTATATAATTAATGTTTAATTATTTTCATATTTCTATTATCAGGTATTATTTTAAAGGTGGTTTTTATAAATCCTTCCTTTCATATTCTTGTAATTTTGTATCTAAAAGAGACTTTAAACATTGAATTTTAAGATAATGAAAAAAATATTTTCTCAAAGAAATTTATATGATTTCTCTTCTATTTTAATATCAATCTAAAAAGGCATATCTCTTCTAGATTCAAGTTTATTTTTATCCTCTAAGTTATTTAATTATGATCATCTTGTGGGATATTTAATTTTGATATCAACTAATATACTATTGATTCAATCTTATGTGATATCGTTTGAAAACCAATTTCATTCCATATGTTTTTAATGAAATGATAAGTGATTGAATTCATGTGGTGCATATATATCTAATATATAATTATATAATGTTTGGGATCCTATATATCACTATAAATCATTTTTTAATGTTTTAAGTCTCATGAGATAATGATGTAATGTATGGACATGATTGGATTTGTTTATAACTTAATGTATGGAAATCATTGGGTTTTATCACAATGATTTGATTACCAATGCTTATGCTAAATTAATGTGTCATATTTCTATGGTTTGTAATTATTGACTCATTTTTTCAATCCATGTTATATGTTTATCCTTTTGTGATGGTTCTTTTTATGATTATATAATCTAATTACATGATCCATGATGTGTTATCCTTGATTGTGTTTATCTCGTATGATTCTATCTTACTTATTAATCATATATTTCTCTTTATTCATGTATTTACCTTACTAATAATATGGTCACACCATTTATTTTATTTTACCATTTCCTATGGACCTATCTTCAGGATTATGTGTAAAATGAAGTATTTTATAAAAAATTGTGGGAGATGTTGAAGTAGTAATGTGTAATTATATGATTATGTAGTCTATACCCAAAAGAAGTAAATCTTTGGTTCTTAGGATTGTGAGATTACTTTTGAGATGTAATGTTAAAATTATGAAAATTATGTGATAATTTAAAAGTTTATAATGGGTTGTATCAATTGATTTAAGAGTGGGGTTTATATATTTTGGGGACTAGGACTAGAGAACATTATTGAAAATACTTAGGAAATCCTATTTATAGGAAAAAAACTAAGTATAAAGTGTGCAACTTTATTGAAATAAAATCCCTAACTAGATACAAAAAAGTGGATCCATACTCTAGAACATATTAACTTAGGGGTAATAAACCTAAAAAAATTTGGTTGAGTATTAACTCAATCTTTACTTGGTGCTAAATAAGTGAGCATAACTGCACACTCGGTTTAACACTCCTAGAGGGTATGATTTGGTTGATTTACAAGATATTTATGAATGAATATAAGTGACTTGAACACAATTTTATTCTATAATTAAATAACCTAATAGGAAATATACCATGAATAATTAGGATCGAATCCTAGAAATTCATAAATTATATTACACATTTCATTTATGATTTATTAATTCAAATTTAATAGTTTTCCTTTTTAAATGCTTATCTAATTAAGTATATCCATCGTTAACATTCATTAATTTTAGTAAATGGATTGAAATAAATTGAACCAAGTTGAAAATGGATTGTATGGATAATGAAATTATTTTACCAATGAAAAAAAATGTGATGGGGGATGGACTATAAAATATCAAATCAATTCTCACCCAACTAACTCAAGAAATGAATTGTAATAAAAACCATATTGTGTTCCTGAATGAACAAAGGAAGTAAAAACTTTTTTTCTCTTTTTTCATGGACAATGTCTAACCACCTTTAGTGTTTTTTCCAACACACTAATTTATAATCAATGAATCAATTTTATATAGAATATATTTTTATTTATTCATTTCTAGGACCATGATATGGTTATCTTAGTTGTTTATAATTTTGAGGGTGAGTCTAACTAATAGTGAATTCCCATTAAGAAAATATTGAAAATGGAAATTTTTTGACAATATAGGTTGGTATGAGTTTAAAAAAAAATATTCACCAAATATTTTCCTTAGACTGTTCACATAAAAATAGAGTGAGAATTATTATAGCTGAAACATGATGATGGTGAATACATTGGAAACTATGAGGAAAACTTGACAAGACTCACAAGATAAGCCTCCAATTTTATTATTTACACTAAAAGTAATATGGATTGTTCTTTTAGTGTCTAAAAACAAATTCTTTAAAATTAATTGGATATAAAAGACTTTGGTAGATGTGAAAAAAAATCATTGTGTTCATATGGTGGAAATGGAAACTTGAGACTCTCAATATTATCTTTAATTTTATGATAAGAAATAGAAAATTGAGTTTCAAGGAAAATAGAATGAAAAATCACATAGAGGGAAGAAAAATAAAAAATATACATATAAAAAATATGGGAGAAATCACCTAGGAAATTGTCTTTAGGGGTCAATAAAATTCTTCACATATGATAAGTAGGACACCAAGCACACAATTTTCAGAGAATTTCAAAGAGTCCATTTAACCCAATAAATGAAACAAATCCTCAACTAATGAACTAACCACACATTAGTACTTAAAATTTAAAGAGTTTGGGAATTATGAAAATAAATTCCCCAATAGAAGGGCTAATGAGGAATATAGTTTATACTAACCTCTTAGACCAAGGGAATAAGGAAGATCTTATGTTATCACTACCGCTAAAGTGAACTATGACAATGAAGTGATTAAGGATACACTTATTCATTACTAAAAATCTATGAATATATTTTTTTATTATAGTTCAGACAATTATTTTGTATCATGATAGTTTTATAAGATTACTAATTTATCACCTCAAACAGTGGATATTGAATTATCAATGAAAACACTTGATGGATCATTTATTGCATCCATGATATATAACTATTCTCTGATTGAGATTTGTTGGAATATACTTACTATAGATATATTAATTATTACTTTTTTATAATTGGATGTGATATTGGGAATTCATTATCTGTCCCTATATAGAGCTCATATCAACTTTCGGGGTAAGAAAATATTATTGCGTATCCCAAATCATCTTGTTTTCAAATATCCATTCATGGATTATTATGAACTCCCTTTAGAATATAATTCAATAATATGTGTCTTTATAGCCATTAATGAGGGAATATTATATCAAATGATTGGGTAAGAATTCAACATTGGAGACATAACAATCTTATAAAAGTATATTGATGTATTTCTTAAGAAACTATCTAGTATTCCATAGAATGTGAGGTTGAGTTTTCAATTGAACTCATACAAATTTCTATGTCCATTTCATATAGTCCATATAAAATAGACCTCATTGAGTTGGAATAATTCAATAAGAAACTTTAAGAGAATCTAGATATTGTCTTTATATACCCAAGTGATTCATGTTAGGATAGTATGTCTCTGAGTATGATATACTCTATCATACCAAATGTATGATCGAATTAAGAATGAGATTCTCATATACATGAGGGTGGTGAATTGTACATTTTAAAATTCCTTAAGGGAATTTTTAGGATGGTTATGTTTAAAAAAGTTAAACAAGATAATTCAAAAGACCTCTATGAGTACTAAAGACTTGATAGATTCCATAATAGTGATTCTGAAAATGAAACTTAACAAAAGTTACAAAGATTAAGATTCTACCTTAAAGCATATAGAATCTAACTAAATCAAAGTAAAAGTAAGGAAGTATAAGAAAGTTATACTTTCCTTAGCAATACAAAATGCAGCGGAAAAAAAGTAGTAAAAATACAATTCACAAACAATAACTATTTTAAACCAAAGAGAAGGATATCCAGCAACCTTGGATAAAGGTCCCTTGATTTATACTTTCAAGCAAGTCTATCTTACCCACACCAGGGTAAGCCCTCGATACGAAGATCGGAGTCTGTCTTGTTATCCCCGCAAGCCCTCAACTATAAGGTAGTCAGCACCTCTATCTTCCTTAGCAAGGAAGCCCTCAAATTCAAGGTTTTGGAACCTCTGTCTTCCTATCCCTGTAATCCCTCGATTGTAATCAGCAACAATCGGAGTCTCACGAAGCAAGTCTTCACAAGGAAAAGTTTTAACAAGCCGTTCAAACTTTCTGTACGAAGCTTTGAGAGTTGATAAGATCCTCTCTCTCTCTATAAATCACTTCAACAGCATTTAAGCACAAGTTTTGTTAAAGTTATTTCAAGCTCGTTCAAAATAGCTTTTATTTATAGGCGAAGCTCCAACAATCGGCTCCCTCCTCAAACGGTCATATTTCTCCTTGAATTTTGGATGGACATGTACATGTGTCACTCAACCAACAGTTAGTAAATAACTGAAAGCATGGAATCATTTTGTAATGAAACAAGTGTAAGCATAAGTAAAACTAAAGTTCAGAATGTATGCAAATAAAAGTTTGGAGTCTAACCAAAATGGAATTCGGAGTCTATAATAAAGAGATATTCGTATTCTGTTTTGTAGGAATTCAGAACCTGAATTCTGTAGAAATTCGGAGTCTAAATTTTTAAGGAAATTTGGAGTTTGGTTTCACTAGAATTTAGAATCTGAACTTATAGAGTTCATATTCTAACTTATATAAGTTCAGAGTCGAACTAGTAAAAGTTCGAAGTCGAACTAGTATAAGTTTGTAGTTGAACTCATAGAAGTTCAGAGTCAAACTAGTAAAATTTCAGAGTCAAACTAGTAGAAGTTCAGAGTTTAGAATTCGGAGTTGAACTTTGTGGGGGTTCATATCCAGAATTCGGAGTGGAACATCATTAGATTTCGTATCTAGAATTCGGAATGGAACTTCATTAGAGTTCATATCCATAATTCGGAGTGGAACTTTATTATAGTTTGTATCCAGAATTCGGATCCTAAAATACAATGTTTCATATCTAAGTATTATATGATTCCGAGGTTTTAGGTATGAATCTGATTTTTATACTTAAGAAAAATATTGATATGTATAAGGAAATCTAGGTTAGGGGTAAATTCCTTTGGAAAGGAATTTTTCTTTATAGAAGTAAAATATCGATTTGCTTAAGTATAAGGTGTTTGTGATTTTCAAAACAAGAAGAAATAGAAAAGACATAAGGAAATATGTATTGACTCAAAAATCTCCACCTTTTTGGAAATCACAAACAGCCTTACGAAAAATAAATATAAGGACTTAGAAAAATTTTCTTTAGACTGTGAAATTAAAGCTTCTCTCCCTTTCTTCATGGATGATGATGAATATAACTAACTCCCCCTCAGGCTTAGAAACTCTAAGGATTGTATTCTGAATTTCCAGAATGGAGTTTTCATTATCATGGGAATGAAAAACTTCATAATGAGAAACTCACCATTACTTAAGAATAGTTATCAACTTATAAATTTTTCTCCCTTTTAGATTTTTCCTTCTCCCCATTGAGTAGTTCTTTTTCCTTCTCCCCCTTTGTGATTTTCAAAAAGAATTTAAGGGATTGGAAAAAGAAATATGGTACCTGAAATATTAGTAAAGACATGGAAGTAAAACAAGAAACCAGTTCTATTATGATTTGAAGAATTTTTACAAGGAATATCAAATGCAACAAAAGATCAGATTGAGTCTATTTTTTTTCCTTTTCCTTTGGGATCAGCTTCTTCAAGAGGGTTTTCAACTTCTTCAAATCTTTCTGATCCTCCTCATCTTGCTTCTCCAAAGCTTTTATCCTTTCATCTTGAGCATTCAAGGCCTCAGATTGTGCCTTAAGAACATCATCTTTCTTTACAAGATTTTCTTCGAGCTCAATCCGGAGATCTCTATCCCTTTTAAAAATTTAGAAAGAGAGTTAACCTTCTCATTCAAGTCCTTCACTTGTTGATTCTGAGAATTTTTCTCAAGGTTCAGCTTTTTCTGAAGATTCTTAATCTTCTAATACTCGGTGTAAAAAGAATCTTTAACATCATTCTGAAAATGATCAAACTCATCCAAGTCATCATCAACTTTCTTAAACCACAATGTGATTTTGATGCATGATTTCCTGTGAACATCATAATTGATAAGGAAATTTCTATGTTCTGCTTCAATTTTCACACACTTATCCATCACCCTAGATAAGGATTCTGATTTCTGATTCAGAATATGTTGCATCATCTGGAATCTGGAGTCTATAGTGGGAAATATCGGAATGGTGTCCACCAACATTTTCAAAGACTCAACAACAAATTCATGACCCAGTGCTGATGATTCTGAATCAGACACTTTTCTTGGGGATTGTTCTTCTTCTATTTCCACCTGCTTCCTTCAAGAATAACCACCTACCTCCTTCATTTTTATAACATATTTTTTTGGGGTGTCCATAAGAACTTGATTTCCCTTATCAACTTTCAGAACTGCCTCATTAGGAGATTATTCCTCACTTTCAGATAGTTGAACAATCTTCATCTAGTTTCTCCTTCTCTGCTCCTTCAAGAAAGTTCTTCTCATAGTTTACTTCCTCATATGATTCATTCTCTTTTTCTTCTTCCTATACATCATCTTTCTTACCATATTTGTCATCTCCCTTTCCTGGAGTGACTAGCTTTTAAGATTCAGCCTTTTCTTGATAATCCCCAACTTGTTTAATCAAGTCATCCAGATCATCACTTCCTTCTTCTAATTCTTCTTCTTCTTCAACAACTTGTTCCTCTACTTCTTAACTAGCTCCTTTCTCTACTTCTTCAACAACTCGTTTCCCTTTAGACTTTTCTGAAGTAAATTAGTTCTTTCCAGGGATCTCTGTTAATGGCTCAACAAGAAAATTTTCTGAAACGGGAATCTTCTCAGAATCTACTTCTATGGCTTTCAACAGAGATTGAACAACTTCAGCTTCAGACATATTCTTCTTCATCTTCTTCTCCTTTGCTTGTTTCTCTAACTCATCCGCAGATTTTTCTCTTAAGGCCTTAGCCTCAGTAGGGTCCAGTCCGAACTATGGATCCCCTTCCTTATCTTCCCTCCATTTAGTATCCACCTCATCTGGATATTCTTTCTATTTTTTCAGATTGGGAGGTGCGGATTGGGTTTCCTTAGCTTTGGGAGTCTTGTCTTCAGCAACCACTTCTTTAAATTTCCTCTTCTTAGTAACCTTCTTCAATGGCTCAACCTTCTCAAAATTTTCCAGAGCAGCTTCTGCCTCTTCCTCTGGCAGATCGTAAAACTCCCCTGACTCTTTTGAAAAACCAGTTTTCATCCTCTTTAAAGTGTCATCACTTATCAGCATCACCTTACAAATTCTCTGCTTGGAGGTGCAAGAAACTCTGAACAAATCAAGACAACGAATAATAAGTTTGGAGATAAGAGTAGGATACATAATGATTTGAGCCTTCAAAGTTCCATTATTTATATTCTGAACTGTAATAATAACGTGCCTTATTAGATTTATCTTCCTTAGATTTACCAAAAAATATAAGATGTATATATCACTTTTCTTTAGGTTATCCTTATCTCCTCTCCTCGGAACGAAAAACCCTTGAACCCACAACTGGAGAATCCGGTTGTTGGTGGAATGATGCACAACCTTTGTTGTTTTATCATCTTTAAGCCTAAGGAATTTCATCGTCTTCACTTTTCTAAAACTTCCTTGCACATCTGATGGCTTATGTGAACAAAATTATGCTTCACCATCATATGATAAGCCTACCAAGTTTTCATCCTTGGTGTAAGAAATCTTGTAAGTATTTCCATAATACTTGATAGAAAACATTTATCTGCCATCTTCTTCGTAGAAGGAAATAGACTCATAAGATTCTATGAGAAAATCCATATAAATAACATCTTGACCCCTTGGTTTCGATACGCAGAAATCTTCCCAACCATTGAGTTTGATATTCTTTGAAATTAGAGAATCATACTCACTGAAGAAATCTAGATGGACTAACCTCTCCCTGTAGACTAACCATTTTGAGATTGGCTTCATAAAAGACATCTTGGGAAGTGTCTTCTATAGACATTCAGAATGGAGGAGTGCTAAAAGATTCAGAACGGGCTTTAAGATAAAAGGTAGAGTTTCAGCACGCGAGAGCTTGAAAACGATGTGGGACACCAAATGGGGTGACCTTTATATAGGCGATGGAGCTGACCTTTGAACTTCCAAAACAAATCTAACTATTGAAAACTTCTCTGATTTGATCTGACGGTTGAAAAGATATCTGCAAGGAAAACTTGAATCCAATATTTTGAGGTTTTAAAAACATTCATATTTAAGAAGAAACAAATCTGAGAAATTTTATAAGAAAAATGAAACTACCAGCAACTAAAAAATGATTATGAAAACTTAAGTAAGGAAACCATACCTTTCAGATTGGCTAGGAAGTTTATTCGTAATAGGTAATATTCTTCTTGAAGAAAATTTGACTATGAAAAACTCATTATGAAAAAATAACTACGAAAAAAAATGAGTAAGAAAATTCCCATTACGAAAATTTTCATTACAAAAATTCTCATTACGAAAATTCTCAGTATGAAAATTCTTAGTACAAAAACTTCATTACAAAAATTTCTAGCACAAAAACTTCATTACGAAAATTCCCAATATGAAAATTTTCATTACGAAAATTTCCATTACAAAAACTTCATTACAAAAATTTCCAGTACGAAAATTTCCATTATGAAAATTTCCAGTATGAAAATTTTCATTAAGAAAATTTCGATTCTGAAATATTTTGAAAGGCTTATTACAAAAAAATTTGAAATCTATCATACAAATGTACTCACCCTATGAAAAGGAGTTTATTACTATAAGGATAATGGCTTAACAAGAAGTTAATGAAGGAATATTACCTCACAATTATCATTCCTAACTTCTGTTTAATGTATTCAAATCTATCAGAAGGTAAAGATTTTGTGAAAATGTCAGCAAGTTGATCTTGTGTTCTGACAAAATGAAGAACGATATCTCCTAAAGTTTCTTTTCCTCCTTTCATCTTGATAATCTTTTAAAAATAGAATTTGTTACATGTCATATTCTGGGAACATCCATTATCCATGTACCAAGTATTGTTGTTGGTACTTTCCCTATTTTCCTAAAAATAAGAAAAATTTAGGTTTTCAGAATCCAAACTTGCTTGGATCTAGAAATTTCAGAAAGAAAACTTTTGGGTACCCACATCTTCTTAGAAAAATAAGTCTTATGAAATCCTAAAGATTGGATTTTGTTTAAAGAACAATTATTTTCCCAATGACCACCACATTGACACTTTGTTCAAAATGGGGCACTTTGAGGAACAAAGTAGTTGTTACTAAAAATCAGTTTAGAACTTGTGTAACCAAAACTAGAAGTATTCCTTCGAGGTCAGATTTGTGAATACATTTTATCAAAAAAAAATTTACCATGGGTAAAGTTTGACAAACACTTCCTCAAAGAAAATATTTTAGATTTGAGTTTTATAACAAGGTTCTTGTTTTCAAAAGCATCTGAAATAGAGCTAGGATCAAAAATATTTTTCTTAGAAATTATGTTTTCTAGTTCTTTTGAAAGTTTATTCCTCTCCTAATTTTCTTCCTAAAGATTTTTTGAAATACTTTCAAAATCAGAATTTTTTATATCAAGATCATTAGAAAGATCTGATATTTCCTTAGTAAGAAAAATATTACTAGAGCTTCCATTATCAAGATTTTTCATGAGTTTTGATTTCTCAATCTCAATAAGTTCAGCAAACCTAGAAACTTTTTCATAGGTAGGTAAAGTATTTTATTCATCAGAAGAAGCTTCTTCATCTTAAGAGTTATAATATTTACTATCATTAGAATTCAAAGAAATGTTGGTCAATTATTCAGTATTGTGTACCTTAGCCATCAAGCAATGATTTTCAATAGATAGCCTGGATATAAGACCAAAATTCTTCTATCCAGAAGATTCATAATCTAAAGATTCATCTGAAGAGTCACCACCACTGGAACTCCAGGTGTCATTAGCTTTTAGAAACATTCTTAGCTTTGGACTTGTAATACTTCTTTCTGTTCCTTTCATAATGTCTTTTTTTTCTCTCTTTTCTTTTGAGCATAGGCAAATCAGGTCTTATGTGTCCATCTCTATTACATTCATAGCATGTGACTTCCCCATCTTTCTTATCTTTACTTTCCTTCTTCTTATACTTGTATTGGAAATTTCTCTGTCCAGCTATCCTGTTCATCCTTTGAGCAAGATAATCTAACTCTTTTTCTGAGACTTCACTCTCACTAGATTCTGATTTGATAATAACTTTATTATACTTGGATCTAGTAACTCTCTCAAGAGTCTTAGCTTTCATGTGATTGGAAGTTTTAGTAAAATCAACACTACCATTACCATTCTTCTTCTTTATGTTGTCATCATCTCTCTTCATTCTAGTCTCATGTTGAAGAAGAGTTCTAAATAGTTCATCTAACAAAATCTGAGTGACTTTTTTGTTCTCATCGATAGCAGTTCTCTTTGATTCCCACTCATTGGGCATAATATCTATGATCTTGTCCACAAGAGCTTCATCATCTAGACCATTCTCTCCCATAGATTGTAATCTATTCACAATGGTCATGAATCTATGCTTCACTTACAAATTGGTTCTCCGTAAGGAAAATTGAAACCATGATACTCAGCTCTAAGCATAGCTCTTCTAGTCTCAATCACTTTAGATATACCAAAATGAGTAACTTCAAATTTCTTCCATATACAGTTAGTTATTTCACAAGAATAAATTTGTCTATATATGTTCCTAGTCATTGAACAAAGTAAAGTATTGTGTGCCTTGTAGTTGAGTTGGTATTCATGCTTTTCTTGATTAGTAAAACCACTTACTTCCTTATCAGAAATTTTGTATCCTCCAGTAAACATGATAAAGTTATCTACCCCAGTGTTGATAATGAAAGTCTTCATTTGATCTATCCAATATTCATAATCATTACCAACAAAAATTGGTGGTCTGGTAGGATTTAAGTTGTCGATAGAACCAACATTTAAACCTGCCATCCTTAAGAAAATATTTGGTGCACAAACTTGTTATAAGTAAAATGTTGTAAACAAGATAAAATTTTCTAAGCAAGAAAAATTGTATCTCTAAGCAAAATTGAATCTGAACTATGATTCTGAAAAATATGAATCCAGAACATGTGAATCTGAAAAATCAATTCTGAGAATTCTCTTTTGAATATAATCGTGAGATTAATTTAGATGGAACTAATTCTCTATTACCAAGTGTTAGATTGGTACAGGGTTTGAGTTCACCTCCTCTAATACCAATTGTTAGGATGGTATGTCTCTGAGTATTATATACTCTATAATACCAAACGTAGGATTGAATTAAGAATGAGATTCTCAGATACAAGAGGGGGGTGAATTGTACCTTTTAAAATTCCTTAAGGGAATTTTTAGGATGGTTATGTTTAACAATGTTAAACAAGATAATTCACAAGACCTCTATGAGTACTAAAGACTTGCTAGATTATGGAATAGTGATTCTGAAAATGAAACTTAAAAAAATTTACAAAGATTAAGATTATACCTTAAAGTGTATAGAATCTAACTAAATCATAGTACAAGTAAGGAAGTATAAGAAAGTTATACTTTCCATAGAAATAAAAAATGCAGTGAAAAAAACAAGTTGTAAAACTACAAGTAACAAACAATAACTCTTCTAAACCAAAGAGAAGGATATCCAATAACCTTGGATAAAGGTCCCTTGATTTATACTTTAGAGCAAGTCTGTCTTACCCACACCAGGGTAAGCCCTCGAAATGAAGATCGTAGTATGTCCTGCTATCCCCACAAGCCATCAACTATAAGTTAGTCGGCACCTCTGTCTTCCTCAGTAAGGAAGCCCTCAACTTCAAGGTTTTGGAACCTTTGTCTTCCTATCCCCGAAAGCCCTCGATTGTAATCAGCAACAATCAGAGTCGCACGAAGAAAGTCTTCACAAGGAAAAGTTTTAACAATCCATTCAAACTTTCTGCACGAGGCTTTGAGAGTTGATAAGAGCCTCTCCCTCTAGAAATCAATTTAACATCATGTAAGAACAAGTTGTGTCAAAGTTATGTCAAGATCATTCAAATGAGCTCTTATTTATTGGAAAAGCTCCAACGATCGGCTCCCTCCTCCAACGGTCATATTTCTCCTTGAATTTTGGAGGGACATGTACAAGTGTCACTCAACCAATGGTTAGTAAATAATTGAAAGCACGAAATCATTTTGTAATGAAACAAGTGTAAGCATAAGTAAAACTAAAGTTCTAAATGTAAGGAAATAAAAGTTTAGAGTCTAACCAAAATGGAATTCGGAGTCTATAATAAAGAGATATTCAGATTCTATTTTGTAGGAATTCGGAACTTGAATTCTGTAGAAATCTATAGTTTGAATTTATAAGGAAATTTGGAGTCTGGTTTCACTAGTATTTAGAATCTGAACTTATAGAGTTTGGAGTCAAACTTATAGAAGTTCGGAGTCGAACTAGTAAAAGTTTAGAGTCAAACTAGTAGAAGTTCGGAGTCGAACTCATAGAAGTTTAGAGTCGAACTAGTAAAAGTTCGGAGTCGAACTCATAGAAGTTTAGAATCGAACTAGTAGAAGTTCAGAGTCCAAAATTCGGAGTTGAACTTTGTGAGAGTTTGTATCCATAATTAGAAGTGGAACTTCATTAGAGTTTGTATCCAGAATTCGGAATGGAACTTCATTAGAGTTCGTATCCAGAATTCGGAGTGGAACTTTATTAGAGTTCGTATCCAGAATTCAGATCCTAAAACAGAATGCTTCATATCTAAGTATTATATGATTCTGAGTTTTTAGGTATGAATCCGATTTTTATACTTAAGAAAAATATTGATATGTATAAGGAAATCTAGGTTAGGGGTAAATTCCTTTGGAAAGGAAATTTTCCTTATAGAAGTAGAATATCGATTTGCTTAAGTATAAGGTGTTTGTGATTTTCATAACAAGAAGGAATGGAAAAGTCATAAGGAAATCTTTATTTACTCAACAATTCACCTTGGGGTGAACTAATACACTTTGTTAAGAATAATAATGGATCAACATATCCTTTCATATATTATCGGAAACTTAACAAAATCTTTATCAAGAAAAGGTATCATTTAACCTCTATTTATGATCAATTAAGAATGACACATTACTTCACAAAGGTGTATATTTGATCTAGATACCATTAATTAATAATGATTATATAATAGATACCCAAGATAGATTTCCGCACTAGGTATATAAACTATGAATTTATAGTGATGCCTTCCATAATTAAAAATTCACATGTAATCTTTATGGATCTAATGATTAGAATCTTTATAGATTACCTTGAAAAAATCATGGTAGTATTTATTGATGATATTATCATATATTATAAGAGTAAGGAGGAATATGAAGATAATTTAAAGTTTTTTAAGACATTGAAAGGATAAATTATCTTCCAAGTTCAACTAGTGTTATTTTTTGATACAAAAAATATCCTTCTTAGGCCATGTTATCACAATTGAGGGTGTATTTTTCAATATTTTAAAGATATAGGTGATTAAACAATATCTAATAACAACCACTATGATAAATATCAATATTTTCATGTTTTAAAAAATATTAATAACATATCATGAGAAATTTATGATGATTGTAAAATCCACTGACTAAGTTAACATAGAAGGGAATGAAGTTCCTCTAGAGAGAATATTGTTAAGAAAATATCAAGGAGATTATGAATAGTGTGGTTGAATAAGTTATACTTGTAGGTTATGGTCATAGCATAAATGCATTGGTGGGTGTACCCAACTTTAATTTTTTCCATTATCAAAGTTTAGTCTGAGATTCATCCCGATAACAAAACTCAGGATATTTGGAATAGAATGAAGAACGAAAGGAAAGGAGGGATTCATAAACCATATAGAGGATCATCATAAGTTGGTTATAATTAATTTAATTAAAAGACAAGAATTACCTTGATGTAATTCTCTCACCATTGATGTTTCTGGTCACAATCCGATGTGATTCGTTGTTGCGTCGTATAATCCAAGTGTAGGATTCTTCTATCGGTGATCCACATGTGCTCTACATATCTCTGGATGTCACAGAAGGGATCTCTAGGTGCTAGCGCAGAAGCGAATTTTCTTGTGATGTCTGCCTTTGATCGCCTTGATCTAGTGGACAAGGATCTCTCTCTCATAGATTGAGAGCATTCTTGGAAGAAAATAATTCTCTCTTGGATTGAGGTATTTTTCTATATCTGTTGTGCACAACCCCTCAAAATGGCTAGTCTATTGATAATTATATAATTGGTATTTTAATTACTTAGAATAATAAAATTAATTAATTACCCAAAAGCATTTATTCATTTCATTTAATTCTTAGTAATACCACATGTCTAATAATAACAGTAGAATGTTATTATTACTTGACATGCACCCATTAAATTAAACCTAATATTATTTCATTAAATAAATAATATTATTTCTCATAAATTCCTAGAAAAAAATAAACATTGTGTATATTAATATGCACGGTGTGTACTTCTGTTTATCCAGTCTCTTTATTTCCTCCACCCCATATATTAGACCTTGAATAATGGATATTTATTTCTCAAATAAATATCACTACATTACCCACTAATAAATATATTATTTTTCCCACAATATATTCTCTCGAATAACTACTGTCTAAATAAATGAGATCAGGTATCCTTGAATAATTATTAAACCAAAAATGGGAATAATATTTATTCAACTTGTTAAATTAATATTTAACTGAGATACTTGGACACAATTAGTGTGTGACCCTCTAGGCCTCTTTCTTAGTGTCATTAGGTGGATCCTGCCTAAATTCCAAGGTTAGTGTCTTGTAACGTGCCAAGGGACCCATAGAGAAAGAATTTAACACCCCAATGATTTGTCACCACTGATAAACGCTTACTGTGTAATGTAATCCCTTTGTCTCGATATCTCTAATCAAGCGGGTTGCATGCTGGTGCCATCAACCCATGTGTTTTATTATTCTTTCTTTAACTTCTTGTAAATGAACTTTTCCATTTCTCATCATGGACATGGATTTATTTAGGCTATATCAATTCCATCAAAGGGCCTGAAATATCTACTTCTGTTATGGAACATAAGGGACAAATCATTTCTCACATTATCTATTAGTGCAGTATTACTCGTGACGCACCCAACATATCCTACCCCACTACAAACAATGTGTCATCACAGTTTTCATCAATAAATATAATTTTGTGAGTTGTAATACCCATTAATATTAATATTAAAGTCTAAGGACCAATACACACTTCCACGGATAGGAACATCCAATGACACTATGAAATGTGGATTTCCAACTGGCGGGTCTCGTCCTCATAATATCCTCCTAGATATTGCAAGGGGTGCACACCCTGAGTTTTATGAGTCCTCGCCCCTAATGGTCTGTATAATTTGTGTCCCTTAAATAACATCATTCGGCCATAGAACATATATTCTAGAACAGTGTTATGGCACTTTCGGGTTCTTATCATAGCAGGGATCCGCCATGACCCTTTAATGTAACAACTATCCTTAGGACATTATCACATGCATTGTTATGCAGAAGAACAATCAAGATGTGATAAGGTATTTATTAATGAATAAATCACAAAGTATTTGGTTCTAGGCCACCAACTCAAACATACTCCCACTTGGACTAGTTCCAACTGCTAATAAACTTTAACTCGTTAGCTCTAACATGATATTCATGCTTCTGCTGAGATAGACCTTTAGTCATGGGAACTTCCAAGTTCTCTTTTGTGGACACTCTTCTCACTGAAACTTCACCCCTTTGATATAAATCCATCAATAGGTGATACTTTTGGAGTTTGTTCTATGTTTGTTGATGTGACCTTGGTTCTTTTGAAATAGCCACCGATGCAGTATTATCAAAATATAATGTGATGTGATCTTCACTGCTAGGAACCACATCAAGATACTAGACAAAGTTCCAAATTCAGATGGATTCCTTGGCAGCATCATTATCCACTATATATTCGGACTCCACAGAAGAACTGACGACAATTGGTTGCTCTAAACTCTTCCAGCTCACAGCTCCTCCGTTGAGACAGAAAACATATCCAGATTGTGACTTCAGATCATTCTGATCTATCTAAAAACCATCATCAGCATACCCTCTAATGGCAATCTCCTCGTCTCATCTATACAGTAGGAACATATCCTTAGTTCTTCTCAAATACTTAAGGATAGTCTTAACATCAGTCCAATGTTATTCTCCTGGATCTGCTTGATATCTACCTACCATGCTCAGTGCATAGGAAACATCAAGCCTGGTATATAAGATGGCATGCATGATAGATCCTATAGCCGAAGAGTATGGGATCTTACTCATTCTATCTTTCTCTTGTTGTGTCTGAGGACACATTTTCTTATAAAGATGTAGGTTATGTGACACTAGAACCAATCCCCTCTTAGATTGTTCCATACTAAATCTATTTAGTATCTGGTCAATGTATATACCCTGACTTAGTCCAAGAATCCTCTTGGATCTATCACGAATGATCTAGATCCCTAGAATGTAGGCTGGTTCACCCAAGTCCTTCATGGAGAAACACTTGTTCAACCAATCCTTAACTGACTGTAAGACTTGAAGGTTCCGAGCGTAACAGAATCATGGTTGGGACGACACCCAAATTTTATTTTTACCATGATCAATGATTATTCCGGGACCAATACGATGATGAATTATAGTATCCATGGAATATAATCAAATATTTATATAAAGAATAAAGAGTCCCAAAACCTTTAGAGAGGATCTGGAACATCATGTTTATAATTAATTTTACTAATTTCATAAAGAAAAATAATACATAGATCTTTGGTATTTTTCTTCATTGATGATGTTGATCATCTAGAATGACCCTTCTGGATTATCTCATTTCACTTGTAAGGATCCAAACTATAATCCCTCTAGCGGTGATCCACATGTGCACTGATGGCCTCTGATCGACATCACTTGTTCTCTGGGTGATAGCATGGTGAAGCGAGTGTCTTGTGTTGGTAATTCTTGATTGCTTGTTCTTTGGCCTTGAAGAACGTCTCTAATTCTTGAGAAGGGAGAGAAGATTATTCGAGAGAGAAATTGATTGGATCAATAATTCTCAATTCACCAGGCTTGTAGTGTGATGTGGTGTATGGCACAATAGGCCTACTTGTCTATTTATATACATGGAATTTCTGTTACAACATTTAATTGCATAGAAACAATTAAATACATTCAAGAACTTAGAGAAAACCCATGCTCATAATAATAATACCACGTCATTATTCATGGTGCTCCAAATTGCGCAAAACAGAATTATAAAATAAAATTTTTCATCACAAAATAATATCAGCGTCATTATTATTTTAACTTGTGCCAACTAGTTAAATAATTATTTACCATCTTGCAAATAATTATTTTACTACCGAACAGAACTTGGTCTTCTAGAACTCCAATTTTATTTATTGAACACCTGAATAAATAAATAAATAATTTATTCTCTAAAATAAATATTTTATTTACAAACTAGTAAATAAATATTTACTAAATTTTCAATAAAATAAATAAATATATTTTATTTAATTTATGCAATAATTTTAACTTGAATAAAATTATTCCATGATCTTGAAAAGAATATATATTTCATTAATTAAATTGAAATAGAATTTAACTGAGACCACCAAAAACACTTAGTGTGTGACCCTCTAGGATTATTTCTCGTTGGCATTAGGCAGGCTTGCCTAAAGTCCAAGAGTACTATCTAGCAACGGGTCAAGGCACCCAAGAGAAAGAACGTAAAGTCGCAACAACAACATCCACATATGAATGCTCACTATGTAATATAATCCCTTTGTGTCAATATTTCATCAAGTAGGTTTCATGATAGTGTCTTCAACTTTTATGCTTGATACGTCGTTCTTTGACTACCTAAAATAAACTCGTTATTACACCATGGCCATGGAATTTCGCACGAGGTTTCTATTTCAATCAAAGGGATGAGATATCAACTTCCAAAAATGGAAGGGAAAAGTCCTTCCTCAACTTATCCATTAATAACATGCCACTCATGACCCACCCAACATACCCTACATCCGGCCAACTGCTTGCGTGATGGTTTTCGTCAGCAAATCAAAGTACATGAGTCGTGACACGTATTAATGATAATCTTAAATTTTAAGGATCATTACACAAGCTCGTAGAAAGAAATATCCTATGACACTAAAACATGAGGAATTCCTACTAGCGGGTTTGTTCTCATAATCTCCTATCTTGGTGATTACCCAATGTGAACTTCATGGGAGAATTCTCATCTTCTTATGAGTACTCGCACCTGACGGTCTACATTCTATGTGTCCCATCATAGTATTTCATCCAACCGCATAACTATATTTAAGAATATTGTTATAGTATTTCAAGTTTCTCAACATAATGGGGAACTAGGATGACCTTATCAATGCAAAAAATACTCTAGGACATTGTTACATCATAGTCATGCATAAAAAAACAATATTTAATAATACATTAAATATCCATGTAATCAAAGTAAAAACATTTTCTTCTAGGACACCGACTCTTAAAAACACCCACTTGGACTAGATCCAACTACCAACAATTTTCAGTCCACTAGACCTCACATAAGGTCATGTTTCTATTGAGTCAATGATTTAGTCAAGGGGTCCACCACGATGTCTTATGTAGAAATACTTCTCACTGCAACATCACCTCTCTGAGAAAAATCCCTCAAGTGATAATACTTATGAGGTATGTGATTTTTCCACTGATGTGACCTTGGCTCTTTTGTGAGAGCCACTGTTTTAGTATTATCACAGTATATTGTGATGGGATCTTTAATTCTAGGTATCACATCTAGATCCTCAATGAAGCTTTGCATCCAAACTGATTCTTTAGCTGCCTTAGAAGCTGCGATATACTCGGACTCTACTATAGAATCTATGACCCCACTCTTCTTTGAGCTCTTCCATCTCACTACACCTCTATTCAAAGTGAAGATGTATCCCTTTTATGACTTCATGTAATCTTGATCAGTCTAGAAACTAGAATCTGCATATCCTCTAATGTCTAGTTCCTCATCTCCTCCATAAACCAGGAACATATCCTTAGCACACCTCAGATACTTTAGGATAGTCTTGATTTCCATCCAATGGCAGTCACCAGGGTCATCTTGATATCTTCTTACCACACTCAATGTATAGGATACATCCAACCTAGTACATAGAATGATATACATGACTAACCCAATCACTGATGTGTATGGATTCCTTGCCATTATCTTTCTTACCCCATGTGTTTGACGACACATTTTATTGGAAAGATGAATGCCATATGACGCTGGCAACAATCCCCTCTTGGATTGTTCCATACTGGATCTCTTCAGTATCATATCAATGTATGTACTTTGACTTAGGACCAAAAATCTCTTGGATATATCCCGATGGATCTTGAACCCAAGAATATACGCTACCTCGCCCAAGTCCTTCATGGAGAAGCATTGATTCAACCATTCCTTAACAAACTATAAGACTGGTATGTCATTTCTAATAAGTAATATGTCATCAACATATACTATTAATAAAATGATTTCACTCCCAATAAACTATTTGTAGACACAAGGCTCACATTCATTCTTGATAAAACCAAATTCTTTTATGGCTTCATAAAAATGAATTTTCCAAGACCTGGATTCTTTCCTTAATTCATAAATTGATTTCTGCAACTTGTATACCTTATTGGCATCCTTTGGAGTCACAAACCCTTCAGGTTGTGTCATATATACTTCTTCCTGAAGGTTCCTGTTAATGAATTTTGTTTTGACATCCATTTTCCAAATCTCATAGTCATTGTAAGCTGCAAGGTAAAGTATAATTCTAATGGATTTCAGCATTGCAACTGGTGAAAAGGTTTCATCATAGTAAATTTCTTAACACTGTTTAAACCCTTTTGCAACCAATCGTGCCTTATAGGTATTGACATGTCCTTCCATGTCCCGTTTCTTCTTGAATAGCCATTTTCTACCAACAGGCTTTACATCAATTAGAGGATCTACCAAAATCCATACTTGGTTTTGGTACATGGAACCCATTTCAGGATTCATGGATTCTTGCCACTTGGCAATGTCTGTGACACTTACTGCTTCCTTTTAGGTTAGAGGATCATTATTATCAACTAATAATGAGTCACCATCTTTGTTAACTAGAAAACTATACCATTATGGTTCTTTAACCTATCTTGTACTCCTACGCAGTACTTGTGTCTCTAGAACAGATTCTTCTTCCATGAGGCTTTGTGGAATCTGTTCCTATACCAACTCTTGTGTACCTTGAGACTCGACTTCATCAAAGTCTATCTTTCTCCCACTATCTCTTTTGGATATGTTCTCCCTCTAAAAAAATATTGCATGTATTTCCACTATAACCTTTTTTCTGAGGGTTTGTATAGTTAACATCCCATTGTTTTGTTAGGGTGTCCTATAAAGGTACAATTTGTGCCTCAGGGTGCGAGTTTTCTACCTGAAGATCCTTAACCAACGATTCACTACCCCACACATGTAAATTTGATAATATGGAATTTCTTCCACTCTAGAACTCATATGGAATACCATTTATAGATTTAGTTGGTACATGGTTTAGTATGTGTGTCGTTGTTTGTAACGTATACCCCTAAAAGGATAATGGAAGACCTACATGACTCATCATTGATCTCACCATGTCCAACAAGGTTTGGTTCCTCCTTTCGATTACACCATTCCATTGAGGTGTGTAAGGAGGAATGATTTGGGATAGGATCCCAAACTCTCGTAAGTATTCAATAAAGTCCTGATTAAGATATTCCCCACCTCTATCCGAGTAGAGTTTTTTAATCTTCTTACCAAGCTGGTTCTCAAATCCATTCTTGTATTCCTTGAACTTATCAAAGGAATCCTACTTATACCTCATTATGTAGATATATCCATATCTACTAAAATCATCAGTAAAAGTTATAAAGTATGAGTACCCACCTTGTGCTTCAACTGGAAATGGTCCACACACATCAGTATGAACCAATTCAAGAATCTCTTTAGCCCTTTCACCTTTCCCACCAAATGGTGCTTTGGTCATTTTTTCTTGTAAAAATTCATGACATACACCAAGTGGTTTTAGTTCAAAATAATATAAATATCCAACTTGATGTAACTTTTTCAAGTGTTTCCCTTTTACATGACTAGCTGGTGATGCCAAAGTTGGGTGTGGTATGAGTCATGAGATTTATCTTTGTCATCGATTGCCATTACTTGGTCTGTGTAATCCAACACATAAAGACCATTGTATAAATGTGCCCTACCAAAACAAATGCTATCTTTATAAAAGAAGTAACATTCATTTCCAAACATGAAAAAAAATCCATCTATATCTAGTTTGGATATAGAAATTATGTTTTTGGTTACATAAGGCACATAAAAACAACCCTTTAACACCAAGATCATCCCAGTTGGTAATGTGAGGTGGTAGTCCCCAACAGCTACAGCAGCAAGTCTGGATCCATTGGCTTCTCTTAGATCTACCTCCCCTCGATCAATCTTACTAAATTAACTTGGTTCCTATATTTGGATACATATGTGAGCACCAAAATCTGTATTTAATACCCAATTTGTAGAAACATATAGATTGCATTCAATATCAAACGCACTTGAAGCTTCCCCTTGCTTCTTAGGTTGGATGCGGTTATTCTTCCAGTGGCCCTTCTTGTCACATGTGAAACAAACAGCCTCATGTTCCTTTTCCTTCCCTTTGATCTTCCTTTTCTTGGAAGTCTGTGAAGAATCTTTGGGCTTAAGGCTCTTCTCCTTCCATTTCCTCTTATTCACCATAAGGACATAAGGCTTTTCACGCTTCATATCTTTTTTCACTTGGAGAATGAGGATAAGAAGATCAGATAGAGACTTCTCAATGTTGATCATATTGAAATTGACAACAAAGTTAGAGAAGCTCTAAGGGAGTGATGGGATAATGAGATTGGTTCCCAGTTCTTAGGGGAGTTTAAACCCTAGAACCTCTAGGTGCCCAATGTAGCCAATGATCTTGACTACATGAGGCCCATCTGGGGAACCTTGTCCAAGATTACTCTGAAAGAGTGTCTTAGAGATCTCAAACATTTCTTGTCTTTCTCTCTCTTGGTAAAGACCACAGAGGTGATAGAGCATACTATAATCATCCATTTTTTCATGATACTTCATGGGATCACTAGACATTGATGATAACATCAAACATTGAACGTTGATTGCGTCGTTCATATTTTTCTCACAGACCAGAAAATCTTCATCGGTCACCTCTTTGGAAGGAGGATCAGGTAATGATGACTCCAACACATAAGACTTTCGTTCATAGAATAGGATAAAACAAATGCATCTAAACCATTCTTGGAAGTTACTGCAAGTGAGGATGTTGTCTTTATCCATAATTGATCAAAGGGATAGTGTGGTTGATTAGCTTTTCATTTTTATTCTACAATTAAACGATCATATCATTAGTACTTTCTTGATTACATTTTATGAGAAATAATAAATTTTATTAATTCTCCCACTATTTTATCAAGTACCAATGGCCCTCACCATTGAACTCATAATGTCTAGTTTCCATGACATTCTAGTGGCAAGGATCCATATTCCCCTTCGTATAACCCCAATAAGGTTGGTCAACCTATTAGAAGGTATTTATGTAGGCATGTCTTTGCCAATTGTGGGCTTGCAACTCCTTGATCTGTTGAGTGGACTCCCCAATCCTAAAATCGTGACTTTGGATTTCCTCAACTCTTGCCTCCAATATTAAGCCAAGTCTAGAAAGGGATAATCCTCTTGATTTAATATGGTTAAGTCAAACTAAAACTTTTTATAGGGGATTCTTGTATAAAAGTAAGTGCCCCAACAAGAGTTGGTCAAACACATAGTTTTATTGAGTTTTTCCCTTAATCAAGTAATGGAAGGCTTGGTCTGACATAACATTTTATTTGAGGGATTTTTATCTCTTATTCTTGAATTTATTATTATCACATTCTTGTTAATATTAAGTGTAACTTACTTATGTGATTAACCATTTTTTGATAATATTTATGAATAAGTTTAGTTTATTTTAGTTCCATCTTGTATTCTTGTTTAATTCATTAATTATGTGATCATAACTACTCATCCATAATGATAAACCATGAAAATGATAGAAATAAAATAAATTAAATGGAATTATCATGATATTTTTTAATGGTTAGTTTATCTAGCAGTTGATAAACTAACCATGGACTAGGGGAGAAACTCCTTGAACCTTTTGGGTTCATGTTTACATCTTCCACCTATCCACCTCTGTATCTCTGGGGATTGGTTTTGTCTTGGCTCCATCTTAAACTGTCTCTACTAGCTTGATAGTTCCATCCATTACATATTCCCTTTTTTAACTCACATGTATGTGGGGGGTAAAGGGGGGTTTTAAATAAAAGAAACCTTGGGAACATGGGCCCTACATATTAATGGGGAGAAGGTTCACATTCCAACAAATTTAATTCAAATAAATAAATTAAAAGAAACCATCCACATACAAAGGTCTTGGTCTAGCTCATGATCATCCATACATGCAAAAATATTTACACATAAATAAAAATAGCATTCAATTCTTTAATCGTTCTTTTTTAAGATAAATCACACTTGAATCAATTATTTATCATCTTTAATTAAACAATTCTTTTAACATAAATACTTTTCTAAATTCCCTTGATATTCTCATCCATCATAATTTTAAACAAAGAAATTCATTAAAAATTATATTTTTACGTAACTTGTACCTTGTAGGCAACCCGGTGAATTCCTATTCATAACTAATCAATGAGTAGAAATGAACATTACACAGATGTTAAATTAAACACATATATATAAAACACCTATCACATGTTGTGCCTTAGCTTTATGCTCACACGATGGTAAATGTCTTAAGGGTCTGTATTATATAATAATAAATTTTAATAAATCTACGTAATTTGGGTGAGTACACGATGTGTAGTTCCAACTACACGGCATGTCCAGTTGGCCACACACTATGTAGTTCCTCATTACACTGTCTCCAGCTGGGCTATCCATGTATGGGGTACATGGTACAATCCTAACCTAAAGGGACTATACGTCGTGTCCATTTGGGGCACATAGCATGAAATCCGGAAACCACATGCCACTTGTTCCAGGTCAACACACGGAGTCATTTTAGACATATAAAGACTCCAACACACAGCTTAGTTTGGAGAACCGGTCTAATGCATTGAATCTTAACTAAACAACTTGTACTATTGAATACATGTCGTGTGTTCTAGTGTTATACGTCCAAGAAGCTTCGGCAACTCTGGATGAGATCATCTATTTTATATTAATCAAAATTAAAATAAGAGATCATTTATGTAAGGTGAATGAGAAATGAAAGAGGAGGAATAGATCTTGAGATTCATATTTGGAGAATGATTAAATTTAATTGAAAAAAATAAATTATGGAATGCATAAGTCACCAAAAAAAATATTTAAATAGTTATAAACTACGATGTAACCTCCCTCTAATACCACTAGAAGGTTCTGGAAGTAGCGGAAGCGTGGTTCGGATGGCACCCAACTTTGATTTTTACTATGATCAAGGATTATTCTAGGATCAAAACAATGATGAACGATAGTTTCCACATAATATAATCAAATATTTTCATAAAGAAGAAAGAGGCATGAAACCTGTACAGAGGATCTTTCCCATCATTTTTATAATTAATTTAATTAATTTCCTAAAGAAAAATAATACCTGGATCGTTGGTATTTTTCTTCGTTGATGATGTTGATCATCCGGAATGACCCTTCTGGATTATATCATTGTTCTTTTAAGGATCCAAACTAGAATCACTCTAGCAGTGATCCACACATGCTCCGATGGGCTCCGATCGACATTTCTCGTTCTCTAGGTGCCATCACAGCGACGCGAGTGTCTTATGTCAGTCGTTCTTGATTGCTTGTTCTTCGGACATGAAGAATGTCTCTCGATCTTGAGAGGGGAGAGAAGAGGATTCAAGAGTGAAATTTTTTGGCTCAACAATTCTCAATTCACTAGGTGTGTGGTGTGATGTGGTGTATGGCACAACATGCCTACTTGTCTATTTATATACATGGAATTTTTGTTAAAATATTTAATTGCATAGAAACAATTAAATACATTCATGGAATTAGAGAAAACCCATGCTCATAATAATAATACTGCATCATTATTCATGGTACACAAACTTGCGAAAAACAGAATTATAAAATAAAATTCTGCGTCACAAAATAATAGCAGCTTCATTATTATTTTAACTTATTCCAAGTAGTTAAATAATTATTTATCGTCTTGAAAATAATTATATCACTACCGAACCGACCTTGGTCCGCTAGAACTCCACTTCCATTTTTTGAACACCCAAATAAATAAATAAATAATTTATTCTCTTAAATGAATATTTTATTTACAAACTAGTAAATAAATATTTATTAAATTTTCAATAAAATAAATAAATATATTTAATTTAATTTATGAGATAATTTTAACTTGAATAAAATTATTTCACGGTCTTGAGAATAATATTTATTTCATTAATTAAATTCAAATAGAATTTAACCAATACCACCAAAAACACTTAGTGTGTGACCCTCTAGGATTCTTTCTCCTTGCCATTAGGCAGGCTTGCCTAAATTCCAAGAGTATTGTCTAGCAATGGGTCAACTCACCCAAGAGAAAGAACGTAAAATGACAATAATAAAATCCACAAATGAACTCTCATTTTGTAATATAATCACATTGTTTCAATATCTCATTAAGAATTTTTCATGATAGTATCATCAAATTTTATGCTTGATACTTCATTCTTTGACTACCTGAAATAAACTCATCGTTACACCATGTACATGGAATTTCACGCGACAGTTCTATTTCAATAAAAGGGTTGAGATATCAAATTTAATAAATGGAAGGTACAAATCCTTCCTCAACTTATCCATTGATAACATGCCACTCGTGACGTACCCAACATACCCTACTTCTCGCCAACTTCTTGCATGATGGTTTTCGTTAGTAAATCAAAGTTCATGATTCATGACACATATTAATAATAATATTAAAGTATAAGGATCATTACACATGCTCACAGATAGAAATATATAATGACATTAAAACATGTGGAATTCCTATTAGTGGGTTTGTTCTCATAATATCTTATCTTGGAGAGTACCAGGTGCAAACTTCAAGAGAGGAAGTCTCATCTGCTTACAAGTACTCGCACCTGATGTTCTGCATTCTATGTGTCCCATTATAGTACGTCATCCAACCGAAGAACTATATTTAAGAATATTGTTATAGAATTTCAAGGTTCTCATCATAACGGGGAACTTCCATGACATTATCAATGCAACAAATACTCTATAAAATTATTACATCATAGTCATGCAGAACAATGAACAATATGTAATAATACATTAAACATCCATGTAAATAAAGTAAAACCAGTTGGTTCTAGGGAACCAACTCTTACAAGACCGGTACATCATTTCCAATAAGAAATATGTGGTCAACATATACTACTAGGATAATGACCTCATTCCCATTAAACCACTTATAAACACATGGATCACATTAGTTCTTAATGAAACCAAATTAATTTATGTATTTATAAAATCAAATGTTCAATGACCTGAATAATTTATTTAATCAATAAATGGACTTATATAACTTAAAAACATGTTTGGCTTCACCTGGTGTCACAAACCCTTCGGGTTGTGTTATATAGACATCTTCTTGAAGGTTCCCATTAATGAATACTATTTTGACATCCATCTAACAAATCTCATAGTCATGGTAGGCTGTTATGGCAAGTATGATTCTTATGGATTTAAACATGGAAACTGGAAAAAAGGTTTCATCATAGTCAATTCCTTAATGTTGTCTAAATCCTTTAGCCACTATCCTTGCTTTATAGGTGTTAACTTGACCTTCCATGTCTAGTTTTCTCTTTAATGCCCATTTTCATCCAATAGGATTTACATCAACTGGCTCATCGACCAGGTCCCAGACTTGGTTCTAATACATGGAATCCATCTCATAATTCATAGCTTCTTTCCATCCTGAAACTTTTGTGCTTTATACTGCTTATTTGTAGGATATAGTTTCATCATTATCCAAAAATAATGATTCACCATCCTCGGTTACTAGGAAACCATATCTCACTAGTTCCCTTATCTCTCTTGAGCTCCAATGCAGTACTTGTGTTTCTGGAACCTCTTCCATGGGGACATGTGGAACTTGTTCCTGTACCAATTCATGTGTATCATGAGCATTAACTTAGTTGAAGTCAATCTTTCTCCCACTATCCTTTTTGAGTATTTCATCCCTCTCAAGAAATACAGCTTGTCTGGAGAGAGTCAATTTCTTATCTGAAGGGTTATATAGGTAATATCCTTTCTTTTCTTTGGGATATCCTATAAAGATACACCTCATACCCAAGGGATCTAGTTTGTTTTCTAAGAAGTCCTTAACAAATTCCTTGCATCCCCATACACATGTGTGGGACAAAATGGGTTTCTTTTCATTCCATAAATCAGAGGGAATTCCATTTGTCGCCTTAGTTGGTACTCGGTTTAATGTGTATGATACAGTTTGTAATGTATATCCCCAAAAGGATAATGGAAGATCTACATGACTCGTCATTGACCTCACCATGTCCAACAAGGTGTGGTTCTTCCTTTCACTAACACCATTCTACTATGGTGTATAAGTAGGAGTGAGCTGATATAGAATCCCAAACTCTTGTAGAATATTTATTAACTCTTGGTTTAGATATTTTTCACCTCGATCTGATCAAAGCTTCTTTATCTTCTTACCAAGATGATTCTCTACTTCATTCTTGAATTCCTTAAATTTCTCTAAGTATTTTGACATATACCTCATTAATTAGACATATCCATATCTACTGAAATCATCAGTAAAAGTAATTAAGTAAGAATATCCACCTCTAGTTTCTACTGGGAATTGTCGATACATATCCTTGTGCACCAATCCTAGAAGCTATGTGGCCCTTTCACCCTGTCTATCAAAAGGCGGCTTGGTCATTTTACCTTGTAAACAAGTGTGACATCTATCAAGTAGTTTTATCTTAAAAGAGTCTAAATAACCATCTTGGCAGAGCCTTGTCAAATGCTTCTCGTTTACATGACCGAGACGGTGATGCCACAACTTGGTGATGTAAGATTCATGTGAGTTTATTTCATTATTGATTTCAAATACTTGGTTTTCATAATTTAATACATATAAACCATTATTTAAATGCACCATATCATAATATACACTATTATTATAAAATAAGAAACCCTTATTTCCAAACATAAAAATAAATCCATCCATATCCAAACATGATAAAGAAATTATGTTTTTTGTAACAGTAGGCATATAATAACGGTTATGTAAAACCAAAATCATCCTAGTTGGAAATGAGAGATGGTAATCTCCAATGGCTAACACAGCTAGCCCCATGCCATTGGCAGCTCGAAGATCCACCTCTCCTCTGTAAATCATTCTAGATATACTTGGTTCCTATATTTGAATACAAATGTGATCTCAAATCTATATCTAATACCGAATGTGTAGAAATGGAAAGATTACACTCGATAAAGAACGCACCTTTAGTGTCCCCACACATCTGGGTGTAGTTCCTCTTCCAGTGGCCTTGATTTCCACATGAAAAACATACCACCTCTCGTTCCTTGCTCGGCCTTTGGATCTTCCCCTTCTTGGAGGGATGGTGCTTGGGGTCTTCAGACCATTTATAAGTCCTTGGCCCCTTTTCCTTGTCCTTCATTTTCTTATTCACCATAAGGAAGTTGGGTTTGTCATGTACCATGTCCTTATCTACCTAGAGAATTAAGGTCATAAGTTCTGATAGACTCTTCTCATTGTTTCTCATGTTATACTTGACAATAAAGATAGAGAAGGTCTTGGGTAGTGATGATAGGATGAGATCTGTGCGCAACTCATCTGGGAACATAATCCCGAACATTTCTAGACGTTCAATATAGAAAATAAGCTTGACTAAATGAGGCCTAGCTGGTGCAGGCTCTCCAAGATTAGTTGTAAAAAAAGTTTTGGAGATCTCATATCTCTCATGTCTTGCCTTTACTTGGTAGAGATCCTTAAGGTGAGACCTTATTCTATACGTGTCCATGTTTTCATGTTGCTTCAAGAGCTCATTATAAATTTTTTATAGCATGAAACATTAGACATCTGTGGAATCATCCATATATTTCATATAGAGAGATAGCTCCTCATCACTGACCTCTTTTCTAGGCACAACTGGAATAGGCTCTTCTAGAACATACAATTTCCTCTCATGGCGAAGGAAGACATGTAAACGCCTCTTCCATTCCTAGAAATTGGTGCCAGTGAGAAGGTTTTCCTTCTCGAGTATGGTTCGTAATGATATGTATGAAGTCATTTTGCTTTTAATTTCTAAAAATTAAGATGAGAAAAGGTTCATTACTTTATTATGATAAAAACTGAGACAAATAAATAAATTAATACTTATTAGTCTCCCATTATTTTATAGAAATACAATAGCCCTCACCATTGACTTCGGAATATTCTATTGTCTAAATATTCTAGTGCCAAGGATCCATATTACCCTTCACATTACCCCAACTAGGGTTGGTCAAGCAAATTAAATGGTTTTAGGTAGGAATTCCGAACGCAAACTGCATTAACTCACAGCTCCTTGATCCACTGAGTGGACTCCCCAATCCTAAAACCCTTTTATTTTGGATTTCCTCAACCTTTGCCTCTTGGTCACATCTAGTCTTGCTATGGCAGTCCACCTGTGATGTGAACCAAGTCAAGAAAACCCAAAACCTTGAATTATAATTCCCTGATAATTGAAATCACCCCAACTAGGGTTGGTCAAGCACTTTGAAATATGGTTCAATTCTAACCAAGATTATGGAAGGCTATACTGACTTAATATTTATTTAAGGGATTTTATCCTTATACATAAATTTCAATTTTATTATCTTTGATTACATGATCTTTAATATTAATTAGGATATACTAAAGTTATTAACCATATATAAGATAATATTTACGCACAATCAGATCTTATTTTAGTTCCATCTTTCATGTTTGTTTAATTCATTAATTGTGTGATCGTGACAACACACCCACAACAAATAAACCATGAAACTGATAGAAATATAATAAATGGTATGATCATGAGCTTGTTCTATTGTTTAGTTTATCTAGTGTTTGATAAACTAACCCAATACATAGGGGAGAAACACCTTGAACCTTTTGTGCTCGTGTTTATAGCTTTCCAAATGTCCACCTTTGTATCTCCTTGGATTGGTTTCACCTTGCCTCCTAACTTGAGTGGCCTCCACTAGCTTGGGATATCCTTCCATTACATATTATTTTATCTCACACTCAGGTGAGGGGTAAAATGGGGTTTTACATAAAAGAAACATTGGACACGTAAGCCCTACATATTAATGAGGAGAAGGCCCATAGGCCAACAAATTTAATTTAAATAAATAAATTAAAAGGAAAACATTCACATACAAAGGTCTTGGTCTAACTCATGATCGTCCATACATGAAATGACATTTATGCATAAAAACTAGCATTAAATTCTTTAATCATTCTTATTTAAGATAAATCACGCTCGAATCAATTAATTATATTTAATTAATCAATCCTTTTATCTTAAACCCTTTTATCAATTTCCTTGAGATTCTCATACATCATAATTTTAAAAAAATAAATTCATTTAAAATTATATTTTTACATAACTTTTACCTTGGAGTCAACCCGGTGAGTTCCCATTCACAACTACACAATGAGTAGAAATGAACATTACGCAGATGTTAAATTATACACATATATATAAAACACCTATCACATGTTGTGCCTCATCTTTAGGCCTGCACTATGGTACATGTCTCAAGGGTTTTTATAATATAATAATAAATTTTAATAAATTTGTCTAATTTGGATGAGTACACGGTGTGTAGTTCTGACAACACGGTGTGTACTTTTGTTCACAATCCATCTAAAGTACATGCACAGAAACATGGCATGTAGACATGCTTCAGAAATATTTGGAGTACAAGGTAAGTTCAGTGGGACACACACCCTATAGTATCGATGTTACATGGTTTCTATTTGGGCAAGCCATGTGCGGGGTACACAGTCCAACCCTAACCCGAAGGGACTACATGCCGTGTTCAGTGGGCCACACAGTGTATAATCTAGAAACCATGTTCCACCTATTCCTGGTCAACACACAGAGTCATAAAGACTTAGATAGGATCCAATGACATGGCCTAGTTCTATGGACCCTCTCGATGCATGGAACCTATACTAAATGGTGTGTACTGCTGAATACATGACGTGTATTCTGGTGTTGTATGGGTAGGAAGATTTTTCACCTCCAGATGAGATCCTATGTTTTATTTTAATCAAAATTAAAAGAAAAAAAACATTTCTGTAAGGTGGACGAGAAATGAAATAAGAGGAATAGATATCGAGATTCAGATTTAAAGTATTATTAACTTAAATTAAAACAACTAAATTATTAAATGTGTGAATCACCAATGAAAAAAAAATAATTATAATCAATGATATGACCGTTATGATACCACTTGTAGGTTCTGAGCACAGCAGAAGTGCATTGGTGGGTGTACCCATCTTTAATTTTTTGTTTTTACCAATGTTTAATCTGACATCTGTCATGATAAGAAAATACCTGATCTTTAGAATAGAATTAAGAAATAAAGGAAATAAGGGAGTCCCTGAACCATATATAGGATCATCATATGTTTTTTATAATTAATTTAATTAAAAGACAAGAATTATGTTGATGAAATTATATCTCCATTGATGTTTTCGGTCATGATCTGATGTGATCCATCAGTGCGTCATAGAATCCAAGTGTATGATTCTTCTATCAGTTATCCACATGTGCCTCAAGTATCTCTGGACTTCATTGAAGGGATCACTGGGTGCTATCTCGGAAGAGCCTTCGCTTGCGGTGTCTGCCTTGGATTGCCTTGATCCGGTGGAGAAGGGTCTCTCTCTCATAGCTTGAGAGTGTTCTTGGAAGAAACGAATTATCTCTTGGCTTGAGATCTTTTTCTAGATCAGTTTTTCACAACCCCTCAAAATGGCTAGGCTAGTGATAATTATATAATTGGGATTTTAATTACTTATAATAATAAAATGAATTAATTACCCAAAAGCATTTATTCATTTCATTTAATTCTTAGTAATACCCCATGTCTAATAATAACAGTTGACTATTATTATTACTTGAAATGTGCCCAGTGAATTACACCTAATATTATTTAATTAAATAAATAATATTATTTCTCATAAATTCCCAGAAAAAATACATGGCTTGTATATTAATATACATGGTGTGTACTTTTTTTGCCATTCTCTTTATTTCCTCCATCACATTTATTAGACCTGAAATAATATCTATTTATTTCTCAAATAAATATCACTGCATTACTCACTAATAAATATATTATTTTTCCCACAATATATTCTCTCAAATAACTAGTGTCTAGATAAATGTGATCAGGCATCCTTGAATAATTATTAAACCACAATTGGGAATAATATTTATTTAACTTGTTAAATTAACAGTTAACTGAGATACTTGGACACACTTAGTGTGTGACCCTCTAGGCCTCTTTCTCAGTAGAATTAGGCAGAGCCTACCTAAAGTCCAAGGTTAGCATCTAGCAACACACCAAGGCACCCGTAGAGAAATAATTTAATGTCGCAATGATGTGTCACCTCCTCAGAATGCTTACCGTGTAATGTAATCCCTTTGTATCAATATCTTGAATCAAGTGGGTTTCATGCTGGTGCCATCGGCCCATGTGTTTGATTATTCTTTCTTTGACATCCCGAAATTGGACTTTCCCATTCCTTGTAATGTCCATGGATTTATTTAGGCTATATCAATTCCATCAAAGGGCCTAAAATATCTACTAACGTTATGGAATATAAGGGACAAATCCTTTCTTTCGTTATCTATTAATGAACTATTACTCGTGACGCACTCAACATATCCTACCTCACTACAAACAGTGTGTCATCACAGTTTTTGTCAATACATCTAAGTACGTGAGTTGTAATACCCATTAATAATAATCTTAAAGTCTAAGGACCAATACACATGTCCGCTGATAGGAACATCCAATGACACTCTTAAATGTGGATTTCCTACTAGCAGGTCTCATTCTCATAATATCCTCTTGAATATTCCCAAGGGTGCACACCGTAAGAAGGTGCCTCAAAGTTTTATGAGTACTCACCCATAATGTCTTGTATTATTTTGTCCCCTCAAATAACATCATCCATCCATAAAACATATATTCAAGAATAGTGTTATGGCACTTCTGGGTTCTCATCATAGCATGGATCTACTATGACCCTTTAATGCAACAGTTATCCTTAGGACATTATCACAGGTATTGTCATGCAGAAGACTAATCAAGATGTGATAAGGTATTTATTAATAAATAAAGTACAAAGTAGTTGGTTCTAGGCCACCAACTCCAACAGTACTCATATTAATCCTCAATGGTGAAGTTTTTTCAACATCTGTTTATACTTAGAAGAAGGTATTGATATGTGTATTGATTAAAAATGCTAATTTAATTTATTATGAAACATGTGAATTGAATACCCATGAGAAAAATTACCCAAAACATGATCTGGAGCTAGAGGAAATTATTTTTACAATAAAGAATTATTTAAATTACATTTATGGTAAAAATTTTGGTATATATATTTATAATAAAAAATTAAAGTATAAATTAACATAGAAGGAGTTGAACATGCACCAAAGGAGATGGTTAGAGTTAATTACAGACTATTATTGTTCAATAGATTACCATACATGGAAATAAAACAAAGTGGAGGATTCCCTTAGTAGAAAGAATCATGTAACCCAATCCTTTATAAGGATTAAAAAGGACCTATTATTCTTATATATTCAAATTATGGGTATGGAAATCATAAGGGAAGAGATAAAATACAATATTTCCTAAATGATTACTCCTTCATCCATCTATGTGAATATCAAGGAGGACCTAAAAGATAATATGGATCTAATGAAGGAGGTAAAAAGTATTTTGAAGTTAAACTTATATAATTGTGGATATATAATATTTGGGAAGTGTATATGTGTCCCATAAAAACTAGAATTAAAGGATCTATTAGATGATTCACATAGCTCAACATTCTCCAACCATCATAAAAGAAAAAATATGTATAGATTTATGAGGCAACACTTCTGTTGGGACAATATAAAAATGAATATTGTGGGGTATGTATCTTTATGGTTGATACATAAGCAAGTTAATGTAGAGTAATATAAATCTAATTGGATGATATAACCGTTACCTATAGTAGTATAGAAATGGGAAAATATCATCATGGTTTTTGTTACCAATCTTAATAAGTCTTAAAAAGGTAATAATACCAAATCTATAGTAGTGAATCGACATACAAAGTTGGCATAGTTCATTTCCATTATAGAGGATTTGTCACTCGATCAACTTTACATGCTATACATAGAGGATTTGATAAGGATGTATAGAATACTAATTTTAATTATATTTTATTGAGATCCACGTTTTACATAAAAAATATGGATAAGTATTCAACAAGAATTGGATACAGTGCTTATATTTAGCACAATTTATCATCCTCAAACTAATGGTTAATTTTAAAGAATCATTCAAACTCTAGAGGATATATTGAGGTCTTGTTAAATGGAATTAAAAGGATGTCAGGATCAAAATCTTCCTCTATTTTATTTCTTATATATCAAAAATTTATACTCTATCATCCAAATGGAATCATATGAAGCTATATGTTGGAATAGATGCATAACTCTGACATGTTAAGATAAATTTGAATAAGGGAAATTTTTGGGACATAATATTTCCTATGAAATGATGAAGAAGGTTCAAACCATTCAGTTACCTATAAAAACAGTACAAAGTAGATAGAACATATATTTTAGATACCATCAATGATATTCAGAGTTTGAGGTGGGTGATAAAGTTTTCCTTTGAATATCACATTGGCATAGGTTTGTGATATTTGGTAATAAGGAAAATATAATACCTTGATACATAAGTCCATTTGAGATTCTTATTCATATTGGGGTTTTATGTTATCACTTTGTGCTTACAATAAACCTATATCAGGTGTATGATGTGTTCTATATATTTCTTTTGGGGGATTACAAATCAGATCTATCACATGTACTGGACTCGAAACCTATAAAACTATAACATGACCTCCCCTGTAAGGAATAGATGGGTAGATTTTAGATCTAACATATAAGGTTTTGTAAAATTAAACCACTTGAAAAATCAAATTTATGTATGGAAAATATATGTTTCGGGAATCCATGTAGGATTCAGATGATGTGGTGAGAAAAAATTAACCTCACTTTTTTTTATTAGAGTAATAAAATTTTGATGATTAAATTCTTTTAATGGGTAAAATGTAACATCCTACAATTTTACAACCTATTTTAACTATAATTAAATATTTCATTGATTGAATTTTTTTACATGAAACACTGAACCAAAATGAACATTATACATTTTATTAATATAAAATTATAAGTATTAAATATAATTGTTATAATGTAGAAATTAATTATTGGGTATTAACAAAAGTAACCTCATTATAAAATCTATTTAGATAATAGAGGCAATGGAATCAAGTAGTAGGATTATTCCTTATGAAATTCATTTGTTCAAGCTTGAAATGGTGGTAGCTTCTCTAGGGTTTTCCCTATACTAATCCCAACCAAAACTCTATGAAATGAATCCTGATAAAAAAATTATGGGAAGAGATCAAGTTCATGGGAATTATAACAAGATGTATGATTTTTAAATCACCACCCATGACAACCATTGATTCTTATTTTATCCTTAGGTCTTATACAGGGACCTTGAGGGGTTATATAAGTAAAATTTAAGATGATATAAACATTTAATTATCAATATAATAATTATTTATTTATAACATCTATTATATACATTTTTCATTCTACTTTTAAAGAAAAATAAAGGAAATTTATAATAGTAATGCGCTGATAAATTTAAATTAGTGTAGCTAAATAACTAATAAGAAAGAAAAATTCTTCAATGTATTTTGCTAAGAATTTCCTTTTATGTGCTATGAATTTTTTATTTTAATAAACTAAAAATATTGTGGTTAAATGATGATGAAATATATTATTAATAAGAATAATAAATTAACACTAATTTAATTAGTAATTGATAGGAAATTATAATAAGAATTGTTAACATTTAAAAAAAATCCAATAAAAATATTTTTCCATTATAATTTATATTTCCATATAAAATTTATGTTCCTAAATTTTATAATTTTAATTTGAAAAAAAAATAATAGCAAATTTTAACACAATATGAAAATGTTAGATTAAAAATAATTTTTGGGATTTTTCTAGAAAGATTAATTTTTTTATAAATAGTGAAAAATAAAGTTATTATAAATATTGTAACTTTAATGAAATCAGCATGATATAAGCATGAATTAAAAATTTATAAAACTTTTTTCTAGAAAAAATATTTCTGTAATAGGTAAAATTATTTATTTAAAGAATTATCTTTATTTCATAAATAAATATTTAATATTTTGGAACCTAAGTTATATTTTTTCTAAAAATGTTTTTATTTTTTATACTTTTATTATTTATAGAATTAATTTTTATAATTTTTATAAATTTAATATAAAAAATGGATTTCATGTTTGGAATCATAATATATAGGGTTAGTTTTATTTCTAGTCATATAAAAAAATTCTATGGTAAAAAAATGGGTTACCGTGGTAAAAGTAAATTATGATAAAAAATTAATTTAAGGGTTAAAGGCCTAAATATCCCACAAATTTTCCTTAATTTTGTGTTGATGATAGGTTTATTGACAATAAATCATCCCCTCTCCATTATTTTTTTCATTGGATCCATGTTCCTTTTAAAGTGGCATGCCTTTAATATAAATTTATCAGTATTTACAAAAGTTTCACCCCTATCACTTATAAAAGGATCATTTCACCGCCCAATTTTTCCTCATACCACAATCCTTTTGGATAAAAAAATATATTAAAAATCCACTCCCCTGTTTTCTAAGGTCTCTAGTCACACTGTAATACTAATTGTCTTAAGGTGTATTCTAAGATAATACATCCAAAGGAAGAGGTAATGTTCGTAACTGATATCTTCTAATATTTTCTTATTCTACCTTCACCAAATATATTCTTACAATACTAACATAATTAAATAATTACCATTATTATACTAAAATTTTATTATTATTATTATTTAATAACAATTTTCTAACTTCCTTCTAACCATTCAAAAAATGAAAATATCGACCATGTTATGTGCAGACTATCACCTCCATGAACGCTGTATTTTGTTTTTCATCACTACCTATCATGGATGGATATAAAAATATATTTAATAAATAAATATTATATTAATATGTAAATGATGTTTTTTTGTTTCATTAATGATAATATTAATATTTAACTCCTTAATAAGATATCACCTTTTGTTTGTTAAAAATAATCTAAATAAGTCTGTTATAAGTTTCATATTTAAGAAGCTTTCCTCAAACTCCAATTTAATGAACCTATAATTTCATAAAAAATATGGATATTATATTGAGGTGTCTTGAAAAATATTGGAGTTTATGAAACTATTTTATAACTCCATTGACCACAGTCAACATACCAAAGTAGTTTGGGAGGAATTGAATGAATAACCCAAGTGGCCAAGGAGATCAAAACTATAAAACAAATGAATGACATGTGATAATAAATATACAAAAAAATTAATATAAATTAAAAAGGTTCTGATGTAAGTATTTAATAATCTTAATTTTATTATATATGAGGTTTTATAGCGTTCATCTAAACAGGAATCCAAGGTAAAGGTTTCTCATCTCAAAATGTCCTCATTTGAGACATGTTTGGTATTGTGAAACTATTTTCCTTTATATGGTGTATATAATTCCTATAATACATGTATATCATGTTTATATATTTATTTATGGTATTTGGTGTTTTATTTCAAGTTCTCAATTTTTAGGCGTTTGGATATTAATGTTATAAAATTCATTAGGGTATTTTAAACTCAATTTTCCCCTAATTAGGCTACAAACTTTCTCCATTTGATATAAACTTATAATATTCTTATATTATTCCACATCTTATTTAATATAGTATTTAATATTTATATCTATGGAAATTATATCCCAACATCATTATGTTTTTCTTTTATTTATTCCTTCTTTATAAAAACATGATGGTAATATGGATAATTCTCATTTCTTCTAATTACCCTTTCTCCTCTATATCCATGTTCTTTTTTTCCAAAAATGTTTTCAATTGTTATTTTTAAATATAAAAATTTTATCACTTTTGATCTTCATACTTACCTCTACCCATTTTAAAAATTAATTTTTATTACACTTTTAACAATGTGAATTTTAAAAAATATATTTAATAAATATTAAAAAAAACATATATATTCACATTTGTATTTTTATTTTCCACTCTAAATTCATTTAATTAAATTTTAATTCTTCTCAATGTTCTATTATTGGGTATTGTTTTAAACTTAAGTTTCTAAAATTCTTCCTTTCACCTTCTTGAAAAACAATTATCTAAAATAGACTCATAACTTGGAATTTTACAGATATGAAAAAAAAATATTTTCTGAAAACGTTTTTTACGGTTACACTTCCATTTTCCTCTCTGAATCCAAATTTATATATCTTGTGAATTAAATTTAATCCTCATACTCTAAGTTATTTTATGACTTAGTTCTTGTGGGAGATTATTTTTTTTGTATCTGTTGATATAGTATTGATTCCATCTTATGTGATACCGTTTGAAACTCATTTTCCTTTTATCATTATTTCATTATATGATAAATGATTAACTTTATATGGAACACACACACACACACACATATATATATATATATATGGTATATAATTATGTGATGGGTGGGGTGATATATATACCTCCAATGCATTGCTTAAAGTTATAAGTCTCGTGTGATAATGTCATATTGTGTGGACATGATTGGGTTTGTTCAAAACTTAATGTGCGGGATTGATTGGGTTTGATCACATCATAAAGGATAAACATGATTAGGTTTCTTCACAACTTAATTTATGGGTGTTATTTGTTTTTCATTCAATTTTTTGATTACCAATTCTAATGTTATAGTTCTATGTTATATTTTCATGGTTCATAATTATTGTCACATGTTTCCAAGAAATTTTATGTGTTTATGCTATTGTGATATTCCTTTTTAGGATTCCATGATCAATTATATTTTTCCATTAATTATGATTGTATATTATAATTCCATGGTACTTTTTAATTATATATGTCTCTATGAAATTTTTTTCCCTAACTAAAAATTTGATCTCATCCCTTCATTTATTTTTCCATTTCTCAAGGAACTATCAGTAAGATTATATATAGAAGGAAGTCTTATTCAGAAATGTTTATATGAGGTGTTGGAGAAATAAAATGAAATAATATGATTATGTAGTCTGTCCCCAAAGACACTAAATATTTATTTCTTGTAATTTTGAGATTACTTATGAAGTTTAATTTTGAAATTATGAAAAGGGTGTGAAATATAAGCTCGTTTAGCTTGGTTCATCTCGCAATATGAAAGGAAAATGAATTTACTTACCTTTGGCTTGTCATGAATTATCCAAGAGGGGGAAATTTGTTTCTTTTTAAACATTACATGTTATTAAGGTACCTCAAAGTAATTCTTTAAATCTGAAAAAATTTGTGTCATTATAAAATTTAATGTTAATAGGAATAAAATCTCATGATTTTTAGTTTTTGATATAGTAACTAATAATAATTTCACTATGTGGGATTTTATTGATCTATGTTAGAATTATTATCATCATGGACTGTTAATTCTTCAATTCCCTACATGGAAAATTCATAGATCCAAATTCATTAAATATATCATAGAATGAGTTTTTCAATATAATTTATCAAATTAAGATGTATTTTCTTCCATCATTTTTTTTATATCATGGTAAAGTTACCAAGATATATTATACCACTAATAAGGGGGTATTAATTAGTGGTACTTTTCACAATATCTATTTTATAAATAAAATATTATGACTTGTTACAGTTTGATCAACTCAAATGATATAAATCACATTTACCTGAATGAAATAGAAATGTAATTCAAACCAAGGAATGCAATATTTTTACAAGGCCTTCCCATAATGTGGGTGACTACATCTTTTTTGTGTTCAATTCAAGTCTGATATACAAAATTTTTCACTAATAACAGAGATAAATACTAGTAATTTTGCGAAATTATCATCTTGAACCCAATATTGTTTCCCAAACACTTTGTATCCCAATAAAATATTATATTGATTCTCACAAGTTAATAATAGAAATTATCCAACACCATGAACAAGATATTAATATAAAATCTAGGATGAAACAACGTCATTATATGAGATTTTATTTGTTAACTTCAAGGAATTTAGTTACCGGATTAAGATCGGATGCACTATATTAATTTCACCCATTTTTTCTCTGTTCCTCATAGATTAAGATCTATCAATATAAATCATTATTCAACCTCTTTCAATTTATTATTAAACTATTTATTCAACTGAATACATTTAGTTTCTCATTCTTAAATACTCTAAATGTTCAATGCACTACAATATCATTTTCTTAACTCGTTAACTTATCTATTTATTTTTTCTCTATTTTTTATATTTAGAATCATGTAAATATTTCCAAATTCAAATATAGAAATTTCCCTTGATCTAAAGTACTATGATATTCTCTATAATTTTCATTAAATCCCAATAAATATATCCATTCAATCTTCCTATAGACCAAGGGTCATCCTTCTTCAAAACTTTCACAAAAAAACATAATCATTTTATCTTTTCACACTAACTTGAATGGACTAAAAATTAACTTTTTATTAGAAAAAACTTTTGAGGAAAATTGAGAAACTTCATAAGTTCAAGTAGAATTATAGACCTCATGAGAAATCAAAAAATCATTGAAATGTAACTTAATCCTATTAGAGAGTTCCTCCCTAAATGATTTTCTAGAGAGAGTGTGGACTTGTGTATATGAATCATCGTTAAAAATGACCACCTAGGGATTGGCCATCTTCTCCAAAGTCTAAATGTACTCCTCCTTACTTATCTTCCCTTCTTTTAAACCCCTTATTAGCATAAGGTCATGTTTGTCAATCCATGCAGTATGCTCATGATTAGTAACCACATGAAGACCCCTTCCCATCATCTTGTTATCCTCTTCTTGTGTAGAATTGATAGTGAGAAACTCTTCCATTGTTTCTTCTTCTGAGTACATATGCAGTCCTAGGGATATCAAGTTACTAACCTCCTCCACACCAGTTTTGTCCACACTTTTCTAACCAAAATTGGGCTTCACTTATTTAGGGTTTCCCTGCATATTAAAAATATAAGCACACCACACTCCAACTCCTTATATTGAATTTTCTTACCTAATATGGTCTCCATTATCTTTGGAAGGTATGATTAATCCTTGCTCCCTTTTTCTTTCTTCCCTTTAGTTAATATGAAACTTCTTGAGTCCTGATTAGATCGTTGTCCCTTCTTCTTCATTGCATTGTACAGGCCATTACTATGCTTCCCGCCCACATTTTCCTCTAAGAAATAGAAAGGGTATTCCTCATCAGAATCTATCCCACAAATTGTCTATTCTTTAATACCATTATCTTGGTGGACCACTGGGTTGTAGGCCAACAAAAGACTCAGGAGTCCATCCAAACCTATAATAGACTTGGTTGTAGCCATCAGCTGGCCACATGGGAATTTAGACTTCTTCTCAACCGGCATCTGCTTCTAGAAGACTATACATGGTGTGTAGTTTAATACATGGCATGTATGTAATTCTGGTAACTTAGTCATGTACTGGTCCTAGCCAATATGTGTCTGAGTCTGAATGTACATGGCGTGTATATATGTACACATCGTGTAGTTGTAAAGTTTTCTCATTTTTCCCCTGGTTTGCGTGTTTCGCTATAAATCACCTGAAATTTAACAAGATATCCAAAATCAAAGTATTTGTTTACTAACTAGTAGGTATTTTCTGAAATCCTATTCTTATTTTCAATAAATATTGTGAAAATTTATACACAAATCGGGTGCACTTCCCTAAGCATTCCAGGGTACTTGTGACGGTCGTGGAGAGATAACACTATAATATACACAACATACATAGGCACAAAATATCACAAATTTATATAATTAAAAACAAGAGGCCAAAAATCAGTCAGAGGGTTGCCTAAGTAGAGGCATTATCTAGTATAGAAATCGCCGAGAGAGAAGGATCAGGAGCTATGGAAACCAGAGGCTTGGAATCTGCACTCAGAAGATATGTCGTAGGAGTCAGAGCAGCAAGATATAGACTCGGAATAAGAGGCTCAGCATCGATCCCTTGACTGGTAGATGTAGTGGAATCAGTGGGGCCAATAGTGGAGAGGAGAACTAAATATGTGGCCAGTGTAATAAACGGTGGTGGAGCTGCAGAAGAAGGTCTAGGAGTTGAGGTAGGGGCAGGTGGTGGGGTAATGGTATACAATGATGCTGAATAAGAAGCTTCAACATCTTCTCTAGTCATTCTTGACGTTGATATAGATGAACTAAGTGCTACTCCTCTATGGATAGGCAAAGGTAAAAGGAGAGATTGACTGAGGTTATGGAGGTAGGGGTATTAGAGGGAATAGTAGAAGAAGGAAGGTCAGAAGAAGGGGGAGGGGTGGGGAAGCCAAAAGGGGGGAAGGGGAGTAGGTACATTGGCAGGGGAAGGAGGGTCAGCAGGTGGTTGGGGTGGTGCCTAGGCAAGGACATAAGCTCTCCCTACTTCTGGACCAATCCCATGTGAATAAGCATGAGAAATTTCATCCGCTGGGGGGAACCTAGCCATTCATGGGTAAGGGAAGGCTCAAAAACCCTGAGGTGGTGGTCAAGGCGGGTGGCATAAAACCCACCGTTCAGGTTTCCCTGACGGCTGGTAAAGATAACATGGAAATATGAGACTACAAGGTAAGGGAGGTCTGGGTAGTCCTTCCGAATGACACAGGTGAGGAGCTCCATGCCACGGCCGGTCATGACCCCCATATCCTCATGGAGGGGGGAAAAGATGGTTCTAAAGCACTGGTGAGTGAAGCGGAGGTTAGGGTCAGCGATGAGGGTACTCTTCTGGGAGGTGGGGGTATAGCGGTGTTCAGGCCAAGCAATCTCCTGCCACATGGCAACGAGCTCAGAGTGCTCGGGTCGGGTCAAGGTAGAGACAGGGGGTGGGGTGATGGGATGAGGATAGAAACCGCACCCTCAGACAAACTCAATTATAGTAAAGGATAAAGTTCAACCTTATAGCTGAAAGCATACCACTAGGACTATATCGCTAGGTGTCTCCCAGTACTCAGCTCCGTCAAACTCGAAGGAAGCAGCAAAATCCAAAAATAAATCATGGAAAATAGGAGTGTTGACCTGTAAGATCGTGAGTAACGGAGTGTGCCCAAGTAGATCCTTCAACTCTCCCCAGATGTCCAGCTGTTGAGGAATGCTGCTGTCAAGATAGCGGCTGCTCAACGGGATCAGGAGACGAGAGAAATGCTGGACTCTATTATGTGCTAAGTCAGTGATGGGGAACACCAGGAAAGGGTTGGGAACACCTGCAGGACCAGGACCAGGTTGAGTTGCAGCAGCAGGGACTGGCTCTAGGGTCAGAGTGGTTACAGTGGTTGGAGGCTCGCTGGATGGGGTGGTCGATGATGGACCAACTACGAATGAGGAGAGCTCAGGTTGAGTGGCAGCTGGTGGGGAATAAAGGGTGATATTTAGAGGCTCTATCTGGTATGGTGGAGGTACGGCTTTACTAGAACCAGCCTCTGTGGAAAAAGAGGGTGATTGAACAATGGCTAGCGGAGAAGGATGGTACACCAAAGAGTCCAGAGATGGTAGCATCGCAGTCCGGAGTCAGATCCGACAAAAAATGGGGCTCTCTCCCTCAGTGGCGGAGGTGGGCCACTTCCCATGTGAAGGGTCTCTGTCTGCTATATCTTGAAAAAGAAAGAAATACCAAACAAAAGAAAAAGTAAAAAAAATGTGAGAAAAATGAAAAATAAAAAGTACACGGCGTGTATATCCAAAGTACACCGCATGTAGTGAAAGCGAGTTAGCATCCCGTGTTCTCTGGATAGACATGCTGAGTAAACAAGGGATAGACCAGGGAAGGATACACGGTGTGTACCAAACATACACACTGTGTTCATGAAAAGTGGTCCCGGTCATGTGTTGGCAAAGACATGGCCATCATCTAGCAGAGTTAAAAACACAGGACACACCGTGTGACAGGACAACATGGTGTGTTCAAGAGCAGAGGTGATATGGTCGTGTGAAGTTCTAGACATGGGTTGGCTGAAAGAAATGGTATACATGGTGTGTACCGAACATACACACCATATATGTGAACATGGTGTGTGAAGCTGTGTGAAAAAGGTACCTGGGCACGATGGGGGTAGGTACACGGTGTGTACTGAACCTACACACCATGTAGTTACAAATCGCTAAGCACTCAGTGTGTCTCCATGTACAAAAGTACACGGCATGTGTTCTTCAAATCGTTCCCATGTACTGTAGAATCTGAATGGTTGGTTGATCCACAAATGTCCCTAAATGCTTATGAAAATGTGGAATAAAGGGAGTAGAAGGGCATACCTAGACTGAGGATCACAATGCAGTAGAAATCAGAAGCAAAAATTTCCCAAAATCCACGAATTTGGGAAGGTGAGACCAAGCGGGCGTGTGGGAGAAGAAATGGGGAGAGGGGGTTCCGTGTGACACAGGCTTAAGTTGGGTGGGGTGAGGCTTTAATAGAGACGATACACAGCGTGTACTTAATGATACAAGCAATGTACCATATTTTTTTATGTATACATATATATATATATATATAATTATTATAGTAAAATATATAATAATTAATGTTAATAATTAAAATAATACAAATAGATATATATATATATACATAATTTATCAAAAATAAAACTATACATGTAATGTATCAGGAAATACATTTCATGTGTTCTAAATTTGGGAAAAGAGAAGTACAACCTTTGGTCTGGTGCTTGGGGCGAGGTTCGAACCGGCGATCGGCCATTCCGAATGGAAGCCCTCAACCACTAGAGAAAAGGTTGAATTGCTTCTCCTACTTATTATTTAAATATATTTAATATATAAGTCCAATACTACATGGGAAGAAGAAAATTAACGGCATGTGATTTTTAATTATACAAAAAGGGATGAAGCAGGGATATTAGCTATAACGACCCATACAATACATACATTGTTAATACTTCAAAATTGAAGTACACTTATTACAACATATAACAAAACCATGAAAGGACCGTATAGGTATAGTGTCTTTAGAAACTGGGAAACATAAACAACTGGTTCATAAAGTATCTACATTGTCTCCCGTTTATTTCATCATATCTAGAGTCCCTTTTGGAATATCCTACTTAATAACATTATTCCTGACCTGGGGAAAGAAAATATACAAAAGGGTGAGCTCAAATGCTCAGTAAGGGTATACAAAAGAAATATCAATCACATAATATTCATAAGAACATAACATTTTGGAAATCTTAACCTGCAAAAGAGATCATAATTTCATAACATGGGATAAATCATAGTAGTGAAATGTAATCCCAATAATTATAACTTAAAACATGAAACTTTGTGGCATACACACATAATCATAGATAATCATTTCTTAGTAGTCAATACTCATAGCCAAGACAATCTTAGAGGACAAAGTCCATTTCTGAACCGAGTTCACTCCTCGCTTCAGTCCTGTTTCACTGAACCGGTTTAACCTGCCATTACAGCCATGTCTATCTCATGAGATATAAATCTTTACCAAATGCATTTGAGGGAGATATAGGTCCCACCCATCTCATAATGATACCATTCTTATGTTTTCCACAAAATCATAAATCATACATCATTACATAACCCATGTAATAAAAATGGGATTCTTAAACATCATGACATCATACAACAATTCACATAAGATAAAGGAATTCATAAAAATAATCCCATCACAACATAATCAAATCAATGTAATAATAGGGATAGAAACAAAACCCTATATTATCTTAGATGGAAAATAATTTTGATAAAACACTTGACCTCCATTCTTGAGGAAAATATCCTTTCTACTTCAAAAACATTTTTACTTTCTAAACATTTCATACAATTTTAAACTAAAAGAAGTTGATTAAAAATAAACTTGAAAAATTTTAAATGAAGCTTCATGTAAATAATGTTCTATAAATCCATTCATGCCGTATAAGTTAAAAAAAATTCTTCTCATACTTTTGTCGGAAAAGTCAAAAAGTACCTCGTACAAAAAACGACAAAAGATTCCTTTCATATATTTTACTAAAAACTCACCGAAGGGTAAATTTGGATTTAAAAAATTATAGGTGGATGAAAATAATATTAAATATTGAGGAAACATGGATGTGGATGATAAAATACACCCCAGTAAATACCAAAGTATAAACAATCTTGGATAAAAATGAGATTGTGATATTTTCCCTTACATTAGGTCTGATTTGCTTCGTAAGTGTCCGAACCTCCTGTATAATGATTTAAATAATGTTATTTACTTATTCTAGAATCATACTTATTGTTATGATATCATATATGGTCATATTCTTAGCTTCTAATTAGTAATATTTCATTATTACTTGTTATTCGGGTGTTTATTACTTTTTGTTCTTATGCGTGTTTTGTCGAATAAATTCTTATTCTTCTCTTTCTGTTATAGATACCTCATTTCAAGAATGGTATTAGTGTAATATATATCATATTAATTCATTCAATTCATTTATATAATTATTATGCAGTGAAGACCATGTAGAACGAGTCGCATCACATCGTGGAGACGGTATTCCGTACGTATGCATGAGCGATGATATCGTTCCCATGATCATGGAATTGTATTGGAGTGTATGTATACTATTTCAGAATCAATATCACTTTAAAATAATCATATATAGTTATTATTTACACCATTATACCCATCCAAGTAAGGTGGTGGTGGAAAATAGATTACACCACGGCGTGGAGACGGTATTCCGTACGTACGTACGTACGTACGCGCGGTGATTTCATTTTCCGTAGGATGGATAGATAGTGAAATACGGTTATTTAATACTTATAATAACATACCAGTATATGAGTGATACTTATTTTATAACTTCATAATGAAACAACTAAATAATAATAAGTGGATGAAGAAATAAATTTGAAAGAATCGGTAACGGACATTACCTCTTCTTTGAAGCGCCTCTTTGAGACCTCCTCTTAAGGCACTAAAATTGGTCTTTGAAGAAGACCAGGACCTCTAAGATGTTTCTAGGGAAGTGTAGAAGAGAATTTGGCAGGGTTTGTCCGATCTTGAAGGCTCAAAGTGGTGTGAGGAAGAGAGGGAGGAGGTGCCCTTTTATAAGGGAGGAGAGGGGCACCTTTAGAAAAACAAAAAATATTATTTTATTATAAAGTCATATTAGGTTTTTAATAGCTCAAAATTGATTTATTTCGAAGCTAAGGTGGGTAAGGGTCTGAATCCTCTCATCCAATAGAATTTAGACAAGTTTAGGTATCTATTTTAACCTTATCATTTATATTTAATTTTAAGTTAGATAATTTAACTTTTACCGTGTCTTCTTGTTTTCTTACACTATAAGGTTAATAAACTTACTATAACAATCCAAACGAACCCCAAGTTGTTTATTATTAATATATATAACCTTATCAGAGTAATGTGGACTATCCTTAGATTTTTAGGAATAAAATAACAATTAATAATATAATATTTGTTTTAAAAACAATTTTATGTCGGTTTTGACACTATTTGGTAATTGATTTTTGTGAAAATCATAACAGAACGATTAATTCAAAAAAAGTTAATTAAATCAATAATAACATGTCATATAAACAAATAAAATTATTTTAATTCATAAAAAGTCTCAAATTACATTTATTTGGTTATTTTTAACATCAATTATGTTAATATTTCCTTAATAATATAATTACTTCATCCTCATTGTGTCATAAATAAATTAAATTATTTAATGTCTAAAAATTATAAATAAAATACCATTATGTAGGAAATATTTTTATATTTCTAATTAATATTTATAGTTGAATTTATCTTATGTATAACCCTATATTAAAAATGCTTTAGTTATTAAACTTTGATTTTAACTATTTTAACCCTTCTATAAATAAATTAATAATAAATGTCCTAATCTAATACATGTGGGCCTAAATGGTCATATTTTATTCCCAAGGTTGTTTTTTGTCGAATTACACTTATCCAATAGAATTAGGACATGTGTTATGGTAATAATAATATCATTTTTACCCTTAATTACCTTATTTACTTTTAACCGTGGTAAAAAAAAAGTAAAAAGTTACTATCACCAAAAATTATTTTCATCTCATTGAACCACATTTTAGTCCTTGATATTAATTTTGCCTCTCGGATTTTTGAAATTCCACTCACAGAAGTGGTAAATTTAGGTTTTATGTGAATTTGGAAATTCTCCTGGGAGGTGGGTAAAAGACGGTTAAAAGTTCAATAAAATTTTTATATATCTAAAATTATTATAAAATGACACCAATGAATTGAATTGAACTTATATAGTTATTATGTATCAATTTTTACCTAAAATAAATTTAAATAAAATAAATAATTATTTAAATAAAAAGTCGGTTTTTAAATAGTAACCCAGTGTTTTCACTATTCATCAAAAATTGAAAGTTTTCAGAAAAATACTAAAATTTTACCCTAGCTTAATTTAGATATTCCAAATCCAAAAATGAAGTCCATTTTGAAAAATAAAATTTACAAAATTTCCAAAAGTGGTTATTACTATTCATAACGGCTAGTTTTAATAATATTTTAATAGCATATCGTTGTTTAGTGAAACTCGGTATTGCGTACGACGCAAGACATCGAGGAAGGTCGTGGTTGCATGTAAAGCAAGCCAAGCTAGTGTTGTGTGTAATGAAAGATTACTTTGATGATTTATATAACATAAAAACAAAATATTTCTCATAAAAGTCTCAGGTGTTACATTCTACCCCCCTTAAAATGAATTTCGCCCTCGAAATTTTTCACTTTGTAACAAACAGATGAGGATACCTCTCCCTCATCATATCCTCAAGCTCCCATGTAGCTTCTTCTAATTGGTGGTTCCTCCATAAAACTTTCACTAAGCGAGTGGTCTTGTTCCTTAGGACTTTTTCACCACGATCCAGAATCTCTATCGGTTGTTCTTCATAAGAAACATCTTTCTCCAGCGGTATAACTTCTAAGTTGAGTACATGTGAAGGATCAGGTATGTACTTTCTCAGGAGAGATACATGGAACACATCGTGAACTTGAGAGAGATTCGGTGGAAGCACCAATCGGTAAGCTACCTTCCCAACACGATCTCGTATTTCGAAAGGACCGATATATCTAGGGCTCAGCTTTCCCTTCTTTCCAAATCTCATTACTCTCTTCCAAGGAGATATTTGTAAGAACACTTTATCACCCACTTCAAACTCTAGGTATTTTCTTCAGTTGTTGGAATAACTTTTTTGTCGACTCTGAGCTGCTCTAATGTGTTGTTGAATAGATCTGACCTTTTCTGTCATCTCATCAACAAGATCAGGTCCTAATAGCTTTCTTTCCCCAATATCATCCCAACAAGTTGGAGTCCTGCATTTCTTTCCATAGAGAGCTTCATAAGGAGCCATCTGAATACTGGAGTGAAAGATATTATTATAAGAAAATTCCATCAAAGGTAGGTGTTGATCCCAACCACCTTTGAAATCCATAGAGAAATCTCTCAACATATCTTCTAGAGTTTGAATTGTCCTCTCAGACTGACTATCTGTCTGAGGATGATAAGTAGTGTTGAAACTCAACTCTGTATCTAGAGTATGCTGAAGACTTCGCCAGAACTTAGAGGTAAATCTCGGATCCCGATCAGATATAATAGAAAGTGGTACTCCATGCAATCTTACCACTTCTTTCACATATATCCTGGCAAGCTGATCCAGAGAGAAATCCTCTCTAAAAGCGATGAAGTGTGCCGACATTGTAAGACGATCAACTATGACCCAGATAGCATTATTGCCTTTGGATGTTTTAGGAAGTCCGGTGACAAAGTCCATAGTGATGTTTTCCCATTTCCATTCTGGTATGGGTAATGGTTGTAACATCCACTTGGACTTCTATCTCTTAGCTTTAACTTGCTGACAAACCAAGCATCAAGAGACATATTCAGCAACATCTCTTTTCATGCCATCCCACCAGAAGTACTCTTTCAGGTCCCTATACATCTTTGTGCTTCCAAGATTAATAGAGAATGAAGAACTATGAGCCTCATCCAGCAGCTCCTTCTTTAATTCTGGGATGGGAGGAACATAAACCCGATTCCTGAACTTTATTATCCCATCACAATCAAGGTTGAATTCAGGAACATTTCTCACCTTCTTTTGTAACTCTACATCTTCTTTGTGTGCCTCTTTAATCTTCACATGTATAGATGGTTGAACATTCAATTGAGAAAGATATGATTTTTCCGCTTCTATTATAATTCCAATATCCATACTTTGTAAATCCATAAATATTAGATCTTTTGTGATCCTCATCATGGATAAGCTAGCATGGTCTTGTCGACTTAATGCATCTGCCACCTTGTTTGCTTTCCCAGGGTGGTAATGAATTGAGCAGTCGTAATCCTTAATCAGCTTCAACCATCTTCTTTGGCGCATATTAAGCTCCTTTTGTGTGAATATATACTTTAAAATTTTATGATCAGTATAAATATCACACTTTTCTCCATAAAGATAATGCCTCCAAAACTTTAATGCAAATATTACTGCAGCTAACTCCAAATCATGAGTTGGGTAATTTTGCTCATGGATTTTCAACTGTCGTGAGGCATAAGCTATCACTGTATCATTTTGCATAAGAACACACCCCATCCCCTTCTTGGATGCATCACTGTAGATCACAAACCTTTCTCCACTATAAGGAAGTATGAGTACAGGTGCACTAGATAACCTTCTTTTCAACTACTTGAAATTCTCTTCACATTCCTCCATCCAAACAAACTTAACTCCTTTCCGAGTCAACTTGGTGAGTGGATTAGATAATCATCAAAAATCTTTCACAAAACGTCAATAATATCCAGCCAAACCAAGAAAACGTCAGATCTCAGTTACTGTTGTTGGTCTCGACCATCTTTCGATAACCTCTGTTTTTGCTGGATCCACAAATATCCCCTATTTTGAGATTATGTGACCCAAATGCAACTTTTTGAAGACAAAATTCACACTTGGTAAATTTAGCATAAAGATTATCCTTTCTTAGGGTCTTCAATACAATTCTCAAGTGATCTTCATGTTCTTCCTTGCTCTTTGAATAGAAAAGAATATTTTCTATAAAGACTACCACAAACTGATCAAGATAGTCTCTAAAGACTCTATTCATCATATCCATGAAGATAGCAGGGGAATTAGTAAGACCAAATGGCATCACTATAAATTCATAGTGTCCATACCTTGTACGGAAAGCCGTCTTTGGTATATCCTCCCTTTTGACCCTTAATTGATGATACCCTGAATGAAGATCAATCTTGGAAAAGTATTGAGCTCCGCGTAGTTGGTCAAATAAGTCATCAATGTGTGGGAGAGTATATTTGTTCTTGATATTGATCTTGTAAAGTTCTCGATAATCAATGCAGAGTCTCATTGACCCATATTTCTTCTTAACAAACAGAACAGGTGCTCCCCAAGGTGACGCACTAGGGCATATGAATCCTTTATCAAGATTCTCTTGGAGTTTCTTCTTCAATTCCTGCAACTCAATTGGGGCCATTCTATAAGGTGTCTTTGAAATAGGCAAAGCACCCGGTACGAGTTCTATTGAAAACTCAACTTCACGATTTGGTGGAAGACCTGGAAATTCCTCCGGAAAGACATAATCAAATTCCTGTATAATGGGCATATTATTAATAATGAGTTTCTCTCCAACAATTTGAGATAAATAAACTTCATTTAGTGGAATCAAGACCCATAAAATGGATGAACTTTCCACTGGAAGGTTATGTTCATCCTTGAATCGATAGATGATCATAGATTGATCTGGAATATGAAATGTGACTTCCCTTCTTTGGCAATTGATATTAGATCCATATAAAGAAAGCAAATACATGCCAAGAATCACATCAAATTCCACTATAGGAAGGATCACAAGATTTTCAGGAAGCACTTTCCCACAAACTTCAATCGGAGAAGAATTGAAAACTTTTGATGCGACTGTTGTTCCATTAGGAGTTGTCACAGCCAACTCAACATCTAATTGTTGAGGTAATACGGTGATACCCTTAGAAAATTCTTCAGAAATAAAAGAGTGGGTGGATCCAGAATCAAATAAAACATTTTCTACTTTATAGTGGATGGTAAGTTTACCTCTCACCACTTCGTTGTCATACTCCACATCACCGATAGTAATTGAATGTGACTTTCCTTTGCCTTTGGCCTTAAGAGTTTGTTGACGTCGATCATCATTATCAACCCTTGGATTTAGGCATTGATTGGCATAATGACCCATCTCCTTGCACTTGAAACATTGAAGTGTAGTAGGTTCATTCTGTGTATCCCTTCCTTTTTTGCATCATTAGACATCTTCTTCCCATTATTTCGACATTCAATTGCCCGATGACCTTCTTTTCCACACTTATAACATTTGATTGTCCCCTTAGGACAATTTCCTCCATGTTTCTTTCCACACTTTTAGCATAAGGTAAAACTCATCTTCTTTTCAGTGTGCTCTTTAGATTTTCCTTTGAATTCCATTTTCCTCTTCTTATCAAACCCATATGACTGATGGGTTACTCCAATCTCCATATCAACTTTGAGAGCACATCGAATGATTTCCTCGTAGCTATTGAAGTCCCTTATGGCTAACGCCCTTCGAAGATTTGGTTTTAAGCCACTAAAGAATCGATCGATCTTACTCTCAGGTTGGATAATAATACCAGAAGTGTACCTTTCAAGTCTTGTAAAATTTGCTTCGTATGTACCAACAGATTCATCATCTTTTTTCTTTAGTTCAAGAAATTCTTTCTCCATCTTTGTTCGGAGAATATGAGGGAAGTACTTATTGAAAAATAAGTTCTTGAACTCGTCCCATTCCATGGACTCAATTTCATCCCTTTGCCTTGTATTCTTAATAAGATTCCACCATTGATCAGCATCACCTTCCAAACGATAAACTGCTAAGATGACTTTATCATGTTCAGAACATTGAAGAACTGAAAATATCTTTTCAGTGGTACTGATCCATTGTTCAGCCACTAATAGATCAGAAGACCCGTTGAATGAAGGTGGACGCTGCCTCATGAAGGATTCAACAGAATGTTTCTCCTTCCTTTGGTCGTTTGGAATTCCTGCATGATTTATAGCTTGAGAAAGTTGTGTGAGGATGGCTACAAGATTTTTCATTCTAGCTCCCATAACATTTGGTTGCTCAGGGGGACAATCATTGCATTTCCCATCGCATTCTGCATTAACACGGTTCCTTCGGGTTCCATCCATTGACTAAAACCAAGAAGAATAGTTTGATCAACACTAATTATAATAGGAAAAACACATAATCAAGAATAAAATTTTACAATTAAGGTCTTATCATAGGTTGTTCATGGACATTTCTAAAACACTAATATTGTGTTCTATGCTGAGACTTATCCTTAGGGTTCTTACTAAGGCTTTCACTTCCTAGTTTCCAAAGGTTGACTATACCTTTCCTATGATACCAACTATAATGACCCATACAATACATACATTGTTAATACTTCAAAATTTAAGTACACTTATTACAACATATAACAAAACCATGAAAGGACTGTATAGGTATAGTGTCTTTAGAAACTGGGAAACATAAACAAATAGTTCATAAAGCATCTAAATTGTCTCCCATTTATTTCATTATATCTAGAGTCCCTTTTGGTATATCATACTTAATAACCTTCTTCCTGACCTGGGGAAAGAAAGCATACAAAAGGATGAGCTCAAATGCTCAGTAAGGTTATACAAAAGAAATATCAATCACATCATATTCATAAGAACATAACATTTTGGAAATCTTAACCTTCAAAAGAGATCATAATTTCATAACATGGGATAAATCATAGTAGTGAAATGTAATCCCAATAATCATAACTTAAAACATGAAACTTTGTGACATACACACATAATCACAGAGAATCATTTCTTAGTAGTCAAGACTCATAGCCAAGATTATCTTAGCAGACAAAGTCTATTTCTGAACCGATTTCACTCCTCGTTTCAGTCCTGTTTCACTGAACCGGTTTAACCTATCGTTCTAGCCATGTCAATATCATGAGATATAAATCTTTACCCAATGAATTGGAGGGAGATATAGGTCCCACCCATCTCATAATGAGACCATTTATATGTGTGCCACAAAATCATAAATCATACATCATTACATAACCCATGTAATAAAAATGGGATTCTTAAACATCATGACATCATAAAACAATTCATATAAGATAAAGGAATTCATAAAAAAAATTCCATCACAACATAATCAAATCAATGTAATAATAGGGATAGAAACAGAACCCTATATTATCTTAGATGGAAAATAATTTTGATAAAACACTTGAACTCCATTCTTGAGGAAAATATCCATTCTAATTCAAAAATATTTTTCCTTTCTTAACATGTCATACAATTCAAAACTAAAAGAAGTTGATTAAAAATAAACTTGAAAACTTTTAAAGGAAGCTTCATGGAAATAATGTTCTATAAATCCATTCATTTCGTATAAGTTAAAAAAACATTCTTCTCGTACTTTTGGCGAAAAGTCAAAAAGTTCCTCGTACGAAAAATGACAAAAGATTCCTTTCATATATTTTACTAAAAACTCACCGAAGTGTAAAATTGGATTTAAAAAACTATATATGGATGGAAATAATATTAAATATTTAGGAAACATGTATGTGGATGATAAAATACACCCCAGTAAATACCAAAATATAAACAATCTCGAATAAAAATGAGATTGTGATATTTTCCCTTACCTTAGATCTGATTTGCTTCATAAGTGTCCGAAGCTCCTATATAATGATTTAAATAATGTTATTGACTTATTCAAGAATCATACATATTGTTATGATATCATATATGGTCATATTCTTAGCTTCTTATTAGTAATATTTCATTATTACTTGTTATTCGGGTGTTTATTACTTTTTGTTCTTATGCGTGTTTTGTCGAATAAATTCGTATTCTTATATTTAGGTTATAGATACCTAATTTCTAGAATTTTATTAGTTTAATATATATCATATTCATTCATTCAATTCATTTATATAATTATTATGCAATGAAGATCATGTAGAATGAGTCGCATCACATCGTGGAGACGGTATTCCGTACGTACGCACGAGTGATGATTTCGTTCCCATGATCATGGAATTGTATTGGAGTGTATGTATACTATTTAAGAATAAATATCACTTTACAATAATCATATATAGTTATTATTTTCACCATTATACCCATCCAAGTAAGGTGGTGGTGGAAAATAGAATACACCACGGCGTGGAGACAGTATTCCGTACGTACGCACGCGCGGTGATTTCATTTTCCGTAGGATGTATAGATGGTGAAATAGGGTTGTTTCATAATTATAATAACATACCAGTATACGAGTGATACTTATGTTATTACTTCATAATGAAACCACTAAAGAAGAAGAAGTGGAAGAAGAAATAAAGTTGAAAGAATCAGTAACGGACATTACCTCTTCTTTGAAGCGCCTCTTTGATACCTCCTCTTAGGGCACTAAAATTGGTCTTTGAAGAAGACCATGACCTCTAGGATGTTTATAGGGAAGTGGATAAGATAATTTGGTAGGGGTTGGCCGATCTTGAAGGCTCAAAGTGGTGTGAGGAAGAGAGGGAGGAGGTTTCCTTTTATAAGGGAGGAGAGGGGCACCTTTGGAAAAAATAAAAATATTATTTTATTATAAAGTCATATTCTGTTTCTAATAGCTCCAAATTGATTTATTTCTAAGCTAAGGTGGGTATGGGTCGAAATCCTCTCATCCAATAGAATTTATACAAGTTTACATATCTATTTTAACCTTATCATATAGATTTAACTTTAAGTTAGATAATTTAACTTTTACCGTGTCTTCTTGTTTTCTTACACTATAAGGTTAATAAACTTACTATAACAAGCCAAAATAACCCCAAGTTGTTTATTATTAATATATATAACCTTATCTGAGTCATTTGGATGAACCTTAGATTTTTTAGGAATAAAATAACAATTAATAATATAATATTTGTTTTAAAAACAATTTTATGTCAATTTTGACACTTTGGTAATTTATTTTTTTGAAAATCATAACAGAAATATTAATTTGAAATAAGTTAATTAAATAAATAATAACATTTCATATTAACATATAAAATTAGTTTAATTCATAAAAAGTCTCAAATTACATTTATTTGGGTATTTATAACATCAATTATGTTAATATTTCATTAATAAGATAATTACTGCATCATCATTGTGTCATAAATAAATTAAAATTTTTAATGTCTAAAAATTATAAATAAGATACCATTATGTAGGAAATATTTTTAGCTTTCTAATGAATATTTATAGTCGAATTTATCTTATGTATAACCCCATATTAAAAATTCTTTAGTTATTAAACATTGATTTTAACTATTTTAACCCTTCTTTAAATAAATTAATAATAAATGTCCTAATCTAATCCATGTGGGCCAAAATGGTCATATTTTATTCCTAATGTTGTTTTTGGTCGAATTACACTTATCCAATAGAATTAGGACATGTGTTAGGGTAATAATAATATCATTTTTACCCTTAATTACCCTATTAACTTTTACTCGTGGTAAAAAAAAGTAAAAAGTTACTATTCACCAAAAATTATTTTCATCTCATTGAACCACATTTTAGTCCTTGATATTAACCGTGTCTCTTGGATTTTCGAAATTCCACTCACAGAAGCGGTAAAATTAGGTTTTATGTGAATTTGGAAATTCTCCTAGGAGGTGGGTAAAAGACGGTGAAAAGTTCAATAAAATTTTTATATATCTAAAATTATTATAAAATGACTCCAATGAATTGCATTGAAATTATATAGGTATTATGTATCAATTTTGACCTAAAATAAATTTAAATAAAATAAATAATTATTTAAATAAAAAGTCGGTTTTTAAATAGTAACCCAGTGTTTTCACTATTCATCAAAAATTGAATGTTTTCTGAAAAATACCAAAATTTCACCCTAGGCTAATTTCGATATTCCAAATCCAAAAATGAAGTCCATTTTGAAAAATAAAATTTATAAAATTTCTAAAAGTGGTTATTACTATTCATAACGGCTAGTTTTAATAATATTTTAATAGCATATCGTTGTTTAGTGAAACTCGGTATTGCGTATGACGTAAGCTATCGAGGAAGGCCGTGGTTGCATGTAAAGAAATCCAAGCTAGTGTTGTGTGTAGTGAAAGATTCCTTTGATGATTTATATAACATAAAAACAAAATATTTCTCATAAAAGTCTCAGGTGTTACATTAGCCGAGTTTGAACCCGGGTCTTTTGGATCAAGGGTCGAAACTCTGCCAATCTGCCAACTTCACCTGCATGTATTTCTTTATGCTGAAAATATTTTTAGTTTAGTAATGAAAACATATCATACACAACTTATAGTGAAAGACACGCCATGTGGTTTGATTAAAAGGAAAAATGATGGAAATGGGGCGGTTGTCAGGATTTGAACCCGGGTCTTTTGGAACCAGGTTATGACCCTGGCCAACCGATCCATCCCCATCATGGGTTTTCTTATAAGAATATATATATATATATATATATATATATAATTAAAAATACCACACATTCCATGTAAGAAAACCTGAAGATAAAAAGGAGGAACCCTGTTCAGAAAGTAGGTTAGGAGGGATTCGAACCGGTGACAACTTGGATAAACTCTAGTGACCTTACCATCAGCAATGAAATCATCCATGTTTATTACTTAGTTAAAATATATATTTATAATAGTTAGAAGATAAATTAAAATGAAAAAAGTACACACTATTTAGATCCGTGGAACACGGCATTTATTCTCTGGGTTTCCTCCCAGGAAGCACCTTTTTTAGGATGTTGGATCAACCAACTTACCTATAATTTACCTGATATTAATGGTATACATAGTTCCCCCCATGTCCTCTATGTGATGCTAAATCTTCATTAATTGTCCATTCACCTTGAATGGTTGGCCATCCTCTCTAGAAATTTCCCCCTACCCATGATGGAATACTCATATAACTTGTAATGGTCCTGACCATCAAGACTTTTACTTCCCTGGGAATAATCAAAGGTGGGAGTTAAAAAGGAGTACCTAATCACTAGGTTAGAAAGAGTTTCATGAAATCATGTGGTCATGAATTTCTCTCATCTTCTCCTTATACAGCTTCTCATTCTTATACGCCTCTAATCTGATTTCATCATGTTCCAATAGTTGGAACTTACGCTTCTCTTCAACAGCCTTCAGATCAATGTTCAGGGTCTTGACTGCCTAATAGGCTTTGTGCTCTAACTCTACTAGCATGTGGAATGAATTTCCATAGATGAAGCAGAATAAGGACATCCCCAGTGGTGTTTTTAAAGCAGTTTGATATGCCCACAAAGCATCGTCTAGCTTCTTGGACCAGTCTATCCTTAAATTGTTCATTGTTTTCTCCAGAATTTGCTTGATATCATGGTTGGAGATCTCCACTTGTCTAATAGAAAGGGGATGATATGTTGTCCCCATATGATACTTTACGTCGTACTTTTACAGTACTCCTTTCATTAATTTTTTGTTGAAGTGGGTCCCTCTGTCACTGATCAGTACTCGGAAAACACCAAACCTGCTGAAAATATTTTCTTTAAAAAACCCATGACTACCTTGGCTGTTTCGTGTGTTGTAGTAGTGGCTTCCACCCATTTGGAGACATAGTCAATGCAGACCAGGATGTAAGTGTTTCCGAAAATGGGGGAAAGGGTCCCATGAAATCTATGCCCCAAACGTCGAAAATATCGACCTCCGAGATGGGGTGCTGGGGAATCTCAGCTCTACGCCCCACATTACCTGTTCTCTGGCATCGATCACAACTGGAAACAAAGGCTCGGGCATCTCTATGCATGGTGGGCTAGAAAAAACCCAGACTGTAGAATCTTTGCTATCGTACGATCAGGCCAATGATGTCACCCAACTGGAGAGGCGTGACAGAATTCCAGGACACCATGAACTTCAGTTTCAGGGATGAAACGATGGATCACCCCATCTCCACAGGATTGTAACAGAAGAGGATATTCCCAGAAGTACCTCTTGACATCAGAGAGAAATTTCTTCCTTTTCTGGAAGGAGAGGTCGGGGTGAACGGCACTTCTAACCCAAAAATTAGCAATATCAGTATACCATGGTTTAGGTGTTTCATTTATTGAAATGAGGTTCTCATCAAGAAAATCCTCCCTAATCTCTAGATCTTCCTCCTTCTCCAAATGAGGAAGCTTTAGGCGGGAAAGATTATCAGCAAAAACGTTTTCACTCCCTTTCTTGTCTCATATCTCCAGATCAGATTCTTGTAAGAGGAGTACCCATCGGATCAGTCATGGCTTCATATCTTTCTTCTTCATTATGTACTTTAGTGATTCATGGCCAGTATAAACAATAAGTTTAGATAGCACTAATTAAGAATGGAACCTGTAAAATTCGAAAACCACTACCAACATCTCCTTTTATGTTGTGGTGTACTTTATTTGTGCCTCTTTGATCATCCTTTTGGCATAATAGATAGGTCAGAAAATATAGTCAAGCCTCTAGCCCAAGACTTCTCCTATTGAGTAGTCGCTGGCATCGTACATCACTTCAAATTTTTCTTCCCAATTGGGAGAAATCATCAATAACGATTCCACCAGGCACTACATCAGGTGCTCAAAATATGTGTTACATGGATCATCGAACTCAAATACAACATCCTTGGTCAGAATATTGGTGAGGGGTTGTGCTATTTTTGATAATTCATAGACAAACCACCTGTAGAATCCAGCATTCCCTAGGAAGCTACGAATGGCTCTAACGGAAGTCAGAATAGGAAGTTGTGAAATGACTTCTATCTTTTTCGAGTCCACCTCTATCCCCTTTTCTAATATTTTGTGTCCAAGGACTATGCCACTTGGCACCATGAAATGACACTTTTTCTGGTTCCAAACCAGGTTAGTGTTTTCGTGTCTTTCTAGAACTTTCTCCAGGTGTCGCAAACAAGTGTTGAATGATTCTCCATAAACAAAAAAATCAACCATGAATACCTCCAGGATATGTTCCACCATATCATGGAAAATATCTAGCATATAGTGCTGGAAGTTGGTGGGGGCATTGAACATGCCAAATGACATCCTTCAGTAAGCAAACATATCATAGGGACAAGTAAATGTGCTCTTATTTTGATCCTCTAGAGAAATGGAAATCTGGTTGTAGCCAGAATAACCGTCGAGGAAGTAGTGAAAATTGTGCCCCACTAGTCTCTCTAGCATATGATCCATAAAGGGCAGGGGAAATGATCTTTCCTCATGGTGTCATTCATCTTCCTGTAGTCTACACAAACTCTCCAACTCATGATAGTGCGTTTGGGGATGAGCTCGTTCTTAAAATTTGAAATCATAGTGATACCCCCTTTTTGGGTACCACTTGCAGGGGACTCACCCATGGACTATCTGAGATGGGATAGATGATGCCTAAATCCAACAAATTAATCACCTCATTCTTTACAACTTCCATCATATGGGGATCCAGGTGTCGTTGTGGTTGCCGATATTGCTTTACACCTTCTTCAAGAAGCACCTTCTGGGTGAAAATGGTAGGGTTGATGCCCTTCAAATCTGTAATTGTCCAACCAATAGCGTGCTTCTTCTATTTCAAAACTCGAAAAAGTGCATCCTCCTACTCCTATGACAGTTTCACACTAAGTATGATAGGAAATGTTTTATTTTCTCCCAAATAATTATACTTTAAAGAAGATGGAAGTGGATTTAGTTTGAGTTCAGGCACCTTTAGAATCAATGGCACAAGTGGTTTCACCTTTTCCCACTCTAGAATATCGGGTATAACTGAATGTTTCTAGTAGTGTTTGCCCTGGCCTTCAAGGAATTTTAGGTCCTCTAGTTCTTCATTAACTATAATTTCTAGACACACCAAGTTATCTGAGGTAAAAGAACATACCAGATCATCCCCTTTTTTACGCAAGTGATCAACCATGGTAGTCACTGCATAACAAATATCATTCTCTAACAATGATGCATGTTTGATGGATTTAAAGATATTATAGGAGACTCTATCATCTCCAACCTGTAAAATCATCTCTCCCTGGTGTACATCAATCAGTACTTTCCCCATGGCCAAGAAAGGTCGTCCCAGTATGATAGGTGCCTCCTCGTTCTCCTCCATGTCAAGGATGATGAAATCTATGGGGAGGATTAGCCTACTCACCTTGACCTGCACATCCTCCAGTATCCCCATCAGATATTTGATGGATCGATTAGCATGTTGAATGGATACTTAGGTAGGCTTTAGATCATTGAGTCCTAGCTTCTTAAAAACTCCCAGTGTCATGAGGTTGACATTGGCCCCTAAGTCGCATAGGGTCTTACCAAACTCACATGGTCCAATAGTGCATAGAATAGTGAAGCTACCTAGATCCTAGAGTTTGTGAGGAATCAAATGTTGGATGACCACTAAACACTCCTTGGTTAGGGAAATGGTACCCAGATCCTCTATCTTTCTTTTGTTGGAGAGTATTTCCTTCATGAATTTCGCATAAGTGGGTATCTGCGTCAGTGCTTATGAAAATGGAATATTAATGTTCAACTTCTTGAATGCATCCATGAATTTTCCGAATTGGTGGTCCAGCTTTCTCTGCTTCATTCTCTCAGTGAAGGGTAAGGCAGGCTCAAAGGGTTTGACCACCTCATTTACTTTATTCTGTGAAGTCTTCTCCTGTGGACTTTTGGATGAGGACGGATCTGTAACTGTACCTTTGTCATGATTGGGGGTGTAGGTGCACCTGGCTGTGCTGGTTTGTTCTGTTGTAGCTCCCTTCCACTCTGTAGTGTGACAGCATGAGCCTCCTCCCTCATGTTCTTATCAGTGTTACCCGATAGTTTACCGGGTTGCCTCCCTGAGAGTTGGTTTTCCAACTGTACAATTTGGTTCTCTAGGCCTCGAGTTGAAGCCTCTTGGTTTTGGAATCTGGTCTCAGCAGTAGATATAAATTTGATCATGAGATCCTTTAACCTTGAGGTGTTCTCCTGCTGAGGTGGTGGTGTAGCTAGTAGAGGTGGGGACTACCGAGGCTACTGTGGGTGAGGGTTTTGATACCCTTGCTATTGATAAGAGCCTTGTTGGGGTTGTTTCTGTCTCAGGTACTATTTCTAATGAACAGTTTGATCGTAGATGGGCGGTCATCGGGGCAGAGGATTCTGCTGTTGTTGTCCCCAACCTGTGTTTTGTTGATCATGCCGAGCCAAGTTTTGGTACTACTGGAACTAGTTTGGCCCTTGGTTTTTGGAAACATAACTCACCTCACTCATCGAAGGGCCACATTCAGAACCCGAGCATTCCCCCATGATGTGGTTATCACCACATTCACTGCACGTCGGATGGTTTGCTGCAAGTACTTGGGATGCGCCCTTCATATTGAGTGTGTCAATATTTTTGGACACAACATCCAACTGGGTAGCAAGCATAGTAGTAGCATCAATGTTATGCATACCTCGTTTCTGTGTGACCATCTTAGAATTCTATTGGAATTTGTTGGCAAACATGTCTTCTGGTATTTCGAAAAGTTCTTCGGGGACTTCCTCATAAATGTACCCTTATCAGCAGCATCTGCCACAAACTGTATATTCATCATCATCCCTTCATAAAAGGTTTGAACCTGCATCCAAAGTGGGAGTCTGTGGTGTAGGAATTTGAGTAACATATTCTTGAAGCTCTCCCATGATTCGTATAATGACTCTGAGTCGTTCTGATGGAAGTTGTGTATTTCATTATACAAAGTCACCGTCTCCGAGGGTGGGAAGTATTTAGATAGGAATGCCTTGGATAGATCCTCCTAGGTGAGGATAGGACATTGTGGAAATCCTTTAATCAAGTCCTTCACCTTATCCCTTAGAGAGAAGGGAAATAAGCGAATTAAAATAGTGTTCGTGGACACTCCATGGTAGCTGAACATGTCGAAGACCTCCAGAAAATTAGAGAGATGGGCATTGGGGTCCTCGCTGGGTAAGCCACCGAACTGAACGGTGTTTTGGATCAGCTGCATGATAGCAGGCTTGATCTCAAAGTGTTGGTCCTGCACCAGTGGATGGACGATGCTTGTGACAGCTCTGTGAATAGATGGAAGGTTGTACTCCATGAGAGTACGGCATGGAGGTGGTAGCTGAGGGTGTAGAGGTTGCAAGTATTGATGTTCCTGAGGGGAGAAGTATGGCCCTTAACCTGGCTGTAGGAATGGAATCCTCTCCGGTTGGAACTGTTGGAGCTACTGCGGGCCATACCCTAAAGCAAGTGTAGATTGCTAGTTCTGGTTGTCCTCCGGACCAAATGGTTGTCCATATCCTTAGATAGTAGCTGGATTTCCTTCTTCGTTCTATACCATTAGATTGTTTTGTTTGTGCTTGGTCATGAGTTCTCGTTGTCACAACAAGAGCGTACGTTCGATCTCTGGGTCAAGTGGGAAAAAACCCCAAAGACTCTGCTTTCTTAGAACGAGTGAGGTAGCTGCTCATACAACTATAGACCTACACAAGATGAAACACACCAATCATAAATTATGAAGAAGAAAGATAAATATAAATGATATTAGAAAAGAAATTTTTGGGAATTTATAATTTTTATTTCACTAAAATTTGATACAAACTAAATTAAAACAAAGACAAAAGTAACTTTTCACTTTTCCTTGGCAATGGTGCCAAATTTGGTCTGTTGTTTTATCGAAGGTATGTTATCGGTGTCCCAAATTGTTTTTACCCTAACGAGTATAGTACCAGTAAGGGGTTGATCCATAGGGTAAAAAGTTATTTTTGTCTTTCTTATCTAGTTTTTATGTTTTTCATAGCGAAGTTTTCTGAATTTAGAGTGGATTTTTTATGTTTTGGATACAAAGAGTAATTGAATTTAAGTTTCTTTTAACACATTACTTAACATAATAAAGGAAAATATAGAAAAATTGATTTTGATGCAAATAAGGAAGGAAATGCATTGGTATATGGATTCTTAATAGGTTGTTTATTAGATTAAATTGGTTATAAAGTTGTGTTTTTTATAATAACCCAACACTCTAGGATTCAATTTTTAACAAAGTTTCCTTGGTTTGGTAAACTTATGTTCAGAGCTGAGGAAACTAACTCCTTGGTCCAGTAGTCAGTGTTTCACAGTTCTTTATTTTGATTTTTCCATTTTTAGTTTAGGAATACATCCAATGATCATGAAAATATTCATTGTTATTCTTCTTTTGAATCCCTGAAAATTCTACCCTTGGTCTGGATTAGAATTTTCAGTGATAAGATTAAGTGATTTAAGAAGAATAAGAAGAAGTTAAAAGAATAAACACATTCATAACAACTAATCTAAATTACAACTCATCATCTCCCACAACCCCAACACACGGGTTATTTAGTTACACATATAGGAAAAGACAAAAACAAAACCCTTGATACTTGATATGATCATCACAGAAACTTCGAGGGGAGAGTGGATCTTTGGTAGAGTGGTAAAATAGAGAAGTAGTTAAATGGTGGTAGCATAGCAGTAGATCTTCTTTCCTTTGGACCTTCACCCCTTTTCTCCACACTCTTTAATCGGAGGCCAAGGCCTCTATTTATAGAAAATAAAAGTACAGGGTGTGTGTCAAAAGTACACACCGTGTACTTTTATCAATGCTTTTTTCCATCTTTTTCTCCACCGGTGGGTGGCCTAACACACCGTCTCTGACTTGGAACATGGCTCCGCCTGGTAGGTGGATGTACACGGCGTGTATCGTCACCCCACATGGTGTGTACTCTCCTTAATTGTCCACCAACGAACACTATACACGTCTTGTAGATTGGGTACATGGCGTGTAGTAGTAAGCTGGCCACATGGGCGTATAGACTTACTCTCAACCGCCATCCACTTCTAGAAGACTATACCCAGCATATAGTTTAATACACGGCATGTATGTGCTTCTGGTAACTTGGTAATTTACTTTTCCTATCCAATCCATGTTTGAGTATGAATGTATACGATGTGTATATATGTATATACCATGTAGTTGTAAATTTTGCTTAGTTTTCCCCCGGTTTTCATGTTTGGCCAGAAATCACCTAAAAATGAACAAGATCACTAAAATTAGAGTATTTGTTTACTAAGTTGTAATAATTTGCTAAAATCTTGTTCTTATTTTCAATAAAGTTTGTGAAAACGTATACAAAAATCGAGTGCATCATCCACCATCTCAGTTGGAGTACCCTAATTTGAGTCATTTTAAGTTAATTCACATCTAATTGGAGTGCCTTGTTTTGAGGAGTCAAGAACATTTTCACATATAATTTCCTCTGTGGCCTCCAAACGCATTCCTTTATGTTTATAAACTTTCTCTGGATGAGGTGAAACAGCCTTGTTGGTCAAGTATTTATCACCGTGAATCCCCTTGTCCTTCCCTATATCTAGAGGGACATGCTCAGTATGCTTGCAATCAACCAAATCCCTCTTCAAGCAAGAAACGTTTTCGGAAACCTTCAGATCAGTCAAAGGTATTTCCACTTTTTATAGTCAGGAAACTTACTTGCATGATTTCATGCAATAATATCACTACAACATGGAAGCTCATACCATTACATGACTTTCATCAGGTAAACCACATGAAATCCACCATGGTTTCAACCATGATGTGAATGATTCTTTTCATTTTAAACAATAAAATGTGTCAATTGAAACACTTTATTCCATGGTATTGTTTGAATCATATTTATTTTTTACAATCACAATGATATGAAATTCAATTATACGGTGTTTTTGTATCTCAATTATTAAAACTAGATTTAACTGGAATCTTATCCACAAATTCCTTCATGGCATGGTATTATTTTCTTGATTTGATGATAATATTCTCCATTATTCAATTCGAATCATAGATTATTCAGATAGAAATTATTTTTGAAATTCAAAGTTTACTACATTGTATTCATAATTTATAAGCATATCATTTAATGTGATAGAGGTATATTATATTATATGTTTCCCATTAACCTCATATTTTCCCAACTGTGAAATCTTATGTAAGAAAAATAATTTACTATGCATCACAGTGTGAGCTCCAAAAATATTATACATCAGATATAATAACTTACTTATTGTATGAGGTTTTTCACGTGGCTATTTCGACTCTAAAGTTTCTAACGTGTGATTTAGATTACTTACACATCAGTGTAATTTTTTAACATAGTATCATTTACTCTTAATCTAGAAAATATTATACATTCCCCTCAATAAATATTACATAACTTTCAACATTTCTTACACATCACCAGATATCATCCATATATTGAACAATGTATTACATATAGAGAAGTTTCAATACATATCCAATTTTCTAGTCTGAGGAAATATTACACAGCAATACCTTTATTGACTTCCACCCAAAATCGATATCTTTTAGAATTATTCAAATATCATCATTAATTCTTCAAATCACTCCAAAACATGTCAGTCCACACTAAATAACTTTATAAATTATTTAAATGTTTTGAAATATCTTTAACTTCATTTCCAAAGTCTTACAGTATATGAATACTCAATATCTAGTATTTCCATATAGCTTCACTGGATCATCAATTCCATCTCCAATTAAAACATTTTTAACAATCATCCTAGTGTGATTAAATATGTTATCTAATAACCTTCATGCTAGATAACATAGTGATGGATTCTATATCTTCTATAAAACTTTTCTCTTTATTCTAGTATCTCTATTCTACCTCAATCATAGAATATTCATAAAAATGTTTTAGATAGTTCTTACTTCATCCAAACAACACTTTTCATTGATTCATTATAAGATCATCCTTCTAATTATCATATGTTTACAATTTTTTCACCAAAATGGATTGTATTAGAATTCCATGTAGTAGTTTCTTCATATCCTACTTCTATTACATTTATTCATAAGGATAGAAACTTACCTAAATTGCATTTCCAATATATGAATGATCCTTTACTCTCATAATACTCAAAAGGAATACCAAACATTAACCATAAAAACTCTAAGAAATATCTCAAAATAATTATAAATAGATTTTAATGATATTTAATCATAATTTATAATAAATAAAATAGTTTAAAATTTCATTTGTTTTTTAAATCTCCCCCTTTGGATTTGTTTTCAACCCCAAAAATCACACCAAATAATTTCATGACCTTTATTATAGATAAATATCCTAACACCACACTATAAAGTAATTTTTTTAGATGATTACATCCCTTGGTAAAAAGAAGATTGTGTTAAGGTGATTTTTATTCTCCTCCTCAATAAATGAACATATCCTCCTTTAGCAATAATAGCATCCTTAGATTCAAAATAAGGTAACAAGAGTTGTGAAAATTTTTACCCTTTGTAAATAGAACCCAAAGGAATGCAGCAAATTTTAATAATGACTCCTATGATAGGGAATGGATTCCCATTCATGTTCAATCTTAACACATTAATATATCCATTGGTATGGATTTTGTTAAAGTATTATTAAATTTCTCCATGTTTGAAATATACTCCAACTTCATATATCCATTAACTAAATTCTTATTTATGAAATGATATTTGATATCAATATGTTTTTATATAGGGTTTTGAACTATATTTTTTTATAGATCCATTTCACTTTGGTAATCACCTGAAATTATAAATGTCGTATCAATGTTCACCTTTAAATATCCTAGTTTTTCATTCATCTAGATCTTCTTTGTAAAGGAATTTTTAGTATTTACATATCATGCCTTTGTGTTTCTTTCATTCAATTGCATCCTACATATATTTCTCCACAAATTAATGTACCACCAGATGTTGATTTGAAATCTTTTGAATCTACAACAAAATTATTATCATTGTACCTACAAAGATTCATATTTTTAATTATTCTATATTGTATCCCAAATTTCAATGTTCAATTAATATATCTAAGAAATATCTTGGTATCTAACATTTGTTATTCTTTTAGATATTTTTTTTGTCCCAAAAAGGGATAATACCCTAAGTTATTGGTGAATTATGGTTTCATAACTTAAAAATAATTCCATAAAAATGATCATGTGATCTATTTTATAGGAACATAGTTATATCTCCCTCACCATCTATATAGATAAATGAAAGTAGTGAAATAGAATATGGGTATTTTTATATGGTTCACCCAAATAGACTAATCCAAGGAGCAGGAACAGCAATATTCCTATAAACTTGAGACACTGAAACACATGGATTTTGGTTTGGTTATAGAATGGAGTGTCTACATTGATCCCTAATGGAAATATAATTACTTGCCTTATAGAATTTAACACACTTATCCTTCTAAAATTAACTTCTCCATCCATGTATAGTAGATGTTATATACACCTATTATTGAATTCTAATATGCTACACTATATTTTTCTTGAATAATTTCATAGAAATCATCCAGTTAGAGGTCTCTTGGATCACCTTCCTCTTCTTCTTCTTCTTTCCAGTTTTTTTCCTAGAATCCCCATATATTTTTTTCTTCCCCTATTTAGTATTTTTCTTTTATGTACACTCTTATTTTATTCTTCAACAACCCAAAATCCTTTTGAGAGAAAAATTAATAAAAAATTTCAATTCCTTACTCTTAGTTTTATTTTTATATATTTTATATATTAGTATTTTCATGAAATATTGTTTTATTATGATAGGGTATGACTGTGAACCATCATGTTTTCCCTTCACTTAACTGAATCTAGAAATTCTTTACCAAGATGTCACTTCCTCTTCTAGGGTGTAGTCACTTCATAACTCCCAATAATTAGAGAATGTACCCACAAAATTCCTAAGACCTAGGTTCCATGGCATATTTTAGTGACTTATTTAGGTGAAACACCCGTCAAAATTCCCATCGCCATGACCATATTCATGTTTCACTTCATATTGTAGAGCATGATAGTCATTTCTCATGAGTCAATCATAGCCATCAAAACACCCATGGAGGGACTCCCTTTTTTACATAGGTACTTATAAAATGGACCACGGTCACCTCCATTGTGAGGTTTCTATTGATTAAAATTTTTTTCAACCACTATGGTTTCCACTATAGTGTTTCCAAATTCATATTCCAATTTCACCATTTCCAATTCCACAATACCTAAAATTCCTTTGAACTAGACTACAACCTCTAAAATTCCTAGATTCTTACTCCCTATTTTATATAGAGAAACATTCAATGTTTAATGTAAATCACCATAGTGTGGTAAACATAATCCTACCATTTTAACCATCTAATAACAAATCCTTAATCCTTGACCATGGGTACCATAATTCCCAATTTTCCCCCATTTCATATGGGGATTATCTGAGCTTAAAACTCCATGCATAGTGGCATGGTCTAAGAACCCTAACCATTTTTCACTATTGTCTTCCCTCTTCTAGTCCAAAGCTGACTCCAATATTTCTGAAGAATGCTTCCTGCATGTATTCTATATTGAAATACCCCAAACATCCTTGACAACACCATTTTCAACAAACACAATGAGAATATTCATTCTAAAGGGGTTTTTTCAATAATCTCACCATTTGTACTAATTTAAAACTCTTAAAAACACCAAAGAATACCATGTAAAAATTATTTACCAATAATCAAATTTAATCCCACATGAGTCAAGCTTAGTATGAGAAATAATTGTTAGGTGAAAAATACCTCATTAAAACACTTTCATGGTCATTATAATCTTCAAGATCATTAAAACCAAACTTCTCCCCCTAATAGAAAAATCTCACACTCTCCCCCTTTAAAAAAAATAAACATGTGATAGCTCCCCCTATTTTAATAGTTAGGAATACACCATAGACCTCAATATTCTCTCATTCTCTCCCTTTATCAAAGAACCCAAATATCACTTCTCTATGAGTTCAAAAAACAATGGTTAGAAAACCAATCATTAAATAAATTAGAGAGTTTATAATTTTCTATAAAATCAATTTCCATGGGGTAATGGGGGTCCCTTATACAAAAAATATAGTTAGAAAGGTTTTTTAGGACTCCAAGAGACAACCAATGCGGTAAAAAATATTCCTTTGGTAGTTCCTTGACTATAATAACAGCTACTTGATTTTTCTTGGGAAAACATCAATTTTAAAACTTGTTGCTCCACCTTCTACATTAGTAAATGATATTTAATTTCAATTTTATTGGTTTAAAAATAGTTAATGGTATAATTTCTAATATTTATAGAATAATGGTTTTCACGATTTATAAGAGTAGAATATGCAACTTTCAACCTAATTTTCTTCATGTTGTTGTCCCATCCATATTAGCTGGGTACAATCTTGAGTGGATCATCCTCTATTATTAATGATATGAAGTCTTTATTCTTAAATAACCAAGTAATAAAATAACTATTGAGATTTAATACCCATTTAGAAGTTAAATTTAAATCATCCACTGAACCTTACCAATCGGCATATGTGTATCCCAAGATTTGTTTCTATGAAGTGTTGGAATAAAATGGCCCAAAATCTACTGTTTAGATTTTATAATGGACCATTAATCTCTAAAAAAATTTATAACACTAATTAGGACAAAATAAATAGAAGTTAGATTGATATATGGAAAATTTTATGTCTAATCGAGTGGTTACTAGGTACAGTAATTTACCAATGATTTGTCTATAGAGTGTCATATCAACCTCCTTACCTTCCTCATCTTTAAAAAATCATTTGTATCACCACAAGAGTTTTAATTAGCTATGAATCATCCATTTGAAACAATTTTAACTTCTCTATTTCATATTTTTTTCAAGTAAAAAAAGTTTCATACTTACTTTAAATCATCTCCAGGATAAGGAAAAAATATAATTTTCCAATCTAATACATTTAAAATCTTTACTTCGTTGATTTTGAAAGTTACTTTAATTGTGTTACATATTATCCTTCAAAAATTATTTCATCCACATAAATAAGAACATCCATTAACTTATATTTTTAATTCTTGATCTATAAGTTTCGATCAACCCCTCCTCTTTGAAAATTATGCCTCTTTAAGTAGTGGTCCAACCATGAGTGCCAAGACCTTGGTGCTTGTTTTAGTCCATACAAGGCCTTATTTTACTATAAAATCCTATATTCATGCTCATAAACTCAAAATTCATCTTTTTTCTCTATATAAACATCTTATTCAAGGTCTCCGTTCAAGAATATAAATTTTACATCGTTTTGATAGACTTTAATGCCTCTTTACACTACCATTTCTAAAAAATAGTGTTATAGATTCAAGACATACCATGGATGAAAAATTATCATCAAAATCGATACCTTATATTTGGGAATATCCCTTGTACACTATTTTTTCTTATTACAAGTAAAATTTCTATATATATTTTGTCTATTTTGAAAGACCCATTTGGTTTTGATGACTTTTTTTTCTCGAGATAACTTCCCATGTCTTATTATTTTCAATTTGTTTAAGTACCTTATGAATATACTTGATACCAAATATCATCCATTACAACCACTTCAAATTTTTTAGGTTCCACCTCAGATAGATATGATGTCTATTTTTGATCATTCATATTCCTTGTTTAAACTTGGGTTTTCTGGTCATCGATAATGTTGTTATCACTTGTTATTACCTATTGGTGTTCTAGTTTATAGATATAATTGTTGTTATATTTTCCCCATAATCAAAGATTTCATCTGATTCTTCTATATCCCCTTTATCTCCCCCTAATCCACAATCTTCCTCATCACTTTCTTAATTAAAAACTAAGTTTCCATTTTGTCAAATATTCTCACTAGAATTTGAAATATGCTTGTATATTTTCAAAAACTTCTCATATTAAAAGATTGTTACATATTTTATTTTCACAATTTTTCCAATAATTTTATTAAATAATTTATACACCTTTATTTTGGGTGAATATCCATGTCAAATACCTTCATCTTCATAAGCTTCAAACAACCCATTTTTCTCTTTAATGAGAATAAATCATTTAATTCTAAAAAATCAAAAGTACTTGAGTATTGGTTTTTAATAATTACACATTTAATAAACGGTATTATATTTATTCAAACATAATAAATCCTTATTAGAGATTTAAATTTAAGTTTTCATGACCTCTTTCTAATATGTCTCTATTAGATTCTTTTCAAGGAACATTATCTGAGCCATATTATTGATGATTCAATTCCTTATTTTAGTGACTCCATTTTATTAAGTAATCCTTATGTATGAAACATGATATCATATACCATGATTTTCAAGATAAAATTCCACCTTATTATCAGTAAAATCCTTAAAATATTTGGTCTGGAACTTTTAAATTTTATGTCAAATCATTTTACCCACCAATCTCTAGTACTACTTGATGCACCAGAATACATCAGATTTATGATAAATGGCCATCAACCATGACTATGTACTATAATAATAAATAAATATTAAAAAATACCTCTTACCATTAATGGATTTTGTTTTCATTATCCCATACACATCCATATGAACAATCTCAAGAAAACATGATGATTTTTCTTTCTTCTATTTATAGGTATTTTATACAATCTTACATGTTTGACTAGTATCACATCAATATGTGAAATCAAAACTAAACTTAGGGGTGTCTCAATTACCCTCAATATTTTCCAAGTTATATAAATATTTTCATCTCAAATAGATAATTTCCTTATACCATAATTTATTTTACTCTTCTTTAGATAGCATTCACCTTTCCTCTTCTCTCTCAATAAGATAGAGGTTTCCCTTCATGCACCTTCCATACAAAAAAAACAAGCCATAACTTCCTTTTATCATGTAAGTTTTCTTATTTAGTTTCACTACATGCATTGAGTTATAATTTTGAATTAAAATGTATAAGTTTTTAATGATACCATCAACTAATAAGAATTTTGTATGCCTTAAATCATTTCCACGAATCTTTTCCTTTTAAGTGATAATAATTTTTAACCCTTCATCATTTCTAAATCAAACTGCATCATATTTATCATATTTAATTCCAATTAAAAGTTATTTCTTCATCATCATGTGATATGTACAACCAATTTTAGAATATAGGAATCAAATATATATATTTACCTTAAATCTACTTTATAAACATTGGATTTCTCAATTTTTCTCTTCTTGATCCATGACTGTTGGTTTACATTAATTAATGATGTATAAGCTCACTGAAATTTCATATCCATAGATACTTCCTCAATTTGAAAGATATAAAATATATTTTGAGTTTTTAACTTCTTAATAGATATTTACAGTAGTGGTTTGGTGCCTCTATGGGTCTTCTTTAGTACCTTCCTTTGCACCCTTAAAGAAATATTAATCGTCATGAGCCAAAAAACTCCAGAAAATTGATAGTAGTCATAAAAATAATTGGAAAAAGAAGAATTTTTTATTACATATTTTTGGTATTATTTCTCTAAAATGTATATTTTTATGATGTAACACACGTATTAGATATACCCCAACTTTCCAAAGCCATAATACTTAAATTTTGGTGTCTTCTTCTCATCCTTTTCTACATCAACAATAGTACTTTTAGTGTCACTTAGCTAAATTTTATTTCAAGGTGTTGGTTCTTGGAGTCTTTTACCCACTACTACTACCTGATTTTTATAATAATGTAGAATAGCTAATTTTTTACCTTTATAATGCTATACTTGTGAGATAAAAAAATTATTTAGTGTAAATCCCATGAGATTCCATATTGTTTGGTTCACACAAACTTCCTAATGTCATGTCAGGAGTAAGAATTTATTCATGTTCATCACACTTGTATCACCACATCATGAATTAAACTTTGAGATCTTCAATTATTTTTACTCTATCTTTTACAGAATAAATCAATCCATCAATAACCTATGCATGTTCTTCAACTTTAAGCCTCACCTTAACCAATTTCCCTAAATTTCTATATTTGAGTTTTTTAAACTATGAATTTATTTAGGAATTATCCTATTATTATTTTCATCGATATAGATCTTGGAATCATATAAAAATCATTATCTTTCTTTGTTTAATCCCTAAAAATGTGAATTTATTCATGGAAAAATTCAAGTTTGGCTTCAATATCAATTATTCCCTCAAGTTCAGTATCTTTTTCATTATTATATTTAAATTGTGGATTATCTAAAATAGCTACTATAACTAATTCCTTGAGAAATTTTCAATCCTCTACCTCCTCCACCTCTACTTAATTTTATCTATCAACTTTTGTAGATAAAAATTTTATTCTTCTTGATGAATTTATTCTGTAGTTTACTTTTTCTATTCAAGAATTTGAATGTTTTCTTCATCAGCTCGTATTCCTCATAATAATCTTGAAATTTATTAGGACACTCAGTACAAAGATTCCCCACTTTCTTATATCTAAAAAATCATGAGTAATTTTTCCATTAAATTTTTATTTTTCTCTTTTAATATTACAGGAAATAAATTAAAACTTTTCTTTAACTACTTCATTATCATGATCATCTCTTAAGGATATTTTATTCAGAGCCTTTAATCCATTGTCCTTGTATTTTTCTTTTGGAATAGAATCATTTACATTATTGTTCATTTCATATGCAATATTTGTGCTATGTGGGTTATCCAATGTTAACACCTTTGGATCTATACCATTAAGAATTGATTCTTTCATATTGAACTAAAGTAGAAGTATTATTAATATTCTTTTGAAAATTTTTGTATCAACAATAATCTTTCCAATACCATGCATATATTCTATAAGATAATTTAGTTTATTAATAAATACACCAACCACCTAATTTTTGAACATTATTAGATCTGCATACTTGTTCCACAACACTTGAAACTTCACTTCTTAAAATTTTGAATCACCATCTTAGGTATTAAAAATATTTTCCCACATTGAATGTGAGATCTTGTAGGATATAAATTTTTATATAGATAGGGTTAGACAAACATCATCCCTAAGGCATTAATTTCCTTGGTATCTATATCCAAATCCTTGTGATATCTACCAAAAATAGATATCCTCTCTTTTCTAGTTATGATCCCATGTATTTATTCCTTGTAAACATCTATTCCCATTGACCAAAAATAATGTTTCATTTTTTTCCATATCTAGAAATTTCTACCTTCAAAAATGGGTATTTCTTTTTTGTTGACAATATTTTCCTTAGATGTTTGAGAAAGAATATTACACCCCAAACTATGTATGTGATACTATTTGTTGGTCCAAAACAAGGCTAATACCCTAATAAGGTGAATCAAGGTATTGTAACTTAAAAATAATTCATTAAAAATTATCATGTTCCCTATTTTAGAGGATCACTTTTCTCTCTCCTACATCATCTCTCTAGATTGATAAAAAGTAATATTTCATGCATTTATTTTTTCTTGGCTCACCCGAAAAGGCTAATATTAGGATTATGTATCAAAATTTTCATGTAAACTTGAGATGATAAAGACAACTACTTTCTGTTTGGTTACACAATAGAGTATCTTGACTAACTCTCTAGGTTTACAACCTTGAATATTATAAATATCATTACTCTCATTACAGAATGTGATACACTATTCCTACTATGATTTCCCTCTCCTTTAATGAAATATATATGAAAAATACACCAAAGATGGTATATAAATATACTTCGCTTTATTTTTCTTGAATAAATTCACATGGATCTTCTAGGTAGATTTATCATGGATCACCTTCCTCTTATTCTACATCTTTCTAATATTTTTCCTATAATACCCTTCTATTTTTTTCTTCTCCTGTCTATTTTTATTTATTTTCTATACAATCTCTTTTTTTCTCCCACAATCCTCAATCCTTTTGATAGAGAGATATAAAAATACCAAATTATTAATTACTTCATCTTCATTCTTTTTTTTCAAATCTATTGTATCAATATTTTTATAAAATGTTATTTTGTTAAGGTAGGGTCAGACCTCCAATTATTGTGTTTTACCATTCACTTTGTTGAATCAAGAAAAATCTGACCATAGAATAACTTCCTCATTTATGGTGTGGTCACCTCACAAATCCTAATAATTAAGGGATGTACCCACAAAATTTCTATGACCTAGGTTACATGGGATATCTTAGTGACTTCTTCAGGATAAATGGTCTTTAAAGTGCCCAGCACCATGCCCATATTCTCTTTTCCACTCTATATTCTAAAGAATGACACTCACTCCTCATGAGTCCATAATGTATATAAAAATTTCCATAGGGGGGATACAAATTTTATATAGGTACTTATGAAATTAACCATGGTCACCTCTATAGATTGGTCACCAACGGTTGACTATTTTGTTCCCACCATGGCTGGCACTATAGAGTGACTAACTTCATCTTCTAGTTCCATCATTTCAAGGTCTATTAGACCAAAAGTTCTTTTGTCCTAGACCATGTCTTACACAATTCCTGAACTACTGCTCCCAATTTTACATAGTTAAACTTCCCATGTGAGATGTTGAGATCTATTGAATTTTCAATATCATCCATCCATTCTAACCATCCAATGCAAAAGCCTTCAACCTTATACAAACCTACCACAGCACCCAAGTTGGGATTCCCCATTTCTAAAATGGATTATCTTAGCTCAAAATTTAATTTATCATGGTGTGGTGTAATAAAACTAGTCATTATATAATGTGGTATACCTTTTACATTCCCCATCTACCTCTAATATTTATTAAACCAACTCCCTAACATGTAATATTCTTTATAATTCCTCCAATGTATTTTTCAAAAAACGTAACTAAAAAATGTGTTACAAGGGTATTTTATTCTAACAACACTATTATAATACACACAAAGTTAATATATAAATAATGTTAGAACTAGATGTTCTAAGATAAATCAATCTCCAAATTATTTTTCCAAATTCATTATGATTCACACCTTTTACAGCTTCATCTTTACTCAACTTCACACAAACTTTTCTAGGTGTGGATACTTACTTTGAGTCTACCATGAAAAATTTCTTCATAAATTCCTAGTAATATTTATATTGGGATAGAAAAATGAATACTTCCTTCTTCATTACATGAAATCCCATAAAGAAACTCAATTCTAAAAATATTGAAATTTCCAAATGCCACTTAATTTTCTTGTAAAACTCTTCACAAGAATACTCCCTATCACCTTCCAATATTATTTTATCAATATAGATAATGGAAATTAGAGTACGTATTCTCATGTCCCTTACATATAAATTATTTTGAACTTTTACATAATAAATGATCAATTTTTATAGGAAACTCTTAATATTGGAGTACCAGGTTATGATCCCCTAACCCTAAGACACTCCTCGGTGCCTGATCTGAGGTTTCTATATGGCCTCAAGAGTATCACCACATATTCTATAGGTTATAGATTAGAATTAAGGGCCTAATACGTGAAATGGGAAGGCTATACCATCAAATAAAAGTGAAAAAATTAGTATAATATAACAAAAACACACTCATCCATAAACATACATCAGATTATATAAAAAATAATAGACATAGGCAATAAAATATATCATGTTGTCATACAAAACGTACATACACCAATCATCCACTAGGATAATCCAAAAAACAAAATGGTTCAAAAAATACAACACATGAACACTAGATCTACTATCATCCTCAGGCCTCATATACCCTATCTTCATATACCCATTGAGATACTCTAGCCTGATCCTCCTCACAAATTTTTCTGAATCTAAAGGCATAAGCACTAAGATGTGTAAGTAGGGTGGGAGAATAAAACTCAGTATAGTCTCACCATTCACCATTAATATACACTATCATATGTGTGTTTATTCATTAGTAAATGAAATACATAAATAAAAAATGCTTATCCTGTCATCGAGTGATATCTAAGATTCCATGGCCTCGATGTGGTACACACACCCGTCAGGTTATCAGGTGCTAACCAGGCCACCCCAACACCTCATCATACCTGCCTCAATACTAATATAGAATCCACTCATAGCCTCATTCCACTGTTACCCATTCGCATCCTAAACCCAAAGACTTAGGGTATGATGGCATCCAAACCTTGAACCACTACATGAAGGATCAATTCATGGCCATACATCCATATCTTGACCCACTTTCTTATCACTCAAGGAAGGTTCCATCCATCATATCTTATATCACATATTGACCCAGCACTATTGATAAGGGAAGTATACTTCCAAGACCCAATCCACTCCTAGAAAGGTCCTATGATCATCTATAAACCTACACCTTCTCACTCAAGACGTGGTCGTACATTCCTTCTCACTCAAGGATAAGACCCCTTCCATAACTACTACATTATCACTCAAGGTAAGGATTGAATACATTAAGATAACCCTACCCTCCATGTAGTCATACGACTAATAATTATTAATTAATAGTCTAATAAATGCATGTGACCTATCCCCCTGGGTGGTATTCGACCCAATCCTCCTCAAGGAAATGTACATATTTGCATCATGAATAAATCCATGAGTCATACCTCTCATGGGTATTCCTTCAAATAATCCACTCATAGAAATGTACATTACATTTTCCAAGATAAAATGAGTAAGTTCCAATACTATGACCACCCTTCCCACTTAAGGACTGGTCAGGATTTAGGATTCTATCCACCACTAGTGTCCATCAACTCACTCCACACTTGCATCATTGCAAAGCTTTCATCTTATCACATACCTCACCATTTGATCCCATGGAACTAGAAACTCGATACTTATCCCATTATCTTGAACACATCATATCTTTCCTATCATGGAGTTCATTGGATCTTATAGACATGAAATCATCTCTACACATCGATACAATATCAATATAGTCACCTATAGTGAAACCACAACCCAAAGGATCCACTGAAAAATACCTAAGGTCTGATCCAACCTCTCCAAATACCCTCATCACTTATATTTTTACTACCTAAGAACCATACCAATACATCATGTTCTACATGACCCTTGACTCAATAGTGAAGTCCAAATCCTATCCAAAAACTCATCGTAATCTTGATTCCAAGTCCCAAAAACTCTCGTGGCCCTAATTGGGTATCATATAATATATCATAAGGGATATATATTATCTATTCATCCAAAAACATACCATATATATTTCACAAATCAAGACCATGAGGGATTATTTTAATCCAAATGAACACCAAGACTCACCTCCATCCTCAAGGGGCTCCTTTTCTCTCATGAGATGTTAGGTCGTCTTTACTATCATCTCTTAGCCTAAATATATTCATGCCTACCAATTAGACCGTATAACCCAAACTAGGTTATTTTTTTTCTCATATCACATCCTAGGACTTCCTAGAGGTCTCTCTTCATCCCAATCAAAGCTCACACCTCTTAAAGGCATAGTCTTTGGTCCGTCTCAAATTACCCAAGGTGTTTAGGATCCATTATTCTTATCCCAAGAGGCTCAACACCACTACATCTTCTCACCTTAGAATTCTTAGTCCTCTTACCTTATTCTCTAACCCATGTAATTATGAACATGCACAACCATGCATAAACAAACATATAGTTTTTTTTAATGTATACTCCTACCTATAACACTATCTTTACCACTCATTGATCTTTATCGGTCCTCGTCAAATCCCACCTAGCCTCTTCCACACTCTGGTCCACATTCTTCAGGTCATAGTATATAAATAATTAATTATAACTAATTATAATTTGTTATTTAATTTAATTCCACACAGTTTTAAATTCCTAGATACTTGTTTGGAATCCTGGTCACACTAAAACCATGACTAACCATCCATAAAGGCCCATGGAATACCCCTGGCACCATTCCATAAAAAATAATTATCAAAATAAACTCAATTAATCCCTAAATTAATTAAATTTTTCCTAAAATAGTAGGTAAAAATAAAGGATGATGTACCTCCACTAAAATGACACATGGTATCATGTAGATGTCATCTTGAGACATCCTCTTCAAAAGTTTAGAAAAAAACACATAAAATATTCAATTCCACCGTGATCTAGTGGAATCGGTTCCAAGACCTAAATAATAAATTCATAAAATCAATGTCCAAAAAAATGAAGAAGAATTAAGGAAGTAGAAGAAACCCTACATTAAATCCACTATATAATCTCTCCAAAAACATATACCCTCTATAGAGGATAAAATGAGGATAATATGGTCATGGATCTAAATGAATTGTCCCTCGTAGATTTCCCCTTCCCCTTGAAATCGATGGGGAACAAACCAATAAAATATAGGTTTTCCTTTGGAAAACAAATACCTTAGACACCTTTCATGGTGTTAAAAATGGTTCATATCTAGAAATCCTCAAGTCCCTCCTAATAAATCATTATTTCACAAACTAAAATCACCACATGATTCCCATTAATGTTGTGAACACTCTTTCACATCATGAAAGGGCTATTGTTATAGTTTTTGAACATCCTGGACACCCCAACCATCATTGATTCTTTCCTGATCACCCGAAAAACCAATCAGGTCTCAAAACACATCAAATAACACCTTTTAAGGGCTTATAAACATTTGGATTTTCATTTTGAGACTCAGCTAACAAACCAAAACTCTCACCAAACCAAAAATTCAAATTCACTTGGGAATTTATGGCTCATAACGATGCAATTAATTAAAAACTCCCCACTATAACCCTTATCTTCACTAAGAATCTATATTATTCCTAAAAACATGTCCCCCAATCTATAATAGTATATAATTCATTGAATAACAACCATGTCCTTCTTTAGAACACCAAACATACTTCTGTTTCATAACTCCAAGCACCAAGTTCATTATTCAAAATCCAATCCACTCACCTGATATTGATGTTAAGACTGAGATAGTTCTCATAACACTAGTATCTCCTAACACACTTTGAGGTCACCACCTAATTCATCCCAAATCTTATAATGCTCCCCATAATAATGATCTACTCACATAGGCCAATTTTAAGATATAGTGATCCCCTATATAGGAATTTCCTACCGAAAATGTATTTTTTATGGTCCACTAACTAATTGATCATGTTTCAAACAATTATACTAATACACATTCTAACTCACAATGTCTAAACTAATAAAAAGAACTATTTGGACCACCTATGGCTGATTTTTTTCAGAAACACACTACCTCAATCACTAATGTGTCATCTAAAAACTCAATCGCGATGCCCTAACTCTTTGAGGTGTCATAAAATCATCAAACACCCACACTAAAGTCTGAATCCAACTCCTAGTGTAATATCACATTTGGAGTAACAATCACCTACTCCCATCATCATTATCAAACCCCAAGCGCTAGTGCACCACTGGTGTGACTAATCCTCAAATCACATCTAGACTACCCAAATCACAATACCAACACATTGACACTATCCTCCCCCATATACAAACTTGGATTCTTATATTATCCAAGGAACCAGATATCATTGGATCTTATCACACACCGGTACCCTTGTGTTACCATGACCATCCAATGACCAGTCTCACCACACCCACAACCCATCTACCATGAGGTTCATTCACCCATGACTAATACGATGCTCCCCACCATAGGAGTATCAGTACAATCTCCCACCAAACCAAAACACCTATCTTCCCACCCATGATTTTTCTATTATCGAATAAAATGATTAGACCTGGCCAACCCATTCATAATCAAGTTCCAATTCTAACCATCAATGTCTCTCATCCCCAAATCACCAAGAACATCAATCTTTGATAGAAAATAGTGTTCTACCCACTATATAGTTCCACTACACCACTCCTTGGGTTCCAAACTAATGGGTACCAATGCCACTCCTCCCTAAGAGTTTATGTCAAGTAATCCACTCTGGTTGACCATACCATGGTACTCTGGTCCATATCTAATGTCACCTATTACCATAGAAACATCCCCAATTTCTGTCTGATTCCCTTGGTCTCTATGACCATGAGTTTCTCGTCCCTGAACTACCTCTACTACACTTCTCAGGTTCTCCCACAACCTGAAAACCCCTCAACAAACCTCCACATGACCTATTCACTAATTTGAAAACCAAATAGGCACCATACATAACCAATGCGCACCCCCCCCCTCACAGATTGATACTTTTATTCAAAATTTTCATGCATTCTTAATCTACTTATCAAGGTAGATTAATCCACCTAGAATCATCTCGTAGGTTCTTACCCATTTTATACCTCATTATTAACTAAACTGAATGGTTTTACACTCTCATGAAACACGACTCACTCTCCCATGAGTCACATACCATCTAACCCAAGCTCATATTCCTAACTCACTGACCATTTCCCACTACATGTTAGGGTCACCTAACATCCCAAGTTACCAAATCTACGGTATTAAGGAAACTCATTCCCATACTTTAATTACCTCTTGGGAATATCTTGCCTCCATTAATCCATTTTTAGGGAATTAAATTCTCTCACTAACCTATTAAGGATATTAATACCATCCAATTATAAATTTTTATTAAGCCACATTAAAGAAAAGTGGAAAACCAAAGTCACAAAACATAGATACCACTGCATGCTGAAAGAGCTCACAAAATTATTAAACACTAGACTAAGATTATTAGAGTTAGACACTATATATAATTCCCAGTGCAAAATACTAACTTGGCTATCTAGATCCTTTCTGATAAGATATTCAAGGTGGGTATCCATTCTTTTCATTGTCTGTATGAATTCCTCTGAGTTGATTTTACCTTGGTTGAAGCCTCGATCCAGAATTCGGTCTTGTTTTTCTAACCACACCTATTTCTCCTCATTGGAGTCAAATAAAAACCTTCTTTCATATATTCTTTCGATCTCCTATTTTGAGGCATTGACCTGGACATCTTTTTGAATCATTTCTTCAATGGAATGGAGGATCAGCTTCAAACACTCCCCTTCCTCTTCTTCAGCTATTTATATTTTCTCCCTTTGTTCTCCACATTCCCCATTCGGTAAATATTTTCTTTCCTTGTTTCCACCCTTCTTAAACAACCTAGTTTCCATTGGTTTGGGAATGTGTGAATAATATTTGTGGCCCTTTTGTTTTTTCCCTTTTACCATAATACATTTCTCTGAATCTCAATTTCCTTTTTTCCCTTTATTCCTTCTATGACTGTGAAGACCTTTCCCTTGAATTATTTCCAAGATGTCCACTGAAAATTGGCTATATTTTTCGTCACCTGAATCATCTACCTCTAGAGATAGTGTTCGTTCATGAGCATCCAAAACTACAAAATGGTTTCTGAGCTCAACCATTGTTCCTTTTTTGAAGGGGCTCTGCCTACTCTTCCCCGCATTCTCAACCTTCATATGGGATGAGGGTTTTGAAAAGAGAGTGTTTTGGTCCAAGGGATCCAAGAAACACTCCTCATCCGGCCTCCCCATTCCAGGTTGTGAAACTACAGTAGTCAGAAAGGAAACAACCTGAACTGAGTTTCCAGGAGTCCAATCCTCCATACTATTGTCAACCCTATTGGCAGCACTTCTAGGGGCCCTTGAGTGATCTTATCCTTCTCCACTATGGCACTAAATGAGACTATCTACCCAAAACTGGTGCAAACAGGTTGTCCAAGGAGCTTCTCCTTAGCACCTGGATCTGGCAACAGTATATTCAGGTCTTATTTCAAATGATTGAACACATATTCCACCCTCAGGTTTTCACTCAACCTCCTTTCCTTACACTTTATAGGAGCCAATAGATTATTTTTCCCTTCATTCTCACCTAGTACAGTTTTACTAGTATCCACATTGCATTGTGGTCTAACAGGATTCACTCCCTTATCTAATTGAGTAATGTCAATATCCTTTCATAATGCAACTGTTCCTACCTCCATAAGATAGGGAGGCGTAGTCTAGGAGAAATCAGAGAGGCTTTGACGACATCTGAAAACATCATGACCTACTCGATGACAACCATAACAGAAAGGAATCAAAGAATCATAACATACCATTTGATGCCAGTAGAGATCTCCCTCGATCTCAATAGTGATGGATTATAGAGGGCCTTTCGATAAATCATCTTTCACACAGATCCTAGGCGCGACTGGATGGAAAATGGACTTAGTGTGGGAATCAGAGTAGAGGTAGTGGCCAAACATATTTCCTATCAACTGGAGGATCCCCGGGTTCTAGAACCGCAAAGGAAATCCAAGTAGGGATATCCAGAGTGTTGTGGTCGGAGGTTCGTTCCTCAGGTGAAAGTCAAAATTCCACCAGAATAGAGAAGACCTAAACCCCTCCATAGAGTGTGGATTAAAGGCCCAAGCAAATACCAGGTCTTCTTCACTTGAGAAATGGGTCTGTAAGTGTCACATATCTAAAAGGCCAATAATAACTCGATCCTAAAAATTCCAAGAGGAGAACACATACCAGTTGAATGCATAAACAGAGGGGAAATTTTTTCTAAATTGGGCTACCAGGGTGAGCTCTAGTAAAGATGAAGCTTTCATGAACTCCATAGAAGAAATAAGTACTGAGGGAACTCCATTCATGAAGGATTGGACCTTAGGGATTATTTCGATCGAATGTAAAGGAGGAAGTGAGGATAGATCCTTGAAATGGGATAAATGGGGAAACATGGAGGGAGTGTGCATGAAGGATAATATGAAACTCCCCTCCCCGGCCGAAACGAGTTGAGGTGGGGAGGCGACAGTGCGGCCTTGCCCTACGCCATATAATTTTTTATTGACACTTTAAAAAATTGAACCTCTCGTCATAAAACAACCATAGGTAATCACTACTATTTCATGTGAATCATATATGCCTACCATGATACATAAATTATAGCCTCTTGTTATTGATACAAGATCAAAAAACCCAATAAATTGTAAATTTGAAAATCAAGTGTGTCACACAAAGCGAAATCATTTAATTGTAACATAAAAAGTCAAGAACATAATTGCATGCCCTGGTAACCTAGACTTACTATCACAAATGGTGTTCCTAACACACCAGTATGAAATCCTTCATATTCCCCAACACATTTCTTGACCACTTATCTATTATATCCCCAAATAATAAAAAATATCTAATACTAATTTTGATTTCATGGCCCTGATCCACTCATCAATGCGCAGACCGAGGTTTCCACATAGACTCAAGCACACCTCCCTATATACTAGAAGCTTCCAACTAGTAATGATGGATGAATTCATGCAATGGGAATATTATTCCCCCAAAATCAGAATGCAAAACATAGTGGAAGATAACCAAAACACACAAATACCAAAACATACATTCAAGTATGAATAAAATAATAAACATAGGCAATAACATACATGATGTTTTCAAATAAAATGAACATACACCGATTATCCATTAAGATGATTCTAAATACAAAATGAACCAAAAAAACATGACCACTAGCCTTACTTCCATACCCATGCCTCAAACACCCTATATTTACAAACCCATAGAGATGCTCAAAACTGATCCTCTTCATAACCTATGATGAATCTAAAAATTGTTGTAATATTTACACGTCCATCAAGATGCCCATGCAGGGTGTGAGGATAAAACTCAGTAGGGTCTCACTAAGAACCCTTAACAAACAACATCATATACATATGTATGCATAAGGAAATGAAATAAATAAATAAACATGCTCATTGAGTCATAATGTGTTAATCAGGATACCACAACACTAGATGAGGTATACTTGCCTGTCAAATAATTTGGTATTAACCAGGCTACCCTGACACCTGACCATACTTGATTCAATACTATTCTAGAATCCACTAATATCCTCATTCCACCATAAAAAATTCCCATATATTACCAAAATAATCAGGGTAGGATGGATTCTAAACCTTGACCCACTACCCAAAATATCATGGCATGGTCATACATCCATATCTGAAACCTATACCTTATCACACAATGTAGAGTACATCGGTCATGTCTCATGTCACATCTTAACCCATCCCTCTCACTCAAGGAAGCCTACATCCATGACATATGACACTCCCGACAAGGTCCCCTGATCATCTATCAATCTATTACTTCTTATTCATGATGTGTTCAGTCAGGCCTTCTCACTCATGGAAAAGGACCCTTCAGTAATAATTACCTTATCAATCAAGCTCAGGCTTAACTAAATTCACATGACCTAGCCCATCGGGTGGTCCTCGATCTAGTACTCCTTGAGGAAATGTCTAATACTTTCACAAAACCCATGTCCCAAGGTAATCATAGACCCAACCCTTCTAAAGGAAAGGTCCAAATTCATATCCTAAAACATGGTAGTCCTCAACCCATGCCACTCAGATCAAGTTCAATCACATAACCCAAGCCTATAATGGCAGGGTCTCATACCATGACCAACCTTCTCATTCAAGGAAATATCAAGCCTCAAGTTCCTCTCCCCTACCAAATTATGTCACTTCACACCACACTTGAATCTAATAAGGGCCTAAAACCCATCACATAACTCACTAGATGATTCTAGGGTACTATTCCCTCAATACCTATCCCATCATATCAAACACATCATATATAACCTGTTAGGTAATCCACTATTTCCTCCAGACCTTTCATGGTCTCTTCTCATCAATATCATCTCAATATCATCTCCATATAGTGACACCATAGAATGAAGGATCCACTAACCCAAACCTCAAGGTTTGGTCCAACCTCATTAAAACCCCTCATCACTCCTAGTCCCACTACCCAGGGACCATCCCAATACATCATATTCTATTAAACCCTAACCTTAATAGAAAAGGTCTAAATCCCATCCAAAACCCCTTGGAATCCTAATTAAAAGTCTTAAACAACTCCCATGGTCCTCAATCAGTCTCATACCATATCTCCTAAGGGAGATCCCTTAGCTCATCACCCTAAGTAAATCCCTCTTTATCACACATGTCAATCCCCATAAGACTTCTTCCACTCCAAGTGTACACCAAGAATCACCTCTATCATTAAGAGGGTCTTCATCCCTCGTTATATATTTAGCATTTACACCCTTTATCACTCAGCCCCAAGCCAGTCATTCTTTCTCACTAACCCTAAGAACCTAACCTATGTTATTTAACATCTCAACTCACATATAAGGGCCTCATAGAGGTCTATAATTATCTCAACCAAAGTTCTCATCCCTTAGAGACAAAATCATCAGGAAGTACCAAATTATACAAGGTTCTTAAAAGTACTTAGTCTTAGCTCGAGAGGCTCAAATACACTACGCTGCATTACCTAAGAACTATTTCAATCCTTGTATCCCATTACCAAACCTATGAAATTATTCAATAATGCACTCCCATGAATAAATAAACAAATGGTTTTTTTTAAGGGACTGATAACCAAGAACACAAAGTTAACCCCTCATCGAGCTCTATCGAGCCTCATCTAAGCCCACTAAGCCTAATCCAAGATCCCAAGCACCTTCCTCCCACCATATAGCATAAATAATTAATTATAAAAAATAATAATTAATTATTAAATTTGTATACAAATTGGTATAAATTTCTAAATACTCACTGAGCATTCTCATTGAACCAAAATAGTGACCAACTACCCATTAAAGGCTCACGATACACCCCCGGCACTATCCTGCCCAAAATCCCTATAGTTTGACTCCTGGTTGTTAAAAAAATAATTTAATTGAGCCTAATACATTTGAGAAAACAATAGAGTGACATACCTCCACCAAACCAACACATGATAGCATGCATATTTCATCTTGGGACATCCTCTACATAATCCAAGAAAAATAACCATAAAAATGACTGATTCCACCATGATCTAATGGAATCAAAGAAAAACCCTAAACCAAAATTGTATAAAATCTATGGATAAAAAAATAATAGATGAAGGAGTGAACATAATAATTATAATCCACTTCATAATCATATAAAAACATCCCCATCTATGTGGATCAAAGGGGAATGAGAGTGAAAGTGAGTTAGCAAAAATTTCATTCCTGCATCACCCTTGCCCATTGAAAACAAGGGGGTATAACCTAAGAAAATAAGGGGTTTAACTTGGTAAAAAAACCATATAAAACTTTTAAAATGTGAAAAATTGTTACCACTATGAAATCCTTGAGTATATCCTTGGATATCTCCTTTTTGTGTCCTGAAAAAACACCAAAAAACCCATTCATGACAAAAACACCCTTTCGCATCATGAAAGGGATGCGGCTGCAATTTTCTAGTAGCCCAACCACCTAACACTTCACCAACGATTTCTTGGGTACTCGTACAACCAACTAGGTCTCAAACCACATTCAAAAACACTATTTAAGGATTTATAAATGTTTTAATTCCCATTATGATTCCTAATTCTCAAATTCTACCCCTCACTAGACCAGAAATTAAAATTATCTTGGGAATTCATATCCTATAATGATGTGGGTCATTACATAGGATATGGGGTCTTTATTTCATCCATATAAGGTTATCTTCAATTTTTAAAACTTAATTTCATCTTTTTAATAATAAAAACCTCATTTTTATTAATAAAATATTCTTATTCAAGATCGTTATTTTAGAAAGCGGACTTTACATCCACTTTTTAATGTTTTTAGTCTATATGATATGTAATATCCAAAAACATTCTAATATATTCAAGACTTTTAATTGTTGAATAATTTTCGTCAAAGTCTATTTCTTTCACCTTAGAAAAACTTTTTTAAACTAGTATGTACTTATTTTATGAAGCATGGCCCATGTCACTATGTTTTTCTAATACCCATGTGGTTCTAATAAAATTATTCCCTTCCTATCTGAGAATAAGATCTCAGGGTGTATTCTTCTCAATCAGTCCTAGTACTTTATTCATATAATTTCTCCACTCATTGTCTTCAATAGCTTTAGAAACTTCTTGTGGTTAAACTTGGGAAATAAGAGTAATTTTATTTTTAGTTCTTGTTATTTATCTGGACTAAACTGAAGCTTCTTGATTTCCAATGATGCTTTCTAGTTATATGAGATTAATTAGTATTTTATGTTTCAATTTATTATCTTCAATAGCTTCAGTATCAACATTTTTCTGATCTAAGTATGCATTAACATTAACTTATTCATTTTCAAGTCCTTATTCACTGATTTTTCTATAAATCAACATGTTTTCCACTTTTGTATTTCAGAAAATGATTCACTTTCCATATCAAGATTGATTTTATTTTTCTTAATTTTCACAAAATTATAGTCATTAAATTTTTTAAACCTTTTCTCTAACACTTATAACATATTACTTTGGATAGGTATCCCATAAACACACCTTTCTTAGTATTTTCATCAAATTTTCCCAAAATTTTTGTTTTTTATATTCATTAAAAATAGAATCCCAAAAATTATGAAGCAGTTTATAGTAGGTATATTTTTGTACCATATTTAATAATATTTCATCCTTGATTATGGGATCAAAATATATATATATTAAATATTTATAGTTGTGCTAATTATTTCCCTCTATATGAATAGTAAAATTGTTTGTCCAGTAAGCATAATTTTTCCCATTTAAAATAATCTTATGTTCTTTATTTCTGTAACTCCATTTTTTGGGGGGTATAATGAATGTAATACTTATGTATAATCACATTGTTTATAAGATATTATTCTAAATCATTACAAGTGAACACCCTTCCATTGTAAGTTTTTAACTTCTTGATATAGACTACCAACTCTTTCTCAATGTGTCTTCTAAATATTTTGAACATCTCCACTACATATGAATTATGATTCATAAACATTTCATTTTTCATTTGGTTTAAATCATAAATTAATATAATAAATCATTGATCGCATATAGTGTATTGATGTCTCATAGTCCCACATAAATTGGAGTGAATTAATTCATGTATCCTGTTGGATTGAATCGCCACTCTTTTGTGAGATTCTTAAACTATATTTCCTTTGTGACATGTCTCATTGATAACGTTTATTTTATCTTCATTTTGGGTAGGTTTCTTTCCATATATTTCATTGATATTTTATTCATAATTATTTGACCAATATTTACAAGTATCCTATTTCACAACTTATTTATATACTTGACACTCATATAACATGAGTTTCCAAGATCACCAATTTCTTATAGGTACTTTCTCCTTTAGTGATAACTTTTCTATATTTTCATAACATGATAATACATGAGTTTTTCCTCAAGATAACTTCATTTGAATCATCACACATTTGAAGAAAAACTTAACATGTTTTTCATAATCCCATCAACAAACAAAACATATTCATAATTCAATTTTTGAGCTTCAATTTCAATCATACCATCTCTTATGATTTTAAGAAGTTATAATGTAAAAAATTAACTACACCTCTATCATGATCTTCAATTTTATTTGAGTGTTTTTTATCACCTTCCATGTGATGGGAACTAGAACTATCAAGTATCCATGTTTTACCTTTCTTGTTTGTTTTCAATGAAACTTCAATAATAAGTGAATTTTCCTCCTTTATTTCTCAACTGCATTTCCTTTTTCAGAATAGGTTGACTATGATGGAGGAGTGTTCATATGATCTTTAGAACAATTAACTTATCAATAACATTTTCCAAAAATTTATTCTAGACACTCTGTTGGTCGGAGTGGAATCTCAAGAGCGAGGGGGTGAATTGAGTTCCTTATTAAAATTTCTGTTTAAAAAATTTCTTATAAAGATCCCCCAAATTTGAAACGGCCTAGTTAATTAAGGCAGTAGAGATGTAAATGTCTAGTTGGTCAATAGGTTTCTCAAAGGGTAATTAGTCCTTAGTTAAATTAGTGTAAAAACACTTCTTCAACTTTTGAAACAAGTTTACTAAATTAAACACATACACACACTAACCAAAACTAGCTATCAAAGTGAATGAAAAACAGTTTTATGTTTTAGAAATTATAAGCAGTGGAAAATATATAAAATAGAGTAAAAAAATATAGTGCACAGTAAAGTTAAACAAGAGGTTCAGTCTCAAGCTGATACTTAGTCCTCTTCACTTGGTGATCACCTACCACCAAGTAGTCTATATTAACAATAAACTTAATATACAGCCTGTATCGAGCTTTACAACAATTTTCATAAATTGTTCAGGGTTTACACCCTCTACCACAGTTCTTCATGGGAAAAACAAATAGTACAGACCACAAAAGGTCTCTTCCATAGTTATATGTGGGAAACAATATGTAAGTGAAGTTTGATGTGAGGATATTCAGTATCCTCTAATTAAAGCACACGAGACAATGTGAGTAACATACAGACACACACTTCTCAGAAATGTGAAATGAGGAAACACAATAGAGCTAAGATTATAATCTTGATTTTAGAAAGCTCTATGTGTTTACAGTTCAGCGCTTGACTCCTTGGAGTGAAGAATTTTTTGTTCGAGTCTTTCTCTAGAAGTTGTCTCCAAAAACAAAGTGTCGCAACTCCAAGTTCTAGCTTTTCAGAAATTGAGTGTTCTGCTTCTAGTATTGATTGAGATTTGATGAGGCATAGAATGCAGGAGTGAGTTTGTCTCAAATAATCTGCGTGATGCTTGTGGGTTCATAGTGTATGTGCGGGATGGTTCTACATTGATCTATAAAGTAATCTCCTTCATACACAACTTCTCTATTACTACTCTTCACTTTCTTAGCTTCTAGACTCAAGCACTCATTTATCTATCTTTCTTAACTTTTGGATGTGTGCTTCTTGTTCCTCCCAACCATTATTTTTCTTCCTCGGTCTTCTATTTTATATTTGAGGTCCAACAATAGGAATAAGTACATCACGTGTGATCTTTCTCATACCTTGTACTATCCTCAGATACAATACCATGATATGCCTACAATTAGCATTAATTAATGTTAGAATCATTTAATTTATCAAATATAAATGTTAGAATGATCTTAATAATTTGACAAAGTATGGAGTATAAGAGTATGGTAGACTAGTAATGGCAGCCTTCACAAGGGTAGGCTTCAACATTAGGTGTACACTGGCAGCATTCATCGATAACCTTTCCAATGGTAACCTTCCATCCATAACTCTCCATCAGTAACCTTCCATTGGCAGCCATCAGTGGAAACCTTCCAAATAGTGACCTCTCATCGGTGACCCTGCAATAGTGACCTTGTAATGGTGACCTTACATCGGTGACCTTTGCAACGGTGACCTTGCATCGGTGACCATGCATCGATGACCTTTGTAACAGTGACCTTTGCATCAGTGACCTTTGAATCAGTGAACTTTGCATCTGTGACCTTTACATCAGTGACGTTGCATCGGTGAACCTTGCAATGGTGACCTTGCATCGGTGACCTTGCATCTATGACCATGCATCGCTGACCTTGCATTGGTGACCATGCATCGGTGACCTTGCATCGGTGACCATTCATCGGTGACCATTGTACTTAGATAAATTTTTCATTGTGAGCCTAAATAAGAGAGTGATGAGATTAAAATTACATAGTTGTTACTTTGATATAAACATAATTTTCACAAAAAATATTACCCTGTAAGAGAAACAAGATTCTATATATAAATAAAATAGGATTTGGGATTATCAAAATAGGTGAGTCCAATAATCTCCCCCTTTTTGATAATCACAAATTATGTCGTTATTTTTTGAATTAAGGTTAATCACATTTGCTAATATCTTCAGAGGTGTGTATAAGAACATTTGAACCATGATTATTATGAAAAAAAATAGATATGCAAATTCAACTTAAAAACTTATCCTCATTTTATGCAGTTTAAAAACGTAAACTTAACTTGTAACCGAACCTATTTCTCCCCCTTTAGGTAACTTTGAGATTCAAGCTGAAATATTTCTCCCCCTTTGTGATTAACAAAAATAATAAAGGATAAAAAGAAACAAAAGATGATTTTCCAGTAATGAAGCAAAATTATAATATACAAACATGTTACAAAGATCCCTATCAACTAAGACATCCCACATTCAATCCACATCAGAGATTTTTCTTTGGGAGTTAAGGAGGCAGGTTATGAAGAAAGAGGGATAGGTTGAGGGATGGCAGTCAGCAGGGTAAGAGAAGCTGCAATAGAAGCATCAGTAGACCTGTAGTGCGTAGATATCTGAGGAATCGTAGGGGTTAAACTTTTGATGGATTGTGTAGAAGTCATCATTGGTGTAGCACTGGTAGATCCTAAAGCATCTGAGGTAGAAGGAAAGGCTGGAGGAACAATGATGGGAGTGCAGTCTACATGGAGGAAGGGTAAAAGAATATTTTTGAAATCCATAATAATACTTCCTCCTCTCTCCATGGATGAGATAAAATCATCCTTATTCTCTATGAATTTTTTCAAGTCAAGAGTCAACTCTCTAATCCTACTTACCTGATCCTTAAATGCTTGAGTGACAGGTGGAATCCTCAAGTTATCAAACAACAACTTGAAGTGACCATCCATATTATGTTTAGTATATACCCTTTTTTAGTAGAAATCAACTTACTCTTTGATGGCCTTATGATCTTGAGTAGCTTCCCTTAAATAATTTCCCATAAGATTATAAATCTCTCTGGTAGTGTAAATAACCTAAGTCATAGACTAAGGATTTGAGGTACTAGTACTAGAGAATTTCTCAACTTCTTATCTAACAACCGACCTGAAGGCTTCTAGATCAACAGGAGGAGAGGCTAAAGATGAAGTAGATACACACAAAGGTGCCATACTGAAATCCATTTTCTCCTTAAAATATGTAGTCATCCCACTGATCAGCCTCTTCATATCATTATCTTGGCCACTCACATGTGTCTCCATGGACTTCTTAAAGTCCTAAAACATAGTAACCATTTACTGAACCACAATTTTAATATATATAAGATCTTTGTCCACATGAAACCCTTGAAACCATATAGAAGTCTAATCTGGCAACAGGCAGCTTCATAGATTCCATAGAATCTTCCAAGGTTCTGATATCATTCTGGCAGTCCTTTACCTCCTCAAGCAGGATATAGATAGAGTTAGAAACTAGTCTTTCCATTGTAGATGTTACAGCTTCTTGATTGTGAGTCATAGACCTCTCTAGCCCAAAAAATCTATCATCAAGGTCTCTCTTTAGATCCGATTTCATTGATTCCAAATCTTTGTTCTTCACATAGTCTCGAGGAAGAAGTACTACTGGCTGCACAATAGTAGTCTCTGTAACTGAAGGGATTGGAGGACTTCTGATAGGTTGGTCATCATCATAATCTTCATAATCTAAACCTAACACCACAAATATAGGGTCTTCTGACCAATATAATATTGCATGAGCAACAGTATATGAACCTGTAGCAACAGGTTCCTCCCCCTCACTTGGAGCATTCTCTTGATCAACCACATTCAGCTCTGCCATACCCCCTTGAGCAACTGCATCAACAGAAGGGTCCACTGCCACTTCCTCCATAGAATCTTCAACAACTTCTAAAACAATTCCAACTTCAACTGAATCAGCAACCTCTTTACCTACACTTTCAACCATTTCTGTATGCCATATCAGAGGACTAAGACTGAGACATCCTTCTTTACTCACATCAACAACGGTCTCAAAATCAGCATGACTAGAATCAGTGTTCTCATCCTCATCTAAGGTTTCTCTAATGTTTCTTAAGACATTTTCATCCCCTTCTTCTTCAATAGTCTCTTCATCATCATTGTCCCTTGGGACTATCTCCCTTCTAGGAAATCTCTTTGGTGGACTAGACTCACCAAAGGATACAGTATTCTCACGAGGATTGGAGGGAAGGTCTGGATCACTTCTGTCATCTATAGGAGAATCCTCTCCTTCTGGCACAACAGTATCTTCTCCTTCTTCATCTGAATATACAGGATCTACTTCACCAAGATTTAGATGAGGATCTCTATTATCCTTATGCCTAGTAAGATAAGTGACAGGGTTGAATTCCTCATATATCTTAGCCTCATCATGCACCCATCTTCTTTTCCAAGGGTTCCAATTTATTTTCATCAACTTGAAAATTACCTTTGTAATGCAGAAATTGTCCATTACAACAACGGTTTCTTCCTTGTCTCTAGAAACTCCTTTCACCTTAAACATCATGGATATAAATCTAGCATGAAATAAGGAATCGTATTTAGAAATGTGATTTTTTATATCTTCTAATTGAATCATCATCAGCCTAAAAAAGTTTATCTTATTTCCATGATTCAATAGATATAAAATAAAAACATCCTAAATTTTCAATGTAGCAAAGCCCCCTCTCCTGGGACTCAAGACATGCTGGAAAAACTTAAATAGTAGCTTTTCTTCTCCTTCCATCTCAACAGCAACGACATTCTTAGGGATCCCTCTCCTTGTCAGTTCGACTAAGGCTTCTTCATAACAGAAGAACTTAGTAATGGGAGGCACCACTCCTGAGTAGTAATCATAAATCCCTTCATGTGGTACTCTCATACACTCATCCCATTCAACATAGGAAAAACTTATACTCATTCCATTCACCCTTGAATAGATTTTGTTCTCATCCTTAGTCTGTTTGAATTTTAAAAACTCATAAAATTCCTTCACTAACTTCGGGTAATAGGGTCCATTACTATTTGCAAAGCATTCAACCCAACCTTGAGCTTCAAGTACCTTTAGCACTCAAGATCTTCTTTCCAGTAGCCATTCAGAATTGAGATCTTTTTCAAATATGATTTCCCTCTTTGAAAGATGAGGGTTGATCGGTTTTTCCATAGCTTGGATTCCTATGCTCGACTCATCTCGAGGTCTCTTTGGATTTGGAACATCCCCTTCATCACTGACCAATGGTCTCTTCATTCTTTCCATGTGGTCGAGAGTGGTTCTAGGGTTTTGAAAGAGGGATAGGTTCTGAGGTTAGGGATAAATAGATTCAGGAGAGAGTTTGAGGTGGATCTAAATGTAGTATGTACTTTAATTTTATCACTTAGGGATCAAAAAATGAATAAGATAAAAGAAATAAGTAATAAATAAAATGGTTTAGATTCTAGCAAAGAAAACACTATGTCCTAAAAACATCGACTATCGGAAAGGTAACAATGATGAGGTATATCGGTGAGGTCCAATGGTGAGGTTCCTAATGGTGAGGTATATCGGTGAGGTCCAATGGTGAGGTTCCTAATGGTGAGGTCTGTCGGTGAGGTTCCTAATGGTGAGGTTACTAATGGTGAGGTCTATCTATGAGGTCTAATGGTGAGGTTCCTAATGGTGAGTTCTATCAGTGAGGTCCAACAGTGAGGTTCCTAATAGTGAGGTTTCTAACGGTGAGGTTCCTAACGGTGAGGTTCCTAACGGTGAGGTTTTTAATGGGGAGGTTCCTAACGGTTAGGTTCCTAATGATTAACAGTGTATCGTACCTAAATCATGTTTTATGTAATTTAACCTCTCAGAATTCAAATTCTTTGTGAATATATCAGACAATTATTGTTCTATACCAATGAATTCTAGAGTGATATCACCTCTTTGATAATGGTCTCTCAAGAAGTGATGTCTCACATCAATTTTCTTTGTCCTAGCATGAGATACTGGATTTTTAGAGATGGTAATAGCACTTGTATTATCACACTTTATAGAGACATGTTTGAATTTATATACATAGTCTAGTAAAGTGTGTTTCATCCACATAATTTGAGTACAACAACTCCTAGTAGCTATATATTCAGCTTCAGCAGTAGATAATGCAACAGAATTCTGTTTCTTACTACACCATGATGCTAGTGACTTGCCTAAAATGTGACATGTTCTAGAGGTTCTCTTTCTATCTAACTTGCAACCAGAAAAATCAGTATCTGAATAACTTATTAAATTAAATGATTTTCCTCTTGCGTAAAATAGGCCTAAGTTTGTAGTATACTTGAGATATTTAAAAATCCTTTTAACATCAGTTAAATGAGACTCTTTAGGATTGGATTGAAATCGATCACACATGCATACAATGAACATAATATCTGGTTTTCTAGTATTAAGATAGACCAGACTTCCAATAATACCTCTGTAATTGGTTCGATCCACTAGTTTACCAATTTCATCAGCTTTCAAATTACATTTGGTACTCATAGGTGTATCGCTACCTTTATTGCATTATAACCAAAAAATTTTCAAAATATCCTTGGTATATTTACTCTGATTTAAAACAATACCATTTTTATTTTGAAAATTTTGAAATCCAAGGAAAAATTTAAGTTCCCCCATTAGACTCATTTCAAATTCATCTTGCATCATTTTTGAAAAATCAGTACATAATGAATTTTTAGAGGATCCAAAAATAATGTCATCTACATAAATCTGTACTATTAAAACATCTTTGGAAATATTTTTAATAAAAAGAGTAGGATCCTATATTCCTTTAGTAAAACCTTTTGAAATAAGGAAAGAACTAAGTGTGTCATACCAAGCTCTTAGAGCTTGTTTCAGACCATATAGGGCTTTTGAAAGTTTGAAGACATGATTTGAAAAATGGGGATTTGTAAAACCAAGGGTTGTTCAAAAAATACATCCTCAACTATGTACCCATTTAAAAATACACTTTTGATATCCATTTGATGAAGTTTGAAATTCAAATGAGCTACATAGGCAAGTATTATCCTAATGGATTCTAGTATAGCTACAGGTGCAAAGGTTTTTTTATAGTCTATTCCTTATTTTTGACTATATCCTTGTGCAAGTAGTCTATCCTTGTTTCTAACTATGTTTCGAAATTCATCAACTTTATTTCTAAACACCCATTTAGTGCCTATAGTATAAGTGTCTTTAGGTCATTCTATTAATTCCCAAACTTAGTTTCTTTCAAACTAATTTAATTCTTCTTGAATAGCTATCACCTAGAATTCATAATTGATTACATCATCAATATTTTTAGGTTTATGATGTGAAAGAAAGGCTTGATGTTCAATCTAGTTTCTCAAAAAAGATCTAGTTTGTGTTCCTCTATTTAAATCACCTAATACAGTATCTAAAGGATGATTCTTGAGAGTTATAATACTTATAGAAAGAGTTGAACTACACTCTTAATGATTGTTTATAGGTCCGGATTCACTATGCATATATTCTAGAATATTTACAGAACTGGTTGTTTTCACTAAGGGTTCACTGTCTTTATCATTAAGGTCCAGAATTGACATATCTTCTTCAATATGTTCAACAGAGGTTTTGGGTTCATGTGGATTAGTCTCATCAAATTTTACATGAACTGATTCTTTTACACATTTGGTTCTCTTATTAAATATTCTATAAGCTTTACTAGTGATTGAGTAACCTAGGAAAATTCCTTCATCACTTTTGGAAGAAAAATTGTCAAGATTGTCCTTGGTGTTAAGGATAAAGACTTTGCAACCAAAAACTATAAATTAATTAACCTTAGGCTTCCTATTATTCCAAATCTCATAAGGGTTATTCTTAAGAATGGGTCTAACTAAGACTCTATTGATAATTTAACAAGCTGTATTAACTTCCTCATCCCAAAAATAGATTGGTAGATTATACTCATTTAGCATAGCTCAGGAAATCTCTTGAAGTTTCATATTATTTATCTCTACAATTCCATTTTTTTGAGGTGTTCTAGGAGTAGAGAAATTGTGAGTATAGCCATTTTTTGAGCAAAAATATTCAAATTCCTGATTTTCAAACTCACAGCCATGATCACTTCTCAAGGTCTTAATTCTAAGTCCACTAAGATTTTTTATAGACTTGGAATATTTAATGAAGTAAGAGCATGCTTCACTTTTGTGATCTAGAAATTATACCCATATATATCTAGAAAAATCATCTACAAGAACATAAACATAGTGCTTCTCATTTAAACTTCAAACTCCAGATGGTCCAAAAAAATCCATGGGAACCAACTCAAGCGGTTGAGAAGTATAAACTTCTTTCTTTGGTTTGAATGAATAATTGTGTTTTTTTTCCTTTTGACAAGGATTACACACTTTTTTGAGAGGGAATTCCAATTTAGGTAAGTCTCTAACTAAACCTTTTCTAGTTAGTTTCCTAAGTGAGTGTACATTGTAGTGTCCTAATAATCTATTCCATAACCAGGATTCATTTTAAAAAGAATTTAAATATGAAACATTTTTCTTAGCTAAAAAATTTAAATCAACAGCATATACATTTTCATTTCTAAGAGCAGTGAATATTAAATAATTTTTAGAATTAAAAACATTTCATGCATCATTTTCAAATTTAACATTAAAACCATCATCACATAATTGAGAGATACTTAGTAAATTGTACTTTAACCCATCAACAAAAAGTACTTTTTAAATTAATACAGTATTAGGTTTACCAATTTGTCCTAAGCTGGCGATCTTCCCTTTTACATTGTCACCAAACATAACATGTCCACCATCAACTTTAATTATGCTCTTGAAGCATGAGTAGTATCCTTTCATGTGTCTTGAACATCCACTTTCCAAGTACCATAGAGTTTTACAGGATCTCCTTAAATAGTTTTCCTGCAAAATAGATTAAGTGTAGGGTAACTTTGGTACCCAAATTCTCTTTGGTCCAGAGAGGTTAGAAAGTAAAACTTTAGGAACCCATACTTGTCTCACAAGTTTCCTATAATCAATAGATATGTTTTGAGACATGAAAAAAAATTTGGTTTCTTTAGAGAATGTTTTTTCAAAAGATGGTCCAGAACATGAACTAGCATTGAACTGTCCAGATTTTGGAACAAATTTAGTTTTAATAATCCTTCTCTGTCCTGGTTGATATCCTATACCAGTTGTGTATTTTGGAGAAATTTTTTTTCCTAGAAACTAAGTCAAGGTATCTCTAACTTTAGTAAACATATAAATATATCTTTTTAATTACTCATTATATAATTTAAGTTTAGTATTTTCTTTTAAAAACTGAGCACATTTTTCTTTCTTAATATCCAAATTAGACTTGTAATTAGCATTTAAAGAATGTTGTATTTTCAATAGTTAATATTTATCCTTGAGTTAATTAAAGGTGTCCTCAATCATTCCATAGTATTCAAATAGTTTATCCTTAGTCATATTTTTAGCATTGTTTGATTCACTTTCATTCCTAGAATAGTAAGCATTTTTTATAGGATAATTCAGTGTTACCTCAGATGTTTCTATCATGAAACACAGGTATGCATGTTAGTTCATTTCAATATCAGAAGTGTCAAATCCACTTGATCTATCTTCTGAGGCACTCCAAGTAGCTTTTATATTCTTTTTATATCCCTTTATCTGGTCTTTATACTTCTTCTTAAATTTCAGCTTGGGAAATCAGCTTTCACATGACCTTTTTGTTTACACTCATAACAGACTATCTCATTTGTGTTATCATTCCATTTTCTGTCCATTTCCTCTATCCTTTATTATCATATGTTCCTTTATAGTTTGAATTTCTAAAGAACTTTTTCATACACTAGAACTTCTTGAATCTCCTTGCAAGATGATCCATCTCATCATCACTGTCAGAATATGAGTTTTCACTGGTGGAAGTGTCTATAAGAGCTTGCGCTTTTTCTTTAACTTTGTTCTTTGAGGAAGTAGTCTTGAATGCTACAGATTTCTTTCTTGGTTCTTCATCTACTTCTTGATTTACCTTAAGCTCTTCTTCGTACATCATAAGCTTTCCAATTAGTTCCTTTAATGGTATCTTTCCAATGTCACAAGATTCTAGGATAGAAACAGAAGTTCCTCTCTATCTATTAGGTAGGAATCGAAGCAATCTCTTAATTTGATCCTCGTTGTCCACTGGTTTCAAAAGAAGACTTGTGTTATTCACTATTTCATTGAACCTGATATACATTTCAGAGATAGGTTCATCAGGCTTCATTTTAAAATTATCATATTTAATAGTATAGGTATTTAATCTCATTTATTTAACATTGGTTGTTCCCTCATGAGAAACAGCTAAAGTATCCCAAATTTCATATGCAGTTTTATAAACAAATATTCTATTGAATTCTTTATCACCTAGAGAATAGTACAATGCATTCATTACTTTACAATTATTATTATATGTAGCTTTAGTCAATTGATACCATATGTCCCTAGCAGTAGCAGGCAATACATATTTTTCTTGAATTGTGTCCCAGATTTCAGGCCTCATGCTCTCTAGATACATTTTCATTTTTAATTTCCACTGAGCATAATTATTACCATTAAAGAAAGGTGGTCTCTTATTAGCAGCACCATAAACTCTATTATCCATAGTTAACTAGAATTTTAAAGAACTGGAAATTTAGATATGAAATAAATTTTAAGATATTTAAGATACAACTAAAATCACAGTTGAAACAAATTTGACAACTTTCAGAATGATTTAGATAGTAGCAACAAAAATTAAAAATTAAAAACCCTTTGATACCAAATGTTGGTCGGAGTGGAATCTCAAGAGAGTGGGTGAATTGAGTTCCTACTTAAAATTTCTATTTAAAATTTTTCTTGTAAAGGTCCCCCAAATTTGAAACGGCCTTATTAATTAAGGCAGTAGAGATGTAAATTTCTAGTTGTTCAATATGTTTCTCAAAGGGTGATTAGTCCTTAGTTAAATTAGTGTAAAAACACTTCTTCAACTTTTGAAACAATTTTACTGAATTAAACACATACACACACTAACCAAAACTAACTATCAAAGTGAATGCAAAATAGGTTTATGTTTTAGTAATTATAAGCATCGGAAAATAGATAAAATAGAGTAAAACAAAATATAGTGCACAGAAAAGTTAAACAAGAGGTTTAGTCTCAATCCGAGACTTAATCCTCTCTACATGGTGATCACCTGCCACCAAGTTGTCTATATTAATAATAAACTTGATATACAGCCTATATCATGCTTTACAATAGTTTTCACAAATTGTCCAGGGTTCACACCCTCTACCAAAATTATTCATGGGAAAAACAAATAGTATAGACCAGAAATGGTCTCTTCAAAAGTTATACGTGGGAAAAAATATGTAAGTGAAGTTTGACGTGAGGATATTTAGTATCTTCCAGTTCAATCACAGAAGATAGTGTGAGTAACAGACAGACACACACTTCTCAGAAATGTGAAATGAAGAAACACAATAGATCTAAGATTTAAGCTTGAGTTTAGAAAGCTCTATGTGTTTTCAGTTCAGTTCTTGACTCCTTGGAGTGAAGAATTTGTTGTTCGAGCCTTTTTCTGGAAGTTGTCTCCAAAACAGAGTGTCGCAACTCCAGGTTATAGCTTTTCAGGAATTGAGTGTTCTATTTCTAGTGTTGATCGAGAGTTGATGAGGCATATAAAGCATAAGTGAGTTTGTCTCAGTTGATCTTTGTGATTCTTTTGGGTTCACAGTGTAAGTGCGGTATGGTTCTTCTTTGATCTAGCAAGTAAGCTCCTTCATATGCTACTTCTCTTTTACTGCTCTTCACTTTCTTAGCTTCTGGAATCGAGCACTCATGTATCTCTCTTTCTTACCTTTTGGACTTGTGCTTCTCATTCCTCACTACCACTATTTTTCTTCCTCGATCTTCTCTTTTATATTTGAGTTCCGACAATAGGAATAAGTACATCACGTTCGATCTTTCTCGTACCCCATACTATCCCTAGATATGGTCCCCAGATATTCTACAATAAGTATTAATTAATTTCAGAAGCATTTAATTTATAAAATATGACCATTATAATAATCTTAAGAATTTCACAAATTATGGAGTAGAAGAGTATGGTAGACTGGTAATGGTATCCTTCACAATGGTAGGCTTTAACAGTAGGTTCACACCAGCAGTATTCATCAGCAACCTTTCCAATGGTAACCTACCATCGATAACTCTCCATCGGTAACCTTCCATTGGTAGCCTTTAACGGTACCCTTCCCAACAATGACCTTTCATCTATGACCTTGAAACGGTGACCTTGCAACGGTGACCTTTTCATCAGTGACCTTTGCATCAGTTACCTTTGCATCAGTGACCTTTGCATCGGTAACCTTGCATCGGTGACCTTTACAAAGGTGAACTTGCATCGGTGACCTTGCATCGGTGACCATGCATCAGTGGACTTGCATCGGTGACCATGCATCAGGGCCCTTGCATTGGTGACCATGCATTGGTGACCATGCATCGGTGACCATGCATCGGTGACCATTGTACTTAGAGAAATTTTTCACTGTGAGCTTAAACAAAAAAGCAGTGAGATTAAAAGTACATAGTTGTTACTTTGATATAAACATAATTTTCACATAAAATATTATCCTATAAGAGAAACAAGATGCTCTACATAAATGAAACAGGATTTGGGATTATCAAAACAGGTGAGTCCAACACACTCAAATCTATTTTGATTGATTATACTTATCATACATTTGTATAGATTTATTTCTTCTAATATTCACATAATTACTTCATTTATTATCATTGTTTCTCCCCCTTGATTTATTCCTACTCCAAGGTAGTGACATGTTATACCAACAAGAATAGGATTTGTGTCCAATTATTCTATATAAATAGTAGTAAACTCTAAATCTTGATCTTTTATATTTATAATATTTCCATTTAGAAAATTATTGTTGTTTTATTTCAATATATTATGATTTCTTCTTTTTTTGTAGGTAATTATTTTTGAGAAACTATTTTTTTCATGATATATAATATGATTTCTCATCACTTTTCTTGACCCAAATTTTCCTAATATTAACATAATAACATTTATTATTAGTAATAATAGTCTTGATTTTAATTTTACCATAAGTATATTGGATATCATTCTTAGTATGGCAAGATGATTTAAATTTAACATCCACCACTTTTTTGAAATAATATCTCATCCTTTTTAGATTATTTTCATCTTCAATACACTATGATTGGGTAATGCAAAACTCTTATTCCTTTAAAGTGATATTTTAATCAAGAACTTTCATTATTTTGTCTTGATCTATAAAATTTAATCTGATATTTTTAATTTATTCAATTTAACCAGATTAACTTTTGAGAAGCTCATATTTCCCTTCATTAATCTTTCCATTATATTTCTTTAATAGTCTAAATTTATTCTTGAGTTTAGTTTTATTCTCAAGACAAGCCTCAAGTTTACCTTTCAATATATATTCCAAATCACTCTCTTCTCCTTATTCATCACTTCTTGAATATTATTCATGTTTTTCATTATGATCCATGAAGTTTCTAGATTTATTAGGGACCAATTATTTATAATTAATACATGGATTAGAGTAGTATTATTCTTTTATCTCAACATGTATCTCATTTTCCTTCAAGTAAATCACTTCTTTCTGTCAGCATACTTTTTCAATTCCTTCTAAATTTGACACTATTTATTTCTCTAAGGCCTTCCTTTTAACTTTGACACCATCTATTTCTCTAAGGCCTTCCTTTATTATCATCATCCACATACTCATAACCATTCTTCTTTGGATAGTTAGATACAAAATTCCCAATTCCTCTACATTTAAAGAATTTTAGTGGGATTTTACCTCTATAATTTCTTTTTCCTTTTCTGAATTTCTTCAAGATGAGAGTTATAATACCATAATACTCTTCATCATTTTCTTCTTAATCATTAGATTCACTAGATCCCTCATCTACCTCTTCCTTGAAAATTAGTTTTCTCTTGGATTAAAATTTAATCTACTCCTTCATCTTCTTATTAAACACAATATATTTCCTCATATTATAGGGGAAAATATATTATGCAATTCATCATGAGATAAATAGTCTCTGTATTCTAATGTATAAAGATTAGCACCAAACTTTTTTAGAATGTTTCACACCAATTTCTTGACAATAGTGGAATATTCCAAAGTATCTCTGAAACCTTTGATATTCCTAACTATTTCATTAATCATGGTGAATAAATCATTTATTTTTTCTTCATCTTCCATCCTCACATATACAAAATCACTTCTCTAAATTTATATTTTTTTCTTCCATAACCTCCACATTACCTTTAAAGATACTTTCAAGGTTATCCAAAAATTCACTATAATTTTTAAGTTACATCACCTTTGTATACAATTTTTCAAATAGGGACATGAGAATTAAATTTCTTTCCCTTCCATAAACATCAAAGTTTTTCTTATTAGAAAAATTCATTGGAGAATCTTTCTAAATCAGTAGAAAACACACAATAATAGCATAAACATCTTCCATTTCATGTTAAAGAAGATAGGTAATCATACTATTATTTCATACATGGTAATTTTTTCTATAATTTTTTTTACATATCTAATGTTAATAAATATTAGATTCTACTTTTAAAAAAATTATGGATCAATTAGAGATAACTTGGGTTGCTAAGATACTAAATTTAGTTTCCATGATATATTACACCACTGGGGAGGGTTTTTTAATCAATGGTACTTTTTTAAACCTATTTTTCATAAAAAATGATCATGTGACTTGTTAGAGTCTAATCCACTCAAATGATATAGCTAAACATTTCTATAATGTAACAAAAATGTAAATCAATAAATATCCCATAAGATTTTTGTAAGGTTCTCCCCCATTGTGGTTGAATGCATCCTTGATGTGTTCGGATTGATTTTGATATATATATTTTTCCAAAAATAACAAAGATAATTAAAAGTGGTTTTGGAAAAGTATAATTTTGAACCTAATAGTTTTTCCTAACACTTTTTATCTTAAAAGAATAATATACTAGTTCAAACCAGTTGATAATATAAATATTCCAACATGGTGAAAAAATATTTAGTCAAACTATAGGGTGCAAAAGTATTTTTATATGATAAATTCTTATTAAACTTCATGTAATTTCACTTCTAGATTAATATATAATTCATTATATCCATATTAACCATTTTCCCTCGGTTCTAAATTGATGAAGATATAGAAATTATAGGTATTGGTCAATCTATCACCCTTTGTTCTCTTCTACTTCTTCAACTAAATATCTTCAAAAATTATTTCTTTTTAACTCTAAATGTTTAGTGCATAGTAATATACATTTCTCAACACATCAACTTTATTTCTTCTTATGAATTTATTATATTTAGAATCATATGAATATTTACATATTCCAATATGGAAATTTCCTTGATTTTTTTCAACATGATCATCTCAATAATTCTCATTCAATCCTAGTAAAATAAATTCATTCAATATTCTTGGAGAGTCGGTATAATCCTTCTTTAAACATTCCACAAAAATAGAAATCATTTAATCATTCCACCATAGCAAGAATGTATGCATGCAGGAATATCACTACAACATAGGGGCCCATACCATGCAATGAATTTCTTTGAGTAAATCATGTGGGATCCACCGTGGTTTCATATACATCGTGAATGAGTCTCACTGTGTCTCATATGGAAATATATCAAATAAAACACCTTCTACCATTTCATTTCATTCATAATATTACCATTTCATAGTTACCATGATGTGAACTTCTTCTCCATGGTGTGGTTCAATATCATTTCTCAAAACCTACTTCGATAGGTATTTTATCCTCAAACACCTTCATGGCGTGGCCTTATTCATCATGGAGTAAATATCAACTTCTCTATTATTCATATAGAATCATATATTCTTCATTATGTAGTGATTTTTTAGGTGTTATGTTCATAATAGCATCATCCGAGTTTATGAGGATATCATTTAGTATGATATGGATATATCTTATTCTAAAATTACCAATAAACTAAAATTTTATCAACTATTAAATATTATATAATAAACATAATTTATTACACATCATAGTGAAAGCTCTAAAAATATTACTCATTATATGGAATTCCATACATATTGTGTATGGTTTATGACTTGATTGCTTCTGTTCTAAAGTTTCTTTTATATGTTTCTGACTACTTGTGCATAAGTTTATAGTTTTTTAAATTAGATACATTTCTTATTACTCTGTAAAATATCTTACATATCTGTAAATAAATATTATGTATCTATGAAAATTTATTTCACATCACCTTCTGTATGATAAAAATATTTTACGTATATATATAGTTTAACACTTAACTATTTTTTTATTATGGATAAAATCATATCCATCAATGAATTTTTTGATTTCCAACCAAAATATGTAACTTTAATAATTATTCAAAATAGATCAATATTTATTCAAATCAATCCAAAACATCTCATACCACTCTAAATGGCTTTTATAAATTCTTATAATGATTCCAAATCTATTCAAATTTATTTCCAATGTTTTACAACATATAAATACACAAATTTTATTTTTTACATGTAACTTAATTGCCTCATAAATTAAATATCCCTTTCATAATTATCTAACTATTATCCAAGTGTGGTTAAATACTATATGCATAAGCATTTATGAAAGATAACATAGGGATGTATTCTTAATATTTCATACAAGTTGTCTCTTCAATCCAGTAACTCTATTCTCCCTCAATCACTTCAATCTCTTAAATATTCTCAAGGTATATTGTATAAAATTATTCCTTTATCCAAACATCACTTTTCATTGATTAATTAAAAGATTATATAATCAATCATCATATGTTTATATAGATATAAACTGAAAAAATTATATTATAATTCCATGAAGTAGAAACATTATCTTTTATTTCTTTCCTAATCATTCATAATGATATTAACTCAAGTAAATTCCATTAATAACATATGAATGATTATTTCCTCACATAATCAATGGTAGGAATCAAATACCCTAGTCATAAAAACCTCATAATGTATTTAAAAAAATTCTAAACATATTCTAATGTTATTTACTCAGAGTTGAAAAAAGTACAACAATTTAATAATTCCATTGGTTTCTTCACATGACATATCTAATGACACATTTTGTGTGGGAAATAAAATTTATGTGGACCCATATAGTTATGTTGGATGTAATATTTTAAATTATATATGAATTTTTTGTAGGGATGAATTGAGAATCCACATTGATAAGATGACTCTGTTAATGAAATATAAATATCTAATGAGGTTGTTGAGTTCATTACATATTTCTTTTTTGAACTGGATCACATTGGTCTCCCTACATACAACCACATGAGAGACAACATCAAAGTAAAGGGGATATGGGTCTTTAAATTAAATTTTATTACATGTGATCAAATAATTCATAAATATTTATAAATTTTAAACAGTATATGTGAGGTTCAAATATATATAAAATCATATATTACTCTAATGAAACTGTGATATACAAAGAAGAAGGATATGTGGATGATGAATGGGTATAAAAGGATTTATTTTATGGTTTAAGTAAAACTTGAATTAAGATTCAATTACATCAAAAACATAGAGATGTTTGGTTGGAAGACAATTTTTCAATATGATCTCAGGGTATGAGAATTAATATTAGTGGTTATATATTTTATATAAAAGATAAGCCTGTAAAATTATAGTTCAAAATAGTAGAGAAATGGGTCTCATCTAGTCAATGAATTATTTTAGTGAAAAATATTGAAACCTAATTTCAATATTAATTTCACAATTTGGAATTATTGAAAATATATAGAAGATTTAATATATGAAATTTTGAGTACAGGTGTTTAAGTGTAACTATGTAGATAGTGAAAGTGGTGTTATAAATTATAAATTTGGATTTATTATTATAGGTTTGAAAAGTTTGGGATAAAAATATGACTCTTTTATCATGGAAAAATATGAAAAATAAATTTTTTAGGTTGTTGATCCTTTAAATAACTAGTGATCTATTGTTTTTAAGGGAAGAAATCTATTTTTTACTGAGAATATTGATTATGGTGTATAATTATGTGATATTACTCCATCTATTACATGATTTAAAAAGAATGGTGATGACTATAATATAGAAACAGTTCATGCTATATGCACTGATCGTGAAGAAGGGATATGTGAGGGGAAATCTTTAATTCATATTCTATTAATTCATGTGATTTATATTTATTTTAGTTTACTTTTCAAATTATGAATTTTTGGAAATGTTTTATTAGAAATTCTAATTAAATTAACAATTTTTATAACTATGAAAATTTGATGGAAAATTTGAAAAAAGGGGGTTTTTTATTTTTTATGGGTGTAGGGTTCTTTTTATTTGGGGAAATGGGGTGGTCTACCACCAATTAATGTGGCACATTGGGATAAAACCAAAAGTTCCAATCCAATTGGTGTTGATGGGTTTTTTTTCACCAAAACCATCATTTTATATATATATATATATATATATATATAATTCTAATTATAAATATATATATATATATATATAATTTCATATATTAATGTTAAATATATTTATAATTATATATATTTATATTTATGTAAAGACCCGAAAATTTCAAGGAAATTTTTTTTTAAAATACCTTGGAATTTTACGAGTCTGTGGATTCTGACGGCACTCGATTCTGAGGCCCGGTGTACCCAGAATCAATTTCCGAAGTTTAGCTCGGGTACGTTCAGTAAACAAACGAGTGGCTTTTTCTATCTTTTGAACTGGTTCTCGGAATTGAAATATGATGGCACCGATGAACTCACAATGTCGGTAACTGCTTAAGGGGTCCTTTACTGTAGTTGTGTTTGTGCGGGAGGAGAATTTAATTTTTGGGGTTTAATTAAGATGTAAATAAAATTGTTGGAACAATTTTATTTTATATCTAAGGAGGTTAACTCCTCCCATGGGAAGTTGTTGGGGGGGCCCACACCCACCCAACTTCCCATGTGTGGATATATGATAGGTGGGGCCCACAAGATCCCCAACCTTTCATCTTTCCATAAACTCCTTAACCCCCCATCTTTAATTTGTAAACTCCTCTTAAATATGAGACCTCTCACCTCCTCCTATCTCCCTGTTTAACTCTTGCCAACACATTAATTTAATGAATTCAACCACATCAATTAATTAATTAAGTGGTTTGAATTTGAATTTTAAATTGCATGTGATAATAAAATAATAGGAGAAGCCTATTATTTTATTTTGGGGGGGTTTTCATTGTGCTAAGGAAGATTGGGAGAGAACTCTTGTGAAGAAGAAGAGAACTCCTCTCTCGACGAAGAACGACATCTCATCCATGAAGAACGTTGTTTCCATGAAGAACGACGACATGCCAACCATTATCTTCTCTACGAAAAGTGAGTAAATGCCGCTTCCTCCTCGGACGTACTCCGACATATCCTATGAATTCTTTCCCCGCGACGCTGTCTTTCACGACCCTCGACATGTGACATCAACTATCGAGGTAGGGGTTAAGTTCAATTTTAACAGATTAAAATTTTGCCTCGGTTCGTTGTTGTATAATCTTGTTTGTCCGACCAATTGTTATCGCTTAACACTGAGGGCAAGGGTTGAGAAAACACAGCCCGACGACCCTCCGTTTGATCCTGTTTATCGATGGAATTGGTGATTGGAGGCGGAACATGGAAGAGAAAGGCGGTGCAAGGGTCGTCGTCGCATAAGCTAGGAAAAGTCACGGCCAAGCGGGCTGCGGCGAAGGAAGCTCGACGCCGTCATGTCGTGCTGGGGATACGGAACCGTGGCTAGTGTAGGCTACGGTGGAGGAAGTCAGTGTCATCACACCAGCTGTGCAGCAGGAACAGCGTCCCGCTTTGCGGGCCGCTTCGTAAGAAGGATCGGTCGGCCCATCGGCCGGCTGAGCGAAGGGGAGCCGCGGCGCCAGGAGGGCGCCGCGCTGGAAAACCGGCTAGCCCGTCAGCCGGACGGGTAGAGTAGATCCATGCTGCCAGGAGGGCGCCACACCGGAAGAGTCGCGGCCCATCGTGCGGGCCGATTGCACCAGAAGGTCGGCCGGTTTGGGAAGGATGGTGCCACTTGGCACCGCCGATTCAGACAGCCGAGGGGCTGCTCCCCTTGGTCCGAGCTAGCCAGGCTGTGCCTGGCCGATCCAGGCCATGCCGGGCCGGGCCGCACGACTCACCGGGTCAGTCCGACCTCTTTGCCGGGTTGGACCCGCCAAAACCGAGTCGACCCGACCCATCAGCCCATCGGGTCTAACGGACCGAGCCCGTTTTCACTTAAACATGAATAACATGAAAACCTTGCATCCAATCGACGCTCCGTCTACGGCACTGGGACCCTCGCGATGAGGCGGTCCTTTTGAGATATTCTAAGTGAGTTTTGGACGACTTTGGAAAATGGCCGGGTTGGAACGAGTGTAATTCCAACCAGGCCCTTGGAGCAGAAAAGCTTATAACTTAAGTACCGGATGTCTGATTGACGTTTCGTCGACTATGATGGATTATTATTGATGAGACGGTTCTTTTTGAATACTTCACCTGAGCGTTGGACGCAGCTGGAGTATGTACAGGTTGGATTGCACCCAAAATCCAACCGGGCCTCTAGAACCGAAATGCTAATAACTCACAGACAGGGCATCTGATTAACGCATCGTCTGTTGTGTTAAGACCCCTATGATGAGGTGGTCCTTTGAGATACTTCTTTTTGGAACTTCGTGACACTTGGAGTGTCGACCAATAGCTCATGGAGTGGATCCTCCCAAAGACGAGCATACTGAGTACAGTGACCTTGTAGCTGGCTGAGACCTAATGACTGCTTGTCTGATTCGTATCAGAGTGACTTGACTAGCCCAGTGGGGAGCACTACTGTGTTGTGGTGGTAGACCCATGGCAGATGAGCACTACTGTGTTGGGGTGGCAGACTCGCGGTACTTGATAGGAGGAGTACCTCTATAGGCTAGTAGGGGGAGTGCTACTGTGTTGGGGCAGCAGACCCATGGAGGGGAGCACTACTGTGTTGGGGTGGCAGACCCGCGATACTCGACAGAGGAGGAGTAACTCAGAAGTATAAGGTTAGTGAGTAGCACCTCAGAGTCGAGACAGGACTACTGCGCTCGATAGAGGAGGAGTTCTCCAGCAGTCGTGTTTTCATCATCATGAATAAAAATCCTGGTTTGAGGTGATTCAATGACCTTTGTGTTTTTCCTCATTATTGAGATGGGTTACTTGATAACTTAGGTATATGTATGGGAATATACCTAAGTAAGGGTTATCTATTAAGATCTTTCTTTGTGGTTTATCCTTGTTGGATTTAGTGAGACCTTGAGGGTCTCGGGGTCCCTACTGAGTATTGTTATACTCACCCCTGCACAGGCTACGCCCGCACCTCGTTGTGTTGGATGTAGATGACAGACAGCACTGATAGAGGCCGAGTGTACGAGGACTGGACGGTACCTAGAGGTGGACCTCAGGACGAGTCGGTACCTGGAGGTGGACCTCACGACGATTCAATACCCAGAGGAGGTTGACGAAAAAGGGCACTGGGGAGGCTATCTGTACCTACCCTTCAGGTAGGATCCTTGGTGGACGATCTAGGAGCTGCACTATCTGTATGTACACTTCATGTAGGATCCGTGGTGGACGATCCAGGATCTTCTTGTCAACATCCAGCTGTTTTGTCTTTTACCTTGTACTTTATAGTTGGGATTGTATTTCCGGACCCTTTACTTTCAACTCTACTTTTGTTTTCAGTTTTACTTAGTGTTTTCTTATTCTTGTACTCTGGTTGAATGTGTTTACATTTTATAAAGGCAATTCCTTCCCAGTTATAGGGATTTACGCCTTTGGTGCTAGTCGCCAGCCCCTGGCCTTTGGAATACGGGCTTGGGGTAGTCATGGCATGGGCCCCGAGGATGGGTCGTGACAAATTGGTATCAGAGGAGTCAGTTCTACCACAAAACTCAAGACTCTGATCATTCTTTTCTGTGAAGCAATAGTGTTAAGGGTACCGAGTGTGGTCTTCTGTTCAGGGAGTCCAGTGTTGGTGCGGCGGCCGACGTATCTATACACCAGGACCTTGACTTCTGATTTCCGACTCAGTGCACAAAAACACTGATTACCTATGTGTTTCCAAACTTTTTCTTTAAGTTGTCTCAAACCAGGTAAGCTCACCAGGTTTAAATCATTTGACCATGTCGCATATGTTTAGGATGCATCCACACAGACAGTCAGTTGGCGTTCCGAGAGAGTACCCGATGACGGACCACCGAGCGACGAGGCTTCGGTGCAGGGCCCTCTTGCTATGTTGTCACCTTCGGGTGGTGTACCAGTAGCACCAACACCCGTTAGGAAGAAGATTCCACCAGCCGTACTAGCGTATGGTGCACGCTGACAGAGCGCGTTGCACGAATTCCAGCAGTAGAGGCCTCTGAGGTGACGAGGCGAGGCAGTTCCTAGGCAGTAGTGGACTGGCTGGAGGTGAATGGTAGAGTTCTACACTAAGTTCAGACACTAGTTAAGCAGATGGAGATCTTAGCTACTGGTGTTTCCCAGTGAGATACCATGAGATTGGTCCGCATGGTGATGAGGCTTCGGTACATGGAGCGATGCCTGATATAGTACCTTCGGGTAGTGTGCCAGCTATATCACTACCTGTTGGTCAGCAGTTTCAACCGGCAATACCGGTAGATGACATATGTAGGTTCAGTGCCTTACACGTGTTTTAGTGTTAGATACCCCTAAGGTTACAAGGCGATCCCGACTCACAGGCGGTTGAGGATTGGCTTGAGGGGGTGGCTGAGAGTTTTCTAGAGCTTATACAGCTTCGGTAGGACGACATGTCGGTAGCTGAGTAATCATCGAGGCGTACCGATCATTCCTGGTACTGGATGACTACGATACAATCAGCTCTCTAGGGTTCGGACTTCCGAGCGAGGTGTTTTTAAAGGATATATAAGCCAGAAATTTTCCTCTATGCATTTCTACTTATGTTAGGGTGCTAGAGAGAACCTTTGTGGTTGATAATTCTTTGGTTGAGTGGATACAACCAGTGAAGGTTAGCAGTGGGAAAGCAGAAAACAGGCGCCAGTCTCAGAGACTTGGGCGTGTAAAATGTTTTAAAAAGAGGAAGTGCTAAGGAAATATGAATCTTCAAAGTAGCAGACGTGGAAGCAGAGCTAGGAGGGCAGCATGTGGTGATGTACATTTTGACATGTTACAACCACCCGCCTTTGTAGTCCCCTCCAGGCTCAGGGAGCAGGAGGGAAGGGTAAGAGAGTAGCTGCATTCGGTCAAGGAGTGTGACCCAAGGAATCTAGGAATGATTTGAGGTACGGTCTGTGTCTACTACTAGCTACCATAACAATAGACATTGATATGAATCATTCCTTCCTTCCACGAATCTTGTCCCAGACCTAGAGTTTTCGGTTAAGACGTTGACTTGACCCTCACGTCTGGAGATACCTTTGGGAGGAGACTCGATAATCACGCTTATGCCGATGGTGTGATTTGACCCTTGAGGTGAGAGTTTCGGTTGGAACCTCTTAGTAGCAGCGTCGAGGCCTTACGACGTTAGTTTGGGTATGGACTGGGCAACCACAGTTCATACACAGATTGACTGTATTAGGCCAAAAGGTTGTGGTTTACCTACAATGTTGGGATGGGTTTTCCCTTGGTCGGTGAAAAGGAAACCCCAGGCAGCACGGGATGGAATCATGCATAAGTGGGTGCAGTCGATCACTCATGAGTTGGTCAGACCTAGATTTGTGCCAGACTTCTCCAGAGTTGTTGTACTGCTTTTAGCATTGACAAAGAAGGGGAAACTCTTCATGTGGTCAAAGAGATGCCAGAAGAGATTTATAGGATCTGAGGAATAGGTTGACCAGTGCGCCCATCTTGAGGATACAGGAGAAGGTGCAGATCATCTAGGAGTAGATGAAGACTGCACAGAGTAGACAGGAGTCCTATGATGATAAGGGATGGAGACCACTGGAGTTCGAGGGTGATGACCACATCTTCTTACAAGTATCATCTCGACAAGGTCTACGGATATTTGGCCAAGGCAGCAAGTTATCTCCAAGATTCTACAGACTTTACCAGGTCCTCAGTAGAGTAGGGGAGGTGGCTTACTGCATGGCCCTTCCACATCAGCTGCACCGGGTGCATGACGTCATCCACATATCTCATCTGAGAAGATACGTGCTCAACCCGTTCCACAACATCGAACACGGAAAGCTAGTTATCGATGACGTGGATACTTTTACGGAGGTCCCGGTGGAGATCGAGCATTGACAGGATTGGGTCCTACGTGGATGGTCAATTCCTCTGGTGCACATTTGCTGGCGGCATAGGAACCTCTAGTGGAGCACATGGTAGCAAGAGACTCAGATGCATGCTCACCCCTTTAGTTTCCCTAGTGTGTGTTGAACCTTTACGGGGTTGTAAAGCCCTCATGTGGGAGTAATGTAAAGACACATAAATTTCAAGGAATTTTTTTTTTAAATACCTTGTAATTTTACGAGTCTGTGGCTTCTAACGGCACTTGATTCCGAGGCCCGGTGTGCCCGGAATCAATTTCCGAAGTTTAACTAGGGTACGTTTAGTAAACGAACGAGCGGGTTTTTCTATCTTTTGAACCGGTGCTCGGAATTGAAATCGGAGGGCACCGATGAGCTCGCAATGCCGGTAATTTTTTAAAGGGACCTTTACCATAGTTACGTTTGTGCGGGAGGAGAAGTTAATTTTTGTGGTTTAATTAAGAAGTAAATAAAATTGTTGGAACAATTTTATTTTATATATAAGCAGGTTAACTCCTCCCATGGGAAGTTGTTGGTGGGGCCTACACCCACCCAACTTCCCATGTGTGGATATATGAGAGGTGGGGCCCACATGATCCCCAACCTTTCATCTTTCCCCAAACTTCTTAACCCCCCATTTTTAATTTGTAAACTCCTCTTAAATATGAGACCTCTCACCTCCTCCTCTCTCCCTCTTTAACTCTTGACAACACATTAATTTAATGAATTCAACCACATCAATTAATTAATAAAGTGGTTTGAATTTGAATTTTAAATTTCATGTGATAATAAAATAACAGGAGAAGTCTATTATTTTATTTTGGGATGGTTTTCATTGTGCTATGGAAGATTGGGAGAGAACTCTTATGAAGAAGAAGAGAACTCCTCTCTCGACGAAGAACGACGTCTCATCCACAAAGAATGTCGGTTCCATGAAAAATGATGACACGCCAACCATTCTCTTCTCTGTGACAAGTGAGGAAATGATACTTACTCCTCGGACGCACTCTGACATCGCCTATGAATTCTTTCCCCATGACGCCATCTTTCGCGACGCCCGACGTGCGACATCAACTATCGAGGTAGGGGTTAATTTCAATTTTAACGGATTAAAATTGTGCCTCGGTTCGTTGTTGTATAATCTTGTTTGTCTGATCAATTGCTATCGCTTAACAAGGAGGGTGCGGGCCGAACAAACACGGCCCGAAGACCCTCTGTTTTATCCTGTTTATTGATTTAATTGGTGATCGAAGGCGGAACACGGAAGAGACCAGCGGCGCAAGGGTCATCGTCGCATAAGCTAGGAAAAGTCGTGGCCAAGCTGGCCGCAACGGAGGAAGCTCGGCGCCGTCGCGCCATGCCAGGGATGTGGAATCGCGGACAACGTAGGGTGTGGAGGAGGAAGCCGGCGCCGCCGCGCCGGCTGTGCAGCGGAAACCACGGCCCGCTTTGCGGGCCGCTTCGGCAGAAGGACTGGCCGGCCCATCGGCCGGCCGGGCGAAGGGAAGCCACGGTGCCAGGACGGAACCGCGCTAGAAAACTGACCAGCCCGTCGGCTGGCCGGGCGGAGCAGATCCGCGACGCCAGAAGGGAGCCATGCTAGAAGATTCGCGGCCCGTTGTGCGGTCCGCTTGCGCCAGAAGGCCGGTCGGCCTAGCCAGCTGGTTTGGGAAGGGTTGCGCCGCTTGGCGCAGCCGGTTCGGACAGCCAAGGGGTCGCGCCCCTCGGACTGCTCGGCCCTCGGGCCGAGCCAGCCAGGCCGCGTGCCCCGCCGGGTCGCACCCCACCGGGCCGGGCCGGTCTGACCCCTTTTTCAGGTCGGACCCGCCAAAACCGAGTCGACCCGACCCGTCAGCCCATCGGGTCTAACGGACTGGGCCCGTTTTCACTTAAACATGAATGACATAAAAACCGCACATCTGATCGACACGCCGTCTGCGGAACTGGGACCCTCACGATGAGCCGGTCCTTTGTGATACTCTAAGTGAGTTTTGGACAACTTTGGAAAACGGCCGGGTTGGAATGAGTATAATTCCAACCGGCCCCTCGGAGTAGAAACGCTTATAACTTAAGGACAGGACGTCTGATTGACATGCTGTTGACTATGTTTGATTCCTCTTGATGAGACGGTTATTTTGGAGTACTTCACCTGATGTTTGGATGCAGTTGGAGTATGGCTGGGTTGGATTGTACCTGAAATCCAACCGGGCCCCTGGAACGGAAATGCTAATAACTCACAGACAGGGCGTCTAATTGACGCACCGTCTGTTGCGTTGAGACCCCTATGATGAGACGGTCCTTCGAGATACTTCTTCGTGGAACTTCGTGACACTTGGAGTGTCGACCAGTAGCTCGTGGAGCGGATCCATCCAGAGATGGGCATATGGAGTACGGTGACCTTGTAGCTGGCTGAGACCTGATGACTGCTTGTCCGATTCGTATCGGAGTGACTTGACTAGCCCAGTGGGGAGAACTACTGTGTTGGGGTGGCAGACCCATGGCGGAGGAGAACTACTGTGTTGGGGTGGCAGACCCACGATACTCGACAGGAGGAGTACCTCTGTAGGCTAGTAGGGGGAGCGCTACTGTGTTGGGGTGGCAGACCCATGGCGGGGAGCACTACTGTTTTGGGGTGGCAGACCCACGGTACTTGACAGAGGAGGAGTACCTCAGCAGTCTAAGGTTAGTGAGTAGCACCTCAGAGTCGAGACATAACTACTGTGCTCGATAGAGGAGGAGTTCTCCAGCAGCCGTGTTTTCGTCATCGTCAATAAAAATCCGGTTTTGAGCCGAGTCAATGACATTTGTGTTTTTCCTCATGATTGAGATGGGTTAATTGATAACTTAGGTATATGTATGGGCATATACCTAAGTAAGGGTTATCTGTTGAGATCTTTCTTTGTGGTTTATCCTTGTTGGATTTAGTGAGACCTTGAGGGTCTCGAGGTCCCTACTGAGTATTGTTATACTCACCCCTGCACGGGCTACGCCTGCATCTCGTTGTGTTGGATGCAGACGACGGACAGTGCTGACGGAGGCTGAGTGTACAAGGACTGGATGGTACCTGGAGGTGGACCTCACGTCGAGTCAGTACCCGAAGGTGGACCTCACGACGAGTCGGTACCTAGAGGAGGTTGACGGATGAGGGCGCTGAGGAGGCTATCTGTACCTACCCTTGAGGTAGGATTCGTGGTGGACGATCTAGAAGCTGCGCTATATGTACCTACCCTTCAAGTAGGATCTGTGGTGGACGATCCAAGAGCAGCTTGTCACCATCCAGCTCTTTTGTCTTTTACCTTGTACTTTACAGTTGGGCTTGTATTTCCAGCCCCTTTACTTTCAACTCTACTTTTGTTTTCAGTTTTACTTAGTGTTTGCTTCCGCTTGTACTCTGGTTGAATGTATTTACGTTTTATAAAGGCAATGACTTCCCAGTTATAGGGATTTACGCCTTTGGTGCTAGTCACCAGCCCATGGCCTATGGAAGGCGGGATTGGGGTAGTCACGGCATGGGCCCCGAGGACGGGTCGTGATAATTTAAAATTATATTTATAAATATATGTATAAATTTAAAAATATGTATATATATATAATTTTTTTATATATAATTATAAATATATATTTATATATAATTACAAATATATTTAAAATGTATATAAAAATATATTTTAATGATTATATTTGTATAAATATATTTATATTTATTTATTATTAAATTTAGAAATATAATTATATGGTTATAAATATATATTTATTTATAAATATATTTATTTATAAATAAATTTATAATATTTTAAAACATATAATAAATTATAAATAAATATCTATAAATATAATTTTATTTTTATAAATTTAAATATATATATATATATATATAATACAATTACAAATCTATCTCTATAAATAAATATTTCTAATTATATAATATAAATATTTATTTTGAATATAATAAATAAATTGAAAATATAAAATTTAATAAATTTATAATTATAAATATAATAAATATATGATAAATATAAAATAAATATTTATATATTTACAATTATATATTAATTATATTAAAAAATATTAATATAATAAATTATAAATTATAAATATAATAAATATATAATCATAAATATAAGAAATATATATATAATCATGAATATTCATATATTTATAATTATATTTATTAATAATTGTTAATATATAATTATATATTTATATATATAGTTAAATATATAAATTTATAATTATATATTTTTAGAATTTTAAATTTATATTTATATAAATAAATTTATATTTATAAACATTTATTTAACTAATATATATATATATATATAATAAATATATAATCATAAATATAATAAATATATAATCATAAATATAATAAATATATAATCATAAATATAATAAATATATAATCATAAATATAATAAATATGTATATAATATATAAATAACAAATATAATTACTAATTTATCTCTATAAATAAGTATTTATAATTATTTAATATAAATATATATATATATATATATATATGTATGTATTTATAATTATTTTATTTATAATTGTAAATATATATTTATATTTATATTTATTTATAATTGTTAATAAATAAATGTCTATATATTTATTTATAATTGTTAATATATAAATATACATATATCTATTTAAATATATATATATATAATTATAAAAGTGTATTAAAGTAATTATAAATCAATATTTATATAATTATAAATATATTTATAGAATTGTAAATATGTATTTATAAATTTTATTTTAAATAAATATAAATATATTTAATTATAATTATAATAAATATATTTATTATATTTATTATATTTATTATATTTATATATTTCTTATAGTTATTATATGTATATTTATTATATTTATGATTATATATTTATTATATAAATATTTATTATATTTATGATTATATATTTATTATATTTATCAAATATGTGTTTATAAATATAAATTTATTTATATAAATATATATTCAAGATTATTAATAAATATATTTATTAATATACATATATTTAGCTATATATATAAATATATAATTTCATATTAACAATTAAAAATAAATATAAATATATACATATACATATTTATAAATATATATTTATATATATATATAATTATGACTATTTAGTTATAGAGATAGATTTTTAATTATATTATATATATATTTATTTATTTATTTATTTATATAAATAAATTCATATTTATAAATATATATTTATATTTATATATATTTATGATTGTATTTATATATATTTATTTATAATTATATATATATATATATAATTTTATATTTATTATATTTATTATATTTATATTTATTATATTTATAATTATATATTTATTATATTTATGATTATATATTTATTATATTTATACTTATAAATTTATTATATTTATATTTATTATATCAATAATTATTAATATAATTAATATATAACTATAAATATATAAAAAAAAATTTTGTATTTATCATATATTTATTATATTTATAATTATATATTTAGTATATTTATAATTATACATTTATTATATTTTTTATTTGTAATTTATTTATTATATTCATAATAAATATTTATATTATATAATTAGAAATATTTATGTGTCGAGATATATTTCTAATTGTATTTATTATATATAGATAGATATATATATTTATTTAAATTTATAAAAATAAATTCATATTTATAAATATTTATTTATAATTTATTATATGTTTAAAAATGTTATAATTTTTTTTATAAATACATATATATTTATAACTATACAAATATATTTCTAAATATAATTATAAATAAATATAAATATATTTATACAATATAATTTTTAAAATATATTTATATATACATTTTAAATATATTTTCAACATTATAGAAATATATATTTACAATTATAAGTAAATATAATTATATATATATATATATATTAATTATATATATATGTATAATTTTAAATATATATATATATATAATTATAAATATATTTAACATTAATATATGATATTATATATTTATTTATTTATGATTATAATTATATATATATAATAAATAATGCTTTTGGTGACAAAAAAAACCATCAACTCCAATTGAATTTGCGCTTTGGGTTTTATCCCAAAGCGCCACTTCAATTGGCACTAGACCACCCCATTTCCCCAAATAAAAAGAGCCCTACCCCCATAAACTAAAAAAACCCTTCTGCCAAATTTGTCATTGGAAATTTTTTAGGATTTTTCCTTTCTGCTAATGAGGATAGTCAAAGGGTCCAAGAAGCCTCAAACCCTGGTATCTGCGTAGAGCTGGATCTCTTAGAGAAGCCTCTGTCTCGTGTTCTTTTCAGAGCTAGGGATGGTTTTGAGTGGTTGCAACGAGTATTTTACCAGGAGCTTCCCAGATTTTGCGGTGTATGCCGCTTATAGGGTCACTCTAAGGAGTCTTACAGAAGAATTCAGTTGTGTATTAAAATTAAAAATCATGTGGTTGATTTAGTTCCAGATATCCCTTCTCTTAACATCAGGGGGACGACTATAGGGGTTCCTACGCTGGACAACTAGGCATAGATATATGAATTTTTGCAGTCTATTAAGAGCTCCTGGACACAACCGGTGGAAGGGACGGCTTGGATGGGATAGTCTTCACATCTCAAGTGATTGAGAACAGATCTACAGGAATAGAATTCAAGTAGACCAAAATGTAATATTAACCTGGAACACCTTAAAATAAAAATTGAAATGCTTGAAGCAATACTTCAAGAATTATGAGATGAGAACTATTTTATATCACTGGAGGAGAATCAAATTATTCTAGCTGAAAAAATCTTAGAGAATGAGTGGGTCTGCAGGGAACGTTCAAGGGCCTTATGGATTAAGGAGGGGGACCACAAAACTGCTCTTTTCCAATCTTATATCAAAGAAAATATGGTCTTTAATAAAGTAAATTTTGTAGGTTCTGGGCGCAGCAGAAGCGCATTGATGGGTTTCCCAACTTTAATTTTAAAGTTAAACAACGTTCAATCTGAGATTTGTCACGATTCAAAATGTTGAATCTTTGGAATAGAACAAAGAGCGAAAAAGAAAAGAAGAGTCATGAAACCATTGAGATAGAATCATCATATGTTGGTTATAATTAATTTAATTAATTCATAAGAATTACCTCGATGTAATTCTTTCTTCTTTGGAGTCACCGATCATGATCCTGTGATCTGTCGTTGCATTGTAGAATCCAAGTACAAGATTCCTCTAGTGGTGATCTACACGTGCTCCACGTATCTCTGGACGTCGCCGAAGGGATCTCCAGGTGCTAGCATGGAAGAACCTTTGCTTGCAATGTTCGCCATCTACCGCCTTGATCCGGTGGAGGATCTCGCTCTCGTAACTTGAAAGTGTTCTTGGTGGAAAGGTAATTCTCTCTTGGCTTGAGAGTATTTACAAATCCGTTGTGCACAACAATGGCTCTCCCTTTATGAGAATAATGTAATTTGGGATTATAATACTTAGAATAATAAAAAATGAATTAATTGCCCGAAAGCATTTAATCATTTCATTTAATTCTTAGTAATACCCCATGTCTTAATAATGACAATTGACCATCATTATTACTTGACATGCACCCAACATATTACATTTAATATCATTTAATTTAATAAACAATATTTTTTCTCACGAATCCCGAAAAAATAAAATACACGGCGTGTATATAAATATACACGGCGTGTACTTTTATTTTTCCATTTTATTTATTTCCTCCACCTTATTTATTAGACCTTGAGTAATGGCTATTTATTTCTTAAATAAATGTAACTGCATTACTCGCTAATAAATGTATATATTATTTCGCCCACAATATATTCTCTTGAATAATTAGTTTCGAAATAAATGCGATCAGGCATCCTTAAATAATTATTAAACCATAGTTGGGAATAATATTTTTTTTAACTTGTTAAATTAATATTTAACTGAGATACATGGACACACTTAGTGTGTGGCCCTCTAGGCCTCTTTCTCAGTGGCATTAGGCGGAGCCTGCCCAAAGTCCAAGGTTAACATCTAGCAACACGCCAAGGCACTCATAGAGAAAGAAGTCAACGCCGCAATGACGTGTCACCTCCTACGAACACTTATCGTGTAATATAATCCCATTGTCTCGATATATCCAATCAAGCGGGTTTCATGCTAGTGCCATCAACCCATGTGCTCGATTATTCTTTCTTTGAATTCCCATAATTGAACTCGCTCATACCTTACCGTGGCCATGGATTTATTTAGGCTATATCAATTTCATCAAAGGGCCTGAGATATCTAATTCCGTTATAGAACATAAGGGACAAATCCTTTCTCGCATTATCTATTAATGCAGTATTACTCGTGACGCACCCAATGTATCCTACCTCGCTGCAAACAGTGTGTCATCACAGTTTTCTTCAATACATCTAAGTGCGTGAGTTGTAATACCCATTAATAATAATCTTAAAGTCTAAGGACCAATACACACATCCGCAGATAGGAACATCCAATGAAACTATAAAATGTGGATTTCCTACTGGCGGGTCTCGTTCTCATAATATCCTCCTGGATATTACCAAGGGCGCACACCATGAGAAGGTGCCTCAATGTTTCAGGAGTCCTCACCGCTAATGACCTGTATTACTCATGTCCCTCAAATAATATCATCCGGCTATAGAACATATATTCAAGAACAGTGTTATGGAACTTCTGGGTTCTCATCATAGCAGGGATCCACTATGACCCATAAATGCAACAGTTGTCCTTAGGACATTATCACATGCATTTTCACGCAGAAGAACAATCAAGATGTGATAAGGCATTTATTAATGAATAAATTACAAAGTATTTGGTTCTAGGCCACTAATTCCAACAGACTCCCACTTGGACTAGAGCCAACTGCTAACAACCTTTAACCCGCTAGCTCTCACATGATATTCACGCTTCTGCTGAGATAGGACTTTAGTCATGGGGTCTTCCACATTATCTTTCGTAGACACTCTGCTCACTGTAACTTCACCCCTTTGATAGAAATCCCTCAAGAGGTGATACTTCCGGAGTATGTGCTTTGTTTGTTGATGTGACCTTGGTTCTTTTGAAAAATCCACCGCTGCAGTATTATCACAATACAATGTAATGGGATCTTTACTGCTAGGCACCACATCAAGATCCCGAACAAAGTTCCGAATCCAGAAGGCTTCCTTGGCTGCATTAGAAGCCTCTATATACTCGAACTCCACTGTAGAATCGGCGACAACTGGCTGCTTTGAACTCTTCCAGCTCACAGCTCCTCCATTGAGATAGAAAACATATCCAGATTGCGACTTCAGATCAATTGGATATTTCTAAAAACCAGCATTATCATACCCTCTGATGATAAGATCCTTGTCTCCTCCATACACCAGGAACATATCCTTAGTTCTTCTCAGATACTTAAGGATAGTCTTAACAACAGTCCAATGTTGTTCTCCTGGATCTGCTTGATATATTCCTACCATGCTCAGTGCATAGGCAACATCAAGCCTGGTACATAACATGGCATACATGATGGATCCTATAGCCGAAGCGTATGGGATCTTACTCATCCTATCTTTCTCCTGTTGTGTCTGGGGACACATTTTCTTAGAAAGATGTAAGCCATGTGACACTAGAACCAATCCCCTCTTGGATTTTTCCATACTAAATCTCTTTAGTATCTGGTCAATGTATATACCCTGACTTAGTCCAAGCATCCTCTTGTATCTATCACGAATGATCTTGATCCCTAGAATGTAGGATGCTTCTCCTAAGTCCTTCATGGAGAAACACTTGTTCAACCAGTCTTTAACTGACTGTAAGGATGGTACGTCGTTTCCAAAGAGAAATATGTCATCAACATATACCACTAGGATGACGACCGCATTCCCATTAAACCGCTTATAAACACATGGATAACATTCGTTCTTAATGAAACCAAATTTCTTTATGGCTTCATCAAATCGAATGTTCCATGACTTGGATGCTTTATTCAATACATAAATGGATTTCTGCAACTTGCAAACCCATTTGGATTCACCTGGTGTCACAAACCCTTCTGGTTGTGTCATATAGTCATCTTCCTGAAGTTTCCCATTAAGGAATAATTTTTTGACATCCATCTGCCAAATCTCGTAGTCATGGTAAGCTGCTATGGAAAGTATGATTCTTATGGATTTAAACATGGAAACTGGTAAGAAGGTTTCATCATAGTCAATTCCTTGACACTGTCTGAATCCTTTAGCCACTAGCCTTGCTTTATAGGTGATAACTTGACCTTCCATGTCCAACTTTCTTTTGAATACCCATTTGCATCCAACAGGCTTTACATTAACTGGCTCATCGACCAGAACCCAAACTTGGTTCTGATATATGGAATCCATCTCAGAATTCATAGCTTCTAGCCATCTTGCAGCTTCTGAGCTTTCTACTGCTTCCTTGTAGGAGAGAGGTTCATCATTGTCCAACAATAATGATTCACCATCCTTGGTGACTAAGAAACCAAATCTCTCTGGTTCCCTTACCTCTCTTGAGCTCCTATACAGTACTTGTGTTTCTGGAACCTCTTCCACGGGGACCTGTGGAACTTGTTCCTGTACCAACTCCTATGTATCTTGAGCATCAACTTCATCTAAGTCAATATTTCTCCCACTATCCTTCTTGAGGATGTGCTCCCTCTCAAGAAAGATGGCTTGTCTGGTGATAGTCACTTTCTTGTCTTGAGGGTTATATAGGTAATATCCTTTCGTTTCCTTGGGATATCCTATGAAGATACACTTTATGCCCCGAGGTGCTAGTTTGTTGCCTGATAAGGCCTTAACAAACGCCTCGCATCCCCATACACGTGTGTGCGACAAAGTGGGTTTCCTTTCATTCCATAACTCGGATGGAATTCCATTTTCCGCCTTAGTTGGTACTCAGTTTAATGTGTATGCTGCAGTTTGTAATGAATATCCCCAAAAGGATAATGGAAGATCTGTATGACTCATCATCGACCTCACCATGTCCAACAAGGTGTGGTTACTCTTTTCAATAACACCATTACACTGTGGTGTATAAGGAGGAGTGAGCTGAGATAGAATCCCAGACTCCCGTATAAGATCGATGAACTCTTGGTTCAGATATTCTCCACCTCGATCCGATCGAAGCTTCTTTGTCTTCTTACCAAGATGATTCTCTACTTCATTATTGAACTCATTAAATTTCTCTAAGGCTTCTGACTTATACCTCATTAAGTAGACATAGCTATATCTACTCAAATCATCAGTAAAAGTAATGAAGTAAGAATATCCACCTCTAGCTTCTACTAGAAATGGTTCACATACATCCATGTGTACCAATCCTAGAAGCTCTGTGGCCCTTTCACCTTGTCCACCAAAAGGCGGCTTGGTCATTTTTCCTTGTAAACAAGTGTGACATCTATCAAGTGGTTTTAGCTCAGTACAGTCTAAATAGCCATCTTGTCAGAGCTTTGTCAAGCTCTTCTCATTCACATGACCAAGGCAGTGATGCCATAACTGGGTGATGTATGAGTCATGTGAGTTTGTTTCATTATCGATTCCCAACACTTGGTTTTCGTAATTTAATACATAGAAACCATTATTCAAATGTGCCATACCATAACATGTGTTGTTCTTATAAAAGAGACAACCCTTATTTCCAAACTTGAAAATAAATCCATCCATATCCAAACAAGATACAGAAATTATGTTCTTGGTAACACTAGGCACAAAATAATAGTTTTTTAAAACCAAAATCATGCCAGTTGTCAATGAGAGGTGATAGTCTCCAATAGTCAACGCAGCCAGCCTTGCGCCATTGGCAGCTCGAAGATCCACCTCTCCTCTGGTGATCTTTCTAAATCTAATTGGTTCCGACATTTGAATACAGATGTGAGCCCCACAAGCTATATCTAATACCCAATGTGTAGAAATATAAATATTGCACTCGATAACGAACGCACCTTTAGCGTCCCTATGGTTCTGGGTGTAGTTCCTCTTCCAGTGGCCCTGCTTGCCACATGAAAAACACACCGCCTCCTGTTCCTTTCCCTGCCTCTGGATCTTCCCCTTCTTGGAGGGACGGTGCTCGGGGGCTTCAGACCGTTTATAAGTCTTTGGCCCTTTTTCCTTGTCCTTCATTTTCTTGTTCACCATAAGGACCGTAGGTTTTTCATGCCCCATGTCCTTATCTACCTGGCGAATCAAGGTCAAAAGCTCCGATAGACTCTTCTCATTGCTGCTCATATTATAGTTGACAATGAAGCTAGAGAAGGTCTTCGGAAGTGATGATAGGATGAGATATGTACGCAACTCATCTGAGAATTTAATCCCTAAGATGTCCAGGCATTTAATGTAGCCAATAAGCTTGACTACATGAGGCCCAGATGGTGCAGACTCTCCAAGATTCGTGGTAAACAAATCATTGGAGATCTCATACCTCTCCTGTCTCACTTTCTCTTGGTAGATATATTTAAGGTGAGACATCATGCTATACGCGTCCATGTTTTCATGTTGCTTCAAGAGCTCATTAGACATGGCCGATAGCATGAAACACTGGAAATCTATGGCATCATCCATGTGTTTCATATAGAGAGATAATTCCTCATCAATATCCTCTTTCCCAGGCGCAAATGGAATAGGCTCTTCCAGCACATATAATTTCCTTTCGTGGTGAAGGACGACGCATAAACGCATCTGCCATTCTTGGAAATTGGTGCTGGTGAGAAGGTTTTCTTTTTCGAGTATGGTGCGCAATGATATTTTTAAAGTCATTTTCTTACCATTTCTACAAATTAAGATGAGAAAAGGTTTAGTACTTTATTACAAAAATTGAGACAAATAAATAAATTAATACTCATTAGTCTCCCACTATTTTATTGAAATCAAATAGCCCTCACCATTGACTTTGGAATATTCTATTGCGTGAATATTCTAGTGGCAAGGATCCATATTTCCTTTGCATTACCCCAACTAGGGTTGTTCAAGCAACTTTAAGGTTTTTAGGTAGGCATTCCAAATGCCAACTACATTAACTCGCAGCTCCTTGATCCGCTGAGTGGACTCCCTGATCCTGAAATCCTTTTTGGATTTCCTCAACCTTTTCCTCTTGGTCACACCAAGTCCTGTTGTGGTAGTCAACCCTTGATGCGAACCAAGTCAAGTCAACCCAAAACCTTGAATTAGAATTCCCTGATAATTGAAAGCACCCCAACTAGGGTTGGTCAAGCACTTTGAACTATGGTTCGATTCTAACCAAGATTATGGAAGGCTATGCAGACTTAATATTTATTTTCAAGGATTTTATCCTTATACGTAAATTTCCATTTTATTATCTTTGATTACATGCTTTTTAATATTAATTGGGATATACTTAAGTGATTAACCATGTCTAAGATAATATTTACGTATAAGCCGGTTTTATTTTAGTTCCATCTTGCATGCTCGTTTAATTCATTAATTGTGTGATCGTGCAACACACCCACAATAAATAAACCATGAAACTAACAGAAATAAAATAAATGGTATGATCATGAGCTTTTCTATTGGTTAGTTTATCTATCGGTTGATAAACCAACCCAAGACCTAGGGTAGAAACACCTTGAACCTTTCAGGTTCGTGTTTACAGCTTTCCACCTATCCACCTTTTTATCTCCTTGGATTGGTTTCACCTTGGCTCCTGACTTCAGCCACCTCCACAAGCTTGGGAGCTTCATCCATTACATATGCATTTATCTCACACGCAGTTGAGGGGTAAAAGGGGTTTTTACATAAAATAATCATTGGGCGTGCAGGCCCTACATATTAATGAGGAGATGGCTCGCAGGCCAATAAATTTAATTTAAATAAATAAATTAAAAGAAACCATTCACATACAAAGGTCTCGGTCTAACTCATGATCATCCATACATGAAACGATATTTACGCATAAATAAAACTAGAATTCAATTATGTAATCGTTCTTTTTTAAGATAAATCACGCTCAAATCAATTAATTATCTTTAATTAATCAATCCTTTTATCTTAAATCCTTTTTTTGAATTTCCTTGAGATTCTCATCCATCATAATTTTAAACAAATAAATTCATTTAAAACTATCCTTGTACGTAACTTGTACCTTGGAGGCAACCTGGTGAATTCCCATTTATTACGCAGATGTTAAATTAAACACATATATATAAAACACCTATCACGTGTTGTGCCTCAGCTTTATGTCTGCACCATGGTACATGTCTCAAAGGTTTGTATAATATAATAATAAATTTTAATAAATCTGCGTAATTTGGGTGAGTACACGGCGTGTAGTTCCGACTACACGGCATGTACTTTTCTTCACCGTCCATCTGAAGTACACGCCAGGGGACAGGGCGTGTTAATGTACTTCGGAAATTTTCGGAGTACACGGCGTGTACAGTGGGACACACGCCGTGTAGTTTTCGTGTTATACGGTTTCCAGCCGGGCGGGCCGTGTACAGAGTACACAGCCCAACCCTAACCCGAAGGGACTACATGCCATGTTTATTGGACCACACGGCATGTATTCCAGAAATTATGTTCCACCTATTTTTGGTCAACATACAGTGTCTTAAATTCTTAGAAAGAATCCAATACACGGCCTGATTTGGAGGATCAGTCAATGTATTGAACCTAGACTACAAAGTGTGTACTTCCGAAAACACGTCGTGTATTCTGGTGTTATACGGATAGAAACTTTTGGCTCCTCCAGATGAGTTCCTCTATTTTATTTTAATCAAAATTAAAAGAAAAATTTGTTTCTGTGAGGTGAATAAGAAACGAGGGAGGAGGAATAGATCTCGATATTCAGATTTCCAGAACGATTAAACTTGAATTGAAATAACTAAATTATTAAATGAGTAAATTACCAACAAAAAACTAAATAATTATAACCAATGATATAACCTCCCTCTGATACCACTTGTAGGTTCCGGGCGCAGCGGAACCACGTTGGTGGGTTTTCCCAACTTTAATTTTAACGTTAAAAAATGTTCAATATGAGATCTGTCACGATTTAAAACACCGAATCTTTGGAATAGAACAAAGAACGAAAAATAAAATAAGGGTCCTAGAACCCTTGAGATAGGATCATCATTTGTTGGTTATAATTAATTTAATTAATTCATAAGAATTACCTCGATGTAATTATTTCTTAGTTGGAGTCTCCGGTCACGATCCTGTGATCCGTCGTTGCATTGTAGAATCCAAGTATAGGATTCCTCTAGTAGTGATCCACACGTGCTCCACGTATCTCTGGATGTCGCCGAAGGGATATCTGGGTGCTAGCGCAGAAGAACCTTCGCTTGCGATGTACGCCTTCTACCACCTTGATCTGGTGGACGATCTCGCTCTCGTAACTTGAAAGCGTTCTTGGTGGAAAGGGAATTCTCTCTTAACTTGAGAGTATTTCCAAATCCGTTGTGTACAACAATGGATCTCCCTTTATGAGAATAATTTAATTTGGGATTATAATACTTAGAATAATAAAAATGAATTAATTTCCCGAAAGCATTTAATCATTTCATTTAATTCTTAGTAATACCCCTTGTCTTAATAATGACAGTTGACCATCATTATTACTTGACATGCACCCAATATATTACATTTAATATAATTTAATTAAATAAACAATATTTTTTCTCACAAATACCGAAAAAACAAACTACACGGCGTGTATATAAATATACACGGGGTGTACTTTTATTTTTCCATTTTATTTATTTCCTCCACCATATTTATTAGACCTTGAGTAATGGCTATTTATTTCTTAAATAAATGTAACTGCATTACTCGCTAATAAATATATATATTATTTCACCCACAATATATTCTCTCAAATAACTAGTGTCGAAATAAATGTGATTAGGAATCCTTAAATAATTATTAAACCATAGTCGGGAATAATATTTATTTAACTTGTTAAATTAATATTTAACTAAGATACATGGACACACTTAGTGTGTGACCCTCTAGGCCTCTTTCTCAGTGGAATTAGGTGAATCTTTACTAAAGTCCAAGGTTAGCATCTAGCAACACGCCAAGGCACCCATAGAGAAAGAAGTTAACGTCGTAATGACATGTCACCTCCTACAAACGCTTACCATGTAATATAATCCCTTTGTCTCGATATCTCCATTCAAGTGGGTTTCATGATAGTGTCATCAACCCATGTGCTCGATTATTCTTTCTTTGACTTCCCGGAATAGTACTCACCCGTACCTTACCATGGCCATGGATTTATTTAGGATATATCAATTCCATCAAAGGGCATGAGATATCTACTTCTGTTATGGAACAGAAGGGACAAATCCTTTCTCGCATTATCTATTAATGCAGTATTACTCGTGACGTACCCAACGTATCCTACCTTGCTTCAAATAGTGTGTCGTCATAGTTTTCGTCAATATATCTAAGTTTGTGTGTTGTAATACCCATTAATAATAATCTTAAAGTCTAAGGAACAATACACACGTCCACAGATAGGAACATCCAATGACACTATGAAATGTGGATTTCCTACTGGCGGGTCTCGTTCTCATAATATCCTCCTGGATATTACCAAGGGCACACACCATGATAATTTTCCTCAAAGTTTTGTGAGTCCTCACCCCTAATGACCTGTATTATTCATGTTCCTCAAATAATATCATCTGGCCATAGAATATATATTCAAGAACAGTGTTATGGCACTTCAAGGTTCTCATCATAGAAGGGATCCGCTATGACCCATTAATGCAACAGCTGTCCTTAGGACATTATCACATGCATTGTCACATAGAAGAACAATCAAGATGTGATAAGGAATTTATTAATGAATAATGTACAAAGTAGTTGGTTCTAGTCCACTAACTATAACAAATTTGAGGCTTGTGGATGGGTCCTATTCAGAGAACCTTTTTGTAGCAGGTTCCTTGGCCCTGAACCATTTTGTGGGGATTTTAGCTGGACTGAGGAACTCTAATACTAATAGGCCTAATGAGGTAGAAGAGGTGGAAATTTTCTTTCATTGCATTCCTATGATTGTGGAAGACATTGACAATGAGGATTTGGAATTAATTCTTGAGGAGGATTAAGTTCAGGAGGCAGTGTTTAGTATGAAATCTGACAGTGCTCCAGGTCCAGATGGATTCCCTGGATATTTCTTCCAATACGCATATGATATTATTAGAGTTCAATTTAAGGATTTGGTTCAAGATTACTTTAAAGGTGGGTCACTTTCAAGGGCAGTGTGTGCTTCCAAGGTGGTCTCAGTTCCAAAGATTCGTATCCCAACTACCATCAACCAACATCAACCAATTTGTCTCTATAATTTTTCTTATAATATTCTAGCTTACCTTTTAAAATAGAAGACTAAGATAAGTTATCCCAAGACTAATATCGGAGGAGCAGCATGGTTTTATCAAAGGCAGAAGCATCCAAGGTGCAATTGGGATTGCTAAAGATATGGTTAATGATATCAAAAAAAAAGACAATTGGGTCCAATGTTATCATAAAAATTGATATGGAGAAGGAATATGAAAGGATTTAATGGAATTTTATTGTCAAATTCATGAGTATATTTGGGTTCATAGAATGGATCTGTGACCTATGCTTTTGATTTTTTTCTTCTCGTTGGATTACCATCTCCTTAATGGGAAAAGGTTTTGTCTTCTTTAGGTCTATTTGGGGCCTAAGTAAAGGCAGTCCAATCTCTCCTATCCTTTTTATTCTTTCATGGGATTCTCTTTCATGGAAATTCAAAAGAATCTTGGAGGAGGGGGATATTTTTCCCTTATAGGACAAGATTTGAGGATAGAATGGTCTCTCTCCTTATGTTTGTAGATGATGTCATTTTTTTAGTAATGGTGGGATTCGATCTGTCAAGGGGAACAATAAAATACTGGATATTTATGTCTACCTAAGTAGAAAACAAGTCAATCAAGGGAAGAGCAGTCTTTATATATCTAAAAAATGTTCTCTTAGGTGTAGTAGAAGTATCCAAAATAGATTGGGTATTCAAAGGAAACTTCTCTAATTTTATTACCTTGGTTCTTCCATTTCAGATTTAAGAATCAATAAATACCTCATTTAAGGTATCATTCAAAGGTTCATGGAGTGAATTTGTAACTGGAAGATCCGATTTCTTTCATTTGGTGGTCACATGACTGTGATTAACAACATTCTTACCTCAATCCCTATGCACATCCTATCAGTAATCAAGGCCCCCAAAGGCACTATAGAGTGAATTGAAAAAACAATGACATATTTTATATGGGATGAAAATCAAAGTGGAAGATTTCATTGGGAATCATGGAAAAGAATGGCCAAGCCAATGGAAGAGGGTGCTGAAAATGTTCATAGTGTCTCAAAATCCATACAAGGTATGCAAACTAAGCTTGTGTGAGAAATTTTTTAAGGAACCACACTTTAGGAGAGGTTCATAAAACACATATTGGGGTAAGATTAGAGAGTTTGTAATGATTGTTCTTGATGACTAACAGGACTATACTAATGCATGATTGAGTACTTAGTATAGCTGTAAGGGAAGGTTTGTTGGGTTGTGGGACATGAAGAGATAAATTTTGGAAGGATAATTGGGCTGGGGATCAGTTAATTTTTTTGGGATATCCGACTCCAGAAATATACTTCAGAGAGTCCAGATCCTTTCATATCTTCATTGATTTTGTTCTCAATAATCACTAATAGGCCATTTTTTATGACAACCTTCTGACCAACGAGCAAGAGAGGTGTGTTTTATTTGCCTCTAAATCTGGTATTTTTAACAACCATGACTCATAAAGCATGATCCCTAATATCAGTGGTCATGATTATTAGGAGGAGAAACTCTGGTGAAAAAAAATTCTTTGAAACTAAATTTCCTAGCATGGATCATAAGAAATGGTTTTTTGTCAATAAATAATAATATCCAGAAGAATGGTATTCCCATCGCTTCACGCTGTAGATGTTGTGTGGCTTCTAGTTATGAATCAACATGGAACCTCTTCTTAATATGAGAGTGGGAAATGGTGATCTAGAATAGTCTCTACCATTTCATCAGTTCGATTAATATTGGGGAGACAATATCATACTTTCTTTATTCCTAGTTTAATGGTGTAGTTTAGAATGAAATGGAGATCAAAGCCCGAAGTATATTTTTTGCAGCTGGGTGTTGGATTATCTAGGAGGCTAGAAACAAGGAACATGAAGGGAAAGTTCATTCCCACCTTTTCTTATAGGTTCGATCTAAACTGTTAGTTTCCAAACTGGGGTTTCTCATTCCTGGTGGAGTGGCTTTTCCTTCTCTCAAGTGTATTATTCCAAGAGTTTGTCTCATTTCAGAAGAAAGAAAGGGTATCAGATATGTGATATGGGTCTCTTGGAAACCTCCAAACTCTAGGATCAAACTTAATGTGGATGTCTTCTATATGGATGGTTCTATGAGAGGGGGTCTAGTGTGAGACAATAGAGGTTTTTTTATCTTCACATTCATCACCTTCTATGGTTCTAGTAACTCTATTAGGGCATAGCCTAGGGATATGACTAGTGGCATAACTTTTTGTGATCTTCATAATATTGAACTCTCAAAGGTTGAATCCTATTCCAAAATTCTAGTCAATATTCTTTGTGGGAGGCTAGTATACCATGGGACCTAGATTATCTCATAAGAAAATATAGGATTCTTATCGACATGAATGTCTAGGTGGGTCACACTTTGAGAGAAGGAAATAATGTGTTAGAGGTTTTGGAAAGAAAAGGTAATCCAGTTTAGAGATCTATTTTATTTTTTTCATCTAGATTCTTGCCAAATGATTGTAGCCTCATTATTAAGGGAGACTCTATAAGAATACATTATTATCACCCCCTTGACATTGGTCTTTCTTCCCTATTTTTAATAAAAAGTTAACTTTTAGTCATTCACATGGCATATATCCCTCCAGGTAGATATGTCCGGGACATAGGAGGAGATTAACGTGGTCAGTTAAATTCTGTACACTTTAGTGATGGATCAATCATGTGGTCCATGATATGTAAAATAATTGATATTTCCAAGATATACTTTATAGTTGGAAAATATCAATTATATCTAGGATAACTACAAGGGAGGAATTCAAAACTATCTAATTATACTTGATAAAGTACAAAAGGGATATATAAATAGTAAGTGGAGAGAAAAGGATACTAGTTTTCAGGGGACACAAACAAGTATTCCTTAGATCCATGTGATCTAATATCATATCCAAGCTAAGGTAATGAGAGATACAATCTCATACAAGCTTGTGGTATCCATTCCTATAAATACTGAGTATGTTGCAGCTTCTAAGGCAGCTAATAAGTAGTTATTATATTCAAATATTTGTTCAAGTTCTTGGAATCGCACATAGTATGTAAATTATTATCATAATATAAATTATTATACTCTTACTATCCAATATTTCAAGTTTTGATTGTGGAAAAAAGAGTATACACTCAGGGTTAACATTTCTTCAAAAGTTTTACTCAAGGAGGTGAGGTCACACATAGTAGAATAGTCATGAAGCAGACACATGGAAGACCCAGCTACTAAAGTTTTGAGTTAGTAGAAACATGATCTGGATCATGTGAGATCTAACAAGGTTGGTTATAAAGTTTTCTCTAGTGCAAGTGGAAGTGTTGTAATAGTGGGTGCCCTAGACCAAAAAATACAGTACTTTTTTGTTACCATTTAATTTATACAGTTATATATTCATGACGTATTCTTATCATTATAGTGTAAACATTTCTACATACACTATTTAAATGGTAATGTCTATAGATTATTTTGTGTATAAAAAGGATATAAAAGATCCCATGCTATAATAAGAACCTTGAGATACCATGACATTAATCTTAAATATTTATCTTATAGTCAAGACACGTCATACTGACTAGACACAGTAGGTGTTTGACTATCAGGTGTTGGGGGATCATAAGCATTGATACTTCTTCTCATAAATTTCACACTTGGTGATATCTAGTAGTTGAGGTCATGATGATATACCCTTCAAAAGGAACACCACATGTTTTGGGTGTCATTGGATATTCCTATCTATGAACATGTGTACTGGTCTCCTAAATTGAGATCATTATCAGTGTGTTCCATTTGATCGCATAATTTGATGCATGGAAAAAACCATGATAATGAAATCATGGAAAGGTAGCATGTGTTGGGTGCATCATTGGTGGTATGACATTTGTTGAATGATCAAGATAGAATTTTTCACTTCTGGGTTGAGGAAGTAATATATCTCAGGTCAGGTTGATCAAGATGGTAGTACCTTCATAAATCCATGGTCATGGTAGTCGAGGGTAAAATTTTCTAGTTAGATAAAAAAATAATAAATTCATAAATGATGATGAAATGGGTGTGCGTAATTCTTTATTATAAATTTAAATATAAAAATATTATATCAGGCATTACGTTTTTGTAAGATCATGGACTTCGTGGAGGTATATCCCTGTTTAGATTTTGGTTTTGGTAACTTTTTTATATTAATGAAATGGTTTCATGTAGTATGTCGGGTCTTGGGGTGTTCCAAAGGTTTGAGACATAAGAAAGGGGAGAACATGTTCAATCTGTGCAAGGCGCACGGTTGGCACATGGTTAAGAAAACCATGCAGAATCCCCAGGTAACTGTATAACTTTGGATAGAGGCTTAACACATAGTCGGCACATGGTCTATCAAACCATGTGGTTTTCCCAAGTAACTATGAAATCTAGCCTCCCTTATATAGTGGCTAGAACACAATTTAGGAATATTTTTTCAAATCGTGTGGGTAAACCATGTGCCCATGTAAAGTTGGGAAAGATTACAAAAAATCCATTATGGGATTTTAATCCCTCACCGTATTTTCACCACTCATTTCCTCCCTTGAACCCTAGTGACAAAAAATATCTCCCAAGGGCTTCCAATGGTGATTCTTCTTTGATCCTAGGTCGTTTAGAGAGTCATCAGTTGAGGATTGAATATCTGGGTAATTCTAATCCCTCTCTTGCTTCTCTTTTTAGTTTAGGGTTTTCATCTTTCTCTTATCTCCATCCAAAGCTCTAAAACCCTCCTTTTCTGATGATATCTATGTTAAGGATTTAAAGGGTGGTTGATTTGGTATCTATGTATTTTATTGGGAGTGTGTTCTTCAATGGATTTGAGGTAGGTGGTCTATAAGTTATATCCTTTGGTTTTTATAAATATTTGTGCATGCGGGGTTATGTTATTGTTCTTTCCTTGATGTGTTCTTGGTATATTTTTAAATATTTTATATAATGAGGGTCTAAATAACCAATTAAACCCACTCATTATCCCTTTGGGATGAATGGAGTGTTACTTGACCAATTTAGGGCCACCCATGGGGTGTGCTGACCCTCCCAAACATGGTTAATGAAATTCTAAAGTGTAAAATTTGCTGGTGATAAGTAGATCCATTAGAGAATGTGTAAATCGGTTAATTTAATTATTAAGAAAGTATTATGGGTATATGTTTCTATTCGTGGATAATGGATAAGGGGTTTTTTTAGTTTGGCATATGAATGGGTTTCATGGGATTAATGGGAATGTGTCAATGAATCATGTGTTGTATTTGAATATGCATAGTAAGTTTGGCATGGGGAATGGGAATTGGGATAAATTATTGTGTGATATAAATGATAAATGTGTTAATAGATTGTGTCATAATATATTTTCCCATTTTAGTTGTTATTATTGTGATATTACTAATGATATTGGCTATGCTTGGTTATAATGTGGTTGTGTGTGGTGAATGAATAAATAAGCATGTGCACATAGATTAGTAGAGTGGGGTATAAACATGAGGTTCAACGCCAATGGTTCGAGTTGGATCAAAGCTCTAAAATACACCCCTCAATACATATGTTAGGGAAGGGTAAGGAGTTATATTCCCCTAATAGTTTCATTCCACCCGGACTGAGGCTTTGTGGTGAGGATGATGTGGTTGTTGTGATGTGTTACCCTGGTAAGATATGACTTGATTTATTCCCATATGTCTTCTAATTGTTGAAAATTCCTAATCCATTATACACATGAAAAGGGTGAATTATTCAATTAGATGTTATAAATATAAAATGTGGATTTGATTATGGAATAAATTAGGGGAAAATTTTATTACTAATGGTTACTTGTATTGTCTTTTATTTACTTATTATTATTTATCACTTGCATGCACTATCTATTTAGAATGGATATTTTGTAGACACCATTGGTGGTGGACTACTGAGTTATACTCACACCCTTCTCAGGCCACCATTAGGTACCCAAAAAGATTTCATGGTTGCAGGTTAGGTCAAGGGAAAAGGTATGGTGCTCTGGAGTTGAGCCAGATTTGGGATTTTCATGGATGAGGTTTCAGACTTGGAATCAGGACCATTTTGGGGATTCCATTTTTATCTTTATTTTGGGGTTTTTTACAATTGGTATTGTAGCATGACATGACATATTTACTATTGGTTGTGGTTTGTACCCAGTTTGGGTGATGGTTATTTATGCATGTTCACTGGGTTGTTTATGTTGTTTTTGTTAGTGTACTTGTTTTATGTTATACTTTACTCTGATAAAGAGGGTATAATCTCCCCACATGACTCTTAGACCCACACTTCTATTCTGAAACCTCTCGCGTAAGGGGAGGCTCATTTGAGATCATGTGATGGCCCGGCTCGGGGCACTGGTTTAGTGGAACCTGGGTCGAGGACATTAAAAAGTGGTATCAGAGGAGGTATTTTCTGTGACTTAATATTTGGGATGGTAGACAAGAGGTTAGGAAAGTTTCAGTCCTTGGAAATGATCTTGTTCTTGGGAGTATCTAACCCAAGTACAAGGGAAAACCCAAGTCACCCAGGGCGGGAACTATTGTTCTTGTTATACATTGTTACAATTGATGGTATTTTACCATTGGGTGATGCACATATGGTGTGATGTGAGTGTTTTATAATATTTTACTCATGGTTTAAATGGAATGGGATTGTGCATTCATTCATCTCTATAGGCACCTAGGTATATATAATACATGTATCATGGTAGGCACACACAGGATGGGTGTGTGGATCATAAAGGGTAGGATGCATTGGATTTTATTAAAGGTAATAAAAATTGTGTCTAATGAGATAATTCAAAAGGGTAACAGGGGAGGTAAAATGTTAGATAATGATTAAAGAATTGTGATTGATAAGGTGGAGTAAGTGAATAAAACTATTTTTGGGGTAGGTTGTAAAATAGACACGAGTTTGAAATGAGTAGAAGGTAAGGGTTATACCCATGTGAGTTGGTTATCTTGTGTTAGACATGACCTTGGTGGGGATGGTTGAGGGTAGTATTTTGGGTCTGATTGGGCCTTTTGGGTATTTTATGTGAAATAGTTTATTTATGGATAATTATGAACCCTTCCTTATATATTGTGAAATATTTATGGTCTGTGTTATAAATCTCGTGTTGGGCATTATAGAGAAATTCCACCACAAAAGTGCATGTCGACCGGGTGATAGGAAGATGAAGGAATGATGTGGAAATATTTCTAGGAGAAGTTTCTCAAAAACTTCTATCCAAAAACCTTGATGTAGGAGAAGGTTGTGAGTTTTATGAGCCTGACCCAAGGGGTAATGTCAGTGATGGATTATTCCATTCGTTTCACTGATCTACGCTGCTTTGTTCCAACACTAGCAGGAGAAAAGGCAATTGTGGAAAAACAATTTCAGGATTGGTTGAGACATGAGATCAAGTCCCAAGTAAAAATATTCCATCTAAAAAGGTTTGTTAAGGTATTGGATTGGAATCTTATATCAGAAGGTAACATTAAGGGATCTTTAAGGGATGGTCTTATGGTGCCAGTCGGGCGGGAAACTAGTGAAGCTTCTGAGAGTAGGAAGTGTCATTTTGGGAATCTCTATTAGGGTGGAAGTGTACAGAGAAGCCAGAAGAGGGGACCATCCTCTTAGGGTGGTGACCAGGTGTTCTGTTACTAGTGTTCTAGGTTGGGGCACATAAGTGGCCAATGTCCCTGACCACCAGTTGGGTGCCGATCATTTGGAAGGTTGGGCCATGTGCAGAGGTTCTGCAAGAACCCATGACAGTTGGGATATGATGGATGTTAGTGGAATATGTCAAGTGTAGGAAGAGGTTTAGTGACTCTGTATCAAGCAGGTAGTTGGAGCATCATGGGTCGTACTGGTAGGGGTGTTGAACGTAGAACTTCGAGGAGAGATCATCCATACTAGAAAGGTAGTGTAGTAGATAGTACTAAGATTAGAGCCTAGGGCAGAGGGGAAGTTCTTCTTCATGTGATTAAAACTACACCTGAAGGTGGTGAAGTAAGACCATCTACCATTATAGGTACAATTATTGTAAATTATAAACTCTCTAGTGCTTTATTTGATACAGTTTTTACACATTATTTTATTTATGCTCAGTTCATAGTTGTTTTGGGCCTAACCATGGAAAGAGTGTGTGGAGTTATGTCAATTGATACTTAATTAGGGGTATGGGTTGAGGATATTAGACAGTGTAATGGTTGTGCCTTGGAGGTTGGTAGATATCATTTTCTATGGAACCTATTTTTCCTAGATATGTCAGTTTTTGACCTGATTTTGGGAATGGATTGGTTGGTGTTATATCAAGAGCATATTGACTATTACCGAAGTCAGGTGATGTTCATGCCTCTCAATGGAGACACTTATGCCCTTCGTGGTGAGTGGGATATTCGAGCAGGCCGCACCGGGCCAATTTTCCAACAGTTGGGATAACTCACAGCTCAAGAAACTTGCCTTGTGCTATATGAAGTAGGAAGGGAACAACTAGCATTTCCTCTCATTATGGATTGATTTTAGGATTTTTTTTTTCTAAGGACTTCTCTGGGCTACCACCCGAGAGAGATATTGAGCTTGTGATTGAATTTCTACTGGGGGTGGAGCCAATTTCCATTCTGCAATATCTAATGGCACCATTAGAACTTTATAAACTTAAATTTCAGCTAGATGAGTTTGAGTATAAAGGGTTTATTTTTCCTATTATGTTTCCTTGGGGATATACTATGTTTTTTTCTAATATGGTTGATGGATCATTGAGGCTATGTATTGATTATTGTAAGTTTAATCAGATGATGGTTAAGAACCAATACCCACTCCCCAGAATTTATGACCTATTAGATCAACTGAGAGGTGCATCAGTGTTCTCCAAGATAAATTTAAGATCATGATACCATCATTTGAGTGTGATACCTTCTAACATACCACAGACAGATTCCTAGAGCAGGTACAGGTTGTATGAGTTTGTGGTGATATTGTTTGGGATGAAAAAAGCATCAGCTATATCTGTGGCCTTGATGAACCAAATATTTCACCAATAGTTGGATCAGTTCATAGACGTCTTTATTGATGACATCATGGTGTACTCAAGAACTCTTGATGATCATTCTAAACACATTAACATCATCCTGAGTACATTAAGAGAGCATAGGCTTTACACCATGCTATAAAAATGTCAGTTCTGGTCTGATAAAGTGAGTTTCTTGGGGAACATCATTTCTAAGTTAGGGGTGTCGGTCGATCCAAAGAAAGTGTAGTTTGTGGTGTTTTAAGAGCATCCTAAGAAAGTTTTTGATGTTCGGAGTTTTCTGGGTTTTACTAGTTATTACTAAAGATTCATTATAGATTTCTCCCATTTGACTGCACCACTCTTAGGATTAACCAAGAAGGAAGTCAATTTTGAGTGGTCATAGTCGTGTGAGAATTATTTTCAAGAGTTTAAGAAGTTGTTGACTATCATATCAATTTTGAACATACCTAACACTAGTGTAAAAAATATTTTTTACGTTGGTTATTTTTTATTTTTTATGTCTATTTTTTGGCCGAAGTTATTGTAGGGGATGTTAAAAATATTTTTTTCTACGTCGGTTATTTTAAAACCGACATAAAAAATAGAAATCTGAATCCATTTTCACATTGGATCCTAAAAAATCGACGTGGAAAATGGTTGGTAGTTGTGATTTATTACATCGGTTTTTAAATAACCATTGTAATATGTTATTTATTTCATCGGTTATTAAATAACTGACATAATAACAACCCCTATGAAGCATTTTTCACGTCGGTTTTCTAATAACCGACATGAAAAACAAGGTTATCACATCGGTGATTTTCATAACCGACGTGATAAACCAGTCTCTGAATCAGTTTTTCACATCGGTTAAAAAATAACTGACATGAAAACATATATACTACATAAGTTATTAAATAATATACGTAAAAAAATCATCCTCGTGCATTTATTACATCGGTTATAAAATAACCGATGTAAAAATCAATTTTTTTTAATAATACAGTTCAACCATTACAATGTGATGCCAAAGAGGACCTAAAATAAGTAGAAAACAGACCAAAACCATACCAAAACCACTGGACAACCCCCCCCCCCCACCCCCTAGACACCCCCTACCCCCTTGGATAGCCCCCCTAGACACCCCCTACCCCTGGACACCCGCCCACACCCCTAGAACTCCCCCACCCCCACCCCCTGGACAACCCCCCCACCCCCTAGATACCCCCTACCCCCTTGGATAGCCCACCCTAACCCCGCCTGGACACCCCCACCCCCTGGACACCCCCACCCCCTGGTCACCCCCCACCCCCTTAAACAGCCCCTCCCACCCCCTGGACATCACCCACCCCCTCGAACCCCCCCCCCCCCCTCACCCCCTGGACACCATCACATCCATTAGACATCCCCCCACCCCCTTGGATAGCCCCCACCCCCTGGACACCCTCCCGCCCACTAGACACCACCCCACCCCACTAGAACCCCCCCCCCCCCAGACACCCACCCACCCCTTGGACAGCCCCCCACCCACTGGACACCACCCCGCCCCACTGGACAGTCCCCCACCCCCCTAAACACCCCCAACCCCCTTGGACACCCCCCCCCCCCCCCACCCCCTGGACAGTACCCCCACCCCCTAGACACCCTCCCACACACTGGACACCACCCCATCCCACTAGACACTCCCCCCCCCACCCTCCTAGACACCTACCCACCCCCTGGACAGCCCCCCACCCATTGGACACCACCCCACCCCACTGGACAGCCCCCCCCCCCACCCCTCTGGACACCCTGGACCCCCTTTGATAGCCCCCCCCCCCCACCCCCTGGACACCTCCACCCCCTGGACAGCCCCTCTCACCCCCCTAGACACCCCCCCCCCCCACCCCATGGAAACCCCCCACCCCCTTGAACACCCTCCTACCCACTGGACACCCTCCCACCCACTGGAAACCACCCCACCCCATAGGACATCCCCCACCCCCCTAGACAGCCCCCCCCCCCCACCCCCTGGACACCCCACCCTCTGGACAGCCCCTCCTACCCCCCTGAACACCCCCCACCCACCACCTGTAAACCCCCCCCCCCCTCCCCCCTGGACACCCTTCCACCCACTGGACACCACCCCACCCCACTAAATACCCCCCCCCCCCGTACAGTGCACCCCACCCCTTAGACACCCCGACCCCCTTGGACACCCCTCCCCACCCCACCCCACACCCCTGGACACCCCCACCCCCCTGGACAGCCCCTCCCACCCCCCCTGGACACCCCCACCCCCTAGAAACCCCCCACCCCCTGGATACCCTCCCACCCACTGGACACCACCCCCACCTCACTAGACAACCCCCCCAACCCCTGGACAGCCCCCCCCCCCACCCCCTGGATACCCCTGACCCCTTGAATAGCCCCCACACCCCCGCTAAACACCCCCACCCCCCTAGACAGCCCCTCCCACCCCCTTGGAGACCCCCCCCCCCCCCCTCAGACACCCCCTACCCCCTTGTACACCCCCCACCCCCTTGGACACCTCGCCCCCCACCCCCCTAGACACCCCCTACCCCTTGGACAACCCCCCCCCCCCCCAGACACCCCCCACCCCCTATGAAACCATTACTATGCTCTGCCAAAGTATGAAATAAGCAGAAACCATACCAAAAACAGACCAAAACCAGACCAGAATCCAAACCATAAAAACATCATAACTAGACCAAAACAATAAGAACCAGAGAAAAAATAAGCATTCACATATATACCCTTCAAAACATAAAATGTCAACTAAAAACCCTAAATCCAACCAAAACAACTACCAAATACACAATTATAATTACAATATTCAAAATTAAATTTCACACTTCAAACAAACTAAAATACAATCAAACCTGTAAAATAATTTGACAATTCCACTTGTAAGTGTTTAACCTCTTGAGCACTATAGGGTTGACGGTCATTAAATAGCTACAAATTTAAAGGATATTAGTTAACATGTATAATGAATAAATCAAATGAAATATTATGGTAAAGTTTATATGGAAATATTACCAGGTCAAACTTCACAAGTGTTCCAGTTGTAATTATTTCATACATTAATCTTAACATATAATATCCACATTCGATGATGCCTTTTTGTTCATGAAAATTCTGTTTAAATGAGTTTCAATTCAAAATATCATTTTTATTTAATACATCAAAAAGTACAAATTATAAATGGATATTTACCTCTAATTTTACATATTTGATCTTGGAACTCTTTTTATTTGTTTTTTTTATAAAGTAGACCCATCCCCTATTAGAAAATAATACGAATGGGATAAATTTAAAATTCATTATAATATAAACAACTACTAAGAAATTGAAACTTACTTTTCCAACGTATTCTGAAAAATTTCCCACACATTACCATGGACAGATAATATCCAATAAAGTGTTTTCCCACTTGGACAAAAAACACCTAGCATCCAATGATCACTAATATAAAATTAAATTTAAGGTTAGCGGTTTTTTATGTTAAAAGATAATGAACACTTTGCTAGATATATGTTTCATACCCCTCACAAAAAGTCATTATCTAACATTGTGTGATTATATTCTGTTAAAATCTTTCAGCAATATAATGTTTTATTTGTTCCTCATCTAATGCATTTCCTTCAGGGGAAATCAATTGCGGGTCCATGAATCCATATACATTTTTCCACTCATTCTTCTCACATATGTTATAAAGATACCTAATACAAAACAGACATAAGTATACATTTTTAATAAATATAAGGCAGGGAAAGGTGTTAAGACTTACATGGAAAAAATATACACCACGTTGATGCCCAACTTATCTCCAATAACAAGCTCCATGATATCATTTTTCATAATCCCTGCATTGGTTGCACGTCCACAAACATGATCTTCCATTAGAAACTCATAATGATCCGCTAAAAAATTGAATATCTTGAAAATCGGTCAAGACTAATAGAATCTATATCTGATGTCATGGCCATTTTTATTTTTATTTTGTCTATAAATTATTTCTTTACCTTGGAATTATTCCTATAAAAATAAATAGAAAAATATATTAGTTTTTAAATGTTAAAATTTTAATAAAAAATAAAATAAAAGATATAACATACATACCTCTATGGTAATGAGTTGCAGAAGTCTGGATGGACAAACTAAAAATTTGTCGATATTATGTCCAACTGTCAGCACCTCATTTGTAGATAATGGTATTCAAGTTGATCTATTTATAATATCCTTTACAGAGACCATATGATGCTCTACCTCTAAATGTTGATGATGAGTTGTATCTTATATACAATATACCATCCCATATGAAACTATATGATGGTGAGGATCATCAATATACAAATAACAATAAGTAGGAAGTTGTGGTGTAGGAGTAGGATAAAAATGGGGTCTACAGGCTGACGTGGGGGAGTGGGAGCTACTGGCAGAGATGAAGGATAAATAATTGGGTCTGTAGGGGGAGGTGGAGGAGTGGGAGATGCAGTCTGAAATTTTCTTTGCATGTCTAAAAACATAGACTATACCAATGCTCTAATATTTTCCTCCATCATCACATTAATATTATGAACTTCATCCTCCAATGATTCTATTTTTTTTATAAACAACCTCAATGGAAGAAGTTGAAGAACGTGGCAACACTTTTCTTACCGATACACCCGTCAAATATCCTCATACACGACCGGGGTGTTCAGGCTTTCCCAATGCTGCAAATAAAATATCTTGCATCCCAGCAGTTGTAAATACCCCCTATGAGCTCTTCTCCTCAAGAGAATCTTATATTAATTAATTGAAAATTTCTGTAATGATTCAAATTATTTAAAAAATATAATTAACTTAAATAAATAAAATAATTATCTTACAATCCTCTGAGCTACGATTCTTGATTATTCTGAAAGATATTGTTCCTTTTTTCTCATCTGACCTCTCTTTCATTTTTCATGTCTAGATGGAGGGGATGGAGGGGAAAACTCTCCAGATCTTAAAGACTCATCTATCAGTTTTTATAATTTTTCCGCCATCATTTATTCTTCAAATAATGTATACCCTTTCCAAGATAAACTATGAGGGTATACATTTTTAGATTGGATCTATTGATGAGATTTCATTGTTTTCTATAAATTAAGAATAATAAATCGTTAAAAAAACATTAATAAGATCATTTATATAAGAAAGATTATAAAATTTTACAATGACCTTACCAAAAATGAATCTTTTCTTCTACTTTCAACAAATTTCCTCCATGTGTCTTTATCTATGAAAATATATATATTACATGGATTTTCATAATTCCTATGACCAAAAATGAAATTATATGTGAGGGTTGATTTGAAATCCCTCCATCTTCTGGCAGTCATTGATAAACATTTCTTCCTAACTCCTCCAGTGTCAGGAATATAAAATTTCATCTGATAAAGAAGAGGTAAAAAATGTTATACTAGAAACATTTAAATATTAGTCAAACAATAGTAAAAGATCTTACCAAAATTGTCTCCCACAACTAAGATATTATTTCTTTTTTCACACTTCTCCAATCAACATACAAAATGATTACTTTGATTTTACCCTGATTTGATACAAAACTCTTAAAATATTTTGCATTTGGACCTCTAGGAATATCATTCTCATCAAACTCAACCAGAATCCTCTAGTCCTAGATATGGGCAAGTAATAATTTTGGTAAACGTGTGTAGCCACGTTTACCAACTCTTGAAGTCTTCTTTATCATTATGGGAGCACATGATAAAGATTGGGGAACATCAAGAGTAACATGTGAATGTTCCTCCCCAGAGGCATGATCATGATGCTCATCTCCAGAATCATGTGGTTCATCAACTGATTGATCTGTTATTATCCTTAAAATCAAAAAAGAAAACATTAGTTCACAAATATAAAAATTCAAATATTACAATACTAATGTAAATAAAAAATATAAAACTAAACTATGTTATATAATAGTAAACATTGTAAATTTGGTAAACATGTTAAACAATGGTAAAGATGGAAAACATGGTAAACATAGTACTGTAATTTTCATTCAACAAAATCAATAAATATATAATTTACGTAAAGGTAAACTATGGTAAACTATGGTAAACATGGTAAAGTAATTTTAATTCAACAAAATTAACAGATATATAAGTTTTGTAATGGTAAACATGATAAACTAAACTAAATAAAATTAAAATAAACAAAAATTTCTACTTATTTGTATTAATACGCGTTTTAATAAAGAAAAAAATTACAATATCTAACATTTTATGAAAATAGTAAGTGTAAACAAGAAATAAACATTTTTTACCTATAAAATTAGGATTGTACAAATAGATTGTTTTCCCAAATTCCTTTTTCTTGATCATTACTTGTGGCACAAACCATGTCTTCAACATGATCATCATTATTTTCTGATAATTTTTCCATGGAAGTAGGGATATTACATAAATCAGCATCTTCATCAAGTTGATCCTCACAAACATATTGTTTTTTACCTTGTAAAACAACAGACCACTATATATCTGATTGATCAACTATATAGAAAATCTATTTTTCATGTGCTGTCATTATAAAATAATCTATTGTGTCTTCCAATCTATTCAGATTAACAACTATCATTCCAAATTCATCTTGTCTGACACTACTGTTACCAATAATCCATTTGAAGTTAAAAATAGGAACTATAATTTTAAACTAATCAACCTCCCATATTTCTTCATTGACTCCATAATATGCACTTGATGAAGAAATTGGGTTTTTGTCTCTAAAACTTGAAAAATGTATTACTTCTACAAACACCAATACACCACTATTCTAAACTGCACTTCTATTATCCTAGGATTTCGTATGAAATGTATAGCCATTAATGTCATACCTGGACCATGTTATCACATTTAAACTTAGACCACCCACTAACCATCTTAATGTCTTTGATACATCTGATCTACTGAGCAAGGTCTTTTTAAACCATGGAAAAAATGTTTGGTTGTACTCATTCAAAATCCACATTTCTTTCTTCTTTGGGTGAAATTGTTTCAACTAATTAATATGCAATGTGATATATAATTGAGCATCAGTTATGTTATTCAAGATATATAATTCTACCTTCTTTTTCTGTTTAGCAGACAACGATTTGACTTTCAATCCATGAATCCCCCTACCATTATTATTAACTCATTCATGATGAGATGGAGTCAAACCTATGTTCTCCACCGCAGCCAAGTATCGCATACAAAACTGGGAAACCTCCTCAGAAATATACTTTTCAATAATGGTGTCTTCAGGTCTATATGTATTATTAACATACCCCTTCAATATTTTCATATACTTTTCAAAAGAATACATCCAACAAAGATAAACTGGTCCACAAAGCTTTATTTCTCGAAACAGATGAGCCATTAAATGCACCATTATATCAAAAAAAGATGGAGGAAAATAAATTTCTAATTGACAAAGTATAGAAATTTTATCCTTTTCCAAAATGTTCAAAGCATTCATATCAATAACCTTATTAAAAATTGAATTGAAAAAATAACACAACTTCATTATAGTCTTTCTGTCATGGATGGGAAATATTCTACACAATTCAACTGGTATAAGTTGTTACATTATGACATGACAATCATAAGATTTCATACCTATCAACTTCAAATACTTTAAAGAGAAATTTTTTTTTATATTTTAAGAATAACCTTGAGGCACTTTGATTTTATGAAGACACTGACAAAAGCTAATTTTCTCTCTCTTGGATAATGTATGACAAGTCGGGGGAAGAAATGTTTTCCTTCCATTAGGAGTGGGAGATAACTCCAAATGTATTCCCATTGATAGTAAGTCTAATCTTGCATTCAACCCATCTTTAGTCTCTCCTTTAATATCTAACAATGTTCCAATCAAACTGTCACAGATATTCTTCTCCACATGCATGAAATCAATATTATGTTTCACTTCATGATATCTTCAATATGGTAGTTCAAAAAATATTGACATTTTCTTCCAAATATGTCTATCATTACCAGATTTATGTGTCTTTCCCAATGACACATCATGGTTTTCCACCCTCTCAAGATACACATAATGGGATAAATATTTTGGAAAAATATAAAATTCTTGAGAGCCATTGAATTCATTTTTTAGTCTTCTATAAGAGTGATACATAGGCAAAAACATTTGATGACCCATGTATATTGTTTTCCTCCCATGTTGCAATTGACAATATAAAATATTTTGTTCGCAAATTGGACATGCTTTATGCCTCTTAACACTGTATTGAGACAAATTTCCATATGCTGGGAAGTCATTTATAGTGAATATAAGCACTACATGCAGTTGAAAATATTCCATTTTATAAGAATCATACACCCTAATACCATCCTCCCATAAAAGTTTCAAATAATCAATCAATGGTGACCAGAAAACATCAACATCATTTCCAAGTTTCTTCGGACCAAAGATCATTATAATCAACATGACATATTTTCACTTCATTCAAAATTCAGGATAGAGGTTGAAAATTACCAATAAAACAGGCCATTAACTATGTGTGCTACTGAGGGTTCAGTATGGATTCATTCCATATATGCACAACCCAAGTTTGAGATTTCTAATTTCATTTCCAAATGTATGATACTGCTCATCAATTTTCTTCCATTGTGGAAAATTAGCTGGATTTCATATTTTTTGTCACATATCTACTCATCATTGTGCCATATTAACCTTTTTCCATCATGTGAATTATCAAATAGATGTTTCAAATGATGAATTATAAGAAGACACCAAAATACCTTGGAAGGGATCTTTGTAATCTCTACATCAGCCTGTGATTTTTCTTTCAACTTATATTGTGATGTCCCACATTTAGGAAACTCTTACAGAAATTCATATTACTTTCTATATATCATAAAGTCATTCGAACAAGCATGTATTTTCTTATATACCAGTCCAATCAATCATAATATTTTCTTGGCCTTATAATGTGAATCGGGAAGATTATTGTCTTTTGGAAGAATGTCTTTCAACAATTGAAGGAGCTCTGTAAAACTTTTGTCACTCCATCCATGTTTCTCCTTCAAGTTAATCAATCTTAACATCTATGAAAAAACCATAAAATCCTTACAACTGGGATATAATGGTTTTTCAGCATCACCATATAGATGCACAACTATTGGTTTTATCTCAATTTGTTCTGCTGCAATATCACGAATCATTTATTCAATTCCATCAGAGTTACCATCTTAAAAATCATTATCATCAGTAGATCTGACATTGTGTCCATTTTCACCATGCCAAATACAAGGCCTATAACTTGGATTAAAACCATGAAAAATCAGATGATCTTTGATGTCTCTACTTTTCAAATTCTTCATATTCAAACATTTCAGGCATGGATAGAAAAACATGTCTCTGCTTGGAACATTTCATTTAGCAAATTTCAAAAATGCATCAACACCTTCCTCGTATTAATTACTCATTCGATGTGCCATAATCCAAATTTGACTCATTATTACCTATAATAAATATCAAAATTATACATCTTGTTAAGATAAGCCAATTTTATATTTATATGAAAAATATCATAATTTAAAAGTAAAACAATTTTGAAATATAAAACAAATCTATACGTATTTGAAAAATATATTCATGAAAATGATTTTAAAAAGGAAATATAGTTAGATATAACAGTTTTAAATTCATCTTGGATCCTTTATTCTTAAGGTACACAAAGAATACATCCTAGTGAAAATGGATACCAAATTCACCCTTCCGTAAAAAATAAATATGAAGTATAAATATTAAAATATGTATACATTCACTACTGAAAATTACACCTATCCCAATGATTTGAAACTATTGGGATAGCCCCTAAAACCGTTGGGATAGAATACCCCCAACGGTTTCACACACTATTGGCATAATGGTCGTTGCAGTAGCCCTATACCAATGATTCTACAGGAATCGTTGGTATAGACTACCTGAAGTTAAAATATGCCAACGGTTTCAATGAAACTGTTGGGATATACATATATATATACCAAGGGGGTGTCCAAGGGGGTGGGGGTTGTCCAGAGGGTGGGGGCTATTCAAGGGGGTATGGGTTATCAAAGGGGGTAGGGGGCTATCCAGGGTGTCCAAGGGGATTGGGGGTGTCCAGTGGGTGGGGGTTGTCCATGGGGTGGGGATGTCCACGGGGGTGGGGGTGTCTAGGGGGTGGGGGCGTGGTGTCCAGGAGGTGAGGGGGCTGTCCAACCCCATACCCCATTGGACACCCCCCCCACACACCACCTTGGACACCACCACCCCCCTGGACAGCCCCCCCACCCCATAAACAGCACCCCCACCCTCTGGACTCCCCCACCCCTAGACACCTTCCCCCCCCCCACCCCCTAGATACCCCCTACCCCCTTGGATAGCCCACTCACCCCCTAGATACCACCCACAACCCCCTGGAAACCCCCCCCCCCCACCCACCCACCCCCTAGACACCACCCCCACCCCTACCCCCTTGGACACCCCACTAGACACCCCCACCCCCCTGGACAGCCCCTCACCCCCTAGACACCACCCCCCCCCCCACCCCCTGGACACCCCTACCCCCTTGGAAAGACCACTCACCCCCCCATAAACACCACCCCCCACACCCTTATACACCACCCCTAGAAATCCCCTACCCCCTTTGACAGCCCACTCACCCCCTAGACACCCCCCACCCTCTAGACACCCCTACCCACTTAGACAACCCCCTCAGCCCCCCCCCCCCCCCCGAACACCCCCCCCCCCACCCCCCACCCCCTTGGACACCCCCAACCCCCTTGGACATCCCCCACACCCCCCTGGACACCACCCCCCACCCCCTTGGACACCCCCTAGACACCCCCACCCCCTGGATAGCCCCCCCAACCCCCCTGGACACCCCCACCTACATGGAAAGCCCCCTCCCCCCCCCCACACCACCTTGGACACCCCCTATACATGCACACACACATGATAGAACACACAAAAACGTAAAATTGCATGATATCACTTCCATGGTTTATTTTACCATAAAATAATTTATCATGGTATAAATGAACACTATGAAACTTACCAGGATAGCAATAAAAATGATAGAAAAATAACATCTCAAAAAATAGTTTAGGGCATCGCGAAAAATAAAAAATGAAACCGAGCTGTGTGAGGCTTACTTGAGTTTTGAAAGTCGACCTGATAGATCTAGTGATAATAAAGATGATGAATGATGTTGTAAAAATAAGGCTGGATGACACAACTTCAAAGAATCCTTTCTAGGTTTTCCGCGCGAGAGAGACGAGTCGCAGGTTGCCCGATCAAAGAAAACAAAATGACTCAATATGGGGAGCGATAAATCATTTAAAAGCTTTATCACGTCAGTTATTTAATGACCGACATGATAAAATATTTTTTTATGTTTATAACGTCAGTTATTTAATAACCGATGTAGAAATTTCTTTATCACATCAGTTATTTTATAACTGACATTATTAATGGTGCTTTATCATGTCGGTTCATTTATAATCGACGTGATAAATTGCAGAGATTTTCTTTATCACGTCGGTTATAAAATAACTGATATGATAAAGCTCCCATAATCAATATTTCATGTCGGTTATAAAATAACCGACGTGATAAAGCTAATATCATTATTTTTTATGTCGGTTATTTTATAACTGACGTAAAAAATTGATTCTCATTGATTTTTCACTTCGTTTATTGTATAACCGACGTGATAAATCAATTTTTACAGCTTTTCATGTCAGTTATATAGAACCGACATGAAAAATGCCGATTTGTTTAACGTTTTTTTCACTAGTGTAAATCGGGTAAGAGGTACACCTTGTTTTGTGATGCTTCCAGTGTTGGACTTGGGGCGGTGTTGATGTAGGATGATTGGGTTGTAGCTTATGATTCAAGATTGTTGACGCTCCATGAAAGAATTTACACTACTCATGGCCTTGTGTAATGACCCAAACTTGTATCAATGTAATTTCTACCTTCTTATAGTAATGTCATAATCACATAAAATCACTTATAGACCATGATCAAGACTTTATAAACAAAGAATTAATGAAATAATAAGTATTACCAGAAGTTAAGGATCCAATATCTATAAAATAATAACTTGGCCTTAGGAATAGTAATGTGACCCTTATGAATAGTGAACTAGCCAAATGAATAGTAACATCACCCATGAAATTATAAATAAAATTTAGGGATCTTATAATTGAAAATATGATATAATTATATCATAGTATAAGCAAGTAAATATTTTAAAAATTATTAATTAAGTGTTGGTATTTTTATAAGTCATAAATATTTAATTAAAATTTTATGATTAATTTAATAATTTAAAAAAATTATTTTCATAAAATTTATTCATGAATTAATATTTTGATGTCTTATTATTTTAATATAATTTTATGAGACCTTAATTAATTTTTCAAAGTGTTATAAAATCAGTTATAATTTTGAAATCTGTATTTTCTAAGAAAATGATGATTTTAATTAAAAATTAAATTAATCATATTTATAAAATTATTTTTGTAAAATATAGTTCATTTTTTAATTCTACATGTCTAAAAATGGTTAGGGTAAATCTTTATTATTTTTTTGAAATACTTGAATTTTTATGAATAGTTTAATACGATAATTTTTGATAAATGCAAAATACATGAATGTTTGAGTCATTGTGGATTTAAAGATGATGTAAGCACCTTAACATAGAACCATTATTAATTATTTTAATATATTTATAGATAATTCTAAAACTATTCATAGTCTTGATCCAAAATAATAAACTAATGAATATAATATTGATAAAACACCCTCTCATCCACTATAAATACCACCCCTCCCACCCTCTTCTCCTCACACCTCTCAAGCTTTGATACTTGCGTAAATTATACCCAGCACTCTTCCCTATACCCTTCCCCATTTTCAGGATCTCTTGGTATCATCAAAAGACCAAGACTAGGTTCTTTAAGGAGTATCTCGAGAGGTGGATTCAAGAGGTAAATCCTCTCTCTTTTTCTTTTAATTTCTTTTCAATTTCATTTCTTTTCTTCTATTATCCTCACTTTATATTATCCAAATGGAATGATAAATCCAGTATATTTTATATAATTTTATTCTATCATGTTAATGTAAAATCCTTCATTAAAATTCTCCCACTCACTCTTGTATTATTAAAATGAAATCTTCACCCGTAATGTGTCGATTTGCCGACATTGTGGGCGATGCATTTTCATTTTCCTTAAATTCCTTAAAGGATGTTCATAAAAATATTGAATGGTTTAAAAAATAATGTGTATTATACTACCCTCTTTATCTTCTAGAACTAACATTTATACATAATACTAAATTATATAACTAAAAGAGCTCGTTGTGATCAAAAAACTGCCAAAATTAACCTAAAGCGATCATCATTAACTTTTACCTAATGATTCATCCTCATACCATATAACCAAATTCTTTAAAATATCATTAAAACTTATTTAATATCATTAATAACATATAATAACAATTATTTATATCTATCCACATTTTACATGAACTTTCATTCATGTATACAAGTGAACCGATCATGAAAACCATGAAAATGAATACTCTCAAACAATGAAATTAAACTCTATAACCCATCCAAAGGCCCATAAAAAACTTAATAAAACTATAATAAAACATATTAATTTATAAAAGGTTATTTAATTGTTAATTAATGAATCTAATTTTATTATATAGTACATTAAAGTGAATAAATCATTCGTACACAAGGTATGGGGAATTCTCAAACCCAACTCTCTTTCTTTGGGTTTTCCCTCTTTCACACCATTTTCATTATAGTTATTCTTAAAAAATAATTTCTTCATCATTATCTTACCTTTTCTAGGATATAAATATTTTTTACTTGACTTTATGACAAGTTCAATGTTTTTCAAAAGAACTCTTCTTTCAAAAAACACACCTTTTACTCCTCGAGATTTTTTCTTCTTCACTCAAGATTGATGATTCGTATATCAAGTATGTTATTACCTATTTCTTTTGGAAACCCAAATTTTATGAATTTATGCTTATGAAATGAAACCCATTTATTCCCATGGGTTATTTTATGTTCAAGATTGATGTACATTCTATGTGGCATGCTTGATAATGTAAATGTTATGATGTGACGGGTGCACTCGGAATTATATAGCACTTAAATGCATTGGGTAATGTGATGTATCTCTTGATAAAAGTGAAATATGCATGAACATGATGTTGTATTTGTTCACAACTATGTGTGTTAGTTAACCACTAAGACATGATGCATCATTTTTATGCATTTCCACATTTCATGCCTTTATATAATGTTTCCTCTCATGATTATGATGATTTTACTATGTTATAATGATACTGATGATGATCACCCCATGTTGTATTGTTTCATGTTCTTATATATCCTCTTACTAGGATTTTAGATCACTACTTTTTGATGTATATCCTCAGGTGAGTACATGTATTAAGTAGAATTCAAGGGAAAATAAGAATCTATAGAATAAGGAATTAAATAAATTTTTATGTTTTATTTTGTAAATGTTATGTATAGTCATAATTTTCTCAAGACACAAAACCTTTGGATCCTAATTGGGTAATAATTTAAAGTTGTTTGTATTTAAAATTATGTGATAAGATATGTAAGAAAAATAAGGGTCACTATAGTTGGTATCAGAGGATGGTTTAGTTAATTTGGGAATTGGGATTATAGAACCTTATTGAAAACCCTTAGTATGAGACTAAGTATAAGTGATCAACCAAGAAGCTTTGTTTTAGAAAATGTCAAACATAAGGATCCCCCAAGATATGCCTTTAAACTTAAATAAACAAAGGAATATATTATTTATTCATTACTCGTTGACTTATGTTTTATTTTAAACTTTTCTATTTTAGAAAATGGTGGTAACCAGGAGAAATCAGAACAACAACTCATGTGAGGGACAGTGCAGTGATTGCCTGAATGACATTTCCAATGCTTTGGGAGGTGGAGTTCAGAATTTCATGGTGATTATTACCCAACTATCACTGGTTATGAATAATAACCTAAATAATTTGGAATGACTACCTTAACCTAAGAGGGAGTAACTGGCTATTGAGTGTTTTATGCGGAAACGGATATTGATGTTTAGTGGATCTTCTGATCCACTAGTTGCAGAATAGTGGATCAACTCAATACAAAAGATCAAAATCATTCTTCACTATTAAAATATGGAGAAGGTGAATATCACTATTTATTGTCTAGATGGAGAGGCTGATCAATGGTGGGATTTTATTAAGAACACCAAGATGAGGGAAGAAATTGAAGAGGTGGAGTGTGAAGACTTTAATATAATGTTTCTTAACAAGTATTTCCCTTGAAATCTTAGAACAGTGATGGATAAAGAATTCATAGAGATGAATCAAAATGAAGGTGAATCTATCATGGCCTGTGAAGAAATTTTCAAAAGGCTTTCAAGGTATGGTTTGGGTTTTGTTATCAACAATGATATTAATATTGATAGATTCCTTAGTGGTTTAAAACCAAACCTTCTAAAGGCTATAGAAATTAAAGACTTTGGGAGTTATTAAGAAGTTTTTCCATGTGATCTCAAAGTGGATATGGAGTTTTGAGAATGTTTCCATGTCTGTGGTGATAAGAAATGGAATATGGAGTTTCAATCCAGAGGATCTAATGAGAAAGGTGGAAAGAAAACTCAACCACCCACATGTCAAAAATGTGGGAAGAAGCATCATGGGAACTGTATCAATGGGATATGGAAATGCTTAAAGTGTGGGAGAGAAGTCCACCAAGCTCATAAATGTTGAAAAGACATGAGGAAGCAGGAATAGGTGGTGGAGGAATTGAGAGCACCACCCATGGTCCAATGCTACAAATGTAGGGATCAAGGGAACTATGCAAGCCAGTGCACTAAATCTCAAGTTCTCAAGGGTAATCAGTTTCATCATGCACCAAATCCAAAGGAGAAAGGTAAATCTTATGTCATCACTACTGCTGAAGTTGAGTAAGAAAATGAAGTTATACAAGGTAAAATTCATATTCACTTGAGAATGGAAAAGGTCTTATTGGATTCTGATTCTATGAATTCCTTTATATCTTGCATGTTTTCTAGAACTATTGAATCAAAGCCTCAAATCCTTGAAGTAGAGATATCTATAAAAACACCTAGTGGTGAAATCATTGCAACCCAAGTGTTGGAATCTTATCTTATTGGCATATGTAGGAAGATTCTTCCAATTAATCTCATAATAATTCCCTTTGTGGAATTTGATGATATACTTGGGATGGATTGGGTCTCTTTATATAGAGAGCATATCAATTTTCAGGAAAAGGAAATATATTTTCATATTCTAAACCATCATATGATCCTCTAAAAATGCAAGGAAGATCATGAACTTCCTTTTGAAAATCCTTCAATGGTGTGGGTGTTGATTCCCTGGGAAGAAGTATAGCTCACTCAAATGGTTGAGTCAAAGAAATTTATCAACCTAAGTGAAATTCACATCGTGAGGGAATACAGTGATGTATTTCTTAAAGAGTTACCCAGACTCCCCCCAGATTGTGAGGTAGAGTTATCAATATAACTCATACCCAAAACTAATCCTATCTCAAATTTTCCCTATAAGATGGATCTTACCAAACTGGAGGAGTTAAAGAAGCAACTGCAAGAGAATTTGGACAAAGGGTTTATACACCCTATTGTATCACCATGGGGTGCACCAGTGCTCTTTGTCAAGAAGAAGGATGGATCAATGTAGCTATGTATCGATTATCAAGAACTCAATAAGATCACTATAAAGAACAAGTATCATATTCCAAGGATTTATGACTTGTTCGATCAGTTATGAGGAGCTCATTACATATCAAAGGTGGATATTCATTCTAGATATCATCAGTTAAAGCTGAAGAAGGAATATATTCAGAAGAATGCCTTAACTACAAGGTATGGGCACTATGAGTTTTGATTTATTCCCTTAGGACTTACTAATTCCCCTATAATATTCATGGATTTTATGAATATAGTCTTTATACATTACCTTGACAAATTTTTGGTAGTATTTATTGAGTATGTTATCATCTACTCCAAGAGAAATGTGGAACATGAAAAACATCTAAGGCTTGTAATTGTAACATTAAGAAAGGATAAGTTGTATTCCAAGTTCAACAAATGTGACTTTTGGATGCAGCAAGTCACATTATTGGGACATGTGATCACAAGTGAGGGGATTTCTATAGATCCTTCAAAAATAAAGGAAATTGAGGAATAGCCCATACCCTCTAGTGTCACAGGAATCCATAGCTTTCTTGGATTAGCAGGGTACTATCGACATTTTGTGAGAAATTTCTCATGATTTTAAAGACCGCTAACTAAGTTAACAAGGAAAGGGGTAAAGTATGTATGGACGAAGAATGTGGAGAAAGCTTCAAGGAGCTAAAGAAGAGGCTGATCACTACAACTGTACTCACATTACCAAAAAGTGGAGAAATTTTTGTGATATATAGTGATGCTTCCAAGAAATTATTGGGTTTTGTACTCATGAAAAATAATAATGTGATAGCCTACGCCTCACGACAGTTGAAGATCCATGAGCAGAACTACTCGATGCATGATCTGGAGCTAGCAGCTATGATTTTTGCCTTGAAAATCTGGTGGCACTGCCTTTATTATGAGAAGTGTGACATATATACCAATCTTAAGAGACTAAATTATATATTCACACAAAAGGATCTCAACATACATCAAAGGATATAGTTAGATATAATAAAATACTATGATTATTCTATTCAATATCATCCTGAAAAGGAAAACAAGGTAGATGATTCTCTAAGAAGAAAAGAACCTGCTACTCTATTCATGTTGTGGATTTTGAAAGACCCTATCTTCATGGATATAAAAAGGATGGGTTTGGAAATCATAACAGTAGGGAATACATCCTACCTTTCCCAAATTATTTCCCAACCATCTATCTAAGAGAAGATTAATGTGGCACAAAGGGATGATCTTGAGTTACAAAAGAAGTTGAATGCAGTAAAGGAAGGGAAGCTACAAGAGTTCTATATTGATGATGATGGTGTGATTCAATTTGGAATGAAGTTTTGTGTGCCTTAATCACCTGGGATAAGGAAGGATCTATTGTACAATGCACATAGCTCAACTTTCTCTATCCATCCTGGGAGTACCAAGATGTATCGTGATCTATGAGAACACTTATTGTGGGACAACATGAAGAAGGATATTATGGAGTATATCTCAATGTGATTTATATGTTATAAATTTAATGTTGAGTGACATAAGCCCAAAGGGATGATGAAACTATTGCCTATACCCATGTGGAAATGGGAGAATATCACTTTGGACTTTGTCACAGGTCTCCCGAAGACATCCAAAGGGAATAATACAATATGGGTTGTGGTGGACTAACTCACCAAGGCTTCCCACTTTATCACTATTTAGGAAGATCTATATCTAGAATAGATTTCTAAGATATATGTGAAATAAATAGTCAGACAGCATAGAGTTCCACTCTCAATTGTCTTTGATCATGATCCCATGTTCACATCTAAATTCTGGAGGAGTCTTCAATATTCTTTGAGTACTGAATTAAATTTCAGCATGGCCTATCACCCCCAAAATGATGGCCAATCTAAAAGGACTATTCATAAGAACGAAGATATAATAAGTTCTTTCTATTTAGAGTTCAAAGGTGTATGGGATAAGCATATACTATTTTTTGAGTTCTCATAAGACAACAGCTTCTAATCGAGTATTCAGATGGCTCCATATGATGTTCTGTATGGAAAGCGATCTAGAACTCTGACCAATTGGGATGATTTTAGAAAAAGGAAGATACTTGGACCCAATATTATGCAAGATATGACAAAAAAGGTTGAATTCATCCAGAAACTTATCAAATCTAGACAGAGTCAGTAAAATAGCTATGCTGACAACTGTCGAAGGGGATTGGAGTTTGACATTGGAGATAAAGTCTTCCTTCGAATATCACTGTTGAAGAGAGTCATGTAGTTTGGAAAGAAAGGGAAGTTAATTCCAAGGTACATTAGCCCCTTTGATATCCTTGATTGCATAAGAGTGGTGGCCTATTGGCTTTCACTTCTATATAATGTGACTCAAGTTCATGATGTGTTCCACGTATCACTCTCGAGGAAGTACATAACATATCCCTCACATGTATTGAACTCAGAGGTGGTGTAACTGGAATGTAATATCTCTTATGAGGAAAAACCAGTAAATATTCTAGACAAAAGAGATAAGGTTTTACAAAACAAGACAACCCACCTTGTCAATGTGTTTTGGAGGAACCATAAGTATGAAGAAGAAACATGGGAACCATCGAAGGTGATGAATGAGAATTACCCTCACTTATTTATGTAAAACGAAATTTTGTGGGTGAAATTTCAAAAGGGGGGAAAGTTTAACAACCCAAACTTTTATCAATGTAATTTCCCACTTCTTGTATTAATGTCAAAATCACATAAAATCACTTATAGAACATGATCAAGACTTTATAAACAAAGAATTAATGAAATAATAAGTATTTCTAGAAGTTAAGGATCCAATACCGATGAAATAATAACTTGACCTTAGGAATAGTAATGTGACACTTATGAATAGTAAATTGGAAAAATGAATAGTAGCATAACCCATGAAAGTATAAATAAATTTTAGGGATCTGATAAGTGAAAATATGATATAATTATATCAGATTATAAGTAAATATTTTAAAAATTATTAATTAAGTCTTGGTATTTTTATAAGTCATAAATATTTAATTAAAATTTTATGATTAATTTAATAATTTAAAAGAAAATTTATTTTCATAAAATTTATTAATAAATTAATATTTTGATGTATTATGATTTTAAAATAATTTTATGTGACCTTAAGTAATTTTTCAAAGTGTTATAAAATCGGTTATAATTTTAAAATTTGTATTTTCTAAGAAAATGATAATTTTAATTAAAAATTAAAGTAATCATATTTAGAAAATTATTTTCATAAAATTTAGTTTATTTTTTAATTCTACATTTCAAAAAAAGTTTAGGGTGAACTTTTTGTATTTTTCTAAAATACTTGATTTTTTATGAATAGGAAAATACAATAATTTTCAATAAATGCTAAATACATGCATTTTTTAGTCATTATTAATGTAAGTATGATGTAAGAACCTTAATATAGAATCATACTTAATTATTTTAATATATTTAGAGATTATTATGAAACTATTACTAGTCTTGTGCCAAAATAATAAACTAATTAATATAATATTGAGAAAACACCCCTCTCCTCCACTATAAATATCACCCCTCACACCCTCTTTTCCTCACACCTCTAAAGATTTGAGACTTGCCTAAATTCTGACCAATACTCCTCAATATCTCCATACCCATGTCCAGGATCTCTTTTTCTTATCAAAATACCAAGCCTAGGTGCCTTAAGGGGGATCTTAAGAGGAGGATTCAAGAGGTGAATCCTCTCTCTTTTTCTTTTAATTTCCTTTCAATTTCATTTATTTTATTATATTACCATCACCATATATTATCCAAATGTCATAATAAATATAGTATGTTTGATATACTTGTATTATATCATGTTAATTAAATATCCATTATTAAACTTTTCCCTCTCACTCTTGTATTATTAAAATGAAAATGTCGCCCAAAATGTGTCAATTTATCGACATCGTGGGAGATGCACTTTTATTTTCCTTAAAAGCCTTAAATGATATTAATAAAATAATTAAATGGTTTTAAAAAATTTAATTTTTATGATATAACCCTATTTATCTTCTGAAACTAACATTTATACACAATATTAAATGATAAAACAAAATGAATTCATTATGATCGAAAAACTGCCAAAATTAACCTAAAACGATCATCATTAACTTTTACCTAATGATTAATATTCATACCATATAAAAAAATTATTTAAAATATCATTAAAACTTATCAAATAGGATTAATAATATATAATAACAATTCTGGATATCTATTCACATTTCACACAAACTTCCATTCATGTATACAAGTGAACTGATCAAAAAAACCATGAAAACAAATGCTCCCAAATGATGAAATTAAACTCTATAACTCATAAAAAGGCCCATAAAAGAACTTAACAAAACCATAATTAATCATATTCGTGTATAAAATGTTTTGGAATTGTTAATTAATGAATCGAATGTGATTATATAGGATATTAAAATGAATAAAGTATTCAGACACAAGGTAAGAGGAATTCACGAACCCAACTCTCTTTATTTTGATTTTCCATCTTTCACACCATTTTCATTATTTTTATTCCTCAAAAATCATTTCTTAATCGTTATATTACCTTTTCTGGTATATAAATTTTTTCTACTTGATTTTATGACAAACACAATGTTTTCCAAAATAACTCTTCTTTCAAAAAAACACTTTTTGATTCTCAAGATTATTTCTTATTCACTTAATATTTATGATTCATATATCAAGTATGTTATTCCCTATTTCATTTGGGAACCAAAATTTTATGAATGTTCGATTATGAAATGAAACTCATTTCTTTCAATGGGTTATTTTATGTTCAATATTGATGTACGTTCTATGTGGCATGCATGATAATGTAAATGTTTTGATATGACGGGTGTGCTTGGAATTATATAGCTCAAATTAAATTTTATGATGTGACATGTGCACCCCAGAATTATATAGAACTCCAATGTATTTGGTAATGTGATATATCTCATGAGAAAAGTGAAATATGTGTGAATATGATGTTATCTTTGTTCACAACTATGTGTGGTAGTTAACCATGAAGACGTGAGGTTTCATTTTTATGCATTGCCACATTTCATGCCTTTATCTAAATTTTCCTCTCATGATTATGATCTTTTCCCTATGTCATGATGATATTTATGATTCTAACCCTATGTTTTATTATTTTATGTTCATATCTATCCTCTTCTTGGTATTTTACCTCACCCCTTTTTGATATATATCTTCATGTGACTACATGTACTATGGAGAATTCAAGGGCCAATAAGAAGCTAGAGAGGAATGAATTAAATAAATGATTATGTTTTATTTTATAAATTTTATGTATGGTCCTAATTTCCCCAAGACTCTAAACATTTATATCCTCATTGGGTAATTATTTTATGTTGTTTGTCTTTAAAATGATGTGATAAGATATGTAAGAAAAAGCAAGGTCGTTATACCTTGAGTTAGATATTATGGTTTATGCCTTAAAGTGTTGTAGGGATTACTTGTTGGGAGATAAGTTTACAGTGTTTACTGACCATAAAAGTCCCAAGTACATTTTCTCTCAGCATGATTTAAATATTTGGAAATGAAGATGGTTCGATTACCTATAATCCCCTAATTTCGAGTTGGTTTACACACCAAGAAAAGGGAATAGTGTTATGGAAGCTCTGAGCCAGAAGACTCAGAATCAGTTGGTTCAGTAATCCAAAACCAAGTGGAAATTGATGGCCTTATTTGCTGAGATGCACCAAAAAGTGCAGGATAGGCATGGGAAAGTTACTCTTGTATCTATAGTAGTTGAGTCTGCGCTTTTGAACTGGGTCAAAGAAATCTAACTGGAGGATCCAAAGTGTCTTGTGATGAACGAAAGTCTTAAAGGTATGGAGTCACCTTCTATTTGGTAAATTGTTGATGATAGGATTGTCAATGTTCATGGTTGTGTGGTTTTACCAGTGTGTATGTGGGATGATTTGATGCGTGAGTTCCATGCATCAGAGTGGGTAGTGTATCCTGGTCTGACTAAGATGTATCATGATCTTATTCGGTAGTATTGGTGGACAGGAATAAAGAAATAGGTTGTGATTTTTGTGGCATGATGCCTTACATGTCAGTAGGTTAAGACCAAGCATTAGCGCCCGGGTGGTTTGTTATAATCATTTCTCATCCTAGAGTAAAAGTGGAATGACATAACGATAGACTTTGTAGTGATTATTTCTAGGATTCCTCAAAAGAATGATGCATTCTGGGTATTCATAGACTGATTAACTGAGGTGGTCCATTTCTTACTGGTCTAAGATACCTGCACTGTTGATCAGTTGGGTGACTTATATATTTGTGAGATAGTGCGGTTTCATGGTGTGCTGAGAACTATAGTTTTGGATCATGATTCGTGTTTCACATCATGCTTCTAGCAGGGATTATAGAAGTAACTTGGAAACCATGTGCTTTTTAAGTACGTATTATCACCCACATATAGATGAGAATTTAGAACGTAAGGTTCAGGTATTAGAAGATATGTTGAGAGCTTGTGTTTTTGTATTTTGTTGGTTCGTGGGAAAAACACTTTCCACTCGTTTATTTTTCCTGCAACAACATTTTTCAGGATATGATTCAAATGACACCTTTTGAATCACTCTATGGAAGACCATGTAGATCTCCATTGTGTTGGTTGGAAGTTGGGGAATCAGATTTATTGGGACCAAGTCTCATACAGGATACACCATAGAATGTTCAATTGATTCCTAAGCGTATGAAAATGGATCACAGTAGGTAGAATTCATACACATATCGGTTTCATAGACCACTTGAGTTTATAGTCGATGATAGTGTGTTTATTTAGGCATCTCCAAGGTTGGGTCACCATCGAATTTTTAAATAGGGAAAGTTGGAACCCAAGTATGTGGGACCGTTCGAGATCATGGAGAGGATCGGACCAGTGGCTTACCGATTGTATATTCCATAGTGGTATAGTGTAATATACGATGTTTTTCATGTCTTGAAACTATGAAAATATCACCCTAATTCATCTCATGTTATAAACATTGAGGATATATAATTGGAGGCTGATGCGTCCTTTGAAGAGAATCATGTATGTATTGTGGACTGTAGTGAGAAAGTCATACGGGGAAAGATTGTGCCCATATTTCAATTTTTATGGAAACACAGAAACATTCAGGAAGAAACTTGGGAGTGAGATTCAGATATCAAAGCCCAGTGGCCCAATCTCTTTTCTTTGAAAACTCATTAATTCTCAGGAAGAGAGTCTCAAGGTTGATCCACCCTAAGGTGGGAGGTTGTAAGATCCTAGACTTTGTGGAGGTATGTACCTATTTAAATTTTGGTTTTAATCACTCATGTTTGGTTAATGAACTGGTTTCAGGGATTATGTTGAGTCTTGGGGGTGTTCCAAAGGTTATGGAAACACAAAAGGTAAGAACTGGGCCAATTTGTGCAAGGCATATGGTTGGCACATGGTTAAGAAAACTGTGCGGAATCCCCAGGTTACAATGTAGCCTTGGACAGAGGCTTAACACATGATCGGTGCACGTTCTATTAAACTGTATGGCCTTCCTAGATAACTATGTGACCTAGATTCCCTTGGATAGTGTCTATTTCACAGTTTGAACATGGTTTTTCAAACCTTTCAGGTAAATTGTGTGCCCCTCTAAATCCATTATGGGATTTTAAACCTTCACCCAATTTTCACCCCTCATTCCCTCCCTTGAATCCTAGTGAAAAATAAAATCTCCTAAGGGATTCCAAGGGTGATTCTCCTTTGATCCTAGGTTTTTTTGAGTTTCCTTGGTTTTGGATTGAAGATCCGGGTAATTATAATCCCTCTCTTACTTCTCTTTTTGGTTTAGGGTTTGCATCTTTCTCTTATCTCCATATGAATCTCTAAAGCCCTTATTTTATGATGATAATAGGTTGAGGCTTTAAAGGGTGTTTTAATCAGGATCTAAGTCTTTGATTAGGAGTTTTTTTGTCAACGTATTTGCGGTAGTGGGTCTACAATTTATATCCCTTGGTTTTTATATAGATTTGTGCATGTGGGGTTATGTTCTTGTTCTTTCTTTGATGTGTTCTCAGTTTCGTTTGCAAGATTTGATATAATGAGTGTATAAATAACCAATTGAACCCCCCTCATGATCCCTGTGGGATGCATAGAGGATGAATTGACCAATTTAGGGCCACCCATGGGGTTTGATAACCCTCCCGAATGTGTTTAATAGAATTGTAAACTGTGAAATTTACTGGTGATAAGTAGATCCCTTGGTGAATGTGTAAATGGGTTAATGTAATGATTAATAAAGGATTATGGATAGATGTGTCTAGTCATGGATAATGGATAAGGGGTTATTTTTTTTGGAATGTGAATGGGTTGCATGGGATTATTGGGAATGTGTCAATGAATTATGTGTTGTATTTGAATATGATTAGTGAGTTAGGCATGGGGAATGGAAATTGGGATAAATGGTTATGTGATATAAGTGATAAATGTGTTAATGGATTGTGTCATAATATGGTTTCTTATTTCAGTTGTTATTGTTGTGATATTATTAATGATATTAGCTATGCTTGGTTATAATGTAGTTATGTGTGGTGAATGAATAAATAAGCATGTGAACATTTCATGGAAAATTGGGGTAGATACATGAGCTTTTACACCCAAGGGTAGAGGTGTACCAAGGCTCTAAACTCCACCCCTCAATGCATAGGTTAGGGAAGGGTACGGGGTTCTATTCCACTAACGGTTCATTCCACCCAAATTAATGCTTCTAGGTGAGAATAATGTATTTGTTGTAATGTGTGTCCATAGTGAGATAGGACTTTATTTATTCCCATATGCCTTTTTATTGTTGGATATTCCTAATCTATTAGACACATGAAAAAGGTGAATTAATCACTTAAATGTTTTGAGTGTCGAATTTGGATTTGATGATGGAATGACTTTGGGGAAAACTTTATTACTAATGGTTACTTATATTGTCGTTTATTTACTTATCATTATTTATCACTTGCATTCACTATCTGTTTAGACTATATATTTTTTAGACACCATAGGTAGTGGCCTATTAAGTTGTACTCACACCCTGCTAGGGCCACCATTGGGTACCCGAGCAGATTTCATGGTTGCAGGTCAGGTAAATGGTAAAGGTCTGGTGCTCGGGAGTTAAGTTAGATTTGGGAATTGTGTAGATGAGGTTCCAGAATTGTAGTTAGGACCATTTTGGGGATTCCATTTTTTATCTTTATTTTGGGTTTTTTCCACTTGTTATTGTATCATGACATGACATATTTACTATTAGTTGTGGTTTTTATTATGTTTTGGTGATGGTTATTTATGCATGTTCACTGGGTTGTTTATATTGCTTACAATATTTTACTTTTTTATTTTGTGGTTTACTCTAATAAAGAGGGTAGAGTCTCCCCATGTGACACTTAGAACCTCATTGCTAGTTGGTAACCTCTAGCGTGTGGGGAGGTGCACTTGAGGTCATGTGATGACCCGGCTTGGGGAACCGGTTTAGTGACACATGGGGCGGGGACATTACAGTGTTTGTAGGTTGGTTTTCATTGATATGACTAGTTCTTATCTCTTTAGGGGCCATTATGGTTTGTCATATTCCACTCTTGGTCTATTAATAGTATTCACTAATATCAAAATAAGGTCCTAGAGGTTCACACACAATAGTGTGTTGAAGAATATTCTCTATTCTGGTGAATAGGTAAATAGGACATGTTGGGCTCCACCACTGGGATCCGAGATTTTTTCAAGGATATATGATCACTAAAAAAATTCATATTATTCAAGTTAATAATAATTGGAATTGAATTTATTTGTTAAATTTATTTAAAAGTTTTAAATTAAATGCATGAAAATATTATATGAATAAATATTAGTTTAAAATATTCAAGATTAATTTAATATTTGTAGGAACATTGAGTTGAGTTAATGGATCAGGTATTATCACGTAATATATTTGTTACATTACAATAAAGTGAAAAAAAATATAATTTATATTTATGACTCAACATAGTAGTCATAATATATTATTTACATATTGTGTGGTCAGGGAGCCTTTTCCAAGTAATTTCATAACACGCTATAAATAAGAGATGAGAGGCTCTCACCTATAACTATTCTTGGAGAGATCTTGAGAGATTATCTCTCATATCTCACTTTATAAAGAGATAAGATATCGATCTATGTGATCAAACCGATCTATCCCTCTTCCATCAATGGTACATCGATGTGGTGATTGTTAGAATATTGAAGGTGTCATCGAATCTCCATTACAGCATCCATAATTTGACGATCAATGCTCTTGAATAATTTTAAAGTGCATGTGGATGATCTATAGGAATTTTGATTTGTATCCTTCGAGTAATGATCATTAGTGAAAATAAGATGTTGAGAACTTCTTCAGATCCAATCAAGTATTTATGGTTTAATTTCTGTTCTTAATCTTCTTCATGTGTGATCCTCAGGATTTAACTTAGGTAGTGTTTCACCAGCGATGACATTGTTACGTTGATCACTGGTGAAAAATTATAAATCCTCAGACCAACGTCTTACTCTAAGCACCCTAGTACCTTCATTTATGTGTTTTTGAATAGATATAACCTTCTCTTCCATTTCCTAAACAAGATCAGTTCTCAATAGCATTCTTTCCCCAACTTCATTCTAATATATTGGAGTTATACACTTATTACCATAGAGAGATTCATAAGGATCCATATGAAGGTTGGAGTGAAAACTATTATTGTAATAAAATTCTACCAATGGAATGTGTTGATCCCAACCACCTTTGAAATCTATAGATCAAGATCCCAACATGGATTTTAGAGTTTGAATAGTTTTCTCAAACTGACCATCTTTCTAAGGATTATAAAGAGTATTGAAACTTAACTCTTTATCCAGAGCTTGCTAAAGACTTCACTAGAACTTCATGGTAAACCTTGGATCCTGATAAGATACAATGGAAAGTGGTACTCCATGCAATCTTACCATTTACTTAATATATATTCTAGAAATCTGATCAAGAGATAACTATTCTCTAATAGAAATGAATTGTGCTAACTTCATAAGATGATCAACTAAAACCCATATAGAAATATGCTCTTTAGATGTTCTGAGGATTCTGATGAAAAATTCCATGGTGATGTTTTCCCATTTTTGTTATGGTATGGGTTATGGTTGTAACATCCCCTTATACTTATGTATCTTAGCCTTAACTTGCTGACATATCAAGCACCAAGAAACACACTCTGCAATATATCTTTTCATTCTATCCCACCATAAATACTCTTTCTGGTCTCTATACATCTTTGTGTTTCTAGGATGAGTAGATAAATATATTATGGGTGGGACACTAACATGGTTCTTGAACCTTTTTATTCCATCACAATCAAAGTTATACATAGGAACATTTCTAGCCTTCTTTTGTAGCTCTACATCTTATTTATGTGCCTCCAAAATCTTCACATGTATAGATAGTTGAACATTAATTTGAGAAAGATAATATTTCTCCCCTCTCTTCATGATTTCTATATCCATCATTTATAAATATAAAAATATTGGATCTTTTGATATAGCATGATCCTTTCAGCTCAAAGCATCTGCCACCTTGTTCGCTTTCCCAGAGTGGTAATGTATTGAGAATTCGTAATCTTTAATCAACTCCAACCATATTCTTTAGAACATAATCAAATACTTTTTTAGGAATGTATACTTTAAAATTTTGTGATCTGTATATATATCACACTTTTATTCTTAAATATAATGCCTACATATCTTTAATTCAAATATTATCACAACTAACTCTAAATCACGAGTTGGGTAATTTTTCTCATGAACCTTCAGTTAGCATGGGGAATAATATATAACCATTTCATTTTTCATGATAATTCATCCCAATTCCTTATTATATGCATCATTGTAGATTCCATACCCTTATCTACTATATGGTAATGTAAGCACAGGGGAACTGACTAACCTTCTCTTTAGTTCCTTAAAATTTTCTTCACATTCATTTGTCCAAAGGAACTGGTCACCCTTCCAAGTTAATTTTGTGAGTGGATTGGACAGTTGAGATAAATTCTCCACAAATCATTGATAATATCCAACCAAACCAAGAAAACTTTGGATATCAATCACCGTTGTTGGTCCAGGACAATGTTCAATAACTTCCATCTTTAATGGATCCACAAATATACCCTCTCTTGAGATTATATGACCCAAAAATGAAACTTTCTGAATCCAAAATTCACACGTGGTAAAATTTTCATAAATATTCTCCTTTATTAGGGTCTTCACCACAATACTCAAGTGATATACATGTTCTACCTTACTCCTTGAATGGATAACAATATCATCTATAAATTTCACCATAAACTAATCAAGATAGTATCTAAATACTATATTAATCAAATCCATAAATATAGTGGGAGAATTAGTAAGACCAAAAGTCATCACTATAAATTCATAGTGTCCATAAATTGTATAGAATGTTTTCTTGGGTATATCTTCCTTCTTGACCCTCAATTGATGATAGTCATAATGAAGATCCATCTTGGAAAAGTATTGATCTCCATGTAGTTGATAAAATAAGTCATCAATATGGGGAAGAGGATACTTTTTCTTGATAGTAATCTTGTTATGTTCTGGATAATCAATGAAAATTCACATTGTCCCATCTTTCTTATTAACAATCAGAAAAGTTTCACCCCAAGGTAATGCACTAGGGTGAGTTTCTTATTTAATTATTATAACTAAATTGGGGTTATTCTATAAGGATTCTTTGAAATAGGCATAATTCTAGGTATGAGTTTTATTGAAAACTCAACTTCATTATTTGGTGGAAGACCTATAAATTATTGTTGAAATACATTAATAAAATCTTATACAATATGTGTATCTTTAATATTGAGTTTCTCCCCAACCATATGAGATAGAAAACCTTCATTTATAGGAATTAATACCCACAAGATGGAGGAAATTTCCATTGGAATTTCATATTCATCCTTGCATCGATATATGGTCATAGGTTCATTTAGAATATGAAATGTGACTTCTCTTCCTTATAAATTGATATGACCTTCATATATATAAATCTAATCCATGATAAGAATAACATTTAATTCAACTAAAGGAAGGATCATAAGGTTTACAAGAAGCACTTTCCCACAAACATCAACTGGAGAAGAATTATAAACTTGAGATACAACCATTATTCCATTAAGAGTTTTCACATCTAACTCAACATTTAATTGCTGAGGTGATATGGTGATACTCTTAGAAAATTATTTAGAACTAAAAAATGTGGGTGGATCTAGAATCAAATAATACATTAGCTATTTTAGAGTGGATGGTAAGTGTGCTTATCACCACTTCGTTTTATCACTCTATATCACCAATAGTGATCATATGAGATTTCCCTTTGTCTTTGTCCCTAAGAAGTTGTTGAAGTTCATCATAATCATTAACCCTTGTATTTGAGCATTGATTAGCATAATTCCCACTTTCTTTACACTTGAATCACTGAAGTGTGGTTGGTTCATTCTATAGATCTCTCTCTCTATTCACATCATTAACTAACTTTTTCTCCTCACTTTGGAAATCAGTTTCTCAATGACCTTCCCTTATATGATTAAAGAATTTACTAGTACCCCTAAGATAATTTCCTCCATGATTCTTCCCACGCATTGAGAATAAATGAAATCTTGTATTCTTCTCTTCATGGTTTTTATATTTTCCTTTGAACTTCATCTTCCTTTTCTTTTCAAAACTTTGATATTGATATGTAACTCCAACCTCCATTTCTACCTTGATAGCACAACAGATGATTTATTCATAGAAAATGAAGTCTCTTATGGATAACACCCTCTAGATACTTGGTCTTAATCCACTAAAGAATCAATCAACATTACTTTCAGGTTGGATGATAATTCCATAATCCTACCTCGCAAGTCCTATAAAATTTTCTTCATTGGTTCCAATAGATTCATCATAATTTTTCTTTAACTCAAGGAATTCCTTCTCCATTTTCATATTAAGAATATAAGGAATGTACTTATTGAAAAATAAGTCCTTGAACTCATCTCATTACATAGATTCAATCAAATACTATTGCCTCTTATTAGTGATAAGATTCCACCATTGATCCACTTAACCTTCCAAATGATAGACAACAAAAATGAATTTATCATGTTATGAACATTAGAGAACATAAAATAACTTTTTTGGGGTACTAATCCATTGTTAAACAACCAATGGATTAGAAGACCCACTGAAAGAAGGTGTACGCTGCCTCATTAAGTACTCAGTATAATTTTGTTCCCTCCTTTACTCATTTGGTAGTCCAACAAGATTCATAGCTTGAGAAAGTTGTGTAAGAATAGCAACAAAATTTTTCATTCCATATCCCATTATATTTGGTTGCTTAGAAAGACAATCATTTCATTTCCCATAACATTCATCATTAACACAGTTCCTTCGGGTTTCATCCCTTGAATAAAATCAAAAAACATAGTGTGAGAAACACTAATCACAGTGGGAAAAGCATATAATCAAGGGAAATTGCTTATAAAATTTCAATCTATGATACCTTAGGTTTAATCCTAGGTTATTCATGATAATTAGAAAAACTATAAGATTGTAACCAATACTTAGACTTATCTTTAGGGATATTACTAAGGTTTTATCATCCTAGTTTTCAAAGGTTAACTAAACCATGCTATAATACTAACTATAATGGCTCATACTTTTCATACATAAATATTACATCTAAATAGATGAATATTCATTACATAACATAAAAAATCCACAACATAACCGTATAGGTCTAGTGTATTTGGAAAACTAGAATCATAAACAACTAGTTCATAAAATATCTACATTGTCTCCCACTTATTCCTTTATAACTAGAACCCATTTTGACATATCGTACTTAATATATTTATTCATATCATGGGGAAAAGAAACATATGATAGGGTGAGATCAGATTCCTAGGAAGGGTAAATAAGGGAGATAACAATGATTTCATACGCATAATATGAAAATAAGGGTATAAGAACATGAACACAACATTTTGAAATAATACCCTGCACATCAAAGATCATAATCTTGGATGATGAAATAAATCTTGGTATTTCATAAGACATGAATCATAATGAAATCAAATAACATGATTCATGAGAGAATAATATTATCATAATACATAGAATTTATGGCAGACACATATGTATAGAAAATAATTTCCTTATTAGTCAAGGCTCACTACCAAGACCATCATAGTAGACAAATTCCTTTACAGAATCGGGTTCACTCCCTGTTCCAGCACTATATTACTGAACAGGGTTCACTTCTCATTCCATCCCTATATTACTGAACTAGGTTCACTTCTCATTGCATCCCTATCTATCTCATGAGATATAAATCTTTACCCAATGCATTAGAGGGAGATATAGGTCTCACCTATCATATAATAAAAACCATATGTGTTTCATAAGAACATAAATCTTCCATCATATCAGAACCCATGAAAATAAATGGGTTTCATAAACATTTCATCATCTCATAACCCATGGAGAAGTAATAGGATTCATAAACATCATTCCATCATAAACATAAACCATCCATAGAATTAATAAGGATGGTATCCCTGGATCATATCCCTAGTAAATCATAAGTAAAGTGAGGATTATTTGTCGTGAAATCATCAATCAATAAATTTATCCCCAAAAACAATGCAATATAGCAGTCCCTGGATTGTCTCTCGAGAAGGTTGTAATTTGAGTTGCAAAACTGTCACTTTTGTTTTGTTTGTTTTCACACGAAATATAAATTTGGTGATTTGATTAAAAACTATAGAATAGAATATAAATATAAACTAAATAGAAATAAAATTTATGATCAAGCTATAAAATTGACAAGAAATAAAATAGGTTTGATACCAGAATCAAAACAGTGGTTACAGACAAGCTTTAACCTCCCAGACACTTCCCTCTTTCTTGTTTAAAATTATCTCCCTAATAAATATCTCAATTCCTACCCAAATACCTCTGGATAAACACATTATTTTTAAAGGATATCATATTAAAACCTAAATATGATTGTTTCCCCTCCTATAGAAATGACCCAATTACTTGAAGATCTCCAAATAATCAAACCTAATCGAAATCACTATACTCAACAGCAAGACCTCACCGAAGAAATTTAAATAGGGAAATCGGCTATTTTACTTCATATATTGGGAAACCATCCAAAAAAACAAGTTGAAAATACATTCATGAAATAAAAAAACCGTTTTCATCACAGAAATATAAGTTCAAGAGAGATGCAATACAGATTACACATAAAGATCAAAACTCATAAGGGAGTGTCTGTCGGTTGTCGTTGTCCGCAACCACTTGGTGCTTAGCCTCGCATCACTTGAGTGGACCAAATAATATCCATTCCAGAAAAAGTTCACACCATAGTTATCAAGGTTTCTACAAAACCAAAACCCCCTGAAATGAAAGAAGAGATGGGAATATAAGGGGAGGAGGGCTGGAAATTCTTCTATCCAGATTATGTCCGTCCTAAGTTTGCTTCTATTTGGAACCATTCTTAGACGAATCACCATCTATACTCTTCTAAAGAGTTTTTAGAAATTATATCCTCCGTATGTTCTCCAATTTTTATCTTCTTTGAAGATGTGATGTAAGATTAATGACATAATTACTCAACATCTCTTTCTCTGCCTAAGGAGACTCTTCATCTTCCACATAAGTTTCTCACTCACATAGTGCTCTAATGATCTAATTTGTTCTTGAAACTCATCATGCACGCGAGCCTTGGAATCGTCTTGCATCTAAAATTGGAATTAATGTATTTACACACCTATATCTAGAGTTATGCCTCCATGAATGATGTGGGCTCCACAAAGCTGACCATAAGATGTTTTTACAAAGAATTATTTATTTGAGCCTTTATCTGGACGATTTATAACTTGGTACAGTTGAAAAATGTGAATCTAATATACCATGGGTTCCTTCAAAAAAATAATTATAATTGGATCAATATTTAAAAAGATATTCCCAAAACATCAAACTAGTGGAAACTATTAGAAATCCAGAATTAGGGAATTTTCACAATTTAGCTCAAAATACAACAAAATTCCAAAAATTATGCAATTTCACATATAATGACACATTGGTGAGGATTAAATCATTGAAATGTAGATAAAATATATTGAAAATATCAGTTCTATGAGTTCCCCTACACTTATCACTTAGGATCCTGGATAAGTGAGCATCAAAACCAAATCAATGTATATTCAAAACACAAACCAATAAGGTTCACCAATTAACCACCAATAATAAAATGATATCATACCTCATAAAAAATGATTCAAGTTGTTAATTCAGTTCATTTAATCCATTTCCACTTCTATTCTCCTCTCATGCCCACAGCACACCTACCTCACAAAAAGTTTCTCTAAACACACTAATATTTATTTTAAACAAAGATTTTTTCATCCAAACACATGCAAGAATCATCATAGGCTTGAAAAAATTCTATATCTCCACCTAATGTGAGACAATAAAATGTGATCATCATGAGGTATTTTCAAGGTTTTTCTATTTACAAAGGTTGTTGGGTTTCAAATGTCAAAAATTCGTAGTCCGAATAAGGAGAGTTTGGATCATTTTTGAAGCAAAAAATGCATGAATCTAATCTCTACTCACATGTGGTATCCTCCTTACTCTCATAAAAAGAAATTCAGATTTAATAAACTCTAAGAAAATATTTTCCACCTCATTCCATTAATTTTTTAGTATTAAAAGTGACATTTATCTTCTTCTTCTTCTTTTTCTCAAAAACTCTAGATTGGGCAGAGCTTTTTTTCATTGAGAGCTCCAGATAGGCACAGTTCTCTTCCATTGAGAGATCCAGACAGGCACAGCTCCTAGAAAAACATTTTTCAGTAGAAAAAACATCTCTTCGGAGTTTGAATCACCTCCCAAAGCAACACCATATGAGGTAGTACACCACAAGTCATCTCCCCCACACTTAATTTCAACTAGATCATGCATTTATACTTCCAAATCAGATTAGAAAGGAAAAATGGCTTGTAATGTGGCTATCTAGAAGGCAGTACATGGCTACTAAGGGATCAAGAAGGATAAAATTGTTCAAGGTGGGCCAGAATAAAAATTATAATCATGAAAAGGGGGGATTTCAATCAGAAAAAAAATTGACTCAATCATTTTGAACACAATCTTATTTAAAGCTCACAGGTTTTGATAGAAATAGATCAAGTTCTGGTTAAAACATCCATTATCTAGTTCACTCAAGAAGTAGGATAAATGTGAATAAGTTGAAAAATTGGTTCAGAATCCTCATAGGAAAGTGGTTTTCAATATTAGGCAGCATTCATGGCATGGAATTCAAAATTCAATGATTATTTCATTAAATTTTCAAAAAAATGAACTTGAAATAGTGTCTTTTTAAGCATTCATTTATAACCAGATTCAAGAGGTCAATTGGTTCACTCATTGATAGGGTTTTCAAAAATTACAAAGATCATCATATAAGCACACAAGTTGTTTTTTCAAAATTTTAAATAAAACACTCAAAATTTGAAAAGGAAGAGAACACGCCAAAAATTGAAAGAGAAAAAAAACAAAAAATTGAAATAAAAACACAGAAAATCTTAATCTACCCAGTATGTTCCTCCCCCACACTTATTTTATGAAATGTCCTCATTATGGAAATAAAATTATGTGAATATGAAATTCAATAAATTAAAGACATGAAAAAAAGTGATAAGGAAAAAACACAACCTGGAATCAATTGTATTCAGCTTCATGAAGATCTCCTCCCCTGGAATATCTTGACAATTATCTCTAAACAGATTCAACCTATTCCCATTAACTTTGAATGGTTTCACTTTTCCTGGTTCTTTTATCTGGATTGCACCAAAAGGAAAAACATGAGTAACAACAAAAGGACCAAACCATTTGGAATGAAATTTACCTGGGAATAGCTTCAATCTCGAATCAAACAGCAACATTTTGTCTCCTTCCTTAAAGTTTTTATTGAGAATAATATCATCATGAAATTATTTGGTTCGTTCCTCATACAACCTAGAACTTTCATATTCATTCTTTCTGATCTCCTCCAGCTCCTGTAAACAAAATTTTATTTCTTCTCCAGCAGAAAATAGATTCATGTTACATGTTTTAACAGCCCGAAAATATTTGTGTTCTAACTCAACCAGAAGGTGAAAATCCTTTAAATAGAAAAATATAAATGGTGACATGAAAATTGGGGTTTTTAATGAAGTCTTATAATCCCATAGTGCATCATAAATTCTCAAACACCAATCCTTTTTATTCAGGTTCACAGTTTTTTCCAGAATTTGCTTGATTTCTCTATTGGACAACTCAGCCATTCCATTTTTTGGGGATGGTAGGGTTTAGAGACCCAATTATGAATCCATACTTATTCAATAGTGATTCCAACGTCTTGTTACAAAAGTGAGTACCTTGATCCATTATCAAGAACTTTGGAAATCCAACCCTTGAAAATATATTTCCTTTCACAAACTTGGACATAGTTTTGGCATCATCAGCTCTTGTGGGAATATCTTCTACCCACTTGGATACATAATCAACAGCAAGAAAAATGTAAATATATATAAAATAATTGGGAAAAGGTCCCATGAAATCCATACCCCAAACATCAAATACATCACAAAACAAAATAGGTTGTAGTGGCATCTCATTCCTTTTGGAAATGCTCCCTTGAAATTGACAATTTCTACATGTCCTGCAGAAATCAAAAGCATCTCTAAAACTGGTGGTCCAATATAAACCAGAATCAAGTACCTTTATTTCAATTATTTGAGGCCCAAATTTTCCTCCACATCTCAATGTGTGACAAAAATTTAGGACAGATTTAAAATTAGAATTTGGAATGCATCTCTTAATCATTTGATCACTAACAACATGCCACAAGTAAGGATCATCCCAAATGTAATGCTTTAAATCACTCACAAGTTTAGAAATTTTATTCTTGGAAAACCAATGGGGAACATCATCAGAAGCTAAATAATTCACCAGATTAGAAAACCATGGCCTTTCAGTTTGACAAGAATACAACTCCTCATCTAGAAAAGTTTTCGTAATTGGTGGATAGATCTGAAGATTCCCATTCAAAATATATGGTATCCTACTCAAATGATCAACAACAAGGTTCTCACTTCCTTTATTTTCCTTTATTTCAACATCAAACTCTTGTAACTATAAGATCCATCTCAAAATTCTTGGTTTTGCATCATTTTTATTCATCAAAAATTTGATTGTAGAATGATCAGTGAAAACAATCACCTTAGATCCCAGTAGATAACATCTAAATTTTTCTAAAGCAAAGACAATAGAAAACAGTTCCTTATCAGTTTTTTTCTATTTTGATTGGGCCTGATCTAATGTTCTAGAGGCATGGGAAATCACATGAGATTTCTTTTCCAATCATTAACTTAAAACTACCCCAAGAGAAAATTCAGATGCATCAGTCATGATTTCAAAGGGAAAGTCCCATTTTGGAGGTTGAACAATGGTAGGGGTTATCAGTTTTTGTTTCAGATCCCCAAAGGACTATTTACAATTATCATCAAACAAAAATGGGGTGTCTTTCTGGAGAAATCTAGACAATGGAAGTGCAACCTTACTAAAATCCTTAATGAATCTCCTATAAAAACTAGCTTTACTAAGAAAAGATATCACATCTCTGAATTTTTTTGGGTATGGAAATGAAAAATTTACTCAAATTTGGATTTATCAACTTGAATTCCATCTAGAGACACAACATGCCCAAGAACAATTCCCTTACCCACCATGAAATGACATTTTTCATAATTAAGGACAAGGTTCTTATCAATGCATGTTTCAATAACATGATCCAGACCTTCCAACCAACTTCCAAATGATGATCCATAAAAATTGAAGTCATCCATAAAAACATCCATGTATGTTTCAAGAAATTCAGACAAAATGCCCATCATACACCTTTGAAACGTTCTAGGAGCATTACACAAACCGAAGGTCCTCCTCTAATAAGAAAAGGTTAAAAATGGGAATGTGAAAGTGGTTTTCTCTTGATCCTCAGGTGCAATATAAATTTGGAAATAACCAGAGAATCTATCAATAAAAAAATAATGGGTTTTACCAGCCAGTCTTTCAAGGACCATATCAAGGAATGGCAATGGGAAGTGGTCTTTCCTTATAGAAAAATTGAGCTTCCTGTAATCAATGCACATTCTCCATTTATTTAGAAGACTAATAGGAACATGCTCACCAAATTCATTTCTTGAGATTGTGAATGCAATTTTTTTGGGAACAACTTGGATTGGGCTCACCCATTGACTATTAGAGATGGGAAAAATAATTCCAGTGGCCAAAAGGGTGGTAACTTACTTCTTAAAAACCTCTAAAAGTGTTGGATTCAACCTCCTTTGAAATTGTCTTACTGGTTTAACATTTTCCTCCAGGAAAATTATATGCATGCATATTGAGGGCCTAACTCTAGTTAAATCAGATATAGTCCATCCAATAGTATTCTTGTGGGTTTTGAGGACTCCTAAAAATTGGTTCTCTGGGTCCCTTGAAAAATATTTTGAAATGATAATAGGGAATGTTTCATTTTCACCTAAGAAAGAATATTTGAGATTCTCAGGAAGTGGTTTCAAATCTAACTCAATTGGGGTATTTCATTGATCAAGGAAAATTACTCACGAGTGTGATTGTTTAGTGGGGATTCAGATTTTATAGAAAATTCACCATGATTATCAATTTCAATGTTCTTAGAATTTGTTTCAAGTGGAAATTTGTCAACTTCTCCCGGGAGACCACTAGCAGCATTATGGATTTCCAGAACTACATCTTCATCAATGTTGATATCAATAGAATCTTGAAAAGTAGTCTCAATATTCCAAGACTCATCACAAGATTCCTTTTCCCTCTCTTGTTGATCAGATTCAGCAAAAAACAAATTTCTATCATTGAAAACAATAGATGATTTCTCATTATAGGAAAAATCAGGGAACATCTCAGTGGAAAACCAATCAATCATGTTCACTTGGGGGGATGAATGATCCTTGACTGGGTGTTACAAGGAATAAAAAATATTGAAATGAAAAAATCTCCTCCAAACTCTAGTGAAATTGTTCCCTTGTGAACATTGATGATTTCTTTTGCAGTTTTTAGGAATGGTCTCCATATAATGAGAGGTGCATGGGTACTAAACTGATTATCTTCTATATCCAAGACATTGAAATCCATAGGAAAAATCATGTCTCTCACCTGAATGAGAACGTCCTCTATAACTCCATCGGGCTTTGTTGTACATTGGTTGGCAAGTTTAATAATGATCCCAAAGGGTTTCAATTCTCCAACATAAAGAGATGAGTAAATAGAATGTGGAATAACATTGATGGAGGCCCCTAAATCAAGAATAACATCCTTGTATTCACATTTCCCAATGGTTCAGGGAATGGTAATGGTTCTTAGGTCTTTACATTTGACAGGCAATTCATGTTGGATCATGGATGAAACATTCCTCCCTAAGTTGATCTTTTCACCTCCTTTGAATTTCCTCTTATGGGTACACATTTATTTAAAAAACTTTTCATACCTTGGAATTTGTTTCACAGCATCAAGAAAAGGTATATTGACTTGAACTTTCTTGAAAGTATCTAAAACCTCCTTATCCAACTCTTTTTCAGTAATTGAATTCACTGGTGGTTCACTCCTAGGGTAACGCTGTGGTGGTTTGGATGTTTCTAGACTATTGTGAGCACTTATTTGAGAAATAAAGAAACCATACATCCTCTTCCAATACCTCTTTATTCTTTCAAGCAACATTTCTTCTCTTGAAATTGTGTTTTCCTTCAAATAACATTCATAATTTCCAGCATTTCTATCAGTGGTGGGATTTTTATTAACAGTTTAAACAGCAGGTTTTGGTTTCTCAATTTGAGTGGTATTTAATTATTTTACACTCCTAAGTTTAATTGCACTCGCATTTTCCTTCCCTCTATCTCTTAGATTCACTTGAGTATATGAAGGAAAACCTCCACTCATATGATTTTTTATGCAACTAAGATCAAAGGCAAGTTGACCGATTTGTATCATTAGGGTATTCAGTATGTTTTATTGGTGATATTGTGTTTGTTTCATTGCCTCCTGTTGTTTCCTCATTGCTTCTTCAATATTTCTCTCTGAATTTTGATTGGGAGGAATAGGCTAAAATTTTCTTCTAGAATGAGCATTGGCTTGATCATTGAAATATCTTGGTTTTGAATTACTTTATTTTCCTTGGAAGAAGCTTTTAGGTTGTTCAGGCTATCAAAATATTTTATTAGAGTGGTTGTTCCATCCTTGATTAAAATTTTGATTTGTTTGAAATAGATTTTGTTGGTTTTATTGAAAGGGTTTTCTACGAAAAACAGCATTTCATTTCTAAGAAGGTTCTTGAATTTGTGGTAATTGGTCACTAAAATGGTCATTGGAAGAACAAATTCCATAGTAGACTTGCATTTGAAAAGTTGCTTCAGGTTTGGGTGGTGTTGGTGGGTTTTTGGATAACATCAATGACCTCACCATGGTGGTTAGACCAAAAAGTTGACTTGTAATCATGTTGTTTTCAGGAATAGAAATGGGGAACTCTTTGGAATATTCACATGAATAAGGCCTCTTGTTCCAATTTTTTGAACGTTTTGGGCCATGTTTACAATTAATGTCCAAGAAGCAGTTGGTGTTTTGTCAACTAGAGACCCTCCTGAAGCAGCATCAATCATGCTTCTATCAATAAGACACAATCCCTCATAAAAATATCGAATCAAAAGTTGGGTCACAGATTTGATGGTTGGGGAAACTGAAACAAAGTATTTTGAATCTTTCCCCATACTCATGCAATGTTTCACCTTGAGTTTTCCTAATTCCAAAAATCTCCTTTATAATGGAAGAAGTTCTTGAAGCAGGGAAAAAATTTCAAGGAAAAGTTTCTTCAATTCATTCCAATCCCTAATCATAGTAGAATGTGAATAGAAACCCATTCTTTGGCAACTCCTTCAAACGAAAAAGGAAATGACCTCAATTTCATTGGATCTGCATCAAATCCATGGGGTTTCATGTTGACACAAAGATAACTAAATTCTAGAAGGTGTTTATGTGGATCTTCACCAGGAAAACCATTAAATTTTGGAATTTAGTGAATGAAACCATATTTAATTTCAAACCCATTAGGTGCATCAGTATATTCAACTGGATTTTCTTGATTTTCATCATAAGATGAAGCCAATTCTTTCAAGGTTCTATTTTCAGCCATTGTAATTTAAGTTTCAACTATGTTCCTTCTAAGGGAATTATTGGAAGATTCAAACTTTGGATAGGTAGGTTTCTAGTAGCTCTATCCCTAGATTGAAAAGTTTTATCAATTTCATAATCCAATGGGAACAAATTTGGGTTAGAATTCCGGGTCATGCAAAAAAAATTTCCACACAAATAAACTCAAGAAACCTAACCAGTAACGGAGCCAGTTGAATTGAGTATCCTTTGTCATCAAATCCTCAATCAATAAATTTATCCCCAAAAATAATGCAATATAGCAGTCTTTGGAATGTATCTCAAGGAGGTTCAAATTTTAGTTGCAAAACTGTCACTTTTGTTTTGTTTGTTTTCACACGAAATAGAATTTTGGGGATTTGATTAAAACTCTAGAACAGAATATAAATATAAACTAAATAGAAAGAAAATTTATGATCATGCTAGAAAATTTACAAGAAATAAAATAGGTTTGATACCAGAATCAAAACAGTGGTTACGGACAAGCTTTAACCCCCTGGACACTCCCCTCTTTTTTGTTTAAAATTATCTCCCTAATTAATATCTCAATGCCTACCCAAATACCACTATATAAACACCTTATTTTTCAAGGATATAATATTAAAACCTCAATATGATTGTTTCCCTTCCTATAGAATTGATCCAATTACTTGAAGACCTCTAAATAATCAAACCTGATTGAAATCACTATGCTCAACGGCAAGACCTCACCGAAGAAATTTAAATAGGGAAATCGATTATTTTACTTCATAGATTGGGAAACCATCCAAATAAAACAAGTTTAAAATATATTCATTAAATAAAACAATTGATGTCATCTAAGAAATATAAGTTCAAGAGAGATGAAATAGATATTACACATGAAGATCAAAACTCGAAAGGGAGTGTCTATCGGTTGTCATTGTCCGCAACCACTTAGTGCTTATCCTCGCATCAATTGAGTGGCCCAAATCATATCCATTCCAGAAATAGTTCACACCATCTTCATCAAGGTTTCTACAAAGCCAACCCCCTTTAAATGAAAGAATGATGGGAATATAAAGGGAGGAGGGCTGGAAATTCTTCTGTCCAAATTCTCTCTATCCTATGTTGGCTTCTATTTAGCACCATTACCGGCTAAATAACCCTCTGGACTCTTCTAAAGAGTTGTGAGGCATTATATACTCTATATGTACTCTAATTTTCAGCCTCTTTGTACACTTTATATAAACGTTATCAATTAATTACTAAACATATTTTGCTCTGCCCGAGGAGACTCTTCATCTTCCACATAAGTTTCTCACTCACTTAGTACCCTGATGATCGAATTTTTCCTTGAAATTCATCATTAACGTGATCCTTGGAATCTTCTTGCATATACAATTTGAATTAATGTATTTGGACATATTTATCCAGAGTTATGACAACATGAATGAGGTGGGATCCACACAGCCGACCATAAAATGTTTTCACAGAGAATGATTTATTTGAGCCTTTAGATGGACGATTTAGAACTTGGTCCAGTTGAAAAATGTAACGATAATTTTACATGGGTTAATTTAAAAACTATCATTCAAATTATATAAATATTTAAAAATATATTACCAAAACATAAAACTAGTGAAAACTGTTAAAAATCCAGAATTAGGGCATTTTCACAATTTTGCTCAAAATACAACAAAATTCCAAAAATTATGCAATTTAAAAATATAATGATACATTGATGAGGATTAAATCATTGAAATGTATATAAAATATATTGAAAATATCAGTTCTATCAATTCCCCAACACTTAGCACTTGGGCTCTTGGACAAGTGAGCATCAAAACCAAATCAATGCATATTCAAAACACAAACCAATGAGGTTCACCAATTAACCACCAAGAATCAAATGATATCCTGCCTCATAAAAAAATGATTCAAGTTGTCAATTCAGTTCATTTAATCCATTTCCACTTTTATTATCCTCTTATTCCCACAACACACCTACCTCACAAAAAAAATCTCTAAACACACAAATATTGATTTTCAACAAAGCTTTTTTCATCCAAACACATGCAAGAATCATCATAGGCTTGAAAAAATTCTATATCTCCACCTGATGTGAGCAATGAAAATGTGATCATTATGAGGGATTTTCAATGTTTTTCTGTGGCCAAAGGTAGGTGGGTTTCAAATGTCAAAAATTCTGAGGCCGAATAAGGAGAGTTTGACTCATTTTTGAAGAAAAAAATGCATGAATCTAATCTCCACTCACATGTGGTATCCTCCTTACTATCCTCAAAATAAATTCAGATTTTATCATCTCTGAGAATATATTTTCCACCTCATTCCATTAATATTTTAGTAGAAAAAGTGACATTTCTCTTCTTCTTCTTATTTTTCCCAAAATCTCCATATTGGGCACAATTGTTTTCATTGAGAGCTCCAGATAGGCACATATCTCTTCCATTGAGAGCTCGAGACAGGAACAGCTCCCAGAAAAACATTTTTCAGTAAAAAAAACATCTCTTCAGAGTTTGAATCACCACCCAAAGCAACACCAGATGAGGTATCACACCTCAAGTCATCTCCCACACACTTAATCTCAACTAAATAATGCATTTATACTTCTAGATTAGGTTGGAAAGGAAAAAATGGCTTTTAATGTGGCTATCTAGAAGGCAGTACATGGCTACTAGGGGAGCTAGAAGGATAAAATTGTTCAAGGTGGGCCAGAATAAAATGGATAATCATGAAAACTGGGGATTTCAATCACAAAAAAATTGCCTCAATCATTTTGAACATAGTCTTTTTTAAAGCTCATAGGTTTTGACAGAAATAGATCATGTTATGGTTCAAACATGCATTATTTGGTTCACTCAAGAAGTAGGATGAATGTGAAGAAGATGAAAAATTGGTTCAGAATCCTCATGGGGAAGTGATTTTCAATATTATATAGCATTCATGCCATGGAATTTAAAATTCAATGGTCATTTCATTAAATTTTCAAAAAATTTGAACTTAAAAGAGTGTATTTTTTAGAATTCATTTATAACCAGATTCAAGGAATCAATTGATTCACTCATTTGAAGGGTTTTCAAAAATTACAAAGATCATCATGTAATCTAACAAGTTGTTTTTTTCAAAATTTTAAATAAAACACTCAAAATTTGAAAAATAAGAGAACACACCAAAAATTGAAAGATAAAAAAACAAAAATTTGAAATGAAAACACACCAAATCCTAATATACCCAGCATTTTATTCCCCCCACACTTATTTTATAAAATTTTCTAATTGTGGAAAAAAATTGTGTGAATATGAAATTCAAGAAATTAAAGACATGACAAAAAAAGTGAGAAGGAAAAACACAACCTGGCATCAATTGTATTCAGCTTTATGAAAATGGATCTCCTCCCATGGAGGATCTTGAACATTCTCTCTAAATAGATTTAATCTATTCCCATTGACTATGAATGGTGTCCCTTTACCTGGTTCTTTTATCTGGATTTCACCAAAAGGAAAAACGTGAGTAACAACAAAAGGACTAGACCATTTGGAATGAAATTTACCTGAGAACATCTTTAATCTCAAATAAAACAGCAACACTTTGTCTCCTTCCTTAAAGTTTTTTTTGAGAATAATATCATCATGAAATTCTTCGGTTTATTCCTTGTAAAACCTAGAACTTTAATATGCATTCTTTTGGATCTCCTCCAACTCCTGCAAAAAAAATTCTTTCTTCTCCAGCAGAAAACAGATTCATATTACATGTTTTAATAGACCAAAAGGATTTGGGTTTTGAATCAAACGGAAGGTGACAAGCCTTTCCATAGACTAATCTAAATTTTGACATACCAATTGGGGTTTTTAATGCAGTCCTATAATCCCATAGTGCATCATCAAGTCTCAAACACCAATCCTTTATATTCGAATTCATAGTTTTTTCCAGAATTTGTTTTATTTCTCTGTTGGAAAACTCAGACATTCCATTTTTTGGGGGGTAGTAGGGTGTAGAGACCCTATGATGAACTCCATAATTCTCCAATAGTGATTCCAAATTCTTGTTAAAAAAGTGAGTACATTGATCAATTATCAAGAACTTTGGAAATCCAAACCATGAAAATAGATTTCCTTTCACAAACTTGGACACAGTTTTGGCATCATCATCTCTTGTGGAAATACATTCTACCCACTTGGATACATAATCAATAGAAATAAAAATGTAAAGATATCCAAAATAATTGTTAAAATGTCCAATTAAATCCATACCCCAAACATCAAATACATCACAAAACAAAAGAGGTTTTTGTGGCATCTCATTTCTTTTAAAAATGCTCCCTTGAAATTGAAAATTTCTACATGTCCTGTAGAAATAAAAAACACCTCTAAAAATGGTGGGCCAATAAAAACTAGAATCAAGAACCTTTTTTGCAGTTCTTTTGGGTCCAAAGTGTCCTCGATAGCTTAATGTGTGACAAAAATTTAGGATAGATTGAAAATCAGAATTTGGAATGCATCTCCTAATCGTTTGATCACTACCAACATGACACAAGTAAGGATCATCCCAAATGTAATGCTTTGAATCACTCACAATTTTATAAATTTTATTCTTTTAAAACCAATGGGGAACGTCATCAGAAGCTAAATAATTTACCAGATCAACAAACCTTGTCCCTTTAGTTTTACAATCATACAACTCCTCAACTGGAAAAGTTTCCTTAATTGGTGGATATATCTGAAGATTCCCATTCAAAACAGATGGCATCCTACTCAAATGATCATCAATAAGGTTCTCACTTCCTTTATTATCCTTTATTTTGACATCAAACTCTTGTAACAGAAAAATATGTCTCAAAAGTCTTGGTTTTGCTTCATTTTTCTTCATCAAAAATTTGATTGCAGAATGATCAGTGAAAACAATCACCTTAGATCCCAACAGATAACATCTAAATTTTTCTAAAGCAAAGACAATAACAAACAGTTCCTTCTCAATAGTTGTTTAGTTTAATTTGGTTGGATCTAATATTCTAGAGGCATAGGCAATCACATGAGATTTGTTTTCCAACCTTTGACTTAAAACTACCCCAAGAGAAAAGTCAGATGCATCAGTCGTGATTTCAAATGGAAAGTCCCATTTGGGAGGTTGAACAATGGGAGGGGTTATCAGTTTTTGTTTCATATTCCCAAAGTCATATTTACAATTCTCATCAAACACAAATGGGGTGTCTTTATGGAGTAATATAGACAATGGAAGCGCAACCTTACTAAAATCCTTAATGAATCTCCTATAAAAACTAGCATGACCAAGAAAAGATCTCACATCTCTAACTATTTTTGAGTATGGAAATGAAGAAATGACCTCAACTTTGGATTTATCAACTTGAATTCCATCCAAAGACACAACATTCCCAAGAACAATTATTTTACCTACCATGAAATGACATTTTTCATAATTAAAAACAAGGTTCTTATCAATGTGTGTTTCAAGAACATGAGCCAGACCTTCCAAACAACTTCCAAATAATGATCCATAAATAGTGAAGTTATCCATAAAAACTTCTATTCATGTTTCATGAAATTCGTAGAAAATGATCATTATACACCTATGAAACGTTCCAGGATAATTACACAAACTGAAGGGCATCCTTATATAAGAAAAGGTTCTAAATGGGCACGTGAAAGTGGTTTTCTATTGATCCTCTGGTGTAATATGAATTTGGAAATAACCAGAGAATCCATCAAGAAAACAATAATGGGTTTTCCCATCCAGTATTTCAAGGACCTGATCAAGGAATGGAAATGGTAAGTGGTCTTTCCTTGTAGTAAAATTGAGGTTCCTGTAATCAATGCACATTCTCCATTTATTTGGAAGCCTAATAGGAACAAGCTCACCAAATTCATTTCTTGAGATTGTGAATCCACTTTTTTGGGAACAACTTGGATTGGGATCACCCATTTACTATCAGAGATGGTAAAAATAATTCCATCATCCAAAAGGGTGGTAACTTCCTTCTTAACAACCTCTAAAAGTGTTGAATTCAACCTCCTTTGAAATTGTCTCACTAGTTTAACATTTTCCTCCATGAAAATTCTATGCATGAACACTGAGGGGCTAACTCTAGCTAAATCAAATAGAGTCCATCCAATATCTTTCTGGTGGGTTTTTAGGACTCCTAACAATTGGTTCTCCTAGTACCTTGATAAATATTTTGAAATGATAACAGGGAATGTTTCATTTTGACCTAAGAAAGCATATTTGAGATTCTCAGGAAGTGGTTTCAACTCTAAATCAGCTGGTTTATTTTCATTGATCAAGGAACATTTCTCATGGGTGTGATTGTTTAGTGGGGATTCAGATTTTAAATGACATTCACCATGATGATCAATTTCAATGTTCTCAGAATTTGTTTCTAGTGGAAAATTACCAACTTCTCCTGGGAGACAACTAGCATCATTATGGATTTCCAGAAAGACATCTTCATCAATTTTGAGATCAATAGAATCTTGCAAAGTAGTATCAACATTCCAAGACTCATCACAAGATTCCTTTTCCCTATCTTGTTGATCAGATTCAGCAACAAACAAATTTCTATCATTGAAAACAACAGCTGGTTTCTCATTACAGGAAAAATTAGGGAACATCTCAGTGGAAAACCAATCAATCATGTTCACTTAGGGGGTGAATGATCTTCGACTGGGTGTTTCATGGAATGAAAAATATTAAAATGAACAACATCTCCTCCAAAATCTAGTAAAAGTGTTCCCTTGTGAACATTGATGATTGCTTTTTCAGTTTTCAGGAATGGTCTCTCTAGAATGAGAAGTGCATGGGTACTAAACCGATCATCTTTCATATCCAAGACATATAAATCCACAAGAAAAATCATGTCTCTCACCTTAATTAGAACGTCCTCTATAACTCTAGTAGGCTTGGTTGTACTTCAGTTGGAAAGTTGAAAAATGATCCCAGAGGGTTTTAGTTCTCCAACATGAAGACATGAGTAAATAGAATGTGGCATAACACTAATGGAGGTCCCCAAATCAAGCATAACATCCTTGAATTGACATTTTCCAATGGTGCAGAGAATGGTAAAGGTTCCTGGGTCTTTATATTTGATAGGAAAAGCATGTTGGATCGTGGATGAAACATTCCTCCCTAAGTTGACCATTTCACTTCTTTTGAATTTCCTCTTGTGGGTACACATTTCCTTCAAAAACTTTTCATACCTTGGAATTTGTTTCACAACATCAAGAAAAGGTATATTGACTTGAACTTTCTGGAAAGTATCCAAAAACTCTTTATCCAACTCTTTTTCAGCACTTGACTTCATTGGTGGTTCATTCCTAGGGTAAGGCAGTTGTGGTTTGGATGTTTCTAGACTATTCTGAGAGCTTATTTCAGAAACAAATAGACCAGACATCCACTTCCAATCCCTCTTTGTACTTTCAAGAAACATTTCTTCTCTTGAAATTGAATTTCCCTTCAAAGAACATTTATAATTTCTAGCATTTCCATCAGTGGTGGGATTCTTATTAACAGTTTCAACAGCAGGTTTGGGTTTCTCAATTTGAGTGGTATTTAATTGTTTTCCAGTCCTAAGTTTAATTGCACTCACATTTTCCTTCCCTCTATCTCTAGGATTCACTTGAGGCTGTGCGGGAAAACCTCCACTTATATTATTTTTTATGCAACTAAGATCAGAGGCAAGTTGAACCATTTGAGTCATTAGGGTATTCCACATGTTTTTTTGCCAATATTGTGTTTGTTTCATTTCCTCATGTTGTTTCCTCTTTGATTATTAAATATTCCTCTCTGAATTTTGAGTGGGAGGGATAGGCTGAAATTTTCTTCCAGAATGAGCATTGGCTTTCTCATTGAAATATCCTGGTTGTGAATTTCTTCATTGTCCTTGGAAGAAGCTTCTAGGTTGTTCAGGATGTCGAAATATTTCATTAAATTGGTTGTTCCAGCCTTGATTGAAATTTTGATTTGTTTGAAATAGACTTTTTTGGTTTGATTGAAAGGGTTTTCTAGGAAAAAAATCATTGCAGTTCTCATAAGGTTCTTGCATTTGTGGGAATTGGTCACTAAAATGGTCATTGTAAGAAAAAATTCCATAGTGGACTTGCATTTAAAATGTTTCTTCAGGTTTGGGTGGTGTTGGTGGTTTGTTGGATAACATAATTGACCTCACCATGGTGTTTAGATCAGATAGTTGAATCACAATCATATTGTTTTAAGGACTAGAAATGGTGAACTCTTGGGTAGATTTCACATGAAGAAAGCCTCTTGTTCCAAACTGTTGAGAATTTTGGGCCATGTTTGTAATTAATTTCCTAGCAGCAGTTAGTGCTCTTTCAAATAGAGCCCCTCCTGGAGCAGCATCAATCATGCTTCTATCAGTAAGAAATAATTCCTTATAAAAATATTGAATCAAAAGTTAGTCACTGATTTGATGGTGGGGGAAACTTAAACAAAGTCTTTTGAAGCGTTCCCAATACTCATCCAATGTTTCACCTTGAGTTTTCCTAATTTCACAAATATCCTTTCTAATGGAAGCAGTTATTAAAGCAGAGAAAAAATTCAAGGAGAAGTTTCTTCAATTCATTCCAATCCCTAATCAAAATAGAATGTGAATAAAAAACCATTCTTTTGAAACTCCTTCTAACAAAAAAGGAAATGACCTCAATTTCTTTTGATTTGTATCAAATCCTTGTGGTTTCATGTTAACACAAAGATAAATAAATTCATGGAGGTGTTTATGTGGATATTCACTAGGAAAACCATTAAATTTTGGAATTTGTTGAATGAAACCAGATTTACTTTCAAACCCAGCAGGTGCATTAGGATATTCAACTGGTTTTTCTTGATTTGCATCATAAGATAAAGCCAATTATTTCAAGGTTCTATTTTCAGCCATTGGATTTTCAGTTTCAAATAAGTTCCTTCTAAGTGCATTATTTTAAGATTCACAACTTGGGGCAGGGGTATTTCTGGTATCTCTATCCCTAGAGTGAAAAGTTCTATCAATTTCAAAATCCAATGGGAACAAATTTGGGTTAGAATTTTGGGTCATGCAAAAACATTTTCCACACAAATCAACTCAAGAAACCTCCCCGGAAATGATTCCAGTTGAAGTGAGGATTATTTTTCATGAAATAATCAATCAATAAATTTATCCCCAAAACAATGCAATATAGCAGTCCCTGGATTGTCTCTCGAGGAGGTTGCAATTTGAGTTGCAAAACTATCACTTTTGTTTTGTTTGTTTTCACACGAAATATAAATTTTGGGATTTGATTAAAAAATCTAGAATATAATATAAATATAAACTAAAGAGAAAGAAATTTTTTTTATTAAGTTAGAAAATTGACAAGAAATAAAATAGGTTTGATACCATAATCAAAACAGTGGTTAGGGACAAGCTTTAACCTCCCGGACACTCCCCTCTTTCTTGTTTAAAATTATCTCCCTAATGAATCTATCAATGCCTACCCAAATACCTCTGTATAAACACCTTATTTTTAAATAATATCATATTAAAACCCCAATATGATTGTTTCCCCTACTATAGAAGTGATCCAATTACTTTAAGACCTCCAAATAATCAAACCAAATCAAAATCACTATGTTCAACAGCAAGACCTCACCGAAGAAATTTAAATAGGGAAATCGACTATTTTACTTAATAGATTGGGAAAATATCCAAAACAAACAATTTGAAAATATATTCATGAAATAATGCAACCACTTTAATCCAATAAATATAAGTTCAAGAGAGATGCAATAGAGATTACACATGAAGATCAAAACTCAAAAGGGAGTGTTCGTCGGTTGTCGTTGTCCGTAACCACTTGGTGCTTAGCCTCGCATCACTTGAGTGGCCCAAATCATCTCCATTCCAAAAATAGTTTACACTATATTCATCAAGGTTTCTAAAAATCCAACACCCTTTAAATTAAATAAGAGATGGGGATATAAGGGGACGAGGGCTGGAAATTCTTCTCTCCAGATTCTTTCCTTCCGAAGTTGGATTCTATTTGGCACCCTTCCCGGATGAATCTCCCTTTGGACTCTTATAAAGAGTTGTGAGATATTATATCCTATATATTTTCTACAATTTTAATCCTATTTATAGATGGTATGTAAAAGTTATGAATTAATTACTCAACATCTATTGCTCTGCCCAAGGAGACTCTTCATCTTTCACATAAGTTTCTCACTCATATAGTGCCCTAATGATTGAATTTATCCTTGAAACTCATCTTGAACGCACACCTTGGAACCCTATTATGTCTCCAATTGTAATTAATGTCTTTGGAAACTTGTATCTAGAGTTATGGCTCTATGAATGAGGTGGTCTCTACACAGCCGACCATAAAATGTTTTCACAAAGAATGATTTATTTAATCCTTTAGCTAGACAATTTAGAACTTGGTCTAGTTGACCGATGTGAAGCTAATATTCCAGGGGTTCCTTAAAAAAAGAAACATTCAAATTGTATAAATATTTAAAAAGATATTCTAAAAACATCAAACTAGTGAAAACTGTTAAAAATCCAGAATTAGGGCATTTTCACAATTTAGCTCAAAATACAACAAAATTCCAAAAAATAAGCAATTTCACATATAATGACACATTTTTTAGGATTAAATCATTGAAATTTAGATAAAATATATTGAAAATATCAGTTATATCAATAATTAACATCAAGTAATGTTGTCTTATATGTAAAAAAAAATTTAAATATCACTTGAAATGATTCTTGATTAAAATATCCTTTCCATTTTGAAAACTATTTTTTGAAAATCCATGCAATTTCAATGGGAAACATTTTCTTTGAAAATAAACGTGTAAGATTTTATATTAATCTTAAAATAAATAATGCATCATGATGGTGGGAAAATATGCTCATGAAAAATAAGCTAAAAAACATTTCTTTTATATTTTTTTCAAAAAATACACAAATTACCATGTTTGGAAAATGATAAAAATATTCCATTCAATCCATTTTGTAAAAAGTCAAACATGGGTAAAAATAAATTTAAATAATCATATAAGAATAATAAAAATATTTTTGAAAACATTTTTAGACAACATGGACATGTAAGAGAAATTTTACTTAGTGGATAATTAAATGTAAACAATCCCAAATAATTATGAGATTATAAAATAAACTCTTACATTAAGTCTTTCCTTTCTTCATTCATGGTAAAACCTCATCTTCTTCAAAATTTATCCTTTAGATCTCATATAAAGGGATCTAGGGTTGGTCTTTTGAGAATAATAACACCTCTAGAATGTGACTAAGTAAGTTGAGAAGAGAAAATGACACGGCATTGTTGAGCTAGAAGGCTCAAAGTGGTGTAAAGAAGTGAGAGCGGAGGTTCTATTTTATAATTGTGGTGGGGCACTTTTGAAATTTTTTAAAATATTGAATTATAATAAATTAGATTTCAACCCAAATACCACAAAATTAATATGGTTTTAAATATAATATAATATAAGGTTTTAATATCATCAACCAATATATTTTAGACAAGTTTTGGTGTTATTTTAAACCTTATCATTTTGATTAATACTTATTTAACCTATTTTAATCTTAATTGTGGAAACAACTATTTCAATATTAAAAGGCTGTAATTTTTACTTATATGGTGTAAATTGGAATATAAATGGTCAATTTATGACACTTTAGACCATATAATAATCACTTTTTATTTTTAAATATCTTTATGATTTTTAAATAATTTAATAAAATATTAATCCCATAAAATTTCATTATTGTGAATTTTGATACTATTCACTACTTTGACTTTTAAAAATATCAGGAAAATATGTAAAATTAAAACCAGATATTTTATTATATCCCTAACATGTAAAGTTAATCAATATAATTCATGTATAAACTTAAATATCTCAAATTATATTACTTTTAACATTTTTAAAATCATTTATTTGATTTTTCATTTAATTGAATAATTACTACATCAACATTGTGTAGGAATTTAGGGTAAATATTAAATTCTTAAAAATTATAAATAAATTACCATGATGAAGATAAATATTTTATATTTCTAAATAATATTTATAGTCAAACATATCTTATGATGAACCCCATATTAAAAATATTATACTTATTAAAAATAAGAGTGTGACATTTTTTCACTTTCTTTGATCTTAATAATATCTAAGTCGTTTTCATGGACAAGTGTCCATTAAATAACTCAATTTAGAACCTTAGGTGTTGAGGGTTTAATTAAATTCATCTAATAAGAAATATTATGAAAAATTATGACCTTATCATTTATTTTTAATCCAAATTAACTCGTTTTACCCTTTATTGTGCTAATAAATTTTACCACAATCACTATTCATATTGACTAAAAATAAAATGGGATTAATTACCAAATTTGAACCTAATAATTCTAAATATGTTATTTATTTTATCTAATTCAAAACACATAAGTTTCTGAATTTAATTTAAAATTAAACTGGAAAAATATAACAAAAAACAATTTTTTAGAAAAATGTCTTTTAAAATATAAAATGGTTTTATACTAAATTCAAGTATAAAATCCATTTAAAAAATAATTGGATTATTTAAAATAAAAATGAAATAATTAAAAATTAAAAATCATACAAAAAATTATTTTATCTTGTAAAAATTTTAAAATAAAATACAGTTTTCAATAAAAATGAATATTTTTCACTATTCCTTGAAAATATATATGTTTTTAGAAAATTAACAAAAAATCATTTTAAGATAATTTTGAAATGATAAATTAAAAAATGAAATTCATTTTTTAGAATAAATTTTCTATAACTTCTTGATATTAATATTCACTCATAAAAATAAGAAAAACACATTTTTGAAGAAAAACATATTTTTAAAGAATAAAATGACCTCACTAAAAAAAGTTATGATCATTATCTATGGACTTACTAATACATTAATATTGAGTTGGAATTTTATGTTTATTCCATAAATTATTTATTCTTATTCATTCCCACCAATATAATGACTAGTATAGGATCAAAATATAGATGTAGATGCTCAATTACAAGAGGGGGTGAATTGTAGGTTTAAAAACCTTTGCTTTTATCCTTAAGAAAATATATGTCTAACAAAGTTAAAAAAGTTGGATTCACAAACCATCTTTATTTCTTAACAAAAAAAGGGATAATTGGAAGGTCCTGGGTCCAATTATAAAGAACCTACACTTAAACAAGTTTATCTTTAGGAAAATTAAGTAATTTTATCTTAGGGAATGATTGTACCTTAAAGCATATAGAATATTATTTATTAGAGTATAAAAGTATAATAAAGTATAAGAAAGTTATATTTTCTTTCTTTAACAAAATATAGCAGAAATAAAACTTGTAACAAAGAAAGTAAACAAGTAGGAAATATTTTAACCCAAAGAGAAGGGTATCCAACAACTTTGGATAAAGGTCCCTTGATTTATACTTTCAATAAAGTTTATCTTACCCACACCATAGTAAGGCCTTGATAAGAATATCATAGTTTGTCTTCCTATCCCTCAAATCCCTCGATCTTTAAGGTAATCGGCACCTCTATCTTCTTATCCATAAAATCCCTCGATTGTACACAGGAACAATCGGAGTCTCAATAAGCAAGCTAAACAAGTTGTTCACAACTGAATAATATGTTCACAGATCACACAAGGAATGAGAGTCTCTCTCTATAAATCACTTTACAGCATCACAGTATGTAATCTCTAGATGTTTCAACACTTTAAAATGGATGGGGTATTTATTGGTAAATTTTCAACAGTCATCACCCTCTTCCAATGATCATATTTGTTTCCTTAAATTTTAGCGGGACCTGGAAACGTGTCATTCAGCCAACGGTTAGTTAAAACAGATTATACGAAATCATTTTATTGTAAAATAATCATATGTAAGGAGATATAACATGAAATAAAACATTCATAATTTTAAGAAACTTACGTAAATTAGGATATGATAAAGTTGGAATAATATCATGAGATAGATAAATAACTTTAACAAGTATTAATAATAGAATTCTAAATAAAGTTGAAATTCAGAGTCTGAATTATGAGGAATTAGGAGTCTTAATTTTGAAGAATTCAGAGTCTTAATTCTGAGGAAATTGGAGTCTAAATTCAGAGGAAATCAGATTCTGAATTCTGAGGAATTTAGAATCTGAATTCACAAGAATTCAGAGTCTGAATTCTGAGGAATTCAGAGTCTAAATTCTAAGGAATTAGGAGTCTGAATTCTAAGGAATTTAGAGTCTGAATTTCAAATAATTGGAAATTTGAATTTCAGAGAATTCGGTGTCTGAATTTCATAGAATTCAGAGTCTAAAAATATTAAGACTCGGTATCTAAGGAACTGTAATATTCCAAGCTTTTAGATAAGGATCTGATTATTATTATGGAAATTTGATCTTACAAAAAATATGATTAATATTAGATAAGTAACATTAATCATATCTTATAAAATCATGTTAAGGTTTAAGTAAATAAATTTCCTTAGAGAAATAAAATTTTCCTTAAGAAAATAATTCTTATAGAAAGATAATTTTCCTTAAGAAAATGTGTTTGTGATTTTCAAAACATAAAGGAATGGAAAAGTTATAAGGGAACTTATTGACTTAACAACTAGGTTATAACAGACATATAATATTTTAATAATGTTACACGATTCGTTTAAACTCACTGTTGCGTGCAATGCAAGCTATTTAAGAAATAAATTATTTAAAGAAAAATTTCATAAAAATGTCATGGTGTTACAAGATAATTCCAATGATCTATTATATTCCCTCACTAATTCTAGTATTTATTATTTTTTTATATTTTATATTTGTATTAACAATTATTTATAGGTAATATTATTATATTATACATAATATTTATTGTTGTTTTTATGTTTGATATTTATATTAACATTATTTAAAAGTAAGATTATTATATTATGGTATTTATTCATTTTTTATATTTTACATCTATATTAATAATTATTTACAGGTAAGATTATTATATTATAGTATTTATTTATAGTTAAGATTATTATATTATGGTATTTATTAGTTTTTTTATGTTTTATATATCTATTAACAATTATTTATAACTATGATTATTATATTCTTGTATTTATTAGTTTTTTATATTTGATATATGTATTAAAAATTATTTATAGGTAATATTGTTTATTTCGAATTCCTGGATATGGTCTTGGAAATCTGTTTTATTCTTTTGTTGATATTGGGATTCCCAATGATGAGCTTGATGACCATTCATCTTACTCGTAGAATGTTTCTAAAATAATTTTTATTAGGAGTTGGTGTGGCCTTGTTAGATAGATGATTCCAGTCCCTACTCCAGAAATATGTTCATCTCTTGATTTTGATCACTATTTACGGAAGTATGTTCAGTTGTTTAATTTATTTTATATTAATTTTTTATATTAATTTTGGTAATAATATTCTAATTATGTGTTTTTATTTGCATAGTTTTTATCATTTAGCTGTTGGGTAGGCCAGTGCGATTCTACAAAATTATTTTTCTGCATCATGGGTTTAATGAGATCTGATTCTCATTATTGTTTGACATTAGATGTTCGACCACTAGATTGTATTTTAATAAATAAAATATTTTATTTTAAATTTATTTAATTTGTAACATGTTGCTTTTAGTTGTTTTGCAGAATTTATGGTATCTAATCAATGATATCATGAGACCTCCTATCTGGGGGGCATGAGAGATTTGTATATGCCAATGTTTTCAATAGTTTTTATACAACCTAAAAAAGAGGTCCATGGATATAGATTCTTTTACTATTTTAGACCAATCTGTATTCTCTCATCAACCTGACGATATCTCACCATAGTTATGAGATGGATTGTGCACATACTGTATAGGAGGGACAATCAAGAGGATTTCATCATTTGGGAAACAGAACCGGGGGGTCTAGGTGGCCACACATAGGTCTGGTACTTTTGGCATATATTGATGACATGTGGTAAGTAGTATTATTTTTTAATGTATATATACTTTAAACATAAAATATTTTTTATATTATATAGGCCGTTACCGACCCCTCTATTACAGAGTTTGATGTTTACAATAAGATGTATATCGATCCCAGTACAGGATATCCTGTCGGCAAAAAATAGTGTCAAATTGTGGTTAGTATTTTTTTAAAAAAATTACTTAAATTAATTTTATTATTATTTTAATTTATAATTATATTTGAATGAAATGTATGAGACTACCACTTCTCATTCATGAGATAATCAAGCCAAGACTAGATCATATGCCACGTGCAAGTCATATTTTGATGAGAGTGCTTAGATACATAGGACTATGCATGGTTTAGAGAAAATAGGGGTGACTAGTATTGGTTCATGATTGACAACTACTAGTTATTATGGTATCTTCTGTGATGTCATCAGTCAGTTCGCAGGGAGTCCCCCCCCCCTTGAGCCTTCGGGTGATCCTCCTCCCCCATATAGTAGATGATCCTCAAATTTTTTTGTGCCTGTCATGTATTTTGGTTTGATAAATATATTATGTGTGAAATGGTTTAATTATGATATTCATGTTTTTATTATATTTAATTTTCTTTCATTTTTTCATTTTTTTATTTTGTTAATTATTTTTTTATTTTTGAATATTTAATTAATTGTGATGAATTAAAAATACACCGCAATTGGTTCTTGAAAAAAAATTAACTTATTAGGTGCATGAATATCTATTCATCTCAAATAATATTTTTTTATAGACTATCTCTAATACTCATATTTGTGACATTGTTTTCTACAATGGGATTTTTGCGACATATTCCCGTCACAATTGCTTTTTTGTGATTGGAATCCATCATAAAATGTCAGTCAAAAAAAATAAAAAAATCCAATTCTGTTGAGGACAGGATTAGATCGATAATTAAGTAGATGTTTTTCCATTGTATGTGTAGTGACAGTCTCAGTGTGCAGATCCTACTCCTCCACCTCCATCGGATCCAACAATCTACTGCGAGTTATATGTTGAGAATTCCTAATATCATATTATAGCATATGAGATAATACATTACATTGGGGATACCCTAAATCATTATCAAATGAATTCAAATCAACTAAGGGTTGTGATACGTTATATTATAGATATTCCAAGGAGAGTATCATTCCTGACTAATGAGATTTTTACACTTGGATAGAGTGCCAAACATTTTTTTAATGTTGTTACCTAGACTTGTATGATAATTGACGGATGAGGTATACATATAATATATGTTTATTTAGTATTATTTTTAAATTTATTTTGAATATTTTGTTATATATAATTTTTATAGAAATATAAAAAATTTAAAGATTCAATGTGGCATCAAAATGATGTCATCCTCTAACACCTTTGAATACTACTTATCATATATTCAAAGTATTGTCAAGATTATCAATGGATCCTTTTTTTGTTAGATTATTTTTATCATCATTTGATTACTTACAACATTTTTGGAAGAGATTATACACTAACTATAATGAAGAAAGATATGATGGATCTTGTTGTTACTAATAGCTAGGCATTACAATGTTGGAAACTTGTTTCAAATAATCGATTTTAATATTTATTTATTTTTTTTTCATTAATTAAATATAAATTATAATGTACACATATTATTGATTGAATATGAGTCTATGCACACTTTCCCTCTAAATCAAGGTAATGTCCATTTATTGATTCATTAACCCACAATTAATTTCACAAAAAGTGAGAAATGGATGCATGAAAACAAAATTGAATGTCATTTAAAAATTTAAGAATAAAGATATAATGTGTTGGATGCTTCCATATCTTAGGAGTTATGGAAACATATTTAAAAAATATTTTTTTATTCATGTTACATTTTTTATATTCCAATATATATTGGATGTTGTGTGTTTCATGTCCCCAAGAAACACTACTAATTTGGTATGTTTCATACTAAGAGATTCATCAATAATTTAAATATACATTGGAACAATTATCTTTATTATTTTATTAGTTATGAATTTTTATAACTACTTATTTTATTTACTGATTTTAACATCAAATTATAACCAATCATGGAAGCATTTCTATATGATTTATTTGTTAAAAAGGAATTAAAAAATTAAATATGTTTCTTCATAGGTGTAAATTTTATTTTATAAAGTAATTGTTTTGTAATTGATTAAATTGTTCTTTCTAATTTTTAGATTCCTATTTTTTGAACAATAATGTCATCATTAATTATTGTGTTTTGTGATTTATGTGTGAAATAATCACAACTAGAACAAACTCATATTTTTATAAGATTAGTTTTGCGGGAGGTTTTTAATTTTATATAATATATCATATTGTTATTGTTGTAATGGTTTTATTAATATGTGTAGCTTTTTTAATGACATTAACTCATATTTTAAAATTTTGTTGAACCATATACAAGGGGTAAGATAAATTCTACAACATAATAATGTATCTATTTTTTAATGAAAAAATTATAAAAAAAAAATTTTTGTTGTTTGTGTGAGTACTATTTTGACCCAACATGCTTATGGTTTGGATTTATAAAAAAACTAAATTTTCATTTTGGATTTTCTAATATCCTATGTGAAATAGTTTGTAATATTTCATTTCACGTTGATTATTATGGGAAAAATAATTCATCAAATCAGTTATTTGGAAAACCTATATGAAATATTATATTCCGCATTAGTTATTAAATGTTATAAATTTATTTATGATGTCACTGAAATTCATGTTGTTGATATTAAAAAATAAGAAACAAGAAGAAAATATAAATGTGGCGTTGAGGATATGGTTGTTATGTTTGGAAAAATGAGTGACATTTTTCTTAAAAAAGAAATTACCCATTCCCTGTCATAATATTATAAATAAGGTTTCTCATTTGGGTCATACGTGATTCATTCTCCTTCTGGAAAATCCTACTTTCTTCACATCACTTCTTCGCATCCATAGTGGAAGTCAAGGTGGGAACAACTTCTTCATATGTTTTTTCTTTGGTTTATTGGAAATATTGATGACTTTTTTACATTATTATGGATTAACAATAGTGTGGGAGGGGATAAAGATGTTTATGAAAGTACTGGATTTAAATTTATCCAAATAAAAAATAGGGAAAAGACTATAACTAATCCTCAAGACATATTTCCCAAACCACCTGTGGTGAATTAAGGATCATTACAATGAAATATGGCCAAGAAATTAGTCATCACTACCTATTAAGTTCTGAAAATATTACACAATTTCATACTAACATCAACGCAAGATGCTTAACCTACACCTTTAATACCACATTATCACGAACCGGTCAGGATACCACAGTAATCTAATACCGGATGTGGCACTAACATGTCCCGAATGGCATTCCTGATCCCCATGGTTTGGCTACTAACACCCTGAATCATACAAGATAAAGATGGGAACAATTTTTCCACACAAGCAGTGAAAGAAATAGATACTAGTCAATATGATCAAGAGAAAACTCCATAGGGAGAATAGTACTAGAAGTCAAACAGGTATATAAACCCAACGTAAAACCAAAAAGTACCAGAAATTGAATGATAAACAACCCAAATGCCAATGTACATATCTCTCCAAGTCTCAAGGATTGACAACAAGAACCACCTTTAGATATTTTTTTACCCTTTCTTGAATCTGGAAAAAGATAATCTATAAACACTTAAAGGCACAGGTAGGGTGTGACATAAAAGACCAGTAGGGTCTTACCAAGGATCCCATAATAAGTTTCCAATAAAATAAACCAATCCATGTTTTCAATTTTAAAATAAAACAGGCATGGAAGTATAAGATAATATTTAAAACAAAACATGATTTTTATTTTAATTGATGGAAACATTTTAAAACAATGTCTTAATAAACATTTTATACAAAATAGTTTATATAAATTCACAAGGCATATGTAAAGCAGTTTTACAAAAAATGGCATATATATAAAAATATTCAAACACATTTATATAAACATGGAAATGTTATAATATTACAAATAGGGACATATTCCAAACATGGACATATTCCAAAATATATGATATTTCTAGGTTATGGGATCCTCACACACTTATATATTTAAAATGGAAATGTGCACATATGTCCCTCAAACACTAGTCAGAGAGGATTAATCAACATCCTACTGAAGATAATATTTTCTAATAATTTTATGTTAGAGTTGTAAAACATCAATCTGTTATTAGGGAATCCTCATCCTAGCATGTTTGTCTCTAATAATTCATTAATTATCAAGGCCTGCATGTTGTCAAACAACAATCAATAATGGGAAAATTATTTAAAAAACTATTCAAAATATAATTTTCCCATTTTCCATTTTAATATGTCAATTTATCTTTAAAAACCAATACATTTGTTTTTAATCAATTCATGCCTTTTCCAAGATAAAAAAATGAGCTCTTATAAAAACAATTTAAGTCATTTTCTCAAAAACAAATTCACAATTTAATTTCACAAAATCAAATTTCACAATTTCCTTCAAATTCAAATCACATCCCAATTTATTGGAATGAGGGGGTTTTCCCTGATTTTACACCATATCAATTCCAAATCCCAATTCACACCAAATAGGGGTTGAAAAATTTAAATTTAAAGAAATTTAATTCAAATCAAGAAATTTAGGGTTAAATCAATTGGACAAACTTATATAGAACCACCAATCAAAATAAAGAGATCACGTCTCAAAGTGCCTGCAACGGGAAACTCTAATGAAGAATATTGACAATGAAGATATAAGAATCAAGCCTAGATTCAAGATCTAAAACAACAAATATTAGATCCTAAAACAACACAGATTAGATCCTCTAACAACATAGAGTTCTAATAAACCCTAAGGAGGAAAGAGGAAGAGATCGGGAGAGGCCAAGAAGATAAGATTCACATTCATGGAGGATAATGAATGGTGTTTTCCTAGATCTAATTCACTTCATAAAGGGTTTGGAGGAGCCAAAATGGTTCCTCAAGATCCCTCTCAACCTTGGAAAAAAAGATATCCTGATTTAGAGTCAATAGAAGGTCCAAAATAGTATTCAGGAAATTTTAAAGTAATTTTCAAAAATAATTTTTCCCATACACATGGTTAGTTGGGAAGGGCCACACAATTTTCCAAATTGTGTACCCTAACCATGCACCCTAACTATGGGGTTTCACTATTTCTCCTTTTTTGGTGTATATTTTTTCAAACGGTGAGCCAACTATGCAAACCCTCACTACCTGGGTTTTCACGATTTGCACTAGTTGGGCACACGGTTTGGGAAAACCGTGCGCCAACCATGCACAACCTAATAGACTTTAAAAAATTTCAAAATTTTACTTGAAGCACCTCTAAACGAGACCCAACAAAAGTGTGATTAAAAATAGGGTCGAGGAGTAAATGAAAATAGTAACAGAATGTTACAAAATGTGCTCTGATTATATTGATACTTTAGGACAATAATTCATAAGTCGTGTTTTACATATATGAATTAGTCTCATATAAAACTGACACATGATGTGTTCGGTGTGACTCAAAGTGTGTGTTTTTAGTTTAAATTTACATTTTAGTAAAAAATACATGTTTCATACTCAAAATTGGAAAAAACACATTCATATTTTCTTGATAATTTAGGAAAATGATCCTTAAGTCATTTTTTATGTGTAAGATGTAGGTCCTGAGCACAGTAGAAGCACAGATGGGATGGTGCCCAAATTTTATTTTTTTCATATTCAATAAACAATCCAGGATCTATGCGGCAATGAATGTCATGATCCACAGAATTGAATCAAAGAAGTAGGGCAAAGGAATAGAAACTCATAACCAAGAGAGAGGATCAACATATTTTGTTTATAATTAATTTAATTAAATAATAATTACCTCCATGTTTTATTCTTTCTTCGTTGATGTGTTCATCCATATATCTATAGGTGTACCATCATTTTGTTGTAGATATCAAGGGTAGATCTCCTCTAACGGTGATCCATACATGTTCCATGTATCTCCGGATGTCACTAAAGGAGTTTCCTGGTGCTAGCACGGAAGATCTTTGCGCTTGCAATGTCCACCTTCGATATCCTTGAAAACCACTTCCAAAGTGTTCTCCTTGATCTGGTGGAGAAGGATCTTTCTAGTTCTTAAGAGTTTTCTTGGAGAGGGATGAACTCTCTATGGTTGAGAGCTTTTCTCCAATTCGTTGTGCACAACACACTCAGTGTCGCTTGGCTAGCGCTTAACTAATAAGATAATAAAATAACTAGGTATTTAATTCACTTGGGTAATAATAAATAATTTTTACAAGTGCCTTAATTATTTTATTAATCCTAGAAAAAACCACATATAAAATAATAGCAACAATATTATTATTTCCTGACATGTGCTTAACTTGTAAGTTATAATTCAATATTATTTAATCAAATAGTATTCAATGTTATTATTTCTCATCAAAACATTAACTCATTCTGCCAATCCTCAACCATATTTATTTAACCTTGAATAATGACTATTTATTTTTTAAATAAATATCACTTCATTATTCTCCAATAAATATATAAATATTATATTCACTAAATAGAAAATTAATATTTATTAATTATTCTACCCACAATATATTCTCTCAAATAACTAGTGTCGAAATAAATACGATCAGGCATCTATGAATAATTATTAAACCACAATTGGGAATAATCTTTATTCAACTTGTTAAATAATAAATAATATATTATTTAACTGGGATACTGGATACACTTAGTGTGTGATCCTCTAGGCCTCTTTCTCAGTAGCATTAGGCAGAGTAGCCTAAAGTCCATGGTTAGTGTCTAGAAACACACCAAGGCACCCATAGAGAAAGAATTTAATGCTACAATGACATGTCACCTCATACGAATGCTTACTATGTAATATAATCCCTTTGTATCGATATCTCGAATCAAGCGGGTTGCATGAAAATGTCATCAACCCATGTGCTTGATTTCTCATTCTTTAACTTCACAGAATTTGAACTTGCCTATAAAACACCGTGGTCATGGATTTATTTAGGCTATATCATTTCCATCAAAGGGCCTAAGATATCAAATTTCTTTATGGAATATAAGGGACTAATCCTTTCTCATATTATTCATTAATGCAGTATTACTCCTGATGCACCCAACATATCCTACCTCATCGCAAACATATGTTATCATGATTTTTTCCAATACATCTAAGTGTGTGAGTCATAAAACCCATTAATAATAATATTAAACTCTAAGGACCAATACCCACATATACAGATAGAAACATCCAATGAAACTTATAAATGTGGATTTCCTACTGGCGAGTCTCATTCTCATAATATCCTCCTGGACATTACCAAGGGTGTACACCATGAGAAGGTTACTCAAAATCCTATGAGTTTCCACCCCTGATATCATGTATCATTTGTGTCACTTCAAATGATATCATCCAGCTATCGAATATATATTCAAGAATAGTGTCATGGTACTTTTGGGTTCTCATCATAACAGGGATCCATTATGACCATTTAGTGCGATAGTTACTCTTAGGACATTATCACATACAATGTCATGTAGAAGAATAATCATGATATGATAAGGAGTTTATTAATCACTACTAGAATTCTTGGTATTTGCGACGAGTTATTTGCGATGGGATCCCGTCGCAAATAAGATTTAGCGACGGGGTCCAGTCGCAAATAGCCCATTGTAGAAAACGTTGTCCCAAATAAGTCTCCAATTATATGTATTATATATACATAAACTTTTTTGCGATGGGCCCATCACAAATAGTTTTTGTGATAGGCCCTCGTCCCATCGCAAATATATATATATATATATATATATATATATATATATATATATAGTTCTGTGACTGGCCCGTCGCAACAAAGTATTTACGACGGGCAAGTAGTCCCGTCGCAAATATGTTTTTAAAAATATATAGTTAAACTATTTGTGATGGGGTCCCGTCACAAAAGGTCCCATCGCAAATAATAAATTAATTTAAAAAAAAATTAATAAAATTACGATTAATGAAAAAATAATATTATTATTATTAAAAAAATAAAAAATATTAAAATCCTCAATATTCACAAAAAAAATAAAAAAATCATAAAATATTATTATTATTATTATTATTAGTAAATAAAAAAAGCATTAAAAAATATAATACTAATAAAATATATTTAATAAAATACTATTAATATTATTAAAATGATAAAAAATAAAAAATATTAAAATTCTCAATATTCACAAAACCGCAAAAGATGTCCTCCAACCTTGTCAAATGTGTCAAACGTTCTCAGAGCACATTTTTTACAAGGAAACATAAGTGTGCCTTCTAAAACATATTCTGGTTCTGATGATGCAAATTCTAAGAAAGATTCAACACCCTCAATATATAAAGGATTTAAAGCAGAACCATTTAGATTTCTGCGCTGATTTATCCAAGCACGATCATCTAATAATGAGTGATGTCAACTTCCTTGTTCCATATTTTTCTACATAAAATATAAAATCATCACTGTTTTTTGAATAATTTGAAATTATAAAAACACTATCTAAAAAACAATTTATTATTACTAATTATTACAATTTATTACTAATTATTACTAATTATGACTATTTATTACTAATTTAGCAATACTTATAAATACATAGCAAAATGAAAACTGCTTGAATAATGAAAGGAAATTTGGTAATCATTATTGTGGAGATAATTACAAATTTTCCCTTCATTATCCAAGAAGATTTTGTTTACTAATTATTAGTAACAAAAAAAATTATATTATAAATATTTACGAAAAAACAATATTAATATTATTAAAATAATAAAAAAAATATAAAATAATAAAATTATCAATATTTGCAACAGACTTTGCTCTATTCTTAACATGTTCAAATCTCAAAGGGTCGTCAATTGTCAGGTCATGCACAATAAAAAGTTTGTGCCATCTATGTCTAATGTAAACTCTTTACTTGAATGGTTAATCACCTCGCAAGTAGTGTTGCAATAGGACGACCAAAGTAATGTTGTTCTCATCTCTAAGAATCATCTCACATGACCCTTTACATCGATCATATGACAACCCTGCTTTTTATTACAACTTAAACATGCTTTATTACATAAAACTTTACTTGATACAATAAAGAAGATCGAGAGGTTTAGTGTCTTTGGGGCTTAGGATCATTACATAAAAACTTTAAACTTGAAATACAACATTTTTATTGAAAACTTCCTTTACATGACCACTACATTCCTTCGTACTTAGCATTGCATGGGATAACCTGAGGACATGCATAAGAAAATGGTGAGCTGTAAAGCCCAGTAAGGGAGTACACATGGAATAACATGAGGAGTACAGTACATGTTAGGCAATAGGCATATCAATAGAGCATAAAAGGAACATGAACATAAAGGCATGATAAATCATGGTAATCATAACATGGAAATGTGGCAGCAACACTTAACATTGAATTAGCATGAGCCAAGGCTCATTGCACATGGAGCATAAGTAAACCCTCATTGCTCTTGAAGCATGAGTAAACCCTCGTTGCACTTGAATTAGCATGAGTCAACACTCACTGCACTTGACGTATCATGATACTATACTTTACCCAATGCATTGGAGTGTTATAAGGGTGCACCCTTCTTAAACATTTCATTTCATGCATAAGTGTGCCACATGGATCATAAAACATGGATTCATAAAACATAATCATTTATTCAATGATAAAGTAATGTGGAATTCATACATGAAACTTTATAATCAAAAAGTAAATGTGCATAAAGGTGAATACCCTTGATGGAGAAATGGGCATGGTATTCACTACACAATGACATTGGCTTAGAAAATCGGTGTGATTTCGGCAGCGTAACGGCGTGACATAAGAATTCATAAAAAAAGGTTGATGGGAGAGAAAGGGGTTACTCATCATATTTACATGTAATTGACAGTAAGGAAGTCAAATAGATACGTGTCCCAACAATTTTAATGGAATTTAGATTCATGATACAAATGTATTGCTTGAATGTAAAAGAGGAGAGAGAAGTTCCTTTCGGAATTTTGGCATAGTAACAGGTGTACATGGGAGGAATTTAATGAGAGAGAAAGGGGTCTCCCATCATTCAAACAATAATAGGGTAGTATGGGGGAGGTTCTAAACCATACCCCAACATTCATAATTGAAATTAAAAGGGTAACACAACTTAATGAAAATTGACAAAAATGAGAAAGGAAGAAAAAACCCTTACTTGGAAGTGTGCTTCCAAAGGCTAGAGAGAGTCTTGTGAGAGGCTTCTTGGGAGCTTGGGGAACATTGAGAGGATTATAGAGAGAGTAGGGAAGAGGTTGGACGAACTCCAAGGGCTTTGAGTGAGGATTAAGTGGGATCTTGGGTGGGTTTATATAGGAAAGGTGAGAGAATTCTTTATTATTTAGGTTTGGGACCCCTTATATTAAAATAATCCAAACCAAAAACCATCCCTTGGTATTTGCCCATGGTTTCTGGAAAAGGAAAGAGGAAAACAATATTTTACAAGTCCAATGTCCGAAATTATTAAAAAATTAGGGTTGCTTATGTGGAGGTGAGTCACACTCCCATGGAAATTAATTTAAAAAGGCAAAGTGTTGAATAAGTCTTGAGGGCTCCATTAATGCTTTGAAAAGTAAGTCAAACAAACCCAAAATCACATTATTTTAATGATAAAACACATATTGGCCGAACATAAGGATTATGGTATTTTATTACATCACCATTGGGTCATTATGATGTCATAAAACACATTATATATTTAAATGGTATTTAATTTTTACCCAAAAATTTGATTGTCTCAGAAAATTATGAAAAATTCACCATTGGATAATTTCGATGTCCTGATTCCAAAAATAATATTTATTTTATCTAAATAATTTTATAAATATGTGAATTTTTACTTTTAAAATAAAAACCGACATTTATAAAAAATTCACGCGTTTTGACAGAAATGGCATTCAAACCTTAATAAAAATTTTAATTGAATTCATAAAATTATAAGGTCATTTATATTTAATAAAAATTAATTTAATATTAATAATAGTATTTTATTAAAATAATATTTAATTCAAAAAAATCCCTTAATTTAATAAAATATAATTCTTAATTAAATAATAACCAAAAACACAATTTGTACTTTAAAAACTATTTACAATGTATCAAAAAAAACTAGAAATTATATTCATTATTATATAAAAAAATAATGCACATGAACATAGTACTACTTATTTGTTACATAACCCCTTAAAATAGCCACATAAGACCTAAGGGTAAGGTGTCCGATGGTGACAGACTCTTGGGGCGGCTCGGATAACATCGCTCGAGTGGTAATCTCTATAAACTTCCACTTTTCCCGTAGAAGGTCTCGTTCGAGCTTGACATAATGAAGCTCAACTTGGGCTTGGTTAAGGGTGAAGCCCAAAGACGCCACCTCTTTTTTGAGCTCCGACAAATGGGCTTCGTATGGTGAAATTCTACTAGATGAGGCCATCGCTTCCTTTGTCTGAGTAAAATTGGGTTCGTTAAAGCCATATATTTATACTACTCAAGTGATCACTATTCAACAGCTATAAAAGTAACGGTCACAAATCTTAACATAAAACTAAAGAAGTTGACATTTTATAAAAACATTTTTCATAAAGAAACATTTAACTGGATCAAGAGGGATTTTCCATTAATGAAATTTTGGGTCGTTACAATATTCCCCCCTTAAGAAATTTCTCCCTCGAAATTTTCATTTTCCCACACTAAAACAAATGTGGGTAACTTAGATTCATCATATCCTCTAACTCCCAAGTTGCTTCTTCAAACTTGTGGTTTCTCCACTACACCTTGACGAGGGTCATTGTCTTATTTTGTAGAACTTTTTCTCTACGGTCTAAGATCTTCACTGGTTGCTCCTCATAAGAAAGATCATCTTCCAATTGTACCACCTCGGAAGAGAGTACATGTGAAGGGTCTGGTATGTACTTCCTTAAGAGGGATACATGAAAGACATCATTCACCTTGGCCATAGTAGGTGGAAGTGCTAGTCGATAGGCCACAGCCCCAACACGATCAAGAATCTCGAAGGGGCCGATGTACCTTGGACTTTACTTCCCTTTCTTTCTAAACCTCATGAACTTCTTCCATGGAGATATGCGTAAAAACACCATGTCTCCGACTTTAAACTCAAGGTCTCGTCGACGATTATCTGCATAACTCTTCTATCGACTTTGGGCTGCCTTGATATGGTGTTGAATGGTTTTCACCTTCTCCACCATTTCTTCGACCATTTCTGGTCCAAGCAGCTTACGTTCACCGACCTCATCCCAACATGCCGGTGTTCTACACCTTTTGCCATACAGGGATTCATATTGTTCCATTTGGATGCTCGAGTGGAAACTATTATTATAAGAGAACTCAACCAGAGGAAGATGTTGATCCCATCCTCCTTTAAATTCCATTGAGCATGCTCTCAATATGTCCTCAAGTGTTTGGATAGTCTGCTCAGATTGGCCATTAGTTTGAGGATGATAGGCCGTACTGAAGTTCAGTTCAGTATTCAGAGCATGTTGAAGACTCTTCCAAAACTTAGAGGTGAATCTTGGATCTCGGTCAGACACAATAGATAGTGGTACTCCATGCAACCGTACCACATCCCTGATATATATCTATTCTAGTTGATCCAAAGAGAAATCCTCTCGAATAGAAATGAAGTGTGCAATCTTTGTAAGACGATCCACAACAACCCAGATTGCATTGTTGCCTTTGGATGTCCTTAGAAGTCCGGTGACAAAGTCCATGGTGATGTTCTCCCATTTCCATTCTTGTATGGGCAATGGCTGTATCATCCCCTTAGACTTCTACCTCTCTGCCTTCACTTTCTGACACACCAGGCACTTTGATGTATATTCAGCGATCTCCTTCCTCATATTATCCCACCAAAAGTTTTCTCGGAGATCTCGATACATCTTTGTGCTCCATGGGTGAATAGAGAAAGTTGAACTATGTGCATCATCCAAAAGTTCCTTCTTCAGCTCCAGACTTGATGGAACACATAGTATTTTCCCAAACCGCACAGTTTCTTCTTCATTAACATTAAACTCTGAGGATTTCCCCTTTTTGATAGCTTCCACTTTTTCTTGAATTCCCACATCATCCTTTTGAGCATCCTTTAACCTTTCCGAAAGATATGGTTGAGCAATCATTTGTGAAAGGATTGATAATGTTCCCTTCTTTATGATTCCCACGTCCATCTTCATCAAGTCTAAGAAGATTGGATCCTTCTCAATTCTCATCATTGATAGAATCGCTGGATCCTTTCTACTTAGGTCATCTTCCACCTTGTTCGCCTTCCCAGGGTGGTAATGTATTGAACAGTCATAATCCTTGATGAGATCTATCCATCTTCTCTGGCGCATATTAAGCTATTTCTGTGTGAATATATATTTAAGACTCTTGTGGTCAGTATATATCTCACATTTCTCTCCATAGAGATAATGCCGCTAGATTTTCAAGGCAAATATCACAGCCGCCAACTCTAGATCATGTGTTGGATAGTTTCTCTCATGGATTTTCAACTGTCTTGAGGCATAGGATATCACTTTATCATTCTGCATCAGCACACATCCTAATCCCTTTTTCGAAGCATCACTGAATACCACAAAAATCTCCCCACTTGTGGGTAAAGTGAGCACGGGTGCAGTGATAAGCCTCCTTTTCAACTCCTTGAATCTTTCTTCGCATTCATCACTCCAAGAAAACTTTACTCCCTTTCGAGTTAGCTTGGTAAGAGGGTTGGACAATCGTGAGAAATTTCTCACAAATCGTCGATAATATCCAACTAAACCCAAGAAGCTACGGATATCAGTTACCGATGTTGGCCACAGTCATCCCTCAATTGCATCTGTTTTGGAGGGGTCCACAGATATCCCATTGCTTGTGATGATATGGCCCAATAATGAGACTTCGTTCAACCAAAACTCACACTTGTTGTACTTTGCATAGAGCTTCTCCTTGCGCAAAGTCTCTAGTATAGTTTTTAAATGCTCCTCATGGTCCTCCTTGGTTTTGGAGTATATTAGAATATCATCTATAAAGACTACAACAAATTTGTCAAGGTAATATCTAAAGACTCTATTCATCAAGTCCATGAATATTTCTGGAGCATTGGTGAGTCCGAAAGGCATTACTATGAATTCATAGTGCCTGTACCTTGTACGAAAAGCAGTCTTGGGGATATCTTCCTTCTTCACCCTTACTTGATAATATCCCGACTGCAAGCCCACCTTGGAGAAGTATTGTGCTCCACGCAGCTGATCAAACAAGTCATCGATTCTTGGGAGAGGATACTTGTTCTTTATCATGATTTTGTTAAGTTCACGATAATCGATGCACAGCCTCATTGACCCATCCTTCTTCTTGACGAAGAGGACTGGTGCACCCCATGGTGATGCACTTGGGCGTATAAACCTTTATCCAGGTTCTCCTGTAGTTGTTTCTTCAGCTCTTCAAGCTCAAAAACAGCCATTCTATATGGATTCTTGGATATTGGTAGCACCCCAGGTATAAGTTCAATTGAGAACTCAACATCTCTTCTTGGAGGAAGACCAGGAAGTTCCTCGGGAAACACTTCAGCGAATTCCCTCACAATAGGCATTTCTTCAAGGGTGGTTTCTTCCTTGGACTCAATAATCTGAGCCAGATATTTGTGCTCATAAGGCAGTAATATCCATACTTGAGATGATGGAGATAAAGTAGATTCATCTTCCTCCTGACACTTGTAAAGAATCGGGGGTCGATTCTCCATATGGAGTGTGATTTCCCTCTCCCGACAATTTATGTTGGCTCTATATAAGGAAAGCCAATCCATGCCAAGAATGTAACATCCCAAGTAAGTAATGAATAATATATATTTTTATCTATGTCTATTAATGAATTAGATAGTGTTTTAGAGTCTTAAAATGAAAATAAATCCAATCTTAAGCATGGAATACACTAATATTTTTTAAAGGATTGTTTTACTGCCTTTTGATGGAAAACCATTTTTAAATATATCTTTTGACAATTTTATAAGCTATGTTTGTCAAAATAAAATTATTATTTATGATTGGGACATCAAAATTTACTTTGTGTGAATTTTTGGTATTTTTCTGACAATGTTCATTTTTTAATGAATATTGTAAAATGTTGTATTTTAATTCAAAAACTCTTTTTAATATAATTTATTTATATGATTAGATTATCTTTTGAATTGGTTTTGAAATAAAATTAGAATATATTTTTACCATTTAATCCAATGGTGGTTTTTGGAATCAATTTCACTTTGAAATTGGACTTAAACTGGTGTCAATCTTTTGATACTTATTATTTCATAAAAACACGCTATTTTTCATGACCGCGGGAATTAATTATTAAATTAATTAATGTGACTTATATGTTTTGAATTTTGTAAAATGTACTTCATTTTTGAATTCGGAGTATCAAATATAGCTTAGGGTGAATTTTTGGTGATTTTCTAAAAAACTTCAATTTTTGATGAATAGTTAAACCACTAAGTGGTACTTATAAAAACTGATTTTTCCGTTTAAATGAAATTTTGCCATCATTGTGTTTTGAATTTCAAAAATCTAACATAAATGGTTGTCATTAAGAAGTAAAATGTGGTTCAATGGGTTTAAAATAATTTTTTGGTGAATAGTAACTTATTAAGTTCTTAATCGCGATTAGTGGTAATTAGTGTAGTTTAAGGTAAAAATAATGTTTTAATAGTATGAGATGAGCTTGAAACATGTCCTACTCTCATTGGATGTGTCATGGACGACCAAGAAAAGCCATGGGTCAACTTGGGGACCCCATGGAGCCACTTTGGTTTGGAAATGACATAAATAACTTTTTATTTAATGTCAAAGTAAAAATGACACAAACATGAGTTATGTTACTGAAACAATTTTTATATGGAGTTATACAAGTCATATTTTTGGATATAAATATTCATTAGAAAGATAAGAATATTTCCTACATCATAGTATTTTTTTATAATTTTTAGACATTAAATAAATTAAATTATTTATAACATTATGATGATGCAGCGATGACCTCATTATTTAACAATTTAAATAAAATGGAAAGTTAATGTAAAATCTAAGACCTACACATGGAAAAAACCTATTTGATGGGTGGATTTCGAACCCTTATCACCTTATCCTCAAAACACATCAATGTGGGACCTCTTAAATCCGAATACCATTTTAAAATAAAGTGACTTTTCTTTACTTTCCAAGAGTACCCCTCCTCTCCTCTTATAAAAGGCCCCCACCTCTACCTCCTTACCCACACTCCCAAAGCCTTTGGCTCGGCCAACCCCTGCCCATTTTGTCTCTCCACTTCCCTCTATTACTCCTTGAAGCCTCACTTTGGGTAGAAGTCTTCCCAAGTAAGCCTTTGAGCTCAAACCAAAGGGAGTTACCCGATTTTAAGGTAATGTCTTCTTTTGAGTCCTTTTGTTTTATTTTGCTTCTCCAACCCCCTAAACTCTTTTTATTATTTTATTTTGTAACAACTACAGTATCCTCAATATACTAGGATGTTGTTATAATAAGTATTAGATATACACTTACACACACACCTACATCTAATGGTTAACGAACATACTGTTTCCGTGGATGGTGAATTTATACCTCCCGAAACGATGATTGTTCAACATTCTTTTAACACCTTAAAAGGTGGACATTAATATGTCACAATATTTATATATGATATATAATATGTTTATTTTTTCCTTAAGCTTATGTTTTTTTCTTTTTGGTCATACCTTTATGGTTTCCATTATGGGTAAACACGATATCTTCATTTAAGGAAGTGCGGACTACCGCCCCCTCAAAGTGATTTGATTCGTTAAATAACATATGTGGGACGTATAAAGGATGGAACAATGATATTATATATGATATTATACTGGAATTATAATATACCTTTATATCATTATGATTCCATTCTATAAAATACAAAATAGAAATGAAAGTAGCGTTCATGCGTACGTACGGCTTACCGTCTCCATGAACGGTGCATTTCATTTCTTACCTCTAAATGATTATGTAATATTATAAATGCATGTATATACTGGATATATATGATATATACATAATGATTATAATTCTGGATATAATGGATACATGAACAACATGTAATTATAAAGGGTTTATTTTTTACTCAAGTACCAATGATCGTTAAAACGACCGTTATTAACTTAAATAATTACATAGTGTTCATGACATGGAAATAAGTGATATAAAAAGAATAATGAACTTGAAAAAGGTTCTTAAAGAAGTATAAATTAACTCAAGTTTATTATTCAGGACATTAAAGAACGATCGAGTCAAGTTGGACCCGAGGTATGGGACTTCGTCTCAATCTCCTTTCATTGAGGCATATTTTGTTTTATACACAACCTTATTTTATACGGTGTATAAACCCCTTTAACTTTTACGTTTATCCAAAAGGAATCTTTTTTATATGAAGCGTTTTACTAAACGAAAAAAGGGAATGTTTTTGTCGTATGTATGCGGCAACAACGACTTCTCCGCCGCCGTGACCATTATTTGAGTTTCGGCTTCCTCTACAAGCCATACTTTTTTTTAAAAGAAAAATAAATACCATGTTTTACTTTTCTTTTATTTTGGTATTGAATATGGTTTTCATAATGTTTTTATATCAATGTGTTGTATTTATATCTTGTGATTGAAAGGTGGAAATGTTATGTTTCCTTTATGCATGTTTTATGTGATACGATTATGTTGAGGTTCTTGGGCATTATTATGAAGACGGGTGGTTCCGTGATAAACTAAGGGCGGGTGAGCCCGATATAGCTCTCCAATGCATTGGGTAATGCGAAGGAGTGAAATGTTAAGGTTTCTCTGAAGAGATTTAGGGACTATACTGTGATGGGTATTCCAAACGTAACCAAGAGGGTTACTCCCTACGTAAGGATGTTATGAATGCCTCAAGTTACCTTTGTGTCTTATGATTTCTATGATTTATTCATGATTTGATGAGGTATGTTAAAGTGCATATGTTTTATGGGTAAATTATGATTTCATTCTTATGTATATATGTACCCATGTTTCCTTTCATATTTTTATATCCCTTACTGAGCTTTTTATGCTCATCCCAAGTTTTTTGAAATGTTTTTCATAGGTCAAGGGAAAGGTACATGATATGATGATAGTGTCAAGGAAGTGTCAAGAAATAATCCATGTTTTATTTTAAATATGTTTCCATTGATGGGAATGAAGAATACTATCTTTATGTAACCACTTTGTTTATATGTGGAATGTAATGCAAGTTTTATGATCTAATTCTCTAAAACTCTAAACCCGAAAAGATCCTCAATGTGTAATCTTGTAATAACTCAATATTAAGTAAGGTTTAAGGCTGGGGCCTTATAGTTGGTATCAGAGGTCGGTTTATATAACTTTAGGAGTTATAATTCTATTAAATGATTATCCAAAAATATTTTTTTTATGGTCAAATTGAAGTGATATAGTATTTGAATATTACCATGTTGCTTTATCTAAGACATGTTTGTTCAGAATGGTTTTCCGCAGAGGAAACAGGGAAGCAGTGCTAGGAATGCATACAGAAGGAAATAACCTTCCGAATCAGCATCCTGAGATGGTCGGAATTGGAACTGAACAGTTTGTTGTAGTAATGGCGCAGTTGACTCAAGCGATAAATGGTGGTGGTATCCATACACGAGATCATCCAGATCAACTGCAGAGGAACATGTCAGTGGTGGAACAATTCATGAGGAAACATCCCCCATCATTTAGAGGATCATCTGACCTTGTGCTAGCTGAAGGGTGGATTAAAGCACTGGAGAAGATTTTTGATGTCATGGGGTGTTCAGACAATCAAAAGGTTAGTCTTGTTATTTACCATTTGGAGGGTGAGGCAGATCAGTGGTGGTCTATGGTTAAAAATATCAGGGACGCCGATGAGATTGATGCTCTCGACTGGGATGAATTAAAAGGTATGTTTCTTGAGAAGTATTTTCCTAAGGCTGTTCGACTTAGGATGGAAAAGAAATTCTTGGAATTGAGGCAAGAGGAAGACTCATTGGCTACCTATGAAGAAAGGTTCACTCGATTGGCAAGGTATGCTCCAAATTTTATCCAAGACCTTGATAGTAAAATCAATCGTTTTTACTCGGGATTAAAGCCAAAATATCAAAGGGCATTAGCTTATCATGAGTTTAAAAGTTATGAAAAGCTTCTTCGATGTGCTGAGAAGGTGGAAATGGAGTTTTCCGATGATCAAGTGTTCTATAACAACCAACAGAAGAAGAGACTGAGGTGGCTGGTGAAAGGTAAGAATTCTTCAAAAAAGTCTGATGGTAAGAAAACTAAGTTTCCAGTTTGTGATAAATGTGGAAAAAGGCATGTTGGGGAATGTCTTCTGAATTCTGTAAAGTGCTACCGATGTGGTAAGATGGGACATAAGGCTCGTGATTGCACAGAAAAGGATCAAGGTGAAGGTAAGACCAAATTTGATTTACAGTTAGTGAAATGTTATAAGTGCAATGAGATGGGTCACTATGAAAACGAGTGTCCGACAAAGAGCTTGGGTGATGGGAAGCAGTTAGACTACAAGCAGAAAGGGGTGGTGAAATCCTTTGCAACTACTTCAGCAGATGTCGGGCCATCAAATGAAGTTGTATTAGGTACTTTGTTTGTTTTTTCAGATTATGCCAGTGTGTTGTTTGATTCAGGGTCTACACATTCTTTCATCTCTGAAACCTTTTCTAGTAAAATGGGAATACCGTCTCAAGAAATGACTCCTGAACTTTTGGTAAAAACACCTGGGGGGAATGTTGAGGAAAAATAATTTATAAGAATCTTCCTATCCTTATCTGTGGAAAGAACCTACTTGTAAACCTTATTGTTCTACCTCTAGTAGAGTTTGATGTTATCATGGGTATGGATTGGCTCTCTATTTACCATGCTAAGATTGACTGTAGAGCTAAAGAAGTTTCTTTTCAGAAAGACTTTCAGTTTGTGTACAAGAATGAACCCTTACTGTTGATAACTTATCAAGAGGCTGAGAAACTTGTAAAAGATGGAAATGAATGTTACCTTGCACACATCGTTGAAAATAAAGGAACTGTTTAGATTAATGATGTGCTTGTGGTAAATGAGTATCCTGATGTTTTTCCTGATGAGTTGCCTGGAATAATACCAGATCGGGAAGTTGAATTTACTATTGACTTAGTTCCTGATGCTAAGCCAATTTCAAAACCCCCTTATCGAATGGCTCAAATTGAACTTTTAGAGTTGAAGGAGCAATTGCAAGATTTATTAGAGAAAGGTTTCATTCGACCTAGCACATCACCATGGGGTGCTCCTGTCTTGTTTGTTAAAAATAAAGATGGTTCAATGAGACTTTACATTGATTATAGAGCCTTGAATAATATCACTGTTAAGAACAAATATCATTTGCCTCATATCGATGATTTGTTTGATAATCTCCAGGGAGCTCAGTTTTTTTCAAAGATTGACTTGAGATCGGGGTACTATCAGCTGAAGGTAAAGGAAGCAGACGTTCCGAAGACCGCGTTCCTTACAAGATATGGCCATTATGAATTTGTAGTAATGCCTTTTAGGCTAACCAATGCACCTGCTGTATTCATGGACTTAATGAATAGAATTTTCCATGAGTTCTTGGATAATTTTGTGGTGGTTTTCATTGATGATATTTTGGTGTTTTCTAAAAGTAAAGAAGAACATGAAAGACATTTAAGGGTCATTTTTCAAATCTTGAAAGAAAAGAAATTGTATGGGAAATTCAGCAAGTGTGATTTTTGGTTGCAACAAATTTCTTTCCTTGGTCATATTGTTTCTAAAGATAGGATAACTGTTGATCCTGCAAAAACAAAAGTTGTGGAAGACTGGCCAAGACCCACAAATGTAACTGAGATTCGTAGCTTCCTTGGTTTGGAAGGCTATTATCAAAGGTTTGTTAGAAATTTTTCACAGTTATCTAGTCCAATGACTAAGCTAACTCAAAAGGGTGTTAAGTTTATCTAGACAAAAGAATGTGATGATTGTTTTTAGGAATTGAAAAGAAGATTGGTGAATGCTCCAGTTTTGGCACTACCTTCCAGGAATGGTGAGTTTGTTATATACAGTGATGCTTCATTGAAAGTACTTGGTTGTTTCCTAATACAGAATGATCAGGTAATTGCTTATGCTTCACGGCAGTTGAAAACTCATGAGGTAAATTACCCTACACATGATTTGGAATTAGCTGCTGTTGTTTTTGCTTTAAAAATTTGGAGGCATCATTTGTATGGAGTAAAGTGTGAAATATACACCGATCACAAAAGTTTAAAGTATATATTCACTCAGAAAGAATTGAACATGAGACAAAGGAGATGGCTAGAATTAATCAAGGATTATGATTGTACAATTCATTACCATCCGGGAAAAGAAAATAGAGTGGTTGATGCTTTGAGTCGAAAAAGTAATGCTTCATTAGCAATATTGTTTTTGGAACGTGATCCTTTGGTTAAGGATTTGATGAACTTTGGCATAGAAGTTGTGGGTGCAGGAAGTTCTTCTGTTTTGTTTCAGGTATCAGTGAGATCATCTCTATCAGATAGAATCAAGCAAGCATAGAAGCAAGACAGTGAGTTGCAGAAAAAGGTAGAGCTGGTTCAGAAAGGTAAGTTACCTAAATTCAACATTGATAATGATTGCGTTTTGATATTTGGGAAGAGATTGTGTGTGCCTTGTATTTCACAGTTGAAGAGAGAGTTGTTATGTGAAGCTCATAGTTCTCCGTTTTCAGTTCATCCTGGCAGTACTAAGATGTACAGAGATCTACGGGAGTATTACTGGTGGGATGGAATGAAAAGAGATATTGATGATTTTACTGTGAAGTGTTTGAATTATCAGCAGGTTAAAGTAGAGCGGCAGTTACCGAAAGGGATGCTTCAGCCTTTACCAGTGCCAGAGTGGAAATGGGGGAATGTATCCATGGACTTTGTTGTGGGATTACCGTAGACATCTCGAGGTAATAATGCAATCTGGGTTATTGTTGATCGCTTGACTAAATCTGCTCATTTCCTTGCTATACGAGATACTTTTTCCCTAGATCAACTTTCCCATTTGTATCTTAAAGAGATAGTCAGGTTACATGGAGTTCCTCTCTCGATTGTATCTGATCGTGATCCCAGGTTCACTTCTAACTTTTGGAAAGGCCTTCAGAAGTCGTTGGGTACTAAATTAAATTTTAGTACAGCTTTTCATCCTCAATCAGATGGGCAGTCAGAACGAAAAAATCAGACATTAGAGGATATACTACGTTCTTTCTCTATGGATTATCAGGGAATTTGGGACCAACATCTTTCTTTGGTTGAATTTTCATATAATAACAGTTTTCATTCCAGTATACAGATGGCACCATTTCAGGCATTATATGGGAAGCGGTGTCGAACTCCAGCTTTCTGGGATGAAGTGGGTGAAAGGAAGTTGATGGGACCAGAATTGGTAGAAGAGATGGCAGAAAAAGTTCAGCTGATTCAGAAGCACATGAGAACAGCTCAGAGCAGGCAGAAGAGTTATGCGGATAACTGGAGGAAGGATCTATCTTTTGAGGTAGGTGATCATGTTTTTCTCAAAGTCTTACCATGGAAAAGTGTGATGCGATTTGGTAAGAAAGGAAAGTTGAGTCCAAGGTTCATTGGACCATATGAAATTCTGGAGAGAGTTGGATCAGTTGCATACTGAGTGGATTTACCTCTGAGTTTATCTCAGGTACACAATGTTTTTCACGTTTCGATGTTGAGAAAGTATATGCCAGATCCATCTCATGTTTTGAGTCCAGAGGTAGTTCAGCTGGAAGAGAACCTATCTTATGAGGAACAACCGGTCCAGATTCTTGACCACAGGGAGAAAGTGTTACAAAATAAGGTGATTAATCAGGTAAAGGTTTTGTTGAAAAACCACATGATGGAAGAGGCAACATGGGAATCCGAAAATGCAATGAGGGATAAGTACCCCCATTTATTTGATAAGTAAATAAATTGCGGGGATGCAATTTTCTAAAGGGGGGAAGGATGTAACATCCCAAGTAAGTAATGAATAATAGATATTTTTATCTATGTCTATTAATGAATTAGATAGTGTTTTAGAGGCTTAAAATGAAAATAAATCCAATCTTAAGCATGGAATACACTAATATTTTTTAAAGGATTGTTTTACTGCCTTTTGATGGAAAACCATTTTTAAATATATATTTTGACAATTTTATAAGCTATGTTTGTTAAAATAAACTTATTCTTTATGATTGGAACATCAAAATTTACTTTTTGTGAATTTTTGGTATTTTTCTGACAATGTTCATTTTTTAATGAATATTGTAAAATGTTGTATTTTAATTCAAAAACTCTTTTTAATCTAATTTATTTATATGATTATATTATCTTTTTAATTGGTTTTTAAATTAAATTAGAATATATTTTTACCATTTAATCCAATGGTGGTTGTTGGAATCAATTTCACTTTGAAATTGGACTTAAACTGGTGTCAATCTTTTGATACTTATTGTTTCATAAAAACACGCTATTTGTCATGACAGCGGGAATTAATTATTAAATTAATTAATGTGACTTATATGTTTTAAATTTTATAAAATAGACTTCATTTTTGAATTCGGAGTATCAAATATAGCTTAGGGTGAATTTTTGGTAATTTTCTGAAAAACTTCAATTTTTGATGAATAGTTAAACCACTAAGTGGTACTTACAAAAACTAATTTTTCAGTTTAAATGAAATTTTGTAAAGACCCGCAAATTTCAAGGAAATTTTTTTCTTAATTTTCTTTGGAATTTTACAAGAGCGCAGCTTCAGACGGCACCTGATTCCGAGGCCCGGTGTGCCCGGAATCAATTTCCGAAGTTTGGCTCGGGTACGTTCAGTGAACGGACGAGCGGGTTTTTCTATCTTTTGAACCGGTGCCCGGAATCAAATTCTGAGGGCACCGATGAAATCGCAGTGCCGGTATTTGCTTAGAAACGCCTCTTCCGGAGTTGCGTTTGCTCAGACGTGGTTTTTAATTTTTGCGGCTTTAAGTCAGAAATAAAATAAAGTTTGTGCGACAACTTTATTCTATTTCACTTAAGCTGCTTGGAAGCCACTTGAAGCCACTTAAAGACGGCTTGAACTGAGTTGAACTGGATAGGATGATATCCAGAAATATCCTACCCCCTTGGTAGGATATTTGTGAGGTGGGGCCCGCACGAGCCCCACCGTTTCTTTCGCTAAGTAACGCACCCGCGAAAACCCGTCAAAGTAACTGAAAAGTCAACCGACGCGTTTTCTTTAATTCTTAACAGACCATTTAATTGGGCGGTTTATTTCGTGAATTAAATGGGCTGTTTCATTCGTTGAATTAATTCAACGAATTTAATGGGTCGTTACTTACGCGTTTGCGTTCGTTGGCAAAATAATAAAATAAGACCAACTCTTTCCTTTGGAGGATTACTCGTTGTGCGAGATTCTCTGGGCCTCCACCCTCCCCGCGAAGAACGCGAAGAACGCGAAGAACGCGAAGAACGCGAAGAACGCGAAGAACGCCGGCGACCGAAATTCGACGACGCACACCGAGATCTGCGACGTCGACGAGCTTTACCCGCGACGTTCTTCAGCGACGCCTCTTCTTCCGCGGCCGATCCTCGTTCGGCAACTAAGGTGAGAATCGGATCGTTTAAATTCTACTTTTTTTTAAAATTCATGGCAACGGATTTAATTAATTAAATCCGTTTGTTCTTGATCCGGAGATTGGCGACGCGACGCCGGATACCGCGACGACGCAACGATCCCCCTTCTTCCGCGACGAGCGATCCCGCGACGACCTCTCGTCCGACGACGACGACAAGGTAGGGGTTTATTTTCTTGATGATTCATTCTCGTGTTCTTATTTCTTTTGAATAAAGAACCGGCATGAATAATTTCAATTAATTAAAAATTGAAATGCCGTTTAAAAGAAAAGGAGTGAACAATTTTTATCTTTGATTAAAAATTGTTGTAGCCTTTCCTCCCGTTGATTATGACTAACGCGGAGGGTGCGGGTCTAACGAACAAGACCCGGCAACCCTCCGCCGATCTCTTTTGTTGTGCGGATATGGCGGACGACGACGAACCGCGCGGCAAGGGCGATCTGTTGATCCCGCAGTGAAGATCGGCCCCCGGGAGGAGCATCGGCGCAGACGGGAGGCAAAACGGGCCACCGGAGCAACTCCGGCGGCCCGCGGAAGGTGGCGGCGGCGCGGGTCGCCGGCGCGGCGGCGCCGGCGACCGGAGGCGGCGGCGCCCGGCGCGCCGCCGGAGGAGTCCGCCGCGGCCGAGCCGCGGCGGCGGCGAACCGCCGGACCGCGTCCGCGGTCCGGCCACCCAGCACGCGGCCCGCGCGGGCCGCGTTTCTCCAAAGCCGAGGGTCAAACCCGCGGCGGCTCACTCGGACGCTCGGCCGAAGCCGAGCCGGCCGGTCCGGTCGGCCGGGCCGCGCCCAGGCCGGACCGGACCTGGCCTAGCCGGGTCGGTCCGGGTCGGGTCGACCCGGTTCGGGCCGACCCAGGGGGGGTTCGGGCCGGGTCGCCCCGGGCCCAGAACCCCCGTTTTCGGGCCTCTTCGGTCTTTTGCCCATATCTTAGGCCTGGGACCTCCGATTGACGAACCGTCAGCGGCTACGCGATCCTTGGATCGATACGGTCGTTTCGGTATATTATACTCAAGGTTTCGGAAGACTTTGGGTTCGGCCGGGTTGGTTCGTACACGAAACCAACCGGGCCCTCAGAGCGGAAACGCTCATAACTTGAGCTACGGACGTCCGATCGACGTACCGTCAGCTGTGGTAGTTTCCTCTAAGTGAGACGGAACTTTTGGCATACTCCGCCCAAGGATCGGATACAGGTGGAGTACGGTCGGGTCGGTTTTGCCCTAAAAACCAACCGGGCCCCTGGGACGAAAATGCCAATAACTCTCAGACCGGGCGTCCGATTGACGCGCCGTCTGTTGCGTTGAGATCCTGTTGTCGATACGGAACTTTTGGATACATCAACTTCGGACTACGTGTCAGTTGATGTATCAGCCTCTCGGCTCGTGGAGCGGACCCTCCTAAACGAGCTCGCTATGTGCGGGAACCCTAGTGCTGGCTGTGACTTCGACGACAGAGCAGAGATCCTCCGTGGACTGCGACGACGACAGAGCAGAGATCCTCCGTGGACTGCGACGACGGCAGAGCAGAGATCCTTCGTGGACTGCGGCGACGACTGTGCAGAGATCCTCAGTGGACTGCGTCGACTACTGCACTCAGCGATCCCACGTGGATCAGTGCTACAGGTTCTGTGTGAGCCCGATCCTATGTGGGTCCTTACTACCGGTTCTGTGTGAGCCACTGCCTACAGGTTCTGTGTGAGCCCGATCCTACGTGGGTCTTTTGCGGGGGTTAGTACCTATCGATCCTTCGTGGGTCCGACGACTTAGATGGATCAGTGATCATCTTTGACGTCATCTGAAAAAGTATACCTGGTTGAGCTGAATCGTATGTTACTCTCCTTTGTGGATTGTGTTGAACTATCCTATGTGGATTTTACTGTTTACTCTCCTTGTGGATTTGAGTCTTGCTTTCCTTTGTGGATTGAGTTGTTCTTGAGCTCGTGAGCAGAGCTGGAATTGGGGACTTAGGTATATGTATGGGCATATACCTAAGTCGAGTCAGATGTTACTTCGTGATTGCATCTTTCTTTTGTGCTATATCCTTTGTGGATTTCGGGAGACCTTCGGGGGTCTCGGGGTCCTTACTGAGTAGCTTGTACTCACGCCTGCACGGGCTATGCCCGCACCTTGTTGTGTTGGTTGCAGACGACGGACAGCACTGATCACGGTTGGGGCGTGGAGCAGGACGGTACCTGGAGGTGGACCACTGGGCGGGACGTGCTCGGAGCGGACGTGGGACCCGAGGAGCCTGGAGGCTATCTGTACCCACCCTTCAGGTGGGATTGCCAGTGGACGACACGAGGCCGCCGTCTTTTCTTCAGTTGCTGTACTTTACTTTTCAGTTGTACTTTACAGTTGGGCTTGTATTTCCGGCCCCCTTTACTTTTCTGCACTTTACTTTCCGCTTGCTGACTCTGTGTGGTTGTTACTTATAAAGGCAATGCCTTCCCTGTTTACTGGGATTTTACGCCTTGGTGCTAGTCGCCAGCCCCTGGCCTATGGAAGGCGGGCTTGGGGTAGTCACGGCACGGGCCCCGAGGACGGGTCGTGACAAATTGGTATCAGAGGCGGTCGGTTCTACCGCAGACTCTGATCGTCCTTTCTTTCTATATAAAGCAATAGTGTTTAGTGTATTGAGTGTGGTTATCAGTTCAGGGAGCCCAGTGTTGGTGCGGCGGCCGACGTATCCGTACACCAGGACCCTGACTCCTGATTTCGGACTTAATGCATGAAAACATTGATTGCGTGTGTGTTTCAAGTTTTCTTTGTGATTACTTGTGTCAGCTCACCGGGTATACTGATCTGCTTTATGAAAGTCTCAAGTTTTCCTTGTGATTACTTGTGCCAGCTCACCAGGTATACTGTTCTGACTGTGGTGATCTTGTTCTCCTTTTCAGGATGGCCCCGCGACGACAGCCAGCTAGGGTTCCGAGTGTAGGGCGCGACGGCAGCCCACCGAGCGACGAGGCCTCGGTGCAGGGCCCTTTGCCAGCAGTGGCACCGGCGGTAGCTTTACCCGCCGAGCCACCGATGCTGCCAGTACCAGACGCTGACGATGCACGTCGCCTCAGGGCACTGCATGAGTTTCAGAGCCAGCGACCGCCCAGGTTTCGCGGTGAGGCGGACCCCCAGGCCGCCGAGGACTGGCTAGAGGCGGTGGTACGGATCTTTAGGCTAGTGAGGACACCAGCGGATCTCATGGTGATTCTCGCAGCGAGCCTCCTGCAGGCGGCGGCAGGACGATGGTGGAGCCTGATGCTCCAGGTTCACGATGAGGCATCCTTGCTCTGGGCGGACTTCGAGAGCCTCTTCCGCTCTGAGTTCGTCCCGACCACCCTCCGAGCGGTGCGCATCCAGGAGCTTCTCCAGCTGCGCCAGGGCAGCATGACGGTCGCTCAGTACGCGGCGAGGTTCACTGACCTATCTCGCTACTCGACCGACATGGTACGGGACCCCTTCTTCCGGGCCCGGACCTTCGAGCAGGGCTTGCGACAGGAGATTCGGGCGTCGCTGATCTCCCTCAGCATTCCGACCCAGGCGGGAGTGCTGGAGCGAGCCCTCCTGATCGAGAGCTTCCTGGCAGAGCCTTCTTCAGCGGCGAGACCTAGCGCAGGGCGGTAGGTAGCTGAGTCTTCGGCAGCAGGTAGCCGACGGATGACTCTCGGGTCCAGGCAGACCAGACCCCCACGCAGACAGCCTCAGGACACCGGCTCAGCAGTGCGAGGCACACAGCGGAGTGCCAGCCTTCCGAGAGGCAGGCTGTGCTACTCCTGCGGCGGGCAGGGTCACATGGCTCGTGACTGCCCGACTCGCCGACCAGAGGAGCAGCAGACGGTGGAGGGGCCACCCAGGCAGAGGCAGAGGGTCGACCGTGGCGGTCCGCAGGGAGGAGGCGGACGAGGCAGAGGAGCTGGCCGAGAAGCGGGTGGTGGGCGACGCTTCCAGGCTCTACCCCCACCACCACCAGGAGGGCCACCTCGACCACATGGAGCTGGCGGGCAGGGACAGGCCCAGCTCCAGGCAGTGGAGGCCTACGACCCCGACTTGCCAGAGATGATTCGAGGTACGATCTGTGTCTATTCCACCCTTGCTGCAGTACTTATAGACACAGGAGCGAGTCACTCTTTCATAGCCTCTGCCCTTGTTCGGAGCTCGGAGATTCCGACTGAGCCGTTGGCTCGATCCTTACGGCTAGAGACTCCTACGGGAGCAGACTCGACGATTACGCACTGGTGCCGGCAGTGTGAGCTTACTCTAGGAGGCGAGAGCTTCGGCTGGGATCTCCTTGTAGCGGCGTCGAGGCCTTACGACGTCATCTTGGGCATGGATTGTCTATCCACGGTTCATGCCCAGATCGACTGTTTTAGGCGCAAGGTGCGATGTGTTCGCACCGACGGGAGCAGTTTTACCTTCACCGGCGAGAAGGGAACCTTTGCAGCACAGGATGGACTTCCGCGGAGGAGAGTGCAGCCCATCTCTCATCAGTTGGCTAGCCTCATCCTAGGAGCAGTGGACGTGCGGAGTCCAGCTTTTCCTGCAGTGGTGGACCAGTACGTGGACGTCTTTCCCGACAACGTTCCAGGGCTACCTCCTCGTAGAGAGGTAGACTTTTACATCGACTTGTACCCCGGGACAGCCCCGATATCTACTCCAGCATATCGGATGGCCCCCGCCGAGCTTCGGGAGCTGCGGGTACAGTTGGAGGACTTGCAGAGCAAGGGGTTTATCCGACCCAGTGTTTCACCCTGGGCTTCCCCGATTTTGTTCGCCAAGAAGGCAGACGGGAGCTTGCGACTATGTGTCGACTATCGTCGCCTGAACCAGGTGACAGTGAGGAACAAGTATCCGCTGTCACGGATTGATGACCTCTTCGATCAGCTCAAGGGATCGCGGTGGTTCTCGAAGATAGACCTCCGGTCAGGCTATCATCAGCTCAGAGTTCGAGACGAGGACGTGCAGAAGACGGCCTTCAGGTATCGGTATGGCCATTATGAGTTCTTTGTTATGCCATTCGGCGTAACCAATGCTCCAGCAGTGTTCATGAGCCTCATGAACAGGATCTTCCAGCCATACCTCGACCGATTTGTCGTGGTCTTCATTGACGACATTTTGGTATACTCGACGACTGAGGAGGAGCATGCCTACCACCTGCGAGTTGTGCTAGACACACTCCGAGAGCACCAGCTTTATGGAAAGCTCTCAAAATGCCAGTTCTGGTTACGTGAGGTCCATTTCTTGGGGCATGTCATCTCTGAGGCGGGAGTTGCAGTGGATCCCGCGAAGATCGAGGCAGTGCTAGCTTGGGAGCCACCCAAGAGCGTGACAGAGGTGCGGAGCTTCTTGGGCCTAGCCGGATACTATTGGAGATTCGTGCCAGACTTCTCCAGAGTTGCGGCACCACTCTCAGCTTTGACAAAGAAGGGGAAACCCTTCGTGTGGTCAGACAGATGTCAGAAGAGCTTCCAGGAGCTGAGGCAAAGGTTGACCAGCGCACCTATCTTGAGGTTGCCTGAGGAGGGAGTTGGATACGTAGTTTACTGCGATGCATCAGGGACTGGACTCGGATGCGTCCTGATGCAGGAGCGGGCCGTGATCGCCTACGGATCACGTCAGTTGAGGCCGCATGAGCAGAACTACGCCACTCATGACCTGGAGTTAGCAGCAGTGGTCTTCGCTCTGAAGACTTGGCGGCACTATCTGATGGGCGAGTGCTTCACAGTCTTTTCTGACCACCAGAGTCTCAGGTATATCTTCTCTCAGAAGGACCTGAACCTGAGACAGCGGAGATGGATTGAGTTCCTCCAGGACTATGACTTTGAGATAGTCTATACTCCTGGGAAGGGGAACGTGGTAGCCGATGCCCTCAGCAGGAGGACGGGCATTCAGCTACTTGAGGAGGCGACGGAGCAGCTAGCCTCCTTACAGATATCCTTTGTGGATAGAGACGGAGCAGCCTTTCTTCAGTCTCTCACAGTCTCTCCTCCACTTCTACAGCGGGTCAGAGAGGCTCAGCGTGAGGACGCTGACTGTGAGACCCGGCGTGCACTGATATCCTCAGGTCAGGCGCCTGATGGCTTCTCCCTTGGAGCAGAGCACGACATCCTTTTCAGAGGGCGTACCTTCGTACCAGTCGCTTTACGAGAGGAGGTGTTGAGAGAGTTTCACACTTCTCCCTTGGCGGTGCATCCCGGAGTGGCGAAGATGTACCAGGATCTCAGACGACAGCACTGGTGGTCGGGCATGAAGAAAGCTGTGGCAGAGTTCGTTTCACGATGCCTCACCTGCCAGCAGGTGAAGGCAGAGCATCAGGTACCAGCAGGCTTGGTACAGCCCTTGGAGGTCCCGGAGTGGAAGTGGGATGGCATATCTATGGACTTCGTGACTGGACTTCCACGCACTTCCAGAGGTCACGACTCCATTTGGGTGATTGTCGACCGACTCACCAAGTCGGCACACTTCTTACCCATCAGAGAGCAGGGCTCAGTGGAGAGCTTGGGACGTCTTTACGTCTAGGAGATCGTACGGCTTCACGGTGTGCCATCGTCTATCGTCTCCGATCGAGATGCTCGTTTCACTTCCCGGCTTTGGAAGGGGTTGCAGGAGGCGTTCGGGACGCGGCTCCATCTGAGCACAGTCTTCCACCCTCAGACGGATGGTCAGACGGAGAGGACCATACAGACACTCGAGGACATGCTCCGTGCATGTGTTCTCGACTTTGGTCGCAGCTGGCAGGACCACCTACCCTTGGTGGAGTTCGCGTACAACAACAGCTACCACTCCACCATCGGGATGGCACCATACGAGGCGTTGTACGGCAGACCCTGCAAATCACCGTTGTGCTGGACAGACCCTGGGGAGTCAGCACTCGTGGGACCAGAGATGGTCCGAGCCACGACAGAGAAGGTCCAGATCATCCAGGAGAGGATGAGGACAGCTCAGAGCCGGAAGAAGTCATATGCTGACAGGAGGCGGAGGCCACTAGAGTTTGAGGATGGCGACCACGTATTTTTGCGTGTCTCACCTCGACGTGGTTTACGGAGATTTGGCCGAGGCGGCAAGTTGTCTCCACGCTTCATCGGGCCTTTCCAGGTCCTCAGCAGGATAGGAGAGGTGGCTTATCGCCTGGCTCTACCACCTCAGTTGCACCGGGTGCACGACGTTTTTCACGTGTCTCAGCTGAGGAGATACGTGCACGACCCGACGCACATCATCGACTTTGGGGAGCTAGACGTGGACGATGGTGCGACTTTTGCGGAGGTCCCAGTGGAGATCGAGGATCGACAGGAGCGGGTCCTACGTGGGCGGTCGATTCCTCTTGTGCGCGTCAGATGGCAGCACGGGAACCTCCAGGAGAGCACTTGGGAGCGGGAGGCTCAGATGCGTGCTCAGTACCCCCATTTGTTCCCCTAGTTTTTGATGTATCTTTACGGGGACGTAAAGCCCTGAGGTGGGAGTAATGTAAAGACCCGCAAATTTCAAGGAAATTTTTTTCTTAATTTTCTTTGGAATTTTACAAGAGCGCAGCTTCAGACGGCACCTGATTCCGAGGCCCGGTGTGCCCGGAATCAATTTCCGAAGTTTGGCTCGGGTACGTTCAGTGAACGGAGGAGCGGGTTTTTCTATCTTTTGAACCGGTGCCCGGAATCAAATTCTGAGGGCACCGATGAAATCGCAGCGCCGGTATTTGCTTAGAAACGCCTCTTCCGGAGTTGCGTTTTCTCAGACGTGGTTTTTAATTTTTGCGGCTTTAAGTCAGAAATAAAATAAAGTTTGTGCGACAACTTTATTCTATTTCACTTAAGCTACTTGGAAGCCACTTGAAGCCACTTAAAGACGGCTTGAACTGAGTTGAACTGGATAGGATGCTATCCAGAAATATCCTACCCCCTTGGTAGGATATTTGTGAGGTGGGGCCCGCACGAGCCCCGCCGTTTCTTTCGCTAAGTAACGCACCCGCGAAAACCCGTCAAAGTAACTGAAAAGTCAACCGACGCGTTTTCTTTAATTCTTAACAGACCATTTAATTGGGCGGTTTATTTCGTGAATTAAATGGGCTGTTTCATTCGTTGAATTAATTCAACGAATTTAATGGGTCGTTACTTACGCGTTTGCGTTCGTTGGCAAAATAATAAAATAAGACCAACTCTTTCCTTTGGAGGATTACTCGTTGTGCGAGATTCTCTGGGCCTCCACCCTCCCTGCGAAGAACGCGAAAAACGCGAAGAACGCGAAGAACGCGAAGAACGCGAAGAACGTCGGCGACCGAAATTCGACGACGCACACCGAGATCTGCGACGTCGACGAGCTTTACCCGCGACGTTCTTCAGCGACGCCTCTTCTTCCGCGGCCGATCCTCGTTCGGCAACTAAGGTGAGAATCGGATCGTTTAAATTCTACTTTTTTTTAAAATTCATGGCAACGGATTTAATTAATTAAATCCGTTTGTTCTTGATCCGGAGATTGGCGACGCGACGCCGGATACCGCGACGACGCAACGATCCCCCTTCTTCCGCGACGAGCGATCCCGCGACGACCTCTTGTCCGACGACGACGACAAGGTAGGGGTTTATTTTCTTGATGATTCATTCCCGTGTTCTTATTTCTTTTGAATAAAGAACCGGTATGAATAATTTCAATTAATTAAAAATTGAAATGCCGTTTAAAAGAAAAGGAGTGAACAATTTTTATCTTTGATTAAAAATTGTTGTAGCCTTTCCTCCCGTTGATTATGACTAACGCGGAGGGTGTGGGTCTAACGAACAAGACCCGGCAACCCTCCGCCGATCTCTTTTGTTGTGCGGATATGGCGGACGACGACGAACCGCGCGGCAGGGGCGATCTGTTGATCCCGCAGTGAAGATCGGCCCCCGGGAGGAGCATCGGCGCAGACGGGAGGCAAAACGGGCCACCGGAGAAACTCCGGCGGCCCGCGGAAGGTGGCGGCGGCGCGGGTCGCCGGCGCGGCGGCGGCGAACCGCCGGACCGCGTCCGCGGTCCGGCCACCCAGCACGAGGCCCGCTCGGGCCGCGTTTCTCCAAAGCCGCGGGTCAAACCCGCGGCGGCTCACTCGGCCGCTTGGCCGAAGCCGAGCCGGCCAGTCCGGTCGGCCGGGCCGCGCCCAGGCCGGACCGGACCCGGCCTAGCCGGGTCGGGTCGACCCGGTTCGGCCGACCCAGGGGGGGTTCGGGCCGGGTCGCCCCGGGCCCAGAACCCCCGTTTTCGGGCCTCTTCGGTCTTTTGCCCATATCTTGGGCCTGGGACCTCCGATTGACGAACCGTCAGCGGCTACGCGATCCTTGGATCGATACGGTCGTTTCGATATATTATACTCAAGGTTTCGGAAGACTTTGGGTTCGGCCGGGTTGGTTCGTACACGAAACCAACCGGGCCCTCGGAGCGGAAACGCTCATAACTTGAGCTACGGACGTCCGATCGACGTACCGTCAGCTGTGGTAGTTTCCTCTAAGTGAGACGGAACTTTTGGCATACTCCGCCCAAGGATAGGATACAGGCGGAGTACGGTCGGGTCGGTTTTGCCCTAAAAACCAACCGGGCCCCTGGGACGAAAATGCCAATAACTCTCAGACCGGGCGTCCGATTGACGCGCCGTCTGTTGCGTTGAGATCCTGTTGTCGATACGGAACTTTTGGATACATCAACTTCGGACTACGTGTCAGTTGATGTATCAGCCTCTCGGCTCGTGGAGCGGACCCTCCTAAACGAGCTCGCTATGTGCGGGAACCCTAGTGCTGGCTGTGACTTCGACGACAGAGCAGAGATCCTCCGTGGACTGCGACGACGACAGAGCAGAGATCCTCCGTGGACTGCGACGACCGCAGAGCAGAGATCCTTCGTGGACTGCGGCGATGACTGTGTAGAGATCCTCAGTGGACTGCGTCGACTACTGCACTCAGCGATCCCACGTGGATCAGTGCTACAGGTTCTGTGTGAGCCCGATCCTATGTGGGTCCTTACTACCGGTTCTGTGTGAGCCACTGCCTACAGGTTCTGTGTGAGCCCGATCCTACGTGGGTCTTTTGCGGGGGTTAGTACCTATCGATCCTTCGTGGGTCCGACGACTTAGATGGATCAGTGATCATCTTTGACGTCATCTGAAAAAGTATACCTGGTTGAGCTGAATCGTATGTTACTCTCCTTTGTGGATTGTGTTGAACTATCCTATGTGGATTTTACTGTTTACTCTCCTTGTGGATTTGAGTCTTGCTTTCCTTTGTGGATTGAGTTGTTCTTGAGCTCGTGAGCAGAGCTGGAATTGGGGACTTAGGTATATGTATGGGCATATACCTAAGTCGAGTCAGATGTTACTTCGTGATTGCATCTTTCTTTTGTGTTATATCCTTTGTGGATTTCGGGAGACTTCGGGGGTCTCGGGGTCCTTACTGAGTAGCTTGTACTCACCCCTGCACGGGCTATGCCCGCACCTTGTTGTGTTGATTGCAGACGACGGACAGTGCTGATCACGGTTGGGGCGTGGAGCAGGACGGTACCTGGAGGTGGACCACTGGGCGGGACGTGCTCGGAGCGGACGTGGGACCCGAGGAGCCTGGAGGCTATCCGTACCCACCCTTCAGGTGGGATTGCCAGTGGACGACACGAGGCCGCCGTCTTTTCTTCAGTTGCTGTACTTTACTTTTCAGTTGTACTTTACAGTTGGGCTTGTATTTCCGGCCCCCTTTACTTTTCTGCACTTTACTTTCCGCTTGCTGACTCTATGTGGTTGTTACTTATAAAGGCAATGCCTTCCCTGTTTACTGGGATTTTACGCCTTGGTGCTAGTCGCCAGCCCCTGGCCTATGGAAGGCGGGCTTGGGGTAGTCATGGCACGGGCCCCGAGGACGGGTCGTGACAAATTTTGCCATCATTGTGTTTTGAATTTAAAAAATCTGACATACATGGTTGTCATTAAGAATTAAAATGTGGTTCAATGGGTTTAAAATAATTTTTTGGTGAATAGTAACTTATTAAGTTCTTAATCGCGATTAGTGGTAATTAGTGTAGTTTAAGGTAAAAATAATGTTTTAATAGTATGAGATGAGCTTGAAACATGTCCTCCCCTCATTGTATGTGTCATGGCCGACCAAGACAAGCCATGGGTCAACTTGGGGACCCCATGGAGCCACTTTGGTTGGGAAATGACATAAATAACTTTTTATTTGATGTCAAAGTAAAAATGACACAAACATGAGTTATGTTACTAAAACAATTTTTATATGGAGTTATACAAGTAATATTTTTGGATATAAATATTCATTAGAAAGATAAGAATATTTCCTACATCATAGTATTTTTTTTATAATTTTTATACATTAAATAAATTAAATTATTTATGACATCATGATGATGCAACGATGACCTCATAATTTAACGATTTAAATAAAATGGAAAGTTAATGTAAAATCTAAGACCTACACATGGAAAAAACCTATTGGATGGGTGGCTTTAGAACCCTTATCACCTTATCCTCGAAACACATCAATGTGGGACCTCTTAAATCCGAATACCATTTTATAATAAAGTGACTTTTCTTTACTTTCCAAGAGTACCCCTCCTCTCCTCTTATAAAAGGCCCGCACCTCTACCTCCTTACCCACACTCCAAAAGCCTTTGTCTCAGCCAAACCCTACCCATTTTGTCTCTCCACTTCCCTCTCTTACTCCTTGAAGCCTCACTTTGGGCATAAGTCTTCCCAAGGAAGCCTTTGAGCTCAAACCAAAGGGAGTTACCCGATTTTAAGGTAATGTCTTCTTTTGAGTCCTTTTGTTTTATTTTGCTTCTCCAACCCCCTAAACTCTTTTTATTCTTTTCTTTTGTAACAACTCCAGTATCTTCAATATACTAGGATGTTGTTATAATAAGTATTTGAGCTACACTTACACACACACCTACATCTAATGGTTAACGAACATACTGTTTTCGTGGATGGTGAATTTATGCCTCCCGAAACGATGATTGTTCAACATTCTTTTAACACCTTCAAAAGTGGCCATTAAGATGTCACTATATTTATATATGATATATAATATGTTTATTTTTTCCTTAAGCTTCTGTTTTTTTTCTTTTTGGTCGTACCTTTATGGTTTCCATTATGGGTAAACGTGATATCTTCATTTAAGGAAGTGCGGACTACCGCCCCCTCAAAGTGATTTGATTCGTTAAATACCATATGTAGGACGTATAAAGGATGGAACTATGATATTATATATGATATTATACTAGAATTATAATATACCTTTATATCATTATGATTCCATTCTATAAAATACGAAATAGAAATGAAAGTAGCGTTCATACGTACTGACGGCTTACCGTCTCCATAAACAGTGCATTTCATTTCTTACCTCTAAATGATTATGTAATATTATAAATGCATGTATATACAGGATATATAGGATATATACATAATGATTATAATTCTGGATATAATGGATACATGAATAACATGTAATTATAAAGGGTTTATTTTTGACTCAAGTACCAATGATCGTTAAAACGACCGTTATTAACTTAAATAATTACATAGTGTTCATGACATGGAAATAAGTGATATAAAAGGAATAATGAACTTGAAAAAGGTTCTTAAAGAAGTAGAAATTAACTCAAGTTTATTATTCAGGACATTAAAGAATGACCGAGTCAAGTTGGACCCGAGGTATGGGACTTCGTCTCAATCTCCTTTCATTGAGGCATATTTTGTTTTATACACAAACTTCTTTTATACGGTGTATAAACCCCTTTGACTTTTACATTTATCCAAAAGGAATATTTTTTATACGAAGCGTTTTACTAAACGACAAAAGGGAATGTTTTTGTCGTACGTATGCGGGGACAACGACTTCTCCGCCGCCGTGACCATTATTTGAGTTTCAGCTTCCTCTACAAGCCATACTTTTTTTTAAAAGAAAAATAAATACCATGTTTTACTTTTCCTTTATTTTGGTATTGAAAATGGTTTTCATAATGTTTTTATATTAATGTGTTGTATTGATATCTTGTGATTGAAAGGTGGAAATGTTATGTTTCCTTTATGCATGTTTTATGTGATACGATTATGTTGAGGTTCTTGGGCATTATTATGAAGACGGGTGGTTCCGTGATAAACTAAGGGCAGGTGAGCCCGATATAGCTCTCCAATGCATTGGGTAATGTGAAGGAGTGAAATGTTAAGGTTTCTCTGAAGAGATTTAGGGAATATACTGTGATGGGTATTCCAAATGTAACCAAGAGGGTTACTCCCAACGTAAGGATGTTATGAATGCCTCAAGTTACCTTTATGTCTTATGATTTCTATGATTTATTCATGATTTGATGAGGTATGTTAAAGTGCATATGTTTTATGGGTAAAGTATGATTTCATTCTTATGTATATATGTAACCATGTTTCCTTTCCATATTTTTATATCCCTTACTGAGCTTTTTATGCTCATACCAAGTTTTTTGAAATGTTTTTCACAGGTCAAGGGAAAGGTACATGATATGATGATAGTGTCAAGGAAGTGTCAAGAAATAATCCATGTTTTATTTTAAATATGTTTCCATTGATGGGAATAAAGAATACTATCTTTATGTAACCACTTTGTTTATATGTGGAATGTAATGCAAGTTTTATGATCTAATTCTATAAAACTCTAAACCCGAAAAGATCCTCAATGTGTAATCTTGTAATAACTCAAGATTAAGTAAGGTTTAAGGCTAGGGACTTATAAAGAATTGCATAAAATTCCACCAGAGGTAGTATGATGAGGTTCGCCGGGAAATTCAATCCACAGATTATAACAGGGGAGGACTTATACTCATGGGATGCAATGATTGCCCCATTTTCCGTACTCACCAACATCTTTACTTCCATGATTTGAGGTGGTGTTGGGATTGTTCTACTAAACTTTTGAGATATAAATGAATGCGTAGAACCTGAATCAAAAAGTACGTTCTCTATTCTTGAATGAATAACTATCATACCTGTCACCACTTCGTTGTCGGGGTTCACTTCGGCAGAAGTGATGGAAAAATCTCTTCCTTGCTATCTTGGAGGTTGTTGGTTGCCTCCGAAAACCCTTGGATTAGGGCACTGATTTGAAAAATGACCCGGTTCTTTGCATTTGCAGCATTGAACAACACGTTGAGGTTCAAATGGAGTGTTCCTCTCCTCTGTCACAGCTGTGGGTCCTTCTTGCTGACAGTTAATAGCTAGGTTCTCTTCCCTTCCACACTTGAAGCATTTTCTCGTCCCCCTAAGGCAATTTCCAGGGTGCTTCTTTCCGCAATTTTGGAAAGTGGGGTGCTGGAACTTCTTAGCACCGTTGGATTTATCCATCAGCCCACTAGCATTGAAGTCCACCTTCCGCTTCTTGTCCCCATGATACCCCTGTGATTCTCCGACCTCCATTTCAACCTTGAGGGCACATCGGACAATTTCCTCATAGCTGTCGAAGTCACGGATCACTAATTCTTTCTGCAAGCTAGGCTTCATCCCACCAAAGAAGCGGTCAACCTTGCATTCGGGGGTAACAACAAAGCCAGAAGCGTATTGTGCAAGCCTTGTGAAGTTTTCCTTGTACGCTCCCACAGATTCTTCATCTTTTTGCTTGAGGGAAAGGAAGTCCCTTTCCATCTTAAGACGGAGGGTGCGCGGAAAATATTTATCGAAAAACATCTTCCAGAATTCCTTCTATTCCAAAGCCTCGATATCCTCCTCAGGTTTTGTATTTTTGATCAACGTCCACCATTGATCAGCTTCACCCTCCATACGATAAGCCTCCAGGAGAACCTTCTCTTATTCAGAACATTGGAGGATGGATAATATCTTTTCAATGGAGTTGATCCATTTCTCAGCGGTCGTGGGATCAGATGATCCACTAAAAGTAGGAGGCCTTTGTCTCATGAAGCTTTCAATAGTGATATGTTCTTTCTTAGGGGGGGTTGAACTTTCCTCTTGACCCGTGTTTCTATTCAAAACTTGAGTTAGCTGAGAGAGAAGCATGAAAAAGTTTGCGATTCCCTCTCCCATTGGATTGGGCATCTCATTAGTACAATCATCACACTGATCTTCACAATGGTTGTTAGCCCGAGTTCTCCTATTACCGGCCATTGGCTGGAATAAAAGGAAATTTAGGGGTAACATATAAAGGTTAATACAAAGACAAAAGTTGATGACTTATAAATACACTTTAATCTCTTTAACTCATGAGTCTATAGGATTCAATCCAGGCTTTTCATGATCTACCTTCTAACATATATTCTTAGGGGCATTTTTCCCTTAATAAGGGTTCATACTAAGCTTGTGAATTTATCAAAACATATCCCCCAGGAGTGTCGTAACCAAGAGTGCAGCAAGGCCCGTTGTCGTACACTAGTTCCCGTTCGAGTCTAGCTCAAAGCGGTGTTTTCGGGTTTTACCCCTAGGATACATCTGTGCCAGAGCCGCCTCTACCTGCTCGTATCCAGACAGGGATGTATTTGCTTGATAAACCACTTACTCAATACTTACCAAAACATAGGTATGTTTTTGTTATACTTAGTCTTGTATCTAAGGCTTTACTAGGGTTTCCTAATCCCAAAAATAACTAAACCTATCCTCTGATACCAACTATGACAACCCTGCTTTTTATTACAACTTAAACATGCTTTATTACATAAAACTTCACTTGATAAAACAAAGAAGATTGAGAGGTTTAGTGTCTTTGGGTCTTAGGATCATTACATAAAAACTTTAAACTTGAAATACAACATCTTTATTGAAAACTTCCTTTACATGACCACTACATTCCTTCGTACTTAGCATTGCATGGGATAACCTGAGGACATGCATAAGAAAAGGGTGAGCTGTAAAGCCCAGTAAGGGAGTACACATGGAATAACATGAGGAGTAAAATACATGTTAGGAAATAGGCATATCAATAGATCATAAAATAAACATGAACATAAAGGCATGATAAAGCATGGTAATCATAACATGGAAATGTGGCAACAACACTTAACATTGAATTAGCATGAGCCAAGGCTCATTGCACATGGAGAATGAGTAAACCCTAATTGCACTTGAAGCACGAGTAAACCCTCGTTTCACTTGAATTAGCATGAGTCAACACTCATTGCACTTGACGTATCATGATACTATACTTTACCCAATGCATTGGAGCGCTATAAGGGCGCATCCTTCTTAAACATTTCATTTTATGCATAAGTGTGCCACATGGATCATAAAACATGGATTCATAAAACATAATCATTTATTCCACGATAAAGGAATGTGGAATTAATACATGAAACTTTATAATAAATAAGTAAATGTGCATAAAGGTGAATACCCTTGATGGAGAAATGGGCATGGTATTCACTACACAATGACATTGGCTTAGAAAATCGGTGTGATTTCGGCAGCGTAACGGTGTGACATAAGAATTCATAAAAAAGGTTGATGAGAGAGAAAGGGTTTACTCATCATATTTACATGTAATGGAAAGTAAGGAAGTCAAATAGATACATGTCCCAACAATTTTAATGGAATTTAGATTCATGATACAAATGTATTGCTTGAATGTAAAAGAGGAGAGAGAAGTTCCTTTCGGAATTTCGGCATAGTAACAGGTGTACATGGGAGGAATTTAATGAGAGAAAAAGGGGTCTCCCATCATTCAAACAATAATAGGGCAGTATGGGGGAGGTTAGAAACCATACCCCAACATTCATAATTGAAATTAAAAGGGCAACACAACTTAATGAAATTTGACAAAAATGAGAAAGGAAGAAAAAACCCTTACTTGGAAGTGTGTTTCCAAAGGCTAGAGAGAGGCTTGTGAGAGGTTTCTTGGGAGCTTGGGGCACCTTGAGAGGATTCTAGAGAGAGTAGGGAAGAGGTTGGACGAACTCCAAGGTCTTTGAGTGAGTAGGAAGTGGGATCTTGGGTTGGTTTATATAGGAAAGGTGAGAGAATTCTTTATTATTTAGGTTTGGGACCCCTTATATTAAAATAATCCAAACCACAAACCATCCCATGGTATTTGCCCATGGTTTCTGGAAAAGGAAAGAGTAAAACAATATTTTACAAGGCCAAGGTCCGAACTTATTAAAAATTTTGGTTGCTTATGTGGAGGTGAGTCACACTTCCATGGAAATTAATTTAAAAAGGCAAAGTGTTGAATAAGTCTTGAGGGCTCCATTAATGCTTTGAAAAGTAATTCAAACAAACCCAAAATCACATTATTTTAATGATAAAACACATATTGGCCGAACATAAGGATTATGGTATTTTATTACATCACCATTGGGTCATTATGATGTCATAGAACACATTATATATTTAAATGGTATTTAATTTTTACCCAAAAATTTGACTATCTCTGAAAATTATGAAAAATTCACCGTTGGATAATTTCGACGTCCTGATTCCAAAAATAATATTTATTTTATCTAAATAATTTTTTAAATATGTGAATTTTCACTTTTAAAATAAAAACCGACATTTATAAAAAATTCACGCGTTTTGACATAAATGGCTTTCAAACCTTAATAAAAATTTTAATTGCATTCATAAAATTATAAGGTCATTTATATTTAATAAAAAATAATTTAATATTATTAATAATATTTTATTAAAATATTATTTAATTCAAAAAAATCCCTTAATTTAATAAAATATAATTCTTAATTAAATAATAACCAAAAACACCATTTGTACTTTAAAAACTATTTACAATTTATCAAAAATGACTAGAAATTATATTCATTATTATATACAAAAATAATGCACATGAACATAGTACTACTTATTTGTTACATAACCCCTTAAAATAGCCGCATAAGACCTAAGGGTAAGGTGTGCGATGGTGACAGACTCTTGGGGCGGCTCGGATAACATCGCTCGAGTGGTAATCTCTATCAAATTCTACTTTTCCCATAGACGATCCCGTTCGAGCTTGACATAATGAACCTCAGCTTGGGCTTGGTCAAGGGCGAAGCCCAAAGATGCCACCTCTTTTCTGAGCTCTGACAAATGGGATTCATATGGGGCAATTCTACTGGATGAGGCCATCGCTTCCTTTGTCTAAGTAAAATTGGGTTCGTTAAAGCCATATATTTATACTACTCAAGTGATCACTATTCAACGGCTATAAAAGTAACGGTCACAAATCTTAACATAAAACTAAAGAAGTTGACATTTTATAAAAACATTTTCATAAAGAAACATTTAACTGGATCAAGAGGGAATTTCCATTAATGAAACTTTGGGTCGTTACAGATCATTCTTCCTTAAAAATTTGAGGGGATATCAGTATCTTTCCCTTGAATTTTCAAGTAAGAATGGTCTCTATAAAGGGTCATGTGAGATAATTATTATAGATGAGAAGGGCATGACTTGGGTTGTCCTATTGCAACGCTACTTGGGAGGTGATCAACCATGCAAGGATAATTATAAAGTTTACATTGGACATGGCTGACACAAACTTTTTATTGCGCATGACCTGACAATTGGCGACCCTTTGAGATTTCAACATGTTAAGAATAGAGCAAAGCCTACTGCGAATATTGATAATTTTAATATTTTATAAATTTTTTATTATTTTAATAATATTAATATTGTTTTCTTGTAAATATTGATAATATAATTTTTTTATTACTAATTATTACTAATTGTTACTAATTATTACTAATTATTACTAATTATTACAAATTATTACAAATTATTACAAATTATTACTAATTATTACTAATTATTACTAATTATATCTAATTATGTCTAATTATATCTAATTATATCTAATTATATCTAATTATGTCTAATTATATCTAATTATGTCTAATTATATCTAATTATGTCTAATTATATCTAATTATATCTAATTATATCTAATTATATCTAATTATATCTAATTATATCTAATTATATCTAATTATATCTAATTATATCTAATTATATCTAATTATATCTAATTATATCTAATTATATCTAATTATTACTAATTATTACTAATTATTACTAATTTTTACTAATTTTTACTAATTTTTACTACTTTTTACTAATTATTACTAATTATTACTAATTATTACTAATTATTACTAATTATTACTAATTACATCTAATTATTACTAATTATATCTAATTATTACTAATTATTACTAATTATTACTAATTATTACTAATTATCAATAATTATCACTAATTATTACTAATTATTACTAATTATTACTAATTATTCCTAATTATTGCTAATTATATCTAATTATTACTAATTATATCTAATTATATCTAATTATATCTAATTATATCTAATTATATCTAATTATATCTAATTATATCTAATTATATCTGATTATATCTAATTATATCTGATTATATCTAATCATATCTAATTATATCTAATTATATCTAATTATTACTAATTATATCTAATTATATCTAATTATATCTAATTATATCTAATTATATCTAATTATTACTAATTATTACTAATTATTTCTAATTATTACTAATTATTACTAATTATTACTAATTATTACTAATTATTACTAATTATATCTACTTATTACTAATTATTACTAATTATATCTACTTATATCTAATTATTACTAATTATTATGAATTATTACTAATTATTACTAATTATTACTAATTATTACTAATTATTACTAATTATTACTAATTATTACTAATTATTACTAATTATTACTAATTATTACTAATTATTAATACTTATTACTAATTATATCTAATTATTACTAATTATATCTAATTATTACTAATTATTACTAATTATTACTAATTATTACTAATTATTCCAAATTATATCTATTTATTCCTAATTATATCTATTTATTACAAATTATATCTATTTATTACTATTTATATCTATTTATTACTAATTATATCTAATTATATCTAATTATTACTAATTATATCTAATTATATCTAATTATATCTAATTATATCTAGTTATTACTAATTATATATAATTATTGCTAATTATATCTAATTATTACTAATTATATCTAATTATATCTAACTATATCTAATTATTACTAATTATATCTAATTATATCTAATTATTACTAATTATATTTAATTATATCTAATTATATCAATTTATTACTAATTATATCTAATTATTACTAATTATATCTAATTATTACTAATTATATCTAATTATTACTAATTATATCTAATTATTACTAATTATAACTAATTATTACTAATTATATCTAATTATTACTAATTATATCTAATTATTGCTAATTATATCTAATTATTGCTAATTATATCTATTTATTGCTAATTATATCTATTTATTGCTAATTATATCTATTTATTGCTAATTATATCTATTTATTGCTAATTATATCTATTTGTTGCTAATTATATCTATTTATTGCTAATTATATCTATTTATTGCTAATTATATCTATTTATTTCTAATTATATCTTTTTATTGCTAATTATATCTATTTTTTACTAATTATATCTATTTATTACTAATTATATCTAATTATTACTAATTATATCTAATTATATCTAATTATTACTAATTATATCTAATTATTACTAATTATGACTAATTATTTATAATTATCACTAACAGTATCAATTTCTTAATAAAAAAAATATAAATAAAAATCCATTGAAATCTAATTTAATTACAACAATTAAACAACAATTAAAATTAACGTAAAAAAAATAAAATAAATATAAAAAAATAATATATAAATACCTTAAACTTTGATATTCTGAAGGTATTGGCGCCTTCCAGTTGCTTTGGTCTAAAAAAATTCAACTAAAGTAAATTTCTTTGTTGAAACTGAAAAATGATGAGAGTGGGAGAGGAAGATCTTAGTGATTTGGAAAAAAACAGGTGGGGTATATATATAGGTTAGATTAGTTGCGACAGGGTTATTTGCGAGGTGTATCCCATCGCAAATACCCTCCCCCGCATTAATTAATGTTGGCGGTTAAAAAAGTATTTGTGACGGGACCCGTCGCAAATAGCTCCTACTGACACTCTTTTTGCGACGGGACGACATCCCGCACAAAAAACTGTTAACCGTCGCCGGGTATTTGCGACGGGTACCGTCGCAAATACCCTTGCGCGGTTTGGCGTGCAATTCGTGCCAAACTATTTGCGACGGGAGACAAAATCCTGTCACAAATAATTGGTTATTTGCGACAGGCAAACTTCTCCGTCGCAAATAACTTCCTGGACGAGTTATTTGCGACGGGGATTATTCTCGTCGCAAATAACCCGTCGTAAATATTTATTTTTACCGTAGTGAATATCCATCCAATGAATACATATTTATCATGAAGTACAAAGAAGTTGTTTCTAAGGCACCAACTCCAACATAGGAATCATCCTCACATCAATACGATTCACGGTATGACCTATATAACTCTAAGTGATTTTTATTTAAAATTTACCTTTAAGTTCAAAACGCACGTCACATAACCAAAACCAAGAAAACGCATTTGGATTGTTTTGATAATTTAGGAAAATTATCCATACGTTATTTATGATGTGTAGGAATCAGTCACACCTCAATCTAATACACGGTGTGCCTGGTATGACTCAAAGTATCCATTATCAGTTTAAAATTGATAATTTATTTCAAAACATGTGTCACTCAATAAAAATTGAGAAAACGAACTCATGTTGTCTTAATACTCTATGAAAATGATTTATAAGTCATTTGTCATGTATAGGAATTAGTTTCAAGTCAAATCAACACATGATGTGATCGGTAAGACTCAAATTGTGTGTTTTCAGTTTTAATTGACATTTTAGTAAAAAAGACACATGAAATACTCACAACTTAGAAAACACATTTGGATTGTCTTTATACTTTAGGATAATGATCTTTTAAGTCATTTGTAAAATATAGGAATCATCTTCATGTTAGTCTAATGCACGGTGTGATCGGTGTGACTCTAAGTGTGTTTTTATTCAAAATTCACATTTTAGTTCAAAACACACGTCACATACTCAAAACCTAGTAAACACATTCGTATTGTTTTGATGCTTTATTAAAATTTTCTATAAGTCATTTTTGATGTGTAAGTATCAGTTACACCTCAATCTGATACGCGGTGTGCCCAATATGACTCATAGTGTTCGTTATCAGTTTAAAATTGACGATTTAGTTCAAAACATGTGTCACTCACTGAAAACTGAGAAAACATGCTCGGATTGTCTTGATACTTTAGGAAAATAATTTATAAGTCATTTTTGATGTGAAGGAATCAGTCTCATGTCAAACTGAGACACGATGTAATCGGTATGAATCAAAGTGCATAATTTCAGTTTAAATTGACATTTTAGTAAAAAAGACACGTGAAATGCTGCAAACACATTCGGATTGTCTTGATACTTTTAGACAATGATCCTTATGTCATTTGTGACGTATATGAATCATCTTCATGTTAATCTGATGCACGGTGTGACCGGTATGACTCCAAGTGTGTCCTTTTATTTAAAACTAACATTTTATTAATGTATTCTTTCATATTTATGTTTAATTCATTTATTTATTGTATTAATCACATAAGAATTGTTTTATTATACAGGTGGATTATTTTTCTCAAGTTGGGGTAGTTTTTTTGGCAACTGATACCATGATCAGGCTTTTTTGAGAGAGGGTTGGGTGCCAAAGATAATGAAACCATTGATTTTTTTGAATGTTTGTGATAGTACTTGAAAATGTAATTGTGCAAAACAATGTTTGAAATTCCTATAATATATGGTTTTTTCTTGAATTTTGGGTGTGATTTTTATTTCAATTATATTATGAATTTTCCATATACAGGTGTATTTGGTGATGCAGTGTGCTGTAATTTTAATGGCATGCTATAGTAGTATGACCTTTATCAGTGCTAACAAAAGTGCTGATAAAGGGTGTCCTTTATCAGTTCTTAAAGAAGCATTGATAAAGGAAAACATTTATCAGTGATTGTTTTAGCACTGATAAAAGTTGACCACTTTATCAAAGCTTTTCAAGCACTGATAAAAGTGGCCCGCTTTTAACGGTGCTTATATCAATAATGTGTTTTTAGCACTAATAAAGCCTTTTTCTTATGGTTTTAAAAGCTAATTCTGTAGTAGTATTCTCAAGAAAAAAATGTATCTGAAACACCCTTTTCATCCATCAGCCACATGGTTTCTCCCCAAACCATGCACACTAACCATGCTTAGGGCCAAAAAACAGATAGAAACCTCCAAAACTCAAAAACATTCACTGGGAAATCAACAGGAACTTTAATTGAAATATTATGAAATATTAAAAGAATGAAATAAAATAAAAATCAAGGTCGAGGTGTGACATATCGTGGTCCCCTCTAGTCAACACGGCATGGATCTTTTCACAAGTTTCGATTTGATATGCGATACACCCCAAACGAACACCCCGATCAAAAGTTAGGGTCGTTTGAAGTTCAAGCCATGTTTTCAACTTATTTTAGATTGTTCATTCATTTATTGAATTTTTATGTCATCCGGATGTTATTAAATGACTATTACTTGATAATCATTAGAAAATTATCAATTAATAATATTTTTAATTATTTTATAAGTCATTTTTCACTAAATATATTATATATTAAGTGTAAATGCAAATTTTATCTTCTATAAATCATATTTAATAAACTTTATTCTATTTATATCAATATAAATATTTATATTTTAATATATGATTTTTGATGATACATAATTTTTTTTATGAAATATACATTTTATCAACTTCTAAAAAAGTATTAATAAAGGTTACCTTTTACCAATGTTAAAACAAAAGGATAAAGATGATTTTTATCAGTGTTTTTTCTTAGTGGTGATAAAATGTATCATTTAGTAGTGTTTTTTTCTACCATCAATAAAAGACACTTTTATCACCATCAACAAAAAAATGCTAATAAATGGTATTTTTATGTGTGCTAAAAAAGCAATCATTAAGAGGGTCTTTTGGATATTTTGGCGAGAGGGGGTTTTTGTTTTTTTTTAAATGGGTTTAGGGTGAAAATATTTAGGGAAATGGGTGACTTGAGTGCCACTTCATGTGGCGCTCAAAGGGTGAGGAGGTTGAGCGCCACATCAAGTGGCGCTTTGCCACCCCTTTTTTTTTTGCACCCCTTTTTTTGTTTTTTGTTTTTTTTTTGCACCCCATCACTTTTTAAATAAATAATTACAAAATAAATAATTAAAATTTTAAAAATATACTTATAAATATGTATTTAAAAACGTTAACTTATTTATAATTATATTTATAAATATATTTATAATTATATAATTATAAATTTATATTTATATAGTTATAAACCTTATTTAATTAGATAATAAAATAATGAAATAAAACTTATATATAATTATTTATATAAATTTATAAATTTATATATAATTTTGTAAATAAAAAATATATATTAAATTAAAAATATATGGTTTATTTATATTTATATTGTTATATTATATAAAATATAAGGGTTTTTTTTCAATTTGTGTGTTTTATTTATATATTTACATATAAATATTATAATTATTATAATTATAAATAGTTAAATATATATGTGTGTATAAATAAAATTATGTATATATATAATTAAAAATAGATATTTATAAATATAAATCTATTTATATATATTTTTTAAAATAAAAAATATATTTGTAATTATATAATTATAAACTAATCTTTATAAATAAATATTTATAATTATATAAATATGAATATATTTATAAATATATAATTATTAAAATATTTATAAATATATAATTATGAAAATATTGTTACATATATATTTAAAATTTATTTATAAATATATTTAATATTCATATATAAATATATATATGTATATGTATAATTATATTTATAATTATATTTAGAAATATATTGTAATTATAGTTATAATTATATATTTATAATTATATATTTTTACATATATATATAATTTTAAATCTATAATTACTAATCTATGTCTATATTGTTATAAGTAATTATTTATAAATAAATCTGAAATATTATTAAACATATAATAAATTGGTAATAACAACAGTATTATTAATGTCTATAAAATTTAAACTATATGAACAATATAAATGAAACTTAAAACATGGATTAAACATATACTAAATAGATGTAATTAAAAAAATTATGTAAACAATGTCGATAAAAAATATTTTATAGTCTTTCAAAACTACATATTTGAAACTTAAAAATGTTTCAAGTATGTGACTTTGAAAGCCTATAAAATATAATCTATAAGACCAATATGAATGAAACTTAAAACATGGATTAAAAATATACTAAATAGATGAAAATAAAAAAATTACATAAAAAATATCGATAAAAAATAATTTATAGTCTTTCAAAACCACCTAGTAGAAACTTAAAAATGTTTCAAGTATATAACTTTGAAAGCCAAACCACCTACTTGAAACTTAAAAATGTTTTAAGTATGAATTTGAAAGCCTATAAAATATAAAATATATGACCAAAATAAATGAAACTTAAAACATGGATTAAACATATACTAAATAGATGAAAATAAAAAAATTACGTAAATAATGTCGATAAAAAATAATTTATAGTCTTTCAAAACCACCTAGTAGAAACTTAAAAATGTTTCAAGTATGTGACTTTGAAATCCTATAAAATATAAACTATATGACCAATATAAATGAATCTTAAAACATGGATTAAACATATACTAAATATATGAAAGTAAAAAAATTACATAAAAAATGTTGATAAAAAATAATTTATAGTCTTTCAAAACCACCTACTTGAAACTTAAAAATATTTCAAGTATGACTTTGAAAACCTATAAAATATAAACTATATGACCAATATAAATGAAACTTAAAACATGGATTAAACATATACTAAATAGATTAATTTAAAAAAATTACGTAAACAATGTCGATAAAAAATTTTTATAGGCTTTCAAAACCACCTAGTTGAAACTTAAAAATGTTTCAAATATATGACTTTGAAAGCCTATAAAATATAATTATTAAATATACAATAATTAATTAGTTAGTAATATAATTATTAATTATTATTCGTTAATATAATTAGGAATTATTAATGGTTAATTATTAATTAATTAATTACTAATTAGTAATTTACATTTATAAATATAATTATTATTATATAATTATAAATCTAATGTTTATAAATATTTAAGTAGTCATGTAAAATATTTTTTGTTTACTATATGTATGTTTTTCTTTTCATTTTTCAAGAAATTATCAGATGTTTAGTCTGTGTGACAAACTTTGTTAATATTGTAATTGTACTTTATTAATTTAATAGTTAATTTAAATCAGTTTGTATTTGCTATATTTTTGATTTTCTTGTTATTTGTCTTAAACAACAATTACTTATCATAGTAAATAATTTTTTTAATATATACAACATGACATCCAAAAACATCAATGACGATGCCCCCGGTACCACAACGCGGTGTCTGAATCTCACGTCCTCTTCGCATCCAACGTCCATGTCGCTCGGGTGTCCTATCTATGGGTTCCTCCTCTTCCGGTGCTTCTGGTGCCTCCCCATGGTACTATGTAGAGGACTGACCAAAACCATGTGAGGAGGAAGCCCCAAAATCATATGGGGTGCCATATGGCTCCGAAGCTCCTATAAATGGTAGAAATGGGGTACTGAAGAAGGCCTCATCAAGAGGAGAGGGGGCCACCATAAGCCGTGTGACTGCACCCAGATCGAAGTCCATAGTAGTTTGCAGAGATGCCATATGTGGTATATAAGTGTCTCCCTACTGTGCAAAATCAGTCGGCTGGGCCGGATTGTCTCTCTGTGGTACGGCGACATCTGTAGGAGCCGCTCTCGGATGTCGATGTCGTCACCTCTACCCCTCTAGATGTGCTCGTCTCTGTCGTCCAGTTGGCGGCGGCGGTGGCGGTGCATCCTCCTCAGTAGGCATAACAAGGAGGATAGAAGGTCTCTTCTAGAAAGTACTTTACACTGCGATAGAAGGTCTCTTGTACCAACCCTAAAATATAGATTTACAACATTATACAAATATTATATTATAATAGTATCTCTTCTGAGTAACATATATTCAAATATTTGTATTTACCTGTGATAGGTAGTTTTCTAACTCCCTTGAAAACTCCATTTATACATTCTACGATGTTGGTCATCATATGACCATATCTCCTCCCATCATCATATGCCAATGACCATTTCTACTTTGGAATTTGCATCATGTAATCATACACTTCCGGATTCACTCTGTTAATATCTTGAAGACGCTCCTCCATCCTTTGTTGTTGAGGCTCATATGCTATCATACAAGCAGTCATCTGAACAGTTATGAAAATAACTATGACAAAAAAAATTAAAATAGAAAAGGATGTTCATACCAATTTTTAAGATTGCCTTCTTCATCAACTCATTCTTGAACTTCTTTCGCAAATTTCTGGCAATGTGTTGAATAAAGTATCAATGATGGGCATAGGGTGGTCTCCAAGGGTGGTCTCCATGAAAGACCCTCATACTGTATCACCTCCTTGATTGCACGGTGGCGATCGGAAATAAGACAAATCCCTTCTGCATCCATAACAAACTCTCGGAGACATGCCAAAAACCAGCTCCATGATGAGAAGTTCTCTTTCTCCACAATTGCAAATGCTATAGGTAGAGGGGCTCGATTTCTATCTTGTGTGGCGGAAATCAATAAAGTTATTGTATACTTTCCATACAGAAATGTGCCATCAATCCGTATGAACTGCTTGCAATGTCTAAAAGCCGCCACACATGGTAAAAATGTCCAAAATAATCTATCAAACACAACCATTGAGTGGTCAAGTTGGTTATGTTGGTTAATATACTCAACAGTATGTAACCGATAGACTGTTTGATTATTGTGGCATAGAAGCTCCAACAGTTGTGTTAAAACTCAATAAAATTCATCCCAATCACCGTACACTTTCACAATATCCTTTTGTCGTGCTGCCCATGCTTTCCAGTAAGAGATTTGATACCCAAAAAGTTGTTTGATTTGCTCAATGACCAGAACCACAGGAACGTCTTGACATGCTCTAATAATTTCAACAATAATAGTTGAATCAAACTCAACATCTAATGAAGAGTGTTCCTATGACAAACTTGTATTCACACAGGTGTGTGGAGTAAATCTAATGATGCGCCAGCTGTGAAAAGTTTTATCAATAATAGCTCACAGACACATTTGACAATTCGATTCATATTTGTCACAACGGATCAAATAGTAAGACCTCTTTGACTCTTCTACCACATATGAGTAATGTCTTTCAATGTGATATTGTTTTATCACATTTTTTATTTCTTCTTTGCTCTCAAACTCTCTACCAATATACAGAACACCATTATCTGACACTCCATTTGTGCCACCAATGATTCCTGGAAATTCTGAACTGGGAGTAATAAATGAATAATCAAATTCTAGCAAGCAATTCATGCCTTCAGTCGACCATAAAGCCAGTAGTGGAGGATGGTTCAATGGTCGGTTGAACCTCACATGAGTTGGCACAAACTGATCTTCTGCATGCTCTTCTTCTTCTTCAACTTCCTCTTCTTCTTCTTCTTCGAAATTGTCATCATCCTCAAATTCATCGACCAATGCATCTAAAGTATGTGGAGAACTATCCATTGAAACTATGGTCGATGGAAATTATGGAACAACTATCGATGTTGATGGAACTTCTTGATGTGAAGGAGCCTATGACATAGTCTCATGAATTTGAGATGGGTCAAATTCCAATGTCGATGGAACCTCCATTGTAGCTATAGTGACATACAACTCCATCATTTGATTCTCAGGTATATACTTAACCAATGAAAGTATATATTCCCAATCATCATCATCATTTACCGGATAGGGAACATGCCAAAACCTATCTATAAATTAGAGATGTCTAAATGTGATGGACTCTATCACTTGATTCCTCTCCAGTTTTAACTTCCGATGAATTTTCCTTTGCACAGCTTCCAAAGTAGTACATCCTCCAAGCATCACAACAACTTCTAGATGTATACTATAACTACATCCTTGTTCTGTCTCAATTATTTGACCATTGCAATAAATATAGGCAACGACCATCTTTTTTATCTAAAAGAAACATTGTTATTAATTAAATCTGATTAAAGAATCAATTTATGTATGCATGCTTCTAGTAATTTAGGTTGGAATCCTAATCCCTCCATCAAATCAATATGTTCAAACCATATTGATGTGTAACTATTTACACAACCCACAAGATTGTGTTACTTACCCAAAAATAAAAGTCAAACATATTCATACATATCCACATGCATTATATGCATGAGGTACATGAACACATCATGTAAAAGCATAAAGTTATATGAAATTGAAAATCTTCACATGAGTAAGCCTGGAGCGACAGATAGCCAACCCCATTCACTTTCCTAGACAAGGCAAGCCTCTAGGAAAGTAGGTGGTCCGACCCAAAACACCTCTACCCGGGGATACTTTACTCAATAGAGAAATCATTTCATGAAAACTCTAACACTTAATATGCAAAAAATATATTCAACTACTAAATTCAAGTTCATAACTTCAATTACAAACCAAGGTCAAGGTAGATTGCAAACTAAATTCATTATCATACCTAGAATGTAATGAAAAGGTATATTCCGGAAGCAATTTACAACTACTTCGCTAATTAATATAACTACTTCGCTAAATAATATAACTACTTCGCTGATTAATATAACTACTTCGCTGATTAATATGAATACTTCCCTGATTAATATAACTACTTCGCTGATTAATATAACTACTTCACTGATTAATATAACTACTTCGCAGATTAATATAACTACTTCGCTAATTAATATAACTACTTCGCTGATTAATATAGAATTAATTAATTACCTAATTTGAATTAATTAATTACCTAATTAGAATTAATTAATTACATAATTAGAAGTAATTAATTACCTAATTGAAACTAATTAATTACCTAATTAGAATTAATTAATTACCTAATTAGAACTAATTAATTACCTAATTAGAACTAATTAATTACCTAATTAGAACTAATTAATTACCTAATTAGAAGTAACTATTAACCTATTGATAATTAATTAATTACTAATCAGAATTAATTAATTACCTAATGATAATTAATTATTTACCTAATGATAATTAATTAATTACCTAATTATAATTAATTAATTACCTAATCAGAATTAATTAATTACCTAATCAGAATTAATTAATTACCTAATCAGAATTAATTATTTACCTAATCAGAATTAATTAATTACCTGATGATAATTAATTAATTACCTAATTAGAATTAATTAATTATCTAATTATAAGTAATTAATTACCTAATTAGAACTAATTAATTACCTAATTAGAACTAATTAATTACCTAATTAGAACTAATTAATTACCTAATTAGAACTAATTAATTACCTAATTAGAATTAATTATTAACCTATTGATAATTAATTAATTACATAATCAGAATTAGTTAATTACCTAATGATAATTAATTAATTACATAATCAGAATTAATTAATTACCTAATCAGAATTAATTAATTACATAATTATAATTAATTAATTACCTAATCAGAATTAATTAATTACCTAATCAGAATTAATTAATTACCTAATCAGAATTAATTATTTACCTAGTCAGAATTAATTAATTACCTAATGATAACTAATTAATTACATAATTAGAATTAATTAATTATCTAATTAGAAGTAATTAATTACCTAATTAGAACTAATTAATTACCTAATTAGAACTAATTAATTGCCTAATTAGAACTAATTAATTACCTAATTATAACTAATTAATTACCAAATTAGAATTAATTATTAACCTATTGATAATTAATTAATTACCTAATCAGAATTAGTTAATTATGTAATGATAATTAATTATTTACCTAATGATAATTAATTAATTACCTAATTAGAATTAATTAATTACCTAATTAGAATTAATTAATTACCTAATTAGAATTAATTATAGCCTAATCAGAATTAATTATTTACCTAATCGGAATTAATTAATTGCCTAATGATAATTAATTATTTACATAATGATAATTAATTAATTACCTAATGATAATTAATTAATTACATAATTATAATTAACCAATTACCTAATTATAATTAATTAATTACCTAATTATAATTAATTATTAACCTAATTAGAATTAATTATTAACCTAATTAGAATTAATTAATAACCTAATTAGAATTAATTATTAACCTAATTAGAATTAATTATTAACCTAATTAGAATTAATTAATTACCTAATTAGAATTAATTACTTACCTAATTAGAATTAATTAATTACCTAATTAGAATTAGTTAATTACCTTATTAGAATTAATTATTAACCTAATTAGAATTAATTAGTTACCTAATTAGAATTAATTAGTTACGTAAATATAATTAATTAATTACCTGATTATAATTATTTATTAACCTAATTATAATTATTTATTAACCTAATTATAATAAATTATTAACCTAATTATTATTAATTATTAACCTAATTATAATTAATTAATTACCTAATTATAATTAATTAATTACCTAATTAGAATTAATTATTAACTTAATTAGAATTAATTATTAACCTAATTAGAATTAATTAATAACCTAATTGGAATTAATTATTAACCTAATTAGAATTAATTAATAACCTAATTCAAATTAATTAATTACCTAATTAGAATTAATTACTTACCTAATTAGAATTAATTAATTTCCTAATTAGAATTAATTAATTACCTAATTAAAATTATTTAATTACCTAATTAGAATTAATTAGGTAACCTAATTAGAATTAATTAGGTAACCTAATTAGAATTAATTAGGTAACCTAATTAGAATTAATTAGGTAACCTAATTAGAATTAATTAGTTACCTAAATATAATTAATTAATTACCTAATTATAATTATTTATTAACCTAATTATAATTATTTATTAACCTAATTATTATTAATTATTAACCTAATTATAATAAATTAATTACCTAATTTTAATTAATTAATTACCTAATTAGAATTAATTATTAACCTAATTAGAATTAATTATTAACTTAATTAGAATTAATTAATAACCTAATTAGAATTAATTATTAACCTAATTAGAATTAATTAATAACCTAAAATTAATTAATTGCCTAATTAGAATTAATTACTTACCTAATTAAAATTAATTAATTACCTAATTAGAATTAATTAATTACCTAATTAAAATTATTTAATTACCTAATTAGAATTAATTAGGTAACCTAATTAGAATTAATTAGTTACCTAAATATAATTAATTAATTACCTAATTATAATTATTTATTAACCTAGTTATAATTATTTATTAACCTAATTATAATAAATTATTAACCTAATTATTGTTAATTATTAACCTAATTATAATTAATTAATTACCTAATTATAATTATTTAATTACCTAATTAGAATTAATTATTAACCTAATTAGAATTAATTATTAACCTAATTAGAATTAATTAATAACCTAATTGTAAATAATTAATTATCTAATTAGAAGTAATTACTTACCTAATTAGAATTAATTAATTACCTAATTAGAATTAATTAATTACCTAATTAGAATTGATTATTAACCTAATTAGAATTAATTGTTAACCTAATTATAATTAATTAGTTACCTAAATATAATTAATTAATTACCTAATTATAATTACTTAATTAATTAACTAACTATAATCATTTCATTACCTAATTACATTTTAAAAAAACTATACTATTTATATAATACAAATATTATAAACTAGTTCTATAAATTAAACGACTAAATTATTAAATCAAAATATTAACTAAATTTAAAGAAAGATTTACCTCAAATTTGTGGAGACGTAGCTACGCAGGCAAAGCAACCGGAGAGGCAGAGCAATCGGAGAAGCAAAGCGCAGAAAAAACCGGCGAACTTTGAGAGAGATGGGGGGAACTTTGAGAGAGAGGGGGGGAAGTGAGGAAATGGGGAGGGCAAGCGGCCTTATTTATAGGAAGGGGTAGGTTTCGGCGCCACTTCAAGTGGCGCTGAATGGAGAGGGATTTAAGGAGCAGCACCACTTCAAGTGGCGCTAAAGAGATACTTGGCCGAAATGGCCGAGCGCCACTTGAAGTGGCGCTCGGCCTCCTCACCCTTTGAGCGCCACATGAAGTGGCGTTCAAGTCACCCATTTCCCTAAATATTCTGACCCTAAACCCATTAAAATAAAAACAAAAAACAAAAACCCCCTCTCGCCAAAATATCCAGGGTCTTTTATTGGTGCTTTTTTTAGCTTTGATAAACGTACCTTTAATCAATGTATTTTGATAGCGTTGATAAAAGTACCCTCTTTATCATTATTTTTTTTTCTAGCATTTATAAATGGTAGCATTTGATATTGCACAATCTATTGATTAAATTGTTCTTTCTAGTTTTTTGTTTGTTGTTTTTGAACTATAACGCCATTGTAAACATGTTTGTTGTGTTCCATGATTTATGTGTGAAATAATCACAAATAGAACAAACTCATCTTTTGACAATACATTAGTTTTGTTGGAGGTTTTTCCTTTTACATAATATATCATATTGTTATTGTTATAGTGGTTTTATTAATATGTGTAGCTTTTTAACGACATTAACTCATATTTTGTAAATGAGGCGAACCATCTATAAGGAGTATGAGAAATTTATTTTACTAGTTTAAATCAATTTTAGTTGTTCTCTATGTATGTTTTTTATAAAATTTTTAATGTAATATATGTTATATTATCTCTACAACACATTAATGTAACTATTTTTGAATGAAAAATTTCTACAAAATTGTTTTTGAGTTGTTTGTGTGAGTAATGTTTTTACCCAACATGTTTGTGGTTTGGATTTATAGAAAAAAACTCAATTTTCATTTTTTTTCTTTTCTAGTAACCTGTGTGAAATAGTTTATAATATTTCATTTCACGTTATTATTCTGGGAAAAATAATTCATCACGTCCATTCTTTGGAAAATCGATAATATTATATTCACGTCACTGACATTCACGTCGCTGACATTCACATCTGTTCTTTTCATTTCCGCATCGGTTATTCAATGTTATAAATTTATTTATGATGTCACTGACATTCACGTCGCTGATGTTAAAAAGGAAGAAACAAAAAAACAATATAAACGTGGCGCTGAGGATGTGGTTGTTGCGGCCAGAAAAACGGGACCGGAATCATCTCCTGTTATGTTTTTAACTGAATATCCAGTACACCGTTCAGATCAGAACACGTGTCCGGTTATGTTTTGAACTGTCAGATCACTCTTCGCAGCGATTCATTTGAATCGATTGGCCAGACGGATTTTCCCTTGCTTTGCCACTTGCGATTCAGGGTCGACTGCTCCTCGGCCGCGACGACGGCGACGAAACCCTGAGAGGCCGCCCTAAAATCCGGTGGTACGGAGACCACAATGACTCGAGCGACTACGGTAACTATAAGGCCCTAGCCTTAAACCTTACTTAATCTTGAGTTATTAAAAGATTACACCTTGAGGATCTTTTCAGGTTTAGAGTTGTAGAGAATTAGAACATAAAACTTGCATTACATTCCACATTTAAACAAAGTGGTTACATAAAAGATAGTATTCATTTTTCCCATCAATGGAAACATATTTAAAATAAAACATGGATTCTTTCTTGACACTTCCTTGACACTATCATCATATCATGTACCTTTCCCTTGACCTGTGAAAAACATTTCAAAAACTTGGGATGAGCATAAAAAGCTCAGTAAGGGATATAAAAATATGGAAAGGAAACATGGGTACATATACACATAAGAATGAAATCATACTTTACACATAAAACATAAGCACTTTAACATACCTCATCAAATCATGAATAAATCATAGAAATCATAAGACATAAAGGTAACTTGAGGCAGTCATGACATTCTTATATAGGGAGTAACCCTCTTGGTTACGTTTGGAATACCCATCACAGTATATTCCCTAAATATCTTCGGAGAAACCTTAATGTTTCACTCCTTTGCGTTACCCAATGCATTGGAGAGCTATATCGGGCTCACCTGCCCTTAGTTTATCACGGAACCACCCGTCTTCATAACAATGCCCAAGAACCATAACATAATCGTATCACATAAAACATGCATAAAGGAAACATAACATTTCCACCTTTCAATCACAAGATATCAATACAATACATTGATATAAAAACATTATGAAAACCATTTTCAATACCAAAATAAAAGAAAAGTAAAACACGGTGTTTATTTTTCTTTAAAAAAAGGTATGTCTTGTAGAGGAAGTAGAAACTCAAATAATGGTCACGGCGGCGGAGAAGTCGTTGTCACCGCATACGTACGACAAAAACATTCCCCTTTGTCATTTTGTAAAACGCTTCATATAAAAAAGATATTCCTTTTGGATAGACGTAAAAGTCAAATGGGTTTATACACCGTATAAAAGAAAGTTGTGTATAAAACAAAATATGCCTCAATGAAAGGAGATTGAGACGAAGTCCCATACCTCGAGTCCGACTTGACTCGATCGTTCTTTAATGTCCTGAATAATAAACTTGATTTAATTTCTACTTGCTTAATAACCTTTTTCAAGTTCATTATTCCTTTTATATCACTTATTACCATGTCATGAACACTATGTAATTATTTTAGTTAATAACGGTCGTTTTAACGATCATTGGTACTTGAGTCAAAATATGCTCTTTATAATTACAAGTTGTTCATGTATCCATTATATACAGAGTTATAATCATGATTTATATATCATATATATCCAGTATATACATTAATTTATAATATTACATAATCATTTAGAGGTAAGAAATGAAATACACCGTTCATGGAGACGGTAAGCCGTACGTACGCATGAACGCTACTTTCATTTCTATTTCGTATTTTATAGAATGGAATCATAATGATATAAAGGTATATTATAATTCCATTATAATATCATATATAATACCATTAATTACATCCTTTATATGTCCCACATATGGCATTAACGAATCAAATCACTTTGAGGGGGCGGTAGTCCGCACTTCCTAAAATGAAGATATCGCGTTTACTCATAATGGTAACCATAAAGGATATGCCAAAAATGAAAAATACAGAAGCTTAAGTAAAACATAAACATATTATATATAATATATAAATATAGTGACATCTTAATGGCCACATTTGAAGGTGATATATGAGTGTTGAACAATCATCGTTTCGTGAGGCAGAAATTCGCCATCCACGGAAACAGTATGTTCTTTAACCATTAGATGTAGGTGTGTGTAAGTGTAGCTCGAATACTTCTTATAACAATATCCTAGTATATTTAAGATACTGGAGTTGTTACAAAAGAAATGAATAAAAAGAGTTTAGGGGGTTGGAGAAGCAAAATAAAACAAAAGGACTCAAGTGAAGACATTACCTTAAAATCGGGTAACTCCCTTTGGTTTGAGCTCAAAGGCTTCCTTGGGAAGACTTCTGCCCAAAGTGATGCTTCAAGGAGTTAGAGAGGGATGTGGAGAGACAAAATGGGCAGTTTTTGTCCGAGTCAAAGGGTTTGGAAGTGTGGGTAAAGAGGTAGAGGTGGGGGCCTTTTATAAGAGGAGAGGAGGGGCACTCTTGGAAAGTAAAGAAAAGTTACTTTATTTTTAAATGCTTTTCGGATTTAAAAGGTCCCACATTGATATAATTCGAGGATAAGTTGATAATGGTTCGAAATATACCCATCCAATAGGTTTTTACATGTTTAGGTCATAGATTTTACATTATCTTTTCATTTTATTTAAATCCTTTATTAATGAGGTAATCGCTGCATCATCATGATGTCATAAATAATTTAATATATTTAATGTCTAAAAATTATAAAAAAAATATCATGATATAGGAAAACTTTTTAGATTTCTAATGAATATTTATAGTCAAAAATCTGACTTGTATAACCCCATATAAAAAATTTTTTAGTAAAACATCTCATGTTTGTGTCATTTTTACTTTAACATTAAATAAAAAGTTATTTATGTCATTTCCCCAACCAAAGTGGCTTCATGGGGTCCCCAAGTTGATCCATGGATTTTCTTGGTCGGCCATGACACATCCAATGCGGGTAGGACATGTGTCAAGCTCATCTCATATTATTAAAACATTATTTTTACCTTAAACTACACTAATTACCTCTAATCGCGATTAAGAACTTAAAAGTTACTATTCACCAAAAAAATATTTTAATCTCATTGAACCACATTTTACTTCTTAATGACAACCATGTATGTCGGATTTTTGAAAATCAAATCACAGAAGTGACAAAGTTTCATTTAAACGAAAAATCAGTTTCTTTAACTACCACTTAGTGGTTTCACTATTCATCAAAAATTGAAGTTTTTCAGAAAAATACCAAAACTTCACCCTAAGCTATATTTGATATTCTGAATTCAAAAATGATGTCTATTTTACAAAATTAGAATCATATAAGTCACATTAATTAATTTAATAATTAATTCCCGTTGTCATGACAAATAGCGTGTTTTTATGAAACAATAAGTATCAAAAGATTGACACTAGTTTAAGTCCAATTTCAAAGTGAAATTGATTCCAATGACCACTATTGGATTAAATGGTAAAAATATATTCTAATTTAACTTTAAAACCAATTCAAAAGATAATCTAATCATATAAATAAATTAGATTAAAAGGAGGTTTTGAATTAAAATACAACATTTTTAACTATTCATTAAAAAATGAACTTTATCGGAAAAATACCAAAAATTCACACAAAGTAAATTTTGATATCCCAATCATAAAGAATAAGTTTATTTTGACAAACATAGCTTATAAAATTGTCAAAATATAGATTTAAAAATGGTTTGCCATTAAAAGGCAGTAAAACAATCTTTTAAAAATATTAGTGTATTTCATGCTTAAGATTGGATTTATTTTCATTTTAAGCCTCTAAAACACTATCTAATTCATTAATAAGAATAGATATAAATATCTATTATTCATTACTTACTTGGGATTTTACAGGAACAATAATGCCCGAATACTACAGCGGCTCGGGTGCGACAACGGCGACGAAAGCTTGAAATATTGCCCTAAAATCCGGCAGCACGACGACCACAAAGGCATGGTTTTTTTCAACGACAACTGTTTCACTCCAGTGTGGTTTCATCTCACTATGCGATAGAGATATTTGTACAAAAGAACAGAAATGTCTGACGAAGGTGGCGTAACATAATTACAGTTGCCTAAATATGTATCTATATTTCATTTTTGTTACGATTTATTATTTAGAACTTTTGTGTTATGAGATATTTTTTGTAAATGTTCATTGTCTCAATTAATTTAGAATTCCATTTTTTACTGGTGTATTGTTCCTCATTGGACGTTTAAATGAAATGTCCCCTTGAGGTTTTTGTACGTTCCACTTTAACATGTACTAAGTTTTCAATGCAGGTTCCACTTGAAATCATTTTGTAGTGTGGAACTTCCAGTTGTACTTTGAATAGAAATCCCAGTGGAACTCCCACTGGAAGTCACACTGGAAGTCCCACTGGAAGTACGCCACTCAAAGTTCCACCTAGGACTTCCACTGGAAGTTCCAGGTGGACTTCCAGTGGGACTTCCAGTGTGACTTCCAGTGGGACTTTCAATGGAATTTTCAAATAATAAATTCAATCATTTTTACAATAAATATGTTTCACAAATGCAATGAATATTTGTTTTAAATTTCCATAGGAAGTCCCACTGGAAGTGCCACCGAAAGTCCCACTGGAAGTGCCACTGAAACTGCCACTGGAAGTTCCAGTGGGACTAGTAGAACTTTCAGTGGTTGTGGGACTTCAAGTGGGACTTCCAGTGGCAGTTCAAGTGGGCATTCCAGTGGCAGTTCCAGTGTCACTTCATGTTGGACTTCGAGTGGGACTACCGGTGTGACTTCCAGTGGAATTTTCAAATAATAAATTCAATCATTTTTACAATAAATATGTTTCACAAATGCAATGCGTATTTGTTTTAATTTTCCACAGGAAGTCCCACTGGAAGTTCCACAGGAAGTCTCACTGAAAGTGCCACTGGAACTGCCACTGGAACTTCCAGTGGAAGTTCCATGGGGACTGGTAGAACTTCCAGTGGTTGTGGTACTTCCAGTGGGACTTCCAGTGGCAGTTCCAGTGGGCATTCCAGTGGCACTTCCTGTTGGACTTCGAGTGGGACTTCCAGTGTGACTTCCATTGGGACTTTTAGTGGAATTTTCAAATAATAAATTCATTCATTTTTACAATAAATATGTGTGACAAATTCAATGCATATTTGTTTTAATTTTCCACAAGAAGTCCCACTGGAAGTGCCACAGGAAGTCTCACTGGAAGTGCCACTGGAACTACCACTGGAACTTCCAGTGGAAGTTCCAGTGGGACTAGTAGAACTTCTAGTGGTTGTGGTACTTCAAGTGGGACTTCCAGTGGTAGTTCCAATGGGCATTCCAGTGGCAGTTCTAGTGTCACTTCCTGTTGGACTTCGAGTGGGACTTCCAGTGCGACTGCCAGTGGCACTCCTTGTGGCACTTCCAGGGGGACTTCCAGTGGGACTAGTGGGACTCCCTCTTGAAGTTCCAGCGGAACTTCCACTAAAGTCCCAATAGAACTTGAACTTTTCCTACCTTCTATACTGTAATTTTTTGGATGACCCCAATAATTCCTTAATTTCTCTTTTCAGGTGTGCATTTTAGGTCAAATTTGACCTCCTTACAAAGACTTTTTCAAGAAATAAAAGATCAACTAAAAGATGGTCATAGAAATGCTTTGCGCACTACTCAATTTTGGAATATGTTTGAAGCATTAATATCCAATACAGTAACAACATCGAATTGCAAAAAATCTGATATTTCTATTATGTATGTATTGGATAACTACAATCCTTCAACAACTGCTTTCCAATTCGGTGGAGGGGAAAGACATTTATCTGAAGTTGATATCCAAAGGATCTTTGCAATAACTGAAGGTGAAATAGAACTAGATGACTCCTACTCGTTCAAACCAACAAAGGCATCATTATATTTACGGAGATTTCAAACTGGTTTCAATTTGTTGACCCAAAGGGTAATAAAATCGGCCCTTTTGGAAGCAATAAAGGGAGATGAAGAACTTGATCATCTTAACACAGCAACACTTCTATGTTTATACACATGTGAAACTATTTTTTTCCCTACTAAAGGTTCTTACCTAAGTTGGGGTTTTATCAATTTTGTGAATACTTCAAGAGACATGAGAACACTAAAGTGGTCTCGTGCAATACACCAAAAGTTGATGAGATCAATTAAAGAATTTCACACGCACCGTGCAAGTATTACGGGGGAAATTATCACTTTACTGGTAAGGATTATTATTTATTTTCAATTCAGTGTATAATAACCTAGTCATATGCTTCTTTTTATTGTATTATTGGTGTTGTGAAGAAAGTGGACTAGTGAAAGGGCATGGACAAACAGCTAATTAGATTCTGAGAGTCGCCAAACAATATCAATGATTAGAAATTTCAAGTCCAGAGCGAGGAAGAAGAAGAAATTAGATTTCTCTTTTCAGTATTGAACCCGATACACAAGATGAAGAACAGCAGCAGGCCAAAAAAAGTCAGCAGAAGAAGAAACTCAGCTGGAAAAACCAATTGACATAGGCTGTGTTTCAATGAAAATAGAACAAAGAAAGGATGTCAGAGGTCTGTCAGGAATACCTAAATGGGTAAGGCAGAGTAAACGGCTGCAGAAAAAAGACTACAAGCAGTTGGAAAAGATTCTCCAGATGGAACCAGGCTGGTATGTCTGCCCTTAATTTCAAGGATTTCAATTCAATTCTCCTGAACTGTATTTGTTTTCTTATACATTATTGTGTTTATAATGTATTCAATATGTTTGGGAAGCAGAAAACGTCTTGTATTCAGTTGGAATAGATGACATTTTCCAACTTTTGACAAAAAGCATGACAAGTAGCCAGGTGAGCCTAATTTAAACAAGCTTACTGTAAAGTAATATTCAATTAGTCTCACATCCGCCATTGTTTTTTTTATTGATATCAGGTTATAGATGCCTATACTCAGATTATCATTAACAAGTGTCAAATAGGGAAGACGGCTGGAATTTTCGATAATAAATCAACAATGATTACTAGTGTCGCATTGGTAAGTCTATTATTATCTATGTTCTTGAAGTTTTAAAGATAGTAATTGATATTTTTCCTCACTATACTCATTTTTTCAGAGCATTATATCCAGTAAGAACAACAATTTGAAAGAATGTTTCGTTGAGAATCCCATAAAAGATGCAACAAAGTTGAATGGAAAAGTCTTCATCCTCATCAACACAGATAATCTTCATTGGACTTTGCTTGTCTTTGATATTGAAAGAAAACATTTCTGCTACTATAACTCCATGCAGCCTCGCATGGGTCCTGCTGCAATTGATTGTTACCAACAAGATGCTCTCCAAATGGTAAATTATATCCTCTTATAAATCTAATACATTTTCATATACACGAACTAACTCATTATAATTTATACAACACTTGTAGAAAACATTTATTGAACAAGTCATCAGACAATGGAATCCCGAATATCTAGAGATGACTGCTACAACGCTTCTATTTATAGTGGAAGATAGCCCCCAACAGGGGGATGCAATATTATATTGTGGGGTAATTGTATGTTATCTAATTGAGAAGCTGGCGAAGGATTAAGGGTATAACAAGACCCTATCGCAAGAAGAAGTTGATGACATGTGCCTGTATATGGCGCACTGTTTCCTGACAGACCCTGCATACAGTTGGAATGAAACATCATATAGAAGCAGAAGTTGTCTTGTAGAAACAGTACAACCAGAATGAAGAACATGTAAACTAGTCTGGGACAATGGATGAATTGTTCTATTGTCATTTTCACTGCACTGGGAATATTATGTCCTTCCTTATGAGGGGAACCATTTTCTTTTCAGGGATTTTATTTGGTTTTGTTTTTGGATTTAATGATCGTAATTTCTACTAGTAAGTGGATTATTCGCACGTTAAGGATATTATCTTTACTATTTGTGAGTTAAGTTTGGCCAGCATCTGGAATTCATCAGAAGATGGAGAGTCTCCATATGGACTGACTTCTCCCAAAGATCCAATAACTCTTAGTCAAGTATTCTAGATTTCTTCATCAAAATTCAAGAACCTAGATTTATCACATCCTCACAGAACAAATGCATACAGAATTGTATAATTTGGATTTATCTCATCTTTATAGTTCCAAATAGAACAAATGCATACAGCACATTTACAATTTCGTGAAGTATCTCAATCCCACTGCCAATCTATTACAACCGAAACTGGATATAGGCTATAGCTTTTTCAACTCAGTCATTACAATTTAAAAAACTACTCCCATCTAATGTTGTCTACACTGCTCGGCCTCTTCCAATGCTATCCCAGCAATCTACCTCCCAAGCTGAAGTTCCAAATTGGTAGACAAGTATTCCTGCAATAGAAAAAGTACAGAATTACAAACGGTTATAGAAAAGAATGCTCATAAAAAAATTACATGTGAAACTGTTTTTCTAGCTCGAACACAAAAATCTGATCTCGCTTGCTCCTTGACTCCCTGTGTTCAAACAATAATAATATCAGATAACATATTAACAATAAATAACTCCACTTATAAATGAAATGCATCATAAAATGAAATCATACAGTCATCATAGCAGTAGGAATTTTTTTTTATTCAGATGTTTCCCCTTTCGGCAGCCATTGTCTAAAAAGCTTTTCAATCTATCTCCCCCTTTCCTATTTGGTTTCTTTTTAAAAGAAGCCTTTCTAAAAAAATTGAACTAGCACAACCATTAACTTTATCCACTGATGTATTTATGATAGACAACTCTTTTGAAAAATTACTGAAATTTGAGAAGGCGATGTCATAACCCGCATCTATATCACAAGCTACAGTAATTAACTTCATTCTCATTCATGCTAAATATTTGTAATGTTTTGCTACAAATAATTTTCTATCAGCATGTACCTCAACAGAATATCCTTTGAACATCACAATATTTCTAGCCAATCGGGTCCATCTACCCAAAATATATTTTTTAGGTATTGCTCTCACATCAAGCCGGTCAAAAAATTTTAAAACATGACAACAAAGATACCCAACAGACTTGAAATTTTGACAAGAACATTCAACAACTTCATTTGAAGCTTCATATGATACACGGAATTGATCTTCACAACAAACCATTCCAATAACATAACTGAATTGACTCCACTTTCAATACAAGATATCAAAAAACAAGCACCAACCAATTGATATTCATGATGAAATAAATCAAATAATTTAGGTGTATATCTAGTAGAAACATGTCACATCAATGCATGGTAAAGGTAAAGATTACGAGGCAACTTCTCCCGCATCTCAAATTCTATCTTTGTTTCATGATACCGATTTTTTTCCAACAAGCTCTCAAACTACTTAAAGAAATCAACAACACTTAACTTTTGATGAACATAATCTTTAAGAAATCCATTAAAACTTTCACTTAATTGAGTGATGCGAATACCCAATGTTAAAGCATCTTTCAAATAGCAATGTGCCCACATTTATCGCAATACAAAAACATCATCTAGCCACTACGATTTCCCATCCCCATATTCTACTCTAAGGGAAGACCACTCCCTATCAAACTGAATTGCATCATGGTATTCGAACATAAACTTCTTAAATCTAGTTAGAAAACTAGATCCATATTTAATCCAATTACCTAAATGCTTAATGCCATTTTGCATCAAATGCCACGAACAAAGGCAATGTCGAGTTCCCACTAAAACTAAAGAAATAGATTTTCCCATTGCTTCATCTTGATCATTAAAAATAGTTTGAGGACTCTTCATGTGATGCACCTGTAAAAATTTCTGAAACAACCAAGAAAACGAAGTCACTGTTTCATCATATAACAAAGCTGCCCCAAAAACAACAATCTCCCGATGATGATTGAAACCCACAAAAACACCTAATGGCCTATACTCTTTAATAGTGCTAAAAGTGGTGTCAAACACAACAACATCTCCAAACAACTCATAATCTGTTCTCATTTTTGGATCAGCCCAGAAAATATTACTAATTTTACCATTCATGTCAAACTACATAGTATAAACAAATGATGGATTGTCTTGACTTTGTCTTTCCAATTATTCTAACATGCAACATGCATCACCATGAAGAAAATCTCTTTCCCGCTTAGATCTTAAAAAATTCAACTGATCAACATGCTTGTACCCAATAACATCTTTCCCCCCTGCAATAGTTGTCGCCAACGAGAAAGAATCATTTGGTTTAATACCCGCAGAAGCATTCACATCTAACTCAGCTGCTTGTGCTTCTGTTATTTTTCTTTGGTACCTCATCATATGAATTGATTTAGTCATGTGCAAGGGATGATTATGCTCTTCAACAAATATAGTACATGCATATTTCCCAGAAGACAATAAACTAACCCTCATTCTAGCAAGGCAACCTGTACGTGTCTCAGCCCAAGGAAATTTCACCATGCTATCATGTTTGTCAATCTTCCTATGACCTTCTTTACTACATGCATAAAGGCTTGATGTGACAACTAATTTATCCTTTCTCCTTTTATTAGAGTATTTTCGGCGTAAACTAAAGCCATTTACTCCCCCATATGTGACATAAAAGCATTGTGCTTCATCAAGTGACTTGAACGTTATCCCTACAACTGGTTTATTACAAGCTGCTACAACATCCACATCAACATCAACAACACTGCAACACCCTGCAACAAAAAACAATACTTCAAGAAAAGTACATTAACTTTATAATAGGATTTAATCCATTTGAAAATGTATAAACTATATGAACAGAACTGTAACTAAATAAAAATTATTACAAATATATATATATATATACATAATAAAAATTATTTTTCTGAAATTATAAATAAAAAATATATAAAATATATTTCCCACTGGAACTCCCACCGGAAGTTCCCCTGGAAGTTCCACTGGAAGTTCCACTGGCACTTCCAGTGGGACTTCCAATGCCAGTGCCTGTGGAACTTCCAGTGGAAGTGCCAGTGGAACTTCCAGTGGAAGTGCTAGTGGAAGTGCCAGTGGAACTTCCAGTGGAACTTTCGGTGGGACTTCCAGGTGGAACTTCTACTGGAACTTCCACTGCAAGTTACAGATATATATGAAACAAAAATGTATCTAAATAAAAATTATAATATAATTATTTTTCTAAAATTTTAAATAAAAAAACTTAAAAAATATATTATCCAGTAGAAGTTCGAGTGGAAGTTCCGGTGGAAGTTCGGGGGGCACTTCCAGTGGGACTTCCCGTGGAAGTTCGGGTGGGACTTCCGATGGAACGTCCAGTGGAACTTCCAGTGGAACTACCGGTGGAACTTCCAGTTGAACCTCCGGTGGAACTTCCCGTGGAACCTCCCGTGGCTTCCGGTGGAACTTCCACTGCCAAAACAACTAAAAGTGCCGCAATGCAACAAAACTATATAGCACGGCAACTTGCCAGTGGAAGTTGGAGTGGAACATCTAGTGGAACACCCAGTGGAACGTCCGGTGGAACATCCAGTGCAACGTCCAGAGGAACCTCTAGGAGACATCGAGACGAACTTGGACAACAAATGGAAGTTTCACTGAAAACACCCGAGCAAAAACCACCACTGGAAGCACCGCAATGGAGCAAAACATCGTTCGACAGATTTACAACAAAACCAACCAAAAGGACATCAAATAAACTCGCCCGCAATACCTTCATCACTATCCATTATAAGGAGGACTTTGAAATCTCGAACGAGTGTCTCGCCCTGCCCGAACGTCGAACGAAAATGCACCAGAGCGCCGCAACGCAACCCTATACAACTCTCGCCCTGCCTGAACCTCGAACTCATCGCGTGGGATGCCCGAACGTCGAACGAAAATGCACCAAAGCGCCGCAACTCCACCCTACTTAGGGACCGCGCCTACTCCGCAACGCCAAATCCCTGGCACGCGCGCTGCGCGCGCTAAATTTTGGCTTTGAGACGAAATTGCCCTCCATTACCTCAGGCGGACCGGATGATGCCACCTGTAAAAAGAACACGTGTTACGATCCCCCCATATCACCGAACCATCCTGTAAAAGGAGGTACTAGAGACGATAAAAAGCAGGAAAAACAGGCGGTGTTTTTCTAAAAAAAATTACCCGTTCCCGGTCGTAATAGTATAAATAAGGCCGCCGAGTTGGGTAATCCCTAACTCATTCTTCTTCTGGACAATCCTATATTCATATTGTCTTGATAATTTATAAAAATGCTCCTTAAGTCATTTTTTATGTGTAGGTATCATTCGCACATCAATACGATGCACGATATGACCAATATGACTCTAAGTGTTTTTTATTTAAAATTGACATTTTAGTTCAAAACACACATCACATAACCAAAACCAAGAAAACACATTTGGATTGTTTTGATACTTTAGAAAAATTATCCATAAGCCATTTGCGATGTGTATGAATCATCCACACCTCAATCTAATACACGGTGTGTCTGGTATGACCTAAAGTATCTGTTATTAGTTTAAAATTGACGATTTATTTCAAAACATGTGTCACTCACTAAAAACTGAGAAAATGAACTCATATTGACTTAATACTATAGGAAAATTATTCATAAGTTATTTGTCATGTGTAGGAATCAGTCTCACGTCAAATCAACACACGATGTGATCGGTATGACTCAAAGTACCTATTTTCAGTTTTAATTGGCATTTTAGTAAAAAATACACGTGACATACTCAAAACAGAGAAAACACATTTGGATTTTCTTGATACTTTAGGACAATAATCTTTAAGTCATTTTTGACATATATGAATCATCTGCATGTCATTCTAATGCATGGTGTGACCGGTGTGACTCTAATTGTGTTTTTATTCAAAATTGACATTTTAGGTCAAAACACACGTTACATACTCAAAACCTAGTAAACACATTCAGATTTTTTTTGATGCTTTAAGAAAATGATCTATAAGTCATTTGAGATGTGTGGGTATCAGTTACACCTCAATCTGATACGCAGTGTGTCCAATATAACTCAAAGTGTATGTTATCAATTTAAAATTGATAATTTAGTTCAAAACGTGTGTCACTCACTAAAAACTGAGCAAACATGCTTGGATTTTCTTGATACTTTAGGAAAACAATTCATAAGTCATTTTTGACATGTAGGAATTAGTCTCATGTCAAACTGACACACGATGTAATCGATATAAGTCAAAGTGCATGATTTCAGTTTAAATTGACATTTTAGTAAAAAAAAACACGTGAAATGCTCAAAACTGAGCAAACACATTCAGATTGTCTTGATTTTTTGGACAATGATCCTTGTATCATTTGTGACGTGTATGAATCATCTGCATGTTAATCTGACACACGATGTGACTAGTATGACTCCAAGTGTGTCTTTTTATTTAAAACGAACATTTTATTAATGTATTGTTTCATATTTATGTTAAATTCATTTATTTATAGTATTAATCACATAAGAATTGTTTTCTTATATAGGTGGATTTGTTTGCTTGAGTTGGGGTAGTTTGTTCAGCAACTGATACCATGATAGGGATTTTTTGAAAGAGGGTTGAGTGCGAAAGATAATGAAACCATTGATATTTTTGAATGTTTGTGATAGTACTTGATAATGTAATAATGCAAAACAATGTTTGAAATTTATATAATATAGGGTTTTTTCTTGAATTTGGGATGTAATTTTTATTTCAATTAAATTATGAATTTTTCATATACAGGTGTATTTGGTGCTGCAGTGTGCTATAATTTTAACGGCACACTGCAGTAGTATGACCTTTATCAATGCGAACAAAAATGCTGATAAAGGGTGTCCTTTATCAGTACTTAAAGAAGCGTTGATAGAGGCAAGCATTTATCGGTGATTGTTTTAGCATTAATAAAAGTTGACCACTTTATCAGAGCTTTTCTAACGCTGATAAAAGTGGCTCACTTTTAACAGGGCTTAGATCAATAGTGCGTTTTTTAGCACTGATAAAGCCTTTTTCTTAGTATGTTCGAGAAAAAAATGAATCTGAAACACCTTTTGCATCCACTAGCCACACGGTTTCTCCCCAAACCACGCACACTAATTGTGCATAGGGCCAAAAAACATATCGAAACCTCCAAAACTCAAAAACATTCACTGGGAACTCAACCAGAACTTTAATCGAAATATTATGAAATAAGAAAAGAATGAAATAATAGAAAAAAAAGGTTGAGGTGTGATAGGCTGTGGTCCCCTCCGGTCAACACGACATGGATCTTTTCACAGATTTCGATTTGATATGTGGTAGACCTCAAACGGACACCCCGATCAAAAGTTAAAGTTGTTTGAAATTCAAGTCATATTTTCAACTTATTTTAGATTTTTCATTCATTTATTGAATTTTTATGTTATCCAATTGTTATTAAATGGCTATTACATGATAATCATTAGCAAATAATTAATTAATAATATTTTAAATTATTTTATAAGTCATTTTTCACTAAATATATTATATATGAAGTGTAAATGCATATTTAGTCTTCTATAAATCATATTTAATAAAATTTATTCTATTTATATCAATGTATATATTTATATATTAATATATGATTTTTGATGATATATAATTTTTTTTATGAAATATACATTTTATCAACTTTAAAAAAAAGTATTGATAATGTTTACCCTTTACTAGTGCTAAAACAAAAGGATAAAGATGAATTTTATCAATGTTTTTCTTAGTGTTGATAAAAGATATCATTTATCCGCATTTTTTGCTAAAAAACGCTGATAAATGATATTTTTATGTTTGCTAAAAAACGCTCATAAAAAGTCTTATTGGTGTTTTTTTAGCTTTGATAAACGTACCTTTTATTAGTGTTTTTTGATAGCGTTGATAAAAATACTCTCTTTATCGGTAATTTTTTTTTTTTTTGATAGCGTTGATAAATGGTAGCGTTTGATATTGCGCAATCTATTGATTAAATTGTTCTTTCTAGTTTTTAGCTTCTTGTTTTTGAACCATAACGTTATTGTAAACATGTTTGTTGGGTTCCGTGATTTATAAACTCATCTTTTGACAAGATATCAGTTTTGTTGGAGGTTTTTCCTTTTACATAATATATCATATTGTTATTGTAATAATGGTTTTATTAATATGTGTAGATTTTTAACGCCATTAACTCATATTTTGCAAATGAGGCGAACCATCTACAAGGAGTATGAGAAATTTATTTTACTGAGTTGTTCTCTATATATGTTATAAAATTTGTAATGTAATATATGTTATATTACCTCTACAAGACATTAATGTAACCATTTTTTAATGAAAACTTTCTAGAAAATTGTTTTTGTGTTGTTTGTGTGAGTAATGTTTTTACCCAACATGTTTGTGGTTTGGATTTCTAGACAAAAAAAAAACTCAATTTTCATTTCGGCTTTTCTAATAACCTGTGAGAAATAGTTTGTAATATTGCATTTCACGTAATTATTCTGGGAAAAATAAGTCATCGCGTCGGTTCTTCGCAAAACCAATAATATTATATTCACGTCACCAACATTCAGGTCGGTTCTTTGCATTTCCGCATCGGTTATTCAGTGCGATAAATTTATTTATGACGTCACTGACATTCACGCCGCTGAGGTTAACAAAGAAGAAACAAAAAACAATATAAACGCATATGGTTGTTGCGGGCCGGAAAAATGGGCGGCGTTTTTCCTTGAAAAAAAATTTTACCCGTTTCCCGTCGTAATACTATAAAGAAGGCCGCCGAGTTGGGTCATCCCTGACTCGGTCTCCTTCTGGACAATCCTCCACTTTCTTCACATCCCTGCTGCGCATCCATGGCGGAAGTCAAGGTCGGAACAACTTTTTCCTATGTTTTTTTCTTGGGTTTATTGGGAATATTGAGAATGCCTTTACGTTTTTATGGGATAACAATGGCGTGGCAGGGGACGAAGATGCTGCTGAAAGGACTGGATCTCCAGTGCGATCGCTGCTGCAAGAAGATTAAGCGACTGCTCTGCCATTATCATTGTCATTCTCTGCACCTGCCTTTGATTAAGCGACTGCGGCTGCGGTGGACGGGACCGGTACTGTTTGGGTCGCGGGTGTTACGACGGGGACTACCCGTCGTCGTCTTGCACCGTCATGTGATGTGAAATCATCCAATAAGAATGTGATTTATATCTAGGGAATTTTGGAAGGGATTTATTGTAATGGACAACTGTCATATTTAAATTCAAATCATTTTTATTTTAATTGTAGCAATGGATTTGTTGGAGCCTATTTTGTCTCTTTCTTTATTATTTTCCACATCATATTCCTTTTTTTTTGTTTCACATTAAATTTACGGTGTGTATAAATTTAAATATTCAATATATATATAATTTTTGACATTTTAGAATATAGAATTTACCATCATTTCAAAAAATTAACATTGTATCGATTTTTTTTCTAAAAAATGTAATTTTATTTTTTCTTTGCCATAGCGCACTTTTAAAATTGGGACTTATATGGATCTCAAATCACAATATTTTTAAGGTTGTGTGGTCCAGGGATCGAGGCGGATATTCTAAAAGAATGTGTTATTTTAGATTCTAGTGGGTAAGAGAGGGAATGAAGGATTCGAATGGGCTACTTGTACATGAGGAGGTTCATCGCCACAATACGGGGCAAGGTAATCGTCTCGTTTTATTAGCGCTATACATAAAAAAAAAATTAATCTTATTTACATATAAAATATATTTCTCAATATATAAGATTTATCTAAATAAAAAACTAATATCCATTTTATTTAAAATACAAATATATGAATATTCATATACTTATATAATGCGCGTGTGTGTATTTGTGTGTGTCTGTATTAACAACTGATGTATATTAATATACAAATAAATATACGGATAAAATATATATATATATATATATATATATATATAACTATACATGTATATATATATTAATATACAAATACACACACATATATATATTAATATATATATATATATATGTTAATAAAAAATATATTTCTCAATATATAAACTCTATCTAAATAAAAAACTAATATCTGTTTTATTTAAAATACAAATATATTAATATTTATATACCTATATAGTGTGTGTGTCTGTATTAACAACTGATATATATTAATATACGAATAAATATACGAATAAAAAAAATATAACTAAATATATATAAATAGCATTGTTGAAGGGGGGGGGGAGTCAAGCGTTGTTAAAACCCCCCTCCGATTTGCAGATTTTTTTTTAATTTTTTTAAACTTTTATCAACGCTTTTAAAAAAGCGCTGATAAAGACCCATTTTGTAATAGCCCGGATTCTTAGGGTCCATTACTTTGTAAAAATCTGATGTTGGGTGTTCTGAGTAGTCTGGTGGAGCTCGACCCCCCCTAACGGTAGGCCTACCGGTAGCTCAGTCTACCGGTAGCTTGGCCTACCGCTAGCTCGGTCTACCGGTAGCCGCAGCCTACCGCTAGCTCGGCGTACCGGTAGCTCGGTCTACCGGTAGCCGCAGCCTACCGGTAGCTCGGCCTACCGGTGGCTCGGTCTACCAGTAGCCACAGTCTACCGGTAGCTCGGTCCACCGATAGTCGCGGCTTACCGGTAGCTCTCAGCTACCGGTCGCTCCCGCCTACCCCCACGGGTTTTCCAGTAGCCCCTCCTTTTTGCGCAAATTGGGTTTTAAACCCTGTTTTCGACCCCTCTAAGCTTGTTTTAAGGCCCAGTAACGCACATAAATGCGCCTAATTAGATTAAATGATTGTGAGGTGTGCGTCGGTTTAAACTGCGGGGACCCATTAATGACGTGTGGGGTGTCTGAAACGCGTGGTCAACCCACGACCCCGCTCCTTACGCGGTTTCACGTTCTTATCTCAACCGTCCCCGACCTTTATAAACTAAAAGGGTTCTCCCTAGCTTTCTTTTCTCGATCACCTAGGAGTACCCTTCGTTCCGACGAGCCGCATCGTTATCCGTGGAGTTCCACGCCCAGGCTTAGCGTCGATCGTTGATCAACAAGTAGGGAATTTCTCCATCGTCTCTCCTTTTTGTGTATCATGCGGGGTGGGTGTGCTACTGCTTCTGTAGAATTGGATGAACCAAACTCTAATAAAGATATAAACTGATTCTAAAGAATGAAATGGGAGGGATGTGACTGATGATGTTGCTCTGTTTTTATCTTCTTACTCGATTAATGATTTCTGAATTGTGCGGGCTTACGCCTACTGAAAATCATGGCAGTTGGTGGTCTTTCTCTGTGCACTAATAAACCCCTAGTGATGTTTTAAATGGCTTGTTTTGTAGTTGTGAACCCGTGCTGTGAAAAGGAATTTGGTTAATCACGTATATCCAGCTAAATAAATTGAAAGCACCAGGATCAACCTCTTCTGTGATAACCCCGATTAAGGCACGAAAATTGAAATCATGGAGTGGGTTAAATCTTATAAATCTGGAAATACCGGCATGGGCCTGCTTTGCCTTGGTGGTAGTGGTTTGTTGTTTTTCCTTCACGGGCCGATTGCTGGGTGATGTGGGTGGGGATGAGATCCCCTGTTGTTATGCTTCCAGTGGTTGTGAATTTAAGGCCGGGTGGTTACCTTGATTATATCACGAATTGGGGTGGAATCCTCTGTTGTTGAGAAATCGTTGGCTTCTGGGGACATGGGGCTGTACCTTGGGGTTTTTCTTTGGTTCCAGTACTTCGAGGGATCCCACTTATCCCTTTGTTGTTGTGACTTTACAAGAGAACCTGGTGTGGATGCTGAAACTGCTGTTGGTTGTAACCTTTTCCCTTGGTTTGTGCTTATGCTGTTAGTTGCCCAGTAGTGCAGAAACTTATTTAAACATTATTACTGAACATGTAAACCAGGATGGGACAAATGGGTTTTGGTTTGGTGTGAGTTGTGACTTGGACGTAGTACTGTTTGTGTTCTTTAGGCAGGCTGAAGAAAAACCTAAACTTTGGGTGAGTGCTTGTTACCTATACATATACTTGTAGTTTTTGTGTTTCTTATTCGCGCCCCACCCAAGTTGAGCACTTAGTGCCGAACACCCCCATTTCATGGGGGAGGGTGTTTTTCCCAACACTACTATTAGTGGCTGGTTATTAGCTCCTTTTCTGCTCCCTTTCCCGGATAGCCCAAGTATCTTCGGGCAGGCTGTGATGGCCTGAAGTCCATTATTAGCCCAAGAACCTTCGGGCAGGGTAGTGTGGTGGTTGGCCCAGGTGTGTGCGGGCAGGTGGTTTCCCAAGTGTCCTCGGGATGAGGCCCAGGTGTCTTCGGGCGTGGCAGTAGATCTTCTAGCCCAGGTGTCTTCGGGCGTGATAGTGGTTGTTCTGGCCTAGGTGTTTGCAGGCATGGTTACGTGTGACAGTTGTGGCCCAGGTGTCTGCGGGCGGGATAACGGTTGTGGCCCAGGTGTTTGCGGGCGGGGTTTGGCAGTGAGACTGCGTGAGGATGTGGCCCAGGTGTGTGCGGGCGGGGTGAGGCAGTGAGACTGCGGTGAGAATGGCAGGATTGGTTCGATGCGTAGGATGTCTTCAATAGCCAGTGGGAAAGTGGCGCGGGGTACCCAAACATCGATGTGCTTTTACTATACATTACTTGGCTTGTGTTATTTGGGGAGTGTGCCTTGGTGAGGCTTGGGTGGATAGTTTACCTTGTTAGGTTTTTGGTTTACTCTTTTTTCTCACGGGACTCTAGTACATTCCCCCACTTGTGCACGAGAGTCTTTAGGTTTTTCCCTACTGAGTATACTTGTATGCTCACCCAATGTATATAAAACTGTTTTCAGGTTTCCAGGAGGACTTCGGGGATCACGCGAGACCATACTAGCGCAGGACCTTTGGGACAGTTGCAGTTGCTGTTTTTCTTTCTTTGGTACTTTACCTTTGTAGTCACTTTGTACTTTGTGGTATTTACTTTCGGAACATGCATATGGGAATGGTTGTTTTGGCTTTCTTGCACCTTTAGTTTTGGTGTTGTGGGATTTACTATCTTATCTCCCGATCCTATTAAAAGAAAAAGGGTAATGCCTTCCATTTAGTGAGTAATTCAATACCCTTGGCGCTGGTCGCCACTCCGGGACCTATTGAAGGCGGGTTTCGGGGGTCATTATCTCTCCTTCAACTTGAAGAAGGAAGGGCCTGACAATCTGCTGACCCTTCCCTCCTTTTGGTGAAGGCGGGTCGTGATAGAATGGTATCAGTGGCATGGTTGAGAGATAGGATGGAGTCTGGAGTTAGGCACAGTGAAGATTGCATGGGATGGTAGGGCAACAATGTTGGGTGACCTTGGTGCGTGAATTAGGCCAGGGAAGACCGGCTAGGACACATGATTTTAGGGCCCCCCATGATCCGATGCAAGGAATCTGGACCTACCGAATGACGAAGTAAGGCCACGCTGATTGCAGGGTAGAGAGACCCTAGGAAAGGTACATGCATCATAATGACTTGTTTTCTCGTGTTTCTGGGGTGTTTTGGGAATTTGAAATAAATAAGAAGTTTAAGAAATTTTAAGAACGATATTCTGCACTACTTGGGCTTAGACATTCCTTGTTTACCTTGCAGCTTTGGCACCCGGAAGACGACCCCGAGTTGTACGAGCGATCGAGGCTCAGGAGGTCGACCTAGCTGATTGATAGAGGGATGAACGAGAGGAGGAAGATGACCAGTGGAAGAAGACACTTCGGGCCTTCCAGCGACAGACCCTCGAGAAGTATGAGGGCATCACCTCTGATATGAAGATGGAGGGCTGGCTAGAGGAGCTAGTGATAGCCTTCAGCTTGATCCGGGCTCCGACAGAGTACTGGGTTCCTCTGGCCGTCAGCCAGATGCGAGGAGCGGCGCGTCAGTGGTGGACGCTTTACCTGGGGGAGAGGAGAGAGACCGAGGTGGCATGAGCTGATTTTGAGAAGGAGTTCTGGGTGGAATTCCTCTCTTCTACGATGAAGGCAGAGAATAGGCAGGAGCTACTCTCCCTCCAGCAGGGGAGTATGTCGGTAAGGGAGCTGGGAATCAAGTTCAATGACCTCTTACGTTTTTCTCCGGACCTCTTTCCCAACGAGGAGTCTCGGGCAAGACGTTTAGAGGAGGCGCTCCGGCCCTCCCTCCAGTATGCTATTACCCCCTTTACCCTCCCGACATACTTGGAGGTCCAGAAGAAGGCCGAAGTGGTGGAGAGGATGCACGCTCTAGGAGGTGTGTCACGATAGGGGATCCAACTGGGACCATTGAAGGGGAAGGCCATCGGCACCAGGCCTCCAGCGTCAGGACCCTCCAGGTTCCGACCAGTGGGGAGCAGGCCGCAGCAGTTTCAGTTCCGGTCCCCCGGTCCTTGCCCTTTTCCTTCGGGGCCAGGACCGCGGTGCTTCATTTGTGGGAGCCATGGACATCTCCGGAGTCAGTGCCCGGACCGAGTACAATACGGTGGTGGCGGACAGCCCCAACACCCGCCCCGGCAGCAGCTTCCAGCCAGGCCTTTCCAGCAGCAGTAGCAGGGGCAGCGAGCTCCTGCTCCTCCGAGGGCAGGCGTTGCAGGAGGAGGCCGACCTCAGGGCTCTCCTCAGGGACCTCGACCAGGGCGTGGTCGAGGAGGTGGCCGAAAGCCGAGGGGAAGAGGAGCTGGGCGTGGGCAGCTACACGCCGCGGAGGCAGCCGTTCCAGCAGGACCAGAGGTCGTTCGAGGTACGATCAGTTTGTTTAGCACTCTCGCTTATGCCTTGTTCGATACCGGAGCTTCACACTCCTTCGTTGCACCCAGTCTAGCCCGTGCTTTAGGCCTAGATTCCAAGAGACTTCTAGTGCCCCTGGTGCTGAGCACACTAGTCGGAGGTCAGACCGACTTCTTATATGTTTTTCGAGGATGCAGACTGATGATAGAGCCACATCATTCGGTTAGAGATCTACTACTACTACAGATACAACCATATGATGTTATCCTAGGCATCGACTGGCTGTTCTCTGTGTGTGACGTCACCGAATGCTTCTGAGGAAGGGTTGTGTTCTCAGACTTGGGCGGCCGACGTGTTGTTTTCACTGGTGAGCGAAGCAGTTAGAAGGGCAGCAGATGAGAGGAACCCCTCCTCTCCTTGTTAGCCGAGCTGTCAGTGGAGTCAGTGGATGCTGAGATGGTGGAGGTGCCAGGGATCGTCAGCGAGTTTATGGACGTCTTCCCTGAGGAGGTGACGACTCTACCCCCTCGACGTGATATCGAGTTCGGGATAGACCTGCAGCCTGGTGCTCGTCTGATTTCGATGGCTCCTTACCGGATGACACCTTCAGAGCTATGGGAGTTGCAGATTCAGATTGACGATATTATGAAGAGGGGTTATCTTTGACCAAGTGTGTCACCGTGGGGTGCTCTAGTCTTGTTTGCAAAGAATGCAGATGGTGGTCTCAGGTTGTGCATAGACTACAGGAGGCTGAATCAGGTGACGATCAAGAATCACTACCCTCTTCTGAGGATAGACGATCTTTTCGACCAGCTGAAAGGGACAGGATGGTTCTCAAAGATCGACCTATGGCCTGGGTACCACCAGTTGAGGGTGAAAGAAGGCGACATCCCGAAGATGGAGAGGCGGGAATCCTTGGCCCCGATGTGGTGCAGAGCATGACAGATAAGGTTCAGCTTATACGGGAAAGGATGAAGGTGGGCCAGGACCGACCGAAGTCGTACGCTGATATTAGGAGAAGGCCCTTGTATTTTGCGGTTGGAGACCACGTGTTCTTGAAGGTATCCCCTCGGCGTGGACAACGGAGGTTCAGTAAGGGGAGTAAGCTTTCTCCCAGGTTTATCGGACCCTTCTAAGTGTTGCGGCGGGTCGGAGAAGTGGATTATCAGCTAGCGTTACCACCACTGCTACTGAGGATACATGACGTATTCCATGTGTCCCAGCTCCGTCATTATCTGCACGACGATTCACACATCCTCGACTGGGGAGAGCTAGGCATCGAGGATGACGTGACCTTTATGGAAAGACCAGTGATGATCGAGGATCGTGAGGAGAAGGTGCTTCGTGGATGAACCATGTCTTTGGTTCGTGTGTTATGGAGACATGGTGGGCTTAAGGAGAGTACGTGGGAGAGGTAAGAACATATGCGTGCCCAGTACCCAGAGTTGTTTTGAGTTTTGTGATGTTCTGTTTATACTTGTTGTGGTGGAGCATTTTACCTTGTTGGCTATGAAATATATGGTTTTTTTCTTTCCTCTCTGAATGTGTGTGAAAAGTCCTGGCTATGGGGAGGGGAGGATCGAACCCCTAATCAAGACTCATTAAGGTGGATGCGATTAAACTCGTGCGGGTGAGTCAGTGCCACCCAAAGAGGATAGTATCTTGACATGGGGGAAGAGACTCCCCAACCCACAAACTGGGTAGTCCGACATGGTATGTTGCTTGGTTCTTAAGAGAAGGGTGTTTTTAGTTAACAATGGGGTTCGATCCTGAGAGGTATCTTTCGAGGTGGTTGTTCATACCCTCTCTTTCCTTGTGGGTTGTTTTGATTCTCGGGGGCGAGAATAGTTTGAGAGGTATATGATGTAATGAACTAGATTCTTGGGGTCCATTACTTTGTATATCTGATGTTGGGTGTTCTGGGTAGTCTGGTGGAGCTCGACCCCCATTAACGGTAGGCCTACCGGTAGCCTTAGCCTACCGGTAGCAGGCCTACCGGTAGCTCAGCCTACCGGTAGCTCAGTCTATCAGTAGCCACGGCCTACCGGTAGCTCGGCTTACCGATAGCTCGGTCTACCAGTAGCCACAGCCTACTGGTAGCTCGGACTACTGGTAGCTCAGTCTACCGGTAGCCGTAGCCTACCAGTAGCTCAGCCTACCGGTAGCTCGGTCTACCGGTAGCCGCATCCTAACGGTAGCTCAGCCTACCGGTAGCTCGGTCTACTGGTAGCCGTAGCCTACCGGTAGCTCAGTATACCGTTAGCCGCGAGTTACTGGTAGCTCGGCTACCGGTAGCTCTCAGGTACCGGTCACTCTCGCCTACCCCCACGAGTTTTCCAGTAGTGTAAAGACCCATAAATTTAGGGAATTTTTTTTCTTAAATTCTTTGGGATTTTACGAGTACGCATTTTCTGACGACACCTGATTCCGAGGCTCGGTGTGCCTAGAAAAATTTTCCGAAGTCTAGCTCAGGTACGTTCAGTGAATGAGCGAGCGAGTTTTTCTAACTTTTGAACTGGTGCTCGGAATCGAAATCTGAGGGCACCGATGAAACCGCAGTGCCAATAATTGCTTAGGAACACCTTTTTCGAAGGTGCGTTTTCTCGGGAGGAGTTGTTAAAAATGTGAAGAATAAAAATATAGTTGTTTTAAAATTATATTTTATTTTACACCTCTAGTGGTTTATGAGTTAAGGGAAAGGAAGTTGTGAGGAAGTGGGGTGGGTCCACACGATCCCCCACCTCCTTAAATTTCTTAACACCCCATTAAACCCCCCCTTTAGCTTTAATGTGTAACTCATCCTCTCCCCCTCTTAATTACAAGTCAACTCTCTCATTAAATTATTTGATTAAGTTAATCAATGTATTTAATTAAGAGTTGAATTTTGAATTCATGGCTTGGGATTAATAAAATAAGGGCGAACCTTATTTTATTTGGGGGTTGTTGTGTGAGAAGATTTGGGAGAAAATACACAAGCCTTGGGGATCTTCATCTTCTTCGTTGGAGAACGCGAGGAACGTCAAGACCTCGACGAAGAAAGCCGTCACCGCAAGGAGCGATCGTCGTGCCTTTCTTCTCCTCTCCACAGCCGGTGTGAGACGCCGCTCCACCTCGGACGATCTTCGTCAATGTGTACAGAGCCTCATCCCGCAACGTCATTTTCCGCAACGCTAAACGTTCGTCAACTCGTTATCGAGGTAGAGGTTTGATTTTATGTTTGTGAATATTTTTGGTGTCCATCATTAATCCTTTAGCCGCTTGTTATCGATTTAACGGGAGGGGGTCAGACCACACGAACACGGCCGACCCTCCTCCCCCTTTTGTTGTTGTACTCGTTGTGGTTCGAACGAAGGTGGCGCGGTGCCGATGCACCGCGCGGGAACGAAAAGAGCTGCGGAGGTGGTGAGCGGCGCTGTCGCGCCGCGCCAAAGAACTCGAGGGAAAGCCGCGGCTGAAGCGGGTAGCAACGGAGGGGCGCGACGCCGACGCGCCACACCGGTCGAAGAAGGGCTGCGGCCTAAGGCTGCGGCGGTCACCAAAAGGGGGCGACTGGACTCCCCGTCCGCCAGAGCATCAAGAGCCGCGACCCTTTGGCAGCGACGGAAGACCTGGAGGTGGCCGGATAAACCGGTTGACGGCGCTTGGAAGGCGGTACCTGTGAAGGGGGTCCCGCGGAGGCACACCGGCCGGCCAATCGGGCCGGCCATTCGGAATTCTGTGGGTCGAAACCCCCGGTGGCAGACAGGGCGGTCCCCCACGTGGGGGCCGCCGTTACAAAGAGAGGGGGCAGCGCCCCCCTTCGCGCTGCTCGGTCACGGACCAAGCGCCCAGCCGAGCTGGGCCACTCGCGCTGGGCCGGGGCGCCCAGCCGCTGGGTTGGGCCGCCCGCTGGGCCGGGTCGTGCCCGCTGGGCCGGGTCGCGCCGCTGGGCCGGGCCGCGCCGCATGGCCGGGCCGCGCCGCTGGGCCGGGCCGCGCCGCTGGGCCGGGCCGCGCCGCTGGGCCGGGCCGCACCGCTGGGCCGGGCCGCGCCGCTGTGACGGGCCACGCCCAAGTGGGCCAGACCCAGACCTGGGTCGGGTCGACCCGGGGGGTCTCGGGCTGGGTCGGTCCGGGCCCAAAACCCCCTAAAATCAGACAGCTACGTTCAAAGGCCCATAACTTGGGCTACGAGCCTCCAATTGGCACACTGTCAGTTGAGATGCGATCCTTGGATCGAGATGGTAGTTTTGGTATATTATACTCAAGATTTTGGAGAACTTTTGGTATGGCCGGGTTGGTTCGAACACGAAACCAACCGGGCCCTCGGAGCGAAAACACTTATAACTTGAGCTCCGGACGTCCGATTGACGTGCCGTCGACTTTGTTGGATTCCTCTTAGTGAGACGGTCCTTTTGGATTACTCCACTCGAGGTTTGGACGTAGTTGGTGTATGGTCGGGTTGGTTTGACTTAAAATCCAACCGGGCCCTTGGAACAAAAAAGCCAATAACACTCAGACCGGGCGTCCGATTGACGCACCGTCTGTCGCGTTGGGTTTCTATTGACGTGACTAAACTTTGCGACACATCAAATATAGACTACGTGACATTTGATGTATTGAACCCTTGGCTCGTGGAGCGGACCCTCCCGGAACGAGCGTGCTGTGTGTTGGAACCCTAGAGCTGGCTGCGACTGCGACGAAGATGACTTCCGTACTAGGATCCTCTGTGGGTTCGATGAGGATGACTACCGTACTGGGATCCTCTGTGGGTTCGATGAGGATGACTACCGTAATGGGATATTCTGTGGGTTCGACGAGGAAGAATACCGTACTGGCATCCTCCGTGGGTTCGATGAGGACGACTACCGTACTGGAATCCTCCGTGGGTTCGACGAGGATGACTATTGTACTGGGATCCTCCGTGGGTTCGACTAACTTACTGGGATCCTCCGTGGGTTTGATGATGATGAATAATATACTTGGATCCTCTATGGGTTTGGCAGCGAGGACTACTAAACTTGGATCCTACGTGGGTTCGGCAGAGGAGAGGATTCAGAGGCTACATCTAATCATCTCCACCCCTCTTCATAAATGGATACCTGTGTGAGATGAGTCTTTACTTTCAATAATTATATTTGATGTGATTGAATTGATATCCTGTGTGTATTGGATTATTCTTTCCTATTTGGATTGGGTCGTACTTTCCTGTGTGGATTAAGTTTCACTTTCCTGAGTGGACTGGATTGTACTAGAGCTCGTGAGTTAGAGCTGAAATGGATTTGATGACTTAGGTATATGTATGGGCATATACCTAAGTAGTGTTGGATGATACTTCATGATCATATCTTTCTTTGGGGTTTATCCTTTGTGGATTCAGGGAGACCTTCGGGGGTCTCGGGGTCCCTACTGAGTATCGTATACTCACCCATGCACGGGCTTCACCCACACTACGTTGTGTTGGTTGCAGACGACGGACATCACTGATCGTGGTTGAGGCTTGTAGAGATGGACGATACCCGGAGGAGGATCTCACGATGAGTCGGTGCCCGGAGGTGGATATCACGTTGAGTCGGTACCCGGAGGAGACAGACAGACGTGGAGTGCTGAGAAGGAGATCTGTACCTACCCTTCAGGTAGGAAGCCGGAGGACGATCTAGGATCAGCTTTTCACCTTTCAGATGTTGTCCTTGAGTTGTACTTTACTTTCAGTTGTACTTCACCTTTAGTTGGGTTTGTATTCTGGCCCATTTACTTTTCAGCACTTACTTCTGTTTTCAGTTTACTTAGTGTTTACTTCAGTTGGCGTACTCTGTGGTGTTTGTTTTCTTTTATAAAGGCAATGCCTTCCCTTCTATCAAGATTTACACCTTTGGTTCTAGTCGCCAGCCCCTGGCCTATGGAATGTGGGCTTGGGGTAGTCACGACACGATCCCCGAGGACGGGTCGTGACAAATTGGTATCAGAGGAGTTCGGTTCTACCGCAGAACTCAGTACTCTGATCTTTATTCTATGTGAAGCAATAGTGTTAAGAGTATTGAGTGTGGTTATCAGTCCAGGGAGTCCAGTGTTGGTGTGGCGGCCGACGTATCCATACACCAGGACCCTGAATTCTGATTTCCGACTCAATGCATGAAGACATTGATTGCGTGTGGGTTTCAAAAGTTTTCTTTATGATTACTTTGTGTCAGCTCACTAGGTATACTGTTTTGACCGTGGCGCACCTGTTTCTTTTCAGGATGGCCCCACGACGGCAGCCAGCTAGGGTTCCGAGCCTTGTTCGAGACGACAACCCACCGAACGACGAGGCCTCAGTGTAGGGCCCTATTACAGCGGAGGCACTGGCGGTACCTCTACTCGCCGAGCCACCGATGCCACCAGCCCCAGCCGCTAAGAGTGCACGTCGCCTTAGTGTACTGCATGAGTTTCAGCGTCAGAGACCGCCCAGGTTCCGCGGGGAGACGGACCCTCAGTAAGCCGAGAATTGGCTGGAGGCTGTAGTTCGAGTTTTTAGGTTAGTGGGGACACCATCTGACCTCATGGTGATCCTTGCAGCAAGCCTCCTACACGCGGCAGCAGGCAGATGGTGAAGCCTGATGCTCCAGGTGCACGACAAGACATCTCTCCTTTGGTCGGACTTTGAGAGCCTCTTTCGCTCGGAGTTCGTCCCATCCACCCTCCGTGCAGTGCGAATTCAAGAGTTACTATAGCTGCGGTAGGGCAGCTTGACCGTGGCCTAGTACTCGGCAAGGTTTACTGATCTCTCGCGCTACTCCACAGATATGGTACGGGACCCATTCTTCAGGGCTCAGGCCTTCAAGCAGGGACTGAGGCATGAGATCAGGGCTTCGATGATCTCCCTCAACATCCCAACATAGGCGGGGGTGTTGGAGAGAGCCCTTCTAGTAGAGAGTTTTCTCGCCGAGCAGTCACCAGCGGTGAGACCCTCCGCAGGAGGACCTGTAGTGGAGTCTTCTACAGCTAGCAGTAGACAGTTGACGCAGAGGTCCAAGCAGGCTAGACCATCAGATGAGAAATCTTAGGATACAAATTCGATTGTACGGGGCACACAAAGGAGAGCCAGCCACACGAGGAGCAGGCAGTGCTATGCATGCGGCGGGCAGGGTCACATGGCTCGAGACTACCCGACTCATCCTGCAGATGAGCAGCAGGAGGTAGAGGGACCTCCTAGGAAGAGGTTCGACCATGGCGGTCCGTAGGGAGCAGGCGGACGAGGCAGAAGAGCTGGCCAAGTAGCAGGTGGTGGGCGACGCTTTGAGGCCCCACCACCACCACCACCACCAGGGAGACCACCCCGACCGCAGGGAACAGGTGGACGAGGGAGAGCTCAGCTTCAGGAAGCTGAGGCTTACGACCATGGAGATCCGGGAGAAGATGGACAGGAGCGGGACTAGCTCCCCACTTGTGCATGAGAGTCTTTAGGTTTTTCCCTACTGAGTATACTTGTATGCTCACCCTACGTATATAAAACTATTTTCAGGTTTCTAGGAGGACTTCAGGGATCGCACGGGACCATACTAGCACAGGACCTTTGGGACAGTTGTAGTTGCTGTTTTTCTTTCTTTGGTAATTTACCTTTGTAGTCACTTTGTACTTTGTGGTATTTACTTTCAGAATATTCATATGGGAATGGTTGTTTTGGCTTTCTTGCACCTTTAGTTTTTGTGTTTTGGGATTTACTATCTTATCTCCCAATCCTATTAAAAGAAAAAAGGGCAATGCATTCCATTTAGTGAGTAATTCTATACCCTTGGTGCTGGTCGCCACTCCAGGACCTATTGAAGGCGGGTTTTGGGGGTCATTATCTCTCCTTCAACTTGAAGAAGGAAGGGCATGTCAATCTGCTGACCCTTCCCTCCTTTTGGTGAAGGCGGGTCGTGACACATTTTATCAGAGTTTTTTAGCACTGTTAAAAGGGGTCTTTATCAATGTTTTTTAATGCTAATAAAAAGGACCCCTTTATCTTCATTGAGAATAACAACAATTTTTTTAGCACTGTAAATGAAATTTTCTAGCACTTTTAAAGTCCATATCTACAGTAGTGGTTGTCTGTATTCTCGTATGAAGGCCGCTTGTGCATGGCGAGGCTATTTTTATTCTCTCCATAATTTTGCCAGATATTTTTATTTGGCATCTGAATCCTTCCACTACTAGATTTTTGAGCATTTTTGGATGCTACAATTTTGAGCATTTACGGATGGTACAATTTTGATCATATTAGCATTCACCATTTGGCGGTCGCTAAAGGGTGTATTAGAGACCACCAAATGGTGGTCGCTAATACTAAAATGAAAACCAGCATGTTTTTTCTCTCCTTCCACAAAACAACCCCACCACCCCTTGCCAGTACCACCTTCACCCTTATCACCCCTGGTCATCCCCGACACGCCACAACCACTGCCAGCTGCCCCTTGCTCACATCTGGTAGCCCTTCAGTCGCCCCCCCTGACATCCCCTAACCACACCCCAACCGCCCCAACCTATACCCCAACACTCCCCGACCACTATGCATCTACCATGGCCGGTGAGTGTAAGCTTTTAGTAAAGCTCCCACGTCATCCTGTGTCGCCCGCGTCACCCGCTACATCTAGGACCCAAAATCATAGGTTTTGAGGGTTGATCTTAATGGCCCCCAAACATCAAACTCTAAAAGCTTTAGTAACAAGTCAAAAGCATCTGCCATTTAGAAGACGCTAGGTGGTCTCTAAAACGATTTAGAGGCCGCTTTAGGCGGTCGCTAAAGCCCTTATTTATTGTAGTGTTCAGGCTGTTTTTCATTGTGTTCGACATAAAAAGTGGCTAAAGTTCCACTATGTCAAATTCTTTTATTAAGCACTATTATTTCCCAGTGTTTTTAAGAAACGTTATCAACATTTTTTCTTATAGCACTGAGTAAGGGTCCCATTGATATAACTAAACTAACAACTTCTTCACTTCTTCTTAGCTACGTCGTTGCTCGATCACCTATGCACCACCATCGATGCCTCAAATCTTTGTTTAACTTCTTCAAATAAAAATATATGGTATCTAATTCACATTTGTTTTTAAATCAAACTCTTGCATTGTATTTAATTTTTAATTGTTTTCCAAGAATGTTGAGCATTGTTCTTCATTCAATCGACCATCTCTCTCTCTCTCTATATATATATATTATAGGTACATATATAATTATACATACATATATATATATACATATGTATATATTTAGAGTTATGCTTGCGCATAAATAGTTAAATATATATTCAGTTTTTTAGATATATATGTATGTACACACACACACACATATATTGAAATTATACATATGTATTTATATATTTATGTTGGTTTTGTATTTATCTATGTATGTTATATATATTTTTTGTTTATAATAAACATTGGTCTCTATCTCTCACAAACAAATGTTTTTTTGTATTTATGTTATTTATGTATGATATATATATATTTTTTATAATATATATATATGTATATGATTTATACTATTTATATATATATATAAATGTTGATGTATTTTCATATATTCTCATACTTATTTGGTATAAAAATTATTACATAATGTTTGCACTTATGTTATATATATATATACACACATTGTATATTGTATTTATAATATATGTACTTTATGTTTATGTTTATAGATGATACATATATACATATATTTATTTATATGTTTTATAGTATGTGTGTGTGTATATATGTTTTATACAGTACATACACACATAGATACATATATATGTTCACAATGTTTATGTGTGTGTGTATATATATATATTATTTAGACAATATTTGTAACGACCCAATGTTTTATCAATGAAAATTAATTTCTTATAAATATGTCATATAATCACATGAAATCACAACACAATGAACTAATAAGTACTATGTGACCTTTAAACATAATTTTGACACTTTTGTGTTTTGAATTTTGAAAATCTGACATACACGGTGGCGATCAATAAGATGTTTGGAGTCCGATAAGACAAACTTTTTTTGGTGAATAGTAACCTACCATTATGAATAGTAAACTACCCTTATGAATAGTAAACTACCCTTATAAATAGTAATATGACCCTTATGAATATTACATCATCCAAAAAAATAGTAACCTCACCCTTGATTGTATAAATAAAATTTAGGCATCTTATAAGTGATAATATGACCATAGTAAAAGTATTGGTATTTTTGTAAGTCATAAATAATTAATTACAATTAATTAATTAATTTAAAAGAAAATATATTTTCCTAAAAATTGTTCATAAATTAATAATTTCACATATTCTGGTTTTAAGATAATTTTATAAGACCTTATTTAATTTTGGAAAGCATTTTAAAATCAGTTATACTTTTAAAATCTGTATTTTTCAAGTAAATTATGATTTTAATCAACAATTAAATTAATCATATTTAGAAAACTATTTTTAAAAAATGGAGTTCATTTTTGGATTATAATCGTTGAAAAATGTTTAGGGTGAATTTTTGGGATTTTTCTAAAATACTTGAATTTTTGATGAATAGTAAAATATGATAATTCATGATAAATGCTAAAACCTGAATTTATGAATCATGCTTGAGTCATGGATGATGTAAATGACCATTGGTTCGAACTCACATGCACATATGATTGTTTTTGGTCATAAGAATCGTTACTATTTCTTGTCTTATGGAAAAAAATAAACTAATGATTAAAATACTAAGAAAACCCTCATCCACTCCACTATAAAAACCACCCACACTCCCCTCTTCTCTTTACTCCTCTCAAGCTTTGTTACTTCCCTAAATTCTGCCCAAATATCTCCCCAGAATCTTATCCCACTTCCATCATCAATTTGTATCCTCAAAAGACCAAATTTTCCCCCATCAAGAGGCTCTCAAGAAAGATTAAATCAAGAGGTAAATTCCTCTTTTCTTTTCATTCATTTTCTTTTCATGTTCCTGTGTTCTCTTTTCTTTCCTAAACTCTCCTCATCCAAATGGAATGGAAACTCCACTATCATACATGTACCAGAATGTTTTTATTCTAATTAGATAATTCATTATCATATCTCCTTTCCCCTCCTTCTATACGAAATAAATGAAAACACCGTCTGAGATGTGTTAATTTATCACATTCAAGGACGACAGTTTATCAATTTCTATTACCATCTTCTATTCTGGTCATGAAACCATTTTTATGGTTGAAACAGAATATTAAATATGTATTTTATCTTATGCTCTATTCTAGAATCCTTTTTCACACTTGATGTAAAATAATAATACAAAACAAGTTAATTATGAACAAAATCGCCAAGTTAATCCAAGCGTTTAACATTAATGTTTTATATAATGATTCACCTACACTCAAAATAATAAAATTAATTTTACAACCATGTAATCTTATAGATGAGCACTAATGTTATATAACTTCAATTCTGGACAATTACCTTCATCATACATGTGTGTCCGAACATGAATATAAGTGAACCGATCATTAAAACCAAGGAAACAAACGGACCTGAAGAATGAAACTGAACCTCATAACCAATCAAAAAGGTCATAAATGAACTTGAAAAGGTTATAGTAAATCTTTTACTTATAGAATAGGTTATGTAATTATTAATTAATGAACCTAATTTGATTATTCAGGCAATTAATATCAAGTGGAGAACACCATTGGACTTAATGTAAGGGATCCTCTCTATTTCACTTTTATTCAAGAATCTTCTATATGTTATTCCCTTTTTATGTGTAATTAATAATAATGGGGTATTATTTATCACCTACCCCATACTTAACTCATGATTTATAAAATATTATAAACCCATTTCTCTCACATTAATCCCTCCTAAGTACAGCTGATACCATGACGATATTCCATAAGGGATTCTACCTGAACCTCCTACATTCCTTCGGGTTGCTCTATCTTTATTTTTATCAAAATAAAGTTGTCTTTTAATTTTGTGTAAAAATTCTACATACTGTGTATATGCTCCAAACTCATGTTTCAGGATCCATCCCTCAATCTCTTTCGAAGATATATAAGTTTTTAAGTGATTCCCTCCTCAATACTTCTCAATAAGCACATTTGTTTTAAGGGTACTTCCATAATTCTTACCCGATTTCAAGTACACTCTATCCTCTATTTTAATCCACCATTGTCTTTATAAAATTATTATTTTTATTATGAAAAAATTCTTGGTTCACTCTTGTTTTTATATAAAATATTGTTCCCTTTTCTATTTTAAAGGCTCTATAGTATTTTCCTTAAAACCACACAAAAATGTTTTAATACTAAAATTTATTAAATACTTTTCTTACATGTTTTCACTTATACATGATATCAATTACCATGATACATGCCTATTTTAACTTATGAATTTCCATGTATGTTTTAGTTTTTTTTCTTTTATGGACACTTTTATGATACGCCCATTTGTTATTCTTTATGACCTGATTGTGGTACCCAATTCTTTCCATGGGTAACACTTATATTTATGTATGGTTGATTATATATGATTCTTTATGTGGAAAAAATATTCATTAAAGGTTAATATGGGTGTTCCCAGATAGTGCTCCAATGCATTGGGTAAAGTTAAGTCTCATGAGACGTTATGTGCGACGGTCTTGGCAGTTAGCCTTGGCTTGTGCTACCATGTGCGGCGGTCTTAGAGGTTAGCTGTGGATTGTGATACCATGTGAAATGGTTTTGGCAGTTAGCCTTGAATTGTGATAAATTCATGTTTTATGTTGCTAACACATTATTATGACTCCATGTTTATATGATTCCATGTTTATATGATTCCATGTTTATATGTTATGATTCCATATGTACATGCCTTTTATATCATTATTTCATGCCTTATATCCCATGTTCTAATGCTTTGTCCTTATGGTTATTCTCTTACTGGGCTATTTAGATCATCCCTTTGTTCATGTGTTCACCAAGGTACCCTATGCAGATGTTTGAGCACAATAGAAGTTAGGAGCTAAATTTGAATATTAAATAAAGAAATGCTTTATTTAGTTCCATGTTTTCAGTTTTATATAATTAGTCTTCCAAGACACTAGACTTTACAATCCTTGGCTTGTACTCTGATGTATAATTATGCTTAAAATCATGTAATGTTATATGTAAAAGTCTAGGGCCACTATAATATTTTTTATATATGTAATATATATATATATATATATAAATAATTCTATATTGTGTTTCTAGTATATATATATGTATATTTATGTTTACGTGTGTGTGTGTGTGTATAGATATATATGTTTTATAGCTTATGTATATCTATGTGTATCTTTCATATAGTGTGCGCGTATATATAAATGTTATATATATATATATATGTTTATAGTGTTTATGAAAATGTATTATTTATATTATATTTTTAAACATGTTATAGTGTATGTGTGCGTGTATATATGACTATGTATAATTATATATACAAATGTATATTAGTTATATATATATATATTATTCTTGGTTGAATAAAATATGAATAATATGGATAAAAATTGATGGATGATAATATTATAAGCAATGAGTATGAGGCAAGTGTTAAAGAGTACATCAAATTTGCAACGAAAAATGTGAACACCCCTTCTTGAATCATGTGTCAATATCTACATTGTTATTATTCAAAGTGAATTGGTCCTTCTAAATTAAAAGAACATTTGATTTATCATGTAATTGACCGGTGTTATAAATGTTAGATCACACGAAGAAGAAGTAAATGTACCTAGCAAGTGGAATGATAATACATTTTATGAATTACCCGATATTAGTAGAAGTGTATACGATGTTGGTGATCGTATTGAGAAAATGGAAATAGTAGTTATATATGAACATAGATATTGTTTGAAAATTTTAGAGAAATTGAAGAAAAGTATAGAGATGTCATTATTTTATGGTTTTACGAAATATACAATGCTTTTAGTAGTACTAAAACTATATAACCCGAGTTAACGAATGGAGTGATTACAATTTCAAAGATCCACTTTCTCTATTGAAGAAAATTCTTCCAGATGAAAATGGGTATCCTTGTTGAGCTTATGAAGCTAAAAAAATTTATATTCCAAGGGTGTGAGCAATAAAAACACATAGGTTTTCCCTAATAAGTGCATATTATTTCGAAAAGAGTATGAATCATTATAGAAATATCCAAAGTGTGATGCATCTCGACATAAACAATATAAATCAAGTTCGTCATACTTTGTGGGGGTACTTTCTAGTTATTCATAAAATTTGATTACTGTATAAAAGTTTGGATATTGTGATCCAATTGACGTGATATGCAGATAAAAGAATTCTGGATGACAAACCACGACACCCATAAGATGTTCCTTAATAAAAGAAAATCAACAATTATTATCCAGAACTTGGGAATGATTTGAGTACTAAACATAGATTAAAAAATAAATGTAACTAAATAAAATAACCACAGTTGAGTAAAGAACCAAGAATTTAGTTCCATGTGATGAAATATTGTGTTTTCTTATACCTTTATTTTAGGCTTTAATAGGGATATTTCTTACAATATTCTTATTATAGCCCAAAAGTAAGGTATAAAAATATCTTTCAACAAAACTATATAAAATCATGGATATTTACTCATATTTGACTCTCATATTTAGTGAAATTTATTTTAGTTCCATGTGATTAAAGTGTGTGTTTACAATTTTAAAAGTAATATTTATTTCAAAACATACGATACATGCTGTAACCCAAGAAAACAAGATTGGATTGGCATGAAAGTATGGATAATAATAAATAATATTTTTTTAATCTTAGTAATGAACCACACATAATTCGAACACATGGTGTGTCTAGAATGACTGAAAGTGTATTTTTTCAATTTAAAAAAGACATTTTAGTTCAAAACATGTATCACAATATTACAATTGAAAAAAAATCTCAGATTATCATGAAACTCTATGAAGATGATCATTGATTTATTTTTGGAACTTAATAATGAAACAAAAGTCATTATGATACATGATGTGGTCAGTATGACTAAAAGTGCATGTTTTCAATTTAAAAGCCACATTTCAGTTCAAAACAAGCATTGAATACTCAAAACTGAGCATATGATCATATATTATCATAAAAATATATGAAAATGATCATCAATTCATTTATGACCTATAGAAATGAATTTTAGGTCATTTCGATGCGTGTTGCATTTGGAATTACCTAAAGTGTTTTTTTTCATTTTAAGCATTTAAAAGGTTCAAAACATGCATCACATATGAAAAAATGATTAAACACACTCATATTATTTTTAAACTCTATGAAAATGATCATCGATTCATTTGTGACATGTATCTATTAATTGAATTCCATTCTGATGTACGGTGTATCTGGTATGACTCAAAGTGTGTATTTTCAATTTAAAAATGACATTTTAGTTCAAAAGTAAGAAAACATGATAAGATTGTTGTGATACTCTAGGAAAATGATAATTGATTTATTTTAGACAAATTGGAATGAAACTCATATCATTATGATGTGTATTGTGGTCAATATGATAGAAAGAACATGTTTTGATTTTAAAAATTATATTTTTATTTGAAATGCATGTCACATGATCAAAACTAAGTAAATGATCTTGAATTGTCATGAAAATATATAAAAATAATAATCAATTAATTTTAAACAAGTAATAATTAAACACACATAATTTTGATGCAAAATGTAATTATAATGGCCTAAAGTGAATTGTTCCATTTTAAGTGTTAAAAAGATCAAAATATGCATCACATACTCAAAACTGAGCACACATGCTCAAATTGTCATGAAACTCTACAAAAGTGATGGATGATTCATTTATGACATGTAGGAATTAACCAAACATCAATATGATGTGGAGTGTGCAAGTTTTCAATTTAAAACAGATATTTTATTATAAAACATGAATCACAATCTTAAAATCAAGCAAACACGATCAGATTTTTGTGATACACTGATGATTCATTTGTGATTGGTAGGAACTAACCTCAATACATTAAGATATGTTGTGTGTTTGTAATGAAAAAAAGTATATGTTTTTAATAAAAATTTCATAATTTAGTTCTAAACATATGTCACTTGCACAATACTAAGAAAATGATCTCAGATTATAATGAAACTCAAGGAAAAAGATCATTGATTTAAATTGAATTATAGGAATGAATTTCATGTCATTATTATATGTGGTGTGTGTAAAATGAAAAAAAACTATATTTTTCCATTTTAAGTGTTTAATTTGTAAAAAAATGTGTCACATACTCAAAGATGAGTAAATAAACTCACATTACTATGAACCTCTATGAAAATGGTCTTTGATTCACTTCTGACATGTAGGAACTAGCTATACATTATTCTAATGTGTAGTGTGGTCAGAATGACCTAATTCATATTTTTATATTTCAAATTATTTTTAAGTTCACTAATTGTTATTAATACAAAATATTATTTATTATTACTTATATATTACTCATTTAAATTATAGGCGTATTTATATAGTTTGTAAAAAGTGAAAGGATTGTTGATTCATCAACACACTATTCTAAATGTATTTTTTATAAAAATATTGTAGTTATAAATGTTTTAATAACAAAATAATAATTTTTTTTGTGAAATAAAGAAATTTATTTATTATTTGTATTATGTCTATTTTGATATGAATCATGTTGATTCCACTACTGATTTTATAATATATTTGTATTTTTTTTGAGTTTTTAAGAAATTATAACACTAATTAGTGGTTACTATAGCGACCCATCCATTTCTTACATTGCTATTAAATAATTTTCAAGATAAACAATATAATATTATTACCCATATAGTATCCAAAGGTTTAGTTTCTTGGGAAAACTAGGACCATACATAACAATCACAACATCAAGCATAAACATTTATTTTATTCCTTCTTCTCTAGCTTCTTATTGGAACTTGACCTCTCCTTAGTATATGTAGTCACTTGAGGATATACATAAAAAGGGATGATCTAAAAGCCCATTAATAGTATATATATGATCAATATATCATGGGGTGAGCATAATCATAACATTGTCATAATATCATGAACACGAGGGGAATCATTAATAAAAGACTTGAAATGTGGCAATGCATAAAAAATGAAACATCAGGTCTTAGTGGTTAACTTCCACACATACTTGTGAAAAAATCTAGCACATTGTTCACACATTATTTTACTTAAACTCATGAGATTCATCACTTTACCCAATTCATTGGAGCACTGTATAATTCTGGGCACACTCGTCACATTGAAACATTCATATTGCGCTATATAATTTCGGGCGCACCCATCACATCATAACATTATCATTATCATGCATGCCACAATGAACATAAATAACCCATGTAAATTAATGGGTTTCATCTCATAAGAACACATTCATAAACTTTGGGTTCCAAAAATAAAGTGGGAATAACATACTTGATACGATAACCATTAACCTTGAGTGAGAAGTAAAAGTTGTGTTTTTGAAAGAAGATTTCTTTTGGAAAACATTGGTTTAACATAAACTTAAAAAGAAAACATTTATATACCAGAAAATGTAATATAATTATTAAAAAATTATTTTTAATGAGTGGCCATACCAAAAATGGAGTGGAAGATGGGGAACCCGAAGAAAGGAAGTTGGGTTCGAGATTTTTCCCTTACCTTGTATCCGAACGGTTTCTTTACTTTAATGTCCTATATAACCACATTAGATTCATTAATTGATAACTCCAGAACCTTGTGTACATGAATATGGTTCATTATGTTTTAATTAAGTTATTTTATGGGCCTTTGTATGAGTTATACATTTTAAAAAACATTGTTTGAGAATGTTCGTTTTTATGGGTTTCTTGAGCGGTTCACATGTATTCATAAATGGATGTTCATGTAGAACATGGGTAAACATACAAAACTGATATTTCATGCTATTAATGATATTATAGAAGTTTAAATGATATTATAATGAATTATGTTATATACCATGTGGATGAATCATTAGATAAGAATTAAATGATGATTGTTTGGGTTAATTTGGGTGGTTTTTTGACCACAACGAACTTATTTTGTTTAATAATTTAGTAATATGTACATAAGTTATTTCCAGAACATTAAATAGGACATAATACATACATCATAATCTGGTTCAACCATAAAAATGGTTTCATGACCAGATCTGAAGTAATAAAATCACATTGAAAACACATCTTCCACGATGTTGGTAATTCGACACATCACGTGCAATGTTTTTATTACTTAAATAAGTGGGATAGGAGAAGAAGAATGATGATTAATTTTACATGAACATAAGAACATCCAGAATATATAAGATTTATGGAGCTTTCATGCCTCCTAGATAATAGGATATGAGTAGAGAAGAAGAAAAGAAAATAACATGAAGAAAAGTTGAGAAATTCCTTAAGAAAATTCAGCAGCCTAACAACTATGCATTATGGTTTTAGAAAACATTAAAAGAGAGGTAAAAAGGGTCACCCATCTAGAAATTAATCATAGTAAATTATAGAGAAAGGATAAAATGGAAATAAGAACATGATATGAAAATATAAAAGTTATACCATATAAAAGAGAACTTGAATGGAAAAAGAAAGAAATTGAGAATTATATTACCTTCTAGAGTAACTCCTAAGACTTGAAGGTTTGGACCTTAGGGGATTGAGGACACCTTAGGGAGGTAAGAAGGCCAGATCTTCATTGAGGAGGAATTTGAAATGAATGGAATGAAGGAATGGGTAGGTATTTATGTAAAGACCCAAAGTTTTTCAATGAAAATTACCTTCTTATAATTATGTCATAAAATAACATGAAAACAAAACATAATAAACTACTAAGTGATAAGTGAGCTTTCAATATATTTTTTTCACTTATGTGTTTGAAATTTTGAAAATCTGACATACACGGTTGTGTTCAAGATGATTTTTGGAGTCTAATAAAACAAAAATAATTTTGGGTGAATAGTAACTTACCCTTATGAATAGTAGCATAACCTTATGAATAGTGATATACCCTAATTAATAGTAACCTTACCTATGATATTATAAAAATAATAGTCAAGTGAAATTATGATGTACCTATATTTTAGAATAAGTAAATGAATGTTTTAAAACTGTTTTTAGTAATAAACCATGATTTTAATTAAATATTAACTTAATAATATATAGAAAATTATTTTTGAAAAATGGACTTAATTTTTGGATTCTACACGTCAAAAAATGGCTAGGGTGAATTTTTGGGATTTTTCTGAAATACTTGAATTTTTGATGAATAATAAAATCCAATAATTCACAATAAATGCTAAATAATGGATTAATTGAGTCATTGATGATGTTTTGCTGATGTAAGGCCACTTGTTTTGGGATCACATGATAAAATAAATATTCTTGGTCATATAATACTTAATATTCCTTGTCTTAGGAGGAAATAATAAATTAATGATTATAATATTATGAAATCCCTCCTCTCCTCCACTATACCCCCCCCTTCACCCCCTATTCTCTCCACTCCTCTCAAGCCTTGTGACTTGCCATTATTCTGCCCAAATCTCTCCCCAAGGACCTACCCCACGTCCAAAATCTCTCAGCCTCCTCAAAATACCAAAAACTCTCCCCTTAAGAGGTTCTCCAAGGAGGAAGTCTCAAGAGGTAAATTCCTCTTCCCAATTTCTTCTTTTCTTTTAAGTTCTTTTCTTTTTTATTTCTTTCTTCACCTCCCTTCACCATAATAGTATGAAAAATCCAGTAACATAAATGTACTGTAATGTCTTTATGCTAGTGGTATATTTCATTATCTTCTCTCCTTTCCCCACCCTTTTATTTGAAAGAAATGAAAGCACCGTTTGAGATGTGCTAATTTAGCACATTCAAGGACAATGGTTTATCAATTTCTATTATTATATTTAATTCTGGTCATGAAACCATTTGTGTTATAGTTGAATAAGATTATTATATATGTAATATATCCTATTTTTGTTTCTTTAATCCTTTGGTACAAATGGAATTAAGTTATAAAACAAAACACATTCTTTGTAATCAAATCCACCGATTAACAAAAACGGTTATCACTATGGTTATATATATATATATATAATAATTTGACTTCACTCTAAGTAACCTAATTAAAATTAAAACCTTTTAATCTCATGGATATTAACTAAATAATATTACTTCAATTATGGAAACCACTTTCATCTTTCATATAATCCAAACTTGAATATAAGTGAACCGATCTTTTAAAGCCAAGTAAACAAACAAGCCCAAACAATGAAATTAAACATTGTAATTAATCAAAAATAATTTTAATGAACTAAAAAGGGTTATAATAAATTAATTGAATATATAAGAGTTTCTGTAATTATTAATTAATAAGCCTAATTTGTTTACTCTGGTCATTAATAACAAGTGGAGAACACCAACGAATTTAAGGTAAGGGATTCTCCCCTTTTTACTCTTAATCAATATTGTTCTCTATGTTATACCTATTTGTATAATACCAAGTGATGTGGTACCTTTATACACATTCCTTATACTTACCTAATGTTTTATAAGTGATGAGAAACCCCTTATATCTCTCATCAAGCCCTCTTAGTTACACCTGATACCATGCCAATGAACCATGATGAATTCTACCCGAACTTCCTTTATTTTTTCGGGTTGCTCTATCTTTCTTTTTACCAAAATGTAGTTGTATTCTATTTTTATGTAGAAATTTAAAATTATTTTTATATGATCCAAACTCATGTTCCAAGATCCATCTCTCATTCTCTTTTGGGGATATACATGCTTTTATGTGAATCTCTCTTCGATACTTCCCAATAAGCACACTCATTTTAAAGGAACTTCCCAAACTTTTACCCAATTTCAAGTGCACTCTATATTCTGTTTTAAGACACCATTGTCTTTGTAAATTCAGTATTTTTATTATGACAAAAATTCTTGGTTCAATTCTGGTTTTATATAAAATAATTCCTTCTTTACCATTTTAAAAGCTCTATAGTATTTTCCTTAAAACCACACAAAAATGTTTTAATGCTAATGTTTCTAAAATACATTTATAATATGTTGTCACTTATGTTTGACATCACTTACCATGTTATATTCTTATTTTACCCTATGAAATTCCATGTATTTTCTAATTCTTTCCTTACATGGACACTTTCATGATACGCCCATTGGTTATGATTTATGTCATGATTGTGGTGCCCAATTCTTTCCATGGGTACCCTTATGTTTGTGTATGGTTGATTATATATGGTTGTATATGTGGTAAGAATATTTATGTGGCAAGAATATTCATGAAAATTTTGAGATGGGTGCACCCAGTTTGTGCTCCAATGCATTGGGTAAGGTTAAGTCTCATGAGATGCGATTTGAAATGGGATTGGCAGTTAGCCTTGACCTGTACTAAAGATATGATTTATGATTCTGCCACATTTATATGATTCCATGTTTATATGATCCCATGCTTATATAAAATTATTTTATAAGTTTCATGATTTGGATATCATTATGTCATGCCTCCTAACTCATGTTCTTGAGATGTATCCTTATGTACATTCCCTTACTGGGCTTTTTATCTCATCCCTTTGTTTATGTGTTCCCCAGGGTACCCTATGCAGATGTAAGGGCTCAAAGGAAGTTAGAAGCTCTTTATGGAGATTAAATAAAGAAGTTTTTTTTACCGCATGTTTTATGTTATATGTACCTAGTATTCCAAGACACTAGACTTAACGATCCTTGGCTTGTACTCTGATGATTAATTATGCTTAAAATCATGAAATGTTTTATGTGAAAGGCTCGGGTCTCTATAGTTGGTATCAGAGGGAGGTTTATTTATTTTTGGAGATTAGGAATAGAGCACCTTAATGAGAACCTTAAGGATGATACTAAGTATAAGAAAAAAGTCCTACATTTTGGTTAGTATAGAGTAAGTGGTTTATCAAGAAAATACATCCCTGTCTAGATACGAGTAGGTATAGGCGGCTCTAGCACAGATATATCTAGGGGTAAAACCTGAAAACACCACTTTGAGGTAGACTCGAACAAGAACTAGTGCACGATAACGGGCCTTGCTGCACTCTTAGTTACGGCACTCCTGGAGGATATGCTTCGGTAGATTCACGAGCTTAGTACAAACCATTATTAAGGGGAAAAAAGAATCCCATAAGAATATAAGTTAAGAAATAAATCAAGGATAACCTAGATATAAACCTAAGGAATCAAAAGACAGGATATAATTCTTATTTATAAGTTTATACTTTTATGTTAAAAGTTTCTTTTTATGCTTAATAGCTAAGTATTCAAGACCTCTAATTATATGTTATTTTTCTTAGTTAATGGCAGGAAATATAAGAACACGTTCCAATAACCAATGTGATAGGAAAAGTAATGATTTCCCTAATGACATGCCTGATGTGATGGAAGTGGGTGCTCAAAACTTCATGGAAGTACTTGGTCAGCTGGCTCGAGTTATGAATAATAACTTGAATCAGGTGGAACATCCCCCTCCTCCAAGGAAGGAGCACATTACCATAGAATCCTTCATGCGACAAAGGCCTCCCATGTTTAGCGGGTCTTCCGATCCCCTCCTCGCAGAACAATGGATTAACTCCATTGAAAAGATTTTCTCTGTCCTCCAGTGCTCAGAAGAAGATAAAGTTGTACCAGAAGTCTATCATTTTGATGGGAAAGCTGAACAGTGGTAGACACTGATCAAGAATACAAAGCCCCAAGTGAAAATTGATTCCATAGAATGGGAGGAATTCTAGAGGATGGTTTTTAACAAATATTTCCCTCGAACCCTCCATCTCAATTTGGAAAGAGAGTTCCTTGGACTCAAGCAGAAGGAAGATGAGTCCATCAGGGCGTATGAAGAGAACTTTACAAGGATTTCAAGGTATGCCTCTGGCTTTGTTATGAACACCGAAAGCAAGGTGGATTGCTTCTTTAGAGAACTAAAGTCGAGTCTACAAAAAGTGTTGGCGATTCAAGACTTCGACAGCTATGAGGATATTGTCTGTTGTTCCCTCAAGGTTGAAATAGAGATTGAAGACTCTCAGTGGTCTCATGGGCCTAGTGAAAAGAAGTGAAAAATGGAGAACAACATGGTTGGTTCATCAAACAAATACCATGATGGAAAAAAGCCTCACTTTACCCTTTGAAAAAATTGTGGGAAGAAGTATCTTGGTGACTTTCTCAAGGGAACCAAGAATTGCTTCAAATGTGGAAAGTTTGGTCATCTGGCCAAGAACTGTTGAAGGGATATGAAAAATCCCGCTAATGTTGAAGAAGAAAGGAAGGTTCAGATCAACACTCAGCCTGTAGTGTAGTGTTATAACTGTAGTGAGATTGGGCATTATGTGAACAATTTCCCTAAGCCAAGGGTTGTCGAAGGAAATCAGCAACAACCTCCAAGGCAACAAGGAAGGGCTTATGCTATCACTACTACGGAGGTGGAGCATGATAATGAAGTCATACAAGGTACACTTATTATTCACTCAAGAATGGAAAAATTATTACTTGATTCTGGTTCTACACATTCCTTTATATCTTGCAAGTTTGATAGAACTATAGAATCGAAGCCCCGAAACCTTGAAGTAGAGATATCTGTAAAAACACCAAGTGGTGAAATCATTGCAACCCAAGTATTTGAATCTTCTCTTGTTGGCGTATGTGGGAAGATTCTTCAGGAAAATCTCATAATACTTCCCTTGGTGGAATTTGACGCTATAATGGGAATGGATTGGCTCTCGTTATATAGAGCACATATCAATTGTTGGGAAAAGGAAATATCTTTTCATATTCCAAACCATCCCATGCTCCTCTACAAAATGGAAGGAAGATCATTAATCTCATTTTAAAAATCCTTCAATGGCATGGGTGTTGATTCCCTATGAAGAAGCATACCTCTCCCAAATGGTTGAGTTGAAGGAAAGTTCCAACCTTGTGAAAATGCACATAGTGAGGGAATTCGGTGATGTATTTCCTGAAGAGTTACCCAGAATTCCCCCAGATCGTGAGGTAGAGTTCTCAATTGAACTCATACCCGGAGCTACTCCTATCTCAAAGTGTCCCTATAGGATGGATCCTATCGAAATGGAGGAGTTAAAGAAGCAGCTTCAAGAGCATCTGGACAAAGGGTTCATATGACTTAGTGCATCACCTTGGGGTGCACCAGTGCTCTTTGTGAAGAAGAAGGATGGAACAATGCGGCTGGGTATCGATTATCAATAACTCAACAAGATCACCATAAAGAACAAGTATCCTCTCCCAAGGATTGATGACTTTTTCAACCAGTTAAGAGGAGCTCAATACTTCTCAAAGGTGGATCTTTGTTCTAGATATCATCAGGTAAAGGTGAAGAAGGAAGATATTCAGAAGACTACCTTCCGAATAAGGTATGGGCACTATGAGTTTTTGGTGATGCCCTTTGGACTTACTAATGTCCCTTTAATCTTCATGGATTTGATGAATAAAGTCTTTAGACATTACCTCAATAAATTTGTGGTCATGTTTATCGATGATATTCTCATCTAATCCAAGAGCAAGGAGGAATATGAAGAACATCTAAGACTTGTGTTGGCAACATTGAGAAAGGATAAGTTATACGCTAAGTTCAGCAACTGTGACTTTTGGATGAAGAAAGTCACTTTCTTGGGACATGTGATCACAAGTGAGAGAATTTTTGTGGATCCTTCAAAAACAAACGCAATTGAGGAATGGACCAGGACCTCTAGTGTCACAGAAATCCGTAGTTTTCTTGGATTAGCTGGGTACTACCGATGTTTTGTGAGAAACTTATCACAATTTTCAAGACCACTAACTAAGTTAATAAGGAAAGGGGTAAAGTATTTCTGGATGGAAGAATGTGAGGGAAGCTTCAAGGAGCTAAAGAGAAGGCTGATCACTGCACCTGTACTCACACTATCGAAAAGTGGAGAAAGTTTTGTGATATACAGTGATGCTTCAAAGAAAGGCTTGGGTTGAGTACTCATGCAAAATGATAATGTGATAGCCTACACCTCATTACAGTTGAAGATCCATGAGCAGAACTACCCGACACATGATCTAGAGCTGGCAGCCATGATTTTTGCCTTGAAAATATGGCGGCACTACCTTTATGGTGAGAAGTGTTACATATACACCGACCATAAGAGCCTAAAGTATATATTCTCATAAAAGGATCTCAACATGCGTCAAAGGAGATGGTTAGAGCTAATCAAGGATTACAATTGCTCTATTCACTATCATCCTGGAAAGGTGAACAAGGTAGCTGATGCTCTAAGAAGAAAAGAACCCACTACTCTATCCATGTTACGGATTGAGAAAGTCCCTATGTTCTTGAATATGCAAAGAATGGATTTGGAAATCATAAAGGCAGAGGATACATCCTACCTTACCCAAATTATTGCGCAACCATCCATCCAGGAGAGGATTAAGGAAGCACAAAGGGATGATGTAGAGATACAAAAGAGGGTGAATGCAGTAAAGGAAGGGAAGCTTCCAGAGTTCCATATCGATGATGATGGTGTGATTTGGTTTGGAATGCGGCTTTGTGTGCCTTCATCACCTGGGATAAAGAAGGAGCAATTGGATAATACACATAGCTCAATATTCTCTATCCATCATGGGAGTACCAAGATGTACCAGGATCTCCGAGAAAACTTCTGGTGGGACAACATGAAGAAGGAGATTGTGGAATATATATCAAGGTGCTTGGTATGTCAACAAGTTAAATCTAAGCAGAAAAAGTCCAAAGGTATGATGCAGCCATTGCCTATACCCATGTGGAAATGAGAAAATGTTACTATGAACTTTGTCATGGGTCTCCCAAAGATACCGAAGGGAAATAATGCGATATGGGTTGTGGTTGACCGACTCAACAAGACTTACCATTTTATCACTATTCAGGAAGATCTCTCGATTGAACAACTTACAAAGATATATGTGAAGGAAGTAGTGAGACTGAACAATGTTCCACTCTCAATTTTCTCTGACCGTGATCCAAGGTTCACATCTAAATTCTGGAGAATCCTTCAACATGCTTTGAGTACTGAATTAAATTTCAACACGTCCTATCACCCCCAAATTGATGGCCAGTCTGAAAGAACTATTCAGATGCTTGAAGATATGCTAAGAGACTGCTCTCTATAATTCAAAGGTGGATGAGATCAGCATCTCCCATTGGTTGATTTCTCATACAACAATAGCTTCCAATCGAGTATTCAGATGGCTCCATATGAAGCTCTGTATGGAAAGCGATGTAGAACTCCAACATGTTGGGATGAAGTTGGAGAAAGAAATCTACTTGGACCTGATCTTGTTCAAGAGATGACAGAGAAGGTTCAAGTCATCCAGAAACACATCAAAGCTGTTCAAAGTCGGCAAAAGAGCTATGCTGAAAACCGCTGAAGGGACTTGGAGTTTGACGTTGGAGATAAAGTCTTCCTTCGAATATCTCCATGGAAGAGAGTCATGCGATTCAAAAATAAAGGGAAGCTAAGCCCAAGGTATATTGGCCCCTTTGAGATCTTTGACCACATAGGATCCATGAACTATCTTCTTGAACTTCCACCGAATATGGATCAAGTTCATGATGTGTTTTATGTATCACTATTGAGGAATTATATACTAGACCCCTCACATGTACTAAACTCAGAGGTGGTGCAGCTAGAAGACGATCTCTTCTATGAGGAGCAGTCAGTAAAGATTCTGGATCAGAGAAATAAGGTTCTACACAACAAGAAAACCCATCTTGTCAAAGTGTTGTAGAGGAACCATAAGTTTGAGGAAGCAACTTGGGAACCAGAAGAGGCAATGAAGGAGAAACACCCTCACCTGTTTGTGTAAAGTGAAATTTCAGGGGCGAAATTTCTTAAGGGGGGAAGAATGTAATGACCCAAAGTTTTTTAATGGAAATTACCTTCTTATAATTATGTCATAAAATAACATGAAAACACAACATAATGAACTACTAAGTGACGCGTGACCTTTAAACATAATTTTGTCACTTATATGTTTGGAATTTTGAAAATATGACATACACGGTTGTGTTCAAGATGATTTTTGGAGTCTAATAAAGCAAAAATAATTTTTGGTGAAGAGTAACCTACCCTTATGAATAGTAACATACCCTTATGAATAGTGATATACCTTAATTAATAGTAACCTTACCTATGATAGTATAAAAATAATATTCAAGTGAAAGTATGATGTACCTATATTTTAGAATAAGTAAATGAATGTTTTAAAACTGTTTTTAGTAATAAACAATGATTTTAATTAAATATTAAATTAATAATATTTATAAAATTATTTTTGAAAAATAGACTTCATTTTTGGATTCTTCGCATAAAAAAATGGTTAGGGTGAATTTTTGGGATTTTTCTGAAATACTTTAATATTTTATGAATAGTAGAATCCGATAATTCACCATAAATGCTAAATAATGGATTAATTGAGTCATCGATGATTCTATGATGATGTAAGCCCACTTGGTTCGGTATCACATGATAAAATCACTATTATTGGTCATGTAATACTTACAATTCCTTTTCTTGGGAGGAAATAATAAATTAATGATTATAATATTATGAAATCCCTCCTCTCCTCCACTATAAAACCCCCCTTCACTCCCTCTTCTCTCTACTCCTATCAAGCCTTGTTCCTTTCCATTATTCTACCCAAATATCTCCCAAAGGTCCTACCCCACACCCAAAATCTCTAAGCCTTCTCAAAATACCAAAACCTCTCCCCTTAAGAGGTTATCCAAGGAGGAAGTCTCAAGAGGTAAATTCCTCTTCCAAATTTTTTCTTTTCTTTTAAGTTATTTTCTTTTTTATTTATTTCCTCACCTCCCTTCACCATAATAGTATGAAAAATACAGTAACATACATGTACTATAATGTATTCATGCTAGTGGTATATTTCATTATATTCTCTTCTTTCCACGCCCTTTTATTTGAAAGAAATGAAAGCACCGTTTGAGATGTGCTAATTTAGCACATTCAAGGACAACGATTTATCAATTTCTATTATTATCTTTAATTCTGGCCATGAAACCATTTGTGTTATAGTTGAACCAGATTATTATATATGTAATATATCCTATTTTTTTCTGTAATCCTTTGGTACAAATGTAATTAAGTTATAAAGCAAAACACATTCTTTGTAATCAAATCCACCAATTAACAAAAACAGTTATCACTATGGTTATATGTATAATAATTCGACTTCACTATAAGTAACCTAATTAAAATTAAAACCATTTAATCTCCTGTATATTAAATAAATAATATAAATTCAATTCTGGATAACCACTTTTATCTTTCATATAATCCAAACTTGAATATAAGTGAACCGATCTTTTAAAGCCAAGCAAACAAACGAGACCGAACAATGAAATTGAACCTTGTAATTAATCAAAAAGGATTTAAATAAACTAAAAAGGGTTATAATAAATAAATTGAATATAGAAGAGGTTATGGACTTATTAATTAATAAGCCCAATTTTTTTACTCATGTTGTTAATAACAAGTGGAGAACACCAATGGATTTAAGGTAAGAGATTCTCCCCTTCTTACTCTCAATCAAGATTGTTCTCTATGTTATGCCTCTTTGTGTAATACCAAGCGATGGGGTACCTTTATACACCTTACCTATACTACTATAATGTTTATAAGTGATTATAAACCCCCTATATCTCTCATCAAGCCCTCTTAGTTACACTCGATACCATGCCAATGAACCATGATGGATTCTACCCGAACTTCCTTTATTTTTTCGGGTTGCTCTATCTTTCTTTTTACCAAAATGTAGTTGTCTTATATTTTTATTTAGAACTTAAAAATTATGTTTATATTATCCAAACTCATTTTCAAAGATCCATCTCTCATTCTCTTTCAGGGATATACATGATTTTATGTGAATATCTCTACGATACTTCCCAATAAGCACACTCGTTTTAAAGGAACTTCCCGAACTTTTACCCAATTTCAAGTGCACTCTATATTTTGTTTTAAGAAACCATTGTATTTGTAAATTAAGTATTTTTATTATGAAAACCTTCTTTGTTCAATTCTGGTTTTATATAAAATAATACTTTCTTTACTATTTTAAAAGCTCTATAGTATTTTCCTTAAAACCGCACAAAAATGTTTTAATGCTAATGTTTCTAAAATACATTTCTCATATGTTGTCACTTATGTTTGACACCACTTACCATGTTATATTATTATTTTACCCTATGAACGTCCATGTATTTTCTAATTCTTTCCTTACATATACACTTTCATGATACGCCCATTGGTTATGATTTATGTTATGATTGTGGTGCCCAATTCTTTCCATGGTTACCCTTATGTTTGTGTATGGTTGATTATATATGGTTGTATATGTGGTAAGAATATTTATGTGGCAAGAATATTCATGAAAAGTTTGAGATGGGTGCGCCCAGATAGCACTCCAATGCATTGGGTAAGGTTAAGTCTCATGAGATGTGATGTGAAACGGGATTGGCGGTTAGACTTGACCCGTACTAAAGATATGATTTATGATTCTGCCACATTTATATGATTCCATGTTTATATGATCCCATGATTATATTAAATGATTTTATAAGTTTCATGCTTTGGATATCATTATGTCATGCCTCCTAACTCATGTACTTGATATGTATCCTTATGTACATTCCCTTACTGGGCTTTTTAGATCATCCCTTTGTTTATATGTTCCCTAGGGTACCCTATGCAGATGTAAGGGCTCAAAGAAAGTTAGAAGCTCTTTATGGAGATTAAAAAGAGAAGTTTTTCCCATGTTTTATGTTATATGTACCTAGTATTCCAAGACAGTAGACTTAATGATACTTGTCTTGTACTATGATGATTAATTATGCTTAAAATCATGAAATGTTTTATGTAAAAGGCTCGGGTCACTATAATTTATAGCAAAATTGAGGGAATATTTTAATAATTTCCAAGGGACACCTCATTAGTGGTATTTGAAAAACCATGGGATTGACAATGGTATTTGACAATGGTATTAGCCACTTGTAAAACCTCACATCTTATTTTACTTTATACAAGTTGACCAGAATTATCACATCATTATCACATCACTAATGATGTCATTAAACACACTGAAACTCAAAACTGTATTTTTACTATTCACTGAAAATTCAACTGTTTCATAAAAATACCAAAAATTCACCCTAAACATTTTTTGATGTGTAGAATTAAAAAATGAACTCCATTTTTTAAAAATAATTTTCTAAATATTATTAATTTAATTTTTAAATAAAATAGTTCTTTATTCAAAAATTAACAAATTTTAAAACTATAACTGCTTTTATATCAATTTGAAAAATTAATTAAAATGACATTATCTTAAAGCCTTAAGAAAGTAAAATTATAATATAATTTACTATTAATTAACATTATAATAATATTCATAGGGTTACATTACTATTCACAAAAAAAACAAGTTGGTTTTATCAGACTCTAAATAACTTATTGAACACAACTGTAGATGGCCACTTTTTGAAATTCAAAATATAGAAGTGGAAAAATTACATTTAGTGATCACATAGTATTTAGTATCATGATATGTTATTGTGCTTACTAATGTGATTATACTACAATACATAATTATAATAATGGATTTCCATTGATAAAACATTGGATTGTTACATTCTTCCCTCCTTATGAAATTTTTCCCTCGAAATTTTATTTTACACAAACAGGTGAGGGTACTTCTCCTTCATCACCTCCTCTGGTTCCCAAGTTGATTATTCAAAATTATGGTTCCTCAACAAAACTTTTACAAGATGGGTTGTCTTGTTACATAGGACCTTATCTCTTCGGTCCAGAATCTCTACTGGTTGCTCCTCATAGGAGAGATCATCTTCCAGCTGCACCACCTCTGAGTTCAGAACATGTGGGGGATCAGGTATGTACTTCCTCAGAAGTGATATGTAAAACACATCATGATCTTGAGCCATATTTTGTGGAAGTGCAAGCCAATAGGCCACAAATTCTATGCGGTCAAGGATATCAAAGGGGCCAATGTACCTTGGGCTTATCTTCCCTTTATTTCCAAACCACACGACTCTCTTCCATGGTGATATTAAAAGGAAGAATTTATCTCCAACGTCAAACTCTAAGTCCCTTCGACGTTTGTCAGCATAGATATTTTACTGACTTTGAGAAGCTTTGATGTGTTTCTAGATGAATTGAACCTTCTCCATCATCTCTTGTACAAGATCAGGTCCAAGTAGTTCCCATTATCCAACTTCATCCCAACAGGTTGGAGTTCTACATCACTTTCCATATAGAGCTTCGTATGGAGCCATCTAAATACTCAAGTGGAATCTATTTTTGTATGAGAACTCAACCAATGGGAGATGCTGATCCCATCCACCTTTTAATTCTAGAGAGCAGGCTCTTAGCATGTCTTCAAGCGTCTGAATAGTCCTTTCAGATTGGGTATCAGTTTGGGGGTGATAGGCCATGCTAAAATTTAATTCAGTACTCAAAGAATGCTGAAGGCTCCTTAATAATTTATATGTGAACCTTGGATCACGGTTAGAGACAATCGAGAGTCGAACACCATTCAGTATCACCTCTTACTTCACATATATCTTTGCAAGTTTTTCAAGTGAGAGATCTTACCGAATAGCGATAAAATGGGCAGTCTTGCTGAGTCAGTCAACCAAAACCCATATTGCATTATTTCCCTCCAATGTCTTCGGGAGACCCATGACAAAGTCCATAGTAATGTTCTTCTATTTCCACATGGGTATAGGCAATGGATGCATCATCCATTTGGACTTTTGTCACTCTGCTTTAACTTGCTGACATACCAAGCACCTTGATATATATTCTACAATCTCCTTCTTCATGTTATCCCACCATAAGTGTTCTCAGAGATCATGGTACATCTTGGTACTCCCAGGATGGATAGAGAATGTTGAGCTATGTGCATTTTCCAATAGCTCCTTGTTTATCCCGGGTGATTAAGGCACACAAAGCCACATTCCAAACCGAATCACACCATCATCGTCGATATAGAACTCTTGTAGATTCCCTTCCCTTATTGCATTCACCTTCTTTTGTAACTCCATATCACCCCTTTGGGCCTCCTTAATCTTCTCTTGGATAGATGGTTACACAATCATTTGGGAAAGGTAGTATGTATCCCCTTCCCTTATGATTTCCAAATCCATCCTTTTCATATCCAAGAAGATAAGTTCTTTCTCAATCTGCAATATGGATAGAGTAGCAGGTTATTTTCTACTTAGAGTATTAGCAAAATTTTTCACCTTTCCAGTAAGATAGTGAATAGAGCAATCATAATCTTTGATTATATCTAACCATCTCCTTTAATGCATGTTGAGTTCATTTTGTGTGAATATATACTTTAGGCTCTTGTGGTCAGTGTATATGTCATACTTCTCACCATAAAGGTAGTGCCACCATATTTTCAAGGCAAAAATCACAAATTCCATCTCTAGATCATACGTCAAGTAGTTATGCTCATGGATCTTCAAATTCCATGAGGCATATGCTATCACATTATCGTTTTGCATGAGTACACAACCCAAGAATTTCTTTGAAGCATCGCTGTATATCACAAAACTTTCTCCACTTTTCGGTAATGTGAGTACAGGTGCAGTGATCAGCCTTATTTTTAGCTCCTTGAATCTTCCCTCACATTCTTCCGTACAGACATACTTTACCCCTTTTCATGTTTACTTAGTTATTGGGCTTGACAATCGTGAGAAATTTCTCAAAAAATTTCGGTAGTACCCAGCTAATACAGGAAAAATACAGATTTCTATGACACTAAAGGGCCTGGGCCATTCCTCAATTGCCTTTGTTTTTAAAGGGTCTACAAAAATTCCCTCACTTGTGATCACATGTCCCAAGAATGTGAATTTCTTCATCCAAAAGTCACACATGCTTAACTTGGCGTACAAATTCTCGTTTCTCAATGTCGCCAACACAAGTCTTAGATGTTCTTCATGTTTCTAATTTCTCTTATAGTAGATTAGAATATCATCAATAAGAACTACCAAAAATTTGTCGAGGTAATGTCTAAAGACTATATTCATAAAATCCATGAAGATTGAAGGTGCATTAGTAAGTACTAAGGGCATCACTAGAAACTCATAGTGCCCATACCTTTTACGGAAGTTAGTCTTATGAATATCTTCCTTATTCACCTTTAGCTAATGATATCAAGAACAAAGATCCACCTTTGAGAAGTATTGATCTCCTCTTAACTGATCAAACAAGTCATCAATCCTTGGAAGATGATACTTGTTCTTTATGGTAATCTTATTGAGTTCCTGATAATCAATACACAACCGTAATGTTTCATCCTTCTTCTTCACAAAGAGCACTGGCGCACCCCAAGGTGATGCACTGGGGCATATGAACCCTTTGTCTAGATTCTCTTGTAGCTGCTTATTTAACTCCTCCAGTTTGATAGGATCCATCCTATAGGGAAACTTTGAGATAGGAGTAGCTCCAGGTATGAGTTATATCCAGAAATCTACCTCACGGTCTGGGGGAATTCCAGGTAACTCTTCGGGAAATACATCACCATATTCACTTATGATGGGAATTCCTACAAGGTTGGTACTATCCTTTGACTCAACCATTTGGGTGAGGTATGATTCTTCATAGGGAATCAACACCCAAACCATTGAAGGATTTTTCAAAGGAGATTCATGATCTTCCTTGAATTTGTAGAGGAGTGTGGGATGGTTCGGAATATGAAAAGATATTTATTTTTCCCAATAGTTGATACGTGATCTATATAACAAGATCCAATCCATTCCCATTATAGCGTCGAATTACACCAAGGAAAGTATTAAGAGATTTTATGGAAGAATCTTCCCACATACACCAATAGGAGAAGATTCAAACACTTGGGTTGCAATGATTTCACCACTTGGTGTTTTTATAGATATCTCTACTTCAAGGTTTCGGGGATTCGATTCTATAGTTCTAGAAAACTTGAGAGATATAAAGGAATGTGTAGAACGAGAATCAAATAATAATTTATACATTATTGAGTGAATAGACAGTGTACCTTGTATGACTTCATTATCTGGATCCACTTCTACAGTAGTGATGGAATAATCCTTCCCTTATTCCTTGGGTTTTGGTGGCTGCTGAAGCTGATTACCCTCGAGAACTCGAGGTTTAATGCACTAGCTTGTATAGTCCCTTGCTCCCTATAGTTGTAGCATTGAACCATGGGTGGTTCTATCCTTTCTTCAACCAAATTCCCATTCCTTTTCATGTCTTTTCAACACTCTTGAGAATGGTATCCTTATTTTTCACACTTGAAGCACTTCCCCATCCCATTGAGGCAGTTCCCATGGTGCAACTTTCCACATTTTTGGCACGTGGGTCGTTGAGTTTTCTTCCCACCTTTGTCATTAGATCCACCAGCTTGAAACTCCATCTTTCATTTCTTATCACCATATCCATGGGACCATTCTACAAACTCCATATCCACTTTGAGAGCACATCGAATAACTTCTTCATAAATCCCAAAGTCTCAAATTTCAAGAGCCTTTAGAAGGTGTGGTTTTAATCCACTAAATAATCTATCAATTTTTCTATCATTGTTGATAAAAAACCCGAATAATACCTTACAAGCCTTGTGAAATTCACTTTGCAGGTTGTGATAGATTCTCCTTCTTTTTTCTTGAGCTCTATGAATTCTCTCACCATCTTCGTGTGAAGAGTTATTGGGAAATAATAATTAAGAAACATTAGCTTAAAGTCTCCCCATTCCATCTCTTCAATTTCGTCACTTGTCTTGGTGTTCCTAATCAAACACCACCATTGATAGAACTATCTATCTAGACGATAAATGGATATTTTCACCTTCTCTGTATCAGAACAGTGAATCACAGAAAATATCTTCTCCATGGAGTTGACCCACTTTTCAATAACTAGTGAATCATAAGATCCACTTAATGTTGGTGGTTGTTGCTACATAAAACACTCTATAGCCAGTTACCCCATCTTTGGTGAAGGAGGACATTATCCATTATTATGGTTATTGTTCACAACTTGAGATAGTTGGGTAAGAATCACCATGAAGTTTTGAACTCCACCTCCCAAATCATTGGGGATGTCATTCGGGCAATCATTTCATTGGCCCTCACACGAGTTGTTGGCCTGGTTTCTCCTGGTTCCCACCATTTTATAAAATAGAAAAGGTTAAAACAAAACATAAGTCAACAATTCATGGATAACTTATTCATTTGTATGATATATACTAAAATAATAACATATGGGATCCCTATGTAAATATTCTTGTGTGCATATTTGTACTTAGTCTCATGCTAGAGGTTTTCTCTAGGGTTTACTAATCTTAATTCCTAAATTGACTAAACCTTGCCTCTGATACCAACTATAGAAAACCAGACTTTTCTTAAATTACTATTAAATAATTTTAAAGATAAAAAACATAATATTATTACACATAGAGGATTCAAAGGTTTATTTTCTTGGGAAAACTAGGACTATACATAACAATCACAACATCAAGCATAAACATTTATTTAATTCATTCTTATCTAGATTCTTATTGGCACTTAAACTCTCCTTAGTACATGTAGTCACCTGAGGATATACATAAAAAGGGGTGAGATAAAATCCCAGTAAGAGGATATATGTGAACAGTATATCATGGGGTTAGCATAATCATAACATTGAAAAAAGATCATGAACATGAGAGGAATCATTAATAAAAGACTTGAAATGTGGCAATGCATAAAAAATGAAACATCATGTCTTAGTGGTTAACTTCCAAACATACTTGTGAACAAAGCTAGCATATTGTTCACACATAATTTTACTTAAACTCATGAGATTAATCACTTTAACCAATGGATTAGAGTGCTGTATAAATCCAGGCACACCCGTCACATTGAAACATTCATATTGCGCTATATAATTTCGGGCACACCCGTCACATCATAACATTATCATTATAATGAATTACACAATGAACATAACAAAACCATATAAAGGAATGGGTTTCATCTTATAAGAACACATTCATAAACTTTGGGTTCCCAAAATAAATTGGGAATAACATACTTGATACGATAACCATCAACCTTGAGTGAGAAGTAAAATTTGTGTTTTTGAAAGAAGAGTTATTTTGGAAAACATTAGTTTGACATAAAATGTAGTAGAAAAAATTTATATACCAGAAAAGGTAAGATAATGATGAAAAAATAAATTTTAAGGAGTGACCATACAAAAAATGGTGTGAAAGAGGGGGAACCCTAACAAAGGAAGTTGGGTTCGAGATTTTCCCCTTACCTTGTATTCGAATGGTTTATTCATTTTAATGTCTTTTATAACCACATTAGATTCATTAATTGACAATTAAAAAACCTTTTTTACATGAATATGGTTCATTATTATTTCATTAAGTTATTTTATGGTCCTTTAGATGAGTTATATATTTTAAAAACCATTTTTTGGGAATGTTCATTTTTATGGTTTTCTTGAGCGGTTCACATGTATTTATAAATAGATGTTCGTGTAGAAAATGGGTAATCATACAGAAATGATATTTCATGTTATTAATGATATTATAGAAGTTTAAATGATATTATAATGAATTATGTCATATACCATTTGGATGAATCATTATATAATAATTAAATGATGATTGTTCGGGTTAATTTGGGTGGTTTTTTGACCACAATGAACTTGTTTTGTTTAATCATTTAGTAATATGTAAATAAGTTAGTTACAGAATATTAAATAGGATATAATACATATAATATAATCTCATTCAACCATAAAAATGGTTTCATGACCAGATCTGAATGAATCGAATCAAATTGAAAACACATCGTCCATGATGTTAGTAATTCGACACATTACGAGCAGTGTTTTTATTCCTTAAATAAGTGGGAGAGGAGAAGAAGAATGATGATGAATTTTACATGAACATGAGAACACCCAGAATATATAATATTTATGGAGCTTTCATTCCTCCTGGATAAGAGGAGACTAAGAGAGAAGAAGAAAAGAAAAGAGCAAGAAGAAAAGTAGAGAAATTCCTCACGAAAATTCAGCAGCCTAACGACTACGCATTATGGTTTTAGAAAACATTAAAAGAGAGGGGACAAGGGTCACCCATCCAGAAATGAATCATAATAACGCATAGATAAAGGATAAAATGGAAATAAAAATATGTTATGGAAACTTAAAAGTTATACCACATAAAAGAGAACTTGAATGGAAAAAGAAAGAAGTTGAGAATTCTCTTACCTTGTAGAGTAACTCCTAAGACTTGAAGGTTTGGACCTTGGGGGAATGAGGAAACCTTGGGAGGGATACTAGAGAGGTAATAAGGCTAGATATTCATTGAGGAGGAATTTGGAATTAATGGAATGAAGAAATGAGTTGGTATTTATAGCAAAATTGAGGGAATATTTTAATAATTTCTAAGGGACACCTCATTAGTGGTATTTGAAAAACCATGGGATTGCCCATGGTATTAGACACTTGGAAAAAATAAAATATTATTTTACTGTAAAAAATTATAACCAAATTATTACATCTTTATTACATCATTAATAATTTCATTAAACACACTGAAACTCAAAACTCTATTTTTACTATTCACAAAAAATTCAACTGTTTCAGAAAAATCCCAAAAATTCACCCTAACCATTTTTCGACGTGTATAATTCAAAAATGAAATCCATTTTTTGAAAATAATTTTCTGAATATTATTAATTTAATTTTAAATAAAATCATTCTTTATTCAAAAATTAACAATTTTAAAACTATAACTGCTTTTATATCACTTTGAAAAATTAATCAAGATGACATTATCTTAAATCCTTAAGAAACCAAAATTATAATATAATTTACTATTCATTATGGTCATATTAATATTCATATTACTATTCACAGGGGTATGTTACTATTCACCAAAAATGAACAAGTTGGTTCCATCAAACTCCAAATAACTTACTGAACACAACTGTAGATGACCGCTTTTCGAAATTCAAAACATAGAAGTGGAAAAATTATGTTTAGTGATCACATAGTATTTAGTATCATGATATGTTATTTTTCTTACTAATAAGATTATAATACAAGACATAATTATAATAATGGATTTCCATTGATAAAACATTGGGTCTTTACAGTTACAATAGGTAGTCGTGGTCATTCTATATGCTAAAAAAGAGCTAAGAAAATTCCCCTTGGTCACTACTAAAAAGGAGAAAAGAAATACCTTTTTGAGCACTAATAAAGGGGAAATCTAGTATAGTGATTCTATTATATATATCTAGGATTATCATGTTGACGATCCATTTCTCCAACCTCAATAAGGCTACGATGACTGGTGATTCTAGAGAAAGTTAAGGCTTTTTTGAGGACTTCTCCACAGAGCATTATTAGTTGGGTCTTAACTAGTTTAGTAGGGGATTGCTATCTTGACTTGGTGCCTATAGTGTGGTCAGGGTGAATAAATTGATAACGATTTCTTATATTATCCATAGGAGAAACATGAATAGAGATATTAGAAGTTATAAATAGCTATCAAGGATTCTATTAAAGAAATAAACAGCTTCTTAGGCACGATAAAAAATATTATATGTAGGTATAATCATAGTACTATAGAGAAAATTATGACGACCACATGGAAAATATAGTTGTATTAGAAATAAATAATATTTTTTAGGGGATGAATCCTTCATTCTATGTGTCATAAACTATAGAGTTATGACTAAATTTTATGGTGGATCGTCTTTGAGAAGGCACGATGAAATGAATGTTTTGGATGTCATCGATTATTGGTTTTCTTAAAATTAATGTTGATGAATTAGGGCATGTTAGTATGTTTTGCAACGGGTTTTCTATGATGGATCAACATTTCAAATATTTGGTGGTGGATATGGTGTCTTGTTTTCATCATGGTCCATTCATTCATAATTTAGTCTCACATGCACTCCTTTTGGGTTTTTTTAGTGAGTATGCTTGACTATATTTTTTTTTGTTGAATTAGATTTGGTTATGGTTTTGGAGGAGTTGGAGCAGATGTTTTTTTCTCAAACATCATTCTTTAAAGTAATATAATAGATTTCCTTCCTTGAATTGATACTTGAATCTTGTTATTTTCAACCAATTTGTCAGGTGTCCAATGTTGCAATAAGAAATTTTGCTAAAATAGTAGTCTTATTTTGGATGAAAAAATTTTGGACGCATGAATTTCTAGTGAATATGATTTAATGGATCTTTCTACGTAAATGTATGGTTTCTCTTAGACCTTTGAGTTTTCTTATAAACAAATGATCATTAATAATGTCACAATGACTGCTAAATGTTTTTACCCATTGTTAAATTTTGATCATAGAAACGTAATCATTAAATAAATTTATTGACAATCAATAATGATTGATAATAAATTTTTAGTGATCCTTATTGATATAAATTAATGTTTTTTATAAAAATAAAGATAATTAAGAAAAAATTTAATAATGTTAATTAGTTATTATTAAAGAAAATATGTTTTTTTCAAATAAAAATAAAAAACTGTTTAGTGATCAACTTTATAAATCACTTTCATTTTTTAACTTTATTTTCAAATATATTTGTTACCCATTTTTTTTTAAAAAACAACAACTTCCAGAATATACAGAATACACATAAATATTAAAAACTAAAAAAAATACATAAAATAATCCTACATATAGTAGTAACCACTACATAAAAAGCGATTTATAACAAAATGAATTTATTGAATGATATTATATTTGTTGATAAAAAGGAGCAATTTAAACAAATATTATATATTTTTTAATTTAATTATATATACCAATAATTTATTTTACCAATAGATATATCTATTAATATTGATTTCCATGTATGAATAATTTTAAAATTTACATTTAAATATGTTATTTTATCATATTGATACAAACATTTTTTACCAATAAATGAAATTATTATTATTGTTTCTATAAATTATTAAATAATATTTGAAATTTTTCTAATAACTGAATATATATTTATTAAATATTTAATAAAAATACATCATTTTTCAATAAAAATATAAGGTATATATTATTTCTAAAATAAATTTTATTAACTCCATATAAAAGATAAATTACAAAAAAAAGAGAAATATGAAATCTCAAAGAAAGAAACAAGCTAGATGGACAGTTAAAGGGAGCATTACCATTGGCCAATAATAGTAACAATGAGAATGACATCTAAAAATAAAAATATCCATAAACAAATTTGTAACCTCTTATCTTAGATTTCCTAGCCTAAACCAAAATACCACATGACCTCATGTGTATCTCTACAAACACCAGTGGTTTTTGAATAGTAGAGAGGAAATATTCTATAAAATGGGGATACTATGTCTTTAATATCAAGCTAATCAACAATAAAAGTTATATAACCAAAAATAATGCATCAACATAATATGAAATATTATCTAAATAGAAACCATACAAGACACATCACCATATAATGAAAAGATGACAATCCCATGCCATGATCATAAATCAACAATCAAAAGGGTGATCTCTACAAATGGTTGATCATATACATAGAAATATAAAAAATAAACAAAAAATATAATTCATGAATATAAAAGGTTGGTAAAAACTTCCCGATATTACCTTTGTCTCCTTGGAACACAACCTAGAATAACCACCTAATATAGGGGCCTTCCCCTTAAAAATATCTCAAATAATAAATTTTACATGTCCACAGAGGTACACATGTAGGGTGTGATTATAAAACCTAGTAGGATACCACCAATAAGACCTTAAAATAAATCTAAAAATATATGTGAGTGCATGTACTGGGTAATAAATAAATCAAGCATTAAAGTAAAAAACCATGTTGAGTCTTTATGTGCTTACTAGGATTCCTTGAACCCCAACCCTACCAAATCAACCAATTCTAGTGTAAGTTTACATCATACACTCAATTATACCAAGAGGAAAAACTAAAATGTGAAGTTAAAATACAATCTGTGTAAAATCCTAAACCAACTCACTATGAATAGTAGTTGAAATGGTTCGTTACGTGCTCAGGTATGCCTCCTCGCATGCTAGATGATTGTAACTAGTGGTGAGGGTCAAATGAAAAACGTGGGGGTGACTATATCCTCTTTATTAGAGTAGAGAAACAATAAAAATAAAAATAAAAATAAAAATAAGATATAACCTGTAGGTAACCACACATCACATATCAAATTCCCCAAAACTAGGTAAGTACCAACAAACAATTACAAATAAATATTTCATGTCTTGATAGTCTATTGTTCCAAAAGGAAAACCAAAAGAAAGACACAATTAACAATCCTAAAAATGGTTCCAAACACATAACCTAGTCCCATAATCAAATATTCATCCCATAAAATCCCTAATTATTCATCTAAAAATAGTCCTTTTACCTTATCCATATATACAACCATGAAGTCTACTCAGGAAACAACGATGGCCCGAGAAGGGTGTGAGTACAACTCAGCAGGCCACCACCAACGATGTCTAAAACAGTATATAGTCTAATAAATAATGCATGAATACATATAATGGAAAAATAGACATGAAAATAAATGTAATTTTTTTAGAAAATGAATAGTTATTTATCAACCACCTTGGCCCTTGGGTTCTAAAGTGAAACCTAAGCCAACCAAACCTACCTTGACAACCGATTATCTGTACAATAAAACATATAGTGGTGAAAAATTTAAGTCAAGGAAGAGAGTTCATTAATCATTTCAATTCTCGGTACCAAGGAGCATCATTACAAGGTATCCCCACCATGTTCAAGTACTATTAGTGCCCAAAGCATCAAATCGACACCCAACCAAGGGATGTAGAGTATCATGTCCAATATCCCAAACTATGGATGAAAAAAGTCATATAAAACATACTCAATAAATGATGTGGAATGTCATGTACAACATATTAAATCATGGTTGTGGAGTGTCATGTCCAATATTCTAAACCATATCATAAACTAACAATTTCCAAGTTCCAACATACTTGACATTTTAACATACTATGATAAAAAGGGTGAACCTTTTTCAATATTAATTATTCACCAAGGGGTATCACACTCAACACCCTTAAACATAATTTTAAAATCAATCAATTTCATCATTTATTCATATGAAAACAAAATTTAATGCCCTTTAAAACCATTAAAATTCTTAAAATTTACATTTTAACCATTAATTATTTCATTTTCATAAAACATTTAATTCCCAAATTATGTTAAATAACCCATTTACCACGATCACAAGCTATCCAACAAGCCTAATTGAGTTAAGATTGTACCACACCCATTTCATCATTTAAAATATTATTTTACCATTTCCAAGAATTTGGAACACCCCATGGGTAACCGTAGGTCCGGTCTCAAAGTCATCAATAGACCGGATGGGTTCTGTGAAGGGTCAATGACATCAATTTAAGGAAAAATATATTTTTTTAGTCAATAAGGTAAACAAAAACACGTTATCATCGTAACATATACCACATACAATCCAAGAAGATCAATACTATGGGAGAGATCTCTTAGACTACCTACCATAGGCTCATAGACAACCATCCATCCAAACTCGACCTTTGATTCAAAATAAATTGGAAAAAAATACAAAATTAGAAAACTCCTTGGAAATAGGGAATAAGTGATTTAATATAAAAAGTATAAAAATAAGTTAATAATCCAAAGAATATAAGGAAACAAACTCATATACATACTCAAGGCTTTGAATTGTAAGAAACAACCCTTTAAATGCCTTATAATCAAAGGAGTTCTACCCTTAGAAGAGGAGGAGTTTGAGCACACTATAGGATACTAGGAGTGAAACGAGGGAGAAAATTAGGTGTGTTCGTAAAAATTTCGGGAGGGAAAAGTCACAATTTACTAATTTTTAATGAGGTGTATGATTGGGATGCATGGTTTTCCAAACCATGCACCAGCCGTGTGAACTCTTCTGTCCAAGGCCACCTTGAGTCGCATGATCTCCAGGACCATATGTTTAGTTTGGAAAACCATAAAGAAGCCCTGAAAATGGCTATGGACCAAGTTGAATGATCACTAGGAACTCCTTGAATGGTTTTTAAAACCATGATATGCCTAAACCATGCCACATGATCATGGTTCATGGTTATCACTAACCATTCACTAACCATGCTCCATGTGCAGTGAGCCCTACTTTCCAAAATTTCAAGACCCAAACATCTAGGATACTCTTGAGACCTTCTCAATTTCTGAGAAAACATTTAATAATCTATTTTAAACAAGGATTAACCAAAAATTAAAATAATAACATACCTCTATAAGGGATGAGATCTTACAATATCCCCACCATATAAAAGATCATCCTCTTGCTATGCTCATCAACATCACTAATATTCCAAGGCAAAAAGATCGGGCCACTAGGCCTGTATATCAAATTCCATCTGAAAAGTTTAATCCTGTACACTACTATGATTCTACAACACTCGAACTAAAGGCACAATCTTACCCCAAAGAGTCATCTCACTATAATCCACAATACGAATCAGATGCTCCTCAAAGGATGTATTAACCTCAATCTCAACATCATCAACATCAATCACAGGATAAGGGTTGGGGTGATACTACTGAAGCTATTACACATGGAACACATCGTGTATATCATTATAACAAATCTAATCGATACACTACCAAATTTATACTCTATACACTCTCAAATGACTTGAAATAACTGGGTGCTAAGATACCTCATTTTTTAATCATATGGTGACATAGTCTCAGCAATACATAAAGGAAAACATATTCACCCATTGTAAAATTGATAGTTTGATGGTATCGATCGACGTATGAATTCTATCTACTCTAGGATGTATCCATACACATATAGATCAACTAGACCTACATCAATGTCTCTTTTACTAGACTCAAACCCAAAAACTTTGATTTTCCCACTTCAATCTAAAACAAAGGCGATATTCATGTATTTACATAGATTTCTTCGTACGATGCTATCTGAATAGTCACTTGATAATTGTTTATATAGGTGATCTCAATAATAACTAAGTGTTTATCATAGGTTTCAATGAAATCTAGGATTCATGATCTTAGTATGTACTCAAACACATGGATAGTCTCTTTAGATTTTCCATCCATCTGTAGGTGGTAGGCAGTGCTCAAACACACCTGAGTACCAAGTGCCTTTTGTAAGCCTTGATAAAAGCGTGAAGTAAAAAATTATCTTGATTTGAAACAATACTATGAGTCACCCTATGCAAATTTTCTATCTTTAGAGCATATAAGTTAATTAAATAATTAATGGAGGAAGTCTCCTAGATTAGTAAGAAATGGGATTCCTTTGTCACCCTATCCACAATCACCCATATCATGTCACAATTACAAGGAGTCCTAGGTAACTCCACCACAAAATCTATGGTAACATCATCCCACTTCCACTCTAAAATATAAAATGGATATAATATAACTATATGAAATTGATGATCGACCTTTACCTGGTCACATATGCAGCATCATGTGATAGAACTTATGATCTCCTCCTTCATTCCCAACTACCAATACTATATATGAGGATCATGGTATATTTTCATCAAAAAATGGTGTACCATCCATTTCAAAGCATGAAACTCACATATTAACTTCTCCCGTGTACATGTAGGAATTTAAACATGTCCATGAATGTTAATAAACTATTCTCTATCAATGGTCTAGTTAGGAGGTAGCTCCTTGCCAATAAAGTTGTCCCTCAACACCAGGCATTCTGAATCATCATACTTTCTCCACTTGACCCATTTTAGAAGAGAGGGTACAATGGATACATATGTGAGTGTCATCTATTCCTACTGATCCAGAACACCTATATGAATCTCAATGAACAAGGCCATCACCTTCCACCTAGAACTAGACTCTAGAACCACCAGTGTATGTGTCTTATGACTTAAAAGAACTAGAAGCACTATTTACCTTACCTGTCATATATGCTAGCTCAAAATTTAAATAATTCATATACACAACCCATATCCACTGCTGGATATTTAGATCATGCTGAGAATATATATATATTTACGGCTCTTTTGATTAGTATAAACAACAAACATTTCACTAAGGAGATAATTCCACCAAAATTTCAAGGAATGGATCACCACATTCAACTATATATCATGTGTATATCACCCCAAGATTTTATGGTATGTCTATTTTTAAATTTAATCTCTTCGATAGGTTATGTTGCTTACAACACCCAACTTAAATGAATAATGAAATATAATTACAATATATCCATTAAATTGGTGGTATTGAATAATATTTACCACATTATGAAGTTTATATATAATATTTTCAATATAATGTTTAACATTCATCTTATGTATTTTCTAGACATTATATAAATATAAATCAACTTTTACGAATAAAAAGCTATGTTTTTCTAAAGGCAGTTTTACCGCATTTTGATAATGCACTTGTTTTAAATCTAGATTTTTACACTTTTATATATTATATATGAAAAATAAACTTATTTTTTGATACATTAGTATCAAAATTTACTTCGGTTGAGTTTTTGGAATTTTTCTGATAGGTTTCATGTTTTGATGAATAGTGAAAATACTGAATTTTAATTGAAGTCAACTTTATCGACTAAATAATTTATAGTGTTAAATTATATTTTGATTAGTTTTAAATAATATTTAGATCAATTTTATATCATTTAATACAATTTAGTTCATTATAATCAATTTCACATTGAATATGGATCTAAAAATATTTCAAACTTTTGAACTTTTTCACTTTAATAACCTGTTTTCTCCTTCCGTTAATGGGATTAATTTTAAATTAATTTTACCCAATTCTATGTTTTGAATTTAGAAAAATGGATTTTATATTTTAAATAATAATTTCAAAAATTAGTAAATAGGTCCCTTTTATTTTTGGAGAATATGAATAATAACTTTAGTAATTATTTTAATTACCACAGTTAAGGATAAATCAGGTAATTAAAAGTAAAAATAATATTATAAGTATTGTAAAATTATCCTAAAACATGTAATAATATTATTGAATTAGTTATTGTTTTTACCAAAATCATACTTGGGACAATTTTATGGCCTATTGGACTCACTTGGATGAATTTAATCCTTTTATAGTGTTTTATTGTAAATAAAGTCAAATATGTCATACTCATGTTTTTAAGAAGTATTACATTTTTTATATGGTGTTATCCAGAATTTATCTTTAACTATAAATAATAATTTAAAATTTAAAAATTTTATCTTAACCATGGTAATTTATTTTTAATTTTTAGTAAATAAATAATTACCTTAAAGTCTTACATAATGATGATGCGATAATTATTTTAATTAATGAAAATATCAAATAAATGATATTAAAAATATTAAAATAAATATAATTTGACATAATTAAAGTCATACACTAATTTTATGTATTACCTTGACATATTAGGGATGCATTAAAAGTTTTTTTTGAAGTTATCTAGTGTATTGATATTTTTTAAAAATTCAAGTAATGAATAGTGTCAAAATTGACATTAATGATATTTTAAAATAAATAATATTTTTTAAAATGATATATAATTCATAAAAATATAAAATTAAGAAAAATAATTTGGATAATGTTTTAAATGTCATACATGACTTATTTACGATTAATTTGTCATTTTATAGTAACTATATTATACTTCAAATAGTAAAAACACATGTTGTCATGGTAAGAGTTAGAGAGTTTAAATAAGGGTTACAACCAAAAGATAAGGGTAATAATGTGACCTAAACTTGTATAAAAATTACTGGATGAGAGGATTTAGTCCCATCCTCATCTTTTCTTCTAAATAACTCACATTTTAGACATTTATAATTGAAAATTAATTTATATTAAGTTAATATTATAAGAGTTTCCAAAAGTGACCCTCACCTCAATTATAAAAGGTAACATCCTCCCTCACTTCTTTACAACACATTGAGTATTATATATCAAAAAATTCCTACCCATTTCTATTATTAAAATATTTATCCATGTTTTGGAGGTTCTTGTCTTCCAAAAATACCATCCCTAGATCTCTCGAGAAGAGATCTAAAGGAAGTTTTCCAAAGAAGAGGTAACCATTTTTACCACCTCATCCAAGTTTATTTCTTATTATAATTCCAATAAAAATGTTATTTCCATGATAAAGTAATAAATCTAGTATCTTATCATGACCTATCCCCTGGGGCCCATGCTGTGACTGCCCCAAGCCCACCTTTCATAGGCCAGGGCCTGTTGACTAGCACTGGAAAGGCATATCCCAAACATGGAAGGCATTTCCTTTAAACATATACACACACAAATAGGGAATACCGCACAAAGAAAACAAAAAAGAAAGGAAATTAGTATAACCACCACAAAGTATCACTACTGAGAGTAAAGTGTGTAAATGGGGCTAGAATACAATCCCAACTGAAAGTAAAGTACAACAAAAGAAATACAAGCTCCGAAGGTCATCTGCTAAGGATACTACAAGAAGGGTAGGTACAACTCTCTTTCGGATGTCCCTAAAGGACACCACATCTATCAATCCAACTCCGAGCACTATCTAGTCCTAGCTCTCCAATGTCCCAGTCAAAGCTATCCATTGTCTGCACAAGACACAACAGGTGTGGGTAAATCTCGTGCAGGGGTGAGTATAAGAATACTCAGTAGGGACCCCGAGACCCCCGAAGGTCTCTCAGTAATCCATTAAGGAAAACACCATAAAGGAAAAATACCACATAGGTAATACCACCAAGCATGATCTCAAACACATAGCACGAAGTAAAATATATAGCTCACACTAGGTATAACTTAAGTACAGAAGTAAATATGATTATTCGTAAGCTAGATAATATTATTCTGTTGAGAGGATCTGCTATTGATCTGCATAGGGTCGCTATGTGTTGACCCACACAGGATCACTAGGTACTGACCCACACAAGATTGCCAGGTGCTGACCCACCCAGGATCTCTAGGTGCCGACCAATTCAGGATCGCTAGGTGCCAATCCACACAAGATCACTATTATTTCTTCATGTTACAGCCAGCCACTGGATTCCCACACTTAGCATGCTTGATTTAAAAAATATCCACTCCTCAATCCATCAACTATATCTTAATCACCAAGAAGTCCCACATAGAGTAACCCCAAAGGACCATATCTTCATAAGGGTTCTTATGCAATAGACGACGTGTCGTTCAGACGCCTGGTCTGTAAGTTATATGCCTTTTGGAAAAACTGTCCCAGTTGGATTCGAGTCCGGTCCAACTTGGTCATATGCCAAATTCTACCAAAACTCACGTAGAGTATATCAGAAGGACCGCTCCGTCATAAGGGTCCCAACACCACTAATGTTGCGTCAATCTGACGCATAGTTTTCATGATACAGGCATTTTAGAAAATAGGGGGTCGGTTGGGTCTAGGCCCAGTCCGACCCGGTTGGATCGACCTGACCAACTCGGCCCGGGGGTTCCCAATTACCTCGGTTCAAAAGGACGGGCTTGAATCGACTTGGTTTGGGTTGGGCTCAGTCTGGTCTGGCCTGGCCAGTGGGTCAGGCCCAATGGGCCTTGCTGGTCCCCGCTGGTTGGCCCAAGGGTCCAGCCCGCCGGGTCGCTCGGTGACCCGGTCTCGTCTGGCCCGGCCCGAAGGGAACAGGTCTGGCCTTCCAGCGTGGGTTCAGTCTTCCAGCAGGGGTCCGATCTGTCGATGGGGTCCGACCCGCTGGGTGGGGGACCAGCCTGCTGGGCCGCGGGTCTGGACCACTGGTGTGGGACTGACCCACTGGCTGGGGGTGTGACCCGCCAACTTGAGGCCCAGATACAAGGGCGGCCAGTGGTGCACCGACCAGCTGGGACGCGGTAGCTGCACCGCATCTGGCCCTTTCCGGCCTCATGGATGTGAGGCCTCCTCTAGCCACGATCGATGAACCACAACTCACCATCCACCAGATGGCCCGAATGTGGGTCTTCCCTCCATGCGACGCCCGACGCCACGTCTCCTCTCTGTTGCAGGGCGCCGATAGGCGCGCCGCGGGCCAGCGGTGCCTTCGACGGGCCACCGTAGTTGCTTTAGTGGTTTGTTTTTGGTGCCGTCTACACCTATGATCTCCGTAGGGCGCCATCATCACTGCAAAGCCTTCGAATTCACATTGCTAACAAGTTGACCATTTGACTTCGAAGAGCAAAACAAGAACAATTATGGTAGAGGGATCATACCTTGTTCAGTTCAGCCAGCACCCTCCACGTTAGAGTTTAATCATGGGGATAAACATGATGATAACCACACAACTTGAAAAACCCCAAATCAAACTGCCGCACAATATCCACCCGCAAGAACGAGTGATTCGCAGATCAACCCGCTAGTCTGTTGATCCACGTTCATCGTAAATTTTCAAGAATGAGGAAGAAATAATCAAATACTTAGAATGCATAAACCCCTACCTCATTGACCTTTGATGCCAAAATGTTTGTCCTCGAGGATTAAAAAATTTGGCATCACTTCTTTCTCTATTCTTCAAGGCACATCAAAGATGATGAAGTCTTGCCATCATTCTTCATTCTTCATTGGGGAAGAAGTTTGTTGGAGGTTCATTAGATGATCCTCGTCAATTAATCATTGTCCCACTAATGCATGAAAAATTAAAAGGAAAACACGTTGCAATGTTTCAGTTATGCTGCGACGTCGCGTCGTTACGCTGTTTCATTTATGAAACAACGTCGCTGTTACACTTCCTTTATTTCATCGTTACGCTGCGTGATACGTGACATTAATGAACCTCATTAATGCACCTCATCGCCGCTTTTTCATTGCACCATAGAGTCACTGTCCACCATGAAACGACGAGAAAATAAATAAAATAATTCTTTTAAATTATTTTATTATTTTTCCTAAAAAGTATGATAATTAACTTTTTAGCTCGACCCTTTCCAACCTAAGTTATGTCATTTCTAGGTGAATCTTGGTGTTTTGTGTTCAACGGTGCCCTCATATTTTTTATCCGAGCATCTGTTTAAAAGTTAGAAAAACCTTCTCGCACGTTTACTGAACATACCTTAAAAAAAGTTCAAAATTCTGTTTCGGGATCACTGAACCTCGAAATCACGTGCCGTTAGAGCATATGGTCTCAAAATAATTCCATATAAAAAAATTACATAGAAATTATAAGACGTTACACTCTCCCCACCTTAGGGATTTATGTCCCTGAAATCCAAAAAAATAAATAAACAAACAGATGGGGTACTAAGCACGAATCTGAGCCTCCCGCTCCCATGTACTCTCTTAGAGGTTCTCGTGCTGCCACCGAACGTGCACTAGAGGAATCGAATTCCCATGTAGAACCCACTCATTTAGATCCTCTATCTCCACCAAGAACTCTGAAAACTTCGCCCCATCATCAATGTTTAGCTCACCCCAGTCGATGGCATGTGATGGATCATGCATGTACCTACCCAACTGCGACACATGTAAAACATCATGCACTCGATGAAACTGTGGGGGAAGAGCTAGGCAGTATGCCACCTCGCCAACTATGCCCAAGATCTGAAAAGGTCTGATTAACCTTGAAGATATCTTGCCACCCTGAAAAAATCTTTGTAATCCTCCTCTGGGCGAGACCCGAAGGAATACATGATCGCCCTCCTCAAACTCCAAGGGTCTCCATCTCCTATCGGCATAAGAATTTTGCCCACTCTGTGCAGTCCTTATCCACTCTTGAATGATCTGAACCTTATCAGTGGTATCCCATACAACCTATGGACCCATGAGTTCCAACTCCCCTTGGTCTCTCTAGCATAGGGGTTGATTCACGCTCAAATTTACCCAAGAGATGAAGGTAGAACGATCCTTGTAGTTTAGCTTGGGTTATCGAATCCTCAGAGACCTACGAAGTAACCTATAGACACGTACATTCTATGGATTGTTTTTGGCTATGAAGTGGCCAACTTGGGTTGATTTTATTTGGATTTAAGGTATCACTAACAGATTTAAGTTAATTCAAATTAAGATAATGAGTTGATCCTAGGTTATCGCTTGGGGTGGATTGGATGAATTCCTTTTTTAATGATTTTAATTTCTTATATTTGAGATGGGTTCATTTAAGAAGATCAAACAACATCATCACTTACTGGTTTAATAACTACAACCTTTAATACTAATCACCTATAAACTTGAAGGATCAAAGTTTTGAGCACTTCAAGGTAAAGGTTCATATTAGCACTTGAAGTGTGTGACCTTAAATTCAACAAAGATGAAGGAGTTTGAAGATATTCAAACAAAATTCTCAATTAAAAGAAGTGATTAGAAATTAATGGAGTGAGAAATAAAATCCAAACCAGCCCATTTCTACTCCCTTGGATCAACACATAAAATAGTTATCCCTCCATTTATTCTATGGTTTCAATGGAAGCGGAAAGTATACTCATGAGGGAGGAATTGGAGAAGTAAAAAAACAATAAAAAGAAAGAAATCACTCCACCATTGTGTGAAGAATATCACAAGGTATGGTGTGAATAAATTCACACCTTAAAGAAAATATATCAAATTGATAAGAAGAAAAATAGAATAAGTGGAAAGGAAGAAATTTTATTAAGAACTAAGGTGAATCGAACAACTTACATGATAAAGAAGAACGTTACAAAGCCAAATCTACATAATAACATTACAATGAAAACAAAGCTCCAAGGATGTTCAACTTCTCTACCAATACTGCCTTAAATAGGAAATTTTGAATCCTTCGGTAAATCCTACAATAGTGGAAGTCACATCAATTAATGGTGGTGGGTCTAGGTGGGTGGAAAGTTAAGAGAGAGTAGACTTTTCCACCCTTGACCTGAGGTGGAATCCATCTTGCTTCCACCGAACAGAGGCGCATGGAATAACTTCTAGATGGCCGAATTGGAGTGGTCCATATATGAAAAAAATAAATCTAAGGATGTCCCCTATCTCTATGTAAAATCTAATCCCAAAAGAATATGTGGTTTTAGATATATGATTAGATTTGGGGGATGATTTTATGAGCCACATAATCTGGCGCGAAAGTTTATCTCAAAATTGGGATGCCTTAATAACCACCATGGAGAACGAATTATCACTGGATCCTGAAGAATTATTTGTTCCTCTATATTTATTATATAATACCATGAAATTTGGTATTCATTAGGTCTATATGTTGGGCCCCACATTCTCATCAGTGGGCTGGTGTCCAATCTGCCTTCTCCAGAATTGTTTGCATGAAATCCAATTTTGGTGGTCTTTGAATGTGAATCTTACAACACTCCACAAGTATGAATTGTTACAAATATAATTATAAACCTGAAAATTAAATATGAAAATAAAATCAAGATTATTGGGTACTTTAAATGATGTTAAAAAATGTACTACATAATAGTGCATTTTAAGAAGGAATTACAATCATAATGTTAAATGATGTTCAAAGTGTAAAATGCACTAAAATGCTGTTTATGAATAATAAAGAACATGAATATTATATATATTAACAATGAATATTATCCTCATTTAGTGGATAATCAGGGGTGATCTTCAAGGACGCCCGTACAAAGCCTAAAATGGTGCCATGCCAATGGTGGAGTGATAACTGTTGTTATATGAAAGCTCCACCAGTGGAAGGTGGTCCTCCCAACTATGACCAAAGTCTAGGATGAAAGAACGTATCATGTACTCCAAGGTCTGTATGCTCCACTCTATCTGACCATCTATTTCTCCGATGCTTTTGCTGGGGCGCGCGCATCCGTCTATGGAGAGGACGCGCTGCTTATTACCCCGCATTCCTGCTTTCCAAAGGTGGGTGGCATCCGTTCCTTGTTCAGGGACATCTGATCCTTGATCGAAACTGGGATGATGGGATGTCTGTTCTTCCTTCCATGGATTCCTCCTCAGAGCTCATCACCTAGTCCGGGTCTCCCTCATAGATTTAAGACGGGTTCGTGAAGCCCATTCCCGGTGCCATATCTACATGGACACCAGTTAATTATGCTGCTTTCGTCGAGACGCTCCAAGGGGTATTATCGGGGCAGCAACCTTCGGTGAGGAGAATGGTCACGTTGGGGCGTCATTGGCATGTCTGTCTTTGGTCCCTCATCACAGGGCTTCTCGAGGGAGCGGAAGCCCGAGGCATCCCACATCAAACACGGGGAATGTGTACCATATGAGGTTTTCCTCATCTTCCCATGTTTAACACGGGGTATGTCGCAAGTTTAACGTCTTTCGGAGATGGATCGGGTTGAAGGACCCCTAGGGGGGAACACCGATGTTGGGGCCAGCACGTGGGCGGCTTCCCGAATTCCATGGAGTGGGATGAGGTGGCATGATCTCACCGGGATGTGGCAGCCCGGGTAAGGATCAGGATGGATGGTGGAGTGAGACATGGTGCTTACGTTCTGAGATGGCCCAAGAGGGGGAATACAGTTTAATGTCATGAGGGACGAGATACAGTTTAACGTCATGCAGGATGAGATACAGTTTAATGTCATGCGGGACGAGATACAATTTAATGTCATGCGGGACGAGGGGTTTGGGGCTTACGCTCTGAGGCGGCCCAAGGTGGTCAGGGAACCGATGTGGAGAGGTCGGGATGACCGGGTGGTGGGCTTGAACCTCGTGGAGGCTTCCTACGTACCATGCGTTAGCACGGATCAAAGTCCACGTAGTTCGCTGGGATGGGGATTATGCTCTGAGGCGGCCCATAGAAGGATGTCATGGTCGATGCGCACTCTAAGCCCATGTGAGTCATGCTCGGTGTGAGAAACAAGAGGCAGTAGGGACCAGACGATCACGTCGCGAAGGGTGCGTCCGTGAGAAGCGGAATGGGGCTTACGCGTTGAGCGACCCAAAGAGGAAACAGGGGCTTACGCGTGGTTAGCGACCCTTGGTGCTGGGGCTTACTCTATGGTGGAGGCCCGTGGTGCGACAAAGCGCAGTGGGAAAAGGACTCCACTAGCCTTGGCAGGGGTAAGTACGGAGATGCATGGGTGAAATCATCCGCAATAAAGGCTAGGGGCTTACGCTCTGAGGCAGCCCTTCCCCCGCGGACAAACGCTACTCCAACAAGGAGGATCTCATTCCATGTGAGGAAGAGTACATTCCTGTGGAGACGAGTGGGCGTAATGAATGTCCGAGCTGGGGGGACCCTGCGTGCGAAGCACGGGGTCAGACCACAATTTAACATCTTGTGTTAAGGACGAGGTGCTTAGCAGTTTAACGTCCTACATCTTGGACGAGGTGGGTTCGGTCCACACCCCTAGGGCTTACATTACCAACACCCTCTACCCCTTGTGGGAGGGAAGGCATTGTCAAGGCCATCGTGAAGGGGGACCGCAGGGCGAACCACCGGGGGGTCCACGTTAGCGTGGCTATGCGAAGAAGCAATAACCGTTAGTGTGCCTATGCGGAGAAGCATAAGGCAAAGCGACGCAATGGGAAACACGGCCCAAGGGACCTTGAGGTTACTTCGCACGAGCCTGGAAGGCCGTACGGGAAAACAACGCATGGCGCGCATGCCTGACAGGGGAGACATCAGGTGCCGGTGCAGGGGGGCAGCCAAGGGGCGTCAAGGTGAAGGGTCCTGGGCTTTGCGTGCAAAAAAGAAGGTTTGCGCACAAAACACCAGGACGACGCGCAATTGGAGCAAGGGAATTGTGCACAGAGAGGGAATTACATGCAGGTTTTTGCGTGCACGGTAGGGTATTGCACGCAAAAGACACAGATTGCGCGCAAGGCTGGAACCCGAGGAAGGGGGAAAATTCACTGAAGCCGGTGGAGTCGCGCGCAAAGGAGGACTCCGGGGCAAGGTTGCGTGAAATGAGGGATTACCTGGAATCCATATTGCTTGTGGGGGAAGCTGAATTGCATGCACGAGAGTCTCTTTGAATTCTAGAACCCCCAAATCGTTTGGGGTCACCTTCTATTTATAGGCGACCTCCGGCACGAAATCCAGGCGGCGCGCGAAATTCTTCGCGCCGAGCGCAGCCGGCGTGCAAAAACTTGCTGCGCAGAACCGGGGCGCGCAAAGATTGCACGCCTCATCGACTCAATTCCGCAAAACCCGGTGATTCTACATGCACAGAACAATTTTTCGCGCGGATCCTCCTTTATTTCGCGCACCACATCTTGGGCCTCCAGATCGGGCCTCTGATTCCGAATATGACTTCACTTCATCATTTAGAAACTTCCTCCGAGAGTTATGGACTTTGTTCAACATCAACAAATGCCCTCCCTTAGAATTGGATCAGCGAGAGGTCGCAACGATCAGATTCCAAGGGAAACTCTGAAACACCGAAATGCTAAGTCCCCGGGTCAAGTTGTGCGCAAAATTCCGATGGGGCACACAAAACTACGGACGCACGCGGAATCATCTTTCCGCGCGGCGCGGAACCCTGGCCTAGCCTATAAAAAGGGGAGCTGGGTCCTAGATCCGTACTTCTGCTTTTTCCGCATGATAAGATCATCGCTCTCATGCGCGAAATCGCTTATGCTGCTGCATGTAATAACGCTCTGGCAGTGCGGAATTCCATCCAAAATTCGGCCGTGATTTCGCGCCTGCTCGGGCTTTCCCGCGCTTCGCGTTCCGATTGCGCGCTCATCTTTAGGATTTCGCACAACTCATTCAGATTTCACGCAGAACTCTCTGATTCTGCGCACTGCATCCTGATTTCGCCCAACTCCCGAAAGATTCAAGATGGCTGCAAAACGAGTTGATGAGGGGGAAGCCACTACCCGTAGGACAGAAATGGCGGCGAATGAGGAGGTTTACAGCGCCAAGGTGATTGTCTCCAACAATCTGACCTTGTTCAATCTGCTGACTCCGGCCCAGAAGACATATCCCTTGTCGGACAACCTCCCACTCTGGAACTTTGGCATCCTGGAGGAGGTGCCACTGCCGGGCTTCGAGGTGGACACGGCGTGGTCTTGGGTGACTCGGGAGGAAAAAATTCCTCGCTACAACATCACCAACAACGACCATCCTGCCAGGGAAACTAGACATATGGACATATATGTCCTGAACCTGAGGACTAGGACCATTACCGGGGATGAGCCTGTGGTAGAGGATTCTCTGGCCCTCTACGCGAGAATGTTCCGTCAGAGTGTCACAGATGACATGAAGGGCTGGATGAAGGATTGAGACCTGCGGTCTGGGGGCAACTTCACCAGTGAATGGGCCTGGGCGTTCTGGTTTCGCCATACCTGTGACCAGTTCGGCGACGAACTGCGGTATATCAGCCTGTTCGAGGCGGTATGGACATCGCAGTTCCACTTCCACCGCCAGCCTGAACTCGGACCGGAGCTATTCACCCAGTGGTCTCCTGACACCAACACATTCCACCTTCATCATGGGGAAGTAGGCATCAGTCTCTGGGACGTTCAATGCATCGGAGGTATCCCACTGGAGGGTTACCAATACGACGAGTTCGTTACTCCAAAGAGCACCTAGGGGGATATGTCACGGACGCCTATGATGACGTGGAACCTGTTGGAGCTGGCCAAAGAGAGGCTGGGGGTCAAGGACCTCCTGAAGGACGTTGCCTTCAAGGGCTGGTTCAGCCTGTTCCTCGAGAAGGATCCGACCGTCAAGATGCCGGGACGGGGAAAACGGTGACCAACCGTGACTCAGAGGAGAAGGGATGGGTCATACTGGAAGACCCTGGAGGCGGGGAAATACCAATCATGGGGCTACCACGTCATTGAAGCCTGGGACCCGAACGTCCGGTATGCCGGGTTTCTTGCCGCCTTCATAAGCGGGTGGCTCCTGCCAGTGTGGGACGCGAGGATGGGCGTCCGTCCAGCAACATTGGTGATGGCGGGCTCCATGGCCGCCAACAAACGGTTCAACTTGGGCGTCCCCATACTGGCCAAGTTGTATACCATCCTGGGGAGCATCTCATGAGGTTGGTCGCCTCAGAGAGTATGTGGTCCCTTCCAGATCTTCCATGGCTGGGTGGCGGCTCATCTCGGCGGGTATACTTTCCCAAACGCCGTCCGTCCTCCGGGCAATGGTCTGCGACCATCCTAGCTAAACATCGCAGGGGTGGCGCCATTGATGCTCAATGAGGAGGGCGTGATGATCTGCATTGGCAACCATTCCAACTTCAACTTCATCCCGTTCTCCACCCCAGTCGGCCAGCTGGTGGACAACGGGCGAGGCTCTCTGAAACAGCAGGAATACTTCCGGAGCATTCGGGGTGGGGTGCTCGTGGCTCAGATCGACGGGAAGGTGATCTGCAAGCCTTACGTGCCATCCTGATTTTCCAGGTAGTTCGGGTGCCTCCAAAGAATGCCGAAGAAGGTATTCACGGATGTCTGGTAGGAGAAGAATCTGTGTGTCCTGCGCCAGATGTGGTTGATGTTCACCACCTTCGGTTCTGGCGATGTCGTCACTCTTCCCTCCATCGGGGTCGATGCCGGCCTAGCAACTGAATACGCCAAACACTAGACCATTGTGTACCCTGAGGGGCTATTACTCAAGTGTGTCCAGCAACTCGAGGTTACTCGCGTGGAAACCGGGTGACGGGAAAGAAGGCACGGTGCCGTCGGAAGGGGAGGACCAAGGGTGCGTCAGGCAGTGAGGCCTGCGCAGGCCGGGACTTCGACAGCAGGAACATCAAATAGTGCTTCCACGTCCTCGTTACCCGCAGGGGGGTCACATGAGGTGGACAGAGAACTGACCGGGAAGCAGATAAGATATCTGCTCGAACCTTCCCAAGACGCAATTCTCCCGGCACTGTGGTCGGCCTGGATGACCCTGCGGCAATCGCTGAGCATCGAAGCCATCTGGCAGAAGATAATGCAAAACGGGATCCAACTGCCAGAGGTCGGGCTCGTTCGAATTACCGACCGAGTAAACTTCCATCGGCGGCATGCTTATCTAATGGCCATGGATGCATACACACGCAAAAGGGGGCAGCGTGCAGAGCCACCTTTTCTAGTGAAAGTGATGCTCGGCCAGGAGCATGATCCGGAAGAGATGCCGTCGGGAGAAGGCGACAGTGACGAGGAGCCGGAGGGGGAGGAAACCGGAGAGGACGAAGGCGAGGGAGAAGATGAAGAAGAAGAGCCCGAAGGTGAGGGGTCGCAAGGGGTGACCTACCAAGGGAGTCTCCGAGAGAACGGAGAGATTTCCGACTCTGATCTCAACATAACAGAGATTCTCGAGGTTTGTCTCTGTCTTCATTCATTTCCCTTATTCATCCATTCTCCTTTCCAACTTATAACTCACTTCCCCATCCTACTCAGGAGCAGTTGAGCGTTGGATGGGCGTTCCCACCAGAGGAGGGAGGAGAGGAACCAGTGAGACGTGATGGGGATCCAACACCCATCATTGAATTAAAAGCGAGGAGGGGTCTCCCCTTACGGCGGCTCCTGCAGTGGCCGAAACACTGGGGACCAATGCTCTGGATTCCTGTAAGTCTCACGCGTCACTACTGGTGCCTGGTGTCAAAGGATCCCGTCTGACCAGCGTATGCCTTGTGCGGTGATCTCAACACTGGAGGCATGTCAGGCTGCGGAGCCCGGGCCATCCACGAGTGGACTAGTGGCGGACATACCACCTCGTTCAGAACATGCTCCCTTCACTGAGTCGGCCCCGACAATTGATGAATAGGGGGCGGCAGACATCGGCAACACTATTCTCGAGACGAGGTCGGAAGCTGGTGGAGGCATCATTACTACTGGGGCGAGAGAAGAAGGTCTCCTAGACGTCGAGGAGTCTATTCCTCATGAAGGCGTCCCTGTGGCAGATTCTTCTGCCGATCTGCTGGCTGCCTTCCCCATATACCGACCCGCTGACCCCGAGGAGATATATGAATTAGACTCAGAGGCAGCCGAGGAGAGCCGGATGAAATGGCGCAAGGGGTGGAAGTGTATCCAACGCTTCCTCAGACAACCACAGTTGGATTGGCTGAGGCGGATGGGATCACTTCAGACCTGGCTGTGCTTCCTGTGCGCTGGAGGGGCTGACGCTCAGCGTCTTCATCTAACGGTCCGTGATTACATGGATGAGAAGATACGTGAGAGCAGCCGGCGCACCGAAATTGCCCAGTGCCGGGGAGGATCGGTGAGCGCTCAAGCGCTGCTGAGGGCAGAGCAGGAAGTCCGGAACCTCAAAGGGCAGGCAGCAGATAAGGAGGCCTTCATCGCAACATGCTCTGAGCTCATGGAGTAACTGACGGCCCAGCTGGTTGATGCGCATGAACAACTGGTGGAGGCGAGTCACCAGATGACCGTACTTCGAACTGAGTGGGCGCAGGCACAAGCTAGGGCTGGCGAGCTACGCTCTATGGTGGCTGACGAGGAGAGAGTCTTCAAAGAGCGAGAAGCGGTCCTGGAGGCTACCAGTGCTGGAAAGATCGCTTCAGCATGATGATCCCTAAGGGATTGTTTTGGTCATCTCATGAACTTCTTGCTTGTACTGCTCATCATCTCAATCCAATATATGGCCAAATCCATTCATTTTTATCCTTGGTTTAATATTCTCAAACACATTTTCGAAATGAATAACAACTCATCTCTAGGCTCTTGTGGGTCGTTCCCAACGCAAGAAGAAGAAGATGCTCGTACCATCATTTGGTTCAACTGTGGGGCATTGACCAAGATTCATGCGTCCAAAATTGGGCCTGGACTTCTGAGACCCCGGGCCGATTGATGTGTCGACTCCTCAATGTGCTCTAACACACGAGCAGGGTGATGCCGGGGGCATTGAAATCCATCCAAACATAGGGGGATGGAGAGTAAGGGTGAATCACGCTGCCCAAATTCGGAACCCAATGGTGCGCAACCATGGAGGATAACTATAAACCGTGGAGGAAACACAACATCCATATCATATTGGCCTAGAATGGGGGACAATAAATGAGGGCTGACCGCTGACCATGTTTGCAACACGGGGCCTAACTCAAATATCGTCGGTCAGTTTTCCGGAACGTTGGCCCAGGACAATAGGCGGACCATAGGTCTGTCATCCATATTGTTAGGGGGTCCTATCAAACATGACCAGTCCTCCGGAATGTTGTCCCAGGACAGTAGGCAGACCATAGGTCGAGCATCCATATTGTTAGGGGGTCCTGTCAAACATGACTAGTCCTCCAGAACATTGGCCCAGGACAGTAGGCAGACCATAGGTCGAGCATCCATACTGTTAGGGGGTCCCGTCAAACATGAAAGGAAATGAGGATCCGAATAAGGGGGGACGCAAAGCGTGGAAGGTGGAGTGGTGGTTTGTTCGAACAGAGTCCAACACTCCCGAAATTGTGCCACCATGGCGAAGGCGCATTAGGTGGACATACCGACCTAATCACGGGTCGTCCCAATTTCCATGCGGGACCACTTTGGCGAGAGAACTGCAGCTTCCCATTATTATCATGGGGCATCCTGATCCTGCTCGGGGTAGATGTCCTGATTACACCACTTCCCATGAATTCGGACCGAGGGGCCAACAACAAGGAAGGATGGGGTTCAGTAATCCCTGGGGCTGGACCCAAGATGAAATGTCCGGGCAATCCTACGTATCTCATTAGGATGAGAATCAAGCCACACATAGTTCTTCAAACACAGTTTAACGTCATGTTGGACGAGATACATTTTAACGTCATGCGGGACGGAATACAGTTTAACGTCATGCGGGACGGAATACAGTTTAACGTCATGTGGGACAGAATACAGTTTAACGTCATGCGGGACGGAATACAGTTTAACGTCATACGGGACAGAATATAGTTTAACGTCATGCGGGACGGAATATAGTTTAACGTCATGTGAGACAGAATACAGTTTAACGTCATGCGGGACGGGGGATACTTCTCATCTGGGGATAAGCACGGCACAACGAGTAACCTGACGTAAATGAGGACATAATCCCGCACCACATCGCGCAATCCCACAAGAGAGAGCAAGTCGTAAAGAGTCAAAGAAATGATCTTAGTTTTAGGTCTTAGAACTCAGACCAAGAGGATCTTAGTTTTAGGTCTTAGAGCTCGGACCAAGAGGATCTTAGTTTTAGGTCTTAGAGCTCGGACCAAGAGGATCTTAGTTTTAGGTCTTAGAGCTCATACCAAGAGTCGGACGGAGACATAAGAGGCACACGGTGGAGTAACTCAAACACCTGGTGAGAATGGGAATAGGGGGTGGGTACGGTGCGGTGAACAAACCCATGTGAATGAGGACATAATCCCGCACCACATCGCACAACCCCCTTAGGAGAGGTTTTAGGTCAAGGGACCGAAAATGAAATTAGGCTGGCTGGGCCCGCGAGGAAGTGCCCCAGGCGCTCCTACGTATCTCATAAGGATGAGAATCAAGCCATACGTAGTTCTTGAAAGCATCTTAGTTTAAGGTCTTAGAGCTTGGACCGTGAATAGGAAAGGGGAGAAACAGACACATGGCAAGGCGGTTACAAAACCCGACGTGAATGAGGACCTAAGCCCTACTTACCATGTGCTCTCCAGGGAAATGCTCGAGTCGAGGGACCGAACACGAAGGTAGGCTGGCTGGGCCCGCGGGAAAGTACCCCAGGTGCTCCTACGTATCTCATAAGGATGAGAATCAAGCCATACATAGTTCTGAAAGGTGACATGGTAAGATACCAGTGCCAGGGGAAAAGGGGAGTGCGGGCGTGTCCCTTGCACTAAAAGAAGCAGAATTTGATAAATCTTGTTTGTCCTTTAAGGTGAGTGGTTTTTTTGTGAAGCGACAGGCCTAGAGTAGTAGGCCGTGGTGTCGCCACAAGAATCAAGCCGTGATAGGCATTGACAAATGGCATGGCACGTGACCAATACCCAATGTGATTTCCTCTACAACGAGGTCATCACAATGTAGTGCCATTTTTCGTTTTGCAGCCAGGACGATAATGTCACAGTTTAGGGTCGTTTGATAGGACCAACAACACAGTTTAAGGTCGTATGGTTTGGACCAACAACACAGTTTAAGGTCGTATGGTTTGGACCAGCACACAGTTTAAGGTCGTTTGGTTTGGACTGGCACACAGTTTAAGGTCGTATGGTTTGGACCGACAACACAGTTTAAGGTCGTATGGTTTGGACCGGCACACAGTTTAAGGTCATATGGTTTGGACCAACAACACCGTTTAAGGTCGTATGGTTTGGACCAACAACACAGTTTAAAGTCGTATGGTTTGGACCGACAAACCGGTTTAAGGTCGTATGGTTTGGACCGAAAACACAGTTTATGGTCGTATGGTTTGGACCGACAACACAGTTTAAGGTCGTATGGTTTGGACCGACAACACAGTTTAAGGTCGTATGGCTTGGACCAACAACACAGTTTAAGGTCGTATGGTTTGGAACAACAGTATAGTTTAAGGTCATATGGTTTGGACCGACAACACAGTTTAAGGTCGTATGGTTTGGACCGACAACACAGTTTAAGGTCGTATGGTTTGGACCAACAACACAGTTTAAGGTCGTATGGTTTGGACTGAGGGGAACATGCACGATGTGATACCATCACTGCGCGTGATTCCGAGAGAGGAGCCTCGGGACAAGGGGCCAATGAGGGTCCAACCATCAGGAGGGGGACAGGATATGCTAGCTCCCAGCTGTGTTGGGCCCAAAACGCAATGTCTGGGTGACTCCTCGTTTCCCATGGGGATGAGGGTCAAGCTGCACGCAATCTGTAAAGAAAAGACCCAAGCACATACTCTAGCGCTCAGATCGCGGGAGCCCCAAGAGACACCGTTACGCAGCTTGGTCTGTCTGATGTGCGGGGGTGTACTGAGGGTTAGTACAAGGAGTGTCAAGATTCCACCTTGACACGGTGGGGAGGAACATGACATGAACCATGCCACCAACATTTAGGGCCCAGGGAAACCGGCGTGATGACTGAGGATTACTGTTGACCATGTTCGCAACACAACATCCTATCGTGTCAGCCATGGGGACCAACAAATGAGCATCAACTACTGACCATGTTCTCAACGTGGGATTTGTATCAATTTGTTGTCTGAAACCCTCGGGGGTGTTGGCCCGTGACGGTAGGAGAGCCCTTGGGCGTTGTATCCAGGCCATTCTTGGGGGTCCCTCCGGGTGTGAAGGATGACAGGGGCCCGAATGAAGGGGAACACGAATCTTGGAAAGTGGATGGAACTTTCCTAAGTCGAATCTGGCACTCCAAGTCCTAGACCAGAGTACCCTGAGCACATTAGCAGACCACTGGAAAGGGTTAGAGGGCTCAGTCCAAGAGCGGCCAAAAGATGGAGGATCCCTGGGCAAAATAGGGGGCATAATGCCAAACACCCTAGGAACCGGGAGATCGTGGGATCTCCTAAGAGATAGGGCTGGACCTGACATCTAGGTGTTCAGGCGGTCCTACGTATCCCATAAGGATGGGAATCAAGCCATACGTAGTTTTTGAAAGCGTCTTTTAATGCTATTGGACATAGGAGGGATAAATCCTGAGGACAAGGTGCACGTGGTGCAGCTATTGCAAACCCGATGTGAATGGGGACATAATCTCACACCACGCCACGCGATCCTGTGGTCAAGGTACCAAAGGCAAAACAGACGCAACAACGGACCTCAAGCTGGACCCAAAGACGAAAGGTCTGGGTGTTCCAACGTATCCCATTAGGATGGGAATCAAGCTAGACGTAGTTCTGGCAATACAGTTTAACGTCATGTTGGATGAAACATGGATCTTAGTTTTAGGTCTTAGAGCTCGGACCAAGAGGATCTTAGTTTTAGGTCTTAGAACTCGGACCAAGAGGATCTTAGTTTTAGGTCTTAGAACTCGGACCAAAGTGCAGTTAGGGTCGTGCGGGACCATACAGTTTAAGGTCATGCAGGACCATACAGTTTAAGGTCATGTAGGACCATACATTTTAAGGTCATGCAGGACCAAGGATCTTAGTTTTAGGTCTTAGAACTCGGACCAAGAGTAGTTAGGGTCGTGCAGGACCATACAATTTAAGGTCATGCAGGACCATACAGTTTAAGGTCATGCAGGACCATACAGTTTAAGGTCATGCAGGACCATACAATTTAAGGTCATGCAGAACCAAGGATCTTAGTTTTAAGTCTTAGAACTCTAACCAAGAGCAGTTAGGGTTGTGCAGGACCATACAGTTTAAGGTCATGCAGGACCATATATTTTAAGGTCATGTGGGACCATACAGTTTAAGGTCATGAAGGACCATACAGTTTAAGGTCATGCAGGACCAAGGATCTTAGTTTTAGGTCTTAGAACTCAGACCAAGAGCAGTTAGGGTCATGCAGGACCATACAGTTTAAGGTCATGCAGGACCATACAGTTTAAGGTCATGCAGGACCATACTGGTTAGGCAAAGTACTTCTTGAGGAACCTGGCGTTGGTGGGAGGAGTGATACGCTCACCATCCATAGTCACCAGGGAATACGCTCCATTGGGATAGACCTTGTGGACAATAAAAGTCCCCTCCCACTTGGGCTCCAACTTGGCTAGTTTCCTGCCGGGAATCATTGGCGCTCTAAGAGCCAGCACCAAGTCACCTTGCAGGAAGGAGCGGAGGTGAACCTTCTTATCGAAAGCTCGAGCCATCCTGCTCTGATGCCTTTCCAAGTTATGTAAAGTGTGAAGCCTACTTCCGTCCAGCGCTTCCAATTCGGCTAGAGGGATCTCGACAACTCTATCAGGCGCTTGCTGGTCGTAGACCACCGTGCGCAATGAGGGTAGCTGGAACTCGATCGGAAGGACGGCCTCATCTCCGTATACCAGGGAATACAGAGTCACCTGGGTGGAATTGCGAGTCGTCGTCCTATAAGCCCAGAGGGCATTGGAGAGCTTGTCCGGCCAACTTTTCTTGTTTTGACCAACCATTTTTTGCAGAATGTTAGAGAGGGTTTTGTTAAACGCCTCAATCTGTCCATTTGCCTGCGCATGATAGCGGGAGGTGTGGTTAGAGAGAATGTTGTACTTGGCGTACAATCTCTTCAGCTAGGCCGTTCGGAAGTTGGTTCCATTATCCGTGAGGATAGCGTGAGGTATTCCAAACCGGTGGATGATATTGGAGCTCACGAAGTCGGTGATAGAACCGGCCTTGACTTCCCTGAGCGGGGCTGCCTCTGCCCACTTTGAGAAGAAATATGTGGCGGTTAAGATGAACCGGCACTGGAGGGCCGTCGCCGGTGGGTAAGGCCCTATGACATCCAACCCCAGACTGCAATGGGCCAAGAATACTTAGTAGTATGGAGAGGCTCCGGTGGCCGATGCACAAAGTTAGCATGAACTTGGCACACATGACACCTCTTGGCGTACTCGATGCAGTCATGGATCATGGAGGGCCAAAAGTATCCCAGCCTCCGAATCTGGTAGGAAAACTTCGACCTGGCCTGGTGGGCGCCACAGGAACCAGCGTGCACTTCCTGCATGACCTATGGGATCTCAAATCCTTGAAGACAACGGAGGAGAACACCATCAAACCCGCGCCTGTAAAGGAGCTGCTCACGACTGGGACTGCTTTGAAGGGTGAACTGCGGCACGCGGCACCGGATTCGTTCCCGCTCTGCTCGGTCCATCGGAAGATTTCCGTGCCGGAGATATTCAACCAAGGGTGTCCTCCAGTCAGGAACTGTCTCAATCACTACGCCTGAAGCCCTGAGGGATCCTGACGCAGGGGCACCAGCGGTGAGATGGTTCACTCGCGGGCCATGATCGCCCTCTTGGATAACAGGAGCAATGACTCTCCGGTGCACCACGTGGATGATTAGGTCATCATGTTTGGGCTCCATGAGTGATGCGGCCAGGATGGCCAAAGCATCTGCTCGACTGTTCTGCGACCGGGGAATGTGAACGACATTAGGTCGGGAGGGGAACTTAGCCATTAGATGGAGGGTGCACTCCAGCAAAGGCATGAGTTCTGGCTTCCTGACAGCATAGTCACCATTAACCTACTTGATGACTAGCTCAGAGTCTCCTTTTACATACAGGTGGGGTACATTAACCTCCAGAGCCAACTCGAGGCTAGTGATGAGGGCATGGTATTCTGCCTCATTGTTGGTGCAACCTTCTGACAACAAGAAAGAATATGGCAGAACGGCTTGCTCTGGGGTGATGAAGATGATACCCAGGCCCACTCTATTAAGCCTAGGATCGTTGAGCCTTCTACCAGTAGGGCTTCGGGAGGCGCCGTCAAAGTGCATCTGCCAGCATGGGGTGGCGTGATCGACTGAGAGGATTGCCTCATCAGGAAAGCCCAAATCCAGTGGCTGGTCCGCAGAGGTTGGGTGGGAAGCTAAGAAGTCTTCCAATGCCTATCCTTTGATGGCCTTCCAAGGTATGAACCTAATGTCGAACTGCTAGAGGATCACCGCCCAGTGTGCCAATCGGCTGGTCAACATAGGCTGACTCAGGATGTATTTTAACGGGTCTACCCGAGAAACCAGCTGTACCTCATGGTGCTGCAAGTAGTGCCGCAATTTCTGTATGGCGAATACGAGCACCAGGCAGCTCTTCTCGATGGGATAATATCTAATTTCCGCATCGAGGAGAATGCAGCTGAGGTAGTAGAGGCTATTCTCTGTTCCCTCGTTGTTATTCTGGGTGAGAAGGGCGCCGAGGGATCGCTCCAGGGCAATCACGTAAAGGACCAGCGACTTTTCGGGAACGGGTGGCATCAGGACCAGAGGTTGAAGAAGATACTGTTTGATTTCCTCAAAAGCGGTCTGACACTCTTCGTCCCACCCATAGGTGGCGCCTTTCTTCATGAGTCGAGAAAAGGGCTTACACTTGCCGGCCAAATTCGCAATGAATCGACGTATATAGGCTAAGTGGCCTTGGAGGCCTCGAAGCTCCCGAATATTACTCGGGGGAGGCATCTGACCGATGGCCTTGATCTTCTCGGGGTCGATCTCGATACCTCGATACCTAACAATGAAGCCAAGAAACTTTCCGGAGGTGACCCCGAAGGCACACTTCAAAGGGTTCATCTTTAAGTGGCGAGAACGGAGGAAACCGAACACTTTCTCAAGGTCTTTGAGATGGTCCCGACGTTGACAAGATTTAACCACCAGGTCATCTACATATCATTCCACCAGTGTTCCGAGGATCGGCTTGAATATGCGGTGTATAGCCCGTTGATAGGTGGCACCCGCATTCTTCAGGCCGAAAGGCATAAATCGGTAGCAGAAAGTACCCTGGGGGGCCCTGAAGGCAGTGAAATCTTCATCCTTGGGGGACATCTAGATCTGGTTGTACCTAGAGTACCCATCCATGAAGGAGAGGGCTTGGAACCTGGCCGTTGTATTGATCAACAGCTCTATCACGGGAAGGGGAAAGTCATCCTTCGGACAGTGGCGATTAAGATCACATAAGTCAATGTAAACCCTGATCTGCCCATTCTTCTTCCTGATGGGCACAATGTTGGCTAGCCACCTGGGGTACTGCACTTCCTTGATGAAGTTGGCCTTAATGAGCTTATCAAATTTGGCCTCAACCATGGCACCATGAAAGGGGTGCATTTTCCTGGGAGGCTGCTTGAACCCGCGATGGTTTGCTGGGAGGCCAAGGCGGTGGATCGGGATTTAGTCCCGGCATCTCGTCATAACTCCAGGCAAACACATCACGGTGCTATCTAAGGAAGTCTGTGTACTATTGTCATTCCTCGGGAGGCATAGCGATGTTGACCAATGTGGGTCTCAGGTCCGCCTCACTGTTGAGGTTCACCTGTACTAGCTCGTTGACCGTGGTGGAGACTCCCTCCTCAAAGGCAGGAGGAGAATCTTCCATGTCTTCTTCTCCACTTGTGGAAGGATCATCCATGGGGGGAGCCGTTCCGGGGCTGCTCGACCTTGATGGGGAGCTGGCACCGGCTTGGGCGGTAGAGGTCGTCATGACGGGAGACTCATGCACCGCGGAGACCATGGCGATGAAGGCGGTTGATCCAATCCCATCCGGCCTTCGGCCCAAGGGGCCACGCTTTACGACATCAAAGCAGTGGTGATGCATTGGCTTGATCCGGTCGATTCTGGCTTGGTGAAACAGACACGTATGACGTACTTCCATTTCCATGAGCCCAACGTCCCGATATCGTATAGGGGTAGGAGGCTCGGGGATCACCTGAGCCTGGTTGGTGTAAGAGTACGAGGTGATTTCCCACCGTCACTTAGACCCAGAAATATGCCTTCCTCTGGTACCCGAGACAACAAAGCACCCTCCCATATCGGGAGTCATGGCCTCCAACCGATGGATTGGGAAGACGTATTCGTTATCCAAACCTACCCAGGGATCACTCGTGACAGCGGCGGGCTCAACCTCACCTGCCAGGATTTGCTTGTCCTTGCTCTTGTAATAGTCAGCGTCCAAGTAACGAGCTTCACAAGAGAAAAATGGAGACGCATCTCCTTGGAGCACACCCACTCGACCCTTAAGGGAGTATTTGAGGCACTGATGGTATGATGAGGGAACCACTACGTGAAGGTGGAGCCACGACCTTCCCATCAACGCGTTGTAGGCGGTGTCCTGAGAGACAACCATGAATTCAGTATTGGAAATTAAGCCGCCGAACTGGGTCTTCAGAAGAATCTTGCCGAGTGGGGTTTGATCGGTCCTGTCATACCCCTAGATTCTGAGGTCGAAGGGAGTTAAATCATCCTCAGACAACCCCAGTTTTCGCAGTGTCCGAGTTGGGATCAAGTTAATCCCAGAACCCGTGTCGATAAGACAACGACGAACTTCCATGCCATTGAAATGGCCAGTGATGTACAACGGGCGGATGTGAACATGTATGGGAAGGTCTTCATTTTCACCAGAAAACAAGATAACAACCTGACATTCGGCGTCCTCAATCACCTCGGTGTGGAAGGCTTCTGTGGCCGCTACCTCCATTTCAAACTGAAGGGGGCTCCTTAGAGCCTCGGCGAGCACCTCACGCATTTCAGACGACAGGCGAAGGGCCTCAAGGATGGAAAACCTTGCCAGAATGCCGACCAGATGCTTCAGAACATCATACTTTTGCGCCAAATGTGAGCTTCTACTTACAGGAGGTCGCTCTGCGATTGGGGGCATGACGGGCCCTACTGGCGGGACCAGTGACTGGCTGGTACTAGGAACATCCCGCTATTCACTAGCTGAAGCCCGGGAGGTGGCTTTCGTGCTAGAACCGGAAGGCCATAATCGGCTAGTGGCAGGGCTGGGTTGGTTGCGACACGGGCAAGGCAGTTCCGCCTGATCCAGCAACACAAACGGTGGTGGAAGCGAACCTGTTGTCACTGGGTGAGGGAGCCGCGAGTGCTGCTCTCTGTACTGGGCTTGCTGCCTGGTCTCGGTAGCGTGCACGACCTGACTGGAGGTGATGACTGCCGTGCCCCGGTGATTCACGTATCCATGGCTCCGTCGACGTTGGAAATAGATTGGGACTTTGGGGAGGTCCACCTGGCGCTCCTCATCGTCGGGAGCCAAAAAGGGATTTACCAACTCTACAGTGTTAACCGAAGCGTACCCCGGGCTTTCGGGGAGGTCCACTTGGCACTCCTCATCGTCAGGATCCAAAAAGGGATTTACTAACTCTACGGTGTTAACCGAAGCATACCCCTGACTTTCACTTGAGGAGTCATCCACTACCGGACGGGGTCTCGGAGGGATCCCCATTTCCAGGGGCATGAAATCACCAAGCGTGTGAGAAGATGATGAAAATGGCAGGGTGCGTTCTTTCTTCTTGCGCCGCCGCCTACTCCTCTGGGAAGAAGTAGGCTGGGACGACGAAGCCAAAGCGGCGCTCGCAGACTCTGAGGGCTCTGGATGACTCAGGCGGGCATGGATGATGCCATGGGCATGGGCAACCATCCTGCAGGCCATCCAGTCATTATACATCCGGGACCCACGGTCAGAAACCTGTTCCCACCCATCCCCGCTGTCACTACTGCCATCTGATCCCACGAAGACACCTGCCACCTGTGCCGGGGCTGGGCCCAACCTGACTATGTTGTTTTCAATATGGTCTTAGAGCCAGTCCTTGAACACATAGCATTTCTGGATGGTGTGTCCCAGGATCCGGTGATAAGGGCAATAGTTAGGGTGATCAGTGAGACACGCCTCTTCTGGCTTCCGACACTCAGGAATTCGTACGATCCTCTGATCCAAGGCGCTACGGAAATAACTGGGGATCTGGGCCTTGCCAAAAGAGTAAGCCCGATTCCTTCTGTCTGGAAAGGGGACTCTTGGGGGCTGACCATGACCAGGGGCCAGAGGAGCAAGCCGAGGAGGCGGAGCAGGATTACCTTGCCTAGGTGGTGGCGGTGCGTTACGCGGAGGCACCTGCCGATTCTGAGGCGGTCACTGCTGGGCCGGAGGCTGTGCCCGTGGGGGTGGACCCCCATGAGCCTGTTGAGCTAGCCTCACTGGCAGCAACTCTAACTGTCTGGGGGCCCCTATCTAGGCCATAGCAGTGGGCTCGGCTCTGGCGGCTCTCCTTGCAGAGATTACAGGAGGCAGCGGGTGTACCTGACCGACCTGTTGCAGGGCTTCTTCGAGGCGCTGAGCCTTGTTCGAGAAGTCCCAGAACCCTCCAGGGTAATTCTGCGTGATCCGAGAAGGAACCAACTCCACCTTGACATTCCCTACACACACCGTCAGTAATTTCTCCTGAGTCAGCGGCATGTCAAGGGAGTATGTAATCCCCTTCCACCGGGCGACGAAGTCCACGACTCGCTCGTTGGGCCTTTTCTTTCACCTGAAGAGGTCTGAAATGTTTGTCTTCCGGGTTGTGGAACTGAACTGGTAGAGGAATTTCCGGTGAAGGTCCTCCCAGCTAGTCACAGATCCAATAGGGAGCTGGCTGTACCAGACGAATGCTGGTCCTTCCAGTGTCTGAACGAAGCACCAGAGCTTGGCGGCCTCCTGCTGCGCTGGAGTCCCTAACATAGGCCCGCACCTCGAGTTAAAGTGGGCCAAGTGTTGTGGCGGGTCTCCGGTCCCGTTAAAGGGGGAAAAAGTGAGGTTCCCAAATCCTGGCGGAGCCGGCATGTCATCCAACCATGCTGGGTACGGTTTGCCGTCCGGTGGGATTGCCACCTGCTGAGTTTCCAGGGCCTCCAAGTGGGCAATGAGTACTTCCATCAGATCATCCGGATGCGGATTCCTATCCTGATGGGGATCTCTAACCACAAGCGCGTTGTGAGGCTCTTCGATATGGTAGTCGTGCTCAGCGGCTCGCGGGGCAGCTGGCGTAGCGACTCTCGGGGCGGTAGGAGGAAACCGAGCAGGGTCCCCCAGGTGGTCTCACCGCCCGGGAGGGTTCGGAGAAACATATTGTGCCCTCTTGCCATGGGTTCTAGTGTCTCCCCTGTCGGCGAACACGACATGGTCACGGTTTCTCGGGGGGATCTCAGTAAGGGGTAGATGCTCCTGCCCCTGCTGTCCTGGTCTAGGGTCACCGTAGTTAGGCCACCGCTCTGCAATGCGTTCGGCCAAGAGCTCATCAACCAGCCTCTTTTGCTCAGCTAGATGTTGGTGCAGTGTGGGCTTCTTGGAATCTTCCTATACCTTCTGCACCGAGGTAGATGGGTTGGCGAGTTTGACAGACCCGACGGGCTCTTTACCCTTGCTGATGTTTCGGCCCAGTTTTAGTGCCTCCATGGGTACAGGAAGACCTAGGAGGCTCCTTTGTTGGAGAGTAATCCTCCCAGATGGGTCCAGTAGCGGCCTGTCCTCGGGGGGTGAGTCCCCGTCGAGGGGCTCCACAATGTTTCCCTCATCTGAAAGGTCAGACATGTTGACTGCCACTGCCCTTGGCAACGCTCCCTCAGGGCCGCCCAGTGGATCGGGATGCCAACAGATCACACAGAAGAGGAGAGCAGCGTACTGCCCCCATCCGCAGACGTGCGCATGGGGGGTGGCTTCCTCACTAACTTTGCAGATTACTTGAAAACTATGGACGCATTGTTGCTGGAGGGCCTCGTGGTGGTCCAGCGACTCGGGGTGCCGGACCGCGGGGAGTGCTGCTAGGTTGACCCGACGACACTGCTCACCGATCTCCTCGAGATGTGCTTGGATCCCGGGATAAGGCACTAGCTGATGGCAGAGGCGGGTGTGAGTCACTTGAAGAATCTGGCGGAAGCATTCAAACTCTCCCGAGGTGAGTGAATCTGGCACATGAAAATCTGATTCTGGGACCGGCCAAAACTTCTTGGGGAAGTGGCCCGCTGCAAGAATGGTCCAGAAGCTCCATGGCTCCGGTTCAGGGTCCAGACCTTGCCACCCCTTCTCTCCCACCTAGGAAAGTCGGGGAATTGGAAATGGCGCCGAGGTAGGCCATCGGGGCGGTGGGCTGGCCGGTGGGGAATACGGCGAACAGGCTGATTGGCCGCCGATCCCTGGGTCATCCTCCAAGGGTTGCAGTGCCCTGGCTGCCACGTCACGATAGGATGGGCCGGTGAATGGGCCTCCTGTCACAGCGTCAGTGCTCTCCGAGGGTGTGTCGCCTCGCGACTCTTCCGTCGGTCCCCAGAAAAGGTCCCCACCCTCCCTAACAGGGTCGGGAAGTGCTCCCAAGGAGGCCAGTGGCAACTGCGGGCTTGATCCCTGGCGGTACGCCAAGTCCTCATCCTCCTGGATATACCTTCGAAGGGAGGAGGGAATCATATGGATCTCGCATTCAGGGAGTACGAGACTGACACGTTGCGTCCCCATCCCTGCCCTCAACTCGAAGGGTTGGGGGGGAGGTTCCATCGTCGAGTCGTACTCTACCTCAAAATCCGAGAAACGGACTGGTCTAATTTCCGTCCGGACTCCCCTGAAATTCCTCCTACGGCGACGACGCCCGGCCTTCCTGGCCCTGGGTAGCTCCTCAGGGTAAGGACGATTTCTGTCATGGGGTCCTCCGGTCGCAATAGAGCTGGGGCAGAGGGGACTGAAGGCCGGGGTGCGAGAAGCACCGGGACAGATGTCGAAAGGGACATGGTGAGGACCTCCATGTGAGTGAGTGACTGGATACACAATGGCTCCATGCTCGCGGCCGACAGTAGGGGGAGTGACCTCATACCCCACGTAGTGGGCGCTGGAAGGAGTCATACCTGGAGCATATCCATCGCTAAGAAGATTTTGGCTTTCCAGATCGGTGCCACGGAATGAGTCGTCATGGTGAGCAGCACTACCGCAGGTTGGTCCGCAGTGGCCATTGCCAGTGTCCGCGACCGGGAGATTCGACCCAACTTGCCTGCAGGGTGGTCGGGGTTTCGATCCCAGTCGGGCACGTGGCTGCCCCTGCTCAATGTGCATGGGGATCTAGTAACAGGAGTCAGTAGTGGCTCGGGCCACAGTGGCCCCAGGACGGGAATTCTATCCCGCTCGCGCCCGATGCTGGCGTCGAGTCAGATGGGCCGGAACTGGTGGTGCTGGCATGAAGATTGCCTGCTCCTCATCTCGGGGAGTCTGGCGGCGGTGTCGATGCAGCCTGGAGGGGGTTCTTTCCGTTAACCCCTGGGACGGATCACCGATCGAGTGGACCCGGACATCCCCCACCTCATTGGCGTAGGGGAGGGATGTGTCAAGGCACTCCGGGGATAGGCTCCAAAAACGGTTGAACGTCAGCGTGGGGAGCGGCGGCTCCCTGCACGGCCCTCGAGGGTGGCGATGGTGGTGAGGCGTAGCCGCTTCTGGATCCAAGCAGGCCATGCCCCTAGTGGGGATGATCCCTTCCTCGTCATACCTATGAACCAGGTCATTGATCACCCTCCACTGGATGATTTCTGACAGGGAGAGGGGGCACGAGCGCCCGGCTGCTACGGAGGTCGAAGTCAAAGCGACCGTGGAATAGGTGGGACCACACGAGGTAGCCGCGTCAGTACAGCCCCTGCCCCTGCTCTAGTGGGTAGGTGGCGATCGAGCTCCGAATGCAGTGATTTGATTCCTGGAAGCAGGGAGAAGAACCCATTAGCGTTAACAGGAAAGGAGATCAACAACCAAGGCCCAACATCATTCCATCTTCCGTGGTCGGCAAGAGGGATCCACACTGATGACGTTGTAGAACGGAGTGGTCAACATCCTGGCGGCCTCGACCCCTGGCGGGTTCACGTCCCGGTGAGGGTTACCCGGACCTGGTGACATGCTATTCTTCCGACACCCCGACGGTTACCATTCCCCGTGTTGAGGAGAAGAGATTCACGTCGGGTTCACCATTTCTGTTGCTCCGATTCTTTCCCCGGGGCGCGCACATCCGTCTGTGGAGAGGATGCGCTGCTTGTTACCACGCATTCCCGCTTTCCAAAGGTGGGCGACATCCGTTCCTTGTTCAGGGATGTCTGCTCCTTGATCGAAACCGGGATGATGGGATGTCGATTCTTCCTTCCGTGGATTCCTCCTCAGAGCTCATCACCTAGTCCGGGTCTCCCTCATAGATTTAAGATGGGTTCGTGAAGCCCATTCCCGGTTCCATATATACATGGACACCAGTTAATTACGCTGCTTCCGTCGAGACGCTCCAAGGGGTCTTGTCGGGGCAGCAACCTTCGGTGAGGAGAATGGTCACGTTGGGGCGTCGTTGGCATGTCTGTCTTTGATCCCTCATCACAGGGCTTCTCGAGGGCGCGGAAGCCTGAGGCATCCCACATCAAACGCAGGTAATGTGTACCATTTGAGGTTTTCCTCAGCTTCCCATGTTTAACACGGGGTATGTCGCGAGTTTAACGTCTTGCAGAGACGGATCGGGTTGAAGGACCCCTAGGGGGGAACACCGATGTTGGGGCCAGCACGTGGGCGGCTTCCCGGATGCCATGGAGTGGGATGGGGTAGCATGATCTCACCGGGATGTGGTGTCCCGGGTAAGGATCATGATGGATGGTGGAGTGAGACATGGGTATTACGTTCTAAGATGGCCCAAGAGGGGGAATACAGTTTAACGTCATGCGGGACGAGATACAGTTTAACGTCATGCGGGACAAGATATAGTTTAACGTCATGCGGGACGAGATACTGTTTAACGTCATGCGGGAAGAGATACTGTTTAACGTCATGCGTGACGAGAGGGTTGGGGATTACGCTCTGAGGCGGTCCAAGGTGGTCAGGGAACCGACGTGGAGAGGTCGGGACGACCGGGTGGTGGGATTGAACCTCGTGGAGGCTTCCTACGTACCATGCGTTAGCACAGATCAAAGTCCACGTAGTTCGCTGGGATGGGGCTTACGCTCTGAGGCGGCCCATAGGAGGATGTCATGGTCGATGCACGCTCTAATACCATGTGAGTCATGCTCGGTGTGGGAAACAAGAGGAAGCAGGGACCAGACGATCACGTCACGAAGGGTGTGTCCGTGAGAAGTGCAATGGGGCTTACGCGTTGAGCGGCCCAAAGAGGAAACAGGGGCTTATGCATGGTTAGAGGCCCTTGGTGCCGGGGCTTACTCCTGGGTGGAGGCCCGTGGTGCGACAAAGCGCAGTGGGAAAAGGACTCCACTGGCCTTGGCAGGGGGAAGTACGGAGATGCACGGGTGCAATCATCCGCAAGAAAGGCTAGGGGCTTACGCTCTGAGGTGGACCTTCCCCCGCGGACAAACGCCGCTCCGACAAGGAGGATCTCATTCCATGTGAGGAAGAGTCCATTCCCATGGAGACGAGTGGGTGTAATGAATGTCCGAGCTGGGGGGACCCTGCGTGCGAAGCACGGGGTCGGACCACAATATAACGTCTTGTTTTAAGGAAGAGGTGCTTAGCAGTTTAACGTACTGCAGCTTGGACGAGGTGGGTTCGGTCCACACCCCTAGGGCTTACATGCCCAACGCCCTCTACCCCTTGTGGGAGGGAAGGCATCGGCAAGGCCATCGTGAAGGGGGGGCCGCATGGCGAACCACCGGGGGGTCCACGTTAGCGTGGTTATGCGAAGAAGTAATAGCTGTTAGCGTGCCTATGCGGAGAAGCATAAGGCAAAGCGACGCAATGGGAAACATGGCCCAAGGGACGTTGAGGTTACTTCGCACGAGCCTGGAAGGCCGTACGGGAAAACAATGCATGGAGCGCATGCCCGGCAGGGGAGACATCAGGTGCCGGTGCAGGGGGGCAGCCAAGGGGCATCAATATGGCATCCCGTCTTTTTATAACATAACTTTCATTCCATTACACGGAACTGAGGATCTTTAAGGTTTAGTGTCTTGGGAACAAGGAACATAAAACATGAAACAAAAAAAACATTCTTCTTAAACACTTGAAAGGCTTCTCCTCATGTTCACCCTAGGCTCATTACTGCATCTCATAACCTGGGGACATACATCAAAAGAAAGGATGAGCAGAAGGCCCAGCAAGGGAAACAAGTGAAACATTTTACATATGAACTTGAGATACATCAATAAAGTCATGAAAAGAACTTTAAGGCATGAAAATGAAATCATGAGGCATATCATAATAAAAATAAAACTTTTTCATAACTTGAAGATGTGGCTGCAAAATTTAATATTGACAATCATTTCATTTCACCAAGGTCCATCCCCAAGGTGTTGTTAAAAATTACCAAGGTTATTCACCAAGGCGTCGTTAAAATGGTCATCTCTAGAGATTAAGTCTTTACCCAATGCATTGGAGCGCTATCAGGGCGCACCCTTAAATTTTCCTTTATTATCATGTGAGCCACATATATCATCATCAAACATTTCATAAATAACCCATATATCATAAAATAAATGGGTTTCATTTCATAATCATAACATTTTAAATACTGCTTTAAAGACATGATCTTTACGTTACTTTAAACCCACGGAAAGGGAAAGCGGGTATCATGTATGTAAATCCCAGAATTTAAAATAGAACATTTATATATATATGTGAATACCCCTATAGAAATAAGAGCTTTGAGTATTCACTTTATAACATAAAATAATTTTGAGAAAAGAGAGGCATTTTGAGACGAAAATTCTGCAGCATAACGACTATTTTACAAGGTTTTAGAAAACATTGAAAAGAGAGGGAACATGGGTCGAACAATCATAATTGACCCATAGAACAGTAGAGGGACAAAATAAGAAGGATATATGGACATGGTGATTCAATTTCAAGGACATACCATTTGAAATTAAAAACATGGAAGGAAGACAAAAAATTTGATTTCTCTTATGAAAATTCGGCAGCCTAACGACGTCACATAAACTTCAACAAAAATGAATTGAACAGATCAAATAGGGTCTCTCATCATATGATCATAAGAGATCAGTATGATAGATATAGAGATCATACCCCAATATAATAAAAAGGAACTTGCAAGACTTGACATAGAATTAGAACTTTGAAAAGGAGAAGGGTGAAAGAATCCCTTAAAAATTTGGCAGCCTAACGGCGCTACTTAAAACTTCAAAATACAGATTTGAAGAGATAAAATGGGGTCTCTCATCATATGAACATAAGAGTCCAGTATGATAGATATAGAGATCATACCCCAATATAACAAAAAGGAACTTGAAAGAATTGACATGAAAGTAGAACTTCAAAACGAGAAGGGTGAAGAACCACTTTCAAATTCGGCAGCCTAACGGCGCCATTTAAAACTTCAAAATACTGAATTAAAGAGATCAAATGGGGTCTCTCATCATATGATCATAAAAGATAAGTATGATAAATTTAGAGATCATACCCCAACATAATAAAAAAGAACTTGAAATACTTTACATGATAATAGATATTGAAAAATGAGAAGGGAGAAAGAATCTGTTACAAAAATTTTGGCAGCCTAACGGCGCCGCTTAAAACTTCATAAAACGAAATAATGAGAGTAAGAGGGGATATCTCATTATGTGAAAATGAAAAGGGAAGTAAGAGGAGTATAAAAGAACACCCTTTAACATAAGAACATGGAGCATAAAAGAAATTACATAAAAGAGATTTCTTGAAAGGAAAGAGAGAGATCGGATCCCTTACCTTAAAACGTAACTCTTAAAACTCAAAGGATTGGACCTTGAGGGCTTGGGGGAACCTTGGGAGGACTCCTTGGGAGTTAAGGAGACCAGAACTTTGTTGGGGGAGAGTGGGGAGTCGAATGGATGAGAGGATGGCTTGGTATTTATAGGGAAAGTGAGGGGACAAGACATTAATGGCCAAGGGACACCTCATTAGTGGTTTTGGCAAAACCATGGGCTTGCCCATGGTATTTGCCCATGGTATTGGCCACTTGGGACACCTCATACCTTATCTTACTATTCATAAGTAGACCATATTGATTACATACTTAATACATCATTTAATGATGTCATTAAACACCCGTAACTTAAAAACTGTATTTTCACTATTCATCGAAAATTCAACTTTCTCAGAATAATCCCAAAATTTCACCTTAACCAAATATCAATGCTCTGATTTCAAAAATGAAATCAATTTTATAAAAATAATTTTCTAAATATTTTTAATTAAATTTTTAATTAAAAACACTATTCATCAAAAATTTATTTTTTTCAGAAAAATCCCCAAAAATTACCTTAACATAATATCGATGCTCTGAGTTAAAAAATGAAGTCCATTTTATAAAAATAATTTTCTAAATATTTTTAATTAAAATTTTAATTAAAAAACACTATTCATCCGAAAAAACTAATACTTGAATAATAATTTATGAAACCGTTATTTAACCATTTTATTGAATCACATTACTTAATCAAAGTGCCTAGCTTATTTTAGTACTTTCTTTAAGTGAGATTACTAATCCATTTGGACACATTATTAATCCTAATCACAAAATCACTATTCATAATTTACTATTCATCAAAAATCATGTTGATCTTATTAGACTCTAAATTTCGTACTGAACATAATTTTAGAAGACCATTTTTTGAAAATCATTACACATTTTTAATTATTTAAGGTTTACATAAACATATTTAAAATATCCTTTTTCGAAAATTCATCAAAAATATGCATACTATATTTATCCGGTCATTTGGAAATTCATAAAAGAAATCGAAATTTTTATTTCAAACAAAGGATTACATAAGACAGTTACGGTCTCCTTACATAGCCCCTTATCACACCAGCATAGGACCTAAGTGTAAGGTGTGCTAAGGTGAGAGAATCTGAGGGAGGCTCGACCAACATCGCACGAGTAGTAATTTCTATCAGTTTGAACTTCTTGCGAAGGCGATCCCGTTCTAGATTTATACGATGAAGTTCAGCTTGGGTTTGGTCCAGAGCAAAGACCAGTGGTGCTACCTCCTTCCCAAGTTTTGTTAGATGGGCTTCGATCGGTCCAAGACTACTGGGTGAGGCCATCGAATCTTTTTTCTATATTAATTAACCAAGATTGCTTGTATTTAGAGACAATAGTCAAAACGTTTAGTTTCCAGCGGTCATATTGACCAATGGTCAAATAACAGTCAAAACCCAACAGTCTCATTTTAATTATACTCATGTTGTCAAATGAAACATTTTTGTTGAGTATAAAAATAAAATAAAATAACACATAAAATTAGGAAACAATATTTATTTAAAATTTCGGGTCGTTACAGTCAAGGTGAAGGGTCCTGGGCTTTGCGCACAAAAAAGAAGGTTTGCACACAAAACACTGGGACGACGCGCAATTGGAGCAAGGGAATTGTGTGCGGAGAGGGAATTACGCGCAGGTTTTTGCACTCATGGTAGGGTATTGCGCGCACGAGACACGGATTGCGCACAAGGATGGAACCTGGGGAAGGGGGAAAATTCACTGAAGTCGGTAGAGTCGCACGCAAAGGCGGACTCTGGGGCAAGGTTGCGCGAAATGAGGGATTACCTGGAATCCATCTTGCACGCGGGGGAAGCCGAATTGCACGCACGAGAGTCGCTTCGAATTCTGGAACCCCCAAATCATTCGGGGTCAAATTCTATTTATAGGCGACCTCCGGCACGGAATCCAGGTGGCGCGCAAAATTCTTCGAGCCAAGCGCATCCGGCACGCAAAAACTCGTCGCGCAGAACCGGGGTGCGCAAAGATTGCGCGCCTCATCGGCTCAATTCCGCGAAACCCGGTGATTCTATGCGCGCAGAACAATTTTTCACGCGGATCCTCCTTTATTTCGCGCACCACATCCCATGCCTCTGGATCGGGCCTATGATTCCGAATATGACTTTGCTTCGTCATTTTGAAACTTCCTCCAAGAGTTACGGACTTTTTTCGGCGTCAACACCATCAATTTGGGGATGAAAATCTGTGCTCAAATGCAGCTGAGTCCCAAATGCCTCCTGCAACCCCTTCCACAAATGAGACGTAAAGCGTGAATCATGGTCTGATACAATCGTCGAAGGTACCCCTTGGAGCCACACTATCTCCTGGACATAGAGATGTCCCAATCCCTCAACCGGTCCCTGCTATCGGATGGGTAGAAAGTGAACCGACTTGGTGAGTCATTCAATAATCACCCAGATAAAATCATGGCCCCTAGATGTACATGGTAACCCCGTCACAAAGTCCATCTAGATACCATCCCATTTCCACTTCGGTACCTTGAGTGGATGGGCCAAGCCTGCCGAAACCTAATGCTCATCCTTCATTTACTGATAAGTGAGGCATCTCAAAATGATCTAGGCCACCTCTTTCTTCATCCCTGGCCACCAGTACTGACGTCGGAGGTCCGGGTACATCTTTACCACTCCAGGATGTACCTCAAAAAGGGATGTATGGAACTACCTCAACAACTCCTCCCGCAACGTCACTAGTACTAATGTGTGTCTTATGAAAAGGATGACATGCTCTCCAACTATCAAAAATCCATTAGAAGCATGTATTGAGTATATATGAGCATATTGGGCCTCGAAGTTAACATCCAAAAGCTGTGCCTACCTAAATCGTTGTAAGAGCGGGGGAGTGACATTCATAGACTGGAGGTAATATACTCCATCACTATCCACAAAGGATATCTACATCGCAACTAGATGCTCCATCACCTCACTCAGTAGCTAAAAACCAAACCTCCTGCTACCACATTCCCCTTCCCAGGAGTATAGACTATCTCAAAGTCATAGTCCTAGAGGAACTCCATCCATCACCGCTATCTTAGTTTTATGTCTTTTTGGGAGAAGATATACCTGAGACTTTTTGGTCAGAGTAAACTATAAACCAATCACCCATCAAGTAGTTACACCACATCTTCAAGTAAAATACCACTGCTACTAACTCTAGGTCATGGGTCATGTAGTTTTTCTCATGTTTCCTCAACTGTCATGAGCCATAGGTGATCACTTCTTACTCCTACATCAGGACACAACCCAGTCTGGTCTTTGATGTGTCATAGTAAACTACATACCCAACACCCTTCTCTGGTAGTATCAAGATGGGGTCACTATTCAGTCTCCACCTCATCTCCTCATAACTCTGCTGACATTTCTCTATCCACATGAAGGGCTGTACCTTCCATGTTAAAAATGATAAGGGAGCCGCTACTCTAGAAAAGTTGGATACAAACCTCAGATAGTAACCAGCCAACCCCAATAATCTCTGCACCCCAGTCACACTCCTGAGTGGCTCTCAAGAAAGCACCACCTCTATATTTGTTGGATCTACTACAACTCTAGCCTCCAAGATGACATTTCCTAGAAAGTGGACCTCCCAAATCCAAAATTGGCACTTTGAGAGATTACTATAAATCAGGTTCTCTATGAGTATCCAAGACTATCCAAAGGTGTGTAGCACGATCCCCCTCTAACGTCAAGTACACCAAGATGTAATCAATGAATACCACAAAAAACTAGTCAAGGTAAGGATGGAAGATCCTGTTAATGAGTCCCATGAACACTTTTGGGGCATTGGTCACATTGAAAGGCATCACCAGGAACTTATAGCAGTCGTAACGGCACCTAAAGGCCATCTTTGGTACATCCTCATCCCATACCCAAAGCCGGTGATAGCCCGATATGAGGTCTATTTTCGAGAACCACCTCTCTCCATTTAGCTGGTCGAAGAGGTCATCAATCCTTGGCAGCAGATACTTGTTCTTTACAGTCGCCTAGTTCAGGCACCAGATGTCCATGCACAACCTCAAAATTCCATCTTCCTTCTTGGAAAAAATCACTGGGGATTCCCATTGTGAAATTCTGGGCCTTACAAACCCCTTCCTTTGCAAGTCCTCCAGCTGTACCCTCAAATCACGAAGCTCTGTGAGAGCCATTTAGTATGCAGGTGTAGATATCAGTGCCGTACCTGGGTACAAGTCAACACAGAATTCTACCTCTCTACAAGGAGGTAGTCTTGGGACATATTCTATAAATACATCCTCATACTCTTAAACCACTATAGGAAATCTTGGACTCTCCTCGTCCACTGTACTGAGGGCGAGTCTAGCCAACTGGTGAGTGATTGGCTGTACCCTCCTCTGAGAAGTCCATCCTATATTGCAAAGGTTTCCTTCTCGCTAGTGAAGGAAAAAATGGTTCTATCCTTGCAGATACACCACACTTTGAACCTAAAACAATTGACCTGAGCATGGACTATGGATAATCAGTCCATACCCAAGACGACGTCATAAGGCCTCGATGCTTATACTAGGAGATCCCAACTGAATATCTCACCTCCTAGAGTAATTTCACACTTCCAAAACCAGTGCGTAATCATTGAATCCTCTCCATTATGAGTCTCTAATCGTTAGTATCGAGCCAATAACTCCATCGAAATCTCCAAGCTCTGAAGGAGATCCATGGAAAGGAAGAAGTGACTAGCACCTATGTATATAAGAACTGCAGCTAGGGTGAAGAAGACACAAATCATACCTCAGATCATCTTTGGAGTGCCGTGGTCGTAAGCCTCTATAACCTAGAGCTGATCTCTCCCCTGTCCTCCTGCTCCCTATGGTCAGGGTAGACCACTTGGGGGTGGTGGCGGTAACACCTCAAACCGTCACCCACCACCTACTGTTCGGCCTGCTCCCCTGCCATGTCCACTGCCCTGCGAACCTACTCGCTCAAACCTCTATCGCTGTCTCGACGGTCACTCGAACGCCTGATGGTCATCCGCATGGGGAGTCAGATAGTCATGAGCCATGTTCCCCTATCCGCTGCAAGATTAAAAAACTCTAGTCCTTAGATGAACTCTTCTACCTCGCAAGCTCTGCACCTTTGACCCTATATCCTGGGGTCATCCTCCAGAAGTTTTGGCCCATTTGGGCCTCTGTGTCATCTGTCTAATACTTGTTATAGATGAATCAGCCACCTATCGTCCGATGGTGGCTCTCACTATCATTGCCTGCTCGGCTAGGAAGCTCTCCACCAATAAATCTCGCTATAGCACTCCAGCCTACGTTAGGATGCTGAGTGAAATCATCGATGACCTGATTTCCCATCGGAATCCCTTCTCAGAGGTCTAGGACCTGAATAAAGGGTCACATACCATGTTGGTGGATTTGAGGGAGAGGTCAGTAAACCTCACTGAGTACTAGACCACAGTCAGGCTGCCTTGCTGCAGGTGTATTAAATCCTGAATGCGCATTGAGCGTAGTGTCGCTGGTATGAACTCCGCCCTGAAGAGGCTCTCAAAGTCCAACCAGACAAGGGTTGCCTCCTCATGTGTCTGGAGTGTCAAGATCCACCACCTCCCTATCATGCCCTGAAAAAGGATAGCAGCTAGAACTACCATCTGGTCTGAGTAACTACCTCCATCCAATCCTCAGCTGCCTGAGGATTGGTCTTTCCTCGAAACCTCAGAGGCCTCTATCTCTAGAACTTGTGAAGCATGCTCAGTTGGTGTGCACTGTATTCTGGTGGGGATGGTAGGAACTACTTCTCTCTGGGTGGTGCTGCTGATAGTACACCACCCAAAGGGGATATCATTGTAAGTGGTCCCTGTACCGACACCTCATCACTCGGTGGACCATCGTCGTGACCTCTCACTAGAATCTTGGATGGTTGTCTTTGTAGAGGCATCCTGTAGAGAAATAGATTCACCATGATCAATAAGTTATACCTGGGGAGCTGACTCAAAAGAGATCTAGAGAAAAAAATTCACAAAATACATGTAACCAGTGTATTCGTGTACCGAGTTAGAAAATAGAATCTAAGGTACTTGTGTATGGATACGTCGACCACCGCACCAACACTGGAATCCCCAGACTAGAAACTGAACTCAATACACTTAACACTATTTCCCCCATTGAAAATATAGACTCTTAGTTCTCCTGGTAGAACCAAACTCCCTCTAATACCACTTTGTCATGACCAGTCCCCCAGGGCCTGTTCCGTGACAACCCCAATCCGACCTTCCATAGGCCAATGCCTATTGACTAGCACCATAACGGAATATCCCAAACATGGAAGGTATTTCCTTTAAACCTATACACACATAGATAGAGAATACTACACAAATAAAACCAAAAAGTAAGGAAAGTAGTACAACCACCACAAAGTATCACTACTGAGAGTAAAGTGTGTAAACTAAATGTAAAGGGGACATAATACAATCCCAACTGAAAGGAAAGTACAACAAAATAAATACAAGCTTTGAAGGTCATCCACTAAGGATCCTACATGAAGGGTAGGTACATCTCTCAATCGGATGTCCCTACAGTACACCATGTCTATCGATCCACCTCCGAGCACCACCTAGTCCAAGCTCCCCAATGTCCCAGTCAAAGCTATTCGTCATCTGCACAAGACACAATAGGTGTGGGTGAAGCCTGTGCTGGGGTGAGTATAGGAATACTCATTAGGGACCCCGATACCCCTGAAGGTCTCTCAGTAATCCATTAAGGAAAACACCATAAAGGAAAAATACCACAAAGGTAATACCACCAAGCATGATCTCAAACACATAGAACAAAGTAAAAGATACAGATCACACTAGGTATAACTTAAGTACATAAGTAAATATGATTAGTCATAAGCTAGATCATCTTATTCTGTTGAGAGGCTCTGCTATTGATCTACACAGGGTCGCTAGGTGTTGACCCACACCGGATCGCTAGGTGCTGACCCACACAGGATCGCTAGGTGCTGAACCACACATGATCTCTAGGTGCAGACCAACTCAGGATCTCTAGGTGTAGACCCACACATGATCTCTAGGTACCGACCCACACAAGATTTCTATTCTTTCTTCACGTCACACCCAGCCACTAGATTCCCACACTTAGCATGCTTGATTTCTAGAAGATCCACTCCTTAAGCCATCAGTCCTATGTTAAACACCATGAAGTCCCACATAGAGTAACCCCAAAGGACCATCTCATCGTAAGGGTTCCCATGCAATAGATGGCGCATCATTCAGACACCTGGTCTGTAAGTTATAGGATTTTGGAAAAAAGTGCCCAATTGGATTCGAGTCCGATCCAACCTTCCCATGTGCAAAATTCTACAAAAACTCACGTAGATTATCTCATAAGGACTGCCCCGTCACAAGGGTCCCAATGCCACTAACAACGCGTCAATTGAACACATGGTTTGCAAGATACATGCATTTTAGTAAATAGGGGGCTGATTGTGTTTGGGCCCGGTCCAACCCTGGAAGATCAAACCAACCAACCCGGACCGAGGGTCCTCAAATACCCTGATTAAAAAAGATGGACTCGACTCGACCCGGTTTGGGTCGGGGTCGGTCTAGTTCGGCCTGGCCAGTGGGACAGGCCCAATGGGCCTTGATGGACCTAGCCAGTTGGGCCGAGGGTCTAGCCCACTGGGTCACCCGGTGACCCAGTCTTGTCCAACCCAGCCCGAAGGGCATGGGTCTGTCCTGCCAGCGTGGGTCCGGCCCGCTAGGTGTGGGAATGGACCGCTGGGCGCAGGACCTACTCGTGGGGCATGAGACCGGCCTGCGGGGTGTGAGACCAGTCTGGGGGGTGCGGGTCCAGCCCGCTGGGTGCTGGTCTAGCCCACTGGGTGCGGGCCCTGCCCCCTGGGCGTGGGACCAGCCCGTTGGGCGCAGAAATGGATCGCTGGCTGGGGGCGTGGCCTGCCAGCCTGAGGCCCGACCACAAGGGTGGCTGGTGGTGTGCTGTACAGCCGAGACGTGGGCCGTCCATCCACACAGCTCGCCAGCCATCGAACGGTCTGGACACGTATTTCCCTCCAAGCGGTGCCTAATGCCACGTCTCCTCACTACCACGACCGTCTGGCCACAACTTCCTGCCGATATGGAGCGCCGATGGGCACGCCAGCGGTGTCTTTGATGGGCACACCGATGGTTCCTTTGATAGTCCACCAGAGTCACTCTGATGGTCCATTTTTGGTACTGTTGGAACCTACGACCTCCGTAGGGTGCCATCATCACCACGAAGCCTTTGAATTCACCTTGATGATAAGTTGAATAGTCGAATTCGAAGAACGCAACAAGAAAAACTATGGAAGAGGGACTAAGACTTGTTTGGGTCAGCCCACGCCCTCCACATTAGAGTTTAATCATAGGGATAAACATGATGATGACCAAACAATTTGAAAAACTCCTAATCAAACCCCACACAATATCCACCTACAAGAATGAGCGATTCACAGATTAAACAGTTAGTCGGTTGATCCGTGTTCGTTGTAAATTTTCAAGAACGAGGAAGAAATAATCAAATACATAGAACGTATAAACCCCTACCTCATTGACATTAGATAGAAGTGTTCATCCTCAAGGTTTCAAGAAGTTGACGTCGCTTCCAGCTCAGTTCTTTGAGGTGCGTCAAAGATGATGAAGTCTCACCGATATTCATAATTTTTTGTTGAGGAGGAAGTTCATTGGAGGTTCGTTAGATGATCCTCAAAGATTAATCATAATCCCACAAACACATCAAAAATTAAAATGAAAACACCTCACAACATTTTAGTCATGCTGCGATGTCGCATCGCTACACCTTTTCATTTATGAAATAGCGTCACTGTTACACTTCCTTTATTTCATCGTTATGCTGCGTGATATGGGCCATTAATGAGCCTCATTAATGCGCCTCATTTCTGCCTCATGACTACATCGCAATGTCTCCTTCCTCCACTCAATGAAGAGAAAATAAATAAAATAATTCTTTTAAATTCTTTTATTATTTTTCTTGAAATGTCTGATAATTAACTTTTATGCTCAGCCCTTGCTGGCTGAAGTTAAGTCATTTCTAAGAAAATACCAGTGTTCCAAGTTCAACGGTGCCCTCTAATTTTTGATCTGAGCACCGTTTCAAAATTTAGAAAAAAATTCTCACACTTTTATTGAACATACCTTAAAAAAGTTCAAAATTCCATTCCGGGCTCACCGGGCCTTGAAATCACGTGCTGTCAGAGCGTGTGGTATCAGAATAATTCTATATATATATATATACAATTACATGGAAATTATGAGACATTACATATATTATTTATTCTAAGATATTATAATAATTATGGGACAACCATATTACACCTTTTATCCATCCTAATAAAAACAAAAACACTGCATGTGCGTACATACGATTTACCATCACCAATCTGTGGTGTATTTTTTTTATCACCAATTTACTTGGATGATTATAATGATGAAAATAATGGATATATATGATAATTATGACATTATATTGATTATTTAAAAATTAATATACCATAAAATTCCTTATCCTTTAACTTATTAAGGTAATTATACCATCGCTCGTGGGTTCGTACGACCTACCGTATCCATGACATGATACGATTCATTTTCCATATCCAAAATTCAAGAATGAATCTAAAAATGTATTTAATGATTAAATATGATATTTATAACATTAATATCATTCTTTATATTTTGGATATATATCCTATGAAAAATAACTGAGACATTCATGACAAAATATGCATAGGAAAATGAAACAGTTTACACCTGATACAAGGGTAATAACAAATTTTTTTTAAAAAATGGGTGATAAAATAATATAATAATATCATATATGATATAATAAATATGAATAAGATTATAATATAAGTTAATAACATTATTAAAAAAATTATACATGAGTTTAAATTATGTTCGACCAAAGGAAGCGTAAGGTAAAGGTTAATTTTATAATCTCATTTTTATTTGGGATTGTTTATACATAAGTATATGATGGGGAATATTTATCTTCGATGTCCACATTTCCTAAAAAAAATTCAAAAATATTTTTACTATTCTTATAAAATTGTTTAAATTCATCTTTAACCATGTGTTAATTTTTACTAAATGGTTTGAAATGAATCTTTTTGTCATTTTCCAAATGAGGTTCTTTGTGACTTTTTTAGAAAAAGTAAAAAAAAATGTTTTTCTAACTTATAATAAATGATTTTTTTTTTAATTTTATGAATGATTAATTACTTGAATCTTCCCTTAAAATATTACAGGTTTATTTTATGAGAAAATGTTTTCTTTTATAATTGTGTGGGTTTTTAAATAAATGATTTCAATGTTAAAAAATGGTATTTCTCTTAAGAAAATTTTAATGATTTTATTAGAGTATTTTAATTTATGTCAAAATCATTTATTTTATTTTATAAATTATTGATATTGATATTTTATGATATCATCTACCAAATTTTATTGAATGGTTTATAATTAGTTTGATCATGGATGTGCTATTTTGATACCATTTTTGGTTTATGGTTAAAGTATTCACATTTCGTATACTAGATTTTCAATACTAATGCTTATGTTATTCATATTTCACCCCTTTAATATGAGGAAAGAATTAGAGTTATTAAGTTATGGGTGGGGCCTTCGATATCCCCTCGATACATCAGTAAGTCTCATGAGACAAACTATTTTAGGTATAGGCTGAGGCCTTACCCATTTATGTATAGTGTCTTGGAAGAAGCCTTTACGGTATGTTTATGATGTTTAGAATTATGCATTCTTACATTATGAGATGAGTTAATTATATTCCATGTGATTATTATACTATTAGAATATCCATGGTTAAATTTCATAGATCATGTGATTAATTAAATAACATGTGTTTCAGTTATTTACCTTTCTATATTGTTTATGTCACATTTACTAAAAGCTTCCACTGAACGCTTACCCTTATTGATCATTTGAGCTGACCCCTTTCATATGTTTTATTTCCCCCTAGGATTACAAGAAATATATTATGACTAATATGTAGGCTTACATAAAGGGTTAATAATGATAGTTTCAATGAATTTCTTTTTGTATTTTATGTTTTAATATGTAATGTGGATTTCAAGTATGTATCTAGTTTACCAATGCTACTAAACAATTTGGTCCTTTGGGATGCGATTCCTTGTATATATGCCAATTTAATAATTTAAGGCACTGACTCTATGATACTGGGGTTGGGTTATTTATAGTTGGTATCAGATAAAGTTTAGAAGAAACCTTGAGAACTATATTTAGGAAATCATGGATTAGAAAACATAACCCTATGATTGACTTTGATGATAAGTCTAAGTATAGGATATCATTCGTATAGATTTGGTAACACCATATATAACCTAGGTTAAACATATGGAATCATAAATTGAGAATAATATGACATGATTTAGACATCCTATAAGTAATTATTCATGACTATATCTCTATGATTAGTGTTGGTCACATTGTGCTTTGGGTTTTGGTCAATGGTTAGAATCTGCAAGGTTATACAAGTAATGGTTATACTGTTGATGATGAAGAGACTACAAAAAAAAAATGAAAGGAAGGAGGTACTCAGGAATAATATTATGAAACGTAGTTAATGGTTTAATAATTAAGTAGAATGATTAATGTTATTTTGTATTTGGATTCAATAAATATTTCATCAATGGTGCTCTTGTTATAAGAATCATGAGATATATAAGGATTTTACTGTAGTACTTATTCTTTAAGGATTTGGAAGCATGGATGTTTTCATTAAGTTTTTAAGGTGATAAATGTATTCATATATCTGTTATGTGATAATAATAGCTATATTATGTTGTTTGGGGAATCTAATGTTAAGTTGATTTTGGAAATTTTGTGACCTTCCTTCAAAATTTTTTGACTTCTGAATTTTTATAGAAGTATTTTGAATGAGTCCTAAGGTTAGAACGGATTAAGTTGAATATTCTATATAATTGTTTGAGGTTAAAGTATGATTTATTGGGTACTATGTGATTACCATTTTGGTTTCAGTAAAAATTTATAGGATGAAGGGATTACTTTTAGACCTTATGATTCATTAAAATTGCTTCATGCATAAAAATTCATCTTGAATATTCATCTCCAGGAGTACGAAATGAAGTGAAAATAGATCTAAGCACAAACAAATAATGATATTATGCTCATGAAATGGAAATTAAGAAAGTAAGTTTATTATCTCAAGTGATTATCAGAATATTAAAAGAGTCCCTCAACCATAGGAAAATGATTTTGGAGAAAAAATGTTATCCATTTACTTTTCTTTATAAGAAATCAATGGTATGGTTTTGTAATGGTTAACTTTATAATGAATATATTATCTATTACACTACATAAAAACTTTATAGTTATATTTATCTTCCATTTAAATGTTTTTACTTCCCAATAATGTTATCATATTTGAAATCCTAATTTTGTGGTGACCTTCACATTTTCCTTTTTCCTCTTATTAAGAGGATGTTTTATTAATATTATTTATGATGTGGGTTTTCCACAAAGGAATTTTCAAGTATCAACATTTGTTTTTTGAAGTAAAATTTTAAATTGTGAGTATTCAATTTATTGAATAATGGGATAATTTAACACCCTATGATTTTATGTTATGTCGCTTTTTAAATTTAATCTCTTCAATATCTTATGTTGCTTGCAACACCCAACTTAAACAAACAATGAAATATTATTACAATATATCCATTAAATTAGAGGGATTGAATAATATTAACCAATTATGAAATTTATATATTATTTTTTCAATATAATGTTTAAAATTCATATTATGTGTTTTTTATACATGATATAAAAATAAATCAACTTTTACAAATAAAACCTAAATTTTTCTAATGGCAATTTTCCACATTTTGATGGCATACTTATTTTAAATATAGATTTTAACACTTTTATAAATTATATTTTACAAAATAAACTTATTTTTTTAATAGTAATATCAAAATTTACTTTTTTTTGAGTTTTTGTTAATATCATAATAGGTTTCATGTTTTGATGAATAATGAAAAATACCAAATTTTAATGGAAAAAAACTTTTTTCATCTAAATAATTTATAGTGTTATATTATATTTTTGATTGGTTTTAAATTATAACTAGGTAAATTTTATATCAATTAATATGATTTTGGCCATTGGAATCAATTTCACATTGAACATGTATATAAAAATATTTCAAACTTTTGAAAGTTTTCACTTTAATAACCAGTTTTCTCCTTCTGTCAATGAGATTAATTTTAAATTAATTTTATCCAATTATTTTTTTTGAATTTTAAAAAATGGGTTCAATAATTTTAATCATAATATCCAAATTTATAAAATAGGTCCCTTTTTTTAGACAATATGAATAGTAACTTTAGTAATTTCTTTAATTACTTCGATTAAAGATAAATTATGTAGTTAATGGTAAAAATAATATTATAAGTATTAAAAAATTATCATAACAGTTGTCCTAATTTTATTTTATAAGTTAATTTTGACCAAAATCATCATTGGGATGATTTTATGTCTTCTTGGAGCAACTTGGATAACTTTAATCCATTTATAGTATTTTATTTTAAGGAAAGTAAAATTTTTCATACTCATGTTTTTAATAAGTATTAAATTTTTATATGGTGTCATACTAAAGTTATATTTGACTACAAATATTCATTTTAAATCTAAAATTTTTATATTAATAATGGTAATTTGGTTTTACTTTTTATAAAATAAATAACTACCTTAAAATCTTACACAATGATGATGCAATAATTGTTTAATTAATAGAAATATCAAATAAATGATATTAAAAATGTTAAAATAAATATAATTTGACATAATTAATATCATACATAAATTTTATGGATGAGATAAACATATTAGGTATTCATAAAAGGTTTTGGTTTGAAGTTACCTAGTGTATTGTTATTTTTGAAAAAGTCAAGTAATAAATAGTGTCAAAATTGACATTAATGAAATTTTAAAATGAATAATATTTAATTAAATGATATAAAATTAATAAAAATATAAAATTAATCAAAATTATTTTTATAATGTTTGAAATTTCATACATGACTCATTTATTGTGTGTTTTAGATTTTATAGTAACTATATTATCCTTCAAAGAGTAAAAACAGTTGTTGTCATGGTAAGAGTTAGAGGATTTAAATAAGGGTTAAAACCAAAAGATAAGCGAATAATGCGACCTAAACTTGTATAAAAATTAATGTATGAGATTATTTAGACCCATAATCATATTATATTTGAAGTAAATCACATTGGATCCATTTTCAATTGAAAATTAATTTATATTAATTTAATATTTTGAGAGTTTCCAAAAGTGCCCCTCACCTCAATTATAAAAGGGAACCTCCTACCTCACTTATTCACACCACATTGAGAATTATAGATTGACCAAGTCTGAAAAATTTATATTATTAACATCCTTATCCCATTTTTGGAGGTCTTTTCATTCCAAAAAGACCATCCCTAGATCCCTTGAGAAGAGATCTAAGGGAAGTCCGCCGAAGAAGAAGAAATCATTTTTACCAACTCATCCAAGTTCATTTGTTCTTATACTTCCTCTAAATGTGTTGGTTCCATGATAAATTAATAAATACAATATCCTATATATAATGATATGTTATTATTATTATGGTACAACCATATTCCACCTTTTATCAATCCTACGAAAAACAAAAACACCATGCGTGCGTATGTACGACATACCGTCTCCACGCCATGGTGTTATCTATTTTTATCACCACTTTACTTGGATGGGTATAATGATGGGAATAATTGATATATATGATAATTATGACATGATATTGATTCTAAAAAAATTAATATACCATAATCTTCCTTATCCTTTCACTTATTAAGGGAATGATACCGTCTCACGTGCGTATGTACGACCTACCGTCGCCACGACATGATACGATTCATTTTCTATATCTAACATTCTATAATGGATATAAAAATGTATTTAATGATTAAATATTATATTTATAACATTAATATAATTCTTTATATTCTGTATCTATATTCTATGCAAAATAACTAAGACATTCATGACAAAACATGCTTAAGAAAATGAAGCAGTTAACACCCGAAACAAGAGTAATAACAAAATATTATCAAAAAAAGGATGATAAAATAAAATAATAAGATAATATATGATATAATATATATTAATAAGGTTCTTTTATAAGTTATTAAAATGCTTAAAAATATTATATAATTGTTTAAATTTCGTTATACTAAAGTAAGCGTAAGGTAAGGGTTAATTTTACAATCTCATTATTATTCAGGATTGTTTATACATAAGTATCTGCGGGGTAATATTTATATTCCATATCCCTATTTCTTAATTTTTTAATAATTTTTTTAAATTTAGTTTTACACATATGTAAATTTTTACTAAACATTTTTAAAGGGATCATTTCTTCATTTTCCAAACGAGGTTCTTTGTGATTTTTTAGAAGAAGTATGAAAAAATGTTTTTAATTTATACATAATGAATGAATTTTCTCAATTTAATGACAAATTAATTCCTTTAATATTCCATTACAATATTACATGGTTATTTTCAAAGAAAAGGTTTTCTTTTATAATTGCAAGACTTTTTAAATTAATGATTTCAAGGTAAAAAAGTGTATTTCTCTTAAATGTTTTTCAGTGATTTTATTAGATTATTTTCATCCATGTCAACATTTTTTTTTGTATATTATACCTTATTTAGATTTATCTATTATAATACCATCTACCATATTTTATTGAATGGTTTATGACTAATTTGACTGTGGATATGCTATTTTGATACCATTTATTATTTATGGTTAAAGTATTTGAATTTTGTATACTAGGTTTTCAATACGAATGTATATGTTGTTTATGTTTCACCCATTTCACATTAGAAATGAATTGGAATTAGTAAGTTATGAGTGAGTCCTACTATATCCCCTTGATGTATTAGTAGGTCTCATGGGACAAACTAGATTGAGTATTGGTCGAGGCCTTACCCATTTATGTATGGTGTCTTGGCCGAAGTCTTGATGATATATTTATAATGTCCAAAATTATGTTTCCCTCATTATAAGATAATTTATTGATATTACATGTGATTATTAAACTAGTATAATATCCATTATTAAGTTTCTAAGATCATGTGACTATTTAAATGGTGTGTATCTTAGTTATTTACCTTACTATATTGTTTATACCATATTTATTCATATCTTTCACTGAATGCTTACACTTAATAAGCATTTGATATCACCCATTTAATATGTTTCATTTTCCCCTATGATTAAAAGAAGTATATTATGACTAATATGTAGGGTTATGCAAAGTGGAAATAATTGAAGACTCAATGAATTTCTTTGTGTATTTTATGTTTTAAAATGTAATGTGGATTTTAAGTATGTATCTAGTTTACGAAAACTACTAAAATATTCATTACTTTGGGATGCGATTCCTTGTATCTTATACCAATGCAATAAAGTAAGGCAACAACTTTGTGCTATTGGGGTCGGGGTCTTTATGGTGAATAGGATAGTTTAGTTCATTTAGCCTCAACTACCATGATCCATAATCCACAATTCAATATCCTTGCATCAATACTACCCTAAGACTATTACAGGATGCATCATAATATATAGTATATTCCTTACTTGGTTCAGCTAAGATTGGAATTAGTGTTGATGTCAAACACTATTCATATGTTGGAAAACATTCTTGCATGCTCCAAAACACCCAAAATTGTTTCCCTTTCTAGTCATTATTGAGAGAGTCACTACCTGGTGACAAAATTCCATGATAAACCTTAGGTAGTATCCTGGAAAACCCAAAAAAATTTGAATATCAAAAAAATTATTGGACTTCTCCTAATAAAAAACCACTAGAAATTTCTTAGGGTCCATTTATATAACTTCTTCCAAGATGATGTGACCTAAGAAATGCACCTTGTTAATCCAGAAATGATATTTTGATATATTGGTGTTTAATTAATTTTCTCCCAGTGTACTTAGGATGATGTTAAGATGTCAAAAATCACCATCTCTAGTCTAGAAGTATAATTACATGTCATACAAAAAATAACCTCAAACTATTCCAAATATGGGTGTAATATTAGATTCATCAAGACCATTAACACAAAAAGATAATTCATTATCCCAAAAAACATCACAATGAACTAATACAAACCATAACAACTTCTAAATAAAATATGTGGTATATAATATGGGTGAACCCTCAAATAATGGTACCCCAATATTAAATCAATCTTGGAGAATACAAAAGTACCCATCAACTAGTTGAATAGATCATTAATACATGGAAGAGGATACTGGTTCTTAATTTTCATCTTGTTTAGATTTAAATAATTGTAAAATAAGCCTAAAGTTCCATCCAACTTCTTGGAAAATAGAATTGAAGAACCCCAATGAGACATACTTGGATGAATAAACATTTTGGATTCCAATTCCTCTAACCAAGTCTTAATAACTTGAATCTCCACAAGTTATATACTATAAGGATGAATCAAAATTAGATTATTGCCAGGAATTGGCTCGATGGTAAACTCAATCTATCACTCAGGTGACTACCTTGAAAAATTCTTAGGAAACTCATCCTGAAACTAATCCACTATAGGAGGGAAGAAATTATTCTCTTATCCCCCATAATTTAGCATAAGGCTTGCAACTAGGGATGCGATCTCATCTAACTATTGATGGTATATCCCTGCATGACCTTCCTAGATATCCCATTCTCCACAATGAACATAACTATCTCCCTTAGAAGATGTGATGTCACCTTATTATGGTAAAACTAAATGTGATCATGGTACAAAACCAACCATTCCATACCTAATATCAAGTAAAACCCAGAAATTTCAAGCATGAAAAAATCTCAAAGGAAATGGTACTAATCAACCTTGAGGGAAAACTTATTAAAAAGACAAATAACCTTCGATCACACCCCCAAAGACATGTTGATCAGCATAACCCCATACAAAAATTCTACCACTAGGACCAAACCATTCCAAAACCAAGTATATATAAATGAATTTGAAGATACCATATCAAATAAATAACTATAAATCATGAAATAAATAAGAATCATACCTCGAATAGTCGATGAACCAACCTCATTACTAGTTGGAACAAGCTAAACTATATACAACTGACCTGCCCCTCTACCCTGATATCCTATCTGAGTCCCATGAACTAAACTAATCTACTGATATGGACAGTCCTATCCTGGATTATTTCATCCTCCACCCTGACTGATACTGCTGGTAGAAATATAACTGGATAACTAATGTGCGGTAGAAGATCCCCTCTCAATATTTTGTATCGGCCTAGGTCCTCCATCGGTTGACATATTCCAAGGGTTCCTATAGAACCTATGTATGTGACCCATCCCTAAAAAAGATCATAACTCCACCGGTAGTTGAGTACACTAACCTCACAGGTGACTAAGATTTCCATACTAATAGCAGACCACTTGATCACTTCCACGAGAGTCTGATCCTCCCCCCTGGATGCTCTTCCCACCACTTCCTTGGCAGAAGTTTCTGTAACAATGCATTATACAATATGAGGACATACTACCTGATTACCTAGATAAAAATACCATCCAAACATGTGATAATTCCTTTAATCCCCCCTCAGTAATGAGAGTTAGATTTACCAACCCAAAAAAAGTCTTCAAGCAGAAAATATTTACCTATGACTTAATCTCACACTTGAGTCCATACTGAAAATGTTTCTCTATAGATGCCTTATCTCCTACCAACATCAGAGAAAAGTGATATAGGTTAGTGAATAATACAACATAACCAAGAACCAAAATATTTACCTGGTTTAAGTGAATAAAATTTGTGGATCATTTCTATCCTAGGGTCTCTAGGTAGAAATGCTATAAGTACTTATCCTAGAAGCCCATCCAAGACATTCCCTCAAGATACTCATCCTAGAACCGAATATTCCATTAGCGTTTCACTTGTACTCATAACATGTGAGATAAAAACTTAACCATAATCTTAATAGGATTATCTAAGTGGTCAAGGATAACCTAGATAGACTTGATCCATAACTCAGCTTCCTTAGGACACCCTCTCCAACGAATGTCGGATATTGCTGTGCTGAAACTCCCTAGTCAGATCAAACATGGTCAGTGTATGCCACACTAGATCTCTCTCCATAACTACATAAAGTGATTAAAATTATCATGGAACCTCCATTCTTCCCTATCACTTGGAACCAATGGGGGATTTTGTCTCACTACCAGAGGTGCATTCTCAACAATTTACTTTTTCACCCTACTGAAAAATATTATTGTGTAGGCATCACTATAGAATGTAAAATGAACATTGTAGGGAACATAACATATAATTCACATGGTGACACACAATTGGGGTCACAACTGGCCATTAACAAGCTATTACCTATACACTATCCCAATGAATACAACTGAAACACCATCACTATACCCAACCACCCCTATCTAGGGCCACCAGATAACTCAGGGTAAATGTAAATTTTCAAGTTAAAATCTTAGTATTTAACATAATTTTAACAAATAAATTACCATATTTAAATTCAAAATAGTTAAAATATCTTTATTATAAAATATTTATTTAAAATCACTAAAGTATAAATCATTTTTTTCTCAAAACTCAATTTCTATATTTAAAATTAAATAGATCATCACATTATTTTCATTGTATGAATAATATGATTCATTTAATATAAATATATGAATTCCAAAAATGAAGTATGTATACATAATATCATCTTATATCGACCCATGAGTAAAATCCCATAAAACAGTAATATCACACAAAAAGTGCAGCAACCAAGGTGAAATAATATCTTAAATTTAACAAGAAAACCATAAGAATAGAAATCCCACCCCTGGGGACTTAGGTTTTCCCTCATACATGGGTTAGATACTCCCATGAATGAGCACATTACCAAGAACTGACACATCCTAGTATCCTACCTACCTTCCAAAAATAGTAACATAACAAGAAATAAATTAATACTCTGATACCACTTTATAAAATCGTATCCTAGATCACTCTGACTAGTAGCTAAAATGGTTCATTATGTGACCTCAAGCATGCCTCCCCATATGCTAGAGTATTCCAAAAAATAGTGAGGTTCTAATGAAAAATGTGGGGAGACTATACCCTCTTTATAAAATTAGAGTAATGAAATTAATAATAATAAATAATAAAAAGTGACAACCATTAGGTAACCACACATCACATATCAAATCACCCAAAACTGGGTAAGTTCCAACAATCAAATACAAATAAACATGTCATGTAATGATAGTCTATTATGCCAAAATGAAACACAAAATAGAGACACAACCAACAATCTCCAAAATGGGTCACAACTCATAGCCCAGTCTCCTCCTTTGAGTTTAATACCATAAATTCCCAAATCATACATCTATAACCAGGCCTTTTCCATTATCTATACCTAAAACCATGAAGTCTGATCGAGTACCAACCATGACCTGAGTAGGGTGTGAATAGAACTCAGTAGACCACCACTAATGGTGTCTAAAAAATATCCAGTCTAAAGTAAAATTAATATATATGCACAATGGAATAATATAAAAGAAAAAAAATTTAAATAGGTTTTAGAAAATGAATAGTTATTTATCAACCATATTGGCCCTCAGGTTCTAAAGTGACACCCGGGCCAACCAAACCTACCTTGGCCATTTCCTTTCATCTATACTATAAAACATAGTTTGGTGAAAACTAATTCAATGAAGGGATTTAATTAATAATTTCCATTATAGGTACTAAGGAGCATAATTCCAAGGTTTCCCCACCATGTTTAAGAACTATTAGTGCCAAAAGAATCAAATCGACACCCAACCCAGGGATGTAGAACATCATGCTCAACATCCCAAACCATGAATTCATAGCCTGATGTCCAACATCCTCAATCAATGATGTAAAGACTCATGTAAAACATCCTAAATTAGGGTTATGGAGTGTAATTTCTAACATTCTAAACCCTCTCATAAACTACCAATTTCTTAGGTCTAACATAATTGACCTTTTTAGCCACTAAGATAACAAGGGTACACCATTTTCAATGTTCATTACTCATCAAGGGATATCACACTCAACACCCTTAAACACAATTTCAAAATTAATACATTTTAGCATTTATTCATATATAATAACCATTAAATGTCCTTTAAAACTATTCAACTACATAAACTTTCCATTTCAACCATTAATCATTTCATCTTCAAAAAACATTTAATTCCAAAAAATATGCCAAATAACCCCTTTTACCATGATAAAAAGCTATCCAAAAATACTAACCAAGTTAATATTGTACCCTTAAAATTTCATATTTTAAAATATAACTTTACCATTTCTAAGAACTTTCCACACCCCAAGGATGGACGTAGGTCAAGTCCCATTTTCATCAATGGACCTGATGGGTTCTGTAAAGGGTCAATGAAATCAATTTATGGCACATTCAATTTTCTTTGTTAAGAAGAAAAATTCATAACATGTTATAACCATTTCACATACCACATAAAATTGAATAACATCAAGAATATGAGAGAGATATCTTAAAACACCTAGCTTAGGCTTATAGATAACCACTTTTCCAACCACAATATTTGATTCAAGCTAAAATAGCCACAAAAAAAGTAGACAACTACCTAGAAATATGGAATAAGATATTTAAGTGGTGAAGGATAAAAAATAAAAAAATCATCAATTGAATATAGGGAAATTAAATTTTATACTTTCTCAGGGCTTTAAATCATAATAAATGACACTTAAAACACCTTATAATCTAAGAATTTCCACCCTTGGAAGAGGAGGAAGAGTTTGGAGTGCACCATATGCTACTTGAAGTGAAATGAGGGAGAAAATATAGTGATTTTATATAAATTGTGGGAGAAAAAATTGGTAATTTTATAATTTTTAATGAGGAACATGGTTTAGAAACATAGTTTTCCAAATAATGTGCCAACTATGTAAAATCCTCTATCCAAGGTCACCCAGAGTCGCACGGTCTCCTAGGCCATCCACATGGTTTTCTAAACCATCCAAAATCTATGAAGATATCTCTATCCCAAGTGACAAGGTCTCTAGGTCCTCCTATAATGGTTTAAAAAACCATGCTCCCCTCAAAAACATGTCACACTGTCATGGTGCACATTTAACACTAACCACGCGTTAACTATGCTCCATGTGTAGTGAGCCCCACTTTCCAAAATTTCAAGTCCTAAACCTATGGGACACTTTGGATACCTTCTCCATATCCGAGAAAAAATTTCATAATATATTTTAAACATTATTTAATCAAAAATTAAAATAATAATGTACCTTGAAAAGGGTCAAGATATTATAATATGAATCCATAAACACAAGGTTAATATCCAAATAATCGGAAAATGCATAACCTAGTCAATATGTTAGGAATTAATGATTAACTATGTGGGGTTACAACTCTCAAGATTACCCCTAACACCTGAATAAATTGAAAGAGAATCCAAATAATGAGGAAGAAGTCACATATCTAACCTTTTAGGAAATAACTCACTCCATGTGAAATAATACCCTCATGCCCATTCTCTAGCATCTGTATTAATAGGAAGAAAATATGAATACTGAGGAAGGTGTAACATAGATAACCTATTAGGAATAAATCAATACACAAGCCATCAAGGGTAAAAAAATTAGCCCATTAATCTATGGCTCTCATGGTACCATAATACTATCCATGTAACTCTAGTGTATCCCATGGGTCCATGGTGTTCTATATCTATAATGATCAATATGGGGCCCTTGTAGCACCCCATAAATTATAATACTTAAAAGTTATGAAAAATTATTTTACATGCATCACTGAATGGAAAATAAACCATGTTATAATTAAAATATGACCACTGTAACATAACTATTGAATTAGTTAATATAAATAGAAGTAACATTATTTTGAAATCAATATAGAACATATAAGAAATGAAATAAAGTTGTAGAATAATTCAATATGATTCCCATTTGTCTGATCCTGGAAGAGAGTTATCTTATTTAGGTTTTTCCAAAGACCAAGACCATGCCAAACTACAATAATTACAACTTGAAAAAAATCTATTGAGGGAGAAGTTCAAGCTCATGAAAATATCTACAAGATCCATTTCAGTTAAACTATCACCTAAAATGACCACCACTTATTATCTTATCCTTAGGTATTATGAAGAAACCATGAGGGGATATGTAATTACATGTTAGGATGAAATAAACATGTCATTATCCATGTAATAAATTATATATATATCAAGTGTATTTTTATAAAATTTTCATTATTTATTTTTAAAGGAAAATAAAGGTTATTTTGAAGAAAAATGTATTGATAATATATACATCATTCTAGTAGTTATTTCTATGTAATGTATAATAATGAATTCATTTTATGCTAAAAGATACATTTTTCTTAAAATTTATTTTCTACATTATGTGTGCTTATTTTAAAAATAATTTCTATCAACTCTAAAAATCAATTCAAATAAAATGTTTTTAATTTTTTTAATCAAAAAATTCAAATTTCTTAATAAGGTTATTTTCTAATTTTTATGTTTCCAAACTAAATATTTTCTACCATAGTAAACCAATTATTTTTCAATGAATTAATTTTATAATAATTTTTGTAAATTTATCTACATAAATTAAAATTTTCTATTTTTATGACTCTAATATGATGTTCCAAAATTTATATTAACACCAATTTAGTTAATAATTAATAAGAAGTAATAATAGAAACAATTAACATATAAAAAGACATTTTTCTACAAAAACAGTTTTTTCTTTATATCTTATGTTTTAATTTAAAAGTTTATTTATCATATTTGGAAATTTAATTAGATTAAATGGAGTAAAAATTTGCAATTACAATGTGAAAATTTGTAAAAGGGGTTATCCTATATTTTTAGTATAAAAAAACAATACCATGGTAAATACTTAATCAAAGTTATTAAGGGTAAAAATGGGTAACTTAAAGTGGATTTAATTTTGTTAATTTTACATGAAACATGGACCTTATAGAATATTTTTTTAGTGGGAATGTTATATCCACATGTTTCATAATCATTTCCTTACCCAAATCACATAAATCTCATATGATTCAACCATTACCCCTTACATAACTTTTGTTTCTAAGGATTGGTCCCTCATTTTCAATTGAAAAAGAATCTCACTCCCACCCACTTCAAACCATTATATTACCTAAAAATTACCTTAATTTTTTCCCATTTTACTTCCAATAGACCCCATTTCAAATTTTATTACTCCTTGGTTACAAGAAAGTGACCATAGTCATCTATTTCTAAAGGATCCTTGAAGAGATGATTCAAACTCCCAATGTGGATATTACTCACCCCCTAACTTTATCTTGTCTCCTTTTGTCATCCAACCTCATACAACCTCATCCAAACCTATTCTAAAAATTATAAAATATTTACATCAGTATCATTATAATACTGAAATTTCATTATATTAATGGAACAACGATTATCCATCTCTCTCCCATACAGTAGAAAATAAAAATTTCTGTCACGACCCGTCCTCGGGGCCCGTGCCGTGACTACCCCAAGCCCGCCTTCCATAGGCCAGGGGCTGGCGACTAGCACCAAAGGCATAAATCCCTAAGCTGGGAAGAAATTGCCTTTATAAAATTAAACAAACACAATAGAGTACGCAACAGGTAGTAAACACTAAGTAAAACTGAATACAAAAGTAAGTGCTGAAAAGTAAATGGGCTAGTATACAAACCCAAATGTGAAGTACGGTACAAATGAAAAGCTAGTACAACTGTAGTAAAGTAAAACATCAACCACTGAGTCATCCTTCAAGAATCCCACCTAAAGGGTGGGTACAAATGATCTCCTAAGCACCTTGGGTCCATCCGTATGCTCCGTGTACATCTCGCTAAGTGGTCCATCTTTGGGTACTGTCCAGATCTACAAGTATATACCTTGATCAGTGCTGTCCATCATCTGAATTCAACACAACGTAGTGTTGGCATATCCCATGCAGGGGTGAGTATACAATACTCAGTAGGGACCCCGAAGGTCTCCCAGAATCCACGAAGGATAAACAACATAAGAAAGACACTAACATGAAGTATCAACCAACTCTACTTAGGTATATGCCCATACATATACCTAAGTTATCAAACTCAGTTTGGCTCCAACTCTCAAGCCCAAGCACAACCCAATCCACTCATGAAAGTAAGTCAATCACATCGATGATATGATGGAAAATCAAGACTCAGCTCACACAGGTATACATCTTTTGTATAGCGATAGAGATGATCAGATGTAGTCACTGATTCATCTAAGCTGTCAGACCCACACAGGATACAAGACCAGCTAAGATGTAGGACCCACACTGGATACAAGACCAGCTACTCTGTTGGACCCACACAGGATACAAGTAAAGAGGTCAAAATTGCCATACCCACATAGGATACAAGAACAGTAGTCATCACCGTCGAACCCACAAAGGATTCTAGTATGGTAGTCATTGCTATCAAACCCATGGAGGATTCCAGTTCAGTATTCATCGCTGTTGAACCCACAGAGGATTCTAGTACAGTAGTCGACGCAGTCGCAACCAGCTCTAGGGTTCCCGCACATAGCACGCTCGATTCTGGGAGGGTCCGCTCCTCGAGCCAAGGGTCGATACATCAACTATCACTAAGTCCAGATTTGGTGTATCTCGAAGTTCCATCTCATCAAAAGGAACCCAACGCGATAGACGGCGCGTCAATCGGATGCCCGGTCTCAGAGTTATTGGCCTTTCTGTTCTAGGGTCCCGGTTGGAATTACACTCGTTCCAAACCTGGCCGTTTTCCAAAGTTGTCCAAAACTCACTAAGAGTATCGCTAAAGGACCACCTCCTCACAAGGGTCCTAGTGCCTTAGGCGGTGTGTCGTTTGGACACGCGGTCTTAAAGATATTCATGTTTAAGAAAAACGGGCTCGACCTGTCAAGCCCAGTGGGCTGGTGGGTCCGCCCGACCCAGTTCGGTGGGTCTGACCTAGTCAGAGGGGTCAGACCGGCCCGGTGGGGCGTAACCCGACCCGACGCTGTAACGCAGCCCGCGCGAGGGCGGCCTGGCTCGGCCTGGGCGACAGACGGACTGGTCCGTGCCACTGGTGGCCGGTCGCGGCTTGTCCAACTGGCCGAGCCGTCTGGGGGGCGCGAACCCCAGTTTTCCGAAACAGCGGCGCCGAGCGGCGCCGCCCCTCCTGTCCGGCAGACCGAAGTTGGCCGGTCTTCTCCAGCATGAGCGGACCACACAGGCGGGCCACTATTCTCCCAAGCGGCACCTTTAGGTGTCGCGGCCTTCTTCAACCCGACCAGCCGCCTGTTTTCCGGTCACCCGCCGAAGTGGCCCGCCCAGTGCTGGCCGTGGTTCTCTGTAGCTCAGCGCCCTCGTGGCGCCGCAGTTCCTTCGGCCCGACCAGCTTTAGCCAGCCGATTATTCTTCGACTGAGCGGCCCGCGGATGCTGGCCGCGGTCTTCCTTCTCACGGCCGGTGCACGGCCGCCGCTGCTTTCAATCATCGCCGCCTCCGGTTGTCATCGCCAAAATAGCCAAGAACCATCAGAGGGTCATCGGACTGTGTTTGTTTGGCCCGCACCCTCCACGTTAAGCGATAACATAAGGCCGAAGACAATCCATGGTTTTCAATGAAGAACAATGGACAATTTTATTCAATTAAAATTGATCAAAAACCCCTACCTTGATTTCAAGAACGATGCACGTCAACGAGCCGCAGAAGACGAGCGTCGCGGAGGTCGGGTGTCACGGAAGACAGATGTTGATTCCATTGACGTCGGGGTGCGTTCGAGGAGGAAGCGTAACCGATGTTCCTTGCGGGTGGCTCCTTCTCTTGTCTCTTGGATGAAGATTGAAGTTGTCTTCGTCATTCTTTGACGGTTCTTCATTGGAAGGTAGAAGCTTTCCTCTAATTCTCCAATGGTTCCCACAAAATATTTGCCAAGACAATATTATAATAAGGCCTTCCCCAAAATTATAAACTTTCTATGTAATTCCAATTAATTCAAACATTCAAATTAATTAATGAAGGCATTAATTATATGCATTGGTACAATTGATGGGAAGGGAGATGAAGAGACTCCACCAAAATAAATGAGGGGTGTGGTGGCCTCATTAATTCTAAAGGGAAGTTTAATGGGAGTTGAGAGGAGGTGGAAAGTTTGAGTTTGTGTGGGTCCCAACACACATCATCCTTTCATGGGAGGTTATGTGGGGTGTGGTCCCCTCCTATAACTTCCCCTTGTAGGAAATAAAGACCACTTAATAAATTAAATAAAATTGTGTACACTTAATGTAACTCAACAATTTTATTTTAATTTTTTATGAATCCCCAAATTAAAACTTCTACTCTCAACCAAACGCAACTGTGGTAAAGGTACCCTTAAGCAAATACCAGCGTTGTGAGTTCATCGGTGCCCTCAGATTTCAATTCCAAGCACCTGTTCAGAATATAGAAAAACCTGCACGTACGTTTACTGAACGTACCCGAACAAAACTTCAGAAATTGATTCTGGGCACACCGGGCCTCGGAATCAGGCGCTTTCAGAAACTACAGACTCGTAATATTCCAAAGAATTTAAGAAAAAATTTTCCTTGAAATTTCTGGGTCTATACATTACCTCCAACTCGGGGATTTACGTCCTCGTAAAGCTAAAACACACACTAGGGAAAGAAATGGGGGTACTGAGCATGCATCTGAGCCTCCCGCTCCCATGTGCTCTCCTGGAGGTTCCCGTGATGCCAGTGAATGCGCACTAGAGGAATAAATTTTCCACATACGTCCCACTCCTATCGATCCTCGATCTCCACTGGGACCTCCGTGAATGTCTCCCCGTCATTGATGTATAGCTTGCTGTGGTCGATGATGTGGGATGGGTCATGCACATATCTCCTCAGCTGAGATACGTGGAAGACGTCATGCACCCGGTGTAACTGAGGTGGAAGGGATAGGTGGTAAGCCACCTCGTCTACTATGCTGAGGACCTAGAACAGCCCGATGAAGCATGGAGATAACTTGCCGCCCTAGCCAAATATCCATAGACCTCATCGAGGTGAGACCCATAGAAAAACATGGTCGTCATCCTCGTACTCCAGTGGTCTCCGTATCCTATCGGCATAAAACTTATCTCTACTCTGTGTAGTCTTCATCTACTCCTAGATGATCTGCACCTTCTCTGTCATAGCCTACACCATCTCTGGCCCTATAAGTGCTAACTCCCCTAGGTCAGTCCAGCACAGAGGTGATCTGTAAGGTTAGCCATACAGTGCCTTGTAAGGTGCCATCCTGATGGTGGAGTGGTAGCTGTTGTTGTACGCAAACTCCACCAAGGGTAAGTGTTCCTCCCAGATGCGACCAAATTCAAGGACACATGCATGAAGCATGTCCTCAAGAGTCTGAATGACCCTCTCAGTCTGACCATCCGTCTGAAGATGGAAGGTGGTGCTCAAGCGAAGCTGCGTCCCAAAAGCCTCCTGTAGCCCCTTTCATAGACGGGAAGTGAAACAAGCGTCTCAATCGGAAATGATATTCAATGGCACACCATGAAGCCATACGATCTACTGAATGTAGAGGCGTCCCAAGCTCTCTACTGATCCCTTATCTCTGATCGGTAGGAAGTGGGCTGACTTAGTGAGTCGGTCTATGATCACCCAAATAGAGTCGTGTCCTCTGGTTGTACGTGGAAGCCCCGTCACAAAATCCATGGATATCCCATCCCACTTTCAATTTGGGACCTCTAAAGGCTGTACCAAGCCTAATGGTACCTGGTGCTCCGCCTTCACTTGCTGAAAAGTGAGGCATCGTGAAACAAACTCTTCTAAAGCCTTCTTCATACCCGGCCACCAGTGCTATTGTCTGAGGTCCTGATACATCTTCGCCACTCCTGGATGTACCGCTAGAGGGGAAGTGTGAAACTCCCTCAGCACTTCCTCCTGTAATGCGACTGGTACCACGACACTTCCTCTGAAGAGGATGACGTACTCCCCACCTTCAGAAAATCCATCAGGGGCCTGCCCTGAGGATATCTTAGCACGTTGCATCTCACAGTCAACATCCCCACATTGTGCCTCTCTGACTCACTGAAGGAGTGGAGGAGTGACTGTGAGAGATTGTAGAAAGGCTGCTACATCTCTATCCACAAAGGATATCTGCAATGCGGCTAGCTGCTCTGTCGCCTCTCCTAGTAGCTGAATGCCCAATCTCTTGCTGAGAGCATCTACTACAACATTCCCCTTCTCAGGAGTATATACTATCTTGAAGTCATAGTCCTGGAGGAACTCGAGACAATGTCGTTGTCTCAGGTTCAGGTCCTTCTGCGATAAGATGTACCTGAGACTCTGGTGGTCAGAGTAGACTGTAAAGTGCTCGCCCATTAGATAGTTCCACCACATCTTCAAGGCGAAGACCACTACTACTAACTCTAGGTCATGGGTAGCGTAGTTCTGCTCATGTTGTCTCAACTTCCGTGAACCATACGTGATCACTACTCACTCCTACATCAGGAAACACCCAAGTCTAGTCCCTGATGCGTCGTAGTAAACTACGCACCCTACACCCTCCTCCGGTAGCCTGAAGATGGGTGCACTGGTCAACCTCTGCCTCATCTCCTGAATGATCTACTGGAATCTCTCTGACCACACTAAAGGTTTCCCCTTCTTTTTAAAAGATGAAAGCGGTGCTGCAACTTTGGAGAAGTCTGACACAAATATCTGATAGTACCCAGCCAGGCCTAGAAAACTCCGCACCTCCATCACACTCCCGGGTGGCTCCCAAGAAAGTACTGCCTCAATCTTCGCTAGATCCACTACAACTCCAGCCTCTGAGATGACGTGTCCCAAGAAGTGAAACTCTCAGAACTGGAACTTTGAGAGCTTACCAAAAAGCTGGTGCTCTCAGAGTGTATCCAGTACTACCTGCAAATGGTAGGCATGCTCCTCCTAAGTAGTTGAGTAAATCAGTATGTCGTCGATGAAGACTACGAAAAAATGATCGAGGTAAGGCTAGAAAATACTGTTCATGAGACTCATGAACACTGATAGAGCGTTGGTTACGCCAAAGGGCATAACCAAGAACTCGTAGTGGCCATACCGACACCTAAATGCCGTCTTCTGCACATCCTCGTCTCGAACTCTAAGCTGGTGATATCCTGACCTGAGGTCTATCTTTGAGAACCATTATGCTCCCTTGAGCTGATCAAAGAGGTCGTCAAACCTCAGGAATGGGTACTTGTTCTTCATGGTCACCTGATTTAGGTGATGGTAGTCAACACATAGTCGTAAGCTCCTATCCGCCTTCTTGGCGAACAAAATTGTAGATGCCCAGGGTAAAACACTGGGTCAGATAAATCCCTTCCCCTACAAGTCCTCCAGTTATACCCGCAACTCACGAAGCTTGGCAGGAGCCATCCGATATGCTGGAGTAGATATCAGTGCTGTCCCAGGGTACAGGTCTATGTAGAAGTCTACCTCTCTGCGAGGAGGTAGTCCTGGAACGTCATCAGGAAAAACATCCGCATACTGATCCACCACAATAGGAAAGCTCGGACTCCGCACATCAACTGCTCCAAGGATGAGACTAGCCAACTGATGTGTGATTGGATACCCTCTCCTCTACGTAAGTCCATCCTGCACTGCAAAGGCTCCCTTCTCACCGGTGAAGGTCAAACTGGTCCCATTCGTGTGGACACACCGCACTTTGCGCCTAATACATTCGATCTGAGCATGGACTGTAGATAACCCGTCCATACCCAAGATGAAGTCGTAAGGACTCGACGCTGCTACAAGAAGATCCCAGCCAAATCTCTCACCTCCTAGAGTAAGCTCACACTACCGAAAGCAGCGCGTAATCGTCAAGTCTACTCCTGTAGGAGTCTCTAGCCATAAGGATCGAGCCAACTGCTCCGTCAGAATCTTCAAGCTCCGAACAAGGGAAACTTCAATAAAATAATGACTCATACCTGTGTCTATAAGTACTGCAGTAAGGGTGAAGTAGACATAGATAGTACCTCGAATCATCTCAGGTGCACCGTGGTCGTAGGCCTCAACTGCCTAGAGCTGAGCCCGCCTCTGTCCGCCAGCTCCCTATGGTCGGGGTGGACCTCCTGGTGGTGGTGGTGGTAGAGCCTTGAAACGTCGTCCACCACCCGCTTCTTGTCCAACTCCTCTGCCTAATCCTCCTGCTCCTGGTGGACCACCACAGTAAAACCTCTTCCTCTGCCTAGGAGGTCTGTCTACTATCTGCTACTCGTCTGCATGGCGGTTCAAGCAGTCACGAGCCATGTGGTCCTGCCCGCCGCATGCATAGCACTGCCTGCACCTCTTAAGGATGGCTTTGTTTTGTGTGCCCCACGCAACCGAACCTAAATCCTGAGGTCACCCACCTGATGGCCTGGACCTCCTGGAGCTCTACATCAACTGTCTACTGTTGGATACAGAAGACTCCGCTACGTGTCATCCTGCGGTGGGTCTCACTGCTGGTGACTGCTCAGCGAGAAAACTCTCCACTAGAAGGGCTCGCTCCAGCACCCCCGCCTACGTCGGGATACTGAGGGGAATCGTCAAAGCTCCGATCTCACGCTTGAGTCCCTGCTCGAAGGTCCGGGCCCGGAATAATGGGTCCCGTACCATATCCGTGGAGTAGCGGGAGAGGTTGGTGAACCTCACTGAGTACTGATCTACTGTCATGCTACCCTACTGCAGATGAAGTAACTCCTGAATCCGCACCACATGAAGGGTGGATGGAAAAAACTCCGAGCGTAAGAGACTCTCGATGTCTGTCCAGAGTAAAGATGCCTTGTCATGCACCTAGAGTATCAGGATCCACCATCTACCTGCTGCTGCATGTAGGAGACTCACGACAAGGATCACCATAAGGTCGGATGTCGTCCCTACCAATCTAAAAACTCTGAAGATAGCCTCTAGCTAGTCCTCAGCTACCTATGGGTCCGTCTCTCCACGGAACCTGGGTGGCCTCTGTCGATGGAACTCATGAAACGCACTCAGGCGGTGTGCAATCTCTACTGCTGGGGCTGGTTGCATTGGTGGCCCAGCGGGTAGTGGTAATCCTGGTGCCTCTGCTGTGATGGGGCCCTACACCGAGGCCTCGTCGCTCGGTGGGCTACCATCTTGTACGTAACTCGGAACCCTAGCTAGCTGCCTTCGTGGGGCCATCCTGAAAAGAAACATGTGTGCCATGGTCAAAACAGTATACCTGGAGAGTTGACTCAAAGTAATCACAAAGAAAACTTTTGAAACACACATGAAATTGGTGTTTTCATGCACTAAGTCTGAAATCAGAGGTCAGGGTCCTGGTGTATGGATACGTCGGCCGCCACACCAACACTAGACTCCCTGGACTGAAAACCACACTCAATACTCTTAACAGTATTGCTTTACAGAAAAGAATGATCAGAGTCCTGAGTTCTGCGGTATAACCAACTCCTCTGATACCAAATTTTCACGACCCTTCCTCGGGGCCCGTTCCGTGACTACCCCAAGCCCGCCTTCCATAGGCCAGGGGCTGGCGACTAGTACCAAAGGCGTAAATCCCTAAGCTGAGAAGGCATTGCCTTTATAAAAGTAAACAAACACAATAGAGTATGCAACAGGTAGTAAACACTAAGTAAACTAAATAAAAAACTGCTCAAAAGTAAATGGGCCAGTATACAAACCCAACTGTAAAGTACAGTACAACTGAAAAGCTAGTACAACTACAGTAAAGTAAAAAAGAAACCACTGAGTCATCCTCCGGGAATCCCACCTAAAGGGTGGGTACAGATGATCTCCTCAGCACCTCGGGTCCATCCGTCTGCTCCGTGTAAGTCTCGCCTAGTGGTCCACATCCAGGGACCATCCAGCTCTACAAGTCTCTACCTCGATCAGTGCTATCCGTCATCTGCATCCAAAACAACGTAGTGCGAGCATAGCCCGTGCAAGGGTGGTTATATGATACTCAGTAGGGACCCCGAGACCCCAAAGGTCTCCCAGAATCCATGAAGGATAAACCACAGAAGAAAGACACAAACACAAAGTATCAACCAACTATACTTAGGTATATTACCATACATATACTGAAGTTATCAATCTCAGTTCAGATCCAACTCTCGAGCACAAACACAACCCAGTCCACACAGGAAAGTAAGTCAATCACATCGATGATATGATGGAAAGTCAAGACTCAGCTCACACATGTATACATATTTCGTATAGAGATAGAGATGATCAGATGTATTCACTGATTCATCTAAGCTGTCGGACCCACACATGATACAAGACCAGTTAAGCTGTCGGACCCACACAGGATACAAGACCAGCTACTTTGTCGAAACCACACAGGATACAAGTACATAGGTCAAAACTGCCGGACCCACATAGGATACAAGAAAAGTAGTCATCACTGTCGAACCCACGGAGGATTACAATACGGTAGTCATCGCTTTTGAACCCACAGAGGATTCCAGTATAGTATTCGTCACTGTCGAACCCACGGAGGATTCCAGTACAGTAGTCGACGCAGTCGCAGCCAGCTATAGGGTTCCCGCACACAACACGCACGATTCTGGGAGGGTCCGCTCCTCGAGCCAAGGGGTCGATACATCAACTATCACTAAGTACAGATTTAATGTATCCCGATGTTCCGTCTCATCAAAAGGAACCCAACGTGACAGACGACATGTTAATCGGACGCCCGGTTTGAGAGTTATTGGCTTTTCCGTTCCAGGGGCCCGGTTGGAATTACGCTCGTTCCAAACCCAGCCATTTTACAAAGTTGTCCAAAACTCACTTAGAGTATCTATAAAGGACCACCTAATCTCAAGGGTCCCAGTTCCGTAGATGGTGCGTCGTTCGGACGTGCGGTCTTAAAGATATTCATGTTTAAGAAAAATGGGCCTGACCCGTCAAGCCCGGTGGGCTGGCGGGTCCGGCCGACCCAGTGGGAGGGGTCATCCCGGCCCAGTGGGTCACGAACCATCCCGACGCTATGACCCGGCCCGCGCGAGGGTGGCCTGGACAGACGGGGCGCGGCCCAGACCAGGTGACAGGCGGCCTGGCCCGCGCAAGGCGGCCCGGTCCGTGCCGCGGGCGGCCCGGCCTGGCGGCCGACCGCGGCTCGTCCAACTGGCCGAGAAGTCTGGGGGGCGCGGCCCGCACAAATGGGCCCCTGTTAACCCATGCGGCACCTTCAGGTGCCGCAACCTTCTTCAACCTGGCCGGCCGCCTGCCGGCCGGTTCACCATCTGAAGCGGCCCGCCCAGCGCGGGCTATGGTTCTCCATAGCACGACGCCGTAGTTCCTTTTGTAACGCCCTGACCCCAGTTACCCAGAGTCGGTGCATTATTAGGTAACATTGGCATGATAAAAAAAGATCAAGTCTCGAAAGCCCTATTAGTTTATTAGCCTTGGAAACACTAGATACATTCATAAATGTTACATTACATCATAAAATGAAAAATCACAATAACATAGTCTCCAAAGTCCAAACTCCTATCCCCTTCAGACTATTCCTGTAGGTCAGTCATAAAATATTTCTTCACAACCTGGGAAAATAAAACATATAAAGGGGTGAGCTCAGATGCTCAGTAAGGATAACAATACATCAGAAACGTTCATAAATAAACATAAATATTTAAGGCAATGTATAACTAAAACAAAAGCCTTTTAAAATTGAACTTCAGCATAATATGGTAAAAATAAAATGAAATAATGCCATTTACTTATTCACATGGATATTCTACTAGTCGAATAATCACATGAAATATCAATAACCACTTTCATAATGATGGAATGCATAATTCCAAACTATCTAACCACGTAGCCAAGGCATCGTGCCAAGACTACAAATAAGATTTTGTCAAGGCCTCATGCCAAGACACTGGTTTGTCTCATGAGACCTACTGATGCAACGATGAGCTATAGAGGGCTCCACCCATCACTTATTAAGTCCAATGCATTCCTTATATGAAAAGGTTTAAATATATCATAAACCATAACATAATCGTATCACATAAAAGATGCATAAAGGAAACATAAAATTTCCACATTTCAATCACAAGATAGCAATACAACACATTGATATAACAAAAACATTATCAAAACCATTTTGAATACCAAAATAAAAGAAAATTAAAACATGGTATTTATTTTTCATTTAAAAAAAGTTATGTCTTGTAGAGGAATCCGAAACTCAAATAATGGTCACGGCGGCGGAGAAGTCGTTGTCGCCGCATACGTAAGACAAAACATTCCTTTTGTCATTTAGTAAAAATGCTTCATATAAAAAGATTCCATTTGAATAAAAGTAAAATTCAAATGGTTTTATACACTGTATACAATAAAGTTGTGTATAAAACAAAATATGCCTCAATGAAAGGAGATTGAGACGAAGTCCCTTACCTCGTGTCCGACTTGACTCGATCGTTCTTTAATCTCCTGAATAATAAACTAGAATTAATTTATACTTACATAAGAACATTTTTCAAGTTCATTATTCTTTTTATATCACTTATTACTATGTTATGAACATTATCTAGTCATTTAAGTTACTAACGGTCGTTTTGTCGATCTTTGGTACTTGAGTCAACAATAAACTTCTTATAATTACAAGTTGTTTATGTGGTAGAATATCCATTATCTTCAGAATTATATTCATGATTTAGATATCATATATATCATATATATCCAGTATATAAATGCATTTATAATATTACATAACATTTAGAGGTAAGAAATGAAATGCACCGTTCATGGAGACGGTAAACCATACGTACGCATGAACATTACTTTTATTTCTATTTCGCATTTAATGGAATGAAATCATAATGATATAAAGGTATATTATAATTCCAATATAATATCTTATATAATATCATTTACTCCATCCTTTATACGTCCCACATATGGCATTAACGGTTCAAATCACTTTGAGGGGGCTGTAGTCCGCACTTCCTAAAATGAAATTATCGTGTTTACCCATAATGGAAATCATAAAGGTATGACATAAATGAAAAATACAGAATCATAAGGAAAACATAAACATAATATGTATCATATATAAATATAGTGAAATCTTAATGGCCACCAAGAGAGGTGTTAAAAGAAGATTGAACAATCATCGTTTCGTGAGGCAGTAATTCGCCACCCACAGAAACAGTATGTTCTTTAACCATTAGACGAAGGTGTGTGTAAGTGTAAATAAAATACTTCTCATAACAACATCCTAGTATATTGAATATACTTTTTTTTACAAAAGAAAGGAATAAAAAGAGTTTAAGGGGTTGGAGAAGCAAAATAAAACAAAAGAACATAAGAGAAAACATTACCTTAAAATCGGGTAACTCTTTTTGGTTTGAGCCAAAGGCTTCCTTGGGAAGACTTCTGCCTAAAGTGTGGCTTCTAGGAGTAATAGAGGGAAGTTTAGAGAGTATTTTTTCAGAGGTTGGACATGCCAAATGGCTTTGAAGGTGTGAATAAGGTGGTAGTGGTGGGGGCCTTTTATAAGAGGAGAGGAGGGACACTCTTGGAAAGTCATGAAATGTTACATTATTATGAAATTATTTTTGGGGTTTAAAGGTCCCACAATGATATATTTCGAGGATAAGGTAATAAGGGTTATAAATACACCCATCTAATAGGCTTTAGACAAGTGTAAGTTTTAGATTTTACCTTATCTTTTCATTTTATTTAAATCATTCATTAATGAGGTAATCACTGCATCATCATGGTGTCATAAATAAATTTATTTATTTATTGTCTAAAAATTATAAAAAAATTACCATGATTTATTAAATCTTTTTAGATTTACAATTAATATTTATAGTCTAAATTTTAACTTATATAACACCATGTAATAATTGTTTTAGTAAAACAACACATGTTTGTGACAATTTTATTTTTACTTTAAATAAAAAGTTATTAATGTCATTTTCTTACCCATGTGGCTTCATGGGGTCCCCAAGTTGACCCATGGATTGTATTGGTTGGCCATGACTCATACAATAAGGGTAGGATAAGTGTAAAGGTAATTTCATATTATTATAACATTATATTTACCTTAAATTACACTTATTACCTTTAATCGCGATTAATAAAACTTAAAAGTTACTATTCACCAAAAATTATTTTCATCCCATTGAACCACATTTTACTTACTAATGACAACCATGTATGTTGGATTTTTGAAATTCAATTCATAGAAGTGGTAAAGTTTCATTTAAATGAAAAATTAGTTTTTTAACTACCACTTAGTGGTTTCACTATTCATCAAAAATTGAAGTTTTTCAGAAAAATACCAAAAATTAACCCTAAGCTATATTTGATATTCCTAATTCAAAAATGATGTCTATTTCAAAAAATTCAAAACATATAAGTTTAATTAATTAATTTAATATTAATTTCCGCTGTCACAACAAATAACGTGTTTTTAAGAAACAATATATATCAAAAGATTGACAATTGTTTATGTCCAATTTCAAAGTGAAATTAATTCTAATGACCACCATTGGATAAAACGGTTAAAATATATTCTAATTATACTTTAAAACCAATCAATTTTATAATTTATCACTATAAATTATTTTGATTAAAAAAGTTGTTTTTTAGTATTTTTCACTATTCATCGAAAATTGGAAGTTCTCAGAAAAATACCAAAAATTCAACATAGCCTAATTTCGATATTCTGAATCCAAAAATGAAGTCCATTTTGAAATATAAAATTTATATAATTTTAAAAAGTGGGTATTACTATTCATAACGGATATTTTGATTGGTCGCAATGTGTTAGAATCTCGAACTTGCTTACAATGCAAGCTATTATATTATTGAAAGAGAAGCATATCGTGGAAGCTTGGGGTATTAAATTCTCCCCTCCTTCAATAAATTGAATCCTCACAATTTGATATTGTTCTTCTAAAATAAAAAGTTCAAAGTAGAAAATACCTTTGTGGAAAACCCATATCGGAAATAGGGTTAAAAAAATAACTTTAAAATAAAGAAAGAGAAGTATAATGGTCAACAGAGATATCCCATACTAGAATTCTATGAAAACATGGATATGGAGGAGAAAAAAACCATCAAGGACTGATGGAGAGTTGTAGAAAATAGGATTAGGAGAAATTTAACTACAAGAAAATTACAAACTTGTGATTGGTTAAACGATCATTGATTCCCTAGTAGGAAAAGCTAACCGACAATGTTTTTGTTTAAAATTACCTTTCATAAATTTGAGGAATTTATTTAGGATATTTACTAATAATGTAAGGAAATATACATACTTTTCATGTAGACTTTTCATTCTTTAATAAATTTTTACCACAAACCCATCTTTCACTCAAAAAGATAATAGAACTCAAAAATATTATATTTATCCTAATCATACAAGGTTCCAAATATTAACACATACCATTTAGATTAGGAAAACTATTTTTTAATAACCAGGGACTTTCTGTAGGCTAGTGGTAGGTAATAAAGGCTTGTCGCACTATGGTTGTGAGTTCGATTCCTACAGCTTTGTCCGACGCGATGGGTTATCCCCCGACCTGCAGGTTGTCATTTTCCTAAAACTATAGTATTATAATATTCCAAAAATAATCTTCAGAAATGTTTTAACCTTAAACAACACTATCCAAAGATAAACTTAATCTGTTCCAACCTTTATAGTTATCCCAAATACCTATGTCCAGACTTTCTCTAAGAGGTCTCTAAATTCCAAAATCAATTGTAACATCAGATTCCCCAAACAAAGTAATGCATCTCTTATTGTCACATACTAAAAATATGATTACCTTCATCATATTAAAACCTTAATGAAAACAACAAGTACTGTAGTACAATCCTTATATATATCACATTATTCTTATAACCATAATATAGTTCTTGAGTCCAAAAACACAAATACAATAATTATTCAACTTCATCTGTAGTAACATCATAAGCTTGACCTTTCTCCCTTGGCCTCTTCTAAGAAAGGTTCCCTTGGTGCTTAGGGAATTCATTTTCATAATACCCCATTTCTCTACAATTGTAGCATTAAACATTGATAGCCTCTTTCTTTCCCTTAAAATCACGAGCCTGGTGACCTTTTTCTCCACATTTGTAACAAACTCCCATTCCCTTTAGGCAAGTACCGGGGTGATTCTTCCCACAATTATCGCATAATGGAAAATCATTCTTTCCCTTTTTTCCCTTTATCTGTCTCTTGTTCCACCATTCTATTCTTCTCTTGCTTTACTTTGTTGTCATAAGACTTAGAGAATTCCTTTTCTGTCTTGATAGCACACGAGACAATATCATCGTATGATGAGAAGGATTGTGATACTCAAGCTTGACGGAGAAATGGTTTTAACCCATAAAAGAAATGATCAATCTTACTTCTTGGGTTACATATATAATCTGCAACATGTCTCGCTAACCTTGTAAAGTTGGCCTCATACTTTGCGACATTCTCATCCTCTTTTGGTCTCAGACTCAGAAATTGCCTTTCCATATCTGCTCGATGGTCACAAGGAAAGTATTTTTCTAAGAAAAGTTCTTTGAACTCCCTCCATTAAATATTTGATACTTCATCATCTTCCTTCGTGTTTTGTATCAATGACCACCATTGATCAGCATCTCCAGTGAGGCGATAAACTACCATGATAACCTTTTCCCTTTCACTACTCCCCAAAGCCTGAAATATTTTCTCTAGGGAATTTATCCATTGCTCAGCTACTAAGGTATTTGTACTCCCATTGAATTTTGGTGGTTGTTGCCTCATGAAGAGGTCTAACATTGATCCTCCACGTTGCGGATCAGGGTGCTCCATATGAGTAAGGTTATTATTCATAACCTGAGTGAGTTTTCCCAGTATGGTGATAAGCTGATCAGCACCTATTGTGTCACCAGCTCCATTATAATTATCTTGAGCAGGAGGGAAATCCATACATGGAGTGTGTGAATTGATATGGTTTCCATTCCTACCACTAGACGCCATTTCTAAACAATGTCATAAACTAGATCAGTTTATGAATCAAAATTCATAATTCCATACCTGTAAAACACTTAACATAAATTGAACAGTTTATGGATATAATCCATAATCATAAAAATGTTTTATTTGAGGAAGTATATAATCAGAAACCATTCATAATTGTTTGTAAAGAAAATGAGAATTATCCTAATCATATCCCCCGGGAGTGTTGTAACCAAGAGTGCAGCAAGGCCTGTTGTCGTGCACCAGTTCCTGTTCGAGTCTAGCTCAAAACGGTGTTTTCGGGTTTGACCCCTAGGTACATCTGTTCCAGAGCCGCCTCTACCAACTCATATCCAGACATGGATGTATTGTTTGGAAAACTCACAAAATCTCTACAATACCAAAATTCTAGGAAGTTCTTCTATAATAATCTTCAATGTCTATCTTAGGGCTATGTGCTCTAATCAGAGTTTTTCTAAATCTAGTTTCCAAGGTTAGTACTAAACTGTCTCTGATACCAACTCTAATGCCTCGACCCCAATTACCCAAAGTTGATGCATTATTACGTAACATTGGCATGATCACAAAAGATCAAGTCTCGAATGACCGATTAGTTTAGTAGACTTGGAAACACTAGATACATTCATAAATGTTACATTACATCATAAAGTGAAAAATCACAATAACATAGTCTCCATAGTCCACATTCCTATCCCCTTCAGACTATTCGTATAGGTCAGTCATAAAATATTTCTTCACATCCTAGGAAAATAAAACATAGAAAGGGGTGAGCTCATATGCTCAGTAAGGATAACAATACAGCGGAAACTTTCATAAATAAACATAAACATTTAAGGCAATGTATAACTAAAACAAAATCCTTTTAAACTTGAACTTCATCATAATATGGCAAAAATAAAATGAAATAATGCCATTTACTTATTCATATGGATATTCTACTAGTCAAATAATCACATGAAATATCAATAACCACTTTCATAATGATGGAATACATAATTCCAGACTATCATAACCACGTAGCCAAGGCCTCGTGCCAATACTACAAATAAGATTTTGTCAAGGCCTTGTGCCAAGACACTAGTTTGTCTCATGAGACCTACCGATGCATCAAGGAGCTATAGCGGGCTCCACCTGTCACTTATAAGTCCAATTCATTCCTTATATGAAAAGGTTTAAACATATCATAAACCATAAGATAATCGTATCACATAAAACATGCATAAAAGAAACATAACATTTCCACATTTAAATAACAAGATACCAATACAACACATTGATATAATAAAAACATTATCAAAAAAATTTTCAATACCAAAATAAAAGAAAAGTAAAACATGGTATTTATTTTTAATTTAAAAAAAGTTATGGCTTGTAGAGGAATTCGAAACTCAAATAATGGTCACGGTGGTGGAGAAGTCATTGTCGCCGCATACGTAAGACAAAACATTCCTTTTGTCGTTTAGTAAAAACGCTTCATATAAAAATATTTCTTTTGAATAAAAGTAAAAGTAAAAGGGGTTTATATGCCATATAAAAGAAAGTTGTGTATAAAACAAAATATGAATCAATGAAAAGGAGATTGAGACGAAGTCCCTTACCTCATCTCCAACTTGACTCAATCGTTCTTTAATATCCTGAATAATAAACTAGAGTTAATTTATACTTGCTTAAGAACCTTTTTCAAGTTCATTATTCCTTTTATATCACTTATTACCATGTTATGAACACTATCTAGTCATTTAAGTTAATAACGGTTGTTTTGTCGATCTTTGGTACTTGAGTCAACAATAAACTTCTTATAATTACAAGTTGTTTATATGGTAGAATATCCATTATCTCAAGAATTATATTCATGATGTTGATATAATATATATCATATATATCTGGTATATAAATGCATTTATAATATTACATAACATATAGAGGTAAGAAATGAAATGCACCGTTCATGGAGACGGTAAGCCGTACGTACGCATGAACGCTACTTTCATTTATATTTTGTATTTAATGGAATTAAATCATAATGATATAAAGTTATATTATAATTATACTATAATATCTTATATAATATCATTTACTCCGTCCTTTATATGTCCCACATATGGCATTAATGATTCAAATCACTTTGAGGGGGCAGTAGTCCGCACTTCCTAAAATGAAATTATCATGTTTACCCATAATGGAAATCATAAAGGTATGCCATAAATGAAAAATACAGAAGCATAAGGAAAACATAAACATAATATGTATCATATATAAATATAGTGATATCTTAATGGCCACCATGAGAGGTGTTAAAAGAATATTGAACAATCATCGTTCCGTGAGGCAGTAATTCGCCATCCACAGAAACAGTATGTTCTTTAACCATTAGACGAAGCTGTGTGAAATTTTAAATCAAAATTATTCTCATAAAAACATCCTAGTATATTTAATATGCTGGTTTTGTTACAAAATAAAGGAATAAAAAGAGTTTAAGGGGTTGTAGAAGCAAAATAAAACAAAACAACATAAGAGAAGACATTACCTTAAAATCGGGTAACTCTTTTTGATTTGAGACAAAGGCTTCCTTGGGAAGACTTCTGCCCAAATTGAGACTTCTAGGAGTAAGAGAGAGAAGTTTAGAGAGTATTTTGGCAGAGTTTTTCCGTGCGAAATGGCTTTGAAGGTGTGAATAAGGTGGTAGTGGTGGGGGCCTTTTATAAGAGGAGAGGAGGGGCACTCTTGGAAAGTCATGAAATGTTACATTATTATGAAATGATTTTCGGATTTTAAAGGTCCCAAAATGATATATTTCTAGGATAAGGTAATAAGGGTTCTAAATTCACCCATCCAATAGGATTTAGACAAGTGTAAGTATTATATTTTACCTTATCTTTTCATTTTATTTAAATCGTTCATTAATGAAGTAATTGCTGCATCATCATTGTGTCATAAATAAATTTATTTATTTAATGTCTAAAAATTATAAAAAAATTACCATGATGTAGAAAATCTTTTTATCTTTCCAATGAATATTTATAGTTGAAAATTTAACTTATATAACCAAATTTAATAATTGTTTTGGTAAAACAACACATGTTTGTGACAATTTTATTTTTACTTTAAATAAAAAGTTATTAAATTAATTTTCTTACCCAAGTGGCTCCATGGGGTCCCCAAGTTTACCCATGGATTGTATTGGTCACCCATGAATCATCAAATAATGGTAGGACAAGTGTAAAGGTAATTTCATATTATTATAACATTATATTTACCTTAAATTACACTAATTACCTTTAATCGCGATTAATAAAACTTATAAGTTACTATTCATCAAAAATTATTTTCATCCCATTAAACCACATTTTACTTACTAATGACAACCATGTATGTCGGATTTTTGAAATTCAATTCACAGAAGTGGTAAAGTTTCATTTAAACGAAAAATTAGTTTTTTAACTACCACTTAGTGGTTTCACTATTCATCAAAAATCGAAGTTTTTCAGAAAAAAACCATAAATTAGCCCTAAGATATATTTGATATTCCTAATTCAAAAATGATGTCTGTTTTACAAAATTCAAAACATATAAGTTGAATTAATTAATTTAATAATTAATTCCCTCTGTCACAACAAATAACATGTTTTTAAGAAACAATATATATCAAAAGATTGACAATTGTTTATGTCCAATTTCAAAGTGAAATTAATTATAATGACCACCATGGGATAAAATGGATAAAATATATTATAATTATAATTTAAAACCACCCAATCGTATAATTTATCACTATAAATTATTTTGATTAAAAAAGTTGTTTTTAAGTATTTTTCACTATTCATCGAAAATTGGAATTTCTCAGAAAAATACAAAAAATTCAACATAGGATAATTTCGATATTACGAATCCAAAAATGAAGTCCATTTTGAAATATATAATTTATATAATTTCAAAAAGTTGGTATTACTATTCATAACGGCTATTTTGATTGGTCACGGTGTGTTAGAATGTCGAACTTGCATACAATGCAACCTATTGCATTATTGAAAGAGAAGCATATCGTGGAAGTTTGGGGTGTTACACCTTCTGCCCAACTAGCTTTAGCTGGCCGGTTCTTCTTCGGCTGACCTGCCTACGAGTGCAGGCTGTGGTCTTCCTTCTCGCGGCCGGCATGCGGCCGCCGCTGCCTCCAATCGTCGCTGCCTCCGGTCGCCATCGCCAAATATCCAAGAACCATCAGAGGGTCATCGGGCCGTGTTTGTTCGGCTCACGCCCTCCGCGTTAAGCGATTACATAAGGCCAAATACAATCTATGTTTTTCAACAAATAACAAATTACAATTTTTTTCAATTAAAATTGATCAAAAACCCCTACCTCGATTTCAAGAACGGTGCACGTCAACGAGCCACGGAAGATGATCATCGCGGAGGTCGGGCATCGTGGAAGACGGACATCGATTCCGTTGACATCGGGGTGCATTTGAGGAGGAAGCGTAGCCAAAGTTCCTTGCGGGTGGCTCCTCCTCTTGTGGCTTGGAAGAAGATCGAAGTCGGCTTCGTCGTTCTTCGACGGTTCATTGTTGGAAGGTAGAATCTTTCCTCTAATTCTCCAAAGGTTCCCCCAGAATATTTTCCAAGCCAATATTATAATAAGGTTTTCCCCAAAATTATAAACTTTACATGTAATTCAAATTACTTCAAACATTCAAATTAATTAATGAAGGCATTAATTATATGCATTGGCACAATTGATGGGAAGGGAGATGAAGAGACTCCACCAAAATAAATGAGGGGTGTGGTGGTCTCAATAATTCTAAAGGGGAGTTTAATGTGAGTTGATAAGAGGTGGAAAGTTTGAGTTCGTGTGGGTCCCACCACACATCATCCTCTCATGGGAGGTTATGTGGGGTGTGGGCCCCTCCTCTAACTTCCCCTTGTAGGAAATAACCACCACTTAAATTAAATAAAATTGTGTACACTTAATGTAACTCAACAATTTTATTTTAATTTGTTATGAATCCCCAAATTAAAACTTCTACTCTCGACCAAACGCAACTGCAATAAAGGTCCCCTTAAGCGAATACCGGCACTGCGAGTTCATTGGTGCCCTCAAATTTCAATTCTGAGCATTGGTTCACAAGATAGAAAAACCCGCACCTACATTTACTAAATATACCCGAACAAAACTTCAAAAATTGATTCTGGGCACACCGGGCCTCAGAATCATGCGCTGTCAGAAACTGCGAACTCGTAATATTCCAAAGAATTTAAGAAAAAAATTTAATTGAAATTTTTGGGTCTTTATAATTTCACTCATGTTATGTGCAACGACACATTTTATTTTTCATCACCACCTTATATGGATTGTTCTAATAATGTATTTAATTGATAAAAATAATATTTATAACATTAATAATATTTTAAAGGTTAATATTAACATTTAAACTCTTTATTAATAAACAATATTTTTTTCATTAAAAATTACCAAAATAATCTTTTCATCAATTTCATCATAAAAAATCCTATCCAAAACTCTTATGTAATGGAATTATAACTTTATAAATCATTATGAAACATTTATTAAAGTAACATAATTAATATAGGAATGATTTAATTGGTATCAAATCATGGGAATGAACATTAACATTGCAAAGAGTGTGTGAAACAATCAAAATCACTACCATCTGACGATGAAAATAAACAATTACCAACTAAAAAATGTAAAATGAATGATTATAATTAATGAGAAGAAAATATAATAGAGTTGAATAAGTTTATGAAATAACTTAATAAATTAGTTAGTTTTATTATATAGGAGGTTAAATCACTTCCGTGGAATTCAATAATAAATGTATATTTTTTAACTCAAATTTCCCTTCTTGGAGTTATGATTATAATTTATGGACTCACGTCTTATAAGTTTCATTTAATATTCCATTTTAAAATTTCATATGATATTACCTATTCCTCATTCTAGAAAATAATTTTTTTTAATTATAATCCTTTTCCTTGATTAATTTACTTATCATAAAAGTATAATGTTGTTAAGAATAATTGTCATCCTCTTTAAATACTATTTCCTTCCATATCCATATTTTTTTTATAAAAAAGTTTTTCTATTTATTAAATTGAAACCCAAAAAATTTATTATCTCATGTGACATTATTATTTATCTTTACCTATTTCTAAAATGAAGACTAGTTATCATTTTCATAATGTGGGTTTCAATAAAGTTATTTTCAAAATGTTGAAAAGTTTTTCCCTTTCACAATCATATGTTTTGTTCTCATACCCACATTTAATCTTAATAAAAATTATATATTTTTCAATGCCCCACACAAAAATCATCATTTTATTTGTTAAAGTAGGAAATAAAGAGGGGATAAGCTAAGAGGGCCTAAAGAAGTGGAGACCAAGGGAATATCCAATAATAATGTCAACGCCCCCAGGAGGGAGGGATCTAATGCAAGAGAAAACCATCGGGGGGGGGGGGGTGTATGAGAATCTTGAGAATCTAGAAAATTATCCACTTGATTACCCTTTAGACATATATGTAGGATCTCAATTATATTTGATTAAATGTACTTGAATTTACAGATTAGGTAGGTGATATGCCATGGGGTGGAGGAGAGATCTTTAAGAGAATTCCAAACAATATTTGAGTCCATCTACAATATAGATAGGGGATATGGTTGGAATGACATAGTTTGAGGCCATAGAGTATGGCCTTAGCCTTTTTCTTTAGAGAGTCACCATTCCCATAGAAAGTACTGAAGGAGAAAATAACTGAACTTGAATGATCCCTAAAAGCACCTATACCATGCATGGTTCCCTAAATATAGGACTCATCAACATTTAATTTGAGGATCCGATGGGGGGGTCCAACTCACCAAGTTCCCCATCAGAGGGGGTCTGGAAAGATCTAGAAGGATACTTCTACCCATATAACTTATAATAGAGGGAACCTCCTCATGCTGATCAATCAGTTGAATAAGTTCAATGAGGAGGCATCTTTCTATCAATAACAAGGCCCGAACTAACACTCAAGGGATGCAATGCCAATACTAGTTCCTTTCCTCCCATACGCATCCGTACCCAGCTTTTAAGAGTAGTTTATGGACCCTTTCTTCCCATTTTTTGCTGTTTTCTACACTAAACCACTACTGAAGGAAGGCATCCACTGACACCACATCCATAAAAAGACTCGATAAATCCCTCGGAGTGACCCATAGTATGTTTTTCTACTCGCTACCACAAAAAATGTGAACAATAGACTCCTACTTAGGAGCTAGAAAATAGGATCACTTGGAGGATAACTTAATCCCCTTTCCTATAATTTCCAAGTTAGTAGGAAGATCATGGTTTTAGATCCTCCAAACCAAAAAGTTAGGTTTTTATGGAATCCCCTTGCACCAGAGATGGCCACCCACATGAAACTTTTATCATATGAGCACATAAACTCTATGTATTCCTTCACTGGGAAGGTACTAGTGGTGGCACCTATGAATTTTCATGCATTGTGGGTTTAAGGACCCCGACCCCACTTTACTAGATCTAATGAATTACTTTATTACATTATTATATAAACAAGGAAGACACATCCTTATGGAACAAATAGTTTATTAGATTTTGAAAAAAATATACATACATAAGCTCAACATTACAACTTAAAATGAAATACATCATAAAGACTCATTTGGAAACACTCATATTCTTCTAGATTATCTTTCCATGTCATTCATAAAATTCATATTGACATCTTGGGGAAAATAAACATAATAAAGGGGTGATCTTTAACACTCTGTAAGGGTAATAATTTAGTGGAATCCAAAAATAAACCATAAAGAAAGGTGAATAACTAAAAAAATTTATATTAAAACAAAAAATTGAGCATAATATGTAAGGAATAAAAACTAAATAAATAATGCCATATAAATAGTCACATGAAAATGACAATTACCCGTGAATATTATACTAGTATAATAATCTCATAGAATATCAAATATTAATCTCATAATGAGGGAATTCATAACGTGGGAAATCATAAAATTACTGTCAAGGCTTCGACCAAGACACCATACATAATTGGGTAAGACGTTAGCCCATAACCAAACTAGTCTGTCTAATGAGACATACCGATTTATCAAGGGGATATAGAGAGACACAAAAAACACTTACTAATTCCAATTAATTCCTCATATGAAAGGGGTGAAATATAATCAACATATACACTAACATATGAAATTTAAATAACTTTCCCCAATTAGTAAACACAATCACTAACCATTCAGAGTGATATGGTGAATATTATCAAGATAGAACATCCATAGTCAAACTAATCATAAAAAATTAAATAAAATATGGTAGATGATATTATAAAATAATAATACCAATTAAACATAATAATCCATAAGTATTTTGAAATAGATTAAAATACTCTTCTAAAATCATTGATGAATTCTTGAGAGAAATACTCTTTTAACTTTGCAAAGAATAGTTCTTTTAAAAAAAATCTTTTTATTAAAACAAAAATAAACTAAGATAGTTTTTCATCACAAAAATAGTGATTTTATAAAAATAATGGTTTCTTAAAACAGATTATAGATGGTACTTGAAAATGGGTAAGAAATCGACATGTTCCCTTTAATCGGGCTTGCGTATCAGAAAGGATTGAGAAGGAAACCTTGTAAAACATGTAATTATAATAAAAAAAAGATAATATGATCTATATATATGAGTTTGGAACATATAAAAAGAATATATAATAAGTAAACAAAAATAAATAAGTAATACATTGGGGTAAATATAATGAAATAATAACCTGAAGGAAAAATAAAGGTTCGAGTAGAATCCATTACCTTAAGTCTGAATGTGTTCTGCACTTGACCTTAATGTCTTAGATAATCAAATTAAATACATTAATTAATTAATTAATAACCTTTTATAAATTTATTTTATTAATTATAATTTTATTATGTTCATTTATGATCTCTTTTATGAGTTTATAAGATACAATTTTATCTCTTGGAAGCGTTCGTTTCCTTGGGTTTCACGATCAATATACTTGTATATGAGTATGGAAGTTCATGTGGAATGAGTATAATTATATATAATTGAATTTACATGATATTAATGAACATAAAAAAGTTAAAATGGTTATATATATCATATGTTTATATATTATGAGTATGAATCATTAGATAAAACATTAGTGATATTCATTTAGATTATTTTGGCAGTATTTCGATCATCATGAACTAGTTTTTTCATATGAATTAATATTATGTTTATATATACTACTTACAAAACATTAAATAGGTTATAATACATAAATTATAGTATTTTTTAACCATAAAAATGGTATCATGACCACAATTGAAGGAGAAATTGAAAAACTAAATTTCATCGTCCATGAAGGTTGTAAATCGGCACCTCCCAGATGATGATTTCATTTTTAAAATAAGAGAGAGAGAGAGTGTGTGTGTAATAATATTGATAGTGTATATACCATTAACATGATATAATTCAATTATACAGATGATATTGGAGTTATCATGATCATTTAGACAGATGTGGTGAGGATAGGATAAGAAAAATAAATAAATTGAAATGAAATTAGAAGAAAAAGGAAGAGGGTTTACCTCTTAAATTATCCTCCTTGAGAACCTCCTTAGAGAAATGGGTTTTGGTCTTTTGGTAAGAAAACAAGCTCTTAGACATGGGGTAGAGACTAGGGAAGAGTATATGTGCACAATTTTTACAATATTCAAGGCTTATAGGTGTGAGAAAAAGAGGTGGTGAGGGGTGGTATTTATAGTAGAGGAGTGGGGTGATTTTTGAATATCTTATTCATTTGTTTATTATTTTTGCTCAAGAATATGAATAGTTTGAGAATTATCATCAAATATATTAACATAATTAAGATAATTTTATTATTATGTTTCTTACATCATTTTATGACTCTAGTAATAGTGTATTTAGCTTATAATGTATTTATATCGTAATTTTTTGTATTTTACTATTCACAAAACAATCAAGCATTTTAGAAGTCTTAAAAAATCACCCTAACCATTTTTTTGTGTAGAATTTGAAAATGGAATTCATTTTATGGAAATAATTTTCTAAATATTATAAATTTAATTTTTAATTAAAATCACCATTTACTAAAAAAATATAGTTTTTAAAATTAAAAATGATTTTATAACACTCTGTAAAATTAACTAAGGTTTAATTAAATTATTTTAAAATCACAAGAAAACAAAATATTGATTTATGAATCCATTTTATGAAAATTAATTTTGTTTTAAATAACTTTATTAATTATAAAATCTTAATTAAATATTTACGAATCCCAAAAATACCAACATTTAATTAATAATTTTAAAATATTTACTTATTTTTACTATGATATAATTATAGAGCAATTTCATTTATAAGGTTCCTAAATTTAAATTATACTTTCATGGGTGGTTACTATTCATTAGGCCGATTTACTATTCATAAGGGTCATATTACTATTCCTAAGATCAAGTTATTATTTCATGAGTATAGGTTCCTTAACTTCTATAATACCTCTTATTTAATTCATTATTCATTTATAAAGTTTTTTATTGTGTTCTATAAGTTATTTTATGTGATTTATACTATATGAAATAAACATAAGAAGGGAAATCTCATTGATAGAATTTTAGGTCATTACATTTTCCCCTCCTACAAAAATTTCATCCTTGAAATTTATATATTGTCACCCCATAAATATTTGGGTAGTTCTTCATCAAAATCTCCTTAGGTTCCCATATTGCCTCTTCAATTTTATTATTTTTACAAAGTGCCTTTACCAATCAAGTTTTCTAATTCCTCAACAACAGTTCATTAGTGTCCAGAATTCAGATAGGCTCTTTACAATAAGATAAGTCAGGTTTCAATTTTATTCCTTCAGAAGTGAGTACATGCATTGGGTCTAGCATGTACTTCCTTAACAAATAGATGTCTAACAAAATTTTTACCTTAGAGATTCTAGGCATCATTTCAAAATGATAAGAAAAAACTCCAATTATCTCTATAATTTCAGAAGGTCCAATGTACCTAGGGATCAGTTTCCCTTCCTTTCAAAATATTACAATACCATTCCATGGAGATACTTTCAAGAATACATGATCTCCCACATGAAATTCCAAATCCTTACTTTGATTACTAGCATATATCATTTTACTTCTTTAAGCTTCTTTGATATGGGTATTAATAGAATTTACCTTATCTATTGTTTCCTCTATAAGCTCTAGTCATACAAGCTTCCTTTCACTAACTTCATCCTAAAATGTTGGTGTACGACATCTCTTTCCGTACAATGCTTCATATAGTTCCATTTTAATACTATAATGGGAACTATTGTTGTAGGAAAACTATACCAAATGTAAATAATGATCCCACATACATTTAAAATCAAGTGAGTATGATCTCAACATGTCTTATAAAGTTTGGATCATCCTTTCCGACTGCCCGTCAGTTTGAGGGTGTTAAGAAGTACTCAAATGAAGGTCAATATCCAAAGATTTCTGAAGACTTTTCCATAATTTTTATGTAAATTGTGGATCATGATTAGACACAATTGAGAGAGGTGCTCCATTAAATCTTACAACTTTATTAATATATATCCGTGTATGGCGCTCTAGTAGAAAATCTTGCCTTATAGTGAGGAAATGTACAAATTTGGTAATTCGATCAACAATCACCCATATTGCATCATTCTTTCTTAGAGTTTTTGGTAATATAATGACAAAATACATGGTGATATATTCCCATTACCATGTAATAATAGACAAAGGTTTCATGAATCCTCTAGGATGTTTTCTTTTGGCCTTCACTTGTTGATATTCTAAACATCTTGACACATAATCAGTAATTTACCACTTCATATTGTCCCACAAAAAATGTTCCTACAAATATCTATACATCTTAGTGTTACTAGGGTGTATATAAAAATTATAACTATAGGAATCATCCAATAACTCCCTTTTTAGATCGGGTATAGAGGGAAGACATAGCATCATCCCAAATATCAAAATTCCATCCTCACACACGAAGTCTGAAAACTTCCCATCATTTATTGCTTTATTTATTTTTTGAATATTCTCATAATTATACTGATAAATTTTAATTGTTTCTAATAAATATGGTTGGGAAACCAATTGAAAAAGTAATGATGTTTCACCTTCTTTGATAATTCCCATATCCATATTTACTAGATCCATGAACATAGGATCCCTTTCAATCCTTATTTTGTTTATAAATCCTTGACTCTTCCTGATTATTTAATCAAATACTTTATTTACCTTTACTGGGTGATAATGTATTGAAAAATAATAATCCTTAAGTAGTTATAGCCACCACCTTTTCCTCATGTTGAGTTCTTTCTATGTGAATATATATTTCAAGCTCTTTTGATCTGTATATATCTCACATCTTTTTCCATAGAGATAGTGTTTTCATATCTTTAGAGAAAAGATAATAGCTACTAACTCAAGATCATGAGTTGTATAGTCTTATTCATGAATTTCTAATTACCTTGATTCATAGTAAATAACTCTATAATTATGCATAAGTATACAACCAAATCCTTTATTTGATGCATCATTATAAATCACATATCCACCAATTCCCAATGGTAGAGTCTAGATCGGAGAATTCACCAATATCTTCTTCAATTATTCAAAACATTCTTCACATTATTTTTTAAATACGAACTTAATCTATTTACGAGTAATCTTTGTTAATGGGTTAGATAATTGGGTGGATTTCTAAATGATATGCTGATAATAACCTCGTAAACCAATAAAATTATGTACCTTAGTTATGTTCGTTGGTTTAGGACATCCCTAAACTCCCATTTTACTCATAGGATCAACTAATATTCCATTCTTAGAGACAATATAGACAAGAAAATAAACTATTTGAAGACAGAATTCACACTTGCTAAACTTCCCATATAACTCGTTTCTTCTAAGAGTCTTCAGAACAATGCGTAATTGATTCTCATGATCTTCCAAGATTTTGTAGTATACCAATATATCATTAATAAATACCAAAAAAAGTCATCAAGATTTTAATTGAAAACTATATTCATTAGATCCATGAAAATAGTGGGTTAATTAGTCAGTCCACATGGAATTACTGTAAACTCGTAATGCCCATACATAGTTAAAATTGTTGTATTTGGAATATCTTCCTTCTTTATATGTAATTGATGATATCCAGATCAAAGATAAATCTTCAAAAAGTATTGATATCCCTGAAGTTGATAAAATAAATCATCAATGTGAGGCAGATGATACCTGTTCTTTATTTTAATAGTGTTGATCTCCCTATAGTCAATGCACAACCTCATAGATCCATCTTTATTCTTGAAAAATAGAACAAGGGATCCCCATAGAGAAATAGTAGGGAGAATAAATCCTTTATCACTCAATTCTTCTATTTGTTTCTTTAGTCCCACTAATTAAAATATATAAATTCTATAAGGAGTATTTGATATAGGTCTTGCACTAGGAATTAAATCAATAGAAAACTCAATTTTCCACTCTAGAGGATGTCTTGGTAAATCCTTTGGAAACACATAAACATATTCTTGCACAATAGGTACATAATAAATTTTAATATTTCTTTTCTCACCCATAGATATTGTGTTATGTTCCTCCCCAATAATTACATTCTGTAGAGCTACTGGAGGTAGATCTAAATAAGAATAAAATGATGAGGTTTATACTCTAAAGATAAGGGATTCTACATCATTCTAAAAAATTGAGACTTCCCTATTATTGAAATATATTTTTTCATAATAATTTGAAATCCAATCCATAACAAGAATTATATCAAAGTCAATCATAGGTATGATGATAAGTTCAGAAACTAAATCACATTTATGTGTCATAAAGGAGACTTATTGACACATCTTTGTTTCAATGATACTTCCATTAAGATCTTTGAATGGAAAATAATTTATTAAATCAAATTGAAAATGTCTAATTTTCTTAAAAAACTGGGAAGATATAAAAAATGTGATGATCCAAAATCAAATAAATCATTGGATAAGTTTTAAGAAATGATTAAAGTATATACCACCACATCATTTGGAACTTCAACCTCAGCAGTTGTAACTGCATATGCTTGGCCTTACTACCTTGGCCTTCTTTGGGGGAATCTTCCTTAATTTTTATGACATTCATGTGAATAATGTACCATATCTTTACAATTATATCATTGAACATTGAAAGATTATTTATTTCCCTTGTAATCACAAGCTTGTTGGCCTTTTTCTCTATACTTGTAATAAACTCTCATTCCCTTCAAACAAGTACCATGGTGTTTCTTCCTACAATTACTATAGGGTGGGAAGTCAACTATCCCCTTCTTCCACATTTCCTTATTTCCTTTTATATATTGTTCAACAACCCTATTATTCTCTTTATTTACTTTGAATTAATATGTCCTAGATAATTATTTTTCTACCTTGATAGTACATGAGACTATATCTTCATATGATGAAAAATTTTGGGAGACCAGTTCCCTTTGGAGGAATGGTTTGAAACCATCAAATAATCGATCAATATTACTCCTTGGATTACATATATAGTCTGTGGCATGCCTTAATTACCTTATAAAGTTGGATTTATAATTTGTAACATTTCATTCTCTTTCTGTCATATAATCAAGAATTGACTCTCCGTATCTACTCATTGTTCATGAGGAAAATATTTTTCTCAGAAACTTTCCTTAAAATCCCTCTATTCCATATTTGTGATTTCTTACTTCTTTGTGTTTTGAATTGGTGACCACCATTGATCCGCATCTCTCAATAGACAATCATCTGCCTTGATAACCTTCTCTCTTTCATCACTTCCCAAAATAAGAAATATTTTCTCTAAGGAACTTATCCACTGCTCCACTAAAAATGGTTTTATAGTCTCATTGAATGATGATGGTTTTTTTTTCGAATAAATTGGTCTAAAATTGCTCCTCTATATTATGGTTTTGGATTCTCTATATGGGTAAGGTTATTTTTCATAACCTGATTTAGTTATCTTAGTATAGTTATAAGTTTCTCAACACCAGTTGAAGATCCAATACCGACATCATTATCTTGCATATGAGGGAAATCCCTACATGGGATACATATGTTAATACAATTTACATTCCTTCCACTAGTATCCATTCCTAAATAATGTAATACACTATATTAGGCTATGAATCATAATTTATAATCTCAAACTAGAAAAATACTTAACATAAATTTAAATTCCACACATAGTTATTCTCATAATCATAAATATGGTTTCTTTGGGGACATATTTAATTTTAAATCCTTCATAATGGTTTGTAATGAAAATGTGAATTATCCTAAGCATATCCCCTAGGATTCTCAAACTAGGTGCATAGTAAGGCTTGCTGTTTTGTACTAGGTTACCCCAAGTCAGGCCTAGGACACCTTGTCAGAGTTGTTACCCCTGGGTACATCTGTGCCAGAACCACGTCCACTTGTAGTATCTAGAAGTGGATGTATTTTTAGTAAGATCCACATAATATTTAACTTACAAAATTCTAGGAAGTTTTTGCATAATTATCCTCAAAGTCTATATTAAAAATGTTTACTAATCTATGTTATAAAAATCTAGTTTCTAAGGTTTCTACTAAAATTACTTTGATACCAACTGTAAGGACCCCAGCCCCACTTGCCCAGAGATGATTCCTTACTTTATTACATTGACATATAAAAAAGAATGATGCATTCCAAATGAATGAATAGTTTAGTAGATTTGAAAAACAATATAAATCCATAATCTCAACATTACAACTTAAAATGAAATACATCATAGAGACTCCTTTGGAAACACTCTTTTCTTTGAGATTATCTTTGCGTGTCATTAATAAAATTCATGTTGGAATCCTGGGGAAAATAAAATAATAAAGGGGTGATATCTAATACTCAGTAAGGGTAATAATTCAATGAAATATAAAAATAAACCATAAGGCAAGGTGAATAACTAAAAAATTGCTATTAAAACAAAAATTTGAGCATAATATGGTAGGAATAAAAACTGAATAAATAATTCCCTATAAATATTCACATGAAAATGATACTTACCCATGGATATTATACTACTTGAATAATCACATGGAATATCTAATACTAATTTTATAATGAGGGAATTCATAATGTGGGACATCATAAACATACCATCAAGGCTTTGGCCAAGACACCATACATAATCGGGTAAGACGTTAGACCATACCAAAACTAGTTTGTCTCATGAGACCTACTAATGCATCGAAGGGCTATAGAGGTCCCCACTTAACATTTACTAATTCCAATGCATTCCTCATATGAAAGGGGTGAAACATAATCAACATATATACTGACATATGAAAGGTAAATAACATTCCCCAATTAGTAAACATAATCACTAACCATTCGGAGTAATATGGTGAATGATATCAAGATAACACATACACAATCAAAATAATAATAAAATATTCAATAAAATATGGTATATTACATCATAAAAGATTAATCCAAATTAAACATAAGAATCAACATGGGTTTTGAAATAGATGAAAATACTCTTATAAAATAATTAAGAAATTCTTGAGAGAAACACTCTTTTAACTTTGAAAAGAAGAGTTCTTTTGGATTTTTTTTGTATAAAATCAGAAATAAACTAAGATAGTTTTTCATTACAAAAAATAGTGATTTTATAAAAATAATGGTTTCTTAAAATATATTAGTGATGGTACTTGAAAATGGGTATGAAATCGTGATGTTCCTTTTAACCAGGTTTGCGTATCGAGAAGGATTGAGAAAGAAACCTTGTAAAACACGTAATTCCCAAAAAAAAGATAAAATGATCTATACATATGATTTTGGAACATATAAAAAAATATAGAATAAGTAAACAAAAATAAATAAGTAATACATTAGGGTAAAGATTGTGAAATAATAACCTAAAGGAAAAATGAAGGTTCGAGTATAATCTCTTACCTTAAATCTGAATGTGTTCTCCACTTGAACTTAATGTCTTAGATAATCAAATTAAATGTAACAAATCAAGTTTTTTCTTGTAACACTTTGGAATATTTCTTTATATATTTCCAGAGTTAGGACCTGAGACGACATGCGATTCCATGTCCTGGTGCATCCAGGATAAATTTTATAAATATATTAAGTATTTTTATACTATTCACTTGGAGGGAATAAGTTATCTCTTAAATGGTAGCTCAGATAAGAAAACTGAGGATATTGTTGATTCCAGGGCACATCTTTTACCCTATGAAGGGTATAAATTTTTTGGGTGCATGCATTATATGAAAACAAGTTATTGAAGACATAACCATAAATAAAATAATTAAATAAAATTATTTTATTTTGACATTGGATCGAATAACTTCTGAGCGGAGTCTCAGATTGAATTTCTGAGACCGCGATTGAGTTAAAAATTTCATGTTTACCCTAGGTGCGACATAAACTTCATCAGTGTGGGGTGTTGGGTTAGAGGTGAGTCGTGGTTGGGATATTAAGTGGAGGGGATTTAATTAAAAATTTAATACCTTTCCCCTCTCCTCTCCCTTGTGCTCACGTAGGAGGTGCATTGGCCCCCTCCCTTCTTCTGCTTCACCAAAGAACGACCCAAAGCCCAGATCAATGAAAAAAGGTGCCTTAGGACTCAGAAATTAATGAAGATTTCTCATGGATCATGCAACAACAATTTTAGAGTGAGGATCTGACCCCAAAGATTTGGCGTTTTTCCTCAAGGTAGGTGGTTTTGCATTTTAATCCTGATCCCCTTGTTTTTGCATCATTTTTGTTCAAATTGTTAACGAACCTTTGAGTGGAGCCTGAGTCTATGTAGATCGTGTCCTGAGGTTTCCTAATTTGTTCTTGGATTAATTTTTAGAGATCTGTAGTGATCTCAGTGGTCCGCATAAGGGACCACGGACATGTGGCGGTTTGACAGAAGTCCGGTGATGGTTGCCGTGAGGCGGAGGCGGCGCCGCAGGTGCGGGCAGTAGAGGCCGCTGGGCAGCGCGACAGAGTGGAGCACCGGAATTCAGGAGTAAGAGGGTGTGCGGGGTGTGAAATCCATGGAGTGGTGGGATGAGGCGGTGGGGCCGTGGGCTGGCATGGCTGGGCTGACCGGAGCAGGCTGAGCTAGGCTGGCCTTCTAGTTAGGACAACCTAAAACCCTCATGCATTTCAAACTAGATGTCTATTTTACGCGCCATCTACGAAAACATGAACCTTTCTTCGAGAAATACCTTTTGAGTTCAGTTTTAGAACATAATATTTTGGTATCGAGGCTCGGTATCAGGAAATTTACAATTATAATAACAATAATATAATTATTATTATTTGGAGATTCTTATATCAGACGTATCTTCTACATCCAATGTCCGATTGATGTGATGTCAGTGGTGTTGACATCCTAAATTTAATGTGGAAATTTCAAGACCTATTTTGGGTGATTAAACCGAAATCAATGTGTGGGACCCACAATGTCTGGTTTGGGTGTTTTCAGTGGAATGTGAATTTTTCACTGGTTACCCATTTTGGGTAAGTAAATAGCCTATTCTAAGTGTTTTTTTCATAGAACACGATGGTGGAAATAGTTTGGGAGTAAAACACGTGGTGTGCAGGTGATGTTGTGTGGGTCACTTGGGCTAGTTATGCATTGACTGATACAGTTGAGTGAGTCCCCATGGTTCTTATGGTATGAGGGTTTTCAGTATTATTTCCTCGATAAAGGATTGAGATCCCATCGATAGGATGAGCTCGAATAGAGTTGTTGCATCCCTCCGGTGAGGACGAGGCAGGATCCTCTAACTTATGGTTTCCCTAAATTGGGTTCTTGGTATTGATGTGACTAACTATACATGGGTTGTGATCCCCTATCTAGTAGGAAAAATCTATAGGGTTTTGTGGAATCTTTGGGTATATTATCCCCTACACATTGGGTGATGATAATAGGGTTACAGTATCATTGGTTATATGATACCATACTCAACATGTGGTTTTAGTAGGATTTGAGGTATCATCTGTACGATCCCATACTTCACAAGTTATACTAGATTGGGTTTTTGGCATCTTCATGGCCACCTATACATGGGAGAAAATCCTATATCTAAGTGATGTGATCTGTAGAATGTCAGACCAGGTTGTAGTATCCCCCATCGGATCCTGGGAGTGATACCCTATCTGAGAGATCTTCAAGTTACCATATTGGGTTCTAGTATCCCATACTAGTCCCTAGGAGTGATCCCCTATCTAAGGAGTTTTTTTGGGTTCTGCTGAGTTTCAACATGGAATTCTTAGCGACAATATCTGATGAGTGTGATATCTCGGATGGGCCATCTAAGATGGAAGTGTGAGACCTGATGAAGTGTATCTCTCAAACGAGTGTCATTTGGTATGACAGAGCTCATGGAGTGTGTTCACCTGGTTATGTGTTTCCTCATAGTCTTGAGTATTATATGTCATTGGTGATGAAGTCAGAACCTCCTGAGGCTTGGTTCATAAGATGAGTATATCTGGTGTTATTTCTAGGGTTTCCTTTTGGTACCATCACATCTTGGATGAAACACCCAATGGATTTAGCTGACTAGTCATGTGAAGCCGAGGATGGTCTTGAGATGGAGTTTCTCTCTTGTTTATGTTCCCACTAGCTGGGTCGAGCAGACTATTGCCTTTCATTTTCTTTATTTTCTTTTGGATTTTTTATGGCACCTACTGAGTATCTTTATACTCACCCCTTCATGGGCTTTTCCCGCACATGTCTAGTGTCTTGTTCTGACCACGTACCTTTCGACGGAGTCCCAAAAGGACCTCGAGCAGGTGAATCTTGGTGAGATAAACTGAACATGGTGTTTTTTGGTGGTGGGCTAAGGAATTTTTCTATAGGTTCTTTTGACTATGATCCCCTCCATTGGATCAGGTTGGACACTTTTTCAGTTTTCTTTTAGTGGACCCTATATTTTTCCTTTTTGTACTTTTGTTTTACTCTAGTTTGGGATAGATATATGAATGTAGTTCTTTTCAGTTTTTATATATATCTGCACTGTTTCATGGAGGTGTATATGGGTGCGTATGTACATGTATGATAGGCCAAGGCCTCCCATGTGTGTGATAGCCTACTTGGTGCAAGTCACTAGCCCTTGTCCTATTGGAGGCGGGATTGGGGAGTTACGACTTGAGCACTATTGGTTTGGGTCATGATTGAGTGGTATTAGAATAGTCAGTTCCACTTTGGTACTATAGTCATGAGCTTATTTTGGGTTTCATAGAGATAGTGGTAGAGTGTTTTGAGTTTGTCTTTCAGGCTAGAGACTCCAGTGTTGGTGCAGCGATTGACATATCTATTCACAAGGACTCCGATAACCTGTCTTTTGACTCATGACATTATGACACTGGTTATAGGGAAATATTGGTACATGAATCATATAAGATTGTGTTTTGGGGTTTCTTTGTCCTTCTTGGGTCAGCTCTCTAGATATAATTTTTGAACTTGGTGTGTCTTAATGTTATTTCAGGATTCCTACACAATAAAATCTAGAAAGGGTTCCATGATGGGATTGTGGTAACGATCAGCCTTGTGGAAAGGCTTCAGTGTAGGGCACAAGTTCAGAGGCTGGACCTCCAGGTGGTTTTACAATTGATCCACCACCTATCGAGTAGTATGTTGTGCTAGAATTTTATGATGAGGATGTACATAGACTGAGTGCATTTCATGAGTTCCATAGGCAGATAACTCTGAGGTTTTGGGGTGACCTAGACCCCTAGGCAGCTGATGAATGGATTTCGGCAGTCACATGCATTTTCCTCCTTGTGAGAAAACCTTCTGATCAGATGGTGGTCTTATAAGTGAGCCTTTTTCAGGGTTTGTATAGTCACTGGTAGAGTCTTATTATGTAGAACCACGATGAGGAGACACTCTCTTGGAAGGATTTTGAGAAACTATTTAGGGAGGAGTTTTATCCTACAATGCTAAGGTCGGTGTATATCCAGGAGATTTTGTAGATTCTATAGGAGAGCAGGATTGTGGAAGAGTACTTAATGAGGTTCATAGACCTATCACATTACTCCCTTGATATGGTTTGGGATCTTTTCTTCTGAGCACATACCTTTGAGCAGGGCGTGCACTGGGTGATCGGGGCATTAGTGGTGCTTTTGTTCATTCCCACCAATGATGGAGAGTTGGAGAAGGCCTTAATGATAGAGATATTTCTATAAGTGTAGACTCTGAATGTCAGTGCTGGGAACACGGGAGATGATACCTCGATATCTGGTTCGATAGCTAGTATCCAATGACATGCTCAGGGTTTTGGGCATGCACAACATTTTAGGAGGCAACCCCATGATAGAGGATCTGAGGCTCAGGGATCTCAAGCTAGTTTTGGTCAGCTGAAGGAGAGGAGATGTTATTTTGTGATGGTCGAGGACATATTTCTAGAGATTACCTGACCCGTTGTGCTGCTGAGAGGGAGATGGTTGAAGGGACTCCTTATAAGAGGCAGCATTTCAAACATGGAGGTCCTTAAGGTGGAGGATGTGGAATAGGAATGGGTGTAGCAAAGAGAGTTCGCAGATGGTAGGAGTTTTTACCACCACCCCTAGGTGGTCCACGCAAGGCTCATAGAGTTGGAGGATGGTGGTGGGGACAACTGAAGGTTGTAGAGGTCATTGACCTAGAGGCTCTGCAGATGGATAGAGGCGCACTCTATTTTCTTTCTACCTTCTACAATAGTTGGAGGTATACTTTTCTTTCTTCTATTTTCTCAAGGTTTGTTCAAAGTGACACAGGGCATCAGTAAGACCCTGTGTCAGTGTTTTTCATCATAGATTCAAATTCATGAGGAAGAGGGATCCTTCCCTCACCGAGACATGTTTTTGTGATGCAACTAAAACCATGCGTTCTAGTCAGTTCCACCCAAAGTGGATAGTGTTAAGGTGTGGTGAATGAGTCCCTCTGACTTGTGTGTTCAGGGAGGGGTTGTGTGTTGGGAAATTTTCATGAATGGCCTGATAAGCCCTAGGGTGTGAACTTGGGAAGCCCTATTTTGTTCATTTATACCCTAGTGTGTTCGACATAAGCTTGGTACGTGAGTTTCTTGAGGAGATCATGCTGCTGTTAATGTGGATTTGAACTCACAAGAATGAGGAACACTTTCCCCACTAAGAAATTTTCTTGAGATGTGATGGAAAACCATGTGGTTGATTCAGTGCTACCCAAAGTGTATAATATCAAGGTGTAGTGGATGATTCACTTTGACTGGTGTGTTTAGAGTAGGTTTGTTGCTCTCTGCATCAGGTTAGTGTGGTGGCGTACTGTTAGACCCTATGGTTATAGAATACCAAGCACTTGGTGTTTCCCACCTATCGCAGCTGAGGATACATGTGCTTAGTTGCACGATGTCGACCTAAGATGAGCTAGACATGGGTGTGGTATCTCTTATGGTTCCCCTGAGTGTGTTCTTGTTAGCAGCATGAGACCCCTTGGTGGCTTTGTGGTATTGTTTTTGGTGAACTATTTGGTGAGGGAGACCCAGTTGAGAGTCTAGTTTCTTTCCCTCATGCCTTACCTTTTTCTTTTTAGGAAGGAAAATATTTAAGGTGGGAAGGGTGTAGAGAACTGGGATTTTCCTTATAAGACTTTTGAATATTTTTGTATATATTTCCAGAGTTAGGAACTAAGATAGAGTGCGATTACATTTCCTGGTGTGCCTAGAATAAATTTTATGAAAATATTAAGTATTTTTATACTATTCACATGGTGGTAATACATTATCTCCTAAATGATATCTCAGATTAGAAAACCGAGGCTACGGTTGAGTCTCGAGCATGCCGTTCACCCTAGGCAGAGTATAAATTTTGTGGGTGTAAGACTTTTGTGAAAAAAATTTATCGAGGATTTAACCATAAATAAAATAATTAAATTAAATTATTTTATTTTTACATCAGACTGAATGGCTTTTGAGTAGAGTCTCAGATTGAATTTTTGAGACTGTAGTTGAGTTTAGAACGTTGTGTTTATCCTAGGTGCGACATAAACTTCATCTGTACGGGTGTCAGGTCGGAGGTGAGTTGGGGCCAGGATATTAAGTGGAGGGTATTTAATTAAAATTTTAATCCCTCCCCCTATCCTATTCCTTGTATTCATGTAGGAAGTGTAGCATCCCCCTCCCTTGTTCTTCTTCATCGACAAATGACCTGAAGGCTAAATCGACAAAATAAGGTGCTGTGATACTCAGAACTTGATGGCGATAACTCCAGAATCATGTAACAGTAGCTTCGAAGTGAAGATCTAACATTTAAGCTTTGGAGTTTTTCCACGAGGTAGGTGGTTTCTCATTTTAATCATGATTCCATTGTTTATGCATCATTTTTGTTCGAATCGTCAACAAACCTTTGGGCGGATCCTGAGTCTGTGTAGATTGCATCATGAGGTTTCTGGATCTGCTCACAAATTAATTTTTAGAGATCCGAAGTGACCTAGGTGGTATGTGGAAGGGACCACCATTGCGTGGTGGTCCGATCATGGAAGACAACGGTGGCCTTAAAGAGGAGGTGATGCTGTAGGTGCGAGCAGTGGAGGCCGCGAGGTGGTGCGATAGTGCGGAGCATCGGAGGGAGGAGGCCGTTGGGTGGCGCGGCGACATAGAGTGTCGAAGGTCAGGATCCGGCAGGTGTGTGGGGTGAGTGGGTCACAGATTAGAGGGCCTAGATAGGGGGACTATAGGAAGGCACAACCGGGCTGACCGGAGCGGACTAGACCAGCCAGAATGGGCCGAGCCAGACTGACCTACGGGTCAGGACAACCTTAAACCCTCATATCTTTCAAACCAGATGTCCATTTTACTTGACATATGTGGAAATGTGACCCTTGATTTGATCCATAAATTTTTAGGCTAGTTTAAGAAAATTGTGTTTTGGGATCAAGGCCTAGTGACATGAAACATCCAATTATAATACTAATATAATTATTATTATTTAGAGATTCTTGTATCAGACGTATCTCCTACATATGATGTTTGATTAATGCACTGACAACAAAATTGTGACCCTGAATTTAATGAGAAAGTTTAAATACCAATTTTGGATTCTTAAAATGAAATCATGGTGTGGGCCCCATGAGTCCTAGTTTGGGTGTTTGTGATGAAATGTGACATTTTCACCAGTTATCTATTTTGGGTAAGTAAATAGTCTATCCTATGTGTTTTTCTACATAGAATTCAATGGTGTCCATAGTTTGGGGCTAGGAGGTGTGGTCTATAGGCGATGTTGTGTGGTTCGCTTGGGTCATCGATGCCTTGAATGATAGGGTTGAGTGATTCCCCCTGGTCTTTACTCTATGAGGGTTTTTGGTATTATTTCCTCTATACAGGATTCAGATACCCTCAATAGGATGAGCCTGGATAGAGTTTAGCATCCCTCTGATGAGATAATCGAGCTTATCATTTCCCTAGATCGGGTTCTTGGTATCACTATGACCAACTATACCCCAGCGACAATCCTCTATCTAGTAGGATAACTCTGTAGGGTTTTGTGGAATATTTGGGTATATGATCCCCTATATAGTGGACGATAATTTTAGGGTTGTGGTATAATCTTTTATATGATCCCCTACTCAGTGTGTTGTTTTAGCTGGGTTTGATGTATCATTAGTACGATCCCGTACTTCGCGATTTATATCAGATTGGGTTTTTGGCATCGTCGTGACCACCTATACACGAGTGACGATCCTCTATATGGGTGATGTGATCTATATAATGTTAGATCAGGTTGTAGTATCCCCCAGTGGATCCTAGGAGTGATCCCCTATCTGAGATAAATTCAAGTTACCATATTGGGTTCTAGTATCCCCTAATTCTCCCTAGGAGTGATCCACTATCCAAGGAGTTTTTTTAGTTCTGTTGAGTTTCAACATGATGTTTTTAGTAGTGATATCCAATGATCATGATCTCTCGGATGGGCCATCTAGGATGGAGGCATGAGACCCAATGGAGTGTATCTCTTGAAAATTTTTCATATGGTATGGTAGAGCTCACAGAGTGTGTTCTCCTGGTAATGTGTTTCCTTAGAGCCTCGAGTAGAATCTGTCGCTGGCAATGATGTCAGAATATCCTGAGGCTTGGTGCATGAGATGAGTATATAGAGTGTTATTTATGGGTTTTCCTTTTGGTTCTATCACATCTTGGATAAAACACCCAATATTTTGAGTTTACTAGTCATGTGTAGTCAAGGATGGTCTCAAGATGGAATTTCTCCCTCATTTGGGTTCCCTTTGACTGGGTCAAGCAGACTATTTCCTTTCAATTACTCCCTTTTATTTTGGGATTTTTGGGGTATATTTTTTGTATCTATATAATCAATACTACATAGGATTTTCCCGCATATATCTGGTGTCTTGAGAAGACCACACGCCTTTCGATGGAGCCCCAAGAGGACCCAGAGCAGGCAGATCTTAGTGATCTTGATTGATCGGGGTGTTTTTTGGAGCTAGGCCAAGGATTTTTCTGGAGGGTGATTTTGAAAGAGATCCCTTCCATAGGACTAGGTTGAATGCTTTTGCATCTTTCTTTTGGTGGGACCTATATTTTCCCATTTTATACTTATGTTGTACTCTGGTTTGGGATAGGTGTATGCATGGATTTATTTTTTAGTTTTTATATATCTCTGCACTATTTCATGGAGGTGTATGTGGGTGCGTGTGTATAGGTACGATAGGCTAAGGCATCTCATGAATGTGATAGCCTACTCAGTGCTAGTCGCCAGCCCCTGTCCTATTGGAGGTGAGCTTGGGGAGTCACAAATTGAGCATCATTGGGTCATGTCGTGACAGAGTGGTATCAGAGTAGTGGGTTCCACTTTGGGACCGTAGTCATGAGCTTGGTTTGGGTTTCATATTGAAAGTGGTAGAGTGTTTCAAGTTTGGATTTGAGGCTTGGTACTCCAGTGTTGGTGTGGTGGCCAACATATCCATTCACAAGATCTCTGATAACATGCCTTTCAACTCAGGACATTAGGACACTGGTCATAGGGAAATAATGGTACAATCATCATATAGGACTGAGTTTTGGGTTTTCCTTGTCCTTCTTGAGTTAACTCCCTAGATATACTTATTTACCATGGTGTATCATGATGTTATTTCAAGATGCTTCTATGATGATAACCAACCAGTGTTCCTTGGAAGGATTGTGGAAATGATATGCCCCATGGAAAGGTTCAGTTTAGGGTAGAGGTTTTGAGGATGGAACTCTAGGTGGTTTAATAGTTGAACCACCACCTATCATGCAAAAGGTTATGCCGGTAGTGTAGGATAGGGATGTGCATAGGATGAGTGCACTTTAGGAGTTCCATAGGCAACAAACTCTAAGGTTACAGGGTTACCTAGACCCCGAGGTAGCTGATGACTAGCTTGCAGCAGTCACACGTGTTTTCTACCTTGTGAAGATACCTCCTGATTATATGGTGGTCCTAATAGAGAGCATTTTTTAGGGTTTAGATGGGATCTGGTGGAGTCTTATGAAGTAGACCCATGATGAGGAGGTTCTCTCTTGGGAAGAGTTTGAGCGACTCTTCAAGGAGGAGTTTTATCTGACCATGCGAAGGTTAGTGCTTATCCAGGAGCTTCTACAACTTTGACAAGATATCAAGACCATGGAGGATTACTCAGTGAGGTTCACATGCCCAACCTGTTACTCCCTAGATATGGTTCAAGATTCGTTCTTCCATGAATAGACCTTCGAATAGGGCTTGAATTGGGAGATCAGGGCATCAGTGGTGCCATTGTGCATTTCCACCCATGCTGGAGTGTTGGAGTGAGCCTTAGTGGTGGATATATTTTTTGTCAGAGTAGAATATTACCATCAGTGTTGGGAACACCCGAGTTGATACCTCAATATCTATTTCGGTAGCTGGAAGCTGATGGTAGGCTCAGTTGTCCAGGCGTGTGTGAAATTTTAGGAGGTGACCTCAGGATGGAAGATCTAAGGCTCAGGGCTCTCAGGCTAGTTTTGGTCAGCCGTATGAGAGGCAATGTTATGCTTGTGATGGTCGAGAAAATATTTCTAGAGATTTCCTTACCCACCAAGTTGTTGAGAGGGAGACGGTTGATGGGAAACCTTGGCAGAGGAAGCATTTTGAACATGGAGGTCTATAGGGAAACATATATGAAGAAGGAGCGGGTGTAGCAGTGGGAGGTAACAGATGGTACGAGTTTCCCCCACCACCCCTAGGTGGTCCAAACCAGGCTCAGAGAGCTAGAGGATGGGGGCGAGGACAACTATAGACCATAGAGGCCGTTGACCCAGAGGCTCTACGGATTAATAAAGGTACTCTCTATTTTATTTCGACCTTATGTAGTAGTTTGAAAGTATTGTTTTATTTTTTCTATTTGTTATAGGTTTTTTCAGAGTGAAATGGGGCATCGGTAAGACCCTGTGTCGATGTTTTTTGTTGTATCATTGAATGCATGAGGAAGAGGGATCCTTCCCCTACTGAGATGTGCTTTTGTTACAAGACTAAAACCGTACGAACAAGTTATTTCCACAAAAAATGGATAGTATTGAGGTGCGATGGATGAGTCCCTATGACTTTTGTGTTTGGGGTGGGGTTGTGTGTTGGGAAGTTTACGTGAAGGGATTGGTAAGATCCAAGGTGTGTGCTTGGGTAGCGCTGTTTTGTTCATTTATACCCTTGAGTATTCGGCGTCATCTTGGTACGCGAGTCTTTTAAAGAGTTCATGGTGAATTTGACATGGATTTGGACTCAAAATAATGAGGGATTCTTTCCACACTAAAATTCATTCTTGATATGTGATGAAAAACCACGCGGGCAAGTCAGTGCTACCTAAAGTGGATAGTATCAAGGTGCGGTGGATGATTCCCTTTAACTTGTGTGTTTGGAGTGGATTTGTTGGTCTCTGTGTTAGGTTAGTGAGGTGGCATACATCTAGACCCTATGGATGTAGGATACCAAGCACTTGGTTTTTTCCACCTCTCACATCTAAGGAGGCATGTGGCAAGTTTAATGATGTCAACCTAGGATGTGCTGGACTTTGGTGTGGTATCCCTTGTAGTTCCCCTGATTATGTTCTTGTCGGGAGAATGAGAACCCTTGGTGACTTTGTGGTGTTGTTTTTGGTGAACTAGATATAGAGGGAGACCTAGTTGAGATTCTAGTTTCTTTCCCTAATGCCTTGACCTTTTATTTTTGGGGACAAAAATATTTAAGGTGGGAAGGGTTTAGTGACTCAGGATTTGCCTTGTAAGACTTTGTAATATTTTTGCATATATTTCTAGAGCTAGGTGCTGAGACAACCTATGATTCTATGTCCTGGTGTGCCCAAAATAAATTTTATAAAAATATTAAGTGTTTTTATACTATGCATGTGAAGGTAATGAGTTATCTCTTAAACGGTATCTCAAATCAAAAAAATGAGGCCACAGTTGAGTCTAGAGCATGCCCTTTACCCTAAGTGGGGTATAAATTTTATGGAATTAGGCCTTATGTGGAAAAAATTTATCAAGTATGTAAACATAAATAAAATTATTAAATAAAATTATTTTATTTTTATGTCAAATCGAATAACTCTCGAGCGGAGTCTCAGATTGAATTTTTGAGTCCGTGATTTAATTCACAACTTTTTGTTTACCCTAGGTGCGACGTAAACTTTGTTAGCATTGGTTGTCAGGTTGGAGGCGAGTCGGGGTCAGGATTTTAAGTGGCATGGATTTAATTAAAAATTAAATATCTCTCCCATATCATCTCCCTTGTTCACACATTGTAGGTGCAACAACCTCCTCCCTTCTTTCTCTTCACCGAAGAGTGACCTGAAGGCTGGATCAATGAAACAAGGTGCCGTTGGACTCAGAAATTGGCAGTAATCACTCCAGGATCATGAAGAAGAAACTTCAGAGTGTGGATATGACCCTAAAGCTTCAACATTTTACCCCGAGGTAGGTGGTTTCACATTTTAATCCCAATCCCCTTGGTTATGCACTGTTTTTATTTTAATTGTCAACAAACCTTCTAGTGAAGCCTAGTCTGTGTAGATCACGTCTTGAGGTTTCTGGATTTGGTATCAGATTAAATTTTGGAGCTCCATAGTGATCCTGGTGGTCCGTGGAAAGGACACTGGCACATAGAGGTCTGTCCGAAGAAAGTGACGGTGGCCACGAGGAGGTGGCGGCACCGCAGGTGTGGGCGGCGGAGGTCGCTAGGCAGCCCAGAGCATCAGATGTGGGAGCCGGTGGGTGCGCGGGCCACAGAGCAATGTGACGAGGTGGATGGGTGGAGGGATAGTGTGGATAGGCCATGCCAAGGTAGAGGGGATTATGGAGGGCATAGCTTGGCCAGTCAGAGTGGGCTGGATTGGCCAGAACAATCTTGTACAGGCCGGCCTCCGAGCCAGGATAGCCTTAAACCCCCGTATCTTTGAAACCAGACGTCTGTTTTACATGCCATCTATGGAAACGTGACCCTTGCTTTGAGCTGGAACTTTTGAAGCTAGTTAGAGAACTTAATGTTTTAGTCTCAAGGCTTGGTGTCATGAAATTTCCAATAATAATAATAATAATAGTATAATTATTATTATTTGGAGATTCTTGTATCAGACATATCTTCTGCATCCGATGTTCGATTGAGGCACCGTTAGCAGAATTATGACCCTTAATTTAATAAAAACGTTTCAAGAACAATTTTGGTTGCTTAAAATAAAATTGAGGTACATGCCCTAGGAGGCCCAGTTTGGGCGTTTGTGGTGGAATGGGAATTTTTCATCAATTATTTATTTTGGGTAAGTAAATAGCATATCCTGTGTGTTATTACACATAGAATGTGATTGTGGCCATGTTTTGGGCCTATAAGGTATGGTGTGAAGGAAATGTTGTGTGGGTTGCTTGGGTTAGTGATGCCTTGACTGACAGGGTTGAGTGATTCCCCTTGTCTTTATGCAATGAGGTTTTTCAATATTATGTCCTCAGTATAGGATTATGATCCCCTTGATAGGATGAGATCAGATAAAGTTATAGCATCCCTCTGGCAAGGCCAGGGTGGTATCCTCTAGCTTATCATTTCCCTAGATCAGGTTATTGGTATCGCTGTGACTAACTATACATGGGAGGCGATCCCCTATCTAGCAGGACAAGTCTATATGGGTTTGTGGAATCTTTGGGTATATGATCCCCTACATAGTGTTCAATGATAGTAGGGTTGCAGTATCGTCAGTTATACAATCCCGTACTCAGTGTGTGGTTTTAGTATGGTTTAAGGTATCATTGGTATGATCCCCTACTTCATGAGTTATACTAGATTGGGTTTTTGGAATTGTTATGACCACGTATACATGGGAAACGATCCTCTATCTGAGTGATATGATATGTAGTACGTCAGATAGGGTTGTAATATACCCCAATGGATCTTGATAGTGATCTCCTTTTTGAGAGATATTCAAGTTACCGGATTGGGTTCTAGTATCCCCTAGAAGTCCCTAAGAGTGATCCCCTATCTAAGGAGTTTTATGGTTCCACTGAGCTTCAGTGTGATGTTCTTAGCAACAATATCCAACGAGCATGATCTATCAGATGGGCCATCTAGGATGGTAGCATGAGACCCGATGGAGTGTATCTCTCAGACGAGTGTCATCTGAGATGACGAAGCTCATAGAGTGTATTCTCCTAGTTATGTGTTACCTTAGAGCCTCAGGTAGAATATGTCACTGGTGATGAGGTCAGAACCTCCTGAGGCTTGGTGCCTAAGATGAGTATATCTAGTGTTATTTCTGGATTTTCCTTCTCGTACTATCACATATTGGATGACACACCCTATGGTTTGATCTGACTAGTCATGTGTAGTCGAGGATGGTCTCGAGATGGAGTTTCTCTCTTATTTGGGTTCCCTATGGATGGGTTGAGTAGACTGTTTCCTATTATTTGATCCCTTTTTTGGGGGGTTTATGGGTTCCTACTGAGTATATTGATACTCACCCCTGCATGGGCCTTTCCCATACATGTCTTGTGTCTTGTGTAGACCACATGCCTTTTGACAGAGTCCTGGGAGGCCCTGGAGAAGGTAGAGCTTAGTTATCTAGATTGAACAAGGTGTTTTCAAAATATGGATTGAGGAGTTTTCTGGTGGGTGCTTTTGACAGTGATCCCCTCCATCAAGTAGGTTGGACACTTTTTCAGTTTTCTTTTAGTGTACCCTATATTTTACCTTTTTGTACTTCTATTGTACTCTGTTTTGAGATATATGTATTCATTCATTTATTTTTAGTTTTTATATATCTCTACACTATTTCATGGAGGTTTATGTGGGTGCATGTGTATAGGTACGATAGGACAAGGCCTCCCATGTTTGTGATGGCCTATTTGGCGCTAGTCTCCAGCCCTTTCCCTATTGGAGTCAGGCTTGGGGAGTCACAACTAGAGCCCCGTTGGGTAGGGTCATGGCATTAAATCCATTATTTAATTAATAAATATCCTTTTATACATGTATTTTATTTAGTATAATTTTATTAAGTTCATTTATTTCCATTTTTATGAGTTTATAGGATATAATTTTATCGCTTGGGAGTATTCATTTCATTGGGTTTCATGATTTGTATACTTGTATATGAGTATGGAAGTTCATGTGGGATGGGTATAATTCTCTAGAATTGAATTTATATGATATTAATGAACATAAATAAGTGAAAATGTTTATTTATATAATTTTGTTATATATTATGAGTATTAATCATTAGATAAAAAATTAGTGATATTCATTTAGATTATTTTGGAGGTATTTCGATCATCACGAACTATTTTTTTCGTATGAATTAATATTATGTATATATATTGGTTATAGAAAATTAAATATGTTATAATATATATATATATTATAGTCTAGTTTAACCATAAAAATATTATCATGAATATCCTTGAAGGATAAATTGAAGAATTAAATTTTGTCATCCATGAAGGTTGTAAATCGACACCACCCATACAATGATTTCATTTTTAAAATAAAAGAGAGAGAGAGAGAGTAAGAAGATTGATAATGGATATTCCATTAACATGATATAATTATAGTATATAGATGATAATGGAGTTATCATGATCATTTGGATAGATGAGCTGAGGAGAGGATAAGAAAATAAAATAAATTGAAATGAAGTTAAAAGAAAAAGGAAGAGGGTTTACCTCTTGAATTATCCTCCTTGAGAACCTCCTTAGGGAAAGGTTTTTTTTCTTTTGGTAATACCAAGAGATCTTGTACATGTAGAAGAGAATAGGGAAGATTATTCAGCCATAATTTTGACAAGCCTCAAGGATTACAGGTGTGAGGAGAAGAGGGGGTGAGGGGTGGTATTTATAGTGGAGGAGAGGGGTGATTTTTGAATATCTTATTCATTTGTTTATTATTTTGGTTCAATAATATGAATAGTTTTAGAATTATAATAAAATTTATTAAAATAATTAATATAATTTCTATATTATGGTGCTTACATCATCCATGAATCAAGTAATAGCTTATTTATCTTGTAATGTATTTATACCGTAAATTACCATATTTTTCTATTCACTAAAAATTAAAGTATTTTATAAAAATACCAAAAATTAACCCTAAATTTTTTGGATGTGTAGAATTAAAAAATTCAATCTATTTTATGAAAATAATTTTCAAACTATGATAAATGTAATTTTTAATTAAAATCATCATTTACTCGAAAAATACATTTTTAAAAATAAAAACTGATTTTATAACACTCTGAAAAATTAACTAAGGTTTTATTAAATTATTCTAAAATCATAAGAAGAAAAAATATTGATTTATGAATCCATTTTATGAAAATTATTTTTCTTTTAAATTTTTTTCTTAATTATAAAATTGTAATTAAATATTTATGACTCTCAAAAATACCAACACTTAATTAATAATTTGTAAAATATTTAATTATTTGTACTATGATATAACTATAACATACTTTCATTTATAATGTTCATAAATTTTATTTATACTTTAATGTGTGGTTACTATTCCTTAGGCTGATTTACTATTCATAAGGCTTATATTACTCTTCCTAAGGTCAAGTTATAATTTCATCAGTATAGGTTCCTTAATATTTAATTCATTCTTCATTTATAAAGTTTTTATTGTATTATATAAGTTATTTTATTTCATCTATACTATATTAAATAATTATAATAATGGAAATCTCATTGATATAATTCTGGGTCGTTACAGGGTGAATTATGCATTGTGATATCCTCATAGACAGTTTTCTGTGTGGGGCTCAAAATTGGTTGAATGAAGGACATGTGATGGATGAATTCTATAAAATATCTATCTATTTTAGAGTAATTTTTCATTAACCACCATCTATGTTACCTTATGAAATACTCATTTTGATTAATTTAAATTTTGGTATCAACCAATATAACCCTTGTGGTCATTTTATGTGATAACATTGAAATGTTACAAAACACATTTTCATTCCATTGGTTCTTCATGATTTGATATATGATTTATTTTTTATGGAACAAATGTATAAATATTATCATTATGTAATGTGTGGGGTACTATATAGCCCCCTAATGAGTTATTTAAATATTTTTATCTTATTTGGTAATGTTATTTTTCATAGACATAGTCATGGTTAATTTATGTTCACATAACTATGAGTGGAAATAATTGTTTTTAAGATATGTTCACAAGACTATGCATGAATATAATTATAGTTAGGCTATGCTAAAAAATTTATTGTTTTCTACTCTTATGCACGATCAACATTTACATTTCATATGATTATGTTATGATCCATGGATCTTTATTATCATCTCATTACCCTTAACTCTTATGCCATAGTATATGTTTTATAATTTGAGATTACATGACCTTATATCATGATTTATGACCCACTGATATGTTTTTACCTTATTGAGAATTTTATCTCACCCCTTTTTATGTTTTCCATTTCCCAGGTTATGAATATGTGAATAACATTTGAAACATTTAGAATGAGGTCTATTATGGTAAAATTTATAAAAAAATGTTCACAATTATGTGAAATAATATTTTTATATAAGAAATATCTAATGTTACTAAACTTTTGGGTTTTTGGATTGTGATATTATTGTGAGATGTAATGTTTAATTAATTTGAAATTATATAATTGTTTTTGTATTGAATTAATTTTTTTTATAAAAGTCAGTGTTTAAAAAATGTTATTTTGAACTAGATCCAGGAGTGTTGGTTTTGGGCATCTTAGTTGGTATCAAAGTGGGGTTTAGTTATTTTTAAGGATTAATTTATCTATTTTTAGATATTAATTATAAATAACATCAGTGAAAAAAAGTATAGGGATAATCCTAAATATAGGAAAACATCCTAAAATTTTGGTAAAGTATAGTGCATGTGATTTCCTAGAAATAACATCCTTGTTTGAATACAAAAAAGTGGATGAAGGCTCTAAAAAAATATGAACCTAGTGGTAATATCCCTAAAAAAGGCTGGTTGGGTATTAACTCAATCATTACTTGGCTCAAAAAAAGTTGACTTACCTATATAACTTGTTTGACACTCTAAGGGGATATGCTTTAGTGATCCACATGCTCTTTGGGAAGTATTATGAATGATTTAAATAAAATTTCAGCATTTATTATATAATTAGTTGGTCATATAACCTAATAGGAAAATGACCATGGATATTATATATTAAAACCTATAAATTAATAAATTAGGTCATACATGTCATTTATGAGTTACATTTTCCATGTTCATAGTTTTTTTATGAATTTATTAATTTTCCAATAGCTTAAAATTCATTAATTTAATGTAATGGATAGATCCAAGAGAAACTGAGTTAATAATGGATGTGGTGGAAAATATGGATATTTCCCCAATGAGAAACCTAATGAGATATGGGATAGAGTAAAAAATATCATGGTGATTCTTAGTCAATTCTTCCAACCTATCAATGAGAATGATAATCATGTTGAGCCTCCTAATGCACTAAAGAATGAAGAAATTTATATCAAGTTCTTTATGTGAAAATGTCCCCCGTATTTCAGTGGGTCTTCCAACCCACTAATTTTCAAGAAATGTACCAATGTGATAGATAATATATTTTATTTCCTCCAATTCACGAACTGTGAGAAGTTTATTTTAGTTGTTTATCATCTAGAAGGTAATATTGACCAATAGTTTTCTCTCATTAAGAAAATAATGAAGAAGGAAGAAGATAAATCAATATAATTGGAGGAGTTCAATAACAATATTTTTCACTAAATATTTTCCCCTAACTCTTCACATGAAAATATAGATATAACTTCTAGAGTTGAAATAAAAGGAGGAGGAATCAGTGGGTAATTATAAAGAAAACTTCATGAGACTTAGAAGGTATGAAAATAGGTTTATTATTGAACCTAACAGTAATATTGAATGATTATTTAGTTTCTAAAAACCAAGCCTTCAAAATGAATTATCTAAAAGAGAATTTAGTAGATATAAAGAAATTATCTGATGCGTTCTTAACTGGAAATGGAAACTATAAAATCTTATCATTTAGGATACAAGAAAAATAAAATGGAGTATCATGGAAATTATAATAAATAACACGGATAAATGAAATTTCAACTACCTATATTTTAGAAATGTGGGGCAAGACACCCTAGTGAATCCTAAAATGGAACATGAAAGTGTTTTAAATGTAGAAGTATTGGCTATTGAGTTCTTGAGTGCTGAGAAAATATGAAAGAGAAAAATAACCCAATGAAGGGAAATAAGGTCCAAGATAATGATTCACCCAAACATCAATTATTAAAATTAATGGAGTTTGGTAATTATATAAATAAATTACCCAAACCAATTTCTAATGAGGATAATAGGCATAAAAACCTCATAAAACAAGGTAACATGAAAGAGCTTATAAAAACACTACTGCTAAACTGGGCCATGATAATTAAATGGTTAAAGGTATATTTTTTCTCCAATATATATATATGTAAATGTCTTATGTGATTCAACTTATTAAAATTATTTTATATAATACAAGTTTTGAAGTAATTTTTATTTACCACCGCAAAATTTGGATATGGAATTATCGATAAAACACCAAGTGTTGCATTGATTGAATCCAAGGTATATAAATCTTCTCTAATCATGGTTTTTGGGAAGACACTTCATGTGGATCTAGTTCTCCTTCCCTTAGTGTAATTTGATGTGATACTGAGCATAGAATGGATTTCTCTTTATAAAGATCATATCAGATTTTAGAATAATAAAATCTCATTTCATATCCCTAATCATCATATTATTAAATATTAATGGAAGAAAGACTCTAAAAACCATTTGGAAGTAAACTATTTTTTTGGGTCTTGATACCTAATAATGAGGGATACCTGGATCAGAAGATTAGGGAAGAACTCAACATTTAGGACATTCCAATATCACAATATTATATTTATATATTTCCATAGTAAATACCTATAATTCCCCCGAAATATAAGGTTATGTTTTTAATTGAACATATACTGAGATAAATGCTTGTATTAAAGAGTCCATATAGAATATACCTAATTTAATTATATTAATTGAAGAAAAAATTTCATAAGAATTTGGAAAAGGGATTTATATTCCTTAATGCGTTACTATTGGGTGAACTAATCCCCTTTGTCAAGAATAAGGATAGATTAATGCATATTTGCATGTATTATTGCGATCTTAACAAGATCACCATCAATATAAAGTATCCTCTACCCCATATTGATGATTTTTTATCAACTTAGAGGAGATAAATAGTTATCAAAGGTGTATTTTTGATATAGATACCATCAAATAAGATTAAAGAGAGAAGATATACTCAATAAAACTTCCTACAAAGGTTATGGAAATTATGAATTCATAATGATTCTATTTGGGCTCACAAATTACCTACTATATTTATGAACTTGATGAATATTATATTTATATATTAGATTTAAAAATTCATGATAGTATTTATTAATTATATTCTCATATATTCTAAGATCAAGGAAGAACATGAAGAGTATTTAAGGAATTTTCTAGAGTCCCTATAAAAGGATAAATTATATGTCAAGTTCAGAAAGTGTGAATTTTGCATTTAAAAAGTATCTTTCTTGGGTAATGTGATCAGAATAGAGGGTATATCTATATATCCATTGAAAAACTAGGTGATTGAGGAATGTATAAGACCAAACACTGTGATAGAAATTTTTAGTTTTCTTGGATCAGCTAGATACTACCAATGATTTTTAAGAAATTTATCATGGTTAACGAATCCTCTAACCAAGTTAACATAGATTGGAGTGAAGTTTCTCTAGATAAAATAATATGAGGAAATATTTAAGTATATTAGGATAATATTGGTCACTGCACCTATATTTACATTACCCTATAGTGTAAATGGGTTTTTTAATATGTAGTGATGCTTTAGTAAAGGGTTTGGGATGATTCCTCATGAAAAATAAAATGATAATAGATTATTCTTCATTCCAATTAAAGAATAATTAGAAAAATTACCCAACGCCTGATCTAGATCTTATGGTGGTGTTATTTTCTTGAAAATTTAGTGACATTATATTTGTGGTGAAAAATGTGATATCTATTCCAACCATAAGATCTTAAATTATATATTCACACAAAAATATCTAAACATGTGATAAAGGAGATGATTTGAATTGATTAAAGACTATGACTTCAAAATAAATTACCACAATGATAAGGAGAATACGGTGGCATATACTCTGCATAAAAAGTATCATGCTACCCTATCTTTGATGAAGATTGAAAGGGACCCAATATTTAGGGATATTTAAAGGATATACATGGTGATCATAAAGGAATGGATGAAATCATAACATTACCAAATAATTTATCAACCATCCATCTATTTAAGGATCAAGGAGGACCATAAATATGATACGAAGATATATAATAAGATGGAAGGAATTATTGAGTTTAATATTGATGGAGAGGGTGTTATAAATTTTGGAACCCATATATGTGTCCCATCTATATCGGAACTGAAGAAGGTTATTTTGGATGATTCCCACAAATCATCCTTCTATATACATATTGGAAGAAAAAATATGTATATAGATCTTAAGTATAACTTCTAGTGAGAAAACATGAAGAGGGAGATTGTGGAGTATCTATCACGATACTTAGTATTCTAGTAAGTAAATACTGAACATCATAAATCTAAATGGATGATGAAACCATTACTCATATTAGTTTGAAAATGGGAGAACATCATAATGGATTTAATAAATGTAAAACCTAGACTTCTAAAGGTTATAATTCCATTAGAATAATGGTGGATAAACTTATAGAGTCTTAACTCTCCATTGATATTCAGGAATACTACTCACTATATAAACTTTTTATGTTATACAATAATGAAGTGGTAATACTACATGAAATAACAATTTCAATTTTATCTGATTGAGATAAAAAGTTAACATAAAATATTTAAAGGACTATTCAACATGAATTGTATATATAACTGATATTTAACACAACTTATCATCCTCAAAAATATAGTCAATCTGAAATGACCATTAAAATGTTGGAGATTAAGTTTAGATCTTGCACAATTGATTTCAAAGGATGTTGGGATCAACATATTCCTTTAGTGGATTTATCATATAATAATAGTTTCCACTCTATCATCCTAATAGTGATATATGGGGCTCTATATGGGAGGATATTCACGAATCTAAGATGTTGGAATGAAGTTGGAGAAAAGTGGGTGTGAGGACCTGATCTTGTCCAAGAATTGATGTAAAAGGTTCAATCCATTTATCGACATATGAGAATGAAAAAAAATTAGAAGAAGAGCTATTCTGATAAAAATTAAGGATATATAGAGTTTAACGTCAGTGATAAGGTATTATTTTTGATATTTACTTGGAAGTGGGTTATTATATTTGTGAATAAAGGGAAGATTATCCTTAGATACATCGATCCCTTTGAGATTTCTGATCATGTTGGAGTAGTATCTTATCACCTATCACTTCCTCCACACCTCTGATAAGTGCATGATGTGTTCCATATATTAATTTTAAGGAAGGAAATACATAATCCATCACACATATAGAACCTAGAAGCTATGTAGTTTGAACATTATCTATATTCTAAAGAACAACCTATAGAGATATTGGATCTAAGAGATAAGGTTATGAAGAATAAGACCACCCACTTGGTCAAAGTTCTATATAAGAACCATAATTTTGAGAAAGATACTTGAGAATTGAAATATGTTTTGAGAAAAAATTACCCTCATTTTTTTTATTTTAATGATTAAATTTTGAGGGAAAAATTATTTTAATTGGGTAGGATGCAACACTCTAGAAATTATAATACATTAATGTTATGATATATTATTTTACATGCATCAATGAACATAAAATGAACCATGTTATAATTAAAATTTGAATGTTGCAACAGAACCATTGAATTATTCAATATAAATATAAGTAAACATATTATAAAATCTAGGTAGAAAGTAGAATAAATTGAACCAAGTTGTAGAACCATTCTATACGAAGATTTTTTTTCTAATCTTGAAAGGGAGGTATCATCTTTAGGGTTTTCTCTAGACCAATCATAAGCCAAACTCTAATAATTGAGGGCTAAGAGAAATCATTTTTGGAAGATATTGAAGCTTATGGAAATTGATATGAGATCTATGCTAGCTAAATCACTACCCATGATGACCATTTGTTCTTATTTTATCCTTAGGTATAATGAAAAAAATCAAGAGGGGATATGCGAGTATGTGTTAGGATGATATAAACATGTCATTATAAATGTAATAAATTATATATATATATATATATCACACATAATTATATACATTTTTCATTTATAATTTTAAATTAAAATAAAGGATATTTTAATACAAATTTATTTATAATATATAGAAAAATCTAATAGTTATTATTTAGTAATTAATAAGAATAAATTCATTTTACACTTAAATGATAGATTTTTGAAACAAAAATTCTGTGTTATGTGTACTTATATATAAAATATTTTCTATCAACTTAAGAAATCTATTATAATAAAATGTATTTCATATTTTTAATCAACACATCCAAATTTGGTAATAAGGTCCTTTTAAATTTTTATGTCACCAAAGTAAATATTATTCACCATGTTAAAACAATTATTTTTAAAATTATTCTTTATAATCATTGTATAATTTAATTTAAATAAAATAAATTGAATTCTTTTTATAAATATAATATGGTTTAGAAACATCTATATTAACACTCATTTAATAATTAATTGATAGTAAATAAGAATAGAAACACTTAATTTATAAAAGGATATTTTTCAACAATTTTTTTCTATATATATTATGTTTTAATTTAAAATTTATCTATCCAATATTTATAAATTTAATTAGATTAAATGGGGTCCAAATTTTGAATTATCATGTTGAAATTTGGTAAGAGTGGAATTATAGCGACCCGACCTTTTCTTACATTACTATTACATCATTTTAAAGATAAACAACATTATAGTATTACACATGGAAGATCCAGAGGTTTAGTGTCTTGGGAAAACTAGGACTACACATAACAAGTACAACATCAAGCATAAAAATTCATTTAATCTCTTCTTCTATAGATTCTTAGTAGCACTTGTCCTCTCCTTAGTACATGTAGCCACCTGAGGATATACATCAAAAGGGGTGAGCTAAAAGCCCAGTAAGAGGATAGATAAGAACAATATAGCATGGGGTGAGCATAATCATGACATAGGAAAAAGATCTTGAACATGAGAGGAGCATAAACAATAAACTTGAAATGTGGCAAAGCATAAAAATGAAACATCATGTCTTAGTGGTTAACTACTACACATATTTGTGAACAAAGATAGCATCATGTTCACGCATAATTTCACATTTACTCATGAGATTCATCACTTTACCCAATTCATTGGAGCGCTATATAATTCCGGGCACACCCGTCACATTTAAACATTCATATTGCGCTATATAATTCCGGGCGCACCCGTCACATCATAACATTATCATTATCATTCTTGCCACATAGAACACATATCAAACATGTAAATAAATAACCCATGTAAAGGAATGGGTTTCATCACATAATAACACATTCATGAGCTTTGGGTTCCCAAAAGAAAGAGGGAACAACATACTTGATATAAGAACCATCAACCTTGAATGAGAGGTAAAATGTGAGATCTTGAAAGAAGAGTTCTTTTGGAAAACATTTTGATTGACATAAAAACCAGTGACAAACATGTATATCCCGAAAAAGTAAAGTAAAAGATGAACAAATGATCTTTGAGGAGTAACCATATCAAAAATGGAGTGAAAGAGGGAGAACCCGAAGGAAGAAAATTGGGTTCGAGATTTCCCCTTACCTTGTACTCGAATGCCTCCTTCTCTTTAATGTCCTGTATAATGACATTATATTCATTAATTAGAAATTCCAGAACCTTTTATACATTAATAGGGTTCATTATGGTTACATTATTTCATATTATGTTCCTTTGGATGACTTATAGAGTTTAAAAACATTGATCGGGGATGTTTGTTTTCATGGTTTTCTTGAGCGGTCCACTTGTATTCTTAATTTGATGTTTGGGTAGATCATGGGTAAACATCCAGAACTGATATTACATGTAATTAATGATATTACAGAAGCTTGAATTATTTTATAATGAGTTATATTAGATCCATGTGGCCGAATCATTAGATTAGATTTAAATGAAGATTATTTGGGCTAATTTGAGCGGTTTTTGGATCTCAACCAACTCATTTTAATTTTTCACTTAGTAGTATGGCCATAGGTTATTTCCAGAACTTAAAATAGAACATAATACATAAAAAAAATTCTGGTTCAACCATAAAAATGGTTTCATGACCATATTGAAGGTATAAATGGAAGAAGAGAGCACGTTGTTTTTGAAGGTGATAAATTATCACCACATGAACAACGTTCTCTTTAATAAAATAAAAGGAAGATGGAAAGGGTGTGAGGTGATATAATATAACATTAGAATCATAAAATTACATTATATATATAATACTGGATTTAAAGAACAATTTTGATGAATATAGGTTGGGAGAGATCAAGAAAGGAACTTGAACTTGAAAGGAAATTAAAGGAGAAGAGGGAGAGAAATCACCTTTTGGATCCTCCTCTTGAGAACCTCCTTAAGGGCCTAAGCTTGGTCTTTTGATGCGACCAGAAGCTCTTGGACGTGGGGAGAGGCTAGGAAAGATTATTGGGCAGATCTTAGACAATTCTTGAAGCTTTAGAGGTGTGGTTTGGCAAGAGGAGTGGGAGGGCTTATTTATACATGAGGTGGGAGGTGTTTTTGGCATAAAATATTAAATAAAATAATATATCATAAGTTAGACTTGTAATAGTTGTTTTTTGGCATCCTAAATCATATATTAATATAATAAAATTAGTTTTAGGCTTTAAATCTTCTTTATAATTCGAATTCATTAATTTATTAAAAGGGAAAGTGAAAGAAAGAGAAAAAGACACTTTAAGAAATCACTTTTTGACTTTAGGGTTTGGAAAGTTCATTTTAGGTTTGAGAATTGGATTTACTATGTTTTGAGAAAATATTTATGAAATTTAATATGTTTTGGCCGAAACTAAAGTTCTAGAATGTTTATGTCATCATTACATCATTAATGATGCCATTTAGTGTACACCGATTATGCGAAAAACTGTATTTTTTACTATTCACCCGAAAATTGAAGTATTTCAGAATAAACCCAAAAATTTACCCCTACCATTTTTCGACGTGTAGAATCCAAAAATGATGTCCATTTTTCAAAAATAATTTTTTAAATATCATTAATTTAATATTTAATTAAAATCACAATTTACTTAAAAAAAACAGTTTTAAAATTAAAACCGATTTTGTAGTTCTTTTAAAAATTACGTAGGGTCTTAAAAAATTATCTAAAAAATAATAGACATTGATTCAATAGTTTATGAATATATTTCAGGAAAATAAATATCCTTTTAAATTAATTAATTAATTATAATTAATTATTTATGACTTATAAAATACCAAAAACATTTACTAAGGTCAATTTATCACTTTATATGATGTCTAAATTTTATTTTATTATTCATAGGTAATGTTACTCTTATTTACTATTCATAAGGGTAGGTTACTATTCACAAAAAATGGTTTTTGTTTCATTAGACTCCAAAAACTATCTTGAACACAATCGTGTATGTTGGATTTTTAAAATTCCAAACATAGGGGTGACAAAATTATGTTTAAAGGTCACTTATCACTTAGTAGTTCATTATTTTGTGTTTTTATGACATAGATATAAGAAGGGAATTTTCTATTGAAAAACTTTGGGTCGTTACATTCTTCCCCCCTTAAGAAATTTTGCCCCCGAAATTTCACTTTACACAAACAGGTGAGGGTACTTCTCCTTCATTGCCTCTTCCGGTTCCCAAGTTGCTTCCTCAAACTTTTGGTTCCTCCACAACACTTTGACAAGGCGGGTTGTCTTGTTGCGTAGAACCTTATCACTTCGGTCCAGAATTTTTACTGGCTGCTCCTCATATGAGAGATCATCTTCCAACTGTACCACCTCTGAGTTTAGTACATGTGAGGGGTCTGGAATGTACTTCCTCAGTAGTGATACGTGAAACACATCATGAACTTAAGCCATATTCAGTGGAAGTGACAGTCGATAGGCCACAGCTCCTATACGATCAAGGATCTCAAAGGGGCCAATGTACCTTGGACTTAGCTTCCATTTCTTCCCGAATCGCATGACTCTCTTCCATGGAGATATTTGAAGGGAGCCTTTATCTCCAACATCGAACTCCAAGTCCCTTCGACGATTGTCAGCATAACTCTTTTGCCAACTTTGAGAAGCTTTGATATGTTTCTGGATGACTTGAACCTTCTCTGTCATCTCTTGAATAATATCGGGACCAAGTAGTTTTCGTTCTCCAACTTCATCCCAACAGGTTGGAGTTCTACATTGCTTCCCATAAAGAGCTTCATACGGAGCCATCTGAATACTCGAGTGGAAGCTATTGTTGTATGAGAACTCAACCAATGGAAGGTGCTGATCCCAACCACCTTTGAATTCAAGGGAGCAGGATCTTAGCATATCTTCAAGTGTCTGAATAGTCCTTTCAGACTGGCCATCAGTTTGGGGGTGATAGGCCGTGCTGAAATTTAATTCAGTACTCAAAGCATGTTGAAGGCTCCTCCAGAATTTAGAAGTGAACCTTGGATCACGATCAGAGACAATCGAGAGTGGAACACCGTGCAATCTTACTACTTCCTTCACATATATCCTTGAAAGTTGTTCAAGGGAGAGGTCTTCCCGAATAGCGATAAAATGGGCAGTCTTGGTGAGTCGGTCAACCACAACCCATATCGCATTATTTCCTCTTGATGTTTTCGGGAGACCCATGACAAAGTCCATAGTAACATTTTCCCATTTCCACATGGGTATCGGAAATGGCTGCATCATACCTTTGGACTTTTTCCACTCAGCTTTAACTTGCTGACATACCAAGAACCTTGATATATATTCCGCAGTCTCCTTCTTCATGTTATCCCACCAGAAGTGTTCTCGGAGATCACGATACATCTTGGTACTTCCAGGATGAATAGAGAAAGTTGAGCTATGTGCATTATCCAATAGCTCCTTCTTTATTCCGGGTGATGAAGGCACACAAAGCCGCATTCCAAACCAAATCACACCTTCATCGTCGATATGGAACTCTTGCGGCTTCCTTTCCTTTACTGCATTCACCCTCTTTTGTATCTCCACATCATCCCTTTGTGCTTCCTTAATCTTCTGTTGGATGGATGGTTGCGCAATCATTTGGGCAAGGTAGGATGTATCCCCTGCCCTTACGATTCCCAAATCCATCCTTTGCATATCCAAGAAGATAGCGTCTCTCTCAATCCTCAACATGGATAGAGTAGCAGGTTCTTTCCTGCTTAGAGCATCAGCTACCTTGTTCACCTTTCCAGGATGATAGTGAATAGAGAAATCGTAATCCTTGATTAGCTCTAACCATCTCCTTTGACGCATGTTGAGCTCCTTTTGTGTGAATATATACTTTAGGCTCTTGTGGTCGGTGTATATGTCACACTTCTCACCATAAAGGTAGTGCCGCCAGATTTTCAAGGCAAAAATCACAGCTGCCAGCTCTAGATCATGCGTCAGGTAGTTCTGCTCATGGATATTCAATTGTCGTGAGGCGTAGGATATCACATTATCATTTTGCATGAGTACACAACCCAAGCCTTTCTTTGAATCATCACTGTATATCACAAAACTTTCTCCACTTTTCGGTAGTGTGAGTACAGGTGCAGTGATTAGCCTTCTCTTTAGCTCCTTGAAGCTTCCCTCACATTCTTCCGTCCATACATACTTTACCCCTTTCCTTGTTAACTTAGTTAGCGGGCGTGACAATCGTGAGAAGTTTCTCACAAAACGTCGGTAGTACCCAGCTAATCCAAGAAAACTATGGATTTCTATGACACTAGAGGGCTTGGGCTATTCTTCAATTGCCTTTGTCTTTGAAGGGTCCACAGAAATTCCCTCGCTTGTGATCACATGTCCCAAGAACGTGACTTGATTCATCCAAAAGTCACACTTGCTGAACTTGGCGTACAACTTCTCCTTTCTCAATGTCGCCAACACAAGTCTTAGATGTTCTTCATGTTCCTCCTTACTCTTGGAGTAGATGAGAATATCATCGATAAACACTACCACAAATTTGTCGAGGTAATGTCTAAAGACTCTATTCATCAAATCCATGAAGATTGCAGGGGCATTAGTAAGTCCGAAGGGCATCACCAAAAACTCATAGTGCCCATACCTTGTGCGGAAGGCAGTCTTCTGAATATCTTCCTTCTTCACCTTTACTTGATGATATCCAGAACGAAGATCCACCTTTGAGAAGTATTGAGCTCCTCTTAACTGGTCGAACAAGTCATCAATCCTCGGGAGAGGATACTTGTTCTTTATGGTGATCTTGTTGAGTTCCCGATAATCGATACACAGCCGCATGGTACCATCCTTCTTCTTCACAAAGAGCACTGGCGCACCCCAAGGTGATGCAGTAGGGCGTATGAACCCTTTGTCCAGATGCTCTTGCAGCTGCTTATTTAACTCCTCTTGTTCAATAAGAGCCATCCTATAGGGGAACTTCGAGATAGGAGTAGCTCCAGGTATGAGTTCAATTGAGAACTCTACCTCACGATCCGGGGGAATTCCGGGTAACTCTTTGGGAAATACATCGCCGTATTCCCTTACGATGGGCATTTCCTCAAGGTTGGAACTTTCCTTCGACTCAAACATTTGGGCAAGATATGATTCTTCATAGGGAATCATCACCCACACTATTGAAGGATTCTTCAAAGGAGATTCATGATCTTCTTTTCATTTTTAGAGGAGCATGGGATGGTTTGGAATATGAAAATATATTTCCTTTTCCCGACAATTGATATGTGCTCTATATAACGAGAGCCAATCCATTCCCATTATAGCGTCGAATTCCACCAAGGGAAGTATTACGAGATTTGCCGGAAGAATCTTCCCACATACGTCAACAGGAGAAGAATCAAACACTTGGGTTGCAATGATTGCACCACTTGGTGTTTTTACAGATATCTCTACTTCAAGGTTTTGGGGATTCGATTCTATAGTTCTAGCAAACTTTCAAGATATAAAGGAATGTGTAGAACCAGAATCAAATAAGACTTTGCCATTCTTGAGTGAATAGGAAGTGTACCATGTACGACTTCATTATCATGTTCCACCTCCGCCGTAGTGATGGCATAAGCCTTCCCTTGTTCCTTTGGCTTTGGTGGTTGTTGGCGCTGATTACCCTCGAAAGCTCGAGGTTTAGTGCACTGGTTTGAATAGTGCCCTAGCTCCTTACAGTTGTAGCATTGAACCACGAGTGGTTCTCTCCTTTCATCGGCTACATTATCCTTCCTTTTCATGTCTCTTCAGCACTCGAGAGCTAGGTGTCCTTCTTTCCCACACTTGAAGCATTTCCCCGTCCCTTTGAGGCAGTTCCCATTGTGCAACTTCCCACATTTTTGGCAAGTGGGTCATTGTGTTTTCTTCCCATCTTTATCACTAGATCCACCAGCTTGAAACTCCATCTTTCTTTTCTTATCACCATAGCGATGGGACCATTCTCCAAACTCCATCTCCACTTTGAGAGCACACCGAACAACTTCTTCATAACTCCCAAAGTCTCGAATTGCAAGAGCTTTTCGAAGATGTGGTTTTAATCCACTAAAGAATCTATCAATTTTGCTATCATTGTTGATAACAAAACCCGAAGCATACCTTGCGAGCCTTGTGAAATTTGCTTCATAGGTTGTGACAGATTCTCCTTCTTTTTGCTTGAGCTCTATGAATTTCTCTCCATCTTCGTGCGAAGAGCTCGTGGGAAGTACTTATTAAGAAACATTATCTTAACGTCTTCCCATTCCATCTCTTCAATTTCATCCCTTGGCTTGGTGTTCTTAATCAAAGCCCACCATTGATCAACTTCTCCATCTAGACGATAAACGGCTAGAGTCACCTTCTCCGTCTTAGAATAGTGAAGAACAAAAAAGATCTTCTCCATGGAGTTAACCCTCTGTTCCACAACTAATGGATCGGAAGATCCACAAAACGTCGGTGGTCGTTGCCACATAAAACATTCGATAGATAGTTGCTCCCTCTTTGGTGAAGGAGGACGTTCCCCATTATTATGGTTATTATTCATAACCCTAGATAATTGGGTAAGCATTGCCATGAAGTTTTGAACTCCACCACCAAAATCATTGGGGATGTCGTTCGGGCAATCGTTGCATTGACCTTCGCAAGAGTTGTTGGCCTGATTTCTCCTGGTTCCCACCATTTTCTAAAATAGAAAAGGTTAGAACAAAACATAAGTAAATAAGTCATGAATAACTTATTCATTTAAACAATTATACCAAAAACATAACATATGGGATCCCTAGGTAAATATCCTTGTGTGCATATTTTTACTTAGTCTCATGCTAGAGGTTTTCTTTAGGGTTCACTAATCCTAATTCCCAAATTAACTAAACCTTTCCTCTGATACCAACTATAGCGACCCGACCTTTTCTTACATTACTATTACATCATTTCAAAGATAAACAACATAATAGTATTACACATGGAGGATCCAGAGGTTTAGTGTCTTGGGCAAACTAGGACTACACATAACAAGTACAACATCAAGCATAAAAATTCATTTAATCTCTTCTTCTATAGCTTCTTAGTAGCACTTGTCCTATCCTTAGTACATGTAGCCACCTGAGGATATACATCAAAAGGGGTGAGCTAAAAGCCCAGTAAGAGGATAGATAAGAACAATATAGCATGGGGTGAGCATAATCATGACATAGGAAAAAGATCTTGAACATGAGAGGAGCATAAACAATAAACTTGAAATATGGAAAAGCATAAAAATGAAACATCATGTATTAGTGGTTAACTACCACACATATTTGTGAACAAAGCTAGCATCATGTTCACGCATAATTTCACATTTAATCATGAGATTCATCACTTTACCCAATGCATTGGAGCGCTATATAATTCCGGTTGCACCCGTCACATTTAAACATTCATATTGCGCTATATAATTCCGGGCGCACCCGTCACATCATAACATTATCATTATCATGCTTGCCACATAGAACACATAGCAAACATGTACATAAATAACCCATGGAAAGGAATGAGTTTCATCTCATAATAACACATTCATGAGCTTTGGGTTCCCAAAAGAAAGAGGGAACAACATACTTGATATAAGAACCATCAACCTTGAATGAGAGGTAAAAGGTGAGATCTTGAAAGAAGAGTTCTTTTGGAAATTTTTTTGATGGAAATAAAAACCAGTGACAAAAATGTATATCCCAGAAAAGTAAAGTAAAAGATGAAAAAATTATCTTTGAGGAGTAACCATATCAAAAATGGAGTGAAATAGGGAGAACCCGAAGGAAGAAAATTGGGTTCGAGATTTCCCCTTACCTTGTACTCGAATGCCTCCTTCTCTTTAATGTCCTGTATAATGACATTATATTCATTAATTAGAAATTACAGAACCTTTTATACATTAATAGGGTTCATTATGGTTTCATTATTTCATATTATGTTCCTTTGGATGACTTATAGAGTTTAAAAACATTGATCGGGGATGTTCGTTTTCATGGTTTTCTTGAGCGGTCCACTTGTATTCTTAATTTGATGTCTGGGTAGATCATGGGTAAACATACAGAACTGATATTACATGTAATTAATGATATTACAAAATCTTGAATTATTTTATAATGATTTATATTAGATCCATGTGGCCGAATCATTAGATTAGATTTAAATGAAGATTATTTGGGCTAATTTGAGCGGTTTTTGGATCTCAACCAACTCATTTTAATTTTTCACTTAGTAGTATGGCCATAGGTTATTTCCAGAACTTAAAATATAACATAATACATAAAAAAAATTCTGGTTCAACCATAAAAATGGTTTCATGACCAGATTGAAGGTATAAATGGAAGAAGAGAGCATGTTGTTTTTGAAGGTGATAAATTATCACCACATGAACAACGTTCTCTTTAATAAAATAAAAGGAAGATGGAAAGGGTGTGAGGTGATATAATATAACATTAGAATCATAAAATTATAGTATATATATAATACTTGATTTAAAGAACAATTTGGATGAAGATAGGTTGGGAGAGATCAATAAAGTAACTTGAACTTGAAAGGAAATTAAAGGAGAAGAGGGAGAGAAATCACCTTTTGGATCCTTCTCTTGAGAACCTCCTTAAGGGCCTAAGCTTGGTCTTTTGATGAGACCAGAAGCTCTTGGACATGGGGGAGTGGCTAGGGAAGATGATTGGGTAGAGCTTAGACAATTCTTGAAGCTTGAGAGGTGTGGTTTGGCAAGAGGAGGGGGAGGGCTTATTTATACATGAGGTGGGAGGTGTTTTTGGCATAAAATATTAAATAAAATAATATATCATAAGTTAGACTTATAATAGTAGTTTTTTGACATCCTAAATCATATATTAATATAATAAAATTAGTTTTAGGCTTTAAATCTTCTTTATAATTCGAATTCATTAATTTATTAAAAGGGAAAGTGAAAGAAAGAGAAAAAGACACTTTAAGAAATCACTTTTTGACTTTAGGGTTTGGAAAGTTCATTTTAGGTTTGAGAATTGGATTTATTGTGTTTTAAGAAAACATTTATTAAATTTAATATGTTTTGTCCGAAACTAAAGTTCTAGAATGTTTATGTCATCATTACATCATTAATGATGCAATTTAGTGTACACCGATTATGCGAAAAACTGTATTTTTTACTATTCACCTGAAAATTGAATTATTTCAGAATAAACCCAAAAATTTACCCCTACCATTTTTCGACGTGTAGAATCCAAAAATTATGTCCATTTTTCAAAAATAATTTTCTAAATATCATTAATTTAATATTTAATTAAAATCATAATTTACTTAAAAAAACAGTTTTTAAAATTAAAACTGATTTTGTAGTTCTTTTAAAAATTACATAGGGTCTTATAAAATTATCTAAAAACTAATAGACATTGATTCAATAGTTTATGAATATATTTCAGGAAAATAAATATCCTTTTAAATTAATTAATTAATTATAATTAATTATTTATGACTTATAAAATACCAAAAACGTTTATTAAGGTCAATTTATCACTTTATATGATGTCTAAATTTTATTTTATTATTCATAGGTAATGTTACTCTTATTTAATATTCATAAGGGTAAGTTACTATTCACCAAAAATGGTTTTTGTTTCATTAGACTCCAAAAACTATCTTGAACACAACCGTGTATGTTGGATTTTTAAAATTCCGAACATAGGGGTGACAAAATTATGTTTAAAGGTCACTTATCACTTAGTAGTTCATTATTTTGTGTTTTTATGACATAGATATAAGAAGGGAATTTTCTATTGAAAAACTTTGGGTCGTTACAGGAATCAAGATTAATCAGGGTAAAAATGAGTAACTTACTATAGCTCTAATTTTTTTAAGTTTACATAACACATATACCTTCTAGAATACCTTTATTAGGTGGGAAAGTAATGCCCACATGTCTCACCAACATTTCCTCTCACAAATCACTTAAATACCATGTGATTTTCCTATTACCCAATAGATAACTATTGTTTCTAAGGACTTTTCCCTTATTTTCACCTATAAAAGGATCTTAGTTCCACCAACATAAAAACAAAATAATCCTTTGAAATTACCCTAATACTACACCAATTATATATCCCATAGAGTCTTATTCCAAATTTTATAGTCCTTCATTACAACAAAGTCACCCAAGTTCTTCATTTCCAAATGATCCTTCATGATAATATTAAAAATTTAAATGTGGGCAATACCCACTACCTAAATTTATATACTCTATTATTATCATCCACCAATATATATATATATATTTTATTAGTGAAGAAATAAGGAGGATGGAAGAGAAAAAACATGGTTAGGGGGGTTTAAAAAAATACAGCCAAAGAGTGTCTCCAATAAAAAAATCAACCCCATCAGAGGGAAATGATCCAATACTAGAGAAAAACATGTTAGGTGTTTACTAGGAGGACTTGGATGCCAAGAAATATGAAACCCGGTTCCCCTCATGCCAAGTGTGAAGCACCTTAATGTCCTTATGGAGGAGGGAATTTCATCTAAGAATGAGGTAGGATATGCCCTATGAAGTAAAGGAAACACCTTTGACAGAATTATAGATAATTTTAGACTTTGTTTCCATAATAGAAAGGAGGATATGATGCTGATGGAATAGCTTGAGGCCATTGATCATCACCTTCACTTTAGCATGAATGGAATAACCAACCCCATAGAATGAGTTGAAAGAAAAAATCACTGAACCAAAGGGGTCACAAACCACCACTCCACCACACATGCTCCCTTGAATGCATTAACCATTGAAGTTGAGTTGAATAACCATAGTAGGAGGAATCCATCTAACCTAACACCTCCTTAATTGAGAGTTTTGAACAACACTATTTCACCCATATATGAAGAATCTCAGATAAGGGGATTCCTTCGACCTACTATAATGACTTGAAAATTTAGTAGTAAAGAATTTAGATCTAACCTTGATCAGCAGATTGGAGGGGGGGGGGGACTAATGACAGGACTAGTTTTGGGCTTCCCAAATACACCAGTAGCCCATTGAGAAAAAGATAGCTCGACCCTAATACTCCTATTTGTTGGATCTAGAGCCATGAAACCAGTGTTGAAGGAAGACCTCCATGCATTTGAACCTTATACTAAAACCCAAAAACTTTCCCAACATAGTACATATGTTACCACCCCAATAATTTTTGAGGAATAGGTGGTTCATGGACTCTTCCTTATATGATCTGCAAGTTAGGCATCTAGAGGAAAGGTCCACACCATTATGTTTGATATGAAAATCCATTAGAATAGCTTTATTTGTAATTATCCAATCCAGGAAATTGAACTTTCTGGGGATTGAGTTTCACCATAGAATCTTCCCCCAGTTAAAAGTGATTAGATGATACTTGATTAGTCTCCTGTAGCTTTTAGATGAGAATTTTCTTGAGTGTAAACCTGTAAAGTAGAAGATGTCATGAGAGTATTCTAGATGAATCCTGTTGAAAATATTCCTCTGAGATGGTTTGGTAATAGAATTGATGAACTAGGGGTAACTAATGCCCTACTTTAAAAAAATGTTGGTGTTTAGGAAGCCAGGAAAACCCAAGACCTCACCCACCCAATTAAAGTCCCAAAATATTAGGCTCACATCCCCTATAATATATCTAGAAGTTTACTAGAGAATGGGAATATGATTTTTCAAATGACTCCATTAGGGCGAGGACTTTCGTTTGTTATCTCTGAGAACATTACCATATCTACCCCTGATGAATTTTCTCAATAAATAAGTCCCTTCGATAATGTACCATGACAACTTACCTAGAAGAGAATGCATTAAGTCCCCCAAGTTCCTTACATTAATTCTCCAAGCCTCTATAGGTCTGTCTAGTTTGTTCCGAGTCGCCCAATGAACCATAACTTCTCCCTAAGCATCCCAAATAAATAAACAGAGATCCTAATCAATCCTCCTCAAAATGGCTATGGGAACCTTAATAACTGAGAGGATGTGCATTATAATGGAAGAAAACACACTATTCAAAAGAGTAATCCTTCCACTAAAAGTGAGAAAAAAGTTTTTCCAATTCGAAATACGATTGACAATTTTGTTAACCAAATCCTAAAAATGTCTAATTCAAACTCTACTGGGGAAATAATAGTTCTTAGATATTACTTGGTAAATATATTTCTCCCAATTTTAATTTTATCTTCAATGGACCTCTTGTGCCTATCAGAGTAGGTTTTGGAAATAAAAAATGACTTTTCCACCAATTAATGACCTTTCCACTCACCCTTGAGTAGTTTTACATAATTTTATTAAAACCTATAATAGAGTGACTCCCTTCATTAATGAAAAATACCATGTCATCTGTAAAGAGAATATGAGAGATCCCATTATACTGAGATCCACAGTAGTAGGGTATGATACTACCTCCTTGCATACTAGAGAGCACATATTTTCTAAGAGAATTTTAAACAATGATGAAAAAACTGGTAAAAAGGGGTTTAACTTTCCAAAAACCCATAAATAGTTTGAGAAAACCACACCTCCTCTCCATCAGAAGAACATTAAACCAAGTCGAGCTGAAGCACTAAAAGAAGAGGTTAATAACCCACTTATAAAATCCCATTGATCTCATAACCTTGATAATGTAGCCCCATTTTAGGCGATCGTTGGCCTTGTCCATGTCATGTTTAATAACAATATTCGAACCCAAAAGCTTCTTATTAATTCCCCGACCATTTCTTGAGCTACTCCCTTTGCGCCTTGAATGGTTCTTCCCTGAATAAAGGCATGCTTCTCCTCAGACACCTATGAATGAATATAATTAGAAACCCTTTTTTTGATGATCGAAGCAAGTATATTGTAAGAAACATTACACATTCTGATGGGGAGGAATTTACCAATAGAGGAGGGGTATTTAACTTTATGGATAAGAACCATAGAAGTTTTACAAGCCACCCGAGGGAGAGGTACACCTTGGAAGAAGTCATGAATAGCCACTACTAAGTCCTATTTGATGATCGGCCAAGTATTATTATAGAAGGATACATGAAAATAATATAGACCTGGGGTGCTATCTTTGTTGAGAGAGGAAATGGTGTCCCAAATTTTCTCCTCCCTAGGAATACAGTAAATATGCTTATTGATCTGAGGAGAAATGATATGAGGAATAGAGTTCAAGAGGTCATATTTCCCCTCTAGAAAATCATGTTGTATACATATGTTGGGAGAACATAAGATATAGTCAAAGTGGGGCATAACCTTCTCACCGATAACTATTGGGTCTCTAGTAAATGATCCATCATCAAGCCAGATGTTAAGAAACTAGTTGCACTATCTTTCCTTTAGGAAAGAATGAAAGAAACAGGTGTTCCTATCACCCTCTCTAAGCCATGTGTTTTGGGATCTTTCTTAAAGGATCCATTCTAGATCAAGTAACTCCTCATTATATTACTTTTTTTTTGTGAATAAGGGAGGAAAAAACTACATAATACTAGGAATATTATATGTTTTATTCCATCATGCCAATATCCTATTACATCACCTCCAGATTGGAGTTAGGAGAGGTAAGATCTCCCACCCAGATAAAAAGAACCTTTTTGAAACGAGGATGTTTTTTTGCAGCTTCATCCAATGGGTTCCTTTGATCAGTTTCTCCCAAGAGGAGCTAATATTAGAGAGGAAATTGATGTGGTAGGACTATCTACTAGATTAGAAAAATAACCTCTCTTCAATTTTCCTAGTATTTAGATGAATAAGAAGGGGGGAAAGATCCGATAGTATCCGAATCATATGAATCACCTTCGAGTTGGGGTAAGAGGAAATAGATTAAAGGTTAACAAAACACCAGTTTAACCTACACCAGGTTTGGTTATTACCCCTAATATTGTTACACTAGGTATATCTGCTACCCAATAATCCCAAACCCATAAGCCCCTCTTGAGTTGTGAAGGATGAGAAGGCCAGTCTGTTACTACTCGAGCCGAGGCCACCACATTTTTTCTTAGACAACTCCATTATCATGTTGAATTCACACCACTATCCATGGGTTTTCTCCTGGATTAAATTAATTGAGATATTTCAAAATATTATCCCAAATCCTAGAATCACATTTAGTATATATGAAAGAGTAGAAGAAAACCTCATTACCTGCAGCTAACCTGACCGAGAAATGTTGATCCGAGGAATAAAACTTCTCAATATCAATAAACTAATTCTAGAAGACCCATATATTTTGATTCTCCAAACTTCCATGTAAAGAGTTTTTTCAAGACAATTTGTCTATAAAAAACACCAATCTTTGATGAACACTATTTATGCTCCAAAATAACTAAAACAAAAACCTTATGTTTAACTACCTCTTTAGAGACAAAATTGATTTTCACTCAGGCTCCTAATCCATAGAAATTATAGATAATGAAAGAGATCATCATAAAGTTAGATGCCTGGAAATTCCCCCCAGAGAAGGGAACCTATTATATCTCAAAATATCACCAGTAGACAGCATTCTGGTTTGGGATCTAGTACGGACCCACAACGGGGTTGATGACCCCTTACCGGAGGACTAGGGAGACCTACTAGGATGGTTATCAACTTTCTCTCAGCCTAACAGGAAATAAGGTGAAGGAAGGAAATCATACCCCACCTGATATAGCACAAATAAATAATTTGACAATGCAAACAGGGTAGACAGTTGGCCTAAGTCTTGGGGGAGGGGCCACTAGAGAACACAAGGGGATTCATATTGATTGAGCAAGGTTGTTTTCAATAGAGGATCATCACATCTGAGGAGGCTTTGAGCATAGTGTGGACCAAAGTAAAAAGGGGGAAAGCACATAAGGGAGGGGATGCATGAAAGTGATGATATCCAAGAGGGGGGAAGCTCGGGGAAGAAAAGCCTCCCCAAACAAAGTGCCAGGAGGGGAGGGGGAAGAGGAGGTGGTGATTGAGGATGTGGGGGTGGAGGAGTATGTGGAAGAGGAGGATGGGGAATAGGAGGGTCCAAGTTGGAGGAGTGGGCCACCAGGGGAGATAAACCATTCTCAGAAGTCTTGGATAGGGACTCAGGCCCGACCACATTGGATGATGACCAAGATGAGGAACCACACCTACATTCTGAAAAGAAATGACCATGGAGGAGGTAAGAAGAACAGAAACATGTTTCTGAGAGGTAAGTCACTATTTGCAGCTAATCCTATAAGCCTTCAACTCTGAGGAGGAAATGAGCCAGGGGTTCTTAGATATAGAGAAATATAGAGTCGTGGGGAAGATGAATCTAGGAGCCAGAGAGTTTTATCCTCCCTACAAATAAATCCACCAAGAAGATCACTAATATTATACAAGAAGGAAGGGTTATAGAACAACAGAGGAATACCTAGAAGCTTGATCCAAACATCCAAGAGGGGGGGGGACTCCCAACCCTTATGCGAATCCATCGACCAAGGAGAATGGGAGAAGTGCCAATGATTTCAAGAAAGAGGATCTTAGGTATAAGCCTTTATCTATTCTTACAATTTAACATTTCATAAGATATCCCCTCTTCTCATTCTAGGTAAATTTAAATTTTTAATACAAAATTTTTTCCTTGATGAAATTATTTCTCATAAGAGCATAACATTATTAAGAATAATTCTCATCATCTTTAAAGACTATTTTACCTCCATATCCACGTTATTTCATTCCAAAAATGTTTTTATTATTTCTTATTTGGAAACCCAAAATATTTATTATCTCATGTGAATTTATTTCTATTCAAAATATTTCTAAAAGGATGTTTTTTATCCTTTTTATAATTTTAGTTTCAATAAATAATTTTTAAAATATTGAAAATGTTTTTCCTTTCATGATCATATGTTTTATCTTCCAATCCACATTTACTTTTAAAACCAATTATTTATTATTACTGTCTCCATTATTGATATTTATTTTCAAATAATTTTTGATTTTTTTTTAATATCACATTCTAGAAATAAACTTTTTAAAGTGACCTTTAACTTCATATTTTTATGATAATGTTAAAAATGTTTTATGAAATTTATTTTTATTATTTTTCTTTAATTTTACTTTATATCTCAATAATATCTATATCCATTGGAGTAATGTTTAATGATTCAGCCTCTAATTTCCCTTGTGAAATAATCCCTTTGGGTGATTGATTTTTTGGTATCAACTGATCTAATTCTTGAGGTTAATTTTCGTGAAAACATTTGAAAATGTTATGAAACCCATTTTCATTCCATGGGTTCTTCATAATTTTATATATGATTGATTTTGTGTGGAACACAAGAATAATTATTATCATTATGTGATGGATGTGGTTCTATATATCTTTACAATACATTTGTTAAATATTTATATCTCATGAGTTAATTCTTTTATGCATGGACATAATTGTGGTTAAGCTATGTTCACAAGACTATGTGTGGAAACAATTTCAATTAAGCTACATTAAAAAGACTGTGCATAGACATAATTGAGGTTAGGATATGTTCAAAATGTTATGATTTATTATTATTATGTGAATGACACATTTTAATGTTGTATAATTATGTTTTTCTCCATGGATCTTGAATATTTTATCATGAATTTTTACTCTTGTGACATGATATATGTTTGATAATTTGAGATTATATGACCTTATATCATTATTTTTGATTCATTGATAAGTGTTTCCCTTACCTATCATTTGAGATCACTCATTTTTATCTTATCCATCACTCATTTTTTAAAGATGAGTAGAATATATGATACATTTAGAAGGAGGTCTAATATAGTGAAATATATAAAGAAATATATAGGAAAATATTTAAAATTATGAGAAATAGGTTTTTTATATAGATAACCTCTAAATACAATAATCCTTTGGGTTCTCACTTTGTGAGATTATTATGAGATGTAATTTTTAATTAATGTGAAATGATATAAGTGTTTTTGGGTTATATCAATTTGTATCAAATCTAGCGTTTATAGAATATATTTAGTATTAGATCCAAGAAAATGGGTTTTGTGAGTCTTATTCCAACCGCCTATGGAATGAACCACCACAAAAACTAACCCATCATAGAAGAGTTCATACCCTTAATCTAACTATTATATTAAACAATCCTAATCCATCTCCATTAAAACCCCTCTTGGGCCACAAATAAATACAAGAGTGACCCCCAAATTCATCCTCTAATAGGCCACAACTTGGAAACTATAACTGAGGGTATAATGAATTCCAATAAGAGACATTACCAACATAAATATTAAAAACACAAGAGAGAGCCACAAATAAACTCCAACATATAATATAAAATAGAATTCAATCCCAATTTTGGATGTAATTTCAAACATAAACATATGGTATCCTAAATAAATACTAATTGATTACTCCTAAAAAAACAATCCAAATCAAATGATAACTATTTCATGATATATTAATGTCAATAGAGATCACTAAATCCATCATAATAGTATACAAAAGGTAATATTGAGAATAAAATAATACACAGTAGGGTCATCCCTAAAAACTCTCCTTCAAATGTGGAAGAGGTATACCAAAGCCCCAATAAACAAAAAATAAAACTAACACATCACCTAAAAAAGGTCAACTAGAACCCCATAACCACTAAGGACCACTCAAAAAAAAATCACATACAAGTAAAGTAATATAGTAGTCCAGAAAACATACAAGAATATACCTCACATCCACATTCCCACTAAATAAGTTTTTCTCACACCCCTAAAGAAAAACATCCTAATACTCCCATCCCTCCCATATCCATGTTTTGTGACCTCATATCACATCAAAACCAAAAATTCATAACCAATACATTAAAACACATACCAAAAACACATACAACATACTACATACCACATAACCATAACCTCATGTCACATATCACAACCACACACTACATAACCACAACCTCATTCTAGAACATCACATTACCACTACATCACCACATCACTGCCATATATCATAACCTAATTCCATCACAACATATAAAATGTATGGAACATTGTGTGGTATAAGGGTAGTATTCATTCATCCATATCACCTACATCCAAGATGTTGGAGAAAACACCAAAAACTAACAACCTCAAATGGGAATCAGTTGTGTCACATGACTTCAGTGGTGGTGTGTAAGAAAATAAATAAAATACATTGACTATTTTTGAATAAATATTTAACTCTAGATGATAATGTTTTATTTATTTAAAATAATTATTTTAGTGTGAATATTGTTGCGATAAACTTCATGGCGATATGACAAGTGTTTTGGAGTGGCACTTTCTATATCAGTTTAGATGGAGATTGATGTGAATCAACTGTGAAAAACCTCAAGAGTTGTTTTTTATAACATTGAGATCTAGCATGAAAGGAATATAGATGATTTAAAGCAATGGATAATCCATCCAATTGATTGAGAAGGTCCATATTTTCTTTCATGAAGCTCAGAGTTTCTTTGTTGAAGTTCGAGAAATGCTATGATAAATATAGAAAAATCATAAAGGCATTTATCTTATATTGATCCACATAAGAAAATTACATTAAATGCATAATACATTGTTTCTATAATATTCCCTTATAATAAGATATTTTGAATTCCCATAAGATAATTCATCCATGAAACTGAAGTATAAAGGAAAATAAATAAAGAAAAATATCATATGGGAAACCATGTAATATAATTCATCTATGTGAGAAGATTTGTGAGTTGTATAGTTTTATAAAAAGGATTTATGTTATGTGTTAGATATTTAAGGTTCTTATAAGATAAATTACCTTAAAAACTAATGTTTTTATATCCCATAAGATTATTTATATTACATGGACTATCGTAATATATTTTATCTTACATGCTTACCATGTTTTCCGATTTCACACATTATGAAGTTATGAGAAATAAATAAGAGATGAAAGTACGATATTATACATGTATCATACACCATTATCAAACACATACACATGATTAAAGATAATAAAATTATTTAACTAGCCAAAGGGGAAGCTGGGGTGGTTGAGAGAGCTCCATGCCATAGAATGAAGCTTCACCTCATAAACTGCATGAAGCCATGACAACATGGAAATATCAACAGGTTTTGAAACTATATATTTTTTGGAATATATTAATGAATTAAAATATCATGATAATTCAAATATCCTGAGTAAGGAAAATAACTACATATTTAACTAGATTTTAATTAAGATTTGAATGAACCTTTGACTCGAAGATAATAATTTTGAATGAGTTAAGCCTACCGATAATCATGGAGTCTTACATAATAAAGTTGGAAACTATTTTCTCATAATTTATAGAGTATATAAATATGAAGAAGAAAGAATTAGGTGATATAAAATTCTGTGAGAAATAACTGACATGCTACTATATCAAAGGTACAAAGAAGAACTGAGAACAACCATTGGAGATTGCGTTGTAAGGAAGAGACATATCATTATCTAGAGTTTGTGTAGAGTTTCATATGCTCATACAAAATCACTCATTATAAGAAGTCTTCTATTATTTATTTAATGAAATATTGAGACTAGCTAGTTCTAGAAAATAGTATGACTTTAAGGTCATACCCTTGCTTTTTTTTCTTTCGATAATGCGAAGGGGACTATACACATGAGATAATAATAATGTTTCACTGGGGAAATAGTAATCCAAAAGGAGGAGAATATCGATAAAAAACTTTTAGTGTCCTTATTTTTTATTCATTAGTGATTATCTTGAGAGTGGTGATGAAAAATATTGAGAGAGTAAGGGTTTTAAAATAGGTATACACTGATTCAAACTCACTCATAGTGTGTATCACCCACCGTGTGATCCAAAAACTAGTATTAGAGTGCGGTATACTCTTTTACCTCTCAAAGTAATGATATGGATCAATATAATTTTTTTAACATTAAAGTAATACCAATATTTTATGAAAAGTGGTTTCAATATTGTAAAGAGATAATTAAACCTTACATTATTTCTTTGGGTAATGATGTTCTTGATTTTGTTCAATTTGGATCCACTTTCCTAGATGAAAACTCATTATGGTATCTAACTAACTGAATAAATATTATAAATTATGGGAAGAATATAAATTCTTTATTATCTTCTTTTTCAGAAGAAGATTTGAAAAAGTTCATGGGATACAGAACTTTAAATTCTACATGGGAAAAAGATCATAGTATTTATAAAGGAAATAAAATGGTTAAAGAAGGAAAGTTATAGATTATTCAAAAATAGTTTGTAGATGTCAGAATATAAGAGGATGAGACTACTGATGATTTATTTACTAGATTAAATATGATTGTGTGCACTATTAGAGGATTTCCCAGAAACTATTGAAGACTATACTATTGTAAAAAAGTTTATGAGAATCTTTACAGATAAATTTGATGAAATTATCTCAACTTTATAAGATAAATATCTTGATAACTTCACCATCGTTGAGACACACAATTCTCTCATTAAATATGAAATGATAAGAGAACCAACATTTAAAATAAAAGGAAAGTATGAAAATGAAGTTTATTTCATATCACTCCAAGATTTTAGGATTGAAGAAAAATAGAATGATTTAGATGAAGGATAAAATATATAATATTATCCAAAAACCCCTTCTCTCCTGATAAAAAATTTCACAAGAGATATAAGTGCTAAGTATATAATTAAAATACCTTTTAAATGTTTTAATTATGGAAAGTTTATCCATTTTTTATAACTTACTTTTGAAATTTATAAGAGAAAATAATTATAAGGGAGCTTCTAGGAATACCACTACTAGAGATACAACTTATGCTCAATCAAATGAAAACAATAAGTTTTCACCTAGTTCCTTTAGAAGGAACTTTATATTAGTTGAATAAGGTGTGCCTGGTAGTGAAGAAAGTGGTGATGAGGGTGTTCCTAGATATGTATCTCAAAGAGTTCTTATGAACTAAGTGGAAGAATTAAATTCATTAGAAGATGAATATAGTGGTGAGTATACCCCATAAGAAAATAAAATACTAAGGAATATACCATGAGAGTGGATATAAAGATGTGTTTAAAATAAATAAAAAGGTGGAGAGAATAAAACACTTGACTAAAATAAGGAATAGACAAGAAAAGTCAACCTCATGATGAAAAAGGAAAAATTTTCAAGGAACATGAGATATTGAAGCTTGACATTGTAATGAAGAACCAAATTATTGAATACATGACTTACACCATCATCTAATGGGATAAAAAAATTGATAAAATTAGAAGGTATAAGGATGAAACAAATGACTAGGATGTAAAAATTAAATAAAACAAGAAGAAGGTTATTATATAATTAGGATAATATTATATGAAACCTATAAAAATGGATACTCTATGTAAGATACCATATATAAAATGGAAAAGTATACAAAAGTTCTATTGCCAAGGGTGACTACTTATACTAAACAAAGACATGATATATTACAATTTGGAATAACTGAATTCTCTAAAGGAAGAATTAAATTTTTACAAATTTGAAAAGAAAGAAACTCAAACAAATATCCTTCATAAATTTAAAAATTTCATAGAATAAATACATAAAATAGATTATATATATAAAATCATTCCATGGTTGAAAATAGATCAAGGAAAAACCCATTCAATATTTTTTTTTCAGAACATAATTTATAGATACCGTTGGTGTTGTGGCATGTTTGGAAATAAGGAATATAACTGTTGGTGTAATATGTCTCTTCGTGGACTGTGAATAAGTCACAAATCAAGGGGGAGATAGGCATAAAGATTAAAAACTCAACCAATGCATCAAAATTTTTAAAATAAAGTTGAAATGAGAAATAACTTTGAATACTTGTACAAAATATGTGGAATATGTGGTTAATAAAAGAAAACCATATATGTATGTATTTATTTTATCCCATATAAACTGAGTATATGATAGATTTTTAGTAACAACCATAATCAAAGAAAATTTGGAAAAGAGGAAAATATGGTTGAAGTTGCATTTAATTCTTGTAAACATGAAAATACATGAATCATGGATAGTGGGTATTTTTCTCACATGATAGGTTATATTAAAAATCTAATTTTTGTAGAAATATAAGGAATCTGTGATAGTTGGTAATGGAAGTTTACTTAATATAAAAGGTATTGGGATATCAAACATTTAAAAAAATAAAATCAATCCAGATTATGTATTGTTTTTTGATGGATAAAAGAAAAACTTGTTGAGTGTATCACAATTGTATGATTCTTGAAATGGGGTCATATTTAAAAAAAAAAGAATGTTTCTGATACTTTTTCCGGGGCGCACATCTGTCTCTCATTTGAAGGACGTGAAGCTATTGCCCCACATTCCCATTATCCAAAGATGAGTGACATATGTTCCTTATAAAGTGATGTTTACTCCCTGATTGAAATGAGATAATTGGATGTTGGTTCCTTCTTTTGTGGAATCCTCCTTGGAACTCGTTACCTAGTCCGAGTCTCCCTCATTGACTAAAGCTGTTGTTCACGAAACTCTTTCTAGTGCCATGTCTTCATAAATTCCAGTTAATTACACTACGTCTTTCAAGAAATTTCAAGGGGTCCGGTCAGGGCAGCAACCTTCAGTTGGAGGTGTAGTCACATTGGACATCGCTGGTGTGTCTAGACGCTGGAACACTGGCACATCTGGGTTTTTTCACCTTATGATAGGGCTTATTGAGGGCATAGAATCTCGAGGCATTCCCCATTGAATGTGGAGAATTTTATGCCATAGGCATGTATATAAGGTTTTCCTCAGCTTCCCATGTTTAACAAAGGGTATGCCACGAGTTTAATGTCTAGCGGAGATGGATCAGACTGATCGGAACACTAATGGGAGTGGGGCAGATGGGTGAAACCTCGGGAGGAATTATGATGGGTATGGATTGTTGAGTAGATGGAGAGTGAGATGGATCCAATGCAGGGGAGAAGATGAAGTTGGGATTGAGCCTCAAATAGAATTCCTACATATCCTTATGGAAGGGAATCAAAGTCCACTTAGTTCAGCGGGGCGATGGGATACCGGGAGAGGCAGCCCGTGAGAATGGACGCATGGATGGAACCCGGAGGAAATATAACCTTCGGGTTAGGGAATGATATTCTCATGAAACATAGGCTTGAGGTATAGAATATTTCGAGACATGGGTGATGGGATTGAACCTCAGGGAGGCTTTCTACGTATCCCCATGGTAGATAATCAAAGTCTACGTAGTTTAGTATGGGGCATGAAATCAGGACGCTCAAGGGGTGGACCAGAGATGTGGGTCTCAACAGGGAGGACACCGAATTTTACCAGTGTATGGGGTTGAAAGTTAGAGAGGATTCCTATGTACCATGTCTAAGATATAAGGATCAAACCTATGTAGTTCATCTTACAATGGATTACCATCATGTGAGAATGACAACGGCTTACCGCTGGTCAAGTTTCCAATAGCTTACCGCTGGTCAGGTTTCCAACGGCTTACCATCGACTGGAATTGCAACGAATTACCACTGGATGGGTGAAAACAACTTACCATTGATTGGGGAACACAATGTATTACCATTGATTGGGGAATACAACAACTTACTGTCGATTGTGGAACACAACGACTTACTGTCGATTGGGGTTGGACCTTAGGGAGGCTTCCTACATACCTTGTCTGGGAGACAAGGATCAAAGCTCATGTAGTTCGAACGAGTACAGTTTAACATCATGTGGGACAAAAAGAGGCGTAAAGTTTAACGTCATGTAGGATGAGGGTGAACCAACATGAAGTGGTTGGGACCGATGTGTGTTGGTCTTGAACCTGAGGGAGGATTCCTACATAATTTTCCTTGGAGAAAAGGATCAAAGTCCATATAGTTCGGGATGGGGGATATAATTTAATGTCATGTGGGATGAAGGCAAACTGACATGAAGGGGTTAGGACAAGTAGGAGTTGGGCGTGAACCTCAGGGATTCTTTCTATGTACCTTTCCCTGGAGACAAGGATCAAATTCCACGTATTTTGGGATGGGGAATGCAGTTTAACATCATGAAAGATGAAGGTGGACCGACATGAAGGGGGGTTAGGTCAATTAGGTGTTGGGATTGAACCTCAAGGAGGCTTCCAACGTACCTTTCCTTGGAAAGGATCAAAGCACACATTGTTTGGTATAGGGTATATAGTTTAACGTCATGTGGGATGAAGGTGAATCGACATGAAGGCGTCAGGACAAGTAGGTGTTGGGCTTGAACCTCAAGGAGGCTTCCTATGTACCTCACCTTGAAAAGGATTAAAGTCCACGTAGTTTGGGATGGGGGATTGGGGTTTACACGCTAAGGTTGCCCAGGTTGGATTCTATAGTCAATGCTTACTCTAAGACCACGTGAGTCATGATCGGTGTGAGAAACAAGAGGCATTAGAGACCTGACAATCACATCGCAAAAGGTGAATCCGTGGGAAGTGGAGTGGGGATTATACATGGTTAGAGGCCCAAAGAGGAAACATGGGATTATGCGTGGAGTGGCCTAGGGAGATGAAGATTGGGACTTACTCCAGGATGGAGGCCCGGTGGCAACAAATCCTGGAGGGAGAGGGATGTGGTATTAAGGATATTTGTTCCCATCACCTCTTAGTCTTTGGCACCGAAGAAGAAATAAGTATTAGGGGTAATACCACCTACAAGAAAGGATAGGGGCTTACACGAAGATGGTCACCCTTCCCCACAGACATGCACCACTCCAGCAAAGAGGATCTCATTCCATGTGAGGAATATATCACTCTCATGGAGACAAGAAGGTGTAGAAAATGTCTGAGATGGGTCACCACATGTAGAATGCATGGGTTGAGGGAACAGTTTAATTTCATGTGCTGAGGACAATGGTGCTTGGTAGTTTAATGTCCTGTAGCTCGAATGAGGCGGGTTCACTCCGCACCCCTAGGACTTACATTACTGGCACGCTTTAACCCTTGGTGAAGGGAAGCCACTGACAATGCCAAAGTGAGGGGGTGTTTGTGGAGTGATCCATTGAAGTTCCCATGTTAGCATGGCTATACGAAGAAGAAATATCCATTAGCATGCCTATGAAAAGAAGCATAAGGCTAAGCAACACAATGTGAAGCACTGCCCAAGGGACCTTGAAATCACTTCGTACAAACTTAGAGGGTCTTACGGGAGAAAGGTGTTCAACATAGATGTGTTGCACATAAGAGGGGATCATAAATGGTGCATTATGGTAAGGATGACACATGGAGAGTACAAGGAGGGCCACACACAAGATGGGAGGCCACACACAAGATGGAATGACTGTGCGCAAACTAGAAGGATGCACACAAAATATGTCCAATGCAAGGGGAATTTTCACTCAAGAGGGATATTTTATGTGAAAATGACTTAGGGTAAAAAAAATCGATGAGGATCATGCCCAAGAGAGCCCACCTCAAGGAGGACCCTTAGGGGACCTATCACGCAATATCCAATACCTTGAAGCCATAGTGTTTTTCATGCAGTCATGGAAGAGATGTCTTTTGTAAAGTAGAGTGACGCTTCATCTTTAGTCTCCATCCCTGAAGGGGGGGGGGGGTATGCTTTGTTTTATAGCCGAAATCATCCGAGGTGGTGCACAATAGGTACTATGAAAAAATGACCATTTTCCATCGCATTGGGCATGCAAGAGTTTGTATGCCTAGGAAAAACTTGCGCGCCATACTCTCTTCCTTTTCACCCTTACTTTGGCTATTTCTTGAGAAGGTGGATGCGAAAGGGTCCCTTTGAATTCCCATTGGGTTCAAAAGGTATTGTGTTGCACAAGAAGTCTTGGGCACTCCCCTAGACTCTTACGTGCCAGTGCCTTGGTGAGTTCACGGTGGGTTGCCACAGAAGTCCACATATGACGTTGAATTGGACATGTAAGATTTTGTATGCTGTGGGTAATCTTACGTGCACACCCTAATTCTTTCACGCACCTCCCACTCCCACAAAAAAATCATCCATTCTATTCTTAATTTTCTTTTGGTTTCTTCAAAAGAGACCCCTCATGGCCCTGTCTGAAATTCGACATCAAAAAATGCCCCCTTCAGAATCAGAGCTGAAGGGGGACCCGAAGGTCGTATTCTCAGGGTCACATCGAGAGATAAATAAGATTATGGTTGGGGTGTGAAAAAATGGTGTTTGGGCATGCAAACCCCTTCTGTGCACATGAAAGACCCAGTATGCACCTATAAATATGGTGAAGGACCCCCTTAGGTCCCCACTTTGACTTTTCCTATGCAACATGCTTTGGTTCTCATACGTGAAAAAGTTAAAAATTTGCACGCAAGTATCTACGAACGATTATGAGTTTTGCGTACGGTCTTTTCAATTTTGTACAACCAACTGTTTTCACACAGATTGGAATTCTTATGTGCCAAACGCCCATTATTTCGCACAAAACCCTTAGGATTTATGAAATTTTTCCAAAAATGGCTACCCAACAAAACGACGCTGAGAGGGAGGCTAATGCGGCTACAAGGAGGAATTAGATGAACAAAAACCCCCAGATTCTTCATAAAAGGAGGGTCATGTGTAATAAATAAATGCTTTTTTTATGCTTATGAAAGCACAAAAAGATTACATCTTGAGTGATAGCCCACCGATATGGAACTTCGAAATTTTGGAGGAGGTGCTGATGCCTGGGTTCGAAACTGATACGCTGCGGTCATGGGTGACATGCGAGGATAGTCTTCCATAGTTCATCATTAGAAAAAATGTTCATCCTTCTAGGAAAACATAGAACATAGCCATCTATGTCCCAAATCCGAATACTAGGACTGTCATAGGGAGTGACCCGGTCCCCAAAGAATCTCTAGATCTTTATGAAAGCACCTTCCGAAGTTGTATTACTGATGAGAAAAATGGTTGGAAGGAGTGAGACTTTAGTTCCAAAGGTAACTTCACAAGTGAATGGGCATGGGAATACTAGGTATGCCAAACGTATGAGGAATTTGGACCGATGTTGTGGTCTATCAGGCTCTTCGAATCAGTTTGAACATCCCAATTTCACTTCTATCGGTAATAGAACCTGATACCAGAACTATTTAGCCATTGGTCCCCCAATACCAACACCTTCCACCTCCCCCATGAGGAGGTAGGTATCAGTCTGTGGTATATTCATTGTATTGGCGGAATCCCCTTGGAGGGGTACCAATATGACGATTTCCTCCAAATAGAGAATATTTGGGGGGATAGGGTGAGCACCCCCATCCTAACATGGCATCTACTAGAGCTGGATAAGGAGGATATGAGAATAAAATATGTTCTGAAGGATATATCTTATCTAGGATGGTTCAGTCTTTTATTGATGCAGGACAAGTTTGTAAAGATTCCAGGCTGAGGGAAGCAATGCCCCAACACATCTCAGAGGGGAAAAGTGGGATCATATTGTACGGTCCTGGAGGAAGGAGAGTATCAATCACGGGGCTTCAACATAAATTAATGTGGGGAACCAAATGTATGATATGTTGAGTTTCTTGCTACATTCTTGAGGGGTGGCTATTTCCAGAGAGACATGAGGATGGGGGTCTGCCTAGGGACATTAGTGATGGCTGGGATCTTGGCGACGAAGAACAAGGTTAACCTGAGGGTGCCTGTATTAGCTATGCTATATATCATTCTAGGGTGCATATCAAGGGGAAGTATGAAAAAAATAATATGCAGAATGTTCCGGATTCTTCATGATTGGGTCGCAGCCCACTGCGGGGGTATGACTTCCCAAACACTATTCTCCCTCCAGGTGACGGTATGCAGCCATCCTTCTGGAAAATTGCTGGAATCCGCCCACTGACACACAGAGAATAAGGGATCAATCTCAAGATCGACAGCTGATAAAACACTATTTTATTGAATATTTTATTAATAATAAATGATATAATTTCCTCACATTGGGTTAAATATGTTTAATTAGAAAGTATTTGGGATTAGATCATTCATTTGAATATTTGATGAAAATTCCAGTTTTACCCTTTATAGTTCACTGTAGTATTTCGAAGATAAATATTTTTATATTTATTATTTGAATTTGAAATTTTTTAAAAGTGTTCATAACTTAATTATATACAACTTGTATTCAGGACACTAGAGCTAAAGAGTTCAATTGTTTGTTGAAATTGGTCCATGAAGTCAAAGTTGGGCTGGGATCGCCAGAATGGAGAAGATTCTGTATTTCGGCCATAACTCCTTCATATGGGCCTGTATTGAGACCAACTTTGGATAGGAGATAGAGGACCCATATCCGAACATTTGATCCTTATGGTAGTCCAGCCAATTAAGGAGTTGTGGTGGTCAAATGGGAGGTGCAAGTTGGCATAAACTATTTGGCAGAATTTCCACATTCACACTTGAAACCACTTGTAACCTCTCCTCCCCTCCCCTCTATAAATTGGAGTTTTTCACATTTGGAGGGGTTGGGACATGAATTGGGAGATTGGAGGCAGAGGAGAATTTGTTTCACCCAAATTATCCAACCATTGTAAGAGGGGTAGCTCTTGAAGCAAGGATCCCCTCATCGAAGCCTCCTTCTCTTCTTCATTTTGTAATGTTTTCATTTGTGTAATAAACTTCATTGTTCTTCTTTTATTTCTTATCTTTTATTCTGTTTTGTTTAAATTTATTCTTCTCTTAATCTTCCTATTTGGGCTGGAATTCTTGAGTAGAAGCGTTATTGGGTTATACCCATTATAAACCTTTGCACATGCAAAACGCTTCTTTGATGATTACGCCACCCATGGAAGAGTAGTCTTTTAGTAATCGATCTATCTTCTACCCTCTTCATTTAATTATTTTGAATCATTGAGCTAATGTAATTCACTTAATATTATACATGAATTGTGTTTTTAAATTTTAAGAAACTAAGCAAGCAATTTAACAATTAACACAAAAACACGCGAGGTCGGGATTTTGTGTAAATTGTGAGAGCGCGATCTTAATCGGTAATACAAGACCACATGGGATAAATTTGTAGAGTTCAAATATAATCCCTAAACACAATTCATCCTCATTTCCAGAATGGATATGTGCCTTAATTTACCACTGATCATAAGCTAATCTTAGAACATCAATCAAAGCAGGGTGCTGCGATTGCATGTTCCGAAGTTAGCCTAGGTTTAAATTCACATCATCTTTGTGGTAAAGTAAATTCTCGTAGGGTTCGGGATTTAACAAATTAAGGGATCATAATTAAGTGAATGTTAATTTAAATGATAATGATTAATAATAAAGTGAATAGGTAGAGTTAGATCGATTACGCTTTTTAAATAGATTTCTAAAAAAACATCTTCTTGTTGTGTCATTTAAATTGAAATTCATTTCAAAACTAAAAACAAAAAAAAATTATACAATCTTCTTCCAGAAAACTTATTCTAGATTCATAAACTATAACAAACCCCAATCCTTTAAAGTAGTGTTTTTATTCTATTCTATTTTATTTTATTTTTTTTATAATACCTCTAATAAGTTGTTAAATTCACTTCCTCCTTTGAGAGACGACCTTGGTCAGCCACTCTGCTGCACCTAAGTACCCCAAATCACACTAATCATTTGAGGGCGCCCACGATAGCACTCTATCAACAGCCATACCCATTTCAACTTTCAACCATTCCATATCCCAGCTGGTCAAATGGTAGATGACGGGAGGGGCCTATTGGAGTAGAGGGAGTACTTAAAAAGCATCAAGGGCGGTGTTCTAGTAGCCCAGATCAATGGAAAAAACTTTTCTGATCCGTACGTGCCGACCAGGTTCTCCAGGAAGTTCTGGTGCATGCAGCAGATGCCAAATAATGTTTATACAGAGGTTCAGGAAGAGATACATCCCTATATTCTTCACCAACAATGGATTATGTTCATGACTACAAGCCTTGGTGAATTCATCACTCCCCCCCCACTGATGTCAGTGCTGGTCTGTTAACAGAGTACACTGAACACTGGACAAAAACATATCCTAGGGAAATTCTACGAAAATGCATCCGAGAACTCAGAGTAGCTAGTTTGGATCCTGAAGAGCAGGGAGGTAGACAGAGTGCTACGGGGGAGGTGAGACGATGAATGGGTCATGTGGATAACACATCATAGGCTAGATCCTCATCGGCAGGAGCACCACAAGGTGAGAGAATACCTTTGCCTTATGAGGAGGGCTGGTCCTGTGAGGGCCCCCATGGGCCAGCTATGGAAATCCCTGGGCAGTTGATCAGAATCCTCCTAAATCCAACTTCTGACACTATCTTTACATCTCTCTGGTCTTTTTGGAGGATGCTATGAGCTGTGGCAGAGACTGGTGCGTGCTGGGCTTGAGTTTCCAGACATAGGGCACCTCCAGGTTGTATATAGGGTAAACATTCATTTCCAACATGCATATCTGATGACTATAGATATGTACATGTTCTAGGGGGGGGGGGTGGTATGAAGAGCCACATCTCCTGGTAAAAGTTATGCTCGACCTGGAACATGAACCAGAAAATCTTCCATCTAAGGATGAAGATGTAGAGGAGGAAGAAAAGGAAGAGCCATAGGAGAGAGGAGATGAAGAAGAAGTAGATTAAGAAGAAGAGGAAGAACATGTTAAAGGGGTTGAAGGTCCTAGCAGTGAAGGACCTTTAGAAAAACATGCTTTTTAATGAATCCCTCATGAGAGCGGTAAAATTGTAGGCTCCGATGCAGAACTGGCTAAGCACCTTGAGGTGAGTTTAACTCTTGTATCCGTTGGCCTTTCCCTTTCCACAATCCCATATTTATTGACCAAATTTCATCCTGTTTAGGAACACATGGATGATGGAGCCCATGAATCCTTCACCACTGGGGATGAGTACGTTCCCATGGAGGCAAGAGAACATCCTCAGGAACTTGTTCTCAGAACCGAGCAAGGTGGGGAACCAGCAATGGTTGGAGTAGGTGATGATGAGTCAGAAGAAAGGGATGAAATGGAGGCCTCTGATTTCCCTACCGTTCCCGCCATTCAAAAAGAACTAGTACCGATGATTGAGCTTACAAGTGCCGAGGGATCTTCTGTATGGGTGACTCCTACCAAGACACAGGTACTGGATACCACCGTCCTTAGCTCTTGTAAGTCTTTACCCTTTTTGGATATCATATTTTATTATGAAGCTCATCTGACTAAGATATTGATTCCCATTGCAGTAATTGCAAGGTTGGAGGATCAACATGCCATTGACTTGGGAACATCTGCGGGAGCCATACAAATGACTACACCATCTCTTAAAGAACCAACCATTCAAGATAACCCCACCCCAGTGTTCACAGAGCCAGAGGCTACAATCATTGGTGATGATACTGCTAGGGTGGAGCTTTAGGACGATGAGGGTGAAGCTATTAGAGAAGAAATATTTCTAGAAGAGGACCCTACCTTTGAAATCTTGGCTGTATTTCTGGAGTATTTACCCACGGACCCTGAGGAGATAGACGACTCTGACCCAGACATGGCTGAGGAGAGCCATATGACGTGGCACAAGGTGTGAAAGTGCATCAAACTTTTCCTCAGCTAGTCACATGCATAATGGCTAAGTCGAATGGACTTGCATTGCACCTAGATATTCTTTCTCTATGCTGGAGGGGTGGAAGCTCACCATCTTCATATAATGATCCAAAACTATATGGATGAAAAAATTCAGGAGAATAGCCAATGCTCCGACATTTCCTGGTGCTAGAAGAAGTCTGAGAATACCCAGGAATTCCTTAAGGCTGAGAAAGAAGTCTGAAATCTCGAAAAGCAGACAGAAGAAAAGAAGGCATTCATCGCAACCTACTTTGAGCTCATTGAGTAGTTGAGGGCCCAGCTAGCGGACGCCTAAGAGCAGGTAGTGTAGGTGAGTCACAAAATGATTGAGCTTTAAGCTGAATGAGATCAAGTGAAGTCTAGGGATAATGAGTTACATTATGTGGCTTATGATGAAGAGAGGGATCTCAGGGAGAAATAGGAAGTCCTGGAGGCCACGAGACAGAAGGTGGAAACTCTAGAGCAGTCTATAAAAGGCACTATTCCTTAAGGGCCCTATTTTAGTCGAACTCATGAATCTTTCTACCTTTATTTACTTATCCTGAACTACTTGCATAGAATTATTATCTGTTTTCTTGTTTATTTTAATTATCGCACCCCAATCCTAACTGTGGAGTAACCAGAAATCGATCCCTAAGCTCACGTGGGCTGTGCCCGATGCGAGAAACAAGGGATGACTACTTCATTATCTTATCCGAATATGAGAGTGCCAACCAAGATTAAGGCATCCAGGGTTTGAAAAACCAATCCATATTTCTAGGGAGAGAGAGGGAGGCTGAATGGAGAATAAGGTTCTCAGAACATTTGAATTTCCACCTTCCCAATGTGGTCAGGTGCATGATCAGGGTAACACCAGGGGCGTTCGAGTCAACCCAAATAGAGGGAAATGAAAGGTGTGAATCACGATACCCAAAATTCAGAACATTTTAGGGATGGAATGACAATAAAGGATGACTGTCGACCATATTTGAAACAGAGTATCCTTATTGCATTAGCATGAAATGGGGATAAAAAATGAGGGTCGACTACTGAATATGTTTGAAACATAGGACCTTCCTTAAAATGCCATCCATTAGTCTTCTGGAATGTTATCCTAGAATAGTAGGCAAGCCATAAGCCAAGCATCTATACTATTAGGGGGTTCTTTCAGACATTAAAGGGAATGAGGATTCGATAAAATGGTATGAAAAGCATATAGGATGGAGTGATGGGTTGTTCAAATGGATCATAACACTCTTGAAATTACACCACCATGGTGAAACACATTAGGTGGACACATAGATCTGATCAGGGATCAAACTTACTTCCAAACATTAACTTCCTAGTAAGGACCTGGAGTGGATTTTAGTTTTAGGTCATACCAATAAGGATGATAGACACGTAGTTTAAACATCATATGGTGAGGAAAATGCACATAATTTTAAGGTCATACTGTTTGGACCACGATTGGGGCCAAGGGACCAAAAGGGGTAATGACCCTGGGGATGGGCCCGAGACAAGAGGCCCAGATGTCGCTACATATCCCATTTGGATGAGAATCAATTCAAACATAGTTCTTGAGCACAATGTGGTTAGAGACCAACGCTGGTAGGAGGAATCCTTTTTGGTGAGGAAGATGACGCATCCCATGATTAACATGGGGAATCTTGAACTTGTTTAGGGTAGAACTGTAGTTTAATGTCATGTGTCGAGGACATGTGGACTTGCATAGTTTAACGTCATACTGTAGGAAGATGAGTGAAAGGAGAGATTCAAAACGGGAGTACGTGATGCGGTAGGTATAAACCCGACATCAATGAGAACACCAGGAGTCCGTACCACACTACGTATCCCCAGGGGAAGTTTGTTAGGTCGAGGGACCAAGAGTGTAGAGACCAGAAGATTGACGTACATGGACATTACATTACTTTTGCGGAATACTTAATACATAAGAAAAATAGACACATAAGGACCATAATAGTTTAGTGTCTTTGGAAACTCTGAATATAATCTTCTAATCGTGGTGAAAGATCTTCAACATCTCCCATAAAGATCTTCTTTTTTTTAAACCTAAATCCTTTCTTTTATGTCCTGGGGAAAAGAAAACATAAAAGGGTGAGCTCAAATGCTCAGTAAGGGTAAACAAAAGAAATATCAATTACGTCATATTCATAAGAACATATCCTTTGAAAATCTTAACCTGCAAAAGAGATCATAATTTCATAACATGGGATAAATCATAGTAGTGAAATGTAATCCCAATAATCATAACTTAAAACATGAAACTTTGTGGCATACACACATAATCATAGAGAATCATATCTTATTAGTCAAGACTCATTTCCAAGACTATCTTAGTGGACAAAGTCCATTTCTGAACCGAGTCACCCTCGTTTCAGTCCTGTTTCACTGAACCCGTATAACCTACCGTTCCAGCCATGTCTATCTCATGAGATATAAAATCTTTACCCAATGAATTGGAGGGAGATATAGGTCCCACCCATCTCATAATGATACCATTCTTATGTGTGCCACAAAATCATAAACCATACATCAATGCATAACCCATGTAATAAAAATGGAATTCTTAAACATCATGACATCATAAAACAATTCATATAAGATAAAGGAATTCATAAAAATAATTTCATCACAAAATAATCAAATCAATGTAATAATAGGGATAGAAACAGAACCCTTTATTATCTTAGATGGAAAATAATTTTGATAAAACACTTGAACTCTATTCTTGAGGAAAATATCCTTTCTACTTCAAAAACACTTTTCCTTTCTTAATATGTCATTCAAATCTAAACTAAAAGAAGTTGATTAAAAATAAACTTGAAAACTTGTAAAGTAAGCTTCTTGGAAATAATGTTTTAAAAATCCATTCATGCCGTATAATTTAAAAAAACATTCTTCTCGTATTTTTGTCGGAAATGTCAAAAAGTACCTCGTACGAAAAACGACAAAAGATTCCTTTCATATCTTTTACTAAAAACTCACTAAAGGGTAAAATTGGATTTAAACAATTGTAGATGGATAATATTACATATTTAGGAAACATGGATGTGGATGATAAAATACAACCCACTAAATACCAAAGTATAAACAATCTCGGATAAAAATGAGATTGTGATATTTCCCTTACCTTAAGTCCGATTTGCTTCGTAAGTGTCCGAAACTCCTGTATAATGATTTAAATAATGTCATTAACATATTAAAAAATCATATTAATTGTTATTATATCATATATGGTTCACTTATGACTTTATATTACCCATTCTTTTGTAAATTCCATGTTAAAGAAGCGTTTTGGGTAAAATCGTTTCATTTATCGTAGGTGTTTGGACTTGTTGTTCTTGACATTATTATTACTTATATCATGATTTACTTACTTACATAATATAAAAAAAGATTTATATATCATATATATTCAGTATATATATATATATAATAGATAGATAAATGAAATGAAACACACCGTTGATGGAGACGGTAGTCTGTACGTACGCAGGAACGCTGTTTTCCTTTCCTTATTGTCTTGAATGGAAGTAAGTAGATGAAATACATATATACATAAATCCAGTAGCTTTATAATGTCATATATTTAATTATTATTGCTTATATATACTTTATAATCATTCTTAAATGGTTAACATGGAGAATGAATCTCATCGCGTCGTGGAGACGATAGTCCGTACGTACGCACGAGCGATGATATTATTCTCATGATCGTGAAATTGTGTTGAAGTGTATGTATACTATTTAAGTATCAATATCACTTTATAATAATCATATATAGTTACTCATTACACCATTATACCCATCCAATTAAGGTGGTGGCGGAAAATAGATTACACCACGGCGTGGAGACGGTATTCCGTACGTACGCACGCGCGGTGATTTCCTTTTTCTATAGGATGGATAGAAGGTTAATTAGAGTTGTTTCATATTTATAATAACATATCAGTATATAAGAAATACTGATGTTATTACTTTATCATGAAACAACTAAAGAATAAGAATTTGAAGAAGAAAGAAATTGAAAAAGATCGGTAATGGATATTACCTCTTTTTGACGCGCCTTTTCTTAACCTCCACTTAAAGAACTAAGGATGGTCTTTGAAGAAGACCAGGAACTCTAGGATGATACTAGGGAAGTGGAGAAGATATTTGTTCAGGGGTTGGACAAGCTTGAATGCTGAAATTGGTGTGAGGAGGAGAGGGAGGAGGTGCCCTTTTATAAGGGAGGAGAGGGGCACCTTTGGGAAAACTAAAAATATTATTTTATTATAAAGTCAAGTTCGGTTTTAAATATCTCCAAATTGATATATTTCAAACCTAAGGTGGGGATGGGTCGAAATAATCTCATAAAATAGAATTTAGAGAAGTTTAGGTATCAATTTTAACCTTATCATTTAGATTTAACTTTAAGTTAGATAATTTAACTTTTACCATGTCTTCTTGTTTTCTTACACTATAAGGTTAATAAACTTACTATATCAAGACAAAAGAATACCAAGTTTTTTATTATTAATATATATATCCTTATATAAGTAATTTTTCCGAACATTAGATTTTTAAGAATTAAATAACAATTAATAATATAATATTTGTTTTAAAAACTAATTTATGTCAATTTTGACACTATTTGGTACATGATTTTTATGAAATTCATAACAGAATAATAAGTTCGAACCAAGTTACTTATATCAACAATAACATGTCATATTAACCTAGAAAATTAATTTAAGTCATAAAAAGTCTCAAATTACATTTATTTGGGCATTTATAACATCAATTATGTCAATATTTCATTAATAAGACAATTATTGCATCATATTTGTGTCATAATAAATGATAATTATTTAATCCCTAAAAATTATAAATAAATTCCTATGATGTATATAATTGTATTATATTTCTGGAATCTATTAATTTTCTAAGTTTCATGAAGTTTATCACTAAATTAAAATTATTATACTTATAAGATTTAAGAAAGTGACATGTTGTCACATTCTTTGGTTTTAATAATAATTAAATTATTTTCATGGAAAAACGTCCATAAAATGAATCTAATCCGACCCTTAGGTTATATAGGTCTACTTTTAGCCATCCAATAGGATTTTTCCAAGTGTTAGGGTAATTTTATAATCTTATATTTAAACTTAATTACCCGATTTACCTTTAACTATATTAAATAAAATTTACCGTAGTTACTATTCACATTGTCCAAAAATAAAAAGTAGCTTATTAACATAATTTGGACCCATTGATTCCAAATATGGAATCCATTTTTCCGAATTCAATACACAAAATATTCAGAAATTAAATTAAAATTAATCCCGTTGTTGAAAGAAAACGAGTTTTTCTTTAAAACATGTCAAAAGATTGAATTGTTTTAACCTACGAATTCAAGGTAAAATCAATGCTAATGACATACATTATATTAAATGGTAAAAATATATTATATTTATACTTTAAAACCATTCAATATTATAATTTAACCACATAATATATTACGATGAAAAAAGTTGTTTTTAATTAAAATATAGCGTGTTTTTACTATTCATTAAAATATGAAAGTTATCGGAAAAATATCAAAACTTTATCTAATGTAAATTTTTATATCCTGATTCAAAAGAAGAATTTTATTTTGTCAAATTGAACATATAAAATGTCAAAAACTAGATTTAAAGTGGGTGCGCCATCAAAAGGCGGCAAAACTGCATTTTTTGAAAAATACTTATTTTACCTGAAAAATTTATTTTGTTCTTATACCATGTTCTAGAAAATGTGTAAGATAAATAATAATGTTATAAAATTCAAAATTTAGTTAATAATATTCATAAAGGCTAGTTCATGACAATATTATAGTAATATATCATTGTTTATTAAAACCCGGTATTGCGTACAACACACACTATCGAGGAAGGTCGCGATTGCGTGTAATGCAAGCCAAGTTAGGGTTGTGTGTTGTGAAAGAATCCTTCGTTGTTTTGTATAACATAATCCAACCATATTTCATTTATACATTGAATATATATATATATATATATATATATATACTCAATGTTGCGTAGAATAACTACTATCAAAATTGTGTGTAACACGATCCAAAAATAGTGTTGCGTATACTGCAAGCTAATACGGTGTTGCGTATAGTGCAAGGTAATCTTGGTGTAGAATACAACACAAGACATTAATGAAATTAAAAGAATATTTTTCATCAAATCTCGGGGTGTTATAAAGAGTGAAAGTTAGGTTTGTCCTGAGGCAAAGTGTGTGGACGTTTCTACATACCCCATGATAATGGAAATCAAGCCACACATAGTTCTGGGATCATAGTTTAACATCATGTGGGATGAAAATCCTCTGTGGTATGGTTATACCAGTACACATCATTCCAAAACTACTAAGCACATGTGAGTCGTGCTGGATGTGGGAAACCAGGAGCAGTGGTGAGAATTTCCTGGTACAGGGAGGCACATATTAGGGGCAATGGGATTCTAGGTGAACGATGTCCCATTATTACTGACCTGCCTACTTAATACACATAGATGCGTGGTAGTGTAAAACCAATTTTTTTGGAATTCCACTTAAAGATAAGGGGGTGGAAAGATGCGAATCATGATACCCAATATCTGGATCACAATGATACCAGTGTGATGATAGAGAATAACTACTAACCATGTTCGAAACACAGTATCTTCCTCATGTTAGCCTGAAATGGGGACAAACAAATGAGGGTTGACCGATGACCATATTCAAAACACGGGACCTATCGCAAATGTTGTCTGAGGTCTTCAAGGGTGTTGGCCCAAGATGGTAGGTGAGCCAATGTGGCATGAGGCCAGGCCGTAAAGAGGGTTCCTTCAGACATGAAGAGGATGCGGATCCAAATAAATAGATCATGAATCCTAGACATGAAACGAGGGAATGTCCATGTGAGAATTACACACCTTGGGATCATTGTCACGACGCATCTGAGTATGACAATAAGACGTATCAGATAGAGGGAGTCGAGTCCATTTCTAAGGAAAAGGGTCCTGGGGTCGCATGCTTCCAGCTTAAGGTCATACAGTGGACCATTAAGAGGGGACTTGATTTAATGAAGTTCTCATAGGGTGGTGAAGTAGTCAAAACTGATGTGTAGTTCCCATAGGGATATCCTAGTTTAAAGTCATAGAACTCGGAACTGGCTAGGGATAGAGAAGGAAGAAACACAGTGTAGTTGTCGCAAAGCCAGATGCAAATGAGAACCCAAGAGGTGCTTGCCACACCACATGCTTCCAAAGGAGTTCATGTCAAGGGGAAAGGGGGGGGGGGTAGGATTTAAGATTCTTGGGGAGGGACCTGTAGACAGAATGTTTGGTCATTCTTACATATCCCACAAAAATGGGAATCAAGCCATACGTAGTTCTTGAAGACGCTGTGTAGTTTTAAGTCATGAGACAAGGATGGTTGGATGTTAGTTTAAAGGTATTAGATCTCGAACCATAGATAGAAATGAGTGAGGGAGACATGTGGTGTGGTAATTACAAAACCTAAAGTGAATGAGGATGGTAGGAGTCCATATCACACCATGTGCTACCTTGAGAGGTTTTAAGTCGAGGGATTGAAAAAGAAAGTTGGGCTGGGCCCGGGAAAAAGTTCCCAGGCGTTCCTACGTACCCCATGATAATGGGGCTCAAGACATACATAGTTCTAGGAGTGGAATGGTAGGTTACCAATTCTAGGAAAAATACAGTCAAGCGGGTCTGGACCATTCACCAAAAGAAGCGACATTTTATAGATATTGTTTGTTCTTTAAGATGGATGTGTGTGTGTTCTTTTTTCAAAGTGATAAACCTAGGATTGAGAATCCAGGAATCTCTATAGGAATCAAGCCATATATGGACATTGAAAAATGGTATGGTTGGAAACCATTACCAAACATGATGTCCCCTCGATTGAGGACATCACAATGTAGTGCCATTTTTTATCATGCGGCTAGGATGATGATTTCATAGTTTAAGGTTGTATGATAGGACCTACCAATGAATTTTGACATCGTTCAATAAATACACAATAGTTTAAAGTCACGTGGGACCAGACATCACATTTTAAGGTCATATGGCTTGGAAACATATGGAAGAAATGAGGTTTTAAAAAGAATGCACATGGCATGATGAAACATACCTGATGTTAATGAGGACATAAGCCCGTACCACACCACACACGATTCCAAGGAAGAAACCTCAGGCCGAGGGACCAGAAAAGGTTAGGGAATATGGGGATAGACCCGAAGACAAAATGTCTAGGTGTTCCTACATATCCCATGAGGATGGGAATCAATCCATATATAGTTCTGAGAGTGCAGTTTAATGTTATACCAGATGAGAGGTAGGAGAGACTAGCACTTTGAAGGGGATTACGTGGTATGACTATTGCAAACCCGACGTGAGTGAGGACATAATCCCATACAAACCATACCACACAATCCTATGAAAGTTAGGGACAAAAAGATGAATGGAAAAGGTAATTAGGGGGAACCTGAGCTGGGCCCAATGACAAGATGCCCAGACATTCCTACGTATCCCATAAGGATGGGAATCAAGCTGTATATAGTTCTTGGAATGTTGTGCAGTTTTACGTCTTACAGCAAGGACGTAGAGATCTTAGTTTAAGGTCTTATAGCTCGGACCATAGAGAAACAAGACTCTTCAAAACAGGCACAAATCTTGACTGAATCCCTAAGACCACGTGAGCTATGCTCGATGTGGGAAGAAAGGATAGAGAAGGTCTTTGAAACACATAGAATACACCCAAAGGAGAAATCGGTGTGGAGTCCCGGACGATGCCTCACTGTGGATTTCTCCTCCTAACGTTCCAATGTGTACTAAGGGACATTACCAAGAGTTTCATAATTCCACTTGGACATGAGGGACTAGAAAAAGATATGATTCATGTGATCAATATTCAGGGCTTAATGGGGGTGGTGTCTCGATGGTGGATAACTTTTGACCAGGTTCTAAATACAACATCCATATCATGTGACCTGAAATGGGAACAAAAAATGAGTGTCGACCGCTGACCGTATTCGTAATGTGGAACTTGTATCAAATTGTCATCTAGATTCCTTGCGAACGTTGTCCCGAGACTGTGACACCCCGAATATTTTTCTTGTGTAATAATATGACTATACAAATTTACTTCGCTTAAATTTCATACTATCCAAGAAATGCTTTCAAAAATAAAAACAACCCAAGTTTTATTCAATTAAACTTTTAGAACGATTACATTGAAACAAGGTTTAAGGACCATGAATAACCCAAAATTCCTACAATTAGACTAACCACGATCACAGAAAGACCCCAAAGCACCACGAACATGCCAAGAAAAAATTGGATTTCCTTCAGATCTTCCATGACTAAGAACATTATAACTAGAACTGTAGTAATCATACAGAGCATCAGAGTAATAAAAAGCACCATATTCTTTGTCTCAGTGCTTGAAGTTGGAACACCCTGAACACGTTCTTATAAGTCCCTAATTCAACCGTTACCCCTTTAAGTGACCAATGAATCTCTAACGGCTATACGACCTTATAGCTGTTGGGAATCCTAGTTATTTTATTTCAAAGTATTTATAAATATTGAGATTTTTGAGTGTTTTAAGTTAAAGTAATATCTTTTAAACATGTTTTGTAATTAAACTCCTCTTTAGATTTTGAAAGGATAAATTTATTAAGGTTTAAAATGGATTTGAAAATTCAACTCTTGTGTTTTAAATAAAATACCAAGAGAGGTATGCATTTTGTTTTTGAATTTGAAAACATGTTTATACATTTATTAATTATATTTTATACTATAATTTGTGTATTATAAATTTCTAAAGTTTAAAATAAAGTTGGAATTATGTTTTTTTAAAAAATTAATTAAATATATTCATTATATAATCGAACTGATTATGTGTAATTTTGTTTTCTTTTCTAAGATTATATAACTTATTTTGAAAGTTGGGTTTAATAAAAAAATAACCCCACAGGGGCTAACCCTTTAGATGGGTCAAAGGGGGAAGCATGCTCTAGGTGGCTGAGCCTAAGCCTTCAACCCTAGAATGGGCTTGCCCATGGGCATGTACGCACAAATCAAGCACACAAAGAGGAACCAAGTAGCGCACCACCATGCAGAGTTTCACAGTGGAAAGGGTGGGTGAAGAGCGCACCTGCAGAACACCGGTACAGGGTGGTATCGGGAGGGAGGGAAGGAGAATTATGAACCTAGTACGAGAGCTCCGTGGTTATAAGGGAGTAGATAAAAGCATCCCATTTCGATGTGGGACGGAATTTTTTAGCTGTGATGCGATCCATGTTTTCCGATCACACATCACACAATCTTGACCGTCTGATTAGTCTAACCTTAGAAACTCCACTACCACGGATTTATCTCCTCGTTTTCCCCAGCCACTTGATCACACTGAGATTCGATCTCATCCGTATGACTCTCTTAAGAATCAGAGTCATGCCATAGCCATTCGATCATGTTCATGATCTAATCTCAACCCTCCATCTTTTTTTAAAACTATGGACTCACCCTAGCCATCTGATCAAATCCCACCTAATCAAAGCTGTCCATTTCTTTCTCCAGTTTTCTTCTTTGAATCTTCTTCACCTTCGCACCAAACTAGTGGCCACCCACTGTATCTTCTTTCTTCTTCTTCTTGTTTCTTTTCTTCTCCCTCGAGATTCCACAATGTTTTATAGTCTTGCAGACCTTGACTTCTACCTATAAGTTACTCTCCGATCTCCTTTATTTTTATTTTATTTTATCATTTTATTTTCTTTGGTTTTGGTTTTAGCTTTCCACAAGATTTGTATATTTATATATATATTAAAAACACCGAGTTACTTTGGGTTTTTATTAAGCAAGATATTGGATTTTTTTTATTTTAGTCAGATCATGAGTCTTTTTTATATTTTGTGTATAAAAAGTTATATATAAAATTTATATTTATACTACCTATATAAAACCCATGTTTTCACCAATAATTTATCCTATTTTCTTCTCTACAACGTGTGAATATCCCCCTGCCCAACCTCGGTGCACTCTTGAAGTCAGGTACGATATAAATTTTGCTATGTTTTCTTTTTGTAAAACTCTTATATACATATGTATATACTGATCTATATATACGTATATAGTTTCATATTACTTCTAAACCTAAAATCACCTTAGATTTTCTAAATGAACTTTTGAATATATAACACATGCATGGGATTTTATGCTTCGACTTCTACATGAAAATCCTTCTCATCTATATTCAAGTTTCATAGATTATATAAGTTCTTACTAACCCATTTAGGAATTTCAAAATTATATGTATAATTATATATTGTATATCAAACCTTTTCAGGTTTATGATATTTGAGTGGTGATCTTATGTTTTTAAGTGATGTTTCCTAAAACATGAAATACATGTAGGGGTTTAGTTCATCATTTTTTTAATATGAAAAACCCTTATTTAGAATTCATGTATGTATAGTTATGTGTAAAATCACACACACACACACAAACACACATATATATAAGTTTTATTACAACTAAGTTTTCATAAAATCTATCATTATTGATTTAAATCATGTTTATGAAGATTACAACAGTTTTAAGAATTTATTAAACCTTGTTTTTTGGGTTATGAAAATCCCAAACATACGCTTTGTACATATATAAGTATATATAAGATATTTCCATGATTTTCAAACCCACATGAATACATATATGTATTTCGAGCTTGATTCCTCAAGTAAGTGTATGATGATTTTCATGTTTAGGTATACAAATTAATTCATGCATGAGCACATATGTTCAATTATTTATTTTGTGCATGAACTATTCATAGGAAATAATCCATACCTTGTATTCTATTTTTTCACAAGAAATTCCTCTAATTAGTTAAGGTTATAACAATTAACATTGCATGAATTAACTGAGTATCTCAAAGTCAAAATATGTGAAAGTGGTTTGGAAAAGGTTGCATTCTTAAAGATTTAATACAAGAGTTGTTATTTAATGTGACGACCCATTATTTTATGTGTAAAAGTTCTTACTACATGGGAAAGAGTGTGTTGTTTTAGTTCATGCATTCCACTATTAAATCTGAAGCCAACAAGTCTAGTTTTTTTTACATTTATGGCATAATCCATTTTAGTTATGAACATGTATGTAAAAAGGGTTATGGAATAAGAATATAAGTATGAGGCCCTATAAATATAAGACATATGAGGAATTTATTAGACTTAAATGATAATATGGGTGTGACCAGATAGATCTCCAACGCATTGGGTAAAGTTGAGTCTCATGAGACGTTATGTGCAATGGCCTTGGCGGTTAGCCTTGGCTTGTGCTGCTATGGGAAACAGGATTGGCAGTTAGCCTTGACCCGTACTGCTATGAGAAACATGATTGGTGGTTAGCCTTGACCCGTACTACTATGGGAAACAATATTGGTGGTTATCCATGACTCATACTAAGTCATGTTTTATGGTCTTGGCGCAAGGCCTTGATAAAGTCTGGCATTATACATTCCCTCATTATGTAGTGGTAAATGATCAACCAAGGGATTGTTTGACTAATAGAATATCCCCTAGCCAATAATCTTCTATGATAATGGAGATGAAGTCATAAGGCATAATTAAGCATGCAAATGGAAAGTTATACAAAGAAAGGGTACCTAATGTTAAGGTTATTTAAGTTTTAATGCATCATGATATGATTTCTTATGTTTACAACTAAGCATTTATAGTTGGATTGATAAATTTATGAATTATACACATTTCTTGCATATTTTATGAACATATGCACACTCTGATTTATGTTTTACCTAAAGTTTTATGAATTTTGTACAAAAGGTATTTTTGAAAAATGTTTTCAAGAAACCATTGAAAATATTGTTGATGTACCTCAAGAAAGTAATGTTTTCCTCTAAAGAAAATGTTTTATGATTATTTCAAAGGTGGATGTTTTAAAAAAGGTAATTTCTTCAATCTTTTTAAAACCCCTTACTGGGCATTCTTATTATCACCCTACGATTTAGTTTATGTTTTACATGATTTAGTAGATTATTCCAAGATTTGAGTACTTTTATTTGATGAAATCAATATGAAGATCAAACTTGTCAAGTTTTTGGAAGAAGTGTTTCAAAAGTATCTGATTTTTTAGATCCAGAACCGAATGGATCCTCTGTATTGAAATAAGATGTGTAATTTTTGTATGCGTGTATCTATGAAAAAAATTGCACACCATGTTTCAGGCACCGATTCTAGACATCTGGGGTCGGGGTCATGATAGTTGGTATCAAAGGATTGGTTTAGGAAACCCTGGAAAATTAGAACAACATTAAATAACTTGGTTGCATCATACTAAGTATAACCCTTCTTAACATTTTCAGATGGATGAAGAATCATGCCTTCTGTCTCTTCCAATAGAAGAATTAGAGACTATAGTGGGAAAATAATGTATAGAAAACTACAATACTTTTGAAAATATTATTTTATCATGAAAAACCCTCTACTGTGTATCCAATTCTATTCATGTACACCAACTTCACCAAGGAGCAGACCTTGACTATATTTTTATGAGGAACACCCAATTTCCACTCTATGCACGATAGGGGAAATTCATTGAGGGGTTGTTTATGTTTTTTACCCTAGATGATAATACTTCATCATGAGAGGACTTCCAAGAGGGTTCATAGGAGGGTGACCTCTTAGCAGCGTACCTATCTCAAATTTTGACCTACAGTCTCTATGGTCAAGTTATGGACTTTGAAGTTCTTAAGGATGAGCCTACCCGTTTGCGTAATCGACATCTAGTTCATATTGATGTCGCCTAGCTTCATACACATCATGCCTTTATCACCCTGAACTATATATGTCCACATGTAGTTTATCCTAGTTGACAATGTTGCATATAGACCCAAGAGATTGAAGAAATGGGAACTAACCTGAGGATCCACCTGGAGACATCCACGGATTATCCTCAATGTTAGTCCTAGAGGAGGGGACCTTGGGAGTGAAAGTGTGCGAGTGTTTTAGAATTGAGAGGGCACAATTCTTTGATGGGAGGGATAATGTGACACCCCAAATATTTTTGTTGTGTAATAATATTACTGTATGGATTTACTTCACTTAAATTTCATACTATCCAAGCAATGATTTAAAAAATAAAAACAAGCCATGTTTTATTAAATTAAACTTTTGGAACGATTACATTGCAACAAGGTCAAAGGATCACGACTAACCCAAAATTCCTATAAGTAGACCAAACAAGATCATAAGAAGACCCCAAAGCACCACAAAAATTCCAAGAAACAAGTGGATTTCCTTCAGATCTGCCATGACTAAGAAAATTATAACACGAACTGCAACAATTGTACTGAGCATTAGAGGAATAAAAAGCACCATCTTATTTGCCTCATTGTTTGAAGTTGGAACACCATGAACACATTTTTATAAGTCCCTAATTCGTCTGTTTCCCCTTTATGTGATCAAAGAATCTATAATGGCTATAATACCTTATAGATGTTGGGAAACCTAGTTATTTTATTTCAAAATATTTAGAAATATTGAGATTTTTGAGTGTTTTAAGTTAAAGTAATATGTTTTAAACATGTTTTGTAATTAAAATCCTCTCTGGATTTTGAAAGGATAAATGTATTAAGGTTTAAAATGGATTTGAAAATGCAAATCTTGTGTTTTAATGAAAATAACAAGGGAGGTATGCATTTTGTTTTAGAATTTGAAAACATGTTTATACATTTATTAATTAAAAGTTATACTATAATTTTTAAATTTTCAATTTTCAATTTTTAAAATAAAGTGTGAATTATGGTTTAAAAAAAATTAATTAAAGATACTAATTATATAATCGAACTAATTATGTGTAATTTTGTTTTCTTTTCTAAGATTATATAACTTATTTTGAAAGTTGGGTTTAATAAAAAAAATAACCCTATAAGGGCTAGCCCTCTAGCTGGGCCGAAAGAGGTAGCACACGCTGGGAGGCTGAGCCTAAGCCCTCAGCCTCAGAATGTGCCAGCCCATGGGCATGTGTGTGCGCCTCAAGCACACAGAGAGGAACCAGGAAGTGCACCACCATGCGGGGTGGCACAACAGAAAGGGTGGGCATAGAGCACGCCTGCAGAACACCATTATGGGGTGGTACCAGGAGGGAGGGAAGGAGAATTCTGAACCTAGTACGGGAGCTCTGAGGTTATAAGGGAGTGGATAAACACATCTTGTTTTGATGTGGGACAAATATTTTTAGGCGAGACAAGATCCAGACCATCCGATCACACCAGACAAGATCTGGACCGTTTAATTGGTCTAACCTTCAAAACTTGACCACCATGGATTTATCTCTATGTTTTCCTCATCCACCTGATCACACTGAGTTTTGATCTCATCCGTCTGACCCTTTTAAGAATCTGTATCGTGTCTTAGTAGTTCGATCATGTTTGTGATCTAATCTCAACCCTCCATCTTTTTCTTAAAACCATAGACTCACCCTAGCTGTCCGATCAAATGCCACTTAATCAGAGACGTCCATTTATTTCTCCTATTTTCTTCTTCATGTATTCTTCCTCCTCATGCCAAACCAGTGGCCACCCACTGTATATTCTTTCTAATTTTTATTTCTTTTCTTCTTCCTTGAGATTCCCCAATGTTATATGGTCTTGTGGCCCTTGACTTATACCCATAAGTTCCTCCCTAATCTCCTTTAATTTTATTTTATTTTATCATTTTATTTTCTTTGGTTTCTGTTTTAGTTTTCCATAAGATATATATATATATATATATATATATATATATATATATATTAAAAACACCAACTTACTTTGGGTTTTTATTAAGTAATATATTTTATTTGTTTTGTTTTAGTCAATTCGTGAGTCTTTGTTTATATTTTTTGTATGAAACGTTATATATAAAATATATATATGTATACCGCCTATATAAACCCCATGTTTGCACCTATAATTTCACCTGTTTTCTTCTCATCAACGTTTGAATATCCCCCTCTCTAACCCCGATGCACTCTTGAAGTCAGGTAAGGGATAATTTTTTCTATGTTTTATTTTTTTAAAACTCTTATATCCTTGTGTATATACGGATCTATATATACGTATAAAGTTTCATATTAATTCTAAACCTTAACTCACGTTGGATTTTCTAAATGTATTTTTGAGTATATAACACATGGATGAGATTTTATGCTTCAACTACTACATGAAAATCCTTCTCATCTATATTCAAGTTTCAAGAATTATATAAGTTCTTCCAAACCCATTTTTGAATTTCAAAATTATATTTATTCTTATATATATGATTTATTTGTATAACAAACATTTTCAAGTTTATGATATTTGAGTGGTGATCTTATGTTTTTAAGTGATGTTTCCTAAAACATGATATACATGTAGGGGTCTAGTTCATCATGTTTTTAATATGAAAAAAACTTATTTATAATTCATGTATGTATGTTTATGTGTAAAAGCACACAAACACACACACACATATATGTTTGATTACAACTATGTTTTCACAAAATCTATCCTTATTGATTTAAATAATTTTTATGAAGAATACAACAGTTGTAAGAATCTATTAAACCTTGTTTTTTGGGTTATTCAGATCCCAAACATACACTTTGTGTATATATAAGTATATATAAGATTTTTTCATGATTTTCAAACCCACATGAATACATATATGTCTTTTGAGATTGATTACTCAAGTAAATGTATGATGGTTTTCATGTTTAAGTATAAAAATTCATTCATGCACGAGAAAATATGTTCAATTATTTATTTTGTGCATGAAATATTCATAGGAAATAATCCATACTTGTATTCCAATTTTTCACAAGAAATTCCTCTGATTATTTAAGGTTATAAAAATTAATATTGCACAGATTAAATGAGTACCTCAATGTCAAAATATGTAAACATGGTTTGGAAAAGGTCGCATTATTAAGGGTTTAATGAAAGAGTTGTTATTTCATGTGATGAACCATGATTTTATGTGTACTAGTTCTTACTACATGGGAAAGAGTGTGTTGTTTTAGTTCATGAATGCCACTTTTAAATATGAATCCAACAAGTTTAGTTCTTTTTTCATTTATGGCACACTCAATTTCAGTTATGAACATGTATGTAAAAAGGGTTATAGAATAAGAATATAAGTATGAGACCTTATGAATATAAGATATATGAGGAATTTATTATGATTAAATTATAATATGGGTGCACCCAGATAGAGCTCCAATGCATTGGGAAAAGTTGAGTCTCATGAGACGTTTTGTGAAATGACATTGGCAGTTATCCTTGGCTCGTGCGACTATGGGAAATAAGATTGACGGTTAGCCTTGACCCGTACTGCTATGGGAAATGAGATTTACGGTTAGCCTTAACCCGTACTACTATGAGAAATGAGATTTTCAGTTATCCTTGACTCATACTAATTCATGTTTTATGGTCTTGGCGCGAGGCCTTGACAAAGTATGACATTATACATTCCCTCATTATGCAGTGGTAAATGATCAACCAAGGGATTGTTTGACTAATAGAATATCCTCTGGCCAAGAATCTTCTATGATAATGGTGATGAAGGCATAAGGCATAATTAATCATGCAAATGGAAAGTCATACAAATAAAGGGTACCTAATGTTAAGGTTATTTAAGTTCTAATGCATCATGATATGATTGCTTATGTTTACAACTAAGTATTTAGAGTTGGATTGATAAATATATGAATTATTCACATTTCTTGAATCTTTTATACACGTATGGGCACTCTGATTTATGTTTTACCTAAAGTTTTATGAATTTCATATAAAAGGTCTTTTTGAAAAAAAAATTCAAGTAACCATTGAAAATATTGTTGATGTTCCTAAAAAAAGTAATGTTTTACTCTTAGGAAAACATTTTATGATTATTTCAAAGGTGGATGTTTTAAAAAAGGGAATTTATTAAATCATTTTAAAACCCCTTATTGGGCATTCTTATTCTCACCCTATGCTTTAATTTATGTTTTAGATGATTTATTAGATTATTCCAAGCTTTGAGTACTTTTTTGTGACAACATCAATATGAAGCTTAACCTTTTCAAGTTTTTGGAAGAAGTGTTTTAGCAACATCTGATTTTCCAAAACCTGAACTGAATCGATCCTTTGTATTGGAATAAGATGTGTAATTTTTGTGTGAATATATCTATGAAAAAAGTCACACACCATGTTTCAGGCACCGATTCCAGACATCTGGGGTCGGGGTCATGACAGAGACGGTAGGAGAGCCATGAGGCCTAGTATCCATACCGTTTAGGTGTCCTTTAGGATGTGTAATATGATGGAAGCCCTAAATTAAGGGGAATATGAAGCATGAAAATGGCTGAGAACATGTCTACGTAGAATCCAACACTCTCGGCCCTGAACTAGAGTGCTCTTGGACACATTGGAGAACTGTCAAAGAGGGATGATGGCCCAATTCAAGAGAAACTGACCCAAAAATATGAGTGTGGGACAAGGGATAGAAGAGATCTTAGGATAAATAAGTATGTGGAATGGTTGTTACAAACCCTATGTGAATGAGGACATAAGCCCATACAACACCGTATACCCCTTTTCTAGAAGAAATCAGGCCAGGGGTCCAGGAAGATAGGTAGGTTTCTAAGAAATGGGGCTAGACCTGAAGGTTAAATGTTCGGGAGGTCCTACGTATCCCATAAGGATGGGAATCAAGACATACTTAGTTCTGGAAGATACTGTGTAGTTTTATGTCACATTGAAAGGATGCAAATAGGGGAAGGGTATCTCAGGGAGGGATCTGTACAACATGACGAGTAACCCGATGTGAATGAGAACATAAGCCCATACCACACCGTACAATCCTAAATGAGAACTTGGGTTAGGAGGATGAAATGATCGGGGAATATAAGATGGGAAGTACCATCCAATTCATAGTTTAACGTCTTGCAGTGAGGATGATAATGGAGGGGTGTCCCAAGGGGATGTACACGGCATGGAAAAAATAGCCCGACGTGAACGGGGACATAGAGTCCAGGCCACACCGTACAATCCCATGTGAGAACTTAGGGTAGGGGCCAAAAATTTAGAGGGAACTGAGGCTGGACCATAGACAAGGTGTCCCATCCAGTTTTTAGTTTACTATCGTGCAGAACAATGGACTGAGTGGATTTACGGCCTTCACTTTGGACAGATCACACAATTTAAAGTCATGCAGTATGGATAGTGGTGATCATAGATCTCAGACCAAAGGTACATGACCATTTATGAAGGTATTTCCTTACCAAAGATCCTAATCCCACGTGAGAAATTATCAGTGTGGGAAACAAGGCATAGGACCAGGATCTTACCAACATGTAAGGGTATGAAAATAAGGGAAGGAGATCGGGTGGGGTTGGCCCCGACCAGACTAACACTCCTGCTCGAGGAAGACTGATGTTTGAAGGGATAGAAGAACAAAATGAATCACTGAACCCAACATTTAGAACATACATGGGTGGTTCTAATGATGGAGGATAACTTTTGACCATTTTTGAAACACATTATCCACATCGTGTGACCTGAAATGGGAACAAAAAATGAATGTCGACCGCTGAAAATATTTGCAACATGGGACTTGTATCAATTTTTCATTCGAGATCCTCAAGGATGTTGGCCTGAAATGGTAGGAGATCCCTGGGGCCTAGCATCCATACCTTTTGAGGGTCCTTTTGGATGAAAATGTTAATGGATGCCCAAATTATGGGAATACATGAAGCACAATAATGCCTGTGTAGTTTAAGGTCTTGCAGTAAGGACGATCAAGATTGGAGGCCTCCTAGGAGGTGAACACATGGTGTGGTCATGATAAACCCAATATGAGTGATGACATAAGCCCACACCACGCCATGTGTTCTGGGAGGTATCCAGACCGAGGGGCCGGACTAAGGGAGCGATCGTAAAGTTTGGGGCTAGGCCTATTGACGAAATGTCCAGGCCTTCCTACGCATCCCATGAGGATGGGAATCAAGCAATACATAGTTCTTGAAGGTGCCATGTAGTTTAACGTCATTTGGTGAGGAAGTGAGAGGATAAAATAATGAGGAGGGGCACATGGTATGATCATCATAATCCCGATATGAATGAGGGACAAAGAAGCCTACACTACACCATGCAGGATCCTCCAAGATAACTACACCTATGGGAGGATAGTCAAAGAAAAGAGTCTAGGAGATGGACTCAAGATGAGTCGTCCGAGCATTCCTACGTATCCCATGAGGATGGGAATCAAGACATACATAGTTCTTAGGGTGCCATGTAGTTTAACATCACATGGTGAGGATGTGGAGTGATATTAGTTTAAGGTCTTATAGCTCGAACTGTTTTTTAGTGTCATGTGGGATGGAAAAGAAGTTTAATTTCATGTAGAACGTAACAATTTAAGGTCATGTAGGACCATATACAGTTTAAAATTCTATGGAATGATATACAGTTTAACTATATGTGAGACATAACAGTTTAAGGACATATAGAACCCTATTTTCTTAGGAAAAATATTTCTTAAGGAATTTGGCATTGCTGGGAGGAGTTATACATTCACCATCCATGGTAACTTGGGAGTATTCTCCATTGGGGTAAAACTTGTGAATGTTTTAAGGTCCTTCCCATTTGGTATCCAATTTTGGTGGTTTTTTTCTAGGTATCATTCATGTCCTTAGGGCCAATACCATGTCACCTTGTAGGAAAGAGCGGAGGCGAACTTTCTTGTTAAAGGCTCTAGCTATCCTGTTCTGATGCCTCTCCAGATTGTGGAGGGCACAAAGACTATTCTCATAAATCACTTCCAATTCAGCCAGATGAATTTCAGCTACCTTTTCTAGTGCTTGCTAATCATAGATAACTGTGTGCAATGAAGGAAATTGAATCATTATGGGAAGGACTGCCTTTATTCCGTATATTAGGGAATATGGGGTAACCTGTGTGGGATTGCATGTTGTTGTCCTATAGGCCCAAAGAGTATTGGGGAGTTTTTCCAGACAACTCTTCTTGTTCTGACCAACCATATTCTCTAGAATTTTTGAGAGGGTTTTGTTGAACACCTTGATCTTCCCATTTTCTTGCGCGTGATGGCGGGAGGTATTGTTAAAATGGATGTTGTACTTTGTGTACAATTTCTTCAACTCAGCTTCCCGTAAGTTGGTGCCGTTATTGGTGAGTATGAATTGAGGGAATAAAAATAGGTAGATGATGTTGGATCTCACAAAGTCAATAATAGAATGGGCCTTGACCTCCTTGAGTTGAACTACCTCTGCCCACTTGGAAAAGAAATCCGTAGTGGTCAGAATAAACCTGCACTGGTGAGCTGTCACCGGTGGATATAGTCCCATGACCTCAAGTCCCCAGATAGTAAAGGGACAAGAATACTTGGTAGTGTGGAGAGGTTCTAGCGACTGATGCACAAAATTAGCATGGATTTGGCATGAATGACATCTCTGTGAAAACTCAATACAGTCACAGATCATGGAGGGCCAAAAATACCCCAGTATCCAGATCTGGTGAGATAGTTTCGGTCTGGTCTGATGAGCCCTGTAGAAGCTGGCATGAACCTCCTGCATGACCTGAGGAATATCACCTCCTTGAATGAAATGGAGGAGGACCCCATCATATCATAACTTTTCTAGGATCTTCTGAAGACCGGGACTGCTCCGGAGAGTAAACGGAAACACGCATTCGCGCTTAGTTTGATCTGTCAGAAGATTTCCATGCTGGAGGTACTTGATAAAGGGGGTCCTCCAATCGGGAGTCACTTCCATCACTGCATCAAGGGGACTTGGAGGTCCTGACATGGAGACGTTGGTGGTAAAGTGGATTACCTATGGGCTATCATCGTCGTCTAGAGTTAAATTGGCAATAACTCTTCGGTGTGCCATGTGGATAATTAAATCATCCTGATCAGGCTCTGAAAGAGATGCAGCTAGGCTGGACAAGGTTTCATATCGACCATTCTATGAATGAGGGACTTGAGTAACCTCTGGACGATATGGAAACTAGGCCATTAACTAGAAGGTACATTCCAATAGTGGTACGAGCTCTGGATTCCTGATGACATAGTCACTATTGATCTGCTTGATGACTAGTTCAAAGTCCCCTTTTACATGCAAGTGGGGAACGTCAATCTCAAGGGCCAGCTCGAGGCCAGTGATGAGAGCCTGGTACTCCACATCATTTCTGGTACATCCCTCTAACAACAAGAATTAATATGAAAAAATATCTTGTACTGGAGTGATGAAGGCGATACCTAGGCCCACTATGTTCAGCCTGGGGTCATTGATTCTTATACTGGTAGGGCTTTAGGAAGTTCCATCGAAGTGAATTTTCCCACATAGAATGTCTTGGTCTACCGAAAGGATTAAATCATCAGAAAAATCAAGGTCCAAAGAATGGTCCTCGAGAGATGGATGGGATACAAGGAATTTTTCCATTTCTTTCCCCTTAGTAGACTTCTAAGGGACAAACCTGATGTCGAACTAGTGGAGGATCACTGCCCACTGAGCTAGACGGCCTATCAAAATGGGGCGGTTCAGGATGTACTTCGGTGGATCCACTCGTTACACAAGTTGTACCTTATGGTGCTGCAAGTAATGTCACAATTTTTTTATTGTGAATACCTTTGAAAGGAAGCTCTTCTTGATAGGGGATTATCTGGTCTCTATATTGAGGAGCATGTGACTGATATAGTAGAGACTGTTCTCTATTCCTTCATTGTTCTTTTGGGTGAGAAGGATGCCAAGAGATCCTTCTAGGGCGGTTACATAAAGGACCAATGGATTTCTAGAAATGGGTGGCATCAGGACTGGATGCTTGAGCAGATAATGCTTGATTTTCTCGAAAGTAGTCTAACATTCTCCATCCCACTGATAGACAATTCATTTCTTCATGATCCAAGAAAAGGGCTTACACTTATAGGCCAAATTCATGATGAATTGATGTATATAAGCCAAGTGGCCTTGAAAGCCTCATAGATCTCGAATTTTTATCAGAGGAGACATCTTACTGATTGTATTAATCTTCTCCGGATCGATCTTGATGCCTCTATATCTGACAATGAAGCCGAGAAACTTTCCGGAGGTGACTCTGAAGGCGCAATTCAATGGGTTCATCTTTAGGTGGAAATAATGGAGGAAGCTAAATACTTTCTCAATATATTTGAGATGGTCCTAATGCTAGCGATACTTGACCACCAGATCGTCCACACAATATTCCACCAACATCCCAAGGATCATCTTAAATATGCGATGCATGGCATGCTGATAGGTGGAACGTACATTCTTTAGACTGAAGGGCATTACTTGGTAACAACTTGTAGTTCCCTGAAGTATATATAATCTTCATCCTCAGGGGCCATTCAGATCTGATTATACTCAGAATACCAATCCATGAAGGAGAGATCCTAGAACCCAGATATGGCATTGCTCTACAGTTTTATCAGAGGAAGGGGAAAATCATCTTTTAGACAGTGATAGTAGAGATCTCGGAAGTCGATGCAGACTTGGATCTATCCATTCTTCTTCCTGATGGGAAAAGTTTTGGCTAGCCATCTGGGGTACTCGACCTCCTTGATGAAGTTGGCTCTGAGGAGCTTATCAACTTTAGCCTCGACCATGGAACCGTGAGAAGTGTACATCTTCCTGTTTAAACCCACAATGATTTGCTGGAAGACCCAGGTGGTGTACAACAACCTGAGGATCTAGTACTAGAATTTCATCACAAATCTAGGAAAATACATCACGGTGTTGCTTCAAGAAGTCCACATACTGATGTTGATCCTCAATGGGCATAGAGACACTGATCAATATGGGTTTCAGATCTATCTCGCTACTGAGGTTCACCTGTAACAATTCATCAATCATGGCGGAGACACTCTCTTCAAAGGTAGGAGGTGCATCTTACAAATATTCCTCTTCACTTATGGATGAGAGATCCTTATCAGTAGGATATTCCTCTAAGTCAACAGATCCCGATGGGAAGCTAGTGCTAGCCTGAGCGGAGGTAGATGCTTCATTGAGGGACTCCTGTGTTGTTGATACCATAACAATGAAAGCTATCAATCTGATCCAATATGATATTCGGACCAAGGGGCCACGCTTGATGATATCCAAGCAATAGTGGCGCGTCGAATTGAGCCGGTTTATCCCAGCATGGTGGAACAAGAAATTATGGCATATCACCGTTTCCATGGGGCGAACATCCTGATACCTTATGGGGGTAGGGGGCTTCGGGACCACCCGAGACTGATTTGTGTAGGAATATGAGGTGATACTTCAGAGTCTCTTAGACTTGGGAATGTTCTCCCCCCGTTTTCTAGAAACAATAAAGCATTGTACCATATTCGGGGTAGTATCCTACAATCAGTGGATTTGAAAGATACAAGCACAATCCAGACCTGTCTACGGGTTGGTCGTAGTCGCGACGTGTTCAACCTCATTAGCATGAATCTTCTTGTCCTTTCTCTTGTAGTAGTCGACATCTAGGTAGTGGGCTTCACAAGAGGCAAAGGGAGACAAATCACCTTGGAGTATGCTCACTCGACCAGTAAGGGAGTACTTAAGGCACTGGTGATACAATAAAGGGACCATTATATGCAGGTGGATCCATGGCATGCGCATCAACACGTTGTAGGAAATGTATTTCAAAACAACCATGAACTTGGTGCTAGATAATAGGCCACCAAACTAGGTTTTCAGGTAGATCTTTCCAAATGTTGTACGTTCCATCTTGTCATAACCTTGGATTTTTAGGTCCGAGGGACTCAAATCCTCCTCAGATAACCCCATATTACGGAGAGTTCATGTTGGAATAAGGTTGATCCCTGAGCCTGTGTCAACAAGAAAGTAATGAATATCCATGCCATGGAAGTGGATAGTGATATATAGATGACAAACATGCCCCTCTATAGGGGAGCCTTTGTCTTCTCAAGATAAAGAGATAATGGCCTGTCATTCTGTATGCTCGGCTACCTCATCATGGAAGACTTCTGCTATTGTTAACTCTATCTCAAACTGGAGAGGGATTCTTAAAGACTTAGTAATTGATTCTTGCATATCTGATGATAGGCAAAGATTCTTAAGGATAGAGAGCATTGAAGGAATACTAGAGAGATTTTTAAGAACACCATACTTCCATGCTAAGTGTGAACTTCTGCTTATAGGGGGCGTTCTACGGCGGGAGGTATGACTGGCCCTTCTAGCTAAACCGGCAGTTGACTGGTATGAGGAATATCCCACAGCTCACTAGTCAAAGCTCATGGTGTGACTACCAGATGTGGTACAGATGACTGAGGCCAGTCCGTAAAAGAACCTAGCTGATTGTGGTGAGGGTGAGGTAGCTCCACCTAGTCAAGTAACAGAAATGGTAGAGAAGGAAGAACTGATGACACCAGATGAGAAGGATGTGCGTGCTGAGATCTGCACTGGTCTTACTATCTAGTTTTAGTGGTATGCATACCCTGTCTAGAAGTACTGACTGAGGCACATCGATGACCCATATATCTGCAGTTCTGTCAATGCTGGCAATGACTGGGGACGTTAGGACAATCCTTATAGTGATCCTCATTTTCAGGAAGCATATAGGGGTTTACCAATTCCATGGTATTAACCGAATCATACCCTTGATCATCACCTGAAGAATATTCCACTACTAGATGAGTTTTGGAGGGAATATCCATCTCCAGGGGCATAAAGTCACCGAGAGTATGGGATGACAGTGACATCTGTGGAGGAATTTGTTTTCCCTTGCGCCACTGATTCCTATTATTTTGGTAAGAGGAAGGCAGAGCCGTTGACACAGAGGTACTAGATGCGCGTGACATGGCATCTTCTGCAAGCTCAGGCCAATTCAGGCATGCACGAATAATACCATGGGAACGAGTGACTGCCTTATGAGCCATCCAATCTTCATACTTCTGTGACCCATGGTTATAAACCTGATGCCACCCACCTTCACCATCACTTCCACTGTTTGGTTTCAAAAATAAACTTTCCACTTGTTCCGGTTCTGGTCCTATCCCGAATATGTTATTATCAACCTGGTCTTGAATCCCATCATTAAACACATATCACTTTTTGAGGGTGTGCCCCAGGATTCGATGATAAGGGGTAGTAGTTTTTGGCTATTAGTAAGATCTGCCTCTTCTGGACTCCTGTATTTAGGAAAATGTACAATTCCTTGTTCCAAGGCACTTTGGAAATAACAGGGGACCTGAGAATCATGGAATGAGTAGGTCTTATTTCTCCTTTTTGGGAAGGGGCTCTGGGAGCCTAACCCTAACGAGGGGATAGAGGATCCTGTTGAAGAGGTGGAACCTATTTATCTCACATGGGTGATGGAGGCACGTTTCGCTGGGGTGACTGCTGATTCTGAGGTGGGCGATGGTGGGCCGGAGGCTATGCCTGAGGTGGAGGTCCCCTATGGGGCTATGGAGGTGGTTCTACTAGTAACAACTCCATTTTCCTGATGGCCTCTATTTGTGCCACCACGACAGGCTCAACCTTATCGGATATTCTCATGGGAATTTCAAGAGGCAACGAACATGCCTTATTAGCCTATTGTAAGCCTTCCTCTAGACACTTCCCTTATCAGATAATTATTAGACCCCATAGGGTAATTATGGGTAATGAGAGAGGGGACCAGTTTGGTCTTGACATTCCTGAAACACAATGTCAGCAACTGTTCCTGTGTCAGCGGCATATCCAGGGAATAGGTAAGGCCTTTCCACTTGGAGATGAAGTTTGCGACTCATTCTTCATGGATCTTCTTGGAATTGAAGAGGTTTTAAATACTCATCTTCCGAGTGGTAAAGATGAAATAGTAAAGAAACTGAGTACAGAGGTCTTCCCAGCTGGAGACCGACCTGATAGGCAGCTGGCTATACCAGACAGATGTAGGCCCTTCCGATGTCTGTATGAAACATCAGAGTTTGGAGGCTTCTTGCTACACTAGAGTTCCTAGCATAGGTACACACCTTGAGATGAAGTGGGGAAGATGCTGTAGCAGATTGACCGTCCCATTGAAGGAAGAGAAGGTGGGATTTATGAAACCTGTGGGTTTTAAAATATCGTCGACCCAGGCTGTATATGGCTTGCCCTCAGGCGGGATTTCCACCTGTCTAGTTTCCAACGCCTTGAGGCGAGCAATGAGTGCCGACATTGGATCATTTGGGTGAGGAATCTTGTCTTGACAAGGATCCCTAACCACAAATGCTTTGACAGGTTCTTAAACATGATAATCAGGCCCAACAGCTTGTGGAGCGGCTGGTGGGATGAACTTCAGAGTGACTGGGGGAACCTGAGATGAGTCCTGGGGATTATCACACTACTCGGGTGGATTTGGCAACACATACCACACCCTCTTTCTATAAGTCCCAGCCTTTATCCTATCTATGTGGGAAGGATGGTTAAGGTCACCTAGAGGCAATTATCCATAGGACTGTTGTACCTTCCTCAGCTGCCCAAGCCGAGGATCACCATAGTCCAGTCATCACTCCACGACACGTTCAAAAAAGATTTCATCAAGCATATTCTTGTGTTCTGTGACCTGTTTATGCAACATGACCTTTTTGGGATCATCCTCCATCTTCTGCACTGAGCCAGATGGGTCAAATGGTTTGATGACCCCAAGATGTTCTTTTCCCTTATTGGGATTCCGGTTGAGGACTAATAGCTTGGTAGGTACATGAAGACCCCTTAAATTTCTTTGTTGGTGAGTGATCCTTCCCAATAGATCCAATAGGTGTGATAATCCCTTATGGGGTATGTCCTATTCAAGGATCTCTAGCTCGTTCTCTCACCCTGGTAGGTCGGCCATATTAACCGCAACTCTTCTTGGAGGTATATCCTCAATATCTCCCAGAAAATTAGGCTGGAACAGGATAGAACTAAAATGGAGGGCAGTATACTACCCCCAACCATGGACCTGAACCTAGAGTGAAGCCTCCTTGATTATCCTTCAGATCTTTTTAAATCTCTAAACACATCATTTTGGAGGGTCCTTTGGCAGCTTGGTGACTTTGGGTGTTGGGCCACGGGGAGTGAAGCCAAATCAACCAAACTCCACCATTGACCAATGTCTTATAAGTGGGCCTGACTCTTGGGGTGAGGCACTCGATGATGATGAAGACATAAGAACATCACCCAAAGGGTTTGGAAAAAGCATCCAACTTCCTCCTGGGAGAGCGATTTCGGTGATCTAAAATTCAGTGTTGAAACTAAACAAAACATATCTGGGAAATGGTCTACCACAAGAATGTCCCACAAGCTCCTTGGCTTAGACTCGGGGTCTAGCCCTTGTTTTCCCCACTCATCAACTGGTGGAATATGGGTAACCGATAACGGTTCTAAAACAGACTACTGCGACGGTAGTCTGGCCGGTTGAGAATATGACGAGCGGGAAAACAAGCCACCACATCTTAGGATACCCTCCGAAGAGTGTAGTAACTTAGCCACCACCTCAATATAAGATGAGATAGAGACCATATTTTCTGGTGTAGGGACTATGGCTGCTGGTGGTGGACCATGCTGTTTCTCATCCGCCATCGATCCCTAGAATAACTCTCCATCATCTCTGTTTGAGTTAGAGAGTTCTCCTGGTGATGATGGTGGAAATTAAAGAGCCATACCCTGGGGAGACACCAAATCTTTGTCCTCCTGGATGTATTTACAGAGGGAGGCAGGGATCTGGTGGACCTCAAATTCTAGAAGTATGAGGCTTATACACCTCATCCATGCCCCGACTTCTAACACATAGGATTGAGGTGAGGGTTCCATTTACGAATCATATTCCTCATCAGAATCTGAGATCAGACAGGTTTAATCATGGTCTATATCTTCTCGACATTCTTTTTATAGTGGTGGAAACCCTCCCTCCTACCTTAGGATGAATCTTCGAGACATGGTAGATTTTTGGCTCGAGGAGGACCTTTAACCGAACTAGTGCTGGGAGAGAGAGGACTTTTGCTTGGATGAGATGGGGTGCAAGGATAACCTAGACATATGTAAGAGGGAACATGGTGAGGACCCCTGTGTCCACTGGCTGACGCGTGAAAGGAATCTCTGTGGGAAGTGATGGAGCGATTAGGACCTCTGATGGAGCCGGTGGGAACGTGGGCAACACTTACATGGTTATTTCATCTGTTAATGTTGGTATGAGGAGTGTCCTCATACTGGTCAAGATGAACATGGGTAGGACCTCCGTGTTGGGTGCCCCTGAAGCGAGGTAAACCTATGCTTCTCTGGTTGCTGGGAGGATGAGGACCTTCTTCGACCACTATAAGGATATGGGGAAAACCCCCACATTGAAGATTGACCAGACATGTAACATCATCACTTCGATGACCTGTGACAAGAGAAATATCTCCATACCTGATGCTATGAGTGCAGAAGAGGCTTTCGTACTGGGTGTCACTATAGTGTGGTGGACCCTCATTCGGATTGAAGATGGAATGGGGAGGACCTCTCCAATGAGATTGGGAGCAGGATGGACCTGCACTCTCATTGGTGATGGTATGGGGAGGACCTTTGTACTTGGTGTCATTGCAACTGGTAGGCCTGCGGTGGGAGATACCTATTTTAATGACCAGGAGAGTTGTCTTAGCCTTCCCATGGGGTGGTTGGGGCCTCGATCTGGGCCGAGAATATATGTGCCATTGATTGACATAAACAGGGAACTGATGTTATATGCCATCGGTGGAACGGGTCACAATAGCCATTGATGATGACGCCCCTTGGCAGGCGTCCTCCTCAGCCAGCGCCTGACACTGACGTCAAGTCAAATAGATTGGGGCCAGTGGGGCAGGCACATAGCTTACCTGCTCCTCAGATCATGGGGCCGGGTGGCGGCATTGACACTGCCTAGTGGGAGCCCTCCTTAGTGGCCCCTAGGATGGGATTCTAGCTAGGCTGGCCCAGACATCCCTCTCCCCATTGGCGTAGGGGAGGGAGTCATCAAAGAGATCCGGGGAGAGGCTCCCAAAACAGTTATGCGTCGGAGTGGGGAGCAGTGGATCCCTACGCGACCCTTGGGGGAGGTGGCAGTGATGAGGCATAGGAGGTGGCAGTGATGAGGCATAGAAGCCTCTAAGTCTTAATGGGCCATATCCTGGGTTGGAATAATCCCATCCTCCTCGTATCGTCGAATGAGGTATTTAATTACCCTTATCTGAATGAATTCATAAAGGGAGATGGGGCGTGGGTAGCCAAAACCTGTGGATGTGGAGGTTTACATGGAGGAAATGAGGCTATGAGGGATTGCTGTGTTGACATTTCCCCTTCCCCAGCAGTGGTAGGTGGGCACTGCTCGATTTCCTGGTATGACAGCTTGGGTCCTTTAAGGCAGGGAGATTAAACCATTAGTGCTGAAAGAAGGAAATCAATGATGAAAATGTCAAATACTAGGATGTCCAACATTCAACTATCCCAATTTCTAGTGAGTTTTACACCAGGACCAATTTTTTCTTTGCAGGACATGGAACCAGATACATGGATCCAGTGACATTCTAATCCACTGATGTCTCGAGCACTACTAATCTCCACATTGTGGAGAAGAACTTCACATCGGGTTCATCATTTCTGTTTCTGACACTTTCGCTGGGACACGTATCCGTCTCTCATTCGGAGGATGTACAACTGTTACCCTGCATTCCCGCTTTCCAAAGGTATAGTGACCTAAGACTTTTACATACAACATTTCATGATTTTAAGCATCGTTAATCATCAGAGTACAAGCCAAGGATCGTTAAATCTAGTGTATTGGAAGAATAGGTACATATAACATAAAACATGGGGCTAAAAAAACACATCTTTATTTAATCTCCATAAAGAGCTCCTAACATCCTTTGATCCCTTACATCTACATAGGGTACCCTAGGGAACACATGAACAAAGGGGTGAGCTGAAAAGCCCAGTAAGGGAATGAACATAAGGATGCATCTTAAGCACATGAGTTAAGAGGCATGACATAATTATATCGAAAACATGGAACATATGAAATCATATTGTAAAATCATGGGATTATATAAACATGGAATCATATAAATGTGGCAGAATCATAAAACATTTCTGTAGTACGGGTCAAGGCTAACCACCAATCCCATTTCTTATCTCATCTCATGAGACTTAACCTTACCCAATGCATTAGAACACTATCTAAGTGCAACCATCTCAACATATTCATGAATATTCTTGCCACAAAAATATTATTACCACATAGATAATCATACATAATCAACCATACATAAACATAAGGGTATCGATGGAAATAATTGAGTACCAAAATCATGACATAAATCATAACAAATGGGAGTATCACGAAAGTGCCCATGAACGGAAAGGAATAGAACATACATGGAAATTCATAGATAAATATAGGCATTTAATATGGTAAGTGGTGTCAAATAGAAGTGACAACATATAAGAAATGTATTTTAGAAAGATTAGCATTAGAACATTTTTGTGCGGTTTTAAGGAAAATACTATAGAGATTTTCAAATAGAAAAGAGTTCAATATTTTATATAAAACCAGAATTTAACCAAGAAGGTTTTAATAATAAAAATAATTATTTTATAAAGACAATGATGTCTTAAAAAAGAGGATATAGTGCACTTTAAATTTGGGTAAAAGTTCGGGTAGTCCCCTTAAAACAAGTTTGCTTATTAGAGATTTCTAAGGAGGGAATCTTTTAAAAACATGTATATCCAAGAAAGAAAGTGAAAAAAGGGTGTTGAAATAATAATTTTGTACAAATAAACAGAATTTATAATATTCACATAAATAGATAAGATAACACCATTTTCAAAGAAAGACAAGGAAACCTGAAAGAACAAATAAGGTTTGGGTAGAATTCGTTACGGTTTTATCGACATGGTGTCAGGTGTACCCAATAGGGATTGATGAGAGATAAAATGGGTTTAGAATCACTTATAAATCAATAGGACAGTATTGGGGATGTGCGTAAACATACCTCATAATTTGGTATTACACATAAAGGGCATAGCATAGGGGACAATCTTGATTAAGAGTGAAAAAGAGAGGATCCCTTACCTTAAATCCGTTGGTGTTCTCCACTTGTTATTAAAGACCTGAATAAACAAATTATTCTTATTAATTCATAAGTCTAGAACCTCTTCTATATGTAATTGTGTTATTCTAACAATTTTTAGTTCATTAAATTCCTTATTGATTAGTTATAAGGTTCAATTTCATTGTTCGGGCTCATTTGTTTACTTGGTTTTAAAAGATCGGTTCACTTATATTCAAGTTCAGATAAACATGAAAGATGGAAGTGGTTGTCCAGAAATGAAGTTATATGATATTAGTGAACATATAAGAGATTAAATGGTTTTAAATTTAATTTGGTTACTTATATTGAAGTTGACCTATTATATAAAACCACAGTGACAATCGTTTTTGTAAATCGGTGGGTTTGGTTACAAAGAACATGTTTTCCCTTATAACTTAATACCATTTGTAAAAAAAGGATTACAGAACCAAAAATAGGATATATTACATATATAATAATCTGGTTCAACCATAACACAAATGGTTTCATGACCATAATTAAATATTATAATATAAATTGATAAACCATTGTCCTTGAATGTGCTAAATTAGCACATATCAAACGGTGATTTCATTTCTTTCAAATAAAAGGTGGGGAAAGGAGATAAGATAATGAAATATCCCATTAGCATGAAAACATTAAATTAATATATGTTACTGGATTTAACATAATAGTATGGTTATGGGAGGTGAGGAAAGAAACAAAAAGAAAAGAACTTAAAAGAAATGAATGAATTGGAAAGAGGAATTTACCTATTGAGACTTCCTCCATTGAGAACCTCTTAATGTGAGAGGTTTTGGTATTTTGAAGAGGATAGGAGCTTTTGGAAATGGGGGAGGGTCTTGGAAAGATATTTGGGCCGAATATTGGCAAGACAAAAGGCTTGAGAGTAGTGAATAGAAGAGGGATTGAGGGGGGGTTTTATAGTGGAGGAGAGAGGGAATTTCTCAATATAAAATTCATTAATTTATTATTTACCCAAAAGACAAGGAATAGTGAGTCTTCCATTACCAAGAATAGTAATTTTATAATGTGATACCAAACAAATTGGTCTTATATCATCTGAACATCATCAATGAATCAATTAATCCATTATTTAACATTTATTGTGAATTATCAGATTTTACTATTCATAAAAAATTCAAGTATTTCAGAAAAATCCCAAAAATTCACCATAACCATTTTTCGACTTGTCGAATCCAAAAATGAAGTCTATTTTTCAAAAATAATTTTCTAAATATAGTTAATTTAATATTTAATTAAAATCATAATTTATTATTAAAAACTAGTTTTAAAACATTCTTTTATTTATTCTAAAAATATAGGTACATCATAATTTCACTTGAATATTATTTTAATACTATAATAGGAAAGGTTACTATTCATTATGGTATATCAATATTTATAAGGGTATGTTACTATTCATAAGGATATGTTACTATTCACCAAAAATTAAGTTTTTCTTACCGAACTCCAAATAACTTACTAATCACAACTGTGTTTGTTAGATTTTCGAAATCCCAAACAAAGAAGTGAAAAAACTATGTTTAAAGGTCACTTACCACTTAGTAGTTTATTATGTTGTGTTTTAATGTGATTTTATGACATCTTTATAAGAAAGGAATTTCCATTTATAAAACATTGGGTCGTTACATTCTTCTCCCCTTAGGAAATTTCACCCTCGAAATTTCGTTTTACATTCTAAGCTGTAAATAGGTGAGGGTACTTCTCCTTCATTACCTCCTCTAGTTCCCAAGTAGTTTCTTCAAACTTTTGGTTCCTCCACAACACTTTGACAAGGTCAGTTGTCTTATTGCGTAGAACCTTATCTCTTCGGCCTAGAATCTTCATTGGCTACTCCTCATAAGAGATATCATCTTCCAACTATACCACCCATGAGTTCAGTACATGTGAGGGATCAGGTATGTACTTCCTTAGGAGTGATACATGAAACACATCATGAACTTGAGCCATATTTGAAGGAAGTGCGAGCCAATAGGCCACAACTCCTATGCAGTCAAGGATCTCAAAGGGGCCAATGTACCCTGTTCTTAGCTTCCCTTTCTTTCCAAACCACATGATTATCTTAAATATTGATATTCAAAGGAAGACTTTATCTTCAAAGTTGAACTCCAAGTCCCTTCGAAGGTTGTCAGCGTAGCTCTTTTTCCAACTCTGAGGAGCTTTGATGTTTTTATGGATGACTTGAACCTTCTCCATCATCTCCAGCACAAGATCGGGTCCAAGTAGCTTTAGTTCTCCAACTTCATCCCAATAGGTTGAAGTTCTACATCGCTTTCCATACAGAGATTTATACAGAGCCATCTGAATACTCGAGTGTAAGATACTGTTGTATGATAACTCAACTAATGGGTGATGCTGATCCCATCTACCTTTGAATTCTAGAGAGTAGGCTCTTAGCATATCTTCAAGAATCTGGATAGTCCTTTCATATTAGACATCAGTTTGGGGATGATAGGCCATGCTGAAATTTAATTTAGTACTCAAAGCATGTTGAAGACTCCTCCGAAATTTAGATGTGAACCTTAGAGCACAATCATAGACAATTGAGAGTGGAACACCATGGAGTCTCAGAAAATCCTTCACATATATTTTTTCAAGTTGTTCAAGCGATAGGTATTCCCAAATAGAAACAAAATGGGTAGTCTTGGTGAGTCGGTCAACCAAAACCCATATCACATTATTTCCCTTCAACGTCTTCGAGAGACCCGTGACAAAGTCCATAGTGACATTCTCCCATTTCCACACAGGTATAGGCAATGGTTGCATCGTCCCTTTGGAATTTTGTTGCTTTGCTTTAACTTGCTGAAATACCAAGTTCCTTGATATATATTTTGCAATCTTCTTCTTCATGTTATCCCACCAGAAGTGTTCTCGGAGATCATGAGACATCTTGGTACTCCCAATATGGATAAAGAATTTTGAGAAATGTGAATTGTCCAATAACTCCTTATTTATCCCAGGTGATGAAGGCACACAAATCCACGTTCCAAACCAAATCAAACCATCATCCTTGATATTGAACTTTTGCAGCTTCCCTTCCTTTACTGAATTCACCCTCTTTTGTAACTCTATATCATCCCTTTGTGCTTCCTTAATCATCTCTTGAATGGATGGTTATGAAATCATTTGGGCAAGGTAGGATGTATCCCCTACCCTTATGATTTATAAATCTATCCTTTGCATATACAAAAAGATAGGGTCTTTGGGTGAATATATACTTTTGGATATCGTGGTTGGTGTATATGTCACTCTTCTCAGCATAAAGTTTGTGCCGCCATAATTTCAAGGAAAAAATCTTGGCTGCCAGCTCTATATCATGCTTTAGATAGTTTTTCTCATGGATCTTCAATTGTGATGAGGCATATGCTATCACATTATCATTTTTCATGAGTACACAACCCAAGCCTTTCTTTGAAGCATCGCTGTATATCACAAAACTTTCTCCACTTTTTAGTAATGTGGGTACAAGTGCATTGATCAACCTTCTCTTTAGCTCCTTAAAGCTTACCTCACATTCTTCTGTCCATAAAAACTTTACCCCCACTACTGGAAATCTGAATTTTCCCAACGCTTCTATACCAAAGGTTTTTACAAACCGTTGGTATAGGTCCTTTTTCCCAACGGTTTGTCCAAACCTTTGGGAAATCCCACTTTGTGGCCACCTTTCCCAATGGTTTTGGAAAACCGTTGGGAAAGGGTATAGCTTTCCCAAAAGTTTGGCCAAACCGCTGGGAAAAGTCCACTTTGTGGACACCTATCCCAACGGTTTGCCAAAACCGTTTGGAAAGGTCCCCTAGAAATCAACATCTAACCTAGAATGAATTCCAGAATCAAGAACTATACCAACGGTTGTCAAAACCGTTGGTATAGACCTATACCAATGGTTTTGACAACTGTTGGTATAGGTCCTGAGAATTTTTATCATATATTCTTACCGAGAACATTATATAAATCAAAATTTAAAATAATTATGACAAAATAGGGGTCCTGGGATCAAATCCCAGCGAATGTTTTTTTTGAAATACATATACCAACGGTTACATAACCATTGGTATAGATTTTCATATTACTTATACCATCGGTTTCCAAAACCGTTGGCATAGGTCTATACCAACGGTTTTCTCAAAACCGTTGGTATAGACCTATCCCAACGGATTACTTGGCAACGGTTCTCCAAACCATTGGTATAGGCTATACCAACGGTTTGGAGGCCTATACCAATGGTTCCAAACCGTTGGTATATGTTAGTTTTCCAGCAGTGCCCCTTACATTTCAGCTTGGTCATCGGGTTTGAAAATCATTAAAAGTTCTTCACGAATCGTCAATAATACCCAGATAGACCCAAAAGCTACGGATCTCTATTACAGAAGTTTTCCTAGGACACTCTTCAATTGCCTTCATCTTGGAAGGGTCCACGAATATCTTTTTACTGGTGATAACATCCCCAAAGAATGATACTTCCTCCATCCAAAACTCACATTTACTGTACTCTGCATATAACTTCTCCCTTCGCAAATTCTTTAACACAATATTCAAATGATCTTCATGTTCCTCCTTTATCTTGGAGTATATCATAATATCATCAATGAAGACTACCAAAAATTTGTTGAGGTAATATCTAAAGACTATATTCACTAAATCCATGAAAATTGATAAAGCATTAGTGAGTCTGAAGGGGATAACTATGAAATCATAGTGTCTATACCTCATTCGAAAGGTAGTCTTGGGAATATCTTCCTTCCTCACCTTCAATTTATGATATCCCGATCGAAGGTCCACCTTAAAGAAATAACTGGACCCACGAAGCTGATCGAACAAGTCATCTATCCGTGGTAGGGGATACTTGTTCTTTATCATGATTTTATTGAGCTCATGATAATCAATATAGAGGAACATTGATCCATCCTTCTTCTTGATGAAGAGGACTAGTGCACCCCAAGGTGAGGCACTCAGGCATATAAAACCATTCTCCATATTCTCCTGTAACTGATTTTTCAGTTTTTCCAGCTCTATGGCGTCCATTCTGTAAGGTTTCTTTGATATAAGAAAAGATCCAGGAATAAGTTCAATTGAGAAATCAATCTCTTGGTCCAGAGGAAGAACATACAACTCTTTAGGGAATACATCAGTGTAATCCCTCATGATGGGCATGTATTCAAGCATGATTCTCTCCTTTGTCTCAATAATTTGAGGTAGATATGCTTGCTCATAAGGCAAAAATATCCACACTTGATATGATTATTCTAAAAGAGATTCATCTTCCTCATTACACTTGTAAAGAATCAGAGTATGCTTCAAGATATGAAGAGTGATCTCCCTTTACTGAAAGTTGATGTTGTCCTTGTACAAAGATAGCCAATCCATGCCCAAGATAGATTCTAACTCTACTAAAGGAAGTATGATGAGATTTTCTGGGAGGTTCAGTCCACAAACATTAACTAGGTAGGTGTTATAAACCATGGATGAAATGATTTCCCCATTCTGTATACTCATAGATAACGTTTCCTCCAAGTTTTGAGGTTGTGTTTGAATAGTTCTACTAAACTTACAAGATATGAAAGAATGCGTAGAACCAGAATCAAATAGTAAATTTACTATTCTTGAATGAATAACTAGCGTATTTGTCACCACATCATTTTTTGGCTCCACCTCAGTAGTAGTGATAGTATAATCCATTCCTTGTTGCCTTGAAGGTTGTTGTTGATTGCCTCTGACAACCCTTAGCTTAGGGAAATTGTTTACATATTGCCCATGCTCCTTGAAGTTGTAACACTTCATTGAAGGCTGAGTGTTGACTTGAACCTTCCTTTATTCTTCCTCATTAGTGGGATTATTTATATCCCGGTGGCAGTTCTTGGCCAAATGACCAATCTTTCCACATTTTAAGCAATTCTTGGTTCCCTTCAGATAGTTATCAAGATGATTCTTCCCACAATTTTTACAAGGGGAAAAGTTAGGCTTCTTTCCATCATGGGATTTTTTCAATGAACCAACCATGTTGTTGTCCTTTTTTTCTTCTTGTTACTGGTACCATGAGACCACTAAGAGTCTCCAATCTCTATTTCAACCTTTAGGTCACAAAAAATAATATCCTCATAACTATCAAAGTCTCCAATCTCCAACATTTTTCATAGAATCAGCTTTAGTCTTTTAAAGAAGCGATCCACCTTTCTTTTAGTGTTCATGACAAAGCCAGAGGCGTACTTTGAAAGCCTTGTAAAGTTTTCTTCATATGCCTCGATAGACTCATCTTCCTTCTTCTTGAGTCTGAGGAACTCTCTTTCCATCTTGAGATAGAGGGTTTGAGAAAAATATTTGTTGAAAAACATCCTCTTAAATTCCTCCCAATCCATGGAATCAATTTCCTCTTAGGACTTTGTATTCTTGATTAGTTTCCACCACTAATAAGCTTCCCCATAAAAATGATAGACCGCCAGTACAACCTTCTCTTCTTACAAGCAATGAAGGATGAATAATATCTTTTCAATAGAGTTAATCCATTGTTCCATGAGGAGGGGATCAGAGGATCCGCTAAACATGGGAGGCATTTTCCACATGAAGGATTCTACGGAAACTTTCTCTTTCCTTGGAGGAGGAGGAAATTCTGCATGATTCAAGTTATTATTCATAACTTGAGCCAGCTGATTAATTACTATCATGAAGTTTTGAGCACTCACTCTCGTCATATCAGGAATATCATTACAGCAATATTCACATTGACTATCACATTGGTTGTTGGAACATGTTCTTCTATTTCCCGCCATTAACTAAGAAAAAGAACATATAATTAGAGGTCTTGAATACTTATCTATTGAGAATAAAAAGAAAACTTTGAACATAAAAGGATAAACTTATAAAAAATAAGTACATCCTAACTTGTTATTCCTTAAGTTTTAATTTAGGTTATTCTTGATCTATTTCTTGACTTATATTCTTATGGGCATTTTTTTGTCCCTTACCAATGGTTTGTACTAAGCTCGTGAATCTACCAAAGCATATCCCCTGGGAGTGTTGTAACCAAGAGTGAAGCAAGGCCCGTTGTCATATACCAGGATACCCCGGGTCATGCCCGAAACTCCTTGTGAGAGTTTTCACTCTTAGGTACATCTGTGCCAGACCCACCTCTACCTGCTCGTATCCAGATAGGGATGTATTTTCTTGATAAACCACTTACTCTATACTTACCAAAATTTAGGGATGTTTTATTATACTTCATCTCATCCTTGAGGTTCTCACTAAGATTCTCTGTTAGTAATCTCGAAAAATAACTAAACTATCCTCTGATACCAACTATAATGAGCCAAGAATTTACATACAACATTTCATGATTTCTAGCATAGTTAATCATTAGAGTACAAGTCAAGGATCGTTAAGTCTAGTGTCTTGGTAGACTAGGTACTTATAACATAAAACATGAGGCTAAAAAAACACTTCTTTATTTAATCTCCATAAAGAGATCCTAACATCCTTTGAGCCCTTACATCTGCATAGGGTACCCTAGGGAACACATGAACAAAGGGATGAGCTGAAAATCCTAGTAAGGGAATGAACATAAGGATGCATCTTAATCACATGAGTTAGGAGGCATGACATAATGATATCCAAAACATGGAACATATGAAATCATATTGTATAATAATGGGATCATATAAACATGTAATCATATAAATGTGGAAGAATCATAAAAAATTTCCTTAATACGGTTCAAGGCTAACCGCCAATCCCATTTCCCATTTTAGTACGGGTCAAGGCTAACCACCAATCCCGTTTCTCATCGAATCTCATGAGACTTAACCTTACCAAATACATTGGAACACTATCTGGGCACACCCATCTCAACATATTCATGAATATTCTTTCCACATAAATATTCCTACCACATATATAATCATACATAATCAACCATACATAAACGTAAGGGTACCCATGGAGATAATTGGGTACCACAATCATGACATAAATCATAACCAATGGGCGTATCACGAAAGTGTTCATGAAAGGAAAGGATATGAAAATACATGGAAATTAATAGGGAAATATATGCATTTGACATGGTAAGTGGTGTAAAATAGAAGTTACAACATATAAGAAATGTATTTTAGATACATTAGCATTAAAACATTTTTGTGCGGTTTTAAAGAAAATACTATAGAGATTTTCAAATAGAAAAGAGGTCATTCTTTTATATAAAACCAGAATTAAACCAATAAGGTTTTAATAATAAAAATAATGATTTTATAAAGACAATGGTGTCTTAAAATATAGGATATAGTGCACATGAAATTTGGGTAAAAGTTCAGGAAGTCACCTTAAAAACAGGTTTGCTTATCGGAGAGGTCTAAGGAGGGAATCTTTTAAAAACATGTATATCCCAGAAAGAAAGCGACAAAAGGGTATTGACATAAGAATTTTGTGCAACTAAACATAATTTATAAGATTCATATAAATAGATAAGATAACATCATTTTGAAATAAATACAAGGAAATCTGAAAGAACAAAGAAGGTTTAGGTAGAATTCGTTACGGTTTTATCGGCTGGATGTCGGGTGTAACCAAGAGGGATTGATGAGAGATAAAATGGGTTTATCATCACTTATAATTCAACAGGGAAGTATGGGGGAGGTGTTTAAACATAACCCATACTTTTTTATTACACAAAAGGGCATAACATAGAGGAAAATATTGATTAAGAGTGAAAAGGAGAGGATCCCTTACCTTAAATCTGTTGGTGTTCTCTACTTGTTATTAAAGACCTGAATAAAAAAATTAGTCTTATTAATTCATAAGTCCAGAACCTCTTATATATGTAATTTAGTTATTATAAACCTTTTTTAGTTCATTAAAGGCCTTCTTGATTAGTTATAAGGTTCAATTTCATTGTTCGGGCTTGTTTGTTTAATTGGTTTTAAAAGACCAGTTCACTTATATTCAAGTTCAGATAAACATGAAATATGGAAGTGGTTTTATATAAATTAAGTTATATGCTATTATTGAACATCCAAGGGATTACATGGTTTTAAATTTAATTTGGTTACTTAGATTGAAGTCTGACTGTAATATAAATCCGTAGTGACAACCGTTTCTGTTTATCGGTGGGTTTGGTTACAAACAACATGTTTTTCCTTATAACTTAATAAAATTTGTAAAAAAAGGATTACAGAACTAAAAATAGGATATATTAAATATATAATAATCTGGTTCAACCATAACACAAATGGTTTCATGACCAGAATTAAATATTATAATAGAAATTGATAAACTGTTGTCCTTGAATGTGCTAAATTAGCACATCTCAAACGGTGCTTTCATTTCTTTGAAATAAAAGGTTGGGAAAGGAGAGAAGATAATGAAATATGACATTATCATGAAAAAATTCCAGTACATGTATGTTACAAGATTTATCATACTATTATGGTAAAGGTAGGTGAGGAAAGAAACAAAAAGAAAATAACTTAAAAGAAATGAAAGAATTGGAAAGAGGAATTTACCTCTTGAGACATCCTCCATTGAGAACCTCTTAATGAGAGAGGTTTTGGTATTTTGAAAAGGCTAGAAGCTTTTGGACGTGGGGGAGGATCTTGGGGAGAGATTTGGGTATAATATTTTCAAGGCACAATAGAGAGTAGTGAAGAAAAGAGGGAGTGAGGGGGGGAGGGTTATAGTGGAGGAGAGAGGGGATTTCTCAATATAAAATTCATTAATTTATTATTTTCCCACAAGACAAGGAATAGCGAGTCTTCCATGACCAAGAATAGTAATTTTATCATTTTATCCCAAAACAATTAGTCTTACATCAGCAAAACATCATCAATGACTCAATTAATCCATTATTTAGCATTTATTGTGAATTATCAGATTTTACTATTCATCAAAAAATTCAAGTATTTTAGAAAAATCCAAAAAATTCATCATAACCATTTTTCGATGTGTATAATCAAAAAATTAAGTCAATTTTTCAAAAATAATTTTCTAAATATAATTAATTTAATATTTAATTAAAATCATAATTTATTATTAAAAACTAGTTTTTAAACATTCTTTTATTTATTCTAAAAATATAGGTACATCATAATTTCACTTGAATATTATTCTAATACTATAATATGTAAGGTAACTATTCATTAGGGTATATCACAAATCATAAGGGTATGTTACTATTCATAAGGGTAAGTTACTATTCACCAAAAATCAATTTTTTCTTATCAAACTCCAAATAACTTACTGATCGCAACCGTGTATGTCAGATTTTTGAAATTCCAAACATAGAAGTGACAAACCTATGTTTAAAGGTCACTTAGGAATTATTAGTTCATTATGTTGTGTTTTCATTGGATTTTATGACATATTTATAAGAAAGAAATTTCTATTTATAAAACATTTGGTCGTTACAAAAGGCAGACGACATCTGTTCCTTATTCAGGGATGTTTTCTCCTTGATCGAAATAAGATGATGGTATGTCAGTTCCTCCTTCCATGGAATCCTCCTTGGAACTCGTTATCTAGTCTCGGTTTCCCTCAAAGACTTAAGACGTTGTTTGTGAAACTCTTTACAGTGCCATGTCTTCATGGACACTGATTAATTACGCTACTTCTGTCAGGACATTCCAAGGGGTTCGGTCAGGGAAGCAACCTTTAGTCGGGGGAGTAGTCACGTTGGACATCACTGGCATGTCTGGACACTGGAAAACTGATGTGTCTGGGTTTCTTCCCCTTATGATAGGGCTTCTTGAGGGCACAGAAGCCCGAGGCATCCCACGTCAAATGCAGGTAATTTTATTCCATAGGCATGTCTCTAAGCTTTTACTCAGCTTCCCATGTTTAACATATGGTATACTTTGAGTTTAACATCTAGAGGAGATAAATCAGACTAATCAGAACACAGGAGGGAGTATATCAGATGGGTGTAACCCCAGGAGGAATTAGGATGGGTATATATTGTTGAGTGGATGGAGAGTGAGATGGGGCCAATGCGAGGGTGACAGTGAAGTTGGGATTGAGCCTCGAAGATACTTCCTACGTATCCACATGGCAGGGAATCAAAGTCCACATAGTTCAACAGGGCGATGAGAGACTTAGGGAGGTGGCCCGTGAGAATGGACGCATGGATGGAACTCAGAGGAAATATAACTTTTAGGTTGGGGCATGATCATCTTGAGAAATAGTGGCTCGAGGGAGAGAGCACGTCGAGACATGGATGATGGGATTGAACCATAGGGATGCTTCCTACATATCCCCATGGTAGGGAATCAAAGTCAACATAGTTTAGGATGGGGCATGAAATCAGGATGCTTGAGGGGAAGACTAGAGATGTGGGTCCCAACAGAGGGACACCAAAGTTTACCAGTGTTTGGGGTTGAACCTTAGGGAGGCTTCCTACATACCATTCATAAGAGATAGGGATAAAACCTACATATCTCATCTTAAAATGGAATACCATTGTGTGGGGATGACAACAGATTACTGTTGGTCGGGTTTCAAACAACTTACCACTGGTCAGGTTTCCAACGACTTACCGTCGGTTGAGATTGCAACGACTTACCGCTGGATGGGGTAGAATGGATTATCATCGATTGGGGAACACAACGACTTACTATAGATTAGGGAACACAATATATTACCATCTATTTGGGAACACAATGGATTATTGTCGATTTGGGAACACAATGGCTTACTATTGATTAGGTAACACAACAGCTTACCATCAATTTGGGTTAGACATCAAGGAGACTTCATACTTACCTTGTTTGGGAGACAAGGATCAAAGCCCACGTAGTTATAATAGGTACAATTTAACATCATGTAGGACAAAAAGGGGTATACATTTTAACATCATGTAGGATAAGGGTGAACTGACGTGAAGTTGTTGGGATGAATGTGTGTTGGGATTGAACCTCAGGGAGGCTTTCTATGTACCTTGCCTTAGAGACAAGGATCAAAGTCAACATAGTTCGGGATGGGGGATATAGTTTAATGGCATGTGGGATGAAGGTGAACTGACATGAAGGGGTCAAGATAAGTAGGTGTTGGGCTTGAACCTCAAGGAGGCTTCCTACGTACCTTTCCTTGGAGACAAGGATCAAAGTTCACATAGTTCGGGATGGGGAATGAAGTTTATCATCATGCAGGATGAAGGTGAACTGACATGAAGGGGGTTCGAGTCAATTAGATGTTGGGATTTAACCTCAGGGAGGCTTCCTGTGTACCCTTCCTTGGAAAGGATCAAAGTCCACATAGTTTGGGATGGGGGATATGGTTTAATGTAATGCGGGACAAATGTGAGTTGACGTGAAGGGGTTGGGAAAAGTAGGTGTTGGGATTGAACCTCAGGGAAGCTTCCTACGTACATTTCCTTGGAAAGGATCAAAGTCCATGTAGTTCGGGATGGGGGGTTGGGGAGTACATGATAAGGTGGTGCAGGTAAGATTCCATAGTTAATGCTTACTCTAAGCCCACGTGAGTCATGTTCGGTGTGAGAAACAAGAGGAAATAGAGACCTGATGATGACTTCGTGAAAGGTGAGTCCACAGTATGTGGAGTGAGGCTTACACGTGGTTAGTGTCCCATAGAGGAAATGGGGGATTATGCATGGGGAGGACCAGGGAGATGGATATTGGGACTTACTCTAGGATGGAGGCCCAGTGGTAAAAAATCTCAGAGGGAGAAGGATAGGGTATTGAGGATCCCTGTGACCCTCACCTTTTAGTCTTTGGCACCAAATAAGAAAGGAGGAGTAGGGGTACTACCTCTTTCAAGAAAGGCTAGGGGATTACACCAAGATGGTCACCCTTCCCCGTGGATAGGCACCACTCCAGCAATGAGGGTCTCATTCTATGTGAGGAAGATATCACTCCTATGGAGACGAGTAGGCATGGAGAATGTCCGAGACGGGGCAGCCCACTTAGAATATATAGGGTGAGGGCACAATTAAACGTCATGTGATGAGGATAATGGTGTTTGGCAGTTTAACATCCTACAACTCAGATGAGGTGGGTTCACTCCACACCCCTAGGACTTACATAACCTGCACACTTTAAACCTTGGTGAAGGGAAGGCACCAACAATGCCATAGTGTGGGGGTATTGTGGAGTGATCTATTGAGGGGACCACATTAGTATGACTATGAAAAGAAGAAATAGCTGTTAGTGTGCCTATGCAAAGAAGCATAAGGCTAGAAACACAATGTGAATCACCTCCCAAGGGAACTTGAAATCACTTCCTACTAACCTAGAGGGTCATATGGGAGAAAGGTGTGTGACACAGATGTGTTGTGAATAAGAGGGGCTCATACATGGTGACTTAAGGTAAGGATGACACATGGAGTGCAAAAGGAGGTCCATGTGCATGATGGTAGGTTGCACGCAAGATGGGAGGCTTCACACAAGTTGGAATGGCTGCATGCAAACTGGAAGGATGCACACAAAATTGGTCCCATGCAAGGGGCATTTGCGTGCAAGGGGGATATTTTATGCGAAAATGACTTAGGGTAAAAGGAAATGGTTGAGGATCATGCCCAAGAGGGCCCAATAAAAGGAGGAACCTTGGGGGGCCTACCACACAAGATTAAATCCCTTGAGGCTATAGTGTTTTTAACGTGGTCACGTAAGAGGTGTCTTTCACGCAGCTGAGCATTGCTTTGTCTTCTGTCCCCATACCTGAAGGGAGAGGGTGGGGGGGGGGTACACTTTGTTTTATAGCCGATATACTCATAGGCGGAATTCAAGAGGTGCTGCACACAGATGACCATTTTATGTCGCATTGGGCGCGTAAGAGTTTGCATGCCTAGAAGAAACTTGCACGCGAGACTCTCTTCCTTCGTGCCCTTGCCTTGGCTGGTTTTTGAGATGGTGTCCACGAAAGGGTCCCTTTGATGTCTTATTAGGTGAAAAAGGTATTTTATGCCACATGAAGTATTTCACACACCCTTGGACTCTTACACACCAGTGCCTTGGTGAGTTCGTGGTGGGCCGCCACGGGAGTCCACATTTGACATCGAATTGGGTGTGCAAGATTTTGCACGCTGAGGGTAATCTTGCATGAACACCCTAATTTTTGCATGCACCTACCACTCCCACTACGGAGTCATACCTTTATTCTGAATTTGCCTTTGGTTTCTTCAAAAGACCCCCATCATGGCCCTATCTGAAATTCGGCGTCAACAATGAATGTATAGTCAAATAAATAAAAAAAGGGACTTCAGTTACAAGGGTCATAAGATCCCCAAGAAATATATTTTAGTTTAAGGAAGAATGTGTAAGATTATACTTAAGAAAAAAAAATATAAAATGAGTTTTGGAATAGAAGTATTGGTCACCTTGGACAAAATAATATGAAGAAAATAATCCAAGAAGAATCTATGAGGATTCTACCCATACTAAAACAAGACACCATCACTATTTATAAAATATGCCCAAAGGAAAAAATGGTGAACAACAAAAATATGGGAGTTAAAATTAATACACAAAAGCCTCTTGAACTGATTCACTTTGATGTATGTGGTCTTATAACTAATAATTCAAAAAATAATGAAATATATTTCATAAATTTTATAGATGATTTCATAATGATGACATGTAACATGCCCATGTCACACAAATTTTAGCATATTTAGAACTTTTAGAAGACTTGAAGAGAAATAGATAGGCTTGTACATGAAGTGGTTGAGATCAAACAATGAGAGTGAGTATGAAAATAGACATTTAATAAATTATCTTAACAAACATGGAAACATACATGAATACAATTCTCAATATACACCTCAAAAAATGGAGTGGATGAAATGAAGAACAAAAGTTTAGTTGATATGGCTAGAAATATGCTAGAAAAATATGACATCTCAAGGTATTGTTAGTAACATGCCATCCAAATTACTCAAATAATTCAAGAGAGATGTATGTTAAGGATAAACTTAAAAAATGAATACCTATGAGATGTGGTTTAAAAGGAATCTAAATGTTAATTTTTTTAGGTGTTTAGAATTACTTTCTTGATCTAGAAAAAGGATAGAAGTGGAGTAAAGTTTAATGATGAGGTTGAATATGGAATCTTTCATGGGAACACACTAAATTGAAAATATTATAGTTATTAAACAATAAGTTAAAAATAATTATTTATAGTGATGAAATATTAATTTTGTGACTGAATAATAAATGAGGTAGAAAATCATTGTGAATGATGAGGATGATGTTTTCAGTTCAAAACCTATTGGAAAAAATACAGAAAACACACAGATTTAGATAGAGGATGTAGATTCTGCATTTTTGAGTGATGAAGATGGAGAAGTAAAGTCTAAAAGGACATATAAATGGATAACAAAACATATTAGAACCAATAACATCATTGGGGACCAAAATCAAGGTGTTTAGACAAGAAATGAGATCATAGAAACTGGTCATAACTGTCTTTTTTTAAAACGTAAACTTGGGATAGTTGAAGAAGCTTTATAACATAAGGAATGGATTCAAGTCATGAATGAATAGCTAAACCAGATTGAAAATAAAGAAGATTATAACTTTTTCCCATAACCACAGAAAACAATATGATTGGAGGAAAATAGGTTTTTAGAAATAATATTGATGAGAATAGTGATATAACTAGAAATAAAGATATTCTTTTATACAAGATAAAATCAAAAATTTAAGGGGATGAATTTTATGAAACCTTTTACCGAGTGAAAAGACATGAGTGCCTCAAAATATTTTTTTAAATAGTGGCTTATAGAAGCTTCAAGATATTGTAAATGAATATTAAATTATATTTTCTGAATTTTGATATTGATTTGAAAGTGTATATGGAACAACCTAATGGTTTTATTATTGATCTATATAGAAATAGAGTATGTAAGATGAATAAATCTCTCTATGGATTGAAGTTGTATACAATAGGTTGGTATTTAAATCTTGATGAATATCTTAATTTCATAAGTAGTTATAAAGGTCATGTAGATAGAAACATTTATGTAAAGAATAGAGACACCATATCACTTTTTTGAGATTGTGTGTGTTGATGAATTTTTTTTAGAAAAAATGAAATATTGTGTAAGGAGTTCTTAAGACACATGAAAGAAATATTTGAGATATTAGTTATTAGAGAAATGAGGGTTTTCTTGGAATTAAAAAAAATACTAAATCATCAGATCACATTTTTGTTTCACAAGATAAATATATTAAATTAATCTTGAATAAGTTTAATATAGAGGAAGATATAGGGGTGTCCACCCCCATTATTATGGGTAGAAAACTGAGAAAGAATTATGAATGGAATATTTTCAATGATAATCAATTGGTAAGATTGATTGGAAGTCTTGTGTATTTTACTACCACTAGGATAGTATTGAGCATATTATCACAATTTTTTCTAAGTTAAAATCCAATCCTATGAAATCACATATGTAGCTACAAATAGGATCTTATGATATATTTCCAATACTTTAAATTATGTGTTGATGTATAAAAATAAAGGTGAGTTAGATTGAAGATTATTTACTGATGCAGATTGGTAATGAGTTATAGATAATAGAAAATCCACATCAGAAAAAGTATTTTTTAGTAGAAATAGTTGTGTTTCATAGAATTCCTGAAATAAAACCTCAGTTACACTAAGATATATATAATATAATTATGAAACTGCATCACTAGTAGTGACATAGATGATATGGATGAAGACAAAAATACAAGACTTAAATGTTGAAGCTAGTTATCCGATGATCATGATCTATTCCAACTAAAGTTCCATTAATCTATCTAAAAATTATATGAAACACTACCAGTCAAAACACATTAAGTTTTTTTTATCATTTTTAAATGAGAATATATAATAGAGAATTCTATGATTGGAGTTTGTCCATTGTAAATAATAGTTGGAAGATATTATTATAAAACCCCTCACAAATGAATAGTTTGAGAATATTGGGTTGTAATTATGAGTGAAGCCTACTGTCTCTCATTGAGGTGTGTTTTGTTTGAGTTTCAACTTCTAATATTTTTTTCTCCTATTCTTGAGGAGATGGTGTTTATGGAGGGATAAATTTTCTTCCCTTATATATAAATTCTTTTAATGTGTTTGTAGAGTGGTGTAAGATAGAACCTAGGAAATTTTGGTTGAGTTTTCATGAATAATATATAGGGATGAGTTATTTTTCTAAATATAATTTATGATTGATTTAATCACACTTGTTTTCTAAAAAAATATTTCTCACATAGAATTAGAGATGGTTGATTCATGATTCCTTTGGTTTTATTATCAAGGAAGGGATGATAAGGTTCATGTTGAAAAGTAATCCAAAGGGGGATATTTTTTAACCCTATAGGTTAATGTTGTGTATGTTATCAATACCCGTTTAAGTGTGAAAAATGATGACTTAATCTTCATGGATATATGAAAAGTTCTTTAGAGATGATAGAAATGTTTATAACAGTCTAGATGGAGCATGATGTGTATCTACTATGAACATATTTGAGACTTGTTGGTTATAATGTTGAGATCAAGCCTGAATGTAATATAGATGAGTTAAATAAATATAGAATCCATCCATGTGATTTAAAATGACCAAATACATTTGAAAGAAAATCAGAGTTATTTTATAGATGTTTTGGAAGTGCTATATCGAAGCTGGAAAAATGAAAAAGGAATTTATCTTATGTTAAACAATGTAAGAAAATTCATTTACTCAAATAATATATTTTAGGAATGCAAGGGTCGCATAAGATATTTTGGATTCCCATAAGAAAAACCAGCCACACAACATAATATTAACGGAAAATTTTAAAGGAAAATATCATATGAGGAACCACGTAATATAATTCAGTTACACAAGAATATTTGTGTGTTGGTTAGTTTCGAAAAATGAATTTATATTACAAAATATATATTTAAGGAGAGCATAAGATAATTTATATTATGTTCTAAAGTTTTGAGAGACCATAATAAAATTTATGTTAGAAAGACAACCATAAAATAATTTATCTTACATTCTTACCGTAATTTCACACATTCTAAAGTTACAAGAAATAAATCAGATGATGTAAGTATGATGTTATTCATGGATAATACATTATAATCAAACACATAATCATGATTCTTGATGTGATGAAGATTAAAATATCCAAAGGAAAAGCTGGTGTTTCTAAGAGAGCTTCATTCCGTAGAATAAATTTCCATGTCGCAAGCCGCATGAAACCATAACTACGTGGAAATATCAAGTGATTTAGAAACTATGGATTTTTTGGAAGATTAAAATGAAGTTAAATGCAAATATAATATTTATATAATGTGGAAGTAAAATAACTGAGTATTAATCTAAATTTTTAGTAATATTTAAAATAACCTTTGACCCAAATATTATGATTTTGAATGAGACATGCCAATCAAGAATCATAGAGGTTTCCATAATGATTGTGGAAACTATTTCCTAAAAAATGGTAGAATATGCAAATAAGAATAATAATGAAACATATGATATGAGAATTAGGTTAGAAGGAACCAATACACTGATGCATCAAAGGAAAAAAGAAGAACTGAGAGTGGCCATAAGAGATTATTGTTCTTGAAGGAGGAATATCATCATTTGGTGTTTGTGTGGAGGCTCATATATGCTCATATATGATCACTATTTAGAATAATTACTTTATGATCTATTGATACAATATTTTAATTGGTTGGTTATAGTAGATTGTACAAGTTCACAGTCACACACTTTCTCATTTTAATTTTAACAATAAGAAGGGGCTATGCACATGGGATAATAACCATGAGTCACTGGGGACATAGTTATCAAAAAGAAGGTGGATCTCATTAACAAACTTACAGTGTCATTTTTTTTCTAAATCAATGAGTTTCTTGAGAAAGGTTCTAAAAATTTTTGGGATGTAAAATGTTTAAATTTTTTTATACACACTGATTCACCTCCCCTCTCAATTTGTATCCACCTTTGTGTGATCAAACAATAACATGCAAGACCAACCAAAGGTCAAATCCTACCACATCACTTATAAACCACAACCCATATCCACATCATTATAAATACACACACCATCTACTGCCACATGTATCCCACTAAAATAACCACTACTACAAACCCACACCAATAGAAAAAAGATTACATAACTTACACTTATAATTTTAATTCTTTATTTACTCATCATAAATAAGTATAAATTAATTTAATGTATTAATTAAAAAAACTTCATAATTACATAACCATTTACAATTAATATATTCTACACTTTAAATTGTCATAAATTATTTGACCACTTAATTTTATTTTTAAATACTTCATTATTTGCATTGAACACATCACTGATCACAATAACCCATTCCCACACCAAAATTAATGTAAATTTCATTAATCAATTTCAAAAATTTTCCATATCCCTTGGAAACTAAAACAAAAAAAATTCAACTACCACATCAGTCAAACCATGAAATTAACCAACAAAAACATCTCTACCACCTCAAACACAACAACCACACTATCCCATATCAACCACATCATGCCAACATCATAAAAAAACATACCATCATCCATTCTTCCACTAAAACATGCCAAACATACCAAAACCACTACTTAAAAATGACCCCACAATGAAAATTTAGTAATAAAAAAGAAATAAAAACTTCAAATAATCATACTTCACCATTTGTTTATAAATTTATACTAAATAATATCAAATGTAAATTCTATATTTCCACTTCCATTTTTCATCACCAACATTAATCTATTACACTAATATAAACATGTTTCTATAAAATAAAAAAATACACTCAAGTAACATTATCACAATAATACTCAGGTTTTAAATAAAAAATAGAAATAATGTATTTAAAGCATGCAAATATCGCTTCCCAAAGTCCATTTTTTAATCAATTTATTAAAATCATTTGTCCAATTCCAACTTTTAGTAAAATGATAACCAAACCATGATAATTGTAAATATACACAGTAATTTAAATAGATAGATTCTGAACCCCCTACCTTGATTGAAGCTTTAACAACCACAACATATGAATCAGAATAAAATGATGATCAAACACCACCAAAGTTCTAAAAAACCCTTAACAACCTATGAAATATCATCCCCATCAATATGTATTTCAAAAAATAACAAAACCAAAGAATTTTTTCCATAAATCTTTGATAAAAAATATCAAGAAAGAAGGAACGAAGGAAGGGAATAAAACCTTAGATCACAAGGGATTGATTACATGAAAAAAGGATTATGACCCCAGATGTGTCAAATACCACCAAAACCAAGTCCCCAGTGTGTATCAGGTTTGGAAAAAGGAAAAAGGAAAAAGGATAGTGTTAAGGGAGAATGAAACATCAAATTTGTAATTAAAATTTATATTTACTTCACCATGGAATGTCAAAAGACACACCATGACAAAGTGAATCCTAGAAAAAAAGATACAATGTTAAAAGCCTTCAAAATAGTCACATTCCTTAAATATTGTCATTTTTTCTACACCCACATAACATGGTGGTTTCCACCATGGATGTTTCAATCTCTTACCATGAATTGAACAACCATGAAAGAACTAACCCATCATGTCCTTTTACATCCCACTTCCATAACACCATCACATGATAATTTTCTCCTGAATACGACATTGATCCTTTAAAAACATTTAAAATCAGTGTTTCAAAATTTCCCATGGAATATAGATAATTTACCATAAATCATTCCTTATAGAATGGTCAGCTATATGTCATAAAACATGACCATGATATAACCCTCTCAACAATGGTTATTTTTAACCTTAACTCAAGAAACTCAGAAAAATATATTGGATTCCATGTACAAATCCAGACCAAAACCACCCTTAAACTCCACCATGACATAGTGGAAAACCACCATTCCCCTGGTATCTATCAAGATGTAAAAAATCATATATTCTCCCCCAATCCACTTCCCAACGCTCCTCCAACACCTCTAATACTCCCAAAACACAATTTAAAAGACTAAGAAAATATAGGAATTTACCTTAAATATGTATCATATGATTCTCATACTCAATAATTAAAAAAAATGGAAATGGAAAGAATGAATCCTTAAAACTAAAGAACCTTTTGGATACCCTTAAAATATGAATCTATCCATAAAAATTAACACTGTAATATAAAGTTGAATAAAAGCATCCATCACATTTTCATAAAACAATATCAATGTTAAACAAGAACAAGATAAGATTCAAAACATATTTAGACACTAAGCACAAACATTTAGATCTCTCTTCTATGTACAGTCCTCTTTGACATCATTCCTCTATAAGATATGAAACAATAGAATAATGTTCCCACAAAGTAGCTTCTTTATATAATCCTAAAACTCAAAAATTCACTCTATAAACATCATATAATTCTCTACATAAAAATATACCAAGTAAATAGTAGGGGATGTCATGAACCAACCGGAGTTAACCCCAAACCCGCCACATGAGCTGATCTATGACAAGGATTGAGAAGCATTTTTGATCCTCTAAGGCTGGAAAATAGTGCTAAGAATCATAGAAAATACAAGTTGGAATGATTAATCCCAATATAAAATGACAAATAAAACAAAATAGAGTATAAAACATAAATCAACTGAACCCAAAAAATACATACATAATAGATTTAGATATAACAATAGAAGAAAAAAATAGAAAACTAAAAACAAAACCAAAACTAAGAACAAACCAGAACCTAACATGATATCCATGTGACCTCTTATTCACCACAATCCATAAAACCATCATACTCCATATGAAAACAGGAAAAAATATGAACTTTTAAAATAGACCAGGTCTACCCACACCGATTAGCATAAGTTGGGTGTGAGCATAAAACAACTCAGTAGGTAATCACAAAAAATCCATTCATGTCCTTTCCTGAAATAGTCCATAAATTCTAGTTTGAAATAAATATAGGAAAATAAAGTTTTTGAAATTTGAAAATCCAAACTCATCTTCCCATTTTAAAAAACCAGTTTGAAAATCAAAATCCAAAATAAACACAACTCAAACAATGTATAAAATAAAGGAGAAACTGAACTAAGAACAAGTCGTAGGGAATATCATAAAAATCCAAGAATAAAGGAAACAACACAAGTAAAAGTAGGAAAATAAAATAAAAGATCAAGTAATCAAGGTGCGGTGAAAATAAATAAAAACATACATATATGTAATCATGGGAATTTCCTAAACATCCCTAGAAGTAATCCTTGGATGCACTCGGTTCTGACCCACCTTCCAATATATGGTGGATCTCTATAGTTAATAACCAACATGGATGATCTAAACTAGCCTCACTAATGGAAAATACATCCCGGCCTATCCTCTTTCAAGGGGGTTCTAATCCTTATAATCAGGACTAGAAATAAACCATCACTTTCCCCTCTAGATGATATCCAAGAATCAAATGATAATAGTATAAAGGGGAATGAGGATTTCATCACATTATTAGCATTAAAAATGTCTCACAAATGACACCATGAATTCCTTGCCCAATTAAAAAAACCATATATGTAACACCCGGGACTTTTATGTGAAATATTTTGTTTTTATGTTATATAAATCATCAAAGGAATCTTTTACTACACACAACACTAGGTTGGCTTGCTTTACACGCAACCACGACCTTCCTCGATAGCTTGTGTCGTACACAATACCAAGTTTCAATAAACAATGATATGCTATTAAAATATTATTAAAACTAGCCGTTATGAATAGTAATAACCACTTTTTAAAATTTTAAAATTTTTATTTTTCAAAATGGACTTCATTTTTGGATTCGGAATATCGAAATTATCCTAGGGTGAAATTTTGGTATTTTTCTGAAAACTTTCAATTTTTGATGAATAGTGAAACCACTAAGTGGTAGTTAAAAAAACTGAATTTTTCATAAAACTTAATTTTACCGCTTCTGTGAGTGGAATTTAGAAAATCCGAGAAACACGGTTAATATCAAGGACTAAAATGTGGTTCAATGAGATAAAAATAATTTTTGGTGAATAGTAACTTTTTACTTTTATTTACCACGGTTAAAAGTAAATAGGGTAATTAAGGGTAAAAATGATATTATTATTACCCTAACACATGTCCTAATTCTATTGGACAAGTGTAATTAGACCAAAAACAACTTTAGGAATAAAATATGACCATTTAGACCCACTTGGATTAGATTAGGACATTTATTATTAATTTATTTAAAGAAGGGTTAAATAGTTAAAAATCAAAGTTTAATAAGTAAATAATTTTTAATATGGGGTTATACATGAGATAAATTCGACTATAAATATTCATTAGAAAGCCAAAAATATTTCATACATAATGGTATTTTATTTGTAATTTTTATACATTAAATAATTTAATTCATTTATGACACAACAATGATGCAGTAATTATCTTATTAATGAAATATTGACATAATTGATGTTATAAATACCCAAATAAATGTAATTTTAGACTTTTTATGAATTACACTACTTTTATAGGTTAATATGACATGTTAGTATTGATTTAATTAACTTTGTTCTAACTAATCAATCTATTATGATTTTCACAAAAATCAATTACCAAATAGTGTCAAAATTGACATAAAATAGTTTTTAAAACAAATATTATATTAGTAATTGTTATTTTATTCCTAAAAATCTATGGTTCGGACAAATGGCTTAGATAAGGTTATATATATTAATAATAAACAACTTGGGGTTCGTTTGGATGCTTATAGTAAGTCTATTAACCTTATAGTGTAAGAAAACAAGAAGACGCGGTAAAAGTTAAATTATCTAACTTAAAGTTAAATCTAAATGATAACGTTAAAATTGATACCTAAACTTGTCTAAATTATATTGGATGAGAGGATTTCGACCCATAACCACCTTAGCTTCGAAATATATCAATTTAAAGCTATTTAAAACCGAACTTGACTTTATACTAAAATAATATTTTTTGTTATTCCAAAGGTGCCCCTCTCCTCCCTTATAAAAGGGAACCTCCTCCCTCTCTTCCTCACACCACTTTGAGCCTTCAAGCTCGGCCAAACCCTGACACTTTCTCCTCTCCACTTCCCTAGAGACATCCTAGAGGTCCTGGTCTTCTTCAAAGACCCATTTTAGTGCCCTAAAAGGAGGTCTCAAAGAAGCACTTCAAAGAAGAGGTAATGTCCGTTACCGATTCTTCCATATTTATTTATTCTTCCACTTCTTCTTCTTTAGTTGTTTCATTATGAAGTAATAACATCAGTATCACTCATATAATGATATGTTATTATAAGTATGAAACAACCCTATTTCACTATCTATCCATCCTACGGAAAAAGAAATCACCGCGCGTACGTACGTACGTACGGAATATCGTCTCCACGCCGTGGTGTAATCTATTTTCCACCACCACCTTACTTGGATGGGTATAATGGTGTAAATAATGACTATATATGACTATTATAAAGTGATACTGATTATGAAATAGTATAAATACACTCCAATACAATTCCATGATCATAGGAACGATATCATCACTCGTGCGTACGTATGGAATACCGTCTCCACGATGTGATGCGACTCATTCTACATGATCTTCATTTCATAATGATTATATAAATGAATTGAATGAATGAATATGATATATATTACACTAATACCATTCTGGAAATGAGGTATCTATAACCTAAAGAGAAGAATAAGAATTTATTCGACAAAACACGCATAAGAACAAAAAGTTATAAACACCGGAATAACAAGTAGCAATGAAATATTACTACTAAGAAGCCAAGAATATGACCATATATGATATCATAAAAATTAGTGTGATTCTATAATAAGTTAATGAAATTATTTAAATCATTATACAGGAGGTTCAGATACGTACAAAGCATATCAGACATAAGGTAAGGGATAATTTTGCAAATCTCATTTTTATCCGAGATTGCTTATTCGTAAGTATTTACTGGGGCTATTTCTATCATGTCCATGTTTTATAAAAGTGTTCTCATGTATGTATAAAGTCCTTTTTACCCATTTTTGACTTTTACTACATGGTATGTATGGAATCTTTCTCTTATTTACGTTACGAGGTACTTTTTTGACTTTTCCAAAAAAAGTACGAAGAATGTTTTTTTAACTTATACGGCATGAATGTATTTTTAAAACATTATTTCCAAGAAGCTTCCTTTACTATTTTTCAAGTATATTTTTAATAAACTTCTTGTATTTTAAAATTGTATGATATGTTAAGAAAAGAAAATGTTTTTGAAGTAGAAAGGATATTTTCCTCAAGAATGGAGTTCAAGTGTTTTATCAAAATTATTTTCCATCTAAGATAATACAGGGTTCTGTTTCTATCCCTATTCTTACATTGATTTGACTATGTTGTGATGGAATTATTTTTATGAATTCCTTTATCTTATATGAATTGTTTTATGATGTCATGATGTTTTAGAATCCCATTTTTATTACATGGGTATGAAATGATGTATGATTTATGATTTTGTGGCACACATAAGAATGGTATCATTATGAGATGGATGGGACCTATATCTCCCTCCAATGCATTGGGTAAAGATTTTATATCTCATGAGATAGACATGGTTGGAATGGTAGGTTATACGGGTTCAGTGAAACAGAACTGAAACGGGGAGTAAACTCTGTTCAGAAAGGGACTTTTTCCACTAAGATAGTCTTGGCAATGAGTCCTGACTAATAAGAATTGATTCTCTATGATTATGTGTGCATTCCAAAAATTTTCATGTTTTAAGTTATGATTATTGGGATTACATTTCACTACTATGATTTATCCCATGTTATGAAATTATGATCTCTTTTGCAGGTTATGATTTCTAAAAGATATGTTCTTATGAATATGATGTGATTGATATATCTTTTGTTTACCCTTACTGAGCATCTGAGCTCACCCTTTTGTATGTTTTCTTTCCCTAGATCAGGAAGAATGTTATTAAGTAAGATATGCCAAAAGGGACTATAGATATGATGAAATAAATGGGAGACAGTCTAGACGCTTTATGAACCAGTTGTTTATGTTTCCCAGTTTCTAAAGACACTATACCTATACGGTCCTTTCGTGGTTTTGTTATATGATGTAATAAGTATGCTTCAATTTTGAAGTATTATTTATGTATGTAAAGTATGGGTCGTTATAGTTGGTATCAGAGGAAAGGTATAGTCAACCTTTGGAAACTAGGATGCGAAAGCCTTAGTAAGAACCCTAAGAGTAAGTCTAAGCATAGAACACAATCTTTGTGTTTTAGAAATGCCCATGAATAACCTAGGATAAGACCTTAAGTGTGAAATTTTATTCTTGATTATGTGGTTTTCCTATTATAATTAGTGTTGCTCACACTATTCTTCTTGGTTTTAGTCAATGGCTGGAACCCGAAGGAACCGTGTTAATGCGGAATGTGATGAGAAATGCAATGATTGTCCCCCTGAGCAACCAAATGTTATGGGAGCTGGAATGCAAAATCTTGTAGCCATGATCACACAACTTTCACAAGCTATGAATCATGCAGGACTTCCAAATGAGCAAAGGAAGGAGCAACATTCTGTTGAATCCTTCATGAGACAACGTCCACCTTATTTCAGCGGGTCTACTGATCCATTAGTTGCTAAACAATGGATTAGTACTACTGAAAAGATATTTTTAGTTCTTCAATGTTCTGAGCATGATAAAGTCATCTTAGCAGTGTATCATTTGGAAGGTGATGCTGATCAATGGTGGAATCTTATTAAGAATACGAGGCAAAGGGATGAAATTGAGTCCATGGAATGGGACAAGTTCAAGAACTTATTTTTCAATAAGTACTTCCCTCGTATTCTACGAACAAAGATGGAGAAAGAGTTTCTGGAACTAAAGAAAAAGGATGATGAATCTGTTGGTACTTATGAAGCAAATTTTACAAGACTTGCAAGGTACGCTTCTGGTATTATTATCCAACCTGAGAGTAAGATCGATCGATTATTTAGTGGCTTAAAACCAAGTCTTCGATGGGCCTTAGCCATAAGGGACTTCAATAGCTATGAGGAAATCGTTCGATGTGCTCTCAAAGTTGAGATGGAGGTTGGAGTAACCCATCAGTCATATGGGTTTGATAAGAAGAGGAAAATGGAATTCAAAGGAAAATCTAAAGAGCACACTGAAAAGAAGATGAGCTTTCCCTTATGCTCAAAGTGTGGAAAGAAACATGGAGGGATTTGTCTTAAAGGGACAAGTAAATGTTTCAAATGTGGAAAGGAAGATCATCGGGCATTTGAATGCCACGATGATGGGAAGAAGATGTCTAATGATGCAAACAAAGGAAGGGATACACAGAATGAACCTACTACACTTCAATGTTTCAAGTGAAAGGAGATGGGTAATTATGCCAATAAATGCCCTAATCCAAGGGTTGATGATGATGGTCGACGTCAACAAACTCTTAAGGCTAAAGACAAAGGAAAGTCACATGAAATTTCTATCAGTGATGTGGAGTATGATAACGATGTGGTGAAAGGTACACTTACCATCCACTCTAAAGTAGCAAATGTTTTATTTGATTCTGGATCCACCCACTATTTTATTTCTGAAGAATTTTCTAAGGGTATCACCATATTACCTCAACAATTAGATGTTGAGTTAGCTGTGACAACACCTAATGGAACAACCGTCGCATCAAAAGTTTATAATTCTTCTCTGATTGAAGTTTGTGGGAAAGTGCTTCCTGAAAATCTTGTGGTCCTTCCTATAGTGGAATTTGATGTGATTCTTGGAATGGATTGGCTTTCTCTACATGGAGCTCATATCAATTTCCAAAGAAGGGAAGTCACATTTCATATTCCAGATCAATCTATGATCGTCTATCAATGCAAGGACGAACATAACCTTCCAGTGGAAATTTCGTCCATTTTATGGGTATTGATTCCACTAAATGAAGGTTATTTATCTCAAATGGTTGGTGAGAAACTCACGATTAAGAATATTCCCATTGTACGGGAGTTTGATGATGTCTTTCTGGAGGAATTACCGGGTCTTCCACCGAATCGTGAAGTTGAGTTTTCAATAGAACTCGTACCGGGTGCTTTGCCTATTTCAAAGACACCTTATAGAATGGCCCCAATTGAGTTGCAGGAATTGAAGAAGCAACTCCAAGAGAATCTTGATAAGGGATTCATACGCCCTAGTGCGTCACCTTGGGGAGCACCTGTTCTATTTGTTAAGAAGAAAGATGGATCAATGAGACTCTGCATTGATTATCGAGAACTTAACAAGATCACTATCAAGAACAAATATCCTCTCCCATGCATTGATGACTTATTTGACCAACTATGCGGAGCTCAATACTTGTCCAAGATTGATCTTCGTTCAGGGTATCATCAATTAAGGGTCAAAAGGGAGGATATACCAAAGACGACTTTCCATACAATGTATGGACACTATGAATTTATAGTGATGCCATTTGGTCTTACTAATTCCCCTGCTATCTTCATGGATCTGATGAATAGAGTCTTTAGAGATTATATTGATCAATTTGTGGTAGTCTTTCTAGATGATATCCTTGTCTATTCAAAGAGAAAGGAAGAACATGAAGATCACTTGAGAATTATATTGAAGACCCTGAGAAAGGATAATCTTTATGCCAAATTTACCAATTGTGAATTTTGGATTCAAAAAGTTTCATTTTTGGATCACATAATCTCAAAAGAGGGGATATCTGTGGATCCAGCAAAAACAGAGGTTATCGAAAGATGGTCGGGACCAACAAAAGTAACTGAGATCCGAAGTTCTCTTGGTTTGGCTGGATATTATCAACGTTTTGTGAAGGATTTTTCATGATTATCTAATCCACTCACCAAGTTGACTCGGAAAGGAGTTAAGTTTGTATGGATGGAAGAATGTGAAGAGAATTTCAAGGAGTTGAAAAGAAGGTTATCCAGTGCACCTGTGCTCACACTGCCTTGTAGTGGAGAAGGGTTTGTGATCTACATTGATGCATCCAAGAAGGGATTGGGGTGTGTTCTTATGCAAAATGATATGGTGATAGCTTATGCCTCACGACAGTTGAAAATCCATGAGCAAAATTACCCAACACATGATTTGGAGTTAGCTGCGGTAATCTTTGCATTAAAGATTTGGAGGCATTATCTTTATGGAGAAAGGTGTGACATTTATACTGATCATAAAAGTTTAAAGTATATTTTCACACAAAAGGAGCTGAATATGCGTCAAAGAAGATGGTTGGAGCTGATTAAGGATTATGACTGCTCAATCCATTACCATCCTGGGACAGCAAACAAGGTGGCAGATGCATTAAGTCGACAAGACCATGCTAGTTTATCCATGATGAGGATCACAAAAGATCCAATATTTATGGATTTCCAAAGGATGGATATTGGAATTATAATGGAAGGGGAAAAATATTATCTTTCTCAAATTAATGTTCAACCATCTATACATGTGAAGATTAAAGAGGCACAGAAAGCAGATGTCGAGTTACAAAAGAAGGTGAGAAATGTTCCTGAATTCCACCTTGATTGTGATGGGATAATAAAGTTTAGGAATCAGGTTTGTGTTCCTCCCATCCCAGAATTAAAGGAGCCGCTGGATGAGGCTCATAGTTCTTTATTCTCTATTCATCCTGGAAGAACGAAGATGTATAGGGACCTGAAAGAGTACTTCTGGTGGGATGGCATGAAAAGAGATGTTGCTGAATATGTCTCTCGATTCTTGGTTTGTCGGCATGTTAAAGCTGAGAGACAGAAGTATAATGGGATGTTACAACCATTACCCATACTCGAATGGAAATGGGAAAACATCACTATGGGTTTTGTCACAGGACTTCCTAAAACATCCAAAGGCAATAATTCTATCTGGGTCATAGTTGATCGTCTTACCAAGTCTGCACACTTCATTGCTATTAGAGAGGATTTCTATCTGGATCAGCTTGCCAGGATATATGTAAAGGAAGTGGTAATATTGCATGGAGTACCACTTGCTATTATATCTGATCAGGATCCGAGATTTACCTCGAAGTTCTGGCGAAGTCTTCATCATACTCTGGATACAGAGTTGAGTTTCAGCACTGCTTATCATCCTAAGACAGACGGTCAGTCTGAGAGAACAATTCAAACTCTAGAAGATATGTTGAGATATTACTCTATGGATTTCAAAGGTGGTTTGGATAAAAACCTACCTTTGGTGGAATTTTATTATAATAATAGCTTTCACTCCAGTATTCAGATGGCTCCTTATGAAGCTCTCTATGGAAAGAAATGCAGGACTCCAACTTGCTGGGATGAAGTTGGGGAAAGAAATCTATTAGTACCAGATCTCGTTGATGAAATGGTAGAAAAGGTCAGATCTATTCAACAACACATAGAGTAGCTCAGAGTCAACAGAAAAGTTATGCGACAATCTAAGAAAAGACCTAGAGTTTGAAGTGGGTGATAAAGTGTTCTTACGAATATCTCCCTGGAAGAGGGTCATGAGATTTGGAAAGAAGGGGAAGTTGAGCCCTAGATATATCGGTCCTTTCGAAATACTGGATCGTGTTGGGAAGGTAGCTTACCGATTGGCGCTTCCACCAAATCTCTCTCAAGTTCACGATGTGTTCCATGTATCTCTCCTGAGAAAGTACATACCTGATCCTTCACTTGTACTTAGCTCCGAAGTCGTACCGCTGGAGCAAGATCTTTCTTATGAAGAACAACTGATAGAGATTCTGGATCGTAGCGAAAAAGTCCTACGAAACAAGACCACTCGATTGGTGAAAGTTTTATGGAGGAACCACCAATTAGAAGAAGCTACATGGGAGCTTGAGGATATGATGAGGGAGAGGTATCCTCATCTGTTTGTGACAAAGTGACGAATTTCGAGGGTGAAATTCATTTTAAGGGGGGTAGAATGTAACACCTGAGACTTTTATGTGAAATATTTTGTTTTTATGTTATATAAATCATCAAAGGAATCTTTTACTACACACAACACTAGCTTGGATTTCTTTGCACGCAACCGCGGCCTTCCTCGATAGCTTGTGTCGTACGCAATACCAAGTTTCAGTAAACAATGATATGCTATTAAAATATTATTAAAACTAGCCGTTATGAATAGTAATAACCAATTTTTGAAATTTTATAATTTTTATTTTTCAAAATGGACTTCATTTTTGGATTCAGAATATCGAAATTAGCCTAGGGAGAAATTTTGGTATTTTTCTGAAAACTTTCAATTTTTGATGAATAGTGAAACCACTAAGTGGTAGTTAAAAAAACTGATTTTTTCATAAAACTTAATTTTACCGCTTCTGTGAGTGGAATTTAGAAAATCTGAGAGACACGGTTAAAAGTAAATAGGGTAATTAAGGGTAAAAATGATATTATTACTACCCTAACACATGTACTAATTCTATTGGAAAAGTGTAATTCGACCAAAAACAACCTTAGGAATAAAATATGACCATTTAGGCCCACTTGGATTAGATTAGGACATTTATTATTAATTTATTTAAAGAAGGGTTAAATAGTTAAAAATCAAGTTTTAATAAGTAAATAATTTTTAATATGGGGTTATACAAAAGATAAATTCTACTATAAATATTCATTAGAAAGATAAAACTATTTCCTACATAATGGTATTTTATTTGTAATTTTTAGACATTAAATAATTTAATTTATTCATGACACAACAATGATACAGTAATTATCTTATTAATGAAATATTGACATAAGTGATGTTATAAATACATAAATAAATGTAATTTGAGACATTTTATGAATTCCACTAATTTTCTAGGTTAATATGACATGTTAATATTGATTTAATTAACTTTTTTCGAACTAATCATTCTGTTATGATTTTCACAAAAATCAATTACCAAATAGTGTCAAAATGGACATAAAATAGTTTTTAAAACAAATATTATATTAGTAATTGTTATTTTATTCCTAAAAATATAAGGTTCAAAAAAATGACTTAGATAAGGTTATATATATTAATACTAAACAACTTGGGGTTCGTTTGGCTGCTTATAGTAAGTTTATTAACCTTATAGTGTAAGAAAACAAGAAGACACGGTAAAAGTTAAATTATCTAACTTAAAGTTAAATCTAAATGATAAGGTTAAAATTGATACCTAAACTTGTCTAAATTCTATTGGATGAGAGGATTTAGACCCATCCCCACCTTATTTTCTAAATATATCAATTTGGAGCTATTTAATACCGAACTTGACTTTATAATAAAATAATATTTTTAGTTATTCCAAAGGTGCCCCTCTCCTCCCTTGTAAAAGGGCACCTCCTCCCTCTCTTCCTCACACCACTTTGATCCTTCAAGCTCGGACAAACCCTGCCACTTTCTCCTATCCATTTCCCTAGAGACATCCTAGATGTTCTGGTCTTCTTCAAAGTCCCATTTTTGTTCCCTAAAAGGATGTCTCAAAGAAGCACTTCAAAGAAGAGGTAATGTCCATTACCGATTCTTTCATCTTTATTTCTTCTTCCACTTCTTCTTCTTCATTTGTTTCATTATGAAGTAATAAAATCAGTATCACTCATATAATTATATGTTATTATATGTATGAAACAACCCTATTTCACCATCTATCCATCCTACGGAAAAAGAAATCACCGCGCGTGCGTACGTACGAAATACCGTCTCCACGCCGTGGTGTAATCTATTTTCCACCACCACCTTACTTGGATGGGTATAATGGTGTAAATAATGACTATATATGACTATTATAGAGTGATAATGATTCTGAAATAGTATACATACACTCCAATACAATTCCATCATCATAGGAACGATATCATCACTCGTGCGTACGTACGGAATACCATCTCCACGATGTGATGCGACTCGTTCTACATGATCTTCATTTCATAATGATTATATAAATGAATTGACTGAATGAATATGATATATATTACACTAATAACATTCTGGAAATGAGGTATCTATAACCTAAAGAGAAGAATAAGAATTTATTCGACAAAACACGCATAAGAACAAAAAGTTATAAACACCCGAATAACAAGTATGAATGAAATATTAATACTAAAAAGCTAAGAATATGACCATATATGATGTCATAAAAATAAGTATGATTCTTTAATAAGTTAATGACATTATTTAAATCATTATACAGGAGGTTCGGATACGTACAAAGCATATCAGACATAAGGTAATGGATAATTTTGCAAATCTCATTTTTATCCGAGATTGCTTATTCGTAAGTATTTACTGGGGCTATTTCTATAATGTCCATGTTTTATAAAAGTGTTTTCATTTATGTATAAAGTAATTTTTATCCATTTTTTACTTTTACTACATGGTATTTATGTAATCCTTCTCTTATTTACGTTACGAGGTACTTTTTTGACTTTTCCAAAAAAAGTACGAAGAATGTTTTTTTAACTTATACGACATGAATGTATTTTTAAAACATTATTTCCAAGAAGCTTCCTTTACAAGTTTTCATGTTTATTTTTAATAAAATTCTTTTAGTTTAAAATTGTATGACATGTTAAGAAAAGAAAATGTTTTTGAAGTAGAAAGGATATTTTCCTCAAGAATGGAGTTCAAGTATTTTATCAAAATTATTTTCCATCTAAGATAATACAGGGTTCTGTTTCTATCCCTATTCTTACATTGATTTGACTATGTTGTGATGGAATTATTTTTATGAATTACTTTATCTTATATGAATTGTTTTATGATGTCATGATGTTTAAGAATCCCATTTTTATTACATGGGTATGAAATGATGTATGATTTATGATTTTGTGGCACACATAATAATGGTATCATTATGAGATGGGTGGGACCTATATCTCCCTCCAATGAATTGGGTAAAGATTTTATATCTCATGAGATAGACATGGCTGGAACGGTAGGTTATACCGGTTCAGTGAAACAGGACTGAAACGGGGAGTGAACTCGGTTCAAAAAGGGACTTTGTCCACTAAGATAGTCTTGGAAATGAGTCTTGACTAATAAGAAATGATTCTCTATGATTATGTGTGCATGCCACAAAGTTTAATGTTGTAAGTTATGATTATTGGGATTACATTTCACTACTATGATTTATCCCATGTTATGAAATTATGATCTCTTTTGCAGGTTAAGATTTCCAAAAGATATGTTCTTATGAATATGATGTGATTGATATTTCTTTTGTTTACCATTACTGAGAATCTGATCTCACCCTTTTGTATGTTTTCTTTCCCTAGTTCAGGAAGAAGGTTATTAAGTAAGATATGCCAAAAGGTACTATAGATATGATGAAATAAATTGGAGACAGTCTAGACACTTTATGAACCATTTGTTTATGTTTCCCAGTTTCTAAAGACACTATACCTATATGGCCCTTTCGTGGTTTTGTTATATGTTGTAATAAGTATGCTTCAATTTTGAATTATTAACAATGTATGTAAAGTATGGGTCGTTATAATATAGGTGAAAGCACTCTCAGTGAAAGGACAATCATAGGGGTTCCTGTCATACATAAAACCATTCAAATGTGCCAACTGGGCCTACACATCACACGAGTTTAAAAAAATTTCCAAAATTTTACAAAATACCAACCGGTCCTTAACATTTTAAATTTTAAAACCACTTCCAATAATTATAAATTTATTCTCAAAACCATTTCCAATACCAAATTAAAAACATAATTCATGCCCAGAAGGTTTCAAATAGACCATTAAATTCATGGGGTTACTAATCATGTTTCAATGTAGAAAACATGCCAAGATTTAGATTAAAAATATAAAAACCACATTTGAAGTTATTTATGAGACAAAATAAATTTATAGAACATTGAAAGTTTTTATAAAAACATTTGGTATATGGAGTAGAGGAGGGTAGAAAATGAATGAAGGGTGGAAGATATGTGTTTTGAAAACTAGGTTTAAAAACAGATTTTTTTATGGAATACCATGTATATGTGTGTGGCTATCCATATGTGAACCTAGTTACCAAATGAATATTCCCACTTCCAATAGCATATATATATGAAAACCATAAAAATACCCAAGGTTCTAATTTAAAGGATCCCAATAAGCTTTACAACCAATCATAAGGTTACACACATAATCACCAACCTTAAAAAAGGCATCAAAACCACAAACTACACACAATTCACAAGTAGAAAAAGTTACCAAAACCCAAGAAAGGCCAAACACAACCTCAAAGTACTATAATTAATTTAAAAAGGTTAAGTGGGATTTTATCAAACACTTATTGTGTGTATACATATATAAATTCCTTAAAAAAAAATTTTCATCAATTTTTCAATGTAAAAACACCATAATAAATCAAAATAGAACATAAAAATAATGAATATAACATTTAAAATTTTTTTAATAAGGCTCAAACATCAAATGTAATGTTTTAAAAAGGAAATGGATGGAGACAACTAACTCAACAATGTGTGAAAGTTATAGTTTCTAGGATAAGGAATAAATAATCCCAATAATCAAACCACACACCCTAGAATCAAAGAAACAAAATCAAACATCATCCCTCTACCCATAGGGTTCAAATAATAGAAAAAAACCAAGAAAAACCAATAAACCAAGAGAGGGAGAAGAGAAGAAAGGGAAAGTACCCAAAAATACAAAGAAACTGACCTAGATTTTAAAGAGGAGCACTAATGGTACAAGGATAACCAAAAGAGGGGAAGTTTGGAAGCCACTTCGTGCTCTAACAATGAGAAAAAGTGGAGGAGGGTCAATTTAGGGTTAAAATATTAGAGGGGAATACTTGGAATTTCACGACAATAATTATTGTTTTATTAAATTGAAAAATCCACAATACATGAGGGGTAGAGGGAGAATAAATTAATGAAGGCCAAGAGAGTCTCCTCTTATAATGTTTTCACAGTCAGCTGGTGGAAATCCACACTGAAAAAATGATACAAAGTCATCATCATGACTGTACCTAGATGTGAGAAAATACACCACCTTGTTTACTTCATTTCAAGTGTGGAGAAATCTAACCCAGTTGTTAACCATGAACACCCTACTGAAAGGAAGTTTCACCTATATGAGCTAGTAGAATAGTTTGAGAAATTTTGTGCCAACCATGAAAAATGGTTCTATCAAAATGATAGATCCTCTAATATTCTTATTGTAGGGTTCTTTCTAACCATGTGAATGTCACACACCTTACCTCAGACACCACCAATATTCCATAAAGTTACTCCTATGGATCGCACGGTTTGGTTCAAACTGTGTGTAAGGAATTCTAGAAAAACCATGAAAGAAAAACATGAACTGAAAACACCCCAACCTTAATCTTCCACATGATTTCTTCCCAAACTATGAACACTAATCATGCATACGCCAAAAACAAGACCAAAAACTTAAAAAATAAAAAATTATCACCAAGAACTCTACCCAAACCTCAAAAAATATTAAACCCTAATGAATAGATTAAAGAAGACTGGGGTCGGGGTGTGACAATTATTCCCACCATAAAAACTTTCTTCTCCCAGAAAGTCACCTAGCCAAATGAGGAACAAAACTAAAACCTGAAACTGATCAAGGAAAAGAGAAACCATGATCCTTGGTGTGACCTTTTCCACTCCACAAGTTACGCCCAACCAAATATAGATAAAAATAAAAAAAGGAAAACCAAGAGGATAATAGAGGGGCCTCCCCACTGTTTAGGAACTGACTAACATAATGACATCGACACCAAAAATCCCAACATGAAGGAAACCCAATAAAATAAACTCATACCAAACATAAAAACAAAAAAACTCATCATTTCCACAAGAGACAAGAATATCTAAAATAACCACAACCAAAAACTAAAACCAACCCATGAGAAGGATAAACATTAAGATATTCACACCCTAAAAAGCACAACTGCAGAAATTCCCAGGGTTACAAGGATACAGAAATCCTTAAAACAAGAAGGATTTTCAAAAGAAAAGAAAACTAGAATAAGGGGAACTTAAACTATACCAAATAAGACATCTAAGGTAAGAGATGGTCTAACACCCCACACCCAAAAATTCCTGAATCTATGAAGAGATTTACTATGAGGTGTATAGATAGAGGCCTGGTGCCTTAAAGCATATACTACCCCATATCCAGGAGTTGAAAACCTCCAACTAGGTCTTTATCTTATAGAAATGAAACTTATATAACCTCTATAAATGACCCAAATAGACATATAATCAAAAACACTTAATATTATTATGAAAATATGGCTTTGAATTCCCCTGAAAAACACACTGAAAGCAAACGAGTGAGTGATCTGATGAATAAGGATAAGGAACCAAAAAAATGAGACTTCTCAGGAAAGGGTTCCCCTAGTACACACTTCTCACCAGAGGGGGAACCTTTATGAGTGCCAAGAAGAACTATATTTCTAATATACATAGCCTATATTTTAGGAACTAGATTAGCTAGAAATACATCATATACTAGGTTCCTGAACATACCCTTACTAGATGAGAGATCTCGCTCCTTGAACTATGGATGAAGTCCATAAATGAATAGAGGATATTTCAGCTAATCCATTGATTCTATGTGAATAGAAAAATAAACTGCATCCTTAAAGTGGTCAATATAGGCCTTCAAATTTACCTTGAAAAACACCCAAGTGTTATGAAACTTTCTTCTCCTTCACCTCCTCAAGCATGATCCATCAGATAAAACTGGTATTAAAATCTTTCCAATACATTCCAAATTGCAGTGATGATGAGACGATCACATTCCATAAATCCAAACCCAGACCCTAAAATGAAACCAAAAAAACTTGCAAACTCACATATTCATAAGTTTCTAAAGACCTAAAATTGATTTCAACTTATTCAAGACATTGAGAAGCTCATAACTGACTTAAGTTACCATGAAAAACCAGCAACAAATGAGAAGAGACCAAATCTTCCACCCCACTAGGAGTCTTGGTAGGGTCAACAACTAGAATAGACTCACTAGAAAACTTTGGGGCCTTTCTTAGTGGCATACTATATACCAAAATAAGACATGAAACCAAATAAACATAAAACCAAAATTCATTTAAAAGGACATCCCAATCCAAAACACCAATCTCATAAAGCAAAAAGCAAAAATCAACACCAACATCCTTTTTTAAAAAGTTACTATTTACATTGGAAGTTTGATATCAATTTAATCCAATGGTAATTTTCAAATACTCACACAAATTCTGAATACAATCTACACACCCAATCCCACTTTTAGATAACACCATGCCCAAAATGATTTCACCTTTTGGAATATTGTTTTCTAAAAAACCATTTTTCATTTTAAATCCACCCACACCAACCATGATAAAACCAAAGTATAACCCACATTGAAACTCATGGAATAGGGAACTAGTGTCCATGAATAACCTGATCACATGGTTTAGCAGACCATCCCCCAAACATGCAGTGACCACTAGAAGTATCTTGAACCATACACTCAGGATCCACATGGGTTAGTACTTCATGAAATACCACCATGTAACACTAGTTAACTTCCATTTTCATTACCCAAACCAAAAACCCAATAAGCACCAATGACATAAAACCATAATTTAAAATAAAATAATCAAGTCTTGGACAAACCATGGTAACTTGAGGCTCATGATGATTAAGAGTTCACGATGCTCTTCCTGTATCTACCTCCTAAGTTCCGACAATTCTATCACCAAACTACCTAAAACCCCAAATAACCAAGGGCTAATATGATACCATTTTTTCACATACAAACATGGGTCAACCTATAACCATTCACCCAAGATGGTCTATGGCATGGTCTAAGAGGTGTTCCCAATCCTCCTAGGATAGAAAAGAGTTCTAGTCATAAAAAAAATCAATGTGGGAATAATTTAGCCTAATAAAAATTGATAATAAAACCACAATACACATCATAAATCCACTGAAAAAAACAAATACATATAGTATAGATCCATATACAACAACAATAGAATAAAATATGAAACTAAAAAAACCAAAATTGAGACCAAACTAGAACCCGAAATGATCTCCATGTAACATATTGGTCACTACCATCTATAAAACTAGACCCTTTATAGGAAAACCTAAAAAAGATGAACCTTCAAAACATCTTGGGTCTACTAATTTTGAGTGGCAGAAGTAGTGTGTGATCATAAAACAGATCATTAGGTAAGTGATAAGATGAAATTACATATACAATTTTCTATCACTTGATTAAGGATTATCCATTTTATAATCAATAAATTCACCAGGTATGTCTTAATTATTGCAGGAAATAGGTTTCCAAGGTTTCAAAGGAAAAACTGAAGAAAAGGGAAAAATGATCATTACACGTTGTGAAACTCACTTACACGATGTGTAGTCATATTTCACAACATATGAAAATTTGTGAAGAAAGTCACGAAAGAACTATAAGCCATGAAGTGATTACATGATGTCATTGAACAATACACATTGTGTAATGTTTTAATTTCAATTCATACTATGAAGATCTATACCAAAGGAACATACACATCAAAAATACCCATTACACATCATGAAGGAGTCAAATTAAAAATCTCAAAGATTTAGGATGATATTCACTTGAGATTTGTGCCAAATTAAAAATTCATAGAGAAAATATTGGATCAGAATTACATGATGTGACATTGGTTACACATCATGTAATATCCCGGTTATTTATATGCAGTAGGCGCACAATGGACAGAATGTTTGGAATCTCTCATTTTTCTCTCATTATTTCTTATTCCTTATCTTTCAAATAAACTTGCATCCATTTTTTTTTATTATTTTACATATATTCAATCACCATTTATTAAAATTTTAAAATAATTCTTCATTCTTTTACATTGCCAAGCCGAGTTAGATATGTTCTCCATTTTGATATCCAATCAACGATAAATCTTTACCGAACTCTTACCTATTATTGTTTCAAGTAAGTGTTTTGTTGAATTCATTAATGATTCGAGTTTTAAATTGATTATTCTTGAATTCATGATCATTAATTTCTTGATCTCAATTATTATTGGTATTTTTATTATGTTTTTTATCCTTTACCCACTTTTTATGAATTCTACCATGAGTGGTTGAACCACCTAGGGTAGGGGTCGAGAGTAGGGGTGTATGAATTTAATGAATCTTTAATTCTCAAGTTGTGAACCCTAAGGATAGTAATATGGTTAATTTTTTTATCTAACTCATTTGATCAACCCTAACCACATGGAGTTTAAATGAATAACCCTAACCTGATTAGAGTAGAATAGGTTATGGACAATAGCCTATGATACTTTATTCCTTAGAAGATAGGATTAATGCATATATGTTATAGATATTTCTAAATCAAGGAATAGTTTACTCTTAGATAGTTCTAGATGGTTTCACCATAGTCAATTAGTGTCCTTTACTTAGTTTGTAGCCTAAAACTTATGACTATACTAAGTTAATATAAACATTATCCTTTTTTCTAAACCACAAAATTAATCCTAATCCCTATTCTCAATTTCATCTTAATCCTAAATCTCTTTGTGTTAGTTCATTCAAAAACTTAATCAACTTGTGAGGACTCTTAAACATAGTTTTCAAAGACTTAGTTCCCACCAGCCAATTAAATCCTCATGAGACCGACCCCCACTATCACTATACTATGTTTTAGTAGTAAGTGTAGTTTAGGAAACAATAATATAATATGACCATAGAACATGTGAATTAAAAAAAATTTGTGGGAACATAAACTTACGTGGGAACATAATTTTGTGTGGGAACCTAAAACAAGAATCTGGGATTACCTCTCCCATTCCCTCTTTCTCTTTTATTTTCGAATACCACTACGTCTTTCTCCTTGTGACCTAGTGCATGTATCAGGGAACTCTAACTTGTTCAAAGTACCATGATACACTATAAAAAATTACCTTAAAAAAAATAAAAGGTATATCTCTTCACACTATCATTCAAAAATTGCTGACCGTAAAAATCCTGCAGGTCCCAACCCACTAAACATTCAAAATACACAACCAACAATACATGGAGATAAGAATATACATCAAGAACACACCATTATGGATTATGGATTGCCATTAATCCATGGTGATACTAATATCATTATATTACCTCTTTTTAAGGAACAAAAATTTGAGATTAAACCTGGAAACATTTATATGATCTATAATATGGTCTAGTTTAGTGGACTCCAAAGTAAAGATCCCCATGAAAATATCTCAAACTTCGAGGGAGTCTGTGATAGATTTCATAACCAAGGTGTATCTTATAATACTATAAGACTATGAGTATCCCCCTTCTACCTATGAGACCAAGCCAAGGTTTTTCTCAAATGTCAAGCTCTTGAGTCCATCATGACTTGGGATGATTTGGCAAAGAAATTCCAAGACAAGTAATTTCTGCCTATCTGCACTTGGAAACTCCATAACGACATCCATAATTTCACTCAAACTGATGGAGAGTCAACTTGGGAAGCGTGGGATCATTTAAAATATCTCACTTGTATGTTCCCACATCATAGAATTGATATGTATATACAACTCCAAACATTCTATCATGGGCTCCAACAAGATTCTCACATAGTAGTTGATGCCGCCGCTAATGGAGAGATGAAGTTTAAAACACCTGATGAGGGTTGAGAAATTTTAGATGCAGTCTCTCGTAATGTTTTTTTTGGTAGAGTGATCATGGAACACCCTATAATGGAATCCACCAAGTTGAGGAAAATACTCGACTAGCTGCACAAGTAGAGGCCTTAATTAAGAAGCTGGAATCCTTTCTGCTACCCGCTGCACCACATCCCCCTCCTTCTCCTGTAATAGAAATCTAATCCTACGAAATGTGTGGTAGCCCATACCTATATCAGGACTATATAACAGGTGTTGAGGAAAAAAAATCTAATATTTTAATTACATTAATAATAATCATAAAATCAACAATTTCAGCAACCACATTAGTATTATCAATAGAGGCCAGTTCAACATCGGTAGTAAAGTAGTCAAGGGTATTATCAGAAGAGATGTGGTTAGAAACTGTTTAGAAATCAAGGATCACAAGGATATCTTCCAATGAATTTGGTTCCCATACCACCACAATAAGTGACACAACAACCCTTCCCTCCTAGAGCACAACAAAAATTTCAACCAGATCCACAAAGACCTCCACAACCGGCTGTTCCTCTTCAATAAAATTTGGAAAATATACTCTCTTCCTTCATTCAAAAGGAATATCAGAGGATGGACACCCAATAAACTGAAATGTATAATTAAAGGGTGTCTATTCATAACCTTAATCATCAAATGGGTCATATCTCAAAGACCTTGTCAGATAGATTTATAGGTACTCTACATGGTAATACAGAGACATACCAAAGGGAAGAGGCAAAGGCAGCGGTTCTATGGAGTGGAAAAGTGATGTAATTTTAGAAACCATGTATATTAGTAGGAAAAAAAGATAAGGAAACTGAAAATTAAAAAACTGACATAGAGAAAAAGGTGAAAAAATAACTAAAACTACTCAAGAGATTCCTCAAGAAGCTCCACCATCTGAAAAAGATCTAATTCAATAACAATAAAAAGAAGATGCCTATATTGCACAAAAAAATTATAAAAAACCTTTTCCTTTCCAAAAAATAATTAGGTAAGGAATGGTTAAATTGAGACACAATAAATTTTTGGAGATATTCAAACAATGGCACATCAACATTCCATTTTTCTGAAGCAATAGTTCAAATGCATGCCTATGTGAAATTTCTCAATGAACTAATTTCTAAAAAAAGAAAAATGGAAGTCCTAGGAGTCATCTCACTAAATAAAGAGTGTTGTGTTGATGGATTATTATGTAGTTTCATCCCAAAGTATGAAATCCCATATGTGTTAGACATGTTTCATGCATCACCAACTGGAGGAAACCGTAGACTAGAATTTATAGTATAAAAAATTCTACATAGTGGAATTTTATAGCCCGCACTTCACCAAGATGCAAGAAATTATTATCAAAGCTATGATCGGTGCCAAAAAACTAACACCATTGAAAAAACTAATGAAATTACCCAAAATACAATCATGTAATTATAAATTTTTGATGTGGGAGGTATAGATTTTATGGGATCGTTTCTCAATTCATCAAGAAAGTCCTTTATCCTTTTTAGTAATGACTATATTTCCAAATGAGTAGAAGTTGAAGCTACAACAAATGAAACAACAAAAGTAGTCATGAATTTATTGAAGAAAAATGTGTTATCAAGGATCAGATTTCCTAGAATACTCATTAGTGATTTGAGAATAGATTTACCGACCAATATGTTAAAGTACTATCGAAAAAATATTTCATCAGGTATAACACATGAACTACCTACCATCCGAAAAAAGTGGGAAAGTTGAATTTTCAAATATGGAAATTTAAAAAATCCTGAAAAAGACTATGAACACAAGTCAAAGCTATTAGAGTATGAAGTTAGATAATTCACTATGGGAATAAATCACAGTGTACAAAACACCTATTAGAACTACATCCTTATGATTGATATATGGAAATCCATGTCATTTTCTAGTAGAACTTGAGCATCACTCCTATTGGGTAATTTGGAAGCTCAATCTAGATTTTCAAAAATCTAAAGAAGCTAGGATGATATAGTTAAATGAATTGGAATAAATTAGAAATGATTCTTATGAAAAATTTAAAATCTATAATGGAAAAACCAAGAAATGGCATGATCAATGCATTATGAGACACATTTTTTCCCCAAGGAATAAGGTCTTACTATTTAAATTACGATTAAAAATGTTCCCTTTGAATCTGAAATCCAGATGGCCAGGAACCTTTATGGTTTTTCAATATTCCCTTATGGGACCATCAATATTGAAAAGTAAGGTGGACTACTATTCAAGGTCAATGGTCAATGATTGAAAATCTATCAAGAACCCTTCTATGAGGGGCGTGTCAGTATCTAGAAATTAATTTGTACACTGGAGAGTCAAGATCTTGATGTTAAATGAAGTTCTGAATGTGAGGAAAATCAGGTTAGTAAACCTTAGGATAGATTATGTTAGAACAAGTTTTAGAATATCTTAAGGCATTCGAGGAGAAAATTAGGAGACTCGAGTTGCAAATTGGTCCAAAAGAAACAAATTACACATCGTGTATCCATCATTCATGATATGTACTTTTCACAATAGAAAATAGGTTAAAATCCAAAATTATACGCCATACACCTCAAATACACATCTTTTACTTTACCTTTAATTTTAAGTCATGAACTTAGGGTTTAGGACACCCTATCCCCTCCTCTCACAGCTCACACCACACCTGAACCCCCTCCTCTCTCTACTCACACCGTGCCCTACCAGAACTCCCTCTCACTGCTCACCACTAGATCCTCCCCAATATTTCTTCATGCACACCTCCCTATAGCCGTCCCTACCTCAAAAATGGCTTTCATGAAGACCAAGATAAATCCTTTTTCCTATCCTATGCCTGAGAGAGATGATCCTCCATCAGTGAAGCACCAATAAAGCACTACACATCCTACAACCTGTGCATCTTATTGCTCCAATTCTGTTACCATCCCTGAAGATCAATATTTCCAAGATGACTCCTAATCCAACTCTAGTGGTTTGTATGAGGATTATAACCTACAAATGTACCCTGTTATACCTTTTTTAGACCCCAAGAACCATGTTACACACAACCAACTGCATGAAAAAACCATGAGGAAAAAAAAACACTCAATATGGCCATCCTCACATGCCTGGAAATCATCTATGAGGTGATACAACTCCTCGAACACCTACATATATCATCCATCATTGATGTTCTCAAGGATAATTATGAAGATATGTTTATAAAGTTTTGTTGTCCCATTTTTAGGTTACAGTTGATAATCGTTGGTTCAGATTGGGGAGATGACCTCACGAGATTTCTTTTGTGGAGTTTGGTATAGGCCTCAAGATTTATACTAATGACTTTAGCACATATAAGGTATTGACCAAATTGCAACTTGATCCTTACAAGTCATATTTAAAAAGGATCTAGAGGATTATTTCTTAGGATGCCCACATTGAGCACGATCCCAATATTACGAAGTCCACCAAGCTTCAAGGTGTAGTGCCCCTCATCCTTTATAGGTTGTTGATGCATGCTTGGTATAATCATTCCAAGTCTCACGATAGCATTATCCAGATAGATGTCATCATCCTCACTGTATCCATGGGTAGAATAGTCATCAACATGGCCACACAGTTCACTTTCTATTACAGAGCACATTTAGAGAGGATGCAAGAAACGTTGATGGGTGGATCTTTTATCCCTCATTTAGCCAGTAATTTCGGTGTATTTGATGCCACCCTTACACTCACCTCCCTTTCTCCTATAGAGTCCATTGACATCCTACTAATGCATAAGATGCAGCTGGTTACCAAGGATTGTGACACCTACTAGTGGGTGATATGATTCTTAGAGGTTGTTGATGAGGCGCCCAACAGTCATGCAAATTACCCTGCACCATCTCCAGAAACCACCTCTGGATCTCCCCCTAAAGCTTATATTACCACCCTCACCCACCCATTTTCCTACATCTACCACCACCAAATACCCTAATGATCCACCCTATCATATCTAGCACATATCTAGGCTGTGCACCTATCAATCTTAGAGAATTTTCATTAGACTCCCAGCACCTACATATCCCTTTTCTAGAGTTATCTCATTTCACTCCCCCTACACCACCATCATCCAAGGAAGATTTTCATCTACCACTATTACCTTTTGTACCTTCATCATCTACCATAACTACCCAAACCACAGCCTCGAAAGACCTACCATCAGAGCTAATAGACTATGCTACCCAGTAAGAGTATCTGGAAGAGAAGGCTGGGGGGGGGGGGAATGGCTCAACAGCCACCCCATCCACTGATGTTACCTTCATTGATTCAGCTTCCAGATCCATAACCACACTCAAAATTGACACCTCACCACCACCCGTATCTGATATAGATTCTATCACCACGACACCACCTACCACAAGCGATCAACCAACCCTTCTACCATTATATCCATTTACCAGGAGGGGCAGCTGCAACTACACTCTATTTGGGATCAGACTATAGATGGACTACATGATGATTTTGATTTCTCATAGTCTACTGAAGTACCATCCTCAATTTTTGTGTGCTATCAGAGTGCTCATTTTTTTACTATCTCTATTCCATTTTATTATTGCGTCATTTCACTTTATTTATATATGGGATACTATTTTTTCTCTATTTACTTGTATTATTTTTCAATTCATTACACAGTTATAGTAGCCATGTATAACTAATATTCTTCTTATATGGTCATTGATGCACCTGTGCCACCACCATCTTCCCTTATTCTATGAATGACTCGGCATATTTATGATGTTGAGTCCCAACCTCAGGAGCTATCACTATAGATCCATTATTAGTAGCCATTACCACCAAGATCAAAAATAACTTTCCTACCACACCATATTCATTCTTGGTATGCTCCTGAAGTGATAAATCCTTCACAATAACCATGAGAGCTAGAAGATACCACCACCAATAGTGGCAAAAGATAGAGGTGATCTGATCCAATGGATGATACTACCGATACTCTAGTGCATCCGTTTAGCCGATGACATCATTGTTAGCACTATATGAGAGGAAACCCATAGTTTATTTATTTTCCTCATTATTTTTACATATGGTTTTATCTTAGTTTTCCTTTTCTATATTTCACTTTTCAGTCATGTGTCACTTTGAGATTTATTTTATACACATACTTGAATTTATATCAAATGTCTTTCAATGATGTTTACTATGTGAACTTGATTGTTTTACTACTTACAAAATATTTAAACCATATGAACTAATGTTTTATCAAAAGGAGGATTTTTATTTCTAACCAAATATAAAGGTAGCCCAAAAAAATCAATTTTCCCAAGTTTTCCCATAGCATTCCTCTCATTATAGAGAGCCCTTGATTACTTAACATTACTTAAAATTTTCATTTCTATAATCTACACATTATCTATCATACCCTTCCCATGGAACTTTCAAAAACAGTGTTGAAACTGTATCATTTTAGGTTTGGGGGAGTCCTTCTTGAGTTTCAATTTTGATACACTTTAATTTTTTCTTGTTCTTATTTATCTAGGAGACATTTTTTTATTCAAAAGCATGATTTAAACCTAAAAATCATTACTATCATTTAAATAAAAGAAAAATTTAAGTTGGAAACTATTAAAAATATACGTTTTACTCCTGTTTAAATTTTTATAATGAATACTGAGTTTATAAATTTAATTCAAATTATTTTTTTTAAATTTCTTATAATTGATTTATTATTTTATTTTATACACTTATTGATTTTCAGTTTTCTATATTTACCCATATTCACAAGAGGATTCAAAGCCTATGATTGCATATTATTTTATAATCATATTTTTTGGGTGACACATGGGACAAGTAAAACTATTAGAACCTACATTGAGATCTTATTGAGGCCATGAATGAACAAATATAATTTTAATATTATTGAGAAAATCTTTTTTATATATTTTTTCCTAATACCCACCTTACATATTTCCTTAATTTAGCTCATATTTTCTACTAATTACTCTATTAGGATTCATCTATTCTAATAAGATTATCCCTTTCTACCCTATTATTTATATTTTGAATGACTTTACTTTGAACAAGTGTGGGGGATGTTTTTTAGCAGGGGGAAACAAGATGTTTTTACTGTGAATATTTATTATGGTTCTTACTAGACTATTTCATTATGAACCATGTGTAATTTTTTGTATTTAAAGCCTATCCAATTTCTTTGAAAAATACAATTATAAAAAGAAAAAGATGATTGGGTTATGTATTATAAAGGTAAAAAATTACCATTTCGAGACTGATGAATCCCTTGAAGGATCATATGTGGTTAGGGGATGGATGTGTGATCTATCCTAGAACCGAATTTCAAAAAATAAATAACAAGAAAAGAAAAATAAAGGAACATGATACCTTTTAGAATCACTTGATATATTCATGAATTAAAATTGAGATGCTAGGAGAATGGAATTCATTTTTTTATGTGAGGAGTTATTTCATTACATTGTTCATGACATTCAGGAATTATACTTCAATGCTTACCCTGCTTTTTGAGCTTATTTTTTTACTACCTACCCACTTGATCTCATCCTCAGACTCATTTGAAACTTTTTGATGAATCTCTTTTGATTGATTTTTTATTTATATTTACAAAATGGAGAAGATAGAACTAATGCCAGACTATGGTTAGGAACATATATTTAGGGTATAAGCATAAATCTAAATTCATTTTACCCTGAGTGATGAGTGAAAATTCATTATGAGGTAAATTGAAAATGCGTATAGAATTTAAGGATCTGTTAAGAAATTGTAAAAAAGAGATTAATAATTTTCTTGAAGAAATAAATTATGAGGCATGAATGATTTTCTATGAAGGGATGATTCTCAAGATTGAATTTTTCAACTTACACTTAGTTTTATTTTCTTGGTTACAATGAATGTTTCCTATTTTAAAAATTGTTCTTTTTAAAATCCTTGTTGTTATATTTTTTCTCGAGGATAAGAAAATTTTCAAGTGTGGGTAAATTTGATAAGATGAAATTGCAGATACATTCTACTATCATTTGATTAATAATTATCTATGTTTTACTCAATAAATGCACCAGGTATGTGTTTGTTATTAAAAGAAATAGGTTTCTATGGTTTTAAAGGAAAATCTAAAGAAAATGGACAAAAATGATCATTAAACATCGTGAAACTCACTTAAAATATGTGTAGTCAACTTTCACAACATATGAAAAGTTATGAAGAAATTCATGAAAGAATTAAAATACATGAAGTTATTACACAATGTGATTCACCAATACACTTCATTGAATTTTTGAATTTCAATTCACACTATGAAGATCCTGACCAAAGGAAGATACACATTATGAAGACCCATTACATGTCATGGAAGGAGTCACTTGCCAAATATTGAAGATCTAGGACGAGATTCACTTGATATTCAAGCTAGATTAAAAATTCATATAGAAAAACTTGGATTATAATTACACGAAATAACATTTTTTACACATTGTGCAATATCTCAATTATTTACTTCCAACAGGTGTGTAGTGGATAGAATATTGAGACTCTCTCATTTTTCTCTCATTTTTATCTCGTTCTTTTATTTTTCCCTCTCTCTAAACTCAACATGCATCCGTTAATTTTATTGTTTTACATATATTCAAGCATAATTGATTAAAAATTGCAAAGTGTTCTTCATTATTTTACATTGACAAGCCGAGTTACATACGTTCTCCATTTTGATCTCCAATCGATGATGAACCCATGCTATGCTCTTCCCTGTTCTTATTTCATGTAAGTTTTTATTTGAATTTGTGATTGATTAAATTTTTAAATTTCTTATTCTTGAATGGTAGGAGTGGTGTGTTTTGAAAAACGAGTTTAAAAATATACATTTTTATGGAATACCATGTATATGTGTGTGCATATCAGTATGTAAATCTAGTTCCCAAATGGATATGACCACATCCAACATCATATATATATAGAAAATAATAAAAATTGAAAAGGTTTAAATTTAAAGGATCACAAGATGCTGCACAACCAACCATAAGGTTCCACACATAAGAACCAACCCATAAAAATGTATCACAACCACATACAATTATCAATTCACAGGTAGAACAAGTTACCAAAATTCAACTATTTCCAAACACAACCTCAAAGTACTATAATTAATTTAATAAGGCTAAGTATCATTTTATCAAACACCAAGTGTACATATGTATATAGGTATATTTATAGAAATTGATTGAAAACCCATTATAAATTTACCAACATAAAAAAACCAAAATAAATCAAACTAGAACATAAAAATAATTAATAGAACATTTAAAATTTATTTAAGATGGATCTAGAATCAAATTTCATGTTCTGGAAAAGAAATGTATGGAGACACCTACCTCAACGATGTGTGAAAGTGATGAAACTAGGGGAGAGGTAAGAAATAAGCCCAAGAAAAAAACCACACACCCTATAATCAAAGAAACAGAAGATAAAATCATCCCTATACCCCTAGGGTTTTACCAAGAGAGAACCCAACCAATATAAACCGAGAAACCAACAGAGGAAGAATAGAAGAGAAGGAAAACACCAAAAAATCAAAATAAACACTACTAGATTTGAAGGAGGAGTCTCAATGATCCATGGATAACCAAAAAAGGGGAGGTTTATGAGCCTATTCGTGTTCCAAAAATAAGAAAGAGGGGAGGAGGGTTAATTTAGTGTTAACATATATGAGGGGAAAACTTGGAATTCCATGTTTTCAAGATTCTGGGTAAGTTTCATGGTTTGGCCGCACGATTTTCCAAATCGTACGTCAGCCGTGTACACTCTACTAGAAGGAAGGGGAACCCATGTGAACAAGAAAAATGGTTTGGGAAACTGTGTACCAACTATCAAAACTGAGTTTTTCAAAATGATAGAGCCTCTCATATTCTTTCCTCATAGCTCCTCATAACCTTACGAAGGTCCTGCACCATGCCTCAAACACCACTGACTGGCTACATGGTTACTCATATGGATCACACGATTTGGGCCAAACCATGCGCAAGCCATTCTAGCAAAAAAATGTACAAGAAAATAAACTTAAAACACACCCAAACATTGAAATCCACCTGAATTCTACCCAAACAATGTGAACTAATCGTTCCTAGGCCAAAAAATTGACCAAAAACTCAAAAAGTCAAAAATTCTCACCAACAACTCAACACAAACCCCAAATAAAATAATAAACACCAAGAAATCAATAAAAATAAAAGAGATAAATGGAAATCAAGGTATGGGTGTGACACGGGATCCATCATGAATATATTTAAAAAGTTGTGAAAGATGGAAAAAATCATAAAACTATTTTATATATAGTGGAAGAGATAGCCGATATGACACCTTCTTAACATGATCTAACACCTTGAACGATGTTGTAAACCAATATGAACTCTTACTACCTTAATCAAATTATTTCATACCATAATGAGGATAAAACTTCTAAAACACATGATTAATGACCTCAATCTCAAGAGGTATATTACAAATAGTTGTATATCACATATGAAGATCCCGATAAGCTTTCATACACTCTCAAATAAATTTTATATTCCCTACCAATATTTATACCAAATTTTTCCAAAGAATAAATAAAACTCTAACCTTGGTCCAATAAAACAAAAATTAAAATGGATACCCATAAATCTCCTCTAATGGATCCATAACAATGTATAAGTAATATCTATTTTTTTTAGTAAAATGAAAAAAGAAAATTTATTAAACTAAAAATCTCCAAAATAGCTTATAAATTTTCATCATGATCCTCCTATGATATTGAATACACCAATATGTGGTTGATGAAAGTAACAAAAAAACTGACCAATGAACTCATGAAACATTGAGTTCATCAATCCCACGAGAATAGTTGAGGTATTCATGACTATTAAAGGTATGATTATGAACTAAAAATGAATATAATAACACCTAAAAGTGGTATTCAGAATATCATCATCCTTCACCCCCATCTGATGATATCCAGACTATAAATTAAACTTAAAGAACCTACTAAATCCCTTCAACTGGTAAAATAAATCATTAATCTTTGTTAAGTGATAATAGTTTTTTACTATCATGAAATTCAATAAATGTTAATCAATTCATAACTAAATACTTCCATCCAATTTCTTTATCGAAAACATCAGATCTCCCCATAGTGATACACTAAGCTATATGAAAACCTTCTACAACAAATCATCGATTTGAATACTCACCTCTCAGAACTCAAAATAAACCGATATTTATAAAGACTTAGAAATTTGTGAGATTACAAATTTTAATTCTTTCACAAACTTGATGTAATTTTAAGGGGTTGTATCAAAATATCATTAGGAAAAACATAAATTAACTCTAATACAACTATCAAAAATATTTTCCCTTAAAATTCCACTAAACATAATATCAACTCTTCCATCTAATAGGAAAGAGGATTTAAACATATAAAATCCATCAAATGATACCTTTTTCTAAAGAACACTACACGATCAAATTTAATATATAAATAAAATAACTCCCCTTCTAATTATATTTCAAAAAATTGAAAAAAAATACAACCAATCCATTCCATGGAAGACATCATATCACTATTTCTATAATAGAAATAGCTCTACTACTAACTGATTCTTCCCAACAACCAGTTAATTAACCCCACACATCTCAAAAAATTATACTGTACAATAACTAGTGTGTTGAACACTAAGTTCAATAGATGTATCCTCAATTTAATTCAAAAATCTTAAACAAAGTAGTGAAATAAACGAGTGAAAGGCTCACAAATCAAACAATTCATAAAACAAGGTAGGAAAAAATAGATAATTCCTTAAATAATATCTGGTCCTCTTGGCACATGAAACTTCATAACATGTAACTAACTATGATATACAACTTTACCTCACTATCAATGATAACATCCACAACCATGAACACACTAAGACATAGGTCCCTAAGGATAAGAAATATCTCAAGAATGTACTTTCCTTACTCCATCAAATATATGATCCCCACAATACTAAGGACCCCAATACTACCAATAAGGTATCATAATAAGCTTATACTAAGGCTACATTTAAAATTGGATACCTATCCCATACTAAACAAATTGGATGGCCAGAAATTGGAAATATAAATGGAATATGCCTCCAAAAGTATTGAAAAAAATTCCGTAGATCCTAATAATATTAACAACTTCTAGATTTAGGTAAATGAGAAAAAAATGATACTGAAAACCTACTATTTAGAATATCGACTACCCAAATATACAAGATCCTACATCCTTGGACTTACTCCTTGGAAATTAATAATGAATTACTTCTTAAGATGAACCTATCCACACTAACCAGCTCTTTATTAATTCATATATAGCTAACACCTTAAGATACAATAAAAAAAATAGAGAGACCCGATGGAATATCTATGGACACAAATTCTTCTAGAAATTTCATTATATCATGTCATCATTAGGAATAAGATCATGAGAATAGTAAATAATGTTTATGAATCAGAATCCAAGATCCAAAAATCTCAAAATACGTTTTTAAAGGGAGAGTAACTCCTACCATTACACTTTATTCCATGTCAAATAAAGTAATTTTTGAATGAAATAACTAAAAAAATTATCCCATGATACCACAAACTCCTCATCATCACCAAGAATCAAAATCCACCACTGTTGAGAAGCACCCCTTATTGAACAATCAACCAAATAAATATAATATTTTCTCCTTTCATGGATCAAACCAAAAGAAATATCAAGATAAACAAAAAAAACCTTTAACACTTGATTGAATATTTCCACCTTAAAATTTGATATACTATAAAAATAAAACTCATTTAGAAACTTCCTACATAAATATTACTTCTCTAAGAAGACTTTACTATGATCAACTAGAGAATTAGGCTACACCTCAACAACCCGAACCATGCGAGGATACCGACCACCAAACATATAAAAAACAAATGTTAAATTTTAATAATATGATATAAAATTCATTAAATTCATTTTAAACTTTCCCAAAACCATTCAATTAAAACATAGGTACAAAAATGATGCATTTATCCCAACTAAGTCTATACCAAATAATAAATATAATCTCACTTTTGTATATTCAGTAATATTAAGGTCCTTGTCTTATATCACAAGAGACTTAGCCATGTTATACATTTCCTTATTTTACTATATTATATGATAAGATTAAATAATAATATTTACCTATCAAACCATTGTAATCCTCACTAGTTCCAAACTCCAGAGTCTACCCTATCTCTCAACCAAATATCTAACACCACTTTGTCATGACCCATTCCCACTAAAAACCCTCTTGGGATAGTAATGATGGTAGGAAAAACTCCCAAAACCCACCTCCAGTAGGTCATGGGTTAGAGAACAACACTAATGATATAAAACATACATATAAGTGTAATATCCCTCATAAATCCTAAGTACATAAGTAAGACCAACCAATAAACTCTAATAGAAAATATATAATATAACCCAATAAAAAAAATTGATGTAATGTCTTACATGAGAATAAGGTCTTCAAAATAATAATAATAATATATAACAACTTTAAAAACAATCCAAATTGAACAATCACAATGTTATGAACTAATAATGTCTAGCCCAATCACCAAATCCATCACAAAGATCTATAAAAATAGTATGTAGATGATAGGAGTGAGCATATAGGTATACTCAGAAGGATTGTAATAAAAAAATTCTATCAATGGGAATTCCATTATTATAATAATTTCATATAGTATTAGTCAAATAAAATCACATAAGGAACACAAAAAAAACTTTCTAAATGAAGAACGAATGAAATAAGTGGTATTTCTAGATGTTAAGGAACATATACTGAAGGAATAATAACTTGACTTTTGGAATAGTAATATGACCATTATGAATAGTAATTCAACTAATAGAATAGTAACCTCACCTACGAACATATAAATAAAATTTAGGTATCTTAAGAATGAAAATATGATTTATTTATTTCACAGCATAAGTAAACAAATGTTTTAAAAATGAAAAATGAAGTGTTGGTATTTTTTAAGTCATAAATATTTAATTACAATTTTATGATTAATTTAATAATTTAAAATAAAATTTAATATTTTTTAAAAAATATTCATAAATTAATATTTTTTTCTTATTATTATATGATAATTTTTTGAGATATTAATTAAATTTTCAAAGTATTATAAAATCAGTTATAATTTCAAAATCACTATTTTCCAAGTAAATGACGATTTTAATTAAAAATTAAATTTATCATATTTAAAAAATTGTATTTTTAAAATGGAGTTTATTTTTGAGTTCTACACATTGAAAAATGGTTACGGTTATTTTTTTGATTTTTCTAAAATAGTTGAATTTTTGGTGAATAGTGAAATATGATAATTTTCGATATTATCTAAATACTAGAATTATTAAGTCATAGGTGATGTATGGTTGATGTAAAACCATAATATAGAACCATACTTAATTATTTTAATATATTTAGTGAGAATTATCAAACTATTCGTAGCCTTGAGCCAAAATAATAAACTAATGAATAAAATAATGAGAAAACGCCCCTCTCATCCACTATAAGTACCACCCTTCAACACCTCTTATACTCACAAATTTAAAGATTTGAGCGTTTTAAAAATTCTGAAAAATCCCATTTTAATTAATATCGTCTACATCCACGATCCTTTGATCTAATAAGAAAAACCAATCCCCCTAAGGAGGTTCTCAAGGAGAAAATTCAAGAGATAAAATCCTCCTTTTCTTTTAATTTCTTTTCAAGTTCTTTTATTTCATTGTTATATCTTAAAATAACTTCATCCAAATGTAATTATAACTCCAATAAATTATATATACTATAATTTTATTATAATAATGGAATAATAAATCATCAAACCTCCTCTCCACTCTCTTTTATTCTAAAAATGAAAACGCTATTCGTGAGGTATTAATTTATCACCTTCATGGATGAAAAATTATCATTTTTCTTTTTTGCCATCAAGGATGGTCTTAAGAACATTATAATGGTTGAAAAATATTGTAAAATTAATTTTATTACCTTTTTAATTTTTGATAACTAACATATACACATAATATTAAATAATGAAACAAAACAAGTTTGTTGTGAGCGAAAACCGCCCAAAATAATCCAAACAATTACCACTAATATCTTATATGATGATTCATCCTCACACTAAATTAAAAATGATTATATAATAATTTAATCTAATATATTATCATTAATAACATATAATTTCAATTATGGATATCTATTACCATTTTACATGAATTTCCATACTTTTATACAAGCGAACCAACCATAAAAATCAAGAAAATGAACACCCCCAAAGGATGAAATTAAACACTATAAACAATAAAAAAAATACATAAATTAACTTAATAAACTAAAATAAACTATTTACATGTATAATAGGTTCTATAATTATTAATTTATGAATCTAATTTGATTATTCAGGCCATTAAGATCAAGTGTAGAACCATTTTAGACATAAGGTAAGGGAATCTTTTCAAACCTCTATTTTTTTCCTTCGTGTTATGCTGTCTCTCTATTTTCCCCAATGTAATTACTCTTTATTTTTATGAAATTATTATACATTAAATTTATATGTCCCAAAATCATGTATCTAGATCAGATCATCCTTATTTTATAGGGAAATACATATTTTATAAGATTCCATTTTCAATTCCTCCCGTTATACGAGCCTGATTAAAGGGAACTTCTCAAATTCTTACTCATTTTCAAGTACCATACATAATCAATTTTAATAATAAAATTATTATTCTATAATAAATAATTTTATAATGAAAATATATCTTGGTTTATTTATGGTTTTATATAAAAGATTATGCGTCTACCACTTTAATCGCTCTTTAACATTTTCCCTAAATAATTCCCATGATTATCTTATTGATAAAGTCTAATAGGTTGAGGAAATATTTATTAATGTTGTTGTAAAAAAAGGAAATAAACCATTTGTTGAATTATATAGGTTCATCACCCCACATCAAAAAATGAATTAAAGCATGTTTACTATTCCAAATTGGAAATAACTATCATCACTAGATCCTCAAGAATACACCAAATGGTATCAAATATACCTTCCAATCCCAAGGTGAAAAGGTAATATTATAGTAATAAGATTACCCCTTGAAGTAATCTAAATGTATTAATATTAATATATCTTTTATTGTTATGTCAAACTCATATGCTACTTCTAGTAGTGATAACAATGAATATGTTGACCCAAATGTGAGGAACACATATCTGGTTTTAAAAGACCTGGGGGAGGATCTAAATGCGGAGGTTTATCTTCAAATTGTAGAAATAATGTTTACTAAGATGGAGGATGATTTTAAATGAAATAATGATTTTAATTTTAGGTACATCCCATGGATATGATTTCCTTCATGTTCTTCCTACTTGGAGTTGAATTCATTGGAGTTTATTATATTTTTCCTAGTAATTTTAAAATATTTTTTAATTTTTATTGATATGTTGATCCTTGATCATACAGATTTTAATTATCACTCTTTTCTTATTAAATGGTCCAAAATGATGAGTTTTGGATCATTATTATACTTTTATTAGTGGATCATGTCATGTTTATTTCCCATGTTTTTTTAATATGGATTATTTTGATGTCACATATCCAATGAGCCTGATTTGATTGTGGATTTGATCAATCTTGAATGCTAGTGAAGTAATAATGTTGATTATTTTGTGAATTCCCATTATGGACATTTTGGATTCCCTTATCTTCAAGACATGAAATTGTGGATAATACCAAATTTTAATGGAAGAGGAAACTTCCAACAGTGTCAGTTCATGACCCATTGAACTCTTTTTTTATCAATTTCTTTTGATGACAACTAATCTTTGAAACTTTTGATGTGTTTTTTTCCAGCATGTATTAGTGCAATTATTTTGTGAATTTCAGCCTATGATTTCACCTAATATGAAAAGATGATAGAACTAAAGAGTTGAAATAAGATTTTGATGGGGAAAAACAATGGGGATGCTAATGTAGTTTGGGAAAGAGTCATGTGAAGACTTTTGATAACAACACTTTTTGTTGGATGACTTTGTGTTCTGTGAGATCCCAAATGTGGTTGGGTTTATACTATTTCTTGCTTTGTTCAGAAGATATTATTAGGTATTTTGAAGTATTATTACTTGTTTTTAATAGATATTTCTCTAGTAGAGACTTTTGAACTAAAGTGCATATCATTTTGAGTGGGGGTGTATAATTGACCCAATGATGATTTGAAGGATGAAAAGGTGAATAAGGCTCATATAGTGGATGGTTTATTATATTTTTCTTTTTTTGGATTCATTACTATCGTAATGTTACACCTCACCACCCATTACTCTCGTGATGATTGGAGGATTCATGATCCATGCTTAAGAGGGTTTTAGAGGATTTATGGAATGGTTTCACCCAATACTGATAAGATATGTCAAGGATTATACTTTATTTCCCAATTAAATTCCAAGATTATCCTATTAATATATTTTGGGAAATTTATTGCCTTTTTTCATTGTATTTAATGTTATAAAAAACATGTTTCCACTCTTTCTTTAGCATATAAACTTTTTTTAAAAATTTTTAGGTAGTATAAGTTGGTCTTCCAAATCATATCACATTTCTTCTCTAAAAAATAAAATAAAATAAACCAATTAAGTGAGAAATATATATATATATATATATATAAAATATGGTTTTATATCATTAAATATAAAATAAATGAAACAAATTTAACATTAATATATATAGTATTAGGAGGATAATTTATAAAAATATTCATTTAAAATATGGAATGTTACATTATAACCTCGTAAAGAAATTATGTCCTTGTAATTTTTACTCATTAAAGAACACTTATAAATGTTTTTCTCTTATATTCTCAAAATAAATTAAAAAAATACAAATTTTATCCAAAAAATTTACAGGGATAAATTCATAAAATGAATCATTATAAATATATTGGAAAATTTATCCCTAAACGAGCATACTATCAATACTTAACCTATAAATTTGGAGTTAATGTTTATCTATGTAAAAATTTATACACAAAATTTTCATATTCCAAATCGTTAAAAAAAACAAACTTTACTTTGATAAAAAATGATATTCCAAAACCCACACTTACAAATCTGGTGAAGCACATGCATATTTTTGATACATAATATGAATTATAAAATACACTCATGACAAATAACTTAGTGACTTCAGAAAATAGGTACATAATAGATCATCAACCTATAATTATAACATAATTTTAAATAAAATATGTTTCCAAATACCACATATAAATTACTCGTAATCTCTTTAACATGTATAACCATCTTGGGAAATTGGGAAATATTAGAAAGGAGTAAACTAAAATGCTTAGTAAGGGATAAAACATTAGCAATGAGACATTGAAGGTTTATCAATAAATTATAAAAAAGTGAGAGTTTGGATTATGATATAAATTACTTGATTAATTAAACAAGATCATAATATCATAAAAGGTGATTATTAGGGATGATAAAATAATCATATATCATGACATAAAATATGAAAAAGATGATCATAAAAGAATAAAATATACCAAGGTGTAAGGATATAAAATCATAATAAAATAATATTGAACCATAATGACACAAAATTGGAATGTGGTACATGCACATACATATAAAATTGTAACAAATGTCATGGATTTATATGAAATACTTCATTATATAGTAGAAACACCTATATGAATTATGTAAATGAATTAGATAATGGAAAAATCTAACCGTACTAGGTGCACACACAAAATTGTGAACAAATGTAACTACATCATGTCCATATATAGCATAGTGGCCTCATTAGATAAAACATTTACCCAATATATTAGAGGTATATTTAATTCAAGGACTACCCATCACATAATGATATATCTATACATATGTGTACCACATGAATATGAAAAAAAATCATAAATCCATAAAACCCATGTCATGATTAACCCATGGTATTCAAATGGTTATCCAAAGAATTAATGTGGATATGTAAGAAAATATATTTAAATAAGACTAATAATTTATTGGGAATTAAAACCTTATATAATAATGAGGAATATATTAAATTCAATAGATTTCCTCTTTCACATGAATGTATTTCTATCTATTTGGACAACCTTCAAATAAAACAAATGTTGGAGTATTCACTAAGGTAAGGAATTGGAATAAGGGATATATTTATGCAGAGTTTATTATAAGGAATAATAGATTTAGTAATAGATTAATCCACACATAAGGTTTTCATTTACATAATACCAAGTACATAAAGGAATTTGGATAATGAATTGAGTAGTTATTTCACTATATTTTTTTTGAAAAGATATGATGAGAGTGAATTTTAAATAAGTAACTTCTAAATAGAGGAATTGAAAATGGTATTTAATTAAATTAAAGATATTAGAGTAATGATAATACATTTTTGAAGAGTTAACAAAAATATTCTTTAGTTCTTATAAAATTTTGAAATAATAAAAATAAGTAAAAATTCATTTTTAGTTTAGGAATTAAATATAATAATATTTTTATAAGAAATATGATTTAAAGATGATCAATTAATATATTATAGAAATATTTTCTATGAAAAAGTGACATTCATGAGGATAATATAAAATTATTAAGAAAATTTAAGATAAATATCATTATTATTTTGATAAAATATATTTGAAATAAAATTAAAGGAACATAAAGAAGAGAAAAAAGGAAATGAAATAGAATTATAAACATTAATGTAAAAATAACCCAAAAACAATTTTTTAAATATTTAACATAAAGAAAATAAACATAGAAGATATAGATAAGTTCAATAAAGAGATATAGAGAGTGGTAATGAATATAATCACAAATGAGAAAATAGTGGGAGATAACCCTATGAACAATGTTAGGTATGCACTATAAACCAATAAAAGAGGAAAAGAGACCATAAATAAAAAAATAAATAATTTGAAAATAGTAAGTTTTATATCTAATACTTTAGTGATGAGGAACAAAAGATAATATTGGAAATAGGGAAGAAATACGTGAAAATTATGGATATTTATAAGAGAACCCTTACCTTGAGTCTTAGAACACTTCATATGAATATTAAACTCCTTGATTTTTGAGTAATCACTTTTGGATTCTGTCTAAAGCATTCTTATGAGGGTCTTTTACTTATAATATAGACTTAAGAATGTGTATATGATGTTTTAGAGAGATATTTTGGTAAATATTTGGAAATAGAAGAGGTTTAGGATAAAGACTTTGAATAAAATTTATTCTTATTACTTTAAAGAGTGTTTTCATTGACAATTTTTAATTTTTGAAAATTTAAACACAAATAAAACCAAGTGTTATCTTTAAAATATTTTATTCAAATTAATGAATCAAAAATAGTTTTTTTATTAGAATAAAATATAATTTAGCAATTATAAATTTATTTATGTGCGTAAAAAATAATTATTTTTTCTAAATACATATTTTTTACTTAACAAATTTATTTTAGCTCATGAAAATGATTTTATAAATTGTTGAATCATTTTTACCTCAAAATAATTTCATAAATTTTATGGTATATACAATAACTTTTCTTTTCTATTTATCAAAATTAATTATTTTGAATAATATAAAAAATTTACCCTTTGATAATTTTGAGGTTCTTATTCAAAAAATCAGATCCATTTTATAAAAATAAACTTCCAAATTAGGTTATTATAACATTTAAATTTCAATATAAAAATTAAGGTTTTACAAAAAAAGATAAAACATGCCTTATTAAAATTTACCCTTATATATGCACTAAGTTATATAACTTGGGAAATAAATTTTTTATATAATAGTATTTATATTTACTCATTTTATTCAGGGTAAATATTAATTATTATGAATTTTAATATTTCTAAAGGTTAGGGTTACTATTCTAATGGTCACATTTGTAATGGCTCCTTTACCCCTCTACAATGGTCAAACAGGCCTTCTAATTCTTATATATACCACTAAATTAATTTATTCCTCATTAATTTTGTTTCCTATCAAGTCTATCTATATTTAATTTACAAAATATCAATATTATTTCTAATGTTTTGTTTACTTTTCATAGTATTGTTCAAGGTGGTGTTTTTTTGGAGACTATGAACCTATGGATTTCCAAGTTCTAGTCACGTTGTTTACTTATTTTAATTATCCCATTGTATTAGTTTTAGTTTTATAGAATGTATTTATAATTTTTATTGTAATTTATTATGATGAAGATATAAATTAAAGATTTTTTATTTATGTGTTTCATTATATTTATTTAGGGAAATAATTTATACATGAATTAATATTTTATACAGAAAAATATGTTTATCAATAAGTACTAAATAAGTGATCAATATGTATATAAATTCAAGTTTTTAACATTAAAATAAAAATAATAAAAACTAATTTAACATTTACGTATATAATTTTGTGATAAAAATTTACCAAAATATTTCTTAAATATATAGGATGTTATAATAAAAAATTTATAATATTTTGAATTTATTTGAATATAACTCTAAACTACAATTTAACTGATCTAAAAGTCATGAGGTAATACCAAGGGGAGTTAATATCTTCATTCCCTAATCCATTGTAAGTACTAAGTGAAACTCCAAAAAGTGGCTCATTAGTTTCCACTTCTCACTGAATTTCCACACCACTAGTTCCTTTATTTACATATTAAGTCCATCTTCTATGACATTAATCATTCGTAAATCATATGAAATATCAAAATCAAAGTTTTTTAGGTGCTCAACCAAACATCTATGTCAAATATTAATATCATTTTGAAAAAATATTTACCTCAAATTCTTGTGATTACTAGAAATTAAAAATATCAATTTAAAGAGGTAGCATTCCAAACTTTTAGATTAATGACTACAACAACTAAATCAATATTTTTTGTTTTATATTTATAACCATGGGTCATTATATGATGAGATCCATAAGTTAATAGTTTATCCTACTACATCAATATAACTACCAATCTACTTCTAAATCATTGTAGTATATAATACAACCCTTGTCCTTTCCAGGTAAATTCTGGGATGACATAATGTGTCTCCCCCTATAACACATGGAATGTAAACTCAAACTACTCAGTTTAATCAAATTTAATTTTACTTGGTTAGGTCCATCATATGATTTTATAAGTGGGAGAAATATTTAATTAACCAATATTAGCAACCTATTAAGCTTAAAAAGATTATGATCCCAAATACATTCTCTTGTCTCACCCAATAAGTCTTTGCATATAATATCTACATATCCACCAAAATTGCATCATCTCATGTCATACGACTAAAAAACAACACCTAAAAAATAAAAAAGTGTAACTTCTTAATATTTTCACAATATTAATTATACTATACTAGTATAATATCAAAATATATCCCACACAAATCCTTTGTTTAAGAATATGTTAAAATATCTTATATGAATACCAATACAAAGGAGTCAAAAAATAGGTATGAAATATCTTTTTCATGAGGGCCATGAACACTACTCAAATATTCATAAGGTTAAAGATAATAATAGAAACTCCTATAGATTATACCTACTCCAAAAAATCATTCCATGGTATGTCCTCAACCCTCACCCAGTGCCAGTGATAAATTGATTGTGAGATAATATTAGAGAACCTTCAGGTTTCCCATAACTGATCAAACAAATGGACTATACTTAGAAGTGGATATATATTCATCACAGTAACGTTGTTTGGATTCCTGTAATCTATATATAGTCTCAATATTTCATTTAATTTCTTTTTAAACCAAACTAGATCACCCCATGGAGATACAAATAGAAGAATTAATTCTTTCACCTCAATGTCCTCAAGAAGAATCTTTAACTATTTCCACTCATCTAGTTCTATATAATATGAGGGTATCAATATTTTATTAACACAAATAATGAGATAAATTATTAAATCAATATCACTCTGTTTCCCTATGGAATCAAGGATGACCTCGTTGATTCAAGGTTCAAACATTCCAATCGATTTCTAACGGGCTTTTTCGTAGAACCAGAAACATACAATGATTCCATATCCATTTGGACGTACTTTCCAAAGGTAGGTGCTCATCAGTTGTGGACTGATGAGGCTTAGGAATTTGCATTGGTCGAGAGGATGGGAGGTCGGACTCATCACACCTTTTTGAGGGGAATTATTGTCTACTCCGGGACTCTCTTTATATATTTAAGTTATGTTCGTGATTCATTATTACATTACCAAGTATTAAATGAGATTTCCTTTAGTCTGACAATCAATGATTGATATGTAATAAATTCAGAGAATCTTTTATATGTATTCGAGGTTCTTCATCGATGAAGAACCATCTGTATTTGTTAGAGACTCTTGGTTGACAGTATCCTTAAAATACATAAAAGTCTCTTGGTCATTATGATGACCATACTAGTTTTAAAGCCACTCAGTGGGGCACTTGAAGTTTATTGTCATTCAGGAGAACATGGATTATTTCAGAATTGGGATCGTACCCGTTGATGGGCTACCTACGTATCCTTTGTTTTGGAAAAGGAATCAGAACCCACGTAGTTTGAATAAGGGAGTATCATGTTTATGATTTATGGATCAAAGAAAGATGTCATAATTACTTTTACACTCTAAGCTCACGTGAGTTATGCTCGGTGTGAGAAATAAGAGGTATTAGTAAAACCAGACAATTGTGCTATGAAATATGCAATCATAAAAAATGATGTGGGGATTATGTATGTATGACTGCCCAAAATAGATGAGGATTAAGATTTACCTCAGGGAAGAAATCCAAGAATAGGGTCCATAAATGTATATGTACTTTATGGAGATTTGGATACTCTAATCTTGGGACTTACTCCTAAAGAAGATTCCCAAGTTAGGAGGGGACTTATGATTGGGTTTTATTCCTAAGAAGGAAGCCCAGATCAGAAGGAAATTAAGAATGGGGATTACTCCAGAAAAGGAGGCCCAGGTTAAAGGGATTTGAAAATTAAAGGGACTTGGGGCTTACTCTTAATGAGGAGGCCCATATTTAAGACTGGGGCTTACTCCTTAAAAGGAGGCCCAAGTTAAGGGAATTATGGTTGGGGATTACTCCTGAGGAGGATGCCCATATTTGAGACTTTAAGACTAGGGCTTACTCCTAAGGAGGATGCCCAAATTAGGGGACTTGGGACTTACTCCTAAAGAAGATGTCTATATTAATGAGAATTTGGACTGGGGCTTACTCCTGAAAAAGAGGCCCATATTTGAGAATTATGACTAGGGCTTATTCCTGAAAAGGAGGCCCAGGTTAAGGATTGTCTCATCTTAAAGGATGGGGTAGAATGAATGAAATCTCAATCTTTAGTGACATAAATATGTATAAATCACTAGATTTTGAGAGATGTTCCATGGGGTTCCTTTCAGATAAGGAATCCAAATCAAGAAATCATGCCATAAATGTCTTTGAAGTGTGTCTTGAAGACTGAATCTTGAATATGAGAGGTGGAATGACATAAGAGGGGTGAAATGGGCAGGAAAGGCACCCAAAAAGGTAGGGGCGTGCAAGTCCTGGCAGGAACACAGGTACTACATGGGCACACAAGTTCTGGTCGCGCAGGTATACCTGCGTGGCACATGGGTACTTGCAGGATTTTCCGCCCTTAGAGTAATATTTGGGCAATCCTTGATCAAAGCCTTTAGAATCATCCCTAGAGGCTTTCTAAAAGATGACGCGCAAGTTCTAGTTAAGAAGTAGGGTGGCGTGCAAGTGTGTCCATTTCCCTTAAGGGTAAAACCACTTAGGCGCGCAAGTGTTAGTGAATTATAACAGTTAGACCTTACTCCTCTTGTTTAGACCTTCCATTCTAGGTAAAGAATTACCTTATAAGAGTTCTGAATACCTGAAGAAGAGACTTGGGCATTCAGAGCTATGTATGTGAATTTTGGAAAAATTCCTCTCGAAATGGGGGGCCCGCTGGGGGTATTTATAGGCTAGAGAAGACCCCGGGCGGTTATCACCTAGGGAGCGCAAGTCACTTGCGCGACCAACTTCGGCACGCAGGTGTACTTGCACGACCATTGTGTGGCGCAAGTGTACTTGCGCGAATATTGTAGAACTTGCACGACCCTTGTACAATGTTCTTCTTATTCATTCCTTTGTCAATTTTTTATATTTGTCCAAAGGTTGAATCACTTTGAGCTAAGATATTTCCCTTTTCCAATCTTTAGACTTTGTGACGAAAGGAGCGTCAAAAAAAGCCCCCCCTCAGAGTTGGATCCGGAGAGAGAAGAGGATTTGACTCTGAGGAAAAAAGAGAAACCAGGGGTCTTTGTGATTATTGGCTGTTTAAAGTCATGCATGTTGGACATACAAAAGGCTAATGTTTATAGTCGAAATAGCTTTGACCGAAAGAATTAGAATTGACTCAATTCCTTGACAATTTATCTGAAAACATATTACCATACTCAAGTATGAGGGAAAATATGTAAACTATGACTTAAGAATATTTGAATCTGAGGAATGATATGAAAAAGAGTTAAAAGTCATTAGAATAAGTAGTTCCCAAGAATAAAGTTAACATTATTTAACAAACCCGTTAGGGGGCTGAATTATGCAGGGCCACCTAAGGGAATTGGCTGCATAGTCAAATAAATAGCATCTTTTGGCTGACAAGTCCATTATGTAGACTGTTTATGCAAGGCAGCCTAAGGGCACGTGCTGCATAGTCAGGAAAAAGAACTCTCAGAAATTTACTTTCCCAGTGCTAAAAAGCCAGTGAAATTTTATGGAGATTCAAATTTTCCATAGTATAAAGTTTGCTGTATGGAAAGAGGCACTTGAACATGGAGAAGATATTTCCAAACAAGATTATCGGAGAACTGGATGGATATCACTCCTACAAAGGTATGACCCAAACGTAGGGAAGGAGAATATAAACCGTAGACTTGAATACCTTCAGATCATGAAAAAGGATATGGGACAAATATGTTAAGGATGGATATTTTTTTGCAGATCCCTACATACTGTCATTTAAGACCAATAAGGACAAAAGAGGATTTTTTCCAAAGAATGAAGTTACCAGTATCCAAAAAACCCATTAGGGGGTTTGAATCATGCAGGGCCACCTAAGGGCATTGGCTACATAGTCAAATAATAGTATCTTTTGGCTGAAAAATCTGTTATGGAGACTGTTTATGCAAGGCCGCCTAAGGGCACATACTGCATAGTAAGATAAAAGAACTCACAGAAATTTGAAATTTTTGTGAATAAAAGTCAAGAAAAGGGTTATGAAGATCTGAAAATATTTAATGTTAGGATTATGACACATAAAGATGGGTATTGTCCAATGTATACAGAGATACACGGATCAATGCTAACCATAATCATGTTGTGGATGGGTCCTGAATGGAAATGTTGGATTTCACTACGTATCCCATAAGGATAGGAATCAAGACATATGTAGTTCTTAAACTAGAGTTTAACGTCATGTGGGACAAAAGGATTGGAGATATTAGTTTAGGGTCATAGAACTTGGACCATTATAAGAAATACACAGTGTGTGTTTTCATGGGGACTTTTCAGCCAAGGGACTGAAAGTGAAATTTGGGGTTAGGCCCAAAAGACTTGGGGCTGGATTCGAGGGACACTAGAATGTTCCTACATATCCCATAAGGATGGGAATCAAGCCCACGTAGTTTTAGAACTACCCTCTGTATAAATTTGGTTCGTACATGTGAAGGGTGAAAAGGGACTTAGTGCAATGATGGTTTAACCAAAGATAAGAGGTTTGGGCATTTCCTTGTATGTACGTAGTCTTTGAAATAAAACATGATTGAAAAATAAATATAAATAATGGTTCCCTCTCAGGTGAGGGTATCCAAAAATATTTGTAGTTTATTGTCATACTGGACAAAATAGTGCTGTATAGTTTAACGTCGTATAACAAGGACAAAAGTGAATCAATGTAAAGATATTGATTCTAGGGGGTGGTTTCACGAATCAACATCGTATGAGATGGAGGTGAACCGATGTGAAGAGATTGGTTTTGGGCTTGAACCATGGGAAGTTGCCTACATACCCAACATGGAAGGCATGGATCAAAGTCTGCATAGTTCAATTAAAGAATGAATTAATGATCAAGTTGTTCTTGGGGACAACGACCTAAAAAATAATGCTGGGACTTATGTGTGGTTAGCGGCCCAGAGAGAGTGTTATGGTTGAAATTTTCTCTAAGCTCACGTGAGTCATACTCGGTGTGAGAAACAAGAGGTAACAATAACCTTAACAATGAACAATTTAATGTCATGTAAGACATATAAAGGGACTATGCAGTTTTAAGTCTTGCAGTTAGGACTACTGGTGCTGCACTTTTTATTGTCATGTAGCAAGGACAAAGTACAATTTAATGTCATGTAGGACGTATCAAAGGACTTACTGTACAGTTTAGCGTCATGTAGTTAGGACGATGGGTACAACACTGTTTAATGTCATTTTGGACAAAAAGAGGACTCTGCAGTTTAATGTCATGTAGTAAGGACAAAATAGAAGACATTTTAACGTCATGTTGGGTGAAAAAGGGACAATATAGTTTAGTGTCATGTTGGACAAAAGTGCGAATAGTTTAAGGTCATATGCATGGACCGTGGATGGTGCATTTTAACGTCATGCTGGACGGAAGGGGGACTATGCAGTTTAATGTCATGCAGTGAGGAAAAATTAGGGATTTTTTTTTTCAGTTTAACGTCGTGTGGGATGAAAGTAATACAAATAGTTTAAGGTCATATGTATGGACCATGGATGATGAATTGTAACATCATGCTGGATGTAAGGGACTTTTATACAGTTTAGCGTTATGTAGTTAGGACGTCATAGTTTAACGTCGTGTGGGACGAAAATAATACAAATAGTTTAAGGTCATATGCTTGGGCCGTGGATTATGTAGTTAAACGTCTTACTGGATGGTGGTGCAGTTTAAGGTCATACCAGACCATTGATGATATATTTTGTTTTTATACAAAATAATTCTTCAAAAAATTTTCATTGGTTGGAGTAGTGATGAGTTCTCCATCCATTGAGATTAAAGAATAAGCTCCATTGGAGTAGACCCTATATATTGAGTAAGGTCCTTCCCATTTTTGCTAAAGCTTGGGAGGTTTCTTTCCTAGTATCATTGGAGTTCTGAGAACTAATACCAATTATCCCTGAGTGAATGAACGAAGACAAACTTTTTTGTTGAAAGCTCGTGCTATTCGATTATGATAGACTTCCATGTGGTGAAAAGTGCACAATATTTTCTCATCTAATCATTCCAATTCATTCAATCACTTTTGAGATTATTCATATGTAGATGACTGATCACAAATGGCTACTCTGAGCGAAGGAAATTTAACTTCAATGGGCAAGATGGCTTCTGTTCCATATACTAGTGAATATGGAGTTGACCGAGTTGCAGTGAAGGTGGTAGTCCGATAAGCCCGTAAACCATGAAAGTGTTTATCATACCATGATTTATTATCTTTATCCACCATATTTTGCAGTATATTTGATAGAGTCTTGTTGAAAGATTCTATCTGGCCATTGGCCACTTCATAATACCGAGATGAATGGTTGTATTTGATGTTGTATTCTTGATACAACTTCTTCACCTCGGATGAACAAAAGTTGGTGCCATTGTCCGTCAAAATGGTATAAGGGACACCAAATATGGTAATGATGTTAGAATTTATGAAGCTAACAATGCATTTAGAACTGACTTCCATGAGAGGTATTGCCTCTGCCCATTTTGAAAATAAATCAGTAGCAGTAAGAATATACTTAAACTTCTTGGCCGTAGCTGAAGGGTAAGGTCCCACCATATCCATTCCCCACGTGGAAAATGGCCATGAGTATTTAGCTGTATGAATCAAATCTAGACGTTGATGAATGAAGTTGGCATGTACTTTGTATGAATGAAACTTCTTTGCGAAATCAACACAATCTTTTATCATTGAAGGCCAAAAGTATCCAAGCCTTTGAATCTGATCAGACAGTCTATGTCTAGACTGGTGGGCACCACAGACTCCTACATGATCTTCTTTCATGACAGCCATTGTCTCTTCACCATCAATGCATCTGAAGAGAACTCCATCAAAACCACGCTTGAAGAGAATTTTCTCTTGGTGATCTGGGCTATCATAAAGAGTAAAATTGACCACACGTCGCCAGATTTGTTCTTTCCCGGCTCTATCAGGTGGAAGTGTTCCATTTTTAAGTTATTCCCTGATAGGTGACATCCATCCTGTAGTATGACCATACGGTTCAGCAATGGGACTAATTTCATTAATCTCCTCTGTTATGATTCAAACATAAGGTGAAATTGTACGACGGTGGGCAATACTGATGGTCGTCTCGTCCCGATTTGGATCTACCAGAGCTGTGGCTATATTATCCAGTGCATCAGCTTGAGAATTTTGTGATCACGGGACATAAGAAAATGTCAGTTCCAAAGGGAATTCTGCCTTTAACTCTCTAACGTAATCATACAAAGGTATTAGTTCTTCTTTTCTGATGGAATAATCCCCATTGACTTATTTGATTACCAAGTCTGAATCACCTTTTACCTTTCAGTGATTCACTTGTGCTTGAAGTGCCAATTCCAAGACTGCGATGAGAGCTTGGTATTCTACTTCATTATTGGTACCACCTTCCCATAATAAGAAGGAATATGGTAACACTGCCTTTTCTGGAGAAATAAGCACAATTCTTAAGCCAACTTTGTTAAATTTAGGATTTTCCATTTTCCTCCCTGTTGGACTTCTGGAAGTAACATAAAAATACATTTCCCATGCCTGAGGACTTTCTTTAATAGAGAATATTTCCTCATCAGGGAGTTCAATATCTGAAGATGTGTCTTCCAATAAAGGGTGTTCAGCCAGGAAATCAGCCAGAACTTGGCCCTTTATTGCCTTTTGAGACACATACTGAATATCTAATTGCTGCAAAATAACTGCCCACCTTGCCAGACGTCCTGTAAGCATTGGACGACTAAGGATGAATTTGAGTGGGTTATTGCGAGATACCAATTGGAACTCGTGATGTTGCAGGTAGTGTCTCAACTTCTGAACTGAAAATATTAATGCTAGGAAACACTTCTCAATACCTGAATACCGGGTTTCTGCTTCAAGCATAGTCCGACTGAGGTAGTAGAGGCTGTTTTCATTCCCAGCATCATTCTTCTGAGCAAGAAAGGAACCCAATGATCACTCTAAAGCTGTCACATAGAGGATAAGTGGTCTTCCTTCAATAGGTGGAATGAGTACCGGCAGACTCAAGAGGTATTTCTTGAGAATATTGAATTCTTCTTGACATTGTTCAGTCTACTGGCAAGTGACTCCCTTCTTCATCAATTTGGTAAAGGGAAAAATTTTTCTTGCCAAATTGGCGATGAAATTCCGAATATAGGCTAAGTGTCCTTGAAGTCCTCTTAATTCATTCAAATTTCAAGGAGGTGACATACCAAGCATTGACTTTGTCTTCTCAGGATCAACTTCAATACCACGATGGCATACAATAAAGCCAAGAAATTTTCCTAAGGTTACCCCAAAAGCACATTTTAAGGGGTTAATCTTCAAATTATGTTGTCAAAGCTTGTGGAATATGACTTCCAAATCAGCCAAGTGATTAGAATGTTGTTTGGATTTGACCACCAAATCGTCCACATAGCATTCAACAAACCTCCCTAGAAAGGGTCTGAAGATACGATGCATGGAACAATGATATGTTTCACCCGCATTCTTTAAGCCAAAGGGGATTACCCGGTAGCAAAACACACCCTGAGGGGCTCTGAAGGCTGTGGATTCCTCGTCTTCTGGGTCCATTCGCATTTGATTATATCCAGAATATCCATCCATGAAGGAAAGTTCTTCATATCCAGCTGTTTCATCAATTAAAAGTTCTGTAATCAGAACTGGGAAATCATCCTTAGGACAATGCCAATTAAGATCTCTGAAATCAATGCAAACTCTAATTTGTCCGTTCTTCTTATTTACAGGGAAAATATTAGCCAACCACTTGGGATATAGAACTTCTCTAACGAAGTTAGATTTGATAAGATTATCCACTTCAGCTTCAATTTTGGAAGCATAAGTTGGGTGTGTTCTTCTCGCGGCTTGCTTAAATCCTCGATTTTCTTATGGTAAACCCAAATGATGAGTAGCAACATGAGGATCAAGCTCGGGCATCTCTGTATAGTTCCAAGAAAATATGTCTCGATTTTGCTTTAAAAAGGTAATAGACATTTCTTGTTCTTCAAGAGTCATTGCTGCACTGATTAAAGTGGGGCGTGGATCTTCTTTTGTACCCAGATTTATTTCTCTAAGTTCATCCACGGTGGTAGAGATACCCTCTTCAAATGCTGTAGGAGCATCTATGAGATCTTCCTCTTCTTCTTCAACACGTGTTATTTCTTCCATTTCTACTTGCATAGTATATGATAAAGTAGAATTTCCATGATTAGAAGAGATGTTAAAATTTGAACATCTTGAAGAAAAAGATTCCATTTCTGACCCAATTGATGATGAAGGGTCTTCCTTGGGAAATAAAGAGGAGATGATGGATTGGGAATCAACATCATTGTTCACCTCTAATGTTGCTATAACTTCTTTTGGCCTGATTGGAAAAGTATAGAATTGTTGGATTTCAGCAGATGAAATGAAGATGTCACCATTTGAGATTTCATCATAGCTTGGAGAATCACCAATTTCTCCCATGTTGTCTGGACTGATTTCTGTAATTGACATTATGGATCTTTCCATTAGAGTATTTTGATTTGGGTCTATCCTTTCAATTTTACTGATAGGCAACACATAATCCGTACTCACATGCGCAAATGGATTTACTATTATCTTCTTCAAACCATATGGAGCATTAACTTTGGTAATCTCCTTTGTTGTGGATTTATCATTTTCTTTCATGTGATAGAATTCCGTCTCAATGTATCGAGACTCACATGTCTTGAATGGGGCCTTATCACCATATAATGTCCCAACTTGACCATCGAAACAATATTTGAGACATTGAATGTATGATGAAGGGATAGTCGCATGTTGATGTAGCCAGGGTCTTCCAAGTAGGATGTTGAAGGCCGAGTCTTGATCAACAACCATGAAATATGAATTGGATACAAGATCTCCAAACTGAGTTCTGAGTGTAACTTCACCCACTGGTTCTTGTTCATTTTTATCATATCCTTGTAACATCATGGTAGAAGGAGATAAATCAGATTCTGTGAGGCCCAATTGACAAAGTGTACGAATGGGCATGAGGTTGACTCCTGAACCATTTTCAATGAAAGCTCTTTGGACGTCTATGCCATTGACCTTGCCAGATAAGTACAAAGGTCTAATATGACCATGCATAACATCATCTTCATCTTCATCAGTAAAAGATATTATTTCATGGAATTCTGCATGATTATTCTCCATGTGATAGAATTCAGCTGCAACAATTTCAGTTTCAAACTCTTGAGGACTTGACAAAGCCTCGATGAGTGCTTCCTGAAGATATTTTGATAGATTCAAAGCATCCCGAATTGAAAACTTGGCTGGTACTTGGGCCAAGTGTTTCAATACATCATACTTTTGATCCAGATGTCTGAGTTTCCGAATAGAAATATGTGGTTTAGTAGGTGCCTTGGAAGTAGATTCTCTGGAAGTTGATGCATCTTGTATTGGGATAGGAGTTGGAAATATTCCTAGTTTTGGAAGATTAGACCAATTAGATATATTTACTTGTTGATAAGATGAAGGTGGAATCCCCAACCGATCCTCCAAAATAACTGTTCCAGGACTGAATTTGTTATTAGTAGTAGAACTTGCTTGTTCTTGCTGAGCTCACTGAAGGGCTCTACCACGAGTTTCTGCTGCGTACATAGTTCTAGAAGGGGTAGAATTGGAATAGTGGCTTCTGAAAGATCCACGTCTTCCCCTGTATCCTGAGCCTCTGGAACTTCCTCTGATTCTTCTATTTGATACAGGGAATTTAGGCTCATCGAAATCGAAACTGCGAATGGCATATGGATCTGTTAATTGAATCATATTAACAAAACCAATGATTAACTCTTCATCTGATGAAGAATATACCTGACTAGCCAATTTAGGCTGTACCTTTTGGTGGGTTGGTGCCCGTTGATTTGAAGTAGATGGCATGAAGTCTTCCAAGGTCAAAGAAAACTTAGGCTTTGACATTTACTCATCTTCTTCTGATTCTTTTTCTTTCTTTCAATCATGCTGTTTCTTTGAGGATTTTACCTCTGATGAAGAGGGTTTTGCTGCGACATTCATGGCAGAAGGTAGAATTGGTTTCTTCAATTGCGTTCACAAAATAGCATGAGTTTGGTTGATCATCTTTCTGACCATCCAATCATCATATTTTTGTGCATTTTTGTTCTTAACTTCTTTCCACTCGCCTTCCTCCTCTGGAACTGTAGAAGTAACACATGCTACCTGAGCTGAAGAACCTTTTAATTTGACTTGTCCCAAGTCGACCATCTTTTGTAGGAGGTCTTTGAAGAAAAAACACTCCTGGATGGGATGCCCCAACATTTGATTAAAGGGGCAATAATTGGGACAGTCTTCATCTCCTTCCTTGTTTGGCATTTTGGGCCATGGAAATTGAACCAAATTATTTTCTAGAGACGAAATGAAGTAACCAGGAACTTGTTAATTTTGGAAAGAGTATGTTTTTCTCTTCAGATCCTCAAATTGTTTTAGTCTTTGATATTTTTGATCATCTTGACGAAACGACCTTTGCTGTTGGTGCTCAGGAGGTGGATCCCTTCGAAAAGATGAAGGTTTTGAGGTTAAAGCAGGTACAAGTGCTTTTTTAAGCATAACTATAGTAGTTTCTGCTTTAACCATTCTCCTTCCTGGAGCTGATGGAATTACATGAGATTTAGTCTTAGTCTGTATAATAGAATCTTCAATCTGTTAAGCGATTGAGGTATGGTCTCAAAACCCTCCTATGTATTTCACAGGGATCAATGGTGTGCGTAATTCGTCACGCAGATTTACCACACAGATTAGAAACAATTCCTCTTGAGGGAGTGCTAAGCTCAGGAAATATGTTAATCCCTTCCAGCGAGCAATGAAATCAGAGACTCTTTCATTCTCCCTTTGCTTACAGTTTGTAAGATCGAAAACTATTGTCTTTGGAAAAGTTGAGCTGAATTGAAGTAGAAATCATTGACAGAGATCTTCCCATCTGGTAATTGATCGGGATTTCAAGCTTGTATACCAGAAAAAAGCTGGTCCTTGCAAGGTTCGCACGAAGCATATGAGTTTCACTGCTTATTGCTACTCTAGAGTTCCTATCATAGGATCGCAACAAGACACATAATGTGTCAAATGTTGTTCAGGGTCGCCTGATCCATTGAAAATAGGGAATACAGGGTTACCAAAATTTTATGGGGGAGAGATTGAATCTACCCATTCAGGGTAAGCTTTATTTTCTGGTTTAACCTGCACATGCTTCCCTTTCATAGCTTCCAACCAAGTTGTTAATGACTCAATAATAGTTATTAACTTTTGAGAAACATTCAGTTGAGCTTTAATCTGAACAGGTGCACTAACTGGAGCTTGGATAGATGTGGTGGTTGGTACTGCAACCAATGGCAGCACTGCCAATTATTGTTGCACTTGACCCGTAGGATTAGACCTATGAGGGCTTACTAATAATGGAGGATATTCTTGATCCATCTCAATATCTTCAACAAACTCCCTTGGACGACTAACTCCAGGACGCTTAGGAGGAAGACTACCTTGAAGTAGTTCTGCGTTCAACATCCTAAATTCTTTCATTTCTTCCTCTTTTTGCGCAAATATTTGCTCTAATGAGAGAAATTGGACTTCTCTAGAGGGAGGATATGTAACTTGATTATTTCCATTACCCTTGTTTGAACCCTTTCGGAGAGAGGGAAGTGGATTATTTGAAGGAACACCCAGATTTTGGGTAAATCTTTGATTTCATGTACACACACCCTCTTTATTTGTGTCTGTGCGTACAACTTCCTAAGCATGAGCCTCTTCATTTGAGTTCCCTGAGTGAGCCTCATCTGGTGGATCAGAAACAATGACATTGATGACATTGATTGATGCATACCGCATCGCATCCCTTCTATCAACATTTCTGTGATATTGTCTTCTTCCGTGTCTTTGATGAGACATTGCCTTTTGTTGATTCAATCCCTCAAGAACTTCTTGACGAAACATAATTTGGAGGGAATATACTAATAATTTGGCTCTTCATTCTTCTTGAGGTCTCTTTCCCAATCGAGAGAAGACTAACTTTCTCTAAGGAGGGGATTGATGATTTGAAAAAGTCCCCAGTCCGGTGGACTGGGGCTGTTCCTGCTCTTCCCGCTCAACTCCTCGAATTCTATTTGTTGATTCCAAGGGTTGGTTTAAAAGAGTCCCTAGTCTGGAAAGCTGGGGTGGCTCTTGACCTGTTATGTCTGAGACTTTCTTAAAAGATCTTCTGATCTTGCGGATCTTGGTCCGGAAATTATCTGGATGCATCAACCTCTATCCACTTTTATCACCCAACTCGAAAGACTGTTGGATGATTTCTGACACTTCTGTCACTTGATGATGTGATTTCTCCATACGAGAGGCCTGTTCAATATTCTCATTTGCTTGATGCATGAGTAATTCAACAACTTGTTCTCTGTATTCTTGATTTTGGGAAGAACTAGTTGAGACCTATTCTTGGGAAAGCTTTTGATTACAAACAAAACCCATTGACTGTGTTCGGCCATAGGCAATAACATTGCATGAGACCATTTTTGGCGGGCTTTTCTGAAAGGAGAGCACAGTGAAATGTAGTTCTCCATGAACACCCCATCCTCTGACATGAGTACTAGATGGGGAATTGACAATTAACTGACACAATCTTCTTAGTGCGCCAAGGCATGAATGCTTAAGGGATCTCTGGTGCTTTTTAGCCTTCAGATATTGAGATACAGATAGATATGCTAAGTCAATTTGACGTTGTAACCCTTCTATTATCTTAACATGATTCTCATATTCATCATAAGATAATACATTCTTTTTCAACTGATAAATAGTTTTCCATATGTTGAGACAAATATCATGAATCCCATCTTCCGTCAATATCTCTGGAATGTCATACTGAGAGTCAGCCAGAGGCCAAAACATGACTGGCACATCACCCTTTGCCAGTTGTTTTCTCATGTTCAACATTTCCTATTTATCATTCAATGAAGATTCTTCTACTTAATTTGACCAGAGTGGGTGCTTCCTTGTTGCTTCATCAGATTAAACAAGATTGGTAGAGAAACCACTGATCAAACTAGAAGATGCATGACTTAGGGGTGGTTTGGAGAATAATCCTACACCCTGGACTATATTTCTATTGAGAAAGTATTTCACCTGCTGGCGATGAAGCATTAGACATGACTGGTTTCACATTTTCAGGTGCCTCAAGATAAGAGGGCTTTCTCGGCACTACATTTTCCACTGGATCATTTTCCGGACAATGTGTTTCACTACTGCAGAGAGGAATTTCTCAGAGAAATTCATCATCTTGGGGAGGACCACCGTGGTGGGTTACAGCAAAAGATGAGATCTCTTACTCCTTGGTCTTCTGGCCACATAGAGGGTTATTGTAGCTCTCATCTGAAGATGAAACATTGATATCGACCAAATTTTCATGAAGCAAGACTTCATGAGGGAGTTTCTATTGAATAAATTCAAAATTAATGTTCCCACTTTTGGGAAATGAGGGAGTAGAATCTTGAATTCCAACAGATAAATATTTGAGGGCTTCAAGAACTCCAGCATCGAGCAAAGACTTGTTACAGATTGGATCTTGATCTCTTAACTGTGCTGGGCGGGTCTTCTTTTTTGACGCATTCTTACTCGCCTTGGAAACCACTTGTTTCTGAAAGTGTCTACTCTGAGAAGGTGTATGTGTCTGATTAGGAGAGATGGCCAAGTTAGGCTGACGATCTCTACTCAAATCAGGTGTATGTGCCTGACTTGGTTGTCTGTATGATATGGGGGAGTATGCCCCACAACCCTCTTGGACTAGAACAGATGTGTGTGTCTATTCTGGAGTGAACTGTCGATGTGTCACTCCATTGGTAGGGATAGATTTATGTGTCTTTCCCTGAGATGCTTTTGAAGCTGTTATAATATCCTGGCAGGCATCCAGAATATGAGTAGGGATTTGATTCTTCTCTTTCACCATTGATAGAATATGCTTGGTGACTTCAGTTGCTGGAATGGGGTACGTCCATTCTGTGATTGGAGTAGGTGTATGTGCCTGCTCCTTTCCTCCTTTTCCTATCATTGAATCATTACAATACTGAAGTGTGGGGGCAGAAAGTTGAGTCCGCCTCCTATTTGTCACCGGAGCTTTCTGACTGACTTCTCCGAGTGCTACCAAGTGAGACTGTTGGTAGGATTGATCAATACCACCAGGTGTATGTGCCTTCTGATTGTACTTCGCTGAACGTGGTTGACGAGATCCATCATATGTAGTTATATGAGCCTACTGACTAGCTAATGATGTATAAACAGGAGTATGTTTCTGCCTATAGTACTCCACCAGAATTTCCTGGCGGGATTGGCGTGATGCTGCCAGACGATTCAGCTAGAAAGTGGAATACAAACGGGCAGGTGTATGTGACCGCTCGTTTCTTGCCACCAAGTTAGGTTGGTGGACTTCTCTGGAGATGGAAGAGATGAGAACCTACTCACTGTTGACTGGATTTTGCCTCTGGCGATTCGTCTTGCCTGCTCGGGTTCGAGGAACCTGAGACGAACGCCTGGAGTCGATACCCTCATCATGTTGAGGGCGTACTGCCACACAATTCTGGCGGCGATTGTTGATAGGAGCCCTCAGGAAGGACTCCTGCTTCTTTGAATTAAGGCCCTAAGGGACCTGCTCATTCACCTCCCAAGAATATGGGAGTGAATGGTGATTGCATTCCGGGGATAACGACCCAAAATGGTTGGAGACGGTAGTTAGCACCGCCTGCTTCTTGATCACTGGTCATCGCTGTACGGATGACTAGTGTGAATTTTTCACTTAGAGGTCTTGTCGAGCAGCCTCCAGAGTTGGAATGGTAACATGTTGATGGTACTCCTTAACTAGCGCATTTGATACGAAGCGTTGAAGACGCTGAGTAGGTGATGTCGTCTTCAGAGCGGACAATGATCCAGCAGGAGTAGCAGCAGTAGCATTTGCAGTAAAGGTTTTCACAGCAGATGCATTCACAGACGTGAACCTAAGATAAGCCATTCTGGAAATGCAGAAGATCTTGGAAAAGAGTTCCTATTTGATATAACAGACGTAATCAAGATAAATTCAGCCACTACATCTTTTGGATGTGCATATATGTCAATGATTATTTTTGTTGGCCCTCTCATTGAGTTTAAATAGGGGCCTAAAAAATAAGAAAAAAATCATTTTAACTTGGTTAAATATTCACATCGTGTTCACCATTTTTTGTTTCCCTCTGAAATCGGGGATGACCTCATTGATTGAAGGTTCAAACATTCCATTCGGTTTCTAACAGGTTTGTTCGTAGAACCGAAAACATCCAATGATTCCATATCCATTTGGACCTACTTTCCAAAGGTAGGTGCTCATTAGTTGTGGACTAATGAGGCTTAAGAATTTTCATTGGTCGAGAGGATGAGAGGTCGGACTCATCACACCTTTTTGAGGGGAATTATTGTCTACTCCGGGACTCTCTTTGTAGATTTATGTTATGTTCGTGAATCCTTATTACATTACCAAGTATAAAATGAGCTTTCCTTTAGTCTGACAATCAATGATTGATATGTAAGAAATTCAGAGAATCTTTTATATGTATTCGAGGTTCTTCATCAATGAAGAATCATCTATATTTGTTAGAGATTCTTAGTTGATGGTATCCTTAAAATACATAAAAGACTCTTGGTGATTATGATGACCATTCTGGTTTTAAAGCCACTCAGTGGGGCACTTGAAGTTTATTGTCATTCAGGAGAACATGGATTATTTCAGAATTGGGATCATACCCGTTGATGGGCTACCTACGTATCCTTTGTTTTGGAAAAGGAATCAGAACCCACATAGTTCAAATAAGGGAGTATGATGTTTATGATTGATGGATCAAAGAAAGATGTCATAATTACTTTTACACTCTAAGCTCACATGAGTCATGCTCGGTGTGAGAAACAAGAGGTATTAGTAAAACCAGAAAATTGTGCTATGAAAGATGCAATCATAAAAAATGATGTGGGGCTTATGTATGTATGACTGCTTAAAATATATGAGGATTAAGATTTACTTCAGGGTAGAAATCCAGGAACAGGGTCCATAAAAGTATATGTACTTTATGGAGATTTGGATACTCTAATCTTGGGACTCACTCCTAAGGAAGATGCCCAAGTTATGAGGGGACTTATCATTGGGTTTTATTCCTGATAAGGAAGCCCAAATCAAAAGGAAATTATGACTGGGGTTTACTCCTAAAAAGCAGGCCTAGGTTAAAGGAATTTGAAAATTAAAGGGACTTGGGGCTTACTCCTAAGGAGGAGGCCCATATTTGAGACTGGGGCTTACTCCTAAAAAGGAGGCCCAGGTTAAGGGAATTATGGTTGGGGATTACTCTTGAGGAGGATGCCCATATTTGAGACTTTAATACTAGGGCTTACTCCTAAGGAGGATGCCCAGATTATGGGACTTAGGACTTACTCCTAACGAAGATACCCATATTAATGAGAATTTGGACTGGGGCTTACTCCTGAAAAAGAGGCCCATATTTGAGAATTATGACTGGGGTTTATTCCTGAAAAGAAGGCCTAGGTTAAGTATTCTCTCATCTTAAAGGATGAGGTTGAATGAATGAAATCTCAATATTTAGTGACATAAAGATGTATAAATCACTAGATTTTGAGAGATGTTCCATGGAGTTCCTTTCAGATAAGGAAGTCAAATCAAGAAATCATGCCATAAATGGCCTTGAAGAGTGTCTTGAAGACTGAATCTTGAATAGGAGAGGTGGAATGACATAAGAGGGGTGAAATGGGCAGGAAAGGAACCCAAAAAGGTAGGGGCGTGCAAGTCCTGGAAGGTGCGCAGGTACTGCGTGGGCACGCAAGTCCTGGCCGCGCAGGTATACCTACACGACACCTGGGTACTTGCATGATTTTAAGCCCTTAGAGTAATATTTGGGTGATCCTTGATCAAAGCCTTTAGAATCATCCCTAGAGGCTTTCTAGAAGATGACACGCAAGTTCTGGTGAAGAAGTAGGGCGGCGCGTAGGTGTGTCCATTTCCCTTAAGGGTAAAACCACTTAGGCGCGCAAGTGTTAGTGAATTCTAACACTTAGACCTTACTCCTATTGTTTAAACTTTCTATTCTAGGTAAAGAATTACCTTAGAAGAGTTCGGAAGACCTGAATAAGATACTTAGTTGTCCATAGCTTTGTATGTGAATTCTGGAAAAAATCCTCTCAAAATGGGGGGCCCACCGGGGGTATTTATAGGCTTGAGAAGACCCCGGGTGGTTATCACCTAGGGTGCGCAAGTGACTTGCGCGACCAACTTCAGCGTGCAGGTGTACTTGCGCGACCATTGCGGCACGCAAGTGTACCTTTGCGATTATTTTAGAACTTGCGTGACCCTTGTGCAATGTTCTTCTTATTCATTCCTTTGTCAATTTTTGATATTTGTTCAATGGGTGAATCACTTTGAGCTCAGATATTCCCCTTTTCTAATCTTTAGACTCTGTGACGAAATGAGCGTCAACACACTCTCAAGAAGAAAACATCATAATTAATTTGGGGGAAAATACCATGATAATGATCCACCATTTTGGGGGAAAACTAATTTTTTGTTTTACTTATATAAAACAATGTTCTAAGATTAAGAATATAATAAAACATAGATGTTGAAGTATTGGTCCATGATGACCTATTTGTGAATCAATCTCTCCAATAAATACATACTCATCATCTACAAGGGAATGAAAGTGTACTTTCCCACATTAAAAGTTTATGTGATCCTAGAAGTGAGTCATCCAATCCATGCCAAATATCCTGTGGAATCATGACATTTCCAACACAACGAAATCCCACTAAGGGTTATAACAACCAAAAACTATGATAAACCGGGGGAATATCCTCACATAATCAGACCTCTTTCTCATAGGTGTATAAAAGGTAAAATACCCCACTAGGAACTGCAATATCAACCCAATGTCAGACACTCGAAGAGATAAAATAAAAAAATTGGTAGTACAAATGTCAAAAATACACATAATAAAGTATAAATTATAATAATTACACATTTCAATAATGAATTATCCTCACCGTTATCAGATAAATATTGATATTAAGCAAAATTTTATCCTGTGTATGATCTACTACTCTATTTTCAACATCCCGACTAGCCTGATACGTAGTTCCTTACTGCGATAGTTACTACTATATCAATAATCATCATAAAATTTCTCATCCCAACCAACCTAATGATATATAACTATTAGTTTTATTAAAACTTCATAATCATGATATAAAATCCTATGTCTAACCTATGCCTCTCCCTACACCCAGTTAAGGAACCCTCTTATAAAAACTCCTCAAGTTCCCTATACCTCCACATGCATGGAAATCACCAAATACATGGAAATGATGATCATACATGGATATGTATTATAAAATTAAATAAAACCATATATTATTCATGATGAATAATAAAGTAAACACTTGTAATACTTGAGACCCTATTATAGCTAGTAAACGCCATATCCTGAACTAGCACACAATAGACACTCTAAAGAGAATTTATTCATGAGTATATTTAAAAGTTTAATTTATAATTGTTAAAATTTAATTCTAAAAAAGTATAATTATTTTTTTAATTCATTATAAATATATTATCATAATATGAAATTTTGGTATTTTTCCAAAAACTTTATTTTTAAGTGAATAATGGAAATATCATTTTTTAAACTATGACTTTTATGACCTTGCTAGGATGTAAGGAAAAAATGACACTAAATAAACCATTATATTTTAAAAATAAATTTTTTATAAGTAAAATTACACATTTTAAAATTTTATTTTTAATTTATAAACCCATATTTGATATTTTAAATGATAAGTCACATTTTTCAATAAATTGTTTTAATGAATTTTACATCAACTATTTGAAAAAAAACTTATATAACATTTATCAATTTAATATTATTAAATTTATTTCAAATTTAGAATTATTATATGATAATTATCTAAAAAGAACTATTTTATTTTTCTGGAATAAATGATAAATTAATTAGGTAAAATCTAGTTACCACAGTAAAATCAAAAGTGATAAAAGTAATAATTTAAGGGGTAAAGGGCATGAAAAATGAAACAAACATGTCTATAATTGATTGGATGAAGTGTGTATATACCTTATATCTTCATTACTAAATTATTTATAAATTTTGGAGTCACTTTACTTGAGTGTGACTTTCAATTATTGGAAATTGTTTGGTATTTATAAAATGTCATCCATTTCCACTTAAAAATGAGGAACTCATCTACTCATTTTTCCTCATACCAAACCACTTAATTTCAGACCAAAATCTTCCCAAATATATTTTGAAAACTCATTTACATCTTAAATATTTAATTTGTTCTCAAAATACCCTCCCTCAAAGGTTTAATCCCCTTCATAAAGGAGATATTCTAAGTAGTAAGGTATTGATTTCTAACCACTTGTCCCACTTCCCTATTTCTTTATGTACTTTTATTCACTTTAAAATTAATTTTCAGCATATTAAAATGATAAAATAGGTATAATTATTATAATGGTATTTTATTATAATGTTATTTTATTACAATTATGGCATAATCATTTACCACTTTCCATTTTTTCATTAAGAAAAACAAAAACGCGAATCATGCATTTTGCGGACCACCACCGCCATGACATAACGAGTTTCACTTTACTTCACCACCTTAAAATAATAATACTAATTGGGAATTTAATATATAATTATGTTATTTATTTCATATTTTTAATTCTATAATGATATACCATATTACTCAATTTCCAAATTCTATGGAAAATGAAATCATCATCCATACGTAAGTGTGGACTACCGCCTCTCTAGAATGATCGATTTCCATTTTTCATTTCATCACCACTATACATGGATGGTCATGAGAATTGTTTTATAAGTATAAATAAGATATTTTATGTCACTATTATTTTTCTGGTATGAAAAATTTAAAAACATATTAGTGATATAAAAAATAAATGATCGTTATAAAGTCAGCCATTTTAAACAATTATACTAAGAATGAAATATTATAATCATATTATGTAATATTTTAATATCTATTATTTCTTATCCTATATCCTTAAAATTATGATATATCACACTAATAAATAAAAAAATGATCCTTTTTCTTTTGGTATATTTATTTTACAATAAAACCTCCTCATAATCATTTATTAAACCATGGTATGTTCATGTTTGGGTCGGTTTAACCACCTACTTGAACAATATTTTAATTTATAAAAGGAATGAAAATATTAATATAATTACAATTATAATATAATATTAATTTTTAATTGTATATTTTTTTATTTTGGAGAGGTTATATCAATATTTAATCCACTAATTAATAAAACAAAATTCGTTCATCAAGAATCACCAAAACATTCTTGTTATCAATTTCATATTCAAGAATAAATACTAAAACACACATTAAAGAAATTTTAAACATAAAAAATAATTATAAATCATCCCTAGAATTAAATTTAATATCTTATTAATGATTAAATTTATAATAATAATGAATATAAACACTACTATTATGAAACTAGTAGAAATGATCAAAAACTATAAATATATGATGTAAAAAATAGGTATAATTCAAATAGAGAATGACTATCTAGGGAGAGTATAAATGAAAATAGATAATATTGAGATTATAAATTAATTTATTAAGGTATATATGTTTTCAATATAGGAGGATAAAGCATGTTCATTGAATTTTGGAAAATAGGTAAGGATTTTTCATCTCAAATTCCTCTCTTTGAGACGTGTTTTTTATTTTGCACCTAATTTACTTTATGTGGTGTATATACTACATATTTGAGATGTTATATCATGGAATGAATTTATTATTGGTATTTTTAGATCAATTTAAATCCTTATTTTTCAATTATTTATGATTTAATTACTACCCAATCCATAAGCGGGTATCTCCGTCCCATTTTTCATTCTCTAGGACTCATGTCATATTCACCAACATTTTTCTTTTTGTGTTGAGAATCAATTTACATGAAATAATTTTTATCACAGAAATAATTAAATTTAGGGGATTTACAAGCCTAAATTTGTATCCCTACCTCATATTTTTTTATTCAATAGTTATAAAAGCTATTGTAAATCCTAATCTTTTCTTTAGTAGAAAACACATTCCATTTTTTTATGAAGTAAAAGTGCATGTAGTTTCCTAAAAAATACACCACAGTAAGGATAATATTTATTTGATGTGGCTATGTCACATATGAACCTATGGGTAATCACCCCAAGAAGATTTTTCTTATAATTTAATAAAACAACTATCTAATACATGATGAGTGAGTCTAAGACTGAACACCTAGCTAGAAAATCTTGAGGGATATGATTTGTAATATTCAGATGTTCTTTATAAACCATGAAGAAGGTTTTTTTGTTCCATTTCTTGGTATGCTACAAATATAAAGTATTTAACCGAAATAATATCTTCCATGGGAACATTTAACTACCGTAGGTACTATATTTCTTTGATATGGGTACTTTCTGTTACTTTGATAATACCACAAAGATTTTAAGTTGATCAAGGGATGTTCTCCTTAATGTCCACATTATTTTAAGCAATGGGAGAAGTATTTTTTTTTAGTATTTCTCATTATATGGATAACCATGGTTTTTTCTGATAGAGGTTTCTTAGGAAATGGTTTAAAAGGTATTGATAACTCTTATGATGAATACATTGGACTTAATCTTGTGACAAGTGGGTCCAGAATTATATATCCCCTCGATGTATTGGTAGGTCTCATGATACAAAAAACTTGTGTTTTGGTGTATAACTCTCCCCATATCAGTATTTTTTTAGAAAAATCTCTTTGAATAACTTTTTTTAATGTCTGTCATTATGAATTCCATAAATATGAGATCAATGATTATTGTTATCCATTTTTTTATTTATTTTCATGAATATATCATACCCTTAGTTTTAGTTGATTATGGATTAGTGTTGTTTTTTATTCCTTTCATATTAATTATGAAATATTTATGTTATTATAGTTTCACCAGTATTCTACTCCTTACTAAGAAAATAAGCTCACCTTATTTGTTTTCCTTTCCTGGGAAAACATAGAGAATAATTAAGTGTAAATTTAATGGAAACAATTAAATGGACAACAATGCACTCTTAATGTGTTCATATTGTATCTTATGTTTTAAAATTTTATGTATGTTTGTATCTAATATTATATGACTACTATACTATTAGAACCCATGATATAATTTGTATTTTATACTTGTAATGTAATATACCTACTGACTCTGGGTTTCTAGTGTCCAATTTAATATAGTAAGAATTAAAGAATGTTTCATACAAAACTTGTGGAATAGATTTAGATGCACCTTGTTAAACAACCCAAGTACTATAAAAACACTTATGATTTTTAGGGAACACTCAATAAAATGTAAAAGAAATTGTATTTTACAATTCAACATCATGAGTTAATTATGTGTATGACATCGTATAAATATAAAAAATAATGAGAAAAATGTGAACCATATCAACACCCATAACCAATCCAGGGTGTTTCCCCTGAATATATTAATGAAGCTTTAGTTGAGATTTACTAGATCAAAACCATATTATGTTATTTTACCTAGGTTATGAAAAATAATATTTCCTATATAGGTAGGCCTACCGATTCACATCATAGTGTTACTTTTTTGGATGACTTCATGTGACAATAAACTTCAACATTCAGGGGAATTACTAATCAATTAGTAGATGAAAAATGGATCAAGTCCCTAGATAATATATTTCTAACTTTGGGAAGTAGAATAAATAGAGAATAAGTCATTTAATTATATCATCTGAAGGGAGATTCAAACCAATTGGGGTCTCTAATTCCAAACTCAAAAAGGAAGATGATGTAAATCACATGGAATGGAGAACTTTTAAGGAGGAATTCAATGAAAAATAAATTCCTTGTGAGGAAATAGAATAAATGGGAAAAGTTAATCAATCTTATATAGAAGTAAGTGGAAAAAATTTCTAAGTATGAGGATAAATTTACATGGATATTTATACATGATGATGACTTATATGTAGTCATGAAAACAATATTGATAGTTTTTTTGAGGGGTTAAATACAAGACTTCAAATTGTATTGGTATCTCAGACCTTTTTTTATATGAGGATATTGTATCAAGCAACATTAATAGAGAAACTGAGTTATCTAGGACATACATATTCAAGATAAATAAATAGACAAAGAGTTCATATGAGAATAATTATAATATTAGTGCTTTATAGAAGAAGGAAGGAAGGGTGAGATTTACCACATGGGATAAATATGGGAAGAAACTCCCTAGGGATTATAGAAAAGGAAAAAAAGTTTTGTACAAGTGTTTAAAAAAATTCTATCAAGATCTCCAATTCAAGTTAAAGTAATAATATATTTATTTTTAATGATTTAAATATAAAAAGAAGAGACATTTCATAAATAAATTCCCCAAACATCTAGTGAAATTACCTAAAAAAAGTCCAGATGAGAAATTCCAATATTATGTGATTACCATAATTTAAGTTTGTGTTCCTAATTATTTGGTGGTAGGTTCTTTGATTATAGACACAAAGTTAGAAAATTTTTTATTTGATTATGGATCTTCGTACTCTTTTATATCTTCCATGGTAAAAATAATTTAGATATTTCTTTAGCATCCTAGTAAGGTTTTTATCAATTAAGAAACCAAGTGGAAAAATTATTGCAACAAATATGTGTTAGGATGTTTAAATTATGATTCAGGGAAATAATTGTTTTCTAAAAATAGATATTATACCTATGTTTACCTTTGATATGATCCTTGGAATGGGTTGGATTTCAAATTAGAATTCCAAACTTTATTTCAAAGAGAAAGAGATTATGATTTGTGAAGGTGAGGTGGAATCTATTATCTTTAGAGGGGAGAATTCATCATCTAAATCATTTTCATACCCTCCCCCAGTTTCTATCCTCAATGAAATTTTGGGTAAAGTGGAAGATCAAGTGATATCTATGGATGAAGAAGGTATATTAAGAATTGAATATGTATCCATGATATAAAATTTCATTGATGTTTTTCTATAATATTTACATATTCATCCAATAGAGTGTAAAGTTGAGTTATACATTAAACCCATTATTGATGAAAACCCATATTTAAAATTCCTTATACAATGACACCATTATAGTTGGTAGAGTTAAAAAAACAACTATAGGAGTTGAGTGACACGGTATTTATAACCCATGTTGTTTCACCATAGGGAGCCCCTATTTTATTTGATAGAAAGAAGGATGGGTCCATGATATTGTGAATTTATTATAGGGAGATCAATGACATAAATATAAATAATATATATCCTTTACAACACATTTGTGAGTTATTTTAACAAATTCACAGAGTTTAATACTTTTAAAAGATTGATCGACACTCTGGTTGTCTTCAACTAAGGGTGAATAAGGATGAAATACCAAAGATGGAATTTTGAACAAGGTATAGCCATTATGAGCTTTTGGTAATGTATTTTGGATTAAATAATTCACCTTATATCTTTATACATACTGTAAATAGAGTATTCGAGGAGTATCTTGATACATTTATAGTGGTATTAATTGATGATATCTTGATATAATCTAGCTATAAAGAGCATGAGAGTCTTCTGTATGTAATTTTGAAGTCTCTTAGAAAAATGAAATTATTTGAGAATTATAATAAGTGTGAATTTTAGATTAATTAAATTTATTTTCTTTTCCATATTTTCTCCAAGGATAGAATATATATTTACTCTTCAAATACAAAGGTATTAAATTGTAACATCCCAACTTTTCTCAAAGGTACATACCATTAATGTTTTGTTCTAATTCTTTTAAACTACCCTAATTATGATGCCAAATCAAGTCAAGGAGGTCTTGAGTATTTTTGGGGATATTTTGGATCTTGGTTCCCCAAAAATGGAAGAAAATACTAGGACACACGGTTAGGAGAAATAGTGTAGTTCAGCCCCCACAGTTTCCTGAAACTGTGTGACAAATAATAGTGGGGGCCTATGGGCCACATAGTTTTTTTAAAACTGTGTGACCTGAGATGAAAGACTGTGTGAACTATATACAATTTTTAATCGAGTGCTTTTATATGGTTTGCACAAATTTAGAGAAATCGCGAGGTAAACTTTGTGAGGTTCCCCTTATAGCAGTGGCTTGGTGCACAGTTGATGCGCGGTTTGGCCAATAGTGTGGCCAAACCCAGTGTAGTTGTTTTTGTGGGTGAAATTTAAAACTTACCCTCATTTATTGATTTTAAACTTATTATTTTATTTAACCTTCCCCATTCTAGAGAATTTTATCCTACTCCCACACATGAAGCTCGACTTCCTCCACCTCCTAGGTTTCAGGCTCCCCCCTCTATACAAACTCTGATTCGCTTACCATTGGAAGAAATGAAAAGATATAGGTATGTTTTTTGATCCTATCCCTTCTATTTTAAATCTTATTCCCATCTTTTGAACTATCTCAGTGCAATATCATTTTCCCAATTTCATGGAATTTGATGGTTTATTTGATTTTTCCAACCTTTCTCAAATCAAAGGCTGGGGTTGGATGAGGGAAGCTCTATAAGGATAAGGTAGTTGATTTTGAATCTTTCCCTTTGTTTTGTTGTATTAAAAAATATTCTCCATTGTTCCGCCATTCGGACCCATCTATTTTCTCCTCAAAATTGTGAATTAATTTGAATTTAAAACTTTGTCTTACTATTGGTGACCCATGCTAGTAGAGAATCAACCCCTCAGGTTGATCACCTTGAGTTATACCATCCAATTGGGTGCATTTCATATAATCAATCCCTTAAGCCTCTTGTTTTAGATGAACTCAAGGTTGAATTATGAGTTAGACCTCTTTACACCACGCCCTAATGAAATAGTTAAACTAAAAATAATTAGACATGAGATTATGTCATGATCCTTAGGCCTTATGACATACATGGTTTTCCAAAAGTGTTTCCTTGATCAATATACATATCATAATATAAAAGGTAACTTTAATGAGATGACCCATTGGTTAGAAGTGTAATAAATGTATACTGCTTGTTTAATTCTTTTGACTTGGGGCTAGGGGTGATAAAAGGGGTTCCAACTTAAGGACCCCTTGGATGAACTATCATGCTTTAGTTCAATTTTGTGAATTATTTTTAAACATGATGGTGGTGAAATCAACTATGAATAAGACAGGATCACCATGCAGTATCTGTTTTTCCCTCTAGACGAGTGTCACCAGTTACCTAGGGGATACCACTTGGATTGTCTTGATTACACTATTGGTTGTAATATTCCACGAGAGATACTCAGGACCTAATGTATGATACTATGTATATACTCAGAGGTTTGTTAGATCTTGACATTATCACACCATGTCTAGAGTGACACTTGGGAATTCATCCTGGGACACCTTGGACAAACTCCTTAGGCATTGGTCTTAAATTGAGACCCTAAAGTGACACCTAGAAGGTCTCCTTGTATTTACATGGATGGGATCGGGGTTAATCACTATGATATATTAAAATTGATTTCAATTGAATTAAAAAAGAAAAATAATGTTTTCAAATAATAATCAATCATTTGGTTTTGAAAATGTAGGGGTGTGTTCTCCAAGACCAATCACAATATTGGGGATAGTCCATCTTCTTACACTTTACCCTAACCACTTTAACATTGTAGGATATCTTGGTTCAGACACACTGAATTAATCCAAATCAAGTAAATTCGATGGGTTTCCAAGTGGAACCCATTATAATTTTTTTATTTTTTTATTTTTTATTCCATTTAAATTAAATATGAAACACTAATTATTTCACATTTCATGAAATGGAATGACCTAGACACTGTGGGTTCCAGCCTACTAAGATTGTATCTCACACCCTAGTTGAGTGCCTTTGGTACCTGAGTAAACTTTATGGTTATAGGTATAAAAAAGGGAAACAAACAACTTCCAATGATTGATTCACCTTCATTACTTGGAAGGAATTCAGAGTAGAGGACCGAGCCTATGCTTGAGATTTTGTACATAACAGTTTTGGACTTTTTTATATTTTTTTATAATATTATATATACTTGTATCCATTTCCCCTTTCATGCTCAATTTTTTATAGTTATAGTACCATGATCATCATATTGTATTTTCTAATTATTCAACTTCTGCTTATTTGTTTATTCTTCGGGCATGTTTTACTTATATTCTTCTATTTCTATCTATTTCTTACTTATACTTTCTCAATTTTATATTATATGATATTAATGCACTATACCTTTACCAATTAGGTAATAATATCCATATAGACACACACAAGGCCCTCATTGCTAGTTGATAACCTCTAGTGTTTGGGGAGGTGAATTTGAGGTCTTTTGGACACTGTCTTAGGGAACCTTTGAGTGGAATTCAGGGCGAGATGCTACAAAGTGGTATCAAATAATATTTCCCTTTTTTTCTTATTGTTTTTGTTTAGAAAATATACTAGGATAATGGAATTTGGATATGATCCTATGCTTGGTAATAGCTACCCCATGTATAGTGGAAACCCAAATTTCCTGGAATGGATAATTACTATTATTTCATGAGTTGTTACCATTCCATGGATTTCACCGTTTGGTGACTCAATTGATTTGGGATTTTATTAATGTTGATATTGTTTAAATAGGTCATTTAGACCTATACTAATTAAATAAAGGAATATTATAATCATGAATCATACTAGGAAACTTGGGATTTAAAATTTCAATCATTATGCCATGCCATATCTATTTCTAGCATGTACTTTCTATATTTCTTATGATTGTTGTATTTTCATTATTAGTTATTCTTTTAAGTGTGATATAATTCTGAATGATGGAATAATTGGTTTAATTGACCAATAATTCCACATTGGTTGGTTTTATTACCAAATTCCATTGGCATCTCGTCTGATAAAACCAATACCATGGCCTGTTACACCTATTTTCTGGTGTAAAGGTTATGATATAATTAGTAGATACACCAATTTCAATTTATAAGGTGTATGGAACCTTATAAATTAGAATTGGGGATGTAATTAACTGAATCATTATTCTAATGGAAATTTAAATAAGAATGAATCTAAACAAATTAAAATTATTACATCATTAAAATGAAATAGATCTTACCTGTGTATGTAATATTAGACCTTAGCATGACCCAAAATCAGTACTGGTCTGTAGGCTATATCTCCTTTAATCTATCCACTTCTCATTATTCTCACCTAGAATGGTCTCCAAGAGTAGGGAGAGTGGTGTTATTTTTTTAGTAGGATAGCATTGTTCCCATCCCTTCTTATCAATTTCCCAATTTTTTATGATTACTTTTTGAAGAATTATCTTGGAATTTGTAGAGTTATTCCACCACTAATACCTCATTATTTATTCTGGGAAAGTAGCGAGGAGCATAATCTTGAGGTGGTGGGCCCCGTGCCACCTGTGATACCTCTTATAGTTCCACTTGAGGCACCTCCTCCGGAACTTTCACTGGGTGCTGATTCCCTATTTCATGACAACTTCTTTCACTTCATGTAATTAGTGTAAGATGCTCCTTTACCTACCCCTTATATTCTAGAGTTGAATCGTGAGTTACTGTATAAATATCTCCCCAACTTTGTGGGTATGGAAGACCTCAAGCAGCTGGGTATTTGTTAGAGGCTATGGTTCCAATCTTAGAGTGCATCGAGATGCCTCCAGAGCAGAGGGTAAAGCATGAAACCTACATGCTTTGTGACTCCACCAATATTTTGTGGGAATTTATGACTCAAGCAATTTGACACCAGGGTATGGTCTGGGAGAACTTTCAGACATACTTATTCAATTATTTCTTCCCTCAGACTCTGAAAACAGATCATTCTTGAGAATTCATGCACCTTCAGTAAGGTGACATGTTAGTAATGGAATACTCAACTCACTTCACCAAATGACAATGCTTCACATTGATCTTGACTTGTGATGAGTTGAATACCATGAGGAGATTTGAGGATGGGATTGCATGTGCCATTATCTCATAGGTGAACATATTTTAGATAACCATTGTTTTAGAAATAATGAACTTGACCCTCACGAATAAGTGGAACTTAAGGGAATATGGTGAGGTGAAGTAGGGTAGTTCAGCTTCTAAGTAGAGGAGTGTTTTATCCAATGACAAGAAATGAAATTTATAGGTTGCATGTGGGGGTAGTATCATCCAGGTGGAACACACTGGTAGCCTTATGGTGTGTCACCAGTGTGTTAGGATTGGCCATAAAATCCCCAGTGTACGAGGAACCTAATAAAGTGCCGGGCTTGCGGTAGGATGGGTCAACTCCAACACTTTTGGTGAATCTTTCCTTTAGTGATAAGAAAAAGGGGTACTGTTCTAGTACAACCTTTAGGTGTAGGATAAGTTACACCTAATTAGGTAGGAATCCCATCTTTTACAGGCCATTCAGGCTGAGTAGGTGGCCATGGATGAGGCAATCCGGCCTCAGACTTTTAGCATCAGCAGAGTGGACCTGCTCAGTCTACTCAACAAGAATCTCAAGGCCATGGTTTAGGCCATAAATATGTAGTGCAACCTATGGTATAGGAGTAGATCCTAGGTATATCTATAGTTATATGTACTATTCAGGTTGAATTTTCTTTAGTATCTACCATATTCGATATAGGTGAATCACATTCTTATCTATCTACTACAACTTTGGGGAGTACATGCCTATTAATAGAGTACTCCAGTGGTGTTATGACCCATGAAATGCTGTTAGGGATTTGGGATAAGGGTATATAGAAGTGAAATGATTCCCCCCAAGAGATAGGTGGTTATAATGTTTTGGTAGAGTTTCTTCATCCTTGAGATGACCTATTTCGACGTCATTCTCAGTATGGAATGACTTGTGCCTTATCAATTCTAGGTGGATTAATATCATAATCATATATATTTCACATAACATATGGAAAAAATTTATATACATAAGGTTGAATGGGATCTCTAAGCAATTCAAGCCATACTCAAGCATACTGGGTTGGTCAATATGAAATCCCAGATGGCCAATATATTTACGAGTGATTAGGGGATGCAACTGGTGGAATTCAATTATACAGTGGATCACTTTAGAGACGTCTTCCATGATAATTTATCTAGATTAACTTTGGATAGATAAGTTGAATTCCCCATTGATCTTGTTCTAGGTGCAACACCAGTGTCCATTCCTCCATATCGTATAGAACCTATTGAGCTCTATGAACTCAAGAAGTAGTTGGAATATCTAGAGTCTATGAGTTTTATCAGACTCTGCACATCGACATGGGGATCACCAGTCTTTTTTTCCAAGAAGGTGGATGGTAACCTCGAATTTTCTGTGGATTACCACTGATTTAACCAGATTACACTGAAGAACCGGTATCCACTTCCTTAGATAGAAATCTTATTAGACAAGCTCCGGGGAAAAATATTTTTCTCCAATATTTATTTGTGGTCAAAATAACATCAGGTTTATGTGAGACCATCAAATATATCTTGCATAAAGTTCTAAAATAGGTTCAAATTTTATGTGTATCTGGTAATTCCATTTGTTCTGATCTTCGTTCTGGTTATATTTATGGCTATGATAAATAGTATTTTCCACCCATATCTTGATTCTTTTATGGTAGTATTCATAGTTGAAATCTTAGTGTATTCACGCACAAGACAAGAACATGAAAACCATCTTGAGATTGTGTTGAGTACACTAAGAGAGAAACATTTATATGTGAATTTCAGTAAATGCCACATTCATATCAGAAAGATTCATTTCATAGTTCATATCTTATCTAAGGAAAGTGTATTGATTGACCTAGATAAGGTGAGTGCTATGGTTTCTTGAGAGTAGTCAAAGAATGTTTTTGACATACATAGATTTATGGGGCTGGTTGGACATTACTGAAGATTCATCCAAGACTTATCACACATGGAAGTACTTCTTATAACATTGACCAAGAAGGGTGTGAATTTTGATTGGAATTAATCTTGTTAGATAGATTTCCAAGAGTTAAAGGGGAGACTCATGTCAGTGCCAATCCTGATTTTTCCTGAGCTAGAAAGAAGCTGTATAGTCTATTGTGATGATTCAAGGATTGGTCTAGGGCTAGTTTAGATGCAAGGTGACCAAGTTATGGAATATTGATCCCATCAGTTGAGACCTCATGAGTGGAACTATCCTATGCAAGACCTTAAGCTAACATCCATGGTTTATGATCTGTGCTATTGGAGGCAAAAAATTTTGGGTGAGCAATTCATTTTATACACTTATCATAAAAGTCTAAAATTTGTATACACTCTGTGAGACTTGATTGTGAGGAAACAAAGGTGGGTGGAATACTTACAATCATTCAATTTTTAGATTGCTTGCTCACCCTAAAAGGGAAATTATTTAGCTGATGCCTTGAGTCAGAGGACTAATATGATATTCATAAAGGGGGCATTAGTGAGTGGCAGTTTTTGGATCTGCTCTTTGAGATACACCTTGAGGTTCATGGACAACATAAGAAACATATTTAGTAGTTATGGCAGTGACATTATACCTTCTGGTGCGAGTCTAGATGAGAAATCTATCAGATTATGAGAGCCTCATTTTGAGGGATATAATCATAGAAAAGAACCAACCTTCTGGTTGGGTTGTCAATGGAAATGAAACCATAATCTTCTATGGCTATGTATGGGTGCCTTATGATATACAAGAAGAGTTGATGAGGGAATATCCTACCTATTTTTGAGTAGTTCATCTTGGTCTTACCAGTATGTACAAATATACACATAATAAATATTGGTGTCTTGGTATGAAGAGATAGATAGTGGGTTTCATGAATCAATGCTCCACTTATCAGAATCTGGAGGTTGAGAACCATCAACCTGCTAGACTTAGATAGCCTATATCCATTCCTTAGTAAAAATGGAATGAACTCACTATGTATTTTTTATAGGATTTCCATGATCCCCTTGAGGAAGTGATGTAGTATGGGTGATCGTTGACAGGTTGACCAAGGTTTCAAAATTCCTATCTATCTGAAAACCTCTCTATTAATGAGCTTGGAAGTATATATATCTGGAATATAGTGAGACTTTATGGAATTCCCCATTCTATCATTTCATACTTAGATTACTGACTTACTTCATGGTTCTAGAAATGGTTTAAAAGGCACCAGGTTCATATGTGCTCATAATTATGACATATCACCCTCAGAATGATAGATAGTCCGAGGGGACCATATAGGTGTTAGAGGATATTCTACAGGACTATAACCTTGATTTTGGAGGTTTATGGGAAAATCATATTTCTCTGGTCTATTTTTCACACAGCAGTAGATTTTAGGAAACAATTCAGACATCCCTATTTGATGCCCTTTATAGTAGGACATTCCATTTACCGTTTTTCTAGTTAGTGGCAGGTGATGCAACTATACTGGGTCCTCGTCTTATTTAGGAGACTTCAAAACTGGTCGAGCTGATTTAGAAGCGTATGGATGTATATCAGTCTAAGAAGAATTCTTATACTGATCATCCCTACAGACCTATAGAGTTCATAGTGGGACATAAAGTCTTTCTATGCATATCTCCTAGATTGAGTCACAGACAAACCAGGAGACAAAACAAGTTATTTCCTCATTATGTCAGGACTTTTGAGATAGTGGAAAGATTCATGTCGGTAGCCTATCAGTTTTTTATTACCTCAGAGATATTGTTCCATGAATGTTGTCTTCCATGTATCGCAGTTTTGATAGTATCATCAGAAACCATTTCATTCATTTGACCATAAGGATATAGAGCTGGAAGTAGATGAATATTTTGAGGAGCGTCTCGTACACATCATTAATCATAGCCCAATGTATCTTTGAGGTAGGTTAGCTCCTCTGGTTTGGGTGCTATGGTAGTATATATGCATACAGGATGAGACTTGGGAATGTGTAGCCGATGTACATGAGAAGTGGACATAAATATTCTCAGATGGAATTCTACTACTTTTGAAAGGTAAAATCAGGGATGAGTTTTCTTAAGTATGGGAGGTTTTAATGTCCCAACTTTTCTCAAAGGAAGGGAGCATTAATTTTTGGTTCTAATTTCTTTTAACAGCCCAAATTATGATGCCTAATAAATTGAAAGAGGTTTCAAGTTCCTTTGGGTATTTTTTAGAGCATGGATCCCCAAAATTGGAATAAAATACTAGGCTGCACGATTAGAAGAAACTGTGCCACCCTGCCCACACAGTTTCCCTAAACTGTGTAACTTATGAAAATATGGAACTGGGGGCCGCACAATTTTTCTAAAACCATGCAACCCTGGTCACACAATCATACGAACCATCTACTATTTTTGACAGATCAGGTTTTCATACTTTTCACATGGTTATACAAACCATGCGCTAAATCATGTGAGGTGCACCCTTATAATAGTGTCTTGGCACACAGTTTGCACATAATTTGGATAACTTTGTGGCCAAACTGTGCACAATTTTTTTGAAGGTGAAATTCTCATTTTCTCTCATTTAATGATTTTAAACCCATTATATTATTTACCATTCCACATTCCAATAGATTTTATCCTCTTACCCTACACAAATCTCCACTTCCTCCTCATCATAGGTTTCCAGATCCCTCCTCCATACGAACTCTGATTCGCTCACTATCGATTGAAATGAGAAGCTAGAGGTACGTTTTTTGATCCTATCCCTTACATTTCAAGTTCCCCATATCATCTTCTATGCTATCTTAGTGTAAGATAAATTTTCCCATTTTCCAGGAATTTTATGGTTTCTTTGATTTCTTCCAACCTAGATCAAATCAAAGGCTCGGTCTGGATGAGGGAAGATCTATAAGGATAAGGTTGGTGGTCTAGGCTCTATCCTTTTGTTTCATTGATTTAAATGAAATGCATCATTGTGGTTTAAGTTAGGCCCTTCCGATTTTTCCTCATAATTTTGGTTTAATTTCATTTGAAAGCATAGTCATGCTATTGGTGACCCATGTTAGTGGATAATCAACCCCTTAGGTTGATTGCCTTGACTTATGACATCCAGTAGGGGGTGTGTCACATAATTAACCCCTTAAGCCTCTTATTTTAGATGAATTCAAGGTTGAATTATGAGTTAGAACTCATTACACCATGCACTAAAGAAATTACTGAACTAAAAGGAATTTTCCATGAGAGTATGCCATGAGAATTATGCCATATGACATACATGATTTTCCAAATGGGTTGTCTTGATCAATATACTTATCATGATATAAATGTTAACTTAAATGTTATGTACCTTTAGTTAGAAATGTTATAAATGTATACTGATTGTTTAATGCCCCATCCTTGGTGCCAGGGGTGATAAAAGAGGTTTTTACATAAGGACCTATTGAAAAGAATATCACACATCAGTTAGATTTTGTGAATGATTTGTAAACACTACAGGGGAAACATTAGCTAATCCTGAGATGAGATCATCATGTGTTATCTTTTTTTGCCTCTAGATGAGTGACACGAGTTCCTTAGGGGATACCCCTTATACAGGATTAATAGAATGATTGGGTGAACCATTCCATGATAGAGACTCGGGCCCTAATGTGCAATACTAGGTATGTACTAGGAGGCTTGTTAGATCTTGAAATTATCACACCATTCCGGGAGTGACACTTGGGGCTTCATCATTGGTCACCGTACATAGAATCCTTAGGAATTGGTCTTAGACCAATCCCCTCGAGTGATACCTAGAAATTATCCTTGGATTATCATGGACGGGATGAGGGTGACTCAATATGATTTATTAAAAAGGTCTTCAATTGAAATATAAAGGAAAATTAATGTTTTAAAATAAGAATTTATCCTTTGGTTTTGGAAACGTAGGGACATGTCATCAAAGAACAATATCAATATTGGGGAGAGTCCACCTTCTTACACATTAACCCACTCACTTTACCATTGCATGATATATTGGTTTAGACACAATGAATTTGGATGGAATAAGTAAATTTAATGGTTCTCCCAATGGAATCCATTTCAATGTTTTTATTTATTTATTTTGTATTATATTTAAATTAAATATAGAACATTTCTTAATTCACATTTAATTAAATGGAATAGATTTTACACTACTGATATTGTATCTCTCACCCTGATCATGCACATTTGGTACTTGAGTAGACTTTATCGTTGCAGATATAGGCATAGGGAAAAAACCAGCTTCCAATGCTTAATTGACTTGTATTACTAGGAAGGAGTGGGAACCAATGGAGAGATCCTTTGATCAAGATGCAAAAAATAATATTTTTTTAGCCTTTTTGTATTTTTTTTATCTTGTTGTATATGCTCATATCCCCTTCCCCTTGCATGATAAATTTTGTATAGTTACAATACCATGATCATATTGTCGTATTTTTTTGATTATTCAGCTTCTGCTTATTTATTTATTTAGCTTGAATATTTTAATTATATTATTTCACTACCTTATAAAAATTAATTATTATTTCATCATATTATATTATATTATATTGCTGCAATACACTCTGATCAATGAGGGAATAATATCTCCTCGATTACACCCAAGTCCCTCGCTGATAGTCTGCAACCTCTGTATTCAGGGAGGTGTGATTGAGGCCTTGTGGCCACCATCTTAGGGCACATTTGAGTGGAATCTGAGGTGGGATGATACATCAATGAATTTTCTAAAATGACAAGAAAAACTGAGATTTGAAATTTCTTGGGCTTCATAGGTTACTATCTGTGGTTTGCTCAATATTTTTCTATTTTTCCAACTTCTTAACCAAGTTAACATGTAAAAGGGGAAAATTTACATGGTCAAGGGAATTTGGGGAATGTTTTCAAGAGTATAAAAAGATATTGATTAATTAATCATTATTTACTCTACCATTGGGTAAGGAAGGATTTGTAATATATAGCAATTCATTGAAGAAAAGGACACGGTTGTGTCTTTACGCATAATGATAGGGTGATTTCGTATAAATTGAAAAAATTGAAAATCCATAAATAGAACTATCTATCTCATGACCCTGAGCTATCAGAAGTAATTTTTTTTTGAAAATACGGAGACACTACCTCTACGGTGAAAGATGAGATAAATATACAGACCATAAGAGATTGAAGTATATTTTCTCACAGAAAGATATCAACATGAGGCAAAGAAAATGGTTGGAACAACTCAATGACTATTATTTCTTGATACACTACCTCCTATAGAATGAAAAATTAAACTGGTTCATTGAGTATGAAGGACCATGGATTTCTTCCCATGACGATGATTAATAAGGATCCTATATAAATTAATATAGTAAATATAGATATTTTGATTTTTAGGCAAGTCCCTTTCCAAGAAACAGCTAAACCGTCCTTACTATAAAACATAGAGAGGTCCCATAGGATTATGTGAAATTAAAAAGGAAGATTAATGGAGTAAATGATGGGAAATTGATAAACTACTTCTATAGAGATGGAGTGTTAAAGTTTTAAAAGGTATTATGTTTTCCTTCCATACCAAATTTGGTGAGGGTGATTCTAGATAAATCAAATAGCTCAAATTTATCTATACACCATGGTAGCATAAAGATGTATAGGGTTTTAAGTGAACATTTCTAGTGGGATGGTATAAAGTGAGAAATTAAAGACCATGAATCTAGATGTTTAATATATCAGCTGGTAACGGTTGAGATAAAACATCCTAAAGGATTTTTATAACCTCTACCCATAAAAATATCGACATGGGACAATATTATAATGGATGTTTTCACTAGACTGAAAAATAAACCAATTGAAAATTATCCTATATGGATCATCGTTGATGATATTAATATGTATAATCATTTATTAGCAATAAGATTAGATCTAAAACTTAAGAGCCTTTTATAAATTTATATCAATTAAATCCTAAGGCTTTATTGGGAACCTATATAAAATATATCCAATTATAACCATAAATTCACTTAAAAATTATATATGATTCTTTAAAGGGATGTCAACATTGAGATACATTTAAGAAACACCTATAATATCTAAACTGATGGATAATCTAAAGGGAATATCAATAATTTAGAAGACATTATGAGATCATGTTCTATTAACATCCATGGTATGTGGGATTGGTATATACCTTTGGTAGAATATTCATACAATAATAGCTTCTATTCTAGCATTAAGATGACACCATGTGAAGCATTGTTTGGGAAGAGGTGTTGTACTACAACATGTTGGTAAGATGTTGGAGAAAGAAATATTGTTTTCCTAGAACTTATAGAGGAGACATCTATTAATGTATATTTTATCCAAAATCAAATTAAAGTATCCCAAAATAGAAAAAAGAGATATGATAATAATCAAAGGAAATACATGAAATTTTAATTGGGGGATCACATATTCTTTAATGTTTCAACATGGAAGGGATCTGTATGATTTGGTTAAAAGGGGAAGTAAAGCCCTAGGTTAATTGGTCCTTTTGAAATACTAGAAATATTTTGAGCTGCAACTTACTAATTGACTATATAGGCCAACCTTTCTAAATTAGATGACATTTTCCATGTTTCATTACTGAGGAAATACATGATAAATCCAACAAATATGCTCACAAACTTATACTAAATACCCTTTAACACCCTAAGGAGGTTTTTTTCACTCAAAATACCTCATCTTAAAGGTTTAATCCCCTTTGAAAAGGAGATAATCCAATTAGTATGGTATAGATTTATAACTACTCCTACCCATTTTCCATTTTATGTAATTATATTCTTTCAAAAATTTATTTTCACCATATTAAAATGATAACCAAAGTATAATTATTTTAATTATATGTTATTATAATGATTTTAAAATCATTATTAACCCTCCCCTCTTTCCATTAAGAAAAACAAAAATGCGAATCGTGCGTTGTACGAACTATCATCCCCATGAAGCAACATGTTTCACATTCCTTTACCATAATATATGGCTAGTCCTAATATGGAATCTAATATATAATTACAATATTTATGACATATTTTATATTCTGAAATGGTAAACCATATTACTCATTTTCCGCATTATATTGAAAACAAAATCATTTTCCATGCGTACGTGTGGATTTCCACCTCCATGGAATGATCAATTTTCAATTTTTTATTACATCACTGCCATATATGTATGATCATGAGAGTAGTTTTAGAAGGATAAATATCATCTCTACATCACTACAATATTTTTGGTATGAAAATTGTATAACCTATTGACAATATCAAAAAAAATAATCATTATAAAATTAACTATTTTAAACATGCATACTAAGAGTGAAATATTTAATTAATATTATGTAATATTTTAATATCCAATAATTATTCTTATAATTACTTAAAATTATGATATATAAAAATAATAGACACTAAATAATATAATTATTCTATTGGTATAATAATATTAAAACAAAAACACCTCATAATGATTCATTAAATCATGATACGTTCATGTTTGGGTTGTTTTAACCACCTAATTGAAAAACACTATGAAATTTTATTATAAATGAATATTGGAAAATAATTTCTGCTATAATATAATATACATTTTTAATGATAATTTATTTATTAATTATGGAGATTTTATATCAATATATAATTCATTAATTAAGAAAACACCCTTTTATCATCGAGAATCATTGAAACATGCTTGTTATTGATTTCATCATCAAGATAAAAACATAAACACTCATGAAAGAATTTAAAACAGCATTAATAATTATAAATCATCCATAAAATCAACTTTAATTATCTATTAATGAATAAATTTAGAAGAAAAATGAATACTAACAATGATGTTATGAAACTAGTGCACATTATGAAAACTATAAACACCCAATGTGGAAAATATGTTGAATATATATAGAGAGTCACTATTTATGAAGAGTATGAATAAAAATGGTTATGAGTAAGGTTATTAATTAAGTGATTAAGATAGCTATGCTTGTGATATAGGAGGTTAAAATATGTTTGTAGAAGTCATGGAAAGTGGTCGGGGTTTTCCATCTCAAATCTCTATATTCGAGACATGTTTTGTATTATGCACATAATTTCCTTTATATGGTGTATATATTTACAATTTGAGATCACTATTACAAAATATGCCATTAATAGTGCTGATAAAGGGTAACTTTTATCATTGATTTTCTTTTTCACTAATTAAGGGATCCTTTATCATCTCTTTTTAGCACTAATAAAGGTCCCGAATAAAATAAAATAATTAAATAAAAAAAATGAGTTCATTAAAAAAATATGAAAAATATTTTTAATTAATTAATTATTGATAAAAATTAATAAATTGATTATACTATATAAAAATTATAAATAATTATAAATAGTATGTTTGGAGATATATGTATAATGAAAATTAATCAAATAAAAATTAAAAATAAGTAAATGTAGAAAAATATTAAACATTTTATTAATTAAATAATGAATAATAATATTAATAAATATTATATATTAAATATATAGATATATATGTATGTATATAAATATGATTTATATAATTTAAAATATTTATGATTTATATTATAGTCATATAGTGAATAATGGTTTATAATCAACAATTAATATGAACTAAAGATATTGACTAATTGCATCAAGTAATGGATATAATTTAATGTAGTTTGATTTTTGAATTTAATATGTATAAAACAAGTGTAATATTTATTTCATATAGATATAATTAATTAATTCATTTTACAAACAACAGACACTCATAAATATTTTCTTAATTAATGAAATCTTATATAGAAACACATACACAAAATATTTGTGTAATTTATTAATTTTTTTTATACATTTTGGAATTTCATTAAAAAATGGTACATTTAATATATCATGTCTCTAATAATTAAATTATATTTATTTATTTATTATTATTATTATAGTTAAGTATTGATTCATTTTTAATATATATATTTTTATTTTTTTGGGAATTTAATCAATTTCTATTATTTATTTATTATTTTTTAATATTTTCAATATGTATTCAACCTTATTTCAATATATATCCATATTTTTTAATAATTTATATTTAATTAATAAAACTGATCCATTTTTTCAATATTTTTAATGTGTATTAATTTTTAATTATTCAATTTCACTCATTTTCAACATACATGCACTTAAGATTAGATATTTATTAATAATGTCCAAAATATATTTGTAAATAAGTATTTATAATAAATATTTGTAAATAAATATATTTATAATTAAATATATTTATAAATTTATATTTATCATATTTACACAATTATATAGTTATATTTATAAATAAATAAATATTATTTTTTAAAAAGTAATTTTATAATTATAAATAAATCATTACATATATTTAAATAATTATAAAATTACGATAAATTTATTTAAATAACGAATATATTTACTATATTTGTATTTATAAATTTTTATTATATATATATATATAATTATATAAATATATATAATGATATAAATATATAACTATATAAATATTTTTTTAAAACTATCTATATAATAGTAAATACAAAATTATATATTTAAATAATTATAAAATTATAATAAATATATTAAAATTAGCAATATATTTACTATATTTATATTTATGTATATTTATTAAATATATATAATTATATAAACATATTTACAATTTTTTTATTTATAATTGTAATTATAAATCCTTTATTAGTGCTTAAGTAATAAGAGATGATAAAAGGAATCTTTATGAGTGCTAAAAAAGCATTGGTAAAAGTGTCCCGATCTATTTAAAGAACCCTAGCCATTCACAATCCCATCATGATATCTGAAGTTTTCCATAGAAGCCACCTACTGCTGAGGCTTCTCCTTGTCGAATCCAAGCTCGAATCAAAGAACAAATCAATGCTCGAACAATTCCAAGGCTCAAATACAAGACTCGAACCATTCAAGGGTCGAAGGAATCCAAGGATCTAATAAATTTTAGGTTTGGTGATATATCTACTTTCACTCAATTGTTTCGAAGCTTCAATCCAAGGTATGTTATTTTCTCCTTCTCCTCACTCATTTATTGCTTGTTTGGCGATATCTGTTTTCATTTTTTATCATATTTACTTATTTTATTTATTACATAACTATTTATTCTCACACTATAGTTTGATAAAACCCCCCTCCCAAGTTTATCTTGAATACGAGAGATATTTTTTGAAAATATAGGGAATGAATTAGTGACCACTAGACATGTAAAATGGAGTTCTATTAATTCATTCAGCCTGATGGATGCCAAATCCAATGGTCATTCTACTCAATTGTGGTATGAATCCTAACATTAGACTTAGGAAATAATATTCCTAATTCACATGTGATAGTAATGCACTAGTTCCTCACATGGGATAAATAGTTACAGGCAGTTAGGTGAATTATATTGATCATTTTTATAGAGTGATAATTAATTTGGTACAACACATTATAATAAAAAGTAAAAAAATATATGGGAAACCCATCAAGTAATTATTATTGTTTTTGATAATATTGTATTCATAATCTTATATTTTTATTATTAATGTTATTCTATTTTCATTAGTTTTTAAAATCCATAATATTTTTCATTTTTTTCAAAATATATATAAAATTACATAAATATAATAATGTGTTAGGAATAGTGAGTGATCAAAAGTAAAATTATTAAAGAATGAACATGTACATCAACTATGCTGTACTAATGAGGAATATAAATATTTTTTCCACCTCAAAACAGGTGTGTCATATATTCAACCCTATAATATAATATAGGATTACCACAAAACGAAACTCATTCTTAAAGTTTTAATCCCATTTATAGCATTATATATATGAATAAAATATAATACATATGATCGGAGTATAATTATAAATGGGTGAAATGAAATACTTATCATAATGCATTGATTTATACTTTGGTGGTACATATATATCATAGTGAATAAACTCCAAGGGTTGTTTTATTTAAATCTCTAATTTATTATTTCGTTTAATAACAATCTCCCCATTATAATAAGTAAAAAACATCTATCAATTTTATGTTGTCATCAAGAAAACATCTCAACCCACCCTTTTTAAGTGAGTATTTAAATGTCTAATTATCTAATATGATCAATTTATCACTACCAAAAATCAATCTCCTCTTTCAAGCACAATTACCATAAATTTTTACCAACCCCAAATTAAAATATGGTTCAAATAGTTTTCTATACCTTTTTAAAAATATATCCATATTTAAAATGATAACAACTCATTAATATTTCTTAAAAATTACTTCATTTCCTTCATCAGACATCAAATAAACACTATATATGTTTTACATCAATATATCAAAAAACAGACAATTCTTTAACATTGCCTTTTATTTACAACATCTTTTAAATGAAAACAATTTATCTTAAGAGATACAACATTTGTAAAATAATAATGTAACCTTTTAACTTGTCAAAAATATTTAGTTATATCAATTTACCTATAATGTGAGATGAACAACCAATATCTAATATGAAAGTATGTTTCTTTTGAAAATCCTGGTGACTTCAAGAATAAATTCCTCTTACATTCCATTATTTTTCATATAATACATTTCAAATTATTTCTTCACATTTGTCAATGATTTTAGAAAATATTGACAATCATTTATAAAATAATTATTTTTTCACATGTTCAATATAGTTCATTCAGTGGTCAAAATTCATTATCCAATTTTACTTATAAAGATTTATCTCACTTCAAAACTATTTTTTAAGAGTGGGTCATATCTACTTTAACTTAAAACCTCTATATCTTTTATAATTACTATTATTGATATAATTATACTTTTTATATTTTTTCAAAAAATTTATATACAATTAATATTAAATTTACTAATTATTTAGGTTGTTATATCACTTGTTTCAAAAAATAGAATGGAAGTTATCAAATTATATATATGTTGGAATACTTATTAGACATTATTTTTTGGTTTTATTCTTTTTAGGTCCACATATATTGGTTCTACCCCTAGGAATTTCTGATTACAATCCATGTATATGAAAAAACACTTTATTTATTAAATGTTTTAAAAATACATTTTTATATCTTCTAGTTCATGGAATGAGAGTTTATTATTCTTGGTTATCATAGCCAAGTTTCTTAATACTCCTTAATTTCCTATATTATATTTTTATTTGTTTAGAGGATTTAAGAAATACTTGATGGGTCATTTTAATAGAGGTAGGAATAATATTTGTTAGAGGATTTAAATTATTAAATGTAGGATTTATCCAATAAATTTATAATTAATAGAGGACCCAAGGATTCATATATCATAACAAGTCCCCAAAAGACCCCATAAATAAAAAACAAGAGTGTGTATACCCCCCAAATATCACCTCTAATACGATAATAGTTAATAAATAGTTATAATGGTGTAATTCTAAAAAATTAGAGTCATTAAATATTTTAGAAAATATAATGGAGTACAATTGTCACCATTATCAACTTCATCTCTCGAATAGTTATTATTGAATTTTTTTGATTGAGACACACCCCAATATCTTTTATGTTGCTTGTATTAATATGAAAAGTAACAATCCCATGTATGAATACTTCCAAGATTCTTTCAAGAAATATAGGTGCATGTGCACAATACATGGAGGAAGAGTTCCAAACAACAAAATTCTATGATAACTGTTTAAGAGATGAGAATATATGGATGAAAGAAATTGATAACTTTCACCTTTGGATGAATTCAAAAGATAAAACCTACCATAGTGGTGTAATTATTTTCTTAAATCCAGTTACCCATTTTATTCAATGTATAATAAAATTCTTTGAAATAATCAAATTTTGTGTTTCCCATATTAGAATTATCTATAACTTTCACCTTTTAGAATGAATATATTATTTGAATTTATTTATTTATTGTATAAAATTAATATTTTATGATCATAATAGGATGTATATAAATAGAAAATATATAAATTATAATCATTTGAAAAATGAGTATGAAGATGGAGTTAAATAGTTCATCAAATTTTCAATAGGGCTTGCATACGACCATTCTCAAATCCTTTGTTTGTGTTTATGTTGTTTTTAATCAATAAAAATTAGTCCAGAATAGTTGAATGAACATTTGATTTATCACAGAATAGATCAGAGTGATAAATTTTGGACTAAACATGGGAAAAAATGAACATGCACACTGATTGGGATGTTACTGTGATTTATGGATCATTTTATATGAATACCAGTGTAAATAATGATGAAGATTGCATGGAATAAATGACAATAAAAATTAAAAATAAACTTCATGATTGTTCAAATTTATTAGAGAATTTAAATATAAATGATAAGAGACTATTTTATACCAATTTTTGGAATTATTTTTTTTCAGTTATATTGAAGTTATATGATTTGAAATCTAGAAGAGGATGGAGTGACACCAATTTTACAGAACTACTTGGTCTCTTGAATGGTATAATACCAGAAGAAAATGAACTACCATTGTGAACATATGACACTAAAATTATTCAATGTTAAATGGTAATGATCTCTAAAATATACATTTTTATCCAAATTATTTCATATTGTCTTGAAAAAGACCATGAATCACTCATAAAATTACCTAAGTGTGCTGCAAATCGATACAAGAAAAATGAATCAAGTACTTCAAAATATTTGTGGAACTTTCCTATCATACTAGGGTTTATAAGACTATATGGATGTCAAGAAACAATGAAAAAATTTACATGACATGTAGATAAAAGAATTAAATATGGGAACCTATGTCATCTACCAAATTCTCCTCAGTATAAGAAAATTGATTACGAGTATCCTGAATTTGGAAATGAGCTGAGAGAATTTCATTTTGAGTTATATACTGATGGAATAAATCAATTTTTTGTACAGAGTAGTACTCAAAGTACATGAACTATCATGTTGGTAAATTACAACTTTCCTCCATTATTATTCATAATGCATATATACATTATGTTGTCTCTGATTATATCTGGACCAATGAAATCTGATAATGATATTGATGTCTATTTGGATCCATTGATTAAATATTTGACATTGATGAGAAATAAAAGTGTTACAATGTATGATTCTCATAGAAGTGAATAATTCACATTGAATTTCATGTTGTACAAGATGATAAATTAATTCCCTTATTATAGAGATTTATCAGGATATAACATTAAAGGAATGGTGGAGTGTACCATTTGTGAAGAATGCACACACTCCATTCAGTTGAAGCATTCCTCAAAGATTTCATTTTTAGGACATACAAAATTTATACCTCTATGTAATGAATTCTAATTCTGGAAGACCACATTCAATTGGAATATTAAACGAGGTTTAATATTGTCTCTAATAATAGGTGATCAACTATTCAATAAAGTAAAATATCTTGGCACTGTTTTCCGTTATCCATTTCTTCAAAACCTTATGAAATCAAGTTGGAAGAAGAGATCAATTTTCATTGAATTACTTTATTGGAATTGTTTGTACATCATAAATTTTCTTGATGAAATACATGTAGAAAAAATGTATTTGATAGTGTTATTGGTATGCTACTAAATATTCTTGAAAAAACTAAAGTTGGAATCAAGGCTAGGTTGGATACTATTGACATAGGATAAGAGAAGATTTGGAACCAGTAAAGGGTAAAGGGTAGAATTTTCTTCCTTCATCTTCTTACACTCTACCCAGATAGGAAAAATTACAAATTTTTATTTTCCTTAATAATGTAAAATTTCCATAGGGGTATTCATCAAATATGAAGAATGTCGTGTCAATGACTTATTTTAAGTTACATAAACTAAAATCATATGACTATCATGTTTTGTTTAAAGATTTTATGTTTTTTGCTTTCCATTGCATTCTAATTAAAAAATTATGGCATACATTAACCAAACTCTACTTTTGTTTCAAATCCATATGAAGTAAAGTTATAGAATTGAAGAAGTTTCTAATCATGAATAAGGAGGTTGGAGTCATATTATGTGAATTATATATGTTCTTCCCATTATCATTATTTGATATAATGGTCCACAAGATTACTCAATAGGTTTTAGAAGTTCAACTATGTGGTCCTATCCATTACATATGGATGTACCCAGTTGAATGGTATATGAATATTTTGATAGGGTATTTCAAGAATAGAAGTGGGCCATAAAGCTGTATTACAGAACAATATACTGTTGAATACGGTTTTTAATTCTGTACCGATTACCTTTCAGATGTTGACATCATCGATCTCCCAACGTCCTATCATAGTGGACACCTTATAGAAGAATGGACTTGTGAAAGAGATATTATTAAGATTACCTTGATATAGTAGGATAAATCACACAATTACATTTTATATAATCACCAATATCTTGATCCATATGTTGAAGCCCACAAATAAATTATTTTAGATTTTGAATCCATCAAGGGATAAAGTATTGATATCAAATACACATAATCGATAGTTTATATGATTGTTTACATATAAAATTTATAAGGATTAATTGGAAAATATGAATTCAATTGCCTAATGACTTGGATGGATATCCATGTGATCAATTGAAAATTTTATATCCTACACTGGTTTTGTAATCAATGTTTAAATGTTCTATAACAAAGAACACGATGATTCTAGTATGATAGAAAGAAGTGGTGTTACAATTTTGGTAGAATCAATGCTCATATCTGGTTCCAATGATAGAAATCCAATTTATAAAAATATTTCATATTTTTTCATTATCGAACAAATGTACGAGTGGGATTTTACAAAATTTAAAGAGTCGATTTTCCATTACAAATGGGTTGAAAATAGGAGTGTATTGAAAGTTGATGAAATGAGATTTTTTAAGGATAAATTCAGCATGTAAGGTAAATAAATGAGCCGTTCATAATGGAATGAAAAGGAATGCAAGTATTTTATGTCTTAGATCTAGAAAAAAATAATTGGTTAATTATCCTGTGGGTGACTAAACCAAATTACTAAAACAAATTTCATATGAGATGAAAATTAATCGATGATGACCCTTTAATTTGGAGATCACAATTAGTTCATACCAGTCCCATGGTAGAAAATATCTTGTGTAATAGTGGTGATCAAAACAAGGGGATTTGGATTCTTTATAGTGGATCCAAATCCCTAAAACCTTTAAAAAAAGAAAGAGAGTTCAATGAGAAGGTAATTTTATTTAATATACTATGTTTTTCCTTATAATATTATCTATTCTCCAATGCATTAAAATAATCTAAATTAAATTTTTTACTACTCACATAGAAAATGTCTTCTACACGTAATGATGTTACCAATCCCATGGAAGAACATACTATAATGCAGGAAACCCATTGGTAAGATGTAAAGATAATATTATGATACAATTTCTCTATTTTATTGATAATTTATATAATGAAAATTTGATTTAATTTTAATTATTCCTTTTAAATTTCATTTATTTTTACATATTTATGTCCATATTCCTTGACTTTCTATATAAAAACTTCCACGTACTTCTTCTCCCTCAAAAACTATTCATCCCTACAGTGTTGGAATTTAACACTTTCCATAAAATTCCCTCAACTTACTTTTCAAGAAGAGAAATGGCATTAACTTTGATCAATCATAGATACAATCTTGGTATTTTAATATTAAAACCATTATTCATAGAATTAATTTATTGTTTCATATTTATTTTTAATTTATTTCTTTTTAATATTAATCACATAATAATTGTTTTTTATATAGGTGGATTATTTTTTTCAATGTGGGGTGGTTTGTTCAAATATTCTCATTCTCATGAGAGATTGGATTTTGATACTAAAACTGAGATAATTACAACAAGTAAATAGTTCAATAATGTATACAACCATAATGAAAATGAAAATTCAACAACTTATTTAATTAATTTTGTCATTATTTTATCAACTATTGGTAAGTTAATTTCCTTATCATTTTTCTCTAATAATTATTTAGTTTTTTTCATAGATATTTTTTAAAGTCATATATTTATTTCAACAATCTACAATAATCTACAAAAGAGATATCCTGCTCCTTTTTTCAAATGTTAACACACTTTCTACGGTATTTCTTTGTCAAAATTTTGACACTACAAATTTAGTGGATGTTCTTATCTGAAAAAGAAATCTAATAGAATGAATGGTAATATCAATAGTTGATATTTTTTTGGGACTTTGGGATGTGTAAGAATCAACATCACTTCAATACAACACACAACATGATCAGTATGACTCGAAGTGATTTTTTTTATTTAAAATTGACATTAATTTTAGTAAAAAAGAAAAAAGAAATATAAAAACTAAGAAAATGCATTAATATTGTTTTAGTAATTTATTAAAATTATCCATAAGTCATTTTTCATGTTTAGGAATTAGCGTCACCTCAATTAGATACACGATGTTCCCAATATGACTAAAAGTGTCTGTTTTTAGTTTAAAATTGACATTTTAGTTCAAAAAGTTTCACTCACTGAATTATAATAAAACATTTTCATATTTTCTTGATAATTTAGGAAAATGATTCATAATTCATTTTTTATATGTAGGAATTAGTCTCTATTAAAATGACACACGATGTAACTGATATGACTCAAAGTGCGTGTTTTTTAGTTTAAAATGACATTTTGATAAAAAACAAAAGCGACATACTCAAAACCAAGAAAAAATATTTGGATTGTTTTATAAATTAGTACAATGATCCATATGTAATTTTATACATTTAATAATCAGATGAACCTTAATATGGCACACAGTGTGACCGATATGACTCAAAGTGTGACTTTTTATTTAAAATTGACATTAATTTTACTTAAAAAACATTTTGAATACTCAAAACTGAGAAAATGAATTAAAATTATTTTTATGATTTATTATAATTATCCATAAGTTATTTTTTACTTATAATAATTAAACACACCATAATACAATACATTATGTGACTAGTATGACTGAAAGTGTCTGTTATCAATTAAAAATTTAAATATTACTTCAAAAAGTGTCACTTGATGAAAACTGAGAGAACACACTCAGATTGTCTTGATAATTTGGTAAATTGATTCAGAAGACATTTGTGACATATAGGAATCAGTCTCACATCAAACCAACACATGATATGAACGATATGACTCAAAGTGTGTGTTTCTTTTTTAAAATTATATTTTAGTAAAAAATACAAGTGACATACTCAAATATAGAAAAACATTCACATTATTTTTATACTTTATAAAAAATATCCATATGTTATTTTTGATGTGTATGAATCAGCTACACCTCAATCCGATGCACAGTGTGACCGATATGACTCATAGTGTGTATTTTTATATAAAATTGACATTAATTTTAGCAAAAAACAATAATAAGATAATAAAAACCAATGAAACACAATTATATTTCTTTATACTATATAAAAATGATTCATAAGTAATTTTTGACATTTGGGAATCAGATGCACCTCAATACGATACTAGATGTTCTTAGTACGACTCAAAGTATCCGTCATCAGTTTAAAATTGACATTCTAGTTCAAAAAGTGTCACTCATTAAAAGATGAGAAAATAATCTTTTATTATCTTGATAATTTAATAAATAGATTCATAATTCATTTTTGACATGTTGGAATCAATCTCATATAAATTTGACACACGATGTGATCAATATGACTCAAATTTCACGTTTCCATTTCAAATAGTTATTTTTGTGAAAAAGATAAGTGAAATACTCAAAACTGATAAAACACATTATTATTATTTTAATATATTAAAAAATATTCATAAGTCATTTTTGATGTTTAGGAATTAGCCACACCTCAATCCGATGCACGATGTGACTGGTATGCCTCAAAGTGCATTTTTTTAATTTAAAATTGACATTAATTTTGGTAAAAAAGAAAACTGACATATTCAAAATTGAGAAAATGCATTAATATTATTTTGATAGTTTAGAAAAATAATAAATAAGTCATTTTTTATGTGTAAGAACCTTCTTCACCTCAATCTAATACACGATGTTCATGGTATGACTCAAAGTGTCCATTATCAGTTTAAAATTTACAATTTAGTTAAAAAAGTTTGACACACTGAAAAATGAGAAAACACTCTCATATTTTCATGATAATTTAGGAAATTGATTGATAAGTCATTTTTGAATTGTAGGAATTAGTCTCACGTCAATCCGAAACACAATGTTACTGGTATGGCACAATGTACGTGTTTCCAGTTTAAAATATCTTTTTAGTAAAAAATGAAAGTGATGTACTCAAAACTAAGAAAACACATTCATATTGTTTTGATACTTTATAAAAATGACCCATACGTCATGTTGGATTTATACAAATCATCTGCACCTCAATATGATGTACAATGTTTCCAGTATGACTCCAAGTGTAGCTTTTCAATATATAAGTGTCATTTTAGTTTAAAATGAACATCATATCACCAAAACCGAGGAAATGAACCTAGATTGATTTCTAATCATTCTATTTTATATTAATTAATTATTTTCCTTATCATTTTTATATTTAGTGAATTTATATAGAGAATATGCATGAATATGAACAAGAAATGGTGTGACATTTAAGAATCAACCACAACATAATCTGATACACAATGTTCCTGGTATGGCTCAAAGTTTGGTTTTAAATTATCACTTTATTTTTATTTATTTCTTTATATTATTAATAACAAAAAAATATGTTTCTTATACAGGTGCAGTATTTTGCTCGAGAAGTGGTGATTTTTTCAAAAATAGCATGAGTTGGGTATCCGGATGAAAAGAAAAAGTGACATTGATGTTTTTGAATGTATCTAATAATTTAGATTTATGAAATTTTATAAACAAATGTTTTAAATATATATATTATAGTTTTTTATTTTATATTTATTTTAAATTTTATTTAATTTAAATTCTGTATTAGTACTTGATTTTTCTTATTTCTGGTGGTGTTTCTGGTGCTATAGTGTACTATTACGACACACAATACTAGTCCTGCAGTGCGCTGTTACAAAAAACTTCAATATGAACCTTTATCAATGAAAAATAAAATAAATGATAAGTGTGTACTTTATCATAACTTTTACAAGTGTTAATAAAATCCTATGGATTTTAATCTTGTTTTGATAGTCAGTGCTTCTATAGCACCAATAAAGGCCATTTTAACACTTTTAAAGGCCTATTTTTTAGTAGTTGATGTTATATCGTGAAATGAATTTAAAAATAGTATTTTAAGATCAACTTTAGTACCTCCATTTCGATATGTTATGATTTAATTTCTACCCTAGCCATAATTGGGTATCTCTGTATCAATTTTCATTCTTTGGGAATCATATTATATTTACAACCTATTTCCTTCTTTGTGGTTCATGCATTACCATGGTTGAATTTTTACTATATTAATAATGAATTTAAAGTGATTTAAAGGTCTATATTATTATCCCCCACTCATTTTACTTTGATTCAATAGTCACCAAAACCATTGTAAAACTCAATATTTCCCATGATGAAAAAGCCATCCTATGTTTTGGTAAAGTAGAAGTGTATAGTTTTCTTGAAAATAAATCCCTATATAAATAACAACAAGTGGATGTGGATATAAAACAGATGATCATATGGTTTATTTATACAAAAATAATCAGTTGATAATTGATTCAATCATCACTCTATTGCATGATGAGTAGGACTACGACTTTACACCTGACCAGAAACTCCCTAGGGATATGCTTAGTAATATTCATGTGCCCTTTTTAAAAAATGATTAATGACTTTTCCTACCATTTACTTGGTATCCTATTAATGTAAACTATTGAAAACAATTACTATCTTCAATGGATAATCCATCATATTCAAAGTACACTCACCACTATATTTCTTTGACAAGGGTACTTCTTGTCACTATGAAGATACCCAATAACTTCTATGTTTATTAAGAGACGTTATCATAGTCATCTAGATTATTTTATTGAATGGGGTGGTATTTGTTTTCATTATTTCACATTATATGGATATCCTTGTTTTTTATATAGCTATAGGTTTCTTATGGAATGATATTATTGGTCTTGTCTACTCTTATGGTGAATGCATTGGAGTTAATCAGGTGATGGGTATGGCCTGGAATTATAAACCCTCTTGATGAATCTTCATGTATCATTATATAGAAAATTTCAGGTTTTGGTGTGTACCTTTCCCCAAATTAGTATATTTTCTTAGCTCAAGGCTTTGAATTTTTTTTGAAGTCCAACATTACAAATTCTATCAATTTTATGTCAATGATTTTTGTTATCCATTTTTTCATTTATTATCATGGATATAACATGCCCACTATTTCAGTTGATTATGGATTGATGTTTTTTATTTATTCCTTCCATATCACTTATTCCATGTTGGTTTTATGATCAATTACAATATATGCAACTCCTTACTGAGCATTTGAGCTCACCGTTATTTATTTTCATTTCTACAAGAATCTTAGGGGAGAACTATCTGTAATTTTCAAGGAAACAGTGAAAGGGATAATAAGGTTATTGCAATGTGTTCATGTTATATCTTATTATTTCAATTATAATGTATATATTTATTTATTGTTCCATGATTACTAAGATATGGGATCCCAAATGAACTCTTTTATTCTGCACCAATAATGTAATATGACTAGCATCTATGGGTTTTTAAAGTCTAGGTTATCACTCCGCTATCATGTGTTCTCTACCTCTTGCTATGCTATTGAATCTCCTCAGACCCTCTTAATTCTAATAGAAAATAAAAAAACCAAACTACTAAGATGATGTTATATAAATAATGATCCACCCTCCTTAATACCTTTCAAATTAATGAAATTCCTTCGGAATACCTCTGATTATGTTTTCAAGATGACCACCCTTATTAGAAATTTAATAGTTTATTATAATCCTATATCAAATTTTCTGTCCTTATAGGCCTTATTTCAAGCTAATAGTCATGAGAAATAAAGAAAATTCTTGATATAATTCATATATCTATTATGTAAAATATCCCCTGATGAATCTCTATAAATTTTAATCTCTATAATATTTTAAGGTCTTTAGTAATAACTCCTTGAAGAACAGGGTATAAAAATCCTCCAATGTTAGGCCCTTATTCTTATAAAACTACACTAATATATCCCACCATCAATTCATTTTACAATATAATAAAATAGGTATCAAATTTATTTAGTTTTCATTTAGGGTCTCTACCATTTCAAGAATACTCTATATCCTATCAATCCAGTACTCAATATCTTTTGAACCCCCCTCACTATGGAAAGTATGGGGGGTTACACATGTAAGTCCCTAGTGTACACCATTGTGACCTCAAATCGAGGAAATAATCTATATCTTAACATTAATATCTTGAAATCTCTTATAGTAAGTGTCTCACCATGTAGACAATAGGGGTTCTATCCTGAGTATTCTTATCTCCTCCTTCTATATGCTCTATAGAACAACATTGTGGTATCATATTTATGAAACATCAAAATCAAAATTCAGAAAAATATTTAGAATCCAATCATTGAATTTATATAAAATTAAAACAAGGGTATGTATAAACATACATACTACCCCATTTCTAAAAAATAATCTATACCATCCTAGTTCACACTACACCATTACTTGGGTTCACACACCAAACCCACTAATCCCTCGAATTTGCAACCAAACTCCTAAACTATTGTTCTCATTCATATAACACATACACAACCATAACACAATCATATGAAAGTAGTATACATTAATAAAATATATTAATTTATTTCTAATTAATTAATATATTAATAATAATTTATTTTAAATAACTATAAAAAATAATCCTTTTTAATTAATTAAAACACTTTAAAAAAAATAATTTTCTAAACACTTATAGAAATATAAATTTTTTGTAAACCTATGTACCAAACATGATTCACTAATACATAACATCTTTCCATGATATCCAAAGTGTAAATAAATAAACTATAATTCATAAAATAATTTTTTGATTAAGATCATTTAATTATAATAATAAAAACTAATAATAACAATCCCAAAACATAGGTAACATGGGTGGGTGCTATAAAATTATTGGAAAATCATAATAATAGAAATAACTATATATTCTAACCTACCTATACCATTTCACCAAGCCACATAATAAACAGACAATAAAAATAAGGGTATATGACCCCATTTTATAACATCATGGATTTGGTTTCCTAGACTAATCCAGAACTCAATATAATCTCAAGGTCACATACCCATATGATAGAGGTCATTGGATAGTGGTGAGGGACTAGTATATACAATTGGGATACTATATCCTCAATATCATGAACATCCAAGAAAAAAATAAATAATAAAAAATTAGATATCAACATAATATAGAATAATAGCTAAATTAAGACTATACTATTCAAATCACACTATAATAAGAAAACCATAATCCCATTTCATGATCAAACATCAATAGTGAAAATGGTGATTTCCCTAGGTGATCGATCATATACATAGAAATAATAAAAATAATAAAAACCCAAGAGGATCACCTATAAAAGGGCCTAGAAGAATTCTCAAAAATTTCTTCATCTCCCTATCATTCCACTTAGCTAAATCACTTGACATATGTACCTTCCTCTTAATTAAATCCCACATAGTTATGTGTACTTTTCCACTGAGGTATACACATAGGGTATACGTACATAAATATATAAGAAACTACCAATGGGATATTACAATAAATCTGAATATACATTTTAGTGCATATACCATGTAATAAGTTAAAAAAGAATAAAATTAAAATACCATGTTGGGTAGTCATTCAAAACTAAGACACCAAAAAGCCTAAAAATACTTTATCAGCTAGTGTTAGTGGAAGTCCCATTACACAATCAAGTATATCATAAGTAAACGCTATAGTGTGAACTTTATGTACAATTTATCACCCCTTACACAGGGTTAACATATGAATATGATAAATGTCACAACATAGAAAATTTCCCCAGAATTAATAATCTACACAGTGGGTTCATGTTTCTTACACCAATGCCTAGCATACAAATCAATGGTAAGATCATATGAATATTGAATAAGGTATTAAATAGCCAACCTCTCAAGAAATAACTCACACGATAGGAAACATAAAACTCATGCACATTTCCTGTCATCTATATCAATGGGAAGAGCATTAGAATATTGGAGAAGGAATAAAATAGACTAACTCATAGGAACATATTAGCATATAATCTGTCATGGGTGTAAGATTTCGTTTTTTTCCAAGTACACCCTTCTTTGAGTTTTTGCGACAAATGTATTTCATTGGGTTTTTCCTTTGTCTTTAAGCCTTGGTGGATGAATCCTATATAGAGGCAGAAATCTTTTGTTGTGGAAAATGAACTTAAGTATAGATATGTATATTTATTTTAAATAATGGAGTCTGAATAAAAGTGTAAAAATGGTTTATGAGGGTTTTCCATGCTTGGGAAGGCTTTGGACCTATTTCAGGTCCTTTTATGGAATCTAAGCTGAAAACTATTTGAAAAACAATTACACGCTATGTAAATGTATTAAAAGGCATGTAAATGACACCAAAAACATGTATTGAACTGGTTTATTAAATGAAGTGGTCACACATCATGAACCTAGTTAACATCATTTAATGTTTGGGAAAATTAAAAATTAATCCAAGACAATGGGATTTTTGGCATATCTGTAGTTCCCCTAGTTTCTGGTATGTAACCCTTTCCTTTTGTTTTTATGGATATAAATTAAGGTGGAAATTTGGGGGATCTTGGTGAAATTTCAATAAGTTTTGGGGGCTAAAGGAGATGCAGATGGCCTGCACACGGTTTATCCAAACCATGTATAAATCAAAGTAGAAACCATGTGAAATAGTAGGTTTGAGGCAGAGAGTTTTGACATAGTGAGTACACGTTTTAGGAGAACATGTGAGGAGGCCATTTTAGGTTCTTTTTATATAGTATCTAATTCACAGTTAGGGAAGGATTTGTTTATCTGTGTGAACTAACCATGCACATGGTCAAAGTGAGATCCTAAAAAAGTGTATATCACAAGTTTTTTCCTCTAAACAACTATTTTTATCTCTTAAGAAACCCTAACTGTGTATTTATATTCCTTTAAGATAGTATAACCTCTCCCAAGATTTTTTGAGCTAATCCAAAGGCTTCCCGTGGTGTTTCAAACTTGTATTCTTAAGGTATGTGATCGTTCTTCATTGTTCTTGATCGGTTTCTTAGATCTACTTAGATGTACTTATCCTATACTCTTCGTTTCTCATATATACACCTGTTATGGGTAGATATATGAGTTTTAATGAAACATAATTTGAGTTTTGGTCTTGATCTTTCTAGGGGAAGAGATATAGGGTTGTTCCGTGAAGAATCGACCTAATTTTCTTTAGCGTTCTTCGTCCGTGGTTACGTGTTGTCAAAACTTTTGAGGTAGATGGATTAGATCTCATCACCTCTTGATATAATTGATTAGATTAGTTTCAAATTGAGTAAATTGGATAATATTTATTGTGAAATATTTTTTTGATAAATGGAATAAATTTATATAGTGGTGATTTATCATTTTTTGTAGATTTATGAAATCTTGATAAATTTTTGTAAAAATTGATATGTTTTATTGAATTTGAAATGGTTATTTAAAATGGTGGATTTTATGGAACTTATAAATGTTTTTATTAGGTAGGGTGTTTCAATAAAAATACATTTTATTTAAATGAGTTGGCATTGTAATGGTTTTAATGAAAAATATTTTTTAATAAAAAGGTTATTTTATTGAAAGGGTTGTTTTGGAATGATATTTGGGCATAGGTGGTGTGTGTGTTCATGTTTAATATACATATCTTGGTCTAAATATTTCCTTGTTCTTTATTACAAGGGGTTAATGTAACATGGGAAAAAATTACCTTGTGACGAATTGGTACATCGATGAAAAACCGCTCATGAGTTTGGAATTGTCATCGCATAGCATGCACGGTGGGTTGTATGGATGTGTGGAGTGGACTGGGTATGACAAAGGAATATTGAGAAATGGTTTTAAAGTTTTGTTTAGTTACTTTTCTGAATAATAACTTACTAGAAAATTGGTTTCAATTTCATTTTTATTATTTTGGTTATAAATGGTTTTGGAAACATGTGTATATTTAGTTGTAAACTGTTTTTGAGAAATTATTTTATATAAACTATTTTATATCATTGTCTCTAACTCTTCTATCGTAGTGGCATAAATAGGGAAGTCATTGGGGGGAAAACCTACTAAGTTTTATACTCACCCCTTCTTTGGCACTTTTTTCCTTTTGCAGATGCTATCTCTTGGGACAGGGGAAAAGGTATCATTTCACACATTTTTAGCACCACTTCATGATACATGGGCTGTTTAGTGATCTGGGATCTTGGATATTGTGGAGCATGGAGTCTTAAGATCTTTTTAGAGTTTTTAGTTGTTTTTCTGCTATTTACCTTGTTTTTCGTTGGGTCTTCTATTTTTGTACACTTTGATGTGGTTTTGAGATATATTAAGTTGTTGAGTTTCCTTTCATTTGTTCATGTATCATTTAGTGAGCTGTTTGGTAAATGATTTTATTCTTAAAGGGTAAATCATCCCCCAATTGTATTTGAAACCCTTGAAAATTTATTTCTAGCCTTTTCCATCTTGCGGATGTCACTTAAGGACTTGTAATGATTCGTTATATTCTCAAGACAATGATAATTAGTGGGTCATTACAAATAGTATCATATTGTTCGGTCTTTTCCTGACAAGTAGGATTAACTTTCTTTGCCTTGGAGTTGATTCATACTTGTCTATTCATTGGTTTGTGATCTTAGAAAGGATTAGGATTGTTAGTACTTGAAATATATATCATAAAAGTATACATCTAACCCATTTTTTCTGAACTTCAAGTTACCATGGTGTTGGGTACATAAGTGTTTTTGATATAATTATAGGATATTGGAATCTCATTGTCATGAGTTTATCCAATGAGGAAAGCATGTCATTAATTAGAGTAATGAATTAACAATAGGATTTCATATTTCATTTGGATTAATGATATATGATCTTGTGAAAAGTTGTAAATTTGGAATAATGCTGAGTTTGTTTTCAAATGATAGATTTTGAAAAGTAGATACTTGGTGTATTTTAAAAATGGATTGATTTAAAAAAAATGAAAGAATTTTTTAAAAAATGGTTAAATGTGGAAAGTTTGTTTTTTGAAAATAGTGTTGTTATAGTTGATGTGATATAATTTTAAATCCTAAGGCATTGGTTTCTAGAGAGTGAGACTTACAGAGTTTGTTGTTTGTTTAAAAAAGGGAACCCGATAAGTGTCGTAGAAACCAATTAGAAGAAGTTGTAGAGAATGTGGTTGCACCAGAGCCATAGGTGAACCAAGGGCTAGTTCAAAGCATCATCTAGGCGTTTCAATATGTGGACATAGGTAACTGAAGGGATGCGCCAAGGAATGTGGATTATTCCATCCATTTCATGGAGTAGAATCCACCCATATTTCAGAGAGATTTTGTACCTGAGAAGGCAGAGCTGTGAATCAGTCGGATGAATCATTTCTTTGAGTTCATTAGACCACCATTAGAGCTAAATGTAAAGATGGATATGTATATGCTTGAGGATCTTACATTCCAGTGGTGGGAACTTGTTCTACATGCTAATGTGGATCAAGTCCTTAGGAGGATTTTGAGGAATTTTTTAATAAAAAATTCTATCCTCACACATTCTAAATCTGGAGGATGATAGACTTATTTAACCTGAAGCATGGGAATCTCTATGTGATAGAGTATTCAGCTAAATTCATGAATTTATTATTCTTTTTACTAGAAGTTGTGGAAAGTTCATCCCTGAAGGCAAGTATCTTTGAATGAGGGCTAAGGTAAGAAATTCGATCGAAGATTGTGGTTCTCTATATTAATGATTATACAGAGATGATGAATAGAAGAGTAGTGGCTGAGAAAGACATATTAAGAGAAATGGGAGGAGGGAGTATGATGATCCCTATTGGAAATAGTGGAAAATCTAATTCTGGGAGCAAGAAAATGAGGGATACCTATTTTCAAGGTTAGAGCAGTAATCAGAATCTGACAGCTAGATTAGTAAATCTTCCTCCATGACCAAAGAGCCACGAGGGATGCTACCAATGCGGTTCCTTTGAACACATAAAGCAAGAGTGTATAAAACCACCAAGATAATGACATAGTTGCGATAAGATGTGACACCTTAAGTGCTTTTGTTGCATTGCTATGAGGTCTGGTGATCGAGACACTTCTCAGTTTTCAAAATCATCATATGCTTTGATAGGATGAGGCCAACAGAATCAGTCTTGTCAGAAGAACAAAGCTATCCGTGTTGATTCTCTGAACACCATGACCCCTCAATAAGTAAAATATCAGCAAGGAAAAAAAGAGTAGAGTTCAACGATAAAGAAACTTTATAGAGATGAGTATATGATTATGGATGATCATGATGGACCACATATGGTGAGAGGTACGATTCTTTTGAATTCATCCTTCGTGCATGTATAGTTTGATACTGGTGAATCATATTCATTAACTGCTTCTAATTTTTTTAACTTTCTATGTTTAAAACTTGAAATTATGCCCTCTGTGATAAAATTGAAAACTCTTCTTGGTGAATAAGAATGTTAAGCCTTAGTGTTTAGAGTATGTGCTTTAATTGTTGATGTAATTGAGATGAAATGAGACTTCTTTTTGTTGGAGATGGATGTCTATGATGTAATCCTAGGTTTGTATTGGATGACAATATTCAAGGATAATATTGTCTTTTATTGGAGGATAATTAGTTTCACGACTGAGGACAATGTCGAGCATCTCTTCAAAGGATAAAAGGTGGTATAGAAGGGTGCAATGGGATTGTTCACACTACCAGTGTGAACAATATCTTACCAGTTGGTTCCATTGAATTTGACATCAATGGAAGAGATTCAAGATGTCAGTTTTCCAGCAGTGGTGGATCAATTTCTAGATTTATTTCCAAATAATATATCAGGGTTACCACATATAGGGGAAATATAATTTATGATTGATATATTTTTGAGGACCAGTCCTATTTCCCTTCCGTCTTATAGGATGGAACCAACAGAGTTAAGAGAATTGAAAGTGAAGTTGGAGGAGCTGAAAAACAAGGGTTTTATTCATCCAAGTACATCTTTATGGAAAGCCCTAGTCTTGTTCATGAATAATTCTGATGAAACTCTTTGACTGTCTGTCGATTATCATATGCTTAACCAAGTTACAATAGAGAATCAGTATCCACTTCCATGCATTGATGATATGTTTGATCAATTGAGAGGAGTTAAATGGTTCTCTAAAATTTAGTTTCAATTAGGATATCATCAATTGCGTGTTCGGAAGGAAGGTATTCCAAATAAAGCTTTATGAAGTATATATGCCACCAAGAATATGTAGTCATGACTTTCGGTCTCATAAATGCACTAGCATTATTCATGGCTCTGATGAACTAGATATTTCAGAAATATCTATACTCTTATGTTATGGTGTTTGTAAAAAACATCTTGGAGTATTCAAAGACAAGGTATGAGAATGAGAAACAACTGGTGACAAAGTTAAAAATCTTGAGATATCACCTTTTGTATGACAAACTATCTAAGTGTGATTTTTGGATATAGGAGGTACACTGTTTTAGCCTTGTGATTTCCAAAAAAAGTATTTTGGTTCATCCTAAAAATATAGAATCCATGATCTCATTACAACCACTGAAAAGTATCTTTGAGATATGAAGTTTTCATGGTCTATCTGGTTATTACCGATTCTTTTTGTGTGAAATCTCTTGAACAACCTCATAAATAAGAGCTTTGACAAAGAATAATGCTCCATTCCAATGGAGAGAGGAATGCCAGAAGTCTTTCCAGGAGCTTAAAGTTAATCTTAGTTTGGCATCTATCTTGATTTTTCTAGAATCAGGGTGGGGATATGTGGTGTATTGTGATGCTTTGGGATTAGGGTTGGGCTGTGTTCTTATTTAAGGAGACCATGTTGTGGCATATGGTTCGAGGTGGTTGAGAGTGAATGAGAATAACAACCCAACACATGACTTGGAATTATCAACAGTCATTCATGCCTTGAATACTTGGTGTCATTATCTCTTTGGTGAGAAATTTACCATGTTCACAGACCACAAAAGCTTGAAACACATTTTTTCACTACAATATTTGAATCTAAGGAAAAGGGGATGGATAGAGTATCTCCAAATGATTGACTTTGACTTGATTTATACAGTGTGTAAAGGGAATTCAGTGGTAGATTCATTGAGAAGAAATTCATATAATCAGTTAGCGAAAGAAGCTTTAGATGAATGGAAGCTAATGCCGGTCTCATCCGTCATTCATGTGGAATGTGTAGACCAAGGTGATGTTGTGATTTTCTTTTTAGCTACTCTAGTTCCTGATTGGGTAAATATGGTCAAATAGGCACAAATATATGATGCATAATTCATGGTTATGAGTTCAAAAATTAATGGTGGGGAGACCATCGAGGGTTGGAAAATATATGGGAGCTCAATTTTGTGTATCAGAGATCAAATGGTTATACCTAAGGCTTTTAATGAACAACTCCTTCATGATTAACACCATTAGAGATGGGCCATACATCTAGGAACACAAAATATGTAAATGTGTCGAAGGTACAATTTTGGTGGAGATGCATGAAAAGAAAGGTGGATGAGTTTGTCTCACGGTGCTTAACTTTTCAATAGGTTAAAGTAGTGCATCAGAGACCAGTGGTTATGTTGCAGTCCTTATAGATTTTAGTTTGGAAATGGGAGCATATTACTATGTATTGTTTATTAGTCTCCCAATAATGGTCCATAGACATGATTCCATATGGTTGATAGTGGATCATCTTACCAAGTCATCCCATTTCATTCCAATTCATGAAACTCATACGATTGAGGATTTATCTAAAATATATATCCAAGAATTGGTAAAGAGTAATGGAATACCATTTTCAATAGTCTTAGATAAAGATCTGAGGTTCACATCTCATTTCTATAAATCCTTACAGAAATCCCTTGGCACTCAGTTGAATATGATTATGGGGCATCATCCTCTAGAAGATAGGAAATCTGAACATATGATACAAATATTAGAAGACATGTGATGGGATTTTGTAATGGATTTTGTTGGCTAATTGAAGGAGAAAAAACCCTTAGTGAAGTTATCATATAATAAAAACTATCAGGCCTCGATAAATATGGCTCCATTTGAAGCATTATATGGGTGTCCTTGTCATTCTCCACTATTCTGGGTGGAAAAAAGTGTAGCTTAACTAGTTGAGATGAGCCTTGTCCAAGAAAAAATAGAGAAGATTAAATTATTTATAAATAGGATTAAGAGTGCTCAATGTCATCATAAATCTTATGCAGATCATCATTGACGCCCGTTGACATTTTTCGTGAGTGATCATTTATTCTTGACGATCTCTCCAAGACTTGGACATCGTAGTTTCAGGAAGCAGGGAATGTTATCTCCTACATACACTGGCCCTTTCAAGACAATGGAACAGGTTGGAGAGGTGGTATATCGATTGGAATTATTTCCATTGTTTAGTTTAGTGCATAATGTGTTCCATGTATCTCAGTTGAAAAAGTATCAACCTGATCTTGACCATGGGATCAGATGAGATCACATTGAACTAGATAAGGATGCTTCATTAGTACATATCCTAGTGTGGATTATGGATATAAATATAAAGTCTTAAGTGGGAAAATCATTGGTATGGTCTGGGTTCTATGGAATCATGGTCATATCTAGGAAGAGACTTGGGAACTTGAGAAGAAAATGAAAGAGCACTGGTAAGAACTCTTTCAGGGCAGCGATGGTTTTCTACTTTTTAGGGATGAAAAGACAGATGGTGGGGAGAATTTAGTACCCCCCGTTTCTAGTAAATAACCATTTCCTTTTGTTTTTTTGGATATAATGTGAAGGGGAAATTTGGGAGATTTTGTTGAACTTTCAGTACGTTTTGGGGGATAAAGGAGAGTTGCATAGGCTGCACACAATTTATCCAAAGTGTGTGGAAATCATTGAAGAAACTTTGTGAAATGGTAGGTTTTAGGATGAGAGCTTCAACATGGTGTGCAAAAGATTAATGAGACCATACGAGGAGTCCATTCAAGGGTCTATCTAGACAATAGATAATGTACAGTTAGTGCAAGATTTGTTTAACCGTGCGAACTAACCGTGTACATAGTTAAAGTGAGATCCTAAAAAAGTGGATCTCACACGTTTTTGCCTCTAAAATAATCTTTTTTCTCTTAAGAGGCCCTAACTTAGGTTTATCTTCCTTGAAGATAGGATAACCTCTCCCAAGTATTTTGGATCCAATCTAAAGGCTTCCCTTCGCGTTTTGAACCCAGATTCTTAAGGTATGTGATTGTTATTCATCATTCATGATTGGTTTCTTAGATCTAGTTAGATCTAATTATACTCTCTTCTTGGTTTCCCATATCTACACATGTTATGGGTAGATATAGTTTTTATGAAAAATAAGTTGAGTTTTGGTCTTGATATTTTTAAGAGAAGAGATCTAAGGCAGTTCTGTGAAGAATCGACCTGGTTTTCTTGAGTGTTCTTCGTCTGTGGTCAAGATTCATCAAACATTTTTAGGTAGGTGGATTCAATATAATATCATCTTTTTATAATTGATTTTATTAGTTTAAAATTGAATAAATTGGATAATATTTTTTGAGAAATCTTAGTCTGATACCTGGAATAAATCTCTTTAGTGTTGATTTATCGTTTTTGGTAGATTTTTGAAATACTGATAAATTGTTGTGCAAATTGTTTTATTTTATTGAATTTAAAATGGAGATTTAAAATGGTGTATTTTATAGAACTTATAAATGGGTTTATTGGGGAGGGGTTTTCAATAAAAAGACATTTTATTGAAATGAGTTGGTATTGTTATGGTTTTAATGAAAAACGGTTTTCAATAAAAGGTGATTTTATTGAAATGGTTGTTTGGGCATGATATTTGGGAATAAGTGTTGCGTGCGTTCATGTTTAATATATGGGGTTTGGTTGAAATGTTACCTTCTACCCAATTCCAAAGGGTTAATGGAACAAGTGATACAATTACCTTGTGATGAATTGGTAGATCTAAGAGAAACTGCTCATGAGTTTGGAACTATCCTCGTGTATCATGCATAGTTGGTTGTGTTGATTTGTGAAATGGATTGGATATTCCAAAAGAATATTTAAAAATGGTTTTAAAGTTTTTTTATTTACGTTTTTGAAAAAATAACTTGCTGGAAAGTTGGTTTCAATTTCACATGTTTGATTTTGGTTATAAATGGTTTTGGTAACATGTGTATATTTAGTTATAAACTGTTTTTGAGAAATTGTTTTATATAAAATATTTTATATAATTGTCGCTAACTCTTGTATCCTAATGGAATGAGTAGAGAAGTCATTGGGGGAAACCTAATTAGTTTTATATACTCACCCCTGTTTTGTCACTTTGGTACTTTTTCAGATGCCATCTCTCGGGATAGGGGAAAATGTAATGTTTCACAAGTTTTTAGCACCAATTCATGATACATGGGGTGTTTAGTGATATGAGATCATAGAAATTGTGGAGCATGGATTCTTGTGATATTTTGAGAGTATTTATTTGTTTTTATACTATTTAGATTATTTTTTTGGGTCTTCTTCTATTTCACACTTTGATGTAGTTTTGAAATATATTAAGTTATTGAGATGCCTTTCATTTATTCATGAATCATTTAGTGAGCTGCTTGGTTATTGTTTTATTCTTAAAGGGTAAATTGTCCCCCACATGTATTTGAAACCCTTTGGAATTTATTTCTAGCCTTTGGCATATTGGGGATGTTACATAAGTCCTAGTAATGATTGATTGTTTTCTCAAGCAAATTAAAATTAGTGGGTCATTACAATACCCGTCTAAAAATAAATTCATGGTGTGTAAATGAGTTACACACTATGTAATATTCAGACCAATAATTTGAAATCGCATCACACATGATATTTTTCTCATTACCTTTTTGAATATTCTTACTCTGAACATGGGATGGTTATACATGAGATTTTAAAGTGACATCGCCCTTTTGAGATGTTCTATTTGTGAGATCAATCCTTGGTAAGTCTTTGGATTTGGTTTACCTTTATTCTTCTGTTGTTCTCCAATAGGGCAGTTGAATCCTTGGACCATGTTTGGATTTGATGTTAATCATGATTTTATTTGATCTAGGTTTCATCTTTCTATCTTATGCACCTTCTTCCTCATTAGTGTTACCCATATGAAAGTGCTGCGTTAATCAAGGGTTAAAGGTAGGGGGTATAAAAATTAACCTTATGGTCTATTTAATTACAAAGTATTTGAAATATTGAAATTTTTACAACATAATTTGTTCCTAAATTAATTAAATGATGAATTGTATTTATTACTTGGAATCCATTTGGATCCAATTGTTTATGACCAAGCTTATAGCCACCGTTCGGATGAGTTAACTCTTAAATATAAATTAATTGAGTAATGGATTGAAGTGTGTTTATAATGACATGAGTTTTGTATGATTGCTTGATATAGATTCACCTTAGCTTGGCTTGATTATAGAAATGATGGGAATGTTATTGGTTTATAACCAAATGATAAACAAAATGTGTAATTGGAAGATAAATGGAAATTTTCACAATTAAACATTGAGCCTTATGATTTGATTTTATGATATCATTTCTGTAATTATTATATACCGTGATAGGCCCTAATACATGATGTAATGATTATATACTGGGCTTAGACCAGATATATGTTTTAATGATTATATACTGGGATTAGACCTGATACATGCTGTAATTCTTATACGTTAGGACTGATCCTGATATATGTTGTAATGATTATATAATGGGATTGTCCATGATACATGATGAGATTCATATATAATGGGATCAACTTGGATTTATTGATGAAATTATTATATAGTAGGCTTTACCCAGATTTATGTAATTTATACCATGGATATATGGTTATGGTTGGCATGGTTGTGATAAATGATCAGAGACATACCAACATGGAACCGAAGAAGGTTATTTGGGTATATGGTATTGGCTTCCATGGTTGTGCTACATGATCAGAGATATTCTGGTATAGTTCCGAAGTAGGTTGATGTGGTATTAATTTGATTGATTAATCAATTAATACACCTATTTATTTCGATATTGTATGTTCTTATTATTAGACTAGTAATGTTTAGACATGATGGTCTAGACCTACTGAATTATAATATCACTCTATTTGGGCCTCCATTTGGTACCCAAAAATATTACATGGATGAGGATTTGATAAGGTCAATGGACCTTACTGTTGATTTTTTCTTCAATATGGGATATAGTTTAGAGACGAGACCGACATGAGGCTCAAGACTAGATAATTTTGAGACATTATTTTAGTCTTATAACATTTTATTTTTATTACTTATATCATGACATTTAGTAACATTTTATTCTATAATTACATTATTCCTTTATTATTTATTTTATTATTTAGTTGGATTTTATTGTTTGGGTTTTCTGCTGTATTTTATTGTTTCCATTATTTCGGATACTCTGATATTATTTATATTGTTTATTTTCACTGTTTTGTAACTCTATACCTAGGGTATAGTCTCCCCACTATACTTATAACACCCTGATACTAGTCGGAAGCCTCTTGTGTATCTGAAGGCATGCTTGAGGTCCCATAAAAAACAATTTTTGGCCACATGAGAGAGTGTTGGAGTCGGGGGATGTTGTAAAGTGGTATGAGATCCCCTAGGTTTGTTTTCTATTTATTTACTACATGGGAAAAGTAGAAAGGAGACTAGGATGTGTTAGGAATTGGTAATGAGATTGTGCATGTGAGTAGCTAACCCTTGTATAGGGTAAAATTAGTGTGCAAAGTGATGGGATTACTATTTTTAATTTATTATTATTATAATTATTGTTATTTCATATAGGGTGATTCACATGTTGTGTGAGGTTATTATTTAATGATGTTATTGGTTCTTGATATTTATATACATGGACCAAAATGGCAAGATATGAGTATGAATACATCATTATAGGCATATAGGGATATATATTTATATGAATTGTTCATGATAGGGACATATTTATTGTATGTAATACATAATTTCCTATTTAAAATGTGATATAAGATACCTATTATATCTGAAAAATGAAATAAATAAATTGATATGTCATGATAAAACACTTTTAAGCCACGTTTAGAGAGACTAAGAGTCAATGGTTCTCTATTTTTGTCACCTAATGAGGTTAACCTTATCGATAGATAGTAATCTAATAAGTGTGTCTATCTTGTAGATAAAATTAAACTTTATCATCTTTGAGTTGAGAGTTATGGGAGTAGATATCAGCACGATATTAATGTATTTGAGCCAGAGCTTCTTGTAGCTCCCAAGGATCAGATGGATGTTCAGTTTCATGACAGTTTCCTGAGGTCATGCGATCGATATAAAGGGTGACATTTCACATCGTGCCATTAATATATGATATAATGAGAGAGTTACAACTACAACATCCACCTATAGTTTTTTGGGAGAGAGGACTCTAGGAAGCTGAGTTCTAGATCATTTCTATCAATTTGATCTTTAAGAATCTAGAGGCACCCGCATATAGCAGGGTGAATCTTGAAACATATATGATTTATGGACCAGCCAAGTGTTAGTGGGATATTTTTGAGTAGGCTTGGTAGAAAGAGTAGTTATGTAATAAGTACATCGAAATGAAGTTCCTGATCCATTTCTATCTCAATAAATTCAGGGATGAGAAGATTTGTGAGTTCATGAACATAGCGTTGGATGGCATGTTAGTGTTGGACTATGCTGAACATATCACCAACTTGAAGTTATTTTCACTATCTTTGGTAGATAATGAGATATAAAGGATGAGATGTTTTTAGGACATGATTTTCTATGAGATCAGGCTATAGGTGAATATGTTCCTTCAGAGATTTTTTTTGGATGTGATGAATGAAGAACTCATCGCAGAAGGGATTCTAAGATAGTCCTTGAATAGCGGCCAGACTGTTTTAGTTGGGTGAGCTAGAAACTCTTCTTCCAGTGGAAAGAAGAATTTATATGATAGTTTTCTCCAAGTAAAAAATGGAAAGATTATTCAGGGAAGTGGGAATACATCTTAGGATTGTGTTCAGTTGCAGTACTATTAGTGTGTCAAGATGGACCAAAAAATGGCCTCAGTTTCTATACCCTTCTTTTGAGTGTCGTGATTGCAGTAGAATGGACCACCTTTTGAGGTTTTATAGGGCCATAAAATATCATAGAAATGAAATGGGATCACGATAGGAACCATATTATAGGTAAAAATCTACCACTCCTCTATATACTGGCACTTGAAGTTCCAAAAGTTTTTCTGGTCGAGTTAACGGATGTGGTACCCCAGTGCAGGAATGGTCGTACCAAGCAGGGACAATAAATTAGGGGAGTCAGAATCGATCCCAGGGTATAGTGGAAAGTAATATGCAAAATATGTAGGCTACTCTAACTACAATATTTGCAATCCCATCTACTATTAGAGGTAAAATTCTTATACCATCTACCCTTAGTTATGTTTTTGATACTAGAGCATCGTATTCATTTTTATTTGATATTTTTTTAAATAATTTGATCTTGGATGGTGTTTCAACCATCGATACAACATTGAGAGTGTGATTAGAGAATAAAAAATGTTACAGGTCATGTTCTCTAGATATTGTTGGTTACTATTTCTTGTGGCAACTGTTTGAGATGGAAATGGTAGGTTTCAATTTCATACTTGGTATGTATTGACTAGTTCGATACCAAGCACATATCCACTCTTACTAGAATATATTTACCCTTTAATATATAGAAGTAGTCTTCTATTCTCATTAGGTGGAGTAATTTCTCTAGGCTAGTCACGTAGGACCAATTCAGTGCAGATTAGATTGTCTCATGACTCAAATAGTCGGTCTTTCTCTAGATGATGGTGGAATGTAGAAAGATTCTCTTCCTCCAGTGGAAGATCATTTTAAGGATGACTTTAATGATTAGTTCTATATATTAGCACCTAATAAAGTTTTTAAGTTCACGATTGAGATGGTGTTGGGGGAAGAGAAGTTTCTATCCATCCACACAAGATGAAACCAACAGAGCTTCAGTTGTGGAAAGTTATATTGGAAGAATTGAAGATAAGGGTTTCATATGAACCGGTATGTCTCCATTGGGTTCTCCAGTTCTATTCTCTAAGAAATAGGAAGGTAAATTTCATTTATGTGTAGATTATGAGATATTGAACCAAATTATGGCCAAGAACCCAGATCGTCTTTTGTGCATCAACGATATCTTCGACCAGATGAGAGGTGCTAAGATCTTCTCTAAGATCTATTTGAGATCTTTATACCACCAGTTGAGGTTCAGACCATTAGACGTACGTTGGAATCCTTTCAGGAGCAGGTATGAATTTTATGAATTTTTAGTTATTCCATTAAATTTGAATAACGTATTGACGATGTTTATGACATTGATGAATTATATCTTTCATCCTTTTATGGACCAGTTTTTGGTGGGTTTTTCAATGAAATCTTAGTTTAATCCCATTTATTAGAGGATAATAACCAACATATTAACATCGTATTTAGTACATTGATATAGAACTAACATTAAACCATGCTATAAAAATGTAGTTTTTAGAATGATAGAGTGCACTTCTTGGGCCATATCATCTCAGAGGAAGGAGTATAAGTGGACCCAGAGAAGGTTGCAGCCATGTTAGATTGAGAGTAGACAATGAATTTATTTGATATTCAAAGGTTTATAATTATATTAGGTTATTATTGATGCTTTATCCATGAATTATCCCATTTGGAAGCACCTATGTTAGGGATGACCAAGAAGGGGGTGTGGTTCATTTGGTTTGATGCTAGAGAGATAAATTTTCAGGGGCCAAAAGGATGGTTGAACTTAGTAACTATCCTCACTTGAACAGTTTCATTTAAATCATATACTATATACTGTGATGAATATAGAGTTGTAATTAGAGTAATTATGATGTGGGAGGATCAAGTGGTTTCTTATGGATTCAGATAGCTGACCCTCAAGATAAATTACCCTACACATGATTTGAAGATAACAGTATTAGTACATTCTTTAGTATGAAGGATATATTATCTCATGGGTGAGATGTTTGTGGTAAACATAGACCATAAGAGTCTCAGGCACATATTTTCTCAGCAGGACCTAAACCTTTGGCAAAGGATGTGGGTCGAGTATCTATAGTTTTTCAACATTGTGTTGTCTTACACATCGGGAAAGGGAAACATTGTTTCTGATGCATTGAGTTGAAAGATGAAAAAATAGGAAGTATGATATTATTTTAATGAGTGGAGGATAATGGAACTCTTTGTAGACATGAGTCTAGATGTTTAAGAGTCCCATAGATGAGTAGCTCTAACTTCGACATCTATTATAACCCTGACTTTGGATAGCACCAAGACTATGTAGTTATCTAATTTGGAGGGATTAGTTTTAAGGGACATATTATACGGTGTGGAGACACCATCAAGATGGTATCTTGGTAGTGGAAATTCTCTTATTTTTTTGTGGATATGTATGGGTTCCTACAGGCTTGTGTGAGGTGCTGATAATAGAGTTTCATGCTTCTAGATGGGTGGTACATCCTAGCTTGACAAATATTTATCATGATATCCAAATAAAATAGGGGTGGTCAGAAATAAAAAAGTTAGTAGTCTTTGTTGAGAGATGTTCTAATTTTCTATAGGTGACATCTGAACATCAAAGGCCATATGATCTTTTTTAGTCTTTTATCATTCTTGATTAGAAATGGAATGATTTCAATGTATATATATTTTATTGGATTACCCAGTAAAACCAATAATAATGATGCTGTATGGGTGATTGTGGACCGATTGACGAAGGTATACCAATTCTTTCTTATCAAGGATACCTTCACAATAGATGATATGTGTAGTCCTTATGTGCATGAGGTAGTTCGACTAAATGATGTTCTTAGGAGTGTCGTTTCATAAAGAGATTCTGGTTTTACATCATGATTCTAGAACAGTCTTCAAAAGGCTACATGATCCTAGTTTTGTTTGAGTATGACTTTTCTGGCTCCAACTAATGGACAATCTAAGAATACTACTCAGGTTTCATAGGATATTTTATGAGAGTATGTTTTGAATTTGAGTGGTTCTTTGGAGAAGAATATGGATCTCAGGGAGTTTTTATATAATAATTTATTTTTGGAATAAATCAAGATGGAACATTTCAAGGGTTTGTATTGCAAGTTTTTCCATTAGCCTCTTTTTTGGATAAAGGTAAGTGAGTTACCAATTATTGGGCCTAGTCTCATATAAGAAACATCTGAGTAGGTTCAGTTTATTAAGAAGTAGTTGGTGACTGCATAGAGTAGGAAAAAATCCTACACCGACCAGCAAAGAAAACTTATAGAGTTCAAGTTTGGTCATCATGTTTTTATTTAGGTGACTCCTCGGATGAGAAAACGTCATATCAGGAAATAGGGAAATCTAGCACCTAGGTTTTTCAGGCCATTTAAGATAGCATGTATGGTCAGTCTTATATCATACTGATTAGCCCGTCCATAGTGAAATAGTTCCATGGATGACAGGTTTCATGTGTCACAGCTTCAGAGATATCATGTAAACCCTTGTCATGTGATAGACATAGTATATGCTAATCTTGGTGTAGATATATCCTTTGATAATCATCCAATATGGATAATGGATCATTGTGAGAATCATCTCTAGGATATGACTATACTTTTGGTTTGAGTGCAGTGGCGACATGAGCGAGTTCAAGAGGAGAACCAGTAGAGGGAGTTTAATATATGAGCATAGTGTCCAGAATTGTTCTCTAAGACCGCACAATGATACTTGAAGAAACTTAGAGATGAGATGTTATATGATGGAGAGGTTGTAAGATATTGTTTTAATAGGTTCACCTCTCTTTGAGTTTTTATGATAAATGTATTCTGTTGGATTTTTTCCTTTGTCTTTATGCATTGGTGGTTGAGTCTTGTTTGGAGATAGAGATATTTTGTTGGGGAAATTTACCTAAATTCTAGAAATGTATGTTTATTTGAATTAATGGGGTCTGAATAAATGTGTAAAAATGGTTTATGAGAGTTTACTTACCTGGTAAGGCATTGGTGGTGTTTTAGGTCATTTTGTTGAATTTGAGTTAAAAAATATTTCCCGAACAATTACATGCCGTGTAAATGTATTACATGATGTTTAAATGTCACCAAACACATGTTGGGAACTATTACATTATGTAAAGTGTTTACTCATTGTGAACCTAGTTCATTTCGTATAACTTTAGGGAAAATTAAAAATTCATCCGAGACATTATGTTTTTTGGAACATATCTCTAAAAATAAATACATAACATTTAAATGAGTTACATGCCATGTAATATCCCGACCAAAAGTTTTAAATAGTGCCATGCATGATATTTTTCTCATTTAATTAGTGCATCTTCCTCCTCTTGACCTAGGATGGTTTTCTATGCGATTTTGTAGTGCTATCCTCCTTTTCGGACGTCCTATTTTTGCGATCCATCCCTGTTAAGTCTTTGTATTTGGTTCCCCTTCCTATTCTATTATTCTCTATTATGGTGGTGGAATCCTTGGATCATGTTTGGATTTGATGTTAATCTTGATTTGATCAGATCTAGGATTCATCTTGAGATCTTCTGCAACTTTTTCTCATTGGTGTTTCCCCTCTATAAGAGCTTTGTTAATTAACAATTAAAGGTAGGGGGTTCAAAACATAAACATATAGTCTATTTTACTGAAAATTATGTGAAATATTTAAATTTCTCCAACATAACATGAAGCTAATTTTTTTCAATGATGAATTGGATTTATTCTTTAGAATCCCTATGGATCTAATTATTTATTAATTAGATTATGGCTACCGTTTGGGTGAGAAAAATATTAATTACAAATGAATTAACTAATGCCTTAAAGTGAATTTAGCATTACATGAGTTTTGTGTGATTTATGTATATATATTCACCTTGGATTGGCTTGATTATAGAAATTATGGAAATGTTGTTGGGTTTTTACAAAATTATAAATGAAATGTGTAATTTTAAGATAAATGGTAACATTTATAATGAACCACTGATCAATATGATGTGATATTATGATATCCTTTCTATAATGATTATATACAAGTATTGGCCATGATATACACTGTAATGCTTATATATCATAATTTCACCTGATACATGCTGTAATGCTTATATATCAGGCTTGAACATGATACATGCTATAATGATTATACATAGGGATTGGCCCTGATAAATTCTATAATTATTATATACTAAGATTTTCCTTGATACATGATGAAATGATTATATAATGGGCACAAAATTGATTTACTTTTTAAATGATTATATGGTGGACTTGACCTATATTTGTGTGATTTATACCATGGATATATGGTTATGGTTGGCATGGTTGTGATACATTCTTAGAGACATATCGACATGGTGCTGAAGCAGGTTATTTACTTATATGGTTGTGGTTTTCATGGTTTTAATATATACTCAGAGATATTCTAGAATGGTTCCAAAGAAGGTTGATGAGATATTATTTTAATTTGTTAATTAATTCATACACCTCTTTATTACATTGTTACATACACTAATTATAACATTGGTTATGATTATACATGGTGTTGTTGACCTACTGAGTTATACTCACACCCTATTCGGGCTGCCGTTTGGTACCCGAGATGATTACTGGGATTCTAGATTTGAAAAGGGCTAGGAAATTTTCAATTGATTATTTCTTGATGTATGGAATGATGTTTGGAGAAGGGACTTTCATGGGGATTGGGAATAAATAATTTTGAGTATTTATTTGATTCTTATAGTATTTTATTTTTATTACTTATAGAATGTCATTCAGTTACATTTAAGTATGTATTTACATTATTCATTTATTATTTATTTGATTATTCAGTTGTATTTTATTATTTTTACACTATATTGTATTTTTTCCATTATTTATTCAACCGTAATATTATTTATATTTTTTATTTTAGTTGTTTTGTAACTCTATACTGGGGGGTATAGTCTCTCCACTATACTTATCACACTCCACTACAATTTGGTAGCCTCTGGTGTATGGGGAGGTGTTCTTGATGTCCTGTAATCAACTTGATCCAGCCACATGTTAGAGTACTCAAATCAAGGGATGTTACAATGGGTCGCACAAAAACATATCAATCTTTGGGTACCATAAACCCATAATAAATTCCATAATATTCAAACACATCCCGTGCATCCATGGTGTTACACACCTTCCATGTCCGATATAGGGTCTTTCCAACCATGGTACAACCCATCATGCAAACTAACCTTCATAAAAGAGTCCATTACCTTAGTATATAACTCTCCAAATAGACATTCATCTCCCAAGATTAATATTTTTACTTTTACACATCACCACTATCACGAATGAGAAACGTAATAACTCAAACCATTAGACCATAGTAGGTTCCCAGTTGACCAATTCCCTAGTTAGGCACCAAATATGGTGTTCATCCTACCATTTGGGACAACACATTTCATATACTTCTATCCATACATTTTAGTATCAAGGAAATGGGTGTAATACCCCAAATTCTCTACCTAGAGACCATCCTTAAATTTTCAACATGAAGCAAGCTTCCTATATAAGTACTGAGACTCCTCCATCTCACATCCACACCCCCAATATACATAATTACAAACACACACATATAAATAGTGTAGAATATTGAAAATAACCTACCTCTAGTCGATAGTTGATGGCTCATTTATGGGAACCATGCAATTTGATCAAAATTTATCAAAATCCATAAACCTAGAAAATTTCTCCCAAATAAGAATTAAATATTTATAAATATATAAAAATGAAATAAACACTTTTTTCAATTAAAAATTAGTTTATCCTTACCTTATGGATTACAAAAATCATGATGATTATTGATTCTAACACCAAATAAGACCTCATGATCCACAATTATTAAGAACACAAAGGCTAGATTTGTTATAATACATGTGGGCTAAGGAGAGGAAGAATAATGGTTTTAACATAATGGGGTCACCAATTAATAAAATAAATCTCTTTTAATTATGGATGGGTTTCCCACTATGTGACCTATAGGGTGCCCCCATACTCTCAATGGTACATCGATATCATTGTGTTACTCTAGGGGATTTATATTCTTATTCTATCCCCTAGAATCCTATTCAGTGCCCACTGAACTCTTGATGGGTTCCTAGTAGACTCCCAAGGGGATTTTTCTATTTCACACTAACTACTATTTTCCTCTGTCCTCATTTTCTCATCATGAAATCTTCTAAGATACCCCTATCATCAAATTATTTATAAATACATATGAAAATAAAAAAAAAGATAAAATTAATACCTCAAAGTCTGTAGGGAATTAAAATTTTTATAATATGTAAAGATCAATTAATCATTAGGGTAATTATCCTATTTGGAAAAATTTATCCTCTAGCAGTAAATTGAGTCGAGAAGTGAAAAAAAGAACCACATAACGTGTATAAGATCATCTAAACAGTATAGTCAAAACATTTTTTTAAACTACTAGGAAATTTTTAACATTTATGGAGATATTAATAATAATATAGTTTACTTTCACCAAGAATCAACATTTTGTTAAATGTATCTAGAATATAGAAAGATAATAATATTGAACATGCATTTTCCACACTTTATCTAGTTTAACCTCACACCATCCGCCCACCTAAAGTTGAAATTACTAGAATGAAACAATATAAGTAACTAACTAATTGAATTTTAAAAAACTAAAAAAATCATTAAATAGATAGATAAAAAGGAAGAACATAATAATAGTCATGTAAATTTACATAATCAATGAAAATTCCTAATATCTCTAGTTCCAAAACAAATATAGAATATCTTTTCAACATCCCCAATATGTAATGTTTCAAGGAAATGAAAACCAGATGTCCCATGATGTACTATTTAAAAATTGAAAAAATCCCTTGATTAGTTTTTTAATAATGATTAAAACCATTATTTATGAGAAAATTAATCTTAGATAACATCATTTAAAGAAAAAAATCTAAAATAGGAAAAAATAATTTCAACATTATTTATAGATTTTAAAAAAACAATGTTATTCCTGATGTTATAAATGCAATAAATCCCATTACAAATCATTATTCAATAAATTTTTTGAAACGTCATTGAACTAAAAAATCATGTAATATAAAAACAATAAAATAAGTTTATCTCACTATTAATAATATCATATAAATAATTAATGAAGTGGATTAAAAAGCGACAGTCATGGTAAGATAAGATTACGAGTCCTTGAAACCATAACATATAAGGTGTAAATATCATAAAATATATTATTAAATATAAAAAATGTAATATTAGTAGACCACCTATTCTAAAATAAAAATCAACATAAAGAAAACATAAATTTGGGTGTTAAATAACTCATAAAAAAATATAGTTCACATAGATTTCATAAATAGATATGTGCTATAAAGTAACTTATAGGCTATATCCATTGAAAATGGATCACACAATCCATTACAAATTAAAAATTGATTACATCTAATAAAACAATTAGGTTTCATATCCTGGAAATATAATTGTTTCTTAAAATTCAATGACAAATAATATAATCTTTTTAATGTCGAAAATAGATATTCCCTTTTAAATGTAATGATTCAACCACATTTTGAAGAGATATTATTTAATAAGAGAAGCCTTCCAATTATGTTAAATTATTAGGAAATTTTTTTTCTCATAGTACAATGAATCCAAAGACCCCATCCAATGGTAGAGGAGTATACACTTATAAAAGAAGAAATTTTTTTATGTTTTTTTACTCACCGAGATAGAACATCTACACATAAAATTGATAATATTAAGAATAATATAAGAAAATATAAGAATACTACCCCAGTAATTATTGAGTATTAAATATTAACCAATGTTACCCTACCATATATCTAAGATATTTAGAATACCAATAATGAATATTTCTCTATATGTGGAAATGTCTAAAAAAATATTATTTTGTAGTTCATGGAGTTTGTTAAGGAATAATTGTGATTAAGAACCTATGGGGTAAATGGTAATTTTAACATAGTAAATTAAATTAAATAAAATATTTTTTTATACTTTGGGGATTTATTATTACGTTGTTTACCTTTTCATTAATTTTTTGTGAAAATTAGAGGAGTTTTAGTTTTCATCATTTTAATCTACTATAGTTATTTAATAAATTTAATGAAATGTTAGATTGATTAATTTTTGGAGAAACATAATGCAAAAAAATAAATGGGGCATAAAACTGAAAATACATCAATGTAATATTTCATTGGAGACACTATTTCATTTAATGTTGACATAAAATAACTGTGGACTTTAGGACCATAATGAATCTAATTTTTTATAAGTAGTGATTATCGCAATCTTATCACTCTTATGGTATTTAGATTAACAATAGAAAAATATATTACTCAAGATAGAAGGATATATATGTCTCATTGTGGTATGATACCAAACAGATTTATCTTTTTATTCATATATATTGATAATTTTTATAAATTTTAATATATAATTTATCTCAATAATAATAATAATAATTGAAGTTACAAAGGATCGAATAAAAACATCAGTTTCAAGACCTAAAACCTATTAAGATTTATTTACCTATCATCTTTAGGACTATCATGAATCCATTGTTCACTTTTATAAGTTTTAATAATTTTTTAAAACTTAACCCCTTCAACCTATTAATATTTATTTACTTATAATCTTTTGTAAACACTCATGCATGATAAAGAAGGAAAGTGAGTAAAGATCAAAAGATTTATAAGGTTTAGCATCAGTGTAATAACTTACATCCTTTCCATAGTAACTACCATGGGTCTATAGAAATTCACTATTATGAATAAGTTAATACAACTTATTTCAAATCCCATTAGACACCTTCTATCTTCTAATAGGAAAGATTATACTGAATCTTGATAGTTTACAAAGTTTCTTACAAAAAAATTGTGAAAAAATAAAGAATTTGTTCAATTTTATCTCCAAAACCTCAGTCTAGATCCTCATTCGGATTTGGCTAGATCTAATTCCCTCCAAATGATGAGGATGGATCTGATGGAGTCTGTATGAACAAATCTTTTAGAATCTACATTACTCAAAATCTGATAAAAAACTTAGTCTAATATTCTTCAGTCTGATAGTCTCAATCCAATCTTCTCAATAAGATGTTTCTCAATATGATTATCCTATCTGGTAAACAAAACTTTCATGCTTTTAATATTCTTCAGAGATCTCCATCTAGAAATATCTTTCACTATAATTCTTTTGTGCTTCTTCTTTTATACTTTTATAAAATTTAGAATGAACGAATTATTTGAGAAACTATTTATAGGCAACTCATAAAAACAATAGTGGGAAATTGAAAACTTTCCCCACTTCCTAAAACTTCAAAACACTAAAAAAATATCATTTAAAATCCAACTTTGACTTCTTGAATCCTCATAATATTTCTCCAAGAATTATAAAAATTTGAATTTGAATTTTGACCTCCACAAGTCTTCATAAAACTTATCCCCTGTAATCAAATTTCTTGAACCTCCTATATTTTTTTCAGTATGATGAAACCACATCTATTCATTACAATGAAACATCATTGGATTTAGCTACCTATTGTTATTATGATCTTTATATCTTTCTCATCTCATTACGATCTTCCTTTATTTCTCCTGACATTATGTTCTACATTTTTTTCCCAGCTCATTATGATATTATTTTCTTTCTTATTTCATTAAAATCCTCGTTTCTTTATCATCTCATTATATTCTACCTTTCTTTCTCAGCTCATTATAATATTCTTTTCTTTCTTAGCTCATTAAAATCTACCTTTATTTATCAACTCATTACAATGAAACTATCATTAGGATAGAATTATATACCTTGAAAATTTGAAATTATTCAAACATCCCCATCTTTACACATTTTGACTTATAAAAGCATCCAATTCTGGTAATTATAGATCCAATAAAATCATTATGATTCCTCCATTTTTTAAAATTATTTTATCTTGGTAGTTTTCATGATTTTTGAGAACACCATGTTTAGCAAAGCATCTTATAATTTTGATTAAAAAGGTTGAAAAATTTCCAACTCATGACTTCACTTTACTCAAAAAAACCTATTCATAATCATTACGACTTATCTACTCAGAAACATCTGACTTTATAAAAAATGATGAGTCTGATGAATCTTCATATACAATCCAATAAAGCATCTGATCAACAACTTCATCTTTTTAACTAATTTTACATTTGGTGTTGTTCAGTTTGAACATGTGAGTCTAAAAACATGTGTATTGAAAATTACTTTCTTAAATAAAAAACTTTTCTCCCAATTTATGTTTGTATTTGAACATTTTGCAACTTTAAAATTTCTTGTAAAAATAATTATGATAGACTGGGTCCAATTACTAATTAATAAAAACATTCTTATATAAAAAGGTTACTTTTCAAAAAATACACAAACAATGTTAAAATAATTTATCACAAAGGTTCTTCAATCCCCCCCATTGGATTTTTTTAAAAACCTTATTAATAACTTTTTCAACTCTGATAAATTTTTTCTCAACTCAACTTTTGTAAAAAAATCATGTTTTTTTGACTTTTATCAAAACATATCATTTCCCAAAAGATAGTTTCCTAACACCACACTACTAGATAAAGTAATGTTTTTAAGGAATTACATCCCTTAGTGTCAAGAATATTTTGAAACCATGTAATGATAAAATCCCCCCACTTCCTCACATTTATTTACACACTTTATGACTTCTATTTTTCTCTCCCACATTTTATGATAACCACAAATTCAGATTCATAAAGGAATGATAAGTAAAAACTTCTTACAAAGTACAAAGTTGTTACTGTATCTCTGCTATTTTCAATAAAATTTAAATCATGATGGGGGTACATCCATATGAGGTTTAAAAAGTCATGTGAGGAGGCTGACTATGAAGTTGTAGCCTCAATTCCACAAATATGTTTTCCAGCTTGTATTTTTTTTAAAATATCACTAATTTGATACTTTGTTGAGATATTTTCTAGAAAACATATCTAGCAACAAGTTTCTTTTTTATCAATTGAAACGTTATATCAATGTGATTTGATCATTAATGTTGGACTATTTTTATAAAGATAAATTGCACTCTAAATATCACAAAGTATATTCAATGGTTTAGAAACTTTCACTTTATATTCTTCTAGCATAACTTTCATCCCAAATATTTGAGTACAAGTGTGGATAGCTACAATATATTTGGATTTAGCTATGCTTAAAGTTTCAGAAATTTGTTTCTTACTATGCCAACTCACACAAAATTCACCCAAGAAAAATGTTCCTCCTATGGTTGATTTTTTATCATTACAATATCCATCCCAATCAAAATCAGTATAACCATGAAACAATGTCTCTCTATTCCTGTTCTATAACAAACTTTGTGAAGTTGTTACCTTGAAATATCTGAAAATTTGTTTTGATGACAACACATGTGATTATATTTAATTACTTTGATACCTATCAAACAAATTCAAAGCATAAAAAATATCAGGTCATGAGGCTATAAGGTAATGTAGACTTCCTCTCAGTTTCTAAAAATCTTTTTCATTTACACTTTTTCAAGGCTAATCTTTACTCAACTTTGTGCTCACAGATATAGGAGTAGTAACTTCTTTGTATTCTTCAAATCCAAAATTCTTTAATTATTTCTTGGCATACTTTTATTTAGATATGAAAATGTATTTTTATTTTTTTTGAATTTGTAAACCAATAAATAAAGTTAATTTTTCCCAACATTGATATTTCAAAATTCTTCTTCGTTTCTTTAGAAATATTTATACAAAAATCCTCTTTATCACCATATAAAGTTATATATTCCACATAAAAAATTTCAATTAGAGATCCATATTCAACATATTTCACATATAAGTTACTATCAAAATTTCCTTTAGAAATTTTTTTCATTCTCAAACAATTATTACGTTTTGAATACCAAGCACATGAAGATTTTTTCATCCAATATAAATATTTATTTAGTTTAATTTTTTTTAATCCTCATCAAGTAGAATCCCATAGGGTTGTTCAATGTAAAATTCTTCCTCAACATCACCATTTAAGAATGATGAATTTTAATCTATTTGATAAAATTTGTAATTAAATGTGACACCACTAATAGAAAAACAATAATAGTTTATAATAACAAAACTAGGAATTGGTTTTTCAAAATAAACACCCCCCTACGAATAACCTTTTAAAACAAACCTTTCTTTTTTTATTGAAAATTATCTATGTTTATTCAATTTGTTTTTATAAACCCACTTTGTTATGATAAAATTTTTATTTATTGGTCATGGAACAAGTTCCCATGTTTCATTTTTCTAAATCTAATACAACTATTAATTAATAGTATCCAGACATTATTTGTGTTCAATAGCTTCTGAAACTGATTCCGATTAAAATTTTGAGATAATTGAAGTTTTATTTTTTAATCTCAACTTTATTCTTGTCTAAAATTGAGCCTTCTAATTTACTATAATGTTTTTAAACTCAACATGTTTTTGTAAGGTAGGAAATTTCAATGTTTCTCTTTTAGATTCACTTTTCACATCACACATCTCATCTGAATATTGATAAGGATGTTTTGAATTACTTTTATTATTGTTGGAAATATCAAGTTTATCCCCATCATCATTTTCAATAACTTTTATTAAGGAATTTTTATTTTCAATTACTTTCACATCATATGATTCCAACATATTTTGTAAAAATTTATTCCAAAATTTGTACCTTATTCCATTAGGTGAATAACTCATAAAAGTTCCTTCCTTATATTTCTCATAAAACTTTAATAGATACAAATTTTTGATTTTAAGAAAACATAGACTTCTAAAAACTTCTAAGTACTTCAATGAAGGTTTTTTGTTATAACACATTTCATAAGAAGTCATGTTTGTTTCTAGTCCCAACAAGAATATGTTTTGAACATGTACAATAGTACTAAAAACTTATCTCCAATAGAACTTTGATAGTTTGTATTCTGCTAACACACTTCTTCCCATTTCCACCAAACATTTCTATAACTCCATTTTTCTATGGATTATAGAGATCACTATAATTATGTCTAATACCATGATTTTTCAGATAATTTTAAAAAATATCACTTTTTAATTTGGTGCCATTATTTATTCTCAACTTCTTTATATAATCCCCACTTATTTCTCAACTTATTTTATGAAAAACTTGAACATTTCTATAGACTTTCACTTGGGTTTCGTAAATATTATGTTTGTCATCCATGTGAAATCATAAATAAAATTTATAAAGTACAAATATCTTTTTTTTGATTTATGTCTCTTAAGCCCACATAAATCAAAATGAATAATATTAGGAGCTCTGGTAGATTGAATCTCAATTCTCTTAGGACTTTTGATAGTCATCATCCCTTTCTTACATTTATAACAAGAATCATTGTATCTTTTTTTGAATCTAGGAAAGTAATAGAAAAAATCATCTTTAGAAAGTTTTTTCATATATTTCTGTCCAAGGTGGCCAAGTCTTCGGTGCCACAAATTATTTTTATCTTCATAAATAAGTAATAGGATATATAAAAATCTGTAATTTGGAAGAGATTTATACTCATTCTTTCTCCTTTTGTAATAAATTTTCCATCTTTCACACTTTTGATAACATAAGAATATTTTCTGAATATAACGTCTTTTCCATCGTCATAAAGTTGACTTACACTAAGTATGTTATGTTTTATCCCACCAACAAATTAAACTTTTATATATTTATACTTTTATACTTCAATATCATCCATTATGATTCATATGATTTTTAAGGAAATATCATTACCAAAGGTAACCACTCCTCCATCATGACTTTCTAAATATTTCCATATTTTTATATCATCAATCATATGTGAAGAACAACCAAAATCAAGTATCTATGGTTTGTTCCTTATACTTTATTTTAATGAAGTGTCAACAACAAAAGCTCTTTCTTTAACTTTATTCTTTCAAGCTTCCTTTTCCATATTACCATAAGATACTTGTTCCATAAGTACTATAATACATATTTCAACATGATTAATATCATCATCAAATATTCTATAAACTTCTTCTAGACATTCATATTTATTTTTTATTAGAAGGTTTATAATTTCTTGATATTTTTCATTTATAACTTCTTGTGGGTTAGGAATGTTACTCATATTCTTTCAATATTTCTTCCACTATGATCAAACCATTATCCAAGTAGAGATAATTTGTGATAAAAATTATATTATTTGTGGATATAGATTCCACAATAATAGAAATAGCCATTAAATTTTGATTTTCTATTGAATTAAGATCTTTCTTTATAGAAACTTTATTGAGGTTGATAACTTCTTCCTGTTTCAATATACTCTGGTCGTGGACCAAATTTACCCCCAAGTTAGTTTTCAAATTTTGTATATGTGATAGGTTTATCAAATCCTATCTCCACCTATTATTTCCCAACACTTTCCTTTTCAATTGAAATGTTAGAAAAACCAGATGAAACATTTTTTTGGTGGGTTAAAATCTCACCAGATTCTTGATTTGATTCTTCTATGTAACTTTATAAGTATCATCTTTTGATGAAAAGGTTTTTTTGAAGCTTTAACTCATCTTTATCAATGTATTTTCAGAATCAAGATGTTTTGGTTCAAGCTTGTTAAATTATTCTTCCTTAACTTCCATCTTCTTACTGACAACTTCAGCCATATTTCCCTATTCAAGAATTATATGTTTGTAACTTATAACCTCATGATTATATTAATCCTCCTACACTATGGCATATTTTATTCCTTCAATAAATTATTAAAACTATTTCTTTATCACTGAGATTTATTTATTGAGATATTTTGTTTCTCAAGAAATACAAGAATTTATGTTTTGAACTCATACCCTCTATAATATTCTTCACCGCCTTCTTCTTCACTATTTGAGGAGTCTTTAAATTTCTAAACTTCCGCAATGAAGGTTCTTAATTTTTATAAACTTTCATATTTTGAATAATTGTTGTTAGTTGAGTCTAATTTTTATTTCTTACTCAAAATACTTCTCTTGTTCCCTATAAACTTATTTTCAGATTTTTTGGGATGAATTTACTTCTTTAAAAATTTAGTTTCACTTTTTCATCAAGATTTTTCATCCAAATCATCTTGATATTATCAATATTTCTTCACAAAGAAATTACTAGAAAATTGTCCAATTCCACCACACTCAAAAAATTTGAGAGTAATTTTACCTTCATACATTACTCTTACTTTTCAGTAGTTCTTGGATATAAGAGACATGATTTTATCATTAGAATCCTCATCCTATTTACCTTCGGAGTAGCAAGGATCATGATCTTCAACATCTTGAATTTTAAAGTTTCCCATAGCTTCAAAATATATTTAATATTTCATATTATTTTTAAACATTGAAGATTATCTCATTTAATAAGCAATAATAAATTTATAAACTTTATCTAGAGATAAATCATCGTTATCTTCTAAAGAGGAAATTTTAGAATGAAACTTTTATGGGAAGTTTTACATTAGTTTTTTATAGTTGTAGAATCTTCTAAGACATCTTTAAATCATTTGATATTGAAAAAAATTTAATTCACTCTAGTGAAGTATTCATCAAAATATTCTTTAACTCTTATTCATATGTATTCATACTTATTATTCCAGATTTTTAGCTTTGCTACCTTCACTTTAGTATTCCCATAAAAAATACTTTATAGCTTGTCACACATACTTTTTGAAGTATTAAGACCCATAAAATTCTGATAAACATTATATGATAAGGTTATAAGGATTAAATTTTTGTAATTTCCATCAACTTATATATTTCTCTTCTCTAAAAACATTATAGGAGTGTCTTTCTAAATATGTGGAAAACCAGAAGTTTTAGCATCAAATAATTCTAGGACAAGAGGTAGAAGATAATGAATCATCCTATTTTTCCATCCATAATAAATTTTTCCATCAAATGTTAGAATTAATCTTCTATTTAAAGAATTTATATTTTCCATGATAAGTATTCAAAAAGGAATTTTTTGCTCTGATACCGATTAAAGGTCCAAAGGATCAAATAAAAATTGGAAAGGGGGGTTAAATCAGATTTTTACTTTTATATGCTTCAATACTTTTTTAAAACACAGCCCCTGTATCCTATTAAGGTTTTTTTCTTACCATCCTTTTGTAAATACTCATGCATGAAAAAGTAAGAAAGGGAGTTAAGTAAACAATATTTACAAGGTTTAACTTTAGTGTGAGAACCTACATCCTTTTCATAGCAACTCCCATGGGTATATGTAAATTCATTATTATGAAGAAGTGAGTAAAAGTTGTGCTATCTCCCATTAGACAGCATCTATCTCATGATAGTAAAGATAAAAAAGCATTCAATTTACAAAGTTTCCAAAAAAATTGATCTGAAACAAAATAATAAATACATTGTTCAATTTTCCCTATGGAATCACAGTATAGATCCTTATATTGATTTGGATGGATCTGATTCTCTCAATATAATGAGGCTATATCCGATGGAATCATTACGATGAACTCATTCAGAATATTCTTTACTCAAACTTAGCTAAAAAACCCAGTCTGGTCTTTTTAAGTCTGATAGACTCAATCTAATCAACTCAATATGTTGTTTCTTAATACAATTATAATTTCTAGTAAACAAAACTTTTAGGTGTCTATTATTATTCTGAGATCTCAATCGGAAAATAAATTTCACCAGAATTTTTCAGCTTTACACCTTTTCTACTTACATAAAAGTTACAATGAATGAATGACATGAGAAACTATTTATAGGAGAATCCAAAAACAAATAGGGGAAACATGAAATTTTTCCCACTTCCTCAAACCTAAAAACTCCAAAATATAATCAAATTTAAACTTCAAATTTTAATTCTTCAATCCTCATTAGATTTCTCTAAGACTTATAAAAAATTTAATTTCAAGTTTTACCTATTCAACTTTTTATAAAACCTTTTCCCCCTAATTAAATTTCATGAACTTCCAATGTTTTTTAAGTATGATGAAACCTCATTAGATCATTATGATGAAGATTTCTCAGCTTTAGCTTCATGTCCTTATTATGATTTTGGATTTATTTCTTTTCTCAATATGATCTTCCTTTCTTTCTAAGCTCATTATGATATGCCTTTCTTTGTCATCTCATTATGATATGCCTTTCTTTCTCAGCTCATTATGATAAAAATAACATTACGATGAAATTCTTATTATGATGAAAATATAATTATGATAAAAATATCATTTTGATAAAATTATCATTATGATGGAGTTCTATACTATGTGATGTTGAAATTATTTAATCATCATCATCTTTACACATTTTAACTTCTGAAAACATCTGAGTCAATTAATTCTAAATCTGATACAATCATTACGATCCCTCCATTTCTTCAAAAGCTTTTATCATGATAGTTTTCATGATTTTTGAGAACTCCATGGTAAAAAAAATCATCATCTTATATTTATTATAAAGTTTGAGAACATTCTAACTCCTAACTTCACTTTCTTCTAAAAACCTCTTCAAAATCATTACAACTTATTCACTAAGAAACATCTAAATTTCTAACAGATGTCGAGACAGATGAATCTTCCTGGACATGGATCTGAATGCAATAAAGCAGCTGATCAATAACATCATATTCTTTACTTCTTCTAAATATAGTGTTGTTTAGTCAAACAATTGTGAGTTCGACAACCTATGTCATGAAAAAGACTTTCTTAATGCCAAAAACATTTATCCCCATTTATGTTTGCACATTCAGAAACTCTAGAATTTATTTTTGAACTCATTATGATGGATTGGGTCTAATTCTTGAATTAAAAATACATTCTTATATATAAAGGTTAGTTGTTAAAAAATAAAAAAACTTTTTTAAAACAATTTATCAAAAAGGTCCTTCAATAATAATAATAGTGATTTATTTATCTCAATAATCATTATTTAGTTAATAGTTTGGATACCAAAAGATGAATACCAAAAAATTTCCTTGTTGGTCTATCATGTGGCCCACATTTTAGGATTTCATTTAATTTTCAAGAAGAAAGAGAGATGCCACTATACTTTGGTGTGGTCTGAGTCATCATTATTGAGAGAGGGGTTGTATCAAAATGGTAATGTAAAGAAATAATGAAGGGGAATCATGAAATATGTTATACTCCAATTTAAGGGAAATAATGTGGATTAAAGGATGTATATATATGACTTTCAGGGTTAAGTGAATGCAATGGGATGGTGGGGGGGTGGTGGTGGTGTCAATTTGATAAAAAAGAAGTAAAAATAGGTATGTAATGGGTTAAAGATATGGATACATAGTTGTGGACATATAAGTCATGGTATATCAAGAGAGGAAGTGAGAGATAGATAATGTAATGAATATGTGTTATGTAGTAACAATGTGATGTAGTAGACATCAGCTAAGGGCTGTGTAGTGATTAGGGTTCTCATTAGGGAGCAGAAGATAAAAAATGGTAATTATTTTATTATCATTTCTTTAAGATTAATTAAAATTTTCTAACAGATATTAATTAATCCCTTAAAAAAGGGTGGTAATTTAGTTAAATGTAGTAGGAAAACCGAAATAATATAGTGGGACATTGTTTGGTTGACTGGTAGTAGAGAAATGTGAAGAGTGTGAGATCACAATGATGATATTTTTAAGGCCAACAGAGGTTATAAATTGGGTGTTTTATAAATTTTAAATATTTTTCAATGATATTGATAGAAAAACAGCTCATAAAAATTACAAATATATATATATACTAGTTTTTGTGTAGATAAAAATGATGACCTCTATTGATCGATTTATATCCCCTAGTATGAAAAAATTTCAAAAAGAATTTTTGGATGCGATTTTTTATGTTGGATACCTGATGAATTTTATAAATATTATAGAATTTTAGTATCCTTTGATGGGGCCCACGATTATGAGTATATTTATAATGACTTTTATAAATAATATAATTATAATATCCCAAGGATTAGATGATGTATATTGAGACAGAGAAGTGAATAATCTTTATGAGTGTGACAAGGTGGGAATAATAATTACGGGGCTTTAGATGGTTAATTTGAATCAAAAATAAATTTATGGTCTAAGGCATGTACATTTCTCCTAGAGATGTTATGGGCTTATCATATAAATTTCATGGACTACACATTATGATAAATCCTGTTTTTATGTAAATGATGTGTGATTATTGTATAATGTTTTTAATTGTGGAAGCTAGATTTGTGTGTTTAGATATGATATAATAGTAGATATAAGGATATTATATTCTCTTCATTATATATTACAATAGGGTAGGGTGAGGAGAGTGTGGTTACATAATATGTAGTGGATTATCTAAAGGGTTATTATAAAACCACGATAAAATTATCAACTTATATATGGAACTAGTTTAATGTGTTATTAGATTTCTTATTTGGCAGTAGAGGATTGACATTGTGAGATATGTTCTTTAGTACATTCGTTATGTTTCTGAAGTGAACTAATTATGTTCATGGAATTTATGGTAAATGATTATGATGTAGATTATGTAATGACGATGTTGATGATGTATATATGGTTTCTCCTATAGGTTATTTCCTAGGTGGGAGTAGTGTTGTGATGGGATATTCAGATAGTTCTTTGGACTAGTTGACATAGTGCATTATCCCGAGACTTTAGTATACTGAGTAACTTGACCTTGTGATATATGATGATTTTGTGGATGATGATGATATGATTATTATGATGATGGGTCACTAATGACATGATTACTGTAATGGGATTGTGTGGGTTTTTCTTTAATATTTTTAGAAGTGTATTTAAACTACGAGAGTAACATTTACTAAAAAAACCACTTATGGTGATTTTCTCATGGATTAACAAACATCAAATGTAACACCCTAAAATCCTAAAATAAGAACAATGTATCTAACATAGTAGAAGAGAAGTAAAGCTATGTTTAGAAGAAAATATAACACCTTGAGACATTATGAAATAGTTATTTTTAAATAAATTTATTGTTATAAATATGTTTAATTTTGAACAACAACGAGTTTATCTTTCATTACACAAAACAATGAGTATATCTTTCATTACATACCACATTGAGTTTGGTTTTCGTTACACGTAACACCGAGTAAAAAATGTGAAACATTATTAAAATATTATTATTTAATATAATAATTATTAAATATCCTTCATCATTAAGGTTATGAATAGTAGTAAATAAATTATATAAATTATGATTTTATATTGATTATAAATAAAAAAGAATCATTTAATAGAAAAATAAATGTTCTCTGAAAAACTGTATTATTTCTAAAAGATGATTTAATCGCACTTTACATAAAAAATTTAAAATTAATGTTAATAACTTTTATAAAATATATTTGAAAAATGTATCTTTATTTTTTAAATTATAATACAAAATTATCTTAGTTTGAATTTTTGGGACTTTTCTGATTTTTTTTATTTTTGATAAATAGGGAAAAATACTGAATTTTAATTTTAAATTGTATTTTGGTTTAAATAATTTAAAATTTTAAAATTTATTTTAAATTTATTTTAAAGTATAATTAGTTAAATTATATAAAAATTAATACAATTTAGTTCTATGTAATAATTTTCATATTGAATTTTGATATAAAATCATTGTAAACTTTTGGACATTTTCTCTTTAAAAACCAACTTTCTCACCTCATTAGTGGGTTTAATTTTAAATTAAAAATTTCCAATTATATGAATTTAATTAAAAAAAGGAATTATATATTTTGAATATAAATAATTTATGATGTATAAAAATTTTAAATTAATTCTTTAACAAAATTAATAGTGAAAATAGTCAAAATTTATTGTCGCGGTTAAGGTAAAAATTGATTCACCAGAGGGTTAAACTAAAAATATAGGGCATAAAAATTTCCAAAAAAATTGTAAAAAGCACATTTTATAGCTATTGTTACAACTTATATCTTCTAAGTTTTATAATTTTCCTTTTTAGTAGCTTTTGAACTGATAAAAATGTGGGTATGATTGAATCATTTCTGAACATTACAAGTGTGCCACACACCTCACTTATAAAAGGCCAACCCCTATCTTCTTTTATTTACACATTAAAACCTCATTGGTTAATCCAATACTTAATCAAATCAATTAAAAACATATCTCCTCTCATCTTAGAAGCCTTATTTTTTTTATAAATCTAATATATGAATTTTTTGTTATGAAGCTATAAAAGATTATCTAAGAAGAGTTAATGTTATTCAATGAGTGATTTTATTTTATTTCTTTATCCAACTACATAAATTATTATTGAACCATGATGATATAAAAAACTAAGAATATTATATATAATTTGATTTTTATAGTATGGTAATGACTTACAACCATATCAACTTCCATTAAATGTGTTACGAAATCATAGTTCGTGTGTACGGTGGACTACTGCCCCTCAAACCGATGCCATTCGTTTTTCCATTACCACCTATCATGGTTGGGTATGATTATGGATATAAAGTGTATATATTATATTAAAAAATAATTATACCTATGTATTCTGTATTTAAAATATATATATTTTTTACTTTCCATTCCGTAGGGGATACCATAACATCGCTCATGTGTACAACGGACTGCTGCCTCATGAAGCGATGAGATTCGTCTTTCACTAATGATTTATATGGAAGGAGATAAGGATAAAGTTAATTATTATATATGATTTAAATTAAATAATTTTTATATTAATTACATAAGTAATAATATGAAAATATAATATACATTATTTTCTCTATAGCACTGAAAGATGATAGTATCGTTCGTGTACGTGTGGACTACCATCATCACGAAGTGATATAACTCTCTTATCATCACTATGCCTCATATATGAAATATATAAGAATATTTAAGAAATAATATGTTCTTTATGATATTATAATAATTATATTAAGATAAAATATTACTTACCTCATTTTCATAATGATCATTGAAGTTTGGAAATGTTACTCATGCGTTTGTACGACCTACCGTATCAATGATTGTATTATAACCCATTTTTGTTAACCATATTTCATGACTGATTTTAAATGAATAATTTATGTAAAACTAGGAAAATTATTTCATGATTATTATTCTATAAATTATACAAACATATAATTTTTGAAAGAAGCAGATATTTCTTGATGAAACACGCATGAGAAAAGAAATCAATTAACACATGAAATAATGAAAATAATGAATGATTATTAATGAATAGGTGATAATATGTTTTGGAATAATAATATATGACATTATAAATATTAATATGGTTCTGGTATAAGTTAATCAATTTTTTAAAACCACACTAATGTATATTAGATAATGTTCTATCAAAAGGAAGCTTACGGTAAGGGATTTTGACTCAATTTCATTTCATTTTGGCATATGGTAATGTTATTCCTCTAATTTAATTTATATGGTCTATATAATAAAATTTTTACATGTAATATCATGAATAAGTCATTATTCATGGTATTTTATGCTTTAATTTTAATTACTTCGTCAATGTGTATTTGTCTTCAAAATTACCAAGTGGTAAAGAATTTCATAACTCAATTTCTTTTTATTGGGTTATATTAATTATTTGTTTTCATTGATTTTATAATATTATGTGTATAAATATGATTATATAATGTTATATTTTCACTTATTTTACATGGATTTAATTTTTTACACATTATTGATTCATTGATTAATTAACACTTCAACATTATGATCATAGTGAGGGTTTATTTCCGAATATCATTATAATAAAGATTATTTATTATTGAATGTTATACAAGTAAAATATTTGATCATTATATAAATAAAACCATTTAAATTTATTCTCCTCTAGTTATTCATAATATTCTGAGGTAATAGTACCATTTTACCACTATTTGGAAATTAATTTTTTTTCTAGAAAATGATTTTAAGTAAATAAGATTTTATTTCTCTATTTGGTCATAAATCTATTTTCATCCAAAACCAAGTTTGGTATATTATATTTAAATATTTTTAACCTTTTTAAAATGATTTATTAAAGAAAGTTTTACCCATTTTTTATTTTTATAAATGATTTCAAAGGAATATTCTTTTCATTTTCCAAAAAAGAAAATTTTCTAAACCTTTTATAGTGAAAAAGGAATGTTCTTTTTAACTTGTATGAAATGTAAAAAATTACATACCGGCATGAATACCATTTATATGAATCTTAATTTGAAATTTTACAAAGTTATTTTTAAAGAAATTATTTTTACTAATATTCGGGAAATTATTAGTTTTTAAAAGTGATTTTCAAAGAAAAGGATTTTCAGTATGTTTTATGTATTAAAAAGTGATTTTCAAAAGAAAAAGTATATTTTCATCAAGAATGTTTTAAATATATTTTTATGGTAGTTTTATTCATAAAAAACTCTTTATTTTACATATACTCTACTGGGGATATTTTGTATTTATACCATCCATATTCTTCCTTTGGATGGTTTATGATTATTTTGACTAAGGAGAATATTGACATTTAGTTGCTTAATTAATGTTTCTCCATTGGGATGGTTTAATAAATGTTCTATTTTTTTTCAACATTTAAAATTAAATTTACCTTAAATATCCATATTATTTATCGGGGATATGTTTATTTCTTAAGGCGTATATCATTTCTCTATATTCTTTTCTACATTGAAATTTATTGTTTTATCTGGGGAAGTATTGATAAATCTATATCCTCTAATCTATAAATATATTTGATGTTAGGGAATATTGATTCATGAATTAAATAATTTGTTTGATATATAAATAATGATTTGGACCTACTATGATGGGTGGGTCCCAAAATTATATATCCCCTTGATGCATCTCTGTCCCACATGATACAAATCATTAATCTAGGATTAAATAGGTTTTTACCTATATTTTAAACCATATTATGAATGGTCTTGATGGTATAGGTGTCATGTTACTAAAACATGACATAAAATAATTAATTATTTACTTCATTTAGTAATCATTTATTATTATTCATGGGATTTTCATAGTGATAATTTCTCATGATGCATTTTTTTCTTAGTTCTTTTTTTAAAAATCATGCGTGTTCATCTATTTAACTTTACATATTATTTATGTCTTATCTTAGTATGAAAAAAAGTTATTTAAACCAAATTTGTGTTCATTTATTTAATTTTGCATATTTTTTATGTTGATTCATTCATGATAGCTTCTATAATACTTAATCCTTACTAAGAATTTGAGCTCACCATTATTTTTTTCCATTCCCAGGAATCCATGATTTTTACTATAAAAGATATGAAAGGATATGATTGAGGTAATAATTATTTTTTTTTAAAAAAACTTATGTTATAATTACTTTATACAAATGTAATTTAGGAATAATGTATATATCTAGTTTAAAAAGACTTATAAACAATTCATTACTTTGGTATGTTATTCCTGTGAACTTATGACAATATATTAAAGTAGGCACTAGCTTTGGGCTATAGGGGGTAGGGTCTCTATAGTTGGTATTGGAAAACGTTTAGTAGAAACCTTGAGAACTATATTTAGGAAAAAGTAGATTATTGTTGAAAACCTAATGATATACATTGAGGATAAGTATAGAAGAACATCATGAAGTTTTAGTATGGTATAGATTATGTTGTTTTTCATTGTAACACATATGTTTTTGGATACTAAAAGTGGACATGGTTCTGGAACAGATGTACAAAAGGTTAATAACTCTAAAAATGGTGTATTTGGGTTGACCTGATCATCACTTGGTTCCTGAAAATGGGTTTTACTATGCAACTTTTTTTTGACACTCTCTAGGATATTCTTTGGATAATTCACATTTAATTTATAAGCCATTATGATGGCTTTTAAAATAAAGATATCCTCAAAGAAACCATGTTTATGATTAGGATATTATCTATGAATAATTTTTTTCAGTTTATATTAAGTATTTCACTCATTTTGGGATTAAAAAGTATGTATTCTAATGATATGATATAATATAGTGTATTCCATTATTTATAAATGGTGCATTTCAGAATAAATGTAAACCACATCAATGCATCAAATAAAAAGAGTAATAATGATCATTTCTTTCATTATATAAAGCTAATATTTTTAAGTGAACTAGTCTCCCAAAAATTCTAATCATATGAAGAAATAGTATCATGTGGTAAAAATACATAGAAATAATTATCTAAGTATTATAGCCTCAAATAGAAGAAAGATAAGAAGAGGATGATAAAGAAAAATATGGATAAAGGGAAAAAGGGAAAGAAGGATTTTTAGATATGTTATAATTATAGAAATACACACCCAGGTGCATGATTAAAAGGAATGAGAGTTTTCTACAAGTGTGTAGATAAAGTCTACCACGATTTATTTTGAATGGGTACGAAAAAACTTTCAATGTACAATTATTCAACTATAAGGATATGAGACACTACATAAATCAATGTGGAAAGCATAAAAGGAATATACCTCAAGATAAGCTAATAGATCATGGTCGATCAAATTTTATTACCACAAACAATAAATAATGATTAATGTTATTATGTTTGGATTCAATAATTATGATTTTTTAGTGTTTTTCAATGATATATGGGTTATAATAATTATAAAATATAAAATTATTGTACTACATTAATTTTTCGTCATGGATCTGAAATAATAGTTGAAATAATTCCGATGAACAAGAAAAATGATTTAGTGGAAAGTTGAACTACTTAGAAAACATAATATTTAGGGAAATACAACCCTTAAGATGTTCATTAAGTTCAGATAATGATGCTGGGATAAAGAGATGATTTATATGGATAAATTAAATTGGATATTACTAAATACCTTGGAACTGATTAATGATTTTTTGAAAAAGTGGTTTATGCATGATGAAGTTTACAATTTTTTTATATTAAACAAATATATCCAATAATATGTGTTTAAATTAAGAAATTTGGACTCATTAATGTTTTAAATAAGGTTTAATATTGATACAAGTTTTTACCATATTTGAAGAGAATACATGATCAAGGAATTAACATTTTTGGACTGTGATGATTATGAGCTACTTGATATTGTTTTGGGGATTAATGATAATTTCATTTTAAAAATTTAGTAACCTTCTTTCTAAAGTTATGGATATTTATATTTTTGAATGGTCATATAATTTACCATTTATGAAATGTTTTAATTTGAACTTTAGATGAGGTTGTAGAAGATGAATGTATTAATTTACTATATGGAGATTTATGAATATTGGATAAGTTGTGCTAACCATATTGGTTTTAAAAATAGTTATATATTGATGGAAATACTTGACACTCTTTTATGGATCTTATGACTCATTAAAAGTGAATTTTAGTGCTTTAGGGATAAACAATTCAATTTGAGATATTGATTTCTTAGAGTAAGGGATGAATTGGAAATTGATAAAAAAAACCAAAGGATGAAATTGTGCTTATGAAATCAAAATGAGTATATTTTATTATATTTTTGGATAGTAAAATAATTCCTTAATTGTAGTAAAAGGACTTTGAGAAAAATATGTTATCCTATTATTTTCATATTTGATGAATCAGATGGTCTTTTAAATCAACAAAAATTTATGGTTTTGATGCCCATAACTTTCCATTGATCATTCAATTACTTGTGATCAATGATAAAAATCACTTTTTATAATTATATACTCGTTAATTCTCTGTACATACCTTCACCTTCCACTAATTTTCTCTAACCTAGAAACCTAGTTATGTGTTATTCCATATGACTATTCTAACTTCCCTTTCTCACTTATTAAGAGGATATTTTATTAACCCTCTTATTATGTGGGTTTTCAATAAAGGAATTTTAAAATTTCAAACCCTTTATTACTAAGATCAAGTTTAAATTATTAGAAAACAATTTATTTAAGATATGGATAAATTCTAAACTAAGAACATTATATTTCATTTCATATGCAACACACAATGCTAACCTTAGAAGAAAATATAACAACCTAATAATTTATGATATATTTATTTTAAAATAACTTAATTATTTTAAGTATATTAAATTAAACATAACACTATGTTTTCTTACATCACTTGAAACATTGATTATAGATTTCATTATACGCAACACTGAGTTTAGATTATGTTATACGCAACATCGAGTTTAAGAGAAATGTGAAATATTGTTAACATATTTTAATTTAACATAGTACTTATCACCTAGCCATTGGAATGGTTGTAATGAATAGTAATAAATAAAAAATGAAAATTGTGGAAATCTATTTATTATAAATAAAATAAAAATCATTTAAAATAACAAGAAAATTTTTCTGAAAATCAATATTTTTTCTAAAAGACTGTTTAATCGTTCTTTGTGCACATAATTTAAAATTAATTTTTACCACTTTTCAAAAATATATTTGAAAAAATAAAATATATTTTTAAACCATAATACAAAATTATATTTGGGAGATTTTTTCTAAAATGTTTCTTTTTTTGATGAATACTCGAAAACACTGAATTTTAATTGAAAACTGTATTTTCTTTTAAATAATTTATAATGCGAAACTATATTTTAAATTGATTTTAAATTAAAATTGGTTAAATTATATAAAAAATAATAAAATTTTGTTCATTATAAATTTTTTTTTATTGAAAATTGATATTAAAATTTTGTAAAAGTTTGTACATTTTCTATTTAAAACCATGCTTTCTCGTTGTGTCTTTGAGATTAATTTTAAATTAAAAAATTTAAATTGAAGAATTAAATTTAAAAAAATGGATTCCATAGTTGAAAAAAATATAATTTTTATTTTCCAACAAGTTCAAATTATTTTTTTACAAACATAAATAGGGAAAACTATTAAAATTAATTATTATGCTTAAGGTAAAAAAGGATTTACTTGGGGCTTAAACAAAAATGATAAGTGTTAAAAATGGATAAAAAATTTTACACCACACATTTTATGGCCCTTTTCCAAATTTTATTTTATAGTTTGTATAATTTCTAATTTTGGAATCTTTTTTCATCATAAAAACATGTGTATAATCCAATCTTTTCAAAAAATTACAAGTATGCCACTCATATCACATATAAAAGGCCACTCCCTCTCCTCTCTTGTTCACATATTTAAACCTCTTTCTTTCAACCAATAAAAACCAAAATAACTTCCCTGCTTAACTAATATCATCCTATAATCCTTAGTTTTGGCATAAATCCAACCCATGAAGGCTTTGATGAAAACCTAAGAAAGATACCCGAAGAAGAGGTAACGTTCTTCAACGAGAAATTTTATTTTATTTCTTTATCCACCTAATTAAATTATTATTATCAGATTATTATATAATAAAATAATTATATTAAATATAATGGTATGTTTTTATAATAATTTAATTACATAAAAAACATCCACTTACATCAAATGAGTTACAAAATCATCATTCTTGTGTACGAATGACTACAAACACATGAACTGATGTCATTCATTTTTCCATTAACCCCACTCACGGTTGGGTATGATGTTGTATATATAGTATATATGTTATATTTATAACATAATTATACCTATGGAGTCATTATGTAATATATATAATTTTTTACTTTTCATTTTGTAGGTTATTCTATAATGTTGCTCATGTGTACGATATACTGCAACTTCGTGAAGTGATGTGATTCATGTTTCAATAATGATTTACATGGAAGGATATAAGGATAATATTAATTATTAGGTGTGATATATATGAAATAATTATAATATTAATTACATATTTATAATTCATAAATATGATATAAATCATTTTATTTCTTACACTAAAAGATGATAACATCATTCATGTACACGTGGACTACCGCCTTCACGAAGTGATGTGCCACTATTTTCATCACCACACAAAATGGATGATATATATATGTAAATTTAAAGAAATAATATGGTTTATATGATATTATTATAATTCTTGAAATATAAAATATTGATTACCTTATTTACATAATGATCATTGAATAATAGAAACGTTACTCTTCTGTACATACAACCTACCATCTCCATGCTTGTAACATAGACCATTTTTCATAACCATATTTCAATATTTGTTTGAAAAGTATAATTGGAGTAAAAATATGATAATCAGGTAATTATTATTATTATAGAGATGATATAACTACATAATATGTGCAAGAACTATATCTTTCATGATAAAACATTCATGACAAAATATGGTAATTAACAACCGAAACAATGAAATAATGAATAATTATTAATGAAAAGGTGATAAGATGTTATAAAAGGATAATATATTATTTTAAAATTTTTTATATGGTTATATTATAACTTAATATTTTTTATAACAATATATACAAGGTTAAATTACGTTCAAACAAAAGGAAGTGTGATGTAAGGGATTTCTTCTCAATTTATTTTCATTAATGCAAGTGGTAATGTTATGCACCTAATTTATTTTATATGGTGTATATACTACCTTATTCAAATTTAATATCATTAATAAATTAATATTAATGGTATTTTAATATTAAATTTGAATTATTTCTATCAAGGGGATATAAATTGAAAATTTCCAAGTGGTACATAATTTCATAACTTAATCTCTTTTCATTGGGTAATATTCCTTTTTCATTGAAGTTGATATTCTAAGATTATGTTTATGACTAATTTTAAATATATTATGTTGAATTTTTTTTATTTGGATTTAATGTTTATGAGAACAATTTATTCACTTATTAATTCTCACTTCAATATTATTATCATTGTGAGGGTTTATTTTACCATCTCATTTTAATCAAGATTGTTTATTAACAAATTTTTATCATAGGAAATTATTTGATCATTATATAAATAAAACCATTTTATTTTATTATCCTCTAGAAATTCTTAATTTTTTAATGAAATAGTACCATTTTTTCACTCTTTGGTACTTAAAATGTTTTAGAAAATGTTTTTAAGAAAATCCAACTAAATTTATCTCTTTGATCGAAAATCTGTTTTCTTATAAAATCATTTTATATAAAAATGTTTTAAAAAATGTTTCTAAACTTTTAAAAACGATTTAATAATAAATTTTTAACCATTTTTCTTTTTTGTAAAATGTTTTCAAAGAAATATTCTTTACTTTTTCCAAATAAGGATCTTTTATAACCATTTTATAGTGCAAAACGAATGTTCTTTATAACTTGTATGAAATATATAAAATTACCCACTAATATTACTTTCATTTATTTAAATCTTACTTTGAAAGTTTACAAGGTTATTTTTAAAGAATTTTTTTTTTCATAATATTCTTGAAATTCTTAGTTTTTAAATGTTATTTTCAAAGAAAAGTATTTTTAAAATGTTTTATATTTTAGAAATGGATTTTCAAAATGAAAAGGACATTTTACTCAAGAATATTTTTAAAAATATTTTTATGGTATTTCTATTCCATAATGAAAAATCTTTATCTTACATATAATCCATTAGGGATATGTTGTATTGATACCATCCTTATTCTTCCTTGGGATGGTTTATGGTTATTTTGACCAAGGATAATATTGACATTCGCTTCCTTAATTCATTTTTGTAGTCAATACATTTCTCTTGAAATGTTAGCTTTCTTATGACCATTGGACATTAAATTTATCATAAGTATATGTATTATTTATCATGGATATATTTATTTGTTATTCTATATATCATTTCTACATACGTTTTTCTAAATTTAATGTCATTTTTTATCTGGGGAAATATTGATAAATATGTATTCTTTACTCAGTACAGATATTTGATGTTAAGGAATATTGATTTATAAATTAATTTGGTTATTTGATATATGAGGAATGATTTGGACCGACTGTAATGGTTGGGCCCCAATATTATATAGCCCCTTGATGCATTGGTAGGTATCATGAGACAAATTATTAAGCATGCATTAAATGGGTTTCTCTCTGTAGTTTAAACTATATTGTGAAAGGTCTTGATGTTAGGGGTATCATGTGCCTGAGACATGATATCCAATAATAAAGAATTTCCTTAATGAAGATTTTATTTATTATTATCCATGATATTTTCAGAGTTATATTATCTATGGATATATTTTGTTCTTAGTTTATTGATTAAATGTATTATGTTTTCAGCTATTTACGTTGTTTTATTGTTTATGTCTTATCTTATCATGATATTGAAGTTATTTAAATGTAATGTGTGTTTAGTTATTTAACTTTACATGTTTATTATTATAATTGATTTTTAATATATTCCACTATATATAAACCTAATTTAAAATTTAATCTCACCCTTATCTTGCTTCTATTCTCAAGAATCCATGAATTGCACTATAAAAGTTATACAAGGACATGATAGAGGGAATAATGATATTATTAAAAAAAAATTGTTGAATGTTTTTTATTCAAATTTAATATAGGAATCATGTATTTATATATCCAATATTTAAAAACTATTCAGTCCTTTGGGATGTGATTCCTTGTATCTTATGCCAATTTAGTAAAGTATCCTCTGACACAAGGTTATTAGGGTCGATCCTGATACATCCAACTAGGAAATAATGATTGGTTAAATAGCTTGATGTTTGTTCTCCCTCACCCCAATTCTTGTACATTTATAGGTTGGGTATGGTGTTAGAGCATTTTACATTAGGGTTTCTTAGTACTAGATAGTGAAAGATAGTTTTTCATAGACCTTTCCATATTTTTGTTAGATTTTTTATATTATATATACTTTATTAGTTTGGGAGTGATTCTTGTTTTGATCTTTAGAATGGAATACTCTAATTAGTTATACTGATGAACTATTAGGTATAGACTACTAGAATTGTATATACTTTTATGTGGTATACTATAAGGTTTTTAGGAGAATATTGTTTCCTTATTTTTATTTGAACTAGATTTCCTCTAGGTGGTATGAAGTCATGATGATGTGACTATGTATTATTATTTTACTATTTTGATTATTTTTCATGCATAGTTTTGAGTTTATTGTTCATTATTTAGGAAATATCCACTGACTATATGGATATTCTCAACCATGCTTTTACATATAGGGTTGAAGTATTTTTTGGTAAAGCTTTTGGGTAGTGTTACCTAAATAACCAAGGTTGATAACTAGAGATGGATTTTGAAGATTATTTCATATACCATTGACAACTAAATGGTGTTTGTATTCATTAATAGTTTTGGAGTTTATGGCTATTTTTTATATATTTTTATATTTTTTACAATTTCGTTATGTTTTATAATATTAATTAATTATTATATAGATCATTATGTAAATAATTGGTTCCATTTTTCATGGGTATGGTTTTTATTTTATTTTATACTATTTTTATATGTTATGTAGTGGGAAATGGATTTTATTTTAGTGTGTAAAACTTTTAACAATAGTCATTAATCTATTACCTATTATAGGTGGGACTCTTAGAAACTCTCAGTTTTATTACCAATTAAGGGAGTGGTCTTGGAAAGGATGGTTCATAAAAGAGTGCCATTAAAGTATTTAGTTGAGATCTAGGTTAGAGTTCAGAGTTAAGTATTAGATCTTAAGTGATATAAATAAAAATTAGAGGGTGGGGGGGGGGGGGGTGAATAGTTTTTTTAACAATTTAAATAACAAATCAATTAGTATTTTACTAATTAATGAAATTAGTGATTTTTGTATTGAAGATATGTAGTGAATTAGAAATAAAATATATGAACGTGGATATTTTTTAGTGATTTTGTTTACTAAGATACTAGTCCACTTATAAACCTTATCTACTCCATGAGAAGATTGTTACCCACTAAGAAACTAACTTTTAAAGGTGTGAGAACCTATTGTAGAATTTTTCTTTTAAAAATACTTTAAAACACAACCCATAATTTTTAAAGGGTTCATTAACCAACTATATGACTTGGATTTATATTGAGAGTCACAACCCAAAGTTAATTTTAGGTGGCAGAATAACCTAAATAAAAAAACTTTATTTTTATGTGAAAATAAAAAACTAGACACAAAAAATTTAAAAATAGATAAAGAAAAGATGAAATTAAGAAAAATATATAATGAAACTAGTAGAAAGATCTGATGATGAGGATCATAAATTTTGATGATCTAGATCACCACAGTAGTAGAGGATGGTATAATAGAAGTCACTTTTTTTATCTTGGTAAGGAAATATTATTTATATAGATTTTTGAATGAATGAGGAACAAGAAAGTGCATCACATGAATTTTTACAGAAAAATAATTTCAAATGACCGGTATATAGTTGTTTTATCAGTTGATGATATCTCAGATGGATTAATCTGGTTTCATTAACTCAAAGATATCCTCAGAGTGTCACATGATCTAATCAATATAAGCCACTTGTTAGAGAATAATAAAATATAATATTATAGTTACCTGTATTTGAAAATACCATTCTCAATATCATAGTGTTGGTGTGATATTCAATTACTGTAATAAACTCATTAAAAGCATTCATAATATATTTTTCAAAGTAACTAAGAGCATTTCTTATAATTAAGAAAAATAATATTTCACTGAATAACCTACATCCAATAAAAAATTTAAATATTATAGTAAAAATATCATATAAAGAATAATATGGAAATTATTAATTTTATAAGAAATTCTATGAAAATTTTAGTTCAAAAAATTATAACAATGGTATTATAATATAAAATTGTTTTTAAAATTAAGAAAACAATTAAAACAAATTTAATAATATTTTAGCATGTAATTTTATAGAAATGACACTAAATAAAGTGTTATAAAAATATTATTTTTCTAGAAAATAGGAAAAGTGTTGATTTAACCATGGGAGGAACAAGCCTCATAGTTGGTATAATTACCATTCATGGAAAATCAATATATGAACCGTGAATGAACAAACACTTAAAAATAAACATATAGTTAATATAAAAACATGCAGTCAGTATAATTTTTTTAAGTATAAAATTAATAACACATTGTAGGTACCTCATGCGTTTGGATGTAACCAACACTTATTGTAACTTTGATATACCATTCCTAGATAGTACTAAGACTATGCTCATAGTGTTGAATACACTCATATTAGGAATCATGATTAATTAATAAAATTCTCACGCTCACCTTCATGTTATGTTCCCACACTACTTCACTCCACCTTCGGTAACCTACATGGTAGGATCACTCAAGAAGTTCATGGTAGGTAGTAATGGTTACTCACGGTGATTTTTTGTAGTCGTACGATAGGTTCTCAATGCAGGTGAGCTACGTGGTAATGCACTGATGATTTCTAGTTTCTAGGGAGATGATGTGATCATTTGAACCATATGATGGTACAAGATCATAAAAGATCTTCCATATCACAAAAATCATTCTTAAAGTATTAGATGAATATAGGCTACTTGAAATGCCAACTGAAATTCGGTTTGTATACAGTATAGTCACTTTGGAAACATTCTCATCCATGTAGGATGTAGATTTCATACATGGTTGTTCCAAAAATATTATCCTAAAAATTTAAATCTCAAAATGAGTACAAAATACTTGGTTCAATAATCAAAGGTTTAGAATGAACTTCTACGTATAGGAAAACTCGGATGAAGCTCTGGTGTAATTGGTGTATGATGATGAGGGATGATCTTGATTTGATGATATAGATGCACCATATTGAATGATTATTGTTATATGAAAAAGAATTTAAGTTTGATGAACATTGTACATAGATTTTTTATCCCACATCACATATCACCTTGGTCGATACTCTGCTATAAGAATAAACTCATGTCACAACCCTTCTATATGGCTATGTGGGATAAACACCCATTACACGTATCACACACATAGGATGTGGATTAGTGGGACTACTAGCCCCATTATTTCTTGTGGTAATTCTATGAATTCACCATAATTAGGCTTATACATAGCCCAACTATCGTGGATAGTCCATGCGGGTTGCTCTCCCATGGGGTCGACCATTGGTCCCCTATATGGTTATAGGGATGGGCCATGTGTCTTACCACAGTTGGATTATTTTTTCAACATGATATACAACTAAAATAAATAATTAAACAAAGGAAATAATATATTTTTATTGAAATTAATAACATAAAAAATGTAATAAATAGGACAATAAAGTATTATTAAACAATAAAACATGTAAATAATAAATGATTTTTTATAAAATTTAAAATTAATACATTTAAGTGTCACAAACTATCTCAGCGGGGCATATGCTGTAACTCCCCAAGCCCTCATTCGATAGGCCCAGAGTTAGTGCCTAACACTGATTAGACATGTCACTAACATAGTATGAATTTATTAAGTACTTGTAAACACACAACTATCTCAAAGCCCAAAATACTAAAATGTAAAAACCACTAAGAAAGTAAATTCATGCATACCACTATCCCAACCATCAGAGTATAATAGATGTAAACAATGTAAAGTAAACTGGGCTAGAATACCAGCAAAAAAAAGTGTCTGTAAAATAAAATGTCTAACCTGTAAACAAATAGGTACTGAGACTGTTTATCAAAGCCGTAAGAGCACTTTAGTCTGTCTGATATCACAAAGATCTATCTAGTCCTTGTCCACCTTGGACTTCATTAAAAGTTCGTTTATCTACACAAGACACGACACATGTGGGAAAAGGTTATACATGAGTGAGTATAACAATACTTAGTAGGACACCCTGAAACCACAAAGCATTATAAAAAGGAAAGATACAATCAGATCTACACAAGTATATGTCTAAAACATATAACAAGGATATACAGATATACACAAACCATACCACATTGTCTAGGGTAATTCAAAACCACTGAATACCACCTATAGAGATCCAAATCGAAGATTCTATAAAGCACTCATCGGGAAACATGCACTCATAAGACCGATAGCATTGATGAAATTCGTCTATGAATTACTATTCATAAAGAACTTTCATGAAAGAGAGATATACTGAATGATCTGAAAAGAGATATGATACATCAGATGAGGATCATAGCCATGTCCATGGGGTGATACCAACAAATCAATTTGGATTAACCCACTAATTAGAGGATCAGTGATGGGTGAATCTGGTCACATATATGCCCATAACTCTACCTAGGGCTTGAGGAAGGAATATAGGATCTGCTCTGACCAACTTGGTGGATTCTAACAACTATATCCTTGAATTCCTGCTAAATGGATCATACTCCTATGAGTAGGAAACTATTCCCACTAACCTTCAGGGAAATGATCAAGGGAATGAACCCTAATGAAACTTGTCCAAGATATGGTGGACAAGGGATCCAATCCATGTAGAAAGTGATACATAGTGTGTGGTATGATCACACGTCGTGTCCCTTGACCCGAGGTACTACCCATGTACAATGACCCATGTTAGGAAAACATGTGATGTAGAAAAGGTATACACAACATCTAGAAAGGGTCACATGTCATTTCCTAATATTCTGGTTCTACTTCATGTACACTGGCCATGTGCCAATACATGACTTCAACCCATGTCCACTTGCCTATGTACAAGTACACGGGGTAGCCTCTGTATGAGTACATGGGGTAGCCCGTGTAACCGGTCTAGGTCTGGCCGTGTGGTGGAGTACATACTGTGTACTCCACCTAGAGTCTATGTATCCCTCGAGATACACGCCGATTCCTAGGGATGAGACCATACAACATGTGACAAATGTCACACAATATATGACAGATGTCACACAACATGTGAAATTTTATGATTTCCTAAAACCCTAGCCATCACAAAGTAGGGACCACATAATATGTATAATGGAATACACACCGTGTAATTATCAATTTTCTAGAATCATATTTCTTCCTCCACCTACATTGAAACATCATCCAGTGCTCGATATATTAGTCCTTTCATCCCAAAACTAAAGATCCAAGGTCCCTTCATTGTCATAGCACCAAATCGGTGAGTTTCTAGCCTTCAATCGGCTCCAAAATCTTATTCCGATCACCCAAAAGAAGAACGTTCAAATAAATATATCCCCCAAAATACATTGATCCATTTTTTGTTATCATCATCACAACTCTACTAGGTCATCCTGATACCGGATCTACAATCGCGGATCGTTGCGATGTGAATAGAAGGTGCAATGATCATCCGTTCATATCCCATGATTAATGAAGAAAACACATGAAAATGGGGAAAAAATTCACATTGAAAAAACCTGAAGAATGAACCTCGTTAATTGTTCATTGTGTCATAGATTTGTTCCTATAATAACTATTTAAAATTTAATCAAAATAATAGTCATAAACATCCCAAAATCAATTCCACAATCAACCCATCCCGTAATAATGATCGAACCGCGGGTCAGCCTGTTCATGGGTTGATCCACATTTCTCATTTTTTCTAAGAACAAGAAAGAAGGAATTGAAATAAAAATGCCCTACCTAGGATTTGGATCATTCCTTATCGAGGATTATTTTCCGATGGTGATCCATCAAGAATGATCTCGATCCACCATCTCATTACTGTCCGTCCAGATATTTCTCTAAGGCTCCTCTCCAAATCTCTTATGGATTTATCTAGGGTTATGAATTCTAAACCCAGGTCCCTTGATTTAATAGATAAGGTGATTTTATCTACTCAGCAGGATGATATTTGTCTTCGAATTGAATATGAAAATACTCCAGATTTTTGCATTCCATGTCAAGTAATTGGGCATGGAGAATATTCTTGTAGAAGAAATTTTGTTTGTGACAACTACCAACTCAAAGGGCATAACCTACAGCACTGTAGGAAGCTACCAAAACAAGGTAAAACACAAAGCACAATGCAGAATTCGAAAGCTACTATCATTGGTATTGACCTCCTAAAGGAGTCTGATGAAAAGATGGTGGAGTCTTCTAAAAAATCACAATGGTCCTTTGATGAAGAACCGAATGCCAAAAAGAGATGTTCTGAGGAACCTATCTAGAACAGTTCTTCTTTACAAAAACATAAGAGAGTACTTTTATCCTGGGTAGATCTGGGGGATGATATTCACCTATCCGTTAATGATAGTTCTATTGTGGCAGATAATGGAGCCTCATTCAAAGATATTTTGACAAGGGTTCTCAAAGATGAGGATGATAATGAATCAATTGATAGCCTTGATTCTCTAAAAATTGTTGCTCAGGAAGATGTAGACTCCTACCTAAAGCAAGAACAGATTTTTCTCAATGCCAAAAGTAGAAGAGGCAAGGAAAAGATGGATCTTCCTGTCTCAAGGAAATCTAAAGATAAGAAAGAGGTGAATGATGGTAACTATACTTCGGAAAAGGTAAATAAAAAGGTACAACCCCAGGCCTTAAATGTCAATGAAATTGTTCTATCTACATCAGATAGAGAAACATCTATTTCTACAGCTCCCAACAACACTAATGTGGAGGTCTCCCCTCTGGAAGGTAATCCTAGAGCCCATGTTTAACCCAATTTACATTATGGTCTTCCAAAGGTTTGTGCTAGAAATACTTCACTATTTCATGATAAGGACTATAGGAATACAGTCAGTTCGGTTCCACTTAATGAGGCTAATGCACAGGATGCTATGATTATTCATATCTTGGGCCATAAACCCTCTCTAACCGGGCAGCATGAACAGACCCATCCATTGAAGGAATCTGTCCAAGACTCCTCTCTTGAAATGCATGTGGACTCTCCCAGATTGAACGGAATAAAAAATAACAAAGTGGAACGATCTCCACATCCTCCACCAAGTTGTGACACCCCTCAATCTAAAATACATAAATTTATTAAAAAGGTGAGTACCTATAATTCGTTTGAATTGCTTGCATCTGCTAGTAGTGATGAAGACATGAAAACAATGGAAGATCAGGATGGAGTTAAGCATGTGAACATTGATGTACCATCTGAGTTTTTGGATGATGGTGGAGGTCCCTGGATGTAGGCAAAGGTTGGGTGGAGAGGGAGACATCCACGTGGCGGGGGTGCTCTGACATCTCATCACAGTATGAACACTCGCTCGCGAGTGTACTGATTTCATTTTTATGCATTCGAATTGTTGTGTTTCCTCCTCTGTCTTTTCTAGGATGAATTTATTTTTAATAATAGGGGCCTTTGGGCCTCAACCTTTTATAAAAAAAAACCTGGGTCCCTTGACGAGATGATTATTTAGAAATAGAAAATTTGTTTCTATGTTTATCCATAACATTAAAATAAGATAAATATTTAATTTATTTTATTCTTTAAAATGACCCAAACCTAAAATTCACAGCCGACCCTTGATGACTGATGCTAGGCCTCACCTAAGGTAAATTATCTTCTATGAACACAAAATTACCCTTATATTTCTAATCCAAGAACACGTTTAGAAGTTATTTCACTTTTTCAAGAAGATCACTCAAATGTTCTATTAAATATATTTAAAATATTTCAAACATTTCTTCTGGACACATTGGGCCTCCGGATCACATGTCGTCTTACTTTCTGGTCTCAAATTAATTCCACATAATAATTAAAAATAATACATGGAAAATATGATACATTACATTATCCCCACCTTAGGCATTTCTGTCCCTAAAAATCCAAAACAAAAGGCCACTCAAAAATATATGGGGTACTATGCATGAATCTTAGCCTCCTTCTCCCATGTGCACTCTTGAATATTCCCATGCTTCCATCGAACACACACTAAAGTATTAACTCACACATGAAGGATCTTCTCCTATAGAGCTTTGATATCCACTAGGTAATCTGAAAAATTCACTCCATTATTGATGTTAAGCTCACCCTAGTCGATGATGTGCAATGGGTTATGCACATACCTCCTCAGCATCCACACGTGGAAGATGTCATGTAGTCAGTGCAACTACGGGGTTCCATCTAGGTGATATTCCACCTTGAAAAATCTATGTATTTTCTAAAAAGTTCTAATGAAACTAGAAGGTAACTTGATGTACATGCCAAATCTTCACAACCCACATCAAGTTGATCCCCAATGGAACACATGGTCTCCTTCCTTGAACACCAAAGGCCTCCATCTCCTATAGGAAAACAACTTTTTCTAGCTCTGTGTAGTCTTTATACCCTGTTAAATGACTGGAACCTTCTTTGTGGTAGCTTACACTAACTTTGGGCCCATAAGTGCTGAATCTCCTGGGTTAGTCCAAAACAGTGGTGCCCTAAATGGTTGACCGTAAAAATCCTAGAATGGTCACATAAAAATGGTGGAGTGGTAGCTATTATTGTATGAAAACTCTTCTAGTGGTATTTTATCCTTCCAACTATGACCAAAGTCTAACATGCAAGGCTAGAACATGTCCTCTAGAATATGAATTTTCCTCTCTGTCTGGAAATCCATCCGGTGATGAAATGCTGTGATCAAGCATAACTGAGTCCCAAATCCATCCTATAATCCCTTCAACAACTAGGATGTGAAACTAACATAATTATTTGAATCAATAATTGATGGTACTCTATGAATAAAAACTATTTACTACACGTAGAGGCGTCCCAAGTTCTGTACTGAACTCTACTCCTGGGTAGGTAGGTTGTGGGTCAACTTGGTGATTTGGTCAGCAATCATTAGATTTAATCATTCCCCCTAGACATACATTGTAAATATCTCATGAATTCTAGGTATATTCTACCTAACTTCTACTTTGGAACCTCAAGGTGTTGAGGAAAACCCGTTGGAACCTAGTGTTTATCCTTCACTTGCTAATAAGTTAGGCATCAAGAGGCAAACTATGAAACTCTGTTATTCATTAATGGTGACCAAAACTGATGTAAATGGTCCTGGTACATCTTCAACACACCTTGATGTACCTGCAAAGGGGATGTATGAAACTAACTTAGAAACTCCTCTTGCAGCACCACAAGTATAACTTTACTTCATCTGAAAAGAACGATGTGCTACCCACCTTGTGAATATACATTAGGAGCATGCCTTGTGGACATCTAAGCCTATTGAATCTCACAATCAGTATCCCTAAGATGTCCCTATCTAAATTTATATAAGAGTAGAGGCCTGAAAACATCTACTAGAGGAAATATTCTCCATATCTATCCATGAAGGATAACTATAACAAGGCCAACTGCTTTGATGCCTCGTTCAATAACTAATAACTAGATCTACTACGGAGAGAATATGCCAACACATTCCACTTATTAGAAGTATATAAAATATCTAAGTCATAATCTTGTAGGAACTCTATACATATCCTGTGTCTCATGTTTAGATCGTTCTAAGAGAAGATAAACTTTAGACTCTTGTGGTTGGATTTGAAGATAAAACACTTACCCATCAGGTAGTGTCACCACATCTTCAATGCAAAGACTACCGCATCCAACTCATGATCATGTGTCATGTAGTTATTCTCATGTGGTCTCAATTAGTGAAATCCATAGGCAATCATTTCTTTCCTCTGTATAAAGACACAACCGAGTCTAGTCCCTCATGCATTGCAAAACACTACATACTCAACACCCTTATTCGGTAATCTCAAGATTGGGGTGCTCTTCAAAATCTTCCTAAACATCCAAAAGGCCTACGTGAACTTCTCTTTCCACATGAATGAATGCTCATTTCAGGTCAAATATGTTACTAGTGCTGATATCCTAGAGAAATTGTGGATGAATCTCCAGTAATATCCTACCATCCCAAGGAAGTGCCACACCTCCTTCACACTCTTAAGTGGCTCCCATGCTAACACTGTCTCAACCTTGGCTGGGTCCACAACCACTTTATATACTGAGATAAAATGTCCTAAAAATTGGATAGCCTAAATCTATAACTGGAAATTCAAGAGTTTCCCATAAATCTGGTGCTCTCAGAGTACATCCAGAACCATCCTTATGTGTCTTCTGTGATTCTCCCTAGAAGCTGAGTACACAAGGATATCATCTACTAAGAACACCAAAAACTGGTCTAAGTAAGGCTATAAGATCTAGTTCCTGAGTCCCATGAACATTACTGGGGTGTTCATCATTCCAAAGGTCATCAACAAGAACTCATAAGGACCATAGTGTCATCTAAAAGCCATATTAGGTATATCCTCATACAGTACTCGCAGCCGGTGATAGCCTGATCGAAGGTCAACCTTCGAGAACCTTCATTCCCCTCTCAAATGATCAAATATGTCATCAATCATCTATAGTTTGACAACCCTGCTTTTTATTACAACTTAAACATGATTTATTACAAAAAACTTCACTTGATACAACAAAGAAGATCAAGAGGTTTAGTGTCTTTGGGGCTTAGGATCATTACATAAAAACTTTAAACTTGAAATACAACATCTTTATTGAAAACTTTCTTTACATGACCACTACATTCCTTGGTACTTAGCATTGCATGGGATAACCTGAGGACATGCATAAGAAAAGGGTGAGCTGTAAAGCCCAGTAAGGGAGTACACATGGAATAACATGAAGAGTACAATACATGTTAGGTAATAGGCATATCAATAGAGCATAAAAGAAACATGAACATAAAGGCATGATAAAGCATGGTAATCATAACATGGAAATGTGGCAACAACACTTAACATTGAATTAGCATGAGCAGAGGCTCATTGCACATGAAGCATGAGTAAACCCTCATTGCACTTAAAGCACGAGTAAACCCTCGTTGCACTTGAATTAGAATGAGTCAACACTCATTTCACTTGACGTATCATGATACTATACTTTACCCAATGCATTGGAGCGCTATAAGGGCGCACCCTTCTTGAACATTTCATTTCATGCATAAGTGTGCCACATGGATCATAAAACATGGATTCATAAAACATAATCATTTATTCCATGATAAAGGAATGTGGAATTAATACATGAAACTTTACAATAAATATGTAAATGTTCATAAAGGTGAATACCCTTGATGGAGGAATGGGAATGGTATTCACTACACAATGACATTGGCTTAGAAAATTGGAGTGATTTCGGCAGCATAACGGCGTGACATAAGAATTCATAAAAAATGGTTGATGAGAGAGAAAGGGGTTCCTCATCATATTTACATGTAATGGAAAGTAAGGAGGTCATATAGATACATGTTCCAACAATTGAAATGGAATTTATATTCATGATACCAAATTATTGCTTGAATGTAAAGGAAGAGAGAGGAGTTCCTTTCGGAATTTCGGCATAGTAACGGGTGTACATGGGAGGCATTTAATGAGAGAGAAAGGGGTGTACCATCATTCAAAAAATAAGAGGGCAGTATGGGGGAGGTGAGAAACCATACCCCAACATTCATAAACGAAATTAAAATGGCAATACAACTTAAAGAAAATTGACAAAAATGAGAAAAGGGGAAAAAACCCTTACTTGGAAGTGTGCTTCCAAAGGCTAGAGAGAGGCTTGTGAGAGGCTTCTTGGGAGCTTGGGGCACCTTGAGAGGATTCTAGAGATAGTAGGGAAGAGTTTGGACGAACTCCAAGGGCTTTGAGTGAGGAGGAAGTGGGAGCTTGGGTGGGTTTATATAGGAAAGGTGAGAGAATTCTTTATTATTTAGGTTTGGGACCCCTTATATTAAAATAATCAAAACCACAAACCATCCCATGGTATTTTCCCATGGTTTCTAGAAAAGGAAAGAGGAAAACAATATTTTACAAGGCCAAGGTCCGAACTTATTAAAAAAATTAGGGTTTCTTATGTGGAGGTGAGTCACACTCCCATGGAAATTAATTTAAAAGGCAAAGTGTTGAATAAGTCTTGAGGGCTCCATTAATGCATTGAAAAGTAAGTCAAAAAGACCCAAAATCACATTATTTTAATGATAAAACAGATATTGGACGAACATAAGGATTATGGTATTTTATTACATCACCATTGGGTCATTATGATGTCATAAAACACATTATATATTTAAATGGTATTTAATTTTTACCCAAAAATTTGACTGTCTCAGAAAATTATTAAAAATTCACCGTTGGATAATTTCGACGTCCTGATTCCAAAAATAACATTTATTTTAACTAACTAATTTTATAAATATGTTAATTTTTACTTTTAAAATAAAAACCGACATTTATAAAAAATTCACGTGTTTTGACAGAAATGGATTTCAAACCTTAATAAAAATTTTAATTGCATTCATAAAATTATAAGGTCATTTATATTTAATAAAAATTCATTTAATATTAATAATAATATTTTATGAAAATATTATTTAATTCAAAAAAATCCCTTAATTTAATAAAATATAATTCTTAATTAAATAATACCCAAAAACACCATTTCTACATTAAAAACTATTTACAATGTATCAAAAATGACTACAAATTATATTCATTATTATATACAAAAATAATGCACATGAACATAGTACTACTTATTTGTTGCATAACCCATTAAAATAGCCGCATAAGACCTAAGGGTAAGGTGTGCGATGGTGACAGACTCTTTGGGCGGCTCGGATAACATCGCTTGAGTGGTAATCTCTATCAAATTCCACTTTTCCCATAAACGGTCCCGTTCGAGCTTGACATAATGAAGCTCAGCTTGGGCTTGGTCAAGGGCGAAGCCCAAAGACGCCACCTCTTTTCCGAGCTCTGACAAATGGGCTTCGTATGGGGCAATTCTACTGGATGAGGCCATCACTTCCTTTGTCTTAGTAAAATTGGGTTCGTTAAAGCCATATATTTATACTACTCAAGTGATCACTATTCAACGACTATAAAATTAACGGTCACAAATATTAACATAAAACTAAAGAAGTTGACATATTATAAAAACACTTTTCAAAAAGAAACATTTAACTGGATCAAGAGGGATTTTCCATTAATGAAACTTTGGGTCGTTACATATAGGGGATACTTGTACTTTACGATCTCCTAGTTGAGGCACAAGTAATCCAAACACAACCACAATCACCTGTATTCCTTCTTGGAAAACAAAACCAGGGCGGTCCAGGGTGAGACACTGGGTCTCATGAATCCTTCTCTATAAGAATCCTCCAACTTCACCCTCAGATCATGAAACTATACAAGATCCATCTGATATGATAGTGAGGATATCAGTTCCATCCCAGGGTGTGTGTCAATGTAGATTTCTATCTCCCAATGAGAAGGTAATCCTAGAACATCTTTAGGGAAGACATCATCATACTCCTCCACTACTTTTAGGAACTAGAAACTCATAACATCTACTGCACCAAGGGTTGAGCTATCCAAGTGATGAGTGATCAACTGCGCCCTCCTTTGTTTTAGTCCATAATGTTCTTCCTAGCTTTCCTTTTCACCGATGAAGAAAAACCTCATTCCTTCATTGTAGACACACCAATCCCTTCACCTAAAATAGTCAATATGGGAATGGACTGAAGATAACCAATCCATAACAATAATGACATTATAAGGACACAATCCCGCCAAAAATAGGTTCTAATATAAATTATCACCACTAAGGGTAAGGTTACATGTTCAGCGAAGATGTGTTATCATCGAGTTTCCTCCTATAGGTGTCTCCAATCATAAGGGTCGAGATAATTGTTCTTCCAGAATATCAAGGCCCCATACAATATATGTGGTGAGAAAGGGATGAATAGAACATGTGTATATTATTATGTTAGATAGAGTAGAAAATACATAGATCATACCTCGAATCATCCCTATATCCCCTTGTCCATATACCTCAACCACATACAACTTTCTATGTCCCTTTCCTACAGATCCCTGATCCTGACGCGGACCTCTTGGGGTGGTGGTGGTAATAATTTGAAACATATATTAACTCAAGCTACTCTATAATCTCCTCTTCTATGTCCACCTCCATACATATCTTCCCACTCCTACATTTTTCTATGCCTCGGTGGTCCATACACCATCTCCCTATCAGTATCATGATGAGTTGGACAATCTTGAGTGAGATGTACCCTACCATTTGGCGTGTAAAACTACCTCTCCCTAGGTTTACTGGATCCACCTTGTGAACCCTGAACTAAAAATCCACTATACTGAGATCTAGTCCTGAAACGTCTCCCACATCCAGATCTCTATGATAGATGTTAGCTCCCTATTGTCGATGTCTTTGTGCCTACATATCTACTACTAACTATCGCATTATATCTCTACTTACCCAAGAAGATATTGACCACCAAATCTCACTCGATCACCCCATCATAAGTAGGAATGTTCAGTGGGATAATAAAGGATCACATGTCTCTAAAAAGACCTCAGTTGAAGGTATGATCGCTAAAGTACAAATCCATGTTCATATCCATCGAGTACCTATAAAGGTTGGTTAAACTCGATGAATAATCAGCTACCATCATACTACCCTACTGGAGATGAAGAAGCTCTTGTATATGAATAAATATCAGTATAACCTATGAAAAATCCTATCTAAATAGGTTCTTGAACTCTATCCCTAAGAGAGTCTCCTCATTGTGAGTTTGGATAGCTAAACTTCACCATATCTCTACTATGCCCTACAGAATTCTTGCCACTAAGATCACCATCTGATCAGTTGGTGTCATGACTAGATGGAAAACTTGGGTCATTGCCTAAATACAGTCCTCAGCCACCTAAGGGTTTGGTTCTCCTTGGAATCTGAAGGGTCTATGTCTTTGAAACTCATGAAGTGCATTCAACTTACTCTCCTCATCTATCGATACTGCAGGTACCACTGGTGGAAGTATAGTGGGTGAACCACCCGGACATAACATATGGGAAACCAGTCCCTGTACCGAAGCCTCATCACCGAGGGGGTCATCCTCATGATCGAGCGACTGGATCCTAGGTGATATTCTTGGCGAAGTAATCATTTAGGAAAACAAGATATACCACAGTTAATGAGTATATCTGGACAGCTGACTTAAGAAGGACATTGAAACCACAACCCATTCCTATATTATGAATGTACCATTATTTTTCATAGAACATGTTTTTCCATGTACTGAGTCAAAAATAAGGTTATTGGAGTATTGTTTTATGGATATGTCAGTCACTGCACCAACACTGGAGTCCCTGGCCTAAAATCTGAACTGGAAACACTTAAAAATGTTTCCCCAAACCAATCTCATAGAATCTCGGTCTAATGGTAGAATTGATTTCCTCTAATACCACTCTATCATGAACCGTCCTAGTGGGGTCTGTGCAACAACTCCTCAAGACCGCCCCAATAGGCTAGGGTCTAGTGACTAGCTCTAAGTAGGCATGTCACTAACATGAGAGACATTTCCTATGTACCTGTACACACACACCCATCTCCAAAACTAGAGCACTAAAATGTAAAAACTACTAAGAAAGTAAATTCATGAATACCAATATCCCAAACAAAAGTGAAAGATAACTGTAAAGGAAGTAAATTAAACTGGGCTAGAATAAAAGTCCACAAAAAAGAGTCTGTAAACTATAAATTCTTACATGTAAAAAATAGGTACTGGGACTGTTTCTTGAAGCCATATGAACACCTCAACCTGTCTGAACTCAAAAAGATATGTCCATTCTTGGTCTTCCCTGGACTCTGTTAAAAGGATTCTCATCTTCACAAGACACAACATGTGATGGAAATGATAGTGCATGAGTATAAAAATACTTACCAGGACACCCTGAAAGCAGAAATCAATACACCAAGGAAATATATATTCAACCATACACAAGTATATGTATAAATCATATAAATAGTATATCCATATATACTCAAACCATACCCCACAATCTAGGGTAATTCATAACCACTGTATACCACCGTTAGGGATATAGCTCAAAGATTCCATGAAGCATTCATCCGAGAGAACACACTCTCGAGTCCACTAACACCAATGAAATCCATATGAGATGTACTATTTTTCATGATCCATCATGAAATAGAGATATGCTGAATGATCTAGAGAGAGATATGATACATCAGATGAGGATCACAACTAGGGGTATAGGGTGATACCAACAGCTATATCTGGATTAACCCACTAAGTAGAGGATCAATGACCAGTGAAGTTGGTCACATATATACCCAGAACTCTACCTAAGGCATGAGGAAGGAATAGAGTATCCTTTTGGGGCCTCTCTAGGTATTCTAACAACTCTATCCTAGAAGTTTTTCTGAAGGGGTCATAAACCTTTGTGTAGGAAATGATACCCACCAACCTTCAGTGAAACAATCAAGGGAACAAACCTTAATGAAACTTTTCCAAGATACGGTGGAAAAGTGATATAGGCCATATGGAAGTTTTACATGGCATGTATTATGATCACACACCATGTCCCTTGACCCAAGGTACTAACCATGTACAACTTCCTGTGTTGGGAAAACATGTAATGCAGAAATGTCTTACACATCGTGTAGAAAGGGTCACATGCCATGTCCTACTATCCGGGGTGTACTACATGTACACTGGACATGTTTAAATACACAACTTTAACCCATGTCCACCTTCCCGTGTACCAGTACATGGGGTAGCCAATGTAAAAGGTCTAGGTTTTTCCATGTGGTGTATTACATGTCATGTACTCCAACCTATGTCTATGTATCCGCTGAGATACACACCGAGTCCCAGGGAAGGGTCCAAAAACCTTGTGACAGATGTCACATGCCGTGTGACGCTTTACGAATTCATGAACCATATCCACTACTTAGTGGGTCCCATATGGTGTGTATCATAGAATATACACTATTTTCTTCTTGATTTTCTAGAATCGTAGTTATTCCTCCATGTGCCTTGGCCGATCCTCCAATGCTTGATCTGTTGGTTCGTTCATCCTGAAACTGAAGATCCAAGTTCACATCACCATCATAACACCAAATCGATGAGTTTTGAGCATCCAATTAGCTTCAAAATCTGATTCTGATCACCCACATGAATAACGATATCTCTCGAAATACTTCAATCCATCCATCGACATCGCCGTCAGACCTATGCTAGTTCATCCTGATGCCAAATCTATAATCTCAGATTGTTGCACTATGAATGGAAGGCACAATGATCATCCGTACATATCCCATGAAGAATGAAGAATGTGCATGAAAAAGAAGAATTCATTCACATAAACAAACCTAAGGAAAAAGCCTCTAAATTTTTTGATTCCAGCCTCGATCTGTTCCCATAAGAATGATTAACAAGATAATAAAAACAATAGTCATAATCATCCCAAAATCAAACCCACAATCAACCCATCCTATAAGAACAATGGAACCACAGATCAACCTGTTCGTGAGTTGATCCACATTCATTGTTTATTAGAAGAATATGAATGAATGAATTGAAATCACAATGCCCTACCAAGTATTTGGATCATTCGATGTCAAATATTATTTTTTGATGATGATCCATCTAGAATGATCTCGATCCACCATCTTGTCATTGTGCATTGAGATATTTCCCCAAGGTTCCTCTCTAGAGCTCCTAGGGATTTCTCCTAGGTTATGAATTCTGACCCCAGGTCCCTTTCTGAGTTGCTTATTTAGAAACAAAAAATAAATTACTCTGTCACTGCATAACATTAAAATAAAATAAATCCTTAATTTATTTTATTCCATAAAACGTCTAAAAACTAACTTTCACTGACGACCCACACCGACTGATTTTATGCCTCACCTATGGTAAATATGATATTCTGAAGGCAATGGTTCCCTCAATTTTCTGATCTGAGCACCAGTTTATAGGTTATTAAACTTTTTAAGGAACATTTCTCGCACATGCTAATAAATACTTTTAATATATTTCAAAAATTTGTTTCGGTCACTCTAGCTCTCATAATCTCACATTTTCTTAGTTTCTAGTATCAAATTTATTTTTTATATTATTTAAATATAATACACAAAAAATCTGGGACATTACAGTAATTAAATAGTGATTTATCAAAACTAAACTATTAATGTATAGAAATATAGGTTCAAAATATAACAAATTCCCCATTTTCATAAATTAAAAAAACATTAAATTTATTATTTTTTCAAAAACATTCTCCCCCGTTTTGGAATTTATCAAAAAGTATAATAAAAATTAAATCATTAAAATATTTTCTCTCTTAAACATTTTATACTACATAGAATTAACGGAGTAAAAATATTTCATAAAAATTAACATTTTGATACTGTACACATGTAAAAAAATTTATAATAATGGGATGTTTTATCAAAATAAGAATTATTCTAAATTGAAATATTAAGCTTCAAGAATACCAAGTTAAAACTTCCCTTTAACATATTTTATAGAATCTAATGGTTTAGTGAATATATATTCCAATTGACTCTCAGTTGGAACTAATTATAAAAATATATGATCTTTACTTATACTATCCATAAAATAAATGAAATATTCCATCTAGGTATTTTTTATAGTGGTGGAGAGGTGTTTTTTATAAATTTAAATTTCACTATAATTGTCACAAAAAAATGGAACTATATAAATTTTTTTACTAAAATCACATAATGTTTGTTTAATCCATATACTATGTGAACAAAAACATGGAGAAACAACATATTCATCCCGATCTATTAAAATTATACTAATACTTATTTCTTATAACTTCTATAAATTAAGTTTTTACCCATAAAATGACACATACGTATTATGATTTTCTATTCAAGCCTTCAACCTCTAGAGTTTGAATCAGAATAAGATAATAATAATGAAAATTCTAATTTGAATAAAATCAACTAGTAGTTATAATTTCTTTAACATATCTAATAGCTCTCTTAACTTATTTAAGATGACATTCCCTAGGGTTGGACTGATATCTTAAATATAAAAAGACTGATAAAATTATTTCTAGTCTAGATGCAGAGAGATATAATAAACCACCTATCATACCTCTATACATTTTATTATCAAGTATCTTTCCAGATTCTTCCAAGTCCAATTTTGAATTACTACTCATTGGCATTTCCATAGTATTACTAAAATAAATCCCAAACCTTTTAAAAAGTAATTTAGCACAATTATATTGACTTCAGAATATAAAATATTTTCATTGATTAATTTGTAAACTAATAAAAAAATTAGTTCTTACATTAAGATAATTTCAAAATCACTTGTCATTATCTAAGAAAAATCATTACATAGAAAATCATTTATTGATCCAAATATTGTATCATCAACATAAATATTTATAATTAGTACATGATTTGAAAATATATTTATAAACATATTAGGATCAATCTTACCATTAAAAAACCATTTGTAATTAAAAATAGAGTTATTCCTTTATACCAATAACAGGGATCTTGCTTAAGACCATATAAAGTGTTATTGAGTTTCACAACATGATCTAGAAATTTTTTATTTTCAAATCCAATGGGATAATTAATATAAAATTCATCTAAAATAATTACATTTAAAAATAAACATTTCAAAGATATTTGAAATAATTTTATATTTTGAAAAGAATCATAGGCTAATAAAATTATAATTGCTTACATCCATGAAACTTGACAAAATGAATATTCAATGTCAATTCCATCTTCTTGCGAATAGCTTTAAGCCACTAGTCTTTCTTTATTTTTAACTATATTCCCATCTTTATCTATATTATTAAAAAAACTAATTTAATTCCCATTAAGGGCTTATATTTAGGGAAATAATCTAAATTAAACAATTTATTCCTTTTAAGTTGATTTCATTCATTATGAGTAAAATTAATCTAATTTGAATCAATTAAATAATAATTAATCTTTATAGGAACAAAATTAGCCACAAAGACAGAGTTTTTATGGTAAAGTAAAAAGAATTTTTTATTTCTATAATAGATTCTAAATTTCCAATTAATTTTTTAATTTGATGTTTTATGTCTTTTCCATTCTTTTGGATCATTTTTAGAAGAGATATTCTCCCCCTAAACTGATTCATTCTCATTATCACTGTTATTATCTTCACTAAAATTGAATTCTCCAAATTAATCATCATCTTTGTTTAAAATATAATTTTTCTTGATATTTATATTTTCATTAAAAATAACATGTATAGAGTCTTAAAAAACTAATGTAATATTATCGAAAACACTAAATTATTTTATATTATTGGAATATCCTTATAATATTCCTTCCTCACTATTAGAATTGAAATTTTCTAAATAATCTTTTTTATTTAAGATATTGATTTTGAAACCATATACCATAAATATCAAACATTAGGTTTAAACCCTCCAAAATGTTCATAATGGGACTTATTAAGGAAAGGTCTAATATATACTCTATTTAAAACCTGAAAAGATGTATTTACAATTTCTTACCAAAAATATATATCCACATTAAATTCCATAAGCATTAAGCTAGTTATTTATTGTATAGATCTATTATTTCTATCAATAATTTTTTTGTGTTGTCCTAGGGATTGAGAAAAAATGTTTATACCAATTTGGTTCTTAAAATTTACCAACTTATAAATTAATAACTTTAACATATCTTTTAATTTTGATAGATATGATTGAAATATTTTGAGCACATGAGCCTTAGCCCGGTTGGTAAGGACTCTATAAGTGTATCCAAGAGACTTGGGATCAAATCAAGGTGGAGAAATTATTTCTAGGTACTATAGTAGTACTGTAGTAGTAATGTACCAAGTACTGTAGTGGGACTGTGTAGTACTGTAGCAGGAACTGTAGAAAGTACTGTTTGAAACTGTAGCAATAGGGAATATGCCCCCGTTTGGGCCTTCGGGCCACAAATTTGGTTCCCAAGTTATTTAAGGCATTTGGGCCACCTAGGCCTTCGGGTCAGTAAGGCCTTCACGCCACCTCAAGGCTTTCGGGCCACCTTATGTGCAGATGCAAACCAGACGACCTAAGGGGAACAAGCTCTACAAGGAGGATGAGCAAGGAGCATTCACCACAGCAGAAGCTAAACGAATTGCAAGAATGAGAGGTTATGGAACCTTCCATAGGGACAAGCTTGTGCATGCATGGGAATGCCTAGCCGAATAGCCATGCGAAGGTGGAGAGCTGATTTCACGATGAAGATGCTGGGGAGGAGAAGTTCCAAGTACTTAGTTTGGGTTGTATGTAATGTTTGAAGTCTACGGGAAAATGAAATCCTCTAAAGCCTATGGGCCATGTAATAATTACACCTAAGGGCCTTTTTAGGGTTCCACCTCACACCTTGAAAGGTGGATTATCAAAAATCAATAAAAAATGAAGGCCTTCGGGCAATTGGAGGAGGTGATTGAAATATTTTGGATGTTTTGAATAAGTTTACAGAAAGCACCGAACTTAGTTATTGTTTCGTTCTTATGAGATAAGTAATAAATATATATAAATATACCACAATCAAATACAATTAAAAAATCATACTTCTTATCACAAAAATATAATAGATTTTATAGGTACAAACAATCAAGATGTAATAGTTAAAAGAATCTTGAAGTACTATCAAAATTTATTGATTTATACTCTTTTTGGGTTGATTTCCCTTCAAACATTAATCACACATAAAATAATTAATTTAATATAACTTGGGTAGTTGTAGAACATGTTCATGATTTGACAGTTTGTGAAATAGTCTAATGTTTTCATGAAGAATCCTCTTATGCCACAGAATGTCTATAGGTTCCAGGCGTGAGAAGCGTGCAATGGGTCATGTCCAACTTTTCTTTTTTCCATGATTGATCATTAATATGAGATATTACACAATGTTACATCATGATCAACATAATTAAATCAAAGAAGTAGAGAAATGATATAACACCATAAATAGAGAGAGGATCATCACATATTATTTATAATCAATTTAATTAATTAATTAATTACCTTGTTGGTATTCTTTTTCCTTTGATGGATCTGATAATAGATCTACATTTTACCATTGTCAAATTTTAAGAATCAAGAGCATATTCCATCTAGTGGTGATACACATGTGTTCCAAAAATCTCTAAACATTTCAACCGGATTATCCAAGTGATAGCATAAAAAATCCTATCTCCAGCGTCATCTGGATTTGATCTCCTCGAGAACCTCTTCCGAAGAGTTCTCCTAGACCTCTCTTTTCTTGAGATAAGAAGGTGGAGAATGTTCACTCTCCATTACTGGGAACACTTTTGGAGAAGGGATCCCTCTCAGACTTGAGATAATTATCCAAATCCATTGTGAACAACCAAAACAAATCAATTGTCTCTAAGAAAAAACAATATAATTGGGTTTATATATCGCTAGTGTCAGAAATAAATAATTTCAAAAGTAACCCTTATTATTTATATAATCCCTATAGAACCCCATGTTAAATAATAATAATTTCTTTTTCTTATTTTTCAACATGTCCTTAACTTGAGAATTAAATTAAATATTATTTAGTTAAATAATATTCAACATTTATTATTTCTAAATGGATCATTAAACTTGGTCCTCTATTTTTACACAATATTTATCAGGCCTTGATTAATGACAATATTTTTATTAAATAAATATCACTACATTATTCTATAATAATTAAATAAGTATTATATTTACTAAATAGAAAAAAAATATTTATAAAATATTCTGATCACATTATATCCACTCAAAAAGCTAGAGATGAAATAAATGCAATCAAGAAAACATAAATAATTATTAAACCACATGGGGGAATAATATTTATTCAACTTGTTAAATAGTAAATAGTAATACTATTATTTAACCGAGATTCTGGATACACTTAGTGTGTGGCCCTCTAGGCCTCTTTCTCAGTTGCATTAGGTGAAGCAGCCTAAATTCCAAGGTTATCATCTTGCAACATGCTAAGACACCCATAAAGAAAGAAGTTAATACTGCAATGACATAATACCTCAAATGGATGTTTACTACATAATATAATCTGTTTATCATGACATCTCTAATGAATAAGGTTGCATTCCAGTTCCATCAACCTATATGCTCGATGTATCACTGTTCGACTTCTCAAAAATTGAACTTACCTATAGAACACCATGGCCAGTGATTTATTTTGGCTATATCATTTCCATCAAGGGACCTAAGATATCAACTTCCATTAAATAATAGAAGGTACATATCCTTTCTTTCATTATAATTAATGCTATATTACTCATGATGCACCCAACATATCCTACCTCACCGTGATCATATTTCATCATTATTTTCATCAATACATCAAAGTACATGACTCATAATATTAATTAATAATAATCTTAATGTTTAAGGATCATTACAAGCATCTGAATATAGGAACATCCAATGACACATATAAATGTGAATTTCTTACTGGCAGGTCTCGTTATCCTAATATCCTACTGGATATTACCAAGGGCATATACCAGGAGAAGGTTCCTCAAAGTCATATGAATATAAACCCCTGGTATCCTATATCATTTGTGTCCCTCAAATGATTTCATCTGGCTATATAAAATTAATTCAATAGTATCATTGTTGCACTTCCGATTTCTCATCATAGCGGGGAAATTCTATGAAATTTTGGAGAGACATATACTCTTAGGACATTATAAAATACTACGTTACATACAAGAACAATAATTTTGTGAAAATTAGTTTATTAATGTTCAAAAATATGAATAAAAGTTATCATAATGTACACATAATTTGGTTCTAGGGAACCAACTCCAACAGACTCCTACTTTCACTAAATCCAAATGCTAATGAACCTTAGTTTTCTTGCTCTCAAATGATAATAATTCTTCTACCGAGATATTAATTTAGTCAAGGGGTATAATATGTTCTCTTTTGTGGGTACTCTGCTAACTGTAACTTCAACCCTTTGATAAAAATTCCATAAGAGGTGATACTTCCGGTGTATATTCTTTGTTCGTTGGTGTGACCTTGGATCTTTTTCAAGAGCCAACACTATAGTATTATCACAATAAGTGATAGGTTATTTACTTCTAGGTACCATATAAATACCCTATAAAAAGTTATGAATCCAAATGGATTTCTGGACTGCATCAGAATCTGATATATACTCAGACTCTGCTATAGAAAAAGAGACAACTGGCTGCTTCGAAATATTCTAACTAACACCTCCTCCATTGGGACATAAAACATATCATTACTATGACTTCATATCATTATTATATTTATGAAAACAAGGATCATTATAACCCATGTTGACCAGCTCCTCGTCTCCCCCATACACTAGGAACATATCCTTAGTTCTTCTCAGATAATTTAGGATATCCTTAATTGTAGACCAATGATGTTCTTCTAGAAATTCCTGATATATTCCTTCCATGATCACTAAAAAAGAAACATCAAGTATATTATATAACATGACATACATTATTGACCATATCACAAAAGCTTATGGGATCTTACTCATTCTCTCTTTCTCTTATTGGCTCTGAGGACACATTTTCATAGAAATATGTAAACCATATGACACTAGAACCAATCCCCTCTTAGATTGTCCATAATAAATCTCTTTATTATTTGGTCAAAATAAGTACTTTGAATTAGTACCAGTATAATCTTAGATCTATCACTAATGATTTGGATCCCTAGAATATAGGTTTCTTCACATAATCCCTTTATTGAGAAACACTTGTTTAACCTTATTTAATTGATCATAGGACTAATATGTCATTTCCAGTATGTAATATATTATAAATATAAACTATTAGGATAAAAAACACATTCCTAGTAAACATCTTGTAAACACAGAGATCACATTAATTATTAATGAAACAAAATTCATCTTTGCAATCATCAAATAGAATGTTCCATGACCTGGATGCTTACTTCAATCCATAAATAGACCATTGCAACTTTAAAATCCTGCTATCATCACCTAGAGTCACAAACCCTTATGGTTGTGTTATATAGACATCTTCTTGAAGGTCCCCATTAAGGAATTCAGTTTTGACATCCATATACCAAATCTCATAGACATGGTATGAAGCTATAAAATGCACAATTTTCATGAATTTAAACATGGAAACTAGTGATAAGGTTTAATCGTATTCAATTCCTTGACATTGTTTAAACCCATTGTCCTATATCCTTTGTTTATAGGTATTTAATTTACCTTCAATGTCCAGTTTTCTTTTGAATACCCATTTGCGTCCAATGAGACTTACATCAACTAGAGCAATGACTAGAACCCAAAATTGGATATGATACATGGAATATATTTCAAAATTCATGGATTATTTCCTTCTTGAAAATTCTAAGCTCTCCACTACCTCCTTATAGAAGATAGTGTTGGTCAGAGTAGAGTACTCAAGAGGGGGGTGAATTGATTATCTATAAAAATTTCTGTTTAAAGAGTATTCTTAAATGTTCACTCCCTGATAAAATAAGTACATGTCAATTAATCAAAGTAATACGGTAATGATAGTTTGACTATTTAAATAACTTCTCAGAAGATTGATTAATTCTCAGTAACATTAATATCAGTTATTAACATTACCTTTGAAGCTATTTTATTAAGTCCAAACAACTATAACTTCTTTCCAAGATTAACTATCAAAGTAAATTTAGTGATTTCTAAATTAAATAGTGAAACAGAGAAAACCAAATTAAACAACACATTGGATATAAAATAAGTGGGTCAGTATCAAGCTGAGACATAATCCACTCCACTTGGTGATCACCTACCACTAAGAATTTTATATAAATAAACTTTATCCACACCCTATATCAGGGTTAACAATACTACAAAGACTATCCAGGTCACACGACCTCTTCCACAGTTCTACGTTAGTATGAACTAATAGGTCACACAAAACCTCTTCCACACTTATCTGTGGGAGTACACAAGTGTAAAAAGATGTGAGAGGAAGGATATATAATATTCTATTCTTTAATATATGGGACAATGTGTGTTTTTATATAGATATACACACACCACTTGAAAGCTAAAAACAGTACACAACAGAGCAAAAAGTGATGAGATAAGTTTAGAAGTGCACTGAGTGTTAGTCTATGCAGCTTTGGACTTATGGAATGAAGCAGATGCATAAATCGAGTCCTCTCATGGAAAAAAGTGTATCGTAAGTCATATAGATCGAGCTCTTGTTCTTCATAGTCTTGTCAATGCAAAGATGTGATCGAAAATTCTAAGCTATGGTTTTCACCTTGTTGGTTCACCAATGCTTCGTGTGTTCTTCAGAAATGTTGAGTTGCATGTGTTGGTTATTTTCTCAGAAAATCTCATATGTTCTTTATTGTCGTGCTATGTGTTGTGTATGTTTATAGGTCATACTTATCTTTTATTCTTTGAGTGAATGTGTTGGAGCTGTCAGGTTGCATGTATTCTACACCTCGTACCTCATAATTTTAGGTGAAATGTCTCCAAAGAAACATTAATTATGTCAGTGCATTTAAAAGCTTCAAATATTAAAGTTAGAAATTGAATTGAAAAATGAAAAAATATATTAAAAAATGGTGTCAGAGTCTGTCAGGAAACAATGTCTTCTTGAAGCAATGTCTTCTTGTAATGATGTCTTCTTGAAATGGTGTATCCTTATTTTCCTTTGAGCGATGAAACAGTCATGATGGGACCATTGTATTGGGATCCAGAATAGGTTGTACATATGCGATGTTAGGATCACAATGTCTGGATGGTCATGGTGTCTAGATGGTCACAGTGTCTGGATGGTCACAGTGTCTGGTTCTTTTTCCAAAAAAACATAATCTGTGACAAACTCATGGTGTCTTAGACCTCGCTAATTATCTTTATACACACTTAAATGGTGATATTCATAAAATGGTTTCAAATTAATCATTCATCAAATAAATCATTATGAATTAAATAAAATATAGTTTACAATAATAAAACTTAATGTATAACAATTAAGATTTTGGATAGCCTTATTTAAAGCATAATGATACTAATCATCTGTACACATGATTTGAGACAGAATACACAAGATTAACAAGTTTCATATAATGTATAGGATTTGTGATCATTAAAACATGATTAACACATGAGGAGTCCAAAAATATCCTCCTTTTTGATGTTCACTAATCATGTGAGTGAAATATGTATTCCTAAGTAATGAGTCTCTTCTTTAATGTGCAGTTAGGGAATATAGAATACATAGAAGACAAATTTACCCCCTTTTGAGATTATCAAAAAGTGTAAATAAGAAGTAGACAATAAAGGTGCACATTTCATTAGATGGAAAAGTGTTAGTACAAATAGTAAGGAACATGAATAAATAACACATCCTAATAAAAAGATATTAATCATAGTTCTTCATTACTCACTTGGCTTCATTTTTCCCTTAGCAGTAGCATCAGATGAAGAAGCCATATGAGCAGAAGTAGAAGTGAAAGAAGGGAGTGAACTAGTTGACAAAGAAGGTAAAGGGAGTAATTCAAAAATAGATGAGGCCAAGGTAGGTGCAGTGGAACACTGAGGAAACTGTTGATCAAGGATAACATTCCTGATCTGAGTTAGAGCCTAAGAGACTGACATAGATATAGAGGAAAAAGTAGAGGATGAGAAGGTGGGAAAACTAGATCTCAAAGGTGCAACTGCATGAGCCATAATGATAGTACTCTATACATGAAGATAAGGCCTCATAAGATTGATAAAACCAGCAATGATATCTCCACCATACTTCATGTCTTTCTCAAAGTCATCCTTGTTATCCATAAACTTATACAAAAAAGGAGTTAACTCTGTGAGATTTTGGACTCAAGTCTTGGAAGCTTGAGTAATAGGAGGTATCATTAGAATCTTCACTAGGTACTTGAAATGGTTGGTCATGTAATTCTTAGAGAAGATCTGGTTGAGTTAAAATTCCACATTTTTATCAATGTCTTGCTGGGCATCATTAGCAATCTTGGAATGGATTCTCACTAAATCAAGAACTATGTCATTGTTCTTGACAACTTCAGAGAGAGATTATTTGTCAAGACCACTAAGCACAACTTTAAGTTCTTCTTCAACAACTATTATCAATAGATCACTGTCTAAACAAGGTTGAGATGATTGACCAGAGGCATTAGAGGCAGTAATAGCTGAAGTAAGGTAATTAAGTTGATTCAAATATTTATGGAGAAATCCTTTATGCTCATCAGTTAACTTGTTCAGACTAATAACAATTTCAGATATCTCTTGAAGAATTTTTTTTTCTCTCAACCAACTTGTCAGTTAGAAAAGTGAGATTAGGTTGAATCAGGGAGGCTACTTCTTGTGGAATCTGACTACCAACATCTTCAACATGACGAGAAATAGGTTCAGGATTTGAGTGTAGCACTCTCTGCATATCGTCAAACATCCCTCTGAGAGTCTTCACTTCATCAATTAACTATTTTTTCTTAATCATGGTTTCTTGAATATCATGGAGAATATTGGGTTGAAACTACCATATGATCTTCTCCAATAACAAGGAGTAATCTCTTTAACTTAAATTTTTCACAAGGTCCGGTTGATCATTTATAAGCTTTTCTACTCCAGCCAAAAGGGTAGCTTCAAATGCTTTCAGATAATCCTTATTTACTGACGAGGAAGGTTCTTGTGAAGGCTCGAAAATAGGAGCTGAGACAGTCTCAGGTTCCTTTGCAGGGACAAGATCCAAAACTAATTTCAACTGAAACATAGTAGACAGATCAAGAACTTTGATTGAAAATTCCTATAAATCAGTCACATCAAAATAACTAGAAAATGTATAACATCTATCCACTGAGCTTGGACTAGTCAGATTAGGGACTTCAACAGATTATAGATTGGGGGATGCTCCCCCTAAGTAGGTTCATATTTCCCAGGAATGAGAGGTTTAGATCCTTGATCTATTTCTTCAATTTCAACCTTAACTGCTTCATCCATTTCCTTTCTAGACAATTTAAGGGATTGATCCATTCTCTTTTAAGTAGAAGGAATAACTTCAAGAACATCTTGATCCTCTATGTGTTTCTTAAGCGAAGCTTCTTGCACAACATGAAGATCTTCTTCTATAAGCTCTTCTCGAACATCCTTTTCACTGTCCTTAGTAATATATTCTTCCTTTGAAAAAGTTTTTTCTTCAAGATCAGCGATATTTTCATGAACACATGCTTCCTTTTCAAATAAGACTTGATGAGAAGATTCACTATCTTTCTCAACTAGAACGGTTTTTATCAGTGGTACAACAACCTCTTCTTGTTCTTCTTCGGCAATGTATTAAAAAACATCATCTGGTTCTAAACCAGGATTAAAAATATCCTTAGGTCATTAAGGGTGTTCCACTGGATTAAAATTTTCATAAATTCTATCATTATCTTCCACCCATGCTTTTCTCCAAGGATTCCAACTGATTTTCACTATCTTTACAGTAACTTTCAAAAGACAGAACTCATAATCCTTAATGGATTCTTCATCTAGTCCAAACAATCCCTTTTCATGAAGCATAACTGAGATAAGCCTAGAATAGAACAAGGATGTTGACTTGGTGGTGGTTTTGATCAACTTACACATATAGTGTATTACATAATAACAAAGATTGATCTTATTCCCATTATTCATGATATGTATCAGAAATACATATTGGAACTTGAATAGAGAAAAAGCAGCTTTTTTGGTTCTAATCAAATTCTGAAAAAACTTAAACAAGAGTCATGATTCTCTATCCAACTCATCAGGGATGAAACTTCACTTTGTTTCATTTCAAGTTAATCTTCTCAAAGATTCTTCAAAGAAAAAAACTTCACTTGGAGGTGGAGGACCTCTCTAATAGTCCTCAAAAATCTCTCATGAGGTATCCTAATAAATTAATCCCATAACCTTGAAAAAAACATGCATCTCTAGCCATTAATCCATCTTCTCAAAACATATGTATCATCTAAATCAAAAGAAAATTAAACATACTAGTAAAACTGTGCAACTAGCTTTGGGTAGATAGGTCTATTCTCCTTTGTAAACTAATACAACCATCCTTACTCTGTTATCACTCTCAATACCAAATAATTACTTGTCAAAATACACATAGGGGATATCTCTTTTTTGGGTACTACTATTCGGTTCACTAGATTAGGATTCAGAGGACCCTCGGGTTCTAACTTTGGCGCTATCTTCAACTTCTTCTTTGAACTGTGCTTCTCACGATTTGAAGATGAAGGGAATTTCTCCTAGGAATTCACCAAAGGTTCGAGAGAGAGAGAAGTATTGAAGATAGGTTACAATTTGAGAGAAGAGAAGAGAGCTCGAGTTAATAATAATTGAAACTTCTTTTATTTTATCATTTATGAATATCAAGCATCGCGAGATCAAAAGCATGGGAAAGTAAATAGGGTAAAACAATTAATTATCACGATACATGTTATAATCTATAGAAAAAATAATAAATCATCTTTACGGTGAGACTATAACAAGTATTCATAGTGAGACCATAAAAATCATTCACTGTGAGACCATAACAATCATTCATGGTGAGACCATAACAATCATTCACAATGAGACCGTAATAATGTGATTTCTAAACATTTATACTGTGTTTTTTGAGATAGTAAGTTCCAAGCAGTAACCAAGAAATTATAACTATTGAGACGTAAACATGAAACAATAATTCTTAAGACCGTAAAAATATAGAAATCTTAAAGTTAAACAGAAGTATTAAGATAGTGACTTGTGAAACCGTAAAGTTTGAAATAGTAAGATGTGAAATAGTAAGATGAATAATTAAGATTTATCATACCCAATTCATGAATTATATAATCTATTATTTCATAATTTAATGGTTTTGTGTGTATTTTAGTAAGCTGATGTTCAGTTCCAGTTAATTCCAAAGTGATATCTCGTTTTTGATAATGATCTCTCAAAAAGTGATGTCTTACATTAATATGTTTTTTCTTAGAGCATGAAACATGATTTTTTGAAATGTTAATACCACTTGTATTGTCACAGTTTATATGTAATTTTCTGAATTGATAACTGTAATCTATTAATGTGTGCTTCATGCACAAAATTTGTGCACAAAAACTAGCATCAGCTATGTATTCAACTTCTACAGTAGATAATGCAACATATTTTTTTTTCTTACTACACCATGATACCAGTGACCTTCCTAAAAAGTGACATGTTCCAGAGGTTCTTTTTTTATCTAACTTACAACCACCGAAGTCGGCATTGGAATAACTCACTAACTCAAATGATTGTCCTTTGGGATAGAATAGTACTAGATTGGGTGTATGCTTGAGGTATTTGAAAATTATCTTAACAACATTTAAATGATATTCCTTAAGATTTTATTGAGAAAGAGCACACATACAATCACTAAAGATAACGTCAGGTCAACTACCAGTTAAGTATAGTAAGCTTCCAATCATTCCTCTGTAAGTGGTTTGATCAACAGATTTTCCATCTTCATTAAGATCAAACTTACAAGTAGTACTCATTGGAGTGTCACTAATTTTAGTGATATCCAAACCAAAATGTTTTTGATGATCTCTAGTATATTTAATTTAATTAAAAATAATACCATCATTCTTTTGGAAGATTTGAAATCCAAGAAAGAATTATGTTGACCCATTAAACCCATTTCAAATTCATTTTTCATCATTTTAGAAAATCCAATACCTAAAGAATTATTTGAAGATCTCAAAATAATGTCATCTACATAGATTTTAACTATTAAAACATCATTGGAAATTTGTTTTATAAAAAGGGTAGGACAATCTATTCCTTTTTTAAAAACTTTGGAAATAAGAACAGTACTTAATCTATCATACCAAGCACTTGAAGCTTATTTTAAACCATATAAATATTTTGATAATTTGAAAATATGATTTGAAAAATGAGGATTTGTAAAACCAGGGGGTTGTTCAAAAAATAAATCCTTAGCTATATACCCATTTATGAATGCACAATTAACATCCATTTGATATAGTTTCAAATTCAAGTGTGCAACATAAGCAAGAAGACTTCTGATGGCTTCAAGTCTAGATACTGGTGCAATGGTATCTTCATAGTCAATTATTTCTTCTTAACTGTAGACTTGTGCAAAAAATCTATCCTTTTTTCTAACTATGTTTCCAGATTCATCCACTTTATTTCTAAAAACCCATTTAGTGCATATGGTGAATGTGTCTTTGGGTCTTTCAACAAGTTTTCCAAACTTTGTTCCTTTCAAACCGATTAAGTTCTTCTTGCATATCCATCACCCAAAATTCATAATTGAAAGCATTAGTAATATTTTTAGGTTCATGTTCTGATAAGAAGACGTGATGTTCAACCTCATTTCTAAGAGAAGCTATAGTTTGAGTCCCTAAATCTATGTCTCCTACAACAACAACTAAAGGATGGTTCTTAAGAGTTCTACCAACTCTAGAAAAAGAAGGACTGGTTATTTCAAGTTCTTAAACAGGGTCAGGTTCAATGTGACTTGAATCTAAAGAATTTCCAGAATAGGATGTTTTCATAGATTCCTTTATAAAAGGGTTAGAGAATTTTCAATTTGTTTTCATATTTGATACATCATTCTCGAGGTTATCCAGAGTGGTCTTAGGCTCATGTGGATCTGTTTCATCAAATTTTACTTGGATAGATTCTTCGCACATTTAGTTATTTTATTAAAAACATTATAGGCTTTAATAGAGATGGAATATCCTAAGAATATTTCTTCATCATTATTGGATGAAAATTAGTTAATATTTTCTTTAGTATTAAGGATATTGACTTTACAACCAAAAACATTGAAGTAGATAACTTTGGGTTTTCTATTATTCCACAACTCATATGGAGTTATTTTAAGGATAGGTCGAATCAACACTCAATTGATGATATAGAATGATGTATTTATAGCTTCAACCCAAAAATAAATTAGTAGTTAATACTCACTAAGAATGGTTCTAGCAATTTCTTGCAGGGTTCTATTTCTTCTTTGCACAACTCCATTCTATTGAGGTGTTCTAGGGGAAGAGAAATACTGAATATAGCCATTTTGTGATAAAAATGATTAAAACTCTTGATTTCCAAACTCAAGAACATAATCAATTATTAAGGATTTATTTTTCATTCCACTAATGGTTTCTACAGTTTTGGAATATTTGGTAAAATGAGGGAAAGATTCAGTTTTGTGAGCCAAAAATAAAGTCTAGGTATATCTTGAAAAGTCATCTAAAAGAACATAAACATAGTGATTCCCATTTAAACTAGAAACTCTAGATGGTCCAAATAAATCCATGTGAACCAGTTCGAGAGGTTGAGAAGTTGACACTTATTTATTTCGTTTGAAGTAAATTTTATGTTTTTACCCTTTTTACAGGATTACACACTTTATCATTTGGAAGCTCAATTTTGGGTAGGTCTTGACTAAGATTTTCCTAGTTATCTTTCTAAGGGAGTGAATATTACAGTGTCATAGTCTCCTATGCCAAATCCATGACTCTTTGTGAAACACACTTAAACATGAATCATTTTGAGAAACTAAAGATTCTATGTTAACAGAATAAACATTTTCATTTCTCAATGTAGAAAACACTAATTCATTTTTAGAATTAAAAAAATAGTAAGAATCATTTTTAAATTTAACATAAAATCCATCATCAAATAGTTGTAAAATACTAAGAAGATTATATTTCAATCCATCAACAAAACATACTTTGGAAATCAAAACTGAGTTAGAGTTACCAATTTTGGCAAGGCTAATAATTTTTCTTTTGGCATTATCACCAAAGGTGACGTGTCCTACATCATTTTTTATTAAATTATTGAAGCACAAATAGTCTCCTATCATGTGTCTTGAACACCCACTATCCAAGTACCATAAACTTTTACAGGAACTCTTTAAGAATCATTCCTATAAAATAGTCAGATAAAAATAGATTTTGGTACCCATACTTGTTTGGGTCCAGTAATATTATTGATAAGTGCTTTAGGAACCCATATCTACCGCATAGGTTTCCTATAAGAATTATGTAAAGTACTTGATAAGTAAACTCTATTTGGTCTAGAAAATCTTGAAATAGTAGAGAGTTTATCATAACTTGAGCTAGCTGACTGTTTTCCAGAATTTAGAGTAAAGCTATATGTCCTAGAATTAGAAACAAAATTAGTTCTTCCAAAATTTCTTTTACCAGGTTGAGAACCAATTACACTCGTATATTTAGGAAAAATAATTTTACCTATAATTTGTACTAAGGTGTCATTACCATTAGTAAACCTTTCAAGATCCTTTTTATATTTCTCATTAGACAGTTTTAGTTCTTTTTTTTCTTTGAGTAATTGATAATTTTCTCTCTTTCTATAGTGAGTTCAGTTTTAACAATTGAGGTAAGAGTATGTTGTTTCTTTAATGACTTGTATTTATATTTTAGTTCATTTCATGTCTCTTAAAGCATATTATAGTCCTAAAAAATCTCTTAATTTGACATATTTTCAGATTCACTCTCATCTCCAGAATAGTATTAATTGTTTACTAGAGATTCCAGTGTTACCTCATATGTGTTTTTCATAAAATACATATTGGATTTGTTATCCTGTTCATCATGAAAATATTCTGAGTCACTTGAACTGTCCTCCGAAGCACTCAATATTGATTTCATTACCTTTTTATACTTTCTATCTTTGTACTCATATTTCTTTTTTTACTTGATCTTGGGAAATCTAGCCTTGATATGTCCCTTTCACTTACATTTATAGCAGACAATCTCATGAGACTTGTCACTTATTTTCCATCCCTTCTTCTAACTTCCTTTTTGATCATATCTTCCATTGAAGTTAGGCTTTCTAGAAAAATTATTATTATAGTAAAATCTCTTAAATCTTTTGGCTAATTGATCCATCTCCACATCACTGTCAGGCGATGATAGTTCACTGCTAGAAATTTATATAGGAGCTTCCAATTTCCCTTTCTCTTTGTGTTTAGAAGTGGTGGCCTTGAATGTAACTGATTTTTTTTAGGTTCATTCTCTTCTTGATTGTTGACTTTAATTTTTTATTCATACATCATGAGTTTTCCAATGAGTACCTTTACAGATAGCCTACTGATATCACATTATTCTATAATAGAGAAAGAGGTTCCTCTCTATCTGTCTGGTAGACATCTGATAATTCTTATGATTTATTGTTTGAAAGTGACTTCTCTTCCAAGAGAAATCATTGTGTTGAAAATTTCATTGAACCTAAGATACATGTTAAAAATAGGCTCATCATGTTTCATTCTAAAGTTATCATATTTAATAGTATAAGTATTAAGTCTCATTTCTTTCACACTAGAAGTTACTTCATGTGAAAAAGACATGGTATCTCAAATTTCATGGGCAGCTTTACATGCAGAGATTCTATTAAATTCCTCATCTCTTAAAGAGCAGTATAAATCATTCATAGCTTTTCAATTATTATTTTAGGAAATTTTTGTAGGTTTATCCCCAGTGATTTTATCAGTAGCAATAATCTTATATTCATCTAGAATTGAAGACCAGATTTGAAAGATCATACTTTCTAAATTCGTTTTCATTTTAATTTTCAATTGATAATAATTGGTTCCATTAAATAATGATGGTCTGTTGGTTGCTGCACCTTCCAATATATTATCCATAATACAGAAATACTTTGAAAGAGATAGAAATATATAATTAATAGAAATTTATATATCTTTATAGTACAACTAAAATCATAGTTGAGTAGGTTAAAAAAAGAAAATCATAATAGGATTAACAAACACACTCTGATACCAATTTTTTTAGAGTAGAGTACTCATGAGGGGGGGGGGTGTGAATTGAGTATCTATGAAAATTTCTATTTTAAAAGTATTCTTATAAGTTTATTCACCAATAAAATAAGTACAAGCCAGTTAATCAAATTAATACCATTATGAATATTTGGTTGTTTAGATTACTTCTCAAAAGATTGATTAATTCTCAGAAACCTTAATATTAATTATTAAAACTACCTTTGAATCTATTCTAATAGAGGAAAACAATTTTAACTTCTTTCCAAGATTAAATATCAATGTAAATTTAGTGATTTGGGGATTAAATAGTGAAATAGAGAAAAATAAATTAAAAAGAACAATGGATATAAAACAAGTGGTTTAGCCTCGATCCAAGACCTAATCCACTCCACTTAGTGATCACCTTACACAAATAAGTTTAAATAAATAAACTTGATCCACACCCTGGATCAGGGTTAACAACAGTACACAATATTGTCCAGGTCACATGACCTCTTCCATATTTCTATGTGGGTATAAACTAACAGGTCATACACAACCTCTTACATACTTATTTGTGGGAATAAACAAGTGTAAAAAGTGATGAGATAAGTTTATATGTTCTTTGAGTGTTAGTCCATGCATCTCTGGACTTCTAGAATGAAGAAGATGCAGAAATTGAGTCCTCTCGTTGAAAACAGATTATCGTAAGTTAGCTAGATCTGGCTCATGTTCTTCATGGTGTTATCAATGCAAAGATGTGTTCGATGATTTTTTGCTATAGTGTCCAACTTGTTGATTCAAGAATTCATTGTGTGTTCTTCAAGAATTTTGAGTTTCATGTGTCAGTTCTTTTCTTAGAAAATCTTGTATGTTCTTCGTTGTCACGCTATGTGTCATGTATGTTTCTAGACCACATTTCTCTTTTATTCTTCGAGTGCATGTGTTGGAGATAACATGTTACATATATTATGAACCTTGTACCTAATAATGTCAGGTGACATGTCTAGAAATAAACATTAATTATGTCAGTGCATTTACAGTATTCAAATATAACCGTAAGAAATTAAATTCAAAAATAAAAAAATTAGATTAAAAAATAGTGTCACAGTCTGTCAGGAAACTGTGTCTTCTTGAAATGGTGTCTTCTTGAAACTGTGTATCCTTATTTACCTTAGAGCGATGAAATAGTCATGATGGGATAGTTGTATAAGGATCATGAACTGGTAGTACAGATGCAGTGTTAGGATCATGATGTCTGTATGGTCATGGTGTCTAGATGGTCATGGTGTCTGGATGGTCATGGTTTCTGGATGGTCATAGTGTCTGGATAGCCACGGTGTTTGGATGGTCACATTGTTTGGTTTCTTTTCCAGAGAAGCATAACTAGTGACAAACTCACAGATTCTCAGACTTAGCCAAATATATGTATACAGACTTAAATAGTGATATTCATAAAATGGTTTAGAATTAATCATTCAAGAAATAAATCATTATGAAGTAAATGAAATATAGTGTACAACAATCAAAATTATTTTATATAAATTAAGATTTTGGATAGATTTATTTAAATCATAAAGATACTAATCATCTATACACATGATTTGAGACAGAATACACAGGATTAACAAGTTTCACAAAATGTGTAGAATTTGTGATCATTAAAACAAGATTAATACATGAGAAGTCCAAAATATAGGTTCATAATTTTCAAAAAATAATGAGTCACCATCTTTGGTGACTAGAAAAATATATCTCTCTAGTTCTCTTACCTCTCCTATGCTACTATGTTGTACTTATGTTTTAGGAACTACTTCTTATATGGGGACTTGTAGAATATTTTCCTATACCAACTCTTGTATATCTTGAGAATCAACTTCATCGAAGTCAATCTTTCTCCCACTACCCTTTTTGAGTATTTTCTCCCTTTCAAGAAATATGGCCTGTCTAGTGACATTGACTTTCTTTTCTAAGGGGTTGTATGGGTAGTTTTCGTTTATTTCCTTATAATACTCTATACATATTGATTTTGTGCCTTGGGGTGCTATTTTGTTACCTGAGAAGGCCTTAACAAAATCCTTGCAATTGAATAAATGTTTCTGTGATAAAACACGTTCCTTTCCAGTTCATAGCTTGAAATGAATTCCATTTTATTCTTTAGTTGGTACTCTATTTAATGTGTATGTCACAATATTTTAGGCATATCCCCAAAATGATAATGGAAGATCTGCATGACTCATTATAGATGTTACCATTTCTAACAAGGTACAGTTCCTCCATTCTCTAACACCATTCTAGTGTGGTGAGTAAGGTGGAGTGAGTTGGGATAGAATCCCAAAATCCCAAAGAAATTTGATAAACTATTATTTAAGATATTCACCAACTCAATCTGATCAAAGCTTCTTTATTTTCTTTACAAGTTGATTCTATACATCATTCTTGGATTCCTGGAATTTCTTAAAGGAATCATACTTATAAATCCTTTTGTAGATATAACCATATCTACTCTAGTTATCATTAAAATTTATGAAGTAAGAATATAAACCTCCAGATTATATTAGAAATGATCCACAAACATCTGTTTGTACTAATCCTAGAATCTCTATGGACTTTTCACCCTATCCACCAAATTGGGGTCTGTTTATTTTTCCTTGTAAACATGCATGAAATATTTCAAGTGGTTTTAGCTCTAGAAGATTTTATATAACCATATTGATAGAGTTTTGTCAAATGATTCTCATTTACATGTCCAAGAGAGTGATTCCATAGCTAAGTGCTATGTGATTCATGTGGACATGATTAGTTATAAATTTACAACACTTGGTTATCATAATTTAATAAATAAAGGCCATTAATTAAATGTTCCATATTATTACATATGTTTTCCTTATAAAATAAAGAACTTTTATTTCCAAATTTGAAAATTAAACAATATTCATCTTAGCATTATACATAAATTATGTTCCTGGTTACCTTCAGTACATAATAACAATCTTTTAAAACCAAAATCATTCACATTGGTAATGAAAGGTGGTTATCACCAATGGCTAGGGAAGAAATTATCACACCATTAACTACTCCCAGATCCTCTTCTCCTTAATCAATATTTCTAAATCTACTTGGTTTCTATATTTGGATATGGATGTGAGCACCACATGCTATATATAATAGCCAATTCATAGATATTGAAAGATTACACTCAATAAAGAATTAAACGTTAACGTATCCTTGATTATGGGTGAATTTTTTCTTCTACTTGCCCAACTTACCACACAAAAACATACTTCCTCATTTCACTTACCCAGATATTCCTCTTCTTGGAAGGGTAGTGATCAGGATATTTAGGCTTGTTATGAGTCCTGGTCACCTTTTCTATGTTCTATTTTTGTTACTCAACAAAGGACCTCGAGTTTATCACTCCTCATATCATTATCAACTTGGAATGTAAATGTAAAAAATTTATAATTACTATTATCATTATTTCTCATATTATAATTAACAATAAAATTTGATAAGGTCCTAGGAAGTGATGAGATTGTGAGATCAGTATGCAACTCATTTAGGAATTTAATACCTAAGATGTATAAGCATTCAATATTGATAATAATCCAAACTATATGGGGTCCATATGGCATATAATCTCTAAGCATAGTTATAGAAAAAGAATTTGATATCTCATAACTCTATTTTCTCTCATTCTCTTGATATAGATCCCAAATGTGAAACATCATTCTATATGCATCCATATACTCATGTTGCTTAAAAATATCATTGGAAATGGATGATAGCATGAAACACTAAACATATGTAATTTGATTTAGATGTTTCTCATGGAGATACATTTATTCATAACTTTCCTCATTAAAAGGTGAAATAAGAATAGGTTCTTCTAGCACATACAATTTCCTTTCATGGAGAAGGATCACACGTAAACACCTTTTCCAATCTAGGAAATTTGTTCCTGTGAGAAGGTTATACTTCTCAATTATGGATCACAATGATATTTTTGAAGTCATTTTAATTATTTTTCTATAAATAATATAAGCATAATTTTATCACTCCAATATATAAAATTTAGACAAATAAATAAAGATTGAATTTATTAGTCTCCCATGATTTTATCAAAAACCAATATCCCTTACCATTTTCTTTAGAATATCCTGTTTCTTGGATATTATAGTTGTAAGGATATATATTACCCTTCTCATTACTCAAAACATGGTTGTTAAAGAAACTTTAATGGTTTTATGTATTCATTACAAATTCTAACACCATTAACTCACACTTCCTTGAACTATTGAGTAGACTCCCCAATCCTGGAATCCTTAAATTGTATTTCCTCAACCATTGAATCTTAGTTACACCAAGTACTACAATGGTAATAAAACCTTGATATGAACTATGATAATTCAACCAAGAAGCTCAAGTTAGAACTCCCCAATATTTGAAAGCGCCCCAAATTTGGTTGATCAAGACCTTTGAACTGTGGTTCTATTTTAACTGAAGTAGTTGAAGGATATAACAAATTAATATATATTATTAAAGTATTTTATCGTTTATGTGTAAATTAAAAATTATTATCTTTATCACATTCCTATTCATGTTAAGTGGACTTAATTTAGTGATTAACCATGTCTCATATTATAGTTGTACATAATCCTATTTATTTTAGTTCTATATTTCATGCATATTAATTTAACTAATTTGTGTGATCCCAAAAAAACATCCACAATGAAACAACTATGAAACTTGATAGAAACAGTAAAGTGGTATGATCAAGAGATCTTACTAATGGTTATTTTATCTAGTGGTCAATAAACTAACATTTGACGAATGGGAAACACACCTTTAAGAAACTATGGTTTCTATTACAGCTTTCCACTTGTACACTTATGTATCTTTTTTGGAATGGTTTCGCCTCAGCTCCAAACTTGAACCACCTCCACTAGAATGGGAGATCCATCCATTAAATATTATTTTTCTCACACAAAAGTGAGGGAAAAAAGGTATAAATAAAATAAACCATGGGCACATATCCCTTTACATAACAAGACAATAGAAGGCACGCATGAAAACAATTAAATTTAATAAAAAATTAAATGAACCCAATCATATACAAAGGTATTGTATATTATCACGATCATACACATGCATGCAATGAATTACACATTTAATAAAACTATCATTCAATTCTTAATAATTATTACTTAAGATAAATCATGCTCAAATTAATTAATTATCTTCTTTAGTTAATCAATTATTTTTTCTTAATTCTCATCTAAATTCCCTTGATATTATCAGCCATTATAATTTTAAAAAATTAAATATATTTTTTAAAATTATCTGTGTAGATAAATGTACCTTGGTGGCAACACAATGAATACCCATCCGAATATAGCCAACATGTATTATACTCATACACTATTTACTATTGTGTAATATGGTATACAAGACTTATCACATGATTTCATGATGTGTAGTATCAAATTATTGATTACACATATTACCTGATTTATCTGTCAAGTATTATGATTCAATGTATGTAGAGTGATAACTGCAATAAAAATCATACATGATATATAGATCTGAACATTACAAATATGTTAATTTAACATATATATATATATAAATATTAAAACCCATCACATGGAATTCCCTATCAAATTAATTAACACACACAAGCACATGTTGATAATATTAACATAATATTATAAATCTTTTTTAAATCTACGTAATTTTTTATAGGTACACAAAATGTACAAGATAGCTACAAAACATGTTCCTATCCCACCATCTATCCGAGACACATGACATGGGACTCAGCGTGCAAATCGTGCATCAGAAAAAATGGAGTACACGATGTGTACAATGGGATACAAATCATGTGGTCTCCAAATTACACCTTCACTTGTCTCGTAGGCCATTTATAGTAATACATGGCCCGTATTTGACTCAAAGGGACTACATTCTATGTACGTGGGCTACATTGTGTGTACTCCAACTAAACATGCACCACCCGACCCCAATCATCACATAGTGAAAGTAATAAATAAACTATGTTTCATCAATACCAACAATTTGAATTAATTTTTGAATTAATTCATGATGCATTGAACACAAGTACATGATGTGTTACTCTAGTTACATGGTGTGTACTCCTATTTTATTTGGAAAGAATACTTGGCACCTATTAATGATATCTTCTATTTTATTTCATTTATAAAATTAATTTTATTGATTTGATCAATGAGAAATGAAGGAGGAAGAATCAGATCTCTCAATTTAGATTAAAAGAAAAATTAACCTTGAATTAAAAACTAAATAATTTTTTTAAAACAATAAAAAATATTTTAATAATTATAAATAATTATGTTACCGCAATGATACTACTTGTAGGTTATGGGCGCAGCGATAACATGTAATGGGTTGTACCCAAGTTTTATTTTTTACATGATCGAGGATTAATCTAATATAATATGCAATATTGAACATAGTGATCAATGGAATTAAAAAAAATATATACATAGGTTATAATTCTAGAACCAAAGAAAAGATCATCACAAATTATTTATAATCAATTTAATTAATTAAATAATTACCTTGTTCGAATTATTTATTCATTGATGGATCTGAAAATAGATCCACATCATATCATCATTTATTTTTTTTAATTAAGAGAATATTCCCTATAGAGGTGATCCACACATATTCCTCCAGTCTCTGAACATCGCTGCAGGATTCTCTAAGTGCTAGAATAGAAGATCCTATTGCTTGCATCGTCAACATTTGATTGCCTCGAGAACAAATTCTAAAGGCTTCTCTTGGATCTCTCTTGGATTGAGAGTGTAAGGTAGAGGAAGGTCTCTCTACATTCATGGGAATGGTCTTCGATAAGGGAGCTCTCTAGGTCTTGAGACAATTCCTCAAATCTTTTTTCACAAACAAGACAAATGAATTGGCTTTGAGAGAAAATAATATAATTGGGTTTATATATCATTCAGGCTATAAATAAAAAATTTCACAAGTGCCCCTTATTATTTATTTAATCCATACTGAACCCCATGTCAAATAATAATAATAAAAATTATAATATTATTTTTCAACATGTTCTTAACTTGTGAATTCAATTAAATATTATTTGATTAAATAATATTCAATATTTATTATTTCTCACTGTATCATTAAACTCGTTCTTCTATTACTCCCCAATAATTATTGAACCTTGATAATGAATGTTTATTTATTAAATAAATATCACTACATTATTCACCAATAAATAAATAAATATTATATTCACTGAATAGAAAATAAATATTTATTAAATATTTTACTCACATTATATTATCAGTAATAACCGGTGATGAAATAAATACTATCAAGAAAACATGAATAATTATTAAACCACATGCATGAATAGTATTTATTGTACTTTTTAAATGATAAATAATTATAATAATATTTAACTGAGATTTAAGATACTCTTTTTGTGTGACCACCAAGGCCTCTTTCTTAGTGGCATTAGGCGAAGTAGCCTTAATTCTATGTTTTACATCTGGCAACGCACTAAGGAACCCATGGAGAAATAATATAATTTTGTAATGAGATAACACCATATACAGATTCTTAATATGTAATATAATACATTTATCACAATATCTCTAATCAAGCAGACTTCATGCTGGTGCCATCAACAAATATGTTCGATGTCTCTTTCTTTGAATTTAGGGAAATTGAATTTTCCTTCTGAACACCGTAGACATGGATTTATTTAGGCTATATGATTTCCATCAAAGGGCCTGAGATATCAATTTATCTTAACTAACAGAAGGGAAAAATTCTTTCCCACATTATTTATTAATAAAATATTACTTGTGACACACCCAACATATCCTACCTCACCGCAGACATATTTCGTCACAATTTTCATCAATATATCAAAGTACATGACTCATAAATCTATTAATAATAATATTAAAGTATAGGGATCATTACACACATCCATAAGTATGAGAATAAAATGACACATATAAATGTGGATTTCCCACTGGCAGGTCTTGTTCTCATAATATCCTACTAGATATTACTAAGTGCGTACACCACGAGAAGGTGCATCAAAGCCATATGAATATCCACCCTAGGTAGCCAACACCATTTATGTCCCTCAAATGATATCATATGGCTATATAAAATTTACTAAATAATAGTTTTGTTTCAATTCTGGGTTCTCATCATAGTCGAGAACTACTATGAACTTTTACTGTGACAACTACAATTAAAACATTATTATATACTATGTTACATTGAAGAAAATCATGATGTGAAAATTAGTTTATTAATATTAAAAACCCAGAATACAAGTTATCATAATGTAAAAATAAGTTGGTTTTAGGGAATGAACTTCTATAATTTCATCTTATTATACATCAATTAAATAGTTATCATTTTTTTATTAGAGAAATCAATTGTGCAAACATTCACTTTTCTATTAGTAGTAAATAAAAAAGATTAATTTTTTATGAACTATAAATTTTATCATTTTAGAAAATTACATTTACTCCATCATAAATTTTTTTGATATACTTATTAGATTGTGTTTTAAAATATTTACAAATAATACATTTGAAATAATAATAGTTTTAAAAAAACTATCTTCAGCGAAATATTTAATATTACCTTTAGTGTTTTCTCCAAATGTGAAAAGGGCACTATTACATGAATTTAAGGATAGAAATTTAAAAATTTCACCTATCATGTTCTTGGTGTAGATAATGTCTAAATACCATGATCCACTGAGACTTATAAGGAAAATTTCATTAAATTATATAATCAAACAAATTATTTTAGTACCCATGCTTACTTGGGTCCATCTAGATTAGTGACAAATTTTTTGGAACCCAAATAAATTTAAAGCATTTATTAGTGGTTTCTTTAGAAAATAAATCTCTAGAAATGAAATTTATAGAATTCCCAAATGATTGTTAGAATATTTTTGAAAAGTTATTGGAATAACACCCTTTCATTCTACATTTAACAAAGATATTCTTACATATACTTGGTTATAAACAGTCGTAACCAAAACCATTCTTTTTAGTGTTTAGTTTCATTAATGACATAATTTTATCATATTGTTCTTTACGTTTAATAAATTTAGAAAAATTCAATTAAATATTTCAAAAAACCTTTTTAAAATTAATACTCTCTTTTTGAATAATAACTAAATGTGTATAAACATTCTCATTAGATGAATAAGCTGTGTTTATTAATTTATTAATTTATTTCTTAAGTTTCATACAATCATTCTAAACGTTAGTTAAATATTTCAAAATATAATTAAATATTCATTATTTATATTTATTATTCACTACCAAAAAATATTAATGTTTTTTATTTTTATATTATGGTTTTAACATATCAAAATCAAAATTCTGTTCAGGTTCTTCATTCTAGTAAACAAAAGAGTTAAAATTATCACATTTCCATTTTTAATTTATCATTTTTACCCAATTATAATTTTGATATTTTTATATTAGTATAAATTTAAATTATCCCTACTTCATAATTTATTAATTCCTCATTTTCTTTAAGCTTTTTATTAACTTTGGAATTAAAATAATCAGAATTATAACATGAATCAGAACTAGTTTCATTATTATTTTTTGAATTATAATCATGATTTAAATTAGCTGGATTAATTAATTGAGTGAAAAGAGAATTAGTTACCTCATACTATATTCCCATCAGATCAAGGCACCTTGTCTCACACTCACTTTTAAAGTCACTACTAGAATCTAAATTATCTAAATAGTCTTATCATCCAAAAAAAATATTTCTTTTCTTTTCTCCTATTTCTATTTTTTACTTATTTAAACATTTGTGTTTGGTTTAGTCTATTTTAACATGGAATATATTTATAGAATCATAACATGTTAGTTATAAAACATTATTTCTTTTATTAGAATTTACTTTCTTATAATCCCTTTTGAACATTCTTATGAACTGTCTCTTTCCACCTTTTTTCATGAAGTTGAAGAAATTATTCTCAAGTTAGCTATATCTTTCTCACTTTCCTAGAACTTATATTCAGAAGTGTTAGATATTTCATTAACATAGAGTTAAAATCTATACCATTTCTCTTTATAGAATCCTCATCATCATTGTTTTTCAATTTTTACTCATACTCCTACAAAGAGCTTATTATTTCATCTAAGGTATACTTTTTATAAATATGAATCTCATTGATGACCACCTTTTTTACAGGAAATCATTTTTAAAGAGCACTAAATACTCTTTCAACTTGAGTTGGGTTGTCCAATACTTTACTAAGTTAACTCATACCATTTTTAATACGTGTATACTAATATAACATCTAGTTTACTAACTCCTTATATCCCATATTTAAGTCTTGGTATCCTACTCATATCATTCTTGGATTGGTTATCTTGATATTGTCAGTACCATAGCGAGTCACTTGAAGTATTCTACATATATCACAGACTTTCCTGCAATCAAAAAGATGTATATAGACACTTCTACTTATAGAAAAGTACAAAATATTCTTAACTTTGTAATTAAAAACATATTTTACTATTTTATTACCTACTTGTGTCTCGAGATCAACTTTGGGAACCTCATATGGATTCTCCATGATAGTCTTATGATCCAAACACAATTGTTTTAGGCAGGCTTCCATTTCGTCTTGCTAGTTTCCATAGTCACTTCATCGAAGAATGAGGGTTTCTGTAGAATCCATCCATCATTATCATTGACTAATAACATATTAAAAAACTAAACATTAATTCTTAGAATGTTATGTATACGATGATTAGGTTGGAATATAGTTAAAAATAAAGAACAGAAATATATATAAAATGATTAAAATATTTAGATATGATAATAATGATTTAAAGAATAACCTCCCCGCATAATAATTATTGGATCTTAAGTGATGGTAATAAAGACTAGATGGGGATGTTTTAATAGTCATTTTATAAATTTGAAGAAAAAAATCAATTTGATTTTTACTAAATTATGAAATTAGTGAGTCATATTTTCAGCATATGTTTTGAAGAAGAAATAAAAGAGATGAAAAAAAATATTTAACAGTGGTTAAGATCACAAATATCATACCAAACTCTTCCATCTTCTCTACTCCATGAGTTGATTATAAATAATTAACAAACACACTTTTAATGGTGAAAGAAAATGTTATAGGCTCTTCCTTTTAGAAACACCCAGACTCAAAAACATTAATTTTTTCATGAGTATTTAACCTAGCTTATGACCAGATATTTTATTGGGATTTAAAATCAAAAATACCTTTTAGGTGGGGTAATAATCTAAACAAACAATACATTATTTTGATGGCAAAAACATAAACTAGAAAAGAAAAAATTTATAAATGGATAAAGAAAATATTTATCAAAGAAAAAAAATTAATTTAGAATAAAGATAAAATTACGAGGATTATGAAGTTTGATTATCTTGACCACCAAAGCAGTACAAGATGATATAAAAGAGTAATTTCAAGATATTATCATGGAAGTAGAAGTCACCGATGTAAAGGCCCATACTCCAATAACCTAGAGCTAGTGTATTACTTTATTATATTATCATAAGAAAAAAGAAATCATATCCCAATAGACCGAATGGTTTAATAGTTTTGAAAAATAGATACATATTTGAAAATTGAGATTATATTTTTGACATAATATACAAAACAATTTATTCCAGAACATAATTATTCCCCTTAGTGTAACCCTGCAAATAAAAAAATGAACTTCTTAGAAACATGATGAAAAATAAAATATAAGAAAGGGGTAGTATATAATTCTCAATAAGGGTTAATTATAGTAAAATATTACTTGAATGAATTAGAATAATTGACATGGAAAGGTAAATAGTTGAGAACACATGTCATTTAATCAATATACTGAGAATGAATTGCATCCATAGATTTTGTCATAGTGAAAATCATCAAACTAAAAATAATAAATAAATTTTGAATGAAGTATATTCTTAATTTTTGTAAATCATGTATCTAACACAAGAACCACTACCATTCAAGTCTTTTCCCAATATGTCTTAATTTTTAGGGGTAAAAACCCATTTAATAATAGCTTAACCGCTTCATTTTCCTATAGAATTTTTGTTATGAAATTCTCAGTTCATTTGAATAAGATATAGTTCCATCACATAAAAAATTATATTAAGGTAATAGATATCATATTTATTAATTATATACATTTTTATAATCATTCATGAATGGTGGACCTATAAAACGAATATCATCACATCTTGAAGATGGTAGGCTGTACGTTTGCAAAAGTAGCGATATAAGTCCCTTAATGGTAAACATAACTAAAAAGTGGGTGATACATTAATTATAAATAATAAATATAATGTCATAATTATCATATAAATCAATTATTTCCATCATTATACCCATCCAACTTAAGTGGTGATTAAAAAAACAAATTACCCCACGACATGGAGATGATAAGCCGTACATACACAGGTGTAGTGATTTCATTTTTATTAGGATGGATAAAAGGTGGAATATGATTATAACATATTCATAATAACATCAAAACATATATGTGATATTAAATTTATTATTTTATGATGGAAAATACACATAAAAATGAAGTACAAAAAGAAATGAACTTGAATGAATTGGTAAAAATGATTACCTCTTCTTCGGTGGACTTTCTTGGAAGAAAGGGACCCCAAAAAATTGTATAGGAATGTTTAGAATGTAATTTTTTGGTTATTGGTTGATCTATATTGCTCAATTATGTGTAAATAAGTGAAGTAAGAGTGCCATTTTATAATTGAGGTGGGGTTCTCTTTTGAAGACTCTCAAAATATTAAATTAATTTAAATTAGGTTTCAATTAAAATTCCATAAAAATAATTTATTTAGAATATAATATGAGTATGTGTCGAAATAATCTCATAAAATAATATTTGGATAGGTTTAGGTCACATTATTACCCTTATCTTTTGGTTTTAACCCTTATCAAATCCCTTTAACTCTTATCGCAAGAACATGGATTTTTACTTTTTGAGGGATAACATATTCACTATGAAATGTAAAAAGACCGATAAATGTATTATTTATAAATTTTTTAACCTTATATCAATAATTTTTCCATATTTAATTTTTTTTATGAATTTTATATAATTTAATAAAATTCTTTTTATTTTAAAATATAATTAATGACAATTTTGACACTATTCAATATTTTGAATTCTAAAAATATCAATAAAAAAATATATCTTCAAAAAATCTATTTTAATAAAACCCCGACACGTAATGTTCATATATAAATTTTTTGGATGACATTAATCATCTCTAATTATATGTATTTTAATATTTTTAATATCATTTATTTGATATTTCCATTAATAAAATAATAATTGCATCGCCGTTATGCAAGCATTTAACATAAATATTCATTCACTAAAAACTAAAAATAAATTACCATGATTAAGAAAATTAATTTATATTTCATAATAATATTTATATTTTAACATAAATTCTGGATAATACAATACTAACAATGTAATATTTATTTAAAATATGAATATGACATCTTTGACTTTTATTAAAATACAATATTAAAAGGGGATTAAAGTCATCTAAGATGATCTAAGAGGTCATAAATTCAACTCAAGGATGATTATGGTTGACACTAATTCATAAAATAAAATTAAGACAAGTTTTAGTATAATTTTATAGTCCTTATGAGTTTATTTTTAACCTATGTTACCAAGTTTACCCTTTAGTGCGGTAATAAAAATTATAAAGGTTACTATTCTCATGGTGAAAAATAAAAGGGAAATATTTAATAAATTTGGAAATTATGAATCCAAATATGGATTTTTTTTCAAAATTAAAATCATATAGGTTTCATAATTTAATTTTAAATTAATTCTGCAAAACGCAATGCAAAACAATTTTCTTGAAAAATACATTTTTGAAACAAAAAATGAACTTATACCAAAATTAGGTATAAAATTTACTTATATAAAATTAATTATATTATTTATAACTAAATATTAATTAATTTATGCTCAGATAAAATAAAAAACATAAAAATACTTTTAATATAAATAATTGAATGTTTTATGAAAATCATTATTTTTCACCGTTCACTAAAAAATCATTATCTTCATAAACATAAAAAAATATCAACCAAAGATAATTTTGAGATTATTGTTTTTAAAAAAGAAGTTTATTTTATCTAATAGAATTTATAAAATTTTCTAAAATTATTTTTAAAACAAATGATTCATTAAATGCGACAAATTTTCTTTTATAAAAATATAGTTTTTTATGCATAAAATGGTATTTATTATTATGTTATGACTATAAAATAATTGGAATGAATGTAAAAATATTTTATTGAATATATAATATATAAATTTCATAATGTAGTTAATACTATCAATTCCTTCCAATTTAATAGCTATATTAAAATGACCACATAATAATGTTTCACTGTTCCTTTAAACTGGGTGTTACATGCAATATAAGTTATCGAAGACATTGGATTTAAAATAGACATACCATAAAATATGGGGGTGTTACAATATACCCTCCAATAAATTTTATACTCATAATTTTGAATTTCACTTTGAAAATAAAATTTTAATACATTAAAATTCCTTTATGGGAAACCCACATCGTAAATAGGGTGAATGGAATATCCTCTTAATAAGAGGGAAAGGTAAATGTGATGGTAACTATAAAATTAAGCTTTCAAATATGTTAACATTTGTAAAATGTGAAAACCTGAACATTGTAGATAAATATATCTTTCATGTCCTGATGTATTGTGATATAGAACATGGTCATTATATGGTTAACAGTCACATAACCATACATTTGTGATTAGTTAAAAGTCCTTTAATTTATTAGAATGAAAATTAAATGAATAAATTTTTTTTTCCAAAATAAGTTTTCCAAGAGTTGATAGATTATTTCACTATTCAGATAATCACTTGAGAAAATAAACATACTTGTTTACTTTCCATGTCATAATAATAATTTCATCCTTCGTTTGTGTGTCAATTTATTTTGAATTCATCCCATACACCAGGTAATTAATGTTTATAATTATTTTTTATTCCTGACAAATTTTAATGAATCATAAGATCTATAAGTATTTCCTTTATCCTTTAAATGTTTACTGAAATAAAAAATCATTAGCACATGATATCCAATCTAATAAGTCATACTATAACCTGATTTTTTTCCAATGTTCAACTTAATACACTCTAAAAGTATTTAACCTTAAAACTCATCAAAAATACATTTTTACATAAATTTATAAGAAAGGTCACTAAATTTCCTAAATTAGATTTTTACACACATAATATAGCTCTTGTTTTCACTTACCAAACATATGAATACCTTGATAAACTTTATACCATAATTATAATATGAATTATTCCCTATTCATTTAATTAAAAACAAATTATTAAATGCATTCCTTAAATCCAAAAGTGTTGATAACTATAACCATGATAACATGATATTATTTTTAAAGAAAAGCCATAATCAGTTCTTTGGTATTTAATACTATCAAATTTAATTTGTCCATATCAATTATTTTTGTATGAAAACATAATTATCTCAATATTATGACCATTTAAGGGGTATCCTTATCTTAATCATTTTTTCCAAGAAATTCAACATTTCACTGAATCATTTTTCTTGATCATCAGTATCGTTCGCTATACTCTTTTAAAACCTTAACACAAACATACTATAGTACAATCCTTATACATTAAATAATAATTATAACCAGGATATCATCAATAAAATAATTTTTCAAATTTATTTGAGGATGAAAATATAAGTGAAAAATTAATCATTCCTTCTCATCTATATCAATAGTACAAGATTGACCATGATCTTTTAGATTATTCTATGTTAAGTTCTTTTTATTATTTAGTAATTCATTTGTGTAATCTCCTATATCCTTATAGTTGTAACATTGAATATATGCCTTTTTATCCATACCTTTTCATTTGTTTTCTTGGCGACCCTTATCTATACACTTATAACAAACTCCTAACCCCTTCAAGTACTTCCCAAAGTAAATCTTTCCACAATTATCACATATAGGAAAATCCTTGTTTCCCTTCATCCATTTATCCATATTTTTCTCTTCTGTACTATTCTTCTCTTTCTTCCCTTAAAATCCATATGACATGGATAATTATTTTCTTTATTGATAGAATATTTTTTTTTAATTGTATGATGAAAATGTTTGAGAGACCACCACCCTTTGGAGACTTGGCTTAATCCCTTAAAATAAATGGTTAATATTTCAATCCATGTTGGGTATGTAATCTGTAGAATACATAGATAACATTATAAAGGTTGTTTCATACTCTACAAAAATTATTATCATTGTTTCTTTTGGATAATGAAATTATCTTCATTTAAATTTAAACCTCAAGAGGGAAATACATTTCAAATAATGTATCCTTAAAATAATTCCATTCCATGAAATATATTTATTCTCCCCCTAGTATTCTATATCAATGACTACTATTGTTCATCATCTCCTTTGAGGAAATATACATCATGTGTGAAATTTTCCATTTCACAACATACCAATGCTACAAATATCTTCTCCAAAGTCTTTCCATTTATAATATGCTATTGGTTTTGTTGTCTAAATAAAGGATGGGTTTTATATCATATAAAGTGATCTAACATAGGAGAGTCTCAATGTAGAATTGGTATATCCATACGGGAATGTTTATTTTCCATAACATGATTAAGATTCCCTAAAATGGATATAATTTTATCTATTCTAATACTAGATATATTAGTTACCTTAGTAGATAAATATCTCCATTTTTCATGACTATTGATACCATTCTTCCTTCTAGGTGACATTTCTAAACAATGGCATATATTGGATTATATCATATCATTATGAAACAGAATGTATAATCCTAAAAATAGTGAAATATTTAGAATAAATTGAAAAATTTATGTGTAGTTAATTTCGTAATCATAAAAATGGTTTCTTTGGGATGTTTTCTATTCTTATCCTCAAAGTCAGTAATATGGTTATTTTTTTAATACACTATTCTCTAAATCTAGTGCCCAAGGTTTCTACTAAACATTATTTGATGCTAACTATAATGTCCCAGAATCCAGTAGCCTGAATTTGGTGTATTACTTTATTAAATTTTATAATATAAATGAAATCACACCCTATTGAGAAAAATATTTGAGTAGTCTTGGTAAAATATGTATATATTTTAAAATTCAGATTATTTTTTTGATATAAAATAAAAAATTATTTTCTTTTTGAACACCATTAGTCCTATTGGTATAACCCTGTATATCAAACATAATAAACTCATTGGTAACATGGGGGAAAAAGAAACATAATAAATGGGTGATCTAAAATTCCCAGTAAAGGTTAAGTACAATGGAAGCTAACATGATTCAATAATCATAATAAATAAATAAATTTAAATAATTGAGAACATATGACATTTAATAAATAAATGGACAAAAAATTGCATACATAGATCTTTTCACTATGAAAAAACTCTTGATAAAAATAATAACTAAATTTTTAATGAAGAAATTATTAATTATTGGACATCATGTATCTAGAACATGAATCACTATCATTAAGAACTTTTACAAGATAGTTTAATATTTATTAGAAAAAACACATTTAACGATAGATTAAATGATTTATCCTAGGATATTACTGATTTATCAAGGAGATATCTATAACCAGGCCATATCCAAGACTTTAAATTCCAAATAATTCCTCATATATCAAATAATTTGTTTAATTAAAAAACATTGCGTCTTATCCTCAAATATGTGATATGTGTGATTGATCCAAATTTAACATTTTTTCACTCGTTAATCTAATAACTTTCAAAGTAAGCACAATATATCAAAATGGTATACAATTTATTAATAATAAAATGAATAAATTATTTAAATAAATAATAAATCCACATAAAAATAGTCTAAATATAACATAACATAACAAAAAGTTATTTAGCATTACATAATCGATGAATTATAATTTTAACCCAATGAATGGAAATTGAGTTAATAAATCCATTACCTATTTATATTCAGTAGAATCGTATACAGTATAAAATTATAAATAATAAAATAGAACATTTAATACCATGAATATAAACATATTCATGATATGATATTTCCAAGGGGTATTACACCACACAAAAGAAATAAGTGATGAATCAGACATACATCTAAGAGAAATAAAAGTGAGACGAGAAACTCTTACCTTTCACTTCTTTTTTGTCAATTTTTTTAAACTCATACATAATGGTTTAAAACATGTAATTAATTTATAACATAACCATATTCATATTTATCATATCATATATTATCCTATTATACAAGACTATCTTTCTTTTGTCAATATTATTTTGTTATTTTCCTTGTTTTGGGTGTTAATTGTTTCATTTTCCAATGCATGTTTTGTCATGTAAGTCCTAGTGATTTTTCATAAGATATAGTCCAATATTATAAATAACGATATAGAGGTTATAGATATCATATTTTTATAATCTTTCCTGAATGTTGGACAAGGAAAATGAATCACATCCTGTCATGGGGATGGTAGGCCAAACATACACACGAGCAATGATATCATTTACTTAATGGTGAAAATAGTAAGGAATAAGGGGATATATTAATTATATAGAATCCAAATAATTTAATTATTATAACATATATATATATATATATATATATATATATATCTGTTATTTATATCCTTATACCCATCCAAGTATAGTGGTGGTGAAAAACAAATTACACCACATTGTGGAGACGGTAAGTTGTACGTATGCATGCACGATGCTTTCATTTTTCATAAGAAGGATAAAAGGAGTTATATGGTCATACCAAAATCATAATAAGATATTGTATTATATATTATATTTAATTTATTATTTTATTATTGAAACAACACATGATGATCAAGTATAATAATAAATAAACTTGAACGAGTTGGTAAAAATGATTACCTCTTCTTTGACAGACTTCTTTAGATCTATTTTAAAGGATATTGGGTTGGTGTTTCTTGGAGAACAGGAACTAAAAAATGTGGATAAATATGTTTATAAATGAAATTTATAGGGTTTTGTCATTATACATGGCTACATGTAGTGTAAATAAGGGAAGGAAGGAGTGCCCTTTCATATCTGAGGTGGGGATTTTTTTTGGAAACTCTCACAATATTAAATTAAAATAAATTGATTTTAAATAAAAAATAGCGCCAAAAATGAGTTATTTGTAAGATAATATGATTATGAGTATAAATAATATCATAAACTAATTTTTATACAAGTTTATGTCATAGTTTTACCCTTATATTTTTGTTTTAACCCTTATTAAATCACTTTAACTCTTGCTGTGGCAGCATGTGTTTCTACTCTTTGTGGGATAACATAGTTACTATAAAATGTCAAAATATCCATTAATGGATCATTTATTACATGTTAAATCTTATTAATATAATTTGGTTTAATTTATTTTTTTTAAAATTTTATATAATTTAATAAGATATTATTTATTTTAAAATATCATCAATGTCAATTTTGACACTATTCATTACTATGACTTTTAAAAATATAAATTAACCAAGATATATTTAATTTTTTTTATAAATACCTAAAATGTCACAGTATCATAATAAATTATTTTATTACATTAATGATTGCAATTATATTTAGTTTAATATTTTCAATACCATTTATTTGATATTTAAATTATTAAAATAATTATTGCACCACTATTGGGCAAGAATTTAATGGAATTTTGTCTTCACTAAAAATTAAAAATAAATTTATATGATGAAAATATTACTTTATATTTCAAAATAATATTCATAGTCTAAGATACCTTCTTGATAAACCCATATTAAAAATGTTATAGCTATTAAAAATAATAATATGACATCTTTGACTTTTCTTAAAATAAAATACTATAAGGGGATTAAAGTCATCCAAGTGGTTCCAAGAGGTAATAAAATTTTCCTATGGATTATTTTAGCCAAAACACACTCATAAATTAAAATTAGGAGAAATTTTAGGATAATCATATAGTCCTTATATTTTTATTTTTAACCTAAATTACCCAGTTTACCCTTTATAGAGGTAACAAAAAAACCAAGATTACTATTCATATTGGTGAAAAATAAAAGGTACATATTTACTAAATTTTATCCTTATAAATCAAAATATGTAAAAAAAAATTCAAAATTAAAACCCAAAATTTTCATAATTTAACTTAAAATTAATCGCATAAAACACAACGAAAAATATTTTCATTTAAAAATGCATTTTTAAACACAAAAATGTACTTATAGAAAAATAATGTATAAGAATTATTAAAATAAAATTAATTATATTATTTTAAACTAAATATTTCTTAATTTTAGAATAAGTTCAAAACATGAATTTAATTTTTATGTAATGATAATGATAGTTTTATAAAAATCGGTATTTTTTAACTATTAACTAGAAAATCAATATTTTCAGAAAAATACAAAAAATTCACCCTAAGATAATTTTTACAAAAATATTTTAATAATTAAGTATATTTTTTCATATATAATTTTTAAAAGTGTCAAAAATTTGTTTTAAAACAAGTGTTCCATTGAAAGGCAACAAAATCGCCTTAAAAAAATATAGCTTTTTTTTCATAAAATTGGATTTGTTCTTATATATTTTTTATAAAATATATTATATGAATGTAAAAAAACATCATTGAATATATAATATATAAATTTAATATCATGTTTAATACTATTAATTCCCTCTAATTTAATACTAGATTATAATGATCACATAATAATATTTCATTATTTGTTTAAGCTCGTTGTTGTGCCTAATGCAAGATATCGAAAAGATTAAATTGAAAATAGAAATTCCATGAAATCATAGGGTTTTACAATATATATTATTGATAGAATTATCAGTAAGAAAGTTTATCACATCAATGTTGTCAAAAAACACAATTTCATATAATAATTATATCATTGTTTTATCCCTTGATGATATCTCTAATGGATTAATCTGGATTCATTAACTCAGAGATCTCTTTAAAAAGTTTAGTTATCCAATCACTGAATTCCACTTATTAGCTCATAAAGAATTATAATATTATTATTATTTATATTTAAAAATATTCTACTCAATATAGTATAGTTGTAATGTTCTTCTATTGCTGTAAAAAACTAATTAAAACATTTATAATATATTATTTAAAGAAACTAAGAGTTTCAAATAGTTAAAACAATCAATATTTCTCTAAAAACATGCACTAAATGAAAAATTCAAATATTATTGAAAAAAAGCACAAAAAATGAAATGAAAATTATTAATTTAATATTAAATTCTATGAAAATATTAATTCAACAAATTATAAAATATTCATATAATATAAAATTGTTTTGAAAATGAATAGAATAATTAAAATTAATTTAATAATCTTGCAGTGAATCAATTTATAAAAATGACACTAAGACAAAGTGTCGTATAAATACAGTTTCTCTATAAAATAGGAAAAATTACTGATCTAACTGTGTGATTGACAAGCCTCATTGCTAGTATACATCCCATGTGTGCATGAGTAATATAATAACCGTGAAAGAAAACCCCCTTAAAAATTAAAATCTGATTTGTATAAAAACACGTGGTTAGTATAAAAACATGCGGTCTCTATGAATGAAAAACCACATGGTAGGTACCTTATGTAGAATCTTTCAACTAAATCTTATGAGCCATTTAATATCCCCTTCATGGTATGTAATTACCCTACACTAATTGTTTATTGAATGCACTTAAGGTAGATAACATGGTTATTTAAATCGATTCTCACAATCACATTCATGGTTAGTTTCTAAATTGCTTCTCTCCACCTAAGGTAACCTTCATTTTAGGTTATCTCTAGTGGTGCACGATATGATGTAAGGCTCATCGTGTTAGGTTTTGAAAGTGAATAGTAGGTTCCCAAAGCTGGTATGCTATGTGGTCTAGTTATGATGATTGATTGTTTCAGGGGAGACACATCATTTGTTTGAACTAGGCAATGATACTAGATCATTCAGGATCTCCCATATCACAAAAATCATTCTTGAACCCTTGCATGAATATTAGCTTCTTAAAATGATGATTGTAACTTTGTTTTCATTCAGTAGAGTCACCTTAGAAATATTGTCATGAATGAAAGAGATAGATTTCATACATGGAAGTTGGAAACATCTTATCCTAAAAATTTTGATCCCATAATGAGCAAGGAAACCTTGGTTAGATCATTGGAGGTTCAGATTGACCTTTCATGTACCAGAAAGATCACATGAAGCTACAATGTCACTGGAGGAAGGAGATGATGGGTGGTTCGGATTATATGGTCTAGATACACCAGATTGGATGGCTATACTTATATGCATCAGATTTTAAATAGGATGAATAGTGTTTGTATCTCCTTCATCCCATATTGGATATAACCTTTTTTGATCCTCTAATATAACAATAAACTCATGACACAACCCATCAAGATATCTATAGGGGATCAACACCCATTACACCTATGCACACACAAAAGATGTTTCCAAATAGGTCTATTAGGCCTATGCTCACCTAAGGGCGGAATATACATCCACTATACTTAGGATTATACACAGCCCCACCATTGTGGCTATTCTATGCGAGTTTCTCTCCCACCGAGTTGACTAATGGTCCTCTATGTGGTAGTAGGGATAACCCAAGTGGCTAGTCATGGTTAGATTATAATTTAACAAGATCCAAAATTAAAATACTTAATCAAAAAATATGATGTCATTAAATAATTGAATAACCTGTAAAATATGAAAAATAAGTTTATAAATTATCATTAAACATTAAAAAATGTAAATAAGAATTGGTTATTTTCAGAAAATTTGAAATTAATAAATGAGGAAATTCTAATTTGTCAAAACGAAACTGTTAAAGTACTAAAGAACAAGTTCAAACTCAATCATTAAGAACATGTTAAGATCTATTTGGTTTGAAAAAACTTGGTAAAATTGTTATAGGTATTATAGTTCATCCTAATAGGATAATGAACCTAGCTAGGTTTTGGTAAGAGAAACATCCCTATATAAGGAATTTGATTATCTATTGATTGAATGAATTAATTATAAAATCGATTTAAGTGTATAATTAGGTAGGTACATGCATCATATAATGTTTATGACCTGATCTATACACATTATTACTTATGATAGTGTGATTGTTCTGGTTTAGAGAGCTGTTAAATTGTTATGATATTTAAATTTTCTATTCATTGTGTTATGAACCTATTTATATTTTTGAATTTTTTTAAATATTTAAATATATCTATTAGAAACTTCTATGTCATATAATGATATGAGGATTACCAGGTTAACTCTTAACTAAGTGGAACCCATGATTAATGATGGGGTAGATATGAAATTCTTCAGGGGACCTGAGTATGAGAGGCAAATACATTTTTCAATATTGGGGATTGATCACAATGTAGATTTCGAGACAAATCATGTTAGTGAGATATTGAAAGATGAATTGTGGGTTTAGTTGTGAGATATTAGTGATATTATGTTATTTTATTTGACATTTAGGAAATTTTTGAGTGTTTATTTTTTATTCTATTCATGGGATTATATATTTATCATTATTTCATGTTTGGACCCTGTTTGATTTCACACCATAATTTATCTATTTATATAGTAGTTACATTATGATGGTTTGGACCTTTTTAGTTTCAAATTTTTTGTGAAGATCATATTTTATCATGATATTTAGGTTTGAATATTAGTGGGAAGTGAGGTGATGGATGCGATATATGAGATTCTCTTAAGTTTTAAGACATTTTATTTATTTCGTGACAATATTATTACATGGTAGTTAGGTAGGTGGTGAAAGATGAATATTTATTCTAAGGGAATGAGTAGCCTAACAAGGGGATGAGGTCACATATTTCCCTAATTGGAGTTTTTTAGGATTTTGGATAATGGGTTGATTACTTGTGATACACCATTTATGAAATATTTCCAGCCAATATAAATCATAAATTTTGAATCATGGTTGTTGGTTTTTAATTAATTATTAAGTGGAATGATCCGAAGGAATCATTTATACTAGTAGGAGCTAGAGGATGAGAATATTAGATGATATAAACACTAGAGTATCTTATTCTTGTCATGATATATGATCTAGTATGAGATCGTTTTAGTGAAATATGTTGTTGGAATTTCCATCCTTCTAATATGAATGTGATGATGATTGATTTAATATAAATAATGATTATAGTTGGAGTCATAAAATTAAATATATTATTGAAAAATATAGTGAGTGAAAATGATTAATATATTTTATACTAATATATCCTATCATTTTACTTAATTTATTTCATAAATATTAATTTCAATTCTTAATTTGAGTAATTTCGAGATATAATTGGTTCATTATTGTTTGGTAATATTTTCACACTCAAATTAAGTTTTATTTTAGACATTACATGCAATTTTAATATTTTATTTTTTTGTGAGGCACCTTGAAATTTATCATTTTTTTTGATAAAAATATGTGTTTTGATAAGGATAATATATTCTATTTTGTTTATATGTTTCTAGAAGTTATTTTTGTTTTTATACTACTTATTCATTAATTTAGATGTTCTAAAGTTTTATGTTTGAGTTGTATTTTGTTAATTTTTTATGTTCCCTAGTTCACTGTATTTTTATTATATATGATGCTATATTATAAAGAAGTTTGAAAACCCTATTTTTTTACTAAGATAAAAAGATAATAAAAAGTTTATTTTGCTATAGAGAATTATAAATCAATTTATTTATTTTTGATAGAAGTTAGTAAAAAATATATGTAATTATTTTATAGATTAATTTGGCTATATATTTTTTAATATATCTCAAATTCCAATATTTAAAATTTTTAGGTAGAGTTTATTAGTTAATTTTATGGAAGATTTTAATGAAATACAAGGAATTATGAATAGTTATTAAAAATTAAAATTAAAATTTTTAAATTTTCAAAGGCCTTTAATTTTAACATGATAAATGAATATTATCATGTATGTAATTATTAAGATTTTTATTTAAGAACAAATATATTCATGTGTTATATTATTGGTGAATTTTTCTCAAGAAAGCTAAAATGACTGCGCTACAATCCTAGAGAAAATTATGGAAGAATCAAAAATTAAAATTTCAAATTATTAAAGAATAAAATGAAATAATAAATGACAAGAATTGTTCTATTCTAATTATATACAGAATTTAGATGGTTATGTTATTTTAGAAAGTCAAATATTCTATGAGAGTGGACCCTATTGTCCCGTCTAGACCGCCAATGGTTCCATTGAACTCTTAACTCATCAAAGACCATCAAGGGACCCTCAGAGACTATAAATACATTTCATGGGGGGATTAGAAACAATATTCAGATATAAAAAGTTATATTCATTGATCTACATCATATGAAAATGATCATCAATGAAAAAATTGATTCCTTTGTTATTTCTTTTCAAAAATACGTATACTTTTTTTGAACACTTTTATATCCCATTTTTCTTTCTCTCATTCTATCAAATTCATCTTCTCAATTTTTTTATAGATAATTGAGTGTAATTTTTCAATTTTTTTATTAATAAAACATAATTTTTCTTTCTATTTTGGTAATTGGCTACCATGAAATGATAGTTATTTTTTCAGGTTCCTCATTACCACTAAAACCAAGGTATTTTTCCATTTTTCTTAGATATTACTAAAGAATATGTTTTAGGATATTTTTATATTTCATGAATACTACTATAGTTATGGTCTATTTATCCATTACCATTAAGAAATTGGGGTGGGATACATATGGGCTCTATAATGTGCTATTACCAAAATCACAATTAAACTGTGACAGTGTATTTTATTTACTTTTCTCACCTTTTAATAAATATTTTTTAATTTAATAAATTATTATTATATCATATTAATCACTTAATATCTTAACTTATATAGATCAATCTATTAATTTTTTTTTAATATTTTGTTTTCTCTCATCTTATACTTTTGTAATCAATTACACTTATCAATTATATTGTACATACATTGTTTATTTCAATTTATCAGATTTTTTTTTAATTTTTTTAAAGGAAATTGACCTACCCTATTTCTATATCACACCAACCAACAATTGGTATTTGATAAGTACTTTGTTTTTAAAATTTGTTTTAAAAATATTAATCAGTTTCAAAGAACGATCATTAAAAAATTGATTCTACCTTCAACTCCTTTGGTGATCCCAATAGACACAGATTGGGTAGTAGCCTTATTTTTTGAAGAAAATGACTATAGTTATTTAAAAAATCACAAGTATACTCTTCTTAGAGGAATAAATTATGTGGCTTGGGAATTTTTCATGCATTTTTACTCACCTACTAAAGAAATTGAGAAAAAATGGGCTGCCAACAACATTAAATCTTTTGAGATAGACCATAAATTCACAAATTCTATTCACTATTGCTTTAAAAAATTAATATAATAGAGTTTACACCTATACCAATGTCTATGAAATTTATAAAGTACTTATTTTTAATTAGTAAGTAACTAATAAATTTAAAGACACAAGGATTGACATGAATACCCTAGATTTTGAGTGATTTATCATACATCATAATGAATCATTTATTAAAACATTTACTCATTTTACTAACAAATGAAAAGAAAGAAATTCTACATATGATATTATTTTTATAAAAAACTTGTGAATAAGATAATCTGGGGTTTTCCAAGTAATTTGGAACATAATTTAATGAAAATTAAATAATAAAATATATCAATAAAATGAAGGTTGAAGAACTCATTAGTTATCTCATGACCTATGAGATCAATATAAATAAAAAATAATAAAAGGAAGGGAATGAAAAGAATACAATTTTATTCAAGGAAATTGGTTGAATGTTATTGTGATTGAACAAATTTACTATCTTTATTCATACTAAAACTAGTGCAGTGGAAATACTGTCAAACCCCCAAGGAAAGTGGGTGCTGAAGCAAGGGGAAAATAAAAACAAATAATAAGAAAATAATGCAATAGGTGGTGAAGTGATGTGAAAATGAAGTGAGTTAAAATATGAGATAAGAAAGTTCAAGAGAAAAGATAATATAAATTTGTATTAGTTATAATAAGGTATACGTACTTCAGAAGATTGAGGAAATTTCAATTGTTGGTAGTTTAATTGATTCATTCTAAAAGAAAATATCAAAATGGATTTTCAGTATTCATGGTAGTAACTAAAACTTACATTATTTTATAAGATCTTGAGTGGATGTATTCAAAGATTCTTCTATCTTTAAATTATTTAAGTTGAAGAATATATTTAATATTTTTTTTGAAAAAACCATGCTGTTACTTGATTTTGATGAAAAAATCCAATTTAAAAGAAAAATAATGCAGTAAGAATTTGAGAAACTGAATAATTTTTTCCTTTTAAATATTTTAGACAACAAAAATATTTATTATTTTATTAAATTTTAATTCCATCAAATAGAATACGAAAATTGTATAAGGATGATAGGAGTATTCTCTAATGATTCATCTCCAATATCTAATAATCGACTTCTCTTATCACCAAAATTTATTGATTTTACAATGTGTTTATCGAATATTTGTTACTGATTCTCTATTTTATCCTTATAAAAATTATTATTATTTTTCATTTTATATTTTGAATTATGATTATTCCCTTCATAAAGAAAATTTCCACCAACTTAATGTTTTTTAAACTTACACACCAATCATCACTGACACTATTCAACTGTCCATTCCTAATTTCCAGATTCTATCAATAAAAAATAATTTTTTGAAAATTATCTAGCCAATTAATACTAAACATGACAAATATAAATTACCTAATAGTGAGGAACTAAAAAACTCATTAATTAATCTATCTTTTAGAACCAAATTTTTATTATAATACTTCAACATGTTTTAGCAAGTAAAATAGGATCAAGAAACCAGAAAATTCATTTCAAAATTCTATCAAACACACAATGCACAACCATTTCAAGTCATTTAACAATAATTAATTGGTACTCATACTCCCTATATTCTTCAATTACATGTAGAGAATTAAAAAAAAAAAAAAAATTACCGATCAAAATATCAAAAATATCTATGAACTCAATTGTTGGGAACTCGATCCATTAGAAACCACTCGACCATATATCTCAATCAATCAATATCAGCCTCGGGTTCAGATTCTTTCATCTCAAATGTTCTTTGTTTCAAAACAATGGTTCATTATCTTCAACAAGTTTAAGAAGATGTTGGTTGTTATTACTCAATTTTACAGTATGAAAAGTTTCATGTACCTAATTAATACTCATCCCAAAAATAAGTACAGGTTGATTCTCTCACTATGGGGAAAAGGTTTTGTGAGCCGGTCGAGTACTTGACATTTGGCTTCATTGATATTAAACAGGCTCGATGGGATCAGAAACCAAGAGGAAGACTAGGTATCATCTCCTTCAACCACTGCACACCATCCATTATGAACATTGAACTTCATGTTTTCAGGATATGGTAGAGCTTCCAAATTATTAATATAAAACTTTTTGATTGACTTATCATAGATTTCAATCTGTGGTTCAAGTCAATTATTGAAGCTCTCTAGTTCAGACATAAAGCCTTGCTCTATTTAGCTTCATTATTTCTTTTATTGGTTATGAAGGTTTTATGTGGATTGAGTTATGGTAGGGAGTCGATATAAATTAGTTACATGGTATTTTGATTTCTAATTTTATCTATGTGAACAATGAATCCAATCATATATGTGGATTTTTCTTTTTAATTTGGTTATGTTAATTCCTCATAATTCAATATGTCAGTGTTTTTCAGAATTGTCTATGTAGAAGCTGTATTTTTAAATTCTTCTATATTAGTAAAATTTCTAATTGGGAACATAAATCCACCTCACCAAATTACAATATGTGAAAAATCCCATGGGAATTTGACAACATAGATCAAGTTGAAATTTGAATATGTGGCTCTCTTGCAAAAAAAAGTTTATACGTAGTCAATTCTGCACATATATTAAAACTGGATATAATTTAATCCGTTAAAAGTTAAGAATATGGTTAAATCATTTAAATAATTATTTGAAATAAATTCCCAGAATTAGTATTTCGATTAATTTTTTTTTCCAGAAAATCAATCCCAATATTACATTTAAAAAATAAAAAAAGTAAATTTGACCTTAAACTTTTGGAATCTTAATAATATATTAAATAGTGGATTATGATAAATATTCCACTAAAAACATGAAAAATTATTATAAAAAGTAAATTAAAATTCATAGGGAAGTAAATTTATTATTTTAATCTACAAAATTGCAGACTGTCATAAAAAAACATAGTGAACAAAAATCTGAACTTCACAACAATCCAAACAATATATTTGATCATAAAAAGAATATTTTGACATGAAGACACAATATTTAAATAAAATTGAAGTGGAAATCATGTAAAATATTAAAGCCACATCAAATTAATCCATATTAAAACATTTATAGTCCTTAAGAAATCATTTTAAAAAATTTAGTGGAAGTGAGAAATTATGAAGGGTGAAAAACTGATGTACCAAAAAAATAAGATTTAAAAAATATACTTCCCCATGAAATCTCTCAATTAGGAAATGTGATTACTCTCAAGAAATAGGTGGATTGGTTAGAATTAGTTTTTAGTTTTATAAAATTTTTTAGAATTTAATTTTTTTTCTAAAGATTAAACAATAATAATTTTCATTCAAATTAGTTTTACTAACTTATATTTATCATTAGGTGATCATAAAAATATTATAATGAATAATAATTAGACAAACTATTTATATGGATATATTTAATAACTACACGTAAAGTAAATAACTCATCAAATAGATTAAAACTTAAGAAATTTGAGAATGAAAGAATAGAAGTGCAACATGGATTATGATTTTCAATTCATTAATCATTTAAGTACATAGCTTACAAGTTTAAAACTCAGTGAAAAGGTTCAAAACCAATGATATTTTAACTCATATTCCCCATGTTTGTCCAAAAAAAATCTAGAGGTCAAAGAATTGATGAATATGTTAAATCCATTAAAAAATGGAAAACATCAATCTCCTCAATATGGAAATTCAAATCTCAACTTTAGAAAAATATAAATTCACTGAATAAGAATGTAAATGATTGAAAACTCAAAATCAGGGAAACTATTAGGGGTTTTTTTGATGTTTAATACATTGATGTGTAGTTTATCACAAAAATCACCTCCACCACACTTAAAATAAAAAAACATCCTGATTTTTTAATCCTAAATTGAGAGAAAAAATTATAAACTTTGGTATAAAATAGATTTTTAATTCAATAGTTAAATGATATGTTGAAGGGTCACAAATTTTTTTTCTTCCTATTTTATCTTTTCCAAAAACATCAATAATTTACAATCAGATTTGAATATTTACAATATTTTCTATTCATTAATAGAATGAATGATTTTAAAATTAGATTAAAAATGGTCCCTGTTTATTAGTGATTTTACTTTATTAAAAGGGTTGAGTATAGAGGTATTGTAAATGGTGTAAAAAAGGTTTCAATTTTCCTTAAAAATGGGTTTCAAAAATAAATATTTAAATAATAATGAAACACAACATTTTCAAATAAGAATAGAAGAAAAATTATTATTAGAAATAAATTTCCCACACACTTTATTACAAGTATAGAATTATTTAAAAACAATTATTCCTAAATTACAACAACACAAATAAGGATCTAAATGAAAAAATTAAAATAAGAACTCTATTGATTTATAAATATTTATCCCTTAAAGTTTATATAAAATTCATCCTTATTTTATTGGGTGAATATCACCATGGATATTCAACTTTAATAACTAATAGTTAAATAGATAATCATCAGTTTTCAACAATTAGTTTTATAAGAATATGAAACTAGCGGTAGTGTTTAGGGAATTTTAATCTTGAAAATTCCAGCAAGAAACTATGTTTTGACTTTAAAACAAGTGAGATTCTAATATTAAATTTTCAAGATTATAGAAACCCTCTTTAATGAATGTTGGAAAAAAGAATAGGATATATAATACTAAAATACATTATTATTAAAACAAAAGAAGATTGATTAGAATGAACATGTGTTGACTCCCATGAAGCATAAAATTTATAGTCTATAGATAAAATTTAGTGTGAAATCAATATTTTAACACATATTTAGAAGCCAAGTCCTTTGGATTTCCCTTTAAAATAATTTTTTATCCCCTGAACGTTAACAAAAAATGGTATGTTCTCTTCTCCAACCTACTCCATAGCTCCAATAACCAAAACACTAAGGATTGTAAACAATTTTGACCACCTGGTTTTATGTTTTATAAGAAATAGTTTTATTATGAAATTGAATAATGACACAATTTTTCCATCTATAAAATGTCAATTTAAAATGATTTAGTCATGAAAATCCTATGAACTTTACTTTTAAACTCTATATCTATCATATGACTCTCTTAATAATTTATCCACCTTAGCCAACTCTTGTAATCTTCTTTCCTACACCATACTCAAAGTCCATAATTAATACCTTAATAGCTGGATAATATTTATAATGAATCTCTTTATGATCATGGAATTATTTTCAAAAAATAATCCTTCAAGTGTAAATACCTATTACTGTTTTGAAGGCAGTCCTTTAATCCCATAATTAATCATAAATCTTTAAAGTCCAATTTTTATCGAGTTATTCATAGTGTTATCTAATTCATTTAATTCCCCATTTTAGATTTCATATTTTCCAATTTATTTTTAATGGAATGTTGTTCATGTTTTCTTCCCACAACTATAATTTTCTATTAAATACTTGAATTTTAAATTTATATAGTGGGTACTACTGTCAGTGGTAAAGGACATGGGTACAAAAAATAATGACAAAATGCATTTTTTATTGAATTTGGAAGCACTATTTTATTGGTTATTTGGTAATTCCGATACCTATACTTATTAGAAAAAATAATAAAAAACCAGTAAAATGTATTCATTTACTTATGATGATGGTAATGGTCCAATAAAAACTTTCCCCCACACATAAAAAATTTCAACCTCTAATATCCCCTTATGGGGAATCTCTTGTTTTCTTCCAAAATTTCCAATTATTTTCCACATATCAAACCCTATTATAAAAATTATTTCATCATTATAAATTATGGCATATAAAATATTGCTTGAATAAAATTTTGGTTAATTTTTTGTTCCCCATGGTGTCCTCCACAAGGTGAAGAATGAAAATATATAAATGGGCATTATCTCTTCTTCTGGAAATCTTCTTCTTAATATGGAATTATAACAACTCTTAAAAAATATTAGGTCATCCTAAAATAAAACATTAATGCTAAAAATAATTGTTCTTTTATAGTTTTGTGATTGAACACTAGACACAGTTTAGTTTGATAAAAAGTTCACAAAATCTACATATGAGGTATCATTTATTGTGAATATATCAAGTGGTTTTTATCCAAAAATGTATAATTTATCTCTCTATGCTCATCACTTTGAGTGTGGGATATCCTAGAAATGTGGTGAACAAAAATATTTTTTACTACTAATTTTCCCTTATTTCCAAGTCAAATTATCCAAAAAATAGTCTATATCATAACTCTAGGCTTAGAAACATTCTTATCTAGAATATATTTTAGAGCAGTATGATCGAAAAATATTATAACATTAAACCAATAAAATATTATCTACATTTTTCCAAAAAATTTAGTTTCCATTAAAATTTTCTCTCTTGTTGTGTATTTTTTTTATGTATCAGCTTGAAAGATTCTAGTATAATAAACCACATTCGGACTCTTTTCTTTTATATTCACCAAAATTTCCCCTATTAAAATATTAACAGCATCACACATAACCTTTAAATGCAGTTTCCAATCCAGATTAGTGATGATGGACAAATAGGTATGTTTTTCCTTAAGAAGATTGAATGATTCCAAAAACCTTTCATCAAATATGATCAGTGTGTCTTTTACTAATATCTAGAAAAGGGGTCTTGTTATCTTTGATAAGTCTATAATAAATATATGACGAAAACTATCATGACCCAAAAAAATATTAATTCATTTCACATGTTCTAGAGGTGGTAGCATTTCGATAACCTTGATTTTAGTATTATCAAATTCAATTCCACACTTTTATACCTTGTAGCCAATATAAATTCCCTCAGTGACCATAAATTTAAACTCTCTACCAATTAAAAACTAGGATGGTAACTTGGAAAATTTTCAATACTAATTCCAAATTTTGTAAAAATATTTCAAATATACTTGTTATGATTGTAAAATCATCCATATAAACATAAATTATTTACTCTATAATTTAAAAAATATTTCTATCCTAAACCTTTGAAATTTAACCAGACTTCCACACCATCCAAAGGTTATTCACACGTAGGTAAATGCTCCAAATGGCCATTTGAAGGTAGTTTTCTCATGGTATTTTAGAGAAGTCATAATCATATTATAACCCTAATGACAATCGAAGAAACAAGATTATTACTTTATAGATAACCTATCAAGAATTTGATCCGAGAATAAAATAGTAAAGTGATATTTCAAAGAGAATAGATTATGTTTCCTATAGTCTATTTATAACCACCATTTGTTAAGGGTTCTAGTTTGAATTTTCTCATTTGTTTCATTGGTGGTAACTATAACACCAACTTTATTGGGAGTTACTTTTATTAGACTAACCCAAGGTATGTTTGAAATCAGGTAAATGATTCTAGGATCTAACAGCTAGATCACTTCCTCCCTAATGACTTTATTGATGTTATGATTGAGTTTTATTTGTCTCTATACTCCTAGTATGTGATTGAAGTATATTGGAATCCTATGGTTGAAATGTTATGAGTTTATTCCTTTGATATATGAGATGAACCAACCTACAATAGTTTTAAAATTTTTAAACACATCTAATTGTTTTTCCTCTTGAGTGGTTTCAGTATTATAAGAAATGATAACAAACACGGATATATTTCACCCAAAAATGAATATTTAATGTGGTATGGAAGAGTTTTTAGATCTACGACATGTGTTTATTGATTGAAGGGTAGACCTGTGGGTATTGGAGGCCTTAAGTTTTCTATATATATCTTATATAAAGTCATATTAAAAACCCTTTTATCACCATATTTTTCCTCATTAATTTTTTTTTTCAAATTAACATTCTTGAAATTATTTTATAATACTTTCTTTGGAAAATTAATCAAGGTGTTCTAAAAACACTCCCTCATACTAATCTGATTGTTTTTATTCTTTACTAGAACAAATCCCCATTCAAGTCCCATCTTGTTTGGTGTTACATTTTATTTCTTAAATCATCCCCAAAAATTATTCTTCTTCTTAAAATGAGGTTTTAGATTCGCACAACTAATCACTTGAGTAGTTTCTAGATTTTGGTGAAACTTTTTATTTTTCAAAAACATTAAACTCTTGAATTTTTTCTCTTATATTGAAAAGCAATTTTCCTTTGGAAACATATATTGAAACTCCAATAATGGAAATAAAAGACCTATCATGAATTATATAGAGTTAAATGTCACACTCTATATCAAGTATAATAAAATTTTAAGGTAAAAATATTTCCCCAACACTTACAATCAAATAGTCATCCATTATTATAAGGTAGGTGATGGATCTATCAGACAAATAAAAGAAAATAGTGGTCGGGAACTAATCACCCAATCACAAATACATGAATAGTGAGGAAGGGATATTGTTCATACTTTATCCAAAGACATAAAGGTAGTTGAAGTATCTAATATTTCTAATGGTTCATGGAATAAAAATTCTAATAGTAAATTTGATCTTAGGAGGTATGCTTTTTGAACTAAAATACCAAACTCCTCGGTAAGACTATAAGTTTCAAACTTCTCAAGTAGCCTTTTTGGAAACAAATTTTTATATCATTTTTATATTTGAAGGAATATGAAATAAATATTGATGTAATGAGATATTAATGTGTTTATTTTTGAAACACTCAAGAAATTTGAGAATATCAGGTTTATGATTATGGATTTTAACTCTCTCGAGAAAATGATTTTGTATAGAATAATTCTTTAAATAAATAGGCATCCATTTCAATTCTTTATCATTATTTTCTCTTCCTTTATTTTTCATGATTTTAATCTCTTTATCATCTTATTTTATATGAGGTATAATATGATATACAATGATTACAATAAGGCTGTCCAGATTTTTTGTTACTAATATTTTATTATTTTCGTTATCATTATCTTCCATATATTTTATTACAATAGGATTAAGATTCATAGAAGATTTTTGGTGAGTCTGAAGGAAAATATTAATATTAATATCCCAGTTATTAACCCTAGTATTGACTTATGTAGTACTTGAAAATTTCCCTTTTCCCCTTGATTCATTACCCTAGCCAGGTGGACCATTTAACTTTTCAAGATTTTATTCCTAGAATTAGACTTACTTTTATCCGAATCATATTGGGAGTTTTGTTTATCAATTTGAGTCTTAAAATATTCATATTGAGAATCCATCCAATTAAAATTTTTGTTAACTATATAAGAAATTTATCTTGAAAATATCCCTTGAGAAATAGAATACCGTGACCTTGAATGATTTTCGAAAGTTTGAATAGGTTGCTGTTTCAAACTCAAGGAAAAATAGGTTTAAAAACATATATATCTTTCAACTAATGTTCAAGATGATTAATATATCCTTGATTATAATTATTAGTAAAGGTATCATCCCTTAGTTTAAACATTGGACCATAACTGAACAATTATAATTTTTTTTCTTGGTATATAAAAGTTAGTGTAACAAGAGATGGAATGGGCATACATGACACAATGGTGAAATTTACCCCTAAGTGAGTTTTTGATAATCCTAATTATAATACCCCAACCCATTGAGTTTACTTAGTTAAAAAAGATTATCCTATTTTTAACAATTTCTATTCTCTAATAAAACATGCATTTTAAGTTTTGTATAAGAGTGTTGAATATTTTCTTCAAATGTTTAGTAGTTTCATTACTAAAATACCATCCAGATAATTGATTAATAAGTGTTTGGTTAATTGGTGTAAGTATCTTAAAAATGTGTCTAAGAGGAACTATGGAGTACTCTAGTGATTAGGAAACTATATAATAAATTACCTAAATCTACCTCAATCCTCCGGGAATAGCTCAACCTCATCTGGTAATAAGAAATTAATTTTATGACTAATATCAGTTCTCATTATCTATGGATAAAATTTCTTAAAATATTTATTGAATATTTGATCCCAACTGTAAAAAATTTCCATATCAAATTATTGATACAATTTCATTTTATTTTCTTTCAGAGAAAATGGGAAAACTTTATGATTTAAATATTCTTCACTTTGTCCTCCTAAATGCTATTGTTGTACCTCATAATATAAGTCTGATAAAGTCGAAATATTTTTTATTAGGATGGCCATTTTATGATGAAATCATGGAAATATAATATTTATTAATCTTATAGTTTTGTTCCCTAGGGGTATTCCTAATACAGGATGGATTACTAAAGACATTGGGAACCTGAAACTCCCTAAGTAAAACTATCTTATTGAGTTCATTTCCATTTCATGGTTGATTTTTGTTTTAATTTTGATTATTATTCAAATTTTCAAGATGATCAACCATTTCAGCTTTACCTTTATTTTATTTAAAATAACTTATATGTATGTGAATTAATGGTAAGAAATGATCTAAATTATTAGTGTTGGATCTAAAATTCATACAATACATGTATTTTAGGAATTATTACATAGGTCAAAAATTTATTTTATTATTATTAATTTTAATTTTATGTTGAAAAATTATCATTTTTATTGATTTGTTTAAGTATATAACGTGGAGGCATGAAGCCTTCCCTTGAAAAAATTCCAAATTTTGGTTGAGTGTCATCAGAATTAACCTATTTAATTACTTTTATTCATATTAAAACCAGTGTAGTGGAAGTTGGGTCAAACCCACAAGGAATGTGTGTGAAGAAACACAAAAAATAAAATAAAAACATATTAAGAAAATAATGAAATGTGTGATGGAGTTATGTAAAAATGAAGTTGGAGAAGTAATGAGATAATAAGGTTACAGATATAATATAGGAATAATTTTAAATAGTCGCAAAAATGTAAAAATAGTTGAGAAGAAATGAGAAATATTTATTGCCTATTTTATTCATTATTAAAGAATATTTCAATTTAGATTTTCAATATTTCTAGTAGTTTGGAAGCCGTATGTTAATGGTAAAATTTCTCTAATAGATTAATTAAAAGATCTTTATACCAATAAATTCAATAATATAGAGTATATATTTAATATGATTTTGAAAAGATCAATTTGAAACATTATTTTTTAGAAAAAGAATTCAATTTCAAAAAAAAAGAACATGGTAAAAAGATAAACAACATAATAAATTTATTCCCCTTTAAGATTTTATATGAAAATAATATCAGTGATAATATTCCAAAGAGTTACACAATATATGAAAAAAATAAAATAAATAATAAAAGAGTATTATTTGATGAATCAACACCTATCTTTGATCTCCATCTTCTCTTTCCACTGAAACTTATAGATTTTATGATGTGTTTTTCTACTTATTTTTTCTTTTAATTTCTATAATATCACCCTGTAAAAATTATCCCCATATTTTATTCTATATTTGGAATCATTTTCCTTCCCTTCATAAAAAAAATTTCCACTAACATAAATTTATATAAACTTACACACCAATCATCATTGACACTACAAAACTGTCCATTCTTAATTTATAGATTCTGTCAGTACATTTTAATTTTTGAAAAATTCTATAGCTAATTCATCCTACCTATACTTGGACTATATTATCTAGTATTCGGGAACTAAAAATCTTAGTAACAAGTCCATATTCTAGAACCAAATTATAAAAACATAAGATCCCCTTTTTTATCATGCTGATGAGGAGCACTTATATAATGACTTTATTATGATATTTAATAAAAAACTTAATGAACAATAGTATTGTATCATTTAACCATAATGAACAAGTACTCAGAGTACCCATCATATTCAATTCCATGTAGATATTACAAAGGAATTGAAAAAAATAACATATCCTTATATCAAAAATCATTATGTACTCGGTAGGTGGGCACTCGATCCATTAGACAAAATGGTATGGAAATCCATGTATTAGTGTCTTTTTTTCACACAAAATCAGTTGGGATCTTGAAGAAAATTCAACATGTCTTCAAAAATATCGAATATGTAACCAAGATTATGGATTGAACAGTGATTGCTTAAAAAAACTAGATACTAAAACTTTAATCAAAATTAACAGATCTCAGCCTTGGGATCAAGATTTCCTAGATATGATATTATTCTATTCAAAAACAATTCACCTTATTCAATGGGTTTAATAGGATCTATGGTGTTCTTCCTCAATCTTACATTCTATAAGGCATCAAGTACCGAATTCATTTTCAAGATATAAATAAGTTTATGTTGCTTCATATTCTATGGGAAAAAGGGTTGAGATCTCAATGATGTAGTCTACATTAAACTTTATTGATATTCAACAACCTTTACAAAATCTGGAACCATGATAAAAAATTGACATCATCTCCTTCAAACCCTACACACTATCAAATTTAAACGTTTCCCTTTTTGTCTTTATTACACCGTGGTTCTTCAAAATTGTTGATATATAAAGCTTTGATTTTCTTCTCTTGCTATTTAGTTCATGGTTTAAATTGAATTTTAAAGATCCCCATTCTTGATATAAAGCCTCCCCTGATTTATCCTTTTTCAACTCCTCTCTCAATTTTTTGGATTTTGATGGGCCTCAGGGTCTAAAAGGGAATTGAGATAACTTAGTGACATGGTATTCTAATACCAAATATTACCTATGTGGACAATGAGTCCAATAAGATACATGGGGTTTACTTTTTAATTTGGATATGTGAATTTCTCATTATTCCATAGGTGAGGCTATTTAAGATTTGGATATGAATTAAATGCATTTTTAAATTCTTTTATGTGAGTTCCACTTCTAATTGGGTACAAAAATATGATTCTCCAAACTCATCAAAGTGAAAGGTCCTATGGTAATTTGGATAGGTGGATCAAGATGAAATTTTTCTACATTGGTTTCTCCCATGTAAGAAATGTTCTACATAGGTAATTCATCACAATTATTAAAATTGGATGAAAATTAATCCTTTAAAAGTGAAGAATATTGTTAAAAATTTAAAATATTTTTTCTGAAATAAATTCCAAGATTTAATATTTCAATTAAAACACAATAATCAAAACATGATACTTTAAACATTATAATTTTAGAATCCACCAAATATATTTAATATTATATTGAACTGAATATTCCACTAAAAACAAGAAATTTTGTTCTAAAAAATATATGAAAATTGATAGTTACGAACATTTATTCTCCTAAACTCTAAAATTGAATAATTCCATAAAAAAACTCAAATAACCACATATTAAACTTCACAAAAAACAAGACACAATATTTTTTCATAAAAAAATATTTTTAAATTAAAACAAAATATTTCCATAAAAAAATTATAAATAATGTAAAATATAAATACAACATAAAAAATTGATAACATATATTCTATAAGTAATGATGAGGTAAAAAAATACTATTAATAAAGTAAGAAAATTCATGAATACAAAGAGTTCCTTCATGTATAAAATTGAGGTATATGATGAAGTTAATTATTTTTCATATTCCCATTAAAATTCTTCAACCTATTATTTTCATTAATTTCAGCTAAAATATGAATATATTTAATGATTTAGGGTTAAAATCTTAGATGGGTTTTTTGAAATTATCACTATTTTCAAAGATCTAAAAAAGAAATATAATCAAGTTGTTTTGAAATTAATCTCTTTAAAAGAAAACGAAGTGTTAAATTTAAAATTAAAATTAAAACCCAATGATAAAAAATTAAAATAAAAAATTAAAGATCTTAAATATTATCTTTCTAAGTTCACTCAAGGTAAAAATGGTTTGAATAAACCTTTTTTTCTCAATGATAAGTAGAAAAAAATTTTGGATTCGGTTTCAAAAATCAAGAAAACAACTCAAAAAATACTACCATGTATGTAAACAGATTCTCCTATAACACATTATTAAATTATTATATAAAAAGATTCAACTTATTTGTCAATGTAATTTAAAAAATTATTATTATGATAGGATTAAGTCAATTCATCTATCTTTTAATACTTTATTTAAATTTTCTTATGTAAAATCATTAGATTAACAAATATGGGTTCTAAATATTCCTTTGTATAACATGAGTGGACCAAAATTTTGGGAACCAGAATATTTAGTTTCATGATAATTTAATTGGAAAATTGGATCAATATAAAAACCCAATGACCTAAATAGTACTTGGATAGTGGGTGTTTGAGACACATGTGCATTTACTACTCAGAATTTAATTATCTTGAAAATATATATGGAGCCCACAACAATTTCTATGACAATTCCAAGAGTATGATAATCAGTATAGGTAATATTGGATTTTCAAATTTTTATATTATTAATTTTTTTATATTTTAATGGTTTAAAAAATAATTTTTAATTATTAGTAAAATATTTGAAATTGATTCTAAAGTCTTTTTAGAAAATGATTTTATTGAAGTATTATATTCCAAAGGGATCCTTTTATTTCTGTGACTGTTATTTTCAAAAAATTTATGTTAATGATTTAAAATATCATTAAAATAAAAATTTTATATGTTTTATATAAAAAATATAAAGTCATGGTTTTGGTATATTATGTCAATGAAAATCATCTATTTTTAGATTTACCAAAATTTCAATTCAAAAATAACATTTCTTGTGAACCTTTCTTCCTCAATAAGAAAAAAAACTTCCCTTAAATCTAGAAAGGATGCATCCACCTATAATGTGATCATAATTATTCTCATTTATATTTTTAGAACAACCCATGTTGTAAGTATAGAATGTAAATCTTAAAATTTAGTAATTATCAATGATTATACAAGATTTACATGGATTTATTTATTTTATCATAAAAACATGGCCTGTAAATTATTTAATAAATATTCTATGAATGTTTAAAAATTAAAAATTATATAAGATTATAATAATTCTAAATGATGATGAGGTATATTTTGATATTAATGACTTTGATAAACTTTATACTTGAAAATGTTATAATCATTTTAATACTTTAAGTACTTGAAACAAATGGGTTATTGAAATATGGGATAAAATTATTAGAGTTTGAAAGATGTATCTAGAATGAATTTAAACCCCCAAAAGTTTTCTTGTCTGGTGATGTTAATACATCTTTCTTTTAACATTAATTGTTTTCTACTAAAAAACATCCTTAAAATTACCCCTTATGAACTTTTGAAAGGAAAACTTCCCAAATTGGATTTTTAAAGTGTCTGGATGTAAATTCTATATTCTTAATACCAAAGGAAACATAAAATAGTTTGACAAAAAAAATATAATGATGACATTTTTATTAGGTACTCTAACTCTAGTAAAGTATCCTAAGTATTTAGTAAATGGGAAAAGACATAAAAAGAATCAATTTAGATATAATATGGTGAGAATTTATCTAAACCCGACCACCAAATTGATAATATTGAGGATGAAATATAAATTATGTCCCTAAATAAATCACATAATTCTAATGAAATTGAAGTTGTGTAATAACAACCATCCATCCCTTTACCCATGTAATGTGTGAAATATAAAGGCATTCCCATATAAAATTTTATGGTAAATTTACAAGTCGGTACTCGTATTAGAAGGCCAGTCTTAAATGAGGATGAAAATTGTGATTTTATTTCTCATATAAGACCCATAACTATTGATGATTACATTAATGGTGAAATTTGGGTACATGGAACGTAATAAAAAATGAACCAATTCATAATGAATAACGGTTATAATCATGTTGAATGATCTAATAATCATTACATTATTGGTTCTAAATAGGTTGTTAGAAATGAATTTGGAAAGGAGGATAAAATAAATCATAAACAATATAGACTCATAGCCAAAATATATGATCAGGAAAATGGAATTGATTATGGTGATACCTTTCCCATATCTCTAGGGTATAATATCATTATCATTCACCATCCACTTACATTTTATGCATTGAAAAAAGGTTGTTAAAATAACTTTTGTTGAATAGTTTTATTTCTAAATTTTCTTTGGTTGAAAAATCACTCAGTTTTTATGATTTAAAATTTCTAAATCATGTTTTTAAGATAAGAAAATAACTTTATGATTTAAAACAAGAACATAATGATTATTATGAATGGTCAACTATTTTTCTCTTAGAAAATTATTCTAAGATGGGAAAATCCAATTCAATTTTTTTGAATTTTTTTAAATGATTTATTAATTGATAAAAATTATGATGATGATGTTATTTTGTATTTAATTAAAGATTATATTTTTAATGAATTTTTTGATTTTATGAGAAATGAATTTTAATTCCGTTTTATAGGGGAATATATGTTTTTTCCAGATTTTCAAATTTCTCAAAATAAACAATAAATTATTATTAGAAAAAAAATGAACTTATGAAATTAATATCCTTTTGGAATGATTAAAGTTAAAGAAATTAATACACCTATTAGTTCCAATTTTATGTTAACATTGGATGAATCTAGTAAATTGGTTGATAATGAGAGTTATATAAGTATGAATGTAAATATTATTTATCTTACCATGACCTAGAAAAACATCGTGTTTAGAGTATGATTTTGTACTAATATTTAATAAAATAATAATAAACAACATTTAAAATCTCTTAAAAGAGTTATTAGATATTTAGAAGAAACCAAAAACTTATTATTATTTTTCTTCTAAAGGAAACCCATTTTTAACGTTCATGTTTTTCTGATATTGATTTTGGTGGATATCAAATACATTAGAGAAGTATAAGTGGGATTTTTACCCTATTTAGATAATCCATTGTCTCTTGGAGTAGTAATTAGAAAATTTTTGTTCAACATTCTATGACCTAAAAACAATATATAACCACAGTGAGTTATTGTGCAAAAATTATTTTGATAAAACACACTCTCTTATATTTTGGAAAAATTACAATCATGTTCATATTAACTATGACTACACTAGTGAAATTAGTATTCTGGAAATTCAATTAAACACTTTCAAACTAAGATAATTGATCATAGAATCTACTTTTTAAGAGATCACCTCAAAGAATGAAGATATATTAATTTAGTTTATTATCACTAATATTCAATTGGCAGATAGATTTTCTAAGACTATTCACTAAAACAATTTTGAAATTATTAAAGAAGTGTTAGTTATGGTATACTTGTGAAATTTATTTATTAACTAAGGAAAGCTTTATATATTTTCAATTATTTGTTTCCTTAATCATTTAAAGTTTATTTTTAATTTTTTTGAAAATAATTTCAAGCGTTTCATTAAATTCAATAAAGTAAAGATAATGTAATATTCCTAGAAGAATATTCTTCTTTATAAATAAACAAGTGCATATAGTTTTGGAATAGATACACATTGAGTTTATATCCTCAAAAAGGTAATGTTGAATTTTTAATCTGATATTCACCCTAGGAATAAGAAATGAGCCTTTACTATGAACCTAGTATAGGGAATATACTATAGATTATTCAAATAATCATTCCCAGTTTTAATTACAGATTGTAGTTTCAAATTACCTTTTAATTCTTTTAGTTATCAAATGTTTTCTTATTCTAAAATGATATATTTTTATATTTTGGTCATGATTTATTTTTAACAATAAAATAAATGACACATGTATAAATTATATTCCATTTAACATTTTTTTAATTCATGGATTTTAATTGATATTTATACTTAGTCTAATGGGAATTTATTTTAAATTTCTATCTTATTGTAAATGTGTTATTATTGTAATGTGAGAATTTATTTATTTTTTTTCATGGAATTAATGAATTTTGTTTCTATTCATTTAATTTTTTGATTTCTATTAAAAGTGATTTTATATGTTTCATCTCAATTGTAATTAAGGAAATATACATGATGATATCACTTTTTTTAAAAGGAAACATTCACTATTTTTATCTTTTTAAGTGAAAAATATTTTTTTAAGAGGGATTTTTTATATGTTTATATTTTTTAGTTATGTCTTTTAATTTGTATAATATTAGGGGGGTATTTTTCTATTAAATATTTATTTTAAGGATATTTGTTTTATAAATTTTATAAGTATTTTAAAGTTTTTGATTATAAATTTTGTTATAAAATTAGATTTCTCATTACTAAAGCATGATGAATATGCCTGTTTATTTATCTCTAAGCATGTTGTTACTTCAATTAAAGGAAAACCTCATTATATAACCCTTGAATTTATATTTTTTATTTTATAAATAAATAAAATATGATGTGTTTATTATTTTATTTTATATATGATAAACCTAATTTTTCTTAAAATTTTTACTCATTAAAAAATAAAGAATTTCAGTTGGGTTTTTATAATTATCAAAAAGGGGGAGATTCTTCAGTATCCAATTTCCAATTCAATTTTGTGTTTTTAATCATTTATGTCTTGATAATTATAAAACATAATATTTAGTAGATATGTTTTTAAATATTATCCAGTGATTATTTTTTATTACCTATTCATTACTCTATAAGTTATAATGTTTTAATTTTGAGTGTGATTTTTTAGCAATTTTCTGGTTTACAAAGTCACTATATTTTGATTATATATGGTTTTATAGTGATAAATTTTGTAAGGATCATATTTTTTGTAATAAAAAAATATTATATACATTTTAATCAATTATAGTGAAGCCTAAATTAGTTACATGATATTTTTTTATACCTAAGTCGCTAAAATGTTTATATAATTCTAAAGGTTCTAGATTACGTTTGCAATTGTTTTTGGATGATATATCGAGATAAATAAGTCATATTAAGGTGATATTTTATTCATTATAATATATTAAAATTTCTAAAATATATGTAAATAAGAGATAATTTTGAATCAGATGTATGGAGGTTGTAAAAAATTAACTGAATATTGTGATGTCAATGTGCTTTGAGTTTTCTGGAAAGTTACAAAATTATTGGAAGTTAAATCAAGAGAAATAATCAAAGATATAATTTTAGAATTATTAATTCAAATTAAAATTCTTGTATTTTAATTTTTAATGAGATCTTTTATTAGGGGATTTTAAAGAAGATATTTACCAAGAACAAATAAATATGGAAAGTGATTTAAAATCTAAATTTACAATTTTAAATCAAAAGACATAAATTATATTAGAATAAAGAATACAATCATGGATATTTTTCTTTAATATACAACAGATTAAAATATTATTATTACTGGTTTAAATTATTTTTTGTCGCTTATTTTTTTTAGGAAATCTAAAATGACTACACTGTAATTATTGACTCCACTGGCCCATCTCAACCTCCAATTACTCTATTGAAAAACTAAATCCTAGTTGACCATCAAGGGACCACCAAAGACTATATATAAATCCTATAATTAGCATAGAAAACAAATCCAATAATCTATAATGAACATCATTGATCCATAAGAGATTTTAGCGTGCATCATTGATAAAATTTCATCCTTTTTTTTATTAAGATCCATTTATACTACTTTCATTAAACACATTGATCTCTCATATTTCTCTCTATAATTATCTAAATTTAATCATCTATATTTTTATAGAAGAAAGAGAATTTATTCAAAGGTGTCACGACCTGTCCTCAGGGAAAGTGTCGTGACTGCCCCAAGCTCGCCTTCCATAGGCCATGGGCTAGCGATAAGCACGAAAGGCATAAATCCCTATACTGGGAAGGCATTGATTTTATAAAAGTATACAAACACAATAGAGTACACAACTGAAGTAATCTATAATTAAAACTACATACAAAAGTAAGTACTGAAAGGAAAGGGGCCGGAAATACAAGCCCAACAGTAAGTACAGTACAACTGAAAAGCTAGTACAACTGCAGTAAAGTAAAATAGAAACTACTTGTTCCTCCTCTGGGAATCCCACCTGAAGGGTGGTTACATATGGCCTCCTCAGCACCTCGGGTCCATCCGTCTGCTCTGTGTACATCTCACCAAGTAGTCCACCTCTAGGTATCGTCCAGCTCTACAAGTCTCTACCTCGATCAGTGTTGTCCATCATCTGTATCCAACACAACGTAGTGCGGGCAAGACCCGTGCAGGGGTGAGTATATGATACTCAGTAGGGACCCCGATACCCCCAAATGTCTCCTAGAATCCATGAAGGATAAACCAAAAAAGAATTATATGGTCACGAAGTATCAACAAACTCTACTCAGGTATATTCCCATACATATACCTAAGTTATCGATCACAGTTCGGATCCAACTCTCGAGCCCAAGCACAACCTAGTCCACACAAGAAAGAAGTCAATCACATCGACAATAATGATTGAAAGACAAGACTCAGCTCACATTGGTATACATATTTTGTATAGTGATATATATGATCAGATGTAGTCAATGATTCATCTAAGCTATCGGATCCACATAGGATACTAGACCAGCTAAGCTGTCGGACCCACATAAGATACCAGACCAGCTACTCTGTCAGACCCACTTAGGATACAAGAAAAGAAGTCAAAACTGTCGGATCCACAGAGGATACAAGAACATTAGTCATTGTTGTCGAACCCACAGAGGATTCCAGTATAGTATTCGTCATCGTCGAACCCACAGAGGATTCCAGTACGGTAGTCATTGCAGTCACAACCAACTCTAGGGTTCCCGCACATAGCATGCTCGATTCTGGGAGGGTCCACTCCTCGAGTCAATGGTTGATACATCAACTATCATGAAGTCCTATTTTGATTTATCCATATGTTCTGTCTTGTCAAAAGAAACTCAACACTACAGATGGTGCGTCTATCGGATGCCCGGTCTGAGAGTTATTGGCTTTTTCATTCCAGGGCCCCGGTTGGAATTACACTCAATCCAAACCCTTCCATTTTCCAATGTCTTCCAAAACTCACTTAGAGTATCAAAATAGGACCTTTTCGTCGTGAGGGTCCCAGTGCCGCAGACGGCACGTCGATCGGACGTGCGGTCTAGAAGTTATTCACGTTTAAGCGTAACGAGCCCAGCCCGTCAGGCCCAGTGGGCTGGTGGGTTGGCCCGTCATGGCTCAGCGGGTCTGACCCGGCTGGGGGGTCGGCCTGGCCAGGCGGGGCAGAGTCCGGCCCGGCGGAAGGCAGCCCGGCCCGCGCATGGGCGGCTCGTCCCGCGGCTGGCCGCGGCTCGGCCAGCTGGCCCATCGGATTGGGGGGGGGGGGGGGGGCACAGCCCCCCGGTTCCTTGTAACGACGGTGCCGAGCGGCGCCCCCTCTCCTTCTAGGCCTACCGAAGCTGGCTGGATTTTTCAGCGTGGGCGGCCCGCATAGCGGCCTGCTGTTTCTTCCAAGCGGCGCTACGGTTTCTTCTGCCTGACAGACAGGTGGCTGGTCGGTTCGCCCGCCAAAGCGGCCCACCCATCGCGGGTCATGGTTCCTTTGTAGTGCAGAGCCACAGGGCACCACGGTCTTCTACCAAACCGACTTAGGCCGGCCGGTTCATCCGGAAAAAAGGCCTGCGAATGCAGGCCTCACCTCCTCCACAGTGCGGCGCCAAAGAGGCGCTGTGGTTCCTTCAGCCCGACCAGCTTTAGCCGGCCGGTTCTTCTTCGTCTGAGCGGCCCGCGAATGCAAGCCACAGTTTTCTCCACACGGCTGGTGCGCGGCCGCCGCCTCCAATATCCACCGCCAAAATAAACAATAAATTTTCAGAGGGTCGTCGGGCCGTGTTTTTTCGGCCCATGCCCTACACGTTAGGCGATATAAAATTTCCATAGATGATCCCTTGCATTCATCAATGAAGATAGTATAATTTTATTAAACTAAAATTATACAAAAACCCATAACTCGATTTAAGGTACGTTGCACGTGGATGGGCCACAGAAGACGGTGTCGCAGAAGTCTGGAGTCACGGAATAGGGACGTCGATTCCGTTGACATCGGGGTGTGTCTGAAGAAGATGTGTTATGGGAGAAGTTCCTCACGTTCTTCGTCCGATATTTTCTTTGTTGAAGAACGGTGTTATTCACCGAGATAATGAAGTTCCACCAAGAGTTTTCTCCCAAAGTCTCCCCATAAATATTTTCCAAGGGAAATATAATAATAGGATTCCCCCAAAATTATAATCTTTCCATGCATTTCAAATTAATTCAAAAGAACTCATGACACCTCAAAATAATTAATAAAGTCATTAATTATTATTCAGTTGGCAACATTGTGAGGGGAAAGTGGAAAGGCTCCACTTAAAGTGGGAGTTCAAAAGTTAAGAGAGAGGTTTCAAGGGGAGTTGAACGTTTAGGGTTTGTGTGGGCCCCACCCTTAGTTATATTCTCTAAAGGGAGGTTAAGTGGGGTGTGGGCCTTACCTCCAACTCCTTTTTGGAGAAGATAACCACCACTTGAAAATAAAATTGTGTAACACAACAATTTTATTTAATTAACTAAAAATACCCATATTATAACTTCTACTCTCGACTAAACGCAACTACTGTAAAGGTCCCCTTAGTTGAATACCAATGCTGCAAGTTCATTGACATCATCATATTTCAATTCCGAGTACCGATTCAAAAGATAGAAAAACCTGCACGAACATTTACTAAATGTACCCAAACAAAACTTTAGAAATTGATTCCGGGCACACCGGGCCTCAGAATCATGTGCCGTTAGAAATCGCAGATTCATACGATTCCAAAGAATTTAATAAAAAAAATTTCCTTGAAATTTACGAGTCTTTAAATTACCCCACCTCAGGGCTTTAGGTCCCCATAAAGCTATACCACACACTAGGGACACAAATAGGGGTACTAATCATGTATCTGAGCCTCCCGCTCCCATGTGCTCTCCTAGAGGTTCCCGTGCTGCCAGTGAATGCGCACCCATAGAATCGACCATCCACATAGGACCCGCTCCTGTCGATCCTTGATCTCCACCGGTACCTCCGTGAATGTCGCCCCATCATTGATGACAATCTCTCTGTGGTCGATGATGTGGGATGGGTCGTGCACATATCTCCTTAGCTGAGATACGTGGAAGACGTCGTGCACCTGATGGAACTAAGGTGTAAGGTACAGGTGGTAAGCCACCTCACCTACTCTGCTGAGGACCTAGAACGACCTGATGAAATACGGAGATAACTTGCTGCCCCGACTAAATCTCCATAGAACTCATCGAGGTGAGACCCATAGGAAGACGTGGTTGTGATCCTTGAGCTCTAGTGGTCACCATCTCCTATCAGCATAGGACTTATATCTGCTCTATGTAGTCTTCATCCGCTCCTGGATGATCTGCACCTTCTCCATCGTAGCCTGAACCTTCTCTGGTCCTACATGTGCTGACTCCCCCGGGTCAGTCCAGCACAGAGGTGATCTGCAAGGTCGGATGTACAGTGCCTCGTAAGGGGCCATCCCAATGGTGGAGTGGTAGCTGTTTTTATACACAAACTCCACCAAGGGAAAGTTATCCTCCCAGCTATGACCCAAGTTGAGGACACATGCTCGGAGCATGTCCTCAAGAGTCTGAATGGTCCTATCAGTTTGACCATCCATTTGAGGATGGAAAGCGGTGCTCAAGCGGAGCTACATCCAAAAAGCCTCCTGTAATCCCTTCCATATCCGGGAAGTGAAAAGAGCATCTTGATCAGAGATGATAGTCGATGGCACACCATGAAGCCGTATTATCTTTTGAATGTACAGGCGTCCTGAGCACTCTACTAGGCCCTGCTCTCTGATTGGTAGGAAGTGTGATGACTTGGTGAGTCGGTCGACAATCACCCAGATAGAGTCATTCCCTCTTGATGTACGTGGAAGCCTCATCACGAAATCCATGGATATCCCATCCCACTTCAACTCTGGAACCTCTAAGGGATGTACCAAGCCTACTGGAACCTGGTGCTCTACCTTCACTTGCTGACAAGTGAGGAATCTAGAGACAAACTCTGCTACTGATTTCTTCATACCCGGCCACTAGTACTATTGTCTGAGGTCTTGATACATCTTCGCCACTCCTGGATGTACCGCTAGAGGGGAAGTGTGGAACTCCCTAAACACCTCCTCCTGTAATGCAACTGGTACCTTGGTTCATCCTCTGAAGAGAATGATGTGCTCCTCACCCTTAGAAAACCCATCAGGTGCATGCCCTGAGGATATCTTAGCATGTCACATCTCACAGTCAACGCCCCCTCGTTGTTCCTCCCTGACTCGCTGAAGAAGTGGTGGAGTGACTGTGAGATACTGAAGAAAGGCTAATGCATCTCTATACACAAAGGATATATGCAACGCGTCTAGCTGCTCCTTCACCTCTCCTAGCAGTAAAATGCCTGATCTTTTGCTAAGAGCATAAACTACAACATTACCCTTCTTCGTCAAAGCTGAAAGTGGTGTTCAACTCTGGAGTAGTCTGGCACAAATCTCCGATAGTACCCAGCCATACCTAGAAAACTCCGAACCTCCATCACACTTTTGGGTGGCTCCCAAGCAAGTACTGCCTCGATCTTTTCTGGGTCCACAAAAACTCTAGCCTTTGAGATGACGTGTCCCAAGAAGTGTACCTCTCGAATCCAGAACTGGCACTTCGAGAGATTACCATAAATTTGGTGATCTCGGAGTGTATCCAGTACAACCTGCAAGTGGTAGGCGTGCTCCTCCTCAGTAGTTGAGTAAATCAGTATGTCATCAATGAAGATTACGACAAATTGATCGAGGTAAGGCTGGATGATCCTGTTCATGAGACTCATGAACACTACTGGTGCATTGGTTACACCGAAGGGAATAACCAAGAACACATAGTGGCCAAACTGACACCTGAAGGTTGTCTTCTGTACATGCTCATCTTGAACTTTGAGCTGGTGATATCATGACCTGAGGTCTATCTTCGAGAACCATCGTGCTCCCTTGAGCTGATCAAAGAGGTCATAAATCCTCGGGAGTGGGTACTTGCTTTTAATGGTCACCTGATTTAGGTGACGGTAGTCGACACACAGTCGTAAGCTCCCATCCGCCTTCCTAGAAAACAAAATCAGAGAAGCCCAGGGTGAAACACAGGGTCAGATGAATCCTTTACCCTACAAGTCCATTAGTTTTATCCACAGCTCACAAAGCTTAGTGGGGGCCATCCGATATGCTGGAGTAGATATCTATGCTTTCCCGGGGTATAGGTCTATGTAGAAGTCAACCTCTCTACGAGGAGGTAGTCCTAGAATGTCGTCAAGAAAAACATCTGCATACTGATCCACCACAACAGGAAAACTCGGACTCCGCACATCAACCGCTCCAAGGATGAGACTAGCCAACTGATGTGTGATCGGCTACCCTCTCCTTTGCATAAGTCCATTCTGCACTGTGAAGGCTCCCTTCTTGCTGGTGAAGGTGAACCTGGTCCCATCCATGCAGACACACCACACTTTGCACCTAATACAGTCAATATGATCATGAACTGTAAATAACCACTTCATACCCAAATGACGTCATATGACCTCGACCCCACTACATGAAGATCCTAGTTGAAGATCACCCCTCCTAGTGTAATCTCACACTATCGGAACCAGTGCATAATCATTGAGTCTTCTCCCATAGGAGTCTCTAGCTATAAGAATCGAGCCAATGGCTCCATCAAAATCTCAGAGCTACAAACAAGGTCAGCAACAATAAAAGAATAACTCGCACCTGTGTCTATAAGTACTGCATCATGGGTGGAGTAGACACAGATAGTACCTAAAATCATCTCAGGTGCACCGTGGTCGTAGGCCTCGACTGCCTGTAGCTGTGCCCACCTCTGTCCGCTAGTTCTCTATGGTCTGGGTGGACCTCCTGGTGGTGGTGGTGGTGGTGGTGGTTCCTAGAAACGTCGTCCACCACCCGCTGCTCTTCCAGCTCCTCTTACATGTCCGCTTGCTTCCGAAGGACCACCACAGTCAAACCTCTACCTCTGCATCTACCTCGGATGTCCCACTACTGTCCTCTGCTTGTCTGCATGGTGGTTCGGGTAGTCACGAGCCATGTGGCCTTTCCCACTGCATATATAGCACTGCCTTCTCCTCGTATGGATGGCTCTGTTTCGAGTGCCCCTCACATCCTAACCTATATCCTGAGATCTCCCAACTAATGGCCTGGTTCGCTTGAACCTCTACGTCAACTGTGTACTGCCGGCTGTATAAGACTCCGCTACGTGTCATCCTGTAGTGGGTCTCGCTGCTGGTGACTGCTCAACGGGAAAAATCTCCACCAGATTAGCTCACTCTAGCACCCCCTCCTGAGGTTGGATGCTGAGGGGTATCATCGAAGCCCTGATCTCTTTCATGAGACCCTTCTCAAAGGTCCAGGCCCTGAAGAATGGGTCCCACACCATATCTGTGGAGTAGCATGAGAGGTCGGTGAACCTCACTGAGTACTGAGCTACTGTCATGCTGCCCTGATGCAGATGAAGAAACTCCTGAATCAGCACCGCACGAAGGGTGGCTGGAACAAAATCCGAGCAGAAGAGACTCTCGAATTCCATCCAGAGTAAGGATACCTCGTCATGCACCTAGAGCATAAGGCTCAACCATCTACCTGCTGCTACGTGCAGGAGACTCACGACAAGGATCACCATAACGTCGGCTGGTTTCCGTAAAAATCTAAAAACTCTGACGATTATCTCTAGACAATCCTAAGCTACCTGTGGGTCCATCTCTCAGCAGAACCTGGGTGGCCTCTGTCGTTGGAACTCGTAAAATGATCTCTGGTCGCATGCACTTTCTGCTGCTGGGGCAGGTGGTATTGGTGGTCCAGCGGGTAGTGGTACCGCTGGTGCCTACGCTGTGATGGGGCCCTGCACCGAGGCCTTGTCGCTCGGTGGGCTACCATCTCATAGGAAACTCAGAACCCTATCTGGCTGCCTTCATAGAGCCATCCTGAAAAGAAATAGGTGCACCATGGTCAAAATAGTATACCTGGTGAGCTAACTCAAAACAATCACAAAGAAAACTTTTGAAGCACACAAGCAATCCGTGTTTTCATGCACTGAGTTGGAAATCAGAGGTCAGGGTCCTGGTGTATGGATACGTCTACCGCCCCACCAACACTGGAATCCATGGACTGAAAACTACACTCAATTCTCTTAACCCTATTGCTTCACAAAAAATAATGATCGGAGTCATGAGTTTTGCGGTAGAACCGAATCCTCTGATACCAGTTTTTCACAAACCTTCCTCGGGGCCCGTGTTGTGACTACCCCAAACCCACCTTCCATAGGCCAGGGGTTAGCGACTAGAACCAAAGGCGTAAATCCCTATACTGGGAAGACATTGACTTTTTAAAAGTAAACAAACACAACAGAGTACACAACTGTAGTAAGCACTAAGTAAAAATATATACAAAAGTAAGTGCTGAAAGGAAAGGGGCCGGAAATACCAGCCCAACAGTAAGTACAATACAAATGAAAAGCTAGTACAACTGTAGTAAAGTAAAACATCAAATACTTGGTCATCCTTCAAGAATCCCACCTGAAGGGTGGGTACAGATGACCTTTTTAACACCTTGGTTCCGTCCGTCTACTCCGGGTACATCTTTCCAAGTGGTACACCTACGAGTACTATCTAGCTCTACAAGTCTCTACCTCGATCAGTGTTGTCCATCATCTGCATCCAACACAATGTAGTGCGGGCATGGACCATTCAAGGGTGAGTATATGATACTCAGTGGGGATCCTGAGACCCCTGAAGGTCTCCCAGAATACCCGAAGGATAAATCATAGAAGTATGATACGATCACGAAGTATCAAAAAACTCTACTTAGGTATATTCCCATACATATACCAAAGTTATCAATCACAATTCGACTCTAACTCTCGAGCCGAATCACAACCCAGTCCACAAAGGAAAGAATTCAATCACATCGATGATAATGATTGAAAGTCAAGACTCATGTCACATAGGTATACATATTTCGTATAGTGATAGAGATGACCAGATGTAGTCATTGATTCATCTAAGCTGTCAAACCCACATAGGATACTAGACCAGCTAAGCTGTCAGACCCACATAGGATACAAGACCAGCTACTCTGTCAGACACACTCAGGATAGAAGAACAGAAGTCTAAACTGTCAGAACCATATAGGATACAAGAACAGTAGTCATCACTGTCAAACCCACAGAGGATTCTAGTAACGTAGTCATCATCATTGAACCCACGAAGGATTCCAGTACGGTAGTCGTCGCAGTTGCAGCCATCTCTAGGGTTCCCGCACACAGCACACTCGATTCCGGGAGGGTCTGATCCTCGAGTCAAAGTTTGATACATCAACTATCATGAAGTCCTAAGTTGATGTATCCAGAAGTTCCGTATCGTCAAAAGAAACCCAGCGCGATAGACGACGCGTCAATCGAATGCCTGGTCTGAGAGTTATTGGATTTTCCGTTCTAGGGGCCCGGTTGGAATTATTGTTGGTCTAAAACTGGCCATTTTCCAAAGTTTTCCAAAACTCACTTAGAGTATTAAAAAAATACCGCTTCGTCACGAGGGTCCCGGTGCTACAGACGGCGCGTCAATCGGACGCACAGTCTAGAAGTTATTCACGTTTAAGCGTAACGGGCAAGGCCTGTCAAGCCCAGTGGGCTGGCGGGTTGGCCCGTCCGACCTGACTAGGGGTTCAGTTCAGCCCGACGGAAGGTAGACCGACCCGTTCAAGGGCGGCCCTGCCCGCGGCTCGGCCAGCTGGCCGAGTAGAGCATGGGGGGGGGGGGGGGGTTCCTTGTAACGGCGACGCCGAGCAGCGCCGACTCTCTTGCCCGACTGGCCGAAGCCGGCCTGCTTTTCCGATGCAAGCGGCCTGCACAGCGGGCCGCTATCTCCTCCCCGTGGTGCCACATGGTACCGTGGTTTCTTCTGCTCGGCCAGCAGGTGGCTGGCCGATTCGCCCACAGAAGCGGCCCGCCCAGCGCGGGCCGCGGTTCCTCCGCAGCGCAGCGCCACAGGGCGCCACGGTCTTTTGCCCGACCGGCTTTGGGCGGCCGGTTGGTCCAGAAAAGCGGCCCATGGATGCAGGCCGCACCTCCTCCACAACACAGTGGCAAAGGTTCGCCGCGGTTCCTTCAGCCCGACCGACTTTAGCCATTCAGTTCTTCTTCATCCGAGCGGCCCGCGAATGCGGGCTGCGGTTTCCTCCACGCTGCCGGTGCACAGTTGCCGCCTCCGATCACCACTTCCAAATAAATAAGAAATTTTCGGAGGGTCGTCGGGCCGTGTTTGTTCGTGCCGCACCCTCCCTGTTAGGCAATATCAAATGGCCATAGACGATCACTTGCATTTATCAATGTGGAGAGTATAATTTTATTAAACTAAAATTATAAAAAAAACCCCTACCTCTATTCAAGGTACATTGCACATCGACGAGACACGAAAGACGGTGTCACGGAAGTCAGGCATCATGGAATACAGATGTCGATTCCATTGATGCTGGCGTGCATCTGAAGATAAAGCATCATGGAAGAAGTTTCTCGCATTCTTCGTCGGAGATGTTCTTCGTCGAGAGAATGAAGTTCCACCAAGAGTTTTCTCCCAAAGTATCCCCATAAATATTTTTCAAGGAAAATATAATATTAGGCTTCCCCCAAAATTATAATCTTTCCATGCATTTCAAATTAATTCAAAAGAACTCATGACACCTCAAAATAATTAATAAAGGCATTAATTATTCTTGAGTTGGCAACATTATGAGGGGAAAGTGGAAAGGCTCCACTTAAAGTGGGAGTTCAAAAGTTAAGAGAGGGGTTTCAAGGGGAGTTAAAGGGTTAGGGTTCTTGTTGGCCCCAACTATAGTTATATCCTCTCCAGGGAGGTTAGATGGGGTGTTGGCCCCACCTCCAACTCCTCTTTGGAGAAGATAACCACCACTTGAAAATAGGATTGTGTAAGAAAACAATTTTATTTAATTAATTAAGAATCCCCAAATTATAACTTCCACTCTCAACCAAATGTAAATGCGGTAAAGGTCCTCTTAGGAGAATACCGACATTGCAAGTTCATTAGTGTCCTCAGATTTAAATTCCGAGCACCGGTTCAAAAGATAGAAAAACCTGCACATACGTTTTCTGAATGTACCCGAACAGAACATCAAAAATTGATTCCGGGCACACCGGGCCTCAAAATCAGGTGCTGTCAGAAACCACAGACCTGTAAAATTATAAATAATTTAAGAAAAAAATTTCCCTTGAAGTTTCCAGGTCTTTAAAAAAGGGGTTGTCGGTAGGCAAACCATAATTTTATTTTTTAAGGTTCGTAAAATCTACTAAAAACAATTTCTTAGTTTCTTTTTATTGGAAATGTCTAAAACCAATGAATTCTTATGGGTTTCTTAGGCACCAATAAATTAAAGGGTTTGAACCATTTTTGTGTCTCTTGGATAATGAAAACTTTACGGTCTATTAATTCTTAAACCATCAATAAATTGGGATGAGGATGTATTATCACATAATTGATCTATTATCGAAATCCCTTATCAAAGTATGTTCCTTTTATTTTATTAAATTTTCAAACAATTTACCTTTTAATATCATTATTTAAATTAATCAATTAATAATTAATCATTTCAACCACCTAATATTTTAACTTATATAAATCAATCTTTTGATTTTTTATATATCATTTTCATTATACTTATACTTTTTTATTACATTACACTTATCAATTATATTATGATAAATTTATTTATTTCAATTTATCATATTTTTTTCATATATATTTTTTAATTTTTAAAATGTAAATTCTCCACCCACTTATCATATCACATAAACAAACATTTTAAAATTTAAATTATATTTTTATGAATTTCGTTAGAAAATAAATTTATTATATTTATCCATGTATTAGTTATTATAAATTTTAATCATTTAACTTTTTTTTTATTTTTAATCATGGAAACATATTTATTTTTATTAAATTAAGAAGAAAACCAAGCTGGTTGATGGAAGAATTAGAAATAATAGGGGAGGATGAGAAGAGTTTCATGTCTTAATTGATGACATGAGGACATATTAGTCCACATAACATCATTTTTAATGGAAAATTTTACAAAGAAAATCAAAATAACATGTCACTACCCATGTCACTATCTAAAAGTACAAAAAATTTTGTTGTTATTTGTATCCATATAAGACACTATAAGACCCATAAAAATATTCCTGTATCTACCCTTAGAACAATGTTGACCTATGATTATCTCTCCATAACTAAGAAAAAAGTCTCTATACATATAAATTTATATGACTTCCTATCATAGACTATTATAAGACCACAAAACAACTAACATTATATCTCAATATAGAATAGGAAGATTGAAACATAGGGTACTATTATGTTTATCTTTATAGATTTGTGGGAATTTAATGTGGAAGTCAAAAAACAATATAAATCACCTATAATGTTATCTATGATTCCAATTAAGGTAGAGATAAGTCATTCCCACGATATTCAATCTAATAATGTATAATAACAAGATAATTTCAGATCTTGCGATCTTGAAGCATATGAAAAAAACCTATATATTATATAGGATCACATCCCCAATTTTGAGGATGAGTGAAATATATCTCTATAGGATTTACTTAACTCTATTTTACATTTATTATATTTCTATACTTGAATATAAAGTGTCTTAGGAAATACTTGCGTTTTAATTGTGGGATATTTTTTTAATTAATTTACCTTGGTTTATCTAATATTAATTTCTATGTTGTGTGATCCATTCTATTGTACCTACTTGGTCACCCAATTAGCAGGTGGGTAGGTAATCATTGGGAGAGAGTGAATGAGATAAAGTTGAAGCTCACCCTAGAATCTAATGATTAGGAAAATTTCAAACCAATTAAGGTAGAGTAGCTTAGGAACCTATACTAGTGTAAATATTACAACCCACCAAGTAAGCCCAACGAATCATGTTACACTATAAGAAAAATGGTCTCTAGTGTATTTTTTTGAACTACATGACATTTTAAACAAATAATAAATTTTTTCATGGAATTTTGTCAAACATAATTTATTATTGAGTCATGTATTAATTAGTAATGTTTTTTTATTAGCAGTTGTCTAATAGAACTACTAAAAATATTTTATTGAAGGAATTTTCAAAACCTCCACTATAATAATTTTAAGTGATTATATAATAGTATTGTTATAATATTTAATGGTGGGTATAACTACCATGAAAATATTTCATGAATGTTAGATCACTTATGATTTTTTCTTATATTTCCAAAAATTATAAACCCTATGATTTTTTTTGAAATTTTATAAGTGCATACCAGTATTTAGATACAGTTTAATAGTAGGTCACATTGGTTAAAATTATTAGTAAATAATTAGTGGATTTTTTTATTTCATGATGGATGAAAACATTGGTAAATATAAAATTTTTTACTAAGGTATATAGATAATATGGATATAATACATATTTTAAATAAAAATAATGATATATAAAAAACATAAAAATTTAATATTTTCAATTATCCATCAAGTAAAAAAATATAGAACAATTTTAAACATTAAACCACAAAAAATTTAAATACATAAATTTATTTATTTCAATTAAATTATGAAAAAATAGAATATATAGGTTTTACAAATAATTATTAAAAATAATAATTTAGGGATCTAAATTCATCTTTTTCCCTCAAAGTTAGAATCACTACCCTCAGATGATCCATGCTCTTAATGTTCCTATCGACTAAAAGCATCCGACACATCTGATGCTTATGTTGAAAAAAACATATAATATAATTTTTTTAACTATATATTATACATAAAAATATATTATGAACAATTATAATAATAACAAAAACATATTTAAATAAATTTAACAGATTCAGTACCATTCGTATTAAGGATACAAATTTTGGAGAAATGCACCCAATCATTGTCACGACCCGACCTCGGGGCCCGTGCCGTGACTACCCCAAGCCTGCCTTCCATAGGCCAGGGGCTGGCGACTAGCACTAAAGGCATAAATCCCGTTAACTGGGAAGACATTGCCTTTATAAAAGTAAACAAAACACCACAGAGTACAAGAGGAAGTAAAACACTAAGTACAAAAAAAGTGCTGAAAAGTAAAAAGGGCCAGAATACAAACCCAACTGAAAAGTACAGCTACAACTGAAAGGAAATACAATAGAAAAGACAAACAGCTAGAAGAATAGAAGCAACTCCTGGGTCGTCCACCTCGGATCCTACCTGAAGGGTAGGTACAGATAGTGCAGCTCCTAGATCATCCACCACGGATCCTACCTGAAGGGTAGGTACAGATAGACTCCACAACGCTCTCTCCCATCAACCTCCTCTGAGTATCATCACGTTGTGAAGTCCACCTTTGAATACTGACTCGTCATGAGATCCACCTCCGGGTACCATCCAGTCCTCGAACACACGACCTCTGTCAGCACTGCCCGTCGTCTGCAACCAACACAATGAGGTGCGGTCATAGCCCGTGTAGGGGTGAGTATGACGATACTCAGTAGGGACCCCGATACCCTCAAGGTCTCAATAAATCCAACAAGGATAACCACAAAGAAGGATCTCAATAGATAACCTCTACTTAGGTATATGCCCATACATATACCCAAGTTATAAAGTAACCCATTAAAATCATGAGGAAACCCAAAGATTATGAAATCAATGCATAACCACTACCTAGGTATATGCCCAAACATATACCTAAGTTATTAAGTGACTCATCTCAATCATGAGGTAAACACAAGGTCATAGACTCATATCAAACCAGGATTTTCATTATCGAAACCGTAACTGCTGAAGAGCCCCGTCTCTGGAGTGTACAGTGGTCCTGTCACGACTCCGAGGTACTGCTCACTAACCTAAGACTGCTTAGGTACTCCTCCTGTAGAGTACCGCGGGTCCGCAACCCAAACACAATAGTGCTTCCCACAGGGGTATGCCACCCAAACACAATAGTGCACACCCCCTAGTAGTCTGTAGAGGTACTCTCCAGACGAGTATCGCGGCTTTTCACTATCACACAAGTAGTGCTACGTCCACCATGAGTCTGCACCCAAACAAAGTAGTGCTCCATCCACTGGGCTAGTCAACTCACTCCAAGTCGAGTCGGTCAAGCAGTCGTCAGGTCTCAGCCGGATACACGGTCTCCGTACTCCGCATGCTCATCTCTTGGAGGGTCCGCTCCACGAGCTACAGGTCGATACTCCAAGTATCTCAAAGTCCTACGAAGAAGTATCTCAAAGGAACACCTCGTTATAGGGGTCTCAACGCAATAGACGTCGCGTCAATCGAATGCCCGGTCTATCAGTTACTAGCTTTTTCATCCGAGGGGCATAGTTGGTTTCGTGTGCCAACCAAACTAGACATATCTCAACTATACCCTGAACTCTCATAGGGTATACTCATAGGGACCGTTTCTCTATGTGATCACCAACGCCGCTGACGGTTCGTCAAACGGACCTCCGGTCTGAAAGTTATCATCTTTTCCGTTCTAGGGGCCTGATTGGATGTCAGGTACAATACAACCCGGACACTATCCAACTGCATCCAAAACTCTGGAGAAGTATTCCAGAAGTTCCGTCTCATCAAGAGGAATTCAACGAGACATACGGCACGTCAATCAGACGCCTGTTCTGTGAGTAATTGGCTTTTTTCGTTATAGGGGCATGGTTGGTTTCGTGAGCAAACCAACCCGACCACACTCCGAAGATTTCCAAACCTCGAGTGGAGTAAGCCAAAAGTTCCGTGTCATCAAGAGGAATCCAAAAAAGTTGACGGAACGTTAATCAGACGTTCAGAGCTCAAGATATATGCGTTTCCGCTCCGAGGGCCCGGTTGGTTTCATATCCGAACCAACCCGGCCGAACCAAAAGTTCTCCAAAACCTTGAGTATAATATACCGAAACGACCGTCTCGATCCAAGGATCGCATCGCAACTGACGGTGCATCGATCGGAGGTCCGAAACTCATGTTATGGGCAACGTATCGAAGGAGGTTCGGTATTAAGGGGTTCGGGCCCAGTCTGACCCGGCCCGATACACCCAGGGTCGGCCCGAACCCGGTCGACCCGAACTGGGTCCGGGTCCGGCCCACATGGGCATGGCCCGACCCATCCTGGGCGGCCCGGCGCGCTGGGCGCGCGAGTGCTGGCCGGGCGGTCGGGCGGCCGGCATGGCCGTTACAGCTGAGTGAAGTGGGCGGGGGGTGCGCTGCCCCCGCGTGGAGAAACCGAGTCCCTATATGTGGTCGCTCAGCTGACCGGCTAGGGGTTTGTAACCCCCGGATTTTCCCCTGTCCGGTCGGCCGGCCAGCTGTTGCCGGCATGCGACCGGAAAGGGCGGTTCGCCTACTCCGACGCCGGCGGCCCGGTACCGGCCGCCGGTTCCCCTGCTCTGCCACGGCCTGGAGCCGGCCGTGGCCTTGGTTCGTCCAGCGTGGCGCGACGGTGCCGTGTCTTTGGTTTGTCTTCTACGGCGCAGCGCGACAACGCCGCATATTAGTTTGTTTCTAACAGCACGGTGCGACGGCGCCGCGCTTCTCCGCCCTTTAACAATTTCCACGCGGTGCTTCGGCACCGCGTTGCCTTGCTCGTGCCACATCAATATCAACAAGCAAAAAGGGGAGGAGTGTTGGCCGTGTTCGTGCGGTCCGACCTCCTCCCATTATTACGATAACAGGCAGTTCAATTTGAAAGGAAGAAAACGACAGAAGTAATCACGAAATAGAAACGCATAAAACCCCTACCTGGATATTTGACGTCACACGTCGGGTGTCGCGAAGAACGATGTCGCGGAGTCGGACGTAGATTCCGTGGATGTCAGGGTGCGTCTGAGGAGGAAACTACGTCTTTTCACTTGTTTCTATGATGAAGAAGGAAGGTACTTTGTCATTGGCGATGATCACCTTGGTCGGCGACTTCTACCTTATCATGGAGGAAGATGAATATGGAAGAATTCGGGTCACCGAGTCTTCTAAGTCGAAGGGTTGATGTTCTTCATCGGAGAAGAACCGTTCTTCATGTTCTTCAACGTGGAATATGAACTTCTATCTCCTCCTCTTCCCCACACAACCATCCAACCCCTAATAAAATAAGACTCTTCTTATTTTATTACCCATCTCATGCATTTTCAAAACATTTAAAATGTTAAATTAACTTAACTTAATTAATCTTAAGCTTGTCAAAATTAAATGAAGTAGAGTTGGAATCATTAATGAGAGGATGTGTGACAAGGGGGTTTGGAGTGAGTTATGGAAGATGAGAGATCACCCACTTAATGGGGGAGTTAGAGGAGGTTTAAGGAATGTGAAGGGGTGGGGTTTGTGTGGGCCCCACCTCACCTTTAATCCTCTCATATGTAGTTAACTATAAGTGGGTCCCGCCCCTAACTCTCTTAAATAAGTTATAACTACATAAGAGAGGGATAAAGTGTTGTGAGACAACACTTAATCCACATAACAATAAATGAAAATATAATTGTAAAACAATTATATGTTTATCCCTCACTTTTTTTTAAACAACTCCTCCCGAGAAAACGAAACTCTAGAAAGGGTCTTCTTATGGAATAACCAGTGTTGCGGTATCATCGGTGCCCTTAGATTTCAATTCCGAGCACCGGTTCAAAAGTTAGGAAAACCAGCTCGTTCGTTCACTGAACGTACCTGAGCTAAACTTCAGAAATTGATTCCAGGCACACCGGGCATCGGAATCAAGTGCCGTCATAAACCGCATTCTTGTAGAATCCCAAAGAAAATTAAGAAAAAATTTCCCTTGAATTTTACAGGTCTTTACATTACTCCCACCTCAGGGCTTTACATCCTCGTAAAGCTATAACACAAACTAGGGAAACAAAAGTTCTACTGAGCATGCATCTGAGCCTTCCACTCCCATGTGCTCTCCTGGAGGTTCCCGTGCTTCCAGTGAAAGCGCACCTGAGGAATCGACCATTCACGTAGGGCCCGCTCCTGTCGATCCTCAATTTCTTCTGGAACGTCCGTTCATGTCGCCCTGTCATCGACGTCCAACTCCCTGAGGTCGATGATGAGTGAAGGATCATGAACGTATCTCCTCAGCCGAGGTACGTGGAAGATTTCATGCACCCAGTGCAACTGAGGTGGAAAGGTGAAGTGGTAAACCACCTCGCCTACCCTACTGTGGACCTAGAAAGGTCCATTGAACCTTGGAGATATCTCGCCGCCTCGGCTACATCTCCGTAAACATCATCGAGGTGAGACCCGTATAAGAACGTGGTTGCCATCCTCGAACTCTAGAGGTCTCCCTTTCCTGATTAGAACTGAAACTCAAAACTCCTGCTGCCACGAGGGTAAGGTTGGCCGACCCAAGAATGATCGGATACACCCACCCATGCATGAGTTTAACCTGTGCTGCCTGGGGTTTCCTTTTCGCCGACCAAGGAAAACCCATCCCGATGTTTTCCTAATACCGCCAATTTGAGTATGAACAGTGATTGCCCAATCCATACTCAAACTAACATCGTAAGGTCTCGACGTTGCCACCAAGAGGTCCCAACCGAGACTCTCGCCTCATGGGTCAGATCACACCATCGGCGTAAGTGTGACTATCGAGTCTTCTCCCAAAGGTATCTCCAGATCTGAGGGTCAAGTCAACGGCTTAACCTGAAACTCTAGGTCTGGGACTAGATTCATGGAAGGAAGGGATGATTCGTATTGATGTCTGTGTCTACGAAAAATAGTAGAAGAAAAAGTCCGCACTTCGAATCATCCTTAGAGCCCTTTCAGTCTCACTCCTTGACCGCATGCAGCTACGCTTTTCCCCTTCCCCCTAGCTCCCTGTGCCTAGAGGGGACAACAAAGGCGGGTGGTTGTAACATGATGAAATGTAAACCACCTCATGATGCTCTCCTAGCTCTGCCTCCACGTCTACTGCTCTATAGATTTAGCTGTCCTTAGCATTTCTTCTTCTTGAAACATTCAAACGCCCAAGTCTCTGAGACTGGAACCAGCTCGCTGCGTTCGAACTTCTAACAATCTATAGCTGTATTCGTTCAGCCAAAAAACATTCAACCTCAAGGTTCTCCCTAGCACCCTAACGTGTGTAGGATTGCATAGAGGAAAAAGGTGTTGGATCGAATGTCCTTAAACACACCACGTATAGAGTTCTGAGCTCTATAGAACTGATTGAAACGTATTCATCGAGTACCCGGAATGTTCAGTACGCCTCAATGAATTCTCAGCTACCAACACGTCGTCCTGCCGAAGCTATAAAAGCTCTTAAAAACTCTCTGCCACCTCCTCAAGCAAGTACTCAGGCGCCTGTGTGTCAGGTTCGCCTCAGAACATGAGGGTATCTAATGTTGGAACACGTATAAGGGAGTAAGCCTACATGTGTCACCTACCGGTATCGCCGATTGTAACTGCTGACCAACAGGTAGTGATGTATAGCTGACACACTACCTGAAGGCACTATCTCAGGCATCAGTCCACACACTGAAGCCTCATCACTATGCAGACCATCCTCATGGTCATTCACTGGAAAACACTAGTAGCCAAGTCCACTATCCACTCCACTGATGTCTCAGCTAGGAAGAATACTCTAGCAATCGCCTCCAGCCAGTGCTCTGCTATCTGGGAATTTTCCTCACCTCGTAACCTCGGAGGCCTCTACTATTGGAACTCATGCAACGTGCTCTGCCAGCATGCAAAGTTCGCTAGTATGGCTGGTGGCATCTGCTGCCCAACAGGTGGTGGTGGTGCTGGTACACCACCCGAGGGTGCCAATATAGTAAAAGGGCCCTGCATCAGAGCCTCTTCGTTCGGTGAGCCGTCATCGAGTACTCTCTCGGAACTCCAACTGACTGTCTGCATGGAGACATCCTAAATAGATGAGACATGGTCAGGGATTTATACCTGGTGAGCTGACCTGGTTTGAGCTGACTTTAAAACTTTTCGAAACACACATCCAATCAGTGTTTTTGTGCACAAAGTCGAAAATCAGTAGTCAGGGTCCTGGTGTATGGATACGTCGGTCGCCGCACTAACACTGGACTCCCTGAACTGAAGACCACACTCGGTACCCTTAACACTATTGCTTCATAGAAAATAAAATATCAGAGTTATAAGTCCTACGGTAGAATCGACTCCTCTCATACGAATTTGTCAAGACCCGACCTCGGGGCCCATGCTGTGACTACCCCAAGCCCGCCTTCCATAGGCCATGGGCTGGCGACTAGCACCAAAGGCATAAATCCCGTTAACTGGGAAGGAATTGCCTTTATAAAAGTAAACAAAACACCACAGAGTACAAGCGGAAGTAAAACACTAAGTACAAAAGAAAGTGCTGAAAAGTAGAAAGGGCCAGAATACAAACCCAACTGAAAAGTATAGCTACAACTGAATGGAAATACAACAGAAAAGACAAACAGATGGAAGAATAGAAGCATCTCCTAGGTCATCCACCTCAGATCCTACCTGAAGGGTAGGTACAGATAGCACATCTCCTGGATCATCCACCACGGATCCTACCTAAAGGGTAGGTACAGATAGCCTCCACAACGATCTCTCCCGTCAACCTCCTTCGAGTATCGTCACATCGTGAAGTCCACCTCTAGATACTAACTCATCGTCAGATCCACCTCCGGGTACCGTCCAGTCCTCGAACACACGGCCTCTGTTAGCGCTGCCCGTCGTCTGCAATCAACACAACAAGGTGCGGGAATAGCCCATGCAGGGGTTAGTATAACGATACTTAGTAGGGACCCCGAGACCCTCAAGGTCTCACTAAATCCAACTAGGGTAACCACAAAGAAAGATCTCAATAGATAACCTCTACTTATGTATATGCCCATACATATACCTAGGTTATCAAGTAACCCATCTCAATCATGAGGAAACACAAAGATTATGAAATCAACGGATAACCACTACCCAGGTATATGCCCATACACATACCTAAGTTATTAAGTGACTCATCTCAATCATGAGGTAAACACAAGGTCATAGATTCATCTCAAACCATGATTTTCATTATCGAAACCGTAACTGCTAAAGAGCCCCGTCTCTGGAGTATACAATGGTCCTCTCACGAATCTGAGGTACTGCTCACTAACCTAAGACTGCTGAGGTACTCATCCTGTCGAGTATCGCGGCTCATCCACCCAAACACAGTAGTGCTTCCCGCCGTGGTATGCCACCCAAACACAGTAGTTCACACCCCCTAGTAACCTTCAGAGGTACTCTCTGGACGAGTACTGCGGGTCTGCACTGTCACACAGGTAGTGCTCCGTCCGCCATGGGTCTGCACCCAAACAAAGTAGTGCTCCATCCACTGGGCTAGTCGACTCACTCCAAGTCGAGTCGGTCAAGCAGCTGTCAGGTCTCAGCCGGCTACACGGTCTCCGTACTTCGCACGATCATCTCTTGGAGGGTCCGCTCCCTGAGCTACAGGTCAATATTCCAAGTATCTCAAAGTCCCACAAAGAAGTATTTCAAAGGACCGCCTCGTCATAGGGGTCTCAATGCAACAGACGACGCGTAAATCGAATGCCCGGTCTGTGAGTTACTAGCTTTTTCGTCCCAGGGGCCCAGTTGGTTTCGTGTGCGAACCAACCCATCCGTATCTCAACTGTACACTAAACTCTCATAGGGTATACTCATAGGGACTATTTCTCCACGTGATCACCAATGCCACTGATGGTTTTTCAAACGGACGTCCGGTCTGAAAGTTATCAGCTTTTCTGTTCCAGGGTCCCAGTTGGATGTCGGGTACAATCCAACCCAGACACTATCCAACTACATCCAAAACTTAGGAGAAGTATTCCAAAAGTTCCGTCTCTTCAAGAGGAATTCAACGAGATAGACGGCGCGTCAATCGGACGCTCGATCTGTGAGTTATTGGATTTTTTCTTTCCATGGGCCCGGTTGGTTTGGTGAGTGAACCAACCCGACCACAATCCGACGACGTCCAAACCTCGAGCGGAGTAAGAAAAAAGTTCCGTCTCATAAAGAGGAATCCAACAAAGTCTACGGCACGTCAATCGGACGTTCGGAGCTCAAGATATAAGTGTTTCCGCTCCGAGGTCCCGATTGGTTTCGTATCCGAACCAACCCGGACGAACCCAAAGTTCTCCAAAACCTTGAGTATAATATATCAAAAAGACCATCTCGATCTAAGAATCGCATCGCAACTGACGATGCGTCGATTGGAGGTCTGCAGCTCAAGTTATGGGCAACAGACCGATGGAGGTTTGGTATTAAGGGGTTCAGGCCCAGTCCGACCCGACCGGATACCCCCAGGGTCGGCCTGAACTGGGTTGACTCGAACTGAGTCTGGTTCCGGCCCACTTGGGCGCTGCCCGGCCCGGCCTGTGCGGCTCGGCTCAGCCCGGCGCGCTGGGCGCGCTAGCGCTGGCCGGGAGGCCGGGCGGCCAGCTCGGCCGTTACAGCCGAGCGAAGTGGGCGGGGGGCGCGCTGCCCCCACGTGGAGAAACCACGACCCCTTTATTTGGCCAGTCAGCTGGCCGGCCGGGGGTTTGTAACCCCCATCTTTTCCCCTATCTGGCTAGCCCGCCCTGGCCAGCCGGCTGTTGCTGCCATGGGACCGGCAAGGTCGGCCCCCCTGCTCCGACGCAGACGGCCCGGTACCGGAGGCTGGTTCCCCTACTACACCGTGGCCTGGAGTTGGCCACGAACTTGGTTCGTCCGTCGTGGCACGACAGCGCTGCGTCTTTGGTTCTTCTTCTACGACGTGGCGCGACGGCGCGGCGCGATGACGCCACAGATTAGTTTGTATCTAACGGCGCGGTGCGATGATGTCGCGCTTCTCCGCCCTTCCTTTAACTATTTCCGCGTGTTGCTTCGGCACCGCATTGCCTTACTCGTGCCGCATCAATTTCAACAACCAAAAAGGGGAGGAGTGTTGGCCTTGTTCATGCGGTCCGACCTCCTCCTGTTATTACGATAACAGGTGGTTCAATTTGGAAGGAAGAAAACGACTAAAGTAATCATGAAATAAAAACACATAAATCCCCTACATGGATATTTGACGTCGCACATCAGGTGTCGCGGAGAACGACATCACGGGGTCAGACATAGATTCTGTGGACGTTGGGGTGCATCCGAGGAGGAAAGGACATCTCCTCACTTGTTGCTATGATGAAGAAGGAAGGAACGTTGTCATTGGCAATGATCACCGCGGTCAACGACTTCTCTCTTGTCCTGGAGGAAGATGAAGGCGGAAGAATCCGGGTCGCTGAGTCTTCTAAGTCGAAGGGTCGATGTTCTTCATCAGAGAAGAACCATTCTTCATGTTCTTCAATGTGTAAGATGAACTTCTATCTACTCCCCTTCCCCACACAACCATCCAACCGCTAATAAAATAAGACTCTTCTTATTTTATTACCCATCTCATGCATTTTCAAAACATTTCAAATGTTTAATTAACTTAACTTAATTAATCTTGAGCTTGTCAAAATTAAATGAAGTAGAGTTGGCATCATTAATGAGAGGATGTGTCACAAGGGGGGTTTGAGTGAGTTATAGAAGATGAGAGATCACCCACTTAATTGGGGAGTTAGAGGAGGTTTAAGGAATGTGAAGGGGTGGGTTTCATGTGGGACCCACCTCACCTTTAATCCTCTCATAGGTAGTTAACTACAAGTGGGTCCCACACCTAACTCCCTTACATAGGTTATAACTACATAAGAGAGGGATAAAGTGTTGTGACACAACACTTAATCCACTTAACAAGAAATGAAAATATAATTGTAAAACAATTATATTTTTATCCCTCAATTTTTTTTAAACAACTCCTCCCGAGAAAATGCAACTCCAGAAAGGGTCTTCTTAAGCAATTACCGTCGCTGTAGTTTCATCGGTGCCCTCAAATTTCAATTCCGAGCACCGGTTCAAAAGTTAGGAAAACCCCCTCGTTCGTTCACTGAACGTACCCGATCTAAACTTCAGAAATTGATTCCGGGCACACCGGGCATCGGAATCTTGTGCCTTCAGAAACTGCGTTCTTGTAAAATCCCAAAGAAAATTAAGAAAAAAATTTCCCTTGAATTTTACAGGTATTTACAATCATACCCTTAAATATATATGGATAAATAATTATACTTACGTTTGATATGAATTTCAAATAAAATAAACTTGAATTATTTATTTTGAATTAATTTTACTTATTTATCAAAAACACTATTCCTATATGCGATGATAATGTTTCTACAATAATGATAAATGTTGGAAAGAGACCTTATCTCACTTGCTAATTAACCATATATCATCTTTTACAAGCCTCCAACACTATCGTTAAGCCCCTTAAACAAGTTAAATAAAAAAATATAAATAATAAATTAGTTCTTCAAGTTAATAATTGTATACCAATCATGGGCACACTTTAATAATCTTATGATGGTAAGTATGCCAGTATATGATTAGTTAATCACCACTTTTAATATTCCCCATCTGATCCCTCCTGACATCTTGAAATCAGAAGATATAAATAAAATGGTATTTTAATACATTTACCTTGTATTGGTTTTGGAGGAGTAAATATTTAGAAGCATAAATGAAAATTCACAAATGGTATAGGTAATACCATTTTTTAGGAAATTATAATACCTATGTGTATAATATCCACCTATATTTTTTTATTTTTATTAGAAATTATTAAAAATATCTAAAATTGATTTTGAAACTTGGTCTTTAGATATTTTATAAGTGGATGATATTGAGTTTAGAAATTCAAGTATCAGTTTTTGTTATATTTGTGCATGGGTACTCTTAATAGGGTGTTAATAGGGGGAATTAGTATTTTGGTGATGATAGAGGGACTATATAGTGTGTTAAGGTCAACCATATAGTGTTGATATCCGTAAGGTTGAGGGAAGAAGGGAAAAAATTATTACCGTATTAGGCATGTTATTTTGATGGGGAGTGGTATGTATTTATTGTTTTTGTAAATTTATTGGAGTCATGTATTGAAAATGAATAGGTGGTATATTGAAATAAATGAGTGTATTAGATGAGACTTATGACATATGAGCTGTTAAAGAAAAAATTGTATTTTTAAATCCATTGGTTAGTGGAATTCCTAAATCAAAAAAATTATAAAAAATTCATAACATGATATATGATATAAAATAAGAAAATGTTTTTAAATTGAAGTTTATAGATTAATTGAATTCATTATTAAAAATAAAAAATAATGGACAAGTTAAAAATTAACCGAGCATAAAATGAATAAATTCACTAGTGACCATATTATTTTCTTCCCTCCACCATCAACATGATTCTAGAATATTCACCATCCCTAAAAGGGTAAGATTTTAAATATCGTCATAAAAAACTAGACCAATAACTTATTGATGATAAGGTTCACTACCACAAAACAATTATTCCACTTCATCAACCATATCATAAATGTCACTTAGTTTGATATTGAATATAAGACTCCACCCTTCATCTAATCAATACTCCACATAAGAGACCATTTTATCTTGTGAATAAAAAATATAAGAATCCTATTGTTTACACTCACCGGTATCAATCTGTAACATACCAACTTGAGTTGACTAGACATGTCACCCGATCTGACCCATTATGGGAGTAAGGCACAATAGGATAACAGAAAATAATTCTTGAATATAACCAAAATAATACATACAACTATACTATGACACGTAATGAAAATAGAAACATCTAGAACCATATAGGAAAATAACAATAAGATAATTGATAAAAATATGAATTATTCTATACTAACAAGTCCCAATGTTACAATTCATCACCTCAAAACCATCTCAAACCAAAGGCTGCAATAATAAGAGAAACATACATGACACAAGATGCACTTTTCTTTACATGTATTCTGCAATACAACATATACAACCCACAAAAAATAAAAACTATCATGTGAGGAAAAAACCTAGTAGCATACCAATATAGATTCAATATAAGGTCTAATATCATGAATGAAACAATTTTATCTTAAAAAAAACCAGTTTTCAAAGAATTTTTTAAAATCCAATCCCATTTCTAAATCATTTTCATTTGGATACCTTAAAATCCTTTAATATTAAAAAAAGAATATGTAAATAATAATTGATAAAACATTAAATCATATCCGAAAACCATAAGGTAGGAAAGTAAATACATATCCATGAATAATCCATCATATGTGACACAACATCATATAAATCCAAAATGTGAGAAACTATCCATGAAAAAAACCATCTTGTAAAAATATAATATAAATTTCAAAGAACTCCATATGCAAAACTATACTATTGGAATAGATACTTGAAATAAAATTTCTCAATAGAAAAATAATTTGGTTATAACCAATTTTGAGTCCAACCACAATCATCGATATCATATTGTAACCTCTAGTTGTGTCAAATACCATTGGGTCACCTATGTACCTTTCCCATAAACCCAAGATTATCAATGTTCCATGTTTGTAAAAATACTTTTTAAAATCGTGATAATTTTTATACATTTTAAAAGATAAAACAATCTACTTCGGTGTTTGAAAACACATTTCCAATCAAAAACCACTATTCTTGTATTTAATCAAACACCTAGTGTGCCAAAATATATTTTTAAAGACAAACCTTAAAAAACATGTATCTTTACCTAAAATCCCTTGAAATGATAAATAATTTCAATTCAATTAATAAACCAAAGGAATTTTAAAATAATGAGATGAAATTAAAATAATTAACCCATTGTATAGAAGCACCTACCTCAAAATAGAGGTAACACAAACCACCCTTGAAAATGGAGATTGGGGAAGGATAAATCAAGTCCTCATGATCCTAGATCCCCAAGAAAAAATTTTAATTCTTCATAAAAACCCTCAAATATATAATGTATATCTCATTTGGTTTCCATGATATGGGAGGAAAAGATATGTAGTTAGATAAAATGGGTAAAATCCCTTTTTTCTATATTTCGGAGGAGGGTCGAATAATTTCATAGGGGATTCCACAAATTTAAAATAAAAGTGAACCTCAACCATACACCCATAATATCCATTCAATACCGGGGGGGGGGGGGGGTGCATGGTTTTCATTGGTACCTGAATAGTTTGGGATAACCATTATCATAAGTTGTGACCCCCCCTGGGAAATGCAGTAAACACCCCACACAGTTCCCTGGGAATGTCACACGTTTTGACTAACCATGCTCAAACCAAGTAAAATGACACTAGAACCTCATAGAGGCATGCCACATGGTTACCAAAAGGGTAAAATAATAGTGATAATTAACCTTTCACCTTTCCAGTTTTATCCAAAAAAACCCTTGTTTTCAGCCTCTAATCCCATGAATCTTTCAGAACATCAAAAGAGAAAGATAAAGGCTCAACTAAGGGATACCTATGACCTGAATGGTATCAAATTTTCAATTAAGATAAGTGAACATATGTAAATTATTACAAATATTTCCTTACGAACCTATAAATATCAACACACTTCCATTTAAATAGCATAATTAGAAATTTTCAATTAAAATTTAACTTGATGATTTCTATAAACTTTACATAGAATTAGGACTTTATAATTTTTTTTAATATTTCACAATTTTTTTTCAAACCTTCCCCTTCAAAAACTTTATAAACCATAAAGCTATTAATGTTATAAACATTGAATCTCTTATGCCTATTCAAAGGCCCCAGAGATTAATATGTTTAATTATCTAGTGTAATAGATCGATTATAAACATTTATGGTATATATATACTGTATTATTAGTCATATAAGATAATAATAACGATATATTATGAGTATGAAATTTATTATGATCTTACAAAATATGAAGAATAATCAATAATTACTTTGTTAACAACTTTTTTTCTCTCTTTATCATTTCATGTTCAACACTAAAGACATATTTTTTCATATTTAATTATTTGATGAGAATCTTTAAAATATAACTATTGATTGGAACATATGTATGTGCTTGTACAAACTCTATTTATATCATTGAATATAAGGACATTATCCCAATTTGATGACCTAACACTGGAATGTTTGTGGATTTATACTATATTACTACAGTTTATTTGAGTCTTTACTAAAACATCAAAATTAATTTAATAATGTTTAAATATTATAAAAATACCTTGAAATAATTTAATAAACTCTTTAGTCATATAAAATTATGCAATAGAACATTTTGGTTGAGTTTTTTTTCTCAGAAAAGACATTAGATAACATAGATAAACAATTAAAAAAATATCCCCTAGAAGAATAAACCCTATTTGAAATGAGTAGTAATGTTTTAATGCATTAATGATGAATAATTAAGATTATAATACCCCTCTCTAGGATAAAACCATAAATAATGTATGAGAACTCCAAATTTAACATATTGGGTCATATGTACAATTAGATGAACCATCAATGGAAAAAATGATGTTAGAAATATAATATCAAAATTAAAAACTGTCATTGTAATTATTTTATAAATATTTTATAACTAAATGGAGTTTTTAATTTTCCACCAAATCTTTTTGAAAAACAAGATAAACTCAAATATAACTATTTTAATTTTATCAGGTAATAATTTATACAATGCCAAAGGTATCAGTTTATATATTAAAATTTGTGATTTGTGAATTTTAATCCCAAGTAACATATGATTCTTTAAGTCAACACATTTTTAAATGTAAATTTAGTATTCAAGAAGATAATTCATATTTTTTCATACATTGATAAATGACATATTTGTTTTGATATTTCAATTTAAAAATTGTTTTAGGATACTTTCAATTATCATTTTCCCATAGACCAAGATTTATATTAATTTATTATATTTTCATATGAGCATTTAGATGATATTTATATTTTCTATAATAATTTAATATTATAATAACCACATACTCAAATAGATTCTTTTTAGTGTGCATAATGTAAATATTATTACATAATAATTGAAATTTCTAAGCGGGTAGTTTGAAAAAAAAACAAGTTTCTTCTATTGTTTTATACTAATTATATCTGATGATATTTAAACTCTTTTCCCATAAATTTTCAATATATACTCTTTCCAAAATTATATATTAATAATTGATAATTATGACATGATTCATGGAACTCATAATAATTTTAGTGGTGGAATAAAATCATATATTCCATAAAATAATTAATTTTTAGACCAATATTTATGAGATGCATCCAATAATTGATGATGACACATAAAAAACCACATTCTTATATATGTTTATCTTTTAGTCTCAAAGTAAATGTTAAAAAATATACACACCTGGTCAATTTTTATGTTCCAACTAGACAAGTTTCCAAATACAAGGTAATTAGTAATTTTACATAGTATAGGAACACACATTTGGAACACTTCATGTAACATTGCATCATAAGCATCTACACCATTGTCCCATTACTTTTATAATTCTTCTATAAGAGGCCTTGGATGTACATAGATTTAATTTATGAGCATTTTCTTTCCTAGAATGATCCTGAAAATATAAATTATGTTTTTTCATTATACATCCACAAAGGTAGATTATAAGGGGTTAAAATAACTTTCCATATATTATGAGTTGTACTCAAAGTCCTGAATAGATTAACTCCAATAGTGGATAATCCCAAACACACATTCCGTGGATCCAAAAAGAAGTTTTTATATAAATAATAAAATTATTTATAGGATATTTAATCTCTAAGATGTTATATAAACTTGCCATTGTTTTTTCCTAGGGATGATACTTCATTTTCTTTACTGTTTTAAAAGACATGAATAATCGTTTCAATATTGGTTTTAATTGAACATAACCAAAAATATTCCTTTTTTTATTTATATACATATTATTAGTAAATTCAATTAAAATTTTATTACGATTCACTAATTTCCCTATATAATCATGACATCTTTTACATTGTTCTTTATTTGAATATTCTCCCTAATACAACATATAGTCAATGAGATATGCATGTATCTTTTTATAATCATGACCAAGCTTGTAAATGATGTTATTTATCTAATAAAAGAATTTAGGATTATTAAATTTAATAATTTAATCATTTATAAAGTCTAATATCATCAAAATATCTTTATCTATAATTCTAAAAAATAACTTCATATGGTATAACTTCAAAAGAATAGAAATTTGTGTATATTTTTTACATCCATCATATAAATTCTAATTTCCATCATCCTTTAATTGAAAAAAATAAATTTATTTCTTAGTTATATTCTCTCTTGTTAATATTTATAAAATTAGATAGTGAACACATTGATATGTTACAATCTTTATCATGATATTCTAAAGTGATAAAAGGATCATTAATCTTGTTTTGAAATTCATTTTCCATTATTAGAGTTGTTTGTTATTCACTCTTCTTATTGTCACATGTCGAACATTATATATTGTTCAACTCTACATGAAAACTATTCTCACATATCAATAATTGAATTGATTAAATATGAGGTTCTAATGAACTTCACGTTTTTTTAACCATTGTTTGAAATGAAAATCAAAGACTAGATATATTATTCTTCTATCTATGGATCTATTTTCAATTGAAAAATATAAAATCACCTCCAATACATTTACATATTGTAATGTATTCTTGATGAAATTATTATAACTCTGATATATTTTACAATATTAATATATATGTATATATAAATAATTAATTTTAGTTATATAAAATCATTTTAATAAATATAACATTACTAGGAATAATATTTAAGTATATGTAAAATTTGACTGAGAACAAATCATTAAATATAATACAATTATAATCAATTGGTATTATGATTTCATATTTCATGATATAAATATATCATATAAGATATAGAAAAAAACTTATGAAATTATACAATAATGATTACTCTATAATTTATTAATATAAATCTATGAAAAATTAATTTATAATTCATGAATGTTATAAAATAAAACATTCCAAAAAAAATAAAACTAATATAAAAAATATACACTAATAATTAACTAAAAATTAACTAAATATTTTATAATCAATAACATTGTTAAAAATCTAAATAAAACATAGAAGAGAAATATCTAAATCCTTAATTCAAAAAAACCAGAATTTTAAATACATTGAAGAGAATTACCAATATCCTAATTAAAAATTTCCATATAACTCTTATGGATGTTTTTGAAACAAGAAAATAATTAAGGCAATATAATAGTAAGGATTTGTGAAATTTACGAAGTCCTTTGAAGCAATAGATATGGAATGGGAATAAGTACCCTTGATAGATGATAAAGAAGGATAACTCACTATGAACAAGGAGAAGCTATTATGAATAAGGATATGGGGAGATCCAGAAGGTGAAGAAGAGGTTTATAGGAAGAAGAAAATGTGAAGGATACGTTCCTTAAAGGAGGGAGAATGAGGGGGGATGACATAAGGGAAGTTTTGTGTGAGAGAGATTGGACAAGTTCTTAACCAAGGAAAGATGAGGAGAGGTAGTGTGATAGGATATTAGTTTTTAAAAAGAATTTGTTTTTTAAAACTACATATAAAAAATATCATCGATAGTTTATTTAAAACCACCTCTAATATTTCTTTAAGAATTGATCATAGTTAACAACTGTGAATAGAGTTCTATTATGTGTTGGTTTCTCACTAAAAAAACATGTGATATAGACAATTTTGTCTAGTTTGGTTAATTTATCATTCCCTAAAAAATGTTTCAAATTTAGCATACAAGAGTCTTCTAATTGAAGAATCTAGGTTATGTGAACTTTATACAAATTATCTCACTTTCCTAGTATGTGGTACTCACACCAATAAACATTCACATTTAATCCTTATTACTAATTTCTTATTAAAACTAAACCAATAAAACTTGTAATCAAATCTATCACCATAGTTTTATGTAGTTACTCAAAATAATATTTTCATTAATAAATACAAAAATCATCACCATTTATGCAATTATTATATTTCATTCATAAGTTTTTTATTGTAATATGATTTTTTTTTAAAAAAATTAATAAAAAAAATCAAAATTTTAAATATAAAAAACCATAAAAATTCAATAAAAGAATTACTATTATATCATTATTTATTTAATTTCAAATTAATCTACTACTAATAAAAATAATTGATTATTATTTGTTTTATATAATTATTCCACCAATTTTTCTATACAAATAGGTAATTTTTTATGCAAAAATGGAAGTTTTATAATGAAATAATAATTATAAGAACATATACAGAATATGTGGTGATACTAGAAATTAATTTTAGTGTTGTGATAGTGTGAGGCTAAGGAAAACCTCACAAAAAATAATTACTAAGGCTTTATGAGGTACAAAACACTTATTCAATCTTACAAAAGATAACAGAAACAAAATTTCCCAAATTACTATATTAAAATAGATAGAAATCATTTATAATCAATATGAAGGACATTTACACATCACATGTTTTATCTACAACATTTTTTATCAAATCACATGGGACGGTAAATGTCCTCGAGGAGAAACCTACTGGTTCTTCCATGGTGTATCCATTGGTTGACTATATCACCCAATCCTCGGGAAGAACCCTCCTTAAAACCATGATATATGAATATCTATTCAGTAAATAGAGTGAGGAGGAAGGGTTTTTTTGGAGAAGAAGTATTATTATATGAAAATATTGAAAAAATAGACATATCATGGTCTATTTAATTTTTATACATCCTATGAAAAAATTACCTGAGTATCAATGAATTTACTCATATGTTCATAATGTATGGGTACATCTAATGTCAGTTACAATCTCTCATAACCATTCATTTATGACAGCTCTCCCACACATTTAATCATTTAAAAAATAAATGACATTATATGTGGTAGGTGTTAAAATATTAACTATTAACATAATTAGTTGTAGGAATAACATGAATAATACTTCATGAATCACATTTCATTATGATATTCCATTATAATACACTATGATAGTTTATGGAAATAACATTATGACATATATCATTCTTTATGATATAGCCTTCACCAAGTAATATGATATTCCTTGGATTTTAATTTGTCATACCATATAAAATATATTCATATATTTGAATATTACATATTCCTAATACATTATTTATATATATCATTAAGTAATATATTCATCATATCAGTGGATTAAATCTTGTTCTATTACATAATAAGTGTCCCTGGATTGAAAATGATAAGATTCAATGGGTTATATCATGGCGGTAATCCCATATTATAAATAATTCTTATAATGTCTAGGAATAATCTATATGATTAGATTCTATTACAGATGAAATTGAGAAATTAATCAAGGAGTTGCAGGATAAAATTTTTTCTAATGCATTTCAAATGAAAAAACAAGTGCATAATGATTTGTTTCAGACCAAAATGCATGAGCTCCCCATGTACGATGATTACCAAATCTCTTAAGAAGAAGAATAAGAATAAGAGTAAGTAATGACCATAGAGAAAGTGGACTGAGGCTGTAATGTAAAAAAACAACCCAAGTAGTATCACAAACTTTAGTTCCACCCTCTCTATTTAGAAATAGAATCGAAATTATAATAGAGGAAGTGGACTACCTTATACAATTCACTAGTTATGGTATACCCCTAGGGACAATTACAATATTCATGTTTTTGGTTTCCACTATAGATCCTTCTATACATCATGTAGGTGTTTTAATTTTCAAATTTAATGGAGAAAACCATACTTGGAAATTCTTACATTGTAAGGCACATCCACCCATGCACAATGGATAAAACTTTGGGGTGAATTATAGATAAAGTATTAAAAACATATCTTGGGAGTATCCTTAGAGGTATTTTAAAATTTCCTTTAATTTTTAATATTTAAAGTTCATTTTAGTTTTTTACATTATTTGTTTCATTTTTTTAAATAAAAACCCATATATGTTTTAAAGACCCAAAATTTTATTTATAGAACTCTGGAGTCTCAAATTAAATGTTCCAACTAACTTCAAAGATATGGAGATGAAATCATTTTAGGAGTTTCTTTTGTTTAAAATTTAATCTTCTACAAGCATTCATTTTCATTATATATAATAATTTTTGACCTAATTTTTTTATTAGATATATATTTTAGGCTAGTTTGTGGGTAATGGATTGTATGGAACATACTTAAACCATGATTTATTAATATTCTTAGAAGACATGTTTTTCAGGATCATCTTTAATGACTTAGTTTTGAGTTCATATATTATTGAAGATTTAAATGATATATATAAATATATGAATAAAAAATTTAGAATAATAGACTGGATTATGAAATAATTAATTTTTTTAGTTGATGTGTTTTTATCGTAAAATATTTTAATTTTTTAGTTTTTATTTTTTAATCAATATGATAATTTCTCAGAGTTCTATGAGTGTCATAAAAAACTCGGTATAGAGTTTTTAAATATGGGTATGAGTATGTGTCTCAAAAAGTATATAAAAATCATGAATAAGAGGTAAAATATGTTTTAGAGTTGGTTTTCCATGATTTATTTCATGCCCTTATTATTACACTTAAACTTTTGTGTTTCATACTGATTAGAATGTTGTACTTTTAGTTTAACATAACTCATGATGGAATAATTTCCATGCACATAATTTATTAATAAAATAAAATATAAATATAAAACATGAGAAGTTTATGGTTGGTGTATGAATAATCATTGGAGATAAGGTAGGATAAGGATACACATAACTCACATAAATAATTGGAATCCCAATATCAATTAAAATTTTAATGTAAAATTTTAGAGTTGTGTAAATTTTTATAACTTTTATTAACATCATTTGATGAGTGATTAAATGATATATTTCATCTTATTAATCTTTTAAATAATGAAAAACAAGATTTAATGTTTCAAAATAATATGAGAATTTATATGGTCATGGAGTGGATTTTTTGGTTAGAATGTTTAGTTTTATGCATAAGGATAAACATAGTTTAAGTGTGGGGTTATATGATTTGTGTATCTCTTTACTAATATTTCTTGTCATTTCATTAAGAGATTTTTTAATAATTTAAACCAAAATAACATTTTATATATTTGATTTAATTATTTTAATATTTATATATTTTTTTTAAAAAATGAACTTTAATGAATAATTTGAGTCATATTTAGATATAAGTGATTCATTAATACTGATAATATATTTTATTTTAGATTTTTATGATCATATAATACTTTTTAACATTTAAATTATTTTCTTGTAAAATTGTATTGAAAATAGATTTATAATATTTAACCATGTATAAAGTATTATTCATTTTAATCATTTAGATTTTTGTTTATATTCAATATTTCTATCATATTTATTTGGATTATTTTAGGAAGTGAACCATGTTGGTCGATGGAATAAGCTGAGATCAAGGGGTTGCTAAAAATATATGTCGGTTTTAATTGATGAAACATGGGAATAATAGGATACAAGATATCATTTTCTAACGAAAATTGAATAAAGAGGATAAAAACTATCCCATGATTTTCCCATATCATTTCCCAAGAGAAAAAACTAGTTTGTTATTTATTTCATCATTATCACACACCTTGAAACCCATAAAAGACATTTTATAAATAACCTCCAAATAAAAATGACATTTTATGATCTCTATATCCCTACAAAAAAAATTTCATGTACATGGAACATTCTTCCTTCATATCATAAACTATGACAACACTAAAAATATATCAGTATTGTATCTTTGTACAATGTGAGATAACCAATCAAGGGTACAGTTTGATGAATTTCTTTGGGTATGTGATCAATAATATCAGATTTTCCATGGCACTAACCACAATGCCCAAAACAATACCAATAATGCCAATATAAGTGGTGAAAATTAATTTCAATATTCATTATATGAACATAAACAATGAAAATATAATTTCAACCTATGTGATATTGAAACATAAAGTGACAAATAAACATGACCATCCACATTAATGGTGAAATAGATATCACTAAATATAATATTCTATTTTTTAGTGTGAATTAATTGCATGATGCATTATAGACTAGCTATATTCCCATTTATGACATGTTTATATTGTAATACCTTTTGAAACTCATTGAAATTATTGAGACTATTTGAAATCTTAAAAAAACTAACCCATGATCCCTTATTATTATTTTATAAGTGAGAATATGGTTGTGGAAGATTGTTATTTTCTATAGTAGAGTAAAATATCCCCAACCATTAATGAAAATTAGAACTCACATGAAAAAAATACAAGAATCAAATGATATAAGTGAATGTTTTTTCATAAATATATAATTAAATTGTGTAAGGATTTACGAAAAAGGCCATATGGAAGATAATACCTAAGATATAAATATAGTGTAATATTATGGGTTTAGAATTGAATTACAATATTATATTGGAATTAAAATCATCTAAAATCATCATCATATGGAAGAAACATGAGCTTAATCCATACCATTAAAAAGTAATCCATGAAGCCCCATTAGGTAAGTATGAGGGATTGGATATTTTTGAATATTATAAAACCTAATGTGGATCCTAATGTAGAAAACATATATTGGAGATTACATGTTTGGATTGTGAATTACTGAACCATGAGGAGACTTCTAGGGAAAAGAGATTATATAAGAAGATCAAATCCATGACTTGGAGGAGGTGTGAAAGATATCTCTACAAAATTTATTTAACTCTATGTATATTTATTGTAAAATTCTACATTTTATGGTTATGTGTCTCAGGCCCTACAAACATGTTAATTATGGGGTGTGTTTTTAATTGATTCATCACTCTTTATATATGGTTGTGTGTGTGTTGTGTGACCCTTTCCTTTTCACTTAGTGCTTCACCCAAATAAAGAGTGGGATGATTATCAAATGCAATGAATGTGGGAAAAAATGGGAATACCACCCAAATAACTAAGGAACAGGTTAGTTAAACTTTAATTAATGTGGTGTGGTTTGAAAAACTAAAATTGTTTGAAACTAAGACCCTAATGAATAATTCTAAACTTTTCTGAAAGTGGAGAAAAAATATCTCTTTGTTTTTTAACATTAATGTCATAAGGGAGACTTGATAAAAGAAATTATGGGGACTTATGGTTTCATTAATAAGTCCTTTGGGTGGGTTAAAGGAACATTCTCAAGTATTAAATGGTAGTAGTTCACTATACCTGAATGATCACTTGCTGAGTTTAGATGGTTTGGATGACTTTTCATTCCCCTAAAAGTGTTTCCACTCTAGTGAAGATGAGCCTTTTTATTTTAAAATATAGGTTAGGTGAAATTTAATTTTATTTCCTCACTATCCTAGTATATGTAACTAATTCCCACACACATTAATATTAAATCCCATCCAATGCAGTCTAATTAAAACTCAACCAAAAAGACTTGAAATATAAAACCTATATATCTTGGGTGACATGTTTACTAACCAAATTATTTACAAAAATTAATGCATATAACCTCCCCCTAAAGTAGTTATATTGGAAATTTAAAAAATACCATATATCAAGGTTAGTTTTAATATATATTGAATGTTATGGGTTTAAAACGGTATGATTTATTTACCAGTGATAAAAAAGTATAGAAACGTGTTAAGTATTAGTAATTATGAATATGGATAAAAATTTAACTTTATAAAATATATGATGTTACTTCTATTTTGATATTTTTTATCATATATCATTTTTTTAGTCTCAATTGGGGCATATTTCACAATCATGTTTCATCCTTGGATTTTAGATTGATTGATTTAGGTCATTAGGATAAATATTACCTTGTTTACTTTAAATTATAGTAACATGGTGTCTAAGTGAGATATATGCTAATAGATATTTGGAACATTTTCATTGTTTAATTATAAATATCCCTATATTAATTTTTCTTGTTTTTATCCACACTAATGAGATTAATAATGATGATTGGATCATGGTTCTTTTGAGGTCTTTGATATATAAAGATATAACAAAAGTTGATGGTGAGATATTATGAATCCTTATGGATTTTGAGGTATCATGTGACAAAGAAAGAATTTTTATTTTATTCTTGGGTGAAAAATGTTTGGAATTAGAATTAATGAAAGATATATATAGTTTCTTTGGTGAGATTAAAATGAAATTGACTTTAAAAAATTTCTTAGAGAAGTGTAACTTGTGGATAAATGTTTTGGCTGAGGCATCTTGGCAGTAAATGACACTAGCCATTGATGAAGAGCCTTGAAGTTATATAGGTTTAAATAGAAACTTCTGTTCATAAATGGTGGTCTTAGCTACTATCCTTCATTTGGTTATGAAGTGTTTAACATTATGAGATATTTTGATATAAAAATTTATTTGGGTTCATAACCTAAAATACTAGAAAGATAAATGTTGTCCCTTGGAAAAGAAAGATTACTTGAATCAAGTTATGTAAGTATATTATGAATCATATTTTGAACCAATTAGTTGAATAACCTAGTGTTACGTAGTTATCCCATGAGTTATTGGGATAAAATATTGGCTTGAAATAAGTAAAATAGATTCTATGACATATATATTCTCCATATTATATAACTTGATTGAGTTATATGTTATGAAAAAAATAGTTATTTTGACAAGATAAATAAGAAGTGATAAAAAATCATTTTTTTATTATTATATTATAAATCACCATCACATGAAATTATTAAATTCTCTAAATTTTAATTATATAAGTGTTTTTAAGTCAAAGATACCATTTTACCTTCCTATTTTACATATTTATTGGTTTCATTGAAATGTTATTACTTTGTTTTCACAAAATAGGATGAAGGTTTTAAGTGATTATCTAAAGACAAATGAAAATAACAATGACCATTTTTTGTTTAATTTTATAAAATTTAAATTTTTTATTATTATTCTCAAATAGAGGGATGAATTATATTGAATGGATGTAAGGTTATGTCTTTAATTTGTGAGATTTTTTATGTCTATGATAATGAGGTTACATATAGTTTTATTAATAGTTGTAAAGATAAAAAAATTCCATGTAATTTTTTTAAAATCATTTGGGATTATTACGAGTCTGTGAAATTTTATGGCACCTGATTCCAAGGCCCGGTGTGGCCAGAATGAATTTATGAACTTTTTTATGGTACGTTTAGTAAATGCATGGGTGTCATTTTATAACTTTTGTACCGGTGCTCGGAATTGAAATCTGAGAGCACTATTGAATCCATAGCTCCAATATTCACTTAAGGGAAGCTTAACATTGACCGTAGTAGGCTGGATCAAAAAGATTGTTTTTCAACTTTTAGAGAATTAATAAAATAAAAAAATTGTTATTTTATTTTATCCTACCACCTCTTGAACGGAAGTGGTGGGGTCTAAAGAGGTGGTCGGACATTTAATATGGGATATTAAATGCCCGGTTATACTTTGGTTGAGTAACCATCCCTCGTGTAATTAATGTGGCACATAAATTACATAAATTAATGAACCTCATTAATTCATCAGTGTGTTACTCACCCTTTATCCCCTCTATTTAAATGGGGATTGGAGTTGAGTTTTTACACAGATTCTCCATGTGAGGAACTGCTGGTGAAGTGACGTGACACCTTCCACCGATTGAGATAGATGCTCGGGCATCAACGAACTGAGATCGATGAAGGCCAACTACTTCATCAAACGTAGAATCATCTTCTACCATCACAACATCTCCAAAGAATCTCATGCTAGTGGTTGTCTATTAATTCAAGAAACTCCCATGATTTTTATCCTTGTTCTTGAATTTGCGGGTGGTCGCTTTTGGGGATTTGAACAGAGTTTATCCTTATTTTTTAATGTGATGTATAAATTATCCCCACTTTTTATAATGCTAACATCGAGGGTTCATTCCAAATGAATAAGGCCTAGACCCTCCACCACTTGTATTTCATTGCGTTCTATGGAGGCGGGTTTTTCCGAATTGACATAACCTTGTAAATGAGAGGTGCACAAAGACAACGACATCTTGAGAGAACCATATGAATGTCTGGAAGGAAGAAAATACCACCAGAGCTCACCCGTTGGCCCGTAGAAGTTTCACCGGTGCGGCACCGGTGACTGGCGCCGGCGGTGATGGTAGTGGCCGGCAGCAGAGGAGGGTGGCGCCACTCGGTACCGTGGTGAACCGAAGGGGTGGCCGACCTGGGGCAACCATGATGACGGTGAGGCAGCGTGCCATCACATGCCGCAATTAGTATTCCACGGCTACAAAGTTGTAGCAAAAGAGGAACCTCCTCCCTACGGGTCCCATAGATGATGAGGCGACGCCACTTGGTGCCGCCAATCAATGAGCCAAATGTCTCATTGAGCCGTTCGGGAGGTGTATCATGCGACCCTTATGCGGGTCGCACCATCCAGCGGGCCGGAATGCTCGGTGGGTAGGGTCAGACCCGAACCATGTCGAGTTGACCCAAACTGGGCCAGGTCAGCCCAGTACGGGTAGGCCGGGTCAGTCCGGTCGGGTCAGACCGGACCCATACCCATTCCGGCTAAGATACACTTAAGTGATCGTATATCGCAAACTGGGAATCCATTTTATGAACCATATATGGTGCTGGGATCCTTGGAGCGAGATGGTCCTTTTTAAATACTCCAAGAGAGTTTTGGAGAAAGTTTGAGTATGGCCGTGTTGGATCGACTCCGACTCCAACCAGGCCCTCGACACTAAAATGATAATAATGTACAGACCGAGCATCCGATTGAAACGCCATCTATTGTGTCAGAACCCTTATCACATGATAGATCATTGGGTAACTTATTTTTTGGACTTTATGCCGGTTAATATACGACTGATGGATTGAGGAGCAGTTTTCTCTAGAAACAAGCGTACTATGAGTGGGAATCCTATGGCTGGGTGAGACGTGAATAATAATGATCAATTATGTGTGAATTACCACCCATAGATTCTATTTGAATCAACAACCAGTGATTCTGTGTGAACCAGCACCCAGTGATTCTATGTGAATTAGCACCTAGTGATTCTGTGTGAATCAACACCTATCAAATCTATGGGAATTAGCACCCAACGATTCTCTATGAATCAGCACCCAGTGATTCTGTGTGAATCAGCACCCAACAATTCTATGTGAATCAGCACCCAATGGTTCTGTGTGAATCAACACCCAATGATTCTATATGAATCATCACCTATCGATCCTATGTGGTTATTGTGGGGGTTAGTACCTATCGATCCTATGTGGGTTAGAAACAGTGCCTCGTGACAGAGTAAGATGATATAGCCTTACAACTAATAATCTGTACTACTGTAATTTTGTTATACCTGGTTTGAGATATGTCTATTTCTTTGTGAATTGTGATTGATATCATGCTTGTGTTATTATTTTTTGGAATTCTGAGAGTCCTTCGAGGGTCTCAGGGTCCCTACTTAGTATTATTATACTCAACCCTACATGAGTTTTTCCTGTACCTTTTGTGTCTTGTGAAGAAGACGAGTGGCTAAGATGAGACTATTGGATCCAGTACTAGATGGTACACAGAGGTGACTTGTCAACATGGAGAGTAATGGAGATGAGCTGTACCAACCCTTTAGGTAGGATCCTTGGTGGAAGATCACAAGATCTATTTTTAGTTTTCAGTTGTAGTTGTACCTTTTCACTTGGGCTTGTATTCTGGCCTCTTTACTTTCAGAACACACTTTTTCTACTTCAGTTTTACTTCATGGTTACATCTTTTTGTGTTATTGAACTATGTGTTTGTATAGGTTTAAAGCCAATACCTTCCTGTTTTAGGGATACGACTTTCTGGTGCTAGTCGCCAACCCCTGGCCTATGGAAGACGAGCTTGGGGTAGTCACGACATGGGCCCCGAGGGACAGGTCATGAAAAAGTGGTATCATAGGAGTCGGTTCTACTAAATATAAAGGAATATGATATTTCCAATGGAGAAATAGTGTTTAGTGTTTTGAGTGTGGTTTTCAGTTTGGGGAATCCAGTGTTGGGCCAGCGGTTGACGTATCTATACACTAGGGCCCTAAATTCTATTTTCTGATTTAATAAATGAAAAAACTAATTATGTGTATTTTTAAAATGTTTTTATTTTGATCTCTTTTGAGTCAGATCACCATGTATAACTTATTGACTGTGTTTCATCTTGATTATTTTTCAATATTCCACCATGCAGACAGCCAACCAGGATTCCAATGCGGGATCTTGAGGATGGTCCACGGTGTGATGTGGATTTAGTACAAGGACTGTTGCCCAAGATGGTACCTTTGAGAAGTGTTCCAGTGATACCATTTCCCACTGGTCATCAGTTACTACTGGCGCTACTGGTATATGACACATATAGGCTCAGTGCCATACATGATTTTCAGTGACAGATACCCCTGAAGTTCTGTGGTGAGCCAAACTCACATGCGGATAAGGACTGGGTTGAGGTGGTGACTGAGTTTCCATCTAGCTAGGTCACCATTAGTACAGATGGTGGTCTTAAAAGTGAGCATTCTATATGGCTCAATAGGGCTATGACAGGGTTTAGATTACCCCTATATTACGATGATGTGACTTTTTCCATGGCAGAGCTTGAGAACCATCCTTAGAGAAGGGTGTATCTTGTCAGAAAAAGCTATGGGGTACTTGTTCCCAAGAACTTCTACATCTTCAAAAGGACTACATGTCTGTAGATGACTATTCATTGAGGCATATCAACCATTCCTGATACTCAATGAATATGATATGACCAGTGCTTTAGGGCTTGGACCTCTGAGTGAGATGTGTTTAGGGACATCTAAGCAAGAAATATTCCTTTGTGCATTCCTACTTATGTTAGGGTGCTAGAGTGAATCTTTGTGGTTGAAAATTCTTTGGCTGAGCCGAAACAGCCAGTGAATGTCAGCAGTGGGAAAAGTGGAAACTAACATTAGTCTTGGATACTTGTATGTGTAAAATGCTTTGAGAAGAGGAAGTGATAGGTAAAAATGAATCTGTAGGGAAACAGACGTGGAAGAGGAGCTGGGAGAGTAGTAGGAGGTGGTATACATTTCAATATGTTACAACCAGCACATCAATGTGTCCCCCACCAGGCTCAGGGAGTTGGAGGACAAGGGAAGGGTGTAGCTTCATGTAGTCAAAGAGTGTGACCCAAGGTATCCAAGAATGATTTTAAGTATTGTCTATGTCTACTACTAGCTTCCCTATTAATATTCATAGGTAATAATCATCCCTTATTGTCTCTAATCTTGTTCAAAACCTTGAGTTTCTGGTAAAACTGTTGACTTGACCCTTACGTCTAGAGATACCTATGAGAGAATACTCGATAATCACATATATTTCAATGGTGTGATCTGACCCTTGAGGTGAGAGTTTTAGTTGGAACTTCTTGGTGGCTACATCGAGGCCTTACGACGTTAGTTTGGGTATGGACTAGTCATCCACAGTTCATGCTTATATAGATCATTTTAGGAAAAAAGATTGTGGTATATCTACAGTTTTGAAATGGGGTTTTTTTCTTGGTCAGAGAAAAAGGAAGCTCAGGCAGCATGGGTTAAACTCATGCATAGGAGGGTGTGCCCGATCACTCTTGATTCATCCAACCTTACCCTCATAGAATTAGGTTTTTTGATTTTTCAGTTACCAACAGTAATGGTAGAGTGCAGGAACATACTCTCCAAAGATGTTTCCAGGATTACATCCCTATAGGGAGAGGTACTTGTGCCTTGACTTGTACCCAAGGATGACACCAATATCTACAACTGCATATCTAATAGCTTCCACGGAGCTCCTAAAGCTGAGAGAATAGTTGGGAGAATGGTTTACTATCTACTCCGATCACAAGAGTCTCAGGTATATCTTCTCATATAAGGACTTGAATCTGAGATGCCAGTGATGGATATAGTTTTTCTAGGTCTATGACTTTGAGGAAGTCTACACTCTTGGGAAGGGGAACGTAGTAGCAGATGCACTCTTCAGGAAGTCTTGTCTACAGTTTCTGAGTGAGGTGACAAAGCAGCTAGCTGTGTTGCAGTTATTCTTCATGGATAGTTATGGAGCAGCTTATCTATAGTATATGACAGTTACTCCCACACTCCTTCAGCGAGTTAGGGTGTCACAACTTGGGGATGTAGACTGTGAGGCTCGACATGCTCATATATCCTCATGATAGGCTCCTGATGGATTTTCTAATGGTGGGTAGCACATATTCTTCTTCAGAGGATGAACCATGGTACAAGTAACACTACGAGAGGAGGTGTTGAGGGAGTTTTACACATCCCCTTTGGCGGAACAACCGGGTATGGAGAGGATGTACTAGGACCTCTGATGTCCATACTGGTGGACATGGATGAAGAAATTCATGGCATGGTTCGTATAACGATGCCTCACTTGTCAACATGTGAGTGTCGAGCATCAAATACCCGTAGGCTTAGCATAGACACCCAAAGAAATTCATTGTGCTTGTGTCCTTGATTTTGGCTGCAGTTGGGAGGACTACCAACTACTGGTGGAGTTCACATACAATAATAGTTATCACTCCTCCATTGTCTTGGCTTCACTTAAGTCCATGTATGAGTGAACTTTCATGACACCCCTATACTGGAAAGACCTAGGGGAGTCAACGCTTATGGGTCCAGAGTTGGTGCAGGCTACAAAAGAGAAGGTGAAGATCATCTAGGAGAGGATGAAGACTGCAGAGAGCCAATAGAAGTCTTATACCGATAAGGGATGAAGACCCTTGGAGTTTGAGGAGGGAGACCATGTCTTCCTATGCGTCTCACCCAGAAAAGAATTACTGAGGTTTTTCTAGGGCGTCAAGCTATCTCTGAGGTTCATTGGACCTTTCCAGATCCTCAGTAGAGTAGGCAAGGTGCCGTACTATCTAGCTCTTCCCCCGTAGATGGACCAGGTGCAGAATGTTTTCCACATGTCATAGATGAGGAGATATGTGCATGACCCATCACATGTTATCCACTAGGGTGAGCTGGAAATCGACGATGGGGTGATGTTTTCTGAGTTCGCAGTAGAGATAGAGGATTGACTGGAGAGGGTCCTTCTTGGGCAGTCGATTTCTCTGGTTCATGTTCTTTGTCAGCACGAGAATCTCTAGGAGATCATATGGTAGTTGGAGGCCCAGATATGTGCTCAGTACCTCAATTTGTTCCCCTAGTTTTTTTGTAGCTTTTAGGGAAGAAATGCCCTAAGGTGTGGAGAATGTAAAGACCCAAATATTCCATGTAATATTTTTTAATATTATTTGGGATTATTATGAATTTGTGAAATTTTACAGTGCTTGATTATGAGGCCCGATATTCCTAGAATTAATTTTCGAACTTTTTTAAGGTACGTTCAGTAAACACATGGGTGGAATTTTCTATCTTTTGAACCAGTGGTCAGAATTGAAAACTGATAACAATGTTGAATCCACAACACCATGATTCACTTAAGGGAAGCTTAACATTGACCGTAGTAGGTTGGGTAAAAAAGGTAGTTTTTGATACTTTTAAAGAATTAATAAAATAACAAAATTTTTATTTTATTTTATCCTACCACCTCTTGAGTGGCAGTGGGGAGGTCCATAGAGGTGGTGAGACATTTAACATGGGATTTAAAATGCCCAGTTACACTTTGGTTGCGTAACCATCCCTTGTGTAATTAATGTGGCACATTAATTATGTAAATTAATTAACCTCATTAATTTCTCAGTGTGTTACTCACCCTTTATCCCCTTTATTTAAATGGGGCTTGGGTTAGAGTTTTTACATGGCTTCACCAAGTGAGGAACTGCTGGCGAAGTGAAACGACACCTTCCACCAATGGAGACAGAAGCTCGGGTAGCCACGAACCAGGATCGATGAATGCCAAGGGATTTATCAAAAACAGTATCTTCTTCCACCATCGCGACATCTCCAAAGAATTTCAAGGTAGGGGTTGTCTTTTAATTCATGAAATTATCATTATTATTATCCTTGTTCTTGAATTTGTGGGTGGTCGTTGTAGGGGATTTTAATGGGGTTTAGCATTATTTTTTAATGTCTTTTATAAATTATCCCCACTTGTTATAACGATAACACGGAGGGCATGGGCCAAACGAAAATTCCCAAACCCTATGCCACTAGTTTTTTAGTGCGTTCTTTAGAGGTGGGTTGTTCCAACTTCACGAAACCTCGGAACCAAGAGGCCCGCAATGACAACGGCATCCCGAGAGGGCCATAGGCGCATTCAGAATGAAGAACGTACCACCACAGATCATCCGGTGGCTAGAAAAATATTTTCCAACATGAAACCTACTTGACGACACCATTGGTCTCTGACCGTGGAGGAGGGTGGGGCTGTTTGGCGCAACGATAGACTCAAGGGGCAGTCGACATGGGTCAGCCGTGGTGACGGTGAGGCGATGCGCCGTGTTGAGCAGGCTTCGACTAAGAAGCTACGATGAAGGAGGGATCCACTCCCTGTGGGTCCCGTGGGTGACAAGGTAGAGTCACCAATCAGTGAGCCAAATGAATCATTGATTCGTTTGGGAGGAGGACCGTGCAACCCCCACGTGGGTCGCGCCAGCCAGTGGTCTGAGCCTATTGTGGCCTAGCCCAACCGGTCTGGGTCAGACCGGGACAGGGTCGGGTCAACCAAAATCGGGTCGGGTTAGCCCAGTCCGGTTCAGGCCAGGTCATTCTGACTGAGTCAGACCGGACCCGGACCCATTCGGGCCCAGATACGCTTAAGTGACCATATATTGTAAAACAGAAGTCCATTTAATGAACCGTCTATGGTGATGGGATCCTTGTAGAGATAAAATTCTTTTTGAGATACTCAATGAGAGTTTGGAGAAATTTGTAATATGTCTGGGTTGGATCGACTCTGAATCCAATGAGGTCCTCGACACTAAAATGCTAATATCTTAAAGACCGGGCATCTGGTTGATGCACCGTTGGTTGTGTTGGAACCCATATGACATGGAAAATTGTTGGGTAACTTATTTGTGGGACATTGTGCCAGTTGAAATATGACTCATGTATTGAGGAGCTGTTTCTTCAAGAAACAAGCGTACTATGAGCGAGAATCCTATGTCTCACTGAGACGTGAGGAATGAAGAGCGATTGTATGTGAATCAGCACCCAGCGATTCTGTGTGAATCAACACCCAATTATTCTGTGTGAATATGCACCCAATGATACTATGCGAATCAACACCTAGTGATTTTGTGTGAATCAACACCCATCGATTCTGTGTGGATTAGCACCCAGTGATATTGTGTGAATCAACAGCCAACAATTCTATATGACTCAACACCCAAGGATTATTGTGTGAATAAACACCCAGTGATTGTGTGTGAATCAGAACCCATCAATTCTGTGTGAATTAGAAACCCATTGATTCTGTATAAATCATCACCCATCAATTCTGTGTGAATCATCACAATGATTCTATGTGAATCATTACCCAATGATTCTGTGTGAATCAACACCCATTGATTCTATGTGAATCAGCACCAATCTATCATATGTGGGTCTTTCATGGGTTATTACCTATTGATCCTGTGTGGGTCCGCAAGAGTTACTCTTGACAGGGTAAGATGATCTAGCCTTATTACTAATCATCTGTACTACTGTACTTTTGTTATACTTGGTTTGAGATGTGTATATTACTTTGTGATTTGCGATTGAGATCATGCTTGTGTTATTCCTCTGTGGAATGTTTTGAGACCTTCAGGGGTCTTGGGGTCCCTACTGAGTATTTTTATACTCACCCCATGCACGGGTTTCACCTGCACCTTGTTCTGTCTTGTGAAAATGATGGGCAGATTGGCTGATACAGTAGGAGCCGGGACTAGGCAGTACACAGAGGTGAATGGTCGATGTGGAGATATGTGGAGACAAGATATACCTACCTTTCAGGTATGATCATTGGAGAATGATCATAAGATCTGTTTTTTGTTTTCAGTTGTAGTTGTACCTTTTCACTTGGGGCTGTATTCCAGCCCCCTTTACTTTCAGCACATACTTTTAACACTGCAGTTTTACTTAGTGGTTGCATCCTGTTATGTTCTTGGCTTTTGTGACTGTATAGGTTTAAAGACAATGTCTTCCCATTTTAGGGATACACCTTTCTGGTTCTAGTCTCCAACCCCTGGCCTGTAGAAGGCGGGCTTGGGGTTGTCACGACACAGACCCCAAGAGATGGGTCGTGACAATAGTCCTCTGGGATCATGATGCCTATTTTATTTATTTATTAGAGATCACGATTGGAAAGGTAATGAAGTTTATATCAATATTTTTAAAAATAATTAATATTTTAAATAATTATAGTGAGGTGATTTTTCACGTGAAAATGGAATCTTAGCTAAAACGTGTGCATGATATAAGACACATGTTAGGTGAGGAACTATCTACCCACTCACTTTATTTTTGTTTTATAAAAAGAGTTAAATTTAGTTGAGGATTTCACATTTAAGAAGATATTTTTTAGATATTAACATCATCAAAATATAGATACAATTGAAGAATGGTGGTCTCATAAATCACATGTCCTAGGAGGGGAATAATATTACTTTGATTCAAGTGTAACAGAGGTAAGAAGTTGTGGATGATAGAACTCTGTATTTAGAGCCCAAGATTTAGATGATGTTCCTAACTTTTTAATTATATTTTCACATTGAAATTTATTCTTGTGGGAGTTTGATGTACTTTTTGTTGGTAATTGAATGTAATAGTGATTTTTCCTTATTATATTTATTTTTCTACGACCATCTTTCAGTTTTAGTTTGATCTTTTTTTAAATGTGTGTCTTAGGAGGAAGATCCCGTGTTATAATTTTTGTTATTTAATGTGCCTAGGTTTTTGAATTTGTAATAATGGGATTGAGGATATATGAAGTTGAAATATTTTATATGTTTATTAAATTTAAAGGTTTAAAAATTATTTCATTGAATTTAATGGAGTTTCAAGTCCATCATGGAAAATTTTCAAAAGAAGAAAAGAATAAAAATTTTATCCTATTAAATAACCCATAATAAAAAATTTTATGGCCCTCTTGATCATAAAAAGTAGTGTTTATCAGTGGTTGAATTATTTGGAATTAATCAATTGTTGGAATCCCCATTATGATGTTAATGTCCGGGGTCTATTATTATAACACTTGAATATTTTAGCGTGAATTTATCTTTAAATAAATAACGTGTTGAAAAGCTTGTTTCAAAAGACACATAGACCTAAAATAAACCACAATACATTTTATTATGATAATATATTATAATGTAAGATAAATATTAAAATATTATGATAATATAAGGTAGAATATCATGATTAAAAGTATAAGGGGAATAAATCTATATGTAAGTTAAAATTTAATTAATATAAAATCTTTATCCTCATCATTTTATGAGGATATCATTACCCTGATTGAAACTATGAAAATACACAGAAAGAATTTGAAAAATAATTAATATGTTGATAGAGATGCAAATATGATTAATGGTTTTAGTGAAGTTTTTAAGGCTATATATAGGAATGAAATATGAGCATTATATATATGGTTGTTGATTATATAACCATTGGAAATATGGAAATCGTAAATATGTTCGTTGGATATATGATTTTTGGGTATTTGTATCGAAGAATTATATAGAATTTGTTTAATTTTTCAATTTCAATATAAATATAAGATAATACACAAATAATAAATAACAAAACAGAAATAAAATATGTAATTAAATTGTTTTTTATTTATGTTTATACATTACATATTTTTATTATTATTAAATTAGTATTTGATGAATTTATAAAATTCAAATAAATATTTTAATATCAATTATTGATAAAATAAAATTTTAATAAGGCAAATTATTATTAATAATGTGATATAGTTAAAATCATTTAGTGTCAAAAGGGATATTTTTTCAGATAACTTCTTTTCAAAGTGTTATGTATTTTATCATAATTAATTAAATTGATTACTTTTAAATTATCAATATAATATAATTCTTCAATTTATAATTAAATAAATCAATACTCATTTTAAAATTAATTGATTTTAATTATGTTTATGAACACTATTTAAAAAGTCATTTTTCTATAAAATTAGTTATATATATAATGTTTTCATTTTGAAGTTAAAGTTTTAATATTTGGAAATTTTATTAGATTAAATGGAGACCAATTTTATAATCATTAAATTGAATTTAGGTAATGAGGTGAATATTATTTTTAGGCATAAAAATAAGTTATATAGGAAAAAATTGGGTTACCAAGGAAAAGGTAAAATAAGACTAAAATGGGGTTAAACTAACAAGTAAGAGAATTATATATCATAAGAACCAAAATATAATTGTTTTTAAGAGGAATTTCATTGAAAAATATTATCCAAACTCCATATGCTTCAACTTTGTATCCAGTTTCATTTTAAAATGACAACCTTATACATTACATAATTAATATTTTTTGAAATGACACTAAAATACTCACCTATAAAAGGACCCATACTATACCTCCCATAAAACACTAAAAAAATTCTGTTATATTATATATATAAGACAATATAAACTATACCAAATAATTATTACATGTTTTTTATATTTTTGTTTAAATAAATAATCCTAAATATTTTATTCCATAGGAACCCATGTCGAGAAGAAGAAGATTCATCAAAGTACATAAATAGTTATACACCACCTTTTTCAATTAAATTCTCACAAAAAATAACTATAAATATCATTCTGTAAAACAATTGAGGTATTTCAAAATAATTTTTATATTGATAAAATTTTATTTCCATTACATAATTTTATACTATTACTCATTCCTTTGTATAACAAGTTTTTGTTTGGGTCAGTTCAACCGCCCAGATAAATGATGTTATACTGACATCACCATTTTCATCATAAATAATTATCAATAAATTAATAATATTATTATATGATATTAATTAGTAATTTAAGTTATAAATAAGGTTTTTAATGGTTAAAAATCATTATGTTCATTACAAAGTAAGTTTTTTTACTGGTAAATTTCCCAAAACACACTCATCATGGATTTTATTCCCCTAAACCATAACCATATTATCCATCAAATAAACTTGGCATTGGATAAATAATTAGGAAAAAGTGATTATAATACCTTAAAATTTCTAGTAATGATTAATATTTTATCAAATAAGGGGGATTGACATCACCGATGTCCATGATGTATGAAAAAATAAAAAATTTTAACACATTATGATGGAAATAAACAACAAATAACTAATATATGTGTAATGAATGATTATAATTGAAGTTTAAAAATTTAAATATACATTAACATGGTTATTAAATAATTTATTAAAATATTTATGTTTTTTATACAACGTATTAAATTTATTTCGTGTAAGTTTGGAGTTAATGTAAGTGTTTTCATTTCAATTTTCATTCATTGAGTTGTGTTTTAATGTTATGCCCCAATTATTATTTGTCATGATTTATTTAATAAAAATTTTAATTAGTTTATCAAAAATAAATTTTTAATAATTTTATTTACTTTTCTATTTCATAATAACTCTTTCATATTCATTTGATTCATTTTCTACCAATGTTGTGAGTGTTTCTCTTCTCAATTTTCCATTCATTGACATATATTCTATATTCAACACCATTTTTCTTTATATGGTGTATATAATACCACATGGACATATAATACCATATTTTTCATGTAATTAATTTAATTTAAAAATCTATATCATGTTCTTTATTTCAAAAAATTTTGATTCAAATTTTATCAAAGCTATAAGGGTTTATTTCCAATCTCACTTTCAAATCGAGATTGTATACATCTGAACCACTATATGGTGAAGGTGATTATTATATACCTATTAAATCAAATATATTTTCTTTTTTTTTTGCCTTTGGTTATTCTTGGAGTTTCCATATATTCATACCATTTTTTATTTACTAAGTTTATAAACCAGTTTAGTGGTTTCTTCTAAGGTTAATATAACCTTATCTCTTCCTTTTGGTCCATAATATTTATCCTTAATGTCTATATTATCTATATTATTATATGGATGTATTTATATATATATATATATATATGATTTTCTAAGGTATTTTTCAATGGTTTTGAATTTATTTGCAAAATATACCTTCTTTTACCATTTTTGATATGGTTGTTTTCTGGCAATTTTTACCTTCATTAAAAAAGTGTGAAAGGTATTTAATTTTTAAATTTTTTATAACCAAATTAATTTTCCAATTGTATTTTTTAATTATTTAATAAAATAACACTCCGTGTTTTTTGGTTTTTAAAATTATTTTATATTCCCATTATTTCATAAAATATTTTATTATAAAATAATATTTTTCTAATGCAATTAAGATTTCTTATAAATTTTTAGTGAAATTTTATTATGTTGTTATGATTTTTTTTCATATATGTCAACATCCTTTAATTTTTCTTATGATTCCATTGGTATATTATATAATTATATTATCTAAATTATTTCTCAATATGTCTTATAATAATGACTGATAGAGGTTTACATATGATCTATTTATTTCCCATGGGTTAATAAGGCTTCGGTTGAATGATGAATGTTTTAATGTTCATATGGGATGAATATATATGGGATTTCATTTTGTGAAGTGTGGTCGTAGAATTACATATCCCTCTAATGCATTGGTTAAATATATATCTCATGATATCACTAGGAGTGGGTACTAATCCAATACCATTAAGGGATCCTATACACTATGTAACACCCTATGATTTCATATTATATTATTTCTTCAAAGAAATTCAATAACTTGTGCTACACGCAACGTAGAGTTCAAGCTCGCATAAACATACCAAAATAGCCTTTCAAAAGTAGTTATGAATAGTATTAACTAAATTTCAAATTTTATATGTTCCATATAATTTTAACAGCTATATTATGTGTTTCTTAGACATAATATAAGAACAAATTCATTTTTTTTTTCAGATAAAGGAAATATTTTTCAGAAAATGCAATTTTACCACCTTTTAATGGAGAACCCTTTTTAAATACAATATTTGAAAATTTTATATATTCAGTTTTACAAAATAATCTTCTTCCTTAGAATCGGGGCATAAAAATTTAATTTTGATAAATTTTTGGTGTTTTTCTGATAACTTTCATATTTGGGTGAATATTGAAAAATGATAAATTTTAACCGAAAACAAATTTTTTAATAAGAATAATTTACAGTGTTCAATTATACATTTTAATGGTTTGTATGTATAATTATATTATATTTTTATCATTTAATAAAATTTTGGTCATTATAAGTAATTTCATATTTAAATTTCACATAAACACATGCCAATCTTTTGATAGTTTTTACTTTCTTAAAACCCGCCTTTTGGTTCTGTCAATGGAGATTAATGTTAAATTAATAAATAAAACTTTTATTTTTTTAAATTGGTAAAATATAAATCAATTTTGAATTCAGAATATCAGAATTATCTTAGGGTGAATTTGTGGTATTTTTCTAAAAATTTGCAATTTTAGATGAATAGTGAAAACACTTGGTTATTGTTTAAAACCAAATTTTTATTTAAGTGATTAGTTATTTTATTTTAATTTATTTTATTTCCAGATAGATACATGATACCTATATATTTTTAATGTAATTAAATGGATTCATTTTATAATAAGTTTAGATATATAAAATTTTATTGAACTTTTTACTGTCTTTTACCCAGCTTCTAAGAGCATTTGAAAATTTGCATAAAATTTAATTTTACCACTTCTATGAGTTTAATTTCAAAAATCTAAGAGAATAGGTTAACATTAGTAAGTAAAATGTCGTTCAATAAGTTGAAAATAATTTTTGGTGAATAGTAATGTTTGACTTTTATTTACCACGGTTAAATGTAAATAGGGTAATTAGGGTAAAAATGATATTATAATTACCCTAACACAAGTCCTAATTCTATTGGATAAGTTTAATTCGACCCAAAACAACCTTAGATAGAAAATATGATCCTTTAGGTCCACTTGGATTAGATTAGGGAATTTACTATTATTTTATTTAAATAAGAGTTAAAAGTGTTAAATTCAAAGTTTATTAACTAAACCATTTTTAATATAGGGTTATAAATAAGATAAATTCGACTATAATTATTCATTAGTAATATAAAATGATTTAATACATAATGGTATTTTATTTATAATTTTTATACATTAAATTAATAAATTTATTTATGACACAATGATGATAGGGTAATTACATTTTTAATGAATGGTTAAAATAATTGATGTTATAAATATACAAATTAATTTAATTTGATACTTTTGATGAATTAAAATAGTTTTATAGGTTAATATGACATGTTAGTGTTGATTATATAATTTTTTTTGAAGTGATAAGGTTTTTATGACTTTCAAAAAAGCAAAATACCAAATAGTGTCAAAATTGACAAAAAATAATTTTTAAAACAAATACTATATTATTGGTTGATATAATATTCCTAAAAATATAAGGTTTTTACAAAGGTCTTAAATAATATTATATATTTCATTAATGAATCACTTTATGTTCTCTTGGAAGTTTATAGTAATTTTATTAACTATAAAGTGTAAGAATACAAGAAGACGCGGTAAAAGTTAAACTATTTTACTGAGAGTTAAATATAAAATATAAGGTTAAAATGTTAACCTAAATTTGTCCGAAAACTATTGGTAGAGATGATTTCTACGCATAACCACCTAAGTTTTGAAATAAATTCAATTGGATCCATTATAAACCGAATATGATTGTATAATAAATTAACATTTTAATCTTTTCCTAAAGTGACCCCCACCACTCTTATAAAAGGGAACTTCAACTTCTCACAAAATCACACATACAAATCCATTTGGCTCCAAAAAACCTGCCCAAATATCCTCCCAACCTCCCTCAATTAATCCTAGAGTCGTTAGTTTGATCTGAACGCCAACCTAAGGATCCCTTTTGATCAACTCAAAAGGAAGCACCCGAAGAAGAGGTGATAATTTCACCCCCCTTTTTCAAAGTTCTTTTCTTCTTCCACATTCTCTTTATTTGTTATTACAATACCAATGTAACAAATATGGTATCTTATACATACTTTGATGTTATTATAAAAATGGTAAAACCATATTCATTATTATATCCATCATATGAATGACAAAGTCACCATATGTGCGTACGTGCGACTTACCGTCTCCAAGTCGTGGTGTAGTTTGTTATTCAAATAATTCATTATTTGGATGGGTATAATTTTGAGTATAAATGATGTAAATAATAAATATAAAATGAAATTATTCTGTATATATGATATACCATCCAATTACATATGATTTCACCATCAGTATAATGATATTGTCGCTCATGCGTATGTACGACTTACCGTCTCCACGAACTCGATGAAATTCATTCCCCATCATAATTATTCAAGAATAAGTCTCATTTTATGAATAAAAATAATTTTTAATAATTTAATATCATTATGTATACGAATAAAATACATCCAATTCACAATATATATGGCTTACATAACAAAGAATATAAAGGAAAACAGATCAGTTAACACCCAAAATGATGATACTACCAAAATATTACTAATAAGGAAATATTATAAGTTCATATATGATGTAATATTTATATATGTGATTCTTTTAAAACTTAATAACAATGATTTAACTATTATACAGGAGGTTAACATACCCTCGACCAAGGAAAAGTATAAGATAGGGGTTAATTCTATAATCTCATTATTATCCGAGATTGTTTATGTGTAAGTTTTTACTGGGACATAATTATAATCCATGTCCATGTTTCATAAAATAGTTTTCAAAATTATTATTTTTAAGGTACTCTTTAACTAAAATATCATTTTAAATGGTTTAAATATTTATTCTTCTATGTCATTCTCATTAATTTCCATGTTTTCAAAATTGTTTTAAGGATTTATTTATATGGACATGAATGTTTTAAAATTTTAATTTCTTTAAAAAGTTTCAAAGTGGTATGGGACACTTTGATTGAAAAATATATTCTAAATTTCATCCATTATAAATTTTGTTACTATTATATGATTTCATGAAAAAGGGATATTTCTATCAAAGAGTTTTACTAATCATTTTCATCGTTTTCACCATCCTTTAAAGGATATTATTTTTGATTGAGGTTGATTTATTATGATACCAATATTCTATATTGTGTTGATGTTTTTGTGATATGTTTAACTGTGGATATATTATTTTTATACCATTCATGTTTTATAGATACAGTATTGACATTTCGTATGCTAGTTTTAATGTGAATGTTTATGTTATGTTTAAACCTTTTCATATGTGGAATTCATTGGACTTAGTAAGTGACGGGTGGAGCCCGCTATAGCTCCTAGAGGCATTAGTAGGTCTCATGAGACAAACTAGTGTCTTGTCACAAGTCCTTGAAAAAAATCTAATTTGTAGTCTTGGAATAAGGCCTTGACTATGTGGTTACGAAGTCTATAGTTATGCATTCCATTATTATTAAATTGGATATTGATATTACATGTGATTATTTGAATAGTATAATATCCATGTGAATAAGTAAATAGAATTATTTGATCTATCTTTTCCATAATATGAGTAAATTAAAGTTTAAAAGGCTTTTATTTTAGTCTTATACATTGCCTTAAATGTTTATGCTTATTTGTGAAAGTTTTTGCTATATCGTTATCCCTACTATGCATCTGAGCTCACCCCTTTATTATGTTTTATTTTCCTAGGATTCAAGAACTGTTTTATGATTGATAATTAGGGTTAAGATAAGGGATTAATGGTGTTATCAAAAGATAAACTGATCGGTCTTTCGGGAATTGATTCCTTGTAATCAATCCAATGTATTAAAAACATGCACCAACTCTAGGCTTCTGGGGTCAGGGCGTTACAGTTGGTATCAGAGAAAGTTTAGAAACAACCTTGTAAATAGATTTAAATAAAATTTGATTAGAGAACATTACCCTAATATTGAATTTTAAGATTAATATAGAACAACTTCTTATAATTTTTGTAATGTAGATATTTTGTGTATTTTCCATGAAATACAACCATATCTGGATACGAGAAGGTAGAGGCGGCTCTGGCACAGATGTACCTAGTATTGAAAACTCCGACAAGGAGTTTTGAGCGGGACTGGGGGTATCCTGGTACACAACAATGGGCCTTGATACACTCTTGGTTACGACACTCCTCAGGGATATGCTTAGGATAATTTACATTTTCATTACAAGCCATTATGAAGGATTTAGGAGAAAATAATTCATCAAATAAAACATTTTATGATTATAGATTATATGCATAATATTTTCAATTTACGTTAGGTATTTTACAATTTTGGAATTATGAATTGCGATTCATAAACTAACCTAGTGTATGCCATTGTTTAGAAATGGAACCTAGTAGAAGGAATGAGAATTAGAATAATACACATGATTGAAAGATTAAGAAGAATCATATCTTTCATGGTATTAATCCAACAATTAGAAGGGAAATAGTCTCCCACATATTCTCATCATATGAAGAAATAGTATCATGTGTTAATAAGATAATTAAATAATTCTTTGAGTCCAATGGATTTGAAGGGAAGTTAGAGAAGAAAAGGATGGTAGAGATAAAGATGGATAAAGGGAAAAAGGGAAAGAAGGATTTTCCCGTATGTGTTAACTATGGAAAGAATCATCATGGTAAATTGTTGAAGGGAATGTGAGTTTGTTATAATTTTGGAAACAAAGGACACCAAGTATGTGATTGTAAGGGAAAGAAAAAGTTTTTAAGTGTACAATGCCTCCTCTGCAAGAAGTTGGGACACTAAGTGAATCAATGTCTAAATCATCAGAGTATACCCGAAATGAAGCTATTGGATAATAATCAAGTTACGATACTACAAAAGATGAAGCAGAATTATTAGATTTTTTATGTTGTTATAAAATATTTTATCATTTGAGTATTTTATTAATGATGTACATATTATAAGAATTATAGAGTATATATGGATTTTACTACAGTACTATTTCATTAAGGACTTGAGGTTGTGTGGAACCAAGAAAAGTGACTCAATAGCAGGTTAAAGTTTTTTGGAAAATATATGGCTCAGAGAAAGATAAAACATAATATGGTTTTGATACTAAGGTAGTGATTTTGGAATAATATATGATTGATTTGGATAAATAATATTGAATATTATTGACTACCTTGAAACTGATTAATGATTTTTATATTCCATCATTATTGGAGTTTACAACATGTTTGGATTGAAGGAGTATACCTAGTATTCTATAAGGAATAAGGGAGAATGAATGTAATTAATAAGGTTTTATGGTAATTCAGGGTGTTATAGTGTTTTAAAATAATATATGATGAAGGTGTTCACATGCTATTACATGAAAAAAGGATATTCATTGTGTTTACCTTATAAATTTTGGACTGTGAGTTTGGATAGGAGTATTTTGGATAAGTCTAAAGGTTTTAATAGACTATGTTTGACATTGGATTCTATTGTTAAGGTTAAATCATTTATTGAGATTATTTTTTGATTGTCATAAAAACGATAACTCAGAGGTCGGGCGACAACCTGTCACGTCTGGCAAGGCTGTGAGACATGAACCCGCAACCGAAGGGCAACAAGGGTGGAGCAACTACCACTGAAATATGTGATTTCTTGGTTTGTATAATGTATTATTTTTAAATAGTTTGAAAAATGAATTATAAATTCATTATTTTTGGAACCCTATACGATTATGATAAATGGAATATTATTGAATTCTTTTATCTTTTGGAGTGAATGATGAGTTTTTGGTAAGAATTAATTAAATGATGAAACTCAAATTGTCAGGTATATATTTTTTTCCATTTATTCTATGAATAAATTAATTCTTAAACATTAAGGTAGGGATCTTAAAAAAAAATGTGTTATCCTAATACCTTATGTTTTTTTTCAACTGATGATATTTTAAATCATCATAGATTGATGGCTTTGAGGCCCTAAATTTTAAACTTGTTCATGATTGATGACCTCAATAAATCCTATAAATATTTAAGTTTTTTCTCCAATTATGGGTCTCTAATTTCCACCAATGTTCTTATAATCAAGATTATAATTTGATGGTGTATTTTTCATTTCCCTTTCCCTCTTATTAAAACTAAATTTTATTAACACAATTTCTTATGTGTGTTTTCCACAAAAGAATTTTTCTATTTTTTAACCTTTTATTTTTGAAGAACAATTTCATATTATGAGGATGAAATTTACTAAAGGAGGAGAGAATGTAACACCCTAAGATTCCAAAGTACATTATTTGTTCAAAGTAATTCAATAACTTGTGCTATACACAACACCGAGTTCAAGCACACCACGACTTACCACACTAGTCATTCAAAAGCAGTTATGAATAATATTAAATGAATTTTGAATTTTATATATTAAATATAATTTTAACATCCATATTATGTGTTTTTAGTCATAATATAAGAACAAATTCATTTTTTTCAGATAAAGGAAGTATTTTTCAGAAAATGAAATTTTACAACCTTTTAATGGATACCCCTTTTAAATACAATATTTGAAACTTTTATATATTAAATTTTACAAAATAAACTTATTCTTTCGAATCAGGACATAAAACTTTAGTTTTGATAAATTTTTGGTGTTTTTCTGATAACTTTCATATTTGGGTGAATAGTGAAAAATATTAAATTTGAAATGAAAACAACATTTTTAATTAAAATAGATTATAGTGTTCAATTATAAATTTTAATGGTTTGAAAGTGTAATTAGATTATATTTGTATCATTTTATAAAATTTTGGTCATTATAAGAAATTTCACATTTAAATTTGACAGAAACACATGTCAATCTTTTGATACCTTTTACTTTTTAAAAACCCACCATTTGGTTTTGACAATTGTAATTAATTTTAAATTAATAAATTCATCTTCTATGTTTTTAATTTGTTAGAATAGAATTCATTTTTTAATTCTTAATATCAAAATTATCTTAGGGTGAATTTTTGGTATTTTTTTTAAATTTTCAATTTTTGATGTATAGTGAAAAACACTGCGTTATTTTTTAAAACCGAATTTTTATTTAAGTAATTAGTTATTTTATTTTTATTTATTTTAATTAAAAATAGATAAATAATACTTATATATTTTCAATTTAGTTCATCGGAGCCATTTTATAATAAATTTTGATATATAAAATTTTATTGAAATTTTTACCGTCTTTTAACAACCTTCTAGGAGCATTTGAAAATTTGCATAAAACCTAATTTTACCACTTCTTTGAGTTTAATTTCAAATAATTGAGAGAAATGGTTAACATAATAAAGTAAAATGTGGTTCAATAAGTTGAAAATAATTTTTGGTGAATAATAACTTTTGACTTTTATTTACCACGGTTAAATGTAAATAGGGTATTTAAGGGTAAAAATGATATTATGATTGCCATAAAAAATGTACTAATTCTATTGGATAAGTTTAATTATACCCAAAACAAACTTATTAATAAAATATGATCCTTTAGGTCCACTTGGATTATATTAGGACATTTATTATAATTTTATTTAAAGAAGAGTTAAAAGTGAAAATTCAAAGCTTATTAACTAAAACATTTTTAATATAGGGTTATACATAAGATAAATTAGACTATAAATATTAATTAGAAATATAAAAATATTTCCTATGTAATGGTATTTTATTTATAATTTTTAGACATTAAATAATTAAATTTATTTATGACACAATGATGATGCAGTAATTACCTTTTTAATGAAAGGTTAAAATAATTGATGTTATAAATATCCAAATAAATGTAATTTGAGACTTTTGATGAATTAAACTAATTTTATTGGTTAATATGACATGTTAGGGTTGATTAGAAAAATTTTATTTGATGTTATAAGGTTGCTATTACTTTCACAAAAACAAAATACCAAATAGTGTAAAAATTGAAAAACATTAATTTTTAAAACAAATACTATATTATTGGTTGATATAATATTCCTAAAAATATAACGTTCATCCAAATGGCTTAAATAATATTATATATATAATTAATTAACCAATTGTGTTTCTTTTATATGTTTAGAGTAAATTTATTAATCATATAGTGTAACAATACAAGAAGACATGGTAAAAGTTAAACTATTTAACTAAGAGTTATATCTAAACGATAAGGTTAAAATGGTAACCTAAATTTGTATAAAACCTATTTTTCAAGAGTATTTAGACCCATAACCACCTAAATTTAGAAACAAATTCATTTTTAGCCATTATAAACTGAATATTATTGTATAATAAATTAATATTTTAATATTTTCCTAAAGTGACCCTCACCCCTCTTATAAAAGGGCACTTCCCATTCACTCAAAATCACAACTCCAAAGCCATTTGGATTGGCCAAACCCTACCCAAATATCCTACCAACTTCCCCTACTTAAAACTAGAGTCCTTATTTTGACCATAAATCTAACCTAATGATCCCTTTTGATCAATTAAAAGTGAAGCACCTGATGAAATGGTAATAATTTCACCGCCCTTTTTCAAAGTTCATTTCTTCTTCCACTTCCTATTTATTTGTAATTCCCATAACAAAGTAATAAATCCTGTATGTTCAACATAATTTGATGTTATTATAAAAATTTTACAACCATATTCATTATTCTACCCATCATATGAGTGACAAAGTCACCATACATGCGTACATACAGCTTACTGTCTCCACGTCGTGGTGTTGTTTGTTATTGAAACGATTCATTTTTTGGATGTGTATAATAATGAGTATAACTAATGTAAATAATAAATATAACCTGATAATTATTTTTTATATATGATATACCATCCAATTACATATTATTTCACCATCAATATAATGATATTGTCGCTTGTGCGTGCATACAGATTACCGTCTCCACGAACGCGATGAGATTCATTCCCCATAGTAATCATTGAAGAATAATTTTCATTTTATGATTACAAATGATTTTTAATAAATTAATATCATTATGGATATAAATCAAATACATCCTATCCATAATATACATGGCTTACGTAACCAATCATAAAAAGTAAAACAGATCAGTTAACACCCGAAACAATGATACTACTGTAATATTATTAATAAAGCAATATTAGACAATAATATATGATATCATATTTATTTATATGGTTCTTGTATAAATTAATAAAAATTATTTAATTATTATATGTAAGGTTAATGTACCCTCAACCAAGTAAGAGTACAAGGTATGGGTTAATTCCTCAATCTCATTATTATCTGAGATGGTTTATCTGTAAGTTTTTACTAGGACATAATTATAATCAATGTCCATGTTTCATAAAAGAGTTTTCAGAAGGATTATTTTTAAGGGAATATTTAACTAAAACATCATTTTAAATGGTTTAAATATTTATTCTTATAAACTATTCTCATTAATTTCCATGTTCTAAAAATGGTTTTAAGGATTTATTTATATAGAGATGAATGTTTTAAAATGTTAATTCCTTTAAAAAGATTCAAAGTTTTATGGGACACTTTGATTAGAAAATTTCTTTTAAATGTCATCCTTTATAAATTGTGTGACATCTAAATGATTTCATGAAAAAGGGATATTTTTATCAAAGTGTTTTACTGATCATTTTCAACTTTGTCAACATCCTTTACTGGATATTATTTTTGATTGATGTTTATTTGTTATGATAAAAATCTTCCATATTGTATTCATGTTTTTGTGATATGATTTACTCTGGATGTATTATTTTTATACCATTCATGTTTTATAGATAACTTAATGACATTTCGTATGCTAGTTTTAATATGAATGTATATGTTATGATTAAAACTTTTCATATGAGGAATGCATTGGACTTAGTAAGTGACGGGTGGAGCCTCCTATAGCTCCTCGATGCATGAGTAGGTCTCATGAGACAAACTAGTGTCTTGGAATAAGGCCTTGACAAAATCTTATTTGTGGTCTTGGAAAAAGGCCTTGACTATTTGGTTAAGAAGTATAGAATTATGCGTTACATCATTATGAAATTGGATATTGATATTACATGTGATAATTCGACTAGTAGAATATCCCTGTGAATAATTAAATGACATTATTTGTTTTATCTTTTCTATATTATGATGATGTTTAAGTTTAAAAGGCTTTTTTTTAGTCTTATACATTTCCTTTAATGTTTATGCTTATTTATGAAAGTTTCTACTATATTATTATCCTTACTGAGTATCTGAGCTCACCCATTTCTTATGTATTATTTTCCTAGGATTACAAGAAGTGTTTTATGATTGATAATCAGGGTTAAGCTAAGGGATTAATGGTGTTTTTGAAGGATCATTTATGTTGTGTTTTATTTTCTAAAGTGTAATGTAAAATTCATGTATGTAATCTATTTTCCAAGACTACTAAACTGATCAGTATTTTGGGACATGATTCCTTGTAATCTTGCCAATGTTTTAAAATAATGCACTAACTCTAGGCTTCTGAGGTCAGGGAATTAAACACTAAGTGAAGGGTGGGTATGAAATTATACATCCCTATAATGAATTGATCAAAGTCTTATATCTCATGACTTGATATGTTCGGGATTAGAGAGTAAAATGAATCCATTATAGGACTCTATTCACTATGTAATTAAAAACATAGCATTGATGCTCAAACTAATGATGAATTTTACATGATTTTTTATATGAAATATTCCTATAACATTATTATGCTTTTATGGATCATTATTATTGACTCGCATTTCCACTTTCATACATCTCATTTCTGATGTTTTTAAAAAATTAGTATTAAATGAATTATGTTTTATGAATTATGTTTTGTTATGTATGTTTCTATTAATTTATAAATATACACATTAATTATCTTCTCATGCTCATATAATTATCTTATGATCACTTATGATCTTTGATTTATATATATTTTGTTCAGCATTATTGAGAAGTAGAGTTCACCCCTATCTTATATTTCCATTATGCATGTTATTAAGAATCATATAGCCTGTGATATTTCTATAAAGGGGTACATAATAGTGAAACTATCAATAAAATTTCACTATGTTTTAAAATATCTTACTTATGTTTCTAATATCAAAAGACAAAAAAATTAGGATTCTTGTATTTTTTAAGGTTATTGAATGAAATTGTTAAATTATAGAAATCATGTAAAATATAATTATCTAATGCTTAATTCATCTTAGTTGGTATCAAAGCTATGTGTTTTAGAACTATATCCACTATTGAAAGTTTAACGTGACTTTGTTTTCATCAGATCACTGTTTATTAATTTTTAGGGATTATGTTATGATAAATTAGTGGATAAAACCATAATCAATCTATGATGAACTAAAAGAGATGTGGGATGAACCAAAAATTTAATTGGATAAAAATAAAGTATCCAAATTTAAAGAATCTTAGGATTTAATTTTTGTATTAACTTATTTATTATACTAAAAATTATTTATTGATACCAACTCTACCCATTTGGGATACACTAAGTGATGAAAGAGGAAATATTGAAATTGGAGTAGTGAATGGTACATCTATATTTGAATAAATATTATTCGATGTAATTTATTTTAATTACATTATATATTTTACTCTTTCAAATTTATATTTTATTGATATTATTAGGTTGGTAGGACTATCATGCTTTGGATCATATTTCTGAATGCAACTAAAGTTCTTATCACTAGCTCAAATCATACAATTTGAGTCCTTTATCTTGATCAAGTTTCATCTTATAATTTTGGATGCCTATGGTTATGACCTAGGGTCCGACATTCTTCCTATCCTCACATTAGAAGTATCGTAGTTTCTATATATATTTTGAAAAAATTTCTAAGATTGTGTAGATAGGATAGACACATACTATAAATCCTAGAGCATGGGGCCTAACTGGCTTAGATTTACCTTAAGTGTCAAACTAGATCATGGGTTTGGATATATTATATTAATATTTGTTTTTATCACTCTATTTATTTATTCCAGCAATAATATTTTCTGACTAGTATGAAAAAATCACATGCACATTCACTTTTTATGAAAATTGATATTTGGACCACTATTGGTTGTGGCATAATGAGATTTATTTCCAAACCCTTATATGTGAATCTCTATATACGTGCAATACTTTTTTTTTGATTTTAGGTTGAGAACATGATGTATAGTCGACCAGGCAGAGGCCCAGGGTTTCATGATCAAGTAGGGATTCTCATGTGGTGTATTTAAATTATGATGGTGTAACTCATCTATTTTAAATACCAGATTTGTGGTTGCCCTAAAGTTTTTAGTGGATCTTTTTTTATTTAATTTAATTTTATTCACTAACTATAAATGTGGCTATCTTGGTGAGTGACCACTTAATGTGTTTTATCATTATTTGAGTATATTTGAATTTAGGTCACATTTCCTTTATTATAGCATGTTGTCATATTAGTTATTTATTATTTACTGCGAAATTTATTCTATGGATTTGTGCAGTTTATTCCTGATTTTATTTCACTAAGAAGGAGGGTATAATGTCCCCACTATATCATTTATTAACTCTCTAATAATAATAATGATTTGAAGGATATAGAGGCATGATTGAGGCCTTATAGAAAGCCATATTTGGTTATGTGTTATTTCAAACAAGTATTATTCATTACAAATGGAATCAAAGATGAGTGGATTCCTAATTTAGGGAGTTAGTATGCATGCGTTCATTGGATGTTGATGAAAATGTGATGGATACCATAATAGTGTTTCATAAACATGTTTTTTTATAGAAACTATAAGTTTTCATGCCACAAAATTTATATTACAGGTTTCCATATTTATGAATATATGATTTCACCAAGTATTATACAGTTAAATTTTTGAATTTATGATATATTATGGTTTTGGATCTCGGACCTATGGTAAGAGGATAGTGTTCATGCATCATTCTAGACACATAGGATTCAATTGAAATATGCTTGTTTATTTGTGATTGTACTGATGATAAAAGTTTATGTGTTTAAAGTTGTAGAAAATAATGAGATGTTATCTTTTTTATATAGAACCTTGGTCATATTCTACTCAAATAAAAAAATTATTTTCTTTCTTTGAAAATCATTGTGGATTATAAGTTGAGATTTTTTCCATGGATAGAAATGCAGTCCCTTTATCAAGGGATTCATAGTGACTATTGTGGGTCTGTGTGGGATTTGGTACCCTATTGCAATTGTTGGTGTTTTAATGTTGGGAAGGTCCTCTGAGAGGTGTTCAGATCAGGCTTGAGTTTTCTTGAGGTTGAGGTTTCCCTAAAGTTATTGGTTCGAGTCGCTGGGCGAAGGGATACTATTCATACTTTTTTCATTTTCCTCATCATGTGGTGGGGCCTTTTTAGGCTACTATCACTGGTGGATTGTGTGGGTGGGATTGATCTTCCTTTTGGTGGGGCCTTAAAGGGTTTACAATCACTATGGGTCACTATCTAAAAAGGATTATTTGAGGATTATTTATTCCTGATATGTGGGGTGTTGGGAATGAAATTAAGCTGAGAGGGTAGGTTTTTTTATACTTTACCAATTTTTTTTCAATTTTGTGGAACAATCGGAGTGTGAGTATTAACATGTGGGTTTAAAAAGAAACCCAAGTTGAGGGTGGTCATGTGGTTTATCTTGGGATGATTGAGATTCCAAAATTTTTAATAGGAGGTTAGAGGGTTCTCTAGCTTGTTGGAGATAAATTTTCGGAGTAGCACAATCAGTTGTTTAGGAATATTATACTAGGTTAGAAAATAATTCACCCATGGGATAATGGAACCTTTTTGAAGTTCTTGGAGAATAAATCTTAGTTTATGAGGTGTGGGGTGGTTGGTATGTATCTTTTGGATAAATCTATGTTGTGTGAGGATATATGAACATATTTTTTTTATAGTGATGGTTCGTTCACAATTCTTTTTAATAGGCCATGTGTGTGTTTTTTGGGAGTGGTTTCAGTATTGATGAAAGATAAGTGGTGTTTCCATATTGTGATTTTTGAGGTCAGTGATCAATGATAAGTGTGAGGAAATCCTTATGGCACAGAGTAAACCATTGGATGTTGGTGGGTTTGATACTCTTTTTGAGTGGGTTATTGAGTACAATAGATATCATTCATAGTGATAAAGGGATGGGAAATTTCTAGGGTTTTTGATTTTTTCCCAGGTTTGTGCGATTCTCCCCTATATTGTCATTATTTTTGGTAGGGTACATAACAAGGGATATAGAGATAGGTTCTATTTGTGATGTTATGATAAAAATACTCTTAGAGTGGGGAGCTTCAGATCAGTCATGGCTGAATGTCCCTCATTTAGAGAGTTGTGAGCATTGTGAGGCCGGTTGGTGGAAGTTTATGATACAATGGGTTGTTCCAGTGTTTAGGTTATGATCATGAAGTTTGGATAAACACCAGATCTTTTTTAGGGTGATAAGAATTATGATGGGAAATTTGTAATGACCTGCATCATTATGGGGTGAGAAAAACATGAGAAATTTTGATTTTTTTCACTGGTGTGTTTCAAGGGGAAAATGGAAATTTTGAATGCCCGATGATATTGGATAATTTTTTCAACCACTATATTAGTCCCTAAATATGGTTTTTACCATAAGATATGAGTTTTGTGGAATTCCAATCCTTTTTAAATTTGGTGGAATATTTAACAGTTAATTATGTAATATTAATTATTCATACATGTATGAGTGATTATATATTACGTTAATAGTTTCTTAATGAGATTATAAATTCATGATTGAGTGTTGAACCTGGGTTTTTCCTAGGTTGTTCATAAATTCATCACAAGAACTGGGGATGGTGCTGATCGACCTTTTCTTTTTTCCTTTTCTTTATTATTTTTTAATTTTAACTTTTTTCTTTTGACCACCCACAGGGATTGATTCACAAGTTGGTTCTTACCGTGGGATGATATTTCTTGAGATAGAAGATATGGAGTGGGAGAGGTAGAGAGAGGGAGTTGGAGGTTCCACCATATAGCTAATCTGACACCAGGTTGACATGAGGCTATTTCAGAACATATATTTGTGTGCAGACTTTGTGTTTTATTCTTGATGGTAGGATTTTTGCTTACTTTTTATGATATCCTCATACATGTGTAGTATTTTACGTTTTGAGACTCATATGGGTTTCCGAGGATCCATTAAGGTTCATTTTGGGGTGTTTTTTGGTGGGAAATCGTTGTTTTGGGTTGATTGTAGGGGTTTCCATTCAAGAAAATCTGTTTTTATGGTATGTGGCACAAAGAACTCACATAATGTGTTCTTCATTTTGTGATATTTATAGAATATAAGGGTTACACAAAATGTGTGTTTGGAAAATGATGTGTAGAGGTGACTCATGGAATGTGTCAGGGTGTTTGGTTTTTATTCAACACGACTAGAACCAATGTGAGGTACATTATTAGTGTTTTTTTACATAAGATGACCAGAACACATGTAGAGAAATGGCTAAGAACATGGTTGAGAACCCATTATGTGTAACATTCCATATACTAGTAATACATGCTATATACTTAGATAATTACATATTGGGTTGGTCACTGGTACATGGCCTGAGTAAATGTTTGGGGGGGGGGGGGTGGTACACTCCACATATAAAATGTGCACATAATAAACATTCCACTTTTAGTAATTTTACATTTTTTCACAGCCAAAGTAAGAATTGTACCTGTCTATTTTCCATTTTAAGTTCATTTTACTAAAATATCATGATGGTTCAATCCTTTCAATATTTATAGTCTGTTTGAGTAGTTTTTTGGACCATGTGACTGTTCGTGGGATTGTCTCTTTAAGGATTGGATATAGAATCATACCATGGGATGGGTTGTGAGATGTATGGTTTGAGTGAGGGTTTTGAGATTGGTGATCAATTTATATTGAGTATTCAAATGTGGTGTATTTTAGGTTAGTTTTTCTGGTTCTCTATGATGGGACCTGTAAGGAACCCAGTGGGCTTAAATCCCAATGATCTTGGCCATGCCCGAGCCCAGCCCTCTGGAAGATAGAAAACCCCCACCCGTAGGAAGATAACATTCCCCCAAATTAGACTCTTGTAGATAGCACGTGGCAGGAACTATCCCCGACCCGACTAGGATTTAAATCGCCTCCCCCACAACTCAAACTGGTGGCCATAGGCTTAACAGCCAATAGAGAAGCATTATGAGTACCACTGAGCAATTGGCCCAGTGGTACTCATAATGCTTATCAGTTGGATGTTAAGTGTCTGGTCACGAGTTCGAGTTGCAGTGGATGTGATTTAAATACTTTTCAGGCAGGTGACAGTTCCTACCACGTGTTATCTAGTACAATCTGAGGTGGGGTCTGTTATCTGCCTATGGGTGGGGGTTCCCTATCTTCTAGAGGGCTGGGCTCAGGCGTGGCTATGTTTTTTAGGCTTTAGTCCTACCAGGTTTGTTATAGGACACATATATGTCTCAGATGTTTTTTTTTTCGCTCAGTGAATTATTTTTTGATGGGTTATGTTTTAGGATTCCCCCTTGTGGTTATATATTTTATGTTTTGGGATTCATTGTTTGGATACTTTGTTCCGGGTTTAAACCATATGATTTCAATTAAATCTCAGATCTAGTGAGGAGATATTGATTTGGGTATGAGGGGCCCATAATAGACTCCCTTAAGGGAAAAATAATTCTTCAATATGGGTCATATGTTGGGAGGATGGCTGAGGCATTCATTAAAATGAAATTATCCTAGTTTTTTCTCATGTTTTTGTATCATATTATAGGATTTTCTATTCTTGGTAATGTTACATGTAATATTAATAATTCCCACATGGGCTTGGTGATGCTTTTAGATTCCCTTGTAGGTGTGTTATTGATCGAGGATTAGTGGTTGAGGGGTCTATGTTCCTGGATTAGTGGTTCCCCAATGTAGGTTGTCATGTTTTATCTTTTATAGATTTTTTTGGGAGAGTTAATGGTCATGGTTGGGTTGGGTGATGATTCAATAGTTGATATTTTTTACATAATGTGTAGGGTGTATTTTGATGGATGTGATCCATGGTGTCATGGGAACCCCATATTTTATATGACATTGTGCAGTGTCAATACTTGCTCAGTGTTGGAGATTTTAGGTTCCGCAATATGACCATGAGAATAAGTGAGATAAATAAAATTAGGCGTTTTTTTATTTTTGTGGAATATGGAAACTTGAATATTTATTGATCGTGAGAAAGTCAGTGTTGATGTTTTAACTATTTGGATGATGAATTTGAGAGTTTATTAACTTGTGATTTGATAACCTATATATGAAAAAGTTTTATATAGTTTCTTGTCTAGATTTGATGTAGGAGTATACCTTTAGGATAACTTTTTTCTATGAATTATCCTTGAGATTTATCTAGTTCTCTCCTCCATTGGATGGATCTGGTTAGATGAGCCTATGGATCTAATAGATGATTTAAAGAGTAAAAACACCTTTAGTCCAGTTGATTCTTACTAATATAAGGTGTAGATTCCGTGGTTTGAGATGTTTTTAAAGAATTGGGGTATTCACTACAACTTTCCCCAAATTTATATTTTATAGATTCAATTAGTTATAAAATATTATAATACTTTATATAGTTTCTATTAGTGTTAGTAAATTTATTTTTCACCAGTTATGAATATTTCAGTAGAGTTCTAAATCCCAATATAGTTTTATGTTTTCATTTTTTATTCATCTTGTTATGACCATTAGATATGAAAATCATGCTTTTCCTAATGTTCGATGTCTTGGTGCACTTGTGTAAATCTATCAAACACACCTAATGTCATGTGGCTAGGTGGTATATATGATACAAATACAAGGGTGTAGGCCACTACAAAGGTAAATTTACCTTGGGTGATAGAGTAGATCCTAGGGTTCTCTATGTTATATTTTTGTTTCTATTTATCCCCTTGGTTTTCTTATTTTGTACCATATATTATTAGTTTTTGTTATGATATCCATATAACATGAGATTGCAGTTTTTATTATTTAATATGTTAGGACCACTATTGGGGGGACATAATGTAAGTTTTTTCTCACCCCTGTACATTTACCTTAGTGTGCGTGCTGAAATTATGTAAGATTTTAGGTGGAACACGGGAAGCACATTGGATCAGGTGAAGGAATAATTTGTCATGATCGAGCATGAATTCTCACATGGAATCATTATATTAAGATGGTGCTGTCCATAAATCTTGGAGATAGGGTGTGTGGTAGGATCAAAGTTAGAAGAATAAATAGTTATATTTTATTTTATTTACTACTTTTATATATATTCAGCCTAGTGGGAAACCGATATGTTTTAACATGATGTGAGTCTATATAATGGTATATTACATTCCATTTATCATAGTATCCCATTACTTTAGTTATTTATTTCATACTCTAATGTTTATATTGTGGATGTGTTATAATTATTTAAAATTTTATTTCACTTTTACATATGGAATAGTATCCTCAACACATCTTTTAGACCATTTACACGAGTCAAAAACCTCTAAAATACATGGAGTAATGTTTGAGTCCTTGTGGTGGACTAGATATTTTGATGTGTCTGGTCTACCAAGGATGGTTTGGTACAATTATTTTTCTTCTTATTTTGGAAATTCAGTTCTCTCTGCTTCACCACACTATCAAATAACTCAACATCATTGTTTTAACATCATCTTTGATATATGTATAGATAGAAACTTCATCTTTTTCCTATCCTAAGTTCACATGGATTAAGGGAAAGTAAATTCTCCTTTCATATTCAGTGTTCCATTAATGGAAACCAGGTTAAAAACAACCTTATTCTATAAATAAGCATTATAAAATTCATAAATTTGGGTTCTTTTGTATTTTTTTTTATTATCTTTCCACTCAAAGAGTTTTCAAATAATACCCTTTATTTATTTATCCTCATTAATTTTAAAATCACCTAAATAAAATACACTATTATTCTTCTCCATGATAGACTTATTCTTATTCTTTAACTCAAAATATATTCACAAAATCTACTATTTTTTTATTTATAGTGGTACTAAAATATACAATAAACATATTTCTAGTGAGTAACATAGTTTAAGGCATGATAAATTCACAAGAAGCAAATAATAAACTTTTTTTGAATATATAAAAGAAAAATATAATCCAAATGCTTTATCTCCTTTCTTAACTAACTTTATTCATAAGTGACTTAATATATGATGAACTAGAAATATTCTATGGAACCTTATTTATATTATTCTTGATAACTTGATAAAATCATTTTCAATATCAAAAAATATATACAGTGGAACTCCCCCTTCTATATTCCAAAAAACAAACCTTGGATATTTGATTGATTAAGCTTCTTTATGTTTTTATAACTAAATAACAAGATCAACATAATCATATTTAAATTTTCGTAGAATTAACCAAATTTAGAAACTACCTTTATTTATTTATCTTTGATATTCCCTTTCCATGTATGAAGATCAATTCATTTCATTCTTCTCAATCCCGATCACTCACTATTCCAATTGTTTTTATAATTGAATCATTAAAGAGTAAATATTAAATCATCCAAAATAATACCCAACCTTATCATATTTCAACATAGAAAACACATGATACTTGTAACACTACAAAATGATAAAGCATTAAATGAATAAATGATACAACTCATGTAACGCTTTATCATTGTTGAAAATCCAATAGACCATGCTATTTATCTTGTCCAATCATGTCATTTCAATTCAATCCATTCCCTTATGAAACACATAAATACAAAGAATGTAGAAAGGGAATAATGAACTTGACATGTCATCAATGTATGCAATGACATATAAAAAAAATCAAGGAAATCAACAGATTCTTGAACAATTAAATATAAATAATGAGACATTGAAAATTAAACATCAAGGAGATGTCACATAGGGAATAGAAAAACAATTTAATTAACTTATTAAAAAAAATCCCTACTAGAAGGTTCTGGAAAGAAGCACAACGATGCATCAACTTAGAAGAGAAGAAATGAGAGGAAAGGATATAGACCCCCTGCCATGACGTAGTAAAACTCCACTCAACCGTTATCAGGACTTGATTCAAGCTATTATGGAAGAAATCGAAGTATTTTTTAAACTATATAAAATAGGTAAAATGGAAATCTCCTAAAAACAGTGTAATAGTCAGAAGTGATAACAAGAAACAGAGGTGTGCGAAAGGAGGGGCTTACTGAGGGATTTCAACACTTCTGATGGAGATCAAAATGGACCTTAGATTAGGGATATAGCTCAAAACCCTATATATGGAGGAGGATGAGGCTCATACACCATGGGAGGAGAGAACATGAGTTTCTTATTAATGATCCGTGGATGGACTCACCGAGTTCAGATGGTTAAAAATTGGCACGCTGAGAGTGGTGATTGGGATTTCTAGGTATGGGATTACTGAGTTATTTCTTATAATAGTGTGTGAGGTTGGTTTCCTAAGTGAGAAACCAAGGACCTGCCCATTTAGAGAGATGGCTATACCACACTTCAGTTGATACCCGGTCCCCTGTGTGAGATATTTCACACAAGGTCAAAGTCACCATCCACGAGTGATACATGGGATGTTGCACGGGTCTTCTTGGATGGACTAGGTGGTGTTGGGTTGTTGGATGTTCCCATTGAGACACTTGGGATTCTGTTTAGATCAACTTGGGAAGGATCAAACTCCACCTTTGGTTTTGGTGGATTGATTGATATTTTATTCAATTGAGATGCATAATTTCTTATAATTATGTGCTTGATTATCCATATGGGATTCTTCTCCTTGTTTTATTATCACCCTGAAATGATGGCATATTAATAGGATCTAAGACAAAGCATGGCCTTGGGGGTATGAATTCTTGGTTGTCCTTTCTTACTATGCACCTTGTATATATTATACGTTGCACATTTTCTCCTTTTAAATGCACGACTTAGGATGAAGTAGGTGGCATGGGATGGTTATACATTTTGGAACCCAAACCATGGTCTAAGGTGTATTCAATTACTTCTCTATATTTATTATATTTGGAACACTACTCTTTTTATATACATCATAGAATGGAAAGGACTAGACACCATGGGTTCCAGCCTTCTCTAATTTATATCTCTCACCCTTCTTGGGAGCCTTTTGGTAACAAAGTAGAATTTTGATCACAGTTAGCTATAAAGGGAATTGTGCTACTTATAATTCTTGATTGGTTTACTTCTTAGGAAGGATATTTGGGGGCATAAGACAAAGCCTATGCACGAGATGCTATGTATTAGTTGTTGGTTTATTTTGTCTTTTTTATATCATGGAGTATATTCTTGCACCCGTCTTCCCCAGTACTTCTATTTTTTATATCATCGAGACATGGGAATCCTTTTTTCTCTATTTATTATTATTTTCTTCTAGATTTTATCTATTTCTATTACATGGTTTATTTTCATATTTTTCTACTACTATCAGATATTATTATTCTGCCTCTATTTTGTTTTTTTATTTACTTCTATGTATACTCAAATCTATTAGGGAATATTCTCCCCACAAAAACACCCTAGACCCTCACTTCTAATTTGAAGCCTTTGACATTCAGGGAGATCCTATTGAGGTCATGTGGCCAACTATCTCATGGGAAAAGTTCAACGGAACTCAGGGAGGGACACTATAATTTTGAACTGATAGAAAATTTCTCTATGTGTTAAAATATTACATTAGGAACTTCAATGGATAATTATTGTTATGTCTTATAATGAATACTTACACTGAACTCTGTGGAATACTCTTCATCTCATGACTTCACAATCAATTAGTATTCAAGTCATACAAAGAATTCATATGCTCTATATTCCAAGTAATTACTATACAAATTATGTCTTAATATTATGCTTTTTTCAATTTTTAGTAAACTCTCAAGTCATATGATTTTAGGGGAATCCGTATAATGAAGTATTATATTCAGTAAATACTGATGATCAGATCGATTCATAAGATGAAACTTAAAGCATTACAATCCCCTGAACATCTTATGTCTATCACCTAAAAACTTACATAAATAGTGAATTCATACGATTCAATAGGCAGAGGCTTATGTTTGAAACTTATCCATTTTAAAGTATACTAAAAAATCCCTTATTTCTATAGATTACTTGAAATAGTTATCATAGTGCTCTATTTATTCTCCAAAAAACTAAAATCTTTTTATTTTATTCATATAAATATGGAAATTTTTAAAATAATACCAAAAACCATAAATATTAGTTCCAAGGTGTTTCATCTTTTAAACTTCTCATTATTAGAGTATTATAAGGAACTCTTATGCTAGTTTAGGTAAAAATATTCATAAATCAATTATGAAACATCTTTATTCACATAAAACATCATATAGTATTTTTTATATTAATATCAAAATATATGATATATTAGAAACTCCAGGGGAAAATACTTCTCAACATTTTCCTAATTTTCCATAATAAAAATAAATCCGTACAAGCTATATTTCCGTATGATTAGTATTCAACTCTTATTTATTCATATCCTTCAATAAAATAATTTAAGACATGGATTTTTTAACTTAACCACTTGTAATAGACATGAATAATAGTTCATTTATCATATTTTCTTTTTTTCCCAATGAATTTATTCATCTTACTAATCTAAGGTCCTTTGTTGATCTCCTTTTCCTTATAAACACAATGGAATCCAATCCATCTCATTTAAGGGTTGATAGTCTAATTCATCATCAAAATAATATCCTTTATATATCTAAAATCTTATTTTCACAATTATTAATTAAACAACCTAACTAATAATAAATAAAATCAAACATTATTAGGTTAAAAAACCCCCCCTTTGTATTTATTGGTAATGAAAATTCCATATATTAGAATCATGTGTCAATGTAACTTCTCTCCCACTAATTTACAATAAATTAAAATGGTAAATTTATTCTCCCCCTTCATAACATAGTATGGTACTTGATTTAGTTTCTTCTCCCTATCTGACATTTGATACCTATTGGATTTCACTTGTAATTTAAGGGAAGGTTCTACAATAAATTCCTCTCTATTTTATGACATTAAAAAGGATTTCAAAAACAATATTTTATAAATTTTAGATAATAATATTCTCCTAATTTTAATTTGTTAAAATAATTTTTTAAAATTTTTAATTTTTTCATGAATCATTGCTGACCCATTATAAGTGATTGTGAGAAGTTCAGAACAATAAGTTTTGATCAATTTCCCATGGAATCATATTTTTCATAGTAGGGTGTCATCAACCAATAAAATCTATGTATATTTCAGATAAAACATTGTAATAGAAAAGGTTAATAATTTTATTGAAAAATGAAATACATATTTTCTGAATATGTGACTCTATTTTCTAACATTAATAGTTCAGGGTTAGACATACTGATCTTTCAAGGAAGCATTGGAGCCTGCACTAACATGAACAATTAAATATAAATAACGAGACATTGAAAATTAAACATCAAGGAGATGTCACATAGGGAATAGAAAAACAATTTAATTAACTTATTAAAAAAAATCCCTACTAGAAGGTTCTGGAAAGAAGCACAACGATGCATCAACTTAGAAGAGAAGAAATGAGAGGAAAGGATATAGACCCCCTGCCATGACGTAGTAAAACTCCACTCAACCGTTATCAGGACTTGATTCAACCTATTATGGAAGAAATAGAAGTATTTTTTAAACTATATAAAATAGGTAAAATGGAAATCTCATAAAAACAGTGCAATAGTCAGAAGTGATAATAAGAAACAGAGGTGTGCGAAAGGAGGGGTTTACTGAGGGATTTCAACACTTCTGATGGAGATCAAATGGACCTTAGATTAGGGATATAGCTCAAAAACCTATATATGGATGAGGATGAGGCTCATACACCATGGGAGGAGAGAACATGAGTTTCTTATTAAGGATCTGTGGATGGACTCACCGTGTTCAGATGGTTAAAAATTGGCACGCTGAGAGTGGTGATTGGGAATTCTAGGTATGGGATTACTGAGTTATTTCTTATAATAGTGTGTGAGGTTGGTTTCCTAAGAGAGCAACCAAGGACCTGCCCATTTAGAGAGATGGCTATACCACACTTCAGTTGATACCCGGTCCCCTGTGTGAGATATTTCACACAAGGTCAAAGTCACCATCCACGAGTGATACATGGGATGTTGCACGGGTCTTCTTGTATGGACTAGGTGGTGTTGGGATGTTGGATGTTACCATTGAGACACTTGGGATTCTGTATAGATCAAATTGGGAAGGATCAAACTCCACCTTTGGTTTTGGTGGATTGATTGATATTTTATTCAATTGAGATGCATAATTTCTTATAATTATGTGCTTGATTATCCATATGGGATTCTTCTCTTTGTTTTATTAGCACCCTGAAATGATGGCTTATTAATAGGATCTAAGACAAAGCATGGCCTTGGGGGTATGAATTCTTGGTTGGCCTTTCTTACTCTGCACCTTGTATATATTATAACTTGCACATTTTCTCCTTTTAAATGTACGACTTAGGATGAAGTAGGTGGCATGGGATGGTTATACATTTTGGAACCCAAACCATGGTCTAATGTGTATTCAATTACTTCTCTATATTTATTATATTTGGAACACTACTCTTTTTATATACATCATAGAATGGAAAGGACTAGACACCATGGGTTCCATCCTTCTCTAATTTATATCTCTCACCCTTATTGGGAGCCTTTTGGTAATAAAGTAGAATTTTGATCACAGTTAGCTATAAGGGGAATTGTGCTACTTATAATTCTTGATTGGTTTACTTCTTAGGAAGGATATTTGGGGGCATAAGACCAAGCCTATGCACGAGATACTATGTATTAGTTGTTGGTTTATTTTGTATTTTTTATATCATGGAGTATATTCTTGCACCAGTCTTCCCCAGTACTTCTATTTTTTATATCATCGAGACATGGGAATCCTTTTTTCTCTATTTATTATTATTTTCTTCTAGATGTTATCTATTTCTATTACATGGTTTATTTTCATATTTTTCTACTACTATCAGATATTATTATTCTTCCTCTATTTTGTTTTTTTATTTACTTATATGTATACTGAAATCCATTAGGGAATATTCTCCCCACAGAAACACCCTAGACCCTCACTTCTAATTTGAAGCCTTTGACATTCAGGGAGATCCGATTGAGGTCATGTGGCCAACTATCTCATGGGAAAAGTTCAACGGAACTCAGGGAGGGAAACTATAATTTTAAACTGATAGAAAATTTCTCTATGTGTTAAAATATTACATTAGGAACTTCAATGGATAATTATTGCTATGTCTTATAATGAATACTTACACTCAACTCTGTGGAATACTCTTCATCTCATGACTTCACAATCAATTAGTATTCAAGTCATACAAAGAATTCATATGCTCTATATTCCAAGTAATTACTATACAAATGATGTCTTAATATTATGCTTTTGTCAATTTTTAGTAAACTCTCAAGTCATATGATTTTAGGGGAATCCGTATAATGAAGTATTATATTCAGTAAATACTGATGATCAGATCGATTCATAAGATGAAACTTAAAGCATTACAATCCCCTGAACATCTTATGTCTATCACCTAAAAACTTACATAAATAGTGAATTCATACGATTCAATAGGCAGAGACTTATGTTTGAAACTTAGCCATTTTAAAGTATACTAAAAAATCCCTTATTTCTATAGATTACTTGAAATAGATATCATAGTGCTCCATTTATTCTCCAAAAAACTAAAATCTTTTTATTTTATTCATATAAATATGGAAATTTTTAAAATAATTCCAAAAACCATAAATATTAGTTCCACGGTGTTTCATCATTTAAAATTCTCATTATTAGAGTATTATAAGGAACTCTTATGCTAGTTTAGGTAAAAATATTCATAAATCAATTATGACACATCTTTATTCACATAAAACATCATATAGTATTTTTTATATTAATATCCAAATATATGATATATTAGAATCTCCAGGGGAAAATACTTCTCAACATTTTCCTAATTTTCCATAATAAAAACAAATCCGTACAAGCTATATTTCCGTATGATTAGTGGTCAACTCTTATTTATTCATATCCTTCAATAAAATAATTGAAGACATGGATTTGTTAACTTAACCACTTGTAATAGACATGAATAATAGTTCATTTATCATATTTTCTTTTTTTTCCAATGAATTTATTCATCTTACTAATCTAAGGTCCTTTGTTGATCTCCTTTTCCTTATAAACACAATGGAATCCAATCCATCTCATTTAAGGGTGGATAGTCTAATTCATCATCAAAATAATATCCTTTATATATCTAAAATCTTATTTTCACAATTATTAATTAAACAACCTAACTAATAAAAATAAAATCAAACATCATTAGGTTAAAAACCCCCCCTTTGTATTTATTGGTAATGAAAATTCGATATATTAGAATCATGTGTCAATGTAACTTCTCTCCCACTAATTTACAATAAATTAAAATGGTAAATTTATTCTCCCCCTTCATAACATAGTATGGTACTTGATTTAGTTTCTTCTCCCTATCTGACATTTGATACCTATTGGATTTCACTTGTAATTTAAGGGAAGGTTCTACAATAAATTCCTCTCCATTTTATGATATTAAAAAGGATTTCAAAAACAATATTTTATAAATTTTAGATAATAATATTCTCCTAATTTTATTTTGTTAAAATAATTTTTTAAATTTTTTAATTTTTTCATGAATCATTGCTGACCCATTATAAGTGATTGTGAGAAGTTCAGAACAATAAGTGTTGATCAATTTCCCATGGAATCATATTTTTCATAGTAGGGTGTCATCAACCAATAAAATTTATGTATATGTCAGATAAAACATTGTAATAGAAAAGGATAATAATTTTATTGAAAAATGAAATACATATTTTCTGAATATGTGACTCTATTTTCTAACATTAATAGTTCTGGGTTAGACATACTGATCTTTCAAGGAAGCATTGGAGCCTACACTAACATGAACTGACACATAAAAAAATTATTTTATAATATCTTCATCATTCCATTATATAGAAACCACATATTGATAAAATTAATATATACATGTTATAAATATTAATTTGAGAATAAAATCAAAATTATTCTTTCAAATTTTGAAGGGGTTGTCTAGATTTCTATATTCATGAATTTTTTTTAATCTCTTGCAACTTCAGAAATTTTTAATGATCCTTATCAAGTAATAAATTATAAACATAATCAACATCAATTCATAGTAACAAGGAATAACCAAAAAAATATGGTAATGGAGTGGATCTCATTAGCTTCCCAACTGGAGAAAAGGGGGCTGATACTTATTTCCCAAAAAAATAAGGTTTCTTATTTCCATTTCCATCATTTTTAAAACTCTATATTCTATGTTATCTTTGTATTTTCTAGGAATTATCACATTTGGGAGTAATGACATTAGTTTCATTATCAATTTTATTATTATATGGAATAATAATTACAATATGAGAAACAAGACCATATTTTATTTGTTTTTCCGGTTCCAACCTCCTTGACTCTTCTAACTTGTCAAAAAACATAATCAAGATATAATTCAACTCATGATCATATTTCTATTTAGGAATGAATTATATTTTTATTTAAAACATTTTTAACACTAGAAAAAAATGATTCTCTACTTTTTTCCACATATATCTATGAAAAACAGTCATACATTTAATATCTTTGTGCCCTTCCTAATTTCTCCTTCCATGCACATCATATTCAGATTTGAACATAACATTTTTGGATAGATTCAAAAAATATTCCCAAAGAGTACCAGTGAATAATAAAATCCTTAAATCTCTATCATAGATATATTCTCTTTTGGTTTTGAGATTTGAGTCCATTTTTCAATGGTTAATGATGTGGCTGTTCTTACTAAAACCAAATCATCTCTTCCCTATTGAATTGACCCCCATTCAATATTTTTTTTTCTATCCTCTTAGGAGTAGAACTTATTATATATCTGTTTACTAAGGGTGATAAAATATCTTTCTTTAAATACATCAAAGAATATGGTGGTTATTTATTTTCTACAGTAATAGAAACATACCTAGAAGGATTATACCGACATTAATCATAGTAGTGACTACTAATGTTTCATAAATAAAAAATGTTCCTAAAGATACAAAATTGATTCCTTATGGATTAACTATTATTTTTTCTTTTTTTGTATTCTTCATTTCTATATATTTTTACATTATTAATATTTTATCCCCCCTAATTAAATATTTCACAAAAATGACAAATAATAACATATTATTCCAACAATTGATGACCCCATTCCTGAATCTACAACCACACCAATATCTTATTAATTTATCAGTTGTGTTTCTAGTGAATGAACCCAAATTTACATGATTTATATTACTTGATTATACACCATATATTTAGGATACATATGGGGGGAATATGTTCATAAACTTGGTTTATTCTACCCATAACCTATTCATGTGGTTCCTAGTATCTGTATCCTTCAACATTTTTATAACATTTTAATTTTTTCATGAACTTCTAGAAGAAACATATTTAGTGAAAGTGAGTTTACCTTAATAGCATGATACATTACTGTATGATTTGGGGAAAATTATTCGTTATATGAATTCTAGATCTTCTTCCCAAAATTTAGAGTGTAGTATGAAACTAGATACAAAATAGTGGTTTGTGTGGTATGTGTTCTTATTGTCACGACCCGTCCCTCGGGGCCCGTATCGTGAATACCCCAAGCCCACCTTCCATAGGCCAGGGGATAGAAACTAACACCGAAGGCGTAATTTCCTAAATCTAGGAAGGAATTACCTTTATAAATCGTAAACACACACAACTAGAGTACAAGCGGAAGAAAACACTATGTAAAAGATTTATAAAAAGTGTATTGAAATTAAAGGGGGATAGAATACAAGCCCAAATTTAAAGTACAAATAAAACTGAAAGTAAGTACAACTAAAAAGGGACAAACAACTGAAAGGTGAAAGCGGCTCGTGGATCGTCCTCCGGGGTTCCTACATGAAGGGTAGGTACATATGGCCTCCTTAGCACTCCACATCCTCCAGACTCCACCGTGTACCGATACGTCGTAAGGTCCTCCTCCGGGTACCATCTAGTCATGGTGCTCCCAGCCTCCGTTAGTGTTGTACATCATTTGCATCCAACACATTAAGGTGCGGGCATAGCCCGTGCAGGGGTGAGTATAATGATACTCAGTAGGGACTCTGAGACCGTCAAGGTCTCAAAAAATCCAACAAGGATAAACCACAATGTAAGATTTCATTGGATAACCATTAATTAGGTATATGCCCATGCATATACCAAAGTTATCATGTAACCCATCTCAATCATGAGGAAAACACAAAGGTCATTGACTCAGCTAAAACCAGGATTTTCATTATCGAAACCATGAATGCTGGAGAACTCCTCATCTGTCGAGTACAGTGGCCCTGTCATGACTCCGAGGTGCTACTCAGTAACCTTATACTGTTGAGTTACTCCTCCTATTGAGTACCGTGGGTCTGCTTCCAAACCGGGGGCTCCATCCTCTATGGGTTTGCCGCCAAACCGAGCGCTCCCCCTAATAGCTGTTAGAGGTACTCCTCCTATCGAGTACCGCGGGTCTGCTGCCAAACCAGGAGCTCCGTCCGCCGTGGGTCTGCTGCTAGACCGGTCACTTCATCCACTGGGCTAGTCGAATCACTCCGAATTGAATCGGTCAAGCAGTCATCAGGTCTACAGCTACTAGGTCTCCACACTTCATCTGCTCGTGTTTGGGAGGATCTACACCATGAGCTACTAGTCGATACTCTAAGTGTCACGAAGTCTCTGGTGGAAGTATCTCAAAGGACCACCACATCATCAGGGTATCAACGCAATAGACGGTGCGTCGATCGGACGTCTAGTGCCAAATATATGGCTCAAGAAGGTAATGGGTTAGTAATGGACCCAGGGCCAGTCCGACCCGGTCGAACCGACACGGCCCAACCCAGTTTGGGCCGACCCGGTCTTGGTCGACCTAGTCAGACTCGCTGGGTCTGACCCGACCCATTGGACGGGTCAGACCGCTAAGTTTTGACCCGGTCCGCTGGGCCCGACCCAGTGGGCCGTGATGGCGGTTCAGCCCGATTGTCGCCATGTAGGAAGCTCGGTAACTCGGCCTGGAAGATCGGGCCGGTTCTGGTAGCGACACCGAGGGGGCGCCGCGGGTCGGCTCAGCAGGCCAGTGGCCGGGAGGCCAGTGGGCAGGCTGCGCGGGGCGTGAGCGGGTCGTCTGGACTCCGGGCAGGCCACGGGTAAACCATGCAGGCCATGGTAGGAGCCGGGTATGCGGTCAATGCATCGTCAGGCGTGCGGGGTGCCAGGAAATGCGCCGGGAGGGATGTGGGGCGCCAGGAGAATGCCGGCAGGGTCGCGAGGCGCCAGGTGCGCGCCAGCAGGGGCGCAGTGCACCGGGAGCACGCCAGTAGGGGCGCGGGGTGCCGGGAGCGCGCCTGAAGGGGGCGGGGTGCCGTGAGAGCACCGGTAGGGACGGGGGGTGCCGGGAGTGCGCCGGAAGGGGCGCGGGGTGCTGGGAGCGTGCCTGAAGTGTCGCGGGGCGCCGGGTACGCGCCGGCAGAGGCATGGGGTGCCGTGTGCACCCTGGTAGGGGTGTGGCGCACCAGGTGCACGTTAGTAGGGGCGTGGGGCACTGGGTGTGGGTAGCACACCACGACGCCGCGGGGGTGACGCAGTTCACGGAGGCCGCATGTAGCACAACCTTTTTTCCCCGCTTTCGTCGTCGTCACCGCGGGTACCGCCTTTGTTGCCATCGCTTCTTCGCCATGCCTTAGGGTGTCACAAGAAATTAGAACGACAGAGGATGTTGGGCCATGTTAGGTTGGCCTGCATCCTCTACATTTAGAGGGGAAATCAAAAGGCTCATTGAGATAAGGAGTTGATTAAAACATGCCTGAAACAAACCATTTCTATCTGATTAATGGAATAAGAAAAAGTATAACAACTTCATGAAATAGAAACCCTTACCCTTGATTCTCTGATATATGTTCTTGGACATCGTGGAAAGATGGTCATCATTTTTAGGCAGACATTCACGTCCCCGACGAAGAAGCCCGAGGAAGTAGGTCAGAGGAGAATATCATCGCCGACGTTCTTCGCGTTCTTCGCATTCTTCATTGGAAGTATTGCCCCAAGATTCTCTCAAAATCTTTCACCAAAGAGAATTATGCCAATGGAATAATAAGGGTTTCTTATTGTTTTAATGTTGGCATGAAATTCAAATTAGGGAATTAAAACCTGTCTCTACCAATTTAATTCTTGTGCGGTGGCACATCAATTGGTGAGGAAGTCAAGAGGCTCTCCCTCATTAATGAGGGAGAGTTGGGAGGTTTTATCCTTCATTAATAGGGGTTAGGTGGTCCCCACCCCTACTACTTAATGGTGAGGTTATGCTCATGTGGTCCCCACAATAATTATCCTCCCAAGGGAGGTTATGTGTTGGTGGGACCCACCGCCATAACCTCTCATGGGAGGTTATGGTGTGGTGGCCCCCACCTCCAACCACCACTTGGTTGTTTTAACCTCCACAAAAAAAAATCATGTTTACACTTTATTTTAATCAAATTAAGAACATTCCAAAAACCATCTTCCACTCACGGTAGAACACAACTGTGGTGAAGGTCTCACTAAGGAAATACCGCCGATGCGAGTTCAACGGTGCCCTCGTAATTTGTTTCCGGTCACCGGTTCAAAAGTTATAATATCCCGCATGTACTTTTACTAAACGTACCCGAACAAAACTTCGGAAATTGATTCCAGACACACTGGGCCTCAGAATCAGGCGCCGTTAGAAGCTACGGACTCATAAAATTCCCATGTATTTAAAAAAAAAAATTCCATGGGAATAATGGGTCTTTACATTCTACCCACCTTAGGGATATACATCCCCGTAAGCTACAACTCATACTAAAGGAACAAAAGTGGGTACGGGGAAATAATCTGAGCGTCCCACTCCCATTTTCTCTCCTGGAGGTTACTGTACTGCTGACGAACGTGTACCATAGGAATCGACTGTCCATACAGGACCCGCTCTTGTCGATCCTCAATCTTCACTAGAACCTCCATGAAAGTCACCCTTTCATCGATGTCCAACTCCTCGTGGTAGATGATGTGGGTTGGGTCGTGCACGTATCTCCTTAGCTGAGATACGTGGAAGACGTTGTGCAACCGATGCAACAGAGGTGGAAGAGCCAAGCGGTAAGCCACCTCGCCTACTATGCTAAGGACCTGGAAAGGTTTGATGAAATGTGGAGACAACTTTCCGCCTCAGCCAAATCTCCATAGAACTCATCGAGGTGAGACACATAGAAAGACATGGTCACCATCCTAAAACTCCATAGGTCTCCGTCTCCTATCCGCATTAGACTTTTGCTTGAACTCTGCAGTTTCCATCCACTCCTAGATGATCTGCACCTTCTCCATGGTAGCCCATATCATATCTGGTCCCACTAGTGCTGACTCCCCTGGGTCTATCCAGCACAGTGGCGATCTGCAAGGTTGGCCATACAAGGCCTCAAAAGGTTCCATCCCTATGGTGGAGTGATAGCTGTTGTTGTAGGAAAACTCCACCAAGGGAAGGTGGTCCTCCCAATTACAACCTAAGTCGAGGACACACGCACGGAGCATTTCCTCAGGGGTTTGGATGGTCCTCCCGGTCTGACCATCAATCTGAGGATGGAAGGCGGTGATCAAGTGAAGCTATGTCTCGAAAGCTTCATGTAACCTCTTCCATAGCCGGGAAGTGAAGCGTGCATCATGGTTGGAGACAATAGAAGAAGGTACTCTATGGAAACGCACAATCTCCTGCACGTAGAGGTGACCTAGGCTCTCAACTGAGCCCTACTCTCTGATAAGTAGGAAGTGGGCCGACATGGTGAGTCGGTCGACGATCACCCAAATCGAGTCGTGACCCCTGGATATGCGTGGAAGACCCGTCACAAAGCCCATATATATCCCATCCCACTTCCAGTCTAGGACCTGTAAGGGATGAACAAAGCCTCCTGGTACATGGTGCTCTTCCTTCACTTGTTGTAAAGTGAGGCACTATGAGACAAACTCTGCTACCGCCTTCTTCATACCTGTCCACCAATGATGTCGTCGAAGGTCCAAGTACATCTTCACAACTCCTGGATGTACCGCTCGAGGGGAAGTGTGGAACTCCATCAAAACCTCCACCTGAAGTGCAACTGGTACCATGGTACGTCTTTTGAAGAGGATGAAGTGCTACCTACCTTCAAGAAATCCCTCAGGTGTCTGCCCTATGAATATATGACCACGTCGCATCTTGCAGTCAGCGTCCCCGAGATGCACCTCCCCGACTCGCGGAAGAAGTGGGGGAGTGATTGTAAGAGACTATAGATAGGCTGCTTCATCCCTATCCACAAAGGATATTTACAACGCGGACAACTACTCCGTCGCCTCACCTCGTAGCTGAATGCCTGATCTTCTGCTGAGCGCATATGCTACTACGTTACCCTTCCTAGGAGTATAGAATATCTCGATGTCATAGTCCTGGAGGGACTCAAGCCATCATCGTGGTCTTAGGTTCGGGTCCTTCTGAGATAAGTTATACCTGAGACTCTTGTGATCAGAGTAAACGGTAAAACGTTCACGCATAATATAGTGCAACCACATCTTCAAGGCAAAGACCAATACTGCTAACTCCATGTCATGGGAAGCATAGGTCTTCTCATGCTGTCTAAACTAATGAAAACCATATGTGATCACAGCTCGCTCCTGCATCAGGACACACCCGAGTCCGGTCCCTGATGCATCGTAGTAGACTACGTACCCTACACCTTCCTCTGGAAGCCTCAAAATGAGGGCACTAGTTAGCCTCTACCTCAGATCCTGAAAGCTCTTCTGGAATCTCTCTGACCACATGAAGGGTTTTGACTTGTTTGTCAAGGCTAAAAGAAGTGATGCAACTCTAGAGAAGTATGGAACGAATCTATGATAGTAGCCAGCCAAACCAAGGAAACATTGTACCTCTGTCACACTCCTGGGTGGCTCCCACGCAAGTACCACCTCGATCTTTGCTGGATCCACTGTAACTCCAGCCTCTGAGATGATATGTCCCAAGAAGTGAACCTCTTGAATCCAAAACTGGCACTTTGATAGCTTTCCATTAAGCTGGTGCTCTCAGAGTATGTCCAGTACTACCTCCAAATGATATGCATGCTCCTCCTCAGTAGTCGAGTAGATCAGTATGTCATCGATGAATACTACGAAAAAGCGATCGAGGTATGGATGGAAGATCCTATTCACGAGACTCATGAACACTGATGGAGAATTGGTTATGCCTAAGGGAATAACCAAGAACTCATAATGGCCATAACGACACCTGAAGGCTGTCTTCTGTACATCCTCATCTCGAAATATGAGCTGGTGATATCCTGATCTGAGGTCTATCTTTGAAAACCACAGTCCTCCCTTGATCTGATCAAAGAGGTCTTCAATCCTCGGGAGTGGGTACTTGTTCTTCCCAGTCACCTTGTTTAAATGACGGTAGTCGACATAGAGCCTCAAGCTCCCATCTACCTTCTTGGCGAACAGAATCGGAGCTGCCCAGGGAGAAACACTATGCTGGATGAATCCCTTTCCCTGTAAGTCCTCTAGTTCTTCCCTCAGCTCTCGAAGCTCAACAGGGGCCATCCGATATGATGGAGTAGATATCGGTGCCGTCTCGGGGTACATGTCAATGTAGAAGTCCACCTCTCTATGAGGAGGTAGTCCTAGAACATCGTCAGGGAAAACTTCTGTGCACTGGTCCACCACTACAAGATAAGTGAGACTCTCCACATATACTACCCCGAGGTTAAGGCAAGCCAACTGGTAAGTTATTGGATGTACCCTACTCCGAGTAAGTCTATCCTGTGTTTCAATGGTTCCCTTCTCACCGGTGAAGGTGAACATGGTCCCATCCATGCAGACACATCGCACGTTTCTCCAAATATAGTCAATCTGAGCATGAATTTTAGATAACCATTCCATACCCAAGATGACATCGTAAGGCCTCGACGCCACTATGAGGAGATCCCATCTGAAGATCTCTCCTCCCAGAGTAAGATCACACTACCAGTAATAGTGCGTAATCATCATGTCTGCTCCCGTAGGAGTCTCTAGCCATAAGGATCGAGCCAATGACTCCGTCAGAATCTCCGAGCTCTGAATGGGGGTAGTGGCTATGAAAGAGTGACTCGAACCTGTGTCTATAAGAACTATAGCTACGGTGGAGTAGACATAGATCGTACCTCGAATCATATCTGGAGCACCGTGATCGTAGGACTCAGCTTCCTGAAGCTATTCTCTGCCCTGTCCACTCGCTCCCTAAGGTTGGGGTGGACCTCCTGTTAGGGGTGGTGGCAACACCTCATAACGACGTCCACCACCAGCTGCACGACCAGCTCCTCTGCCAAGTCCACCTCTGCCCTGCGGACCACCTCGATTGATCCTCTCCTATGCCTGGGAGTCCCTCAACTGACTGTTGATCATCTGTATGGCAGGTCGGATAGTCACGTGCCATGTGACCATGCCCGCTGAAGGAGTAACATTATCCGCTCCTGGTATGCCTGAATTCATATCCACTCTGGGTGCCCCATACAACCGATCCTGAGTCGTGTAGTCGACCACCTGTAGGTCTGCCCCTCTTGGACCTCTGCATCATCAGTCTACTTCTAGATGCAGAATACTTCACTCCATGTCGGCTAGTGGTGGGTCTCGCTGTTGGAGACTCCTCAGCAAGGAAACTATCCACTAGGAGGGCTCGCCCCAACACCCCCGTCTACGTCGGGATGCTATGAGAGATAAATGAAGCTCTAAACTCTCACCTGAGTCCCTACTCAAATGTCCAGGCCCTGAAGAATGGGTCCTGTACCATATCAATGGAATAGTGCGAGAGGTCGGTGAACCTCGCTGAGTACTCGGCCACTGTCATGCTACCCTGTTGTAGTTGCAGTAGCTCATGTATGCCCATCGCTCGAAGGGTGTCTAGAACAAACTCCGCCGAGAATAGGATCTCTAAGTCTTCCCATAGAAGTGATGCCTCATCATGCATCTAGAGCATCAGGCTTCACCATCTGCCTGCTGCTGCCTGAAGGAGGTTGGAAGCAAGGATCACCATGTAGTCTGCTGGTGTCCCTATTAGCCTGAAGACTCTCACCACATCCTCTAGACAATCCTCAGCCTCATGTGGGTCTGTCTATCCCCGAAAACTAGGAGGATTCTGGCGCTGGAACTCATGCAACATGCTCAAGAAGCATGCATCATCTGCTTCTGAGGCTGGTGGCATCGGTGGCCCAACAGGAAGTAGTACCGCTGGTACCTCAACTGGAAGAGGGCCCTGTAATGTGGCCTTGTCTCTCAGCGGGCTGTCAGTACGTACAACTCTCGGGGATCTATCTGGTCATCTACGGGGAGGCATCCTAAAAGAAACAAATGCGACACGGTCAAAAGACTATACCTGGTGAGATGACCTGGTTTGAGCTGACATAAAGAAAAACTTTTAAAAAAAACACACAGACGCAATCAGTGTTTTCGTGCACTTGTGGGAAATTATATATCTGGGTCCTGGTGTATGGATACGTCGTCCACCTACACCAAAACAGGACTCCCTGAAGTGAAAACCACACTTAGTACCCTTAACACTATTACTTCACAAAAAAGAAATATCAGAGTCCTAAGTTTTGCGGTAGAACCAACGTCCTTTGATACCAATTTGTCACGAGCCTTGCCTTGGGGCCCGTATCATGACTACCCCAAGCCCACCTTCTAGAGGCCAGGGGCTGGTGACTAGCACCAAAGGCATAATTCCCTAAAACTGGGAAGGCATTGCCTTTATAAATCGTAAACACACAAAAACAGAGTACAAGTGGAAGCAAACACTAAGTAAAAGCTGTATAAAAAGTGTACTGAAAGTAAAGGGGGCCAGAATACAAGCCCAACTGTAAAGTACAAATACAACTGATATCAAGTACAACTAAAAAGGTACAAAAAATTGAAAGTTGAAAGCAGCTCCTGGATCATCCTCTGGGGTTCCTACATGAATGGTAGGTACAGATGGCCTCCTCAACACTCCACATCCGTCAGACTCCACCGTGTACCGATATGTCGTATGTTCCTCCTTCGGGTACCATCTAGTCCTAGCACTCCCAGTCTCCGTCAGTGCTATCCTTCATCTACATCCAACACAACGAGGTGCAGACATAGCCCGTGGAAGGGTGAGTATAATGATTCTCAGTAGGGACCCCGAGACCCTCAAGGTCTCACAAAATCCAACAAGGATAAACCAAAAAGTATGATTTCAATGGATAACCATTACTTAGGTATATGCCCATACATATACCTAAGTTATCAAGTAACCCATCTCAATCATGATGAAAACACAAAGGTCATTGACTCAGCTCAAACCAGGATTTTCATTATCAAAACCACGACTTCTGGAGAACTCTTACTTGGTCAAGTACACTGTCCCTATCGTGACTCCGAGGCTCTACTCACTAACCTTAGACTTCTGAGGTACACCTTCTATAGAGTACCACATATCTGCTGCCAAAGCGGGCACCCCCCCTAATAGCTGTCAGAGGTACTCCTCCTGTCAAGTACCACGGGTCTGCTGCCAAACCAACCACTCCGTCCTACATGGGTCTACCGCCAAACTGGGCGCTCCGTCCACTGGGCTAGATGAATCACTCTGAGTCAAATCGGTCAAGCAGTCGTCTAGTCTACAGCTACTAGGTCTCCGCACTATGTCTACTCATCTCTAGGAGGATCTTCTCCACGAGCTACTGGTAGATACTCCAAGTGTCACGGAGTCTCAGGTGGAAGTATCTTAAAGTTACTCCACGTCATCGGGGTCTCAATGCAATAGACGGCGAGTCAATCAGACGTCCGGTCTGTGAGTTATTAGCATTTTAGTCTCAGGGGATTGGTTGGATTCTTGTACGAACCAACCTGAATATGACTCAACTATACCCCAAACTCTAGTGGGGTATTTTCAAATGGACAACTATGCTCCAATAATACCAATGCCACTGACCGTTCGTTAAATGGACATTCAGTGCCAAAGATATGACCCAAGAAGGTAAATGGTTTGTAATGGGCCTGGGTCCGGTACGACCCGATCGGACCGACTTGGCCCAACCCAGTCTAGGCTGAACCGATGTAGGCCGACCCGATCAGACTTGCTGGGTCTAACCCAGCCCATTGGGCAGGTCAGTTCGCTTTGTTTTGACCCGGTCCGCTGGGCCCGATCGAGTGGACCGTGAGGGCGGTTCGACCCGATAGTCGCCACGTAGGTGGCTCGGTAACTCAGCCCGGAAGTCTGGGCCGGTTCGGCCAGCGACACCGCGGAAACGCCACGGGTCCACTCAGCAGGCCGGTGGCCGAGAGGCCATCGGGTAGGCCGATCGGGGCACGGGCGGGCCGGCAGGGCTCCGGGCAGGCCGCAGGTGCACTGGGCAGGCCACGACAGGAGCCGGGCAGGCGGGCATCGCACAGGCAGGGAGCGCGGGGCGCCGCGTAGCGTGTCGGAAAAGGCGCGGGGCGCCAGTAGGACCACAGGGCTCTAGGAGCGCGGCGGCAGGGGCGCGGGGCACCGGGAGCATGCCGGCAGCGGCTCGGGGCGCCGGGTGCGTGTCGGCAGGGACGCTGGGCACATGGTGCGTTCCGGCAGGGGTGCAGGGCGCCGGGTTCTCGCCGGCAGGGGCGCAGGGCACCGAGAGCGCGACAACAGGGGCACGCGGCGCCAGGAGCGCGCCAGTAGGGGCACATGGCGCTGGGTGTGTGGAGCGCACTGGGGAACTGTGGGGGCGGCACAAATCACAAAGGCCGTGAGTAGCAAGGCCTTTGTTCGCCGCCTTCGTCATGTTCACTGCGTGTACCACCTTTTTCACCGTCTCTTCTTCTCCATGCTATAGGGTGTCACAAGAAAGTAGAATGACGAAGGATGTTGGGAAATGTTAGGTTGGCCCGCATCCTCCGCATTTAGAGGGGAAATCAAAAGGCTCAATGAGATAAGCAGTTGATTAAAACATGCCCGAAACAAACCCTTTCTATCCGATAAAGGGGATAAGAAAAATTATAAAAACTTCATGAAATAAAAACTCCTACCTTTGATTCGCCGGTAGACGTTCGTTGATGTTGTGGGAAGATGGTCGTCGTTTCGAGGTAGACGATCACATCCCACATCGAAGAAGCCTGAGGATGTAGGTCAGAGGAGAAGAGCGTCACCAACGTTCTTCGTGTTCTTTGCATTCTTCATTGGAAGTCTTCTCCCAAGCTCCTCTCAAAAGCTCTCACCAAAGAGAATTATGCCAATGGAATAATAAGAGTTGCTTATTGTTTTAATGTTGGAACGAAATTCAAATTAGTGAATTAGAACCCAACTCCCCAAATTTTTTCCTATATGGTGGCACATTAATTGGTGAATAATTGAAGAGGATCTCCCTCATTAATGAGGGAGAGTTGGGAGGTTTTATCCTCCTCCATTAATAGGGGTTGGGTTGTCCCCACCCCTACAATTTAATGGAGAGGTTATGCTTGGGTGGTCCCCACCACATTTATCCTTCCAAGGGAGGTTATGCGCGGGTGGACCCCACCACCATAACTTCTCATGGGAGGTTATGGTGTGGTGGCCCCTACCTCCAACCAGCACTTGGTGGTTTTAACCTCCACCAAATAAAATAAAGTTTACACTTTATATTAATCAAATTAAGAACCTTCCAAAAACGATCTTCCACTCACGTCAGAGCGCAACTGCGGTGAAGGTCTCACTTAGCAAACACCGACGCTGTGAGTTCAACGGTGCCCTTGGAATTCGTTTCCGGGCACCGGTTAAAAACTTATAAAATCACGAACGTACATTTAGAAAACATACCTGAACAAAACATCAAAAACTGATTCGGGCACACCAGGCCTTAGAATCAGGCGTCTTTAGAAACTGCAGACTCATAAAATTACCTTGTATTTGAAAAAACTTTCCACAAGAATTCCGGGTCTTTACAGTTGTCTCAATGTCATTATAAGACTGAGCTTGTGAATTATCCATATTTCTCAAAAAAATTTCTAGACCAAGATATTTTTTTGAGAACATAACTATCATCCTTAGTTGATTTCATTTTTTCCACCTATTCATTATTTATCCTCCCAATATAATACTCAAGGATATTGTTTCATTATTATAAAAAAATATCAAGATCTTTAGGCCATTTTGAATTAACCTTGATCTAGGTTTAATTGACACCCATGGAGACCGTATTGTGTTTTACCAATTGAAAGAAAATATATTTGGAAACATTCTTATTGTCTAAATTCCTATATAATTATCTCTAAAATCCTTCATCAGATAAAGAAATTATTTCATTATAAATTAGGATAGACTCTTCCTTTTATTTTTTAGATTTCTAAGAGTGTTTCATCCACTAACCTTACTTGATAATGAATATTAAAAAGAATAATTTTCTTATTTAAGATTTTATTTTTCATTAAATAGTTACTAGATAAAACCATGTGTGTAGAAAAAATTCATTATAAAAATTCTTTAATTTTGATAAAACATGTTAGTATAATTCTTTAAATTGGTTGATCTCTTCACAATCTCTACAAAATAAACTAGTAACAATAAAAGGGATCTATATTAATTGATTTAATAGATGAAAACTTACCATTATGAGTACCTTAAAATAATGGTTGACTCACTATATTCATTAAGAATTTTCTCATCTCCTTGGATCATTATTTTTTCTATTTTAAAATGTTTATGCAGATATTTCTAAACCAGTTCTGAAAGAAATAAAATCTGAGATTTACATATGAATATATTCCTTAACAATTTAAAGTAAAAACTTATTATATATCAAATAGAAAAAACTAGGAAAACATTGAAAATTTTATTAGACTAAACCTTTGGTTTTTTATTCAAATTCTTTTAATCCAAATGATGTAATCAATGGAAATTTATTCTTTTATACAATTTATAGTGTCCCATTAGATAATTAAAACACCCAAAGGGGGGGGGTGAATCTAGTTTGGATCAATTTTACCAAATCTTAAACGTTTCTTGAAACCTTTTAAACTAAATTGGACTTGAACCTATGATGCAAGTCAGATGACACAGATTATTTTTTATTTTAATCATACTTAAACCTAATATAATGAAAATAGGAAATTTAATGTGGAATATGTATTTTTGTATGCTTCTAATCATCCAAGGAATTGTACTCTTTGTCATGATTGGGATGTATATTTCATGGATTCCTCACTCATATAAAATCACCAATTATAATTTGTGTTTTTTAGGTATCATCATGATAAAAATTGTACCATATTACACATATGCAGTCTTTGAATTTGAATTATAAATTTCTAAAATATTTCACAAGTGGTGATGGATGCATCTAGTAGGTTATTTATACTCGTATCCACTTATGTATTTCAAAAATTAATCCTCATGAATTTGATCACGGTCTATCAAGGGATGCGGCTACACCCACAATGTTGATGCACTTACTCAATTAGAGAACATTCATCATCTATAAAATATTCAAACATGGCTCATGAAACTCATTATCTATACTTTCCTAGAATTGACTTATTCTTAAAAATCAATTTCTAGAAAATAAACAAAATTTATAGTCACCTTCTACAAGAACTATCAAATTTAATAGGCTTAGTTAAATATTCTTCTAATTCCTCACCCCAAAATTTAGTTAATTATTCCTCATCCTCCTTCTTTAGTAGATTTAGATCTATCGACACCACCACACTATCGTTAAACTCTACCTTACTCATTCAACCTCATCTTTTATGTATATGTGTTGAATTAAATACCTCAATTATCCTTGAGATACACACTTTTGACATGTATATATGAACAAAATTAAAATATCCTTTTATTTTTAGTGTTAAATTAATTGAACAAATGTTGAAAAAAATAGGTTCCTACTATAAAGATGCATTTTGAAATACCCTTATTTGGGATCCCATGTATTCTCATGAAAATATATTTCAACACAAATAGCATCACAAGAATACCCTCCATTTAATTATTCTCATTACATTGAATGTAAGATTGATGAAATATTCATTTATTGTACTCATGGATTAATTTATTTTTAATTTTTATCTCTAAACATATCCACCAAATATATAGTTTCATTCTTAATAGATATATAAAAATACAAAGTAGACATATCTATAACATAGAACACAGTTTACAGCATGGTAGTTTCACATGAAACTGGTACATTCCATGTTTTGAGTTTGTATAAATAGGGAAAACCCATCACCCTTTCTCTTTTTTCTTAATCATATTATTTCATAAGTTAATTAGGATATGATTAATGAGTAAGCTTCTATTTAACTTGACATCAATTTTTCTTGAAAACCATATAAATTTATTTTCTGCATCAAGAGATACATAGGGTAAATATTCACCTTTAATATCCCTCAAAACAAAATTGTATTAGGGATTAATTAAGCTTTAGTATGTTATCATCATTAATGAACATCATAAAAATCATCATATTTTAATTTTATCTTAATTAAAAAATTATAGAAACTTTTATTCTTCTACTTTCATTGATCTTCCCTTTCATAGATGAAAATGATCCAATCTTATTCAACTCAATATTGAATCACACACTATTTCAAGTGTTTGTGATTTTTTAATCATTGAAGAATAGATCTTGCATCATCCTAAAAAAATTACATCTTCATTAAACATTAATCTAGAGAGTTTAGGTTTTCATCTAATTTTTTATAAATTTTCTTTATGTTTTCCAATATTAGGTTGAGGTCTTCAAAGTATTATAAATTCAACGGTATACGATGAAGAAATACTATAATATTTATGTTGGTCATGTATTGTGTCCGAAATAATTACAAAATATTTTTGATTTTGAATCTCAAAAAGAACCTTGATTGGGTAACCAATGACATTTATTTAAGTGTATTTTAGAAAATTAATATTCATTTTAATATATATTTTGAATTTTTTTTTAAATTTGTTAATCTACAAAGAATATTCATTAATGTGTTAATAATTTTTTTTAGTGTATTTTGGAAACATTTTTCATATCCTACGTTGATAAATGTAATGTAAGTAATAAACTCCATGCATGGAAGATCATGTATGGATCGTGAACTATACATTTGTATTCAACCTTACATTGGAAGCATAAAAGTATGGGTTATCATCCCTTCATTACTTTTGATCATTACATTCTACACTCAAGAAAGTATGGTTCAAGAACCGTAAGCTAAAAAAATAATTGTACGTCTGCATGAAACCTTAAGTTTGTTAATGGGAAGAAAGTATGGTTAAAGAACCCTACATAAGCATGGAACCCTATGTTTGAGAGGAAAAAATATGGTTCATAAAAATTACTTTTATGATGAAACTTACATTATCAACATTAGTTTTTTACATATTACATTCAGAGAAAGAACTCTACACAATTGAACCCTATTTTTGGTATTTTTTAATTTTATGAAGGAACCTTATGTTTGAATATTCAATGTCAGAAATTTAAATTCATGATTTTTTTCGAGATTTATGCAATAGTCTTGAAAGAATTAAATATCTGTTGAAAGCTCATATTGGACCAATTGAATGGATCGTTATGATAGATTCAAAGAACCACATTCATCAGAGAAAATCATTAATATTATTAAGGGAAGTTACACCTCCAATGATTATTTTGTATTTTAATATCTGTGATCTATTAGTTGACTTTATTTGATCTAAACACAAATAAAATTCTTCACTCTATATGTTCTACAAGCATATTATATCAATGTACGATTGGTATATGATTCAAAAAAAAAACTACATACTTGTGTGTATCCTTGATATCAAAATATACTAAAAATATTGAACAACTCTTCTGTTTTACAAAAGATGCAACAATTTGAAAGTTTTACATATTTCAACATCATACTACAATAAGATTACTAATAATATTTTTTTCTATTAAAATTGAATAGAATTTGCAACCAGGATTTCGGTAAAGTTATTTTTTATTAATGATATTCAATTTTTAAGAAGAAGATCCATCTACTGTTAGTTGCTACTGAAATTTTTAAGTACACCAAAAACCATCAACAAATCAAATCTATTTTATGTTATGGGAGTGTAAACTACTCCTACTCAGTTTTCATTTATGTATCGACCTTTTGAACTAAGATTTGGGAAACAAGGTTTCCTGTCAAATAACTAGAAGGATCAGTGTTTAGCTTAGTTATAAAGGTGTAATCTTCCTACACTCAGTGGTGGACTTGAATTCTTGTGATAATAAAAAATTTCTAGTGAAATTTATAATACTCATTGAGAGAGTGTTAGTGGATTGGACTAGGGGATCTTTGTTTGCTAAACCACTATTCAAATTTTGTGTTCAATGTTTCTGTTTCTCCACTACTCATTTTTTATACAAAAGAGAAAACTGCACATCTGCATAAATCTCAAAGAGATTTAAATGCGAAAATCTATTGAGTTTTTTTGAAAAGGCAAAATTCACCCCCTCTTATGTATCATTGTATTATTCTAACCTAAAAATTAGTATAAATAAATATATTTTGTTACAAATCTCTAACAAGATCATCATAAAAAATTCTATAAAAAGAATATTTCAATGGATGATACAATAGAAGTAATTTCTATGGTTCATGCTCCATATTTTATTGTTGACAACTATAGATGACAGAAATTCTGTATGATAATATACCTGAAGAATCTTGGATTCAGAGTCTATTAAGAGATCATTACTCCTTATGTAATTCTTAAGAAATAAGAGACTTGTGATGCTTCTATAGAATCAGAGTATGAAATCAACTAAAAATACTTGAATTCTATCTTCTATGGTCTCAGACATGATGAATTTAATCATATATCACAATTTACTACTACCCATGAGATCTAGAAGACAATAGCTATCATATATGAAGGAATAAACAACATCATACAGAAAAGATATGCTATTGCAATGATAAAGTTTTAAACCTTTAGATTGTTTGATAGTGAGATAATAACACAAATTAAAGGATGTTTAGCAAAAATTGATAACAATATTACTTTTTTGGGAGAACCCATAAAACAATATGATCAAGTACTCAATTTACTTAGAGTAATTCCCTCTAAATAGAACAAATATCTCTAGAATTACAACCATCATCACCAATCAAAAATTGGCAATGTAACAATTAATTATAACATTGATGATGTACAAAGAATAATTACAAGGTGATGTTGAGGATCATAGGATTTTATTAAAAAGGGGAAATATTATTCTCAATGTAACATCTCATAAGCATGATAGAATATCAATACATGATGTCAAACCAAACAAAAATTAAGATTCATTAGAATCTAAAGTGGAACAAGCTAAGTTATCCAGGAAATTCAATAGATTTCATAATAATAAAATAGGATTCAAAAAATCCTTCAATAAGGATAGATGGTAACCTTGTGAAGTAAGATTTTATGAATTTAAAAATTTGGGTCTCATCAGAGCTGATTTCCACCTATTGAAATATCAAATAAAAAATACAAAAAAGAAATATCATAAGAAATATGATTATGAACAAAAATAGAAAATAACCATAAAATCCATGTGGATTTTATATGAAAACTATAGAATCTCATAGAAATTTGATTTAGAAAACGATCCACCGAATCTCTAAGATAACATGTGATTTATGGCTAAGGTAGAAGAAGAGGTAAAATCCCATTACTCTTATACTTCTGGTTTTGGTTGTTTCTGAAATAGTAAACTAGATGCCTACTATTCAATTCTAAAATAGAAGTATGACTCCTTATAAAAGAATTATAAATAATTGAAAAATATTCACAATGTTGTTTTAGGTGAAAAATATACAATACTAAAAAAACATCATGAACTAATTGAAAATTTCAATTCTTCTACATCAAACTGTATTGATCATGAAAAAAGAATAAATGAATTACAGGATGAATCGGTATCTAATAAAAGTGCTGAAATTACATTAAATAAAGGATAAAAGAAATTCTAAATGATATTCATGGAAATAATTTTATTAAAATCTAAAGATTTTTAAAATTAAGAAAGTGTGAAAAAAATGAAAATTGAATAAAAATTATTTTTTGTTACTAATTCTAAAAATGGTACCTGCTATTACAGCGGAATAAAATGCCATTTCGCTAAAAAAATTTATTTAGGAAAACCTCAAATAAGTGGTATTGAAAATGATTTTATTTCTAAAAATATATATGAAATAAGCGATATAAATTATGGAAAAATAAGGTATATCTAGATTCCTAGATCATTACTAACTAACACTTCTTGACCCAAGAAAATATGGGTACCAAAACAAACATGTGTTTAATTACGTTTTCTGGAAAAATTCCATAAGAAAAAAAATTCTATATGGTATATGGACAATGTTAGTTCCAGAAACATGAGTGGAGACTCATAAAATTTATATACACCGACTCAAATGGATAGAGGTCTAGTCACTTTTGATGACAATAAAAAAGGAAATATTGTTGGAGTTTGAATTATTAGAGATCCAAAATCAATCTCAATCACAAAGTGATGTATATTCAAGGGATACATAAAAAACTGGTAAGAATTTATCAACATTGTGATGATGGGTTTTATTTTTTATTTTTCTAACAAATTCATGCCCACTTGTTAATGATAAATTTATTAAATTTAGAGCACCAAAAACTAACAATGTTTATACTTCAGATCTTAATTAATTATGTAAATCGAATGTAAATTGTTTAACTGCTAAGAAAAATGATTCTTGGATATGGTATAGAAGACTTGAAAATTGAAATATATACCCTTTACATAAATTTTCATATAAAAAATTGGTTTATGATTTTATAATTATTAAGTTTGAATGTGTTAGATTCTGTGATTCATTCCAAATTTTCCAACAACATAAATCAGCTTTCAAATAATTTAAAAGAACTATTACATATAAACCATTAGAAATTATCTATATGAATTTTTTGACCATTGAGGGTAGTAAGTTTGAATGGTAAATTATATGTGTATGTTTTAGTTTACAAATTTTAATGATTTATTTGGGTTTATTTTCTAAAACTTTAAAGTTAAGTATTCACAATTTTTGAAATCTTTTTCAAAATTGTTCAAATTAATAAAAGAGTTTAAAATAATTTGATTAAGATGTGATCTTAGTGGATAATTTGAGAAAATATTTTTTACTATTCTTGCTCAAATATAGGTATTAAACACACATTCTGTTCACTAAGAACACCTAAAAAATGGAATTGTTGAAATTAGAAATGGAACTATTCAAGAAATGGAAAGGACCATAATGAATGAATACAATATTCATTCCTATTTTTGGGAAGAAGTTGTAATAACTGTTTTCTTCATCATGATTAGAGTTTTAATAAGACCAATTAATAAAATGATACCCTATGAGCTTTGGAATAATATAATACCTAAGGTAAATTAAATTAATGTATTTGGATTCACGATGTATATCTTGAATACTAAAAATAACCTTGGTAAATTTGATCCAAAAGCTGATGAAGGAATTTTTTTAGGATATTCTGCCACTTATAAAGCCTACAAAGTGTTTAATAATAAGTCAACGATTATTGAAGAATCATTTCATATGAAGATTGATGGAACCCACCCTTTAATTAAATATAATGATTAAATAGACGAAATTATTCACTGATTTGTAAACACAAGACTTGAAAACCATAAAGTTGATTTAAAAAATGATATAAATAAAATTTAGTGCAATTCAAAAAAATATGAAACCGAATAACCTGAAGGTTTCTTACCTCGATAGTCTAGAACCTTAAATAACCATCCTTAAATACTATTATAGGAGACCTAGACATAGAAATTAGAACTGGAAGAAATTTAGGAAACCTAGCTTAATTATCTGTCTTTTCTATCTCAGTTAGCACCTATGTCTATTGAAGAATATTTGGAAGATGAGAGTTTCATATTAGCCATGTAAGAATAACTAAAAAATTTTAGAAGAAATAAAGTTTGTGATTTAATGGAAAGATCATCAGAATATCTATGAATAGGAACAAAGTAGATCTTCATAAACAAATATGATGATCAAAGTATTATGACCAGAAACAGAACTATAATAGTAGATAAAGGATATAATATTAATAAAGGTATATATTATGATGAAACATTTTCACCTATAGCTAGATTAGAAGGTATTAGAATTATTTTTGCTTATACATGTTATATAAAATTTAAATTATATCGTATGGATATTAAATCCACCATTTTAAATATTTATTTAATGGAGGATGTTTATGTTGAAAAATCCCCAGGGTTTGAAAACCCCCATAAACAAAAATATTTTTCTAAATAAACTAAATCTTTTTATCACCTTAAACATGCATCTAGTGTAGAGACCCAGATTTTTCCAAGTAATTTATTTAATTATATGAAAATATTACGAGTCTGTGAAAATTGACAGTGCGTGATTTCGAGGCCTGGTGTGCCCATAAAAAAATTCAGAACTTTTTTTTAGGTATGTTCAGTTATTGCACGAGTGGCCTTTTGTAACGTTCGAACCAATTCTTGGAATTGAAATATGAGGACACTATTGAATGCACAATGCTGATATTTGCTTAAAGAGACCTTCTCTTCTAACGCAGTAGGACGAGGGTGGAAGTAAGTTTTTCAGTTTTTTGAGGGAGAGTTAAAAGAAACATAATAAATTAATACAATAACTTTTATTTTATTTCTTGAAAACTCTCATTTGAATCTTGGTGGTAGGGACCACCCAAATTCCTCTTTAATAGTGAGTTAACCCTTGGAATTTCCCTAATTAATGTGCCAACATTAATTTAAATAATAAAATTAACTCAATTAATATGGCTCCTTACCTATCATGGGGAAGATCGTTGGACAAAGATTTTGCAAGAGAACTTTTGGTGGAGTAAACATGGAAGCTCCAATGAAGAACGAACAAATCTCCAGATCAAGAAGGTTGAACCGACATTGGAGAGTGGTTCAGAATCCTATTGAAGGAGCGAAAGACATTGTCGTCTTCATTATCTTTGTATTCTTGCTCATGCCGTCTCCAACCATCTAGGTAGGAAAATTGTTAATTATGTTCTTCATAATGAATTATTGATTTCAATCTATGTACCGCCTGCTACCGACTTAACGTGGAGGGTGCAAGACAATAAAACACGGATTGATCCCTATGTTACATCAATGATTGACGTGTTCTTTATGGAAGATTGATAGGTTGAGAGGAACCTGACCACATCGCTAGTGACCGACGCTAGCTTGGTACAAGGTGGCGGCCCGTCAGCCGCAGCAGTGGAAGGTGGGGGCCGGAACATCGTCCGACCGCGTGGATGCAGGGTGGAACATGTCCAAGCCATCGGTAGAGGAGTAGAAGGCTGTGACGGAGCACATGGTGGGCGGGCGACACCTGGCCGGCTACAAGAGGATAGCGGCTCCGTTGCGCTGCTGCTAGGAGAGATGACCCGAAACCCGGCCGACCATGTCACATCGAGAAGGACCCACTCCGTTGGGTCCTGCGTGCCAGAAGGCGGCGCCACCTGGTGCCACCGGGTTGACCAAGATGAACGTTCTATTGGAATATTCAGAATACTGGGGGGATCCTCCCCCTGGGTAGCGGCTAGGGCTGGTATCACCATGATGGACCACACCCAGCCGAGCGGGCCGAGCCCCGCTGGCCGCGCCTAGCGCGGGCTGGCCCACCACCTATGCGGGCCGGGCCCTCTGTGGTCCTGCCCGACCAGGACGGACCAGGGCTGGGCTGGGATGACCCTAACTGGGTTGGGTCGTCTCAAGCCGGGTCGGTCCGGGTCGGTCCGATCGGGTCAGACTAGACTCAGACCCATTTGGACCTAGATACACCTTTTTGAATATATCTTGAGATTTGGGCGTCCGATTGACAAACCGTTTATGGTGCAAAAATCCTTGGATCAGGACATTCCTTTAGTATACTACACTTGAGTTTTGGATAAAGATTGGGTACCACCATTTTGGATTGAACCTGAAGCCGACCGGGCCCTCAGGACTAAAAGGCTAATAACTTAAAAACTGGATGTCCGATTGATGTTCCGTCTATTGGGTTGGGTCATTTATGATGTCTTAGACCATCATGATACTTATTCGTGGGACCTTGTGGCAGTTGAAGTGTTGACTGATGGCGTGAGTAGCGGAACCTCCCAGAATCAAGTGGGCTTAGTGCGGGAATCCTCCGACTGGTGGTACTTGAAGAGACTTCAGATCCGGTGTGGGTCTTCTTTGGATTTTGTGTGGGCTAGAATCTTTAGATTCTATGTGGGTCATCTCCAGATCCTATGTGGGTCATCTCCAGATCCTGTTTGGGTCATCTTCAGATCTTGTGTGGTTCATCTCTGATCCTGTGTGGGTCAACAATATATTTTCTCGACGAAGTAAGATGATCATGAAATACATCTAATCATATATACTTTCTTAATTAAGTTATACATTGTGTGAGATGAATCTTTACCTTTGTGGAATTATTTTGTGTGCTGATACCTTTGTGGGAATATTTTCTGTGGTGTTACCTTTGCAGTGCATACCTTTGTGGTGATACCTATGTGGTATTCTTCTATGTGGCATTAGCTTTGTGGTACTTACCTTTGTGGTGTTAAATTCATAATATTATTTCCTTTGTGGAATAGTTTAGCTTTTGGATAAGGATTTGGGTCCGGTGTTTCCTCATGAACGAGATGGGTATACTTAATAACTTAGGTATATGTATGGGTATATACCTAAGTATGGTTGACTTTTGTTTCATGCTTTGTGATTATGATTTTGCCTTGTGGTTTATCCTTTGTGGATTCTGAGAGACCTTCGGGGGTCTCAAGGTCCCCAGTGAGTATTTTTATACTCACCCCTGTATGAGCTACGACCACACCTTGTTGTTTATTGTGTAGATGACGGACAACACTGATCGACGTTGAGGGTACTAGGAGTGAAGGCTGCTCGGAGGTGGACTTTAGATGAGGCATACTGTAGAGATGACCATTCGAGAGCTATACCTACCCTTCTAGTAGGATCCTGGGTGGGTGTTCACATGATATGTTTTTAGTTTTAATTGTACTTTCTTGTTGCACTTGTATTCCAGACCTTTTACTTACTGTACTCACTCTATTTACTATATAGTTTACCTTATGATTGTATCTTTCTATGTGCTTAGATTGCAAGATTTTATAGGTTAAAAAAGCAATGTCGTCCATGTTTTAGGGATATCCCTTTCCGGTGCTAGTCGCCAGCCCCTGGGCTATGGAAGGCGAGCTTGGGGTAGTCATGGAACAGGCCCAGGGGGATGGTTCGAGACAACTTGGTATCAGAGGTGTTGGTTCTACCGGAGAACTTAGACTTTGATCTTTTTATTCGACAATAATGTTAAGTGTGATGAGTGTGGTTTTTTAGTTTGGGGAATCTAGTGTTTGTGCGACGGCTAACGTATCCATGAACCAGGACCCTGACTTCTGATTTTCAGACTCAGTGCACGAAAAAACTGATTGCGTGTGTGTTTTTGAAATGTTTTCTTTGTGAACTCTTTGAGTCAGATCACCAGGTATAACTTATTGATCATGTCACACCCGTTTCTTGTCATGATGACTCAACATAGACATCCATCCAGGGTTCTAGGTAGATTACACGATAAAATCCCACCAAGCAATGAGGATTTGGTGTAGGGTCCCCTTATGAAATTTGTACCATCGGGTGTTGTACCGGCAACACCACTACCCATTGGGCTGTCGATTCCACCAACCTCAGTAGCAGAGGGTGCACGCCATTTGAGTGTGTTGCACGTGTTCCAGCACCAGAGGCCACTGAGGATTCGAGGAGAGACAGATCCACAGGCGGCTAAGGACTGGGTGATGGTTGTGGTTAGAGTTTTTCGATTGGTAGGGACACCGGATGATCTCATAGTGATCCTTACTGCCAGTCCTTTTCAGGAAGCAACGAGCAGATGGTGGATCTTGATTATGTAGGTTCATGATGAGGTCAATCTCATCTGGGTGGATATCGAAAGACTTTTCAGGGTAGAGTTTGTATCAATGTACTTACAATCAGTTCATATACATGAGGTCCTCCACTTGTAGTAGGGCAGCATGACCGTGGCTCAGTATTCTGCGAGATTCACCGATCTCCCGTGGTACTCCACAGACATGGTGCATGACCCTTTCTTCAGGGCCCAGACATTCGATAAGTGGCTCAGATGAGAGATTAGATATTCAATGATTTATCGTAGCATCTCGATGTAGGAGGGGGTGTTAGAGTGAGAACTCTTAGTGGAGAGCTTCTTTATTGATCAGTCGCTAACAGTGAGGGCCACCACTGGGCATCACATAGCAGAGTCATCTACAGCTGACATCAGACATATGACACAGAAGTCCAAGAGGACCAGACCTAAATGTGGATTACTGCAGGATACAAGGTCAGTTGTGCGGGGCTCTCAAGATGGAGCAGGATAGGTGAGGACCATGCAGTGTTACTCATGCGGCGAGCACGGTCACCTGGCTCGCGACTACCCGACCCTCCATACAGACGACCAACAGATGGTCGAAGGACCGCCTGGGTAGAAGCAAAGATTTGACTGAGGAAGTCCGCAGGCATGAGGTGAATGTGGCAGAGTAATTGGCCATGCAATAGGAAGTGGGCAGCGACTCAAGGTTCTACAGCCAACACCTACTGGTGGTCCACACCGACCACAAAGAGCAGGTGGATAGGGATGAGATCAGGTCCACGCAGTTGAGGCCTATGACCACAAAGCTTTGGAGATGATAGGAGGTATGATATATTTCTACTCCATCTTAGCATTTGTACTTGTAAACATAGGTTCCAGTCACTCTATTATTTCTGCCACCCTCGTTCAGAGTTCAGAGATTCCAGTGGAGCCGTTAGCTCGATCCTTACGGCTAGAGACTTCTACGGGAGAGGATTGTAAGATTACACACTGGTGCCGATAGTGTGAGCTAACTCTAGGAGGCGAGAGATTTGGATGGTATCTTCTAGTAGCGTCGTCGAGGTATTACGACATTATCTTGGGTATGTATTGGTTATCTACAATCCATGCTTAGATTGAATATATTAGGCACAAAGTGTGGTGTGTCCGCGAGGATGGGACCCTGTTTTTCTTCACCGGTGTGAGGGAATCTTTGCAGCATAAGATGGACTTACCAGGAGAAGGGTAAAACCGATCAAACATTAGTTGGCTAGAATTACCCTTGGAGCGGTTGATGGTGAGAGTCCGAGCTATCCTGTAGTGGTGGACCTGCACGCTGATGTTTTCCCTGATGATGTTACGGGTCTACCTCGTCATAGAGAGGTGTCCTTTTACATCAACTTGTTCCCTGGTACAACACCGATATCTATGACAGGATATCGAATGGATCTCACGGATCTTTGAGAGCTGCAAGTACAGCTAGAGGACTAGCAGAGCAAGGGGTTCATTAGGCCCAGTGTTTCTTCTTGGGCAGCCCAGATTTTGTTCACCAAAAAGGCAGATGTGAGTTTGAGACTATAACAAACCGGTCCCGAACAACCACCCGAACGGTGCTAAACGGGTCGGGTGTTACTACCTTAGGTGCACCTCCCTGAACGCCAAATGCTTCTGACAAGCAGCGAGGGTCCTATAGGTATCGTGGGGAGGCTATAACCTCTAGTAGGATAATATAAATACTGGCCCAAGGATAATACTAAAGATGAAGCAGAATAATGTATCAGCAGACTCGAACCAGACCCATAGAGTGGAAGCACATATAATATCAATAAACAGCGGAAGAAATAAATATAAACAATAGCGGAAAGTAAACACAATAGCATGCTGAAAACCACTTGTAACTACTAGACAAAGAATAAAGCATCCATAACAAGTCAATATACAAAAGGGATCCAATGGATAACCAAATGTAGCTATAATCAATAAATCATGCTGATACAAGAAAGAAATCAAAAAAAGTAAACTCCATCTAAGCCAGACCTCAATGTCCATACCATCTCCATGCAACATCTAATGCAATCCAGCTCTTGAAGCTGGCCTCTTTCCTGTACGTAAATCCATAAAGTCTACATGCATCCCAAAGGGCTTGTATAGGTTGTGAGACGAATCTCAGTAGGATACCACCCATTGGTGTGTACCTAATATATGTGTTTAAGTAGGAATGAAATTATATGGAAAATAGTAAACAATACAATGTACAAATAACCACAAACTCCACTGGTCCCCAGCAGCCACCATGGAGTGTCACATGCTTCAGCCAATGCTGGAATCTCTTTCATGTAACCTGGCACCATGTGCCCCCTGACACTGCGTGTCTCAAGTACCGACGTCCCGAAGGCATGCCCAAGAATAGTAACCTGGCACCTTGTGCCACCTGATACCTCATGCGTCATGTACCGACTTCCCGAAGGAATGCCCAAGAAGTAACCCGGAGGAACAATGATTTCTGTCATCAAATAAATAACTGGAGGGACAATGATGTCTACCCTCAAATAAATAGCCGAAGGGACAATGATACCTACCCTCAAATAAAGTAACTAAAGGGACATCGATATCCACCCTCAAATAAGTAACTGGAGGGATAGCGATACATGCCCCAAAATCACAGCGAGCCTCCGCCCCCAACCTGATAGCCTCAAAGCTATTCCCCGGAAGTTCCTCACCTTCCACATGGCTTCCTCTATAAAGAAACCCCAACCAAAGTACCTACTCCACATCTATGGGGGCGTCTACCCACAAGAGTGGTCAAAACCAAATTATCACATAGTATCTCTATGTGAACACTACTCAAAGTTCCGGGTGAGCGGTAATCACCAAAATAGTACCTAAGCCACCACACATTTGACACCACGTGTCCCTGTGACCATGTCGCTCATGTCTAATGGCCTCTCCATCCTAGTAATCTGGGCCATGCTGAACCTGAAAGTCATCATGCCTCAAGCCAACGTCCATGATGCCCAATCCTGTGGCCAAAACCACCCAAAGTAACCTCAGGCCAAGCCCAAACTGACAGTCGTACTACCTTAAGTCGACGTCCATGACACCCAATCTCGTGGTCAAACCACCCAATGTAACCTGATACAAGGCCAAAATATGATCAGCATCACTCAAAAATATCCATTCCATGCCCATCACAACCTGAAGGTTTCAACATATGCAATTGAACATTCACATACATAATAAAAAAATTTACTTTTAAACAGGAAAATAACTCAACAGTTGAAAATCACTAAGTATGTGTTTTACCATAACAACACTGAGGTCTGTAAGGCCTCTTAAAATACATATCAATGTTCAGCAAATTAAACTCAACAGTTTATAACAACACAATTTAATTAATACCATTTTGGCGCCCCTGACCAAAATTCCCCATTTGAGCAATGACCCTTCACCTGACCCCGCTCAAGAAAAACAGGTAAAGGGAATACCCAAAGTCATCCCATAGGTCTAATAAATAGTTTAATATGCAATAATAGATAAATTAGGGTCTCTCTCAAATACTAAAAAACGCTCTGATGGCCGTGCTACCCAAATGACCATGAAAACACAAAAAAATAGGTATGCACCTCCTACCTCATACTAGTACGATGTTACTACTCCGATAACAGCCTCCAATTAGGTCTAAAATGTGGTAGATCTACAAAAGAATAAAAAACTCTCAATCCCCTATAACTCATTCTAGAAAAGAAATCAAGAAGAACAGATCAAGAGAAATCAATGCCTTACCGAGGGTGTTCCAACAGATCAAACGATGCTCAAAACAGAGTTCAGACGTAGATCCGGGAGAGATTAGAAGGTCCAGATGACTCTCCCTACACGAGCCACAAGAGGGAGGAAGAAAAGAGAGAAGAATGAAAAATCCCAAGTGGCTCGAAACTTAAAAACACTTACATCAAGTGGTCCCACGGTTACCCCGCATGGTTTGGAAAACATTGTGCCAACCATGCAGTTGCCTCTGCCTCACCTATGAACTTCGCATGACCATCCCGCACGATTTGACAAACCATGATCCGCCCATATAGATCCCACTGTCTCACCCAGAGACTTCACACAGCTTTCCCACATGGTTTGTTCAGACCGTGCACCAACTATGCACACCTGCACAACGTCCCCAACTTTTAAATGTTTTTCCGCATAACATGTCAAAATTTCAAATAGGGTCTAGATTTGACCAGTTCTGAAAACCTGGGTTCTTACAAACTCACCACTTTTACAGAGCTCATCCCTGAGCTATCAAATGAAACTCGAAGATGGCACCAAACATGCCACCCTGATCAAAGTAACCTAGACTTCCCCAGTATCAAGGTTCTGGATAAATTCCTCAATGGGCTTCCCACCTTAAGAAATTGCCTAACTCGGTCTCAACCCGATGAAACTCAGAACATGGAAAGGTTTACTGACCTGTTTCTGGACTCACTTTCCTCTTGTGACGTATCGTCACCCCTATGCCTCATTGGAAACCCCATGTCATTTCCAACACAAAAAGGCACCCCGCACCACATCGGTGTCTGCCTCCACGAGGTCCAGCATCCCATGGATGCTCAAAATGAACCTGGTGCCTAGAACCTCTATTAACCTGCATCCTCGATGCCCTGATGCCCATGGAATCTCAAGTAACCCACATCCTCGATTCCCATGAATCTACACATCTCATACATATATATATATAAATATATCATGCACCTAAGATGGCACCAATCCCATTGACAATCATCTAGTCAGTCCACATAAATCATGTGCATCACATGGACTCAAAATAGACATGCCTCTATAGGTCATGCCAAAAGAAAACATGGAAATCATGGCCACACCCGTGGTGTACCTCTAACCGTCGTCGACTCACCAGCCTGCTCAGCCTCTCACATCTCCACGACACAGCACCTTTCCTGAAGCACGATCATCTGATGCCTGACCTCCCTGCGGTGCTGCCCTAGTCACCAGCCACTGACCCCTCAACTAGATCCCGCTGTCTCTATAACATCCTCCACGTGTAGATAAACCTATGATACCCTCTCTTGGTGCCAAACTTTATCCAACTCTAGATATCATCGTCTATCCTAGTCCCTACCCACCGACTGTCTAAGAAGGATGCCTGCAAAACCCCTCAAGGTGCCCGACCTGTCCACATTAACAGAACTCCTTTGGAGGCATATCGCACTGAGTCCATACATGGCTTGGCAATCCACACAAAAAGAAAACCACCAAAGAACTGATACGAGGTGGTTTAGCTGAGTCCTTGTCCGGACTTCCCTGCTGGAACTCATCCAGTCCCTGCTTCCTACTATCTGAACCACCACCTAAAGCTACCGCCTGACCGAACTGGGGCCTATCCCTCTGATTGCCCTCTATTATGAGCGCTTGATTCATCGCCTCTGAAAAAGAACCTAGCTGGAAGATATTTACATGGATCAGAATGGCATGTCGTAAGCCATCCTCAAAGCACCTCAGCCTAGCAGCATCATTGCTAACCATACACGGGGCAAAGCGAGACAACAAGGTGAAAGTAGTTGCATAGTCCATGATGGAAATGTCTCCCTATTGAAGGATCAAGAACCCCCCGATATCTCTCTACCCTCAGTGTCCCCGGGTAAAAGTGCTTGAATAACATGTCCTTGAAGTCCTTTTATACCAATCCCTCATGCCTACGAGCCTGAAACTGCACATCCCAACAGCGCTTTGCCGGTCCTCACAACATGTACATCTCCAGCTTGACCCTTCGCCCTGGAGGCATCTCAAGATACTTGAAGATCATTTTCATGCTCTATATCTAGATCTCAGCCGCCTACGGACCACCCTCACCTTGAAAAATCGGCAGTTTCTACGATTGGAACTCCCACGTCAGATATTCCATAGATGGATCTGTACCCTGTGCGCTTCTATTGATCCCCTATAAGACATGCACCGGGCTATCTTGGAGTTTCTTGTCGAGCCATGGCCTGAATGCTCCCAAACCTGGCTACTGTCATGCCTGCACTGGATCCTGAACCTGATCCTGTCCCTAAGCCTACACCAATGGCTCCTGCGCTGCCTGCACCGAATCCTGAACCTAATCCAGTACCTGTAACACTGTACCATCTCCCGTCTGATGCTCCATCTGAGTCTCCAAAAAAGGAACCCATTGAATACCATAAATGGCCAGACAACCCATATATATATAATAATATATATTCAATTCAAATAAGAAAGGTAGTAAAAGGTAGTGTCAAGTATCCAAATTACCTCATGCCATGCCCGTCCTAACAACTAACGTTGCCTCAAACCGACAACTGAGTCACCCAATCCTGGTGATCAAAATCACCTCAACTAAAGTACCTGCCTGCTCGTACAAGAGCCAGACCCACATATCTTGCAACATGAAATTTTTTAAAAATATAAAGCATGAGATACACATTGAAAAAATAATAAATTTTATAAAAAATTTCACCAATTCACATTTCAGAGCATACAAGCATGACAATTGATTTTATTCACATGGTATTATCACTTCACAAAGCAAATGTGTAGTTATGAAATTGAAATACCCTAAAAATTTGTCTATAAAAATCCAAGCAGACAAGCCTTTCCCTGTCATTCAAGTTCTAATTCTCCCTTACCGCATTGGGTCAAGGGTTACATATCACAATCCATAACATCACACACCAAGTTAGCCACCGATGTGGAAATCATATAAAATGTAATCTGAGAAAAAAGTAAAAGAGAAATTCCCACCTAAGGTAAATTGGTCCATCCTTCGTACCTGGGGCAACAGGCACCCAAGAACAATCTAGAAACCTAGTTCTAGTAACAACCTATCTCTAGTCTACCATATCCCAAATAGTAAAACCAGAAAAAATACAAGAGAAGTCTCAATATCATTAGTATCTAGTAAAACACTGCTACTAAATCCCTATCAAGAACTCCTCTAATACCACTTTGTAACGACCCGGACCCAAACAACCACCCGATCGGTGCTAAACAGGTTCGGTGTCACTACATTATGCACACCTCCCTGAATTCCAAAGGCTACCGACTAGCAGTGAGGGTTTTATAGGTATAGGGTGGAGGCTATACCCTCTCGGAGGATAATAAAGGTACTGGCCCGAGGATAATACTAAAGATGTAGTGGAATAATGACTCAACAGACTCGAACCATACCTGCAGAGCGGAAGCACATCCAATATCAATAAACAAAAGAAGAAATAAATATAAACAATATCAGCGGAAAGTAAACACAACAGCATGCTGAGAACCACTTGAAACTTCTATAAGAACAAGAAAGCATCCATAGCGAGTCAATATGAAAAAGGGTGCCAATCTCTAACCAACACTAGCTACAATCAAGAAAACATGCTGATATAGGGATGAAAGAAAAAAAGTAAACTCTAGCTTGGAAAGACCTCAAGGTGCATACTATCTCCATGAAACAGCTAATGCAATCCAACTCCTGAAGTTGGCCTCCTTCCAGCACGTAAATCCATAAATTTTGCATGCGTCCCGAAGGGCCCATGCAGGGTGTGAGACGAATATCAGAAGGATACCAACCAATGGTGCGTACCTAATATAAGTGCTTAAGCAGGCATGCATTTATAAGGAAAACAGTAAACAATATGATTTACAAATAAACACAAACTCCACTGGTGCTTAGCAGCCACCACGGAGTGTCACCTTCTTTAACCAACGATGAAATATCTATCGTGTAACCCGACACCATGTGCCCCTTGACACAAAATTTCTCAAGTACCGATGTCCTGAAGGCACACCCAAGAATATTAACCCAACACCTTGTGCCTCCTGACACCTCGTGACTCAAGTACCGACGTCCTAAAGGCACGTCCAAGAAGTAACCTGGAGGAACAACCATGCATGTACTCAAATAAATAACTGGAGGGACAGCGATGTCTGCCCCCAAATAAATAGGAGGAGGTATAGTGATACATGCCGTCAAATCAAGTAACCGAAGGGACAATGATATCCACCATCAAATAAGTAACCGGAGGGACAACGATACCTGCCCTCAAATCACGATGAGCCTCAGCCCCCAACCTGATAGCCTCAAAGCTATCCCCTAGAGGCTCCTCACCTCCCATGTGGCTTCCTACGACAAGCACCCCCATCCAAATTACCTAAACCACATCTATGGGGGCCTCTACCTACACGAGTGGTCAAAACCACCTCATCAAAGAGTATCTTTGTGTACACACTACTCAAAGTTCCGGGTGAGCGGTAATCACCAAAATAGTACATAAGCCACCACACATCTGACACCTCGTGTCCCTGCGACTATGCCGTTCAAGTTTGATGGCCTCGCCATACCAGTAACCTAGGCCATTCCCAACCTGACAGTCATCCTGGCTCAAGCCGATGTCCATGATGCTCAGTCCCATGGTCAAAACCACCCAAAGTAACCTTAGGCCAAGCCCAACCTGACAGTCGTACTACCTCAAGCCGATGTCCATGATGCCCAATCCCATGGTCAAACTAGCCAATGTAACCCGGACCGAGCCCAACCTGTGATCAGCATCACTCAAAAAAATTTGTGTCTCGCCCATAACAACCTGAAGGTTCCAGTATATTCAATTCAAGATTCACTTATATAATCAGAAAATTTACTTTTAAACAGGAAAACAACTCAACAGTTGAAATGAGATAACTATGTGTCATCCAATACCAATGCTAAGGTCTCTAAGGTCTCTTAAAATACATATCAATGTTCACTAAACTAAACTCCAAAGTTTATAAAAACATAATTAAATTAATGCAATTATGGTGCCCCCAGCCAAAATGCCCCATATGAGTAATGACCCTTCGCCCGATCCCGCTCAAGAAAAATAGGTAAAGGGCATACCCAAAGGCATCCCACTGGTATAATAAACAGTTTAATAAGAAATATCAGATAAATTAGGGTATCTCTCAAATATGTTAAAACGCACCGAAGGACACACTACCCAAATGACCACAAAAACAAAAAAAGAGGTATGCACCACCTACCTCGTACTAGTAAGATGTTACTCCTCTGATAACAGCCACCAATTAGGTCTAAAACATGGTAGATCTATAAAAGAATCAAAACCACTGAAACCCTGATAACTCATTATAGAATAGAAACCAAGAAGAACGGCTCAAGTGGAATCAAGGCCTTACCGAGTGGGTTCAAACCGATCAAACGATGCTCGAAAGGGAGTTCAGACAAAGATTTGGGAGGGATTTGAATGTCCTGCTAGCTCTCCCCGCGTGAGCCACAAGAAGGTGGAAGAAAAGGGAGAAGAATAGAAAATACCAAGTGGACCGAAACATAAAAACCCTAACTTTAATTGGCTGCACGGTTACCCCGCATGGTTTGGAAAACCATGCGCCAACCGTGCGGTTGCCACTGCCTCACCCAAGAACTCTGCACAACCATCCCACACGGTTAGAAAAACCGTGCGCCGCCCGTGCGAAGCCCACTGTCTCACCCAGAGACTTCGCATGGCTTTCCCACACGGTTTGTTCAGACTATGCTCCAACTATGTGCACCTGCACAACTTCCTCAACTTTTAAATGTTTTCCCCAGAACATGTCAAAATTTTATACAGGGTTGGGATTTGACCCGTTCTAAAAAGCAGGGTTCTTACAGAGACTTCATGTGGACTATCAACACCTGAACTAGGGGACCATGTAGAAAAAGTACCCACTCCCAAGGATTGATGATCTCTTTGATCAGTTGAAGGTAGCACGGTGGTTTTCGAAGATAGACCTCAGATCATGTTGTCACCTGCTCAGGGTATGAGACGAGGATGTGCAGAAGATGTATTTCAGATGTCGATATGGGCATTATGAGTTCTTGGTGATTCCATTAGACATGACCAACGCCCCAACAGTGTTCCTGGGACTCATGAACATGATATTTTAGCCATACCTCAATCGCTTTGTGGTAGTCTTCATCAATGAAATCTTGATATACTCAGCTACAAAGGAGGAACATAAATATCATCTGTAGATAGTTCTGGACACACTCAGAGAGCACCAACTTTATGGTATGCTCTCGAAGTGCTAGTTCTGGATAGGAGAGGTCCAAATTCTGGGACATGTCATCTTGGAGGCTGGATTTGTAGTGGATCCCACAAAGATCTAGGTTGTGCCTACTCGAAAGCTACCCATGAGTGTGACGGAGGAGAAAAGTTTTCTGTGATTGGCTGGTTACTACAGGAGGTTTTTTCTTGACTTTTCCAGAGTTGCGACACCCTTATCAGCATTGATAAAGAAGGGGAAACTCTTCGAGTGGTTGGAGAGATGCCATCAAAGTTTCCAGGAGCTGAGGTAGAGACTGATGAGTGCCCCACATCTTGAGGATACTAGAAGAGGGTGTTGGGTCCGTAGTCTACTGCGACACATCAGGGACTAGGATTGGATGTGTCCGGATGCAGGAGGGAGTAGTGATCGCCTATGGTTGTTGACAACTGAGACAACATGAGCATAACTACACTACCCATGACCTGGAGATAGCAGTAGTGGTATTTTCATTGAAGATTTGGCAACATGACTTGATGGGAAAATGTTTTATGGTCTACTCTGATCACAAGAGTCTCTGGTATATCTTCTCTCAGAAGGAACTAAACCTGAGACAATGGCATTTTCTTGAGTTCCTCCAGGACTATGATTTCGAGATAGTCTATACTCTTGGAAAAGGGAACATAGTAGAAGATACACTCAGTTGAAGATCTGGTATACAGTTTCTGAGTGAGGTGACTGAGAAATTAGACGCTTTGTGGATATCCTAAGTTGATCGTGATGGAGCAGCTTATCTTCAGTCTTTGACATTCACTCCCCCACTCCTTCAACGTGTAAGTGGAGCGCAGCTTGTGGAGACTGAATGTGAGGCTCGACATGCATATATATCCACAGGATAGGCACCTGATAGATTTTCTAAAGGTAGGGATCACATCATCCTATTCAGAGGATATACTATGGTACCAGTGGTGCTATGCGATGAACTGTTGAGGGAGTTTCTTAAGACCCTTCTAGTGGTACATCCCGGAGTGGCGAAGATGTACTAGGACCTCTTACATCAGCAATGGTGGAAAGGAATGAAGAAAGAAGTAGGAGAGTTTGTATCCCAGTGCCTCACTTGTCCGCAAGTGATGGCAGAGCCTCAAGTTCTAGCTTTCTTAGTTCAGAAACTAGAGGTGCCAGAGTGGAAGTGGGATGGAATTTCCATGTAATTCATGATAGGAAATCCACACACGTGCAAGGGACATGATTCTATCTTGGTGATCGTTGACCAACTCACCAAGTTGGACCACATCCTACCTATCAGAGAGGAGGGATTGGTAAAGATATTGAGATGCCTCTACATACAGAAGATTGTATGACTTCATGGAGTGACATAGATGATTGTATCTGATCGTGACGCACATTTTAATTCCCAAAAATGGAAGGTGTTGCAGGAGGTGTTCATGAAACAAATTCAGCTGAGCACCACCTTCTATCCTTAGATGGATGGTCAGAAAAATCAGAATATTTAGACCCTCGAGGACATGTTTCATGCTTGCGTCCTCTATTTCCTCCACATATGGGATGATCAATTGCCCTTAGTGGAGTTTGCATACAACAACAGCTATCACTCCACCATTAGTACAGAAGCATTTGAGGATTTGTATGATCGACCCTTCAGATCACCTCTGTGCTGGACTAACCCAGGGGAGTCAGCACTCATGGGACCAGAGATGGTATGGGCTACCATGGAGAAAGTGCAGATCATTCAGGAGAAGATGAAGACTGCACATAGCAGGAAAAAATCTTATTCTAATTGGAGACAGTGACCTATGGAGTTCGAGGATTGTGACCAGGGATTTCTACGGGTCTCACCTTGATGAGATTTGTAGTGATTTGGCTGGGGTGAAAAGTTATCTCTAAGGTTCATCGGACCTTTTTATGTCCTCACTAGACTTAGCGTGGTGGCATACTGCTTTTCCCTTCCCCCTCGGTTGCATCGAGTGCATGACATTTTTCACATATCCCAACTGAGGAGGTATGTTCATGATCTTTCACACATCATTTACTGGGGAGAGCTAAATATAGAGGATGGGGTGACGTTTTTGGAGGTTCTAGTAGAGATTGATGATCTATAGGAGAGATTACTACATGGGTGATCGATACCTCTGGTGCATGTATGATGGCAATACGGGAACCTCCAGGAGAGATCATGGGATTAGGAGGATCAAAATCTTGTTCAGTCCCCCACTTAATTCCCTAGTTTGTGTTGTGGATTTCGGGGATGCAAATCCCTGAGGTGGTGAAAATGTAAAGATCCCGGTTTTTCCATATTTTTTTTAATTATATGAAAAATTAGGAGTCGGAAAAAATTGACGGTGCGTGATTCCGAGGCCCTGTGTGCCTAGAATGAAATTCTGAAATTTTTTCAGGTACGTTCAGTAAAGGCATGAGTAGAGTTTTGTAACTTTCGAAACAGTGCTCAGAAGTGTAATTCGAGAACATCGTTGAACTCACAGTGCTGATATTCTCTCAATGAGACCTTCAACTCGACCACAGTATGTCAAGGGAGGAAGTTGGGTTTTCAGTTTTTTGAGGGAGAGATAAAATACAAATAATAAAACAAAACAATAAATTTTATTTTATTTCTTGAAACATATCATTTGAATCTTGGTTTTTTGGACCACCCATACTCCAATTTTAATGTGATTTAACCCTTGGAATTCACTCAATTAATGTGCCAACATTAATTGAATTAATAAACAGAAGTCAATTAAAGTTGTCTCCTCACCTCTCATGGGGGAGATCATTGGAAAAATCTTTTGCCGGAGAAATCTGGGTAGAGGAAACTTGGAAGCTCCAACGAAGAATGAAAAAATCTCTAGATCAAGATCATTGAACCGCCATTGGAGCGTGGTTTGTAAGCGTGTTGCGGGAGTGACAAACATCGACATCTTCACCGTCTTCATCTTCTTCTTCATGCTGTCTCTAATGACTGAGGTAGGAAAATTGTTAATTATGTTCTTTATAATGAATTATTGATTTCAATCTCTGAACCGCCTGCTACTAACTTAACGCAGAGGGTGCGAGCCAAAAAAACACAATCTGATCCCTCCACCATTTCAATGATTGACATGTTCAACGTAGTTGATCGATAAGTTGAGTGGAACCTGACCACGTCGTCAGAGACCAACACCGGAAGGGTACAAGGCGGCGACACAATCGAGCCGTCAGAGGAGGCTGCGCCTTATCTGCCACGACGGTGGAAGGTGGCGGCCGACAAAACGAAAAACCACATGGAGGTAGGGTGGCGCGTATTCACACCGCCGGTAGAGGTGGAGGAGGTCGCAGCTGCTTAGCCGTGGTAGTGCACCTAGTGGGTGGCCGACACTCGGCTGGCCTTGGTAGGATAGTGGTGCCGACACACCACTTGGAGGAGAGCCAGCCGAAAACCCAACCGACTGCATCACTCTGAGCAGGTCCCGCTCTGGAGGGTCCCACGGGCTAGTAGGTGGTTCCACTAGGTTGGCCAAGATGAACAGTCCATTGGACCGTTCAGAATACCGGGGGGGGGGGGGGGGTGGGGGGCTCCCCCCGGGTAGCGGCTAGGGCGTGTCCCGCCACGACGGAACACACCCTTCCGGGCATGCTGAGCCCCGCAGGCCGCGCTCAACGGGCCAAGAAAAGCATGGGTTGGGCCCACCATGGTCCCACCCATCCGGGCCGGGCCTGGGTCAGACCAGACTCGGACCCATGTGGACCTAGAGACGCCTTTTGGCCATATCTTGAGATCTGGGGGACCGATTGACAAATCATCTGTGGCACTGCAATCCTTGGATCGAGATGGTCCTTTTGGTATACTCCACTTGAGTGTTGGATAACATTGGGGGTAAGGTCTGGATGGATCGAATCCGAATCCAACCAGTCCCTCATGACTAAAAGGCTAATAACTTATAGACTAGGCATTTGATCAATGCGCCATCTGTCGCGTTGGGTCCCTTATGAAGTGATAGACCTTCATGATACTTTTTCTTGGGACCTCATGGAATTTGAATTATCAACTGATGGCTTGAGGAGTGGAAACTCTCGGAATCAAGAATGCTTAGTGCGGAAACCCTGTGGCTGGATGTACATGAGGAGACTTCAAATCATGTGTGGGTCATCTTCAGATATTGCGTGGGTCAGCATCTTCATATCCTATGTGGGTCATCTCTAGATCATGTGTAGGTCATCTCTAGATGATATGTGAGTCATCTTCATATCTTATGTGGGTCATATTCGATCCTGTGTGGGTCAACAACAGACTTTATCGATGAAGTAAGATGATCCAACAATACAACTAATCATATATACTTCTATACATAAGTTATACCTACTGTGAGACGAGTCATTACCTTTGCGGTATTCTTATGTGTGGTGATACATTTGTGGCAATGTTCTGTGTGGAATTACCTTTTTGGTACTTACCATTTTGGTGAAACCTATGTAGTACTTTTCTGTCTAGATTTACCTTTGTGGTACTTACCTTTGTGGTGTTACCTTCATTGTATTATTTCATTCATGGAACAATTGATCTTTTGGATAAGGATTTGAACCTTGTGTTCCCTCATGAATGAGATGGATATACTTGATAACTGAGGTATATGTATTGGTATATACCTAAGTATGTTTTACTGTTGTTTCGTGCTTTGTGATTGTGATATTTCTTTATGGTTTATACTTTGTGGATTTTGAGAGACCTTTGGGGGTCTCAAGATCCCTACTAAGTATTGTTATACTAACCCCTGCACGGGTTATGCCCACACCTTTTTGTGTGTTGTGTAGATGATGGACAACGCTGAACGAGTTTGAGGGTACCAAGACTGAAGGATTCTCGGAGGTGGACTTTAGACGAGGCGTACCATAAAGACGACCGTTAGAGAGCTGTACCTACACTTCAGGCAGGATCCTTGGCGGGTGTTTACAAGATCTATTTTTAGTTTTACTTATACTTTCTAGTTGGGCTTGTATTCTGACCCCTTTACTTACTGTACTCACTCTGATTACGATATATTTTTCCTTCTACTTGTATCTTGCTGTGTGCATAGATTATATGAGTTTGTTGGTTAAAAATGCAATGCCTTCCCAGTTTTAGGGATATGCCTTTCCGGTGCTGGTCTCCATCCCCTGGCCTACGGAAGGTGGGTTTGTAGTAGTCACGACACAGGTCCCGGGGGACGGGTCTTGACAGCTAGATCTTGTTATAAAAGATGAAATTATATTTTTATGGAAGAAGTATTTTTTGTGGTATTAGTAGATCCTACTATTTTTAGGAAAACCATTTTTTCTAATATTTTATAAGTACAAATTTATGTTAATGATGTTATTAGAAGTTCAAAAAATCAAAAGATATGTAATGATTTCTTTAAATCTAAGGCATGAAGAATTTGAAATGAGTATGATGGGAGAACTAAATTTATTTTTAGGATTTTAAATCTATAAAAAATATTAGGGAAATGTTCTAAATAAAATTAAATATATTATTGAATTATTGAAAAAGTTTGGAATTAAAAAAATCATTATCTACACAACTCCCATGTGTACAAATATAATGTTTGATTTGGATAAAGTTGGAAAACCAGTTGACAAGAAGTTATATGGAGGTACGATTGGTAGTTTTCTATACTTTACTTCTATAATACCATACATAATGTTTTATGTATATCTATACTGTTGATTTTAGTCAAACCCAAAATAATCCCATCTTTCTATTTCTTAAATAATTTTTAGATATTTAATACTTTTAATCTATTATTTATCCTAAAACATCTGATTTTAAATCAATTTCATATTCTGATGCAGATTTTGGAGAATGTAGATTAGATAGAAAAATCACCCCCAAAACATGTCACTTTTTATGGAAATCATTAGTATCATGACCATCTAAGAAAAAAAACCCACTTTCCCTATCAACACCTATGGTAGATTATGTGTCTGTTGGTATTTTTTCGCACAAGTGTTGTGGATGAAAAACACTTTATTCAATTTTCGACTAAATTTTAATAATATAACTATTTTATGTGATAATTCTAGTGTGATAAATATTTCAAAAAATCTTATATGTCATTCCAGGACTAAAAATATTGATATATGGTATCATTTTATAAGGTATCATGTTAATAAAAGGATATTTATTTTTGAATTTTCAAATATTGAATATTAATTAACTTATATCTATACTGAACCACATCCCACTCCAAGTTTTGATTTTATTGGGTGGTAGTGGTAAGGTTTATTTAATTTTAAATAGATGATTATCAATTTATTTTGATTAAATTTTTATATCATTATAATTTTAATAATATAATATATTATAATTTTTAATTTCACTGTGAAATTTTTATTTAATATTTTTTTCTTATTTTTAGTATTTAAATTTTTTGTTTTCAAAATTAAATTTTTTAATGATATCTCTATGTAATCGACATGAGAAACTGGACCTCAAAACCATCTTTCAAAAATCCATTCATCTTTCCTAACCCTTTGTTTTCAATCCATTTTGTCTACCAATACCTTTATCTTTCTTCCAAAAACTATAATTTAAAAGCATTCAGACTTATGACTATTAGAAATGATGAAGACCATGTGAATAGGTAAAGTTGAACCAAGAAACTCAAAACTTCAACTTTCCCCTTCAGAAAGATTCTTCAAGGAAAATTCTTATATTATAAATGGTTGTATGAGATGAATCTTATTATCAAGAAAGATCTTGAATTTCAAGTTTTGGAATTTATATTTAATGAGGAAAATATATATTTTATTTATCAGATAGAACTACATCAGTTTTATAGAAATGTTCAATTTATTTTTAGTGAATTAGTGTAATCTATATCTTTATGAGTATATAATAAAAAGTTTTCGATCTTCTAATTATAAATTGATCAACATTTAAAATTTTCTTTATGAAGGAGTATTCTATTTTGATCTTAGATCAATAGAAAATAAGGATAAAAAATTATAAGATATCATGTAATTTATTTTTGGTTTAAGTAATTTTATGAAAATGTTAATAACATATTTTGAGGTAGGCCATAAATTATTGATAAAGTTTATTCAAACTTATATCAATCAAAGGATTTTTGAGAAGGACAAACTTATGTAACCAGAAATGTATATTACGTTTTTGTTTATCAGTGATAATAGGTTGAACATTTCATGATATTTGATTACATATATGAGTTACTATTTCCACTCATAGTCTTAGATATCATTCAATCCATATGGATGAATCCTTTCTCTTATTTTGCACATAGGGAATTTGATTCATCTTTTTTGATTCTCTAACCAAATTTCTTCGTAGTAATGATTTTATTGATAGAACATTAAGAAAATATATTTTCTTTTAGAGTAATGTAAAAGGTAAACTGTTTCAAGTAACTATAGATGATAAAAAATTACCAGAAAATTTTTCTCAAGGGGAGTAAAGACACCTCAAGACTATTGGTTCAATTCATTTGAAAAATGAGGAACTTGGAGAATCTTGAATAGAAGGTTTTTCTCAGACTACTAAAATAAATATTCGTTATGATGAAATAGATCTTAATGAAGAAGGTTCAGAAGAAGAAAATTGTGAGTAACTTCTCTTATGACCAAGGATTAGAAGAGAACTCTAGCATGAGGATCCAGTATTAGGATTTTGAGATGTTATTCGTTCAGTGCTTTTGGAAGAACCAGATCACTCTGTAGATCAATAAGCAGAAAGTAATTCTCATGAACTTCAAGTTGTTCCTCAATCATATCATCATAAAAAAACTGATCAAGAAGATCCAAAAGTTTAGAAATCAGTAACTGAGACCCCTAAGATCATTTAGAGTAAACTATCTCTATTTTTGGTCAATCATCATAAAAATATGCATCCATATCTAGAGAAATGATAGAAGTTCTCAAGGGTATGCATTTTTAAAGTGATAAATTTTTTGATAAACCCTTAAATGTTTTAGAAGAGGATTATCTGTTAAAGAATCATGATGAAAGAACATATGATTCTCTAAAAAATTATATTTATGATCTTTTTGTAGTGTTTAACAAGGTTCAAGAGACGAAATATAGTATTATATAAGAACTGGAAGGTACCAAGAAATTTCTAGATGATTTGAAAAATTCATCTGATTTGATATTGTAATTAGAGTCTATTTAGTCTCCACATTAAGAATTTAGAGAAAATTATGTTTTAAAAATAGATTTTATGAGTTTAAGGTAGTGATGATTGATCAGTTTGAGAACATGCAATTAAAATCCATTTCTTAGTAGTTATTTTTTAAAATTATTTTTGGGAAGTAAATTTGAATTGATAATAGGAAGTATCAATAAGCCCAGATCTTCTACCTCTACAACTCCAACATCACCAAAATTGATTAGAATATTTCAAGCTATCACATCAATAATGGTTGGTATGAATGAAATTCTTTTTAATATCTAGTGGAATAGTTAACCTTTGTTAGTTCTCTTGAATAATCAAAAGTTTATTTTGAGAAACTCACTTCAAGTGAACCTGACATTAGGATACTACTAAATAAGTTCAATGATAATCTATCTCAGTTTCTGAAAATATAGGATAATTTCCATGATTTTTTGAAAGTCAATTTGATTAAAAATTTGAAATTAATTCAAAATTCAGGAATATTTATAAATCAACTTGAAAAAAATATTTTATAATGGTTACAAGGTTTGATATAATAGATGAAAGACGTTTTTCAGACTACTCATGCTTTACTAGAATAGAAAACACTCATAATCCAAACCTTTTACCTTATCCGAGACCTATTTTTTAACACTTTTTCATAAAAAAGGTCAATCACGTATTTATAATATATTTATAATAAAAAATAAAATATTTCTTCTATTGTCGTAATTTATTTATTTTAGTATATCTTTATCTCTACTACCAGAACTGATGTCTTATTTTTCTCACTAGTATACTGTGACATTCATTTATTATTCTATGAAAAATTTAAAGCGTTTTAAACCTTTTTCTTATAATTTATTTTTGATATCAATAAAAGGAGGAATGAATTGGATAAAAACAACATTAAAATATTTTTTTTAATCTAAATAGTTTTCTGAAATCAAAATAATTATTTGACAAAATTAATCTTTAATGCAACAATTGTTTTCTTTAAAATATTATTTCTTTAGTGTTTAAAAAATCTTATATATATTTTTTAAATTATTTTTTGGGTTTTGTGGTCATAAAAAGGGGTGATTTTTGGGAATGTATGTTATCAATAATACTCTATAAGTATTATTGATTTTTATGGTCACAAATAGCCTTCTTTGTTTTACTAATGATATTACTTTATGTGTATTTTAGGAAATTAATATTCCTTGAAATATTTATTACGGAATTATTTCAAAGTTATTAATCAGCCTAGAATTTTCATTTAAGTGTTCATAATGAATTTTAGTGTATTCTGGTAACACTATTTATTCATTACATTGATAAACATAATGTAAGGAATAAACTCTACGCATGGAACAACACATATGAATTATGAACCCTACATTTGGATTCAACCTTACATTGGAAGAATGAAATTATGGATTCTCATCGCTATGTTACTTTTGATAATTACGTTCAGAGAATAGTACAGTATGGTTCAAGAACCATATTCTACCAAAAAAATAGTATGTTAGGATGGAACATTATGTTTTCTAAATAAAAGAAAGTATTGTGAAGGAACCCTAGGTTAGGAACCATACATTTGAGAAAACAACATTTGGTTCATCAGACTTACATTTAAGAAGAACCTTACATTTTCAATGTTGCATTGTTGACCTTATCTTATGAGAAATAATTCTATAGAGTTGGACCCTACAATTGGTATTTTTTCATTTTATGAAGGAACCCTATTTTTGACTATTCAAATTCCGAAATTTAAATTCACAACCTTATTCTTTATTAAAACAATGGTATTGATAAAATTAAAGATCTGTTAAAATATCATTTATAACCAATTAAAAGGATCATTAATATTTATTTAAACAACCATATTCATTAGATAAAATCATTCATATTCTTATGGGAAGTTATACCTTCCCTGATTATTTTGATTTATAATATATGTGATCTATCAGGTGACTTTATTGGATCTGAAAAATTAAATCAAGATATCTACTCTATATATACTACCAAACATATCTTTTAAATGTATGGGTGATATGAGATTAAAGAAAAACAATACACTTGTGTATATTATTTATATACAAATATTGTACAAATACCAAACAACTCTTCTCTTTTACAAAAGAGGCTGTACTTTGAAAGCATTAAATACAACCTTATACACCTATAAGATTGATGCTGATTTGTTTCTACTCAAATTGAGGATCATTTGCAACTAGGATCACTTCATATCTATTATTTCTTGAATGCATTCATTTATACAGAATAATATCCATGTAATTTCATTTTATGCAATAATTTCTAAGTACAACCTGGACCATCAACAAATCAAATCTTTTTTGATTTGTTGGAGTAACAAGTACTCGTACTCAGCTATTGTTTAATTATCAACTTATTAAACTATGATCTGGATAACAAGGTTCTCTGTTAAAGAACCAAATGGATCTGCATTTATCCTTGTTATAATGGTGTCAACTTCCTGTACTTAGTTGTGGATTTTAAGGTCTTGTGATAAGAGGACCTTTCTAGTTAAATAATCCAATATCACAGAGAGAGCGTTGATGGAGTGGACTAAGGAATATTTGTACCCTGAACCAGTATAAATTTACTATGATCATTATTTATGTTTTTCCATAACTCATATTTCATACAAAAGAGAATTCTGAATATATGCATAAATCACAAAGAGAATTAATTTCCATAATCTGTTATGTTTTTTAAAAAGACACAATTCCCTCTGCTCTTATGTTTCTTTGTATTATTCCAACCTAACAATTTGTGGATGAATCAACATCATGTGACATTAAAGTCATATAATCATTAAGTATTATAAATATATTTTAGGTTTATTATTCTAATTAATTATTTCATTGATAATGTGTTATTATCGTACCTTTGTCAATTTTCCAAATATTCTAAAGACATATGATTGGAAGAGAATACATAAGATGAATTCTTGTATTTGGTAAGGACATATGGTCATATAGAGTCAAAGTATGAATCTAAAAATAGTATGCTCACCAAAATTTATTATATTAAATTTTTAATGACTTACATTAATTTTTAATTCATTCGATATTTTTTGAAATGAATTACATTTCAGACATAAATATTTTCCATAATACGCAAAAATTCTAAATTTATGCAGAGGACATAAAAAGGATCTCAAATTGATCTAGGGATTCTCATAAATCCTCAAATACAATAAAAGAATATTCAAAATAGTGTGGTAATTATAAAAAATATTTTTAATCATTTTTTCAAAGTCCCAAGGTGTTATGACATATAAAATAATAATTATTATACTATGCCATGGATCTCCTCTACATGATCTAGTGCAACTATTCTAAAATAAATTCTGAGAAATACCTATTCAAATCATCATTAATCTAAGAGTGTTTGGATGTGTGTAATGTATGATAATATATTAGAAACTCTATGTACGTGTACTTATATTTTATTATATTTTTCCATAAGAAAAATAAAGTTGTACAAGTAGTCTAACCATAGGTTCAGTATTCATCTCCCCATTTTTAATCCCCATTATTCAAACTATTGACGATAAGAATTCTTCACCTTCCACACTTTTCATATATATAAATACAATCTCATTTAATAATATGATGTTATTAATCCAAGGAATATATCCATCTAACTACTCCAAGTACCATTGCTCTTTTCTATTTAAACAAAACGGAAGTTACTTTATCTCTTTTATGATTTGATACTTAAATCCATCACCATAATCTTATCACTTTTTTCTACATTACATTATTACATTGTAAATGACATATAGAAAAACCTAATTGAAAAACTACAATAAAAAACATTTTATAACAACAAATAACCAATTAAAGACAACTTATGGATGAAATAAAAAATCTATTTTTTAAATATGGTATCAATTTTGATAATTGGTATTAGTATTTACATCCATAACTAATCTGTGAGGAATAAATTTGATATAAATCTCCCATTATGTAATTACTTTTTATTTTATAAATATATTGTGAATGTATTTTTGAGTTCATATAAATGGTTACTTAGTAGAAGTTGAAATTTGTGAGTAATTTCATCTTATGAAAACATGTGAGTAAAATGTAAAACAATTATTTTGATAGATTAATATGATTTTTTCTATACCAATTTATGAAATAGAAGGATTAAACGTTTTATTGATTGATAATTTCTATGTTGAATGTTCACGCACTGAAAATATGTTAGAACACATCCATAATTGAAGGAGTTTCTTTAGATTAAAATTAAAATGTAGAATTATGGTTGACAATAAAATTATAAAGATTAAAATTACATTATACTAAATGTTTATTATAAATGTTGGATCTTAGAATTTGGTAATTGGATGAAAGGAGTGCATTTAAAATAGGTTAAAAAATCCATTGATAACCAAGGTAGTGCAACATCCTATCAAGTCAAATCCAAGAATGTGTAATCTTATTATGCCCCAAATGATATTTCATGTGAAATTAGTTTTTATATTTTTATTTTTGGCATCAAGAAGATATAGGGAGGGTCATAATAAGTTATAGTTTTTCATAATATGTGGTATAATTTTAATATTATATCAAAATAGGAGTGGGAAGCATCATAAAACCATTAATATTATTATCCCTCAAAACTAGATTAGGAAGAGACAAGGTGATATAAAGACACATTGGATTCAGGATTGGATTTCCAAAAAATAAATGGGTAATTTTTGGAATCCCCATGGGGACGTTGAAGTGATATATTTATTGAAAAATATTTTAATGAATTTGCCTTAGACTATTTGTCAACAAATGGTTATTATTGGTTTCATATTTATTGTCAACTAAACAAGTATGTGTTATCTATATATTTTAATGAGAGATTATAAAAACATAATTTTGAGAGTTTCTTTAGAGCATTCAAGTATGGTAGTGAAAGAGTTTAAGTATACTTGATGATATTAAAATTTATCTTAATGGATGTATTATATTTATTCTTAGTTCAATTGGCGTTTGAGAAGATTTGGATGAAGTTTTAGAATGATATTTTAGTTGTCGATGTATTCTAGGGGACTTCAAGAAAATCATGGTTCTGAACAAACTGTTGTTATTTTGGAAGAATCTGTAAGTATAAAATATATTCCAAGAAGAAGATGATTTTGAAAATATAGGAAACTAATAAGTGATACGTAATATTATTCAGAAATTTCATAAGGTAATTTCCTTGTAGATTTCTATGAATATATTAAAGGAATGAAGTGAATATGATATTGTGAATATATATGAATCATGTTAGATATAACAATAAAAATGTATAAAAAAAGATATATTATTAAATATTTAAGATATTGTTTAGATTTCACAGAAAAATGGAGAAGTCTTTAAACGTTGGGTTGATATGTAATATTCATGGTTGATTTATATTATATTTAGATCATGCAGGAGTTTTTGTAGATTCACATGAAATTATAAGAATGATACCAAATGTATTAAATAAATAAATAAATCCTATTGAGTATTTTTGGTTTTTGAAATAATGTGTATAGTTTTTTGTGGAACGTATGGTTTTACAATTGGAGTAAAATATAGATTGCTTTGGATGTTTTCATGCCATGGGATTAGGTTTCATTTAACTAAAAAATATATTGTAGCGTGTTACAGAATGAAATCATACTTTTTATAGAGAGTTATTGAAACCTAATGATATTATAATGGGGAGATAATTAGTGGAATTATGTGGAAGAAGTCTTAGTATCTATAATATGGGATATTATGTAGAAAACACTATAGTGGAGACCATTTTGATATTACAAAATACCTATGTGAAATGGGGAGACTCAAAATATGATATGTTTTTTTGGGTATGAATTGTGAAAATATGATGTTAATGATTACATTCCTTGAAATATGTTTTTACATGGTGGTACCCAGGGAGATAGGACTTTGGTTTCTTTGTTAAAAATGAATATTAAGGTTAGGATTTAGTAGTTGTGGTCCTGAAGTGAATATTATGACCCAACAAGTTTCAATATTCCAATTTATTATTTTTTAAGAAGGATATCAGGGGATAAATTTTGGTAATTTGACTCATATTTGAAGTATAATTAAGGTTGTATATTCGATCATACTTGTGAATTAATAATTTTTTTTGAATGAGGAAAAAAAGTATAATTTTTCAGGATTATAGAGAAGGTATTTTAGTAATGCTATAATAATAGAGATATTTATCTTTAAATACCCCTTTGTGTTCAAAACCAACATGGGTTACCCCTAAAATGGGTACCCAAGCTTGGTTGTTGTAAGGCCCAAGGTACATTTCTAATCAAACAAGGCCAGTGAAAAGATCTATGGTATAAAAAGTCCATTAGGAATTATTTTGCCTTAGAATTGATAACCATAACATATAATCTACCCCTAATATATCATAAAACACCGATTCCTCTGATTTCCTTGTATAAAAAAGGCTATTCTAAATAAAGAGGAATACCCAAATAAATTATGTAGTAAAAATAAATAAATAAATCTCATAAACTGAGTAGTAATAAAAATAATCAACATGATACATATTAGATCATAATAAAATCCCACAAAGGTAAGGATGATACTAGAGCATCCCAAAATAAAAACCAAAAAAAATTCTATCAAACATCTCTTTATGAACCCTTTTTTCACTCTAAATTTCCAAATAAAATTATCATAAATATCCCAAACATCCAACATGAGGAAGTCCAAGGCTAGGCTACCCAAAAATAATCTATAAAATATGCACACATTATATGGTATATACATTGTGTGGGTGAAACAAATCCTAGCAGGATCCCACCAAGGAGTCTGTGCAAGTCATTTTAAAAATTATTTCCATTTTGTAAGTTTTAACTAAAATCAGAAAATATAATTTTTGTTTAGAATTATATAAAAAATATATGTCACACCTACAACCATTTTATATACTTACATATAATTTTATATAAATGAATAAATTAACTTTTAAAACATCACATTAACCCCTATATTATTTTTTAAATACCAATCTTAAATCCACTTTTTAAATCTAGTATCAAAAAACTTTGGAATCCATGTAATAAAATAAACCAATTTAAAAAATAATACATTAAAACAACAAGGTACCATTTCACCAATGAGATTAAAATTTAATATAATCATCAATAAGTCATGGTATCATATTGGCCAATAGAATTGAGAATACAATGAATGAAATTCTACTATGAAAGTAATCTAGTATCATGGACAACAAACTAGGTCCTAAGGAAAGATATTTCTAGACATTACCAAAAATAAATTGGAAAAAACTACAGACATATGTCACATCCAAAAAAAAGACACCCGGTTCCACTCACACCATCTTTTCTATGGGTATACCACTATCTTGTATTGAGTCATTTCTGGGTACACTACATAGTGTGTGGATTGAAATATTAGATCATAATTCTATAACTCCCACTCAGTGGCATGGTTACCCATGAAATTAGATACAAGAGGTGATAAATTAATTAATTTATATGATTAATTTGATAAGAAAAATAAAATCCCACCTCACCAATTTCACCCTTTCAAGAAATAACCCCAAAAAGGTCATCCATGTCAAAATGATAAAAAATAACCCTATAAGAGGCCACAATATATATCAAAATATGGGGTTCAAGAGGGTCTCAAACTATGGATACCCCAACTTAAATTCCCAAATCCAATGCTAAAAAAACATTTTATAAACAATAGATTTAATTCAAAGTGACATGACCCAGTATGACCTTGAAAATATTTTACATTAAAATTAAATCTAAAAAAAATCTCACACAATCTTAAGAATTTTAATATTTAATTGTATTTGGATATTAGCTACATAAATAAATTATTTTTATAAAACTTGTGTATATTAATCCATAATTGTACCCATCTAGACACCATTCTAGACTTATAATACAATATAACAATTCTCAAAACATAGGGAATAGAAAAATAAGAAAGGGGTAAGCTTAGATTTTTAGCAAGGGTAAAAAAAGTGATAAAAATTGATGATGATAAGTGAGAAAAAGATAAGAATGTGGAAATGGGAACATAACTAATGTCTAAGAACATCAAGTTAAGAGTCCATATCCTAGTAAAGATGGATTATAATATCAAAGTCAAGGATATTACTATGAAATATGGAATAATCCTAAAAATATATGTATGATGAGAAATATTTGAAGGTAACATAATGATAAGCATAGAAGTCATAAAATAGTGTAGAATGAATAAATACCCATTTCCTATAACATTTTAGAGTAGGTATCACTACATGCTTTCCATAACACATGGGGAGATGCAATCGCATCCAGATTCCCATAACTTAGTTGACTAGGAATCACTTTCTAACTCAAATAGCACATTCTATTGGACATCAATTCTTGATTCTCATAACATATTGGACCAAACATGACTTCCCCATTACCATAGTGGAGAAAGCAACAATTCTATACTTCCTTAATTATATCATGAGATATAAAAAAACCTAGTGCATTGAAACGATATATAATTATCAGCCTACCCATAACATAATTAAAAGCATAATATTAATTCCTTAATAAAATGAAAAATTTCAAATTATAACATCAATTAATTATCCCATGGAAAAGATAAGATTTTTAAAAATACATCTATATAACATTTCATAAACTATCTAGTGAAAAAATAAATATGGTAGCATAAAAACCAATCCCTAGTGCAACATAATGAATTTCAAAGTATGTTGACATATGTTGAAAATATCATTTTAATATTATTAGATAATTCTCCTTTGGAAAAGAAAGAAAAATAATTTTTTTTGAAATACCTGAAAACCCCACAAAAATGGTTTAATTTAATGGGAAAACATTATGCTCAATAGTTATTTTTAAAATTATCTTTTAAAAGAAAAAAATATTTTCAATTTTTTTGAAATAAATATGATTTGAAAAATATAATTTGATAATATATAAAAAATGAAATAAATATTTCTTAATAATAGATGTCTAAAAAATCCATTTTAAAACTATAATTCCTTTTTAAAATCTAACTTTTACGTTTTAAGAAAATAATGATATTTAAGTTTCTTTTCAAAATCATTAATAATTTAATTTTTTTGATAAATATCTTATAACATGAAATGAAATTTCTTAAGGAATATTTTTCTTAAAAAAGAGTTTAGATGAAAAATGTCATAAAGAGGTTCTTTTCATACTTTGGAAAAAATAACTTATAAAACATCACAAAATATCCTTTAAAATATTTTTAAAGAATATAAACTAGTAGGTAACTATCTTGTTCAATTAGTTCAGAATAGATAAGTACATACATAAAATCATGCAGTGAATATGGGCTTTGATAATGAAAATTTCAATCCAAAAAGAAAATATGGGGTTAGTTTCTTTCAAAAACATAACTTTAGGTAAATCATTTATCAATGGAAATGAAATTAAGAGAGTACTTATAAAACATAAATAAAAACTATCAGAGAAGAATATGGTTTTTTAGAGATAAATTCCCCACACTTTTTCGCCAGGTAGAAATTCATTCCAAACAATCTAAATTTGAAAATGAGATTAGAATGAAACACTTAAAAATTTGTTAACATTCAAATAAAAAATCACAGGAATGGTATAATAGAATATGGATTCTTGAATACATTTAAAAGAATCATAATTATATTAAAAGGATATACATGGGTATTATATACCCCCTATAATAAAATAAGTTGTGAATACATACCATATCTCATGGAATTGAAATTCTAATGAGTAATACCCAATTTTTTTATAACATATGAATAAAAATATCATGAGAGAGAGTAGTTTAAATATAGCATTAAATACAAGGAATTAAATAGTTAATTATTATATAATATCTTAAATAGGAAGTAGAAACACCCTATCAAATAATATAAGTGCATACTATAAAATATGTCTCAAGGAATCAAAATTAAGAAAAAACCCTTTCAATATTGGTATTTATTGAATAAAAATAAAATAAAATATATAAAATTAGATTAATTTTTAAATACCTTTAATTTAGTTTAATTATAATAAAACCATCCATATAGAAGTATATATACAATAAAATATATTACAAGTGGTGAATGTTATATATATCACAATGATATAACAGTGAGGTGAGAAACCATTACCTTAATTTTAAGATTTCATAAAAAACCTTTAACATCATGTATGATAAACATAAATATGTTAATAACACATTTTAGAACCTTATTAATATCATTAATTATTTATAATTTAGTTATAATCATTTATTATATATTTATTAGTTTTTTATCTCTTAATTAAAATTTTATATTATATAATTCTGACTATTTTGCGCATGTTTAATGTTGGAGAATTCGAACCCCTTTATTTTTATAAAATTTAACCATTACCAGATTAAAAAACATGTTGATATATTTTTTCCTCTGTATTATAAATCCCAAAGTTAAATTTATTTTAACTATCAGTGTGTTTCGATTGAATAAGATCCATGAAAATCTTGTTTCAGGTAATATTCCTATAACAATAGATTACTTTATAATGGACATCAATTTATATGTCATAACATTAACATCATGTTAATGATATTTATGAATCATTGATAAAATATAAATTTGTTAAATATGTTTTATAATTATTTGTGTGTGGTCATTATGAAAATAAAAATACATTGTTCCCTTGAGGAGGTAGTCCACACGTCAATAGAGACACTATTTTAACTTTCCACATAACGAGAGGAATATATAAAATGTTTTATCTTTTTATAATATAAATCAAGGTATAAATATCATAATTATTTTTAATACACTTTTATAACAATCTATTCATGATGGTGAGGAAAAATAAAACACCACATTCATGGTGGTATTACTCTATGTGTACAGGTGGACAATGTTATCATTGTTCTAAAGAAATGAGAAGAAGGGAGATAATTATTATTTGATCAAATTAATTAAATTTATTTTTAATAATTATACTTATGTTTTTATTTTAATATGGTATAATGGAATTTTAGGTAGAAGAAAATACTTAATTAAAAATAAATTTAAAAAAAATTTTTGGGATTTTTTACCCATCACCATATAATAACTTCTTTTTAACATAGATTAAGAATTTGAAGAGTAGTATTTTAAGGAGAATAAGAACTCTATGATATGTATAATAATTTTTGTGATGTATTTTGGCCTATTTTTTTAGAACTACGTGAGTTATGGTTTGAGGAAAAATAGGGTGGTATAAGTTTTAATTTATAAGTTAGGGGAGTGACATTTCTTTAATAAGAGGTCCACTATAATAGGAAATTGTATTCAAAAGTAATAAATAATGGAACGGGGAATATTTTACACTAGAAAAAAACTTTTCCAAATATTTTAATATAATTTTAAGTATTTATATTAATTTTATACTTAATTATAATTTTTACCCAAATTTAAATTTATTATCATAACTCTTTTTTTACCCACAGTAACTCATTTTCATAAATAATAATAAATTTAATCTCAGTAAGTAATTTTTGTATTCATATTAAAATGAATTAAATTACTTAATAATACTAAATTTATAAAAGTGATAAATTTAATTCTAATACCACAACCATTATACGCATAAAACTATTTATAGAAAAATAATACATAGATTTCAAAATATTAGTAATCAGTTTCTAAATTAATCATAATATTTTAAATTTTAAATTTTAATTATTAAATACACCTTTTATTAGGGAAAAAGGTTTTATATATTTTTAATATATTTTAATATCCAAATAGTTTCCTAAAGTTAACCATATTTGTAAAAACAACATTTTTCATTCTTCAACTAAAAATGATTATTTTTAAGAAAAATACCAAACATTAATATTAAGAAAATATTATTTGTTTGAATAAAAAATGATATTTAATTCTTAAAATTCAACCCCTAAAAATTAGGAATTTATATTTTAAACTTAAATATAAAATATAATGAAAAAATGTTTGTATATGAAAATGAATTTAAATATTAAATATTATAATTTTTATTTCCTATTAATTAAAAATTAAATTAGTGTTAATATACTATTCATATCTATAATATAATTTTTAATATTTAATAAAATGTATTTAGTTTAAAAAAACAAAGTGCATATTGGGTATATTAAATAAAACAATTTGATGAATAAAATGATCTTATTAGTTATTTAGCAATACTAATTGAATTTTATCAATGCACTAGGGTTAAAAACCAAATTGTTTTTTAAGTTTATATTGATTTCAAATTTTGTTTAATTCTATTTATACTCACTAACTCAATGACTATATTATAATGCCCAAATTTAATATTTATAATATTATCATAATAAAAAGTATCATAGCTTGCTTTGGTCCTCTTTTTCATGTGAAATAAGACGTTAAACATTCTATTTATTTAAATTCATACTAAAATAATGTGGTGTGACTTTCTACCCTCTTAAAAAAATTTATTCCTCTCAATTTTAATTTCCCTCATCGATGAAAATGGATGGAATTTTTCTTTATATATTCATGACTCATGATATAATTTTCATTGAAATATAAATCTTACTAACATGGTTATTCTATGTAAACTAATCCCTTGATTGAGTATTAAGACCCATATAATGGAAGCAATCTCAATATGGGGTTCATAATTAGCCTTACATTGATAGTTGATCACAGGTTCGTTTAGTGTATGAAATTTGACTTCTATATCATTTAATTTGATATGGGATATTTGTATGTAAATATATAATCAATTTCCAAAATCACATCATGTTTTTATAACGTAAGAATATATTTTTTTTTCCAAAATTTATTTCCAAAAAATAGGTAAATGGGATATAATAATAATTATATTATATTTTTTCATTAATAAATTACTTAAAAATCAATTGGGTTGTGATTTAATACTCTAATAAAACATCCAAGGGACAATAGTGAATATAACTGGTATCCTTTAAGTCATCGATGATTCTAAAAATAATTTTCATGACCCACTTTTGTGGTAGTCATTCTATAGGTTCTTCGTTGACCCCATAGAGGTTTCTCATACCTATTATCATTCTTATCCCCTGGGTTAGGGAACTGACTTGGATAATGTCAACATTCCCCATATTTAAGATAAAGAACTATTATTGGTATTTTATAATGAGCTCTTTTTCGCCTAATTTTTTTAACCAAACTATATAATTTTTATCATTAATTTTCTTCTCTATGATTTTAATTCCCATAAATTAAACATGTTCTAGTTATTTGGAGACATATCCATGGGTGATTCTGTATATATTATTTACACATTAAGAATTAAATCTATTTTCTTCCATGGTCATTATCCTCATAACATCCACTAAACACCATCATTATATTCTTTGATGTTTTTGGAGATTCAACCAGGAATAAATTTTTAATCATAATCCTTGATTGTTGGTTAGAAATAACCATAATATTCTTCACTATAGCTTCTATCATGATTGGTTACTTATTTTGATAATCATCACATTTCCCATAAATTCCATTTTTAACTCAAATTCTACTTGATCCAACCATTAATTATATAAATGAAATTTTACATATGAGAAAACTAATAAATTCATAAAAGAGAACTATAAATGTGGAAGAGTTAATTCAAAAGCACCTGCCTGATCTAACCTATGAATCACTATTTTTCAGTCTCAGTTATCCATAGTTACATTACTATTATGTTATCTCACCTAAGAACTTATATCTTGTATAAAAAACATAATGGTTTGAGAAGACCTTGTAAATCAACCCATGAATATCCACCATGAGTGTCTCACTAGGTGTATAGTTGGTACCACTTTTTGTTATTGAGAATAGATCATGTTAAAGAAAACCAACAATTTCAGGGTTATTACCCCTATATAAATTCATTCTAGAGACTAAATATACTTTTGTTGTTTCCATAAAATAATTTCATTACTATAAAACTGCATACTCTTTACTTTACCAAAATTTTAGGCTAATTATGAATTTTATAATTATCCCTACGTTCCTTACCAAATATTTCTAATAATAACCCCCAAAAATATCTAAACCAAGCTTCGATACCAAAAGTGGGTCCTCAAACCCATAGTCTCAGATCTGGTGCTAAAAAAAATCTCTAAACACTATATTTGATATAATTTGTGATGAATCAAGATCGAATTTCATATATTGTATATTAAAATTACATCTAAAATCAATTTCACACAATCATTAAGACCATAACGGTTTCATACCACTATAAATTAGTAACATAACCAACTTATTATACAAAAATTGTGAACATTTATCCATAATCATATTCCATTTGACTTCTTTCTAGAGTTATTGTACATTATACTTATCTTTATAACCTATTTAATGTAATCAAAAGAAGGGGGTGATATCATATTTCCAATTTGGGTAAATATAATAGAAAAAAATTGATGACCGTAAGTGAGAATAACATAATCGTGTGGGTATGAGAACATAATTAAAGTCAAATAACATCATATTTGGAATTTATTTCCAAATAAACATGATCATTAGACCAAAATCAGGTATATATTCATAACATAGGAAATAAATCAATGTGAATTGATTACGTCACAAAACATAGGAATGAAGAACAAATATAACCATATGTATCATAAAATAGTAGCACAAAATTATATACACATTTTCAATAAAATAGTGGAGATGAAATAACTACTATATTACCATAATATAGTGGAGTAGGAATCACTTCTTAATTCTAAAAAAATGTTGTCCAAGTACTACTTCTTGGTTCCTACAACAAAGTAAAAAAAACATGTAACAAATTTGGGTTTTTTGAATATAAACATTAGATATTTCAAAATATTATTTATAGTTAGTCACAATGTTTTCATTGTGTTTTTGTAATTATAGAGCCCAAGGGTTGGTATATTTAATATATTAAAATATATTAACTCATTCATGGAAATAATCTTGGAAACAATGATTCATTTCCCCAAACAAATCCTCAGATGAGGTAACTAATGTGAATGTTGAATTCAGAATGTAGGGTTTACCATAGGTGAAACATTAATAGTTTTCTCACTATGTTTTTATGTATTGGGAATATATTGGAGAATAAGTTTTTCTTATTACTTATTCAAGCTATTTTTCCCTTTTTGAACCACATTAAAGAAATTATATAGTGTTATATACCACCCTATGAATTGAGATGAAGGGAGATCCATCATGGGATAATATTCAATGGAGAATGAGGATCTTGATGGATCATAAATTTGATTTAGCAAATCACTTAAATAACATAAAAATTTATTGGGATCAAAAATGGAATCATCAAAAACTCATTCTTCATTAGTGGTTTATCTGATATCATGGTAGGATATTTTTATTGGTAAATATTCCTTGATTTTCATATCCATTTTATTATGGATTAGTTCTAGAAAATATTATATTGAATCAATAATCAGAGAGATGAATAATTTATTATTATTTTTGGATTTATTAAAACTTTAATCTTCATTATGAACATGTATTAATTTCTCTGAAATTAATTTGGTGTTAATATTTTTAAAAAACTATTAAATATATTTTATACATAGATTAGGAATTTAGAATTATTTTATATTGATTGTTTCATTTATTTTATGTATCTCACTTTTATATCAATAATGTTACCCAAGTAAAAAACATAATTTTTTGGTTTTTAAATTTTTGTAATAAGGATTTATCTCTATATTACATGATTATTCATCACTGGTGTCTAATTTGACTCATGGTTCTACCATATCTATGAAACTAATCTATTGTCTGACTGATCATCAGTTTTTTGGATCATTATTTATGTTTTAACAATGTATATTTTAGTAAGAAAATGGTTTGAACATTACTATGTAAATCTAGAGTAGGGTTATATGATGGTGGATTCATGAGATGGGGCATGTAGGATGATGATCCTTACATGGGTGGTGACATCTATTCATTCTTCTAATAAACATTTGATAAGATTTGAATACAAGATGGGAATTGATTATGACCGACAAGTTGGGAATCCATTTTAGGCATGATTCACGATGAGATCCGGGAAGGAGGATTGAAGATCAATGAGATATTTAATGGATTGAGTTTTTAGATGTTTTCTACTATACATTGTGTGGTTTACTAGAATAAATTCATGTAGTTATTTTTTTGTATGGTTATATGGTTCTATTTATTATTTAGGATGACATGTCCATGTTACTAATGATCATTCCATATGACATTTACCTAGCTAGCTTAATGTGTACTAGGAGTACACACCTAGTGACCCAATAATCCCGACATTCCATGTGTTTTGGGCCACACCCCGTGTACTATTAGAGGTAGATGGATCATGAATATGGGTTATATCTCATGAATCCTCGAAGACATGAATTACCATATAATCATTCTACACACTATGTATATTGTCCAATACATTCCAGGTGGGATGAGATAACATTTATAGGAGGATTATTTGGGATAACACATAGTGTACCCATAGCTCATAATGTGTACTTTCCTTTGGACTTAGATAGTTATTCAAACATGGATTTCAAAATAATTATTCCATAGTGGTGTTATTATCTCACCCATTGGGTCTAGGATCCTTCTTAAAATTATTTATTTTTCACATGTTCATTTGGGTAGGGAATTCTCAATCATAGTAATGAGATAGTGTTAGGTATCCCATTTATATAGGGGTAATTATTCCCCATACGTGTAAGATAATTTCACTCACCCATAGAGCTCAAATAAAAATAGGGATCCTCTAATAAGTGTAGAATATCCCCAATTTTTATGTCTCATATAATAAATGGATCCTATACTAGTTTATAATTTCACCCTACCATATAGCACATATGTGATAGGGATCCTCTAGTAGAGTTTTTATTTCACCCAAAGTCTTGGGGAAGGGATCATCTATCATCAACTGAGGGAGTGACCACATGGTTTTCTCAAGACTGACTAACTGGAAGATAGGAATGATGAGTTTTTTGGATAACTATGAGTTCGATACTATACATAAGAATTTGGTTATGTTCTATGATAATATTATGGGTTGTCTCTTACTTTACCCTCATGAGTATAGTTTCGAGCTGAGGCCCCCTTTTGATGTTTTTCGACTTAGTGATTTCAATGTGTCCTACTGGGTATGTATATACTCACCCATATATGGGTTCAACCCACACATGTAATGTCTTATATTTATGTAATGATATTTAATGAATATCTTGGTGTCTTGGTGTGGGTGGTTATTAGTGGTGCTTAATGGTTTTGGTATCAAGATTGCCGACAAACTGGTGGTAGTGTGTTGAGAATAATTTTTATCTTCTTTACAAGTTAGACAAGCTTACCTATTGTTGGGCCTGTATTTTTTCCTCTAAAATTTGATAATGTTTTATCGTACTATGTTGTGTGATATTATAGGTTGTACATGTATTTATTATTCTAGTTTTTCACATTCCGCATTACTCCAATTTGTATGATGGAAAATGTTGGTGTGTATAACTATAGTAGGATAAGCCCTCCCATATGTGTGTTATTACAACTTGGTGAAACCCACAAGCCCATAGCCTATTAAGGAAGTATTTTGGTGTCAAAATCATCTTACTAACATAAAAAAACCCAGTGGGTCGGGTTGTGTTAGAGTTGTATAGAAGGTGGTTAGGTTTTCCCAGTAAAAAGTTTGGCGACATAATAGTTGTGAGTTTTTCTTGGATTTATGGAAATGATTTTTAAGTGATTCATGTTTGGATCATTGTCAAGGGACCCCCATGCTGGTGTAGTAATTGAAATTCCATTAAACTAAAACAAAGATTACCCAATTATTAGCACGACATACTAAGACATCGATTTCCTGGGAAACAATATTACATGAATCATATAGGAATGAGTTTAGGATTCCTTGTCCTTGTTGAGTTAGATCCCCATATATTCTCTTTTCACTATGGTTTATCTTGACCATTTCATAATTAACCCATTTTTACAAACATCTAGAATACAATACATGATTGGAATTAGTATCAACTATGTAACGAGTCCCCAATGTAGGGACCCGATCATGAGATGTTCCTCCTAGGTAGACAAAAAGTGATGCGCCCACCCGTGGATCAATATGCAGACCCATCAAAATTCATTCAGGTGGTTTCTTCTAGTTATACCAAGATGTTTTTAGCCATGGTATTACAAAATAAGAATGTGCATTGGTTGATTGAAATTCATGAATTTCATATTTAGATTCTTTCTAGGTTATAGAGAGACATACAAGCAGGTAGACAGAGGATAACGTAGGATTAAAAAATAATGGAATAAGATTCCAAAAACTTTTATAAGGATATCAAGGAGGATTTATTGAGCATCAAGATAAGTGATGATATTCCCTTTTTGGATGGGGTTATCTTACATGGGACTTTCTGAACCATCGAGTGATAGTAAGTGGACAAGCAGTGAATGAGCTTCCAAGGAAGAGGTAATGGTATAAGTGGGATGGTTTTTATGAGATAAATGTAGTAGATGATCTGGGTGAAATTTATTAGGTGAATGACATAGTGATTCATTACCATTACTTCCACATCTATGTTTCCACCGTCTGGCTCATGGAATTGGAGGCAAATGGTTTCACTAGTTACATTAATTAGAGGCTTATAACTTAGATGGAATTGACTAGAACTGAGGTACAATATGTGTCTTATATATGATAGACTTAGTTTTTCTAATCGCATGAGAGATAATTTCCATATTTTCTTTATCCATTTTTTAAGAATTAGAGATTCCATCAGAGCCTCTAGCCCTAACCTTATGTACATGGACTCATACTAGAAGGAATTCTAAAATCAAACTTTTCAATCTGTAGTGTGATATATCTCTTAGTGGCGAGATATTATCATAGGATTTTTTCATAGTTTAGATGAGTTGGTATGATGTAATTATTTTTAAGGACTAGTTATTAACCATAAATTACCATATTGATTATTTTCAGTGGCGGATAAATTAGAACTGTAATGATGGCTAGAGATTTTTCTTCACTAGTGAGTGTAAATTATTATAAGTGTAGATTGGGTTCATATGTAGGATATTATAACCAATCTCCCAATAGTTGTCTAGAAAAATTCTAGGATTCACAGACTTTATGATTTTTTAATTACCTATATTAGTAGAAGATTACCCATATGTATTTCCTAAGGATGTACCTCGGTTACCTCATCACTAGGATGTAAACATCAATATCTACTTATATCTAGAGATAAATTTTTTATCATAGGTGGGGTATTAGATGGTTTCTATTGAGATTAGTGATATAATAGTGATGTTAGTATAGTTTTAGGGAAAGTCTTTATCTGATGTAGTGCGTCCCCTTGAACAGCTCCAATATTATTTTACAAAAAGACCAATTGGATACCATAGTAAGGTGTGGATTAATTTATCCTAAAACAAGTTACCATTAAGAATGAGTATCCACTACTGATAATTTATAACCAATTCAAATTGTTGAAAGGGAAAAGTTGGTTTTTGAAGGTTGTACTCAGATCCGGTTAGCATTAGTAGTGGGTATGTGTGGAGGACATATCTCAGACTTCATTCTGATATCCCTATAGTCACTATGTTTTTTGGGTCCTTTTTTCATGATGAACAACACAATGGTGTTTATGGGGATCATGAACGAGATCCTCTAGACTTTATTAAAATGGTTTGTGGTTGTCGTAATCAATGAAATTCTGATTTAGCATCTGTTTGTGGATGATTATATAGAGTATTTTAGGATGATCTTGTATGTACATTGAGTGCTTCAGCTATATTGAAAAATATCAAAGTAGTAGTTTGGTTTAGAGAGGTCCAATTTTTATGACTTATCATCTAGGAGGGTAGTGTATCTATAAATCTATAAAATATTATGGTACTATAAGATTGAGGGATACCTAAGATAGTTTCATAGAGAAGTGGTTATAACCTAAAATTATAGGAATCTAAGAACCTTCTGAATGATCTATGCAACCTATGAATTTTAACTGAAAACTATTGTATATACTATGAATAATTAAAACCAATACCTTCTTAGTGAGTAATTTTTTGTTTATTATAAGCATACGAGTCTCAGGTTCATCTTCACATAGAGAAATATTAATTTTAGACAGAGTTTGTGGATAGATCTCTCACAAAACAATGAATTTGAGATATCTTATACTCCAGTGAAATGGGATGTTATGGGAGATTCACTAAATAGGAATTCTCATTCCAAATTTCTATATGATTCATAAAATTATTTGGACTATTTATAGTATTACTTAGTAAATTAGGAAGGATATATATACCTTTTATCAATGGTTATAACTTCCCTTCTTCTAAAGTGTGTGAGGGAATAACATTTTTGTGTCAGTTATTGTGAAGTATTTCATGAACTCATCTTCATATGACTTTCTCATGATTGATTTTAAAAATGTGGGGAGTATGTCATCCTATTTCAAGGATGGATAGTGGTATTAGTCAAACATTGAGAGGGGGTGCTGAAAATGTTCCATACATCCTCTACGAGGTACATCACGAATTGAAAAAATGTTCTAGGGCCATCAATAGAAGTTTAAGTGGACATGGACAATGAATAATGTTATAGTGTTCATCTAGTGATGCCTCACCTAACAGAAGGTGAAGTCCAAGTATTAGGTTCTAGTGGTTTGTACCTACCCATAAAAGTTCTATAATGGAACTAGGATGATATATATATGGATTTCAAGTCAATATTTTCATGGATAGGGTGAGGTTGTGATGCTATATGGGTTATCACGGATTGACTTACAATGTCATTCCACATCCTTTCCATAAAATACAAGAGTATAACATTAATATTAGGATACATGGATCTGAAGGAGTTCATCATGCTATATGGTTTCCCCATGATGACTGTCTTGGACTGTGATTATTTATTCATTTCTCAATTATGGAAGGGATTATAGGAGGATTTAAGAGATCAGTTATATATGGGCATGACATTACACCCCCAGATAGAAGATTAGACTGGGTGGAAAATTTAATTCCAGGAGGGAATGTTATGATCTTTTATATCAAACTTTAGAAGATGTTCGGAGGATAACATACATTTATTATATTTTTCAGAAATTAACAAATATCACTTTACTATCAACAGAGTGCCTTTTGAGGCCCTTTATGTGAGACCATGTAGGTCATCACTATGAAGGACATAGTTGAGAGAATCAATAAATATGTGTCTAAAGTTATATTGGTAAATGAAAAAGAAAGTGAAAATCATTTTGGAGAGTATGAGAATAGCTCAGAGCCGTCAAAATTTCTATGAAGACTGATGATATAGAATATTTGAATTTAAAGAGTGAGACAACGTGTTCCAGTATCCCCTTAGAATAGTGTATAGAGGTATATCCAAGGTAGAAAACTATATCAAAGGTTAATTTTTCTATTCTATAGTGAGCATAGGATCATTGTGGTTATATATCTTCTGGTCCTACCTTCACAGTTGGACCAAGTTCAAAACATATTCCATGTGTCTCAGCTATAGAAGTACATGCGTGATCCATCACATGTTATTGAATGGATTGAGATAGACATTAAAGAATGATATACCTTCTCAGAGTACCAGTTATTAATTGTGGATTAGTAGGATAAGATACTTGATGGGAAACAAATTGCCCTTTTTTTAATTCTCTAGCTACATGATAAACATCATGGGAGATCAAGGTAATTAGAGAACCATATGATAGCTCTATACTATCCACTATTTAAATAATTCATTCTTTCCCAAAAAAATACATGAAGGTGAGGATGGTATAAATGCTTATGTTTTTTTTGACAAAACCCTATATATATATTAAATAATATTTTCATTGATAGTTATGGAGTTGGTGTGGTGTTTCGTGAATCATAGATCCATGGTGTCAATATTATAGATATATTAAAATATATTGACTCACACACTTATATAATCTCAATAATAATGGATTATTTCCTAAATAGTTCTTTATTTGATGAATCTGAGATCTATATTTAATCTAGAATGTAGGGTTTACCCTAGGTGCAACATAAAAATTATTCATATTGGGTTTTGGGGTGATATAAAAACATTAGTGAATATGATAAAAATAAATCTAAATAAATAAATATATTTTATCTATTAATTTTTTGATTAAGCCTAATGCTAATTTAAAATCCATTACAAAAATAATCCTAGGTTAGCCCCAACTACAAGAATTGGGTATAGAGAAATCCTCTTTTGGAGTATCTTTTGTGAGGAATTAAAATATTTTTGGATGAATGATCAGATTTAGTGAAGCATAAAAATGAAATCATAATTAAAGTGGATAGAAAACAAAATCATAGAAAAATTTTCTTCATCAATGATCGATATGATATAAAGGCATGGATTTAGTTTTGGTAATTTTCCAAAACTTTGATATCCATTTTATTATGAATTATTTATTAACAATTGAATTGAGAATTTATGATCTCCAAGGTTGTCTATTTTTTTGGATTTATCCTATTATAATTATCATTATGATCATGAATTAATACCTTGATAATTAATTCAGGGTTTATCTCTTCATGATCGTGTTAATTAAATTTTATTCTTCAATTTTGAATTGATGATTCTTTATCTGGATTGTTGTGTTTGATCTCCATATCTCATATTTCCATCAATGACTCTAGCCAATCAAAAGAGGGCCTTTGTCGGTTTCTCAATTTTTGTGTTTTTTTATTTCCAACTTTGTTATATGAGTTTCCATCACTGGCCTCCAATTTAATTGTTCATTCATCCATTTCCTCAGAATCAATCCATTTTAAGATCTATTATTAGTATTTAGGATTTCTTTTTTATGTGTCTCAATGAGGATTATTGTAGGAATGATATTTTTTGATGACTAATGAAATTCAGAGGCGGTTCGATTGATGTTGCATTAATGAGGTGAGGCTTGAGGGATGATAATTCTTACATTATAGGCAATGCAGATTTGTATTTAATATAAAAAGTGGATCCAATCTGACTTATTCTGATGAATTGATGAAAATTGATGCATATTGTGATTTTTAGGCATTATTGATTGTGTGATAGGGGAAATATTATTGAGTATTAGTGATGTTATGAATGTTCATAGTCTCTCAAAATTTTCAAGATACACCCCATGTGGATCAATAGAACATGCACTGTGTGTTTATATTTTTTTGCAGAAGTAGTGTTTAGGTTAGAGTTAAGGATCAAACAAACATGTGAATAATAAAAATTTTATATAGCCTCCAAATCTAAAGGGTGATATGTACAAGGAGTATAAACCAAGGTCCCCATGTATCACGACACACCATTTTTTTGGGCTTCACCCCATATACCGTTGAAGGTACTTGGATCATGTAGATAATTTATACTCCACGTAACCTAAGGAAATGACACACCATGTGAAAGATATATACAGTATGTATATGGGGGGATACACACCCTTCTATATGACATAACATGTTCATGTGACCAACTTTGGATAGTATTTTTTGTACCCTTAGGGAACACTGTGTACTTTCCTTTGCTTTGGGATAGTTATTCAAACTTGGATTTTCCCCACTTTATTCCCCAGTGGAGTTGGCATATCATCTATTATGACTATGATCCTCTTTAAGAAATTGTATTCCACCCATTAGAGTTTAGGTCTAGGATCCTCCATTAGTGAAATGGGATGGGGTCTGCTATTTCAACCATATATAGGGCATGTAATGTATATCTATTAAGTATAATTTATACCATTCACATAACTCAGATGATATAGGGATCCTCCAAATAGATTATATTTTCTCCCATCCATAGAGATTAGATAGGATAAGGATCTCCCACTAGAGTTTAATTTCACATGAACAAAGACTATGAATGGGACATGGGCCCTACACTGGAGTTTCTGTTTCACCAAAAATTATGGTGGTAGGGATCCCCCAACATCATCTAAGGGAATAATCTTGTGGGTTTCTTAATACTTATAGATTATAATCTTGGAATAATAAGTTGTTTGGATGAATATGAGTTTTAGGTTGTACACTAAAACTCGGGTACCTCCTAAGAGAAAATATGGGCTTCTCATTTTATTTACCATCTTTAATATGGTTTTGTGAGAACCCTTTTTTTGATGCATTACTACATAGTGATTTGAGGGTGTCCCACTGGGTATGTATATACTCACCACTTCGTTTGAAATACCCACACATGTCATTTAGTTTGAAGATTAATGTATATTCAATGGAGGTATTGAGGTTCCTTGTGTGGGTGGTGCTTATTGGTTCATGGTGGCTTGGGTAGTAGAACTAGTGATAGACTAGTGGTTGCATGTTTGGACAGATTTTATGTTTCATGTTTGGTTGGACCTACTTTTTAGTTTTTTCTTGTATTTTCCCCTATTTACATTACATATGCTTTGGATTACATGGTTCTGCAATTTTATAAGTTGTACATACATTTATTATTAAATTTTTTTACTTGTCATGATACTATAATGTGTGTAGAGGTATGTGTGTGTACAAGTACACTAGGATGTGGCCTCCCATATGTGTGTTATTCCTAATCCATGGTAGTTTTCAACCCTAAGGTTATTGGATTTATGGTGGAATAATCACCTTACTTCCGAGTAGGTAGTCCCCGATGGGTTTGGTCTAGTAAAGGCATCACTTTCAGATTCCCAAAACATTGAAGACCATGAATCACTTATTGATTCTCATAATTGAAGGTGAATAAATTCTTGATTCCCAAAATTATCTCATGATATATAAAAAATTTATTAATTAATTAGAGATGTATATAATTCTCAACTCACTCGTGAAATAAATAAGATCGAACATATGTGTGCCATTAGAATATGAAAACATTCACATTTCAATATCACTTATCTAACACATGGGAAGGAGTTGAATATTATGAAAACATACATAGAAAATTTCATAATCTATAATGAGAAAGAATATATATGGGGGCATAAAAACTTATCCCTAGTATAACATATAAAACATAGAAGGATGTTGAAATTTATGAAAACACTCTTTAATTGTTACTAGGGATATCACCTATAAAAAATCAAAAAGAAATATCCATTTTTTTAAAAAAATATTGAAAAATTTATAAAAATGTATTCTTTAAAAAATCCTTGAGATTGATTGAAATGTAAAAAAATACATTTTAAAAATAAAATTGTTTTTAGAAAAAAAATTTCTAAAATAAATATGCTTTCATTTTTTTGAAAATATTTAAAAAGATAAAGAGATATATCTTGAAAATACATCCCTTAAAAATCTATTTTAAAATCAAGAATTTCATTTCAAAGACATACATTTAGATTTGAGAAATATCACATTATTCTATATTCATTTTATAATCATTATGAATTTATGAATAATTTGAAAAATAATTCTAAAATATGAAAATGAAACTTCATTTTAAATAATTATTATTAAATAATTTGTTCACACATAAAATGTTAAAATGAGGTTCTTATCATACTTTTGAAAATAAAAACCCATGAAGAAAAATATTAAAATACTTAATGAAAAATTTTGTAATGAAACTAAAAATAGTATAAAAATAACTTAATCAATTATTAAATCATAAATAATTACATCCATAAAATCATTATTTTAACATGGACATAAATAATAAAATTTGGAACATAATAAAGAGGTGGGTTATTTTTTTATCAAATGTCACATAAAGTAAATTATTTACAATGGTAGATGAAATAGATACCGAATATGTAGAACCTCAATAATGACCAATGGAGGTTATTTTTTGGGGTTTTGGAGACAAATTTTACAGAACTTTTCCTTACATTTTAATTCATTCATAATGATCTTCATTTGAAAATGATATTAGAAATAATCCCCTAAATATTTATAAAATTTAAAATAAAAAACACATGAAAAATAGAGCATATGATATATTCTATAATAATTTCAATTTAATTGTCATTATATTAAAAATATATCCTAGGTTAGTATATAAAAAAAATTTAAATAAGTGGTTAATACTAAGCATATCTCAGTGAAGAAAAATAGAAATAAATAATGCCTTATGTATTTTATAACAATTGAATAAAAACCTCTTCAGATATAGAAGTTAAAATGGAACTTTAAATAATACTAATTATAGAGATAATAAAGGTATAAATTGTAAAATATTAAATATACGATCCATTTAAAAGAATATAGGTACATATTAAAAAACATGTCTCAAGGAATTGAATTTGAGATAAAAATCTTACAAGAATGGAATCTCTTGAATCAAAAAACCATGAATGATATAACAAGAGATTATTTTTTAACTCCATTTAATTTCATGAAGTATTTAAAAATAAATTCATAGGGAATTACATACATAACATAATATATTACTAGTGTGTAATATGGAAAGTCTTTAAGAACTAAAAGTCAAACGAGATACCTTTTCCTTAATTATTAGATTACATAAAAGTGATTTAGCCTCTTATATAATAAAAATAACTATCCTAATTATTCATTTTATAAACTTATTTATATCTATTTTCATTTTTAATTAATATTTATAACCACTTATTATACATTCATTAGGTAGTTATCACTTATTTTTATTATAGGATCTTGTAATTCTAATTGTTTTATGCCTGTTTCATAATGGGGATATAAAAACACATTTATTGATACTATTTTTATCACAAAAATATTTTAAAATATATTTAAATAATTTTCTCTATGATTTATACATTCCAAATTTAATTAAATGATAACTATGGGCTTGTTTTGAGAGAATGAGATCTGTGATTAGCATCCTTCGAGTAATCCATTGATAAAAATTGGTAACTTCATAAAGATTGTCAATTTTTTTTCACACATCTAGAGATATATTGATGATATATATTAATAATTTATATAAAATATATTAATAAAATATATTTGAGAACCAGTTGTTTAAATTGATGATGATAAATGAAATACGTCATTCCATGATGGAAATAGTCATCACATACACACATAATTTTTTTTTCACTTTTTATAGAATGAGTGGAATGTATAAAATGGTTTATATTTTTGTAATATTATATACTTTTTCGAATAATATTAATTTATTAAATTATCTTTTATAAGTGTCAATATAAGGTGATATTAAAAAAATTAAATACACCATTCATGGAGATGGTGTTATGCACATAAGCATAGGATTCATTTTTTTCTTATAAGGAGAAGAGAGGAATGCAGATTATGATTATTACATAAATATAATAAAATTTAATTATACTAACTATAGTGATGTTATTATTTTAAGACGGTATAATATAATCAAGTTAGAATGAGAAATAATTCTAAAATAAAACAGAAAATGAATGTTTTAAAATTTTTACCATACTACATGGAATGACTCCATTTAAAATTGGACTCAGTTATTGAGGGGTGATATTGTAAGTGAAAAAACATATATGATGTGTTTTAGAGTTTTTTGGGAGGGATTTGGGAAGTTTTTGGCTGAACCAAGTGGATCAATGTGTGGTAATATTGGGGTGGAGAAAGTCTCCTTTTTATAATTGAGGGGAATGAAATTTTTGTAATAAGAGGTGTGCTATTACAGTTAAGTGGTGCCAAAGTTGAAAATAAATGGTAGGTTGATTAGTATCGGTTGATATATCCTTTAAAACCACATCTGGATATATTTTTTGTTTATTTATATTCATTTTATCATTAGTTTTTTTACTTTTACCTTAATTTTCTTTCCCCTACGATATGACTTTTTTTGCCATCAGAAACGTATTTTTAAAACTAAACATAAAGTTAACCTTATAAGATAATTTGGGTATTCTGATAATAAATATGAAAAAATTTCATAATATTGAAATTCTAAAATTGATAAATACTAATTCTAAAATATTATTTAAAGTGTATAATTTTACTTATTAAAGACACATTTTATTAAGTAAAAGGTTTCATAGATTTGTAATTCATTTTTATTGCCAAATATTTTCATAATTTACACAATATTTGTGAAGAAAATCTTTTTTTTACCATTAACCTAAAAATCAATTTTTTAGAAAAATACCAAATATTCATCTTAATATAACATTATTTTACTAAATATAAAAATTATATTTTTTATTTCAAATGTAAATCGTAAAATTTAGGAATTAAAAATTAATATGGAAATATAAAATATAATTAGATACTCTTTTTAGAAGAAAATGACTTTAAATATTTACTAGTATTATTTTAATTCCCTATCAATTACTAATTAAAATAGTTTTAATTAATTATTAATATCAGTAAAAAATTTACCATCATTAAACCAAATATTTTAGTCTCTTATATATGTTGTTACTTTATTTATGACCTCTAATTAAATGATTACAGTATAAGAGAAACATTTAATACCTATAATATTATTTTAATAAAAAGTATTGAATTTTGATTTAGTATGTTATTTCTTGTGAAGAAATATTAGAAACTTAGTTCTTATTTATATTAGTACTAAAATCTGAAGGTGCTACATATACACAATATGTGAAATAATCTAAAGGTTCCAAATGAGCCTATCTTAAAAAAAACTCAGGTGGACGATTCTTATAAAACCATTTAAATCCATTTTGAATTACTAAATTAAAATGAACAAATTTTAAAATATTTAATGTGTCTATTTGAATTAATTTAAAAGGGGAAATGTTTTTTTTCAATTTATAAATTTTTTTGGAAAGCATCCCTCACCCAAAATGTAACCAAAAAAAGATAAAATATATTTCTTAAAATTCAATTTAATTTTAAATAAATCATTGATTCATTTTCACAAGAACCTAGTGATCAAGTTACCTTTTTAGAAACCATGAAACAATTAATCTCCCATAAAACCAAGTGAGATATAAATTTTGAAACATTTATAAAATCCATTCATCCATTATATATATATATGTATTCTAATAAATTAAAGAATTTAATATATTAGTCCTTAAATCATATTACAATTATGAAAATCACATAAAATCACAGAACATAAGCCAAGAAGAAACTTTTTGATAAAACCTAAATCAATTCACAACAATGTAAATTCGAAGGATATCACTAGGCATGGAAAGGAGGTTCCATCTAGTAAATAAAATAACCTAGTTAGTCCCCTCACGAACTCTAAATTTTATCCCATATGAATGTCAGGGTTTCATGATGAAAAGAAAACCAAGGGTAATGGGAGAGGTTTGAAGAAGTGAATACAAACATAGAAAACAAAGGTATTTACCTTTAGAAATTATATGGATTCATTGGAGGAGATGCCAACCACCAAAGTAATATGGGAGTAGAAACTAATCCCTTGTGTGCCTCTACTCATACAAATAGAAGGAGGGTAAATTTTTTAGCCAAAACAGTAAATAAAATGTTCCAAATCCTTGAATATAATTCAAAGTATTCATCTTTATAACCTGGGGAAAGAAAATAATATAAGGGTGAGCTCAAATTATCAGTAAGGGTCACATATAGCTGAATCTATCAATAATAAATAAAACATAATAAATATTTTAAGGTAAATTACTTAATACAAATGGAATTTAATCAATAATATCCTTTTACTTATTGGATAAATAACAATCAGAATATCAAGGTAAATAATTGTAAACACATGACATTTAATCAACAAACTGATAAAAAAATTCACCAATAGATAATATGATTACAAAAATGTCATGGATAATAATAAAAATTTAATTCTCAGTGTAGTAAATGATTAATTATTGGAATACATGATCTATAGAATCATGATTGTTTTACTATAATGTTTTTTTCACATTTTATTTTGAAACAATAGGTAGAAAACAATTGAATGATAGAATACTGGTTAACCTCATGAGACTACTGCTGCAACGAGGGGCTATCTATAATCGAGACCCACTAGTAATGATATATGCATATTATTCCTCAGATAATTTATGATAAATTTTATTCATGAATTATATTAATTACAAAAAATATATTTATTGAGTAGAGAACACATATTTATCAATATTTACCTATTTAATCAAATAAATATTATAAGGTAAACACCGTTTGTAAGAATGGTATATAGTTTATGCAATATTTATATCCATAATAAAATGAATATAGATATTATTGAATTGAAAAATTAAAAAATATAAATAAATTTTTATTCATATTTAATATTTCAATGGGTCAGTATATACAACATGGAGAAGTGAATAGGTTCATATTAATAAAAATGACTCAATAAAATGGAAATTAAGGAAAAATATATAGCAATATTCATAAAGTTGATCAAAAGATCATGTGTTTAAAATGTAAATCCAGATATAATAAGTGGAAATATAATATAATATAATAAAAATTCATTATAAACATATTCTTAGAATATAAAAATAAAATAAATATGTTATATATCCCAATGAAAAGAAATTGAGTTATGAAATTCTTTTATACTCAGTAAAATTCATTTTAGATCAACTTTTAAAAAATAATTAAAATTGGAAAATAAATTTCTATGAATCATTATGAACTAATTATATTAAATATCTAAGGGGAATTATATAAATTATATATAGTAAATTCGGTGCATATCATTTAAAAATTCCTCAATGAAGAGAAATTGAGATGATGTCCCTTACCTTGTGTGTTACTCATCACATACATTATTTATATTATTGAATAATAATATTATGTTAATTATTTAATTTATAGGAACTTTTAAATTTTTTTATACCTTCTTTTTCACTTAGCACCATGTTGTATACAATTACTTAATCAATTTTTTTACATTGGGTGTTTTGATGACATTTGACTGACGTGTCAAAAATGACTTAGGTAGGCTGACTATTGATTTAAGAGGTCACTATTTGGAAATATCCTGAATAATAATAATGAAATAATAATCATAGTTATAAATAAATTATTATTTTTATACCAATCATGAAATATGGTTCTTAGAAATGAAGTATGTTAGGATCATGAAGATGTTAGGCCGTACAAACACATGAGTAACATTTCAATTTTTCAATGATCATTATGGAATTGTGGTAAGTATAATTTTATCATTAAATAATTAAAATAATATAATAAATAAAAATTTATTTCTTTAAGTATACTTATATATGTAATACATGTGGTGTGGGGAAGAAAAGAGAGTCACACTTTTTTGTGAGGGTGACAATCCACACATGATTGAATGACATTATCATCTTTTAGTGAGTGAAAATGTAAGAAGTAAAAGGAAATATTAACTTTTAAAAATAATAAATACATCATTAATATCATAATTATTTAATTTTTATAACATTTATAAATAAATGTTTCATGATTCTGTTCCATGTAATGTGTTAATGAAAAACAAATCACATCGCTTCATGAGGCAGTAGTTCGCTGTACACACGAGTGAGTTTACCGTATCCCAATGTAAATAGAAAGTAAAACAGGTATATATGATATAATAAATTAATAGGCATAATTATATTAAAATATAAAATATTTACATTTCATCCATCATCATATTCTACCATCATATGTGTTTAGGGAAAACACGTCACATCATTTCATAAGGCAGTAGTCTGCCATACACATGAGAGACGTTATCATTTCCCATTTGCTGGAATAAGATATTGATATAGGTATTAAAAATAAAATAATAAAAACTAATATCTATAGGATATACCTATTTTATTATATATTCATACATTATATTCATTTTAATGAGGGGAAATATGAAATAAAATAAAAATGCATAATTATGAATTTTACCTCTTCTCAGACAACCACTTTCAGATTATACCCAAATAATTCCTAAAATGTGTTAATTAAAAATTAAATTATTATGGGATTAGGGTATGTAAATTTGGAGTTATTTATTTTTGGGATTATCTGAACCCGGAGAGTTTAAATGTGTGAACACGAGAAAAGATTTTGTGTCCTTTTATAAGTGAGGTGAGTGACACAATTGTAATTTTTGAAAAGAAAAAGGTGTACCCACGTTTTCACCTGCCTAAAGGGTAAAAAATGAAGTATAATAGAGAATAAAATATTATAATTTATAAATATATTAATAAAATAGTTTTTTTCAAGATTTTAGTTCAATATAGCCCATATATTTTTACTTCTACCCCAGATAAACCCATTTTTACCTTAACCGTGTTAATTATTTTTCACTACTTTCACTATTAATTTTGGTTATTTTTTTAATTATTAGTTAATATAAATTATTATGATTACAAATATGGATTCAATTTTATAAATTAAATTTATATAAGTTCAAGAATCTAGTTTAAAATTATACTCGTAGACGTGATGAAAAAATGAGCTTTCAAAGAGTAATTTCTCATGAATATAGAAGGTCTTAATATAAAAATTCAATATGAAATAAATTACAATGACAAATATTCGGTATTTTTTTATGTAATGGAGATAATATTACTTTTAAAATAATTAAAAATCTAATTCATCTTTGTTAGTTTTTTAAACAGAATAATGTTTTTAAATAAGAATTTGTATTTTTCATTATTTATCAAAAACTGATTTTTTAGAAAAATATAAAAAATTTACCCTAAGATAATTATGATATAATGATTTAATATTAACAATACTCTTTAATTTAATGTCTATATTATAACTATATAATATATTACAATTTATTTAGACTTATGTTTTCATGTACAGTAGTCTATCAAAGAGATTATATTTGAAGAACTATATTTCATATGTCGATTTAGAAACTTCTTACACAAATCATGTTCTATAAAATAAAATTTTATTCCTTTAGAGATTAAGGGTGTTAAATTATACACACCATAGATAAATTATATCATCACAATTTGATCTTTTTATCATAAATCAATGGTACTATTATTTAAATATTTCTTTTGTTGAAAACGCACAACTTAAAAATGGTAAATAAAACATTATCTTCATAAGAGAGAAAGATAAATATAAAGGTAATATATAATGACACATAAAATTGTTTCTATTTATTATAACATTGTGGGAAAGTAATGAAATGGACATGTAAGAAAAGTGTGAATAATTATATTCAATTATTGAGGTCATTGACCATAGGAAAGTTGATGATCAATGAAATGTTAAGGACCTAAAAACCATAAATCTATGATGATTTGGAAGACCATTTTATTCATCAGATATTAAATTAATAGAATACCACTTTTGTTTTAATATCCATTTCCTAATGTTGAGATATTAATTTTCCATATATGAATATAAATAAACATCCTTACATAAGAAATTTCTATTTCGTAATCCCAATTTCATCCTTTATTGGTGCATTATTCAGTTTACAATTCATCACTTACTCCATGAAATGAATATAAAAAAATTATTTTTGATCCTAAATCTCAAAAATTCAAATTTAATGGATCTTAATATCAATAAAAGTGTGGCAATTCATTCTATGTGTCTAACTATTTTCGAAAAAAATATGGTTAACACAAGTTATTCTATATAAAACATTAATCTTGAAAAATCAATAATTACACCACTGATTCATAATTAACATTTATCCATCAAGTATATTATATTAAAATAATTAACTATTAACCAAAAAAACATGTACACTGGTGGTAGGAATTAAAACCTTATTGCCTTTTAGTTTCTGGTTCTATACATGTGGCCTTCGCCCGATGCAATGAGTTACCCTTTTCCAAAAATATATTTATATAACTCCTAAAATGTTCATAAATTGTAATGAACAATAATTACCATAATATAAAAGATAATATAATACTTAATGGTTACCAATAACTTTAATCTAAAGTCCAAAATGAAAATGAAATCTTCCAAAAATAAAATTTTCATATTCTAAACCAATGAGTTTTATTCCAAAAGCTTTTTTCCAAAAAATACATAATCATTTTAGACTCACATCACATAAAAACCAAAAATGGGGTGTTTATGAATTTAATCATATGATAAAACATAAAATCATAAGCCCATGATTGTATCCATAACTATTTTTATAATGAATAAATATATGCTTATAAAATTTAATATAGCCCTCACATGTTTCATGATTCTTAAAACCAAAATACCATTGTAAAAAATATTTCTACAATTTAATTCTTGATTCACAATACATAAATACTTTAAACATTTTTTTTCAATAATCCCTCACTTGGTCCGAGGGTTAACATTTATTATGGGGAATTGACTTGGATAATTTTTAGGTTCTCTAAATTTATCTCAATAAAAAATTAATGGATCCCTAAGAAGTTATTTATCTTCGTCCATCATACTCTTAATTTTTCCTTAGAAATTCAATAGTTTATACCATCATTTTCCACATATAAATTTTTTTCACATTTCTATGTGAAACATTATTGGGTGTATCTTTACACATTTTTTATAATATAGAAATCAAACCTTCTTTCCTATAAGGTCTCCACAACTTGATCTCTTAACAATCTCTATCATTTTATAGTTTTGTGAGTATGAGAGTTGGTTAGGGTATATGTTATTAATAATATTTCGAGAAAACTGATTTTGAATAATCATGATATCTTTCACTTCTATCGTCCTCTCATTTAGTTGGTCATAGACACGAAATTTTACTTCATGTTCAATGTTAACATTATTTTTTAGGGTTCTATCCATTAACTAAAACCAAAAGTCATATTGTGGTAAACAATAATTATAGTGGAGAAAAAATATAATCATTTATAGGATATTCAACTAATTTACCATTTTTTTTAATTTAAGACACCATAGGTTTAACCTAGGTTATTAATTCTAATCATCTATTTAAATCCTTCATAATGGTTTATAAGGAAATTTTGAAATATCCAAATCATATCCCAAAGGAGTGTCAAACCATGAGTGCTGTAACAACAATTATTATGCACTAGGTGAAGATCGAGTTAAGTCTAATGTTCCCATTTTGGAGTTATCATCCTAAGGTAAAACATTTCCAGAATCTTTTCCACATATATTATCCACAAAACAATGTATTGATAATAAAAACAAAATAATATCTCCCTTAACAAATCATAAGGATGCTATTAAATACTTATCCTCAGAGATTATCATGGGGTTATCACCAAAAATCTTTGTTTTCAAAAATATACTCCCCTTGGTTTTAACTAATATACCCTTGATACAAACTGTAATAAACCCGAATCAAGTAATCTAGATCTGGTGACTACATTATTATGCTGACATAATTACAAGGCATTCAAATATTGAATGAACAATCAATTTAGTAGTTTCAGATAACCATATACATACATGAAACACGTTTACATAGTGAAATAAAATAAAACCTAACAAAATTAAATTTTAGAATCCTTAAAACTCATTCAAAGGACTCATATTTATAACCTAGGGAAGGGAAACAAAATAATTTTGAGTTCAAATACAAGAAAGGGTTACATATAGTGGAAGATATAATGAAACAATAAAATATATTCAACATTGAAAGGGAAATAAATTAACACACACTCAATTTAATCAATAACTTTAATATCATAATTGTATAAGTCATAATCAATATTGAATAAAAAATAACCAAAAAACATTCCATTTAATCAATAATCTAAGAATTAAATTCATCCAGAGATAATATATTTGAAAAAATATTATGGATAAAAATTAAAACTTAATTCGGAATGTATAAAATGATTCATTATTGGATCTCATGATCCGAAGAATCATTATAACCCTACCATAAAGTTATTTCACAAGAAAGTTTAAAAATACAAGTAGAAACAAATTTAATGCTATATTACTAATTTACCCCATGAAACTATAAATTTATCAAGGGGAAATCTATAATGAGGCCATAATCATAATTTTTTGTGAAAATAATTTCTCATATATTAAATAATCAATTTAATTTAGGAATAATGTAATGACCTGAACATTTATGAATAAAATTCCATTTCTTTTAATAAAAAGTCTGGTGGATATGGAAAATAGATGAACACTAATTTTTATTTACTATAGGGTTTAAATTATTGTTAAGTATTATCAACATAGATAATATAGAAATTGAACAGTGATCACACAACAGAGAAAAATATATGATTAAAAAAAATATTTTTGACACAGACAAAGGAGATGATGTCCTCATCTAGAAGACTCATGCCACACAAAGCGCCTTTATCGGAGCTTGGAATAGAGGTAGAATCACTGTGCTTTTCTCCTAACCAAGACCAAGGAGAGATTCAACATGTTAATCTTGAACAGAATCACCTATGGGAGAAGTTCAAGTTAAAATATATTACTACTCGGGTGATGGTATCCATGCTGCCCCAAGAGTCTATCACCATTACACACCTTACCCCTTGGTTTTATGGGAGTGTTATAAGTGGTTATGTAACAAGTTTTTAATTTATTATTATGTAATCCATTTCTATAAATAAAATCATTATTCCATCTATTCCCTTATGGGAATATTCTTTCTTAAAAAATGATGAATTTGTTAAATTAATTTTTTGGGTAAAAATGGTACTTTTGATAAAATATATACATTATTATATTAAAAAATGGGTTTTATTAATAAAATTAAAAAAATAATTCATATTAATGATGATTATTTCTGTTCCTTATCTATAAATGATTTGGTAATCAGTTTGATAAGAGTTATATTTAATACGATAAAATAGAAAATGTAATTTTAATGAATCTATTTTAAAGAATTAATGATTTTTTCAAATAAATAATATATAAATAAAATATTATTATCAAATTAATTTTATTAATAAAAAATGTGTATATAATTTTTATACAGATGAAGGAAATTTTTCTTATGTTTTTAAAACTATTTTTGTCAAAAACCCGCCAGTTTTCATTAAATGCATGTTCTCATTTTTAAAGATTAAAATCACATATTTAGAAAATTATTTATATAAAATGTATATTAATTTAGGAATCAAGATGTCAAAATTATCCAATGGTAAATTTTTCATAATTTTCAGAGACATTCATATTTTTGGTTCAAAATTAAATAATATAAAAATATATAGTTTGTTTTATGACATCATAATGACCCAAGAGTGATTTAATAAATTCCATAAAATGGATATTCGACCAAATATATGTTTTAAATTTAAAATAATATTATTTTATATTTATTTTAGTTATTTTATAATGCCTTAGTGAATCCTCTAAAATGTGTAATATATGTTATGATTTGAAATTCATTTCCTTGAAGGTGTGACTCACCTCCACATAAGAAAAGATAATATTTTAATTTATTCAAACCTTAGAACTATAAAATTATGTTTCCACTCCCATTTTCTAGAAACCATTAGAAAAAACCTTGTTTTTTGTGGTTTTGAATATTTTAGTGTACATTGTCGAAAACCTATGTTTGTTGAATATTAAATAATTCCCCTATCATTTGATATATAAACCCAAAAATATCCTACTTATCTTAACTAAAAGCCCATTAAGCTCCTATTAAATCTTATCTACACTCCCCAGAGTCCTCCCAAGGTGCCCCCATTATCCTAGGTAGCCTCTCCTGATCCTTTGGCATCACACATTCAAGTAAGGGTTCAATCCTTTCTCATTTTTTCCATGTTTCCTTATATTATTATACCCTTTAATTATTAAATTAAAAATGACGGGGTATGTTTTTGAACATCCTGCATACTACCCTTATTATTTTTTATGATATGAGACCACTTTTACTACCATTAACCCCTTCCATATACACATGTTACCATGCTGAAATTTCATAAGTGTTATTCCATTTCTCATTTTTCTTCAAGTTTCATTATTATGTTGTGCCTTCTATTTAAAAATTTCGTGTGTTGGAATTTTTTTTATATGACCCCTTTACTTTCCATTTCATGTATACATGATGAGATACTATTTTCTCTCTCATCAACTACTTTTATGAATTTTTATGTCACGCCTTTAGGCTGACGAAAGTGCACTGCAATTTTCCATGCCAAAATCATTATGTAGAGAATACCATGCCCATTTATTTATCATGGGTATTCACCTTTATTCACATCTAATTATTTATTAAATAATTCTATTAATTGATTATACTTTACATAATCATGGAATAAATGATTATTTTGAATGAATCCATGTTATAAGATATATGTGGCACACTTAATCAAGAGATTGAAATAATTATGAATGGTACACCCTAAAAGTGATCCAATACATTGGGTAATGTTATTATCATAATATATAATGTTTGGATATTGATTTTACTGATTACTTTTATGACATATTTTCACCATTTTGGGATAGGGGTTACCTGATTCCTTTATGTTTATGGTCCAGTGTTCTAAGTTGTTGCCACATTTCCATGTTAAGGTGATCATTCCATATCGTGCCTTTATGTTCATGTTTCTCTTATGCTCCATTGATATGTCTGTTGACTTACATGTATTGTATTCTTTATGTTATTCTTTATATACTACCTTACTAGGATTTATAGATCACCCTTTTATTATGTTTTTCCTCATGTTATCCCATGCAATGCTATATACAAAGGAATTTTGTGGTCATTTAAAATAAGTTATCAATAAAGAAGTTTTATTTTATGTCTTTAGTGATCATGTAATGTTCTTAAGTCCCAAATACATGAGACCTATATATATTTTGGGTTGTATTAAATTAAATTTTATTTAATAAATCATGTTTAAGTGTATAATAAATACAGTGGTTGTTATAAATAATATTCCCTATCAATAAATATCTGCATTGTGTAGTGAACATATATTTACCAATATTTCCTAGTCAATCATATGAATTTCAATGTAAACACTGTATGTAATAATGGTATATTGTTTAAGAAATATCTATATCTATGATAAAAAGAATATGGATAACCTTTAATTGAAACCTTAACCATAATGAATAAATTCTTAATCATGTTAAATTATTAAAAGCGTGGAATATACACCATTTAAATGTGAATTGGTGTATATTAAAGAAAATTTCTTAATGAAATTGAAATTGATAGGAAACACCATACAATGACCAAAATAATGAATTGAGAATAAATTTATTAATAGATTCGGTATAAAATATTTAAATTCTAAAAAAATAAGTATAAATACAACATAATATAATAAAACATCATTATATACATAATCTTATAAATTAATGGAAAATAAAGATGTAATATAACCCAATGAAAGGAAACTTAGTTATGAAATTCTTTACCACTTGTTAAATTTCATATCAAATCCCCTTGGATGAAAAAATTCATATTAAAACTTAAAATACCATTAATTAATAGGGATTTATGATACTACATTTCAAAGGGCTATAATATACCATATATCAAATAAATTTTGTTCATAACATTACAATGTGCCTCACTAAAGAGAAATTTATAGGAAGTCCCTTACCTTGAGTCTGACTCATCATGTATGCTATTTATCTTATTAAATAATAAAAATATGTTATTTATTTACTTTATCAAGAACATTTTTCTTTTTTATTATTAATTTTATTTATATTATTACATGATTATATATAATTACATAATCTATTAAGGTTATGATTGGTGTTTCGATGACATTTTACTTATGTTTCAAAAAAGACATTGGTAGGTTGACTATTGGTCTAAGAGATCATTATTTCAACCTATAAAGAATAATAATAATGAAATTATTATAATATTTATTCATCAATAATAATTTTAAGACCAATTATGAATGATGGTTTTTATAACTTAAGTATGTTACTATCATGGAGACACTAGGTCGTACTTACACACGAGTAGCATTTTATTTTTGAACGATCATTATGGAAATGAGGTAAGTATTATTTTATATTTAAAAAATGATAATAATATAATTAATATAATATTATTTATTTAAATACACTTATATATATAATCCATGTAGTGAGGTGATGAAAATACAGTCACATCACTTCATGAAGGCGGTAGTGTACACGTACATGAACGACATTATTATTTTTCAGTGAGTTAAAAGGTAAGAATGAAAATGTTATATTATTTTTTAAGATTTATAATTATTTAAATAATATAAAAATAATTTATTGTGTATAACATATATTTATTAAATTTATCCATATCACCTTCCATATAAAGCATTAGTGAAAAAAGCATCATATCGCTTTGTGAGGCTGTAGTTCGTTGTACGGATGAGCGACATTATCATATTCCCTATGGAATGGAAATTAAAAAAATTATATTTATATATATATATGATATAATCAATAAATATGTGTAATTACATTATATATATTATATATATACCTTATATCCATTATCATACCCAACTGTGAGAGGTTTTGATGGAAAATATATCACATAAGTTCGTGAGGTGATAGTCCTCCATACACACAAGTGACATTATCATTTCCCAATTTTGGGAAGAGTAGATCAATATAGGTAATTAAGATAACATAGAAATATATAAGTATATATGATATACTAGTGTTATTAAATCATAATAAATTAATACTATTTTAAGGATGTGTAATAAGAAATAAAAAAAACGTGTAGTTAGGAATTCTACCTCTTCTCAGACTACCTCTTTCAGATTACAACTAAAGTATTCCAAGAATGTATTTATAAGAAAACTATGGATTCTTGGATGAGTTTATGGAAGTTTGGAAGTTATTTTGGTAGGTATTGGATTAAAAAAATGGTTTTATGGTGTGAATAAGAGAGGATAGGAGGTGTCCTTTTATATGTTAGTTGAGCGACACACTAGTAATTTAAAAAAACTATTTTACCCATATTTTCCCTGTGAAAAAAGGTAAAAAATGAAGTGTTATTGATACATAGACATGATAAGGTTAAAATATGGCAGGTAAATATATTTTATATAGGTTTTTAGGAAATTATAACCGTTATCGTTTTATGCATAATCCTAGGTTAACCCTTTTTACCTAAATAAAAATAGTTAATTTTTAGTAACTTCACTATCCATTTTAGTAAAATAATTAGTTAAACTTATTAGATAATATAAATTATTGTTATTATTATAAATATGGAATCCATTTATTTCAAATTAAATTTATAAAATTGGAAGAATTCATTTTAAAATCACACCCATAGTCGCAATGAAAACGCAATTTTTGAAATAGAGAATTTTCACAATTATAGAGGGTTTTAATATAAAAATTCAATAAGAAATTTATTAAAATGAACTTAAATAGTTAAATAGTAATATAATTTAAATAATTTTACTTTAATAAAACCTAGAATATAATTTTTTCATGTATAATATTTCAATGAAAAGGCAGTTTTCAAAACATATCTGTATTTTTCACTATTAATCAAAAAATGAATGTTTTTTGAAAAATCCAAAAATTTCACCCTAAGAAAATTTTGATATAATTATTTCAAAAATTAATTTCATATTATAAGATAAATTTTCTAAATATGGAAAAAATTAATTTTCAAATATGTGTAAAAAGCATGAATAAACTATATTTTAGAAAAAAATACTGTTTTTCAAAAAACATTTCTTTTTCTTTTAAATTATTATAATTTTGTTTATAATAAATAGATAACCAATGATTTTTATTAAATTTTGTAAACCATATACATTTAATAATATATTTATTTCTATTCATACCATATAATTTCAAAGCTATGTAATAAAGGTATACTATATTACAAATAATTTTGGCACCCGTAGGCTATCAAAGGGATTAGATTTAAAGAAATATATTTCATGGTTTGTTTATGATTGGTGTTGTATGTCGAATATGATATAAAATAGAATTTTATTATTTAATAATTTTGAACTTTTATATAACACACCTCCTGGAATATTATAGAATGAAAAAAAATTCAATCAATTATAGGAAGAAACTAAGAAAAAGACTCCACTGCTTCTCAAAAGAAAGCATAACCCAAAAAAAACTATTAAACAAGGAGTGAATAATATCATGATCCTTGATAATATATGTGAACCACAATACTATTAAATAAAAATTAAAATCTATTCCTCAATAAGGAGTAGTATATTCCATTGGTCCTGGGAAACAATACTCTACTAGGTAAACTGGGACCTTAACATTAAATCACCATCTCATATAATACCTAATAAAATTTAAAACTAAAACAATAGGGTGATTAACTTATAAAATTAAATACCTATCATTGTTACCTAAGTTATAACCCAATTATATCCCATGTCTAAATTATTATGAATTCATCCATAAAATGATTCAAAATAGTTAACAACCTAAGAAAATACAACCTAAATAACAATGAACACATGTATCCTTAATCTATTACCATCTATAGGATAATAACTTATAAATCGTTGAAAAATATCAACATTTGGTCTCCCAAAAGAAAATCCAAATAATACCAGATTACACATAACAATTCTCTTTCTATTAAATCAACTTGTAGAACCTCTAATGGTATCTGAAATAAACACACTGAATAAAATCCCTCTAATATTTCATAAGAGTACACACAGAAGAACTCGATTCTTAACAAAATAATTATATAAAAGGATTATTTTTAATCATTAAAAATTTATTTACATAAAAAATATGTTTTTAATCTTTTTTTCAATTGAATTTTACATTTGAATAAATATAATATCACCCAATGAATCTTTTGGGACTAAAGCACCACTCAATAAAGATTACCTTTCTTGATTAGACTCCACAAATAAGGCCCTCATGACCACTTAATCATAAAACATAAATTCAAATTTGAAAAATTAGATTCTAAGGATTGGATGATAAAAACTAAATAACAAAGGACAATTTAAGGGATTATTTCTAACCAAGTTATGAGGCAGGACAAATAGCTCTATGAAATAGCTAAATACTCTTTTACTTTCTGCTTATCTCAATGAAGGATCATAAACACCATGAATTTATCCACTTTAATCTCTTAATAATAGTTCCAATGAACAATGTTTTTCTTAAATAATTAATAGAAAATGTTCTGATAAATCTTTGGAGGGATCATCTAGTCCCACCCCACACATTTTGGTCCATAATGCAAATAATCTATAGTCTTTATCCTAGAAGCTTCAGAACTTGCAAAATAATAGATGGATTCCTTACTTCTATACATCCACTCTATAGACTTAATAGGAACTTAGTTAACATTTAATGGAGGTGGATAATGATTATAAAGGCTTTTATAAGATCTATGTGGAAGAAATATTCTCTATCCAACAATTGATCTCGAGTCTAGGTAGAGTCAATGTGCAATGAAACCACACATAAATTATGAGAAGATATGTTTTGAATATTATCTCAATGAATGTGCTTCCCACTTTTCATTGAAGTACCCCTAAGGGAAATGTTATTAATATAAAATGCACGAATGTTAATCAGTCTATATCCCATAATCCAAATAACTCAATCACATCATAAATAAAATCAACTCCAAAACACATATCTCCCTTGAAAATACATGTAATAATGTTTCTTAAAAATAATTTCCCCTATGAAATTATTTTCAAAAAATTATACCCATTGATAATAATTATTTATTTAAAAACAATTCCCCACTTTTTAAATTAGCAAAAACACCATTTTAATTCTTTCTCGGATTAGTTTTTAAGAATTTTTTACATTTAAAGTATTGTTTTGAGAATCAAAATCCAATCTCAACCATTAAAAAATGGATTTTAAAAACAAAAAACCCCATGAAACGCTTTTATGTCACAATATACCACTTTTAAACACATAAAACAATGTACATAAAGGAAAAAACCATTAATAAAACATTGGAATTCATTGAAACTACATATAACAATGTCTATATTACCATTAAAACAGTGTCATTTATCCCCATTCTAATGAAAAAAACCATTGGTGTTAATTATGATAATAAGAGAGGCAAGATGAAAATTTCAAAGTAGAAAAAACATTGTAAATCATATCACCACATGGGTTGGAAAACCATGTTTCAAACATTAATCTATTACTAAAAGTTTTCTAGGACAATTTTCACAGGTTTCAAATGTTTTAACAAATCATTTGAAAAAATCATAAAGCTCCATTACCTTCCAAACATTCACAAAAGAAACTCCATCCAACCCCCTTTGTTACTAACACACTCATTGGGGGTCAAAGCTCTATCATTAGATATCAAAATTCATCATAGATACTAAAAAAGCTCAAAATCATGAATCAAATCCCAACCACCCATGGAAACTAGATATTAAATGTGAATGATAACTGGTGAATAACACTCCCAAAGCATCCAACAAAGTACCAAAATAAATCATTATGTACTTTATAACAAGACATAACATAGAGAATAACATGGTTCTCTAATATCATTTCATCATGAACTATCCTAGTTCACCCCAATAATATAATCTCATGTCTTATTTTTACAAGTCTTGGGCATGTTCTTCATTACTTAAATCGGGTGAAAAAAGATGTGGTATCAAAAAAAAAATCATCAAGAGTTATTTAAATCTTAAAATAAAAAAACCAGGACACAGATTCCACCAATAAATTTAGTATAACCCATCAATGTGTCAGACATAGACACATATAAGTAAACATTTTTAAATAAATAATAACATCTAAAATGATTACGGTACAAAAAAAATAAATAAATATCATAAATTTCATTTTAATAATAACAAGAATCATGAAACAAGATAGATAAAAATAATATTCTATGATGGTATGGTTGATAGATGATATTTCATAAAAAATTATCCAACTATCTCTATGTGACCACTCAATTTCTCTCCACATCACAATCCCACAAACATGAGTAATGAAAAAACCCACCATGAGGAATATAGAGTCTAGGGAAACTAAAATTAACCAACATAAATAGAATAGTGTATTCGATTTGTGAGTTAAACAAAACATAGTAAAATATCATTAAAGAGTTTGTGTAAGTCCTTTAAAAATAAATTTTATTTAAGATAGTATGAAATATAATTATAAATAAAAAATTTTCATTGAAGGTTTTTAAAAACCAAATGTTACACCAACAATCATTTTACAAACTCCCACCAATTTTTATTGAATAAAAATACTACTTTTAAAACATATCTTTAACTGTTACTTTATTTATAAAGATTCCATTTTAAATAAAATTTCATACATCTAGTTTCCAAATGCATTAGTATAAATTTTATAAAATAAACCAATGATAAAGAATAATATATTAAAATAACAAGTCCTTATATCACAAATGGGAAAAAAATAAACAATAATCATAAACAGGTCATGGTTCTATATAGAACATTAAAACTAGGAAAATAAGGAATGTGATCGACCTTTGGAATTAATTGAGTATCATGAAAAAACGTAGGTCCAAAAAAAATTCCTAGACATTACATAAAAAATCACAGTACCAACTGCTAACATCTTTCACATCCAAAACCAAAACATAAACCTAGTTCAAGTCACACTAGGTTACTTAGGGGAACACCCCTATCTCAGACCAAGTCACCCTTGGGGAACTAATATAATTTTTAGACTGAACTAGTGTACCATAAGTATACACCACTAACTTATTCCCTATTCTACACATAAAAGAAAAAACACATATGTGAGTAATAAATAATTTTTAATATAAATATTATATAAAAACATAAATCTTACCTCACCTATAACTCCCTCACAAGAAACAACCCCAACCATGTCATCCATGTCAAAAATGATAAACTATACCTCTCACAAAGGTAAAATTTTAGATGAAAAAAGTGGCATAAGAGGGTATCATACACACCATGTGAAACCATTTCAAAGTACCAAACTAAAATTAATATAATTATTACTGAATATATATTTTCCATTAAAACCATTGAAGTATATTCCAAATCATTTTTTTTGAACCGTACTATTTTTATGAAAATTCAACTGACCTGTTTAAACCACACGAAATGGTAGAAACATTTTCTTAATTTAAAAAAAACATTCTAGGAAAAACATCCCTCACCTAACACATAACTTAAAAAGGATTAAAATACCTTTAAAAAATCAATTTCATTTGAAATAAATCATATAATCATTTTCACTAATATTTTACCTCATAGTTACCCTTTATAGAACCGCTAAACTATTAAACATCCTTAACACCGAGTGATAAATCATTTCTAAAAAATATATAAAATATATTAAACCATTATATTTTGGTGTAATATATTAATTTTAAACAATTAAAACACCAAGAATTAAATTAAATTTCAATTAAAGGAATCTTTGAAATGGACCAAACTCATGTTAGGCAGAAACCCCTCACTATAAGCTGAAATGAATCGCAAAACATTTCATTTGATGGAGATCATAAAACTAGGTAAGAAGGATTCTTTTAGGAGCCTTATAAATACATATAAATATATTTAAACTAATTTCAATACCAAAATCCAAACCAAAAAAATTACTACCGTTATGGTTTATAGGGTTTTCATAATAATAGAAAACAAGGAGAATTGAAGAGGGAGGAAGAAGAGAAGAGAAACTAAAAAAATGAATGAACTTACCTTTATAAATCCATTGAAATTTTTGGATTAGATTCCAAATATGAAATAAATTTTGTAGAAGGATCTCATCTCATGCGTGTCCCAGCTTGGTCAGGATATAGAAGAAAATGGGTATCCAAACCGTACAAAATATATAGAGGATAAAAGAAGAAAATAGAAAAAATTAAATACTGGGTTGACACATCAATGGTGGAACCATTAATTTATGACGTGAAAGGTATTTCTATAAATGACTCATGGAATAATGGATTTTACACTAAAATATTCATGGTATGAACTCCTAGTTCAAGGTGTCAAAGTCCAATCCTAAAAGTAGGCATTCTTTTTAGAGATTATTCTCCTTGTGAATACTCAGTTCATGACATGAAAAATCCCAATAATTAATCATTGGTTTTATGAGAGGTATGTTCCTGATGTATACACATATTTTATGGAATTATCTAGTTTAGGATCACACCTATATCTTTTCGACACAAATTTAACCACCAATAAAAATAATGAAACACTCACAATTCGAAAATTAACCAAAAATAAAATATAATATCTCAATAGTAACATGTAGGCGTGAAAATTATATTTTTCATTATATTTGACATCAATGATAATATTTAATATTTTTTTTTAAAATACATGTAATAATGAGTGATTGAGTTTGTTTCCACATAATAAATAACTATAATAGTGCTGCTATTATAAATGAAAAATGATGAAGATTTTTTCCATTGAATTACTTACTAGAGCAATTCAATTGGTAAGATAAAAATTATTATGATTATAGAGATGGTTTTTAAATAAATGAAATATGATAAAATATATGAAGTATCACTAAAAACAACCTTTTTATAATGAATTTTGGAGCTGAGGTTTATAATGGAAATTTGATCATGTGTGTGAAATCTTTTATAAATGTCACTAAAAGTTTATAAGAGGTCCAAAATTTTGGAAGATTATGGATGATTTATAATGTAAAATACTTAGTTTACTATGTATAAGGTGTAATAAAATCATTAATTAAATAATCTTTGATGGTGGTTTAAGTAGTCTACAGGTTCTTTGAAAAAGTATTGAATTAATTTGTAGAAGTCTGGTACTTGATGTTGTGGTTTAAAAATCTTCTATGTTATGATTCTTATGACTTTATTGATACTTTTTTTGAGTTTATTAGATGTTTATTTTAATCCTTTGTACATCATATAACTTCACTATTTTCAAAAATCTAGATAAGTCTTCCTTTGTATGATTTTAGAATCACTCAATACAACTTTGATAAATCTCTTATAGCTTCTATATACAAAAATTACATTGAGTTTCGACAATGTATTTTAGCTAAATTCATTGTATAAATTTGTAACGGGAGTAAAAAATTGATAAAATATGGTATTTGTTTATATATTGTTCATGACGTTGAGTACACCATGTTAATGTTTCAGGGTGAACATATGACATTGATGTATGAATGAATTTACATATAAAGACATGGTTAACTTTGATACTATCCTATACTTCTATGTTGTGTGTAAGAATTTTATAGGAAGTCTATAGGGATTCATATGTTCCCCATAATACATTGGGATCCACACATGATTTTAGAGTTAGAATTTTTTTGAATCATGATAAGTTTCCAAAATTTATATTCTAAAGAGAAAATTATTTATCATAATATCAATGTCATTCGTTCATATTCTAAACATCATGATTTTTATTATAGTTATTGAATCCATATTTATGTTTTATTAAATGACAAGGTGATGAGATTATAAATGATTCTATAAACATTCCAATTTCAAATGGAAATAATTTAAACTCAATATCGATGATAAAAACAAAAACAAGATGATGTTGATGTTGGGTCATAAGGTTTTAAACATCAAAGAATGTGATTCAAAAAAAAAGTAGAATAAAAACAATATCAATATTCATTCCCAGTTCTAAAAATTCAAGAATGAATCTATAATTGTTTTTATAGGATCCCATAATGAGAAAAAGTTGAGAAAATCCATAGGTAATGTGATTTATATTTTTATATGGCCTTTAAAGAGTGACTATATATTTTTTTGGTCTAATATTCTTAGAAGGAAAGAATTTCAATCCTGCTAAAAAAATTAGATAGAAAAATAAATAAAGTGCAGTGATTCCATTTTCTAAGAGAGATCCATTTTAGAAAATGATATTATTGGAAATAAAATGGTGTGTTTATTCTCTTTGTTTCTTTCATGTAACATTTGAGATATTTCTTTTTATAAAAAGTGAAAAAGACCCCAACAAGAATATGAATCCACATATAAAAAAATAAAAAAATCTATCAATACAATGAGAATAATATACTCAAGAGAAACTATGGATTGATGAATTGAATGTACAAGGAGAAATAAAGAGATATATTTAGGGATAATAAGATTTAACTAATTATGTTCTGTGAAAGAAGATCATTTTGGTATCGAAGAAGATAGAATTTTAGAAATTATGACTTGCATGTAATTCTATAGAATATTATTTAGTTGTAGAAGACAATTCAGTTTCGAGATATGTTATGCCTATAATGCAGTACATAAAGATGAAGTAAAAACCATTTAATAGTTATAAATTTTTATATAATTGTTGTTAAATATTGTAATACATTTGAACTATATATTATGAGAATGAAGGAGATCATAATTTTTGGAGACAAGAACTTCCTTGGAAAAATTTGTGATCAAATTTAAGAAGATGGAATTTGATAATGTTTGGTGTGATACAAGTATAAAGAACCTATGAGAGAATAAACTTATACACTTCTGTAATATATATAACAAAACATATTTTTAAAACAATGAGATAAAAGATTCTAGAAATAATTAACAATATTATAGTGATAAATATAATACTTGATAAAAACTTGATCTATAAAATGAGTAGGTTATGTAACATTATAGATATACCAAGTGGAAACACCTATAATATAATTTAATAATTTCTTGTATTTCATAAGATTAATTAGATAATTTAAAAAAATATATGTTATTGTATTAAATAGAATAATGGGTTCATGTACATAAGCGGATGTACCTGAGGGTGTTACAAACTATATTAGGTTTGGAAATTTGGTAGAAAGTTTTCAATAATTTATTCGCATATAGTTACGTATTTTCACAACTAATGGTGAACTATAAGTGTTATATGAAGAAATTATCTATTATTAGATCAAAAATTATTTTATTACTTGTGTTTTACTATATGAATCCATGAACTGAATATTTGGAGAGATTTTAGAAGATCCTAAAATCTTGAATTTTGATTCCATACCTATCAAAAATGAATTAGAGGTTTCAAAAAATTATTTATAAAATAAGAGGAAGAAGACTTCATGAAGAATGTAAAGTTATCAAAGTTTATATAGGAAACACCACATTATTAAGATAATTAGATTGGTTTGTGTTTAATTAATTTTATAAGATAATTTCTCTGATGATAAATGCAGAAGTTTTGTAAAGAATAGCCTTGTAAAATCTATTGAAGACCAATATTTTTGAGTTTATTAATATGTAAAAGGAAACCCTGGTGATTTTTTTAATAACTTGTTTGAGTTCATCCAAGGTCAATTTAGGATAAATCACATCTGTTAGATGATGCTGATGGAATAAAAAAATCATCAGCCATATAGTTTCAAAAATGAAACTGTCTCATCAATGAGATGAAAGATAAGAAATAATCACTAAAAAATAGTATATAAAAGTTATCAATATATGAGGATACCACCAAGAATTTATTTATGATAAATTAATGGTTGGTGAAATCAAGTAAGAGAAGATTCATGCATGTTAAAAACCACATAAATCCACTATTGATTTTATGGAATCATAACTAGATATCAAGGCTAAAATAATGAAGGAAATTAAAATTATCTAGATGAATGTAGAACAATACATAAGGATAAAATTAATATGTTTATGAAGGAATCATAAGTTATTATTAGTATATATGAATTTAAGAAGGGTATTTTCAGCATAATGCGTATTGAGCTAGAAATAAAATTTAAAAATCAAGAAGTTGAAAAACCTGAGTAATACGAGTTAACTAAGAAAAGGATTTCTAACAAAAGTTTTGTTAAAATGGGGTTTTCTTATAATATTGATTAAAAGTTTATAAAAAATAGTTTAGTATCAAAATTTTATCAACCTATAACTAGTTCAAAGAAGAATATAACTGACTGACTAGTTAATTGTAGGGGCACTAATTCTATATTCATGATTAGTACAAAGATAAAATTGAAATATATAAAATTGTGGCTGAGTAAAAATTATAATAAATAGACCAATTTATCATGGTTTGATTTTATTATGTCTAATAAAATAAACTCATCCCATAAAATACAACAAAATGGTGATAAGAATCCAAAATAGAAAGTACAAAATTATAGATAGACCAGTATTAAAGGGAAAAGATTGTTCTTTTTGGGTCACTATTGATGATTTTAGATATTTAGACATATATCTATAGAATTATGGAATAATAAATCAACTAATTAATGTTTTAAAAAGCATTAATTTAGAGATAAAAAAGTTAAAACACAAAAAAAAACTATTGTGAAAAAGTTATTTTCATTGATGAATGAGAAAAATATATCAATAAAAGATGGTTTGAATGTTTGGAAAATTTCTATAATAATTATAAAATAGTTTATTACTATAATGAAAAGTTATGGTACATTCCATAAAATTTTAAATATTACGCTAATGAGAATAGATGACCATAATAATAAAGGAAGCACGTAATAAAGAAAGACAAGTATACATTAGGACATGAAAACGAAGAATGTTAAGAAATCCACACCAAAGTATAGAAGAGATATTAAGTGAATGGAAAATGGATATATAATAGATAAATATATTATTATAAGATTATATACTTTAGGGAACATAGTTTGATGGATATACAGGTCAAATACAGAGGGATCAAGCTGGAAACAAAATTTGAGTCAATTCAAGAGTTGGATAGAATAAATTGCTAAGTAATGAAAACTGGATGATTAATATGAATTTAATGAGAGGTATTTAAAGAAGAAAAATTCATCATATTGATTTGTAAAGGAACAAATAGAAAGAATCGATTGATTCTAGTGGTAAATATGTTATTTCTAGAAAGTAATACAACTATAAAAAGAAGAATGAACACCTGTCTAATTATTTTTTAATCATATAAATATATTAACTAGTGTCGGTAATGAAGGTGGAGGATATAGAAAAGAGTGAAAGTTTCATGATGAATCAAATAAATAATCCTTTTCATTTTAGGAATACATATGAATTAAAAAATAAAATCCATGCTTCTTAAATTAAAACATACAAAGAATATTAAACTAATAGTTTACATGAAGTGTTCTCAAAGTATTGCAGATGAAAAAAATAAATTTCATGGATTGAGAAACATGATTAAGTCCTACTATAAAAACTAAAAATCTAATATAAAATCCATGTTATACCTATGTTTTGTTTTTTATGCATAATAAATGTGGAAAGTAATGGTTAATATTGAAAAAGTGGGAAATGGAGAATGCAGTAATGTCCATAAAGTGTGATGAAAATCATTCATTGTGGATCATAGAGTGAATCAATTTTATGGGATATATTATATAAGGAAAATTTATACATCTCATTATTTCTTATTATTTATTGAAATATGGAAATTACCTATAAAAATGTGAAGTTTGAGGTATGATTATAATTTACTAATTTTGTTTGGTTAATATTGAATATTGTTATAATGGGGGAGTTTCTACCTAAAAAAATAAGGGAAAAAAATTACTTGTACTGGAAATTTTATGATATTTCTATTGAATTTGAGTGCATGTTCCTTCAATTTGTTGATTTTTTTTCAACGACTCTATCAAGTAAAAGTAAATATTGATACCACATTGTGGTTTATATATGGAGAGATTTTTTTTCTAAATTGATCACACTTATTTTATACATTGTATTAGCCAAAGTATATTTAGTGTTGACTGGTTGATGAATCATTTTTAAGAAGAATATTGTGGCACCCTTCTATCATTAGGAAGTGAATAATTATCTTAATAAAGGGGATAAAAAATATCCAAAGTGGTGAATATGTTTTTCTTAAAACATAGTGTAGAATTAGAGATTAATTTTCCTTAGAGTGAATTCCAAAGAACCATGGTACCAAATAAGGGAAAAATAATTTCCCCCATATGAAGTTGTTATCAATAAGGAAGAGAGTAAAACTAAACTTATAATTTAATTTTTTATTTCCTCTAATTTATTTATAAATTAAAAGTATTGAAAACAAATCCTAATTAGTAAATTAAATTTACCTTTGACCTAGGAATGTATTTACTATCAAGGAAGCATTTCAATATATATTTTCAATGAACATGGATAAATTGGTGAAAAAGTGAGTATTCAATCAAGAAATAAAAACAAATGTGTTACCATTATAACTATCAATTGGTGAATAATTGCTTCCCCAGAGGCATTTTTTTTTGGAAAAAATCAATTATGAATCTTATTATTATGATGATTGTAGATATGGTTCATCAGAAAATTAAAAGTACTAAAAAATATATAGAATATCATTTTAAAATATTTTTTTAGGGAATGGATGATTTTAGGCTAGATATGGTTGTTGGATCATGTGGTGGATAAATTTTGTAACTATCATTAAATGACTAAATAATATTCAAAATTTAGAAAAATCTATATAATTAATGGAGCAATCATAATTTTAGTACTATGGATCAAGGATAGTGAAATTAGTGAAAAATTACTATTTGATGGAGTATTATGATTTCTATATTCACTTTGAATAAGCCTTGAAGTCCTTTTAATAATTTAAAATTTGTAGTAGAAATTTAAAAAATGGTTAAGTCGGGTTTTTTATAATTTTATGTAATTCCCAAATGACTTTTTAAAAAAAGTTTTTATGAATTTTTTTTTGAGTTTATAAATTAGTTTTATAAAAAATTTAGATGATTTTTCAATAAAATTTATTTATAATCACTTCATAATGCATTTATTTTTCATGAATTACTTTTTATACACACATGACATTGACATAGCATGATATAAGACTTTAATAAAGCTTTTTTATGAATTTTAAACTTATTAATGACATTTCTCAACTTTCCATGACATTGTTTCCAATATAAAACTTTATGTTCCTCACATCATACATTGAGATAAGGAGTAAGACATTGACACCTATATGGATTTACATTAGAAGACATGTATGAATTTTATTCTATGTTATACTTATATACTGAGTTCATGACATTAAGATAATATTCTTATTACATTTAGTGGGACATATAAGACCTTCGATATATGAGTATGAATATAGATTTATATCATTTATATGAAATTTGAAAATATTCTACAATTTATATTCTAAGGAGAAAATATCTTTTGATGATTCCAAAGATTCTTGTTTATATTATGAACATCCTTAATCATTGTGAATGTGTGATCCAATAATGCTTTAAAGAGGATAAAATTAGAAGGATTTTTGAATATCAATGATTCTATAAGAAATATATGATCAAATTTTAATGTGATGTTTTCAATGTTATGATTTAATATTCTAAATATAGATAAATATGATCAAAACTTACAATGAGAATAAATATCATGATCTGACATAATCTGGGTTTTATAGATTCATGCACGAATATGTACATGTTTCTCGAAAGCTCTCCTGCTAGGAATGACATGAGATGAGCTAAAAGTGATGTGTCTAATATAACAACCCAGGGTTTTCATACATATATATTACATGTTTTAGATGAATATTAATTACATTACAAAAACATATGTTGGAAGATCATAATGGTATAGTTCTATTTAAAACATAGATATATAAACAAATGGTTCATAATTGTTTCACATTATCTCCCATATAGTTCTTCATAACTAGCACATTTCTTATACATATCACACATAATGACAATCATCATAACTAGGGGAAAATAAACATAAGAATGTGTGAGATGATATGATCAATAAGGATAAATAATTGAAATACATAAATATAACTTGAACATATGTGTATGATAACATGAGTATAACATATAAAAACTATAAACTGTATATAAAAGTTCAAAAACACGAGTTAAGGAATAAATATTGGTAGTTAATAAAACATGAATCATAACAAAATCATTAATTATGATCCATGAGAGTATAAAATTCATATAAGAAATATAATTTTTTTATTGACATAATAATTGGAAATCATTTTCATAGTAGTCAAGGAATATTACAGAGGCTATCATAGTTGAATGGTTTAACTCCCCAAACCATCATAGTAGTCAATGTTCTCTCCCAAAAATATCTTAGTGGACAATGTCCCTTACTGAACTGGGTTCTATCCCCTTCCAATATTCTTTATCTAATGTGATTTCAATATCTACCAAATGCATCCTAGGGAGTTATTAGTCCAAAAAATAACAAAATGAAAATCATACATACGAGTTCCATAATATCGTAAAGAATAAATCATATTAAAATCCATGAAAAGAAAAGGGTTTCATAAACATTGAATCATAGAATAACAATTATAAATGAAAATTTTTTATAATCATTACATCATTTTACCGTATAATAACTTGTGGAAGAAGAAGAAGGTTTCATAATCATTTTATTATTGTATAACCCATGGAATAGAAATTAGTTTCATGATCATATTTTCATGAAAAACATAAACCATCGAGAGAAGGAATAAAAATGGTATCCTTGGATCATATCATTATTTAATCATATGTAAATTCAAAGAATTTTATCTTAGATGTATATTTTAGAAAGTTGACATGGAATATTTCTTAAATAAAATAACCCTTTCTATTTGAAAATAACCGTTTTAAACTAAAAATTATTAAAATATTTTCAAAATCTATTTCTTCAAAAATATAAAAAGAAAAATAAAAAGCATGCTTTAAAAAAAAAATTGGTTAAGAAATTGGGAAATTTCTTTCATTTTATACACTTTAAAAAACATCGATTCCATTCATATTTTATGTAAATATAAAAAACGGATTTTTTTAAAGATTAATTGAAGTCTATTCTTAAAACATTTTGTAAAAATTTCTACATGGTTAAAAATATAATCAAGTTACCCTTTTAATTATTATAAAAATATTTTGAAAATATATTTACTAAACATGGATATGGAAGAAGAATTATTTTTGACCAAAGGGAGAAATAAAGTCAGTTTACATCAAAAAATTGTTTTTGAATCTTGAGTGCATAAATATACGAATGTAAAGATAAAAAAAATGTATTCTCATAACATAACTAGATGATAATATAATTAATGATTTTCTTTTGATATGGATCATAATATTTCATCATTATAAGCTTAATAATAAAAAACATAATAATTGATTATTTTGTAACATAAAACTCTTTTGACTTTAGTAAAATTGAATCATAATCCCCATGAATGAATAACATTAAATTAATATTAGAATATCATTAGAATAAATAAATTCCTGATATTATTTTTAAATGTGGCTGTATATACACCTTATAATAAAGAATAGTTTCACTGCATAATTTTTGTACAAAATAAGATAAATGGGGAAAAATCCCTTACTTTAAGACTCAATTTCCTTAAAGAACATTATAAAAATAATAATAACTATATCTTTATTAGAAATCTATTAAATAACCATACTCATATGTAACATATCATATATTATTTTCTTCTGACCTCTTATTAAAGGTATATTAAAAATTCAATGTTAAAGTCACGCTTCATGAAATAGCTACTTTGTTTTTCATGTATGTTTTGATCTATTATTTTTGGTCCTATTATAATGATCATGATTTCATAATTTAGAAAAATTTAATCATGATTTAAATATCATATATATTCAGTATATATGTCTTTATAGTAATCTATAAAATTTTGATATAGAAAATTAAATACCACACTTATGGTGACGATATGCCTTATGTAAGCATGAATACAGTTACCACTTTCTTGATGTATTTAGGGAACTAAGTCTAAATAATATTTTAAAATTTCAAAATAATTATAATTTCATACGCATAACATATTATTTAACCCAAACCTTATTACATTTTTTGTAAAGTGTACTTGAAGAACGGATCACATCGCTTCACGATGCGATAGTTCACCATGCACAAGTGAAAAATTATTATATTATCATAGAATAAAAAGATGAGGGTATTTGTTAAATTAAAACACAATATGTATATTCATTTAATAAATATTATATATAAACATTAAATACATCATTGTATCCAACCATGAGAGGTGGTGATAGAAAATGAATAACATCAATTCGTGAGGTGGTAGTCCACTGTACACACAAGCGTCATATTTATTTCCCATTTAAGGAAAGAGGATAATGATGTTGGTAATTATATTAAAATAATAAAATATAATTATAAAAAAATTTATGAGGTTTTCACATTATCATTGTTTAATATGTTTTGTAGGAGTTGGTAGAAGAAATAAAACAAAAACACAAGTTTAAGAATATTACCACTTATTTGGAGAGCCTCTTTAGGTTTATACGTAAATACATTCAAGGAGGTATTTATATAAATCCAAAAAATTCAAAAATAATAACATTTTATTTTATATAGTATACGAAACACAATAATAAGCTTAAACAACCCATGAAATATATTTCATAAAATCGAATCTCTTCAATAGCTTGCGAAACATGCAACCTTGAGTCGAGATGAACCATAATATAGTATACCATTGTAACCTAATAATTTAATTTTGAGGTATGAATAGTAATAAATAATATATAAAAATTATGTTTGTATTTTTATTATGAATTTAGTAATAATCATTTAAATGAAAAATAAACATTTTCTGAAAAACACTATTTTTAAAAAAATATGTCTTCGCCCCATTTTGTGAACATAATTTAAAATTAAATCATACCAATTATGGAAAATATATTTTTAAAAATAAAAATCATTTTTGAAATAATAATATTGTAATTAACTTGGTGGGAATTCCTGCAATTTTCTTGAAATGTTTAATTTTTTGATGAATATTGAAAAAAACTGCATTTTAATTGAAAACTTCCTTTTCATTTTAATTATTTATATAGTAAAATTATATATTTAATCAGTTTTAAAGTAAAATTATTTATATATTAATATATTAATGTAATATAGTTAATTATAATCATTTTATTATTTTAATTTTGATATAATAACTTTGTAAACTTTTGAATATGTTCTCTATAAAAACCGTCTTTCCCTTCGAGTCCACTGAATTAATTTTAGATTAATATTTTCAAGTAATATTAATTTAATTTTCAGAAATGTATTCCCTATTTTGAATCATAATAATTTATATAATATAATTATCTAATATTAATTTTGGATCAAAATAAATTGTGAAAATAATAAAAATTATTTACTACGGTTAAGGTAATTCCGGGTCTACCGAGGGTTCAACTAAAAAGATAAGGGATAAAATGAATAAATGTTTGTAGAAAATCTATTATATGTAAATATCTTGGCCTTATAATTCCTATGTATAAAAAATAATTCATTTTTAACCCTTTTGGATTTTGAAAAATTTGGGTGTATGTTCTTCCATTTTAGTAATTACAAGTGTGCAATTAACGTTATTTATAAAAGGCCACACCCTCTCCTCTATTCTTCACACCTTGATTCCCTTTTTTAAGTCAATACCATACCAAATAACTTCAAAAATTCCACCACCTCATATTATTAATCATGTTTTGGGAATAATCCCAACCTAGAAGGTATTTTTCTAAAAACATAAAGAGGATACCATAAGAAGAGATAACATTTTTAAATGAGTGTTGTTATTATATTTATTCCTCAAAAACCTTAAATTATTGTCAATAAATTATTAAATAATAACTTAAATATCATAAATATAATAATATGTTGTTATGTCAAGGTAATAACCTACAAACATTCCTACTTTAATCAAATGGCTTACAAAATCATCATTTGTTTGTAATGAGACGACCACATCACAAATTGATGTAATTAGTTTTTTACCTTACCACGTATCATGAATGGGTATTATGATTTATATAAATTATATATTTCATATTTATAATATAATTATACCTCTAGAGTCATTGTGACATATATAAAATTTTACTCTCCATTCTACAGGGGATATGATAATGTCTCTTGTGTGTATGACAGACTAATGCCGCAGGTAGCGATATGATTCATTTTTCACTATAGAATTACATGAAATATGATAAGGATTTATTTTACAAATATATGAGATATATATGGCATAATTATGATATTTATATAAGGATCATTCCTTAAACATTATATAATATAGAGTTTAGTTATGAATTTTTTACTTTCTTTCACATTGTGTATCTTTTCAGGTTTTGTTTTTTAGAGAATTAGGCCATAATAAAAACACAAAAAACATGAAATACAATGCTGAAACTTATGAAAAAAATCCATTTTCCATAATCTAAAACTTTTAATACAATACATGGTTTTTTATGAACAGGATTCATGTCTATATGTAACATCCCAAGTAAGTAATGAATAATAAATATTTTTATCTATGTCTATTAATGAATTAGATAGTGTTTTAGAGGCTTAAAATGAAAATAAATACAATCTTATGCATGGAACACACTAATATTTTTAAAAGATTGTTTTTCTGCCTTTTGATGGAAAAAATTTTTAAATCTATCTTTTGACAATTATATAATCTATGTTTGTCAAAATAAACTTATTCTTTTTGATTGGGTCATCAAAATTTACTTTGTGTGATTTTTTATTTTTCTGACAATGTTCATTTTTTAATGAATAGTGAAAAATGCTGCATTTTACATCAAAACTGCTTTTTAATATAATTTATTTATATGATTATATTATCATTTTAATTGGTTTTGAAGTGAAATTAGAATATATTTTTACCATTTAATCCAATGTTGGTCATTGGAATCAATTTCACTTTGAAATTGGACTTAAACTGGTGTCAATCTTTTGATACTTATTATTTCATAAAAACACGCTATTTGTCATGATAGCGGGAATTAATTATTAAATTAATTAATATGAATTATATGTTTTTAATTTTGTAAAATAGACTTCATTTTTCAATTCGGAACATCAAATATAGCTTAGGGTGAATTGTTTGTTGTTTTTTGAAAAACTTCAATTTTTTATGAATAGTGAAACCACTAAGTGGTACTTATAAAAATTGATTTTTCGTTTAAATGAAATTTTGACATCTTTGTGTTTTGAATTTCAAAAATCTGACATACATGGTTGTCATTAAGAAGTAAAATGTGGTTCAATGATATTAGAATAATTTTTTGTTGAATAGTAACTTATTAAGTTTTTAATCGCGATTAGAGGTAATTAGTGTAGTTTAAGGTAAGAATAATGTTTTAATAAAATGAAATGACCTAGACACATGTCCTACCCTCATTGGATGTGTCATGGCCGACCAATACAATCCATGGGTCAACTTTGGGACCCCATGGAGCCACTTTGGTTGGAAAATGACATAAATACCTTTTTATTTAATGTTAAAGTAAAAATGACACAAACACAAGTCATTTTACTAAAATAATTTTTACATGGGGTTATACAATTCATATTTTTGATTATAAATAGTCATTGGAAATCTAAAAGGATTTCCAACATCATAGTATTTGTTTTATAATTATTAGACTTTAAATAAATTAAATTATTTATTACATAATGATGATACAAAGATTACCTCATTAATAAAGGATTTAAATTAAATGAAAGGATAATGTAAAATCAATGACCTACACATGTCCAAAAACTATTGGATGGGTATAATTCGAACCCTTATCACCTTACCCTCGATTTATATCAATGTGGGACCTTTTGAATCCGAAAATCATTTTCAAATAAAGTAACATTTGTTTACTTTCCAAGAGGGCCCCTCCTATCCTCTTATAAAAGGCCCCCACCTCTACCTCATTACCCACACTCCCAAAGCCTTTGGCTCATCCGAACCCAGCCCATTTTGTCTCTTCACATCCCTCTATTACTCTTTGTAGCCACACATTGGGCAGAAGTATTCCCAAGGATGCCTTTGAGCTCAAACCAAAGGGAGTTACGCGATTTTAAGGTAATGTCTTCACTTGAGTCCTTTTGTTTTATTTTTCTTCTCCAACCCCCTAAACACTTTTTATTCATTTCTTTTGTAACAACTCCAGTATCTTCAATATACTAGTATGTTTTCATAAGAAGGATTCGAGCTACACTTACACACACCTACATCTAATGGTTAATGGACATACTGTTTCCGTGGATGGTGAATTTATGCCTCCCGAAATGATGATTGTTCAACATTATTTTAACACCTTAAAAGGTCGACATTAAGATGTCACTATATTTATATATGATATATAATATGTTTATGATTTCCTTAAGCTTCTGTATTTTTCATTTTGGGCAAACCTTTATGGTTTCCATTGTGGGTAAACACGATATCTTCATTTAAGGAAGTGCGGACTACCGCCCCCTAAAGGTGATTTGATACGTTAAATACCATATGTGGGACGTATAAAGGATGGAACTATGATATTATATATGATATTATACTGGAATTATAATATACCTTTATATCATTATGATTCTATTCTATAAAATACGAAATAGAAATGAAAGTAGCGTTCATGCGTACGTACGGCTTACCGTCTCCATGAACGGTGCATTTCATTTCTTACCTCTAAATGTTATATAATATTATAAATGCAGGCATGTACTGGATATATATGATATATATGATATCTACATCGTGAATACCATTTTGGATATAATGGATACATGAACAAATTGTAATTATAAAGGGTTTATTTTTTACTCAAGTACCAATGATCGTTAAAATGACCGTTATTAACTTAAATAATTACATAGTGTTCATGACATGGCAGTAATTGATATAAAAGGAATAATGAACTTGAAAAAGGTTCTTAAACAAGTAGAAATTAACTCAAGTTTATTATTCAGGAGATTAAAGAACGACTGAGTCAAGTCGGACCTGAGGTATGGGACTTCGTCTCAATCTCCTTTCATTGAGGCATATTTTGTTTTATACACAACCTTTTTTTATACGGTGTATAAACCACTTTGACGTTTACGTTTATCCAAAAGGAATCTTTTTTTATACGAAGCGTTTTACTAAACGACAAAAGGGAATGTTTTTTTCGTACGTATGCGGCGACAACGACTTCTCCGCCGCCGTGACTTTTATTTGAGTTTCGGTTTCCTCTATAAGCCATACCTTTTTTTTAAAATGAAAAATAAATACCATGTTTTACTTTTCTTTAGTTTTGGTTTTGAAAATAGGTTTCATAATGTTTTTATATCAATGTGTTGTATTGATATCTTTTGATTGAAAGGTGGAAATGTTATGTTTCCTTTATGCATGTTTTATGTGATACGATTATGTTGAGGTTCTTGGGAATTATTATGAAGACGGGTGGTTCCGTGATAAAATAAGGGCGGGTGAGCCCGATATAGATCTCCAATGCATTGGGTAACGTGAAGGAGTGAAACATTAAGGTTTCTCCGAAGAGATTTAGAGAATATACTGTGATGGGTATTCCAAACGTAACCAAGAGGGTTACTCCCTACGTAAGAATGTTATGAATGCCTCAAGTTACCTTTATGTCTTATGATTTCTATGATTTATTCATGATTTGATGAGGTATGTTAAAGTGCTTATGTTTTATGGGTAAAGTATGATTTCATTATTATGTATATATGTACCCATGTTTCCTTTCCATATATTTTTATATCCCTTACTGAGATTTTTATGCTCATCCCAAGTTTTTCTGAAATGTTTTTCACAGGTCAAGGGAAAGGTATATGATATGATGACAGTGTCAAGGAAGTGTCAAGAAAGAATCCATGTTTTATTTTAAATATGTTTCCATTGATGGGAAAGAAGAATACTATCTTTATGTAACCACTTTGTTTATATGTGGAATGTAATGCATGTTTTATGATATAATTCTCTAAAACTCTAAACCCAAAAAGATCCTCAATGTGTAATCTTGTAATAACTCAAGATTAAGTAAGGTTTAAGGCTGGGGCCTTATAGTTGGTATCAGTGGTCGATTTAGATAACTTTAGGAGTTATAATTCTATTAAATTATTATCCAAAAATATTTTTTTATGGTCAAATTGAAGTGATATAGCATTTGAAGATTACCATGTTGCTTCATCTAAGAAATGTTTTTTCAGAATGGTTTTCCGCAGAGGAAATAGGGAAGCAGTGCTAGAAAGGCATGCAGAAGGAAATAACCTTCCGAATCAGCATCCTGAGATGGTTGGAATTAGAACTGAACAGTTTGTTGTAGTAATGGCGCAATTGACTCAAGCGATAAATGGCAGTGGTATCCATACACGGGATCAGCCAGATCAACCACAGAAGAACATGTCAGTGGTGGAACATTTCATGAGGCAACATCCCCCATCATTCAGAGCATCATCTGACCCTGTGCTAGCGGAAGGGTGGATTAAATCACTGGAGAAGATTTTTGATGTCATGGGGTGTTCAGACAATCAAAAGGTTAGTCTTGCTATTTACCGTTTGGAGGGTGAAGTAGATCAGTGGTGGTCGATGGTTAAAAATATCAGGGACGCTGATGAGATTGATGCTCTAGACTTGGATAAATTCAAAGGTATGTTTCTTGAGAAGTATTTTCCTAAGGCAGTTCGACACAGGATGGAAAAACAATTCTTGGAATTGAGGAAAGAGGAAGAATCAGTGGCTACCTATGAAGAAAGGTTCACTCGATTGGAAAGGTATGCTCCAAATTTTATCCGAGACCTTGATAGTAAAATCAATCGTTTTTACTCAGGAGTAAAGCCAAAATATCAAAGGGCATTAGCTTCTTGTGAGTTTAAAAGTTATGAAAAGCTTGTTCGATGTGCTGAGAAGGTGGAAATGGAGTTTTCCGATGATCAAGTGTTCTATAACAACCAGCAGAAGAAGAGACCAAGGTGGCAGGAGAAAGGAAAGAATTATTCAAAAAAGACTGATGGTAAGAAATCTAAGTTTCCAGTTTGTGATAAATGTGAAAAAAGGCATGCTGTGGAATGTCTTCTGAATTCTGGAAAGTGCTACCGATGTGTTAAGATGGGACATAAGGCTCGTGATTGCACTGAAAAAGATCAAGGTGAAGGTAAGAGAAAATTTGATTTACAGTTAGTGAAATGTTTTAAGTGCAATGAGATGGGTCACTATGCAAACGAGTGTCTGACAAAGAGCTTGAGTGATGGGAAGCAGTTAGACTACAAGAAGAAAAGGGTGGTGAAATCCTTTGCAACTACTTCAGCAGATGTCGGGCCATCAAATGAAGTTGTATCAGGTACATTGTTTGTTTTTTCAGATTATGCCTGTGTGTTGTTTGATTCAGGGTCCACACATTCTTTCATATCAGAAAAATTTTCTAGTAAAATGGGAATACCATCTCAAGAAATGACTCCTGAACTTTTGGTAAAAACCCCTGGGGGAAATGTTAAGGCAAAAATAATTTATAAGAATATTCCTATCCTTATCTGTAGAAAGAACCTACTTGATAACCTTATTGTTCTACCTCTAGTAGAGTTTGATGTTATCCTGGGTATGGATTGGCTCTCTATTTACCATGCTAAGATTGAATGTAGAGCTAAAGATGTTTCTTTTCAGAAATACTTTCAGTTTATTTACAAGAATGAACCCTTAATATTGATAACTTATCAAGAGGCCAAGAAACTTGTAAAAGATGGAAATGAATGTTACCTTGCACACATCGTTGAAAATAAAGGAACTGTTCAGATTAATGATGTGCCAATGGTAAATGAGTATCCTGATGTTTTTCCTGATGAGTTTCCTGGAATAATACCAGACCGAGAAGTTGAGTTTACTATTGACTTATTTCCTGATGCTAAGCCAATTTCAAAACCCCCTTATCGAATGGCTCAAATTAAACTTTTAGAGTTGAAGGAGCAATTGCAAGATTTATTAGAGAAAGGTTTCGTTCGACCTAGCACATCACCATGGGGTGCTCCTGTTTTATTTGTTCAAAAGAAAGATGGTTCAATGAGACTTTGCATTGATTATAGATCCTTGAATAACATCACTATTAAGAACAAATATCCTTTGCCTCATATCGATGATTTGTTTGATCAGCTCCAGGGAGCTCAGTATTTTTCAAAGATTGACTTGCGATCGGGGTACCATAAGCTGAAGGTAAAGGAAGCAGATGTTCTGAATCCCGCGTTCCGTACAAGATATGGCCATTATGAATTTGTAGTAATGCCTTTTGGGCTAACCAATGCACCTGCTGTATTCATTGACTTAATGAATAGAATTTTCCATGAGTTCTTGGATAAGTTTGTGGTGGTTTTCATTGATGATATTTTGGTGTTTTCTAAAAGTAAAGAGGGGAATGAAAGACATTTAAGGGTTTTCTTTCAAACCGTAAAAGAAAATAAATTGTATGGAAAATTCAGCAATTGTGAGTTTTGGTTGCAACAAATTTATTTCCATGGTCACATTGTTTCTAAAGATGGGATAACTGTTGATCCTGCAAAAACAAAAGTTGTGGAAGACTGGCCAGGACCCACAAATGTAACTCAGATTCGTAGCTTCCTTGGTTTGGCAGGCTATTACCGAAGTTTTGTTAGAAATGTTTCACGGTTATCTAGTCCAATGACTAAGCTAACTCGGAAGGGTGTTAAGTTTATCTGGACAAAATAATGTGATGATTGTTTTCTGTAATTGAAAAGAAGATTGGTGAATGCTCCAGTTTTGGCACTACCTTCCAGGAATGGTGAGTTTGTTATATACAGTGATGCTTCATTGAAAGGACTTGGTTGCGTCCTAATGCAGAATGATCAGGTAATTGCTTATGCTTCACGACAGTTGAAAACTCATGAGGTAAATTACCCTACACATGATTTGGAATTAGCTGCTGTTGTTTTCGCTTTAAAAATTTGGAGGCATCATTTGTATGGAGTAAAGTGTGAAATATATACTGATCACAACATTTTGAAGTATATATTCACTCAGAAAGAGTTAAACATGAGACATAGGAGATGGATGGAATTAATCAAGGATTATGATTGTACAATTCATTACCATCCGGGAAAAGAAAATAAAGTGGCTGATGCTTTGAGTCGAAAAAGTAATGCTTCATTAGCAATGTTGCATTTGGAACGTGATTCTTTTGTTAAGGATTTGATGAAATTTGGCATAGAAGTTGTTGGTGCAGGAAGTTCCTCTATTTTGTTTCAGGTATCAGTGAGATCATCTATATCAGATAGAATCAAGCAAGCACAGAAGCAAGACAGTGAGTTGCAGAAAAAGGTAGAGCTGGTTCAGAATGGTAAGTTTCCTGAATTCAATATTGATAATGATTGCGTTTTGAGATTTGGGAAGAGATTGTGTGTGCCTTGTGATTCACAGTTGAAGAGAGAGTTGTTATGTGAAGCTCATAGTTCTCCGTTTTCAGTTCATCCTGGCAGTACTAAGATGTACAGAGATCTGCGGGAGTATTACTGGTGGGATGGAATGAAAAGAGATATTGCTGATTTTACTGTGAAGTGTTTGACATGTCAACAGGTTAAAGTAGAGCGGAAATTACCGAAAGGGATGCTTCAGCCTTTACCAGTGCCAGAGTGAAAATAGGAGAATATATCCAAGGACTTTGTTGTGGGATTACCGAAGACATCTCGAGGTAATAATGCAATCTGGGTTATTGTTGATCGCTTGACTAAATCTGCTCATTTCCTTGCTATATGAGATACTTTTTCCCTAGATTAACTTTCCCGTTTGTATCATAAAGAGAAAGTCAGGTTACATGGAGTTCCCCTCTCCATTGTATCTGATCATGATCCCAGGTTCACTTCTAACTTTTGGAATGGCCTTCAGAAGTCGTTGGGTACTGAATTAAATTTCAGTTCAACATTTCATCCTCAATCAGATGGGAAGTCAGAATGAACAATTGAAACCTTGGAGGATATGCTACGAGCTTGTTCGATGGATTATTAGGGAATTTGGGACTAACATCTTTCTTTGGTTGAATTTTCATATAATACCAGTTTCCATTCCAGTATACAGATGACACCATTTGAGGCGTTATATGTGAAGCGGTGTCGAACTACAGATTTCTGGGATGAAGTGGGTGAAAGGAAGTTGATGGGACCAGAATTGGTAGAAGAGATGGCAAAAAAAGTTCTGCTGATTCAGAAACACATGAGAACAGCTCAGAGTAGGCAGAAGAGTTATGCAGACAACAGGAGGAAGGATCTAACTTTTGAGGTAGGTGATCATGTTTTTCTCAAAGTCTCACCATGGAAAAGTGTGATGCGATATGGTAAGAAAGGAAAGCTGAGTCCAAGGTTCATTGGATCATATGAAATTCTGGAGAGAGTTGGATCAGTTGCATACTGGGTGGCATTACCTCCGAGTTTATCTCAGGTACACAATGTTTTTCACGTTTCGATGTTTAGAAAGTATATTCCAGATCCATCTCATGTTTTGAGTTCAGAGGTAGTTTAGCTGGAAGAGAACCTATCTTATGAGGAACAACCGGTCCAGATTCTTGACCACAGGGAGCAATTGTTACGAAATAAGGTGATTAATCAGGTAAAGGTTTTGTGGAAAAACCACATGATGGAAGAGGCAACATGGGAATCTGAAAATGTAATGAGGGATAAGTACCCCCATTTATTCGATCAGTAAATAAATTACGGGGACACAATTTTCTAAAGGGAGGAAGGATGTAACATCCCATGTAAGTAATGAATAATAAATATTTTTATCTATGGCTATTAATGAATTAGATAGTGTTTTAGAGGCTTAAAATGAAAATAAATACAATCTTATGCATGGAATACACTAATATTCTTAAAAGATTGTTTTACTGCCTTTTGATGGAAAACCATTTTTAAATCTATATTTTGACTATTTTATAAGCTATTTTTGTCAAATTAAACTTATTCTTTATGATTGGGGCATCAAAATTTACTTTGTGTGAATTTTTGGTATTTTTCTAACAACGTTTATTTTTTAATGAATAGTGAAAAATACTGCAATTTACATCAAAACTGCTTTTTAATCTAATTTATTTATATGATTATATTATCTTTTGAATTGGTTTTGAAGTGAAATTAGAATATATTTTTATCATGTAATCCAATGGTGGTCATTGGAGTCAATTTCACTTTGAAATTGGACTTAAACTGGTGTCAATCTTTTGATACTTATTGTTTCATAAAAACATGCTATTTGTCTTGACAGCGGGAATTAATTATTAAATTAATTAATGTTACTTATATGTTTTGAATTTTGTAAAATAGACTTCATTTTTGAATTCGGAATATCAAATATAGCTTAGGGTGAATTTTTAGTATTTTTCTGAAAAACTTCAATTTTGATGAATAGTGAAACCACTAAGTGGTATTTATAAAAACTGATTCTTCGTTTAAATGAAATTTTGCCATCTTTGTGTTTTGAATTTTAAAAATCCAACATACATGTTTGTCATTAAGAAGTAAAATGTGGTTCAATGAGATTAGAATAATTTTTTGGTGAATAGTAACTTATTAAGTTTTTAATCGCGATTAGAGGTGATTAGTGTAGTTTAAGGTAAGAATAATGTTTTAATAAAATGAAATGACCTAGACACATGTCCTACCCTAATTGGATGTGTCATGGCCGACCAATACAATCCATGGGTCAACTTGGGGACCCCATGGAGCCACTTTGGTTGGAAAATTACATAAATACCTTTTTATTTAATGTTAGTGTAAAAATGACACAAACATAAGTTATTTTACTAAAACAATTTTTACATGGGGTTATACAATTCAGAGTTTTGATTATAAATAGTCATTGGAAATATAAAAATATTTCCTACATCATAGTATTTTTTTTATAATTTTTAGACTTTAAATAAATTAAATTATTTATGACATCATGATGATGTAGCGATTACCTCATTAATAAAGGATTGAAATTAAATGAAAGGATAATGTAAAATCATTGACCTACACATGTCAAAAACCTATTGGATTGGTATATTTCGAACCCTTATCACCTTCCCCTCTAATTATATCAATGTGGGACCTTTTGAATCAGAAAATCATTTTCAAATAAAGTAACATTTCTTTACTTTCCAAGAGTGCCCCTCCTCTCCACTTATAAAAGGCCCCCACCTCTACCTCCTTACCCACACTCCCAAAGCCTTTGGCTCGACCAAACCCTGCCCATTTTGTCTCTCCACATCCCTCTCTTACTCCTTGAAGCCTCACATTGGGCAGAAGTCTTCCCAAGGAAGCCTTTAAGCTCAAACCAAAGGGAGTTACCCGATTTTAAGGTAATGTCTTCACTTGAGTCCTTTTGTTTTATTTTGCTTCTCCGACCCCCTAAAATCTTTTTATTCATTTCTTTTGTAAAAACTCTAGTATCTTCAATATAATATTATTTTGTTATAAAAAGGATTCGAGATACACTTACACACACCTACATCTAATGGTTAAAGGACATACTGTTTCCGTGGATGGTGAATTTATGCCTCCCGAAACGATGATTGTTCAACATTATTTTAACACCTTCAAAGGTGGCCATTAATATGTCACTCTATTTATATATGATATATAATTTGTTTATGTTTTCCTTATGCTCCTGTATTTTTCACATTGGGCATACCTTTATGGTTTCCATTATGGGTAAACACGATATCTTCATTTAAGGAAGTGCGGACTACCGCCCCCTCAAAGTGATTTGATTCGTTAAATACCATATGTGGGCCTCATAAAGGATGGAACTATGATATTATATATAATATTATACTGGAATTATAATATACCTCTATATCATTATGATTCCATTCTATAAAATACGAAATAGAAATGAAAGTAGCGTTCATGCGTACGTACGGCTTACCGTCTCCATGAACGGTGCATTTCATTTCTTACCTCTAAATGTTATATAATATTATAAATGCATGCATGTACTGGATATATATGATATATATGATATCTTCATCATGAATACCATTCTGGATATAATGGATACATGAACAACTTGTAATCATAAAGGGTTTATTTTGGACTCAAGTACCAATAATCGTTAAAATGACCGTTATTAACTTAAATAATTACATAGTGTTCATGACATGGAAATAAGTGATATAAAAGTAATAATGAACTTGAAAAAGCTTCTTAAACAAGTATAAATTAACTCATGTTTATTATTCAGGAGATTAAAGAACGACCGAGTCAAGTCGGACCCGAGGTATGGGACTTCATCTCAATCTCCTTTCATTGAGGCATATTTTGTTTTATACACATACTTCTTTTATACGGTGTATAAACCCCTTTGACTTTTACGTTTATCCAAAAGAAATCTTTTTTATACGAAGCATTTTACTAAACGACAAAAGGGAATGTTTTTGTCGTACGTATGCAGCGACAACAACTTCTCCGCCGCCGTGACTTTTATTTGAGTTTTGGCTTCCTCTACAAGCCATACATTTTTTTAAAAGAAAAATAAATACCATGTTTTACTTTTATTTTATTTTGGTATTGAAAATGGTTTCTACAATGTTTTTATATCAATGTGTTGTATTGATATCTTGTGATTGAAAGGTGAAAATTTTATGTTTCCTTTATGCATGTTTTATATGATACGATTATGTTGAGGTTCTTGGGAATTATTATGAATATGGGTGGTTCCGTGATAAACTAAGGGCGGGTGAGCCCGATATAGCTCTCCAATGCATTGGGTAAGGAGAAGGAGTGAAACTTTAAGGTTTCTCCAAAGAGATTTAGGGAATATACTGTGATGGGTATTCCAAACGTAACCAAGAGGGTTACTCCCTACGTAAGAATGTTATGAATGCCTCAAGTTACCTTTATGTCTTATGATTTCTATGATTTATTCATGATTTGATGAGTTATGTTAAAGTGCTTATGTTTTATGGGTAAAGTATGATTTCATTCTTATGTATATATGTACCCATGTTTCCTTTCCATATATTTTTATATCCCTTACTGAGCTTTTTATGCTCATCCCAAGCATTTTTGAAATGTTTTTCACAGGTCAAGGGAAAGGTACATGATATGATGATAGTGTCAAGGAAGTGTCACGAAAGAATCCATGTTTTATTTTAAATATGTTTCATTGATGGGAAAGAAGAATACTATCTTTATGTAACCACTTTGTTTATATGTGGAATTTAATGCAAGTTTTATGATCTAATTCTCTAAAACTCTAAACACAAAAAGATCCTCAATGTGTAATCTTGTAATAACTCAAGATTATATAAGGTTTAAGGCTAGGACCTTATACTATCAACATAAATTATCCCAATCCCTTAATCATCCTGAAGACCTATGAAAAACATTAAAAAATGTGGTAAGAGTATAAAATCTCAGTAAGGGATATAAAAAAAATAAAGAAACTGTTAGTCCATTGATAAAAACTAATACCCATGGTTCTGTTTTCAAAATTTTATACTTTTCTCCCTAAATAGGTAGTAAATACATTACTTTAAAAATAAGCTTATTTATTAAACTTTTTCATAATAAAATGATTACCATAATACCCATTTAAATCATAGAAAATAAATAAAGATATTTTGGGAAATAATTTTTATTTTCAATCTTATAAATGGAATAACCATATGGTCAACTTCCATACATTTCACTCACACAAATGGAATAGCCATATGATCAACTTCCATACCCAATAAATTAGAGGGTTATCACACAACCACCCATAATTTCTTTATCACAGAACCAAACATCATTGGTTAATCTAGAAACATACCATAAAATGTAAAATTACCTCTATATAATCATAATAAATAATGGAATGATATTTTTAACATGTTACTCATAATATTTAATTTTCACTCTTAAGAAAAACATTTATGTTATTGAAATAATTAATCTACTATCAAAACCCATTTACAACAAAAAATATCCAAAAATTAAAATATGTATTTTCATTTAATAGAAAATTTAAACCTGTAAAGTAATATAGAAATGAAATTATAGTCATAGTGGAGAAAATGATGTTGTCATTATGTACGATAAGAATAAAACATTCCATTATTCATTTACAAAAATATTCTGTATAAAACACCTAAAAATATTCCTTTTTAAAACCATTGAATAAAGTTAAAAATAAATATATATTTCCTTTATAATACATTTTATATCCATTTAAATATATATGTTCCATAATATAAAGAATATTTATGTAGATAATTTTTTTTAATTTTAATATTTAAATGATCAAAGAATCCTATACCACATATTTCATTTAAATCATAATCCCCACAACAAAATGAAATTTTAAAAAACATTAAATAACATGATAATAGAAAAATTATGGATATATAATGTCAATGGGTCTGTATATACAATTTATAAAATAATTAAGATTCAAATCATGAAGAAATGTATCAATGAAAAGATATTGATACAAAATACCTTACCTTCTGTCTAGCTTGTCAAGTGTGTCTTTATATTCCTGAATAGGAAATATATGTAAATTATTTACATGTTTCAAAACTTTTATTAAAGTTTTTAATTAATTTTATTCTACATATTACAATTTTTTAAACAAATATTAAAAACAATGTCACAACCAATCCTCGGGGCCCGTGTCGTGACTACCCCAAGCCTGCCTTCCATAGGCCAGGGGCTGGAGACTAGCAACAAAGGTGTAAATCCCGATAACTGGGAAGGCATTGCCTTTATAAAAGTAAACAAAACACCACAGAGTACAAGAGGATGTAATACACTAAAAACAAAAGGATGTGCTGAAAAGTAAATGGGCCAGAATACAAACCCAAATGAGAGTACAACGAAAACTGAATAAAAGTACAACAGAAAAGACAAGCAGTTAGAAGAATAGAAGCATCTCGTAGGTCATCCACCACAGATCCTATCTTAAGGGTAGGTACAGATAGTGCAGCTCCTGGATCATCCACCACGGATCCTACCTGAAGGGTAGGTACATATAGCACAGCTCCTGGATCGTCCACCACGGATCCTACCTGAAGGGTAGGTACAGATAGCCTCCACAACACTCTCGCCCGTCATCCTCCTCTGAGTATCTTCACGTTGTGAAGTCCACGACCGGATACTGACTTGTCGTGAGATCCACCTCCGGGTACCGTCTAGTCCTCGAACACTCGGCCTCTGTCAGTGCTGCCTGTCGTCTGCAACCAACACAATGAGGTGTGGGTATAGCCCGTGTAGGGGTGTGTATAACGATACTCAGTAGGGACCCCGAGACCCTCAAGGTCTCACTAAATACAACAAGGATAACCACGAAGAATATCTCAACAGATAACCTCTACTTAGGTATATTCCCATACATATACCTAAGTTATCAAGTAACCCATCTCAATCATGAGGAAACACAAAGATTATGAAATCAACAGATAACCACTACCCAGGTATATTCCCATACATATACCTAAGTTATCAAGTGACTCATCTCAATCATGAGGTAAACACAAAGGACATAGACTCAGCTCAAACAATGATTTTCATTATCGAAACTGTAACTACGGAAGATCCCCGTCATTGTTGAGTACAGTGATCCTGTCATAACTACGAGGTACTGCTCACTAACCTAAGACTGCTAAGGTACTCCTCCTGTTGAGTACCGCGAGCCATCCACCCAAACAAAGTAGTGCTTCCCACTAGGGTCTGCCACCCAAACACAGTAGTGCATTCCCCCTAATAGCCCGCAGAGGTACTCTCCGGTCTAGTACCATGGGTCTTAAACCAAACACAGTAGTTCTCCATCCTCCATGGGTCTTCACCCAAACAAAGTAGTGCTCCTTCCACTGGGCTAGTTGACTCACTCCAAGTCGAGTCGGTCAAGCAGTCATTAGGTCTCAGCCAGCAACACGGTCTCCGTACTCTGTACGCTTGTCTCTGGGAGGGTCCACTCCACATGCTACTAGTCGATACTCCAAGTATCAAAAAGTACCATTAAGAAGTATCTCAAAGGAACGCCTTGTCATAGGGGTCTCAACGCAACAGACAACACGTCAATCGGGCGCCCGGTCTGTGAGTTACTAGCCTTTCCGTCCCAGGGGCCTGGTTGGTTTCGTGTGTGAACCAAACCGTCCATATCTCAACTATACCCCGAACTCTCATTGGGTATACTCATAGGGACCATTTCTCAACGTGATCACCAACACCGCTGAGGGTTCGTCAAACAGACATCTGCTCTGAAAGTTATCAGCTTTTCCGTTCCAGGGGCCCGGTTGGATTTCGGGTTCAATCCAACCCGGCCACTATCCAACTGCATCCAAACCTCATGAGAAGTGTTCCAAGTGTTCCGTCTCATCAAGAGGAATCCAACAAAGTTGACGACGCTTCAATCGGACATCCAGAGCTCAAGTTATAAGTGTTTCTGCTCCGAGGGCCCGGTTGATTTCATGTTCGAACCAACCCATCCATACACAAAGTTCTTCAAAACCTTGAGTGTAATATACTGAAATTAACTTCTTGATCCTAGGATCGCATTTCAACTGACGGTGCATCGATCGGAGGTCTGTAGCCCATGATATGGGTGTTTGAACGAAAACTGCCCGAAAATAGGGGGTTCGGGACCGGTCTGACCCGGCCCGAGACCCCCCATGGGTCGGCCCGAACCGGGTCGACCCGACCTGGGTCCAGGTCAGGCCCACTAGGGAACGGCCCGACCCGGTGGGTGTTGCCCGGCCCAGCCAGCGCGGCGCGGCCCGGCTTGGGCGCGGCCCGACCTGGCGTTGGTGCTGCGCGACGCCTGTGTGGCCAGCGGGTGTGGGGGGGTTACAACCCCCCACGGTCAACGAAACCAGCGCTGCTTTAAGCTGCACCGCTCAGCCTCCGAAAAGGCTATGCTGTTCCAGTTTGGCCCGCCGCTGTGGCTCAGCCATAGTGGTTCCGTTCCGGCGGTGCGCCGCCGCCGCCGGTCGCCTGCGCCGGCGCCGCATTCCGCGGACCACCGAACGCGCTCCGGTGGTCTGTTTTGCTCGCCAACTTCTCCAACAGTCCTCCTGGGACCCGACCTTCACTGCGGAGACTTCAAAATGACTTTGCGGCCCCGTTTATGATCACCCATCAATCAGTGCACAATGATCATCCAGTGGAGTCTTCGAATCGCCTCCGAGGCCCCGACTCCGGTCGTGGTTTCGTTCGGCCTGAACGGCGCAACATGACGGCGCCACGCTTCTTCGCCACATTTCTCCTTGTTTCCGCGCGGTGCAACGACACCGCGTCGCTTCTATTTTAAGCCACGAATATAACCATCAAAATAAAAAGGGGAGGAGGTCCGGCCGTGTTTGTGCGGTCTGACCTCCTCCATTACTTTGATAACAGTTGGCCGTTAATATCAAAGAACATCCAATTAAAATCCGAACGTAAAGACAAAACCCCCACAGTTTCCCCGTAATAAAGAATTTCCAACCTGAAAACATATTATTTCACGAATCAACATAATATTTAGTTAATCCGCATTCTTTGTTTTAGAAGGAAATAAACATGGGTTCATTAACATTCACAAATTAATTCCCTACCTTTGAAAAGGTTCATTCATCGAAGACGCATGAATTGATGTCGCTCCATCAACACCGGAAAAGAACCATCATTGATGGTGAGTTTTCCTGCGGTTGAGTCTCGTCCATTGACATGGAGAAAGAAAAGGATTGGAGAAGTTTGGAGCATTCTTCGCCGAGTCGGAAGGCCGTTGTTCACGTTCTTCAACGTGGAATATGGACTTCTTCAGAGGAAATATTACTCCCTCTCTAAAAAACACAACACAACAAAACAACCCCCAAAATAAAATAAGTGTTATGCTTATTTTATTATAACATTCCATGCATTTAAATTTTTACAATTTTAATGCATAACTCTCAAATTAAATGACATGATTTAATGTGAAAGGAAGTCACATCATTTATTACAAGGGGGGTTTTAAGGGGAAGAGTTGTGGGGGGTTAGGGAATTTGAAGGGGTGGGGTTTGTATGGGCCCCACATCAGCTTAAATCCTCTCAAGGGAAGTTTATAACATCAGTGGGTCCCACTCCAACCACTTAGCTTAGGTTAAACTACTTCGAAAAAACATAAAATTGGTTGCACCATTTTATTTTATTCTTTACATAACCCAAAAATTTAACAACCACACCCGAGGAAACGCAACTATAGAAAACGTGTTCCTAAGCAATTACCGGCACTACAGTTTCATCGGTGCCCTAAGATTTCGATTCCGAGCACTGGTTCAAATGTTAGGAAAACCCACTTGTTCGTTCACTGAACGTACCCGAGCCAAACTTCAGAAATTGATTCCAGGCACAACGGGCCTCGGAATCAGGTTCCGTCAGAAACTGCATTCTTGTAAAATCCCAAAAAAAATTAAGAAAAAAATTTCCATTGAATTTTACGGGTCTTTAAATTACTCCCACCTCAGGTATTTACGTCCTCGTAAATATATAACACAAACAAGGGAAACAAAAGTGGTACTGAGCACGCATCTGAGCTTTCCGCTTCCTTGTGCTCTCCTGGAGGTTCTCGTGCTGCCAGTGAAAGCGCACCTGAGGAATCGTACATTCATGTAAGACTCACTTCTATCGATCCTCGATCTCCACTGGAACCTCCGTACATGTCGCCCTGTCATCGACGTCCAACTCCCTAAGGTCGATGATTTGTGAAGGATCATGCACGTATCTTCTCAGCCGAGTTACGTGGAAGATTTCATGCACCCGGTGCAACTGAGGTGGAAAGGTGAAGCGGTAAACCACCTCGTCTACCCTGCTGGGAATCTAGAAAGGTCCGTTGATCCTCAGAGATATCTCGGCACCTTGGATACATCTTTATAAACCTCGTTGAGGTGAGACCTGTATAAGAACGTGGTCGCCATCCTCGAACTCTAGAGGTCTACATTTCCTGATTAGAACTGAAACTCAGAACTCATACTGCTATGAGGGTAAGGTTGGACGACCCAAGAATGATTGGCTACACCCTCCCATGCATGAGTTTATCCTGTGCTGCCTGGGGTTTCCTTTTCTCCGACCAAGGAAAACCCATCCCGATGTTTTCCTAATACCGTCAATTTGAGTATGAACAGTGATTGCCCAATCCATACTCAAACTAATGTCGTAAGGCCTCGATGCTGCCACCAAGAGGTCCCATCCGAGACTCTCGCCTCAAGGGTCAAATCACACAGTCAGTGTAAGTGTGACTATCGAGACTCATCCCAAAGGTATCTCCAGATGTGAGGGTCAAGTCAACGGATTAACCGAAAACTCTAGGTCTGGGACTAGATTCATGGAAGGAAGGGATGATTCGTATCGATGTCTGTGGCTACGATAGCTAGTAGAAGACAAATTCCACACATCGAATCATCCTTAGAGCCCTTTCGGTCACACTCCTTGACCGCATGCAACTATTCTTTTTCCCTTCCCTCCAGGTCCCTGAGCCAGGAGGGGAAAACAAAGGCGGGTGGTTGTAACATGTTGAAAAGTACACCACCTCTTGTTGCTTACCTAGATCTGCCTCCACATCTGCTGCTCTGCAGATTTATCTGTCCTTAACATTTCCTCTTCTTGAAACATTCGCACGCCCAAGTCTCTAAGAATGGAACCAGCTCGCTGCGTTCCAACTTCTAACATTCTCTAGCTGTATTCGTTCAGCCAAAGAACATTCAACCTCATGGTTCTCTCTAACACCCTAACGTGAGTAGGAATGCATAGAGGAAATTGTGATAGCTCGAATCGTATTTATCGAGTACCTGGAATGTTTGGTACGCCTTGATGAATTCTCGACTACCGACACGTCGTCCTACTGAAGCTGTATAAGTTCTAGAAAACTCTCAGCCACCTCCTCAAGCCAGTCCTTAGCCGCCTGTGAGTCAGGTTCACCTCGTTACTTGAGGGTATCTGATGTTAGAACACATGTAAGGCAGTAAGATTACATGTGTCACCTACCAGTACCACCAGTTGTAACTGTTGACCAGCACGTAGTGATGTATGGCTGACACACTACTCGAATGCACTATCTCAGGCATCGATCCAGGTATCGAAGCCTCATCACTATGCAGACCATTCTCATGTTCATTCACTAGAAAACACTTGTTTCCAAGTCCAACATACACTCTTCTAATGTCTCAGCTAGGTGGAAAACTCTAGCATTCACCTCCAGCCAGTGCTATGCTGTCTGGGAATCTGCCTCACCTCGTATCCTCGGAGGCCGCTGCTGCTAGAAATCGTGCAATGCACTCTTCCAGCGTGCACAGTTCGCTAGTTTAGCTGGTGGCATCTACTTCCCAACAGGTGGTTGTGTTGCGGGTACACCACCCGAGGGTGCCTGCATAGTAAAAAGGGCCATGCACCGAAGCCTCATCGCTCGGTGGGCCATCATCATGTACAATCTCAGAAATCCAACTGACTGTCTGCAAGGAGACATCCTGAACAAATATGACACGGTCGAACGATTTATACCTGGTGAGCTAACCTAGTTTGAGCAGACTTTAATACTCTTGGAAACACACACACAATCAGTGTTTTCATGAACAAGTCAAAAATCAGTAGTCAGGGTCCTAGTGTACGGATAAGTCGACCTCCACACCAATACTAGACTCCCTGAACTAAAAATCACACTTTGTACCCTTAACACTATTGATTCACAGAAAGAGAATACCAGAGTTATAAGTTCTGCGGTAGAACTGACTCCTTTGATACCAACTTTTCACGACCCGTCCTCGGGGCCCATGCTGTGACTACCCCAAGCCCGCCTTCCATAGGCCAGGGGCTGGTGACTAGTACCAAAGGCATAAATCTAGATATCTAGGAAGGAATTTCCTTTATTAATGTAAAAAAGTACCATAGAGTACAAGAAGAAGTAATACACTAAAAACAAAAGGAAGGGCTGAAAAGTAAATGGGTCAGAATACAAACCCAAACAAAAGTACAGCTACAACTGAACAAAATTACAACAGAAAAGACAAGCATCTGGAAGAATAGAAGAAGCTCCTAGGTTATCCACCACGGATCCTACCTGAAGGGTAGGTACAGATAGCGCAGCTCTTGGATCATCAACCACAGATCCTACCAGAACGGTAGGAATAGGAAGCGCAGCTCCTGGATCGTCCACCACGGATCCAACCTGAAGGGTAGGTATAGATAGCCTCCACAATTATCTCACCCTTCAACCTCCTCCGAGTATCGTCACGCTGTGAAGTCCACCCCTAGATACTGACTCGTCATGAGATCCACCTCCGGGTACCGTCCAGTCCTCGAACACTCGGCCTCTGTCAGCGCTACCCGTCATCTTCAACCAACACAACGAGGTGCGGGCATAGCCCGTGCAGGGGTGATTATAACAATACTCAGTAGGGACCTTGATACCCTCAAGGTCTCACTAAATCCAACAAGGAAAACCACAAAGAAGATCTCAACACATAACCTCTACTTAGGTATTTTCCCATACATATACCTAAGTTATCAAGTAACCCATCTCAATCATGAGGAAACACAAAGATTATGAAATCAACGGATAACCGCTACCCAGGTATATGCCCATACATATACCTAAGTTATCAAGTGACCCATCTAAATCTTGAAGTAAACACAAACATCATAAACTCAGCTCAAACCGGGATTTTCATTATCGAAACCGTAACAACTGAAGAGCCCCGTCTCTGTCAAGTACAGTGATCCTGTCACAACTCCGAGGTACTGCTCACTAACCTAAGACTATTGAGGTACTCCTCCTTTTATGTACCGCAGGCCAGCTACCCAAACACAGTAGTGCTTCCCGCCAGGTTCTGCCACCCAAACACAGTAGTGCATCCCCCCTAATAGCCTGTAGAGGTACTCTCCGGCCGAGTACCACAGGTCTGCACCCAAACACAGTAGTGCTCCGTCCGCCATAGGTCTAAACCCAAACAAAGTAGTTCTCCACCCACTGGGCTAGTCGACTCACTCCAAGTCGAGTCGGTCAAGCAGTCGTTAGGTCTCACCTGGCTACACGGTCTCCGTACTCTGTACACTCATCTCTGGGAGGGTCCACTCCACGAGCTACTGGTCGATACTCCAAGTATCACAAAGTCCCACGAAGAAGTATCTCAAAGGACCGCATCGTCATAGGGGTCTCAATGCAACATACGACGCATCAATCGGGTGCCCAGTCTGTGAGTTATTAGCCTTTTCGTCCCAGGGATCCAGTTGGTTTCATGTGCGAACCAACCTGGACGTATCTCAATTGTACCCCAAACACTCATAGGGTATACTCATTGGGACCATTTCTCAATGTGATCACCAACGCCACTGATGGTTCGTCAAACGGACGTCTAGTATGAAAGTTATCAGCTTTTCTGTTCTAGGGGCCCGGTTGGTTTTCAGGTTCAATCCAACCCGGCCACTATCCTACTACATCCAAACCTCAGGAAAAGTTTTCCAAAAGTTCCATCTCATCAAAAGGAATCCTACAATGTCGACGGCACATCAATCGGACATCCGGAGCTAAAGTTATAAGCGTTTCTGCTCCGAGGGCCCGGTTGGTTTCGTGTTCGAACCAACCCGGATATACCCAAAGTTCTCTGAATCCTTTAGTGTAATATACTGAAATGACCTTCTCGATCCAAGGATCACATTGCAACTGACGGTGCGTCAATCAGAGGTGCGTAGCCCAAGATATGAGAATTTGAACAAAAATTGCCTGAAAATAAGGGGTTCGGGCCCGGTCTGACTCGGCCCGAGACCCCCCTAGGTCGGCCCAAACCGGGTCGACCCGACCTGGGTCTGGGTCCAGACCACTAGTTAGGAAAACCCGCTCGTTCATTCACTGAATGTACTTGAGCCAAACTTTGGAAATTGATTCCGGGCACACCGGGCCTCGGAATCACGTGCCATCAGAAACTGCGTTCTTGTAAAATCCCAAAGAAAATTAAGAAAAAAAATTTCCCTTGAATTTTATGGGTCTTTACAAACAACTTTTTTTACATGGGGAGTTTTGACCGTATTCAGTTTATTAGTTAAAAATGACTTTGGTAGGTCAACTATGTCCAAATAGATCATTATATAAACATATAATGAATAATAATAATTACATAATTATAACATTTATACATAAATTTTACTTTTAAAACCAATCGTAAAACATAGTTATGAAAAATTAACCAACATTATAATTAGAGAGACTATAGGTTGTATTTACGCATGAGTAATGTCCCCATTTTTCAATGATCGTTATGGAAAGATATTAAGTGACATTTACTTTTCCATAATTATAATTATATTATAAATAACATTTTATTTAATAATTTATACTTATATATACATCTATTGTGACATAAAAAGAATCACATCGTGGTGAGGAGGCGGTTGTGTAAACATCTATGAACGAAGTTATCACTTTTTGAGTGTGTGATGAGGTAATAATGAAAATGATATATTATGCTTCCAGAAAAGTAATTATGTCATGAATATAATATATATTTCATTTAATTAACAAATTTTGAATTAAAACCACCCCTAATACATTTAATTTAATGTGTGAATGTATCATATCGCTTTCAGAAGGCTGTAGTCCACACATCAACAAACGATGACATCATATTTACAAAAAATGGAAATAATGAAGTATTTTCATATATAAATTATAGAAGTATGAATGAATCATAAATATCATATATATATATATATATATCATATAAAAAAATTCATCATAATTCCCAACCATGAGATGTGGTAAAGGAGAAATGATTTCCATCATTACATGAGGCGGTAGTTCGCTATACATGAATAGTAATTTTCGTACCATTTTCTGAAAGTGTGTCAATGTGTAGGTATAAACCTTATAATAACAACATATAAATATATTTAGGATAATTATCTTTTCATATAATTATGGAGTAATAATAATTGAGGTGGTGGAGAGTGAAAATAAAACAAAAGAGTTTGTTGAGGGATGCTACCTATTTTTTCGGGTAACTCAATTTGGTTTGCACCAAAGTGATTAATTAGTTTGATTTATGATGAAGGTGAGGATTAAAGGTTTAGGGGATGGAAATTTTGATATTATTAGATCATAATTTGGTGGGAAAAATTTCTTGAGAGCTGTGATGAAATGGGAAGGGGAGTTTTTTATAGTAGAGAAGTGACATTTTTGTAAATTTTTGAAAATGGAATTCCTCCAATGTTTTTAACTTGTAATGTGGATTAAATAATGGTAAAAAATAGCTCTAATGGATAATAGGGTTAAAAATATCCATATAATAGGTTATTTATAAGTTTATAGGTCATTTTGGATCTTAAGTTTAAGGCTTAGTATATGGGTAAACTAATTTCTTCTAAATCATTGTAATTAATTTTAATCCATTTCAATAATATTTATGGTAAAAAACTTAGCTGATATTTTTATAAATTATAGAAAATTATTATTACAAAAATTTAATCAGCTTTTCCAAATTAAAATTCATGAAGCGATATAAATTAATTTAAATTTAATATCGTAGACGAGAAAACAATGTAGGGTTTTAGAGTAAAAAAATCAAAAGTTTGCGAAGTTTTTATATCTAAATTTAATGTAATTTGTTTTCTAATGAGCTAAATTGATTTAAATAATAACAAATTACTATAATTATAATTTAAAAAAATAAAAAAATAATTTTACAATATAAATTAATTATATGAAAAATCAGTTTTGAACTAAAATTTATTATCATTCAATATTCATCAAAATATAAAAGTTCTTAGAAAAAGAACAAAAAATAACTAAATGTAAATTTTAATGTATCAAGTTAATTTTTTTTATCATTTCTTATAAAAACTATAAAATTTTCAAAAAATTATATTTAATGTGGGTTATCCATTAAAAGGTGGTAAAATAACCATTAAAAAATATAGTGTTTTTAATGCTAAAAAATGTATTTATTCTTATTTTAAGCCTATAAAATCTATTGGATGATTGTGAAAACATTTAATAAACATGAATAAGAATTATATAGTTAGAAATATTCATTCTAGGAAATAATTACCTCTTCAAATAATATTAATAATATATAATTTTTTAGTATTACATAACCTTCCTTGCAACACCAGATTTTGTAGAAATTCGTTATTGTGTCCCATGTATTATATCGAACATGAAATCCATTTACCTTATTCTACAACAATTTCCCTCTAAATTAAAGAACCAAAATAATTAGTTCCTCATATGAATTAATCACTTCCCCCAGATCTAATTCGTGGCTCAAAACATGAGATGAATTCGATACATACTTCTTTAACATTGAAAAATGAAATATGATGTTTACCCTAGACAAACCTGAAGTTAATGCCTCATGGTAGGCAACTGAGCCAAATTTTTCTTTGATTTCATAAGGTTTAATGAACAGGGGGCTCAACTTCCCCAAGTGACCAAAAAACATCACACTTTTCCATGGAGAAACTTCTAAAAAGTTATAATCACCAACTTCATATGAAAAATATTTTCTTCAGTTATCCGTATAATTTTCTCCCTACTTTGTGATATTATCATATGTTGGGAAATTGACATAACTTTCTTTAAAATTTCCTATAGAAACTATTGTCCTATAAACTTACATTATTCCACATCATCCCAAAAATTTGTTGTTTGAAACTGCTTTCCATATAATGATTCGAAAGGTTACATCAGTATACTAGAATGAAAAATGTTATTATAAGAAAAATCAACCAAATAAAAGATTTGATTGAAAATTATATGGAAATCCATTTAGCAAGATTAATGAATATAATTCAATGTACGAATTTTCCACATAGACTATTCATCAGATTGAGGTTGAAAATCTATACATAAATTTATTTAAGTACCAAGTAATTACTATAGTTTTTTTCCAAAAATTGGACGCGACGCTAAGATCATGGTATGATACAATGGAGAGAGGCATTCCATGTTACATAAAAATAAATTTCAGATATATTCTATAAAGATTATCTGGAGATACTGTCTCTATAATGGTAAATAAATGTATAGATCTGGTTACACTACAACATAAATAGGGTTTAGCGGCGGTTTTGTGGCGGCGTTTCACATAACTGCCACTAAATGTTTTCCGAAATAGGTTTCACTGTGGTTTTCAATAATCCACCTCTAAACCCATATTTTTTTAAGAAATCCAGACCCCTCCATACCCCGACTCCTATTTCCCTCAACCCTCCTAACCCCTCACGCTCCCTTATTCCCACATCCCCTCCACCCTGACGACCCCACGAAGTCTCCGGTGAATGAGCGACCTCCATCTCCGGTGACCCCATGACCAGTGTCTACAGCGAAGCCCACGACTGGCGACCCATGACCCCCCTTCTCTCGGTGACCCTTCTCACTGCGACCACGACCCCAAAGTTAGTTTTCCAGCATTTTTCATCTTTTTTTACAAGATTTAGTGCAATATATGTTAATTATTTGATTACAATGTTTGTTACACCAAGTTTTAGCATGTTAATTTGAAGAAATTTTTTATTTTGATACCTAATTCATGTTTAATTTAAATTGTTATTCCATGTGTTAATGGAATTGGATAAAGAAAATGAATCTAGAAATACTTATTAATGATAATAATAAAGAGGTATGTTAATGGAAATTTTCATGCTTAAATTTCAATGAATCATGAAGTTTTGATTGAAATAATATTTAAATAATTAATAGGTTGTGGTAGCTAATTCCATATGTTTCTCATAGTTATAACCTATGATAAAAGAATCAGTTAATCTAAAATAGAAATTAAACTGGTTGTTTGATAAAGATAACTGTTTGGGGTCGAGCGAGTATATTTTCATGTGATTTTCAGATACATTGTTTCTAGGGCCTATATGACCTATTGACTCTTTTTATTGTTTATTTACTTCTACATTTTCTTTTTAATTGAGTATTTTTATATGATTACTTTTTATCATGGGATGGATGAAGATTGAATGTATATGGTTAATAAGACTTGGATTGTTGGTTGTAGTTGGCACCTATTATGGTGGATGCGTGGTGATATGGATGGTGTATCGGGATTGATGGAATGGGTTGAACATGTGATTTCCCATTATTATGTTTAAATATAGGATAGTTTATTATCAAATAGACCTATTTAAATTAGGTTTGTGATTTCCCATTATTTATTGGAAATGGAACCTTTAGTGGTGTCCTTGGTAGAGACTCTTATGTAAGGGTAGCATGGGACTTTTTTGAGTTGTATTGGAATATAACCACATTCATTCTCCATAGAACTCATTTTTAATAATGGATTAGTTGATTGAATTTTGAGCTTAGTGAATTTTGTAATCATAACATGGTGTTATGTTTGATTCATTCTCATTTTAAGTTGATATCCTTTGGTAGGTAGTTCCCTTAGAACATTACTACCTTTCTATTATAAGGAGTTTTTTGATGCACGGTTCTGTTCAGGTGTCGTTGCCCCTCATATGACTCCTTAGTTCTAATGAAACCCTTTTATGGGTGGTTATTGTATTTTTGGCCATTTTTATTTTCATGAGTATCGAGAAATGCTCAGTTTCATTAGGATAGGCTTACCTCAAGAATTGTCATCTGCTTTTCAGGTCGCATGACCCTATATTTTACTCAATGTTTGACAACAATGTATGGTTTCAATCATGTTGATGGTGGTATGAGTTAATATGATGTTGGTTTAAATCTATTTTATGTACCCTCTAATTCGTTAAATCATAGGGTGGACAAACTATTTATAGTAATCAGGATGTTCCAATTTCTTATGGAACCTATGGTAACATGCTTACATCTATGTTTTTTTGTCGAGTTCTAAATGTTGTAATGAATGTATGGAGTTCGGTTAAATCATTGAACCATGGGATATTTTTTAATGTGTCGGGTCATCTACGGAGTTATGTGACCTTTGAATTAAATAATCAACTATGTCTCAAAGCATTGGAGGACTTCCAAAATAATAAGCTGTTTTGGCATGCTGGTCGGTTTGGTTTTGGCCATATTTATAATTGTTATGATGTAATGAGTGTGCTTGAGGTGAGAATCAAATGTATGTTTGATGTGAATATGATATAGATAACTTATTAGTGGCTGATATATCTCTAATTTTGATAACTAGGACACTCCAAAGGTGGGGAGAATCTGGTCATTTTTGATAAACATGTGTCTTTCTCGGTAGAATGAACACAACCTAAGTTTTCAATTGAAAAATAGAAATTTTTTCTAGAATTTATTTTTCAGCTCTCATGTCTTAAATATTGCCAGTTATTTCTTGGAAATATGACTTTGATATGGTTGGTTATGTATTAAACCATTGAGAAACATCATTCCTCTTGGAGGATATCTAAGGTCAAGACTAAACAATCACATAATGTCTCAGGTTTAAAATGAATTATGATCAGTTTCGATCACACGTCAATGGGGTGTTGTTTGAGGCAATATAAATGTGTGATCAACAGTGTTATGATAAGTGTGTAACCTAATATTATTACTGCTCGTCAATGAGGTGTTGACACTGTCTCCTATGGACTAGACTTGTTTGCTTGGTCTGAAGTGGTAAATGTGATCAATGAATCATCTTTATTATATTATGCATACTTTATGATCAATGGGTCATCTTTATTATATTATGTTTCTATAATATTACACTGTTGTATATTTTGTGTGGGAACATTGTGATATACACGAATAAAAGCTGGATCACATTACCGAGGAACATACCTCAGTATGTTAAGGGATTGAATGAGTTTTTAGATTTTGAAATTTCTAATCGATCCGTTGAAGGGAGAATAAAATTTCCATGTCCTAAATGTAAATTCAGAACATGGTTAAAGAGAGATGAAGTTTATGAACATTTAATACTAAAGCAATTCCCTGGTCAATATTTGTGTTGGATTTGGCATGAAGAATATAATGTTACAAAAAGATTGAGCACTGATGTTAATCCACAGAATGAGGTCCCAAGTTCGTTGAAAATGGAAAATGAAATGAAAAAACTCATAAATGATGCATTTGGAACTACAAGAAACCACTATCAGCGTCAAAACATATCAGAACAACCAAAAGAGGGTGATACAAATTACAACGTGACAAGTGATGTTTTTGAGACTATAACATAGGCAGATCAAGATTGTATCATTTCATTGGATCCTATTCTTGATTCGATGGAGCCAAATGTAAGAGAGAACTTCACTGAGGAAAATGTGTTTCATGATTTAGTTGATGATGGAAATCAAGAGTTGTATAGTGGGTGTTTGAAATATTCAAAGCATTCATTTCTACTGAAGTTGTACCATATCAAATGTCTATGTGGAATTACAAATAAGGCAATGTCCATTATATTGGAATTGATTCATGATTCATTTCCTAAAGCAAAAATCCCAGAATATTTTTATGATATGAAAAAAGTTGTTATCAAGCTTGGTTTGAATTATAAAAAAATATATGTGTGTCCCAATGATTGTATGCTTTATTGGGGAGAGGATTCAAGTAGACATAATTGCAAGAAATGTTCTTCTTCTAGATGGTAGGTAAAGGGTGATGTTGGAAGTCCGAATGAACATAATTTCATTGAGAAGAATAAAAGGAACACACCTGCAAAGGTTTTGCGTTACTTTCCTTTGAAGCCTAGATTTCTAATATTATTCATGTCATTGAAAACCGCTGAATAGATAAAGTGGAATTCTATAGATAATAAAAATGATGGGTTAATGAGACATACAAGAGATTCCCAATCATGGAAGACATTTGATTAATTACATCTAGATTTCTCAACTGATCCTAGGAATTTTTGATTGGGATTGGCTGCCGATGGATTCAACCCATTTGGGACATTGAGTACTAGTTATAGCATTTGGCCAGTTGTTTTGATCCCTTGTAATCTACCTCTGTGGATGTGTATGAAACAAAAATATGCTATCCTTTCGATGACTATTCATGGAAAAAAAATTCCGGGAAATGATATTGATGTATACTTGCATCCTTTGATTGATGAATTATAGGATTTATGGAGAAACAGTGTAGAGACATTTGATGCTTCTTCTAAAACAATGTTCAAAATGCATGCTGCTTTAATGTGGACCATTAGTGACTTCTCTGTGCTTGGGAATTTATCTGGTTAGAACACTTACACGATTTTGGATTTTCCCATTTGTGACTTTGATTTTGATCCCAAACGGCTACCTCACATTAGAAAATGGTGCTTCTTGTGTCATCGATGATTTCTCGATGCATCTCATAGATTTCTCCTGAACAGATAAAAATTTAATGGTTCCACTGATCGTAGACCACCTCCAAAGTTGTTAACTGGTTCTGAAATATTGACATAGCTTGAAAATGTTGAAACATAATTTTGGAAGGTTCATCATATGCATGATAGTGAAAAACGGGTCTGAAGTGCATCGTCAAGCGAAATCAGAATGCAACAACGGTAGAAAAAAAGAATATACTTTAAACATCCGTATTGTGAAATTTAATTTGTTATGGAATAATATTGATGTGATGAATATTGATAAGAATGTCTCTGATAATTTTATTTTCACATTTCTTAATGAGAATGGAAAGTCGAAGGATCATCTCAATGCTCGTAAAGACTTACAAGAAATGAACATAAAATGCGATATCTGGCCAGATGAGAATGAAAAGTATCCTCCGACAATTTTTTCAATGAAAACTAGGGATAAAGATACATTAATTCGAATTTTAAAGAATTTTAAGGTATCTGATGGGTATTTAAGTAACATCTCGATGTGTGTTGACTTGAAGAATCATATGTTACATGGATTGAAAAGTAACGATTCACATATTTTGTTACAATATTTACTACCATGGGAATTGCGTACATTATTACCTGAAAAAATTAACGCTGTTATACTCCAATTCTGCACATTTTTCAGACAGCTATGTGGGAAATCTCTACATCTATTTCAGCTGGAAAACCTCTAGGAGAGGTTTTTATTGACCCTTTGTGCAATGGAGATGATATTTCCTCCATCATTTTTTACTGTAATGATGCATTTAACTGTGCATTTGGTTGAGGAAGCTAAACTAGGAGGCCCCGATCATTATCGATGGATGTATCCAATTGAGAGGTACTTTATTTATAGGTTTTTCATTTATGTAAACAATTTTTTGCTACTTAATTAAATGCATAATTGTTTTTATTTTATTTTACAGATATCTTGTGCATTTGAAATCATACGTGAGATATAATGCTCAACCAGAAGGCTCTATTGCTGAAGTCTATTTGGAGAGGAGTGTCTTAACTTTTGTTCTCGATACTTGGATGATATTGATACAAGATTTAATCAAGTTGGACGTGTTGATGAAACATCGAATCAATCTCAAATACTTTAGAAATCCAAAATATTTCTTGCTATTGACCGATCAGTTACGAGGACCCCAAATGTGACACTAACTGAATTGGAATTATTACAGGCACATAGATATGTGATGTTGAATAGTGAAATTGCTGATCGATTTATTGAAGAGTTGAGGATACAAACAAAGAGACTAATGAGAGTCCAGACACCAAATTAGAAAGATATAACGAAAGATGTTAATAGAGAGCTTGTATAATGGTTTGCATGAGGTGTAAGTTCATAAATATTTCAATAAGTACGAATATTAGTTTGAAACATTCATTGTGTAAATCTAATAAAGTATATTTATTTTCTTAGATCGTGAATACTGATACTCGAGTAGAGGTGTCAGAATATTTGAAGTTTCTTGCTAGAGGTCCTCTAAAACAAGTTACAAAGTTCGACGCTTATAATGTGAATGGATTTAGATTTCGTACAGTCGTTCGAGAAGTGGGTTTGAAAACATAGAATAGTGGTATATTTACATTTTCTGAAGTGGAATACTATGTAAAGCTACATGATATTATTGAATTAAACTACCAGGGAAATTTTTCTGTTGTTTTATTTAAATGCAAATGGGTCGATATTATCAGAGGTGTTAAAAGAGATTCCTTGTAATTTACTTCTATGAACATATCTCTCTTGATGGTTGTTGGTGATCATGAACGGCATGATCCATATATCTTAGCATTGAAAGAAAAAATAGTATATTATGTGAATGATGTTGTCGATGAAGGGGGAAGTGTAGTTGCTTGCGTAATACAAAGAAATTTTTATGATATGGGTGATGAAGTGGATAATTTAACCTCTGAAATTGAATTTAATCAACAACAGGCAACAAAATTATTTGTCCATCATGATATTGAAAATATTAGTCTAGAAAGGATGAATTAATTGGATGGATCAATGGAGCAGGAAAACAACATGATTGAAGGGGAAAATTATTGTATGTACAATTATTTATTTATTCAGCAACCACTTGTTTCATTTCTGCATTCATTCATTATCATTGTTATATATATTTTTTCTGTTAGTACTGGGGATCTGTTATCATTTTTAATTTTTTTTTCTGCATAATTTTTTTGAAATACATATTCAAACTTATTTTTATTTGATTAAATGACAGGAATTTCAAGGAAGAAGCGGTATACTATTTCATCTAGTTCCACGATAGATGATGATTCATCTGGCTCCCTCTCCACGACATTGAAGGCACCAGCTCCCTACACTCCTGCACCATCTCCCCCTACACCATCTCTCACACCATATTTGGATGTCCCATTAGGGGGTGAGTTGTTGACTCCCACTTCTGGAGCCTCAGCATTGGGGCATCGACACACCCATTACTGTTCATCACGGGCTTACTAGAGTGTCACTGTTATAGGAACAAAGTTTAAATAAATAAATCTATTGCATTTTGTTTATACTAATTGATTCATCATTGAAGATGAAACAATACAACCGTGGAGAAAAAAATAAAAATTGAAGTTGTTTGGAATATTTATGGAGAAAAGATAGTCGTGTCATTTGATTCTTATGGGGTCCCGACGGATGACGCCGTGGGGTTACTTGGCCAGATTCTGGGCCATCTGCCCGCAGAGCCCATTTACCTTCCTATTTCATATGATGATTGGAGACATATGCCTCCAAGCTGGAAAAATAAATTTTTTGATTCTCAAATAAAGGTAAAATTATTACATTATGGTTTAATTTAATTTCAAGTTACTAATATGTTAAAAATGAATTTCTGTATACAGATGTTCTTCCACTTCATAGTTGTTGATGTGATAGCACATATGTGTACGTTGAAAAATCTAGGTAAGAAATGGAAAGACAATAAATGGTGATTGTGGTGTGATGTCAACGATACCTCATTTACTGTGCAACAAATGTATGAGAATCTACCCAGTGGGGTATCGAAAGAACAGTGGAAAGTTTTTGTTGACAGAAATCGTGATGAGAAGCGGATGGTATTGAAATATATATTATTATATTATCCTCATTTTACATTGATACATGTGTATGAAGAGGAAATGACATTGAATACATTACTATTAAATTTAATTTTATTTATTTCAAGATCTCTCAAGAAATAATGCTTCAAACTGGGCTAAGAACGTCATCCCTCACACTGCGGGCTCAAAAATATTTTCTAGAAGCCGAACGACATTGGTAATATTTTAATTAGTTTAAAAATTTATAAGACAGTATTATCTGTTTAATATATTTAATTGTTGATTTATCTTTGCTCAATGCAGTTATAGTGTTTAGGGCATCAAGCATCCCGAACTGAACTATGGTTGGATGTTCACAAGAAACCAGATGGAAGTTTTGTTAATGAGCCTGCTAAAGAAGTTGGGGTATGAGTCAATTTTTTATTATAATAACTTATTATCAGTTTTTACTGTGTTAATATATATTGATATTTTATCTATAGGTGAAAATTAAAGATATATGGGATGCCAATCCTGCGCAGTCCTACTCAGTCTCCCAGGATGACTCGATTTCTAAAGTCCTTGGGAAAGAGCATCTCGGTAGAGTGCGCGGGATGAGTTTAGGACCTGTACCATCTGATTTTTTTAGTAGGACACTGGGGATGGCAGCTGCATCTACTCCTAGTTTTAGTCAGCCCATACCTGGATATGCTTAGAAAGAGATTGTTTCTCTACGAAACACAGCTCACCAGGTATCCATTATAGTACCACCGAGTTGGAATTAGTCAAGGAGCATGCAAGATAGTATGATAAAAGGGTCACAGATTTAGAAGAATAGGTTCAAACGAGGGAGAAAGAATTTATAAAACTGATCAAAGCTTTATCTTCATCACATCAACCAGAGTCCAACGCGGCTTGTCAGACATAGTTTTTGTCTATGGGTGCATTATCCAATGCACAATTTGGAAGTTCTAGTGGCAGTCGAGATGATGACGTTCCTGGTGATGATGAGGATGCTGAAGAGGATGAGGGTGAGGATGAGGATGCAGATGAGGGAGAGGATGGGGACGATGGCGAGGATTGGGCCTAGGGAAAGGATGGGGATGAGGATGAGCATGGGGACGATGATGAGGATGCCGACGAGGACAGAGATGGCAGCGAGGATGAGGCAGATGATGAAAATGGTTATGGTGATGGTGACCAGGGGAAAATTGATCCATTACATTTTTGAATTCTATATAACTATTTATTTTTGAACCTGGGTTTTCACTCTAGTATGGATATTTTTGAATTCAGTATAAATCTTTATTCATGACCAAATACTGAACACTTTTGTACTTCGTTTTATAACAAAAATAAGAACTTTGAATACTTATTACATCCACTAAAGCTCCTCCCAAGTATATCCTTCCAAATATTTCTTCTTTTACAAAATAAACATTAACCAATACCACTAGAAGGTTGGAAGGCTAAAAAGAAATAGCACCAATCTGAGGGACGGTGTGGCAGGTATCACTCGAAGTTTCTATCTATTGTTTAAAATGGACACTATTTTAAGTAAAAACAATAGCCATATGGAAAACTGACCTAATGTATTCTGATTTTGTTGATAATTTGACTCTCAATTAGTAGTTATAACTACCTAGTACCACTTTTTTAAAAAAAATAAAAAAAATAAATCTTTATAATACCACAATCCCGAATCAATAGTCTATTTTTTATAACATAAGATCAGTTTCGGAAGCGCGGTTTGCGCGGCACGGCTGAATATGTGTTTTTTAGGTGTTCGACATGCTTGAAAAGCGTGCGTGGGGTGGTCGAAACCAGCATAATGACCTCAGAATGCCATTAAATCAAATGACAACAAAGGGAGGGTGAATTGTGGAATTTTCAGCTAGACAACACGTTAATCGGAGGTGTCATGTGACCGCGCTGGCCGAAAACGCACTCGGCGTGTCGTAAATGGCCAAAACATGGGTTTTATGGTCAAATGTATGCTGAACAACATCGTAATGAATTTAAATCACATTAAAACACCCTAATTATAATTCATGAGGTGTACGAGGAGACGACATGTCATTCAGACACACGGTTTGCGAGGTACGGCTGAATATGTGTTTTTTAGGTGTTCTGTGGGCATGAAAAGCATGCGTGGGGGTGGTCGAAACTGACCAAACGACCTCGGAATGCCATGAAATCGGATGAGAACAAAGGGTGGGTGAATTGTGAAATTTTTGGCAAGACAACACATCAATCGGAGGTGTTGTGTGACTGTACTGGACAAAAACACACTTAGCATGTCATAAATTGCCAAAACATGGGTTTTACAGTGAAATGCATACTGAACGACATCAGAATGACTTTAAATCACACGAAACACTCTAATTATTATTCTTGAGGTGTAAGAGGAGACAGAACATTATTCGAATGTGTGTTTTGCATGACACAACTGAATATGGGGTTTTTAGGTGTTCGTTGTGCTTGAAAAGCGTGTGTGCGGTGGTGGAAACAGGCCGAACGACCTCAGAATGCCATAAAATTGGACGAAAACAAAGGGTGGGTGGATTGTAAAATTTTCAGTGAGATGGAACAACAATCGGAGGTGTCGTGTGACCGCGCTGGCTGAAAACGCACTTGACATGTCGTAAATGGCCAAAACATGGGTTTTACGGACACATGCATGCGGAACGACATCAGAATGACTTAAAATCACACGAAAAAACACTATTTATAATTTGTGAGGTGTACAAGGAGAAGAAACGTCATTCGGATGTGGGATTTGCATGAAATGGATGAATATGTGTTTTAGGTGTTCGACGTGCTTGAAAAGCGTGCGTGGGGTGGTCGAAACTGGCAGAATGAATTTAGAATGCCATGAAATCGGACTACAACAAAGGGTGGGTGAATTGTAAAATTTTCTGCCAGACAGTACGTCAATCGGAGGTGTCGTGTGCCCGCGCTGGCCGAAAGCGCACTTGGCATGTCCTAAATGGCCAAAACATGGGTTTTACGGTCAAATACATGCCGAATGACATCAGAATGACTTGAAATCAAACAAAAACACCATAGTTATTATTTTTGAGGTGTGTGAGGAAACGACACGTCATTCAGACATGAGGTTTGTGCGGTAAAGCTGAATATGTGGTTTTAGGTGTTCGACGTGCTTGAAAAGCGTGTGTGGGGTGGATGAAACTGGACGAACAAACTTGGAATGCCATGAAATCGGACAAAAATAAAGGGTGGGTGAATTGTGAATTTTTCAGCTGGATGACACATCAATCAGAGGTGTTGTGTGACCGTGATGGCTGAAAATGTACACGGCGTGTCATAAATGGCCAAAACATGGGTTTTACGGTCAAATGTATGCTGAACGACATCATAATGACTTGAAATTACATGAAAACACCCTAGTTATTATTCTTGAGGTGTAAAAGGAGACGACACATCATTAGGATGCACAGGTTTTGTGGCACGGCTGAATATGTGTATTTAAGGTGTTTGGCGCGCTTGAAAAGCGTGCGTGGGGTTGTAGAAACTGGCCGAACGTCCTCGGAATGCCATGAAATCAGATGAAAACAAATGATGGGTGAATTGTGAAATTGTCGGCCAGACGACACGTCAATCAGAGGTGTCGTGTGACCACGCTGTCCAAAAACGCACTCGGCGTGTCGTAAATGGCAAAAACATGGTTTTAACAATCAAATGCAGGCCTAACGACATCAGAATGACATGAAATCACACGAAAACACTATAGTTATTATTTATGAGGTGTACGAGGAGAAAAAATGTCATTTGAATGTGTGGTTTGCACGACACGACTGAGTATGTGTTTTTAGGTGTTCGGTATGCTTGAAAAGCGTGTGTGGGGTGGTCTAAACTAGTCAAACGACCTCAGAATGCATGAAATCGGACGACAACAAAGGGTGGGTGAATTGTAAAATTGTCGGCCAGAAGGCACATCAATCGTAGGTGTCGTGTGACTGCGCTGGCTGAAATCGCATTCTGCGTGTCGTAAATGGATTAAACATGGGTTTTATGGTCAAATGCATGCCGAACGACATTAGAATGACTAGAAATCACAAAAAACACCCTAGTTATTATTCGTGATGTGTAGGAGGAGACGTCACGTCATTTGGCTGCGTGCTTTTTAGGGCACATCTGAATATGTGTTTTTAGGTGTTCAGTGCGCTTGAAAAGCATGCGTGGGGTGGTCGAAACTGGCCAAATGAACTCAGAATGACATGAAATCGGATGAAAATAAAGGTTGTGTGAATTGTGAAATTGTCGTCTAGACGACACGTCAATCGGAGGGGTCGTGTGACCGCAGTGGCTGAAAATGCACTCCACATGTCGTAAATGGCCAAAACATGGGGTTTACAATCAAATGAATGCCGAACGACATCAGAATGAATTGCAATCACACGAAAAAACCATAATAATTATTCGTGAGGTGCACGAGGAGACGGTGCATCATTAGGATGCGCAGTATTCGCGACACGGGTGAATATGAGTTTTTTAGGTGTTCGGCGCGCTTGAAAAGCATGCGTGGGGTGGTCAAAACAGGCCGAACAACCTCAAAATGCCATAAAATTGGACGACAACAAAAGGTGGGTGAATTGTGAAATTTTCGGCTAGAGGGCATTTCAATCGAAGGTGTCATGTGACTGAGCTGGCAGAAAAAGCACTCGGCTTGTCGTAAATGGAAAAACATGGGTTTTACGGTTAAATGCATCCCGGATGACATCAGAATGACTTGGAATCACACTAAAACACCCTATTTATTATTTGTGAGGTGTGCGAGGAGACGACACATCATTTGGACTTTCGGTTTGCACGGCACGACTGAATATGTGTTTTTTAGTGTTCGGCGTGCTTAAAAAGCCTGCATGGGGTGGTCAAAACTGGTCGAACGACCTCAGAATTCCATGAAATCAGATGACAACAAAGGGTGGGTGAATTGTGAAATTTTTGTCTAGAAGAAAAGTCAATCAAAGGTGTCTTGTGACTGCACTGGCCAAAAATAAACTCGGTGTGTCAGAAATGGCCAAAACATGGGTTTTACGGTCAAATGCATGCTGAACGACATCATAATGACTTGAAATCACATGACAACACCCTTGTTATTATTTGTGAGGTGTACGAGGAGATAGAACATCATTCAGATGCGCGGTTTGCGTAGAATGACTGAATATGTGTTTTTTAGGTGTTTGGCGCGCTTGAAAAGTGTGCGTGGGGTGGTCGAAACTGGTCGAATGACCTCGGAATGCCATGAAATAAGAAAAAAAGAAAGGGTGGGTGAATTGTGAAATTTTCGGCCGGACGACACATCAATCGGAGGTGTCATGTGACCACGCGGGATGAAAACGCACTCCACGTGTTGTAAATGGCCAAAACATGGGGTTTACGGTCAAATGCATGCCGAATGACATCAGAATGACTTGAAATCACCCAAATAACCCTAGTTATTATTTTTGAGGTGTACAAGGAGAGTAAACATCATTTGGACACGCATTTTTTGCGGCATGACTAAATATGTGTTTTTTAGGTGTTCGATGTGCTTGAAAAGCGTTTGTGGGGTGGTCGAAACTGGCTAAATGACCTCAGTTTGCAATGAAATCGGACGACAACAAAGGGTGGGTGAATTGTGAAATTTCCATTCATACGACACATCAATCAAAGGTGCCATGTTATCGTTCTGGCCGAAAACGCATTCGACATGTCGTAAATGGTGAAAACAAGGGTTTCACGGTAAAATGCATGAAGAACGATATCAGAATGACTTGAAATCACACAAAAACACCCTAATTATTATTCTTGAGGTGTAAGAGGAGACAACACATCATTCAGACGAATGGTTTGCGCGGAACGGCTAAATATGTATTTTTAGGTGTTCGGCACACTTGAAAAGAATGCGTAGGGTTGTCGAAACCAGCCGAATGACCTTGGAATTCCATGAAATCAGATGATAACAAAGGGTGGGTGGATTGTGAAATTTTTTTCTTGAGTACATGTCAATCGGAGGTGTCGTGGGACTACGCTGGTCGAAATCGCACTCCGAATGTCGTAAATGGCCAAAACATGGTTTTTACGGTCAAATTCATGCCGAACGACATCAGAATGAATTGAAATCCCATGAAAACACCCTAATTATTATTCATGTGGTGTACGAGGGGACAAAACGTCATTTGGATGCATGGTTTTCACGGTACAGCTGAATATGTGTTTTTAGGTGTTCGGCGTGCTTGAAAAGCTTGCGTGGGTCGGTCGAAACCAGCCGAATGACCTTGGAATTCCATGAAATCAGACAACAACAAAGGTTCGGTGAGTTGTAAATTTTTTGGCTAGACGACACTTCAATCGGAGGTTTCGTGTGACCGAGCTGGTCGAAAACTCACTCCGCGTGTCGTAAATGGCCAAAACATTGGTTTTACAGTCAAATGAATGCCGAATGACTGTAATGACTTGAAATCACACAAAAACACCCTAGATATTATTCGTGAGGTGTATGAGGAGACTACACGTCATTCGGACGCACGGTTTGGGCGGCACGGTTGGATATGTGTTTTTTAGGTGTTTGACGCATTTAAAAAGCGTGCATGGGGTGATCGAAACTGGCCGAACGACCTCAGAATGCCATGAAATTGGACGACAACAAAGGGTGGGTGAATTGTGAAATTTTCGGCTAGACAGCATGTCAATCAGAGGTGTCGTGAGACCGCGCTGGCCAAAAATGCACTCCTCGTGTCGTAAATGGCTAAAACATGGGTTTTGTGGTCAAATGCATGCCAAACGACATTGGAATGACTTGAAATCACACAAAAACACCCTACCAATTATTCGTGAGGAGTAAGAGGAGACAACAGATCATTTGGATGCGCGGTTTGCGCGGCACGACTGAATATGTATTTTTAGGTGTTCGGTGCGTTTGAAAAGCATGTGTGGGATGGTCGCAACTGGCCAAACGACCTTGGAATTCCATGAAATCAGATGACAGTCGAGGGTGGATGAATTGCGAAATTTTCACCAAGGCAGCATGTCAATCAGAGGTGTCGTATGGCCGTGCTGGCCGAAAATTCACTCCGCGTGTCGTAAAGGTCCAAAACATGGGTTTTACGGTCAAATGCATGCTGAATGACATCAGAATGACTTCAAATCACATGAAAACACCCTAGTTATTATTAATGAGGTGTAAGAGGGGACGACACATCATTTGGATGCATGGTTTGCTCGACAAAACTGAATATGTGTTTTTAGGTGTTCGGCACGCTTGAAAAGCATGCATGGGGTGGTCGAAACTGGCCGAATGACCTCAGAATTCCATGAAATCGGATGAAAACAAAGGGTGGGTGAATTGTGAAATTTTTGGCAAGACATGATGTCAATCAGAGGTGTTGTGTGACCGCGATGGTGAAAAACGCATTCGGCGTGTCGTAAATAGCCAAAACATGGGTTTTACGGTTCAATGCCTGCCAAACGACATGATAATAACTTGAAATCACACTAAAACACTCTAGTTATTATTCGTGATGTGTACAAGGAGGCGACACATCATTCGAAAATGTGGTTTGCACGGCACGGCTAAATATGTGTTTTTTAGGTGTTCAGCGTGCTTGAAAAGCATGCATGGGATGGTCGAAACCTTCCGAACGACCTCAGAATGTCATGAAATAGGATGACAACAAAGGGTGTGTGAATTTAAAAATTTTCATCCATACAGAACGTCAATCGGAGGTGTCGTGTGACCCCGTTGGATGAAAACACACTTTGCATGTCGTAAATGGCCAAAACATGGGTTTTACGGTCAAATACATGCTAAACGACATTATAATGACTTGAAATCACACAAAACACCCTAGTTATTATTCGTGAGGTGTACGAGGAGACGGAACGTCATTCTAATGCACAGTTTCCATGGCATGGCTGAATATGTGTTTTTTAGGTGTTCGACACACTTGAAAAGCATGCGTGTGGTGGTCGAAACTAGCCGAATGACCTCAGAATGCCATGGAATCGGATGACAACAAAGGGTGGGTGAATTGAGAAATTGTTGACCAGATGACATGTCAATTAGAGGTTTTGTGTGACCGCGCTGACCGAAAACAAATTCTGCGTGTCATAAATGGTCAAAACATGGGTTTTACGGTCAAATACATGCCGAACGACATCAGAATGACTTGAAATCACATGAAAACACCTTAGTTATTATTCATGAGGTGTTTGAGGAGACGACATGTCATTCGGACGCGCAGTTTTTGCATCATGACTGAATATGTGTTTTTTAGGTGTTCGGCGCGCTTGAAAAGAATGTATGGGGTGGTCGAAACTGGCCGAATGACCTCAGAGGTGTCGTGTGACCGCGCTGGCCGAAAACACACTCTGCGTGTCGTAAATTGCCAAAACATGGGTTTTACGTTAAAATGAATGCCGAATGACTTTCTAATGACTTTAAATCACACAAAAACACCCTAGTTATTATTCGTGAGGTGTACGAGGAGACGACACGTCATTCAGACGTGCGGTTTGCACGGCACAGTTGAATCTGTGTTTTTAGGTGTTTGACGCGCTTAAAAAGCATGCGTGGGATAGTCGAAACTTGCCGAACGACCTCAAAATGCCATGAAATCGAATGACAACAAACCGTGGGTGAATTGTAAAATTTTCGGCCATATGGCATGTCAATCAGAGGTGTCGTGTGATCGCGCTGGCCGAAAAAGTACTCGGCATGTCGCAAATGGCCAAAACATGAGTTTTACGGTCAAATGCATGACTAAAAACATTGGAATGACTTGAAATCACACGAAAACACCCTAATTATTATTTGTGAAGTGTACGAGGTGACAAAATGTCATTCGGACACACGGTTTGTGTGGCATGGTAGAATATGTGTTTTTAGGTGTTCGGCGCGCTTGAAAAGCGTGCGTGGGGTAGTCGAGACCGGCTGAATGACCTCGAAATTCCATGAAATCGGACGACAACAAAGGTTGGGTGAATTACAAAATTCTCAGCCAGACGACACGTCCATTAGAGGTGTCGTGTGACTGCAATGGCCGAAAATGCACTCCTTGTGTCATAAATGGCCAAAACATGGGTTTTATGGTCAAAAGCATGCCAAACGACATCGAAATCACTTGAAATAACATAAAAACACACTAATTATTATTCATGAGGTGTACAAGGAGGAGACACGTCATTTGAAAATGTAGTTTGCGCGACACGGCTGAATATGTGTTTTTAGGTGTTCAGCGTGCTTGAAATGCATGCGTGGGGTGGTCGAAACTGGCCGAACGATCTCAGAATTCCATGAAATTAGAAGAAAACAATGGGAGGGAGAATTGTAAAATTTTCGGCCAGATGAAACGTCAATCGGAGGTTTCGTGTGACCGGGATGGCCAAAAATGCACTCTGTGTGTCGTAAATGGCCAAAACATGGGTTTTACGATGAAATGCATGCCGAATGACATCAGAATGACTTGAAATCACATGAAAACACCCTAGTTATTATTCGTGAGGTGTAAAAGGAGACGACATGTCATTGAGACATACAGTTTGCACAACATGACTGAATATGTGTTTTTTAGGTGTTCGGCATGCTTGAAAAGCATGTGTGGGGTGGTTGAAACTGGCGGAATGTCATCATAATGCCATGAAATCGGACAAAAGCAAAGGGTGGTTGAATTCTGAAATTGTCGGCCAGACATTACGTCAATCGGAGGTGTCGTGTGACCGTGATGGCCGAAAACACAGTCCGCATGTCGTAAATGGACAAAACATTGGTTTTACGGTCAAATGTATGCCGAAGGACATCAGAATGACTTGAAATCACACGAAAAAACCCTAATTTTTATTCGTGAGGTGTACGAGGAGACGAAACGTCATTCAGACGTGCAGTTTGTGCGACACGACTGAATATGTGTTTTTTAGGTGTTAGACGTTCTTGAAAAGTGTGTGTGGGGTGGTCAAATCCAGCTGGATGACCTCACAATGCCATTAAATCGGATGACAAAAAATGGTGGGTGAATTGTGAAATTTTCGGCTAGACAACATGTCAATCGGAGGTGTCGTGTGACCGCGCTATCCGAAAATGCACTTTGTGTGTCTTAAATGGCCAAAACATGGGTTTTACGATCAAATGCACGACGAACGACATCAAAATGACTTGAAATTACATGAAAACACCCTAGTTATTATTCATGAGGTGTACGCGGAGATGAAACGTCATTTAGATGCGCGGTTTGCGCGAAACAACTGAATGTGTTTTTTTAGGTGTTAGGCGCGCTTGAAAAGCGTGCTTGGGGTTGTTGAAACCGGCCGAATGAATTCAGAATGCCATGAAATCGGACGACAACAAAGGGTGGGTGAATTGTGAAATTTTCGCCGAGAAGACATGTTAATCGGAGGGTTCGTGCGACCGCGATGGCTGAAAACGTACTCCGGACAGCCCCCCCCCCCACACTGGTAGCCCCCCTCACCATTGAAGAGCCCCCTGCATGCCCCAGACAGCCCCCCACCCAGGACAGCCCCCCACCCACCAGACACCCCCCCCCCCTCAGACAACCCCCACCACAAAAATCCCCCCACCCAACGATCCATGGATAATTTGTGATGGGTACTAGTCAACCCCACCACAATCCGAGGAACGGTGTGACTGGTATCACTCAAACTGTCTCACTTTTGTTTGAAACAGACAACATTTTAAGTGAAAACAACAACTAACATACAGAAAATCATCACAAGGCTACACATAGAATCTTGAAATTAAGGGATAAAAATAAAATATGGTTTATTGGTTATATGTTATTAGAAGAAAATATTCACAAGGAATAGATTGAAACACTACGGGTAATAATATATATAGAAAAACATGAATTATATTAGGAATGAGTCTCGACATCCCATCATGAACATGCACCAACACTCATGTTCTAATTCTCAATCATGGGTCGTTCATTCTATACAATAACATACAACAAATAAATATCCTATAGTGATTTGATATAAAACCTACGAACACTCAAGCATACTATATAACAAATTGGTCAATAAGGCTACACATAGATTCTTGAAAAATAAGTTTAAAAGTCTCATAAAAATACCCCAATGGTGAGGAATACATATGGTGACACCATATCCCCATGGATCACCTCAATCCCATCCTCAAACAGTGGGTTCTACAACCAAACCAAAGTCCCTTTGGGAACCCAATACCAAAGAGTTAATTGAATATTCATACCCACTCCCCAAGATGGGGATTCATTTCACATCACACCAAGGAGAGAAAATTACAATTAGCCACATACCCCCATAATCTAATTGAAAAATCTATGAAAAACATGTATGGTATTCCGATAACCCATCTCATATGTAGAGATTGGACAATGTTTCCCACAAACACATCAGGAACCATTTATACATGGATACATAATAATTAGAGGAATATAAACATCCCATGTGCTTCCTATAACTCATCCTACGTCTAAGCACATGAGCACTACCATTGTCTATCTTATGGGTGTCATGATCCTTTCCACACTACACAAGTTCATCTATTGGTTTTAAGATACTCAACCCAAGACCATGACTAAACATCCCTTGTGCTTCTTATAACATGTAGGTTTTTTCTCTTGTGTGTATTGGTGTTGTTGTTTGAGTGAGGAATGAATTCTAAATTTTGAATACTCTTATGTGTGTTGGTGTTGTGGTTTGAGTGAGGAATAAATTAAAAATTTGAAATACTCTTATGGGTGTTATTTCATTTCTTATAACATGTACATGTTTTCTCTTATGGGTGTTATAGCATTTGAATTTCTAAATTTCTCAATTCTGGAATGAATTCTAAATTTTAAATTCTTTGGATGGGGATTCTGTATTGGTGTTGTTTCAGGTCTGGAGAGGGGTTTCTGTGTTGTTGCAAGTTTGAAGAGGGGAGATGGGCCTGCTGTTGTGGAGCTGTGAAATTGTATAGCAACGGTTCTGCAACCGTTGATATAGATACTATTATATATAGCTATACCAATGGTTCTTTAACCGTTGGTATAGATAATATTATATAATCTATTCCAACGGTTTGTTATAACCTTTGGTATAGGTTTATAACAATGGTTATAACCAAATTGTTGGTATAGCCTTATATCTTAGAATATTCCCTCTATAGCAACAGTTTAAAAACTGTTGGTATATGTTATACTTTTACACACATATACCAACGGTTTGTAGAAACCGTTGGAATACCTCCTTTTTTGACACCTATACCAATGGTTTTCACAGAACCATTGGTATATGCCTATTGTCATGCCTTACTTTCCCACGACTTAGGGAACCATTGGTATACTATACACCAACGGTTTCCAGGCCTTTACCAATGGTTCAAAAATGTTTGTAAAGTGTAATATTCCAGTAGTGCCTGAACTCTGAATTTATCTAAAAAACCCTTTGATAGTAACTATAGGGGCACAACCATAATCATTGCATAAAGTTAAGTTCAGTTAAAAATTATTTACATTATTTTTCATTGAGGATCTTTTTTATCTTTAGTTTTTAGTGAATTTTTCCTTAATTTATTCATAAAAAAACAAGAAATACAAAGTGGACACTTCTGAATACTGTCCATTTTTTATAATCTAAAACTTTTAATATAAATAAAGAAATATTTTATAAAAACTTTTAATGACTATAACCATTATTTCTACCAATACCTTAATCATTTTTAAGTCTCATGAAAAAAATTAGAAAACATGGGATGAGAATAAGAATAGAAGTAAGGGATATAAAAATAAAGAACCGTTAATCGATTCATAAACATTAAAACCAATGAAATATTTATCTTATAATTATAATTTTCACCCTTAATAAGTAGTAAATACTATACATTGAAAATATGCTCAATTATTAAACTTTTTCTCAATCACCAGATTACCGTAAAACCCATTGAAATAATATTAAATACATACCGATATCTTGGTACATCATTATTTAGGTCACTCTTAAAAATGAAATTATTAGACAGTTGAATTCCATAGACGTCACTCTTTCAAATTGAATAGCTATATGACCTACATTAATACTCAATACATTGGAAGGATATCATGGATCCACCAATGTTTGGTTTATAATAGAACCAACTATCATTGATTTATCATGGAATCAACTGTCTAATTTATATGTATCATTATATAATCATAACACATAAAATAATAAAATATTCAACATTTTAACCATAATATTTCATTTTCACTCATAAAAAAACATTTCAAGTTATTAAGATAATAAATTTATTTTCAAAATCAATTTATAATAAAAAATACCCAAAAAGGAAAAAAAATTATTTTCATTTAAGAAAACACGTATTATTTTAAAGGAATATGTAAAAAAAATTATATTCACGATGGAGGAAAATCTGTTGCCGCTATGTGAGTTAAGAATAGAACACTGCTTTTTTGTTCTTTACAAAATATTCTTTATAGAACATGTGAAAGGATTCATTTTAAAAACCATTGAATTAAATAAAAAATAGTCATAATTTTTCTTTTATAATCCCTTTTATATCAATATAAATAAATATGTTAAATAATATGAAGAATATTTTCACGGTGAAAATATTTTTAAATTAAATCTGTAAGAATTAAAGCATTCTATACAACATGGAACATTTAAATGATAATCAACATGAAAGAATGAAATTTGAAAAGACATTAAATATCATGATAATAGATATAATATGGATAGAGAACGTCAAAGTGGATGTATATACAATTTATAAAACAATAAAGATACATATCATCAAGAAATGTCTCAATAAAAAGAGATTTAGATGAAACCCCTTACCTTGCACCCCACTTGTCACATTTATATTTATCTTACTAAAGAATAAACTTATATAAAATATTTATTTTTTCAGTAATATTTTTTTATGTTTAAAATTACTTTTATTCCAATTATTACAACGTTATAAACAAAAACTTATGAAATCATGTTTACTTCGCGTGTTTTGACCATATTCAGTTTGTTTATCAAAAATGAATTTGGTAAGTTAACTATGGTCAAATAGATAATTATATAAACATGTATATAATAACAATGATTAAATAATTATGATATTTATACATAAATTATAATTTTAAAACCATTAATAAAATATTATTATGAAAAATGAACCAATGTTACAATCATGAGGACTATAGGTTGTATATACGCATGAGTAACGTTCTCCTTTAAAGAAGGTTAAAGAAATTTACCTTCAAAAAATAATAATTATATAATAAATTTAAATTAATTTAATCATATATACTTATATATTTAAATATTATGATTTAAAATAAATTACATCGCATCGAGGAGGAGGTAGTATACACATCCACAATCGATGTTATCTATTTTTCAGGGTTTGAATGGGTAATAAAGAAAATTATATATTATATTTCTAGAAAGGTAATTATTTAATGAATGTCAAATATATTTATATAATTTCACATATTTATAAATAAAGCCATACTTAATATATTCTATTTAACATGTGAATGTATCACATTGGTTTGAGGAGGTGGTAGTCCACACGCCCAAAAAAGATGTTATCATATTTACACCAAATTGAAAAAATGAAGATATGTGTACATAAAAATTACATAATTATTAATAAATAATAAATATAATAAAATATACATATATATCATATAGAAAAATTTTTCCATCCTAATTTACCACCATGAGAGGCGGTAAAGGAAAAACGAATGACATCATTATGTGAGCTGGTAATTCGCTGTACATGAACAGTAATGTCAATACCCATTAGATGGATGTTTTTGTAAGTGTATATAGAAAATTTAGAATATCAAATTATAAGTACATTAAGTATAATAATTTTATATTATAATAATTTTATAAGAATAATTTAGGTTTTATATAATGAAAATTAAATAAAAGAGCGTGTGAAATGATACTACTTCTTTTTAGGGTAACTCCTTTTAGTTTGAACCAAAGGGATTCATTCGAAGGATTTATTACTGATATGAGTCTTGTAGAATTAGGGTAGGTATTTTAGGAGATTATTTTATAATAGTATGGTTGATAAAAAGGGTCTGATATGTGTGAATAATTGGGAAGTTTGAGTTCCTTTTTATAGTGGAGGTGGAGTGACATTCTTGTATATTTTTGAAAAGGGAAGTCCACCCAAGTTTTTCCCTTGTAAAGTGGATCCAATAAGTATCAAAATTTTATAAAATGGAGGATAAAGTTTAACTATTTCAATAAAATAGTTTTTTCATCAGGTTCCTAGGTGAGTTTGGTTCTTATGTTTAAGGTTAATTCCTTTATTAAGATAATTTTCCTTCTAATTCATGTAATTAAATTTAATAACTTTCACAAATATTTATGCCTAAAAACTAATTTTACCTTATTTGAAATTATAAACTATTCTAATTAAAAAAATATAATCCATTTTTACAAATTCTAATCCCATAAGTGGCAGTAATTACTTTAAATTTAATTTCCTAGTTAGGATGACAAAGGGTATTTTTAAAGTAAAAATGTTCCAAAGTTTTTAAAGTTTTAATATCTAAATAGAATGTGAAATTTTTTTAAATGGACTGAATTGATTTAGAATATATTAAATTCATATAAATATAATTTAAAACCAAATAAAAATATAATTTAACTGAAGATTTAAATTATTTGAAAAATAAGTTTTAATATAGAATCTAGTATTATTCATCATTTATCCAAATATGAAAGTTCTTAGAAAAATACCAAAAATTCACCCCAAGTAAAATTTGAAATTTATTTTTAAAAAAGGCCTTTCATTTTTTCAAATAACAATTAATTTTTCTTCATTTTGTTAAAATATTATCTCTTTTAAAAGGTTGTAAAACTAAATTTACAATGTATAAATATTTATTATACATAAAATTAGATTTATTCTCATTTTAGGCCAATAAAAAATATTTGATGAATGTTAAAAAAATTAATAAATTTTTTTAAACCTAATAAATTTATTGATATTCATTCTGGGTGATAACTTCCACTTAAGGTAATATTAAAAATATATAAATTTTCAGTATAAGACAACATTTCTTGAACCGTATGATTTTAGAGAAACTTATTGTTGTGTGTCAAGTAGGCTAACAAACAAAGAATCCATTTTAAGGTAAAATTACAATCTAGTTAATAATTGTAAATAAATATTAAAAATAATTATTATATCAAGAAATGATATATTAAAATTAATTACATATTTATCATTATTATAATATAATATATCACTCTTTTTCATACCTTTTCACTCACTTAAAGATGATAAAATTGTTCATGTATCTGTGGACTACCACCTTTATGATGCGATGCGACTATCTTTTCATCCCCACACCACATGGATGATAAATATAATAATATTTTAATAAATAATATCATATTTATGAAATTATCATCATTTCCTAAAATATGAAATATTACTTATCAACTTTCCATAATGGTCGTTGAAAAATGGAATCATTACTCATGCATACGTACGACCTATGGTTTCCATGATCACATCTTATTTAATTTCTCAGAGCATATTTCTTGATTGGTATTAAAATTATATTTAATGTGAAAATATGATAATATATCATGATTTTTATTCCAGATGTTATATAACTATATAATATGCGTAAGAACGAAATCTTTCATGATGAAACACAAATGTGAAAAAAAGTGAATTAACACCCTAAATAATGAAAATAATGAATGATTATTACCATATGGGTGATAAGAAGTTATGAAAGGATCATATATGAAATACTAAATATTAATATGTTTAGATTATAACATAATAACATTTTTAAATCAACTACATCGAATCTTAAAACAAAATAAACCAAAAGGAAGTGTGAGGTAAGGGACTTCATCTCAATTTCTCTTCATTGAGGCACATTGTAATGTTTTTCACACAATTCCTTTTATATGGTGTATATAATACCCATTTATAGTGGAACTATCTTCTCATACATGGATATTAAATCTTTTTGTATGAATATTAATGACATTACTCAATAAAACACCTAATTATTATAATAGTTTAGTGCATTTGGAAATAGGGAGCACAATCCTATAATCTGGATATTAATCTTCAAAGTTTTCCACAAAGATATTCCCATATAATAATATCTGTTGATAAACCCTACATAATTTTTTTTTTCATATATTTTGGAAAGGAATCATATGAATTGGTGATCTCACATGCTCATTAAGGTTAAACATAAGAGATATCAATCTATGATAATATGAAATTATAAGATAAGCCTAAAGATATGTGATAATGAACATAACTTATGAATTTTATAACCAACCTATAATAGATCATAAATTGGTCATGGAATAAATATTGGAATTTTAAATGACATGAATCATAAGGAAAACAAATAACATGAGCCATCAGATTATGAAATTGGTATAATACATATATTTGTGGCATACACATAAGAATAGAAAATTATTTCCATATTAGCTGAGGATCATTTCCATGGATATCATATTGGAATGGGTTCACATCCCAAGCCATAAAAATATTAAGGGTTCACTCTCATGACCATTATTATGGACAAAGTCCCATATGATACTGAGTTTACTCCCCATTCCAATGTTATCTTACTTAACCGGGTTCACTTCCCATTCTAATCATGTCTTACTAAACTGAGTTTACTCTCTATTCGAGTCTTGTAATATTAACCCATATTCACTCCCATTTATAGTCCTATCTCACTCATGAGATATAAATATTAACCCAATTAATTTAAAGGAGATATAGACCCCACCCAATTTTTTTATAACATAACCACCATCCATGGTTATAACATAACCGATATCCTTGGTCATAATGTAATCACCATCAGATAATGAAAATCATACATATGTATGACACAAGATCATAAAATAGTCAACATATCATAACCAATGAAATAAAGCGAGTTTCATATAAATTTCATTACAACACAACCTATGTTAAATAAACAGGTTTAATAATAATTTCATCATTTCATCAAAGAAAAACCTATGAAAAAAGAAATGGGGTTCATAATCATTTTTTCAAGGTGATACCCAGGGAAGAGAAATATGTTTCATATATTTTTTATCATAAAAACATAAAACATTTAGAGAAATAATAGGAATCATATCCATGGATCGTATCCCCAATAAAGCATAAGTAAACTCAAAGAATTTCATCTTAAATGAAAAATAATTTTTAAAGACTACTTGAAAAAATTTATTGAGGAAAATATATATTATTTAAAAATAATATTTTTAGAAAAAAACATCAAGAAAATAATTTTTTTTGAAAATAGAATTGAAAAATTATAATGGATTATTTGAAAAACACATTAAAAAAAATTTCATGATGAAAATATCTTTTCGACTTTGAAAAACACATTCCAAAACATAAAACAGTTTAAAAATAATATTTAATTTGAAATAATTTATTTAAAATATAATAATATCTTAAATATTAAGGAAAAAAATTTCTTTAAAATGAACATTGAAAAATTTTAATAGAATCTTGAAATAATTTGGTGGGTATGACTGTAGGAAATACTTTTCATGCTATGCATGTTAAAAACAAAGATTCAATTCACATTTTTTGTAAAATCCTAAAGGAAATTCTTTTCGAAAACAATATGAATAATCCGTTCATTTCTTTAAAATTCTAAAATGAGTGAAAAAGGTCATTTGAAAATCATAAAATAAAAATAAAACATTTTTATAAAACATGGTTTTGCAAGAAAACAAATTTCTAACTGAATAGAGAAATAAAGGTTGATTTTCTTAATAACATTTCTCAATTTTACAAATTAGAAAAGATTAAAAAATTGTAATATTAACTGAAAATATAATTATTAACCATTGGAGATGAAAATTCATGAACATTATTGAGATTTATATCATAATATTTCATTATTTTAGTCTTATTAATAAACAATCCTATGAAACGATTAGATTTTAACATAAAACTCTTTCCACATTGGTAAATTTGAATCAAATTCATGATTAAATAATGAAATTTAATTATTCTAATAATATCATTAAAATAATGATATTTTTTATATAACAAGTTAATGGGAAATCATATACACCTCATAGAAGAAGATAGGTTTATAACAGAACATATGTATGAAAGAAGGTAAATTATGACATCAATCCCTTATCGCTTTTGTAAATTATGAAATATAACCCCCATGAAAGAGAGATACGTAAAGGGATATGTAAATCCCAATAATTTTAAGAATAATAATTATAAAATAAATTAATCGGTATTATAAACACCACATAAAATAAATATGCGGTGAACTCTCACATGTATCCAAGAAATAAAAGAGAGACTAAATCTCCTACCATTAGTCTTGATTTCTATTATTATCATTGAACATCCTTCATAATAAATTTAAGGTTATTATTGATATATTATAGAAGCCCAAAATAACTAACACACACAAATATCATACGATCGATGATTTTATTATGACATTTTATTTCTAATTTATTAACAATTCCATATTAAAGTTACGTTTAAGGTAATATCCTCTTTTTTTCATATAGGTTTTGACTTTTTATTTTTAGTTCTATTAGTATGTTCATGATTTCATCATATAGATCATTTAAAAATTGATATTAATATCATATATATTCATTAAATATAAATTTAGAGTAATCCCAAAAATTTAGTGATAAGTAATGAAATACACCGTTCATGGAGAGTGTATGCCATACATACACATGAAAGTTATTTACATTTTTAATTAAGACCAAAATAAAGACAAGTAAATGATACATTATATTTCAAAAAATAAATTTTATTTGAATTATAAGACAGAATTTAATTAAAACCATCATTAATACATTATATTTAAAGTATTAGTGAAACAAATCGCTTCTTGAGTCGGTAGTCCACCATACACACAAACAACATTTCTGTATTCCCAAAAAATAGAGAGTATGAATTTATGTGTGATATAAAGATTATAGAATAATAATAATTTATTAAATATCATTAATTACATATTTAAACTCTAAATACATCATTATTACCAACCGTGAGAGGTGGTAGCGAAAAAACGAATGATATCGATTCAGGAGGCGGTAGTCCGCTGTAAACATGAACGATAATTTTGTACCCCATTTGATGGAAATGGATATAGTTGTTGTCATTTCAATTTTTATAAAAACAACTTAGTATTGTAAATATACCTATTTTTAATCTAATTATGTTATTATATGAATTGAAGGAGGTGGAGGTAGAAATAACACAAAAACTCTCATTGATGAATGTTACATCTTCTTCGTGTATCTTTCTTATGTTTGTAATAAATCATTCCTAGTATGGATTAATGACCAAACCAAGGATTATATTATTATTAGAGTTATGTATTTATGTGATTTGGATATGTATTTTTTAAACCAAATAGGTATGAAGATGTGAAAAATGTCAGATAGGGAGTGTCATTTTATAAGTAGTAGAGATGACACAGTTGGTATTTTTGAAATGAATTAAGTGCTATAATGTTTTCTACTTGTAAAAAGTGAAAATATTAATCCATTGTATAAAATTATATTTTTAATGGTCAGAATATGTTTATAATTTAAAGACCCATAAATTTCAAGGGAAATTTTTTTCTTAATTTTCTTTGGGATTTTATGAGTACCCAGTTTCCGACAGCACCTCATTCCAAGGCCCGGTGTGCCCAGAATCAATTTCCAAATTTTAGATCGGGTACGTTCAGTGAATGAATGAGCGAGTTTTCATACCTTTTGAACTGGTGCTCCAAATCGAAATCTGAGGGCACCGATGGAATCGCAGTGCTGGTAATTGATTAGGAAGACCTTTCCTGGAGTAGCATTTGCTCGGGAGGATATGTTAAAAAATGTGCGAGGAATAAAAATAAAAATGTTTTACAATTTATTTTTATTTCTTTACCAGTGGTTTAAGTGTGTGGAAATAGAAGATGCAAGGAAGTTTGGGTGGGTCATGCACGTGCCCCCACCTCCTTAAATTTCATCAACACCCCTTTGAAGCCCCCCTCTAGAAATTAATTTGCAACTCCTCCACGTTTAATTACATGCCATTTAAATGCCTCATTAATTGGACAACACACATTAATTAATTCGTGAATTCAATTTGAGTTTTCAAATTTAATGTCGGAATGCGTGTATGTTAATAAAATAAGAGAATGTCTTATTTTACTCGGGGGTTGATTCGTTGTGCTGAAACAAGGAGTGGAATCCTGCGCTCTGAAGAGCATCTTATTCCTCATCGAAGAACGCAAAGAACACTGAGTCTACGACGAAGAACTCCATCACCACAAGGGAATCACCGTGCCATCTCTTCACCTCTCCACATTCGGTAAGAGACACCTTCTTCGGAGGACGACGATGCGCCTCATTCTTCTTCGGGCGAACAACGACGACGTATACGGCGCCGTCTTCCGCGACGCTGTCTTCCACGACGTCCTTTTTCCACGATGAACCTTGTTCGACGACTTCATTGAGGTATGGGTTGGAGTTCAAATTTAATGGATTAAATTTGTGCTCACCTTGTCGATGTTATTTTATTCTGGGCTGCCTGTTATCATTATAAAGGGAGGAGGTCGGACCACATGAACACGACCGACCCTCCTCCCCCTTTGATGTTGTACTTGATGCGGCACGAACAAAGGCAGCAGGTTGTAATTGCACCATGCGGAAACACAGAGAGACGCGGTAAAGAAGCACGGTGCCATCGCGCCGCACCGTTGAGGCTGAATAGGCCATAACCGGAGTGGGGCCACGGCAGAGGGGTGCGGCGCTGTCATTCTGCGTAGGTCGAACAAGGCAATGGCTTGAAGCTACGGTGGTGCAAGGAGGGGCGACCAGAACCGTCAGCCGCCTGCACTTCGGAGGGGCGGGACAGCGGGGTCCCGTGGCGGAAACACCGGCCGGGTAGCCCGACCGGCTGTTTCGGAATGACTGGGGGTCGTAACCCCTAGCTGGCCAAGAGGCGGGCCGCCCTCATGGGGGCCGTTTCTTCATTCAAGGGGGGCAATGCCCCCGTCCGCATCCCGCTCGGCCAAACGACCGAGCAGCTAGCCACGCGGGCCGAGCCCGAGTCAGGCCGGAACGGCTGCACCGGGCCGGCCGCCCGCATCGGGCTGGGCCACTCTGGCTGGGCTGGGCAGCACCGGCGGGGCCGGACCCAGACCCGGGCGGGTCTATAACGACCCACACTTCACATACATTGTTAATACTTCAAAATTGAAGCACACTTATTACAACATATGAAAAAACCACAAAGGACCGTATAGGTATAGTGTCTTTAGAAACTGGGAAACATAAACAACTGGTTCATAAATCTTCTACAGTGTCTCCCATTTATTTCATCATATCTAGGGTCCCTTTTAGTATATTCTACTTAATATCCTTCTTCCTGACCTGGGGAAAAGAAAACATAAAAGGGTGAGCTCAAATGCTCAGCAAGGGCAAATAAAGGAAATAAAAATCATATCATATCTTTTTGAAAATCAAAACCTGCAAAAGAGATCATAATATCTTAACATGGAATAAATCATAGAAGTGAAAATGAGATCCCCATAATCATAACATAATACTTGAAACTTTGTGTCATGAACACATAATCATGGAAAATCATTTCTTGTTAGTCATGACTCATTGCCAAGACTATCTTAGTGGACAAAGTCCCTTTCTGAACCGAGTTCACTCCTCGTTTCAGTCCTGTATCACTGAACCGAAATAACCTTCCGTTCCAGCCATGTCTATCTCATGAGATATAAAATCTTTACCCAATGCATTGGAGGGAGATATAGGTCCCACCCATCTTATAATGAATCCTTTCTTTTGTGTGCCACATAATCATAAAACATACATCATCGCATAACACATGTAACAAAAATGGGATTCTTGAAACATCATGACATCATAAATCAATTCATATAAGATAAAGGAATTCATAAAAATAATTCCATCACAACATGAACAAATCAATTTAATAATAGGGATAAAATAGAACCCTTTATTATCTTAGATGGAAAATAATTTTGATAAAACACTTGAACTACATTCTGAGGAAAATATCCTTTCTTCTTCAAATTTTTTTTTCCTTTCATAACATGTCATACAACTTCAAAATAAATTAATTTGATTAAAAATATACTTGGAAACTTTTAAAGGAATTTTCTTGGAAATAATGTTTTAAAAATCCATTCATGCCGTATAAGTTAAAAAAAACATTCTTCGTACTTTGGTCTGAAAAGTCAAAAAGTACCTCGTACGACAAAAGATTCCTTTCATAGATATTACTAAAAACTCACCGAAGGGTAAAAATGGATTTAAACAATTGTAGGTGGATGGAAATAATATTACATATTGATGAAACATGGATGTGGATGATAAAATACACCCCAGTAAATACTTACGAATAAACAATCTCGGATAAAAATGAGATTGTGATATTTCCCTTACCTTAAGTCCAATTTGCTTTGTACGTGTCCGAAGCTCCTGTATAATGGTTTAAATAATGTTATTGACTTATTCCAGAATCATACATATTGATATGATATCATATATGGTCATATTATTAGCTTCTTGTTAGTAATATTTCATTGTTACTTGTTACTCGGGTCTTTATAACTTTTTGTTCTTATGCGTGTTTTGTTGAATAAATTCTTATTCTTATCTTTAGGTTATAGATAATTCATTTCCAGAATGGTATTAGTGTAGTATATACCATATTCATTCGTTCAATTCATTTATATAATCATTATGAAATGAAGATCATGTAGAACGAGTCACATCACATCGTGGAGACGGTATTCCGTACGTACGCACGAGTGATGATATCGTTCCTATGATCACGGAATTGTATTGGAGTATATATATATATATTATTTCAGTATCAATATTACTTCATAATAATCATATATAGTTACTCATTACACCATTTTACCCATCCTTGTAAGGTGATGGTGGAAAATAGATTACACCACAGCGTGGAGACGGTATTCCGTACGTACGCACGCGCGGTGATTTCATTTTTTCCGTAGGATGGATAGAAGGTGAATTAGGGTTGTTTCATATTTATAATAACATATCAGTATGTAAGTAATACTGATGTTATTACTTTATCATGAAACAACTAAAGGAGAAGAAGTTGAAGAAGAAAGAAATTGAAAAGATCGGTAATGGATATTACCTCTTCTTTGGAACGCTTCTTTGAATCCTCCACTTAAGGAACTAAGATTGGTCTTTGGAGAAGACCAGGACCTCTAGGATTATTCTAGGGAAGTGGAGAGGAGAAAATGTCAGGGGTTGGCCGAGCTTGAGTGCTCAAATTGGTGTGAGCAGGAGGGGGAGGAGGTGCCCTTTTATAAGGGAGGAGAGGGGCACCTTAAGAATATCTCAAAATATTATTTTATATTAAAGTCAAAATCGGTTTATAATGGTTCCAAAGGGTTTTATTTCGAAGCTAAAGTGGGGATGGGTCTAAATCCTATCAACCAATAGGATTTAGACATGTTTAGGGTATTATTTTAACCTTATCAATTAGATTTAACTCTAAGTTAATTAATTTAACTTTTACCGTGTCTTTTTGTTTTCTTTCACTATATGGTTAATACACTTATTATAACATGCCAAACGAACCCCAAATTGTTTATTATTAATATATATATCCTTATCTAAGTCATTTGGCCGAACCTTAGATTTTGAGGAATAAAATAACAATTAAAAATATAATATTTGATTTAAAAACTATTTTGTGTCAATTTTGACACTATTTGATATATGATTTTTTTGAAAGTCATAACAGAATTATATGTTCGAACCAAGTTGATTAAATCAACACTAATATATCATAGTAACCTAGAAAATTAGTGGAATTCATAAAAAGTCTTAAATTACATTTATTTTGGTATTTATATTATCAATTATGTCAATATTTCATTAATAAGATAATTACTGCATCATCTTTGTGTCATATATAAATTAAATTATTTGATATCTAAAAATTACAAATAAAATACCATCATGTAGGAAATCTTTTTAGATTTCTAATGAATATTTACAATCGAATTTATCTTATGTATAACCCCATATTAAAAATTATTTACTTATTAAACTTTGATTTTAACTATTTTAACCCTTCTTTAAATAAATTAATAATAAATGTCCTAATCTAATCCAAGTGGGCCTAAATGGTCATATTTTATTCCTAAGTTTGTTTTTGGTCGAATTAAACTTGTCCAATAGAATTAGGACATGTGTTAGGGTAATAGTAATATCATATTTACCCTTAGTTACCCTATTTACTATTAATCGCGGTAAAAAAAGTAAAAAGTTACTATTCACCAAAAATTATTTTTATCTCATTGAACCACATTTTAGTCCTTGATATTAACCGTGTCTCTCGGATTTTCGAAATTCCATTCATAGAAGTGGTAAAATTAAGTTTTATGCAAAATTCAGTTTTTAACCTACCACTTAGTGGTTTCACTATTCATCAAAAATTGAAAGTTTTCAGAAAAATACCAAAATTTCACCCTAGGCTAATTTCGATATTCTGAGTCCAAAAATGAAGTCCATTTTGAAAAATAAAATTTATAAAATTTTAAAAAGTGGTTATTACTATTCATAACGGCTAGTTTTAATAGCATATTGTTGTTTAGTGAAACTCGGTATTGCGTACGACGCAAGCTATCGAGGAAGGTCGCGATTGCGTGTAAAGAAAGCCAAGCAAGTGTTGTGTAGAAAAAGATTCCTTTGACGATTTATATAACATAAAAGTCTCGGGTGTTACATTCTACCCCCCTTAAAAAGAATTTCGCCCTCGAAATTCGTCACTTTTCAACAAACAGATGAGGATACTTCTCCCTCATCATATCCTCAAGCTCCCATGTAGCTTCTTAAAGTTGGTGGTTCCTCCATAAAACTTTCACCAAGTGAGTGGTCTTGTTTCGTAGGACTTTTTCGCTACGATCCAGAATCTCTATCGGCTGTTCTTCATAAGAAAGATCTTGCTCCAGCGGTATAACTTCTGGGCTGAGTACATGTGAAGGATCTGGTATGTACTTTCTCAGGAGAGATACATGGAACACATCGTGAACTTGAGAGAGATTAGGTGGAAGCGCCAATCGGTAAGCTACCTTCCCAACACGATCCAGTATTTCAAAACGACCGATATATCTAGGGCTCAACTTCCCCTTCTTTCCAAATCTCATAACCCTCTTCCAGGGAGATATTCATAAGAACACTTTATCGCCCACTTCAAACTCTAGGTCTTTTCTTCGGGTGTTGGCATAACTTTTCTGTCGACTCTGAGCTGCTCTTATGTGTTGTTGAATAGATCTGACCTTTTCTGCCATTTCATCAACGAGATCAGGTCCTAATAGCTTTCTTTCCCCAACTTCATCCCAGCAAGTTGGAGTCCTGCATTTCTTTCCATAGAGAGCTTCATAAGGAGCCTTCTGAATACTGGAGTGAAAGCTATTATTATAAGAAAATCCACCAAAGGTAGGTGTTGATCCCAACCTCCTTTGAAATCCATAGAGCAAGCTCTCAACATATCTTCTAGGGTTTGAATTGTTCTCTCAGACCGACCGTCTGTCTGGGGATGATAAGCAGTGCTGAAACTCAACTCTGTATCCAGAGTATGCTGAAGACTTCGCCAGAACTTCGAGGTAAATCTCGGATCTCGATCAGATATAATAGAAAGTGGTACTCCATGAAATCTTACCACTTCCTTTAAATATATCCTGGCAAGCTGATCTAGAGAGAAATCCTCTCTAATAGCAATGAAGTGTGCATACTTTGTAAGACGATCAACTATGACCCATATAGCATTATTGCCTTTGGATGTTTTAGGAAGTCCTGTGACAAAGTCCATAGTGATGTTTTCCCATTTCCATTCGGGTATGGGTAATGGTTGTAACACCCCCTTAGACTTCTGTCTCTCAGCTCTAACATGTTGACAAACCAAGCATCGAGAGACATATTCAGCAACATCTCTTTTCATGCCATCCCACCAGAAGTACTCTTTCAGGTCCCTATACATCTTCGTGCTTCCAGGATGAATAGAGAATGATGAACTATGAGCCTCATCCAGTAGCTCATTCTTTAATTCGGGGATGGGAGGAATGCAAACCCGATTCCTGAACTTTATTATCCCATCAAAATCAAGGTTGAATTCAGGAACATTTCTCACCTTCTTTTGTAACTCGACATCTTCTTTCTGTGCCTCTTTAATCTTCACATGTATAGATGGTTGAACATTCATTTGAGAAAGATAAGATTTTTCCCCTTCCATTATAATTCCAAGATCCATCCTTTGTAAATCCATAAATATTGGATCTTTTGTGATCCTCATCATGGATAAACTAGCATGGTCTTGTCGACTTAATGCATCTGCCACCTTGTTTGCTTTCCCAGGGTGGTAATGGATTGAGCAGTCATAATCCTTAATCAGCTCCAACCATCTTCTTTGATGCATATTCAACTCCTTTTGTGTGAAAATATACTTTAAACTTTTATGATCAGTATAAATATCACACCTTTCACCATAAAGGTAATGCCTCCAAATCTTTAATGCAACGATTACCGCAGCCAACTCCAAATCATGTGTTGGGTAATTTTGCTCATGGATTTTCAACTGTCATGAGGCATAAGCTATCACCATATCATTTTGCATAAGAACACACCCCAATCCCTTCTTGGATGCATCACTGTAGATCACAAACCTTTCTCCACTACAAGGCAGTGTGAGCACAGGTGCAATGGATAACCTTCTTTTCAACTCCTTGAAATTCTCTTCACATTCCTCTGTCCAGACAAACTTAACTCCTTTCCGGGTCAACTTGGTGATTGGATTAGATAATCGTGAAAAATCTTTTACAAAACGTCGATAATATCCAGCCAAACCAAGAAAACTTCGGATCTCAGTTACTGTTGTTGGTCTTGACCATCTTTCGATAACCTCTGTTTTTGCTGGATCCACAGATATCCCCTCTTTTGAGATTATATGACCCAAAAATGCAACTTTTTGAAGCCAAAATTCACACTTGGTAAATTTGGCATAAAGCTTCTCCTTTCTCAGGGTCTTCAATATAATTCTCAAGTGATCTTCATGCTATTCCTTTCTCTTTGAATAGACAAGAATATCGTCTATAAAGACTACCACAAATTGATCAAGATAGTCTCTAAAGACTCTATTCATTAGATCCATGAAGATAGCAGGGGCATTAGTAAGACCAAATGGCATCACTATAAATTCATAGTGTCCATACCTTGTACGGAAAGCCGTCTTTGGTATATCCTCCCTTTTGACCCTTAATTGATGATACCCTGAACGAAGATCAATCTTGGAAAAGTATTGAGCTCCGCGTAGTTGGTCAAATAAGTCATCAATGCGTGGGAGAGGATATTTGTTCTTGATAGTGATCTTGTTAAGTTATCGATAATCAATGCAGAGTCTCATTGATCCATCTTTCTTCTTAACAAATAGAACAGGTGCTCCCCAAGGTGACGCACTAGGGCGTATGAATCCCTTATCATGATTCTCTTGGAGTTGCTTCTTCAATTCCTGCAACTCAATTGGGGCCATTCTATAAGGTGTCTTTGAAATAGGAAAAGCACCCGGTACGAGTTCTATTGAAAACTCAACTTCACGATTTGGTGGAAGACCCGGAAATTCCTCCCGAAAGACATCATCAAACTCCCGTACAATGGGCATATTCTTAATCGTGAGTTTCTCACCAACCATTTGAGATAAATAACCTTCATTTAGTGGAATCAATACCGATAAGATGGAAGAAATTTCCACTGGAAGGTTATGTTCATCCTTGCATTGATAGATGATCGTAGATTGATCTGGAATATGAAATGTGACTTCCCTTCTTTGGAAATTGATATGAGCTCCATGTAGAGAAAGCCAATCCATGCCAAGAATCACATCAAATTCCACTAAAGGAAGGATCACAAGATTTGCAGGAAGCACTTTCCCACAAACTTCGATCGGAGAAGAATTATAAACTTTTGATGCGATTGATGTGCCATTAGGTGTTGTCACAGCTAACTCAACATCTAATTGTTGAGGTAATACAGTGATACCCTTAGAAAAGTCTTCAGAAATAAAAGAGTGGATGGATCCAGAATCAAATAAAACATTTGCTACTTTAGAGTGGATGGTAAGTGTACCTTTCACCACATCGTTATCGTACTCCACATTGCTGATAGAAATTGCATGTGACTTTCCTTTGTCTTTAGACTTAAGAGTTCGTTGATGTCGACCATCATCATCAACCCTTGGATTTGGGCATTGATTGGCATAATGCCCCATCTCCTTGCACTTGAACATTGAAGTGTAGTAGGTTCATTCTGTGTATCCCTTCCTTTGTTTGCATCATTAGACATCTTCTTCCCATTATCACGGCATTCAAATGCCCGATGACCTTCCTTTCCACATTTAAAACATTTACTTGTCCCTTTAAGACAACTACCTCCATTTTTCTTTCCACACTTTGAGCATAAGGGAAAGTTCATCTTCTTTTCCGTGTGCTCTTTAGATTTTTATTTGAATTCCATCTTCCTCTTCTTATCAAACCCATGGGACTGATGGGTTATTCCAATATCCATCTCGACATTAAGAGCACATCGAACGATTTCCTCGTAGCTATTGAAGTCCCTTATGGCTAACGCCCTTCGAACACTTGGTTTTAAGCCACTAAAGAATCGACCGATCTTACTCTCAGGTTGGATAATAATACCAGAAGCGTACCTTGCAAGTCTTGTAAAATTTGCTTCATAGGTACCAACAGATTCATCATCCCTTTGCTTCAGTTCAAGAAACTCTTTCTCCATCTTTGTTCAGAGAATACGAGGGAAGTACTTATTGAAAAATAAGTTCTTGAACTCGTCCCATTACATAGACTCAATTTCATCCCCTTGCCTCGTATTCTTAACAAGATTCCACCATTGATCAGCATCTCCTTCCAAACGGTACACTGCTAGGATGACTTTATCATGCTCAGAACATTGAAGAACTGAAAATATCTTTTCAGTAGTACTAATCCATTGTTCAGCAACTAATGGATCAGTAGACCCGCTGAAAGAAGGTAGACGCTGCCTCATGAAGGTTTCCACAGAATGTTGCTCCCTCCTCTGCTCGTTTGGAAATCCTGCATGATTCATAGCTTGAGAAAGTTGTGTGAGCATGGCTACAAGATTTTGCATTCCAGCTCCCATATCGTTTGGTTGCTCAGGGGGACAATCATTGCATTGCCCATCACATTCCGCATTAACATGGTTCCTTCGGGTTCCAGCCATTGACTAAAACCAAGAAGAATAGTGTGAGCAACACTAATTATAATAGGAAACCACATAATTCAAGAATAAAATTTTCATGCTTATGGTCTTATCCTAGGTTATTCATGGCCATTTCTAAGATTGTGTTCTATGCTTAGACTTATCCTTAGGGTTCTTACTAAGGCTTTCACATCCTAGTTTCCAAAGGTTGACTATACCTTTGCCTCTGATACCAACTATAACGACCCACACTTCACATACATTGTTAATACTTCAAAATTGAAGCACACTTATTACAACATATGACAAAACCACAAAGGACCGTATAGGTATAGTGTCTTTAGAAACTGGGAAACATAAACAACTGGTTCATAAATCTTCTACAGTGTCTCCCATTTATTTCATCATATCTAGGGTCCCTTTTAGCATATTCTACTTACTATCCATCTTCCTGACCTGGGGAAAAGAAAACATAAAAGGGTGAGCTCAAATGCTCAGCAAGGGAAAATAAAGGAAATAAAAATCATATCATATCATTTTGAAAATCAAAACCTGCAAAAGAGATCATAATATCTTAACATGGAATAAATCATAGAAGTGAAAATGAGATCCCCATAATCATAACATAATACATGAAACTTTGTGGCATGCACACATAATCATGGAAAATCATTTCTTGTTAGTCACGACTCATTGCCAAGACTATCTTAGTGGACAAAGTCCCTTTCTGAACCGAGTTCACTCCTCGTTTCAGTCCTGTATCACTGAACCGAAATAATCTTCCGTTCCAGACATGTCTATCTCATGAGATATAAAATCTTTACCCAATGCATTGGAGGGAGATATAGGTCCCACCCATCTTATAATGAATCCTTTCTTATGTGTGCCACATAATCATAAAACATACATTATCGCATAACACATGTAACAAAAATGGGATTCTTGAAACATCATGACATCATAAATCAATTCATATAAGATAAAGGAATTCATAAAAATAATTCCATCACAACATGAACAAATCAATTTAATAATAGGGATAAAACAGAACCCTTTATTATCTTAGATGGAAAATAATTTTGATAAAACACTTGAACTCCATTCTTGAGGAAAATATCCTTTCTTCTTCAAAAACATTTTTCCTTTCATAACATGTCATACAACTTTAAAATAAATGAATTTGATTAAAAATAAACTTGGAAACTTTTAAAGGAAGCTTCTTGGAAATAATGTTTTAAAAATCCATTCATGCTGTATAAGTTAAAAAAAACATTCTTCGTACTTTTGTCGGAAAAGTCAAAAAGTACCTCGTACGACAAAAGATTCCTTTCATAGATATTACTAAAAACTCACCGAAGGGTAAAAATGGATTTAAAAAATTGTAGGTGGGTGGAAATAATATTACATATTGATGAAACATGGATGTGGATGATAAAATACACCCCAGTAAATACTTACGAATAAACAATCTCGGATAAAAATGAGATTGTGATATTTCCCTTACCTTAAGTCCAATTTGCTTTGTACGTGTCCGAATCTCTTGTATAATGGTTTAAATAATGTTATTGACTTATTCCAGAATCATACATATTGATATGATATCATATATGGTCATATTATTAGCTTCTTGTTAGTAATATTTCATTGTTACTTGTTACTCGGGTCTTTATAACTTTTTGTTCTTATACGTGTTTTGTTGAATAAATTCTTATTCTTATCTTTAGGTTATAGATAATTCATTTCCAGAATGGTATTAGTGTAGTATATACCATATTCATTCGTTGAATTCATTAATATAATCATTATGAAATGAAGATCATGTAGAACGAGTCGCATCACATCGTGGAGACGGTATTCCGTACGTACGCACGAGTGATGATATCGTTCCTATGATCTTGGAATTGTATTGGAGTATATATATATATTATTTCAGTATCAATATTACTTCATAATAATCATATATAGTTACTCATTACACCATTATACCCATCATTGTATGGTGATGGTGGAAAATAGATTACACCACGGCGTGTAGACGGTATTCCGTACGTACGCACGCGCGGTGATTTCATTTTTTTACGTAGGATGGATAGAAGGTGAATTAGGGTTGTTTCATATTTATAATAACATATCAGTATGTAAGTAATACTGATGTTATTACTTTATCATGAAACAACTAAAGGAGAAGAAGTTGAAGAAGAAAGAAATTGAAAAGATCGGTAATGGATATTACCTCTTCTTTGGAACGCTTCTTTGAATCCTCCACTTAAGGAACTATGATTGGTCTTTGGAGAAGACCAGGACCTCTAGGATTATTCTAGGGAAGTGGAGAGGAGAAACTGGCAGGGGTTGGCCGAGCTTGAGTGCTCAAATTGGTGTGAGGAGGAGGGGGAGGAGGTTCCCTTTTATAAGGGAGGAGAGGGGCACCTTAGGAATATCTCAAAATATTATTTTATATTAAAGTCAAAATCGGTTTATAATGGTTCCAAAGGGTTTTATTTCGAAGCTAAAGTGGGGATGGGTCGAAATCCTATCAACCAATAGGATTTAGACAAGTTTAGGGTATTATTTTAACCTTATCAATTAGATTTAACTCTAAGTTAATTAATTTAACTTTTACCGTGTCTTTTTGTTTTCTTTCACTATATGGTTAATACACTTATTATAACATGCCAAACGAACCCCAAATTGTTTATTATTAATATATATATCCTTATCTAAGTCATTTGGCCGAACCTTGGATTTTTAGGAATAAAATAACAATTAATAATATAATATTTGATTTAAAAACTATTTTGTGTCAATTTTGACACTATTTGATATATGATTTTTTTGAAAGTCATAACAGAATTATATGTTCAAACCAAGTTGATTAAATCAACACTAATATATCATAGTAACCTAGAAAATTAGTGTAATTCATAAAAAGTCTTAAATTACATTTATTTTGGTATTTATATTATCAATTATGTCAATATTTCATTAATAAGATAATTACTGCATCATCTTTGTGTCATATATAAATTAAATTATTTAATGTCTAAAAATTACAAATAAAATACCATCATGTAGGAAATCTTTTTAGCTTTCTAATTAATATTTACAATCGAATTTATCTTATGTATGACCCCATATTAAAAATAATTTACTTATTAAACTTTGATTTTAACTATTTTAACCCTTCTTTAAATAAATTAATAATAAATGTCCTAATCTAATCCAAGTGGGCCTAAATGGTCATATTTTATTCCTAAGTTTGTTTTTGGTCGAATTACACTTGTCCAATAGAATTAGTACATGTGTTAGGGTAATAGTAATATCATATTTACCCTTAGTCACCCTATTTACTATTAACCGCGGTGAAAAAAAGTAAAAAGTTACTATTCACCAAAAATTATTTTTATCTCATTGAACCACATTTTAGTCCTTGATATTAACCGTTTCTCTCGGATTTTCGAAATTCCATTCACAGAAGTGGTAAAATTAAGTTTTATGCAAAATTCAGTTTTTAACCTACCACTTAGTGGTTTCACTATTCATCAAAAATTGAAAGTTTTCAGAAAAATACCAAAATTTCACCCTAGGCTAATTTCGATATTCTGAGTCCAAAAATGAAGTCCATTTTGAAAAATAAAATTTATAAAATTTTAAAAAGTGGTTATTACTATTCATAACGGCTAGTTTTAATAGCATATTGTTGTTTAGTGAAACTCGGTATTGCGTACGACGCAAGCTATCGAGGAAGGTCGCGATTGCGTGTAAAGCAAGCCAAGCAAGTGTTGTGTAGAAAAAGATTCCTTTGACGATTTATATAACATAAAAGTCTCGGGTGTTATAGGGTCAACCCGGTTCGGGCCAACATAGGGGGTCTCGTGCCGGGACGGTCCGAGCCCAAAACCCCCTAAAACCGGACAGGTTCGTTTAAATGCCCGTAACATGGGCTACAGAGATCCGATTGACGCATTGTCAGTTGCGATGCAATCCTTAGATCGATATGGTTGTTTCAGTATATTAAACCCAAGGTTTCAGAGAACTTTGGGTATGGCCGGGTTGGTTCGAACATGAAACCAACCGGGCCCTCGGAGGGGAAAAACCTACAACTTGAGATCCGGACGTCTGATTGACGTGCTGTAGACTTTGTTGGATCCCTCTTGGTGAGACAGACCTTTTGGATTACTCCTCTCGAGGTTTGGATGCTGATGGAGTATGGTCGGGTTGGTTTTGACTTAAGAACCAATCGGGCCCCTAGGACGAAAAAGCCAATAACTCACAGACCGGGCGTCCGAATGATGCGCTATCTGTCGCGTTGAGTTCCTTTTATCGACAAAAAACTTTGGGATACATAAAATCCAGACTACATATCAGTTGATGTATTGACCCCCTTGGATCGTGGAGCAGACCCTCCCTGTAATGAGTATGCTGTGTGCGAGAACCCTATAGCTGGCTGCAACTGCGACAATGATGACGACTGCACTGAAATCCTCAGTGGGTTTCGCAGCGACAACCACTGCACTGAAATCCTCCGTGGGTTCGGCCGCAATGATGACAATACTGAAATCCTATGTGGATTCGACAATGATCACTACTATTCTTGTATCCTACGTGGGTCTGGGATGTACTACTATTCTTGTATCCTACGTGGGTCTAACAGTATTTGACTCTGTACATGTATCCTACGTGGGTCCGAAAGAGTAGCTGGTCTTGTATCCTACGTGGGTCTAATAGCTTAGCTAGTCTAGTATCTTACATGGGTCCCAGCTTAGATGAATTAGTGGCCACATCAGATCATCACTATCACCTTGCAAACAAGTGTACCTATGTGAGTTGAGTCTTGACTTTTCAATCAATATCTTCGATATGATTGACTAGATTTCCTATGTGTAATGGGTTGTGTTATCTTGTGTGGGTTGGTTGTGCTATCATGTGTGGACTAGAACGAACTTGGGCTCAGATGTTGGAGTAGAAATGGAATTGATGACTTAGGTATATGTATGGGAATATACCTAAGTAGTGTTGGATGTTACTTCGTGTTTTTTATATTTCCTTTGTGGATTCTGGGAGACCTTCGGGGGTCTCAGGGTCCCTACTGAGTAGCGTATACTCACCCCTGCATGGGCTATGCCCGCATTACGTTGTGTAGGATGTAGATGATGGATAGAGCTGATCATGGTTGAGGCTTGCAGAGCGAGTCGGTACCTGGAGGTGGACCACTGGGCGGGATGTACACGGAGCGGACGACTGGACCCGAGGAGCTGAGGTGGAGGCTATCTGTACCCACCCTTCTGGTGGGATTTCTAGTAGGCAACTCAACATTGCAGATTACTTTTCAGTTGTACTTTACTTTTAGTTTGGGTTTGTATTCTGGCCCACTTACTCTCCGCACTCACTGTTGTACTCAGTTTACTTAGTGTTTACTTGTGGTTGCTTACTCTGTGGTGTTTGTTTACCTATAAAGGCATTTCCTTCCTATTTTTGGTGGGATTTATGCCTTGGTTCTAGTCTCCATCCCCTGGCCTATGGAAGGCGGGCTTGGGGTAGTCACGACATGAGTCCCGATGACGGGTCGTGACAAATTGGTATCAAAGGTGTTCAGTTCTACCGTAGAACTCAGGACTCTGATCTTTCTTCTATGTGAAGCAATAGTGTTAAAGGTATTGAGTGTGGTTATCAGTCCAAGGAGTCCATGGTTTTTGTGGCGGCCGACATATCCGTGCACCAGGACCCTAACTTCTGATTTATGATTCAGTGCATGAAAACATTGATTGCATGCGTGTTTCAAAATATTTTTTGTGATTACATTGTGTCAGCTCACCAGGTATACTGTTTTGACTGTGGCGCACCTGTTTCTTTTCATGATGGCCCCATGACGGCAGCCAGCTAGGGTTCCGAGATTTGTGTGAGACGACAACCCACCGAGCAACGAGGCCTTGGTGCAGGGCCCTTTTTCATCAGAGGCACCGACGATACCTCTACCCGCCGAGCCACCGATTCCACCAGCCCCAGCCACTAAGAGTGCACGTCACCTTAGTGCACTGCATGAGTTTCAACATTAGAGACCACACATGTTTCGTGGGGATACAGACCCTTAGGCATCGTAGGATTGGATGAAGGCTATAGTTTGAGTTTTTAGGCTAGTGGGGACACTAACTGACCTCATGGTGATCCTTGCAGTGAGCCTCCTGCATGCGACAACAGGCAGATGGTGGAGCTTGATGTTCCAGGTGCACGACGAGGCATCTCTTCTCTGGATGGACTTTGAGAGCCTCTTCCACTCAGAGTTTGTCCCAGCCACCCTTTATGTGGTGCGCATCTAGGAGCTACTACAGCTGCAGCAGGGCAGCATGATGGTAGCCCAGTACTCGGTGATATTTACCAATCTCTCACGCTATTCAACGGACATGGTACGAGACCCATTCTTCAAGGCCTAAACCTTCGAGCAGGGACTGAGGCATGGGATCAGGGAATCGATGATCTCCCTCAGTATTCTGACGTAGGCAGGAGTACTGGAGCGAGGCCTTCTCGTAGAGAGCTTTCTTTATGAGCCTATTACAGTAGTGAGACCTACCATAGGGCGGCACGTAGCTGAGTTTTCTGTAGCAGGCAGTCGACGAACATCACAGGGGTCCAGGAGGACCCGACCAGTAGGCGGATGACCTCAGGACACTGGCTCAGAGGTGCAGGTAAAATGGCACAGAGCCAGCCTTCCGAGGAGCAGATAGTGCTACGCATGCAGCGGGCAGGGCCACATGGCTCGTGACTACCTGACTCACCGAGCGGAGGAGCAGCAGATGGTTGAGGGGCCACCTTGGAAGAGTCAGAGGGTTGACTGTGGTGGTCCGCAGAGAGTAGGCGGACGAGGAAGAGGAGCTGGCCGAGCAGCAGGTGGTGGGCGACGTTTGAGGCTTTACCACCACCACCACCATGAAGTCCATCCCGACCACAGGGAGCTGGCAGGTAGAGGCAGGTTCAGCTTCAAGCAGTGGAGGCCTACGACCACGGCGCACCAATGATGATTCACGGTACTATCTGTGTCTACTCCACCCTTGATTTAGTTCTTATAGACACATGATCAAGTTATTATTTCGTTGCCGCTGCCCTTGTTTGGAGCTCGAAGATTCTGATGGAGCCGTTGGCTCGATCCTTACCGCTAGAGACTCCTACAGGAGCAGACTCGATGATTACACACTGGTGCTGGCAGTGTGAGCTTACTCTAGGAGGAAGGAGCTTTGGCTGGGATCTTCTTGTAGTGGAATTGAGGCCTTACGACGTCATCTTGGGTATGGATTGGTTATCTACAATCCATGCTCAGATCGACTGTATTAGGCGCAAGGTGCAGTGTGTCCGCACCGACGGGAGCAGGTTCACCTTCACCGGTGAGAAGGGAGCCTTTGCAGCACAAGATGGAATCATGAAGAGGATAGGACAGCCGATCACTATTCAGTTGGCTAGCCTCATCCGAGGAGATGTTGATGTGCGGAGTCCTAGTTTTCCTGCAGTGGTGGATCAGTATGCAGACGTTTTCCCTGACGACGTTCCAGGACTAACTCCATGCAGATAGGTAGACTTTTATATTGACTAGTACCCCGAGACAACACCAATATCAACTCCAGAATATCAGATGGCTCCCACTGAGCTTCGAGATCTATGGGTACAGTTGGAGGACTTGCAGGGCAAGGGTTTCATCCGACCCAGTGTTTCACCTTGGGCTTCCCCAATTTTGTTCTCCAAGAAGAAGGATGGGAGCTTGGGAATGTGTATCTATTATCGTTGCCCGAATCAAGTGACCATGAGGAACAAGAATCCGCTATCGAGGATTGATGACCTCTTCGATTAGCTCAAGGGAGCACAGTGGTTCTCGAAGATAGACCTCAGGTCATGCTATCATTTAATCATATTTCAAGATGAGTACGTGCAGAAGAAGGCCTTCAGATGTCATCATGGACACTATGAGTTCTTTGTTATGACTTTCGGCGTAACCAATGCTCCAGCAGTGTTCATGAATCTCATGAACAAGATCTTTTAGCTCTACCTCGATCGATTTGTTGTGGTCTTTATCGACAACATTTTGATATACTCGACCACTGAGGAAGAGCACGCCTACCACTTGCGGGTTGTACTGGACATGCTTCGAGAGCCCCAACTTTATGGTAATCTCTCGAAGTGTCAGTTCTGGTTACGTGAGGTCTACTTCTTGGGACATGTCATCTCTAAGGTTGGATTTGCGGTGGATCCTACGAAAATCAAGACAGTGCTAGCTTGGGAGCCATCTAGGAGCGTGACGGAGGTGCATAGTTTCTTGGGGACAGCTGGGTACTACCAGAGATTTGTGCCATACATCTCCCGAGTTGCGGCACCACTTTCAGCTTTGAAGAAGAAGGGTAACCCTTCGTGTGGTGAGATAGATGTCATCAGAGCTTCTAGGAGCTGAGACAGAGATTGGCCAGCGCACCTATCTTGAGGCTACCGGAGGAGGGAGTAGGGTATGTAGTCTACTGCGATGCATCAGGGACCAGACTCGGATGTGTCTTGATGCAAGAGCGGGTAGTGATCACCTATGGATCACGAAAATTGAGGAAAAATGAGAAGAACTACGTTACCCATTACCTGGAGTTAATAGTAGTGGTCTTCGCTATGAAGATACGGCGGCACTATCTGATGGGCAAGCACTTCATAGTCTATTCTGACCACTAGAGTCTCAGGTATATCTTCTCGCAGAAATACCTGAACCTGAGACAGCGGTGATGGCTCATGTTCCTCTAGGACTATGACTTTGAGATAGTTTATACTCTTGGAAAGGGGAACGTAGTAGCCGATGCTCTCAGAAGGAGGATGGACATTCAGCTACTTGAGGAGGTGACATAGCAGCTAGCCCCTTTGCAGATATCATTCATGGATAGAGATGGAGCATCTTTTCTTTAATCACTCAAAGTCACTCCTCCACTACTACAGCAGGTCAGAGAGGCACAACATGGGGATGTTGACTGTGAGACGCGGCATGCACAGATATCCTCAGGACAGGCACTTGATGGATTCTCTGTAGGTGGAGAGCACAACGTCATTTTCAGAGGATGTTCCATGGTACCAGCTGCTTTACTGGAGGACGTGCTGAGGGAGTTTTACAATTCCCCTTTAGCGGTACATCCAGGAGTGGCGAAGATGTACCAGGATCTCAGATGACAACACTGGTGGCTGGGTATGAAGAAGGTTGTGGCAGAGTTCATTTCTCGATGCCTTACCTTCCATCAGGTGAAGGCAGTGAACCAGGTACCAGCAGGCTTGGTACAACCCTTGGAGGTCCCAGAGTGGAATTGGTACAGGATATCTATGGACTTCGTGACTGGAATTCCACTAACTTCTAGAGGTCACGACTCCATTTGGGTGATTGTCGACCAACTCACCAAGTCAGCCCACTTCTTACCCATCAGAGAGCAGGGCTTAGTGGAGAGATTGGGACACCAATATGTTCAAGAGATCGTGTGGCTTTATGGTGTGCCATCATCTATCATCTCTGATCGAGATGATCGCTTTACTTCCTGGATTTGGAAGGGGTTGCAGGAGGCATTCAGGACGCAGCTACATCTGAGTACCGTCTTTCACCCTCAGAAAGATGGTCAGACTGAGAGGACCATTCAGACTCTCAAGGACATGCTCCGTGCTTGTGCCCTCGACATTGGTCGTAGTTGGGAGGACCACCTACCCTTGGCGGAGTTTGCGTACAACAACATATACCACTCCACCATCGGGATGACACCATACGAGGCATTGTACGGCCAACCTTGCAGATCACCTCTGTGCTGGACAGACCCTGGGGAGTCAACACTTGTGGGACTAGAGATGGTCCAAGCCACGACAGAGAAGGTCTAGGTCATCCAGGAGCGGATGTGGACAGCTCAGAGCCGATATAATTTTTATGCTGACAGGAGGTGGAGACCACTGGAGTTCGAGGATGGAGACCACGTTTTTCTTAAGAGTCTCACCTCGACGTGGATTACAGAGATTTGGCCGGGGTGGAAAGTTATCTCCGCACTTCATTAGACCATTCTAGGTTCTCAGCAGGATATGCGAGGTGGCTAATCGCCTAGCTCTACCAGCTCAGTTGCACCGGGTACACGATGTCTTCCATGTATCTCAGCTAAGGTGGTACGTGCACGACCCGACACATATCATCAATCATGGGGAGCTGGAAATTGATGATGGGGTGACTTTTTCGGAGGTCCTGGTGGAGATCGAGGATCAACAAGAGAAGGTCCTATATGGGTGGTCGATTCCTCTAGTGCGCATCAGGTGGCAGCATAGGAACCTCCAGGAGAGAACTTGGGAGCGAATGGCTCAAGTGCGTGCTCAGTACCCTCATTTGTTCCCATAGTTTTTGATGTATCTTTACAGGGATGTAAATCCCTAAGGTGGGAGTAATGTAAAACACGTAAATTTCAAGGGATGTTTTTTTCTTAATTTTCATTGGGATTTTACGAGTATGCAGTTTTTGACGGCACCTGATTCTGAGGCCCAGTGTGCCCAGAATCAATATCCAAAGTTTAGCTTGGGTACGTTCAGTGAACGAACGAGCGAGTTTTCCTAACTTTTGAACCAGTGCTCAGAATCGAAATCTGAGGGCACTGATGGAATATCAGCACCAGTAATTTCTTAGGAAGACCTTTCCTGAAGTTTCATTTTCTCGGGAGGATGTGTTAAAAATTGTGTGAGTAAAAAAAATAAAATTGTTTTACCATTTATTTTTATTTATTTACTGGTAGGTTGAGTGTGTGGAAATGGAAGATGCAAGGAAGTGGGGTGGGGAACGCACGAGCCCCCATCTCCTTCAATTTCCTCAACACCCCTTTGAACCCCCTAGCAATTAATTTGCGACTCCTCCACGTTTAATTACATGCCATTTAAATGCCTCATTAATTGGACAACACATGTTAATTAATTTGTGAATTCAATTTGAGTTTTCAAATTTAATGTTGGCATGCCTGTATGTTAATAAAATAAGAGAATGTCTTATTTAATTGGGGGGTTGATTCATTGTGCTGAAACAAGGAGAGGCCTCTTTCACTCCAAAGAACATCTTCTTCCTCATCGAAGAATGCAAAGAATGCTGAGTCTATGATGAAGAACTCCATCACCGAAAGGGAATCGTCGTGCCGTCTCCTCTCCTCTCCGCAGCTGGTAAGAGACGCCTTCTTTGGAGAACGACAACGCACCACATTCTTCTTCGGGTGAACACCAACGATGTATATAGAGCCGTCTTCCGCGACGCCGTCTTCCGCGAAGCCGTCTTCCATGACGTCCTTTTTCCGCGATTAACCTCATTCGACGACTTCATCGAGGTAGGGGTTTGAGTTCAAATTTAATGGATTAATTTTGTGCTCGCCTTATGAAAGTTATTTTATTCTGGGCCACATATTATCGTTATAACTGGAGGAGGTCAGACCGCACAAACACGACCGAACCTCCTCCCCCTTCGATGTTGTACTTGATGTAGAACGAACAAAGGCAACACGTTGTAATGACACCGCACAGAAACATAGAGGGACGCGGCGAAGAAGCGAGGCGCCGTCGCGCCGCGCCGTTGAGGCCAAAGAGGACGCGACCAGTGCGGGGCCGCGGCGAAGGGGCAAGGCACCGTCATACTGCGCCGGTCGGACCAGGCCACAACTTGAAGCCACGATGGTGCAAGGAGGGGCGGACAGAACCGCCGGCCAACGACTCTTTAGTGGGGCGGGACCGCGGGGCCCCACAGCGGCAGCACCGGCTGGCCAGCAGGGCCAGCCGTTTTAGAATGACCGGGGGTCGTAACCCCCAGTTGGCCAAGATCTGCCCCCCCCCCCCTCATGGGGGTTGTTTCTTCATTCAAGGGGGGCAGTGCCCCCATCCGCATCCCACTCGGCCAAAATGTGAATGATTTCTCATTTCATCAAAAAAAAATATTTTTTTGAATATATTACAAATATTGTATAATGTTATAAACTCCATCAATGATAACAAGAAACGTTTTTTCGAATAATCTTTTATTTGTTACAAGGTCATCAATACAATACAATATAATTTATCTATATCAATTATTTATTTATCCAAAATAAAAGCCATTTTATCCACATAAAGAAATTATTTTGTCTTAACTACCTATATTATAAATAGCACCTTGCCATTGAATCACTCTTCTACTCCATAAACATAATTCATTATATTATTTCAAATCAATAATGAAAAATTTATACTAAAAAATAATTTTAATATCTCATGATTCATATAACATAATAATTGAATTAAAATACACATATAATTCATTCAAACCACTTCATTATAAAAACATTATCTATGATTCTTCATCTTATTTCTCAATACATATTTCCTTTCATATTTCATATATTGTCTCTTCACCATTAATAATATAACCATTATTCATACAAACCTAGTGATTTTCATCATGAGATTCCCCATTAGAAAATCAATTTTTATAATTCCCATACTTTAAAAGTTTAAATAATTTTACAATCAATTATATATTGGAGAGACTGATATTCCCATCCGTTGGGTTAACCAGACCTTTCATTTTTCCCTTTGTAGTTAATTACAATGTGTCGTTATTTTTCAAAGTAAAAATATCTTTAGGTTTCTATGAGACATTAACTTGGGTGCTAATTTTCACATTATTGACATATAGAAAACATAATCTTATTTCTTACAAGTTTAACATCACTTAAACTCTCTGTTAAGTATTTTAATCTCATATTTTGTGAGTCTAAGAGTGTGTTCAAGTACATTTTGTTAATCATGTATTGTGAAAATTGAATTGGTATCATCAGAACACCCTTTAATCCATTTATCATCCAATTTAGATTCTCATTAGTAAATAATAGATTAAATTCAAGGTTATTCCAATTCATTTTGGTTCACTCCACTGACTATGACTCGAAAGCATAGTGTGAGCAATACTAATCATACTAGAAAATCACATAGTCTAAAAAATAATTTAAGAAGCCTAATTCATGACAAATTGTTTATATTATATGATAGTTTAGGTTTAATCTAGGTCATTCATAATCATCATCTCTTTAAATCCTTAATAATTTCTCATAGAGATTTTGTTATTTTTCAATGTAATTCCCCTGGGAGTGTTTAACCAGGTGTGTAGAAAGGCACATTTTCATACATCATTTCCTGGTCAATTATAGCTTAATAATGTTTTTTTAGAGTTTATACCCTTAGGTAAATCATTTAAAAGCCACATAATGTTGGAGTATCTAGAAATGTATTTAATTTTTTAGAATCTTTTCATTATATCATTTCCCAAAATTCTTGGAAAATTTCCTACACTTTGAATCTTATGTAGACTTATGCTTATACAAATACGTCTATTTATCTTTAGATATATCCCTGTATATCTCAATAAAATTTTCTCTTTCTATATTCCAATGGTTAACTAAAACTTTCATATGATACCTACTATAACAAGCCATGCTTCTCATAAATGGATATTACATATTTTTAGATTAATATTCATTACATTTCACAATCACACACCTAAATACCATTGTTTTTAGTGAATTTGGAAAATTGGTATATAATATTCTAAAATAGAAAATAATATTTAAGGTTTCTCAAAAATAACGTCTCATTTAGTACTCTTCACTAACACACCCTAAATGAAACAATTCTTCACTATCTATGGAATAGAAACATAAGAAAAGTTGAGATCACTTGATCAGTAAGGGTAGACATAAGTGATATAAATCTATCATCATATAAAATAATAGTATATGAATAAAGGTAAGCGATAATGAATATAACTTATAAAGTTCATAATAAACCTATCATAGATTACAAGAATTATTCATGGAATAAATATTGAATGTTTTTAAAATATAAATCATAAGGGAATCAAAGAACACACGTCATGAGAGTATAAAATTGTCATAAGACATAGATTATTGGTATAAAAGTAGGCATAAAATTATTTCCGTATTAGTCTCGGGTCATTTCCAATAATATTATACTAGAATGTGTTCACACAAAAAACCATCTTAAATGTCAATGTTTACTCCCAATACCATCATTGTGGATAATGTACCTTACTGAACCAATTTTAATACTCACTATAGTCCTATAATAATGAACCAATTTTACTCCTCATTCCTGTCCTATCTTACTAAATGCAGTTTATACCTCATTTTAGTAATGTATTACTAAACTTGTTTCACTCCCAGTTCTATTCCTATCTTACTCATGAGATATAATTATGTACCCAATGAATTTCTGGGTGATTTAGGTCCCACCCATCTTTGGTTATAACATAACTACCATCCTTAGTTATAACATGACCACCATCCTTGGTTATGACATATCCACTATCACATAATCAAAATCATACATTTGTGTTTTGTAAGATCATAAAAATACATCATATTAAAACCCATGAATTGAAATGGGTATTATAAACATTTCATCCTAACACAGCCTATCGAAAAAAAATTGGATTCATAATCAATTCATCAATTCATCAATGAGTAATCTATGGAATAAAAAACATGTTTCATTAAAAATTTATCCCAGCATAACCCGTGGAAGAGAAAACGGTTTCACAAAAATATTTTCATCCTAATTTTAAACCATTTAGAGGATGAACAATAATTTTATCATTTGATTCTATCCCTAGTAATGCATAAGTAACTTCAAATAATGTCATCGTTGATAAAAAATAATTTTGGAAGACTAATTTGGATATTTATTGTTTAAAATAGATTTTATTTGAAAATAAAACATTAAAACATCAAAAATTATAAAAATAATTTTATTTGAAAATAACCATGAAAAATTATAAAGTAATATTCTAAAATTTCCATAAAACATTAGTTGATGAAAATATCATTTCCTCTTGGAAAAATTCATTTTAAAATAAAAAAAAAATCAAAAATATTTTCAGTTTAAAATCATTTAATTCAAATATACAATCTTATTAAATATTAAGGAAAGAATTTTTATTAAAATTATCATTGAAAAAATTTAAATAAATCTTGAAATCATTGAGCTATCATGATAGTGGAAAATATTTTTAATTCCATGCATGTTAAAAACAAATATTCTTTTCACATTTTTGTTAAAAGAAAAATGAGAATTGTTTTGAAAAACAATGAGAAGATTTATTTTAAAAATGTTTTGTAAACATTTAAATTTTTTTTAAAAATTTAATCTAAAAACAATAGGAGAATAATATAAAAAAATTTGAAAACATTTTTAGAAAACATTACTTTGAAATAAAATAAATTTCTAGCTGAAGCGAGAAATAATATTCGGTTTTCTTAAAAAATAGTTCCCAATTATCTTAAGTTAAAAAATAATGAAAAAATGATAATATTACGTTAAAATATTATAAATAATCATAGGATAAAAAAATTAACAAATAATTATTGATATGAAGAACATAATATTTCTATATTTGAGCCATAATCATAAACAATCCTGATAAACTATGATATTTTAATATAAAACTCTTACCAATTTGGTAACTTTGAATCATAATAATCACGAAATAATTACATTAAATGAAACCTAAAATATCATGAAAAAATTATAATACTTATATAACTTGTCAATGAGTTATTTTATAAACCATATATATGATGATAAGCGCATAATATAACATGTGCTTCAAAGAAGGCAAGTTGAGACAAAAAATCCATTGCCGTTTTGGTAACTTTCGAACTAAAACACCGAAAAAAGTGAGATACTATAATAGACATTTAAATCATAATTATTTTAAGGATATGAATAATAAAATGCATTTTTGGGATGTATAAATACCATGTAAAAGTAGTAGGTGATAGTTTTTCATATGTCTCCTAGAAATAAAAGAGAGACTTGAAATCCCATGCCTTATGTCTTGAATTCCATCATAATCCTTCAAAAGTTATATATAATAAATATATGTTTATTAAAAATTTATTATAGAAATAAATAAATAAATAAATAAATATATTAATAGTTCCTGTCATATTTTATTTTATTAGTAACTTTTGTTATATTTTTATTTAAAATTCAATGTCAAAGTTATCTTCTGGGTAATAACCTCTTTTTTCTGTATATGATTAGACTTGTTAATTTTGTTACTATAATTTATATCATGAATTAATCATCTCAATAATATAAAATAGGATTTAAATATCATATTTATTTAGTATATATGTATTTATAACAATGAATAAAATTTAGTGGTAGGACATGTAATTCATTGTTCATGGAGACAGTAAGCCGTATGTATGCATGGATGATATTTCAATTTTCTTTTTGTATTGAAAGAGAGAAAAGTAAATGATATATTATTATTAAATAATAATTTTAATGTAAAATATATCTTATATTTTCATTACACTAATATTTAATTCATTCCATTAAAATCATGAAAGAATCACATCACTTCGCGATGCGGTAGTCCACCGTACACATGAACAACGTTATCACATTCCCACAATATGGGGAGTATGAAGGTATGTGTGATATAATAATTATGGATTTAAAATAAAATTATAAATTAAATAAATATCATATATAAACACAAATTAAATCATTATGTACAATCCTTGATAAGTGGTAATCAAAAAATGAATGATATCAATTCATGAGGCGGTAGTCCGTCGTGCACACAAATGATGATTTTGTAACCAATTTAAAAGAAGTGGAGATGGTTATAGGTCACTACATGAAAATTAAAAAAAATATAATTTTGTGGCTTAAATTGAGGATATTATATAATAATGTTATAATTTTAATTTAAGGAGGTGTAGGAAGAGATAAAACAAAAACACTCATTGCTGAATGTTTCCACTCTTTTCAGATATCTTCCTTAGGTTTTAACAAAAAGAATTCCTAAGATGGATTTAATCCCCAAAAAGGATATTAAGGATTAGTGAATTAAATTTGAGAAGTTATTTAGGTAGATATTTTCTTAATTAAATAAGTTTTGAGGTGTGAATAAGAGAGGATATGGGGTGGACTTTTATAATTGGAGGAGGGGACACACTTGTTATTTTCAAAAATAGTTGAGTTCTACAATGTTTTTCATATGTCAAAAGGGTCACAATTTTTCCATTATAGAACTTAAATATGTATAATTCTTGATATATTTCTAAAAATTAGTATTTATACAAGTGCATTGGCATATTTTACACTTATATTTATTGTTTAACCCCCAGTAAACACATTTTTACCTTAACTGCGATAATTAATTTTTTCTTTATTCACTATTCATTTTGGAAAACAATAAGCTGAAATTATTTAAAATTTAAAATAAATTTTATTAAAATTATATAATCCATATATTGAAACTATATTTATAGAAGTGGAAATATTTAATTTAAAATTAATCCCACTCACACGACGAGAATGGAGTGGTTTACAGGGAAAATGATCAAAAGGTTGAAATGTTTTTATATCAAAATTCAATATGAAAATGATCTCAAAAACCTAAATTGGATTAATTTATATAAAATTTAAGTAATTATACTTTAAAACGAATTCCAAATATAATTTAAAATTATAAATAATTTTAATGATATGGTAGTGTATAATTAAAATTAACTATTTTTCACTATTCATCAAAAAATGAAAATTTTCTGAAAAATAAAAAAAAATTAAACCAAATGTAATTTTGAAATTATTATTTCAAAAATTAATTTTATAAAAATTTCAAAAATTAACTTTATTATATGTATTTAAGGTGGGCCAATGATTTTTTTTATAAAAAAAGAGTTTTTAAGTGTAAAATTGGATTTATTCTTATTTATTTTATTAAAAAATATAAGACGAACGTTTAATATTTGGTTGAATATATAATATATAAATATCATTAAAATAGTTTACCAAAATTTATTTCATTAATTTATGTATATAAAACACACTTGTGCGAATAAAAATATTTTTTTAGGGAAAGATTTATTTTATTTTGAAAAGGATTTTATTTTAATTTCTAATTAATTAGTGACAAAAGAATTACTTTTATAATCCTATGTAAACCATATTATCGTAATTTACATAATTTTATTCATTACTACCATTCTAAAATCTTAGTTATAACTATCATGTTAAATAATAATATTTTTATAATATATCTCATTTTTTAAATATTTGTACTATGTGTAATGCATGATAATATTAGTGTTGCATGTAAAAAAATACAAACTCATTGTTTCATATAACTCAAGATAAACATAGTGTCTTGTGTGACTCAAAATATCTAAATGATTAAATTAATTTGAAAAAAAAATGTTTCAAAAAATATCATGGAATTATAACCGCTAACTTGTATATCACGATTATGTAAAAATATTTATATTTTATGTTTAAATTTTAATTATTTCATTCAAGGGGATTTGACTAAATATTTACCAAGTGGTAAATAATTTAATTACTAAATTTAATTTTATGTGGTTATAATACCTCTTCATTTTCTTTGATATTCATTGATTATGTTTCTAATAAATTTTAATTGTCTTATGTTTTATCTCAACTAGTCATATGTAGATTTATAGTTGATATACATGATCAATTCATTGACTAATTATCAATTAGAAATTATGATCACTTTATGTGTTTATTTCACAATATCATTGTTATCCAGATTTTTTATTATTGAATTTTAGTTGATAGATATTATTTGATCATTATCTAATAAACCCATATCGTTGTATCCTCCCATGGATATTGATGTTATTATTAGTTAATAGTACAGTTTTTCACTGTTTGGTACATTAAATAATTAATATATTGTTTTTAATAAAATTTTACTTCATTTATCTATTTGGTCAAGAATCTATTTTCTTCCAAAATATTGTTAAAATAATTTTTTTAAATTTTTTAACCTTTTCTAAATGATTTGTTAAATATGTTTTTACCCATTTTTATATTTTAAAAATTATTCTTCATGGCATGTTTATGTCAACTTAAAGACTATGAGTATTGGTATTTTACCAAAAAGATGAAAGGAATAATCATTTCAACATGTATTGAATGAACTGAATTTCCATATTTCATGACCAATCATGTTTTTAAGTCATAATTAATCAGTTTCAATGATTATTTTAAAAGAAAATTACTTTTAAAATGTTTTGCGAACATTTTTTGAGTACAGATTGATAAAATGAAGAGGATATATTCGAAAATAATGTTTTTAAATATCTTTTTATGGTATTTATATTTATCAATTATGATAACCATTTATTCATACTCCAATGATTATATATTGTATTGATAATATATTCACTCTTCCTTTGAATGGTTTATGATCATTTTGACAATGGAATGTATTAACATTTTCTTATTTGATTCATTTTTGTAGTCATTAACATTACCTTGAATTATTCACTCTCATGTGGACAATAAATTTCTACTAATTATCCATATTATTTATCATCGATACGTCTAATTCTTAAACCATATATCATTTCTAAATACAATTTTATAAGATAAATGTTATTTTTTCTATGTGAATATTGATAAATCTTTATTCCATACTCAATATCGTTATTTTGATGGTAAGGTACATAGTTCATGAATTAAATCAATTATTTGATATAAGAGGAATTATTTGGACATGCAGACACAAGTGGGCTCTAGTTTTAGAAATCCCATTGAATCATTAATGGGTATCATGAGGAAAATAAGATATCAAAAATAGATGAGTTGTTACCTACTATTTTTAAAAAAGGTCTCCAAACCAGACGATTTTATACCTTTTAGTTTTAAACCTTATTATAGAATGTCTTAATGGTAGAGGTATCATCTGCCAGAGACCTTTCATCAAATAATTATGAGTTTCCTTCATTGATAATGTAGTTATCTTTTTATGTATGATATTTTCACCTTGATATTATCTCTTGATGTATTTCATTACCAGTTTATTGATTAGATGATAAAAGTTTTCAATTATTTTCCTTTTTATATTGATTATTAATTATCTTATCACAATCGTCAAGTTATTTAAATTGAATATATTTTTAGCTATTTAACATTGCATATGGATTTTATTATTGATTCATGATAGATTACACTATACATAACCGTAACTCTTTATTTGAGTTCACACTTATTTTCTTTCCTTTATGAGGAATCGAGGAAGCATAAAAAGAATGATATGCTAAGATATCCTAGAGGTAATAATGCTATGGAAAAAATATGTTTTAATTTCTGTTTTGAAATATTATATTATAATTATTTATGTAACTAATTTACCAAGACTACAAAACTATTTATTCCTTTGATATGTGATTCTCGGTATCTTATGCCAATGTAATAAAAAAGACACTAGTAATTGAATATTGGGGTTTGGGTCGCTACATTTACAAATAATACGTGGACTCTAGGATGAGAGGATGAAACTAAGGAATAAAATTGGGTAGGGATTGGTTGAAACAAATGGTTTCTGAAGTGAGAATTTGAGAGTACAACGAAGGGAAAAATTCAATAATATTAATAGTATTTTTTTTCGTTAGAACTTGGTGTTGCGTGTAGCATTAGCTATTAAAGAAATTAAATTTATTCGAGAAATAATTTCAAATATCTCAGGGTGTTACTTTTTACCCTACCTTAAAGTTAATTTTCCCTCAAAATTCATTACTATGATATAAAAGGATTGGGATACTTCATTATGATTAAATTCTTAGGTTCTTGTGTAGCTTCCTCAAACTGATGGTTTCACCATAAAAATCTGACCAGTTGAGTGGTCTTGTTTCATTTAAGTTTCTCTATTTGATCAAGAATCCCCACTAGATGTTCCTCATAAGAAATATATTTATCTAGTGGTGTGACATATATTGTTATTATATCTTAATGGTTTGATATGTACTTCCTCTATATAGATATATGGAACAAAATATTGACTTGAGAGAGTTGTGGGGGAAGCACCAACTGATATGGTATCATCCTGATATGATCAAGAATTTAAAAAGGACTGATATACCTAGGGGTTTGTTTACATTTCTTTATGAATCTAATAACCTTAATACATGATAAAATTCTTCTGAAAACAATGTCTCGAACATCAAATTCCAAATAAAACTGATAATTATATTTATAACTATTCTATAAAATTTGTCCTCCCCTTACATGTTGACGAATAGTTCTAATATTCTATACAATTTCTTCATCTATCTTAGGTCATAATATATTTATTTATAAAACATAATTCCTATATTTTGGAGATATATATTTTATTCCATATAGGTATTTATTAAAATCCAATTGCATACATGTGTGAATGATATTTTCGTATGAAAAATAATCTTGAGGAAGGTATTGACCCCAAACAAATTTGAAATATATAATGTGATGTCAACATATCTTATAGGGTTTTAATTGTTCCCTCGGACTAAATATATTTATAAGTATGATATATTATTCTAAAACTAAACTTTTTATCAAGAGATTACTGAGGACTTCACCAGAGCAAAGAGGTAAAAATCATACCCCGATTAGAAACAGTGGAATGTGGTACTCCATAAAACCTATGAAATTCTATAATTTATATCCTAAAAATATAATATGAAGATAAATTTTATCTGATAATGATGAAGTCTTCTTAATTTTATATAATATAAACTATAAAACATATTTAATTGTTCCCTTTAGACATTTGGGGGGGGGTCCAATGATAATATCCCATATGACACTTTCCATTTTCAATATTGGTATGGATACTCGACTTTACATCCCCATATAATTTTGTTCATCATTATTTTCATTATGATATACCATGAATCAAGATACATATTTTTTGATATCTCACTTCATTATATCCCACCATAAATACCCTTTAAAATCACTATACATCTTTGTACTTCCTAGATTAAAAGAGAATCAATAGCTGTGAGCCTCCTCAAAAAAATAATTCTTTAAATCTGGTACAATGGAACACATACATAGTTATTGAACCTTATCATTCCATCACAACTATGGTTAAACTATGTAAAATTTATCAACATCTTCAGTAGATATATATATTCCATATAAACCTATTTAAACATCACTTGGATAAATGGTTGAACATTTATTTATAAAAGATAACATTTCTCCCCTTTAGTATTTATATATACTTTCATTGAAAATAAAGAAATATTTGATCTATTTTTAACCTCAAAATAGATAATCTAGCATTATCCTTTTTAATCAAAGCATCATACAAAATTTTTTCCTTCCTAGGTTGGAAATGTAACGAACAGTCAAAATATTTAGTCACGTCCAACAATCTACTCTTGTGCATCTTCGACTCTATTTGTGTGAATATATATTTTAAACTTTCATTATCAATATGTACCTAACAATTTTACATGTAAATATAATGGATTCAAATATTTAATAAAAAAATTTCCATAGCCAACTCCAAATCACAGGGTGGGTAATTTTTCTCATGAAACATCAGTTTTTATGAGACATAAACTATTTATGTGTCATTCTATATAAGAACACATCCCAATACCTTCTTAGATACATCACTATAGATTACAAACCCTTGTACACTAAAATGTAATGTAAGAAAAATTTGTTACAACTAATGTTCTGTAGAGTTTATTATAATTTTCCTTGCATTCATATTCCCATGTAATATAGATCACTTATATGTTAACATAATGAGTGTACTAGATAGTTGTTGGGAATTCTCTTGAAACCATCAAAAATATCCATCAAAAACAACAAAATGCTGGATCTCATTCACTCTGGTTGGTCCAAGATATCATTCAATTGCCTCCATATTTTATGGATCTACCTATATACCCTCTACTAAGATTATTTGAACAAAAAATAAAATCTTTTATCTCCAAAATTCATACATTTAAAATTTTACATATTATTTTCTTCTTCTTAGGGTCTTTAGTATAATTTTCAGGTGATCCTCACGCTCTTACATTCTATTGGAATAAATAATAATGTCATCTATAAAACTAACATAGATTTATAGAAGTAATTCTTAAGGGAACTATTCATTAAATCCATGACGATATCAGGTGAATAAGTAATATTGAAATGGGATCACTTTTTACTCGTAGTGTATTTTCATTGAATGGAACTTTTTCTTGAGTATATTCTCCTTCTTGAACATAAATTGATGGTATCATGAATGCATTTCAATCAAGAAAATGTAATAATCCCCATGAAGTTGATAAAATAGGTCATCAATAAAGGGATAAGATACTTGTTCTTGATCATGACCTTGTTCATCTCCCAATAATCATGGGAGAGTCACATTGATCTATCTTCCATTTTAATAAAATGAATAGTTATACTCCAAGGAGACAAATTTGGTATAATTAATCCCTTTTCAAGGTTCTCTTAGTGTTTCTTTTTTAATTCACACAAATTAATCAGGGCCATTCTATGGGGAGTATTTGAAATAGGGATGACACTAGGTTTGAGTTATACTGAGAAAATAACTTCATTATTTGGTAGAATATTAAGAATCTATTCTAAAAAGAAATAAAAAAACTCCAATAAAATAGAAATATAATTGATGTTGAGTTTCTCTACAACCATATTTGATAACCACTCTTTCTTAATTAGAATTAAAACACATACAATGGATGTGATTTACTTCTTGAGTTCATATTTATCATCACATTGATATATGATCACATGTTGGTTAAGATTATCAAATGGGACTTCAATTTTGAGAAAATTAATATGGTTTTTATATAGAAAAATAAAATACATTCCTAATATAACATAAAATTCAACTATAGGAATAATGAAAATATTTTGAAGAAGAAGAATCTATGAAAATTAAACTAGAGAGGAATAATATACTTGAGATGCGATCATCGTACCATTTGGGGGATCACTACTAAATCTAAATCTAATAATTTTTAGAGAATCATGATAACCTTAGAAAATTATTTCAATATGAATGAATGGGTAGATCGAAAGTTAAATTAGACATTATTAGTTCAAGAGTGGTTGGTGAATTTAACTTTCACCCGGTTGTTATCACAACACTCATCAAAAATAGTGATCACATGATATTTCCCTTTATTACACATATTAAAAGGATGGTGTTGTCGATCATTATAATTAACTTTTAAATTTGGGTACTGGTTGACTTAATTCCAACAATCCATGAATTTGAAACATTTAAGTGTGTGTGTGTGGGGGGGGGGGGAATTATGTGCATATTTCTCTTTATTTTCACAATTAGAAAATTTCTTCACATCACTGCATTAATAAATTTCTCTATAACCTTCCTTCCCACAATTATTCCCATTAAAGAAATTTCCTCTATGTTTCCTATCACACATCAAGTATAAATGAATTGTAATCTTCTTCTCTCAAAGTATCTCAGTGTTTTCCTTGAACTCCAAATTACTTTTCTTATCAAACCCATATGATTGATAGGAAACTACAACATCCATTTACACCTTTTGGGAACATTGAATAATTTCTGTATAGCTATAGAATTAAATTATGGATAACACCTTTTTAATACTTTTTTTAATCCAATATAGAATCAATCATCCTTACGTTATAGTTAAATGATAATTCAAGAATCATACCTTGAATTTCTTTTAAAAGTTTTCTTTATAGGTACCGACAGATTCATCATAAATATGATTTAGCTTAAGGAATTACCTATCCATTTTCAAATGAATAATTTTAGGTAATTAATTTTTGAAAAATAATCCCCCAAACTCATTCCACTCCATGTATTAAATTTTATCTTATTTAGTCATATTATTGAAGAGGGTCACCCAATTATCTTGTTTTTCGAAATGATAGACAACTGAAATGAATTTTTCATCTTTTGAGAACTGGGGAATTATGAAATTTATTTTTAGTGGTATTAATCCAATAATAATCAACTAAAAAATTAGTTGGACCACTAAAATATGGAATAAATTTTATAATTAAGGACTCAACAAAATTTTGTTCTCTCCTTTACTATTTTGGATGTTCAGCATGATTCATAGTTTGAGAAAGGTATGTGAGCATATAAATTTGTTTTTTTATTCCCGATCCTATAATTTTTGTCTTCTCCAGAGGAAATTCATTTAATTTCTCATCAAACTCAACATTAACATGATTTTTTAGGTTTTTCCAATTGACTAAAACTAAAAAGAATAGTTTAAGTAAAAATAGTCAAAGCAAGGAACCACATAATCATAAAAAATCACTTATAAAAAGTCTAAATCATGATTTTTTATCAATTAAACTATAGGTTTATCCTAGGTAATTTATATCCATAATCTATTTAAATTCTTCAAGTGGTTTGTATAGAATTTTGGAAAGTCCAATGTATATCCTTCGGGAGTGTCAAAAAAAGTGTACAACAAGGGCAGTTATCATGCACTAAGTGAGGATCAAGTCCTGCACAATGATGTATTTATGGATTTATTACCCCTATTTACCTCTATTAAATATTTACAGCCACTTATAGTATCCATATAGGATTGTAACTTCTTAAGAATCCCTCTCTCTCCCATTTACCAAAATTCTTGGACATTTTCATATATATTGACTCATCCATGGACTCATCTTTGGACTCATCCTTCGACATATCCTTAGGGTAATCACTAAGGATTTCCCATCATATTTTCAACATTTTATCTAAACTAATCATAGGATACAGACTATAATAACCCTAAATTTTTATATATATATTTAACATCAATTTTTGATCATTCATTACATTACAGAAACACATGCGTGAGGATCTTAAAGGTATAGTTATAATTGATGATTGAAAACATACACAATTGGTTCAACTGTTTTTTACATCTCCCGCACATAGTTCCTTATAACTAGAAAAATTATTAGATTAATCACACATAATACCTATCATCTTAATCAAGGAAAAGGAAGAATAAGAAATTGTGATCATAGATTAAAATTAATTACAAGGAATTAAAATATATAAAATAACATGAAAATAAGTGTATTAGAATGGTATCGTAACATATTAAAACTATACCCCTCATATCAAAGATCAAAATCATGAGTCATGGAATAAAAATTGGAAGTTAATAAGATATGGATACTAAGGAAATAAAATATATGATCTCTGAGAGTATAAACTTCACATAAGATATGGAATTGTGGCAGAAAACTAATCATAGAATATACATTCTATAGTAGTCAAGGCTTATTTCCTAGGATGTCATAGATGAATGAGTTCACTCCCAAAACTATTTTAGTAGTCAAGGATCACTCCTATAATAGAATAACTAGTACATTAATTAACTAGGTTCAATTCCCAATTGAGTCATATTTATCACATGATATTTTTATCTTTACCCAATTCATTATAGTGATATATTAGTTCCACCCATCACATAATGAATATCATATATACATGTGATGCAAGATAATAAATAATTCATTATATCATAACCAATAAAAAGAAATGGGTTTCATAAAAATTTAATTATAGAATAACATGTGTAACAGAAACGTGATTCATAATAATTTCATTATTTCATCATATCATAACTTGTGCAAAAATAAACAGGCTTCATAATCATTTTATCATGGTATAAACCATGGAAGAGAAATGGGATTCAAAAAAATACTATCATCATAAACATAAACCATATAGAGAAAGAATTATAATGATATAATTTGATAATATACCTGGTAAATCATTATTATAATAAAATGACTTAATACTTAATAGAAAATTATTTTGATAGATCACATTGAGCATTTATTGAGTAAAATAACTATTTTACTTTAAGAATAAAGTTTTATAAAAAAGGTAATTAAAATTTTAAAAATACATTTCATTGAAAATAAATTTTGAATCCAATAAATTATGATATAAAACATTTACTTTTTATGAACGTGGAAGGTTCTCTTCATATTGTACAATTTAATAAACAAATATTCCTTATACATTTTTGATAAATTTCAAATGATATTTTTTTGAAATGACATGAATATTCATTATAAAAAATTTTATATAAGTAAAAAATGGGTAAAAATTTATATAATAAATCATTTATATAATGTTAAAATAACTTGGAAGACATTTTTAGAAAACATGGATATGGATGAAATTTTTTTCTCGAATGAAGAGATAAATAAAGTTGGTTAACATTAAAAAACTTATTTTCGAATATTCAGTGCATAAAGGGATGAAAATGGAGGGAAAAAATTTATTTCCATGACATGAATATAGGATAAGAAAAATCATGGATTTATCCGAATAAATATCATAACATTCCATCATTGGAAGTATAATAAAAAACATTCCGGATAAACAGTGTAACTGTAACATACAAATCTTACCAATTTGGTAAATTTGAATCATAATCCCTATAAAGTATTTAAATTAAATGAAACTTAGAATATATTGAGAATAAATAAATTCATGTTATTAAATTTCAAATGGTATGTATATACACCTCATAAATCAGAAAGGTACATAACAAAACTTATGTATCAAAAAAGAAAAATTGTAATAAAAAACAGTTACATTTAGTCAAAAATTCATTTTTATATGTTAAAACATTCATATAAAAAATATATGTTTATTATATATCAATTAAAATACAATAATAAAATTTATCATACAAAATATTCTTTACTTATGACAATTTACATCTCCTTTATTAACAATAACATGTTAATGTCACATTTCAGTCAATAAGTGCTTTGTTTTTCACATATGATATGATTTTTTATATTTGGTCCTCTCAAATTGTTCAAGGTTCCATCATATTAAAAATTATAACCATGAAACCTATTTTTTATATATTCCTTATATATGTATTTAGAGTAATCTATAAAATATAGATATATAAAATGATATACATCGTTCATGAAAATGGAAGGTTGTGTGTATGCATGAATGCCTTTCCATTTTATCAATTGATTAAATGAAAAAGAATTATTAATATATTACCATTAAAAAATAATTTTTATTTCTTATTTATAATAAATTTTTACTAAAACCTATCTTTATTACCTTCCATTTAAAGCGTATGCAAAGAAAATATCACATTGCCTCAGTTGGTGGTATTTCACCATACAAATGAGCGACGTTATCGTATTCTCACAGAATAGAAATTAAGAGGGTATATGTGATATTACAATTCTATAAGAATAATTATATCATAAATATCATATAAAAAAGTTAAATATATCATTATATTTAGTTTTGATAGGTGGTGATGGAAAAAAATAACATCGGTTGGTGAGGTGGTAGTCCGCCTTACAGACGATCCATAGTTTCATTTCCCATTTGAGGGAAGGGGAGAATGACATTGGTCAATAATTTGACATTATATCATATAAGTAAATATAATATAAATATTTTATTATATTATAATGGTTTAAAAATATATTAAGGAGGTGGTGAAAAATGTTAAACAAAAACACAAGTTTTAGAATTTCACATCTTCTTTGGAGAACCTCTTTATGTTTATATCTCAAGAATTATTACGATTATTAAAAATAAAAATAAGTTCTGTAGGAGAAAGCAGAAAAATACCTAATCAAATTTATGAGTGATTGGATGAACCAAATGGTTTTGTATTTTTCAAGAAGAGAGGAGAAATATTGGTATTTTATAACTTGGGAGAAAACAAACCTATAATTTTTTAAAAGAATAATGTGTAACCACAATTTTTAAATTAAAAAAACTAAAAATATAGTACATTATTGAACATAAGATGTGATATTTGAATAATATGGTAATAAATTTAGTTTCTAAAAAGTTTCTAGGTCATTTTACCCCTTATTTTTTTGTTTAATCCCCCCGACAATCTGATTTTAACCTTAATAGTGGTAATTAATTTGTACTATTTTTTCAATAAATTGTTAATAAATATAAAATTGGAAGAATTATATAATATAAAATATTATTATTCAAAATATTTAATCCTTTTTTCAAATTTCAATTCATATAATTTGAATATTTTAAATAAAATTAAACCCTCAAATGTGACAAGAAAACCATTTTCTAAAGTGAAAATGCACAGAAGTGTAAAAAGTTTTTATATTATATTTCAATATGAAGTTGATTAAAATGAACTAATTTGTATTAATAAATATATAATTTTACTAATAATAATTTAAAAAAATTTTAAAGAGAAATTAAACTTATAAAATCTTGAAATGTAAACGGAACTTAAAAAAAAGCATTTTTCACTATTCATCAAAAATTTAATCTTTACATAAAAATCTAAAAAAAAACACCTAGATAATTTTAAATGAAAATTAGAAAAAAAAAGAATTTTATTTTTTCAAATAAAGTTTATAAATGTTTATGTTTTTATTATTTTTTCAAAAAAGTAATAAAATAATTTTATAGGAAATAGTATTTTCAAAACATTTAAACCCTTTATTAAAAAATAATAATTTTTTTATAAATATGTTTTATTTATATAAAACCATAATAATTAATATTTAAAATGGATTTATTTATATTAATGATTCCCCATTTAATTAATAGGAAGTAAATTTATTGTTTAAATAATAATATTAATAATATTCAGTGGTTCATTAGAACTCGGTTATGCATGTAACACAATCTATCAATGAAATTTAATTTACACAAATATAATTTTTCCTGAAAAAATATCTGGGAGTTTAATATTATATTTCTATTTAGTATATGAATAAAAATTTTATATTTTTATTTTGGAATATATAAAGAAGGATAGAATACTGAGTTTTTAAAAAAATGTCAATGAAAAATTAAATAAGGGTATATCTATCATTTTGTGAGAGACAACCATTTTATAAAAATAGATTATAGAGATAACGGGAAAGAAATAGGTGGGTTTTTTTAGTTTATATTCTTATACATAAACTCACAAATATTTCTATATATGTAAATTTATAAAAAAACCTCAATAATTATGTGATTCATATATCCAAAAAAAGATTACAATATGTCAAGAAAAAATAGAATAATATACTCAAGAGATATTATTTATTGAAGAATTTATTGTGTTTAGAGAACCAAAAAGATCTATTGAGGAATGAGAAAAGTGATCATAAAATTTTCTTAATAATATGTTTATCCTGGTTTCCAATAATTAGAATAAATATCACGAAGGCTTCCAAGAATCCATTTATAAAGACTATTATTTAGCTATTGATGATCATTGAGTTTTGAGTTATGAGAATACTAGTGAGAAGTTTCTAAAATATAACTAGGAAAAATGATGTGAATATATATTGAGTTGTATAAAATGGTTAATGAATATTATAGGTCATTCAAAGGATTTGTTCTGAGAAATAAAGAGATAAAATTCTGGGATGTTGTGACATCCCTAGGTAAAATTTTTATCACCTTTAAGAAGTTTGTAGTATTTGAAGATTTTTTCAAAGCAAGTATAGAGAACCCATGGGAGTGGAAACTATCTTAATTCATTAATATAGTGAGGAAAAAACTTATGAAATCTGATGATAGGGTTAAAGAAGATAAATACCCTAACCCACATGAAATTTATAATAAGTTTATAGTTGAAATTCTATAACTCAGTGAAAACCAAATCATAGTATGGATTTGATTTCTCACATTAATACTTAACATTGAAAAAACTCATGGGATATAGTTTACTGCTTTCCAAATTTGTGTATGGTGATTGTGATAGGGAAAACTAAATAGATCCATTTTTTCATAATTATAAACACGTATACAACCACCAAAGGTGGTTAAATACTTAAAGAGGATTTATAATTCCATAAAAAGTTTGAAACACCTGATTCTACCCTCTCTTTGGTGTTTTCTCTAGTCATGGGGTACTTAAAGTGGTATTGAAGTTAATGGTTCATTCTATTTGAATCATATTTTTCATTTCAAAGGATAATGTACATGAATACATGACGTAATGATTTTAAGGGAGTTCATAAGAGCCTATGATAAGTAATTTAGGTTCAATAATTATCATAATTAAATTATAGTTTTTGGAAGGGACCTTTAAAAACAAGAGGTAGAATGTGGCGATGAATCAAAGAATGTCGTCAAAGATTAAATATGAAACACCACTAACTCATGGTAATCGGTGTGTTGTGTGTTCAATTAAATCTATTGAAGATGATTCCTTTAATTATATAAGGAAAAAATTTAAATAGAATAGTCTAATAAAATATGTTTTAGACCTCTAAATTGAGGTTAGGTAAAAGATGAAGAGAATAACTGATGAATTTTTAACTTATTTGAGCTTATACATGATCTATATGATGATAAATATCCACTATTATATGAAGCTAAATAAATACAGAAATAATTATGAAGACATTTAAAAAAATGAATCTCTTTCATCAAAGAGTTTAATGGTATGGAATTCTAGCAAAAAATTAGTATGAAAAAGTTCATAATGTATGAATATATATTTAAAAAACATTACTAATGATAAATTAATTAATTGAAATATATCTAAAGTCAGTATCCATGCTCATGAAGAATCAAATAACGCTATAATTACTGTCAGGGAACCATAGTTTGAGGCCAAGGATGATTGACTAAATTTTATTGACAATTATCTAAAATTATATAGAAAAATATATAGGAATCAAATTCATATGTTGAATAAAAAATAATAAGATACTAATAGTAAAATTATATATTTTAATATTATTCTAAACCTAAAATGTCTTGAGACAGAAATTATATTGAAAAATATATAGGTGGCTAAACATGAGTCTTCTCAGAAAGATGGGAAAAGGTGTTCTAACACTTGTGTTTCTAAATGGGGTATTTCATGTAAGAGGTGTTACAATTTTAGTAATAAAATATCGGAATCACCTCTTCATCAAACCATGACCATTACATCGGGGAAGATAGACCACTTCTCTGTTACTTTTTTTCCCATAAATTTTATTATCTCGACCAATGTATAGAAAAAATCAGAATATATATAATTGTGGCTGAGTAATGTTTTTATGAAAACCACTAATTACTAAAGGGTGTATGTAAGTTTGTCAAATAAAATAATATCCCTAAATTAATATAAAGAAATGTTAATCTACCCCAAAAAACATATTTTAAATTCTAGATATACTACAAATATAGTAAATAGTTATAGATTCATGGGTCACTGTGGGTGAATTTAGAGATTTGGATATATAGAAATAAATTTTTGGCATAATATTTCAACTTAAGAATGATTTTTAAGACTTTAAATAAGGGATTTCATTGTTAATATTAAAATAAAACATGTTATGAAAAAGAAGTTTTCAAAGTGGAATGGAAAAAATCTATCAATGAAAAATAGATTTGAATATTTTGATAATTTTTATGTTTTTAGATAAATTGGTTACTATTTTGTAGAGTGTTGGTTTGTAATATCCAAGCTCAAATCATATGATAGTGAGAAAATAATACCATATAAAAATTTGAATTATGTAGTAAAAAATAAAAGTCCAAATTTGGATAGAAACAATAAAAGAATTCAAAAAAATCTAATCCCAAGAAGTTAGAGATAAATTAAAAAGTGGATCACAGATTAAAAGTTAAAATATAATCCTATTATTGTATCAGTGGAAACATCATGGAAAAATTAGATATGTCTAAGAATTAAAATATAATGATAGAAAGAGGGAAACAAAAAGAGAGTCCATTTAGAAAATAGATAATAGAATTGGCTTATTTATTGACACTTTAAATGATGAATATAAAATTCATGGGAGGTTTATAAATAAGGGTAACCTGGATATTTATAATGTGTCATGTTTAAAGTGAAATATATATAGACACACTCATAACAAGTTTATAATTATAAAACATTATCAGATATATTTGGATGTTTAGAAAGGGAATACACAAGTGGCTTCCAGTAATGAATGTGTTACATATAAAAATAAATCCGCACATAAAAATAGGTTTGTTTATGTTCTTGAAGATTTTTTAATCATAAGTTTTGATCAGTTGGAGTTATATAAGAATATATAAAATGAAATAATGAATTAAATTCCATTGATTTTTGAAGTAAAGAAGAAAATTATAATAGGGAAAAAATATTAAAATAAAAGGAAATCAATATTTCCCCAAAAGTATTAGACTAAGAAAATGAATGTGGAATATTTCATGACATGTCATTAATGAATTGTAGATTCAAATAAAAGTATATTTTGGACAAGAAGGAAGTATCATCACCAATGATATAAATTTTAACATGAGATATAATATACCTGATTCTGATATTGTGGGGGCTATACATAGTTGCATAGGGAATTAAAGGTGAATCATGAAAAATAGTGAAATTATGAATGCAATATTATCTACAAAATATGAATAAAACTAGACCATGTCAATCAAGGAGATCATACCTTATGGGGGAGATATTTGGGAAGAGAATATCCTATAATTTTTTTCATTCAAGTTAAATCTCGAAATCTGGACAACCCCTACAAAAGCTAAAGTTGTGGTATGATTTTCATTCTCTCAATTCTATTTTGGTTTAGATTCAGAATGTTTATCATGTATGGTTTTCTATAAATAATTTTGATAATCTTACTTGGGCCGGTAATGTTTTTATGTGTCTATTTAATTTTAGTATAGGTTTAAAAAATTTATAAAAAATCAGTTTTGAACAACCCCTATGAAGGAAAAGTGAGAAGTATTATTAATTTTTCATTTTTATATAGAGAACATTATTATCTAAAAAGATAAGTCTTTTTTTATACAACATGTTATCCCTGGTAGACATAATTTTTATTGGTTAGTGGAAAATTTCTATGAGTAATTTGGTTTCACCATTATCTCATGAGTAAGTGATTTATTCTCTATGAAAAGTAGAGAAAAAAGAATAAAAGTGGAGAAATTTTAATTTATTAAATTAGAAGAGTAATGGTGGAGAATAATCTTACATTGTAGAATACTCCCTACACACATGGTATCAATAAATTGTAAAATAAATTTTATCCTTTTCATTTATTTTCAATAAATGGGAGAGAAAAAATGAGCCACTAATAGAATATTCACGTGAATTTGATGTATTAAGAATCTCAATTTATTGAAAACACATTTAAAGAGGGGTATTTAAGTGATTTTTTTTCTGAAATCATTTCAACAAGGAATGTCAAATTTTATGTTTTCAATAGGAATGTGGAAATTGGTTATGGATAAATTATCCACTTAATAAATATGACTAAATGTGGTGTAATAATAAATTCAAAATCTTGATGAGTTCCCAACCCTGAATAAATTGATAGAAAAATTCAATTACCCAAAATAAAATTATGATGATTGTATCAGAGGTTTTTATGGTAACAAAAAATGTAAAAAAACTATAAAGGGTCATTGTGTACAATATATTTATATGGAATAAAGGAGCTGATGTGGGAGCTAGCTACTAGATCTAGAACTAGAATTATTTTATAACTCTTATTAAAAGATGAAATATATTCAATATTTTCAATAAGATAGAATAGTAATCGAGAAATCATCATTGAGATATTAATCATGAAGGCCAATAAGGTTAGTGAGATGATACTATGGGATTATATTATTTTAATGTTGGAGGTTTGATGAAGAAATTCTAAGTTATTTTAAGAAGTCTAAAATTTAGAGTTGAACTGTAAAAATTATCTAATTATTTGTTTAATATTACTTTTTGGATAATTTAATGAATTTGGATAGAAGTTTGTTTATCTTTTTAGTTTAATGAATGACTCTAGTGTTATAAAAAATTTAAAAAACATAAATTTTATAAATTAAATTCTCTTATGGGTGAATACTTTTCTTATTAAGTAATGTATTAATAAAAATACAAATCTAATATATGTCATTTTTTAATTTTTTATGGTTTTAAATAGATTTAGACAATCATAACCATTAATAATATATGCATTCTATAGTTACCGTTTATATTTCTATATATTAAGGGCTATGATAAGGTCTAATTTTCGCAAAATGTGGAAGTGATAACCTTGACTAGAAGAATGTTTCCCTATGAGGCCCTATTATCAATGATTTTGATGGATACAGAATCACATAATATTTTTTTTGATCAATCAAGATATGTGATTGAACAACTAAAAAAATAGGGAAACAATTTGTGGAAGACATCCAAGCTTATCAAGATTATAAACCAAACCATGTTCACTGAACCACCTCGTGAAAGGACCCTTATAACAAACCATACACTAAAAGATTATGACGATGTAATAACAGTTATGTATTTAGACCCCAGTAGTATGAATTTCGGTATTTTATATTTTAAAAAATAATTATTATAGTCATCCCTTCCGGTATAAATTTATTTATATGATTAAATAATGAGTTTGATAAAAAATATATTTTTATTCAAAGATACTAAAATTTTATATTTTGGAAATATTTTTTTTCTATTAAAACACACTTTTTGATAAATTAATGAACTTTAAATTTTTATTTTTTAATTAAATATCATTATAAATTATTATTTTTGTAAATATAAATGATTATATAATTTCATAATTCCCAATGTAATTTTTATAATGTCATGAATATTGTTATCGTCGTAAAAACTTGTATTTTCAGGTAAATAATAATTTTTAAAGTGTAAATTATAATATTTATAAATAATTTTACAAAATTATATATTATTTTTGAAATCATCTGTTCGAAATTATCCAATAGTTAATTTTTTAGATTTTTGTACGACAATAATATTTTTGGTTAAAAAATAAATTTTATATAAATATAAATCACATATTATGAAATCAAAATCATTCAAAAGTAAGGTAATAAATATTTAAATTGTCTCCCAATCCAAAAATATATTTACCCTTTTATATAATATTTTTTTAATTTTTTTGATTAATTTTACAAACTGATAATTAATACTCCAAAATATATATTATATTTTAGGGTTCTAAAAACAATTCATAAGGAACTTGACCAAATTCCACATCATCAATGATATTAATTTATGGATCATAATCATTAGTTAGAAAAAATATGAAATCCACACCACTTTGGTAGCATTCAAGGGAAAAAAACATGGAAAGGTTTACGGTTTTGATTATTTTATTATATAGGGTCCAAAACCTATGTTTAGAAATTAATAAACAATTCCTTTATCTTTTTCTATAAATACCCACCGAACAACCCATTAAACATCACTAAAAACCCATTGAGAATGAAGTTTCTCTCCCACTCTCTCTCTAAATCCCACACAAGGTGTTCTAAATATCAAAAAATCTCATCCCATGATTTTAGAAAGAACCTCTTGAGTATGGGATTATCTCCAATTCCTTTTTATTCAATTAATTTGTAGACCCTAGTGGTTTTAATTCTTATATTATATTTTTAATAAACTAAATATTATATCAAGAACATTCATTATTAGTTTTTATATGTGAGTATATAATTATATTGTTAAAAATTATCTTTTTATACAATGATGAAAAAATTGTCATTTTGAAAATATTATGTTTCAATTAAAACAATCATTTAGATAAACTCACGAATTTTGAAATAAATGTTATTTTCATTAAATATTATTATAAAATATATTTTCATTGAATATAAATTAGAATATAATTTAATAAAGTACAATGAAATTTTTATAATGGTTTAAAAGTTGTTAGTGTCTTAAAAATAAGTATTTTCCAGTAAAAAGGTATTTCATTTGAAGGTGTAAATTCTAATGTTTAGAATATTATTTTAGTAAAATCATATTTTTTTTTGAAAATATAACCTCAAAATTATCTAATGGTTAATTTTTGATAATTTTTTGATAGAGTCTAATATTTGGGTAGAACTTAAATACAATTTAAATATACAGTATGTATTATGAAATCAAAATAGCCCACAGTGATGTTATTAATAATATAAGGGGTATCCATGAAAAAAATAAATTTTATCTTTTAAAAAAATATTTTTCCAGTTAATTAATTAATTTTGAAAACCTAAAATGAATCCTTAGAAACATATTTTATATTATATGGGTTTAAAAACACTTCTTTATGAATATAACTCACATTCAAATCATCAATGGTACAAATTTAAGGACATAGATTATTTTCTTAATAAAATATTAAAAACCAATCATATATGGAAGAATCCATTGGAAAAAAATCATGTTAAGGTTTTTGGTTGTTATTATTTTATTACCTAGAGTCCAAACCAATGTTTGAAAATTAATAAATAATATATGTATTTTACAATACATACAATCCGAACATTTCATTAATCTTTACTCAAAACCCATTAATCCTTTTGTTACACTCCCTATCCATATCTAAATCCCTCCCTAATTATTCACATGATCTTAAGAATATCCACCCAATATTTTAGAATACATATATCAAGTAAAGTATTTTATACTCTTTAATTTTATTGAACATTTCACATTGTATTGTGTTTTTAAGAATCCATTTAATACCCTTATGTTTCCCATGTAATGAGAGACCACCTTTCACTCTCTTTAAACAAGTCAAGGAACCTTAATGTACACTCGTCATGTAGCCGAGATTATCCTAATATTTTATATTCCCAAATTTTGTATTATGAATTCCCAAACCCATTTATACTCAAGGGTATTCACCAAGATACATATATATGTAATTAATTGATTGGGTACTTCCATGTATATAACCTACACTCTTTAATCATGGGATTAAATGTGATAAATGTCATTCTTATGTTGTATGATCAATATAAAACACAAAAACATGTACATAACATGAGTGTGATGGGTGAGACAAGAATTTTATAGCCCTCGAATTCATTGGGTAATGTTTTTATCTTATGTGATACCATACACTATGCATGGGTGGTGAGCCAAAGTACCCTATATTATAATATCCTAATAGTTTTCCTTGAATTTTACTTATGGATCCTTGTTTTATGTTGTTTTCACACACCCATGTTTACTTGATGTTATCACCTTATATCATCATTTGATGTTAATATTTATTATTATGACCCTTATAGGACTCCTTGACATTACTCTCAAGTCAAATGTATTACTTTCATCATGTTATTATTCGATTATTCACTTTTTGGTATTTATAGCTCACCCCTTTCATATGTACACCCCCAGACTTTCTCATATGGAATTAAAAGATCAATGGAATATTTGGGTTTTTTCTGTCATTTTAAAGAATGTTTTTATACCAATTTTTCAAGCTATTTTATTATATGTATAATTACACAAATATAAATGGCCTCATGATATTTTATAAATGTATAATTTGTATATTCATGTAATAAATCATAAACTAAAACGTATTAAACATATAGATTGTCATAAAAAATATTAGAGTAAGGTTTAGTTACTTTTGGGGAGTTATGATGATAGAACCTTACTAAAAACCATATATATAAGGATAAACATAAGAAAACATATGTAAATATTGGTAATGTATAGAGTTATTTGTTTTTTGAGAAAATATAACATTATTTTGATATTAGAAAGTGGATATGGATTTGAAACATATATAGCATATTTAATGACCCAATCATAATAGAATTAGACATTATAAAACATTTGTGGAATATATAAAACATTTCAAAAATAGCCACCCAAAGACTGTACTTGTTTAGCGCCTCTGGAAACTGAGAATCATAAACACCGTTATTTAAGTGATATACATTATATCCCACTAGGTTCTTCATGACTATAATTTTTCATAGAAATATCATAATTATTACATATCTTCATTGCATAATTATGTAAACTTAAAATCGGTTGAGATCAAATGCTTCATAAGGGTAAAAAAGAAGACATGTAAGCATAAACCAGATCATTGGGGTATGATATTGTGATCATAACATTAAAATATCTCACCCAATATATCAATGATCATAAACATGAATCATGGAATAAAGCTTAACAGTTCATAAGACATTAACCATTCGGAAATAAAGAACATGATCCATGAAACCATAAAATAATAATAAGATATGGAATTGTGGGAAATACATAACAAAATAATATAATTTCTATAGTAGTCATGTCATCTCTTCCAAGTCCATCTTAGTGGACAAAGTCCTTTACTGAATGAGGTTCACTCCTTATTCTAGCCCTATATTCCTGAATCGAGTTAACACCTCTTTCCAGTCTTGTAATACTAAAAGGAGTTAACTCCACCTTCTAGATATGTCTATCACACAAGATAGAAATATTTACCCTATGAATTTTAGGGAGATATAGGTCCCTCCCATATAATAAAGAAATAAGACATATTTTTCCAAAAAATCATAAAAAATAGTTTCATAACTTATTAAATAAAATGGGTATCAAAAACATGAAATCATATCATAAATTTTAGAAAACAATATAGTGTTTATAAACATTTCATATCAAGCCTAACCCATAAAAAATTTGGTTTAAAAGAATATAGCCTATAAAAGTGTATCAAATTTCATAATCATTATTCCATAAAAAAATAATCCATTAAGAGAATGAATATGAATGGAATTATTGAATCATTTTCCAACAAAAACATGAGTGACACTAATGGATTAGATATTACATGGAAAATGATTTTGAATGATCTCTTAAAAATACTTCTTTAGGAAATAATCCTTTCCCCTTTGAAAAATTATTCTTAAAACGTAAAAACTTTCAAGAAAAATATCATGAAATTAAACATGAAAAATTATAAAGGAATCATTGAAAATATTTTTAAATCCTTTTTTCATTTGAAAAGCTGTAGAGGATCATGAAAATATTTTGAAAACCTTTTTTTCATGAAAAATTATAAAAGAATCATGAAATCCTTTTGAAAGACACATTCATTAAAAAATACTTTGAAAACATATAATGAATGATTGAAAATTATTTTAAGACCATTTCATTGTGATTTTGAAAAAGTTTTCTTAAAAATTATCATTTCAAACATGCAATGTAATCTTCATTGAAATTAATTTGGGTAAATACATACATGTTGTATGAGGTTGAAAGAACCTTCTTTTAACACAGTAAAAAAGTTAGAAAAATTATTTATTCGTAAAGAGAAAAGAATGTTACTTTGAAAACATTGGTGAAATTAAAAAATGGTAAAAGATACATTTAAGGATCATATAATAATACTGGAATATTCTTGGAATACCCTTTATAAAATCTAGATTTTTAAAGAACAAAAATTTCCTCCGGAAGAGATAGGTAAAGATATATTTTATTTAATTTTTTTCTCCGTTATCTTAAGTACCAATGAGTGAAAAAATGGTAATAATACATGAATACATCAAGACTAACCATAGGGGAATAAAATTCATGTGTTTTCTTTAAATTTGGACCTCAACATTTCATCAAAAAAATGCAATCATAAACAATATCAATAAATGTTTAGATTATTTCAATATACTCTTACCACATGGTAACTTTGAATCATAATCCCCAAGTAGGAAAATGACATTACATTGATATCAATGTATCATTTAAAGAAATATATTCATGATATAACATTTAAAAGGAACTGTTTACACATCATATAAAAATATAGGTGTATCACTTGGCATGTGTCTTAAAGAAGTAAAATTTAGACAAAATTACTTTACAATTCTGTTAAATTTTGAAACATAAACCCTACAAAAAAAATCTCATAAAATGGTTATATAAATACCAATATATTTAATTATATTATGAATATAATAAATTCATGGGAAGTATATACTCCATAAAAAGTAAATGAGTGGTGAATGAGGAATGTATCTCACAAGAATAAAGAGTGAGATGAAATCCCATTACCTTATGTCTTGAATCTCTTTGCACTCATAAAATCATTATATATAATAAATTATATTATTTTTACAATTATATGAAAAAACCATATTATTATATATAATAACATATATGGTCTTATTATGAATTTATATCACCCTATTGTTAACAATTTTATGTTAAGGTTTCACACTGGGTAATATCCTCATTGTTCATCACATTTGACTTAATTTGTTATATCTTTGGTAGTTATAATTATATCATTATTTAAATAATTTAATTCATTATATAAATATCATGTGTATTCATTAATTGTTTTATAATAATCTATATAATATATAATTATAAAATAAAATACACCATTAATTGAGACTGTAGGTTGTACACGCACATGAATGATGTTTCCACTTTATTGTTGAACTGAAATAATGTGAGTAAATTATATATATATATATATATATAATACCATTAAAATAGAATTATTATTTCATATATATCATATAGCTTCACTGAACATATCATTAATATATTCAAATTAGTGTGTGAACGTTTCACATCGCTTTGATGGGGTGGTTTTCCACACTTCCTCATACAAAATTATTATTTTTACACAAGATGGAAAGAATAAGGTAATGTTATAAATAAAAAATAAAAAGTATAAGGACATTTTAAATATCATATTTATCATATATAAATAGTGTTTTCATAATTATTTCCACCATGATAGGTGGTAATGGATAAATGAACAATCATCGTTTCGTGAGGTGGTAGTTTTCCGTACACTTAAATAGTATGTTTGTTACTAAATAGATTAGAGTGTTTGTTTGCATAGTAAAAAAATTTAGAGGAAAAAAATAATTATATATATATATATTATATTGGTGTTTTTATACAAGAATGGAATATGAATATTTTATGATGTGAAGAATAGAAATAAAAAAAAGTATCTAGGAGGAGGATGTTACCTCTTCTTTGGGTAACTCCTGTTGGTTTTCCCAAAAGTACATCCTTGGATTGATTTATACCCAAAAAAAGGATTTAAGAATGAATCATGATATTATTTTGATCTATTTGGGTAGATTTTGGTTGAGTAAAAGTGGTCTGGGAGGTTTGAGGAAGTGGGAGAAGGGGAGGCCTTTTATAGTGGTGGAGGAGTGTCACTATTTTACTATTTTGGGAAAGGGAAACCCCATTAATGGGTTTTTATTTAAAGTGTATCAAATAATGGTAAAAAGTAGATAAAAGAAATTATATGATAGATATATTTCTTGAAAATTAATTTTTTTTTTCAACTTATAGGTCATATTTGTCTTTATGTGAATGGTTTAGTCCATTGTTAAGATTAATTTAATCTTAATTATTTTAATAAATTTTGATTAACTTTAATAATATTTTTGTTCAACAAACTATTTTGTCTTAATAGAAAATTTAAATTATGAAGACTCCAAATATATTATCCATTTTTTCTAATTTTCAATCACAAAAGTGGAAATAATTAATTTGAATTTAATCTCGCATACGGGATGACCAAGCAGGGTTTAGAGTAAAAATGTTCAAAAGATTTCTATGTTTTTACAAAAACATTTCAATATGAAAAATTTTAGAACAACCTAAATTCGATAAATGGATAAAATTTTTATGTAACTAAAATTTTAAATAAATTAAAAATATAATTTATCTTTATAGATAAATAATGTAAAAAAGTTGTTTTGAGTTAAATTCCACTATTTTTCTCCCTTCATTAAAAAACAAATCTTCATAGAAAAATAAAAAAAAACTTAACCAAATTTTTATGATTCTATTTCAAAGATGAATTTAATTTTGATATACAATATTTATAATTGGTCTAAAATTTATATTTCAAATAGGTTCACCACTAAAATGTGTAAAAATTAGTTTAATAAAAATATTTGGATTTATGTGTTAAATTGGTTTTATTCTAATATTATGCTTATAATATCTATTGGATGAATATAAAAACTATTCCATTGGATATATAAAATTTATATAAAATTTAATTTATTAGGATTAAGACAATTTTTTTGGCATAATAAAAGTTTTCTATAAAAATAATCCATTTATATTTAATTGGTTGTCCTATTCCTTCCTATGTAATTTGTAACTAATTAATTCATTTTATATTTTGTGAAGACCTTATATTTACATAATTTAGGTAATAATATTCATAAAAGATAATTTAATTACTAGGTTATATATTTTTATATTTATGTATAATATATTATTGTTCGGTAACACTCAATCTTTCATGTTACACAAACCATCGATGAAAGTCAGTCTTGCATGAAACACAAGCTATCCTTGGTTTTCTGTATAAGGAAACCTAAAATTATGTTGCATTTATTGCATGATAAAAAATTTTATATGTATAACAGATGACAAACCTAGTTTATTAATATAAAATATTTTATTTTTTAGTGTTACATGAAATGGAAAATATCAAAAAGATTAAATTAATTCCAAAAAAAACATTTCTCAATATATCAAGGTGTTACACTCTACACCCTTAAAATAAATTTCCCCTACAAATTTTCTTGGGATATCAAAGGTTTAATCAATGGATGTTTCATTTATAAAAACCCACATCATAAAAAAGAATACTAAAACTTCCCATAAAAATGGAATGTTAGAGCCATAATGGTTTCCCAAAGTAATATATAACTAGGTTTCTACATCATAGAACATAATTCGGGATTGAAAATTAGACATGGAAGAAAAACCTAAATATTTATAGGGAGATATTTATTTCTTCAATCAAAAACCATTGAATGGTCAAATAAAAGTTGAGGGTCTCAATTTCATAAATCATTGATGATTTAAAAGGAGATATACTCAACATAATCTAATATATTAGGACAACACAATTTTTTTTATATTTGTCATTTATTTTAATATTTATTCCATCGACAAAAAATATAAGGAAATATACATACTAAATTTTTTTCTCTAAAAAATTTTATTCTTTGGTTTTACTTTTTAGTATTTATAATTGATCCATTACATTAAGAAATAAATTTCCAATAATTAAATTCAATTACCAAAGCACTAAAATACACTTTTAACTAATTTTAAGGCCCATAAAAGAATGATAAGTATAACTACTGATCTATTACTATTCTTAAAAATATATATGGTTAATAAATTAATCTATGAAAATTAAAATAATACTACTTTTTCATCCTAAATATTTATTCATAAAAAATAACTATTCTTTAATCAAGACATAACATAGGACAGTGGTAGGTGTAAACCCTAATAACCCTTATGTTAGGTGATCAAGACTCAAAACCATTCTAAGAATGATTGGTTATCAAACGACATATATGATTCCCTCTTCTAAAACCACACTAATATAATTTCTATATTAAATATGGTGGACATCCTTGAAAAAAGGTTAATCACTACATAGCCTTTTTAGAAAATATTTTTATTATAATATCAATACATAAATACTTCTGCCATATTTTATGTTAATATTTTAATGAATGGTAAACCATATAACCATTATGAAGGCTGAAAATCCAAAAATAAAAAATAAATTCATGAAATCATATTGACATTGATTCCAAATATAAATCATAAACCAGCTCATGGTTTTCACATTATAAACATGTCAATACCTTCATAAAGTATTTTCTTAAAAGTGGTTAACGAACGAAATTACCATAAATATTTATAGAAAACATTCATATATTATTATTCCAATGTATATCAGATCAATTCCATAAATAAAAAAATATTGTAAACTTAGTCAATGATAGCATAAACCACCTATAAATAAGTATTTACTTAGTTCAATGTAATCCATATTATCCAATTTACTTATTAATATCCCACATATCTTTATCTGAACAAAATTATATTAACATAAAGAAAATATTAATGGTTATTTTACCTTAGTAAAAATATCACCTTGTCAATAAATCACTTTCCAATATGTCAGAAACATTCAACATAATCTTATAAATCCTCAGTAAAAACCATAAAATAAGAAAACCTTATATATGTGAACATTCTTACAATATAATTATTGAAACCTAATATATAGAAACATTGATTATTCTACTTTAACTATAATTATTAATAATGATACCTCATCCTATAACTTAATACCCACATCCTTTAATATTTCCTCTATAGTCTCATTATCATCAGAAATATAACTATTACTCATACCACCTTTATGATTCTCCTTGTGAGATTTCCACTTATGAAATTTATTTTCATAATGACCATCCATTCCACAATTAAAGAATTTTACCTTTTTGGAAGACCTAGTGAGGCCAATATTCCCATCCATTTCATTAACCAAACCATTCGTTTTACCATTTCAGTTACTTGATTTGTGTCCTTATTTTCTATAATAAAAACACCTTCTTGTTCCTTTAATAAATTCTCTTAGCTGATTATTTCAACATTTTTGACATGAAGGAAAATAAATCTTCTTTCCACTATGGTCAATATTAAATGAACTATCAGTTAACTCATTAATTTTTTTCTTTCATGAGTCTAAGAGTTGGTTAGGGTACACATTATTGATCATGTTCCATGAAAATTGATTAGGAATGATCACAAAATCCTTAAATCCAGGAGTCATCCCATTTGACTTCTCATGAGTAGACTGTCCATCAAATTAAACTATAATCATGTTTATTCTGGTTCCCTGTATGGGATAAAACCATAAAGTATTGAATAAGAAACAGTTATCATAGCAAGGATTCAAATAATCATGGAAAGTCACTTATAGGATGTCTAATTTAGGACACCATTTTAAATCTATGACACATTAGGTGTATCCTATGTTATTCCTAGCCAACTTATATTTAAATATTTTATCATCATTTGTGACTAGTGTGTGAATTCCCAAATCATATCCCCCTGGAGTGTAAAACTAAGCTTGCACCAAGGCCCATTATCGTATAGCAGATTACCCCAAGTCAAGCTCAGTACATATTTTTGGAGTTGATCCCCTAGGTACATTTGTGCCAGATCCACATCCATATGTAGTATCCAGACATTTATGTATTAATATGAAACCAATCACTCTATCATTTACTAAAATTATAGGACATTTTTCTATACTTTTCACTATAAGTAGACTATCCTAAAACATGTCCTTAGAGTTATCACGAATATTTTCTCATCCTAGATTCTTAAGGATAACTAAACCTTCATTATGATTCCATCTATAAAAACCCAAACATAAAATATATATAAATTAAAATATATTTGAGGAATACTTAAAAAATTTATAAGATGCTCAAAGACCATATTATTTTAGTTCCTTTGGAAACCTGGAAATCTAAAAATTGATACATAAGTGATCTTCATTATCTATGAGTATGTTTTTTATGGATATCACCATTATTATAAACACCATTATTAATACATATATTAATAACCTAGGGAAGGAAACACAAAAAGTGGTGAGTTCATATTCCATGTAAGGGCAAACAATGGAAAAATTCAAGAAGAAACCTGAGAATAGGGGTATGAGAACGTGATCATAACATTTGAAGATATCACCCTACATATGAAAAATCGTTAACATGATTCATGAAATTAATCTTGATTATTTATAAGACATGTTTAATAAGGAAATAAATAACATTATCCATGAAAGAATAAAATAAGAATAAGGCATATAATCTTGGAAAACACATCAGAATATAATATGATTTTCATAGTATTCATGGCAGCGCTACCAAAGGATCTATTAGTGAACAATGTAGTTTTCTAAATCGGGTTCACTCCCTATTCCATACCTTTATTACTAAACTGAGTTCACTCATAGTTGTATCCGTCTAATGTAGAACTGATTTTACTTTTCCTTCCATCCATGTTTGTCTCATGAGGTATAAATCATTACCCACAACATTGGAGGGATATATATGTCCCACGCATATCATAATGAAATGAAACATACTTATGCCGAAAAATCATAAACACTCATATAGTAACCCCTAAAATTAAATTTATATCATAAAAATTAAATAATATCATAACCAATGGAAAATTATATATGTTTATTAATCATTTCATCAAAATCACAACTCATGAAATAAGAGGGTTTGAAAAAATAAAACTTGTGCAAGAGAAATTGATTTCATAAACATCATGACGTAAAAATATTACACAGTCAGATAAAGAAAATGAATTGAAACATTGAACCATTTCTCTAGAAAGGCAGGAGTAATAAAAAAACATTCTATCATAGATGTTAAATAATTTTGTAAGATATTTTAAAATGGATTTATAAGGAAATTACCCTTTCTAATTTGAAAAATAATTATTAAAACCTAAAAACTTTTGAAAACTTTTTTCATGAAATTAAACATGAAAACTTATAATGGATGAAATGAAAACTTTTTAAAATACTTTTTCCTTTATAAAATCGTATATGTTCTTGAAAACAAATTGAACACAATTTTTCCTTTAAAACTTATAAAAGAATCATGAATACCTTTTCAAAACAACTTTCCTTAAAAAATATTTTAAAAATATATAAGTAAAGTATGGAAATGATTTTAAAAACACTTCATTAAAAATATTTTTTATAATTTTTATCTTAAAAACTAATCTTTCAATCATGAATATAAAGCTTTATAGAATATCTGTTGGGTAAATTTGTACATGTCGTATGATGTAAAAAGAAAATTACTTTTTCGTGGTAAGAAGTTTAGAAAAATGTCTTGTTAAAAAAGAGATAAAAAGATTCCTTTGGAAATATCATTAAAAGAAAAATGGGTAAAAATGTACTTTATCAATCCTAAAATACAAGTAGAGTGTTCTTGGAATACGTTTTTATAATTCATGGTTTTGAAAGAACATAGATTTCGGACTGAAGAGAGAGGTAAGGACATATTTTCCTAAAAACAGTTTCTTAGATAAATTAAGTTTCAAAGCATGAAAAAATTGCACTAACATGTAAATACATCAAGACTAAAAATAGAAGTGGAAAATTCATGAGTGTTCTTGAATTATGGATCATAATATTTCAAAAATAAAAAATTGATCATAAACAATCTCAATAAATGGTGAGATTATTTCAATAAACTCTTACCACATGTTAACATTGAATCATACTCCCCATGCTGTAAAATGAAATTACATGGAGTTTAAAATATCCTGAAAATAATGATATTCAGGATATAACATTTTCAATTTAGTTTATACACCTCATATAGAAATATAGGCGTATAAAATGTAATTTTTCTCAAAGAAATAAAATGAAGACAAAATTACTTTATGATTTCATATCTTTTGAATCATAGACCCCATGAAAGAAATATCATAAATTTATAATGTAAATACCCATATATTTAAGTATAATATCCATATAATACATTCATGGGCAGTATATACAACAAAAAATAAGTTATTGGTGAATGAGACATGTATCTATTGAAAATAAAGAGTGAGATGAAATTCTGTTACCATATGTTTTGAATGTCTTCGTAATCACACAAGAATCTTGTATAATAAAAATATATTTTCTATAAATCTATAATGAAACCATATTGTTATATATAATACCAAATAATGTTTTATTATGATTTTATATTACCCTATTGTTAATAATTTATTATTACAGTTTCACTTCTGGTAATATCAGCTTTGTTCTTCACATGTGTCTTAATTTGTAATATATTTGGTCTTTATAAATATAGAATGATTTACAGAATTTAAACCCTAGTATAAATATAAATTGTATTCATTATACGTGTAGTATAATAATCCCTAGAATATAGAAGTATAAACTATAATATAGAGTTCATGGACTCGGTAGGCCGTACGTACGCATGAATGTTATTTCCATTTTATTGTTATATTGAAAGAAATAAAGGAAATGAAATATAGGTATATATGTATATAATATCCTTAAAGTATAATTATTATGTCATATATAACATATATATTCAATAAAAATATCTTTAATACATTCCATGTAGTGTGTGAACGAATCACATTATTTTGAAGGGGCAGTAGTCCTCACTTCCTCAAATGAAATTATTGTATTTAAACAAGATGGAAAGAATAATTGTATGTCGTAAATAAATATTAATGAAGCATGAAGGAATTTTAAATATAATATATATGATATATAAATATAATTTCCATCATAATTTCCTCCATGAGATGCGATAATGGAAATGTGAACAATCATCGTTTTGTGAGGTGGTAGTTCGTTGTACATGTAAGCAATATATTCATTACCAATTAGATAGAAGTGTGATTAAGTGTAGGTAGAAACATTATAATGAAAAAATACTAGTAAATTTATTATCCTGGTTTTTTATACATAAATGGGATTATAATTGTTGAGGGAGTGGTGAATGGACATTAAATAAAGGTTATTAATGGAGGATGTTACCTCTTTATTGGGTAACTCCTTTTGGTTTTCACCAAAGGACGTATTTTGATTTATTTATTAGAAATGGGAGGATTAAATGGAGTATAGATTGATTTTGGGGAGATATTTGGCCAGATTGTTGTTGAGCCAATGTGTCATTAGAGTTGCGAAGAAGTGGGAGGAGATGTGGCCATTTATAGTGGAGAGTGGCACTCTTGTAATATTTTTTTGACAATGGAAAACCCCCCATGTTATTTATTTAACATGGACAGAATAATATTAAAAATTATATAAAAGTGATTATAGAGTATTGAAATTTATATACAATTACTTTTTACAAATTTATTGGTCATATTAGGCATTTTGTTTTGATTTTAGTTCCTTGTTAAGCTTAATTTAATCTAAATTGTTGTAATTAATTTTAATTAAATTCAAAAAAAATTGGTCAAAAAATATGTTTATGTTATTATAAATTAGAAATTATGATCATTAAAAATATTTAATTAATTTTTACAAATTTTAATCATATAATCAGTATAAATTAATTTAAATTACATCCCATAGATGGGACGACAATGTAGGTTTTTAAAGTTAAAATGTCAAAAATTCTGTTATGTAATTATAACCAATTTCAATGTAAAATTGATTCCAATGACCTAAATTTAATACATTGATAAAAATTTAATCTAACTAAACTTTAAAATAAATTGAAAATATAATATATCAGTATAAATAAATTATATGAAAAAGCAATTTTGAGATAAATTTCTCTTTTTTTTCACTATTCATTAAAAAATGAAACTTCGCGCAAAAAAACCAAATATTCACCCAAACCTAATTTTTATATTTAATTTTAAAATATTAACCATATTGTTATATATAAGATTTATAAAAGTTCCAAAATTTATATTTAAAATAGTCTCTCCTTTAAAAGGTTGTAAAATTACCATAATATATATATTTGGTTTTATGTGTGAAATTATTTCATTCCATTCTTATGATTATAAAATATATTAGATAAATATGAAACATATTTCTATGGATATGTAAAATATATATAATATTTAATTTATTAGTGTTAAACCATATTTTGAGAATAATAATAGTTTTCTATAAAAATACTTTTTTATATTCAATTAGTTCTTATATTCATTAGTAATTAATTTTTAACTAATTAATTCATTTTATATTTTCTAAAAAACTTATATTTACATAAGTTATTTAATAATATTCATAATATCTAATTTAATGGCCAGGTTATATATTATTATTATTTTTTATAGTATATTATTTTTAGTTAACACTTAGTGTTGTGTGTTACGCAAACCATCTAGGAATGTCAGTCTTGCATTAAACACAATCTATCCTCAATGATTAGTGTAGAGAATGATAAAAATGTGTTCTATATAGAGAAATATTATCTTTTTTTATGTAAATCATTCAAACCATAGTTCATTAATATAAAATAATGGATTTTTTACAGTTGTGTGAAATGAACATATCAAAAAGAATAAATGAATTGAAATACAATCTTTCAAAAAATATCAGGGTACTAAAAATAGGGGTAATAACTCATAAGGGGATCTTTGGAAATTAAATAGACCTATAACTTCTGAATTATATAGATTCCAAATACAAGACACCTGTCTAAACACTTCCATCTAATATGCCTTGGTTAATCATATGGGTTTTGCAAGCCATTATGAATGGAACAGAAATGAATCTAAAATTTAATATAAAGAAATAGATCAGGGATAACATAGATTGAAACCTAGATATTATTTGGTTATGGAATACATTTAAATTAGGGGTCATCCATTTTATGTCCATAAATTGACTTTTTTATGTGCTTAATAATTTGAAAATTCTTATCCCTATTTTATTTTGGGTAAATTAAATTATTAGAAACAAAATATAATATTAAATGTTAGGATTATCATCCATTAATGTACTTATAATGTCCAATGTGACTATTTTTATACACATTCTTTCAAATCATAAAACTTATATATATAAATTAACATACCAGATCAAAACATGGATTTCAAGTTATCTGTTAAAATATGAAATGGGTCAATTATTGCATCTTCAGAATATAAGTTCTCCCTTATCAATATTTGTATATTTATTTTCATATAAAACCTTGTGATAGTACCTATAGTTTAATTAGATCATATTTTGAGTATGGATTTTATTTCCATATATATACGAAACATAAATTTTTAGGAGGAGAAATTCACCCTTTGTATCAAGAATCACTCTAAAATTATATACAAGTATAAAGACAATTTATATCTATTAGATTCATCATCTCAAACATATATATTATTTCCTCTTGAGAAATAATATCTATATCAAATCACTAATATTAAGGAAAACATCATCATTGATGACAAAACCACAATAAGAGAATATACAAATATGTTCCTTCAATAATTTCCTACTAGTCCCCCTTATGGAGGGATTGAGTCTCAATCGAACTTATAACTAGTGATTTTTTGATATAGGTGTATCCAAATAGAATTTATATTGTTGAACATTATGAGTTGAATAGGTAACTACTTGATAAATTGAATAATGTTTTTATACTATTATGTGCTTCACTATAGGGTGTGCCAATCCTTTTCATCAAGAAGAAGGATGGGTGAATGTGCCTCTTCATTGATTATCATGAGCTCCACTTTATTATGATTAAGAAAAATAATCTTCTCCCATGGATTGATGACATATTCAATGAGCTATGTAGATCCTGGTACTTGTAACGCCCCGACCCCAGCTACCCAGAGTCGGTGCATTACTTCTTAACATTGGCATGATCACAAAAGATCAAGTCTCGAAAGACTGATTAGTTTAGTAGCCTCGGAAACACTAGATACATTCATAAACGTTACATTACATCATAAAGTGAAAAACTACAATAAAAAAGTCTCCATAGACCACACTCATATCCTCTTCTGACAATCCCTGCAGGTCATTCATAAAATACTTCTTCACATCCTGGAAAATATTAAAACATTGAAAGGGGTGAGCTCAGATTCTCAGTAAGGATAACAATATTGCGGAAGCTTTCATAAAAAAACATTAACATTTAAGGCAATGTATAACTAAAACAAAAGCCTTTTAAACATGAACTTCAACATAATATGGCAATAGTAAAATGAAATAATGCCATTTACTTCTTCACATGGATATTCTACTGGTCGAATCATCACATGCAATATCAATAACCATTTTCATAATGATGGAATGCATAATGCCAGACTATCAGAACCACGTAGCCAAGGCCTCGTGCCAAGACCACAAATAAGATTTTGTCAAGGCCTCGTTCCAAGACACTAGTTTGTCTCATGAGACCTGCCGATGCATCGAGGAGCTATAGCGGGCTCCACCCGTCACTTATTAAGTCCAATGCATTCCTCATATGAACCATAACATATTCATATCACATAAAACATGCATAAATGAAACATAACATTTCCACATTTCAATCATAAAATTTCAATACAACACATTGATATAATAAAAATTCCTTCAAAACCATTTTCAATACCAAAATAAAAGAATGTTAAAACATTGTATTTATTTTTCATTAAAAAAAATGATGGCTTGTAGAGGAAGCCGAAACTCAAATAATGGTCACGGCGGCGGAGAAGTCGTTGTCGCCGCATAAGTACAGAAAGAAAAACATTCCCTTTTTGTCGTTTATTAAAACGCTTCGTATAAAAAAGATTCCTTTTGAAGAAACGTAAAAGTCAAAGGGGTTTATACACCGTATAAAAGAAAGTTGTGTATAAAACCAAATATGTCTCAATGAAAGGTGATTGAGACGAAGTCCTTAAAAAGATCATTTTTAAAATAGAATAGGTCTATTATGTGTATTCACTATAAGTACACACATAATAAAGTACAAATACAAGATAGGACAGAATAATATCATTACATAATTTGAAAGTAGGAGATTAACCCAAAGAATGGAAGTTGGGTTAAGAAGTTCCCTTACCTTGCATCTTGTCCTGACTCGACCGTTCTTTAACCTCCTGAATAATAAACTAGAGTTAATTTATATTTACTTAAGAACCTTTTTCATGTTCATTATTCCATTTATATCACTTATTACCATGTTATGAATATTATTTAATTATTTAAGTTAATAACGGTCGTTTTGTCGATCTTGGGTACTTGAGTCAAAAATAAACTTCTTATAATTATAAGTTGTTCATGTGGTGAAATATACATTATATCCAGAATTATATTCATGATGTAGATTTCATATATATCTTATATATCCAGTATATACATTCATTTATAATATTACGTAACATTTAGAGGTAAGAAATGAAATGCACCGTTCATGGAGACGGTAAGCCGTACGTACGCATGAACGCTACTTTCATTTCAATTTCATATTTAATGGAACGAAATCATAATGATTTAAATGTATAATATAATTCCAGTATAATATAGTGTATAATACCATTTACTCCATCCTTTATACATCCCACATATGGCATTAATGATTCAAATCACTTTGAGGGGGCGGTAGTCCGCACTTCCTAAAATGAAATTATCGCGTTTTACCCATAATGGATATCATTAAGTATGTCATAAATGAGAAATACAGAAGCATAATAATAACATAAACATATTATATATCATATATAAATATAGTGACATCTTAATGGCCACCTTTGAAGGTGTTATATGAGTGTTGATCAATCATCGTTTCGTGAGGCAGAAATTCTCCATCCACAGATACCGTATGTTCTTTAACCATTAGATGTAGGTGTGTGTAATTTTAGCTCTAATAATTCCTATAAAAACATCCTAGTATATTGAGTATACTGGCGTTGTTACAAAATAAATGAATAAAAAGAGTTTAGGGGGTTGGAGAAGAAAAATAAAACAAAACAACATTAGAGAAGACATTACCTCAAAATCGGGTAACTCTTTTTGATTTGAGCCAAAGGCTTCCTTGGGAAGAGTTCTGCCCAAAGTGAGGCTTCTAGGAGTAAGGTAGGAACGTGGACAGAGTATTTTGGCAGAGGTTGGCCGAGACAAATGGCTTGAAAGTGTAAATGAGGTGGGAGAGGTGGGGGCCTTTTATAAGTGGAGAGGAGGGGCTCTTTTGGAAAGATTGAAATGTTACATTATTACACAATGCTTTTCGGATTCTAAAAGTCCCACACTTATATAATTCTAGGATAAGGTGATAAGGGTTCTAACTATCCTCATCCAATAGGCTTTGGACAAGTGTAAGCCTTGTATTTTACATTATCTTCTTATTTTATTTAAATCGTTAAATAATGAGGTCATCGCTGCATCATAATGATTTCATAAATAATTTACTTTATTTAATGTCTAAAAATTATAAAAAAATTACTATGATGTAGGAAATCTTTTTATATTTCTAATGAATATTTATAGTCAAAATTTGGACTTGTGTAACCCCACTTAAAAACTGTTTTAGTAAAACAACTCATGTTTGTGTCAATTAAATTTAACATTAAATATATATATATATTAATGTCATTTTCCAACCAAAGTGCCTCCATGGGGTCCCCAAGTTGACCCATGGGTTTTCTTGGTCGGACATGACTCATCCAATAGGAGTAGGACAAGTTTCAAGCTCATATCATATTATTAATACATTGTTTTTACCTTAAACTACACTAATAACCTCTAATCGCGATTAAGAACTTAAAAGTTACAATTCACCAAAAAATTATTTTGATCTCATTGAACCACATTTTACTTCTTAATGACAACCATGTATGTCGGATTTTTGAAAATAAAATCACAGAAGTGGTAATATTTCATTTAAACAAAAAATCAGTTATTTAACAACCACTTAGTGGTTTCACTATTCATCAAAAATTGAAGTTTTTCAGAACAATGCCAAAATTTTACCCTAAGCTATAATTGATATTCCGGATTCAAAAATGATTTCTATTTTATGAAATTCCAAACATATAATTTGAATTAATTAATTTTATAATTAATTCCCGCTGTCACAACAAATAGCGTGTTTTTAAGAAACAATTTATATCAAAAGACTGGCAATTGTTTATGTCCAATTTCAATGTTAAATTAATTCTAATGACCACCATTGGATAAAATGGTAAAAATATATTCTAATTATACTTTAAAACCACTAAATAGTATAATTTATCACTATAAATTATTTTGATTAAAAAAGTTGTTTTTAGGTATTTTTCACTATTCATAAAAAATTGGAAGTTCTCAGAAAATTACAAAAAATTCAACTTTGGATAATTTCGATATTACGAATACAAAAATGAAGTCCATTTTGAAATATAAAATTTCTATAATTTTAAAAAGTGGTTAATACTATTCATAACGACTACTTTGATTAGTCGTGGTGTTTTAGAACTCGATGTTGCGTACAATGCAAGCTATTGCATTATTGAATGAGAAGCGTATCGTGGAAGCTTGGGGTGTCACATTCTCCCCTCCTTCAATAAATTGCGTCCTCGCAATTTGAAATTTTTCTTTGTAAATAAAAAGGTTGAAAAAAGAAAATACCTTTGTGGAGAACCCACATCGGAAATAAGATTAATAAAATTTAGCCTTAATAAGAGGGAAAGGGAAATGAAAAATTCACCACCCAATTATGATCTCGATTAAGAGAACATTGGTGGCAATTAAAGACATATAATTGGAGGAAAAACGTAAATATTTGTAGGGAGTGATTGAGGTCATCAATCACAATCAACTATCAAATTGAGGGCCTCAAAGCCTTCAATCTATGTTGATTTAAAATATCATCAGTTCAACAAGACATAAGGTATTAGGATAACACATTTTTCTGTTTTAATAACTCTTTACTAAAGTTTAAGAATTAATTTATTCATTGAATAAGAGATACGTATATATATATTTATGCTTGACAATTAGAGTTTCAACCTTCAACTCATCTTTCACTCAAAAAGATAATAGAACTCAAAAATATTATACTTATCCTAATTGTATAAGGTTCCAAATGTTAACACATAACATTTAGATTAGTAAAATTATTTTGTAATAACCAGGGACTTCCTGTAGGCTAGTGGTAGGAAATAAAGGCCTGTCACACTATGATTGTGGGTTCGATTCCTACAGCTTTGTCCGACGCGACGAGTTATGCCCCACCCTGCAGGTTGTCCTTTTCCTAAAACTATAGTATCATAATAATCCAAAAATAATCTTCATTTTTTAACCTTAAACAATACTATCGAAAGATCAACTTAATCCACTCCAACCTTTATAGTTATCCAAAATACCTCTGTCCAGACTTTCTCTAAACGGTCTCTTAATTCCAAAATCAATTTATCAGATTCCCCAAACAAAGAAAAGTTTCTCTTATTGTCACATACTAAAAATATGATTACCTTAATCATATTAAAACCCTACTGAAATAAAAAAGTACTGCAGTACAATCTTTATATATATCACATTATTCTAATAACCAGAATATAATCCTTGAGTCCAAAAGAACCAATACATTAATTATTCTGCATCAACTGTAGTCACAGCATAAGATTGGCCTTGATCCCTTGGCCTTTTCTGAGGTAAGTTTCCCTGATGCTCAGGACATTCATTTTCATAATGCCCCATTTCCCTACAATTGTAGCATTCAACTTTGACAACCTCTTTCTTTCCCTTGAAATCACGAGCCTGGTGACCCTTTTCTCAACATTTATAACAAACTCCCATTCCTTTTAGGCACGTACTAGGGTGATTCTTCCCACAATTATCACATAATGGAAAATCCTTCTTTCCCTTTTTCACTTTATCTGTCTCTTGGTCCACCGTTCTCTTCTTCTCTTGCTTTACTTTGTTGTCATAAGACTTAGAGAATTCTTTTTCTTCCTTGATAGCACACGAGAAAATATCTTCGTATGATGAGAAGGATTGTGATACTAAAGCTCGACGGAGAAATGGTTTTAAACCATCAAAGAAACGTTCAATCTTACTCTTTGGGTTACGTATATAATCGGCATCATGCCTCGCTAACCTTGTAAAGTTAGCCTCATACTTTGCGACATTCTCATCCTCCTTTTGTCTCAGACTCAGAAATTGCCTTTTCATATCTCCTCGATGGTCGCGAGGAAAGTATTTTTCTAAAAATAGATCTTTGAACTCCCTCCATTCCATATTTGATACTTCATCATCTTCCTTCATGTTTTGAATCAATGACCACAATTGATCAGCATCTCCAGTGAGGTGGTAAACTGCCATGATAACTTTCTCCCTTTCACTACTCCCCAAGGCATGGAATATTTTCTCTAAGGAATTTATCCATTGCCCAGCTACTATAGGATTTGTGTTCCCATTGAAGGTTGGTGGTTGTTGCCTCATGAAACGGTCTAGCATTGATCCTCCACGTTGCGGATCAGGGTGCTCCATACGAGTAAGGTTATTATTCATAACCTGAGTGAGTTGTCCCAGTATGGTAATAAGTTGATCAGCACCAGTTGTATCTCCAGATCCACAATAATTATCTTGAGCAGGAGGGCAATCCCTACACGGAGTTCGTGGATTGATACGGTTTCCATTCCTTCCACTAGGCGCCATTTCTAAACAATGGCATAAAATAGATTAGTTTATGAATCAAAATACATAATTCCATACTTGTAAAATACTTAACATAAATTGAACTATTTATGGATATAATCCATAATCATAAAAAGGTTTTATTTGAGGAAGTATATACTCAAAACCGTTCATAGTGGTTTTTAAAGAAAATGGGAATTATCCTAAGCATATCTCCCGGGAGTGTCGTAACCAAGAGTGCAGCAAGGCCCGTTGTCGTGCACCAGTTCCCATTCGAGTCTAGCTCAAAGCGGTGTTTTCGGGTTTTACCCCTAGGTACATATGTGCCAGAGCCGCCTCTACCTGCTCGTATCCAGATAAGGATGTATTGCTCAGAAAACTCATAACATCTCTATAATACCAAAATTCTCGGAAGTTCTTGTATACTAATCCTCAAAGTCTATCTTCAGGCTATGTGCTCTAATCAGAGTTTATATAAATCTAGCTTCCAAGGTTAGTACTAAACTTCCTCTGATACCAACTGTAACGCCCCGACCCCAGCTACCCAGAGTCGGTGCATTACTTCATAACATTGGCATGATCACAAAAGATCAAGTCTCGAAAGACTGATTAGTTTAGTAGCCTCGGAAACACTAGATACATTCATAAACGTTACATTACATCATAAAGTGAAAAACTACAATAACAATGTCTCCATATACCACACTCATATCCTCTTCTGACAATCCCTGCAGGTCATTCATAAAATACTTCTTCACATCTTGGAAAATATTAAAACATTGAAAGGGGTGAGCTCAGATGCTCAGTAAGGATAACAATATTGAGGAAGCTTTCATAAATAAACAATAACATTTAAGGCAATGTATAACTAAAACAAAAGCCTTTCAAACATGAACTTCAACATAATATGGCAAAAGTAAAATGAAATAATGCCATTTACTTCTTCACATGGATATTCTACTAGTCGAATCATCACATGCAATATCAATAACCACTTTCATAATGATGGAATGCATAATGCCAGACTATCATAACCACGTAGCCAAGGCCTCGTGCCAAGAACACAAATAAGATTTTGTCAAGGCCTCGTTCCAAGACACTAGTTTGTCTCATGAGACCTTCCGATGCATCGAGGAGCTATAGCGGGCTCCACCCGTCACTTATTAAGTCCAATGCATTCCTCATATGAATAGGTTTAAACATATCATAAACCATAACATATTCGTATCACATAAAACATGCATAAATGAAACATAACATTTCCACATTTCAATCATAAGATATCAATACAACACATTGATATAATAAAAATTCCTTCAAAACCATTTTCAATACCAAAATAAAAGAATGTTAAAACTTTGTATTTATTTTTCATTAAAAAAAATGATGGCTTGTAGAGGAAGCCGAAACTCAAATAATGGTCATGGCGGCGGAGAAGTCGTTGTCGCCACATAAGTACGGAAAGAAAAACATTCCCTTTTTGTCGTTTAGTAAAACGCTTCATATAAAAAAGATTCCTTTTGAATAAACGTAAAACTCAAAGGGGTTTATACACTGTATAAAAGAAAGTTGTGTATAAAACCAAATATGCCTCAATGAAAGGTGATTGAGACGAAGTCCTTAAAAAGATCGTTTTTAAAATAGAATAGGTCTATTATGTGTATTCACTATAAGTACACACATAAGAAAGTACAAATACAAGATAGGACAGAATAATATCATGACATAATTTGAAAGTAGGAGATTAACCCAAAGAATGGAAGTTGGGTTAAGAAGTTCCCTTACCTTGCGTCTTGTCCTGACTCGACCGTTCTTTAACCTCCTGAATAATAAACTAGAGTTAATTTATATTTACTTAAGAACCTTTTTCATGTTCATTATTCCATTTATATCACTTATTACCATGTTATGAATATTATTTAATTATTTAAGTAAATAACGGTCGTTTTGTCGATCTTTGGTACTTGAGTCAAAAATAAACTTCTTATAATTATAAGTTGTTCATGTGGTGAAGTATCCATTATATCCAGAATTATATTCATGATGTAGATGTCATATATATCTTATATATCCAGTATTTACATTCATTTATAATATTACATAACATTTAGAGGTAAGAAATGAAATGCACCGTTCATGGAGACGGTAAGCCGTACGTACGCATGAACGCTACTTTCATTTCAATTTCATATTTAATGGAACGAAATCATAATGATATAAATTTATAATATAATTCCAGTATAATATAGTGTATAATACCATTTACTCCATCCTTTATACATCCCACATATGGCATTAACGATTCAAATCACTTTGAGGGGGCGGTAGTCCGCACTTCCTAAAGTGAAATTATCACGTTTTACCCATAATGGAAATCATAAAGTATGCCATAAATGAGAAATACAGAAGAATTAGTATAACATAAACATATTATATATCATATATAAATATAGTGACATCTTAATTTCCACCTTTGAAGGTGTTATATGAGTGTTGGACAATCATCGTTTCGTGAGGCAGAAATTCGCCATCCACAGAAACCGTATGTTCTTTAACCATTAGATGTAGGTGTGTGTAAGTGTAGCTCGAATACTTCTTATAACAACATCCTATTATATTGAATATACTGGTGTTGTTACAAAATAAATGAATAAAAAGATTTTATGGGGTTGGAGAAGAAAAATAAAACAAAACAACATTAGAGAAGACATTACCTCAAAATCGGGTAACTCTTTTTGATTTGAGCCAAAGGCTTCCTTGGGAAGAGTTCTGCCCAAAGTGAGGCTTATAGGAGTAAGGGAGGAAAGTGGAGAGAGTATTTAGGCAGAGTTTGGCCTAGCCAAATGTCTTGAAAGTGTAAATGAGGTGGGAGAGGTGGGGGCCTTTTATAAGTGGAGAGGAGGGGCTCTTTTGGAATGATTGAAATGTTACATTATTACACAATGATTTTCGGATTATAAAGGTCCCACACTTATATATTTCGAGGCTAAGGTGATAAGGGTTCGAAATCTCCTCATCCAATAGGCTTTGAACATGTGTAAGACTTGGAGTTTACATTATCTTTTCATTTAATTTAAATCGTCAAATAATGAGGTCATCGCTGCATCATAATGATGTCATAAATAATTTACTTTATTTAATGTCGAAAAATTATAAAAAAATTACTATGATGTAGTAAATCTTTGTATCTTTCTAATGAATATTTATATTCAAAATTTGGACTTGTGTAACCCCACTTAAAAACTGTTTTAGTAAAACAACTCATGCTTGTGTCAATTAAATTTAACATTAAATATATATATATATTAATGTCATTTTCCAACCAAAGTGGCTCCATGGGGTCCCCAAGTTGACCCATGGGTTGTCTTGGTCGGCCATGACTCATCCAATAGGAGTAGGACAAGTTTCAAGCTCATATCATATTATTAAAACATTGTTTTTACATTAAACTACACTAATTACCTCTAATCGCGATTAAGAACTTAAAAGTTACTATTCACCAAAAAATTATTTTGATCTCATTGAACCAAATTTTACTTCTTAATGAAAACCATGAATGTCGGATTTTATAAAATCAAATCACAGAAGTGGTAATATTTCATTTAAACGAAAAATCAGTTATTTAACTACCACTTAGTGATTTCACTATTCATCAAAAATTGAAGTTTTTCAGAACAATGCCAAAATGTCACCCTAAGATATAATTGATATTCCGGATTCAAAAATTATGTCTATTTTATGAAATTCCAAACATATAATTTGCATTAATTAATTTTATAATTAATTCCCGCTGTCACAACAAATAGCGTGTTTTTAAGAAACAATTTATATCAAAAGACTGGCAATTGTTTATGTCCAATTTCAATGTTAAATTAATTCTAATGACCCCCATTGGATAAAATGGTAAAAATATATTCTAATTATACTTTAAAACCACTAAATAGTATAATTTATCACTATAAATTATTTTGATTAAAAAAGTTGTTTTTAAGTATTTTTCACTATTCATAAAAAATTGTAATTTCTCAGAAAATTACAAAAAATTCAACTTTGGATAATTTCGATATTAAGAATACAAAAATGAAGTCCATTTTGAAATATAAAATTTCTATAATTTTAAAAAGTGGTTATTATTATTCATAACGGCTACTTTGATTAGTCGCGGTGTTTTAGAACTCGAAGTTGCGTACAATGCAAGCTATTGCATTATTGAATGAGAAGCGTTTCGTGGAAGCTCGGGGTGTTACAGTACTTATGTAAGGAGGATCATTGGATGGGATGTTATCAATTAAAGGTGGATAAGGAGGATATAAAATACAATGCTTTTCTTTCAGGTTAAAGGTTTAATGTCTTCACATTGATTTTATTTAGACTCACTAATTCTCTATTTATCTTCAAAAACTTAAGGAATAGATTATTTTGGGATTAATTAATAAAATTTACTGTCGTATGTATTAATTTTATTCTTAAATACTCTAAAATAAAAGAGGAACATGAGAATAATTTCAATGAGATGATGATGTCCATATAAAAGAAAAATTTAAGTGTAACATTCATTAAATGAGATTTTTTTCTTTGAATATGTAAATTTTTGGTGGTATATTATCAAAAAAGGTATATATGTAGATCTTTTAAAATTTTAAATTTAAGAATAAATCAAAACTATATCTTTTCATAGATGCACATATACCTCAAATTAGATGGGTACTATCACCAATTTTTGAGAAGATTATAACTATGTCCAATCCTATTAAAAAAGATTACTGAGAAGGAAGGGATGTTTTTCTAGACTGATGAATATGCAGAGTGATTTTAAGAGGTAAAAAAGAGGCTAATCACAGAACTTTTTCTTACATTACACACATGTGGGGAAATATTTTTGATATATAATAATCCATTCAATAATATATTAGGTTTTTTATTAATAGAAAATGAAAAAGTGATAGAATATTTCTCCTTATAATTAATGATCCATGAGAAAAACTACCCAATGCATGATTTGGAATTTGATGTATTGATCTGTGTTTTTAATATATAGTGACATTATCTAAATAGGGAAAACTGTGACATATATATAGCCAAAAAAATCCTCAAGTATATATTCACACATAAGTTTCCAATATACACCAAAAAATATGGTTATAGTTGATCACTGATTATTACTATTCACTCTATAACCATCATAGGAAGGAAAAAAAGCGGTAGATACACAATGTTTAATGGATACTGAAACCCAACCCATTATTGGGATTGAAAGGGTTATAATATTCTATGACATGAAAATGATGTATAATGGAATCATAAAAGGAACTCCATCCTCCATTTATCAAATTACATGTTATATCCTAAAATACTATAAGAGGGCATGGAAAAATCAGTTTGAAAAAATTATCATTGAATATGATGGATATAGTCCCCATGGTTGAAGGAACTTGTTAAACTATCTAATGGAATAATTCAATAGATAAACATCCATATGAATAAATAGAGACACAATTTTTTTTATTTGGTTCTCCACTAAGGGATAGTACAAAGAGCACACCCTGAAAATGTATTGGTCATACATGAGTACACTAAGCCTTACTAGATTTTATTGAATTAAAAATGTTCAATCACGGGTACTCCAGTATATGAACACTATCCTTCTCGTAACATTAGGAATGACACATTTCCTCCCTTATATAATTTCTATCGAATACCTATTTGTCAACTCTTTGGGTGAAGTATTCCTTAGTTTATCAACATGGAGGCCATCTATGTAAATTCGAAACATAAATAATTGTCTCTAATTAACATGAGTCTTTTCTTTCACCATATTTTAGATTCAATGTTTTTAATGCACTATTTAATCAAAATAGTTTTTCAAAACCTTCACATCATGAAAACCTTTAATTTTAATGAAATTATTATGTTTTGTGCACAAATTGAACACTGTCACTCAACAACTTTGTTTTTTTCACATATTTTATTATTCCTGCAACTCTAAATTTCTTGCAAACTAAATGTTTCATGAATATAACTTGGTCTTGATTGACACAATACATTTTCTTCACGTACCTCTACTTCATGAAACTATACTCCGAGAAACCCTTTTGTGAAGGAGTGTCTCCAGATCTTTGTTTAGAAGGATATATTTTTAATGGAGGTACCCAATTATTTATAAACACTGATGACCCTTCATTCAACTAACATTAGTTCAATTTAAATTTTGCAAAAAAACTCATGTTATATAAAACATTTTAGTTTTTATGTATCCTTTATCACCCAACATTATTTTTATTTCATTGGGTATTGAAATACCAATTTTCATGAAGCTTTAATACTTTCACTAGACACTTTTTTGCTGTATTTTGATGAGGCGTCCCCAAAAACGCATTTATTCACAACTCTATAAACTTTCTTAACACTTTTGAAAAATTATTTTTTTTATTCTATAATAATTCCTTTTACAAAAAAACTTACTCCATCCTCCAAATTCTAAACCCCAAAATTTTTGTAAACACCAAAAAACTATGAAACCTTTGACACTGAAGCCACTTATTTTGATAAAATCACATGTCTAGATTATCCTAAATATGATTTTCAATAAAAAACACAACATAAATTTATAGATATAAAGAACCTTTTTCCAACATAACTACTCAACCATCCATTCTTGGGAGGATCATGGAGTCCCAAAAATAAAATTAGAAGCTATAAATTAAGGTAGAGAATATTCTTCTATTTATGTTTTCTAAAGGAGGAGTAATAGGTTTTAGAGACCAGATATGTATCCCATCCAAAACATAACTAAATAGAGAAATTTTGGATGATGTGAATATCTCATCCATCTCTATTCATCTATGAATCACTAATTTGTAAGAATATTTGAAGTAAAACTTATTATGAGATAAGATAAAGTGAAATATTATAGAAATTTCATAATAATGTATGGTATTCCAAAATGTCAAGGATAAATTATTGATGTTTATGGTTATGATAAAAACCTTTCTAATACCACATAGAAATGAGAAAAAATAATGATGTATTTTTTCATAAAAACTCCAGGACATCAAAATTTAGTAACACCATTTGTGTGGAATTCAATCACCTTATAAAGTCAGTTCACTTCACTGCTATGATGGAAGATTTATCTCTTTATTATCTCATAAAAATATATATATATAGATATATAAATATATATGAAAATTTTTAAGACTACATAGAGTACCACTCTTCATTGTGTCAAATTGAGATCCAAGGTATACCTAGAGGATCTTGAAATGCTGTTAGGAATTAGTAGATACATAACTGAGTTTGAACACTTCTTATCACCCTCACATCAAAGGTTAGTCTAAAAGAACCATCTAAACTCTATAGGATATGTTGGGATATTGTTCAATAGATTTACAAGGATGTTAGGATAAACAACTATCTCATGTGGAGTTATGATATAAAAAAGTTTCCACTCTAGCATTTGAATGATACCTTATTAGTCACCTTATATGAAGAGGTATTAGACTCACTCATGATTGTATAATGTTGGGGAGATAATTTTTATGATACAAGATCATATTCAAGAGATAATAGAAAATATTCAAACCATTCAATATTATTCAAAATCCATGAAAATTTGAGAGAAAATATACATCAACAATAATAAAAAATATCTAGATTTTGAGGTCATAGATATGGTGTTTCTCTATATATCAATGAGGTAGAAAATAATATTTTTTGGGGAGAAGGTAAAGCTTAGTCCTAGATACATAAAAATAATTATGATTTATGATTACATCAGAGTTGTATTCTATAAACCAATGATCCCACCTAACTTATCTCAAGTACATGATATGTTCTATGTGTCTATCATGTGCAAGTACAAACTAGAACCATCACATAAATAGAATCCCAAGGTGGTACCTTTATAGAAAGCTATTTTAAAAGAGGAGTAGAAAAGTAGAAATATGATCACAGTTGAAATGTTTTGTGAAATAATGAAACTCACATGGTTAAATTACTAAGGTGGAACCAAAAATTTGAGGAGGAAACATGGGAACCAGAATAGTTGAGGAAACATAGATACCCTAATCATTTTTAGTTTAAAAAATAAAATTTTGATGGAATGATTTATGAATTGGGGGATAATGTAATGACCGAAACTTTATACACTAAATTATATTCCGAATAAATAGATTCAATACCAAGTCAAGTAGTTATAGATATCACATGCACTTTATTTAATTCATTATTGTTTAAATGTATTAAAAAACTATTATGGATCATAACTATTGATAATATAACTTTCATATAGTCACTATTATGATTAGGATTTTAAGGGGTTATGATAAAGCCTTTTTAACAAAGTTGGAAGAATTGATGGCCTCGACCATTGAAATCATACCCTATGAATCTGATTTATTAGATCTCCCTATGGGGGTAAAATCACTGGGAATATCTATGGAACAATTTCAAGATTATATTAAACAACTAAAATATGAGAACAACCTTTCACATGATAATTTATCTCATTGAGGTCAGTATACAAACCATGTTCACCGAACTAGCCTATGACCACACTGCCACCACCCACCCTACCCCTTAGTAATACATTTGTGTTATAAGGGGTATTGTATCAAGAACCTAATTGTTTTTATTTTTATATTTTTTATTAATAAAATTATGATGATATATATATATTATTATAAATTTATATATATTCTTATATAATATTTTGTATAAATATTATATTGTGATATAAGGAAATCAAAATTCTATTTTTTGGAAATATTTAGTTTCAATTGGAAAAGGATTAAATATAAATGAAAATATTTTGAAATAAATGTTATCTTCATTAAATATTTATATTAAATAATATACCATTAAATAAAAATGATATAAAAATTTAATGAAGGCCACTAAAAATTTTATAAGGGTTAGAAAATTATTAGCGTCATAAAAACAGGTATTTTTTAGTGGATAATTTCATATTAATTAAAATTTTAAATTATCATATTTATAAAATTAGTTTGGTAAAAGATATTATATTTTTAAAACTACCATGTCCAAATTAGATAATGATTATTATTTCTTAATTTTTTGAAAGAATAATTTTTTTCTATAATGATTAAATAGTGAAGTAATATACACTATTTATTAGGACATTATAATATCACTAAAAGTGATGTAATACATACTGTAAATAGTATCCATGAACAAAAATATATTTACCCTTTAAAATAATTTATTTTATATGTTATGTTTTAAATTTTAAAAACCTATAAGGAATCTACAAAAACCCATATTTTATTTTAGGTTTTAAAAAATGTTTTTATGAACATGACTCACTTTCACATCATTAGTATTATTAATTTAAGGATTTTAGTTCCAAACCTAATAAAATGTTAAAAACCACTATTATTTAGAAGAATACATGGGAATTATTATGGTTTTTATTATTTTATTACATATATTCCAAAACCTATGTTTAAAAATAAATAAATAATTCCCCTCCCTTTTTCAATAAATACCCAACCAGATTCCTATTAATACTGAAAACCCATTGAACAAGAATTTACCCACCATATCCCTCTCTAAAACCACCATAATGTGTTACCATGATCTTATGAATCTCCTCCAATTATTTTTGAATAATCTTCTAAAGTTAGAGATTCTCTCCTCTTCCGTTTTATCCAATTACATTCCTTGTACTAAGCCTTCTGGTTTCAAAATATTCATATTGTAATATGTTTTTACAGCTCCATTTACTTCCCCTTCCATTCAAAAGTAATGAAATAACTCTTATTAGTCCCCTTAATCCCTTACATGAACCTTTATATACACCCATTTTGTAGCTGGAATTATCCTAGTATTTTACTCACCAAAATTTCAAATTGTAAATAACCATCACCATTTCCTCTTAGGTGTAGTCAACTTCATGTACCTATAATTAATTGATTTCTGAATTACATGTATTTAACATATACTATTTAATCATGGGAATAAAATTGCATAAATAAATGCTTATATTGTATGATCTATGTGAAACATAAATTCATGTAAATAATATAAATCAGATGAGTGGGCCAGAAACTATATTTACCTCCAATGCATTTGGTAGTGTTTTTATCATGTGAGATTCTAGTTATGGTGTATTAGATATTATTTTTAGAATACCATGTTATTATTTCATTGTTTTTATCCTTGACTTCTTCTTATAATGTCATGTATGATTTATTTCCACATTCCTATGTTTCCTTGATGTTATAAACATATATCATGCTTTGATGTTCTGATTTTTGGTAGTCACACTTTTTTGGGACCATAATATTAATATTGATTCAAATGTTTTACATTCATCATGATATGGTCTTTTTATTAACATAATGGAATATATATAACCCCTTTCTTATTTACTCCCGTAGGTAATTATGTGATGTATTAAAAGATAAATTGAATATAACACTACTGGAAATCATACTTTTCCCAACACTTTTATACCAATGGTTCAAAAGATCCGTTGGTATAGGTGTTTTTTACCAATGGTTTGAATAAACTGTTGGTAAAGAGGGATTTTGAGGGAGTTTTACCAACGATTTTCATAAACCGTTGGTAAAGATAGATTTTGAGGTAGTTTTCCTAACAATTCCATAAAATCGTTGGGACAACAGTGATTTACCAATATTTTTTAATAATTGTTGGAAACAATATCCCCCAAATTCGACAAACAAAGCAACCCCCCCCCCCCCAAATTCTAGAAGCATTTTGAGGCTCTCTTTGAAGTGATTCCCACCTCCTAGAAGCCCTTGAGAAGCCCCAGCACAGGTGCAACTCTTCCATCAGATCAGCTGTCAGGTTAGACTTCTTCCACCTCTTCTCATGGAAAACCTTCCACCTCCTCTCAAGGATATCCTTCTATTCTCAAGGATATCGTTATTCCCAATTTTTAGGGTTTTTAGAATATTTTATGATTTACTACTCCACAAATTTTTTACTCAAATCACTAAATCCACGAATTGTGTACTCAAATCACCACATCGGTGTACACATTGTCCAATTAATGTTTTCATTACACATATAAATTTATAAGGGGATGGTGTTTCTTTCTTGTGTTCTAATTTTAAAGAATAATAGTTTTTTTAATCTCAACGCTTCAAATATTACAGCTTCATGTATATGAACTCATCAGAATTTTTTTGTAATTTTTATTCATAGTATTTCATGAAAATCACTCCTTTCATTAAGATCATGTTAAACGTGAAGATCTTATTCATATTAATTTTTCTACACTATGTGTATTACATAACAAGTATGTATCATGTTTCTATCTAAATATATATATATATATATATATATATAAAATGACACACTGTTCACTTATCCTTTTCATAATAGAACATATGAAGTATCTTCTTGAACTTTGAAAAATAGTATGTGGTCCATAATTATTTTTCATATATGAGATAATAAATACATAACTATACAATAAAATGTTCTTTATAAATAAAATATCTATAAAGGGAACTCTCAGTAGGACCTCTGCTTTTCCCATGTAGTGCTTCTTCCTTCTTCCTAAAACTAATTCACAGAATGTTAAATTTGTAATATTAATGAATATTAGTTTTCCTAATATAACCATTAATCATTATGAATTCAACATCATACATGAGTTCTTCAATCATCTTTTTAAAACACAATGAACATTTTCACCGATTTGGGGTTCCTCAAGATCCTTGGGAAAATTAGAAAAACACATGTATTGAATCGTATTTCTCATTTGGTTTCATGGATACAAGTTCATCTTGAAAATCATGACTGCATGGTTCAAATATCAAGAGGGCAATGGGATTATTAATCTTCACAAAAATGAAGTTGTTTTTTGCATCTATGTGTTTTTGTTTTCACTTTTGATTCGGCCGAAAGGGGAGCTTTGTGGTCATTAATCATGGTTGTGGGTGGTCATTAAGGATGTAAGATTGTATAACATCATTTTACATGATATATCCAATATTATTATTTATTTATGTTCAATTTTATTATCTTTTACAAGTGATGTTGTTTAATTAGTTGTTATTAATGTCTATAATAATGATGATATGGTATAAGGGTTCACATGGTTTTTATAACAGTTGACATGGTGTCTGTGATAATCTAGTGTCCTCGGAATTTACATGGGAATGTATGCACAGTACATGACTTGGTTATCCATGTAAATATACATGGAAAATCCCTTATGCTGAAAAGAATGTTTGGCCAAATGGGGTGTTGAAAACATCCTATTTACACATGGATTTGTTTAATGGGTATGCCCATATGATGTGTTGGACATACTATAGAGTATGTAGTAATTAGCTAAGTCAAAACACTTTCATCCATGAAATTTAAGACTACAAGGTTAAATGGAAGAACCCATATTTTGTTTTTTGGATTACACATTAGTTATCTGTTACTAATAACTTCCCTATGTGTTTTCATTGCAGGAAGTGACACCCATTGAAGATAGGTTGTAGAAAAAGATGACAGAAAATAATCATCGCATGACACATATGCGAATTCTTCCACTCACCCCTCTTGTGAGTATTTTATTCCAAATTTATATATTTCAATAACTTATAATATCATGTGTTTACTATTGTGTTAAACTTTTTTTTTTCAAGATCCACCCCCTAGATGAGAGATATCCGAAGAGGAGTCTAGTATTTCTCCCTGTATAGAGGCTGGTGGTAGGAGGGGGGGGTGTTAGAGTCAGACGACCATATGGTGGTCCTGGTACTGAGGCCGGTGGTACGAGGGCTCGTGGTGAGAGAGTTAGACGATACACTGGTCATAACCGATTGGATTATGCCCCTACCACAGATGTATCTTCTATGCTCCATTTTTATAATGGTGTGTCTTTAAGGACACATAGGATATTTAGGCCTCTGATGTTTACACTACCAGTTGGCCAAATGTCTATTCCATTATCTTTTGCTTCTGGCTCATTATCTTCGAGCTATTATATTCCACCTTCTTTGACTCCTACTCCGACACAATATGTGGCTGAGGAGCATGCACTGAGGGACACTCCACCTATACATGATATACCTTCGGCTTCTGCACATCCAGTGACACCCATTGATCTGACTACCAAAGGTATATTTATATAACTCTAAGAAATTTTTATACCAAAATTTATTTTTATTATAATTTGTACTATTATTTTTTTCATTAATAACAGATTCATCTACTGATAGGAGGCGGGGGTGGGGACATACTCACTTTTGTGTGGTATGGAACCACCAGACAAAGTTGATGGTTGAATACAATGATGATGGATAGATGATAGATATATCTGGGTAGGAATGTCAGGGTTTTTTGACGACGCTATCCAAATACTCCGACATCATTCTGGTCAGCACTCTCTCTTAAAGACATCTAGCACACGATGTCAAGGATAATGCATTGGAAAAAATATGCGTAAAAAATATATTAGATTTAATGTAGTATTATTTTGTATTTATATGAATTAGTCTATTGAATGTCAGCTTCGGTATAACTTCCCTATTAGTGAAGGTGCATGACCGGCGCGTTTAAAGGAGCTAGGAGAGCTTTGGAGAGCTTATAAGAATGAGCTTTATGTTGGATGGTCTGATAGAGTGGGCACAGAGTTGGAAAAATTACCTATCATAGATGACTGCCCAGTAGAGCAATATTCCCAAATGACTACCCATTGGGAGACATCCAAATTTAAAGTATTAATTTCATTTTAGGTATTTAAATGAAAGTTTTCATATTTTTCATTAATATTATATAATTTATTATTAAACATTATTTAGTAATATTCTGAAAAAAACAAAAAAACATTGATTAAAAGCAATACCTCCACACTTTGGGGCACATGACTATGTCAGATCATGAGAGGCAGCTGGTACGATATAGTTGTTTGTAATTTTTCTTTAGGACTTTCCATTTTTATTGTTTCCTAAATAAATTATGTGATTTTTTGAATATTTAATATATGATTATACTTGCACTTTATATTGTTTCAATGTCATTACAAAAGCACAAATTGAATATTGAAAGACGTATCCCTCGAGAAAAATTGTTTTTCTCAAGTAGAAGGAAGAATGATAGAACTGTGGTTAAAGAACCAACAGAAGAAAAGATTGTAAGTATTAATTTGTTTATTTCAGTGACTAAGATATATTTTGAAATTTAATAATCAATTAATATTTTTAACAGGATACTTTAGATGCCCTTGATGCCCAGGATCCTAACAATTTAGGGCCACATGATCATTTATATATGGTTTTGGGAGATGAGCACTCTAGTCGAGTACACTGCCAACCTGGTAAGAATATAATCTTGACGAGGTATTGGTCCTCTCCATATATCCATTATAGTACCACCGAGTTAGAATATGTCAAGGAGCATGCAAGACAGTCTGATAAAAGGGTCACAGAGCTGGAAGTACATGTTCAAAGAGGCGACAATGAATTTATGAAATTGATGAAAGCTTTGTCATCATCACTTCCACCAGATGCTAGCGTGGCTTGTCAGATATTTATGTTGTTGATGGGTGAATTATCCAATGCACCAGGTGACAGTTCTAGTTGTGGTCGAGATGATGACATTCCTTGTGACGATGAGGATGCTGAAGAGGAAGGGGGCAAGGATGGGGATGAGGACGAGGGAGAGGATGGGGCCGAGGGTGAGGATGGGTCTGATGATGAGCATGGAGACGATGATGAGGACGACGACGAGGACAGAGTTGGAGGTGATGATAAGGCTGATGATGAAAGTGGTGATGGTGATGATGATCAGGGGCAGATTGATCCATTACATTTTTGAATTCTGTATAACTCTTTATTTTTGAACCTTGTTTTTTACTCTAGTATGGATATTTTTGAATTCAGTATAAATCTTTATTTTCAACCAAATATGGAAGCCTAATTATATTATAATGGTTTGGAGGTGAGTGATGCTATATGAGATTTTATTGGTTATTGTGAGGACTTTCCTTCCCATTAATTTATTGGTTCATAAAACATAAGTTGATGCTGCATATATTATGTAATTGTAATTGGTAAAGTAACATGTTGGAAAACTCACAGTGATAGTTTAGGGTGTGATAATTTGACTCCCAATCAGTTATTTCAACTACCTAGTACCACTTTTAAAAACAAAGAATATAAAATATATATCTTTATCACACCAAAATCCCAGATCAAGTGTCTATTTTTTATGACATAAGACCAGTTTCTATAATGTGAAGGACAACTACAAAGGATTTATTTGGAATCCTAGACAGAAGATGCTTCCCCACAGATGTCGCTAGACATGGCCAACACAGCGCGGTCATGCCGCGGTCACACCGCAGTCATGCCGCGGTAATGTCATGATTTGGACCTTATCTAGGATGACACTCTGTGGCGGTTCGCAGTCCTGGACCCCGGACAGCCCCCCACCCTCCTCCCTGGACCCCAGAAAGCCCCCGGACAGCCTTCACCCTCCTCCCTAGACCCCGAACAGCCCCCAGATAGTCCCCCAGATAGCACCCCAACCCTCCTCCCCAGACCCTGGATCCCGATCTTTGCTCTCTTCAAGATTCACCATAAATCCCAACAAAAAAAGGGTTTTAGAGCTTCAGAATAAGATGAGATAAGAGTGGAAACCCTAATCAAAAAGAGGATGCAAGGGGAGTATTAGACTCACATGGATCTTCAATCCGCACTTGACAACACTAAAAACACCCAAGTGACGTGTACGAGGATCCATGGGTCATTTATGATGTGTACGAGTCATCCTCGCCTCAATCCGAAGAACGGTGTGGTCGGTAACACTCAAAGTGACTTTATTTTATTTAAAATAGATATAATTTTAAGTAAAAACAATTGGCATACAAAAAACCGACCGAATGACCACGAAATTCCTTGAAATAAGACGTAAAGAAGGGTGGGTGAATTGTGAAATGGTCGACCAGACGACACGTCAATCGGAGGTGTCGTTTGACCGTGGTGGCCGAACATGCACTCCACGTGTCGTAAATGGCCAAAACAGACATTTAACGGCGAAATGCATACCCAACGACATCGGAATGACTTGAAATCACACGAAAATACCATAATTAATATTCATGAGGTGTACGAGGAGATGAGACATCATTCAAATGCGTGGTTTGCAGGACACGACTGAATATATTTTTTAGGTGTTTAGCGCACTTGAAAAGCGTGCGTGGGGTGATCAAAACTAGTCGAACAACCTCAGAATACCATGAAATCAAACTACAACAAAGTGTGGTTAAAATTTGAAATAGTCGTCAAGATGGAACGTCAGTCGGAGGTGTCATGTGACCGCGGTGGCCGGAAACTCACTCTGTGTGTCATAAATGGACAAAACATGTGTTTAATGGTCAAATAAAGGCTGAACGACATCATAATGACTTGAAATCACACAAAGACACCCTAATTATTATTCATGAGGTGTACGAGGAGACGTCGCATCATTCAGACGCGTGGTCTGCACGACACGACTGAATATGTGTTTTGAGGTGTTTGGCACACTTGAAAAGTGTGCGTGAGGTGGTCTACACCGGTAGAACGACCTCAGAATTCAATGAAATCGGACAAAAACAAAGGGTTGGTGAATTGTAAAATGGTCGGCCAGACGACACATCAATCGGAGGTGTTGTGTGACTACGCTGGCCGAAAACACACTCATCGTGTCGTAAATGGCCAAAACATGCATTTAATGGTCAAATTCTTGCCTAGTGACATCATAATGACTTGAAATCACATGAAGGTACCCTAATTATTATTCATGAGGTGTAAGAGGAGATGAAACGTCACTCAGATGCATGGTTTGTGCGGCACGACTGAATATGTGTTTTTTAGGTGTTTGGCGCACTTGAAAAGCATGCGTGGGGTGGTCGAAACTAGCCGAACGACCTCAGAATGCCATGAAATCAGATGGAAACAAAGGGTGGGTGAATTGTGAAATGGTCAGCGAGACCGCACGAAAATCGGAGGTGCCGTGTGACCGCGCTGGCCGAAAACGCACTCTTCCTGTCGTAAATGGCCAAAACATGCTTTTAACGGTCAAATGCAAGCTGAACGATAGCGGAATGACTTGCAATCACACAAAAACACCCTAATTATTATTTGTGAGGTGTACGGAGAGATGACACATCATTCAGATGAGTGGTTTGCACGTCACGGCTGAATATGTGTTTTTTAGGTGTTTGGTGCGCTTGAAAAGTGTGCATGGTGTGGTCGAAACCGGACGAACGACCTCAGAATTCATGAAATTGGACTAAAAAAAGGGTGGGTGAAGGGTAAAATGGTTGGCTAGACGGAATGTCAATCAGAGGTGTCGTGTGAGCACGCTCTCTGAAAATACACTCCACATGTCGTAAATGGACAAAACATGAGTTTAACAGTCAAATGCATGCCGAACGACATCGTAATGACATGAAATCACAAGAAGAAGCCCTAATTATTATTAGTGAGGTGTATGGGGAGATAAAATGTCATTTGGATGCGCAGTTTGGGTGGCACAACTGAATATGTTTTTTTTAGATGTTTGGCGCGCTTGAAAAACATGCATGGTGTGGTCGAAACCAGCTGAATGACCTCGGGATGCCATGAAATCGGATGAAAACAAAGGGTGGATGAATTGTGAAATGGTCGTCTAGACGACACGTTAATCAGAAGTGTCATGTGACTGCGCTAGCCGAAAGCACACTTCACGTGTTGTAAATGGCCAAAACATGCGTTTAATGGTCTAATTCAGGCCGAACAAAATCGGGATGACTTCAAATCACACGAAAGCACCCTAATTATTATTTGTGAGGTGTACTAGGAGAAGACACATCATTCGGACGTGCATTTTGCATGGCACGACTGAATATGTGTTTTTAGTTGTTTGGCGCACTTGAAAAGCTTGCGTGGGGTGGCCGAAAATAGCAAAACGTCCTCAAAATTCTATGAAATCAGACAAAAACAATGGGTGGGTGAATTGTGAAATGGTCGGCCAGACGACACGTCAATCAGAGGTGTCGTGTGACCACGGTGGCCAAAAATGCACTCCGCGTGTCGTAAATGGCCAAAACATGCATTTAACGGTCAAATGCATGACGAACAACATCATAATGACTTGAAATCACACAAAACACCCTAATTATTATTCGTGAGGTGTACGGGGAGACGACACGTCATTCGAATGTTTGGTTTGTGTGGCACAATAGAATATGTGTTTTTTAGGAGTTTGACACGCTTGAAAAGCATGCGTGGGTTGGTCGAAACCAGCCAAACAACCTCGGAATTCCATGAAATCAGATGAAAACAATGGGTGGGTGAATTGTAAAATGGTCGGCCAGACGACACGTCAATCGGAGGTGTTCTGTGATCGCGCTGGCTGAAAATGCACTCCGCCTATCGTAAATGGCCAAAACATGCATTTAATGCTCAAATGCATGCCGAACAACATTAGAATGACTTGAAATCACGCGAATACACCCTAATTATTATTCACGAGGTGTATGAGGAGACAACCCGTCATTTGGAGAATGGTTTGCACGGCACGACTGAATATGTGTTTTTAGGTGTTCGCTGCGCTTGAAAAGCGTGTGTGGGGTGGTCGAAACTAGCCGAACGACCTCAGAATGCCATGAAATCGGATGACAACAAAGGGTGGGTGAATTGTAAAATGGTCGTCTAGATAGAACATCAATTGAAGGTGTCGTGTGACCGTGCTAGCCAAAAACACACTCTGCATGTCATAAATGGCCAAAACATGCGTTAAAAGGTCAAATACATGCCAAACGACATCAGAATGACTTGAAATCACATGAAAACACCCTAATTATTATTTGTGAGCTGTACGAGGAGATGAAACGTCATTAGGAAGCACAGTTTGAATGGAACGGCTGAATATGTGTTTTTTAGGTGTTCGGTGCACTTCAAAAGCGTGTGTGGGGTTGTCAAAACCAGACGAATGACCTCATATTGCCATGAAATCGGAAGAAAACAAATAGTGAGTGAATTGTGAAATGGTCGGCCAGACGACACGTCAATCAGAGGTTTCGTGTGACCACGATGGCCGAAAACGCACTCCGCGTTTCTTAAATGGCCAAAACATGCGTTTAACAGTCAAATGCATGCTGAACGAAATCAGAATGTCTTGAAATCACACGAAAAGCCCCTAATTATTATTCGTGAGGTGTACATAGGGACGACATGTCATTCAGATGCGTGGTTTGCGCGGTACGGATGAATATGTGTTTTTTGGGTGTTCGATGCCCTTAAAAAGTGTGCGTGGGGTGGTCTAAACCAGCCAAACGACCTAAGAATGCCATGAAATTGGATGAAAACAATGGGTCGGTGAATTGTGAAATGGGCGGCTTGACGACATGTCAATCAGAGGTGTCGTGTGACCGTGCTGGATGAAAACAACCTCTACGTGTCGTAAATGGACAAAACATGCGTTTAACGGTCAAATGCATGTCGAACGATCCATGGATCATTTGTGACGGGTACGAGTCAACCCCCCCTCAATCAGAGGCAAAGTGTGATTGGTATCTCTCAAAGTGTCTCACTTTTTTTTGAAACAGACAACATTTTAAGTGAAATAAACAACTGGCATACGGAAAATATTCACAAGGATACAAATAGATTCTTGAATATATAGGATAAAAAATAAAATATGGTCTATTGGTCATACATTATTAGAATAAAATATTCTCAAGGAATATATTGAAACACAATGGGTCATAGTATATATAGAAAAACATGAATTATATTATGAGTGAGTCTCGACATCCCATCATGAACATGTACCAAAACTCATGTTCTAATTCTCAATCACAGGTTGTTCATTCTATACAATAACATACAACAAATAAATATCATATAGTGATTTCATATGAAACCTATGAACACTCAAGCATACCATATATCAAATTGGTCAACAAGGCTGGACATAGATTCTTTAAAAATAATTTTAAAGTGTTATTAAAATACACCAATGGTGAGGAATAGATATGGTGACTCTATAGCCCCAGGATCAACTCAATCCCATCCCCAAACAGTGGGTTCTAGGACCAAACCATAGTCCCTTTGGGAACCCAATACCAAAGAATTAATTGAATATTCAAACCCACTACCCAATACTGGGATTCATCTCACATCCCACCAGGAGAGCGAATTACAATTAGCCACATACCCCCTTATTCTAATTGAAAAATCTAAACAAACATGTAGGTTATTCCGTAACCCATATCATATGTCGAGATTTGAAAATGTTTCCCACTAACACATTAGGAACCATTTATACATGGATACATAATCATTAGAGGAATATAAACATCCCATGTGCTTCCTATAACTCATCCTATATCTAAGCGCATGAGCACTACCATTGTCTATATTATGGGTATCATGATCCTTGCCACTCTTCCCAAGTTTTTCTGTTTGTTTTAAGATACTCAACCCAAGGCCATGACTAAACATCCTGCGTGATTCCTATAACAGGTAGGTTTTTTCCTTCACACCAGGACACCCCCACCCCCCGAGACACCCGCAACCCCTTTTATGTCATATTTTTTATGTGTTATATATAATTCCGAATTTGGTATGCAACATAATTAATTTTGTTTGTCTTATTGATTCATAATTCAGAATTCATTACATAATTCATTCTTCATGTATTAAATTGAGAATTCAATTATGAATTCTGTATTTCATAGGGTAATTGGGTTTATATACATGTCTATAATTATGGTAAATTCCATTGTTATAGTATTATCATGTTTTTATGTGCTTTTGTGTGCTATATCAGGTGTTTTTGTTGCTGTTAAGAGTGTATGCAGGTGTGTAGTTTAGTGTGCAGTGGATGATTTTAAATGCTGTCAAATTATGGTAATACACTATACCAACGGTTTTCTAAACCGTTGGTATAGTGCTGTACATATTTTTACCAACGGTTTTTGTAAACTGTTGGTAAAATATTAAAATACTCCATCAATTCCAACGGTTTATAAAACTGTTGGAAATACATTTTACAAACCACCATTCCCAACAGTTTTAGTAAACCGTTTGGATAGTGCTATATTCCTCCAGCAATGCCAACAGTTTATAAAACCGTTGGCAATTCTCTTTACAATCCTCCTTCTCCAACGATTTTACAAAAACCGTTGGTAATGGGATACTTCCACGCATTACATTCCAATGGTTTGACAAACTGTTGGTATATAGAATACCAATAGTTTGTCAGCATTTACCAATGGTTTGAAACCACTATTAAAGTATTAATTTACAGTAGTATAAGGGAATGTTTTTAATTTTTTAAATAATGTTATTTTACCAATGTTTGAAGATGTTATTCTATGTATATGATTACCCAAAGTCCCTAAGAATTAAAATAATTTGAGATTAATTTATGTGAATCTTTATTTAGTATATCAAAAAATTATGTGTAAACATTATATGGGTGTTCGTAAAACATCAGGTTGATTCTTTTTTTCATATGACTTTAGAAGCACTCTATATTACTTTTATAGATCAAATTTGACTTAATTCAACACGTTTGAATTTGATTTTTCCTATTTTATTAAATTATTTAAGCTTAAATATGATTTTTTTGGTTTATGACTTTTTAGAACTGTTGTACGGATTTATACCCAATGGAAGACTTTTATTAATTTATGTTTTACATTCAATCCATGTGTATGAATTTTGTCCTTGTTTGGATTTTCATCTAAATACGTGTATGTATTTTATTCCGTATAAGAATTATATCATTCACATAATATTTTTTAAATAAGTTCATACAACTCTCTATGGGTTGTTTTAGTCTTCCGGTAGCCCTGAACGACTATGGGGGTTGAAGATATTTATTAAATATTAATATCTTACAAAAATTATATTTGGATGGAAAATGTATTTACGATGATTATAAATCGTTAAGTTAATATGAAAAAAAATTAAAAAAAAATTAATATATAAGAAACCTATTTAAAGGAATATTAAATGAGGAGTAGATGCAAAAATCACTATTTCTTGAAAGCCGTGAGTTTCAAATGAAAATATTTGGAACTATTTATCATTGATCAAAATTAAAATGGGATAATGTTGATGCAATGATTCATGGTTCTATTCATATAGAAATTTATTTCAATATTATAAAGAGATGAATCACTATGTTTAGATTCAATACACATTTTACAAATTCAATCATGGATCTTACAATTTCTATAGATACTATCACACCAAGAATTAGTTGAGCTATGTCATAAGTGATGTGTTGTAATTTTTTTATACAGGCTCAAAGAAATAATTTATGTGTATTTTTGGTTGAATATATATAGAATAAGGTAATTATGATCCCACTTTAGGAAAATAAAAAAAAAATAAGAAGTGTGAAATTATAATTTTGTTGGAGACATCCATTTAGGAATAAGAGATAATGTGAACAAACAATGGTAGGAGTATGAGGTATTTTTTGATTATGAATGAACTATGAGATATTTCAATATTTGGAAAATGAAAAGGCACCAAAAAAGTATGTGATTTTTCATATATAAAAAATAATGTAAGATCTCAAGAAAAAAAGTATAGTTTACTTAAGAGAGAATGATTCTTTGAGAGATAAGTGTGATGAGAGAAATAGTGATATATATGTTGGAAAAATAAGAGTGTTCATTTTATATGTTCATAAAAAAGATTATTTGGGTATTGTTGAATAAGGAGAAAGTTTAGGTAGTATATCCTGTATGTGGTTCTAGAGAATATTTCTTGTTTTTCAATTAACATGGAGTTTTGGGTTGGGAGAAGTATAATGAGTTTTTTTTATGAAGAATTTGGAGAAAATATTTGGACAAAACAAATTTTATTATAGTTTTTGATGAAAATTATATGGAATTTGAAGACACTGTTTCGAGGAAAAGTGTTATAATAATATTGGATATTGTTAATCCATATATAAAGTTTCCATTTACTTAAAGAAGTTTGAAGTTGATGAAGACTATTGTGGTGATAGTATAATAAACATGTTTTATCCAAAACATGTTCACTTGTGTAATAAATTAAATAAATCATCTATAAAATACAATGAGTGGGTGTAAAATTATATTTTTTATAACCCTTTATAAATGATGATTAATTTATTATAGAAAATATTTCACATAGGGAAATCATGATTACACCAGGGAATATGTTTCACAAATAATAGTAAAAAATTTAAAAAAACCCGTTATATACTTTACTAAATCTATACATTGTATATTGTGAATGTGATAAGGTAAACTGAAAATCCTATTATTTTCTTTATCATAAATAGGGGTTCAAGTAGTAAACATGGTTAAATACAAAAATTTGGCTTTGAATTTTTTTAAATGATAGTAATACATGATTCAGCAATCCCAGGTGTTTGAATACCCCTTGTAGAAATAAAATATATATAAATATTTAAGTTTGATGTGATGTATTAGGGGAATAACATTCACATATTCAATATCAGTGAGAGAGGAATTAATGATGAAGAGATAAAATAACAATTGATGGTACTCATTGAATATTATTCTAAATACGATGATGGAGGAGTTTTCATTACCACTAAGGGGAAGATATTGTTTATATTTTTTGTGACATTTATAACTAGTATTTAAAAGAATAGTATATTTATCTATGTAAAAACACACACCTAGTGAAATAAAAACATAGGAATTTTTATTGTGTTGTCCCATTTGAAAATTGATTTTTTATATCATACAGGAGTGAAAAATATAGGGGAGTTAAGAGAGTGGCCATAGGAAGGTAAGTGAAATATCTTTAAACTTAATAACTAGAGTAACCCCATGAATTAACACAAACCCCCAAAAAATATTGATTTTATTAGATATTGGTGGATAAGTCCATTGGAAAACACATTCCAACTTGGTTGACCCGGTGCAGGTGAACCAAGTAAAATACTTATTTCCCATCTTCATGGTTTTTTGATACTATACATGACATAAATTTTTTAGTGTGGGAGGAGTGATCATTGATAAAACAGATTGAGGGATATAAGAAAAAATCATAATAGTCATATCATCATCATTTTGAGAATAATGAAATTGGTAACCTGCATACTATCAGGTTGACAATAATTAGAAGAATTAGAGTTTAAGGATAGTGTCCCTATGTTGGAACAAATTATATACCCCAATTCACCCCTTATAAGGGTACATCACATTGAAGTCTCTCATGGGCCTAAAATTAGAGGTGTTTTAGAAATAAATATTTTTAATAAACTTATTTATACTATTAATTTATTGACATTGACCATTTATTTATTTTTTTAGAAAAATTAGAAAAGAATAAAAATGGGTTCACTGATAGAAATTATGTCTCTATATTATATCTCAAGGAACAATGTTTCATTAATAAGTGATATTAAATTAAGATATTATGTTGACCTATCCCTGGACAATATTGATAAAAATATGAATTGTCACCCTTTAATAGATCAATTTTCTTGCAAATCATGGAGGAAAAAACTATGTATTTGATAGAAAAGACAATAGAGGACTCCATAAAGTTCATTCTTTAATAACATCATCAGTTTATTCATGTATATTAATTATATGTTTATGATTTCAATATATAGTTATTGTAAATAATAATAATAATAATAATAATAATAATAATAATAAATTATAAATAATGAATATATTATTATTTCGTTATTATTTTGGAATCTAGTGATAGATTTATATAAGATTTCCCCACTGAGTGTTACTACATCACATTGTTCATGGATTTATTTAATTTTCAAAAGTGAAGAATATTAACCCATTTACTTTTTTTGTGGAAAAGTATGACATCATAATGAGGGGATTTTTATCACAGAGTTGTTTTAAAGGAATAGTGATGAAACTCATGAAATGTTATCTATTCTATGTTTGGGGAATTAATCTTAATCGATGTCTAAATCTATAATATTCCTGAATAGGTGTGCATAGTGGGTTCTTAAGGGGATCACATTTGAATTAACGAATAATTTTGTTGGGAATGTGATGGAATATGACTAGGTATTAAAAGAGATTCTTTTTTTACATCCTAGAATATAGGTATAATAAAAAATAAAGTGGTTTTTATGCAATGATATATTATGCAATATTGATTGGGGGATAGAGATGATGTCCAATGTTCGAATGAGTAGGAAAAATTAAATATCTATATTTATTTACTTAATATTTCATTGAAACAAATTTTTTTATAGGATATTAATTATCCATCTAAAACAATGGGGAAATCTGATATAGTAGATTAGGTCAATGGAAATAATAGAGCATGACCATGTATTCTCAACTAATTATCTTTCATGGATGAGAACATAAAATTAATGTTGTAATTCACTATTCACCTATCCAAAATTTGTTTTAAATTATTATATAAAAAAACACATAGACATGAACAAACATAATAAAAAATATACTCTTCCAACCTGAGGCTTAAATTAAATAATTGAATAGCAGATCTTGCATATTTTTTCACCGAGAGAATGATGATTATACTTTCAAGGATAATGGTTGTTGTAAGGAGGGTTTTTTAATTTTTTTTTAAAATATCCTATATTGGGATTAAGGGAGACATACACAATGTAATTTTAAAGAATACTTATTAACTAGTTTTTGAAAATTGATTATAATAGTTCTCTTTATTGTGTGATTTAGAGAAACTAAGATGATGATAATTATAAAATAATGATTTAATACGACTATATGTGATGAAAAAAAAGAATTCTGTGATTATTTTTGTTTAAAATGAATTTTTAATATCCACTACAAAAATGATTATAAATATGGAAAATTTTATTGGTATGTGAATTATATTAATACAAGGATTTGACAATGCTATAGCCACATGATCGATGAAGGTTCACAAACATGGGGGGGGGGGGGAATCAATGAATGATATTCATTTTTACACTTCTCGTATTTAATAAAAAATAAACCTTCATCACTATTTAGATTGAGTGATCTCGCTTCCTTACTCATACACATTGAGAAAATAAAACAAATAATGACACTAAATATATAAGATTTAATACTCAAAATGAGTTCATAAGCCCTGTAATAATCTAGAATTAGTTGAGACTATATGACCAAACAGAATAAACAGGACGGATACAAATGAGTAGGGTATGTAAATTAACTCTAATTCTATTATAATCAATATTAATCTCACGTGAAATGTATCTTGATATGTTTCATTTTTTTCTTGTTCCTGAATGAGTTTGGGATTATCCTTACCCTATGATTATATTTCTTCCTAAAATTCAAATATGATCCCACAAATTTGTGACAATGTTAAATAGGTGTGAATCCTTCCTTCTTTCAGAAAAAAAAAATTATAATGATCAGACAAAAAACCAAGTGTTTACTCTTTATTTTCCCTTTCTTCTATGATCATTAATGTAATTTTTATTCATAGGTGCACTATACTCCAAAAAAACGTCTTTTAATATTTCTATGCATACACCCAAAAAACTTTATTACATTACCTTTAATAACCCCCTAAATAATTTTTTCACTTGTTTAATCTTATTCATTCCATTAAAGACACTTCTTAAATATTTCTCTTACATAAAAACATAAATATTCTCTATGTTTGAATTTGAATTTAATATTAAACTTCCCAAAAACAAATTAATTTAACTTATATTTGTTATATTATAACTTCTTCCTCTTCATATTCATTATCTTGGAATTTTTGGGTTATCATAGCTTTAATTCATACTACATGGAGTGAAATGAAACTTCTAGTAACAACTTCTAATGGATTCATCAGTAAGGGTTGTGATAGTTTATCTTTAGGAAGGAAGTGTCCTATAATATTTACATAGATCTGTATGTAATGACATGAAAGAATGAATCATAAAAATATTTGTATAACCATATTAGAATAGAATTTTTTTTATTATAGTTTTACCTCATAGTGAAACATCATATTTTGACATGACCCTTATCATACAACTCCTTGTTTCAAAATTTTCATATGTGTTATTTAATCCACAAAATTACAGTTCCAATATAATTATTTTTTACTTTTTATGAATTATGATTCTAAAAATAAACCATAGAACACATATTCTAGAAATTAAATTTTTGAACATCCTAGTTAACCTTTTAATTGACTAGTTAACATTTGAAAAAACTACATTTTATTGAGTAGGTATCCTACTTTGTAAAAACTAGGATATGAATTTTTTTTAACTTTACATATTTGAAAACTATCCATTGGTCTCAAACATATCCCAAAATCCTAAGAAATTTATTTATTAATGGGAAAAAACACCCCCGTTTTGATTTTTTATAAACCACTATAAATAAATCTCTCTTTAAACATAACATAATTATAAATAAATCATCATTAAATAATTCTAAGACCACATGAGAGAATATTATTTAGGAAACAATAACATTGAACAGAAATACCAGCATGTTAATAAACGTGACTTATATACACATATTTATAACATTTCAAACTGACTGAGATAAAAATATTCTAATAAAATTTCTTCCATTTATGAAAGAAACTTCTCTTAGAAAAAGATATTACACCATTTAAAATTATAAAAACCTTTCATTTAATCTATAAATACAGGCTTCATATATATATATTATCCCAATTATGATAGTATAGTACACATGCTGACTTCATAACTTATCCCTTTTGAAAACTATTTATAAATATATCCTTCCACTATATAAGAGATCTGAACCCCATTAGGTTAAAAATATATCTATGGATTCTCCCCAATATATGTTTGTATATATTTCTAAATTTAATAAGGGATATACATAAATATATAAATTTTTTATTTATCTTCCATTGAAAACAAATATCTAAAGAAAAATTGAGAGATGGTATATAATCATCATATCGTAGGCCTCAATGAGTTATGGTTGAGATTTATTTTTTAGCATCATAAGATTTTTATTCAACAAACTATTTTTAAAAATAATTATTTTATCAGAAAAATAATTATTCAACATTCATTTTTGACGGGGATAATTTATCTTCATCATTACTAAAACAATATGGCATACATGAGTCTCATTAATTTTTTCTACTTAAAAAAACATACTTTTAATAAAAATGATAATAATATCCTATAATAGTACCACATTATTTAAATAAATTTATATAATATATTCTTCTTGAGGTTACCCATTTATCCTCCTTTTTTTGTATACTTATTTCAACTTTTTTGGATTCAATAGTCTCTAAGGTCTTATCAACCTATTATTTTTTCGTCTTGTGAGTAATATTATCTTTTATTATTATTTTTCTATTGTACTTAACCTTGAATTATTTTGGATCATATTGTTAAAATAGTAGATCTGGTAGAATTATGTGAAAATTATTATGTATATGACATTTTTTGTAACATCCCTAACACCCTTTATTCAAGTCATTGAAAAAATTATCTTATATTACACTTTATTATTGAATAACATCATGCTTGACTTTATTTGTTTGCATGATTTATCTCCTCCTACATTTTTTCCTTATATAAATCTTCAAGAACTAAAATTTATCTCATCAAAACCAAATACATTTCATCATATGCCTATATCTTTCATAAAAAACATTTTCTTAAAAATTACAATCATCATCCAAAACAAATTTTCAATAAAATTGTATTACATTTCTAAAATTCAATATTTTGAAAGACTTATTGACCTATGATTAATTAATTAGAATGTTGAGATACTATAAAACTATTTCAATTTAATGAATATACTTTTCCTGTTTTTTCCAATGACATAATTAATGATTTTAATTTAATTTTAGACTTTAGTATTTGATAAAGCTTCTAAATAGTCACTTCTAGTGTTATTTTATTTACTTTTCTCGACATCTATTAGGATTAAACATATTATCATGCGTTTCAATGATCATTATCAATATTTGGTTGAGATAATTTTTATCAGAACAGTATTAAAATAAATTTCAGACATAACTCTGTTCTATTACGTTGCGAAATCTCCTATTATATGCTTTGATTTTGGAAAATTATTTTTTAAAATTTAGATAAAATTTAAATTCCCCAAAAAATAAAATTTTTGAGATCAAAATAATTATCTTCTCAAACTTTCTTAAAATTCACCAAAAGAGAATTTTTATTCGCCTTAGTGATTATGTTTCTTACATTCTTAACACTTATGAGCAACTATTATTATTTAATTTTTTGTTTTGGTTTTTCCAATTCAACTGTGCTGGATGAATTAGAGATTATCTTATTTTAATTCTCCTAATAAATAACCTAATATAATATCTTCATCAATTACTTCTTCAACATGAATTCCATTTGAGATTCATGTACATCTTCACCATTTCATAACGATACAACATATTATTCTTTTAACTCATATTCAATCATTGAATTATTGGAATTAATTATTATAATGAATTACTTCTCACTTATACCAATTGAAAAATAAAAAAATTCTGAATTTATAATTTGAATTTACATCTTTCTTAGCTAAACAGGTCCTCTTTTTGTAAAATATGAGTTCTTTATTGATCAACATGATGAAAACATCAATCTTTTTAAATTTATTGAATTATTTCGTTAAAGTTAATGATAAGACTCCACTTTATCATTGGTTTAATATTCTTTATACTAAAGAATTTTTTTAAAAAAATGTCTAATAACCCCATAGATGAAACACATAAAATGTAAAATTTCCTAAAATTTACCTTTTTCTATTTAAAGAGATCATGAGTTTTGTGACATGAGATTATTGAACTTCACATTTAAATATTCATCCGAATATGAAAATCCAACCCTATATTCATCTAATTCCTCAATATTCTTTAAGTTCATTTCATTAATCATTAATTTTAATGAAATTTAATTATAAATAGAATTAGTATTCAGAATTGTGATATCCTTATCATAGTTTACTCATTATTAATAGAACCCAGTTGGCCACATGGAATACAGAATGGCTCCCCAGAACATAGGCTACTAACTAAAAACAAGCATCTAAGGTTGTATAATAGAGAGAATTTACCCACCTGATTATTGTGAAAAAATTGTATAATAAATGAAAATCAATGTATTTAGATAAAAAATAACAACCATAGTAGTGGAAAAGATAAACATCCATATAAGATAAGCATTCCAAAAAATAAAAGTTTAAATTGTGTAAAAATGATGCCAACATGAAGATTCTATAAAAACCAATGATAAATGAAAACATTCACATATAAAACAAACATATACCAAAAGAAAAAACAAATTAAGGACAATATAGAAAATAATAAAAACACTATGCTCGGTACTATTCCCCTAAGATACCATGGCATAATAAGATCAAACATCCATGACCAGGTTCTAGCCCTTGTCCCTACCAACATCCATGAAAAGTGTCCTGGTACCAATCGATATCCCAAATAGGGTGAGAGATATAATTAGTAAAACAATATTAAAAAATTCTATAAAAATTATAGTTTCCATAATTATATGTAACAACATATATTTATAAGAATAAGAAGTAGAATAAGATGGATGAAAAAACCAAGTTGGGCTAAGGACCTCATCGGATGCTCAACCGGCCATACATGTTTTAGCCTAAGCCTGATGCACATAAATGGGTAAAATATTAATTGTTAGGGTTTAAGAATATATCCATGGGTTCCAAGTAAAAGAAATATAAACTATGGGACCCATGGGGTATCTAAGGTGTCAAAGTAGTGATAATAGGAGGATTAATCCCAATGTAAAACAAAGGATTCCTTGACCATAAAATGGTATACTATCTAACAAAAATAAACCATAAAACCAATCTATAAGGGTATACATTTAATAGAAGGTGTAAAACCCTCTACATTCTACTAAAAAGATGTCAAATCAATCTCTATAATACAGGTCCATAATAATTCCTAGGGTAAGAATGAATGGATCCCATGTAAAGAATCCATGGCGTCATAAGTCCAACGATGTCAAGATGAATCCAAGGAGTGTATACAAGGAATTACAGTTTATGGATATGAAGAATTTGAATCATCAGTGTTACACCATGTGAAAAACATATTAATAAGTCAAAGATCGAGTTATATGGTGGTTATAACCATTAGAAACCAGATCAATGAATCAAGGTGGCGTCTTATGACAGCTCATGGAATTACCTCAGTAATCATATTCTATCCCATGAATGAGCAATAAATAAATAATAAAAGGGTCCATTGTAGAAATTTGTAGCATACATTTATAATTATCTAAAGGCCATATGAAAACCATGATAAACTTCTATTATTATTTCTTTTAAGGCATATGTATTTCATTAATAAATTAAAAAGGCTCATTTGGGGTTTCATAACATTAAACACTTCATTAAATATTAATTGGTTCTAAGTGAATCTTACATTCCCCATTACAATGAAACAAATAATGTATTTAAACTAAGTTAATCCCCATGTGAAAGTAAAACAAAAAATACCAAAGGGTGTTTTGGTTAATAATATACAATAGTTATATAGTAATATACCTGAAACACACAAATCAGTTTCTCACATTGAGTTCATTAAAATTTTATGATAACAAAGAGTGCCTATTAGGGCATTTGGGTCCCAAACTATTCAACTAATTTGATTTGTATTAGTTTTTTAGGTAAAATGTTGATAAATCCAATGTGTGACAAAAAAAGGTTAACATTTGAGGTATATTTAGAAAACCCCTACCTTATGATGGGTGATAAACCCTCATCTAGTATCAACTTCTGATTTGGGACACATTTATATAAAATATAGAAATAAGAAAAATCCATAAAAACATGTAATATATGTATGAATGGAATTCATGATGAATATGGAAATTTAAACTAATAATGTGAGGTAATTGATAAAATAGAATGCCATTGGCTAACCAATATAATAAACAATGGTCTGATCAGATCCTAATTGAGGGAAAATATCCAAGGCCTATCTTGAATGGCAAGGGAAGCTCAAAAGTAGATGAGGAGTTTTTGTACATGGAAATAAAAAAACTAGGGTGAATGATATGCATGTTTTTAGAAGAAAAGTAATTTTAACCTTCTTAAATGGGAATATTGTTTGAAAAATTATTTTTTATGAATAATGAACCTACCACATGGCTCTACTACTAAAGAAAAACTACCTGTGTGGACTAGAAACATGGTTTGACAAACCTTGTACATCCTATATGGGTCCCATATAAAATTTCTTTGTAGATTATATTAGAAACATGAATAATCTTGTCCATGGTTAAACTAACTATACACCTCCTATTTGTAGGATGTATGGTTGAACCACATGCCTACTACTAAATATGCACCAACAATGTGGCATAAGCTACTTCTCCAAAAAATTAGAGATGCAGAATCTGAACAAGCCTCAAACACTCTTGAAACCACCATGAGATCATTAGTAATTTTAAAAATGTGAAACTAATAATTAAAAATGAAAATTTTATGGATCCACTCCTTAGAGAAAAATCCAGGAACTTATATCCTTCCCCACTTAAGACTACTCAACCCCTAGTATCCCTTTTGAGGGTAGTAATGAATCTTATTTAAATACCCCAACCACTGAGCATGTACATCAGCCTACTACACCTAGTTATCATCCTATATATGGATATAATTCTATAGAACCCATAATAATGGAAATTATCATCCCCAAAGGTCCTTGATGCTCTGATCATCGATACAAAAACTAAACTCTTCATACGAAGCACCAACCTTTAAAATGACTTGTTCAGGATCAAAGGTATGATATGGGTCAGAGTAATAAATATGATGTTGAGATATATGGAAGAAATTGTTCATGTATATTAAACTTTTAAGTAAATTTTTCCAATATTATACTATCCCAAACATCTCCAAATTCTTGAAGGGTTATATAGACCTATGTGCAAACTTCCCATGTTTCCGAATATAACAATTCCCCAGTGTAGGTGAAACATGTAAAATAAAAACCATAATTTTTATTAAACATTAATACATGATTTATTACATAAAATTACACTTAATAAAACCGAAAAGATTTGTAATTATAGTTTTTTTGGGGAATTGGGTACATATAATAACAATTTAAAAACTAAAATACATTCTCTTTATTGGAAACTTCCTTATCAAGCTCGTACATAAAACTTCTTGGTATAATATGAGGAAATACATAATAAAGGGATGAGCTATAAAGACCAGTAAGGGAATAAACATGAAATAAGGTAAAACAATGTTATACAATACACATATAAATAGAGAATAAAATTAAACTAAACAATAAGGCATGATATATCATGATAAACATAACATGGGAAATGTGACAATAAATTAAAACACTAAATCATAAATATTGGTCAAATAGATATTCCAAGAAATAATGATGAAAAAAAATCCCATAAAGGAACTAGGTTCAATTCCTATCCTAAAATGATGTCTAATGAGACTAAACATTACCCAATGAATTAGTTTTCTATATAATTGTGGGCATACAAATCAGTTTTATTTCATTCCCATGCTTAAGTGTACCACATAGGTCAAACAGTATGGATTCATTCATCATCTTATTTTATTACATGATCAATTTGTTTGTAATAAATATATTTAAATCCCAATTCAATTATGTATATGTGTATAAAGGGTAATATTCTTAGTAATAAATGGGTATGGTACTCACTACACAATTGTTTTGGCATGGAAAAATGTGGTGGAAATTCAGAAGCATAACAATGTCAAATAATAATTGATAAAAGGGTTGATGAGAGAGAAAATAGTATCACAAAATCTTGAAATTAAATTGGAAATAATAGGGACATGTAAGTAAATATCCCAAAATTATTAATTGGAAATTGAAGGTATAATACAACAATGAATCTTGAATAAAGAAGAGTAGGCGAGGACCCCTTACTTTAGTGTCTAACTCAAAATGTGTTGGAGGAGACTATTGAGTGATTGGGGGCACCATATGAGAACTCTATAGATTTTAGGTAATAGTATGGACATTCTCCAAGGAGTTTTAGTGATGATAAATGGGATCTTGGGTAGGTTTATATAAGAAATGAGGGGGATTTTTATTATTATTTTGTTTTTCGACTCTACAAAATAAAATAACTAAAAACACAAACCATCCCATTGGTTTTCCCATGGTTTCTGAAAAATGGGAGTGGTTATCAAAATATTACAATTACAGGGTCCGAACATAAAATAATGCCTTTTATTATGTGGTGGTGAGTCACAGTCTAAATGGAATGATTTTAAAACCTTAAAACATATTAATGGTTCTGGTGGATTAGTAATGGATTTATAATATGAATATAAAAAAATTTAAAAACAAATTAGTTTAAAGATAAAACTTGTATCTGGATAGGGATACCATTTATAGTTTTTATTATATCTTTTTTGAGTCATTAAGATCTCATAATACACAAAGTATATTAAGAAGGTATTTAATTTTTACAAAAAAATTCTATTATCTCAATTTTTTTTAAAGAAATAATCATTGGATAATTTCAATATTCTATTTACAAAAATAATATCCATTTTATTAAAATGATATTATAAAAATTTGAATTTTCACTTATAAAATAAAATCAACATTTATTAAGAAATACTATTATTTTTGACAATATTAGTTTTTGAAGCATTATAAAAATTAGGTTTGACTTCGTAATATTTATATGATAATGTATATTTAATATTAATTATTTGATAATAATTTTTTTATTACAATATTAATTTTTTTAAGGAATCTGTTAATTTATCAAAAACAATTGCTTTATTTAATTTGAATATTACCCAAATATTCTATTGTTTTAATTGTATCAAAATAAAAACAATTATAAAGTAACAATAATAGGATGAATACAAATTCATGATTATCTAAAAAAATAATTTATATATTCATATTTCTTAGTTATTGATAAATATCCATTTAATACACCCGCAAACACCCTTAGAGTGTAATGTTCACGATGATGAGGCTTTCATTAGGTGTTTTGGTTCACATGGTTTGGGCCGTGATCTCAATGAGCTTGAACATACCCCATTAATGGTTTCACTAATGATTAAATTGTTGGATTTCAACTTGATCTTGGTCAAAGGAAAATATTAGTGATTTTATTTCCCTTAAAGATCTAATAAATGTGCTTCATAGGGTTTAATGACATTCTTTGAGGAAATTAGTTCTTTTTTCTATGTCAATTTGATTTTATATAACCCAATATTTATACCAATCATGTGATAACTACTAAAAATATATATTTTGAATTGTAAATATCATTATTGGTCATTTAAATCCAATAGTATATAATAAAACCAATGGAGTGCAGGTGTTTTATATAACCATATCACATAAAAATAAATTTAAATAAATCATAAGGGAAATTATATTTATAACAGTTTGGGCCATTAAAATATTACCCAATTTAGAAATTTCCACTACAAGAATTTGGACCTACATCCACGGATCTACAGCCACAGACAATACAAACTGTGGATATATATCACTTATACCCACACCTGTTTTGGTCTCCATAGAATCAGCTCTCTACATGAGCCCTTTCCCTCCCACATCCTCACGTGTTTCTGATCCCCACTAACCCGCGATCCTACTCCCCCCCATGATCCTCCTCCTCTCCCAAAATCTCTGATGCGACCACCCCACCTGGCCGTGACCCTCCTTCTCCGACCCGGCTCCTGCATGGTTCCTACGCAACCCCCCCCCCCCCCCCCGCGATCCTCCTCCTCTCCTGACTTCTCCGCGGCCACCCCACCTCCCCGCGACCCTCCTTCTACGATGAGGCTCTAGCAAGGTTTCAACGTGGTCACCTCACCTCCCAGGATCCTCCTCCTTCGACACGGCCACCCCAACTCCCGAGATCCTCATCATACACAAGGCTGGCCCAGGAAACGTCATTGCCCAAGGTAGGTCCTAAAATTGTTTCCCATTCATTTAGTTATAAAATCAGCATGAATAATCTGGATTTCAAATGAATCAAAGGAATTTTACATGTGCGTATTGACAATATATACTTGGTGATGATCCCCTTCAATAGAAGTAATTTTCTAGACTGGAAACCTCACAGTCATATCCTTTATTTCGGGGTATCCCCATCTAACATTGTGTGTTCCAACCTCTATAATTAGGTTGTTAAGCCAAACAATCTAAATAAATAAATAAATAAACCGTGCCAGGTGAATCTAGTGTAGAATAGCATAAGGAGGAAGTGGTTGCAGTTAAAATGAACATGATGTATATGAATGCCACAACAAGAGCGATGAGTGAGGAAAAGGTGTGGTAGGGGCCAAACATGTTGCAGGCAGTGACCTGGATGAACATAATGTTACTCTCAGATGAAATCCTAGAATTGACAATGTCTATGGTAGTGAGGTTGGGGTTGTTGGGATCATATGGAGGATGGGTGGCGCACAAAGATGTAGATGGAGCAGGTGAAGAAAAGGAGTGGCTAATTTCTCCCAGCCTACTTGTTTCCCTAACCCGGGAGCTTGGGGGGCCTGACCTAGGGTTGGCCCTGATCATACATGTGATCGATCCATGAATAAGGTACATTTATCTAGTGTTTATTTCATTGGTACCCTATCTAGTTATGATCCCACACTTACAAAAATTTCTAGGTATGGTTGACAGTGGGATTAAAATCTGGAATAACCAAAAATTGAAATAGACATCCTAAAATAAATTCCCATCCCTTCTATTCAAAAAAATTTCATAGAGGATCCCGTAATTGGTTTTTTGGTTTGTAGGTTTGGTGACATCAATTACTAGAAAGAAAACAGATTAGTTAATTTTCACTTCATCCCTAGATTCCCAATCCCTCACATTTACTTCATGAATGTGCGAATAAAAGTTGGGTTTATATCGGCATCCCTTGATGAGGATCATAAGATTTTTTATGATAGGATTTATATGATCGATGAACCAGATATGTCCACATTCTCAAAGTTTACCTTAGGATAATTAAATGCATTGATGTTTAACATGTTATTAAGATCCAACGAGGAGCATGACGAGTGGGTGAGAAAAGTCTTGTCTAAATGAATCCCAATTAACTTGAAAATACATTGCTCGAGGTTTTGTAGTAAGTGCATAACAACTGTAGTTAATATCCATAGAAAATAAATTTAGATACCCTCACCATGTATGTGTTATGAGAGGCTAAAATCTAAATTAGTCTAGAACATATTTTTTAATGTAGAATGGGCCCTCTTTCCTCGGGACCTTGTTGGGAAACTTATGGGATTTAAATTTTAGGGGGGGGGATACATTTGTTACTTTTTGTGTACAGTATTTTCAAGTGTTGAGAAACACTCATATATGGTTTACCTTCATGTAATAGTGTTTTCAGTTGTGTTTTGGGTGGTTTAGGAGACAGTGAACAAGGGTCTTGAAGGAAATAATAGATCCCTATATTCATTCATGTTCATGTGCTCTCTCTCATGGAAAAACTAGGTTACCTTCTTCCTATTGAAAAGAGAATGGGTACTAGTAAGTGGATCCTCCCTAGGGACGTGATTACAAATGATAGAGTTACACTAGGGTGGTCGATCAAGTGGATACCCCCCAATGTTGGAATAAAACATAATGTGAATGGGTCATGTAAATAGGGTGGTATTAGGAGGGATTGTGCATGATTCTAGGGGATCTATGGTTATCGAATATAGTTTCTTTTTTGGTTTAGGTAATTCTATCTGGGTGGAGAAAAAATATTTACGCAGTGGTCTTTAAAATTAGATGATAGATAACCTCAATATTTTAATGCTTGAGTAGAACTCCAGGATTCTTTTAAGACTCTTACATGATGATGCAAGTGCTCCTTGGTTTTTAGTTTATAATATTAGGATGTTTAGGTCCCCCATTGATCAAGGCAAAAATATCATTCATACATAGGGGAGGGGAACTTTTCTACATAAAATTTATCCAGTAAAGAGATACCTTATGAGATTCTTGTTATCTATCACATTACAAGGGATCTTGCACATTATTATGAAATTATTATTAGTGGTGAAACCATCATTATTCACCACTTTAGACTCCCAAAGTGCAAGATTTTCCAATAAAAGGCTCTTCTTGGGTGATCAATAATATCCTAACTATTACATCAATCAAGGAAGTTCTTCTAGGGATAACATTAATGGAGGAGAATAATCTGAATAATCAAGATATTTTTGAATAAAATAATTTCCATCACTTTTACAATGAAAATAATAAATTTAATTGGTTGGATAATCAATTACCCAATTAAATACATGGTCTAAATCCTTACCATATGGAAAACTTTTCAACCCATGACCAATTTTAATCCCAACCATCTGAACATCGAATCCAATATTTTCCATATAAATTATTAGAATAATTTTTTAAAAAAATATTGAAAATGAATTATCAATTTTCATCATTTAGATTAGATATATAAAACATTGAAATGGTTATGGAAGCTATTCCCACTTAGGTATTCCCTTCCTCGATATCGTAGAAGAATCTTGTTAAACACAAACCTCTCATGAATAACTCAATGTAGTTACTATTCCCAAGAGTGGAAAAACTATTTTAAAACCTAAAATATTGATTCCTAAACAATTAGAGTCTTAAAAATCATTGGAAAAAAACTGAATAACCAACATTAGAAACTGAAAAATCAGAGCCGGATAATCAGTGAATTGGTTAGGGAATGTTGAAATTCAACCAGAAGGACATGTGGAAATTGTTGATGGGTGTTAAAATCTGGAGAAAACCAATTTTCTATATTCAAACGAGATAAATTTGACATCTTAGAATCATATTCCTAAATATAATTGTATTATTTATGGGATATTGTCAAGAAAATATCGGATATTGAAGAGTTTAGATAAAGACATAACAACCCTCATAGATAGACACATGTAACCCATCCAATGAATAATGAGATTGGTCATTCTTATCGATACTAAAATAATACGTGGAAGATGGCCTTGATGTGGAAATTAGACAAATAACCCCATACCCACTTATAAATAGATTGATCTCAAACAAAATTATAATATATCATAATGGGTTTTGATTAGTCAATTGTTTTTTTGGTGATGGTGTTTAGACTACCGATCTCTTCATCATCGATGAATAGGGATGACCCAGGGGTGAGCCCCTTGAGCCTCTGGGATAGGGAAACCAGTGGGAGGGGAAAACCTGCCACCTTCTCTCTCGCTCATTTATCTGCCGCTATATCGCAGTTCCTCGACCCCATGCCTCAGTACGACCTTAGTTGGCTTCTTTAGAACCATTGTGCGGTGGTGCGTAATCTGAAGGTGGCCTGCGGCTTGTGGTATATTTTGGTGTTCTTAAGTCGGTTATTGGTGCTTGGCTAGTTGAATGTCTGCGCAGGGTCCCAAGGCAGTACTCTATCCAAGGCAGGTTGCCATCCGATGGAAACCTAGATAAATCAGGTTAGTAATTTTATATTTACTATTATTACCACTAACCTTAATACTGATCATTGATCTTTTGTGGATGTTGTTGCAGGGAATCAAGAAGTTCAAGATCAAGGAGACTCGATGTATTTGGCACACATCAAACTGAAGATATATCATCACAGTGGTCACGCTGAGGTCTCCTTCTCGAAAGTAGAGGTACGGTCACATTATTCTGATCTACATTTCGTGCTAGTTGGGAAATTTTGAAAGCACAGACCCTCCCTCTTATTCCTGAGAAAGACCCTTTCAACTATCATATTTGTGTATTTCCATGTTCAGCTTGTTAATTCAACTCATGGGGTTTTCAGATTCACGATTGAAAATGACAATTATATGCTTTGTAAAAGATGTTTCTGGTCCTTGGGTGGTTTTTCCATCAAGTTATTGAAATCATCTAGAGATTCCAACACTGGTTTTGAACCTCTCATTGCCCCTATTTGGCTGGGATACCCTGGGTTTCCATTGAGTTTTTTAATAAGGACGCTCTCTTTCTGATTTCTAGTTTCATTCGTCAACCGCTCAATTTAGATTCTTCTACTAAAAATATATCTCAACCTTTGGTAGCTAGATTCCATGCATATGCGTGTAAGTGTAAAAGGGTATATGTAAGTATAAACATATATATAGGGACCCCCTTGTGCATATTTGGCCATGAAAATATATACATAAGGTCTAGGTGTCCTTATATATATGTTAAGTTGCATATTCTTTCAAGACGAAAAAAGGAAGATTCGAGTATTCATCAAAAGCAAACGCACCTTGAGGTTGAGGTAGGGTCCCTCTCCTATCCTATATAATTCAATAATGTTTTAAATTGTATTTAGTTTCCTTCTTAATGCTGCATGTTTATTTTCAATTGCAATTTCTGAAGAAGTGTTAGTTAAGATAATTGTTTCATTTGATAAATAAGTCATGGTTTTGTAATAAAACCCCTCCAACAGAGGTGCGCTGTCTGTGAAAACTCACAGTGATATACCTTTCTTAACATTATTGCATTGATGTTTTATTTATACTTGATGTTGTTCTTATTCATAAAGCACACATCGTATATAGAACCATGTAATGGTATGGGGTTTAAATGAATTATATACTTCAATTGAATGAATAGAAACATGAAAATCTAAATTAAACTTTGATTTTTTATTCAAATTATTGGAATATTCCATGAATAAAGAGATGGATTCTTTGAAGTTAAAGAAAATCAGATATGGTTGAACTTTAAGTGGGTAAAAAGGAACTTGAAAATAATTGGGTTTACTAAATTAATTAATAGAATGATGTTTATAAATGAAAAAAATTATGGATGGTAATAATGTGTTATTAGTAGAATGAAAAGTTTATTTTTTGGAAATATTCTCACTTAATATAAGCATTATATCATCTAAATAATTATAAGTATGGTGGAATTGGAAAGTATGCTTCTTGATTTGCTGGACATCAAGAAAACTCTGATTCATGGTGAGTTAAAGGAATAAATCAACATGAAACAACCAATACGAGTACCGGCAATTGGGATCCATGACTTAGTTTGTATATTGTATAAAATCTTGTATAGAATAAAGCAAGTACCGTGATAGTGGAATCAAAAATTTGAATCATTTATCACTTATGAAGGCTTTGATTGTTGCAATAGAGAGAATTACTTCTACTGAAATAAATGGGATAATGGTACCTTCATAGATTTCATATTGTATTTCAATTACATGTTTCTACTTGGACTAGATGATTGAATGATTTAGAAATCTATGGATAATTTTTTGGAGGTTTTGAGATGAAAAATCCCAAGAAATTCGAGAAGATATTGTGGATATGTATAGAAATAGATAATAAAAATGTAGATTTAGTAATAACCCAGAAGGAACATATCAATAAGATCATCAAAAGGTTGGGCATGAATAAATGAGAAATAGTGACTAACCATCTTACACTTCAACTTGACCAAGGCATAAGAACTCACAATGGAAGAAGTGTGACAATACATAGATAAAGTTCCATATTCCTCAGGTGTTGAAATTGTAATGTATACAATGATATGTACTCAATAATGTATTGTTCTTATAGTGGTATTTGTTATCATATTCATGTAAAACCACGTAAAGGGACATTGGGATGTCATTATATAGAAAACCAACCTATTTGTACATGCCTATTACATAATTTTTAAGATAAATAATATAATAATACATTCAAGTATCTAAATGTTTAGTATCTTAAGAAAATTAGGTTCATAAAACAGTTGTACATAATACAAAAACATTATTTAGAAACTGGGAATAAATAGAAGGGGGGGGGGGGGGCAGGAGGGGATGTGTAGGCTAGGGGGAAGGGTGGAGGGGGGAAGGGGGCATGGTGGAGGGGGGAGGGGGGATGGGGGAGGGTGGAGTGGGGCAGGGGGTGCAAGGGGGTGCAGGGGGGTGCAGGGGGGGTTGTGAAAGCTAGGGGGCTGAGTGGAGGGGGGAAGGGGCTGGGGGCAGGGTGTAGGCTAGGGGGCTGGGTGGAGGGGGGCAGCGTCGAGGGGGACATGGGGACATGGGGCAGGGGGGAGGGTGGAGGGGGGAAGGGGAGGGGGGAGCAGGGGTGGCTATTGCAGTCTAGGGGGATGGGTGGGGGGGGAAGGGGGTGCAAGGGGGCTATTTCAGGCTAGGGGGCTGGGTGGAGGGGGGCAGGGGCCAGGGGCCAGGGTGGAGGGTGGAGGGGTGGAGGGGGGCAGGGTGGGGGGGGGGGGTAGGGTGGCAGGGTGCAGGGGGCATAAATTGTTGGACATGAAGGTCTGTATTTTTATAATTATTTTTAGTGTTATTTTAGTTTAGTAGATTTATGGAAAGTGTTTAATATGAATTGAAAATTTTCATTTTTAAAACTATGGATTAACAAGAAAATGCAGTTTTACTTTTATATGGATCTTGATCATTCTTATAAATGACATTATAGTTTCTTAAAGTTTTTTGTTATACAAAAACTAGGCATATAAAAAATGACAACATTTTATAACATATAAAAATTATTTATACTTTTCCTTTAAATCATTTTATTTATATTATTCTTTTAATTTATTTACATTCATTTTCCATTTTGGATAAACTGCTATTTGTTATGTTATCAATGAGAATGATGCTTAGCATATTAGTGTATTATATGGGATATATAAATACAAGAATCTGTCAATCCTACCGGCCAACACAGTTAAAATATTCCCACTACTTATTATTCCAAAAGGCAGGTGATAGGTTAACGATGTCAATTTTTCCACAATAAGACTAATTTATTTGACAATGTACTCTTAATGCGCCCTACTGCTCGAAGGTAACATTTTGGCATGTCCATTTATTTTTTATTACCATACTACAACTATAATATTGAGAGGTGTATTTTCTCATTATTCATTCCTAGGGCTATCTATATTGAAATTCTTGATAAATATATAAATACCATTATCTGGATTAAAAACATTGATATGCCATATTTCATTTTTACTATTTGTTTGTGGTTCGTGATTAAACAGTTCATTCATTATGCTTATTTGGCTGGTATTAGACCAATAATTAACGGCTTTACCATTTGTTCATTATGAACTCTTATATACATGACTCTTCTTCTGTGTTATATCTCATTGAACATTTGGGTTCAGGTTGATTGTTGTATAAGAACTTTCACTTAAGTAGTCCGGTTTGGTTCCTCCTTCAGGTAGGATCCCTCTTCTAGCCTCTTAAATTCATGATTGCTTCAAATTGAATTTAGCTTCTTTCTTAATTCTACTTAATTACATTGAATTGAATATCTTGAATAAGTCTTCTTTAATATAATTTTTTAATTTGTTAAAGTCATGTTTTTATAATAAAAACCCTCCAATGGAGGTGCACTGTCTGCGAAAACTCACAGTGATAGTTATGTTGATCTAGTTGCTTAAATTATTGCATTTTATTTGTGCTGAATGACTTTTAGAATAAATGATAAATATAATTAAATAAATTTTGTGATAAAGCAATGCCATGATTTTATAATAAAACCCCTCCAACGGAGGTGAACTGTCTTCTAAACCAAAGAGTATTGATAGTTATTTGTATCATGTTTAGATTTGGTTTGAGTCTTTCATATGCCTCTTCCTGCTCCCTTTGCTCCTGGCCGGATGATGCTGCCCCGCAGATGTCACTGGACCGGGCCAACATGACGCGATCATGCCGCGGTCACGCCGCGGTCACGCCGTGATTTGGCCCTGCTCCAAGAGGACAACCCGCAATAGTTCACAGTGATAGTATTCCATGAGTCTTTTGATCAATGTTGAGACTGACTAATCACAATTTCTACTGGCAGGGCGACGAACAGAATGTTTCTCCGCCTCCTCCTGCTCTTTTCGCTCTTGGTCGGATGATGCTGCCCTGTGGATGTCGCTGGACCAGGTTGACACGCCGCGGTCACATTTCGGTTACGCTGCAGTCACACCGCGGTCACACCACGGTCACGTCGCGGTCACGCCGCGGTCACGTTGTGATTTGGATCTTCTCCAGGATGAAAACCTGCGATAGTTCGCAGTGATAGTATTCCATGAGTCTTGTGATCAATGATGAGACTGAATAATCACAATTTCTGCCAGCGGGGCGATAACCGGAATGTTGCCTCGCCTCCTCCCACTCCATTCACTCATGGACGGAAGATTCTGCCCTGTGGATGTCGTTGGACAGGGCTGACACGCCACGTTCATGTTGCGGTCACGCCGCGGTCATGCCGCGGTCACGCCACAGTCACGCCGCGGTCACGCCGCGGTCACGCTGCAGTCACGCCGCGATAATGCCATGATTTGGACCTGCTCGAGGACGACACCCCGCGGTGGTTCGCAGTGTTAGTATTCCAAGAGTCTTGTGATCAATGTTGTGACTGATTAATCACAATTTCTTCTGGCGGGGCAACGACCGGAATTTTGCCCTGCCTCCTCCCGTTCCCTTCGCTTCTGGCTGAATGATGCTGCCCCACAGATGTCGCTGGACTAGGCCAATAGGCCTTGGTCACGCCGTGATTTAGCCCTGCTCTAGGACAAAAACCCACGATAGTTTGAAATGATAGTATTCCATAGTAAAAACACATAGAATCTAGGGTAGAAACCAAAAAAATGGCAGGACTAAGAATAAAGGGAACCTACCGTGGTGTGTCTGGTTTATACAAGAATGAAGGATGGAAAGGGGGAAAATCCTTAAATGTGAGGAGGTAAGAAGGTTAATTTTACACTTTTTAATGAATTATTTTCATTATTCTTGCTTAGGCAGTATAGTTTGACAAATAATGTTCAAATAAATCATTTTGAACTACTTATGAAAAATATAACCACATGGTTGTTCCACATAGTGTACATACCATGTTATAACCTTGTAGAATAACATTCATAAGAACTAAAACACCTCAAACTATTTCTCTTGGGACTCACATGGTTTGTTCCAAATCATGTGAAACTTGTACATGAAAAATCATACATGTTCAAAATGAACATGAATTTATAATCTCGTAGGATCATGTATGGTTTCCCCTATACCATGTGAATAAACCGTTTTAGATAAGAAAATTTCTAGAATTTTCAAAATTTCTAAAATTTCTAAAATTTCAAACATAACTCAACAAAATTTACTTACAACAAAATAAGACAGAAAATGATCAATAATAAACAATAATGTTCCTTTAGAAAGTGGAATAAGAATGTTTATTATGGAAGACACTTTATTTAAAAAAATCTTATAGTCAAAGAAGGTGTAGGAAACCTCTTTATAAAGTAATATAAGAAAATTTCCTTCAAAATATCAGATGATGTTTTGTTATTTCTAAAGATATAAACATCTTGAAGTTTATCATGATCCATTTTGAAGGGAAAATGTGAAGTTTTATAGAAATACATTATTGGAAGAACATTTCAGGATATATACTATGTATAAAGTTAGATTTACTGATACTGTACACTTATGTACATTGGGTGAAAAGTATAAAGGAGAATAAGTGAAATTGACACTCTAAAAGAAATTCATCATACTCACCTTCTAGTTGAAGTACCTATAAAAAAAGTTGTAGATGGTGAATATTTTTTGAACTTTTTGCAAAAGGGTAAAGTAATGAAAACATTTTTAGAGGCTGGGTCATTGGTCAAACATTTTTGGGAAGAATAGAATAATCCAGAAAAATAGTTCATAAAAACTTATATAAAAAATATTGTATATTTTCCTTCGATTTACCAAACACAAAACGTTAGATGAATCCTTTCAGATGAACCTAAGTCTATTTGATTCTGATATATAATATGTTCATGGTATAGTGTGACATAATCAATATTTACTCAATGATAAATAGGGATGAGTCTATGAGAAAAGTTCCAAGGAATAGAATTTGTAACACTAGTTGTGATAGAAAGTGTTAGCTGAAGTCCTAGAGAATAATAGAACAGATAATTACAAACATAGATGAACGTATAGAGAACATATAAGAATTCCAAGATGGGTACATGAATTTAGAAATGTATCATAGGATAGATGTGTCGATATAGGAAAATAATAAACGTATAAATTCCTTGGAGATTTAAATAAACTTTGTAAAGATCTTAAATTTGTAGATAATATAAATGATCATAAAAAGTTCCATAAGATAATGTTTAATTTAATTAACATAAGGTTGAATATGCTATAGAATTCGAGATTCATAAGAAATATTATAGAAGTGATAAGAATAATTCTAGGAAAAATCAAATGAGTATACAATTCATAATATTAATTTTAGTGTGTGTGAAAGTGAAATTGAGGTCCCTCCAATTATATTTTGGGAGAACCTATATAATGGGGTGAAAGTAAACACATAAAAAATAATATTTATATCTAAAAAAATGAAACCCTAATGTTTTTGTGACAAGCTGATTTTTCAACCAATTTTTCTTTTAGGTTAAAGTCGATCCTGAAATGAAGATCCATTATATGGAGGAACTCTGATCAATGTCACTGCTGGATGGTCGAACCATGTAGGAAAAATTTTTCTTGCCACTATCATAGATGTTCCCCCATTTTCTAAAAATGTGAACCTCTTGGTAACCCACATTCACTCCCCTATCATGTTGACAATAATTATTCATATCTATAATTTATAGACAATATGACTATTCCACAAACTCATGAGCATCATGAACTACTTATTAATTACATCTACACCGATTGATGTATCCTTTTTACCACCTTAATTCATTGGAGTACCTCATTCACCAAGATAGTTCTACTCATTCATAAATTAATCGAAGCGATTACCAGTGAAAACACTAAATATCACACCTCCATCACCACCTTCATGCCCTTGCAGCACTTTAACATCAGCATATATAGCTCCTAGTGATGCACCATCCATAGTTGCAACATAGTCCAAGTTCACCCCATTCACAGGTTCTGGACGCAAATCACCCGCAACGTATTCCGCAGTAAAGGCCCTCTCAATACCAAGATCTTGCCTTAGGTGATCAAATAGCTTCCTAACCATTAGTTCTTGTGTCCTCCATAACACTTCTTTTTGACCATAACCATATTTGGATTCCACTGCCCCTACCACATTCACTGGAGAATGCGCCTCAACTACTGCATGTCTAATGGATGTCACACCCACACACACTCCCTATATGTGAGATCCCTCTACAGGTTCATGAAATAATTTGATACATCTTTATGGAACCTTCAACTATAGAAAACCCAAATCAGGTGCACCACTTTCGCCTTTACCATTCCTCATATAACCTTGTGAAACTAAATCCATGCCGTTCCTATGACATACCTTATGCACATGTCCAAATCATCCAAAAGCAACACAATAATGCATTCATGATTCAAATATCACATCTTGGTTCTACCAAAACACTTATCCATCCATGATCCAGAACTAATTTACAGGCGAACATGAAACATCAATCTCAATAAACATCTGTGGACAGATGGGGTGACATACAACCTCTGTGCATTGATCCGAGTAATGGAATCGACCTATCATCTTCCGGATAGCATAAAAAATGGATGAATTTTTAAATTAATGTGGAAGAACTTGGAGAGTCACCCATGTCGCCATCATCGAGGGATCACATCACATGTGGATGTTAAGACACCATTGAAATAGATAAAATTATTTTCCATTACATCATCAAGGAGCTCTTGGAACTCTATCAATATGCTTAGGTACTCCAAATAACTTGAATGCCATTTATCATCTTCATATTGGCATGAAACAACTTGTCTTCCTAATTTAAAACCTGTGATCTTGTACTCATCTCAATACACATTTTGAATACATTCAAGTACATGTAGAAGGTTTTAGAAATCAGCCTTGAGATCTCAAATTTCCTCAACTTATTGTCATTGATTAATTAAATTTCTCCCCCTTAATATCAGACTTTATTCATTCATTAATAGGGATGAGAAAAATGAATACATCACCAATGATTTTTTCAAGAACTTTCCAGAAATTCCAGATTTGCATGGAATAAACAAGTCTGGAAGCTTCTCAAGGGTCTTCTCCACTCATATCCCAGGGGGGGCTGCAGGGAGTGGGTGGGGTTGTGGGCTACTACAGGAGTTGGTGGGGGGGGGGGGTGTAAGGGGGCTGTTCATGGGGCATGGGGGTGCAGGGGGGCTGTCTAGGGGGGTTCAAGGGCTGTCCAGGGGGGTGCAAGGGGCTGTACACGGGGGGCTGTCCAGGGGGTGCAAGGGGGCTGTCAAGGGGGCATGGGGGGCTGTCCAGGGGGTTCAAGGGTTCTCTAGGGGGTGTTTAGGGGGGGGGGGGGGTGGGGTTTTTTAAGAAATGTCAAGCCCTAGAGCCACAGTTTTAAACCGTGGATATAGGCCTACAACCACTGTTTAAAACCATGGATAAAGCTATATAGCCACATTTTTGAAATGTGGATATACCATATAGACACAGTTTGAAACCGTGGCTATAGAGCTATAGCCACAGTTCAAACCGTGTATATAGGGATTTAGCCGCAGTTTCAAACTGTGGATATAGGTCTTGCCCTATAGTCACACCATTACAATCCACAGTTCGTTGAACCATGGATAGAACCTATAACCACAGTTTTGGGACTTATAGCCACAGTTTGAAACCGTGGCTATAGTCTAAATTTTCAGTAGTGTCCACCCACAAAATTTTCATTTCTGACAATAAAATAGATGAGTTTAAGTTTCTTTCATTACATTCTCAAGTTTCAATGTCACTTTGTAAGTCATGTGGTTTCTCCAGAACACTTTCAGAAGGTTCATTATCATTTTTCATATTACTTTTTATCCACAATATAATATCTTCATAGGATGATCCTCATAGGAAATATAATTTTTTAACGAAACCAAAAAAGGGTTGATTATGTGTGATGGGTCTGGTATGTACTTTCTCATGAGGTATACATGGAATATAGATGTAATCGAGATAAGATTGGTGGGAGTGAAAGTTGACATTCCATCACTCTAATATGATCAAGGATATCAAAGAGACCGATGTATCTTGGCCTATACTATCACTTCTTCCCAAATGTCATCACTTTCTTCCATAGAGATATATGGAGGTATACCATGTCTCTAGAATCAAAATATGGGTATCATCCAAGATTGTAATCATTGTTGTTATATTAAATCTAAGAAGCTTTGATATTCTGCTAAATGGTCTTAAAACTTTCTACCTTTTGCTTGACCATTTGAAGACTTAGTAATTTTCATTCCCCAACTCCATCCCTACATGTTGGTGTTTTTCACCTATTACTATAAAAGAATTCATATGGATCCTCTTAAATTATCCATTGGAAACTATTATTGTAAGATAAATAATCCAGTGGAAGATATTGGTCCCATCCTCCTTCAATGTTTATAGAACATGATCTCAACTTTTCTTCGACTATCTGAATAGTTCTCTTCGATTGGTCTTTAGTTTGAGGATGATGGTCCATACTAAATTTAAACTCATTATTTAGAGCATGTTGAATAATTTTCATGATATTGGAGGTGAATATTAGATCTCGATCGGATACAATCGATAGTGGTATTCCATGAATCCCTACCACCTATATAATGTATATCCATGTAAGTTGATCTAGTGATAAGACCTCTTGAATTGTGATAAAATGAGATTTCATTGTAAGATGATCCACAAAAAACCCATATAACATTGTTTCCCCTAGATGTATTTTTATGTATATTAAAAAACTCCATTGTATTGTTTTCCCAGTTCCATGTTGGTATTGGTTGTATCCTCCCATTATAGTTCTTTGTTTAATCATTCACTTGCTGACATACCAGGAAATTAGATGTATATTCAGTGATATCCTTCTTAATATTGTCCCAAAAAAAGTTCTCTCGAAGACCTTGATACATATTTTTTCTTATTAGGTGAATGGAGATGGTTGATCTCTGCACATCATCCCAAAACTATTTCTTTAACTCAAGATTTGATTATACACGTAGTCTTGAGCCAAATCTCACAAATCCTTCATCATTAAAATTGAAATTTAAGGATTTACCATTCCTTATTATTTCTAATTTCTATTAATCCCCACATCATCAATTTTAGAATATTTACCATATTTTTAAGGGATAATTGAGAACTAATTTATAAAGGATTAATGGTGTTCCTTCCTTTATAATTCTCAGGTTTATCCTTTTTACAAATAAGAAGACCATATCCCTCTCAATTCTCATCAATGAAAAAAATTCCAAGATCCTTTATAGATAGAGTGTGTGCCAACTTTTCTCTTTCTAAGGATTGTAGTTAATTAACCATTCATACTATTTAATTATCTTTAACCGTCATCGTTAGTGAATATTAATCCATTTCATTGTGAATATATATTTGACACATTTATGATCTATATATATTTTATACTTCTCCCAAAATAGATACTTTTAATATATTTTCCATGTTATGATCTCTGAATCCAACTCTAGATCATGATTTGGGATGTTTTGTACATGAACATAAAAATTCTTTGATGCATAGGCTTTGAATTTTCTATTCGGGATTAACACACATCCCAATACCTTCATTGAATCATCACTGAATTTGAGTAAAATTTCTATAATTTTGGGTAGTGTGAGCACATGGGAAGTGAGAGGCCTTTTTTTAAACCCCTTTAAGATCTATTCAAATTCATCATTCCATGAAAACATGACTCTCTTCCATGTTAACTTGATTAGGGTGTTTGAAATTTGTGAGAAATTTATAACAAATTGATGATGATACCCAACTTGACATAGAGAACTACCGATATCTATCATAGATGTTGGCCTTATCCATCCATAAATTTATTTTACCTTTTAAGGTCACACAAATAACTACTTTCATGTGATGATATTACCTATTAATTAGTCTTACTTCAACTATAAGTGAAATTTTTTATACATGGCATATAGATTTTCTTTTCAAAAGGTCTTCAACAAAGAGCTCAAATGCTCCTAATGCTCCTCCTTGGTTTTGAATAATGTTAAAATATCATCTATAAATACAAATATAAATTTGTCTAGGTAATCAATAAATACTATGTTCATCATGTTTATGAAGATTTATGGAGTATTTGTGAGTCTGAAATACATTACGATGAACTCATAGTTCCTATTCCATGTACAAAAATTATCTTGGGGATATCCACCCACTTCACCATAACTAGGTAATATCTTAACCACAGATCCCCCCATGGAGGAATATTGTGATCCGTGAATCTAATTGAACAAATCATCAATCTGTGGATGATGATAATTTTTGTTTATAATTATATTTTTTGAGCTCACTATAATCAATGCAAAGGCATATTGACCAATCCTTCTTATTAACAAAGATGACTGGTGTACCCCATGGTGAAGCAGATGGGCATATGAATCCTTTTTCTAGATTCTCCTATAGTTCTTTCTTCATATCCTAATGTTCCACAACAACCATTATATATTGAGTCATGGATAATGTAATTCCCCAAGTATAGTATTGATTGGAAATTCAATATATTAGTTAGGAGGAAGACTAAAAAAATCCTTCTGAAACATATTAGCATATTCCATCACAATGGTCTTGTATTCAAGGAAGATCCTTTCATATTACTCAATTATTTGAGCTAGATATCCTTTCTCATAGAAAAATAATATCCAAGCTAGAGATTTTGGTGTTATAGAATTAACATCCTCTTTATTTCAATTGTACAGAATCGGGGGGAAATTCACAATACATAGAGTAATTTCTTTCTCATGCCAATTTATGTTGGCTATATATAAGGAAATCCAATCCATACCCAAAATTGAAATATATTCCACCAAATAAAGTATGAAATGGTTCATTTGGAATTTGAGCCCACAAATTGTTATAGGGAAGGATCTATATACTTGGGATGCCATAATTTATCTATATTCTATTTTCACTAATAGCTTTACTTCCATGCTTTTTGGGGTGTTTGAATAATTCTACTAAACTTTCGAGAACAAAAATAAAACATTAAGTTAGATATTATTGAATGAATAACTAGGGTAAATTTGACCACTTATTTATTGGGATCCACCTAAGTGGTTGTGATGGAAAAAACATTCCCTTGTATCCTTGGAGCTTGTTCATAATCTCTAAAAACCCATGGATTAGTGCACTGATTTTCAAAGTGACCTGGTTCCTTTCAGATGAAGTAATGAACAATGCACTGAGGGTTGACTAGATAATTCCTTGTAGGATCTAAATATGAAATTTAGATAATCAATTACAAGAGGGGGGTGGTGAATTATATGTTTATAAATATTCATTTTAAACCTTAAGGAATCTTTGTTTAACAAAGATAAAAAATTCAGATTCAATTAAGACCAATTTTTTATGTTTAAGGAAAAATAAATTGGTTTAATAAATTTGTGTAATGAAATAATCACATAGGTATAATTATGTTAGATTCTACCATAATGAATATATAATCTTAATCAGAGTTACAACAAATGAGAAAGTGTAACAAAAGGTACACTTTCTATTTGTAACAAAATATAGTGTCAATAAAAGTACATGTAAAGAATAAAAATCTTTTAACCCAATGAGTAGGGTATTCAAACACCTTGGATAATGGTCCCTTGATTTATACTTTTAAGAATTCCAGTCTTACCCACACAAAGGTAATCCCTAAATATGAAGATCGGTATATGTCTTGCTATCGCTACAAGCCCATGATCTGTATGGTGATTAGAACCTATGAATTGTATCATCTTGAAAGCCCTCAATTAAAAATATAATCAGAACCACTATCTTCATAGCCTATGAATCCCTTGATTGTAAAAAGAAAAAATCATAATCACACTAACGAGAACAAAGATTATTGAAGATCGTAAGTATGTTAAACAACATGTTCACTAAATAATTTGTTTATAAATTTTGAAAAAAAGAATATTTCAGTTACAACTCTAATATGTCTCAAAATAAAAAATTTACAAGGTAATAAAAATTATAGGGTATTTATATGTAAGATCTCCAATGATCTAATATTCCTCTAATGATCATCTTTTTCCTTAATTTTTGGAGGGACATAGAAATGTGGCATTTGTAATGGTCATATTGTAACTGAAACAACACCACTATTTAGACAACGAAAAATACCACAAGTAACATTAGCTTTAAAATAATATATAAGAATATGAGTGTAAGAATTATTACATTAAAGAAATAGAGAAAATTTAAGAAAGATATAAAATAAGATCCTTAAGTAAAAAGCATATGTAAGAACTATGAGAATCAGATATGTAAAATATTGAGAATTAGAATCTAATAAAATTGAGAATCAGATTATAATAAACATGGTAAATAAGATATTTTTTTAGAAATTTGGATTCATGATATATGATTCAGATTCATGATTATGTGAGAATTGGAATATATGGAACAAGGCGTATTAGAATTGAGAAGGTGATTATGATAATTTTTTTTTGTGATTCAATATCTATGAAATGTAGTGTTTCATAATTTAATAAACATTAAAGACCTAGTATTTTGATTGATCAGAATCCATGAAATGATGTTTTTAGAATCAATATTATTAGTGAATCAGAATCTAATGGACACGTGATTCAGAGTGAAAAAACTGAGTGAATTGGAATGTAAGAAACAATGTGATTTGGATTCTAAGAAATAATGAGTCTGCTGAAAATTTGTAATAAATAAGTTCTTCATGTATTATAGATTCTATTCGGTCTTAATAAAAACTATTTTAGACTTTGTTGGAAATAAACACTAAATTTATACATGAGTATAAGTCAAAAAAATATAAATATTCCTAAAAAAAGAAATTATCATTATGTAAAATATGTTCGTGATTTCCAAAACATAACAGAGTAAAAATGTTATAAGGATTCTTTGAAATCAACAATATCCACCTTTTTGGAAATCAGAAACAAAGTTTATTAGAGAAATAATATTTAGCCCTAAAATATTTATATTATAACTTAAAAGAAATACTTATCTCACCCTGAGTTTATAACTTATATTGAATAAGAAGAACTTCTCCTTAGGTTATGGAATCCCCCTAATAATCATAATATTGTATTTATAAATTTTAAAACTTTTATTATGGAAACAACTCCCCATTTTGTTATGTATTTCTTCTTTATATAATATCCCCCTTACATAGACATTATATTCCTTAGATTTATATTATTTATATGAAATCTTCTCCTCTCTCACCCTTTGTGTTTTTAAAAAAGGAATGCAGGGAAGTATAAGGTACCTAAAAATTTTAGGAAACATACAATTACAAATAATGGATAACAACATTTTAATATTGAAAAGGGTTTTATGAAAAAAAGATCAAATTATAAGAATAATTAATCCTTCTTGGGAACAAGATTATTGACTTGGACTATTAGCTTCTTTAACCCCTTATGGTCATCTTAGAAGTTTTCCAGAATAACTTCTTTCTCTTTACTGAACTTATCAAGATTCTCAATCTTTTGTTGCTAAATTTAAATATTATATTCCCAAGACATAAAAATATCTTCTCGAGAGTTTTGTTTCTCCAAAAAATTAACTCTTCTTGCCTTAAATTTTTTTTATCTCAAGACCATAGAAATTCAGTTTTTCTTTCTGGTCTTTATATTCATGAATTTTTATTCCATGTTTCTCCCTCAACTTCTCAGAACATATACTTGAAATAAATTGATTTGAGGCTTCTGATTCTTTTAAAGATCCCTTAACTATCTTGAACATGTAATCAAAAAACATAATATAACTATTAACCCTTTTAAAACACTTTTTATATTTATTTTAAATACATTATATGAGAATTGTAATTTGGCACAAAATTTTTGAATTCTGCTTCTAGTGTTTTTAAGTTCTCTATGAAGAAGGTTAAGTATTCAAAATTTGGATTCACAGACTCTTGAATAAGATGTAATCTTGAATTAATGTTGGGTATTTAAGGAATGGAGTCTACCAACTTCTTCAAGGAGTACAGGACAAAGTTTTATACTAAGGAGGAGGGAGTTCTTTCTAATTCTGAACCATTCTTCATATATGTAACAACATATATTTCTCTTCCTTTATCTTTCATATAGTTCAAATTTTCAGATATTTAGTTTTTTTACATTGACCAGGGATTTGAATAATCCTTTCATCATCATCATCATCAGACAAAATTTTATTGAATTCAGTGTCAACAAAATTTTCTTCTTGATGAATAGAGTTCTAAACTGATTCAAGCTTTGAAGATGAGTCTTGGGAGGTTCTTATGGACAACTTATCTGAATGACTTTTCTTCTAAGTTTCTTCGATCTAGAAAATATCCTCTTTGAATTCTCTATATCGATGTTCCTCATCATCTTCTTCATATTATTCTTGTTCTTCATGATTTTGTCCTTGAATAGGAAGATCTGAACCTTGAAAAACTTTTTTTCCCGTTTTTATGGGGTTACCTCTATTGGAATTTGTTGAGAAGGTTGAGGATGTCCTGGTTCGTGGAGAAATGATTTTGGAACATGAATATTTTATGAACCTACTTCCATATCTTTCAAAAAATATTCAATTATTTCTTCTTCATAAATATTCTTCTTAATATTATTATCTTTAGCCTGTTTCTCATGCTCTTAAACAGTTTGAACTTTTAAAGCCTTAGCTTCATCCAGATCTATAAAAATTACTGGTTCACTATATTTCCTTTACTCGTTGATTTTTCTCTATGACTCTAAAACTTCTTCAGAGTATGTCTTTTTTTTCTTAGACTTTTTTAAGTTCATATGGTTGATCTAGTTTTGGTTCCAGAACTTTTCTTTTCTTCGGTTGAGACTTTGAAATTTATTCAATTTGGAATTCCTGGCCTGAAAGATCAACAAATTCATTTATCTTATCACTGAAAACACATTTCATTCTCTTCATTGTTTCATCAATTAACAAAAAAATATTAAACTTCCTAGGCTTCTACTTTCTAAGAACATTGAAAAAGTGTATTCATTTCATTATAAGATTTAAAAACATTTCTAGAAATACAAGGATTCTTGACTTGATTGACTCATCATTTATTTTTCTGATTTTTAGACAGATAAACACGACCATGTTAATCTTCCTCAGAATAAAAAGAAAGTCCATTATAAATATGTGTTTGATTTTCAATGTATCCTTACCTCTTTTCTTCAGTATCAAAAATTCTTATAACCATAAGGTGACTACCCTATGGTTGGCCAAATGATTAGAAATATTGGGTGCCTTAACTCCCAGATGGCCTAGGATTCAATTATGTTGACTCTAACAAAAGATAATTCAAAATATGATATCATATCAGAAGGGTAATATGCTTCTCCTCTATAAGGTATTTCATGAATGATAGCTTCTTTCTTAAAATTCATTGAATAAGTCTTCCCATAAGACTTGAACTGAACCTTGTCCTTAACACATTCGATAATGAATTCAACTATTAGATAAAATTCGATTACCATGTCCACATATACTAGATATTTCCCTTCCTTATTCATTGTGATGAATTCATATTCCCATTCTTGGAACTCGATAATATTCTTTATCAAAGAGTCATTCTTATAGAAGAAAATTTGATCAATAAACCTCTCTATGAAGATTGATCAATCTTTAAGCTATTTCTTGTAGGCCTTGAGGTATGAGAAGTTGTCTCCAAAGACATTCAGAACATTACATAAGATAAAGGAAAGTGGAATAGTGTCTTAGAAGGGTAGTAGAGATTTAGTGATAATTATTATGGAAAGCGATGTGGGGTGCGGAAAGGTGTACCCTTTATATGGAACTCGGGGTAACGATTCATATTCCAAACATGATCAAATGATTTGTTTCAATATGATTTTATCCAATGATTGAAATTTTGCTGAAGAAGATTTATATATTCCGATATTTTGAGGTATTAAAGAAATACAAAATATTTAAGTAATGATAATTCCATTGAGTTTTTTCTTAAAATATAACTAAAAAACCAACAAACAGAAGTGTAAGGGAAAACATAAGTATGAAAATGTACATTTTGGAGTTGTCAGAAGATTTATTAGTATTATATAAGGTTATTCGAAGATATATTAGATCCTGAATAGTTTTGTTAGTATCCAGAAACTTACTGTAGGTTTCAAGAAACAATTTTAAGGTTTAGAAAGAGAATTTTTAAGGAAAAATATGTAACCCTAAAAAAGTATCTTTATGTAATGATATAGTTTAAATAAAAAAGTAGATATGAATGATTAATTTATAGTTATCATTCCTGACTTTTGTTTAATGTATTCAAATATATAATAAGGTAATGTATTTGCAAAAATATCAACAAGTGTTTCATTTATTCTGATAAATTATAAAATAATATCTCATTTAATTGTGCTATACTTAAGAAATGGATGCCAAATATCTCTGTTCTTTTCACAAGATTGATGTGTAGGGTTTTTGATTAAGGATATTGAACAATTGTTATCACATAGTATCCATGTTTTAGTAAAACTCATGCCATATTATGTGAGTGTGTGTTGCATCCACCACACACGAGAAAAACAACTTCTAGATTCTACATATTCAACTTCAAAGTAGGGATTTATGGAATTTTTTTTCTTACATGACCAAGGAATTAATGTATCTCTTCATAAATGAAAACTTATTTATATACTTTTTATATCCATTATACAACCACCAAATTCCACATCCTAAAATATTTTTAAAATAAAATTATATCTATAAGAATAGAAAGGTCCTAAGTCCATAGATCCCTTAATGTAGTGAATAATTCATTTTAATGATTTTAAATGGGATTATTTTATATTATATTGATATCATACATATAATAATTCTGAAAAAATTACGTCTGGATGACTAGATATTATTTATAGTAAACTCTCTATCATACATCTAAAAGATGTTTATTCTATTGGTTTCCTAGATTCATTAAGATCAATAGTATTTGAGGTACTGATTAGAGTACTTACATTTTTAGTATTTTCATATCCATAATTTTTATGAAGATATTTAATATAATTATTTTGAGATATATTAGTTCCTTCTGGTTTTTGAAAAATCTGTAAACTATGGAAAATGATAACTAGACCATCATACTAATTTCAAACTTATTTTTCATAATATTTTCTAATTAATTAGTTAAGGATTACTATGTTGATCCAAATATAATTTCATCAACATATATTTTAATAACTAAATGATTTTTCATTTCTTTATAAGAATAGTTGGATCAATATTTCCCTTAAAATAGATTCTTTATAACCAAACTCTTGAAAATCTTTCATACCAGGATATATGGGCTTATTTGAGGATATATACAGATTTGGTAAGTTTAAAAACATGTTCAGAACATTTTGTGTCTCCATGTCTAGGAGGTTTTTCAACATAAACTGCCTCTTAAATATATCTGTTAAGGAAATCACATTTCACATCTGTTTGAAAAATTTTAAAGTTAATGAATGTTGCAAAGGATAAGAAAATTTGAATAGATTTATGTATATCTATCAGAGCATAGGTTTCATCAAATTACAATCCTCCTTCTTGATTATAGACTTTACAAAATAATATTTCATTATTTATAACTAAGAATCCATTTTCATCACATTTATTTCTAAAGACCAACTTTACTCTAATTATAGATGTTTCTTTAGGTCTTTCAACCAAGGTCCAAACATTATTCATTTCAAATTAATTTAATTATTCTTACATATATTTAATCCAATATTTATAACCTAAAACATCATCATGCTTTTATGTTCTAATTGGTAAATAAATTCTAGATTTTCTACTTTATTTCTTAGAGAACTAGTAGTCCTTACTAGTTGATGTACATCCCCAATGATACAATTGTTTGTATGATTTTGTAGAAAAAATCGAGTAGGGTTTTTTAAAACCTGTTTATCAGAATAAGGTAGAAAATATTATGGATTGAGTTATTTAGAAATTTATTTGTCAGTATAATCATAATTAAAAGAATAATCTATCAAAGGTTGATAATCATTTTTTGAAAACAAATATGAAGAGGTATATTTGATGTTGTTTAAAAGAAGGATCAGTTTCATCAAATCTAATATGTATTACTTCCTCAATAGTTTTAGAATTTTTATTAAATACTCTATATGACTTATAAGTAGTTGAATGGCTTACGAAAATTCCTCCACCAGATTTGGGTGAATTTTTTTGAAAGATATCTTTTGTAATCAAAATGAATAATTTTCATCAAAATACTATAATGTATGAGACATTAGGTTTTTCAATGGTCTATAATTCATATGGTATTTTATTAAAAAATGGCTATATTAAAACTCTACATATATTATAAAATATGTACATACAGATCTACCACAAAAATGTTTTGTAATTGAGTATTCTCTCAATATGGTTCTTATTATCTATTAATGAATTAGATTTCTTATTTCAACAAAACCAATTTTTTGAGGAGTTCTATTTGATGATAAGATATGAGTAATGCATTTATAACTAATTTTTTTTTAAAATATGAATTTTATAATTATCCACCATGTCCTCTCTGAATAATTTTTTTGTGGATGGTTTTTCTCATTTTTAACATTGGCAGAAAAATATTTGAAATAAGAAAAGGCGTCAGATTTCCTTGCTAGAAAATAGACACATGTAAATATAGTTTCATCATCAAATAAAAATATACATAGTTTTTTCCTTCAATACATCTAATTTTTGTAGGGCCAAACAAGTCTACGTACACTAGCTGAAATGCATTAGATGTTCAGACCTCACTAATAGACAAAATGCATGAATTATGTTTCATTCCATATTGAGAAGGGTCATAGACATTTCCAGAATCAAATCAATGATCCAAAAGATCGTTAACAAGTCTTTTATTAGATTGTTTACATACATTCTGGAAGTTATAGTGTCATAATATTCTACTCTATTTCCATGATTGGTCTTAAATTTCACAAAATAAAGATAATTCATTGCTTCTAAGGTCTCCTATCTTAATTGTACAAACATTCTCGTGATGATAGGAAAAAATAATGAAATTATCCATGAATTTTTGTACAAAACAATTATCTTTTGTAAAATTCCCAATTTAGCCATAATCACATAATTTTATTATTTTTATAATATTTTTCTTAATACCTTTAAGAAATAAAACATTTGAAATTAAGTATTTTCCAAGAAGAACTATATTTACTATACCAACAATCTCCCCATTAGAGTTTTCCCCAAAAGTGACTCTTCCACCTTCCATCATAATAATATTTTAATATATGTTTTTGTTACCAGTCATGTGCCAGAAAAATCTACTATCCATGTACTATATATTTTTGTTGGAACATCATTTTTTTCTATAAAATGATCAAGTTAGAATTTCAGAATCCAAAAATTCTTGGATCGAGAAATGATAGAAAGTAAAATCTAATGAATATACAATTTCATATAAAAGTGAGATTTATGAAAACCTAAGTATTTTATTTCAGGAAAATAACAATTTTTCTCCCAATTTCCACCACTTTGACACTTATTGAAAAAAGGATCACATTGAGGAATAAAAAAGTGTGATTAATTGTTTTTGAGTGAGAATAAACACATCCAAAACTATTCCTAAGAGAATGATTTTTTGAATACCTCTTATCAAAATTTTCTATAATAGATACAATGTTTGCTAAAAGTTAATTTAGAGAAAATGTTTCATATTTTTGTCGAATTACTAAATTAATATTCTCATAGTCATTAGTCTTAGAAATTGAGTTTGTATCTAAATCATTTTTCTTAGAAATATCATTTTCAAAATCCTTAAAATGTTTATCCTTATCATAATTGACATCCTCAAGTCTTGTTGAAATATAAACTATTTAAGAATATTTTTCAATAATATCTTTATAATTATATGGTTTTTATTTTGTTGAAATATCAATTCTGGAATATTCCTTATCCAGTTTGTTTTTGATCTTACTATATTCATTTTGATGTAACTTGGGAAACCTGGATACTTTCTCTAAAGAAGGTATGATATCTTCCATTGAAGAATATTCTTCACCTAAAGATTCAAAATTTTCTTTATTAGGATAATTATCACTTAAAGATATACTAGTTAATAATTTAGAAATGATTACATTAGTCACGAATCATTGGGTTTCAAAAGGTATTCATGGAGTAAGGACAATATTATTCTATCTAGAAGATTTAATATCTGAAGAATCATCAGGAGAGTCTCCACCACTTTCACTCCAAGAATCATTTTCCACCAAGGATTTCATTCTTTTAATATTTTAATGTATTCTTTTATTCCTATAAGAATTTCTATCATTCATGTCCTTTATTTTATGCTTAGTAAACTTAAGACTGATATATCCAACTTTCTTATATTCATAACATGTTACATTAAAATATTTCTTTCATTTAGTATCCTTTTTTATATCTATATTGAAAGTACTTCTTGAAAAAAAAGTTTTTCATCCTTCGATAAATTCCCTTTTTCTCTAATATATTATTAGTATCTCTCTAAAATCTATTAGTATGTTGCGAGAGAGTCCAAAATAGCTCATCAAAAGTTATAGTTGTAACTTTTCTAGACTCATCAATAACAGTTCAATTTGATTCCCATTCATTAGGCCTGATTTTAATAATCTTATCCACTATCAAATCATCATCTGACCGTCTTTATACAATTGACTATAGACTATTTATAATAGTCATGAATCTCTATTTAAAATTAATTATAGGTTCTCTAAAAGGTAAAATGAAACCATTCTAATATTCTATAAGAATGGATCTTCTGGTTTCAGTAACGTTTGATGTTTCAAAATGTATAACTTCCAGTTTCTTCCAAATGCTATTATCTTGTTCACAAAGAAATATATATATATATATATATATATTCCTAGTAATTGATTAAAGAAAAGTATTGTGTAACTTATATTTAATCATATATAATTTCATATTTGATTAGTAAATGTGTTGACTTCCTTATTAGGAATCTTGTAATCTCTAGTAACCATAAAAAAATTGTCCACACCATTATTGATAAAAAAATTCATTATGTCCCTCCAATATTCAAAATCATTCCCATAAACAAAGGAGGTCTTGTATGGTTAATATTATCTAAGCATATGACATTCATTCTTTCTATCATACAAAAAAATACTTTTCCACTTCACACATTAGTGTAGTATGTATTTATAATAAAAAGAGTTTATTAAAGAAATAAATATTACTTATAAGAGAAAACAAGTAAGATAAACACAATGCAAACCTCTTATAATATTAATGTGTATGTTAGTATTTCAGAGACCTCCTCTATTACCAATTTTAGGTTCCAAAAATGAGATTTAGTTACTCAATTATAAGAGGGGGGGTGGGGGGTGGAATTATATGTTTAAAAACCTTCATTTTTAACATTATGGAAAATTTGTTCAGCAATGTTAAACAAGTCAGATTTACATAAACCCTATTTTTTATGTTTAATGAAAAACATTTAGTTTAATAAATATGGGTAATGAAATAGGTACATAGGTATAATTAAGTAAGACTCTACATTAATGTATATAGAATTTTATATTAGAGTTATAACAAATGATAAAGTGTAAGAAAGTTAGATGTTCTATTTATAAAAAATGTAGTAGAAATAAAAGTACATGTAAAGAATACAATTATTTTAACCTAAATAGTAGGGTATCCTGACACATTGGATAAAGTTCCCTTGTTTTTAGTTTTTAGAATGTCTGTCTTTCCCATAGCAGGGTAAGCCCACGATAAGAATATCGACATCTCTCTTGCTATCCTCAAAATCCCTCGATCTATAAGGTGATCAACACCAATGTCTTCCTTCAACTTATAATGCCTCAATTAAGTAGGCAATTAGAACCTCTATCTTTATAGCCTCAGAATACGTTGATTGTAATCAAGAATAATTGGAATCTCAATAAGTATAAATAATATTGTCGAAGATCTTAAGTTTGTTAAACATGTAGTTCATAAATTAATTTCTTCAGAGATTTTGCACAAAGAATTTTTTAGTAGAACTGTTATGTGTCTCAAAATTCAAATGTTTTGAGCTCTTATAAATGACCAAGTATTTATAAAAGAGATATACAACAATTGAATTTTCCTCCAAAGGTCAATTTTTTTCTTGAAATTTCGGAGGGACATGGACATGTCGAATTCATAACAATTATATTGTAACTGAAAAAATGACACCACGTAGATAAAAAAAGTATAACATGAATCTTACGCTTTTCATTAATATGTATGAATCTAAATGTAAAAAAATTATATTATAAAATTAGAGTAAAATTAAGAAATATATAATATAAAATCCTTAAAGTAAAATAATATACATGAAACTATGACAATCGGATATGAAAAATATTGAGAATCAATATCTAATAAAATGGAGAGTAAGATTCTAATAAACATTGTAAATCATATTTGATATTTTGTGCAATTGGGATTTGAGAAACATGAATCATATTTTCAATTATGTGAAAACCATAATCTAAGGAACATGAAGAATCAGAATTGAGAAAGTGATTTGAATACAATTTTTTTGCAATTTAGTATCTAATAAATGCAGTGTTTTATAATTTAATAAATATAGTGGATCAAAATTTTTGAGAGATTCAGAATCCAAGAAATACGGTGTTTAAGAATCCAAATTCATTGGTAATAATAATATAACAAATGTGTGATTTGTAATTGCAAAAATGATTGAATAGAAACGTATGAAACAATGTGATTCAGATTATAAGAAACAACGAATCTGATTAAAATGTGTAAGGATGTAGGTATTCATGTATTACAGAGTATAGTCCATCTTAATGAAAACTATGTTAAACTTAGTCGAAAAGAAACAAAAAATACATACATGATTAAAAGTATCATAAAGATAAAAGTTTCATAAAAATCAAAAGTATCATTAATGAAGATATTTTTGTGATTTCAAAAACATAATAGAGTGAACAAATTATTAAGAAAATTTTGACTCTACATTCCATTCATCTAACAAATTATAAGGTTTTTCAAATTTATAATCATAATCTTTGACAAGTGGGATGTTTAAATTTCATGTCACCATTATATATATTTATCAGACTTCTAGAATTAAACCCCAATTTATGCTTATTATCATCATGATACCCCTAATGTTTACAAATCTCCATTTCAACTTTAAGGGAACATCAAAAAATTTCATCATAGCTGTCAAAGTCACATATCACTAAGGGTTTTTTAGATTAGGATTTATCCCACAAAATAAGCGGTCAACATTGCATTCTTGGGTAACAAAAAATCAAAATGCATATCATGAAACTATTGTGATGTTTTCCTTATACATCCATCTATGTAACACCCGAGATTTTTACGAGTAATATTTTGTTTTTATGATATATATATCATTAAAGGAATCTTTCACTACACAATAGCTTGGCTTACTTTACACGCAATCGCGACCTTCCTCGATAGCTTGCGTCGTACGCAATACTGAGTTTCACTCAACAACGATATGCTATTAAAATATTATTAAAACTAGCAGTTATGAATAGTAATAACCACTTTTTGAAATTTTATAAATTTTATTTTTCAAAATGGACTTCATTTTTGGATTCGGAATACCGAAATTAGCCTAGGGTGAAATTTTGGTATTTTTCTGAAAACATTCAATTTTTGATGAATAGTGAAACCACTAAGTGGTAGGTTAAAAACTGAATTTTGCATAAAAGTTAATTTTACCGCTTCTGTGAATGGAATTTCGAAAATCCGACAGACACGGTTGATATCAGTAAGTAAAATGTGGTTCAATGAGATAAAAATAATTTTTGGGTGAATAGTAACTTTTTATTTTTTTTTACCGCTGTTAATAGTAAATAGGGTAACTAAGGGTAAATATGATATTACTATTACCCTAACACATGTCCTAATTCTATTGGATAAGTTTAATTCGACCAAAAACAAACTTAGGAATAAAATATGACCATTTAGTCCCACTTGGATTAGATTAGGACATTTATTATTAATTTATTTAATGAAGGGTTAAAATAGTTAAAATCAAAGTTTAATAAGTAAATCATTTTTAATATGAGGTTATACATTAGATAAATTCGACTATAAATATTCATTAGAAAGCTAAAACGATTTCCTACATAATGGTATTTTATTTATAATTTTTAGACATTAAATAATTTAATTTATTTATGACACGATTATGATGCATTAATAATCTTATTAATGATATATTGACATAATTGATGTTATAAACACCAACATAAATGTAATTTGAGACTTTTTATGAATACCACTAATTTTATAGGTTACTCTGATATATTAGTGTTGATTTAATCAACTTGGTTCGAACATATAATTCTGTTATGACTTTCACAAAAATCATATATCAAATATTGTCAAAATTGACACAATATAGTTTTTAAATCAAATATTATATTATTAATTGTTCTTTTATTCCTAAAAATCTAAGGTTCGGCCAAATGACTTAGATAAGGATATATATATTAATAATAAACAATTTTGGGTTCGTTTGGAATGTTATATTAAGTGTATTAACCATATAGTGTAAGAAAACAAAAAGACACGGTAAAAGTTAAATTATTTATCTTAGAGTTAAATCTAATTGATAGGGTTACAATAATAACCTAAACTTGTCTACATACTATTTGTTGATAGTATTTCGACCCATCCCCACTTTAGCTTCGAAATAAGACCCTTTGGAACCATTATAAACCGATTTTGACTTTAATATAAAATAATATTTTGAGATATTCCTAAGGTGCCCCTCTCCTCCCTTATAAAAGGGCACCTCCTCCCCCTCCTCCTCACACCAATTTGTGCACTCAAGCTCGGCCAAACCCTGCCCAAATCCCTTCTCCTCTTCCCTAGAATAATCCTAGAGGTCCTGGTCTTCTTCAAAGACCAATCTTAGTTCCCTTAGTGGAGGATTCAAAGAGGCGTTCCAAAGAAGAGGTAATATCCATTACTGATCTTTTCAATTTCTTTCTTCTTCAACTTCTTCTTCTTTAGTTGTTTCATGATAAAGTAATAACATCAGTATTACTTACATACTGATATGTTATTATAAATATGAAACAACCCTAATTCACCTTCTACCCATCCTAAGGAAAAATGAAATCACCGCGCGTGCGTACGTACGGAATACCGTCTCCACGCCGTGGTGTAATCTATTTTCCACCATCACCTTACAAGGATGGGTATAATGGTGTAATGAGTAAATATTTATGATTATTATAAATTAATATTGATAATTAAATAATATATATATACTCCAATACAATTTCATGATCATAGGAACGATATAATCACTCGTGCGTACGTACGGAATACCGTCTCCACGATGTGATGCGACTCGTTCTACATGATCTTCATTTCATATTGATTATATAAATGAATTGAATGAATGAATATGATATATACAACACTAATACCATTTTGGAAATGAGGTATCTTTAACCTAAAGATAAGAATAATAATTTATTCGACAAAACACGTATGAGAACAAAAAGTTATAAACACCCAAATAACAAGTAGAAATGAAATACTACTACTAAGAAGCTAAGAATATGACCATATATGATATCATAAAAATAAGTATGATTCTGGAATAAGTAAATAAAATTATTTAAATCATTATACAGGAGGTTCGGACACTTACAAAGCAAGTCGAACCTAAGGTAAGGGAAAATATCAAAATCTCATTTTTATCCGAGATTGTTTATACTTTGGTATTTACTGGGGTGTATTTTATCATCCACATCAATGTTTCATAAATATGTGATATTATTTCAATCTACCTACAATTTTTTAAACCTATTTTACCCTTTGGTGAGTTTTTAGTAAAATATATGAAAGGAATCTTTTGTCATTTTTCGTACGAGGTACTTTTTGAATTTTTCCGACAAAAGTACGAAGAATGTTTTTTTAACTTATATGGCATGAATGGATTTTAAAAACAATATTTCGAAGAAGCTTCCTTTACAAGTTTTCAAGTTTATTTTTAATCAACTTCTTTTAGTTTATAATTTTATGACATTTTAAGAAAGGGAAAGTGTTTTTGAAGTAGAAAAGATATTTTCCTCAAGAATGGAGTTCAAATGTTTTATCAAAATTATTTTCCATCTAAGATAATATAGGGTTCTGTTTTTATCCCTATTATTACATTGATTTGATTATGTTGTGAGGGAATTATTTTTATGAAGGCATTTACCTTATATGGTTTGTTTTATGATGTCATGATGTTTCAAGAATCCCATTTTTGTTACATGTGTTATGCGATGATGTATGATTTATGATTATGTGGCACACATAAGAAAGGATTCATTATAAGATGGGTGGGACCTATATCTCCCTCCAATGCATTGGGTAAAGATTTATATCTCATGAGATAGACATGGCTGGAATGGAAGGTTATTTCGGTTCAGTGATACAGGACTGAAACGAGGAGTGAACTCGGTTCAGAAATGGACTTTGTCCACTAAGATAGTCTTGGCAATGAGTCATGACTATCAAGAAATGAATTTCCATGATTATGTGTGCATGACACAAGGTTTCATGTTTTAGGATATGATTATGGGGATCTCATTTTCACTTCTATGATTTATTCCATGTTAAGATATTATGATCTCTTTTGCAGGTTATGATTTTCAAAAAGATATGATATGATTTTTATTTCCTTTATTTGCCCTTGCTGAGCATTTGAGCTCACCCTTTTATGTTTTCTTTTCCCTAGGTCAGGAAGATGGATATTAAGTAGAATATGCTAAAAGGGACCCCAGATATGAAGAAATAAATGGGAGACACTGTAGAAGATTTATGAACCAGTTGTTTATGTTTCCCAGTTTCTAAAGACACTATACCTATACGGTCCTTTGTGGTTTTGTCATATGTTGTAATAATTGTGCTTCAATTTTGAAGTATTAACAATGTATGTAAAGTATGGGTCGTTATAGTTGATATCAGAGGCAAAGGAGGTAGGAATGTATCTGATCCTTGGGAACTCTCACATGTGAGCGTTGGACGAAGCATGGCTCTTCGCCCAAGGGCTTCATGAGGAAATGGCTGCCACTGGGGATGGTGGTGTGTCCCGCCCAGGGGGTGTATCCGCCCATGGAGTGCCCTGATAGGTATCAACTATAGTCCACTAGAAGTAATTCCAGACCATTATAGTTGGTATCAGAGGAAAGGTATAGTCAACCTTTGGAAACTAGGATGTGAAAGCCTTAGTAAGAACCCTAAGGATATGTCTAAGCATAGAACACAATATTAGTGTTTTAGAAATGGCCATGAATAACCTAGGAGAATACCTTAAGCATGAAAATTTTATTCTTGAATTATGTGGTTTTCCTATTATAATTAGTGTTGCTCACACTATTCTTCTTGGTTTTAGTCAATTGATAGAACATGAAGGAACCGTGTTAATGCGGAATGTGATGGGAAATGCGATGATTGTCCCCCTGAGCAACCAAACGATATGGGAGCTGGAATGAAAAATCTTGTAACCATGGTCACACAACTTTCTCAAGCTATGAATCAAGCAGGACTTCCAAACGAGCAAAGGAAGGAGCAACATTCTGTTGAATCCTTCATGAGGAAGCGTCCACCTTCTTTCAGCGGGTCTACTGATCCATTAGTTGCTGAACAATGGATTAGTACTACTGAAAAGATATTTTTAGTTCTTCAATGTTCTCAAACATGATAAAGTCATCCTAGCAGTTTATCATTTGGAAGGAGATGCTGATCAACGGTAGAATCTTATTAAGAATACGAGGCAAAGGGATGAAATTGAGTCTATGGAATGGGACGAGTTCAAGAACTTATTTTTCAATAAGTACTTCCCTCGTATTCTCTGAACAAAGATGGAGAAAGAGTTTCTTGAACTGAAGCAAAGGGATGATGAATCTGTTGGTACCTATGAAGTAAATTTTACAAGACTTGCAAGGTATGCTTCTGGTATTATTATCGAACCTGAGAGTAAGATCGATCGATTCTTTAGTGGCTTAAAACCAAGTCTTCGAAGGGCGTTAGCCATAAGGGACATCAATAGCTACAAAGAAATCATTCGATGTGCTCTCAAAGTCGAGATGGAGATTGGAGTAACCCATCAGTCAAATGGGTTTGATAAGAAGAGGAAGATGGAATTCAAAGGAAAATCTAAAGAGCACACTGAAAAGAAGATGAGATTTTCCTTATGCTCAAAGTGTGGAAAGAAACATGGAGGGAGTTGTCTTAAAGGGACAAGTAAATGTTTCAAATGTGGAAAGGAAGGTCATCGGGCATTTGAATGCCGCGATAATGGGAAGAAGATGTCTAATGATGCAAACAAAGGAAGGGATACACAGAATGAACCTACTACACTTCAATGTTTCAAGTGCAAGGAGATGGGGCATTATGCCAATCAATGCCCAAATCCAATGGTTGATGATGATGGTCGACGTCAATAAAATCTTAAGGCTAAAGACAAAGGAAAGTCACATGCAATTTCTATCAGCGATGTGGAGTACGATAACGAAGTGTTGAAAGGTACACTTACCATCCACTCTAAAGTAGAAAATGTTTTATTTGATTCTGGATCCACCCACTCTTTTATTTCTAAAGTATTTTCCAAGGGTATCACCGTATTACCTCAACAATTAGATGTTGAGTTAGTTGTGACAACACCTAATGGCACAACAATCGCATCAAAAGTTTCTAATTCTTCTCTGATCGAAGTTTGTAGGAAAGTGCTTCCTGCAAATCTGGGGATCCTTCCTATAGTGGAATTTGATGTGATTCTTGGCATGGATTGGCTTTCTTTATACGGAGCCCATATCAATTTCCAAATAAGGGAAGTCACATTTCATATTCCAGATCAATCTATGATCGTCTATCGATGCAAGGATGAATATAACCTTCCAGTGGAAATTACTTCCATCTTATGGGTCTTGATTCCACTAATTGAAGGTTATTTATCTCAAATGGTTGGTGAGAAACTCACGATTAAGAATATTCCCATCATACGGGAGTTTGATGATGTCTTTCCGGAGGAATTACCGGGTGTTCCACCAAATCGTGAAGTTGAGTTTTCAATAGAACTCGTACCGGGTACTTTGCCTATTTCAAAGACACCTTATAGAATGGCCCCAATTGAGTTGCGGGAATTGAAGAAGAAAATCCAAGAGAATATTGATAAGGGATTCATACGCCCTAGTGCGTCACCTTGGGGAGCACCTGTTCTATTTGTTAAGAATAAAGATGGATCAATGAGACTCTGCATTGATTATCGAGAACTTAACAAGATCACTATCAAGAACAAATATCCTCTCCCACGCATTGATGACTTATTTGACCAACTACGCGGAGCTCAATACTTTTCCAAGATTGATCTTCATTCATGGTATCATCAATTAAGGGTCAAAAGAGAGGATATACCAAAGACGGCTTTCTGTACAAGGTATGGACACTATGAATTTATAGTGATTCCATTTGGTCTTACTAATGCCCCTGCTATCTTCATGGATCTAATGAATAGAGTCTTTAGAGACTATCATGATCAATTTGTGGTAGTATTTATAGATGATATTCTTGTCTATTCAAAGAGAAAGTAAGAGCATAAAGATCACTTGAGAATTATATTGAAGACCCTGAGAAAGGAGAAGATTTATGCCAAATTTACCAAGTGTGAATTTTGGCTTCAAAAAGTTGCATTTTTGGGTCACATAATCTCTAAAGAGGGGATATCTGTGGATCCAGCAAAAACAGAGGTTATCGAAAGATGGTCGAGACCAACAACAGTAACTGAGATCCGAAGTTTTCTTGGTTTGGCTGGATATTATCGACGTTTTATACAAGATTTTTCACGATTATCTAATCCACTCACCAAGTTGACTTGGAAAGGAGTTAAGTTTGTTTGGATAGAGGAATGTGAAGAGAATTTCAAGGAGTTGAAAAGAAGGTTATCCAGTGCACCTGTGCTCACACTGCCTTGTAGTGGAGAAAGGTTTGTGATCTACAGTGATGCATCCAAGAAGGGATTGGGGTGTGTTCTTATGCTAACTGATATGGTGATAGATTATGCCTCACGACAGTTGAAAATCCATGAGCAAAATTACCCAACACATGATTTGGAGTTGGCTGCGGTAATCTTTGCATTAAAGATTTGGAGGCATTACCTTTATGGTGTAAGGTGTGATATTTGTACTGATCATAAAAGTTTAAAGTATATTTTCACACAAAAGGAGCTGAATATGCATCAAAGAAGATGGTTGGAGCTGATTAAGGATTATGACTTCTCAATCCATTACCACCTTGGGAAAGCAAACAAGGTGGCAGATGCATTAAGTCGACAAGACCATGCTAGTTTATCCATGATGAGGATCACAAAAGATCCAATATTTATGGATTTACAAAGGATGGATCTTGGAATTATAATTGAGGGGGAAAAATCTTATCTTTCTCAAATGAATGTTCAACCATCTATACATGTGAAGATTAAAGAGGCACAGAAACAAGATGTCGAGTTACAAAAGAAGGTGAGAAATGTTCCTGAATTCAACCTTGATTGTGATGGGATAATAAAGTTCAGGAATCAGGTTTGTGTTCCTCCCATCCCCGAATTAAAGAAGGAGCTGCTAGATGAGGCTCATAGTTCTTCATTCTCTATTCATCCTGGATGCACGAAGATGTATAGGGACTTTAAAGAGTACTTCTAGTGGGATGGCATGAAAAGAAATGTTGCTGAATACGTCTCTCGATGCATGGTTTGTCAACAAGTTAAAGCTGAGAGACAGAAGTCTAAGAGGATGTTACAACCATTACCCATACCCGAATGGAAATGGGAAAACATCACTATGGACTTTGTCATAGGACTTCCTAAAACATCCAAAGGCAATAATGCTATCTGGGTCATAGTTGATCGTCTTACAAAGTCGGCACACTTCCTTGCTATTAGAGAGGATTTCTCTCTAGATCAGCTTGCCAGGATATATGTAAAGGAAGTGGTAAGATTGCATGGAGTACCACTTTCTATTATATCTGATCGGGATCCGAGATTTACCTCGAAGTTCTGGCGAAGTCTTCAGCATACTCTGGATACAGAGTTGAGTTTCAGCACTGCTTATCATCCTCAGACAGACGATCAGTCTGAGAGAACAATCCAAACCCTAGAAGATATGTTGAGAGCTTGCTCTAGGGACTTCAAAGGAGGTTGGGATCAACACCGAACTTTGGTGGAATTTTCTTATAATAATAGCTTTCACTCTAGTATTCAGATGGCTCCTTATGAAGCTCTCTATGGAAAGAAATGTAGGATTCCAACTTGTTGGGATGAAGTTGGGGAAAGAAAGCTATTAGGACCTGATCTCGTTGATGAAATGGATGAAAAGGTCAGATCTATTCAACAACACATAAGAGCAGCTCAGAGTCGACAGAAAAGTTATGCTGACAACCGAAGAAAAGACCTGGAGTTTGAAGTGGGTGATAAAGTGTTCTTACGAATATCTCCCTAGAAGAGGGTTATGAGATTTGGAAAGAAGGGGAAGTTGAGCCCTAGATATATCGGTCCTTTCGAAATACTTGATCGTGTCGGAAAGGTAGCTTACCGATTCGCGCTTCCACCGAATCTCTCTCAAGTACACGATGTGGTCCATGTATCTCTCTTGAGAAAGTACATACCTGATCCTTCACATGTACTCAGCTCAGAAGTTGTACCGCTGGAGCAAGATCTTTCTTATGAAGAACAACCGATAGATATTCTAGATCGTAGCGAAAAAGGCCTACGAAACAAGGCCACTCGATTGGTGAAAGTTTAATGGAGGAACCACCAACTTGAAGAAGCTACATGGGTGCTTGAGGATATGATGAGGGAGAAGTATCCTCAACTGTTTGTTACAAAGTGACGAATTTCGAGGGCGAAATTCTTTTTATTGGGGGTAGAATGTAACACCCGATATTTTTATGAGTAATATTTTGTTTTTATGTTATATATATATCATCAAAGGAATCCTTTACTACACACTATCTTGGCTTACTTTACACGCAATCGTGACCTTCCTCGATATCTTGCGTCGTACGCAATACTGAGTTTCACTAAACAACGATATGCTATTAAAATATTATTAAAACTAGCCGTTATGAATAGTAATAACCACTTTTTGAAAGTTTATAAATTTTATTTTTCAAAATGGACTTCATTTTTGGATTCGGAATACCGAAATTAACCTAGGGTGAAATTTTGGTATTTTTCTGAAAACTTTCAATTTTTGATTAATAGTGAAACCATTAAGTGGTAGGTTAAAAACTGAATTTTGCATAAAACTTAATTTTACCGCTTCTGGAATTTTGAAAATCAAACAAACACGGTTGATATCAGTATGTAAAATGTGGTTCAATGAGATAAAAATAATTTTTTGGTGAATAGTAACTTTTTACTTTTTTTACCGCAGTTAATAGTAAATAGGGTAACTAAGGGTAAATATGATATTACTATTACCCTAACACATGTCCTAATTCTATTGGATAAGTTTAATTCGACCAAAAAAAAACTTAGGAATAAAATATGACCATTTAGGCCCACTTGGATTAGATTAGGACATTTATTATTAATTTATTTAAAGAAGGGTTAAAATAGTAAAAATCAAATTTTAATAAGTAAATCATTTTTAATATGGGGATATACATAAGATAAATTTGACTATAAATATTCATTAGAAAGATAAATAGATTTCCTACATAATGGTATTTTCTTTATAATTTTTAGACATTAAATAATTTTATTTATTTATGACACAATGATGATGCAGTAATTATCTTATTAATGAAATATTGACATAATTGATGTTATAAACACCAAAATAAATGTAATTTGAGACTTTTTATGAATCACACTAATATTCTAGGTTACTATGATATATTAGTGTAGATTTAATAAGAAATTTTCGAACATATAATGCAGTTATGACTTTCCAAAAAATCATATATCAAATAGTGTCAAAATTGACACAAAATAGGTTTTAAATCAAATATTATATTATTAATTGTTATTTTATTCCTAAAAATATAAGGTTCGGCCAAATGACTTATATAAGGATATATATATTAATAATAAACAATTTGGTTCGTTTGGAATGTTATAGTTAGTGTATTAACCATATAGTGTAAGAAAACAAAAAGACACGGTAAAAGTTAAATTATTTAACTTAGAGTTAAATCTAATTGATAGGGTTAAAATAATAACCTAAACATGTATAAATCCTATTGGTTGATAGGATTTCGACCCATCCCCACTTTAGCATCGAAATAAGACCCTTTGGAACCATTATAACCCGATTTTGACTTTAATATAAAATAATATTTTTAGATATTCCTAAGGTGCCCCTCTCCTCCCTTATAAAAGGGCACCTCCTCCCCCTCCTCCCCACACCAATTTGAGCACTCAATCTCAGCCAAACCCTGCCAAAATCCCTTCTAAACTTCCCTATAATTATCCTAGAAGTCCTGGTCTTCTTCAAAGACCAATCTTAGTTCCCTAAGTGGAGGATTCAAAGAGGCGTTCCAAAGAAGAGGTAATATCCATTACCGATCTTTTCAATTTCTTTCTTTTTCATCTTCTTCTTCTTTAGTTGTTTCATGATAAAGTAATAACATCAGTATTACATACATACTGATATGTTATTATAAATATTAAACAACCTTAATTCACCTTCTACCCATCCTATGGAAAAATGAAATCATCGTGCGTGCGTACGTACAGAATATCGTCTCCACGCCGTGGTGTAATCTATTTTGCACCATCACCTTACAAGGATTGGTATAATGGTGTAATGAGTAAATATTTATGATTATTATAAAGTAATATTGATACTGAAATAATATATATATACTCCAATACAATTCCATGATCATAGGAATGATATCTTCACTCGTGCGTACGTATGGAATACCGTCTCCACGATGTGATGCGACTCGTTCTACATGATCTTCATTTCATAGTGATTATATAAATGAATTGAATGAATGAATATGATATATACTACTCTAATACCATTCTGGAAATGAGGTATCTATAACCTAAAGATAAGAATAAGAATTTATTCGACAAAACAAGTATAAGAACAAAAAGTTATAAACACCCGAATAACAAGTAGCAATGAAATACTACAACTAAGAAGCTAAGAATATGACCATATATGATATCATTAAAATAAGTATGATTCTAGAATAAGTCAATAACATTATTTAAATCATTATACAGGAGGTTCGGACACTTACAAAGCAAGTCGGACCTAAGGTAAGGGAAAATATCACAATCTCATTTTTATCCGAGATTGTTTATACTTTGGTATTTACTGGGGTGTATTTTATCATCCACATCCATGTTTCATAAATATGATATATTATTTCAATCCACCTAAAATTTTTTAAACCTATTTTACCCTTTGGTGAGTTTTTAGTAAAAGATATGAAAGGAATCTTTTGTCGTTTTTTGTACGAGGTACTTTTTGAATTTTTCTGACAAAAGTACGAAGAATGTTTTTTTAACTTATACGGCATGAATGGATTTTTAAAACATTATTTCCAAGAATCTTCCTTTACAAGTTTTCAAGTTTTTTTAATCAACTTATTTTAGTTTATAATTTTATGACATTTTAAGAAATGGAAAGTGTTTTTGAAGTAGAAAGGATATTTTCCTCAAGAGTGGAGTTCAAATGTTTTATCCAAATTATTTTCCATCTAAGATAATATAGGGTTCTGTTTTTATGCTTATTATTACATTGATTTGATTATGTTGTGAGGGAATTATTTTTATGAAGTCATTTACCTTATATGGTTTTTTTATGATGTCATGATGTTTCAAGAATCCCATTTTTGTTACATGTGTTATGCGATGATGTATGATTTATGATTATGTGGCACACATAAGAAAGGATTCATTATAAGATGGGTGGGACCTATATCTCCCTCCAATGCATTGGGTATAGATTTATATCTCATGAGATATACATGGCTGGAATGGAATGTTATTTCGGTTCAGTGATACAGGACTGAAACGAGGAGTGAACTCGGTTCAGAAATGGACTTTGTCTGCTAAGATAATCTTGGCAATGAGTCATGACTAACAAGAAATGATTTTCCATGATTATGGGTGCATGCCACAAGGTTTCAAGTTTTATGTTATGATTATGGGGATCTCATTTTCACTTCTATGATTTATTCCATGTTAAGATATTATGATCTCTTTTGCAGGTTATGATTTTCAAAAAGATATGATATGATTTTTATTTCCTTTATTTGCCCTTGCTGAGAATTTGAGCTCACCCTTTTATGTTTTCTTTTCCCCAGGCCAGGAAGATGGATATTAAGTATCATATGCTAAATGGGACCCTAGATATGATGAAATAAATGGGATACACTGTAGAAGATTTATGAACCAGTTGTTTATGTTTCCCAGTTTCTAAAAACACTATACCTATACGGTCCTTTGTGCTTTTATCATATGTTGTAATAAGTGTGCTTCAATTTTGAAGTATTAAAAATGTATGTAAAGTATGGGTCATTATAATCAATACCTCATGATACAATTTTTTGATCAATGTTTACCACTAATCAACTTCTACCTCCATTTTATGAACATCTTTTAGAGGCACCTCTTGTTCAAAACATTAAAGGTTTGGAGAAGATCTTATCATTTAACATGATCAATTATTCAATGATTAAGATATCCAATGATCCATTCAAAGTCAAATGCGTATATTGAAAAAAATGATCAATCACATCTTGTTCAATCATAGGAGGATTTGGTTTCTCCTTCGGATCTAGGTTTTTATTCATAACCTATTTTAGTTGAGAAAGTATCATCATAATGTTTGTTATTCTTACGGAAATTATGTTGGGAATCTAATTAGGGAAATCATCATAGTGTCCATACCATTTTTTTATACCTTATTCTTCCAAATTTAGACCATTATCTAAAATAAAAGCAAAATTAGGAGTGACTATTTTTTAGAAATTATTAAACAAAAAAGGGGGAATCCACTGACATTAAGGGGATGAATTATAAATTGTAAATATTTCTTTAAATAATGAATATCTATGGTTCAATATATGTTACCCATGATCTATATCAAAAAATATACTATTATGGGATTTTTTTCTTAATAATTGTTCATAATGAGATTATGAATTTACAAAATCATATCCCTTAGGATTTTCAAACCTTGTTCATAGGATGGCCCATTTTCATGTATGAGGTTACACCATGTCTGGTCCGACACAACTTATCAGAGTTGTAACCCCTAGGATCATCTATTCTAGAACTACCTCCACTTATAGTATCCAAACAAGGATGTATTTTCTTGATAAACCATTTACTCAATACTCACCAATATTTTGGGATGTTTTTTATACTTGGTTTTATCCCTAACACTTTTTCTAGACATTTCTAATTATAATCCCAAATATAACTAAAATTTTCCTTTGATACCAACTATAATGACCATACTTTTTGTTATTCAATAATACATGATTTATTACATTATTTTACACTTTATACAACCTATAAGATCGAGAAGTATAGTGTGTTTCAGAATTAGTTATATTGAATAATAATTTAAAACACTAAATACATTTTCTTTATTGAAAACATCATCAATAAGCTTGTACTTAAAACGGCCGGGGATAACCTGAGGGAATACATAAGAAAGGGGTGAGCTATAAATCCCAATAATGTTTTAATCATTCAATAAGGTAAAACTTGTTAGACAGTAGGAATATCAATGTGGAATGAAATGAACATCAATGACAAGGCATGATATAGCATGATAATCATGACATGGGAAATGCGACAACTACTAAAAACACTACATAATAAAATATTGGTAAAGGATAACTTCTAAAACATCATGATAGAAAATTTTATATAAAGGAATTAGGTTCACTCCTTAGAACAAAGTGATTTATCATGAGACTAAACATTACCCAATGAATTGTAGGGCCATATAATTTTGGACGCACCCGTCACTTTCATTTCCTTCTTGATCTTAAGTGTGCCACAAAGACAATAAAGATTAGATTCATTAATGATAATATTATATTCTATAATGAAAGAGTGAGGAATAAATAAATTTAAATCCCAATTAAAATAAGTATTAGTTTGAAAAGGTGAACACCCCTGATTGGAAATGGGTATGATATTAACTACACAATTGTTTTGGCATGGAAAATTACAGTGGAAATTCCAAAGCAGAACGAAATCAGTTAAAAATTTATATAATGGGTTGATGAGAGAGGAAGGGGTGTCTAATTATTTTGAATTAAACTGGTCAGTAACTAGTACATGGAAATACAAATTCCAAAATTATGTATTGTAATTACAATGCATAATATAATAAAGAAACAAGAATATTAAAGAGAAGTTGAGGATCCCTTACTTGACTGTGTACCTCCAAATGATTTGGAGGAGCTTCTTAATAGATTGGGGGAGCATTGGGTAGACTCTATAGAGCATAGGGAAGAGTATGTACATGATAAATAGTGTTTTTGTTATGATTAATGAGATCATTGGTGGGTATATAAAGGAAATGATGGGTATTTATTTATTATTTACTTTTTGGTGTGATAAAAAAATTAACAAGAAACACAAACAATCCAATTGTTTTTACCATGGATTGATAAAAACTAGATTCATCATAATTATTTTATAATTAAAAGATCTGAATATAATAAAATAATTCCTTGTATATTTAGAGGCGAGTCACATTCTCAAAGAAATTATTTTAAAACCTAAAAGTATTTTAATGGTTTTATAGAATTCATAATGGATTTATAAAATTAATAAAATAAAAATATCTTATTATTTTGAAGATAAAAGATATATTATTCCATGGATACCTTTTCTAGAATTTATTTCACCTCTTTTGGGTCATTATGATGTCATAATACACAAATTATATTTATACGATATATAATTTTTACCCGAAAATTTGACTATCTTAGGAAATTATGAAAAATACACAATTGGACAATTTTGATGTGCTGATTCAAAAAATAATATTAATTTTATCTGAATAAATTTTTTAAATCTAAGAATTTTTACATTGAAAATAAAATCCACATTTATTAAGAAATGAGGGGTTTTTTTTGACATTAACTGTTTTCAAACCCTTATAAAAATTACATTTGAATTTATAAAAATTATAAGATATTTTATATTTAATAAACCTTATTCATTAATAATATTTAATTACCATATTATTTATTTTATAAATCCATTAATTCATTAAAATAAATTCCTTTGTTGAATTTGTATATTACCGAAAATACAATTTATTTCATTGTATCAAAATAAAAATCATTAGTAAAGTAACAATAATTAGATGTAAATTTATTAATTATCCTATAAAAAATTATATAAATACTCATATTTATAGGTTCTTGATACATATTCCTTTAATACCCTCAAAAATTCCTTAAGATTAATGTGCACCATAATGAGGAATTCATGGGGTGGTTCGGCATACATGGTTTGGTCAGTCATCTTGATGATCTTCAAATTCTCCCATAGATTGTTTCCCTCATTCATAAGTTGTTGTATTTCAGCTTGGGATTAGTCAAGGTAAAAAAATATTGATTCTATCTGTATCAAAAGCTCTGATAAAAGGGTTTCACAGGGTAGGATCCGACTAGTTGGGGCCATCACTTCCTTTTTCTGTGTCAATGGGATTTTTTAAAACACTCTATATATACTAATCATGTTTTACCTTTTCAAAGGAAATATTATGAATGGGAGAGATTGATAACAATCATATAAATCCAATAGTATATAATAAAACTAAATCACTGAATGTATTTCTTATAACCATATTTCATAATAAGACATTTAATTAAATCATGAGGGAAATTTTACTTATAAAAATTCAGTTCGTTACATGTAAGAAGACCCGATCCCCAACACACAACTCTAGAGAAAATCAGTAATGATCAGCATAAGTCTTCATCCTAGTTTGAATAGATTATAGGTTCTTTTAGATAATATGTACCTTCTCTAACCTCTCTTGAATGAGATGTGGTCCCAATATCACTTTCTCACCAAACACTATATGGCATTGGGGTGAACCAAAATACGTTCCATATAATTCCCCATAAGAATCCATCTATATTTTATCATGAAAGATGTTATTTAAATTGAACTATTCTATAGTTATCATATTTTCCCAAGAACCTCTAGAATTAAGGTCTCATCTCTATGAATATCCTCTAATAACTATATTGTGTGCTCAGACTGACCTTTAGTTTATGGGAGGTATGCTATACTGAAAAGAACCAATGATCCCAATTTGTCTATATCCTTTTATATAACCAAAAACTAAAACAAGAATCTTTGTGTGATACAATATTTCATGGGAATCCATGAATTCTTATAGTCTACTAAACATAAATTCTTCCAAGATCATCCATTGTAAAGTTCTCATTGATTAGTAAACAGTGAGATACATTTTTTGACTTGTTTACAATCACCTATACAACATAAAAAAATTGAGGTTTCCTAGGTAAACCTATCAGAAAATCCATAGTGATGTCATCCCATTACCACTTAGGAATAGAAAATGATTGTAAAATTCTTGTTGGTCACTAGTGTTTCACCTTATATTATTGACTGGTGGAATATATAGTGACAAACCCAACTATCTTCATCTTCATTCTCGACCCGAAATACTAGTGGAATAATTCATGATACATCTTCATTAACCCTAGGTGTACCACCGGACAAAAAGAATCACAATCTCTTATCAATTACTCTCGTATGTTATTAAAAACCTATTTACACACACAAATGTGAACTATCTCATCCACATTAATGTTTTATCTTGGCTGTGAGTCCCCACTCCAACACTCCTCCATAAAATAAGTCATAAATCTCTCATTATTGTATCATATCCACTCTATATATAATTAAAGAGATAAATAATAATGTAGTTAGGATTGATTTCTTGTGATGTGGTTGGATCTCAAAGTGAATCTAAGAACAGAGGGCCACAAACTACCTCTCACTACTGGCCTCCTGAATTTCTTATGTATGAGTATTACAAATTATATCATTAGCCACAAAATTTTCATTCTCAAGCTTATAGGCTTTCCCTACGTAAAAAATTTTTGGTAATAAATTCATCTTCTCTATATGACATTTAGATCAATTAGAGTAAATATTCATTTTGAGGCACAAATAGTTCATATAAATCAAAATGAATTTTCCCAGCAAGTAGGTACTCCAAAAGGATATGGCTTGTAAAATAACTACCAACCCAAGGTCATGCATTAGGTAATTGTTTTCATGAGGAATGAACTATCAATACTTGTATGCTGAGACTCAATCTACTTATATTAGGAAAACTCCCAGACTGATGCATAAAGCATCACGACAAAGTGTACAACGTTTTACCATCTCTAGTAGAATTAATTATATTTCTGATTTAAAATACACTTTCAACTCTTCAATGGATATCTTATATTATTCAAACCATTAAAATATGAATTTTTTCTTATAGAATCTGATAATAAGTTCTTGTAGAAATAAAAAATCCTAAATTATGCGCATATAATAGCCAACTAACCCCAAGAAACTATGTATGTCAAAAAAATTATTGGGACTCTCCCAGAATAACCCCTACACTGACCTTATCTAGATCCATGTATACTTCAAATTCTGATATGATATGACATGAGAAGTGAATCTTTGTAAATAAAATGTGGTATTTTTTGAGGATATAATTTATTGAGTGATCTCTCAGTGTAATCAATACAATATCAAGATGTTTGGCATGCTCGTGTCATGTATGTGGTTACAACAAGTTTCCAACCATGAAGACCAAAAAAATGAATCTAGATTTGAGTGGATGACTGCATTCATCAGAACCAAAAAAAGTAGGAATGTTCTAAAAATATAAAAAGATAACTAGATACTCATATAGTCCATACCTTCTCTAAAACATTATACACGGTATGTTTATATGCATAGCATAAAACTCATGATATCCTGAACTCAAAAAGTTATTTTAGAAAACCCTTTATCTTTAGAGATCGTTGAAGAGGTATTCTATAGAATACAAAGGATACTAGTTCTTGATCATGAGCAAATTCAATTTCTGGTAATATGCATATAATTAATGTTCCTATCAACCATCTTGAAGAAAATAATGGGAGAACCCCAAGGGGAAGTTCTGGGTCATATAAACCCTTTGGGCGATGAGAATTAACCCATCTATGCTTAGGTATATCTTTACAATAATGAAAATACCATTCACCCTTATACTCATAGATACAACCCTTGGGTGATGAGAATTAACCCTTAGATAATAAAAATCAATACGGGAATGATATGGAACCAAAGAGCCCATTCAAATAATTATATTTAATAACTTTATCTCAATGATGAATAGGTCCTATAGAAATTGATAACAACCAAACTCAAGGGGTCACCCTCTGTATTGTCCTCCACTTTCTGAACATACTCTCAACAGAGTATCCAACTTCATCACTAAATAGAAATATTGAATCTAAAGCCTATGGATTTCCATGAAGTAACTTTGGAAAAATAATGTGAATCACCTATTAAAAAAAGGGAAATACAAATGTAGAGGCTACCAAGATCATACCTTGAACTGTAGACAACATAGAACCCTACACCCAAGTAATATTATATTCTATGTATATATAGACTAATTTATGGCCTTGATTTATAAAATAAAAATTTGGAGTTAGTCTACCCATTTGGTACTACATTTCTTGATTCAGGCCACCTCACCCACGTCCACCCCTTGACCAATACGTCCACTGGTATTCTAGTTTTTGCGTGGAATAGAGACAATGCTATACTCTGGAAGGCACAAATAGCGTGGATACTCTTCCCATAAGAAAATATGAAACGTCTAGAAAAACATTTTAATATTTCCCATTATACTAGAGGCTTGACACTCAATTTGGTCATGATTACAATGAGGCGTTACATAGCCTTTTTGTCCTACTGACGACATATCACCGTACTACTAGTTCTGATACATTGCTTGTAACTAGTTTGTCAAAATCCCTCTAAATGACGTTTATTTCAAATTTATGAAATTATATCATACCTTGATGCTAAAATACTATTCCATGTGCCATAATCAGCCATCAAATTTCTCAAATTGATGATGGCCTGGTTTATAATCCCTAAAACAATAGTCAAGTAAAATACAATTAATTGAGACCAGATGGAATATATGAGCGCATCCAAAGACCATCTTAATAATTAATTCTCATCACTAGTTAAAGAAGGTGAAAAATGATATAGCTTAGTAATGCGATAAAAATAATCCATATTTAAAAGTGATCCTTGCACTATATGCAGGGAATACATATCTTGGTCAACCATTTTCATCCACAGAAAGAAATATTCATAGAAGGCATCATAAAAGTCTCTACAGACCATATCTTGATGATGGTATTCATGTTTATTAATTTCCAACAATGGATTGGTATAACCATGAAGCATATAAGATGCCGGCTATACCATCCTCTCAATAAGTGTCTCCAGATGCTCAAAGATGGAAAACATGGAATCTATCCATATATCAATAGTTTGGGGTAATGAACCTGTATGAAATTAGGTGGATAATGTTTTTGGAACTCTCACAACATCTCTTACATATCAGGGGTAGGTTGCGACACTCCCTACATGGACTTTGTGATCTATAGAGAATCCATTCAAAACTGGGAATCTATTCCCAAGTTAGGTATAATAGGAGGTGAACGTAGTGGCACTACAGGAGGGTTAGGTCCCACTACATTAGAAATATGGACCATTCCACCATCCTAGGGCTCAAACTAAAGATGTTGGGGAGGTATACATCTAAAATTTGTAGAAACAAACTTCATAACTCAATAAGAGTTGAATAAACATTCTCATAAAACAAGGATAATAATAATGGCTCACTACTCAAAACATACCATCCCAAGTACCAAAGATCTAGGGTTAGGGTATTGGTCAGGTTTAATGTATTAATTATAGGGTTTTCAGTATATGAGGTTTCAATTACATGTTATATAGGGAAACACCCCTTATATTGTAATTAGAATCCCCATTTATAAAAACCATTTTGATTTAAATTTAGAACACAATATTTGTTATGTGTATCAAAGTGTATATCCATATATATATATATCAAGGTACAGTTATATGTGTATTCCATTCCTAATTCATAAATTTTTGTACTTTATAAGCTTCAATTGGTAATATATATAACTAGAAATGGGATTTTATGGTGTTACAATTAGATGGATCAGAATATATAATTTATAGATGCACCCACACCATTTAAATTGTAATTGGTATCCATTTAATTATGTCTGTATAACATTTTTTCTCATGTGACGAATTTTCCATGGCTCAAACAAACTATATAATTAGCTAAATTGGGCACCAACATCATGATTTATGGGAAAACACTATTTAGTTTGATGGAAGAACATTATTTAATCTATTTATTTTAACTCTATAAGAAACATCAGAACCATATCAAATATATAAATCATGGAACACAAAATCTACATAAATAAATCTACGATGTAAGTAAACATGGCGTGACATAATGCGTGACATATCAATCCTCCTGTGCCTCTAATGATGCATTAGATAATTCCTTAATTCCATACCAAATAAAGGGTAAATATAGTATCCACAATTATAATAAAAAATCATGGGTTTCACAGAATAATGAAATTAAAACAAAAACAATAGGAACAATTCAGATCACCAAACCCCATAACAGGAAAATTTGATTTTTCCTCATACATGGGTTAGCTACACCCAGGAACCGGATCATTACAAAATAAAAGGAAATCCCAATATTCTGTATAACATCCAAAATAGTAGGGAAAGTAAATTAATGCCCTGATACAACTTTGTAAAATCCCAAACCTAGTTCAGTTATATGTAACCAAAATTGTTTGGCCACATGGCCTTAAGCATGCCTCCCCGTACTCTAGAGGTTTTATACTTGGAGAGATGGTCTAAGGTGGAATAGTGGGAGACTATAACCTCAAGACCAGATATAAAAAATATGGTATAATAAACAAATAAAAATGGAATAAGATAATAAATAACAACTAGAGTATAAAAAAATATAGACATCGCGATAAATAAAATGTATTGAACAATACCAATCAACATAATATACAAAATTATTTCAATGACATGATGCTATGAACATGAAAAAAATAATATATAGGAACATTAACATATAAAATATAAGTATATAAAAATAAAAATGCCATAAGAAATATCTAAAAATGGATCAAAATCATAACTTGGTCCTATTCTCTTAATATCCCATGTTATAAGAAAATCAAACATCCAAGACCGAGAACATGTCCTTTTACCTACCTACATCCTTGAAGTCTGTCTGAGTAATAATCGGCGGCCTGAATACTGTGTGAGATATACTTATTAGGCCATATCAAAACTGTGTCTATAACTATAACACCCCACGATTTTATAGTATGTATATTTTAAAATCTAACATTTTTGATAGATTATGCTTCATGCAACACCGAGTTTAAAACTCTAATATAATATTAAATTTGAGCACTGGAATAGTATTTTGAACATTAGGAAAATTAATATTACTAATAGAATAGTTTCATCACCTATAGAAGTATAAATAAAATTTGGGAACCTTATAAATTAAAATACAGTACATTTATATCATGGAATAAGTAAATAAAGGTTCTGAAAACTATAAATTAAGTTTTATTATTTTTGTGAAATTCAAATGTTTATTTTAAATTTTATAATTAGTATAATGATTTGAACATAAAATTATTCTTGTAAAATATATTCATAAATTAATATTTTTTCGTTTAATGATTATAAGAAAATTTTATGAGATATTAATTAATTTTTCAGTGTCGTAAAAATAATTATAATATAAAAAACGTATTTTTTTGTAAAGAATGATTTTATTTAAAAATTAATATCCTTAAAATTAGAAAATTATTTTCATAAATTTTAATTTATTTTTTAATTTTACATATCAAAAAATGGATATGGTGAATTTTTGGGATTTTTCTAAATTAATTGAATTTTTCTGAAAAGTGAAATATGATAATTTATAATTTTTAACAAATACATAAAAGATTGGGTCATAAATGATGTATTTATGATGTAAGACCATAATATATAACTCCTAAATTATTTCATTATATTTAGTTATAAGGTTTAAAAAATTGATATTCATAAGCCAAAATAAAAAAACTAATGAATAAAATAATCAAAAAACACTCCACTCATCCACTATAAATATCACCCTCACCACCTATTCTCCTTACACATCAAAATCATTGAATCCTATAATGTTTTTTAAAAAAACCGTTCCCCCAAGTTTTTTTATTTCTAATATCATGATAATACCATTTCAAATTTCATTAAGGATGTTGTTAAGGAGGAAAATTAATGAAGTAAAATCCTCTTTCGATTTATTTATTTTTTATTCAAATTCATTTGTTTTAATAAAATTAAATTACCTCAAAATTATATAAGTGGAATGATAAATCCAGTATCATATATATACTAGAATATTTTTAATATATTGTATGATCAATTATTAATCCTCTTCTCCTCTCCTTTTTATTTTAAAAATGAAAACACCGTCTTTGATATGTTAATTTACCATCATCATGGATTTTAAATTTACATTTAAAATTCATTCCTTAAAGGCTACTCATAAAATAACATTATTGGTTAAAAAAGATTATAATATGTATATTAAAACATATTTACTGTTCTGAAACCAGTATAAATATATAATATAAATTAATAAAACAAAACTAGTGCGGGATGATTGAAAAAACCGTAAAATAATCCAAATGGTTATCTTTAACATTTTATCTAATTAATCATCCTCATATAAGGGAATAAAATGATATATATAAACATTAAATCTTCTTTATGTTCATTTATAACATCAAATTTAATTTTTGGATAACTATTCCCATTTTACATGATATTTCATTCATGTAATCAAGTGAACCAATCACAAAAATCTTGGAAACAAACACTTCCAAATGAAGAAATTGAATCTTATAACACATGAAAAAGGCCATAAAAAGATTATATAAGATTTAAAAAAATCAAATAATGTTAAATAGGTTCTAACTTAAATTATAAATTAATCTAATTTCATTTTTTGTGATGTTGCGAAGAAGCGAAGTACACTTTAGGACATAAGGTAAGGGATTCTTCCCAAACCGCCATTTTACATTCAGGTTACACTTTATATGACTTTACCCTAATGTAAGTATTCTTTATTATTATATAATTAATATAAATTTTGTGCATTTGTTCAAAACTCATTTCTTCATATCTGTTAATATTTATTTTATTGGAAAATACATGTTTTATAGGGTTGTTTTTTCAATTCCTCCTGTTAAGAAAGCCAGATTAAAGGGTACTTCCCATTTCTAACACATATTCATGTATAATCCATACTCTACATGAAGACCCCAATATTTTTCTAAAATAAATCTTTTTATCACGAAAATTTATCTTAGCTACCTTCTTGGTTTTTGTAAACAATAAATCCACTAACTTTTTTAAAGACTCGTTTATATTTTCTCTTAAATCGCATTGAAGCGGTTCATTTCTATAGTTTCTTAAACACACTTTTTAAAAGTTTTCAATTATTTTTACAAATATCTTATGAATTTTCCTTTAATATATTTACATTATCTTTTATTGGATATACATTTTTATAATATGATTTTATGAAAAATACAAATTATTTTTCAAAATAACACTTCTTTCCAAAGTAAAAGGGGATTTCTCTCAAGAATTTCTCAATGATTTTAGAGTGTTTTCATACATATAAACACCTCTATTGAGTCATTTTTTGTTTCAGATTGATATATTATTCTACCATCCACCATATTTTATTTAATTTTATATGATTATTTTTACATGGGATGTACTATCTTGACACCATTCTCCGTATTATTCAATATGGTTTATGATTATGTCAATTATTTGGGGAAAGTTATTAAAATTTAATATAATTGTTTCAATATAAATTTATATGTTTATCATTATTCACAAATTTCATATCAGGAATGCATTAGACCTAGTAAGTTATGGTCGGGGCCCTCTACAGGACGTTGATTTATCGATATGTTATATGGGACAAAGTAGACTCAGTTTTTACCCATTTATGTATCAGGTCTTGGATGAAGCCTATACAGTTTGTTTTGGCAATGTCTTCAGCATAATTTGGAAACAGAGTTGAGTTTCAGCACTGCTTTTCATCCTCAGACAGAAAGTCAGTCTGAGAGGACAATTCAGACTCTAGAAGATATGTTGAGATCTTGATCTATAGATTTCAAAGGAGGTTGGGATCAACACCTACCTTTAGTGTAATTTTGTTATAATAATAGCTTTCACTCCAGTATTCAGATGGATCCTTATGAAGATCTCTATGGAATAAAATTTAGGACTCCAACTTGCTGGGATGAAGTTTGGAAAAGAAAGCTATTAGGACCTGAACTTGTTGATGAGATGACAAAAAAGGTCTGATCTATTCAAAAACACATAAGAGAAGCTCAGAGTCGACAAAAAGGATATGTCAATAACCGAAGAAAAGACTTAGAGTTTGAAGTGGGTGATAAAGTGTTCTTATGAATATCTCCTTGGAAGAGAGTATTGAGATTTGGAAAGAAGAGAAAGTTGAGCCCTAGGTATATCAGTCCTTTCGAAATACTGGATCGTGTTGGGAAGGTAGCTTACTGATTGGTGCTTCCACCTAATCTCTCTCAATTTCACGAAGTTTTCCATGTATTTCTCCTGAGAAAGTACACACCCAATCCTTCACATGTACTCACCTCAGAAGTTGTACCGCCTGAGCAAGATCTTTCTTATGAAGAATAGCCGATAGATATTTTGGATCGTAGCGAAAAAGTTCTACGGAACAAGACCACTTACTTGGTGAAAGTTTTATGGAGGAACCACCAATTAGAAGAAGCTACATGGGAGCTTGATAATATGATGGGAGAGAGGTATCTTCGTCTGTTTGTTACAAAGTAATGAATTTCGAGGGTGAAATTCATTTTAAGGGGGGTAGAATGTAACACCTGAGATTTTTATGAGAAGTATTTTGTTTTTATTTTATATACATCATTAAAGGAATCTTTCACTACACACAACACTAGCTTGTCTTTCTTTACACACAATCGGGACCTTCCTAGATAGCTTGCATTGTATGCAATACCGAGTTTCACTAAACAATGATATGCTATTAAAATATTATTAAAACAAGCCGTTATAAATAGTAATACCCACTTTTTTAAATTTTATAAATTATATTTGAAAAATGGACTTCATTTTTGGATTTGGAATGTCAAAATTATCCTAGGTTAAAATTTTGGTATTTTTCTGAAAACATTCAATTTTTGATGAATAGTGAAAACACGGGATTACTATTTAAAAACCGAATTTTATTTAAATAATTATTTATTTTATTTAAATTTATTTTAGGTCAAAATTGATTCATAATATCTATATAAGTTCAATGTAATTCATTGGAGTCATTTTATAATAAATTTAGATATATAAAGATTTTATTGAACTATTTACTGTCTTTTACGAACCTCCTAGGAGAATTTGCAAATGTAATAAAACTTAATTTTACAACTTCTGTGACTGAAATTCCGAAAATCTGAGAGACGCGCTTAATATCAAGGAGTAAAATTTGGTTCAATAAGATAAAAATAATTTTTCTTTAATAGTAACTTTTTACTTTTTTTACGACTATTAAAAGTAAATAGGGTAATTAAGGGTAAAAATGATATTTTTATTACCCTAAAACGTGTCCTAATTCTATTGGATAAGTTTAATTCGACTAAAAAAAACCTTAGGAATAAAATATGACCATTTAGGTCTACTTGAATTAGAATAGGAAATTTATTATTATTTTATATAAAGAAGAGTTAAAATAGGTAAAATCAAAGTTTAATAACTAAAACATATTTAATATAGGGTTATAAATAAGATAATTTCGACTATAAATATTAATTAGAAGTCTAGAAATATTTCTACATAATGTTAGTTTATATTTAATTTTTAGACATTAAATAAGTTAATTTATTTTTGACACAATGATGATGCATTAATTACCTTATTAATGAAATATTAACATAATTGATGTTATAAATACCCAAATAAATGTAATTAGAGACTTTTTATTAGTTAAACTAATTTTATATGTTAATATGACATGTTAGTATTGATTTAATTAACTTTTTTAGAACTAATAATACTGTTATGAGTTTCACAAAAATCAATTACCAAATTGTGTCAAAATTGACATAAAATAGTTTTTAAAAAAAAAAAAATTATATTATTAATTGTTATTTTATTACAAAAAATCTATGGTTCAGAAAAATGAATTAGATAAGGTTATATATATTAATAATTAACAACATGGTATTCTTTTGGCTTGTTATAGTAAGTTTATTAACCTTATAGTGTAAGAAAACAAGAAGACACAGTAAATGTAAAATTATTTAACTTAAAGTTAAATCTAAATGATAAGGTTAAAATAGAAACCTAAACTTGTCTAAATTATATTGGATGAGAGGATTACGACCCATACCAACTTTAGCTTCTAAATAAATCAATTTAGAGCTATTAAAAACCTAATAAGACTTGATAATAAAATTATAATTTTAGTTTTGCCAAAGGTGCCCCTCTCCTCCCTTATAAAAGGGAACCTCCTCCCTCTCCTCCTCACACCACATTGAGCTTTCATGCATGGCAAAACCCTGCCAATTTCACTTCAAAACATCCCTAGTAATATTCTAGTGGTCCCGGTCTTCTTAAAATACCAATTTTAGTGCCCTAAGAGGAGGTTTCGAAGAGGCGTGTCGAAGAAGAGGTAATATCCGTTACTGATTCTTTCAAATTTATTTCTTCTTATACTTATTCTTCATTAGTTGATTCATTATGAATTAATAACATCAGTATCACTCATATAATGATATGTTATTATAAATATGAAACAACAATATTTCACCTTCTATCCATCCTATGGAAAATGAAATCACCGCGCGTGCGTACGTACGGAATACCGTCTCCACGCCATGGTGTAATCTGTTTTCCACCACCACATTACATGAATGGGTATACTTGTGTAAATAATAACTATATATGATTATTTTAAAGTGATATTGATTCTAAAATATTATACATACATGCCAATACAATTCCACGATCATGGTAACGATATCATTGCTCGTGCGTACGTACGACCTACCGTCTCCACGATGTGATGCGACTCGTTCTACATGATCTTCATTCCATAATGATTATATAAATGAATTGAATGAATAAATATGATATATATTACACTGATAACATTATTTAAATGAGGTATCTATACCCTAAAAAGAATAAGAAGAATTTATTCGACAAAACACGCATAAGAACAAAAAGCAACAAACACCCGAATAACAAGTAACTATGAAATATTACTAATAAGATGCTAAGAATATGAACATATATGATATCATAACTATGAGTTAGATTTTTGAATAAGTCAATAACATTATTTATGTCATTATACAGGAGGTCCAGACATGTACGAAGCAAATTAGACCTAAGGTAAGGGAAAATCTCGCTATCTCAATTTTTTTCTGAGATTGTTTATACTTCGGTATTTAATAGGGAATATTTATCATACACATCCATGATTACTCAATATTTAATATTATTTCTATCCTCCTAAAATTTTTTAAATCCAATTCTACCCATTGTTGATTTTTTATTAAAAGATATGGTAGGAATCTTTTGTCATTCTTAGTACGAGATACTTTTTCACTTTTTCAACCAAAGTACGAGAAGAATGTTTTTTTAAACTTATACGACATGAATGGATTTTAGAACATTATTTCCATGAAGCTTAATTTAAAAGTTTTGAATTTTATTTTTAATCAACTTTTTTATGTTTAAAATTTAATTACATGTTAAGAAAGGAAAAATATTTTTGAAGTAGAAAGGATATTTTCCTGAAGAATGAAGTTGAAGTGTTTTATCAAAATTATTTTTCATATAAGATAATATAGGGTTATATTTCTATACCTATTTTTACATTTATTTGATTAGGTTATAATTTAATTATTTTTATGATGTCCTTTTATCTTATATGGATTATGTAATGATGTCATGATGTTTAAGAATCCCATTTTTGTTACATGGGTTATTCTATAATGTATGATTTATGATCTTGTGGAACACATAATAATGGTACCATTTTGAGATGGGTGGGACATATATCTCCATCCAATGCATTGGGTATAGATTTATATCTCATTATATAGACATGGCTGGAACCACAGGTTAATCCGGTTCAGTGAAGCAGGACTGAAACGAGGAGTGAACTCGGTTCAGAAATGGACTTTGTCATCTAAGATAGTCTTGGAAATGAGTCTTGACTAATAATAAATGATTCTCTATGATTATGTGTGTATTCCACCAAGTTTCATGTTTTAAGTTATGATTATTTGGATTATATTTCACTATTATTATTGATCCCATGTCATGATATTATGATCTCTTTTGTAGGATACGAATTTCAAAATGTTATGTTCTTAAGAATATGATATGATTGATATTTATTTTGTTTACCCTTACTGAGCATTTGAGCTCACCCTTTTGTATGTTTTATTTTCCCTAGGTCTGGAGGAAGGGTATTAAGTAGAATATTGCAAAAGGGACTCTAGATATGATGAAATAAATTGGAGACAATGTAGATGATTTAGAAACCAGTTGTTTATGTTTCCCAGTTTCTAAAGACACTATACCTATACAGTCCTTTCATGGTTTTGTTATATGTTATAATAAGTGTGATTAAATTTTGAATTGATAACAATGTATTTAAAGTATGGGTCATTATAAATACAAATTATATTTTTATGGATATCATGAATATAGTTACCATGGAATCTGCTGATGATTCTGTTGTGGTATTTATTGATAATATATTAAAATATTAAAAAATCAATGAGTACCTTGAGAACTAGTTTTAGATTGTTCAGAAGATTCTCAGAAGAAATGAATTATATGGGAATTTTATCATGTGTGAATTCTGGATTCAAAAATATTTTTTTGTTGTCCATATTATCTCTATGAATGGAATCTCAGTTGATCCTATGAAGATAAAGAAAATTTTGGAATGGCTTATATCGATGAACATAACCAAGGAATGCAATTGCATTGCGTTAGAATGTTACTATGAGTGTTTTTTTTCAATTTTTATTTAATTAGCTAACTCTTTAACAATGATTTGTCATAATGTGGTTACGTTTTTATAAAAAAAATAATGTGAGTAATGTTTTGAAGAATTGAATAGGTGATTAGTGAATTATCTAATCTTGAACGTACAATAAAGAAATGGTGCATTTTTTAATGATGTATCAATGCAAGGACATGGATTTGTACTTATATAGGATGAGAGAGTTGTTGAAAATGAATCAAGGTAGTTAAAAACTCCTGAAAATAACTATCCAACTCATGATATTGAGTTAGCTGCCTTAATCATTACTTTAATGATATGGAGAGAGTATATCTATGGTGAAAGATGTGTGATATATACAGATCACAAGAGATTGAAATATATATTACCACAAAAAAGAACTCCAAATGAAGAAAATGAGTTGGATTCAGTTACTCAAGGATTATTATTGTTAAATACACTATCACCGATGGAAGGAAAATAAAGTAGAATATTCATTGAGCATGAAGCATCATGGAGTTCTAAATATAATGATGGTTTAAAGGTATCCTGTATTCCTAGATCTAGTGAATATGGATATATGAATTATCAATAAATGTGAAACATCATGATATTTTCAATTGGTTTCCAAATAATCTTTATTAAAAAGGATTAAAAGTTATCAGTATGAAGTTGAGAATTTTAAATGGAAATGTAAAGTTGTGAATGATGGAATGTTGGTATACACTGTATTTGAGGATGGAATTATAAAATCTGGTAAGAGGATTTGTGTTCCCTATATAATTGAGATAAAAATGGTGTTATTGGATGATAACCACGTCAAAAATGTTTTTATAAACCCTATAAAAACAAATATTTATAGATATTTGAAGGAACATTTCTAGTGGGATAATTAGAAGCATAAAATTGCTAATTATGTATGAAGATGGTTAGTCTATCAAATGGTGAAGACTGAAAGAAAACAACATAGAGGATTCATGAAACATATGTTTATTTCTATAAGGAAATGTGATTACATTACTATTGGTTTTCTTATTGGATTATGGAAAACTACAAGAATGAATGATGCAATATAGTTAATTTTTTATTGAATTACCAAATATGAGCATGTCCTCTCTTTAAGATAGGATTTACCACTAGAGCACATTTCTTAACTCTATATTAATGATGTTCTTAGACTTCATGGAGAACCTATTGCAATTGTGTCAGTTAATGATCCAATATTTAAATTAAAAATCTGGAAAAATATTTTGAAAGCATTAGACACTAAGCTACATTGGAGTAAAAATTATCTCCCTCAAACTAATAGACATAGTGAATGGACCATTAAAACATTAGAAGACATGTTGAGACAATTTTCATATGACATTAATAGTATGTGGGATTAGTATCTACTTTTTTAGAGTTTTCATATAATAATAGTTTCCATTGAATTATTCAAATGGAACCATATGAATAATTTATAGAGAGAGATGTCGTACACCAGCCTGTTGAGATGAAGTTGGTGAATGTAATTCTGTATAACGAGAACCTTTTGGGAAAACAATATCAATGATAAATACTTGTTAAGACCATATAAATGAAGATAAATATAGGAAAAATATCTATCTCAATAATCGAAAGAATGATTTGGAATTTCAGGTGGGGGATAATGATTTCTTGAACATATCTCCATAGAAGGGTGTTATATGATATAGAAAGAAAGGGAAACTAATCCTAAGGTATAATGGTACTTTTGAAATCCTAGAGAGAATTAGAGCTATGAAATATCTTTTAGCGATGCCACCTAGACTTTCTAAATAAAATAATGTGTTGCACATATCTTTTTTAAGGAAATATATGCCTGATCTAATGAATGCCCTAATTTCTAATGGAATTGATTTGAAACCTAATTTATCTTACTCTGAATATCATATCTAGAATATATATACTATATAATAGGTGTTTAAGAATCATATGAATCAATTGGTAATGGTATATTGAAAAAACCATAAAATTGAAGAGGCAACATGGGATGTAACGAAAATTATGACGATGAAGTACCGACATATTTTTATAATTTGACATTTTAGGAATTTTTAGGATGAATTTTTTTGAATGGGGGTAGAACGAAACACACCAATATTTTATGATATGTATTTTTAAAAATATATCATCTTTGGTAGTTTATGATTCTTGAAATACTAAGTTTAAAATTGTAATATATTATTATATATGACAATTGGAATAGTAATTTGACTACTAGGAATAGTAATAAGAACAATAGAATATTAACTTCAGCTATAAAAGTACAAATAAAATCTGGGTATCTTATACATAATAATATGGTATATTTATATCATTAAATATGTAAATAAATGTTTTAAAGACAAAAAATTATGTTTTGGTATTTTTTGATACAAAAATGTTTATTTAGAATTTTATAATTAATTTAATTATTTACATAAAAATTTAGTTCCATAATGTATATTCATAAATCAGTATTTTGTTTTGTTATGAATATAAAATAATTTTTTGAGACATTAATTAATTTTTCAAACTGTCATTAAAATATTTATAACATTAAAATAAGTATTTTTTTGACTGAATAATGATTTTATTTGAAAATTAAAATTTTTACAATTATAAAATTATTTTTATAAATTGGAGCCCATTTTTGAATTCTACAAGTAAAAAATTGTAAGGGTAATTTTTTGAAAATTTTCTCAATAGTTGAATATTTGTTGAATTATAAAATACAGTTATTTATAGTATTTAAAAAATACATAAATTAGTCGGTCATAGATGATATATTGAAGATGTAAGACCACGATCGATAACTATTATTTATTATTTTAACATATTTATTGACAAGGTATAAACAAAGGATATTATTGAGATAAAGTAATACACTAATGAATAAAATAATCAAAAAACACCCCTCTCCCCCACTATTTAAACCACCACTCACCAACACTTATATTCACCCTTCCCAAGCCTTGAATATTGTCCAATTTATTTCAAAACCCATCCCCCACATTCTAGTCTTTCTGATATCCCAAAAATTCCATTTCAATGTTCCTTAAGGAGGTTCTCAAAGTGGGAAATTCTAGAGGTAAAATCTTCTTCAAATTCTTTTAATTTTCATTGAATTTATTTTTATTTTCTTGTAATTTACTTACCTTACCCTTATATAAGTGGAATGATAACTATATATTCTTATATAAATTGAAATATTTTTATGTTAATGGAATATCAATCATTAAAACTCTTCTCCTGTCCCTTTTATTCTAAAAATGATAACATTATCTGTGATTTGTCAATTTACCATCATCATGGAGGATGCATTTTCATTTCCCATTAAAAAAATCAATTGTGAAGAAGAAACCATTTTTATAATTAAAAACGATTATAATATGTACATTAAAACTTATTTTGTGTCTTTGAAAATGTATATACAAATAATATTAATTAATAAATCAAAACAACTCCGTCATGATCGAAAAAATGAAAATATAATCCAAATGGTTATCATTAATGTTTTAGCTAATGAATTATCCTCATATTTGTAAAAAATGATATATATGTCCATTAAATATTCTCTAATTTAAAAAATAATGTATAATTTCAATTCTAGGTAACTATTCCCATTTCACATGATCTTTTTTCATGTATACAAGTGGACCAATCATAAAAATAAATGAAACAAACACTTCTAAACAATAAAATTGAATAGTATAACTTATCATAACCACCATAAATGAACATGATAAAATTATAATCATTAAAATAAATGTTTATTATTTTCTAATTTAAATTATTAATTAATATAATTCTACTATCCATGACATTAAGTACAAGATCAGAACACTTTCAGTTATAAGGTTAGAGATTCTCCCTTAAATTAATTTTTCATTGGGGTTACACTTTCTATCTATTTACCCCAATAAAAGTCCTATTTAATATTATATAAATTTTCTACATTTAGTTTATATATTCCAATATCATGTATCCACACCATTTTAATTTTTATTGATGGGTAACTACATTTCTTATAAGGTTCCCCTTTTAATTGCTCTAATTAAGGAAGCTCGATTAATGGATACTTCCCAATTTAATATGAATTATAAATTTAAATCCATAATCAAATTTAATACACCAATATTTTTATAAAATAACACTTTTTATCATAAAAAATCATACCCTCTATTTTCTAGTTTTATGTAAACAATTAATTTTTTGTCTGTTAGAAAGGATCATTCATATTTTCTTTTAAACCACACTAAAGTGGCACATTTCTATATTTTCTAAAACAATATTTTTACATGTTTCACACCAATTTAAAAATTTCAGAATGAATATTATTTTAATATATTTTCATTCCATTTGATCAGATATACATCTTTACCATATGGTTTTATTGAAAATATGATGGATTTTCCAAAAGAAACCTTTATTCCAATGTAAAAGGGGATTTCTCTTAAGAATTTATCAATGATTTTAGAGTATTTTTATCTATATAAACACCTCTATTGAATCTTATTTTTTATTGAGATTTATCTCTTATTTTACCTTCCATAATATTTTATTGAATGATATATGATTATTTTTATATGGGATGTACTATCTGGAAACCATTTTTCATATTATTCTTTATGGTTTCGGATAATGTTGAATGTTTTGGGAAAGTTATTAATATTTAATAATATAGTCTTAATTTGAATGTATATTTTGATTATGCATGACCCATTTGATATGAAGAATGTATTTGACTTATTAAGTGATAGGCATGGCCTTCTATAGCCTCTCGAATCATCGGTTGGCATCATGAGAGTAACTAGACTGAGTGTTTACTATTTTTTTATAATGTATTAGATAAAGACTTGATGGTATGTTTATTATGTCTATAATTATACATTACCTCATTATAGTACTAGTAATTGGTAGTATATATTTTTATTCGACTAGTATTATATACATGATTTCATTTCTTTCCCATGAAATTATTTATATAATTATTTAATCAACATTCATTCCTGTGATATTATGTTCAAGATTATGTTTTAATTGCATGTGTTTATAGTTATTCATCATGGATTATTGTTTTTGATATATTCTATTGTATTTATTACACTTACATAACATTTCAGCTCACCTCTTTTTATGTTTTACTTTTCCCAAGATACCGAGATGTATATTATGAATGATATGAAGGGTTTGGTTAGGAGAATAATCATGTTTCTCAAAGAGTTTTCTAGGATTTAATTTGTGTTTTAAATTGTAATTTAATGTTCATATATGTAATCTAGATTCGAAAACTGATAAACTGATTGTTCTATTGGGATTTGAGTCTTGTATATATGGTAATGTAATAAACCGAGGCACTAACTTGGGGATACTAGGGTTTTGGTTTTTACAATAAAAAGTATAGTATATTTATATAAATATAAAAACATGAAGGTATACAATTATGAAGTGTAACTATATATATTAAATAATAACCATTTTGGGATTGAATCATTTTGAGATGCTCAACCAACTATACATACTTTAGAATTAGCTATATGTGTCTAAATGGGTTTCATATAATTTTTCAGGGTCTAATAATATAATTAAGGTGTCCATGTAGAAGAAATATATAAGTGGTACATGAGGTGTAACTAAGAAATACTAGAAATGATAATAGGAGCTTATGAACCAAAGTAAAACCAATGGGGCCATGAAATTAGAAGGTCAATAATTATCTACAATATATTTTCTTTTTAATATAGAAACATCTTATATGTCAAGTATTATTTTCGTGACTAGGTAATGAGAGATGACATGATTATGAGGTCTGGTTAGCGTATAATTGATGTATGAAATATATTAAACATATTAATTGAACACTCAAGATTTTCCATAAAAAAGGTAAAATAATGTCAAAATAATGTCTCAGATTGAAAATATGAGGCTTCCATTGCATTTAAAGAACATGGTTTACTAAAGGGGTGAAATAATATTTTTCAGCACCAGACATTTTTGAAAAATTTATCAAATATTTAAAATGAAAGAATGAAATTATTTTATTTTTTGACATAATGACTAGATCTACTTATATTTAAACACACCTATGACCAATAATCAAGGTTTTATATAATACACAAAAAAATTAGTGAGAGAATTGGAGGGATAATCGATGAAGAATGAAGAGGGATAGATGACTACTTCTGCCAAACATAATCAAGTTTCTTTCCAATAACTATGATGTGGACTTGTTCTTCCTAATCTGTTAATCCAAATCGAGGTAGGATATTGGTTTTATGTGAATTTTAACCCTCTTTAGTTTTTCTATGATGAATGAGAATCAATAAAATGATGAATTAATTTGCGGATCAATTGTATTGCTGGTAAAGGATAGAATTATTATAAGGCCCCAGCCATAAACATTACTTAATCTTGAGATATTTCAAGAATACACCATGAAGATCTTTTCAGGTTTAGAGTTTTAGAGAATTAGATCATAAAACATGAATTACATTCCACATTCAAACAAAGTGGTTACATAAAAGATAGTATTCATTTTTTACCATCAACGGAAACATATTTAAAATAAAACATGGATTCTTTATTGAAACATCCTTGACACTATCATCATATCATGTACCTTTCCCTTGACCTGTGAAAAACATTTCAAAAACATGGGATGAGCATAAAAAGAACAGTAAGGGTTATAAAAATTATGGAAAGGAAACATGAGTACATATATACATAAGAATGAAATCATACATTACCCATAAAACATATTCACTTTAACATACCTCATAAAATCATGAATAAATCATAAAAATCATAAGACATAAAGGTAACATGAGCCATTCATAACATTCTTACGTAGGGAGTAACCCTCTTGGTTACGTTTGGAATACCCATCACAGTATATTCCCTAAATCACTTTGTAGAAACCTTAACATTTCACTCCTTCGTGTTACCCAATGCATTGGAGAGCTATATAGGGCTCACCCGCCCTTAGTTTATCATAGAACCACCCGTCTTCATAATAATGCCCAAGAACCTCAACATAATTGTATCACATAAAACATGCATAAAGGAAACATAACCTTTCCACCATTAAATAACAACATATCAATACAACACATTGATATAAAAACATCATGAAAATCATTTTCGATACCAAAATAAAAGAAAAGTAAAACATGATATTTATTTTTCTTTTAAAAAGAAGGTATGGCTTGTAGAGGAAGTCGAAACTCAAATAATGGTCACAGCGGTGGAGAAGTCATTGTCGCCGCATACGTACGACAAAAACATTCCATTTTGTCATTTAGTAAATGCTTCGTATAAAAATATTCCTTTTGAATAAACATAAAAGTCAAAGGGGTTTATACACCGTATAAAATTAGGTTGTGTATAAAACAAAATATGCCTCAATGAAAGGAGATTGAGTCGAAGTCCCATACCTCAGGTCCGACATGACTCGATCATTCATTAATCTCCTAAATAATAAACATGAGTTAATTTATACTTTCTCAAGAACCTTTTTCAAGTTAATTATTCCATTTGTATCACTTATTACCGTGTCATGAACATTATGTTACTATTTAAGTTAATAACGGTCGTTTTAACGATCATTGGTACTTGAGTCAAAAATAAACTCTTTATAATTACAAGTTGTCCATGAGGTAAAATATCCATTATATCCAGAATTTTATTCATGATGTGGATATCATATATATCATATATATCCATTACATGAATGCATTTATAATATTACATAACATTTAGAGGTAAGAAATGAAATGCACCGTTTATGGAGACGGTAAGCCGTACGTACGCATGAACGCTACATCAATTTTTATTTCATATTTAATGGAATTAAAATATAATGATACATAATAGTATTTTAATTCCAGTATGTTATCATATATAATATCATTAAATATATCATTTATATGTACCACATATGGTATTAACAAATCAAATCACTTTGAGGGTGCGGTAGTCCGCACTTCCTTAAATGAAGATATCACGTTTAGCCATAATGGAAACCATAAAGTCATGCCCAAAATAAAAAATAAAGAAGCTTAAGGAAAAAATAAACATATTATATATCGTATATAAATATAGTGTCATCTTAATGGCCACCTTTGAAGGTGTTAAAAGAATGTTGAACAATCATCGTTTCGGGAGGCAGAAATTCGCCATCCACGGAAACAGTATGTTCTTTAACCATTATATGTAGGTGTGTGTAAGTGTAGCTCGAATCCTACTTATAAAGACATCCTAGTATATGGAAGATACTGCTGTTGTTACAAAACAAATGAATAAAAAGAGTTTAGGGGGTGGAGAAGCAAAATAAAAAACAAATCACACAAGTGAAGACATTACCTTAAATTCGGGTAACTCCTTTTGATTTGAGCTGAAAGGCTTCCTTGGGAAGACTTATGGCCAATGTGAGGCTTCAATGAGTAATATAGGGAAGTGGAGAGACCAAATGGTCAGGGGTTGGCCGAGCCAAAGGCTTTGTAAGTGTGGGTAAGGAGGTAGAGGTGGGGGCCTTTTATAATAGGAGAAGAGGTGCACTCTTGGAATGTAAATCAATGTTACTTTATTTTAAAATGGGTTTCGGATTCAAAAGGTCCAAAATTGATATAATTAGAGGTTAAAGTGATAAGGTTTCGAAATAAACCCATCCAATCGGTTTTGGACATGTGTAGGTCATATATTTTACATTATTTTTTCATTTTATTTAAATCCTTTATTAATGAGGTAATGAGTGCATCATCAAGATGTCATAAATAATTTCATTTATTTAATGTCTAAAAATTATAAAAAAAATATCATGATGTGGGAAATATTTTTATCTTTCTAATGATTATTTATAGTCAAAAATCTGACTTGTATAACCCCATTTATTTATTTTTAGTAAAACAACTCATGTTTGTGTCAATTTCATTTTAACATTAAATAAAAAGATATTAATTTCATTTTCCTACCAAAGTGGCTCCATGGGCTCCCCAAGTTGACCCATGTCATTTCTTGGTCAGCAATGACACATCCAATAAGGGTAGTACATGTTTCTAGGAATTTTCATTTTATTATAATATCATTTTTTCCATAAATTGCACTAATTACCTCTAATCACGATTAAAAACATAAAAGTTACTATTCACCAAAAAATTATTTTAATCCCATTGAACAAAATTTTACTTCTTAATGAAAACCATGTATGTAGGATTTTCTAAAATCAAATCATAGAAGTGGAAAATTATCATTTAAACAAAAAATCACTTTCTTTAACTACCACTTAGTGGTTTCACTATTCATCAAAAATTGAAGTTTTTCAGAAAAATACCAAAACATCACTGTAATCTATATTTGATATTCTGATTTCCAAAATAATGTCTATTTTACAAAATTCAAATCATATAAGTTGCATTAATTAATTTAATAATTAATTCCCGCTGTCATGACAATTAGCGTGTTTTTATGAAACAATAAGTATCAAAAGATTGACACCTGTTTAAGTCCAATTTCAAAGTGAAATTGATTCCAATGACCACCATTGGATTAAATGGTAAAAATATATTCTAATTTCACTTCAAAACTAATTCAAAAGATAATCTAATCATATAAATAATTTAGATTAAAAAGTGTTTTTGAATTAAAATACAACATTTTTCACTATTCATTAAAAAATGAACTTTATCGGAAAAATACCAAAAATTCACACAAAGTTTATTTTACTGTCCCAATCATAAAGAATAAGTTTATTTTGACAAACATAGCTTATAAAATTTTCAAAATATATATTTAAAAATGGTTTTCCATCAAAAGGCAGTAAAACAATCTTTTTAAAAATATTAGTGTATTCCATGCTTAAGATTGGATTTATTCTCATTTTAAGCCTCTAAAAAACTATCTAATTCACTAATAGACATAGATAAAAGTATCTATTATTAATTACTTACTTGGGATGTTACAATTATTTTATATTGGGGATTTATTGTTTTGATTATTATATCTCTCCGTTCATTGTTCTAACTATTAAAAATTGACACCAACATGAACATTTTTCTTGGTTTGTTCCCCAAGTTTTGTTTTAATAAATTTATTATCCATTCTAAATTCATTCATTGGTGACTTTTTCATTGGCCAGTGGTTCTACAAATACTTGGTAATCAATATTTTCCCAAAAATTAATTAGAGAAATGCATTGACATCATAGATCTGGGTTCACATTAATGATGGGATTGAGCTACGATGATAGATCAGGACCACATTATAATTTATCATGTGGGTTTTGGCATAAAGTGAACAAGAGATAAATAAGATGGTTTTACTATTTTAAATGGATTAAGTAATTCTAGTGAGCGGTGATCGTGAGGCTTGGATGGACCAGATCCTTGACTTTATCTATGATTTTAGGAATATCAGTCATTAGAGGAGCGGATGAAAATGTTGGAAAAAAAGGCATGGGATCTAAAAATTCTAATTTTAAATTGAAATTAGTTTGGGAATAAACATCATGTAAGGCCCTATATTAATTTCTAGGGTTTACATGGAGAGGAAAAGTTTCACATCCCATGTGACATGGGTCACACACCATACATTACTTACGATAAAGATTGGGGTGTATCCCAAAAGATACATAGACAAGGAAATGATTAGGTACACAACAGATGAAGAATTCATGATCTTATCCATGCACTCATACATATATATGTACACATACACAACCAGGTGTACATAGGCATGAGTTTTGATATATAGTGCGGAAGAGACAGGCCATGTACATATAGTACATGCCCAACATTTTTTCAATTATGGATTGGTGAAATTGTTCCCTTAATTTAGTATAAATTTCATTAGGTTGTTTTCCCTTGATTATTTCCCTAATGTTTTATGAAAGAGTCATTCCCTATGTATAGAAAAATGATCCCCTATGAGGAACTACAATTTCAGAAAGATTTGTTGTAATTATTTCTGGAGGCCTGAAGGGAGATCCTATATCATCATCATCAGACCTAGGTGGGTTCTTTGAATCATCATGACAAACTCTATGCACGTATCAATTCACTACATTTTGTGTTAATCCAGATTAGATTTTTGCTATACCACATGAACATAGATGTGATACCCATATATGTATGAATCTTTTCATACTTACAGTGTGTCTTATATGACTCGTGGAGCATGTTTTCCTGGATTAGTGTTATATGGAACATTCAAGTAGGAATCATGGGGTGAAAATTGCAATTTTGAACTTACCTTGAGATTACATGTCTATACTGAGTATATATAGATATTATTGTTTTGTTTTTTGTTGACTTATCTAGGTGATAAGATGACTACTATTATTGATGCTTACTTATTGGTTATTTTGGGGTTTCTTACTAGGTACTTATATATTAACTACCACATGGGATCTACCCACATATAACTTGTATTATGCATATAACTATCTCTTCGACAAGGTTCTCAGTGCACTAAGAGAATAAAATGTTTAGATTTGGGGTATATAAACTGTGGTTCGTAATAGGATTCACATTTGATTGTAGTCCTGTCTTGAAATAGGGTTGGACATCATTATAGATTTCATTGTGATTGCATTTGTCTATTATCACCTAACAATACTTTTTTATACTAAGATTTCAGGATTTAGATTTAATAATGTATTTGGTATCAGCTGTATTTCACATTTCATCACTATGTTGGCTTGGATATGTGTGTGTCAGCACATGTTCCCTAGATTAAGGCCTCCCATATGAGTGGTATGCCTACTAGGTACTAGTCACCAACCCCTAGCCTATTGGAGGCGTACATAAGTCAGACTTGGATTATCACCATCCAGATAGGCCCTAACATTTTTGGTCATGAATGAGTGGTATCAGAGGCATGTTCCATCTTCGGACTAGAGCGTTGTTGTTTATTTCTAGTAGTGATATTGTTTTTTATTTTAAGACAACATCATTATGTGTTTCATTCATAGCTCTAAAGAAAGTGACTATATTGATTGTGAGGAGGCCGACATATCCATTCCCCATATATCTGACCCCCTTATTTTCAACTCAATACATGTATGCACTGGTTGCAAGGGAAAAAATTGTTACTTGCATCTTATAGAAATGGTTTGTGGTTTCCATGTCCTTCTTGAGTCATCTCTACAAATATACTCATTGACCATGGAACATCATTTATATTTTATTATGTCTATATAATATTTTATAGTAATTATTCAATAACAGTATCCTGAGGATAGCTTCCAAAATATTGAGGCTTTAATATTAGGACATGTTAAGGTGTTGTTAACTCTAGTGGGTTCTCTAGTATTACCACCAAATGTCGTGAAGTAGATGGTGCCACATGTCCTAGAATATGATGTGTATATTTTTATTTCACTTAATTAGTTTAAGTGAAAGTGATAACTGATGTTCATAGGTGGACTAGTCCCCCAGGTGGATATGGATTGGCTTTATCTTGTGATACAAGTCTTTTTTCATTGTATGATGAAAAATTGACCAAATGGAGGTACTACCCGTGAAACTTTTCCAGGAATATATGGGTTATTTTTTTGGTTTAGTGACTCAGTTGTACGATGATGGAACTATTTCATGGAAATAGTTTGAATATTTTTTTATAAAGGTGTTTTCTACAATTACATCGATTGCTGTGAGCATCTAAAATATTCTATAAATTCAGCAGGGTTATACAACTATGGTGGAGTATTCATCGAGGTTCACCAACCTATCTGGGTACCCAATTAATGCAGTAAGTGATATGTTATTTTGGTCTTGGACCTTTGAACATTGTATATTAAGATACATTCAAGACATCATGATAAATTTATGAATTCCTACCTATGTTGGGGTATTGGAGAGTTATTTGATGATAGAGAGTTTCCTAGCTAACCAAACATAGATAGTTAGTAATGACATTTGGATTGAAATAGTATTTAATTTGGTTGAAGGATTAAAATGATATATTTAGGGACCTAGGCATGTAAAATATTTTAAGAGGTTACTAGAGGATAATGGTTATATGGTTCAAGGCTCACTGGATGGATTCAGATACCCCAGAGAGAGGTGATGCTACTCTTGTGATGGTTGAGGACATATTGTATGAGGCTTCCCAATCTAACATGAGGATAATAGTGAGGGAGTGGATGAAATTTCTATATAGATGAAATGTTAGTATCTATAAGGTCCATATGATAGAGGACATGGAAGAGGATTTGGGAGAGAAAATGGAGGTGGAAGATGTTTTTACTTTTTACCACCACCACCCATAGGTGGTCTATGCCAGGCTTATGGAGCTGGGGGATAAGGGTGAGGACAGATGATGAGGGTTGAGAATTATGACCAAAATGCTCCAAGTATGATACAAGGTACATTATTCATCTTATCTACTTTAGAAGTAGTATTTGTAGACACATGTGTTAGTAACTCCTTTACTTCCACTTATCTGGTTCAAGTTGTAGAGTATTGAGTTGAGACCTTATCTTACTTGAGGAGAATAAATGATCACAATATTCTTCTAATAGTGTGAACTGAATCACGAAGGTGGTAGTTTCATGTGGGATCTCTTAGTACTGGTGTTGAGGCCTTACAATTTCATCTTAGGTATGGAGTAGTTATCTATAGTTCATTCTCAAATAGATTGTTTCTAGAGGAGGATGCAGTTGGACTTCAGTGATGGGATAAGGTATTCCTTTGTGAGTGAGAAGGAAAACCAGGAAGAAAATTATGTGATCATCCATAGGAGTGTGTAGCTCATTTCACATCATTTGAATCGCATAACTCTTGGTTCAGTGGATTCTATGAGCTTGCACCTTTCAATAGTTGTGGTGGAGTATGAGGATGTATTTCCTACAGAATTTCTTGGATGACTTCCCCATTAATGTATTGAATTGTGAATTGATAAACACCCCTAGAATGCCCGGATATTTCTGGATGCATATCAGATGTAGCTTGTAAAGCTTCTTAAGATGAAGGTTCAATAGGAGGAATTTCATAGGAATGGATTTTTAGGATCAATGATTCACCTTCAGATTCCCTAATATTGTTCACCAATAATGTAGTTTAGTGATCGAGGTTATGCATGGATTATCATTTCCAAAATCATGCGACCATGAAGAAAGAGAATCCACTACCAATGGTTGATGACCTCTTCAATTAGTTGATATGGGAATAATGGTTCTGGAAGATTGACATTATATCATGGTATCAACAACAGTGAGTATAGTATGAGGATATAACAAAGACAACTTTCTAATGTTTTACAGTCACTATGAGTGCTTGGTGAACAAATGTGGAATGAAAAATTCCCTGACATTGTTCATGGGAGGCCAAAAATAGATCTTTAATTCTTTTTAAACTAGTTTGTGGTAGTCTTCATCAATAATATCTTTATGTACTCAAGTCTAAGGAGGAAAATGTGAGACACTTAAGGAAAGTCCAAGACATAGTTTGAGACCACCATATTTATAGAAATATCTCGAAGTTATAGTTTTTGATTCAAGAGGTTCAATTTCTTGGACATGTTATCTTAGTAGAAAATGTAGTAGTGGAACTAGGGATGGTTGAGGCCGTGTTACCATCAGATCCACCTAATAGCATGATAGAGGTAAAAAGATTATATTGTTCTTCAATTAAACTATCATCTATTTGTACCAGATTTATCTTGGATATTACCTCCCTATTTATCTTTTAACCAAAAGGGGGAATCATTTCATGTTTACAAGTAGGTTCCATTTGGATTTACAAGCATTGGGGTAGAGAATGATGAGCACTCTCATCTTGATATTTATAGAAGAGGGTGTCGAGTTTGTAGTGTCTTATGATGCATCAAAGAATAGGATTGGTTGTGTTCTAATGTAGATATATGCAGTGATTACCTTGGGTCAATGTGATTTGATACCACATTAATATAAATACAAAACCCATGATCTTGATAAAGAACAGTAGTCTTCGCACAAATGTTTTATAAACACTACCTTATAGGATAACTATTTATCATATATTTTAACCTAAATATTCTCAACATTATCTTTCTACAAATGATCCTAACTTGAGATATAAAGGATGGAAAGAGTTCCTCTGAGTTTAATTATTTGATATTGTCAGTAATCCTAGGAAGGGGAACATGGTATAAGATGCACTCAGTAAGAGATCTTGTTCTTGGATTATGAGTGAGGTGTTAGAGAAGCTTGCCTCATTAGAGTTATCCTTAGTGGATTGTGATGGTGAAAATTACCTTCAGTCTTTGGTTATTACCCAACCACTTATAATATGATTTCGGGAATCTCATAATGGAGATACTGACCTTGAGACAATATATTCTTAGATATTTAATATATGTACTCTAAAAGGGTTTTTTGAATGATGGGATAATTCCATTCTATTTAGAGGATTAATAATGGGACTATTGAAATTACTGGAGGTGGTTTTGAAGGGGTTTAGGCCTTCTAATTTGATGGTATATATAGGTGTAGTGAAGATGTATAAGGACCTATGATGTCATCTTTGGAAACCAACAATGAATAATAGAGTTTTAATGTTTTTCCCCTGATGGTTTACATGTTAGTTATTGAAGATAGAGCATAAGGAACTGGTGGGTTTAGATAAAATCCATGAGGTTGAGACATATATGTGGGCCTAATTCCCATACCACTTTACCTCATCGGCTGAATGATTTATGAAAGTGTGGCTCAAGGATGAAATGGTATATAGTAGGAAGGTTTAATGATCCCAGACTTCAGGGAGGTACATTCTTGTATAAATTTATTAATGTTTTCTAGTTAAATTTTTATCATGTTAATGATGAATATCGTGGGTTTTCTAGGAATTTTGGATAGAAAATATTAGGGAAATTGATCCATCATGTGCATGTTTCACAGTTTCCTCATGGTTAGGGAAAACTGTGTTCCTATGACGTAGTATCCATAAAGAGTGGTGCATGGTTAGGTAAATAGTGAAAGGGGGAAATAAAAACTCTGTGGACTTTGATAGTGGTAATCCACATTGTTGTCAAACAATTTGTCAAAACATGTGAGATCCCCTGTTAATAGGGTGAATAAGACCCCTCTTTGATAGAGGTAGGGGCATAGTGGTCAGACGGTTTTTAAAACCTTATGGATAGACCATGAACCCCATTAAATATGGGGTTTTTCTAATTTGAAACCACAATATTTTAAGGCTTCTAGGAGATTTCTACACCCATTTATTCTCCAGAAACACTAGTGATGAACTAAAATGACTAGGGAATTCCAATTATTTATTTATCTTATTTCTAGGTCATTTGGAGTGTCACTGGGTGATGATCAAAGATCAAGGTGAGCCTAACACTTTGATTTTTAATGAATTAAGGCTTTTAGATTTATTATTGTTCTTCTAAAGCCATAAAACCGTCTTTTTCAAGTGGATCTTAGGTTGGGTATTCAAATAGTGTATGAATATGAGTCAAAGGCTATGGTTAAGTGAGAATTCTTATTCAGAGTCTAGGTAGGAGGTCTATATGTTATATCCCAAAGTTTTTTTCTTGATTTATTTGTATGTGGTTATGCTTTGGGAATTGAAGAATATGTTAAATTGTATAATTTATGGGAATTTTTTATTATGCTAAATGGGTTATGATGTTAAAACATAAATAGGTTAAGAGTTTTACGAAAATTAAGTGGAAAATGTGCTAGTGTGTTTAGGCTTAAAGATGACTCATATGTCTTATGAAATGTGAAGTGTAAATTTTATGTGTTTTGGTTGTGTAAAATTTTTGATATTGTATATGTGATAAATTGATAAATAATAATGTGCACTTGTGTTTGAAAATGTGAGGTATTGGACATGAGGATCTACACCCACGATTTTGGTTAGAGAGAGGCTCTAAACCCCAACTCAATAATACATGGGTTATAGAAGTGGACTGAGGATCTATACACCTAAATTTTTCATTTGATGAGGATACATGGACCAAACATTCAAGGAATGTGTGATGTATTTTTTATAAAATATTTATTCCTAGTGAGATAGGGAACATGACTTACTCCCTTATGCCTGATGATTGGCTATCCTAGGCCATAGTGTAAATGATGTAAATGACTAAAACATGGAACAAATAATGAGAATGGATCAATTGAATAATATAATGTAGTGGAACCTGAGTTTTATTTTATTTATATTATAATTTATTTTGTACTTTCATGAACTATTTTTTTAGACTACATATTTTTTAGTCACAGTTTGTGGTGGCTTACTGAGTTTTACTCACACCCTCCTCAGGCTACTATTGGGTATTAGAAAATATTTCATGGTTGTTTCTCAGGAGAAGGTAATGGGACCTATGATCATGAGTCAATTGGGAAAGGGACATTCAAAGAGGAGGTAAAAAAACTTGGTGTCAAAATTTATTTTTGGTATTCTACATTTTTTTTCATTATTTTGGTTTTTGCATAAACATAGTACTGTTTACATGAAATGGGATATTTACTTTCGGTTTTGGGCTTGTATGTAGTTTTAAAATTTTGTTTTTAATTCATGTAATTATTTAATATTATAGTTTCATTTATTTTATATTCAATCTACATTTTAATACTTGGGTAAAGAGGTTATAGTCTCCCTAAATGACTTATTGGATCCTCGTTTATTTATAGAAACCTTTTGAATATGGGGAGGTGCACCTGAGGTCTTGTGGAGACCTGGCTCAGAGCACCAGATTAGTGGATTTTCGGTTGGGGATGTTACATATGATCATAGTCAACTGTTATTGTTTGAGGTGGTTGAGCATGTTTTCTCGAGAATCAACATAACAATTTGAAATCAGAATTTTGGTTATAAAATCACGTTGTCTCCATCAGATTTTTTTATTTTGAAATACATGAGGGTTCTCGTGATGTGAATTATTTATTATCATTATGTCTAAGGTTCATTTTAGTTAACAATGTGTTTACTGTATCTCCATTTATTATGTTTCATCTTTATCCACATCATGTGATTCGATAGGTCTATGATGATCTCAACCTAGAAGAAAAATTGATTCATGGGCTGATAAATATATTGGATATGAAAAATAATATCTATAATGTGAAAAGAATTTGTTTTTAATGGTTATATGTCATCATTGTGAGATTGAAAATGATACATGGAACTTGATAAAGACATTATAGACCAATGTCTTGAGCTCTTCCGAATCTTTTCCGGTCTCCTACATTCTAAGGATTGAAATAAAAATGGTGGGGGGAAATTAATACCCAAATTTCTGGTACACTTCAATTTTATTATTTATTTTTATCTTATATATTACTTGGGTTATGTTTTGGGAATATATATATAGATTTCAGGTTTTTTGGATGTGATTATGGAGTGGCATGATTTGAGAACAGTTACTAGATACTACCAACCATCACCATGAAACTATGAATGGTGATTCTAGGAGTCACTGTGTAGGAACATGGTTAGTGTTCAATTTTTTTTCAAACCATTTTCATGATGGGGGAAAGAATAATGTTTGATATAGTGGGAGAATAATGGTTGGTAAATTTTTTACAAATTTTTCATTCTATCTATGTGACATTGAGGACTTAGGATATTAACATAACACTCTTGGAATAAGGTTTTAAAACCCACTCATCTCTCTATATCATATCTTTCATAATGTACATGGTTCTCTCATGGATTGATGACATGCGTGACCTAATCATGAGATGTGTAGTTATTGATAGAAAATATATTTTTAAATTCAACTAAAATTCACATGGCCCTCATTTTTCTCCAATTCTTCTAGGGTCTTAATATTATTTTCTCCACTATGATCCCAAGGAAATTCTTTTTGGCATGGAATAAAATTTGGATGAATCAATGTTTTTTATTTGTTGAGAATAAATGCCTGTTTATGTGTGATCATGGGAGTAGTTTTTCCAAATGTTAATGGCCAAAAATAAGATTATTTATGGGGTTTATCACATAGTTTTTACTTATTTTATTGTATAAAATATTTAATAGTTTATAAGTTTTTATTACATAATATTTATAAAATGTTCATATTTATTAGTATTTGGTCGGATTTCCTTGGGGCTTACCTACTATATTTATATGCACCCCCTTCTTGGTAGTTTTGTTTGGTTGTTGATGTCGTTTTTCATGACATAATAAAAGGAAAGGTTTATTGTTTATCTAGTGATTCATATTTATATCATGGGTTTGGTTGGTGGTGTTTGATATTAAAACTATTGAATGTGTGGCATTAGATATATCCACTTATGTGTATATAGTTTTATATTCAATTTTGGAAGAATTGGTTGCTTTTTTTGGAATATATTTGAAATATTATGTTATCTAAACTTTTGGATTGGCCTTTAGATGTATTGTTTATACTCATTCATCCTATATATGGGTTGGATATTTATATTTCATGATTAGAAGGTTTTTGTTTTCTTAATTAGAAAATCATCACTCAATTTTATCCTTATCCCTTTAAATTTTGTTTTCAACTTTTGTGTCTTTAGGATGTCACATAATTCTAGTGGGAATCCATCTCATCTCAAGACCATGAGCTAGAGAAGGATATTTCACACCTAATCAAAAAATTATATATATATATATATATATATATCCATTAACTAAAATATAGGAAAATTAAATAATTTTTTTACTCATTTCATAATAACTTTTAAATTTATTATTTTATTATTGAAAAATTTATTTCAACAATTTCAATCACATATTTAATTTCATAATCAATTAAGTTCAGAACTTTTGTTATGAGTGTGTTAGATTTATAAATGTAATATCTCCTTGTTAGTTTTTCCATGTTATATTTTCTCATTTCCACTCATCTTGAAAACAATAATTGTATCATAATAATAATTTTATACATTATAAAAATCGTAGATTTCGTCATTAAAATTGATATAAAAAAATACATTGGTTTGTGAGGCAGTAGTCTGCATGCACAAATAAGAGATTTTTTTTTCATTAAATGTAAATTAATGTAATAAATTTAAATAATATATTAAATGAAATATTAACATATAATAAATATCAAATTAAATTATTAAATCCTTCCCAATGACCATCAATGAGAGATGTTTTTGAAAAATGAAGTACAAAAATACTTGTCGAAGGTAGATTGTACATATATACAATACATGATTACATTTAAAATGATTCGAACCTTATTAATATAGATATATAAAATATTTATATAATTAAAATTAATCTTATAATATCATATATATTCATTAAATCTTGAATAATAACCTTATATGAAAAGAGATGATGAGAATTGAACTATAATAGTTTTAGAGGTGATATCCTACACATATGAATAAATGATAGTTTCATTTAAAATATGTTGGAAAAGGATTTGAATAATGATATTCCATAATAATAATATCATCTTAGTATAAGTTAGATAATGATGTTATTATATTTGAATGGCTTGGAGGGAGTTGAAGTATGCACAAGTTGATGTAAAATGAAAATGCTTAGTTATGTCTTCTACCTCCTCCATAAACAAACTCTATTTGATCTCTTCTAAAGTAATATAGGTATGGAATTATTAGAATAAGATAACTGAAGTATTTATCTAGTTAATTTATTTTGGGATTTTGATAGGGGTTGGTAATGCTTCGTGGCACCTAAATTGTTAGGAAGAGAGGAGGTTCAATGCCCTTTTATAGGTGAGGGTAGCAGCACCCGAGAAATTACTTATATTATTTTTTGAACATAAATTAATATTCATGTTCTTGTTGACCAACATTTATATATTTATATGATATTTTTTATATCATTAGAAAATTTTAGATCGATTGAAATTTAGAGAAGGATAAGTGAATTTTTACCCCATTTCTTCATTTTGACCCCCTGTTATCCCATTTCATGATTAAAGTGATATCAATATTTTTTACTCTCCATAGGTGAAGAAGTTTATTATAAATTTTGGTGCGAACCACTTGTGGATATTTTGAAAATAATAAACCATATCCCATAAAATTTGAATAATATAACATTTTTAAAATAAACATATATACAGAATAAAAAATAAAATTAATTTCATTTTACTAATATTTTTTTTAAATTAAATAACATCAACATAGTAATATAACTCAAATAAAAGGTTTATAGGCAATACTAATAAAACATATTTATCTAGTTTTTTTGAAACATTATAACCTACTTAAACAACATTAGTTTTTAGGTTTTTAAATTATTTATTTGATTAATCTAATACTTTCACACAAATTATTTCAACCATGTTTAATCATTTTAGTGAATTATTTCTTCAATAAAATATTAAAAAAACCAAAATAATTTTTTTATACTAATTAAAAATAATCTTTTAAAAATGAACATTTACTGTTTTTATACTTTTGAAACATATTAAAGATATAAAAATCATGAAATTGATATTTAATAATTATCATTACTTTAAATAATATTGTGGAGTTCATAAAATAAAAATGGTTCCATATTTCCATTTTATCAATTATTTTGAGGAATTATCAAATTACACTCATCCAATGAAATATAAAAATGTCTATTGTGGTTGTGGTTGTGCATCGGTTTCATGAAGTGGGAAGGTGGTGATGTAGTCATAATGTAGGCATGTGGTGTAGACTAATTGACATGATGATGCAAGAAGGGACTTTGGGCCTTCAATTAGAAGCTTCAATTGGGAAACAATGTTGTACCTTTGTGACATTAATATAGGACTACATAAGGATGGGTGGGTGGATTATCCCTTAAGGGGGTCTATGAACTGCCTTTCCGACCAATGTGTGTGTGGTGTGTGCGTGTTTTGATGTAATTGTTACCCTGAGCGCATAATATATATATATATATATAATAAAGTAAATATTTATAATTATATATATATATATATATAATTACAAAATCTAGTATTAATGATTTTATACATAATTTAATAATTTTCATATTTCTCTACATGTCTTACCCTTACCATGGTGACATAATTTTAACTATGGTTACTATTTTTTGTGAGAAAAAATAATTTAGAACTGCTTAAAAAAATTATACATTATGATTTCAAATAATAATCTATTTTATCAAATTTAATTCCTATAATTTGAAAAAATTACATTTACAATAAAAATGAAAAAGTGACTAATTTTTTTCCAAGATAATATATATAAATATATAATTAATAGAAAACATAATCAATATAATAATTAAAATTAAATTAATATTCTTATGTTTAAGGAGATTAAAAAATTAAAAATTAAAATCAATTAAATACAAAATGGTAATTTGTCAATTCTTGAATGGAAAAGATTGTTTGTAAACAATCTCTTGTATTGTAACTATTCACAGAAATATATATCCTTTCAAAAATATAAAAAAAAATTCAACTTATATTAAAATTTTTATTTAGGAAATGATATCCTTTTAATAAAATAAAATTAATAAAGAGTTTAAAAATTAATTATATTAATTTCTCACAAAAAACTATATTTGATGACAATGTATTGTTGAACCACAAAATTGATTCATTTAAAATTGATTTTTCATTTCCAAGGAAATGATCAAAAATAAATTTCTCTATAGGACTATTATAAATATACTTAATAATATGGTTACATTGATTCATACCCACAAATTTAATCCTTATGTTAAATTTTTTGAAAAATAATATTATTTCATGGTTCATGTGAGGTCATTATTGCGTTTGTGTATGATACCAAACGTTGTATTCATTTAAAATATCATGTTGTTATATTCACCACCCCCTTAAATAATGGGATCATTTCAATATTATCACTAGATTGAGGAAGAAATGGTTTTTTATTTTTAAATCCCTTTAATGAATAACTAATCATATATAATTATAATAAATATTCCATTTTATATAAGGGAATGTGAAAAATTAATTTTATATTGAATTAAAAAAATAAGTTTTCTAGATGGGAGGAAATTAATGGGAATAGAAAATATGTACATGTAGTAGAAAAACAATTTCGAATAATGATTGGAGTAGTATATAATATGATAATGAGAAATTTAATGAGAAGAAACCCATAAATGTATGTTGCATGAAAGGGATCATCAAATCATCAGAAATGATTTTATGAAATAGAAAATTTTAATTTTCAAGATCTTTTTTCTAAAGGAGATGGATCTTTTTACCATTAATATACACGACTTGATAAAATATATTAACATGATTTTATTCAAATCTATATATGAAATTTAATCCTTTGGTTGTGTTTTTAACAGTATTCCACCTATATCTCATCTTGTATTCTCATCGATCTGTATCCATGATGAATCATTAATCTTCATAAGAAATAAAATTTTATTAGATCATTTTGTAGAAAAAAAGTTAAAATTATAATCTACTTTTTTTATTAATTTATTTTTTTTATCTTGAGCAAAGATACTACCAAAAATGAATAAATTTTATTATAAAGAAATAATACATTTAACAAAACAAATTCCAAATTAACACTAATGGTTAAATTAAGATCGTTATATAAATGAAAAATATTATATCCTAATTAACTTCATCATGAAATTTTGTATTTAAAATGTGGCCTAATAATATTCTTCTATCATTCAGAAAATGTCAAAATTTTATTACTAAATAATATTTCACTTTAAAAAAAGTGTTCAATATTCCCCTACCCATTTATCATTTGTAAAAAATATCTTTAATCAGCGTAAGATCACATAAAATAAAACCTCAAAATGGGTATCTATGAATTTTAAATTATAAAAAACATTAAACATATATTCAAATAATGGTATCCATATAATTTATTTTAGCCACATATGAAAACAAGATAATATGTAATTTTATCTAAACAATTATCTGATACCAACTACAATAACCACAAACATAAAACCTTGGATTTGAAACTAAAAATGTAAGAACTAATATTCTTTATTTGATATCGATAAATGCGACCTATTTTTAGAAATTTATAATATAAAATTTCATATTGAAATTTTAGATCTCTTATATTCCCAAATAATCTTTTGGTTTATAATTTTTTAAAATTAAGAAAAAATCTTACACAACAACAATTAATTCATTATATGATAATTTTCCAAAGTAAAATTTTTATTTCTTATTACACGTTATGTGTTCATCATCTCTAATATAAAACCTTGTATATAATATTATACTTACCATCATTAATTACAATATAAGAAAATTATACATAATAAGGATGAGATCAAATTCATTGTAAGGGTAAAAATATTATTTAAAAATTGATTTACGTTGGCCAGGAAAAGATGAGAATAAGGGTATGATAAAATATTCAAAGTGAATGAGTGTTAAATAAGAGAATTCATACACAAAAAAACCTCTATCATTTAACCTATGAAATGGAATAAATCATTACTAAAGGAAATATTTATAAGAATCAATTACCATGTGATATGTGATTTTAAATTTGATCCAAGAAACTATAATAATATTATAGAAATAATAAAGAAAAAATGTTGGAATATGAAATCACTATCTTCATTAGCTATCTTTAGTAATGATAAAAATAAATTTTTCCCATTTAAATCTATAGGGTATACCTCCCTATTAAACTCCCTTTATCCTAAATTTAAATATATATAAAATTTTCCAATGCATTGGATAACTATATTAGGATCACATAGTTATTAATCTTTATTAAGAACACAAATAATAATGAAATATACTGTCCTCACCAATAATAATAAATAATTTACAGTTACTATAAATTAATATAACACATATACTTGTTCATTATAATTATAAAAAAGTTTAAAATAACATTCTTTCTTATATATCTTAATTTACACAAGGAAAAAAATTATGTTCCATAAAAATACATTTAAAACATTAATATTAAAGAAATCTCGAGAGATTTGATGGATAAAATCATAATATCAAATTTTTATTTTAGTACAGGATTCATTAAATGATGATTGAATACAATAAATAACATTTAAAAAAAATTGAATAATTTCTTTGGAAACATTGGGAAATCCCTTTTTTATAAACCTTTAAAAAGTAATAATAAAATAAATAATGAGAAACTTATTTTAATTGAAAAGAAACATTGAAAAATTAAATTTAAGATTCATAGAAAAAAACTATTGATACTTAAAAATAATATTATTTAGTATATCCTAAAAATTATTTTATTCAATCCTTTGGAAAAAATCACATCATTAAGAAAATAGAAAATAATTTCATTCTAAATATTTTTTCAAAATAAGAGTATGGGTAAAAATTTATTTAGGGAATCATTATAGAATTTTAATTTTAATCATGATATTATTTTGAATGAAATATATTTATTAGAAAACATTAATCCCTTCCAAATTGAGAAACCAAGTCATATTTCCTTAAAAAGAAATCTTTCATACTTTTACGCACATACATGGGGATAAATTTATGGAAAAATGATAATTTTGATAAATAAAAAAGTAATAAGAATATATATGGAGTATAAGATAAAAATATCATATAATTCACCCAATAGAAACAGAAACATAAAAAATCACTAATAATGAGGAAAATGTGAAATAAACACTTATTAGTCTGGTAAATTTGTTTATCATAAACCCAAAAAATTAAATAAATTAAAATGAATCTTTAATTACCATTATATTAAATATATTCATGATATATCATATCATAGGGGACATATATAAAAAGAAAGAATGTTTTTTTAATATTTTACATGTGTCATAGAAACAAATGTGATATGATAAAACCTTACTATATTGGTAACATTGAAATAAAATTACATTGGAAAAAATAATGTGATATAATTATATGAATCCCATTAATTTTAGAAATTAATATTTAAAAATTAATTCATGGGTTAAAAATTACAGCATACAATGAAATAATAGTGCACAACTAGATGCATGTATCAAGAAAATGCGATTGAGAAAATTAAAACCATTACAATGATCATTACATTTGATGTGATAAATTTTTCATCAGATGATTATGTTAACAAATATAAACCAACATTTATTTTATTAAATAAATACATTATTTTTTATATCAATTAAAAATAATCATGGTATAATAATTTCAATGAATAAAGGATAAAACCCAATGAAAAGAAATTGATTTGATAAATCCCTTACTACGAGGCCATACTTATTAGATTCCCTTTAACACCTGTAAAATAAATATTACTTATTTTCATGATAAATAATTTTTTATAGGTTTATAACATTATCATTAAATTTTTTTGGTTTATTTCAGTGAATGTAATGGAGGTCTCTCCATAATTTTTCTAGGATTTGGGAGTTTCCAAGGTGACAGAGTGGACCCCCACTCTTTTGCTAAAGAAGTTATGGCTAGAGGGATTGATCAATCTTAGGTGGATGAAAAATTGTCTGATCATTGTGGCGATGATAGTCAATCTAATATTGGGGTGCTCAATGAGTTGTAAATATCTAATGTAAATGTGGCAGTGTCCTCGATCCATCAGACGATTGATCTTATCATAGAGATTGGGTCAATTTCAACTCATAACAAATTCTAAAATCTAAATGAGGATAAAAAGGAAAATGAGAATTTAGAAAATGGATAAAAGTAATTCAGAGATGGAAATGAAAACAGGTTGGAGTTAGACTATCAGACGATGGGAATCCATGTGAAATAGATGTGGACTCGTATCCAAGATCATACAATGAGAAGGAGGATCTGTTGGATCTGGATCAAGGAATGGAAAATCAGTAAACCTCTTAACTAGGAACGTTTTTTTCTCTAGGTGAGGAAAACCAAGTCCATCAAAAGAATACTCAAACACACCGAAGAAAATTGTAACCAGTTCATTAGGAAAGGAAAAGTGTAATCACGCATAGGTTGTATCAAGGGAATATTCATTGACTAAAGACATTGAATGAGGGAAATAGCGAGTAGGGAGTCTAGATCACTTGAATCTGGATCCTTATTCCAAAGAGGGACATGTGAGGATGTCAGGTTAGAAGGATGAAATTAGTGAGGCATCATTGGAAATCTTGGCTAGTTTACATCGGTTTGTAGGTCTAGAGTTCATAGATAAATTATGGGCCCTTATTAGGAATTCAGAGGAAGAATGTGGGAGATGTATCTTAGCATTCATGCTTCTTGATAGGATAAAAAAAGAAATAATGGGATTCAAATTCCAGTGGTTGTCACCATGGAATAAGGTGATTGGATCACCAAGAAACATTTAATTCTAATTATAGGCTTCAATGAGAAGTAGATGAAAATGTAATAGTTCTTGAAAATGTGGGAGAAATTGGCCTACAACTTCAAGGAGATCGTTGAAATGAACTAGATAAAAAGGTAATTGATCTATCCTTGGAATTTTATAGACAGGTAGTATCTAATTATTTAAAGCTGCCAATTAATAATTCTGTTATTTTCTTTAACATTTGATTCCATGGTTTAACTTGATGGTTTTTCAATTTTTCAAGAAAAGTGTTTTTAATAAAAAATTAATTCCAAAGTATGTAAATCACTATGTAGAGTTGATTTCTGATATATACACATGTGTGCTAATTCTATTTTTTTTGATTGGAATCGTATAAATATTTAAGATATATTATATCAATAGAATAAAAATATTTTCATGAATTTCATATATAAATAAATAAATATATATATGTATATATTAAACCCATCATAAGAATCATCCATGGAATTAGATGATGATAAATTAAATACACCAATTCATGAGACAGTGTTCTAGACAAACTCACGAATGATGGTTATAGTTACCATTTGATTGTTATAGTGATAAATAAGTTTATGAAAATAAAATAATAACATCTTAGTATACAAGATATATAGATATTATTATATTTTAATGTTTAAGATTGAATAAAAGGAGGTATAAGAAGAATCAAAATGAAAATGATCATTTATAATAAATTACATACTCTATGAAGATCCTCATTTGAATCAATATTTAATGACAATAGGGATGCTATTTTTGGAATAAAGTCACCTATATAATTTTTATAAGGAATGTACAAAAAGGTTTTTATCATGTGATAGTTGGTCTATGTGGCTCACAATGTGTACGAAAGATTGGATCATTGGTGTCTTTTTATAAATTTTGGGAGGGGAAGCTATAACTTTCCAAAATTAAAAAATTATTATAAATTAATTTTTATGTTCATGTGGGAAAAAAGTATATTTTTGAAATTAATATGTGGATGTGTTTAAATACACTCTTCTAATAATATTTATATATTATTATGTGAATATTTAACCCTTATTTTTTAGCTTTAAACCCTTACTAACTGTAACATCCCATGTAAGTAATGAATAATAGATATTTCTATCTATGTCTATTAGTGAATTAGATAGTGTTTTAGAGGCTTAAAATGAGAATAAATCAAATCTTAAGCATGGAATACACTAATATTTTTAAAAGATTGTTTTACTGCCTTTTGATGGAAAACCATTTTTAAATCTATCTTTTGACAAACTTATAAGCTATTTTTGTCAAAATAAACTTATTCTTTATGATTGGGACATTAAAATTTACTTTGTGTGATTTTCTGATATTTTTCTGATAAAGTTCATTTTTATTGAATAGTGAAAAATGTTGTATTTTAATTCAAAACCTCGTTTTAATCTAATTTATTTATATGATTAGATTATATTTTGAATTGGTTTTGAAGTGAAATTAGAATATATTTTTACCATTTAATCCAATGGTGGTAATTAGAATCAATTTCAATTCAGAATTGGACTTAAACTGGTGTCAATCTTTTGATACTTATTGTTTCATAAAAACACGCTATTTGTCATGATAGCTAGAATTAATTATTAAATTAATTAATGTAACATATATGATTTGAATTTTGTAAAATATACATCATTTTTGAATTCAGAATATCAAATATAGCTTAGGGTGAAGTTTTGGTATTTTTCTGAAAAACTTTAATTTTTGATGAATAGTGAAACCACTAAGTGGTAGTTAAAGCAACTGATTTTTCGTTTAAATGAAACTTTGCCACTTCTGTGATTTGATTTTCAAATGTCTGACAACATGGTTTCCATTAATAAGTAAAATGTGGTTCAATGAGATAAAAATATTTTTTTGGTGGATAGTAACTTTTAAGTTTTTAATCGCGATTAGAGGTAATTAGTGCAATTTAAGGAAAAAATGACATTATAATAAAATGAAAATACCTAGACACATGTCCTACCCTTATTGGATGTGTCATGGCAGACCAAGATAATCCATGGGTCAACTTGGGGACCCCATGGAGCGACTTTCGTAGGAAAATTACATTAATATCTTTTTATTTAATGTTAAAATTAAAATGACACAAACATGAGTTGTTTTACTAAAACAGTTTTTAAATGGGGTTATACAAGTCAGATTTTTGACTATAAGTATTAATTAGAAATCTAAAATTATTTCCTACATCATGATAGTTTTTTTATAATTTTTAGACATTAAATAAATTAAATTATTTATGTCATCATGATGATGCAGTGATTACCACATTAATAAAGGATTTAAATAAATTGAAACGATAATGTAAAATCTATGACCTACACATGTCCAAAACCTATTGTATGGGTGGATTTAGAACCCTTATCACCTTACCATCTAATTATATAAATGTGGGACCTTTTAAATCATAAACTCATTTTAAAATAAAGTAACATTTCTTTACTTTCCAAGAGTGCCCCTCCTCTCCTCTTATAAAAGGACCCCACCTCTACCTCCTTACCCACACTTCCAAAGCCTTTGGATCGGCCATAACCTGCCCATTTAGGGTCTAAACTTCACTCTCTTACTCCTTGAAGCCAATATTTTGGCAGAAGTCTTCCCAAGGAAGCCTTTGATCTCAAACCAAAGGGAGTTACCCGATTTTAAGGTAATGTCTTCACTTGTGTTCTTTTGTTTTATTTTGCTTCTCCAACCCCCTAAACTCTTTTTATTCATTTCTTTTATAACAAACCCAGTATCTTCCGTATACTAGGATGTTGTTATAAGATGGATTCTAGCTACACTTACACACACCTACATCTAATGGTTAAAGAACATACTGTTTCCGTGGATGGCGAATTTCTGCCTCCCGAAATGATGATTGTTCAACATTATTTTAACACCTTCAAAGGTGGCCATTAAGATGAAAATATATTTATATATGATATATAATATGTTTATGTTTTCCTTACGCTTCTGTATTTCTCATTTTGGGCATACCTTTATGGTTTCCATTATGGGTTAACGCTTTATCTTCATTTAAGGAAGTGCGGACTACCGACCCCTCAAAGTGATTTGATTCGTTAATACCATATGTGGTACTAATAAATGATATATTTAATGATATTATATATGATACCATACTGGAATTAAAATACTATTATGTATCATTATGTTTTAATTCCATTAAATATGAAATATAAATGGAAGTAGCGTTCATGCGTACGTACGGATTACCGTCTCCATGAACGGTGAAATTCATTTCTTACCTCTAAATGTTAGGTAATATTATAAATGCATGCATGTACTGGATATATATGATATATATGATATCTACATCATTAATACAATTCTGGATATAATGGATACATGAACAACTTGTAATTATAAATTGTTTATTTTTGACTGAAGTACCAATGATCGTTAAAACGACTGTTATTAACTTAAATAATTACATAGTGTTCATGACATGGAAATAAGTGATATAAAAAGAATAATGAACTTGAAAAAGGTTCTTAAAGAAGTAGAAATTAACTCAAGTTTATTATTCACGAGATTAAAGAACGACCGAGTCAAGTCGGACCAGAGGTATGGAACTTCATCTCAATCTCCTTTCATTGAGGCATATTTTGTTTTATACACAACCTTCTTTTATACGGTGTATAAACCCCTTTGACTTTTGTGTTTATTAAAATGAAATCCTTTTTATACAAAGAATTTAATAAAGGACAAAAGGGAATGTTTTTTTCGTATGTATGTGGCGACAATGACTTCTCTGCCACCGTGACCATTATTTGAGTTTCGGATTCCTCTACAAGCCATACCTTTTTTTAAAAGAAAAATAAATACCATGTTTTACTTTTGTTTTATTTTTGTATTGGAAATGGATTTCAAAATTTTTTTATATCAATGTGTTGTATTGATATCTTGTGTTTGAAAGGTGGAAATGTTATGTTTCCTTTATGCATGTTTTATGGATACGATTATGTTGAGGTTCTTCAGAATTATTATGAAGACGGGTGGTTCCGTTATAAACTAAGGGCAGGTGAGCCCGATATAGCTCTCCAATGCATTGGGTAACACGAAGGAGTGAAACGTTATGGTTTCTCTGAAGAGATTTAGGGAATATACATTGATGGGTATTTCAAACGTAACCAAGAGGGTAACTCCCTACGTAAGAATGTTATGAATGCCTCAAGTTACCTTTATGTCTTATGATTTCTATGATTTATTCATGATTTTATGATGTATGTTAGAGTTCTTATGTTTTATGGGTAAATTATGATTTAATTCTTATGTATATATGTAACCATGTTTCCTTTCCATATTTTTATATCCCTTACTGAGATTTTTATGCTCATCCCAAGTTTTTGAAATGTTTTTAACAGGTCAAGGGAAAGGTACATGATATGATGATAGTGTCAAGAAAGTGTAAAGAAAGAATCCATGTTTTATTTTAAATATATTTCCATTGATGGAAAAAATGAATAATATCTTTTATGTAACCACTTTGTTTATATGTGGAATGTAATGCATGTTTTATGATCTAATTATCTAATAATCTAAACCTGAAAATATTTTCAAGGTGTATTCTTGAAATATCTCAAGATTAAATAATATTTAAGTCTGGGGCCTTATAGTTGGTATCAGAGGTCAGTTTAGATAACTTTAGAAGTTATAATTCTATTAAATGATTATCCAAAAATATATTTTTTGAAATGATATAGCATTTGAAGATTACCATGTTGCTTCATCTAAGACATGTTTGTTCAGAATGGTTTTCCGTAGAGTAAATAGGGGAGCCGTGCTAGGAAGGCATACAGAAGGGAATAACCTTCGAAATCAGCATCCTGAGATGGTCGAAATTAGAACTGAACAGTTTGTTGCAGTAATGGAGAAGTTGACTGAAGCGATAAATGGTGGTGGTATCCATGCCTGAGATCAGCCAGATCAACTGCAGAGGAACATGTCACTGGTGGAACATTCCATGAGGCAACATCCCCCATCATTCAGAGGATCATCTGAACCTGTGTTAGCTGAAGGGTGGATTAAAGCACTGGAGAAGATTTTCAATGTCATGGGGTGTTCAGACAATCAAAATGTTAGTCTTGCTATTTACCGTTTGGAGGGTGAAGCAGACCAGTGGTGGTCGATGGATAAAAATATCTGAGATGCTTATGAGATTGATGCTCTTGACTAGGATCAGTTCAATGGTATATTTCTTGAGAAGTATTTTCCTAAGGATATTCGACTTAGGATGGAAAAACAATTCTTGGAATTGAGGGAAGAGGAAGACTCAGTGGCTGCCTATGAAGAGAGGTTCACTCGATTGGCAAGGTATGCTCTAAATTTTATCCAAGACCTTGATAGTAAAATCAATCGTTTTTACTCAGGATTAAAGCCAAAATATCGAAGGGCTTTAGCTTCACGTGAGATTAAAAGTTATGAAAAGCTTGTTCGATGTGCTGAGAAGGAGGAAATGGAGTTTGTTGATGATCAAGTGTTTTATAACAACCAGTAGAAGAAGAGACCGAGGTGGCAGGAGAAAGGGAAGAATTTTTCAAAAAAGTCTGATGGTAAGAAAACTAAGTTTCCAGTTTGTGATAAATGTGGTAAATGGCATGTTGGGGAATGTCTTTTGAATTCTGGAAAGTGCTACCGATGTTGTAAGATGGGACATAAGGCTCGTGATTGCACTGAAAAAGATCAAGGTGATGGTAAGTCCAAATTTTATTTATAGTTAGTGAAATAGTTTAAGTGCAATGAGATGGGTGACTATGAAAACGAGTGTCCTACAAAGAGCATAAGTGATGGAAAGTAGTTAGACTACAAGAAGAAAGGGGTGGTGAGATCCTTTTCAACTACTTTAGCAGATGTCGGGCCATCAAATGAAGTTGTATCAGGTACTTTGTTTGTTTTTTCAGATTATGCCAGTGTGTTGTTGGATTCGGGGTCCACACATTCTTTCATCTCTAAAACCTTTTCTAGTAAAATGGGAATACCATCTCAAGAATTGACTCCTGAACTTGTGGTAAAAACACCTGGGGGAAATGTTGAGGCAAAAAGAATTTATAAGACTCTTCCTATCCTTATCTGTGGAAAGAACCTACTTGAAAACCTTATTGTTCTACCCCTAGTAGAGTTTGATGTTATCCTGGGAATGGATTGGCTCTCTATTTACCATGCTAAGATTGACTGTAGATCTAAAGAAGTTTTTTTTCAGAAAGACTTTCAGTTTGTATACAAGAATGAACCCTTACTGTTGATAACTTATCAAGAGGCCGCGAAACTTGTAAAAGATGGAAATGAATGTTGCCTTGCACATATTGTTGAAAACAAGAAAACTGTTCAGATTAAGGATGTGCCAGTGGTAAATGAGTATCCGGATGTTTTTCCTGATGAGTTGCCTGGAATAATACCAGATCGATAAGTTGAATTTACTATTGACTTAGTTCCTGATGCTATGCCAATTTCAAAACCACCTTATCGAATGGATCAAATTGAACTTTTAGAGTTGAAGGAGCAATTACAAGATTTATTAGAGAAAGGTTTCATTCGACCAAGAACATCACCATGGGGTGTTAGTATTTTATTTGTTAAAAAGAAAGATGGTTCTAAGAGACATTTCATTGATTATAGATCCTTGAATAACATCACTATTAAAAACAAATATCCTTTGCCTCATATCGATGATTTGTTTGAGCAGCTCTAGGGAGCTCAGTTTTTATCAAAGATTGACCTGAGATCGGGGTACCATCAGCCGAGGGTAAAGGAAGAAGATGTTCCGAAGACTGTGTTTCATACAAGATATATCCATTATGAATTTGTAGTAATGCCTTATGGGATAACCAATGCACCTGCTGTATTCATGGACTTAATGAATAGAATTTTCCACGAGTTCTTGGATAAGTTTGTGGTGGTTTTCATTGATGATATTTTGGTGTTTTCTAAAAGTATAGAGGAGCATGAAAGACATTTAAGGGTTATTTTTCAAACCTTAAAAGAAAAGAAATTGTATGGGAAATTCAGAAAGTCTGAGTTTTGGTTGCAAAAAATTTCTTTCCATGGTCACATTGTTTCTAAAGATGGGATAACTATTGATCCTACTAAAACAAAAGTTGTTGAAGAATGGCCAAGACCCACAAATGTAACCGAGATCCGTAGATTCCTTGGTTTGTCAGGTTACTACCGAAGGTTTGTTGAAATTTTTTTCGGTTATCTAGTCCAATGACTAAGCTAACTCGAAAGGGTGTTATGTTTATCTGGACAAAGGAATCTGATGATTGTTTTCAGGAGATGAAAAGAAGATTGGTGAATGCTCTAGTTTTGGCACTACCTTCCAGGAATGGGGAGTTTGTTATCTAGAGTGATGCTTCATTGAAAGGACTTGGTTGTGTCCTAATGTAGAATGATCAGGTAATCGCTTATGCCTCACGATAGTTGAAAACTCATGAGGTAAATTACCCTACACATGATTTTGAATTAGCTGCTGTTGTTTTCGCTTTAAAAATTTGGAGGCATCATTTGTATGGAGTAATGTGTGAAATATATACCGATCATAAAAGTTTAATGTATATATTCACTCAGAAAGATTTTAACATGATACGGAGGAGATGGCTAGAATTAATCAAGGATTATGATTGTACAATTCATTACCACCCGAGAAATGAAAATAATGTGGCCGATGCTTTGAGTCAGAAAAGTAATGCTTCATTAACAATGTTTCATTTGGAACGTGATCCTTTGGTTAAGGATTTGATGAACTTTGGCATAGAAGTTGTTGGTGTTGGATGTTCTTCTGTTTTGTTTCAGGTATCAGTGAAATCTTCTCTATCAGACAGAATCAAGTAAGCACAGAAGCAAGATAGTGAGATGCAGAAAAAGGTAGAGCTGGTTCAGAAAGGTACGTTGCCTGAATTCAACATTGATAATGATTGCATTTTGTGATTTGGGAAGAGATTGTGTGTTCCTTGTGATTTATAGTTGAAGAGAGAGTTGTTATGTGAAGCTCATTGTTCTCTGTTTTCAGTTCATCCTGGCAGTACTAAGATGTACATAGATCTGCGAGAGTATTACTAGTGGGATGGAATGAAAAGAGATATTGCTGATTTTACTGTGAAGTGTTTGACATGTCAATAGGTTAAAGCAGAGCGGCAATTACCAAAAGGGATGATTCATCCTTTACCAGTGCCAAAGTGGAAATGGGAGAATATATCCATGGACTACATTGTGGGATTGCCAAAGACCCCTCGAGGTAATAATGCAATCTGTGTTATTGTTGATTGCTTGACTAAATCTGCTCGTTTCCTTTCTATACGAGATACTTTTTCCCTAGATCAACTTTCCCATTTTTATCTTAACGAGATGGTCAGGTTACATGGAGTTCCCCTCTCCATTGTATCTGACCATGATCCCAGGTTCATTTCTAACTTTTAGAAAGGCTTTCAGAAGTCGTTGGGTACTGAATTAAATTTTAGTACAGCTTTTCATCCTCAATCAGATGGGCAGTCAGAACGAACAATTCAGACATTGGAGGATATGATACGTTATTTCTCTATGGATTATCAGGGAATTTGGGACCAACATATTTCTTTGGTTGAATTTTCATATAATAACAGTTTTCATTCAAGTATACAGATGGCACCATTTGAGGCGTTATATGGGAAGTGGTGTCAAACTCCAGCTTTTGGGGATGGAGTGGGTGAAAGAAAGCTGATGGGACCAGAATTGGTAGAAGAGTTGGCAGAAAAAGTTCAGGTGATACAAAAACACATGAGAACAGCTCAGAGTAGGCAGAAGAGTTATGCGGACAATAGGAGGAAGGATCTAACTTTTGACGTAGGTGAGCATGTTTTTCTCAATGTCTCACCATGGAAAAGTGTGATGCGATTTGGTAAGAAAGGAATGCTGAGTCCAAGGTTCATTGGACCATATGAAATTCAGGAGAGAGTTGGATCAGTTTCATACCAGGTGGCTTTACCTCCAAGTTTATCTCAGGTACACAATGGTTTTCATGTTTCGATGCCGAGAAGGTGCATGCCAGATCCATCTCATGTTTTGAGTCCAGAGGTAGTTCAGCGGGAAGAGAACCTATCTTATGAGGAACAACAGGTCCAAATTATTGACCATAGGGAGTAAGTGTTACGGAATAAGGTGATTAATTAGGTAAATGGTTTTGTGAAAAAACCACATGATGGAAGAGGCAAAATGGGAATCTGAAAATGCAATGAGGGTTAAGTACCCCCATTTATTCGATAAGTATATAAAATACGGGGACAAAATTTTCTAAAGGGGGAATGGATGTAACATCCCAAGTAAGTAATGAATAATAGATATTTTTATCTATTTTTATTAGTGAATTAGATAGTGTTTTAGAGGCTTAAAATGAGAATAAATCCAATCTTAAGCATGGAATACACTAATATTTTTATAAGATTGTTTTATTGCCTTTTGATGGCAAGCCATTTTTAAATTTATCTTTTGACAAATTTATAAGCTATGTTTGTCAAAATAAACTTATTCTTTATTATTGGGACATCAAAATTTACTTTGTGTGAACTTTTGGTATTTTTCCGATAAAGTTCATTTTTAATGAATAGTGAAAAATGTTGTATTTTAATTCAAAACATCTTTTTAATCTAATTTATTTATATGATTAGACTATATTTTGAATAGGTTTTGAAGTGAAATTAGAATATATTTTTACCATTTAATCCAATGGTTGTCAATGGAATCAATTTCACTTTGAAATTGGACTTAAACTGGTGTCAATCTTTTGATACTAATTATTTCATAAAAACGCGCTATTTGTCATGAAAACGGGAATTAATTATTAAATTAATTAATTTAACATATAAGATTTTAATTTTGTAAAATAGACATCAATTTTGAATTCAGAATATCAAATATAGCTTAGGGTGAAGTTTTGCTATTTTTCTGAAAAACTTCAATTTTTGATTAATAGTGAAACCACTAAGTGGAAGTTAAAGAAAGTGATTTTTCGTTTAAAGGAAACTTTTCCACTTCTGTGATTTGATTTTCAAAAATTAGACATACATGGTTGTCATTATGAAGTAAAATTTGGTTCAATTAGATTAAAATAATTTTTTGGTGAATAGTAACTTTTAAGTTTTTAATCGTGATTAGAGGTAATTAGTGAAATTTAAGGAAAAAATGTTATTATAATAAAATGAAAATACCTAGACACATGTACTACCCTTATTTGATGTGTCATGACCGAAAAAGAAAATCCATGTGTCATCTTGGGGACCCCATGGAGGCACTTTGGTAGGAAAATGACATTAATATCTTTTTATTTAATGTTAAAATTAAAATGACACAAATGTGAGTTGTTTTACTAAAACAATTATTAAATGGGGTTATCCAAGTCCGATATTTTATTATAAATATTACATAGAAAGATAAAAAGATTTCCTACATCATGATAGTTTTTTTATAATATTTAGACCTTAAATAAAGTGAATTATTTATGACATCATGACGATGCAGCGATTACCTCATTAATAAAGGATTTAAATAAAATGAAAAGATACTGTAAAATATATGACCTACACATTTCCAAAACCTATTGGATGGGTGGATTTAGAACCAATATCACCTTAACCTATAATTATATCAATGTGGGACCTTTTGAATCCGAAACTCATTTTAAAATAAAGTAACATTTCTTTACTTTCCAAGAGTGCCCCTCCTCTCCTCTTATTAAAGGCCCCCACCTCTACCTCCTTACCCACACATCCAAAGCCTTTGGCTCAGACAAACCATGCCCATTTTGTCTCTACACTTCCATCTCTTACTCCTTGAAGCCTCAATTTGGGCAGAAGTCTTCCCAATGAAACCTTTGAGCTCAAACCAAAGGGAGTTACCCGATTTTAAGGTAATGTCTTCACTTGTGTTCTTTTGTTTTATTTTGCTTCTCCAACCCCCTAAACTCTCTTTATTAATTTATTTTGTAACAAAAACAGTATCTTACATATACTAGGATGTTGTTATAAGAAGAAATCGAGCTACACTTACACACACCTACATCTAATGGTTAAAGAACATACTGTTTCCGTGGATGGAAAATTTCTGCCTCCCTAAACGATGATTGTTCAACATTCTTTTAACACCTTCAAAGGTGGCCATTAAGATGACACTATATTTATATATGATATATAATATGTTTATGTTTTCCTTAAGCTTATGTATTTCTCATTTTGGGCATACCTTTATGGTTTCCATTATGGGTAAACGCGATATCTTCATTTAAGGAAGTGCGGACTACCGCCCCCTCAAAGTGATTTGATTCGTTAATACCATATGTGGTATGTATAAAGGATATATTTAATGATATTATATATGATACCATACTGTAATTAATATACTATTATGTATCAATATGTTTTAATTCCATTAAATATGAAATAGAAATGGAAGTAGTTTTCATGCGTACGTACAACGTACCGTCTCCATGATCGGTGCATTTCTATTCTTACCTCTAAATGCTATGTAATATTATAAATGCATGAATGTACTGGATATATATGATTTATATGATATCTAAATCATGAATAAAATTCTGTATATAATGGATACATTAAAAACTTGTAATTATAAAGGGTTTATTTTTGACTCAAGTACCAATGATCATTAAAATGACTATTATTAACTTAAATAATTACATAGTGTTCATGACATGGAACTAAGTGATATAAAATGAATAATTAACTTGAAAAAGGTTCTTAAACAAGTAGAAATTAACTGAAGTTTTTTATTCAGGAGATTAAAGAATGACCGAGTCATGTCGGACCCGAGGTATGGGACTTCGTCTCAATCTCCTTTCGTTGAGGTATATTTTGTTTTATACAAAACCTTCTTTTAGATGGTGTATAAACCCCTTTAACTTTTACGTTTATTAAAAAGGAATCCTTTTTATACAAACCATTTACTAAACGACAAAAGGGAATGTTTTTGTCCTATATATGCAGCGACAATGACTTCTCCGCCGCCGTGACCATTATTTGAGTTTCAGCTTCCTCTACAAGCCATACCTTTAAAAAAAAATACCATGTTTTACTTTTATTACATTTTGGTACTGGAAATGGTTTTCATAATATTTTTATATCAATGTGTTGTATTGATATCTTGTGATTGAAAGGTAGAAATGTTATGTTTCCTTTATGCATGTTTTATGTGATACGATTATGTTGTGGTTCTTGGGCATTATTATGAAGACGAGTGGTTCCATGATAAACTAAGGGCGGGTGAGCCCGATATAGCTCTCCAATGCATTGGGTAATGCGAAGGAGTGAAACTTTATGGCTTCTCCAAAGAGATTTAGGGAATATACTATGACGGGTATTCCAAACGTAACCAAGAGGGTTACTCCCTACGTAAGAATGTTATGAATGACTCAAGTTACCTTTATGTCTTATGATTTCTATGATTTATTCCTGATTTGATGAGATATGTTAAAGTGCTTATGTTTTATGGGTAAAGTATGATTGCATTCTTATGTATATATGTAACCATGTTTGCTTTCAAAATTTTTATATCCCTTATTGAGCTTTTTATGCTCATCCCATGTTTTTGAAATGTTTTTCACATGTCAAGGGAAAGGTACATAATATGATGATAGTGTCAAAGAAGTGTCAAGAAAGAATCCATGTATTATTTTAAATTTGAATCCATTGATGGGAAAAATGAATACTATCTTTTATGTAACAACTTTTTTTAAATGTGGAATGTAATGCATGTTTTATGTTCTAATTCTCTAAAATTCTAAACCTGAAAAGATCCTCAAGGTGTATTCTTGAAATATCTCAAGGTTAAGTAATGTTTAAGGCTGGGGCCTTATACTAACCATTTTGATAATTAATAGATATCAATGTTTTATAATCATTATAGGGTAAGGAAGATAATATAAGAGGAATTGTATCCTTTTATTGGAAAATGATTGATATTATAGGCCACATCGGATTAAATTGAAAAAATATTGGATTTTAAATTTTTTATATCATTTAGTAAAATATGAAATACAATTGAATCATTTTTTAGGAAAATTTATAAAATATGTGAGCAAAAACAAAAATATGTGAATTTATTAATAATTTAAAAATTAAACACATCACTTGTTCATTGATTTTTATACTACTTGCACAAGCCCCATGTTAATAATGCATATGCATTTAATGTAATTATTACATCACTAAAAATAAAAAAAGATACAAATATAAATAAACATTATTCATAATGAATATAACCTTTCAGAACCATTCACAACTTTTTTATACATATGAAATGTTATTAGTGATATTAGAATCATGACGGCTAAATTTGCAAATTGTTTGTAACATAAAATAATATATATGTATTTATGAACGTAAAATTTCATCAAAATGACATATTTGTTAATATTTAAAGGCCATTGTAAAATTGAACTCATAAAATGATATATAGAAATATTTGTAGGTGATTTAATATGTATTTAATAGTTTTAAACATGTTCTACCAATTTTACCCTTATTACTGTGATAATTGTTTTTCCAATATTACTATTCATTAGGGAAAATAATATAATTAAAATATTTAAAAAATTTAGACTTTTTATTCCACATATGAAATAATTTTATCAAATTAAATTTATACAAGAGGAATAAATTTATTCTAATGTAATACAGAAAAATTTGATCAAAAATATATTTCCACAAAAGTAAATTCCTAAGTATAAAAATGTTTTTATACCAAAATGAAACATAATATTGATTTTAATGACATTATTCAAACTCTGATTAATCAAAATGAGATACTGCAAATTTTAAATCAATGCATAACAATATTATAATTTTTATATACAATAATTGAAATTATGGTTCTCTAAGAATTGATTTTTATCCATATACGAGAAAATTAATCATTTCAAAAAAATTAAAATATTTCACATTCAGCTAATTTTTCTATTATGGTGTAAAAAATGAAATAATATTTAAAAAATATAATTTCTAATTTTTCATACAATATATTTTAAAATTTCATCAAAAAAATAAATAAAATCATACTTGAAGAAAATTTATATTTAGAATAAAATGAAATTACTAAAAATTTATTTCATATTTACTAATAATTAATCAATATAATTTTATTTAGTAGGAAAATTATACATGTATTTCTTAATGCTGTAACTTCTATTCTTATGTGTAATAAATCAGTAAACTTTTTAGGTTCTACTTTATTCAATCAATGTTTATCGCCTTTATTTAGGTGCATTTTTGGGGTTATCGTGGTTATAGAGGAATTTTAAGGGGGATAATGTCCTAAATTTTGGGTATTTAGGTTCATTTGAATTAATTGAGTATAGGTATAAACTATTCAAGGGACATATCACATTCTCACCTAGTTTTGTTAAGGATGAAGGTGGTTTTCGAGCTGTTGTTGAGACCCACATGCTTTCTGTTTGCAAGGAGATTTCTCACCACGTAATGGGATTAAATTCCATGAAATGGTTGCTGTGATGAAGTTTTTGATATTATTTTGGGAGTGAATTTTATGTTCATTTATTCATAGTTTTGGTCATGTTCATGATAAAATTGGCTTTTTATAAAAAGTCTTCATGTCTTTCAATGTTTTCAACCTTCATGGAATTCACAACATGTAATTAATTCGATGTGTTTTTAGAGAAATTTTATTTGATTTTAGTTTCATTTAACCTCTAATTATATTTCCATCGTGCCAGATCACACCTTAGGAAATGTTTCAGTTCTCAGTTCCTCCTAGATTGTTTGTTCGATGATTCATCAACAGGGTTGTTGTGGTACACCTCTCTGGGTATGTATTCCCTCTATTTCCTCATTACTTTGGCCAAAACTGATGATTTGTATATTTTTCATTTATGATTCATGAATAAATAGTGTTTTTGTTGATAATTTTCAGTTTCTTAGCGTACCATTTCTTTTGAAGTTAGATTTCATGGTTTCCAATCACCGTTGTTGAAGGATGATATATTCATACCATTTTAAGATAGGTGTTTCTATATAATTGGTAAATTTGAGGAATTTATCTACATTCCTGGAAAATTCCATTAATATTTTAATTTAATAGAAGTTATTTTTAGTTTTAATGGAATTATTATAAAGATTATTTTTTAATGGGTTTTCATTAAAAATGTGTTTTTTAAAACAATTTTCTTCTGATTTGGAAATGGGGTCTTCAAACTGCTAAGTCATTTTTATTGGATTTGGAAACTGTTTTATAAATGGTAATCATGGTTTTGAAATGTGTATTTACAAGAAAATAACTTTGGGAACCTTGGGTGTATCAGGAAATATGCATCGGAAACTTTAGTTTGTGTAGCACCACTAGTGGTTGTTTTTTTCATATCAAATGATGGTGGCAGGACTCGATAACGATTGGATGCAAAGATTGTAATTGATTAGGCTCTCTAATCTCTAGAAATTAAATGTCCTATTGGAATGATCCCAAATGATAGTGTTCATTTTAATTAATGTTTTTTGATAGTGTAATTTTTTATCACTGCTTTTTTCTCATAGATTTTTATATAAGGTTTTATTACATGGATTCACATGATGATATTTTCTTAACATGCAAATACATTCATACCTTATGATGCATTGATTTAATTTCTTATTATATCACTTCTAGAAATCATATTTTTGGTTTTATAATATGAAAGGATTTTTTGAAAACCCATATGAAAAATTATTTTAATACACGTTTGATGTTTATGAAAATATACATTGTAAAATAATCATCTTTTTAAAATTGTGAACTGTTGAATCCATGATAGAAGAAATTTTTTAGACTCTATTGTGGTATCTTATTGGGATTTCTACTAACACCCACCTATTCACAACAGTCAGTTATAGATATTTTATTTTAGTATATAAGTAAAGGAAATGGATTCTTGTATAAATTCAACATCTACTTTAATCATTTCCATCATAGTGGGGTGGTTTCGAGGTTACTATTAGTCACATGTGAATTTTTCATTATTTATGGTTTAGTATGTTTGTCTTTGAATTTAAGGTTCTTGTTTTATTTCTTTTCTTTCTCATTGTACATTGATTGTATTTCTTGTTTTTTACATTCAATACTTATTTCCTTTGTCTTTTTTTACCTCAGCATGTGATGACCAACTTGGGTGTATGTATTGGTTGTACGGGGATGGTATGATACTATTTGTGATTAATGGAAGGGCTCGTCTTGATGTATGTTAACAATAAATTAGTTTGTTTCTGTGACTTGGGTAGATAGGATCTAGGGCCATCAAGATTCAGATAGTAAGTTCTTAAAAGGGTATTGGTGAACTAACATCTATGACTGAACACAATTTACCATGTGTGGTTAAGGACATTATATAGATTTGAGACCTGGGTTTTGGGGAATTTTGAAAAAACATTATGGGAGGTAAATTTAAATTAATCTATTCATTTTTCATTGTTATAGTTTTATCCATATAATCATTAATTACATTAAATTCATGGAGTTTTATTGAATTATTTTTAATTCTGAATGTGAACCTATGTTTTTAGAATGATAAAATGATCTAATTTTTACCATCGTAGATTTATAATAGAATTACTCTAGTCCAAGAGTATATATTAAGAGATAGTATCCACAAGATAATCCTCTAGTTTAACCTCCATTAGTTGAGTCTATAATCTCCACTATTCAGTCTATTAGTTTGGTGGACTCTGAGAAAACAATTTGTGTAGGTGATCATGATTATTAGTTTACTAATACACATCTACATATCTTCTATGGTGAAAAATGACCACAAGAATCTGAGGAGTGGCTTGAGCGTATTGACGTGATTTTAAAGATCTAGAAAAATTATGATGAATCTATAGTGGGGTTTTCCAAATTCAAACTTGGGGGTCTAAAAATACTATGGTTGGAATTTATTGGTCACGATAAGTTGGTAATCATTATACACAGGATTATTTTAATAATATTTTTAACTAGTTGTTTTTTCACAAGATATTATACATGGAAAAGAAAGGGTAGTTTCTTATATTGGAGCTCGGTGATTATACCATTATAAATTATCCTTCCTTTTTTTCTAAGTTGGTGACTCTAGAGTTAGATATTTTCACCAATGAGTACTTAAAGGATTGATGGCTTGAGTTTGTATTGAGTCATAACTCTATATCAATTTTTATTCTCCTATTCCTTCTGAACTATGTAGAGGTGGTTGTGAATGTAAATTTTTCATAGGCATACATAGCTAGAAAGGCATGTTTTTAGGACTTTTATTTGGTGTAGTTTTTATCCATGGTGAGTCATCTCTCCAAAAAAGGAAGCATAAGAAAAACCTGTTTTTTATGGACTACTTTCAAGGGATTCATCATGATAGAAATAGATTTTTTTTCTATCATTATTGGATGCCGGGTAGTAACAAGAAAAATTGGGTAAAGGATACCATGATTTTCCAACATTTTTGATGATGTAGACATTTTAAATTCATTTATGATAGGATATCATGTGGCATTAAAGAAGGATCCACATTTATAAATGGTTCACATGTTCTTGAAAATTCATCCAAGTTTCATGGGTCAAATCATCTTGTTAAAGGGTTCATTCATTTGGCTAGTAATGATTAGGGATAGGGAAACATCAGACATCTATATGCAGTGGTGTATCCAGTAAAGGAATTTGAAGTTGGGCCACAATAGTTGGGGGAATAGTGTTTATTTCATCTTCTATGGTGCTATATTTTGTTAATAATAGTGCTACATTTTATTTTATGTCATTAAAGTTAGTTGATGTGTCATGTTATCATTTAGAATATATGATTTTTGTTTTTGGGTCTTTCCATAGAATTCAAAATGGCTTCCAAAAAAATTTTAAGTTTCACATATGTCGGGTGATGATAGATAACATTAGGGTTGTTTAGAACTTTTTAGTAATTTATTTTGAAATCATTGACATGATTATCAGTGTGTGTTTGATGATCAGTTTGAAGGCCGACATATTGTATTATCACTATTGAGTTCAGTTATTATCTACTGATGGGGTCACTTGTGTTTTTCAGGGTGAGTGAGAATCGGGTTCTAGAATTGAATTTCTTATAGTTCCTTATGGTTGGATAATTTCATACAGGTTTTCAATAATTTATTATTTTGATGAATGTGAGGTTGAATTCAGCACTAGTTTTGATTTTTACAAAACTATGCTCACGGGAATATTTTTTCGTGAATGATTCTAGTAGTGGTTTGGGATGTGCCTTAATATAGGGGACCCATGATATTTACTATAGATCTTTCTAGTTACACCCGTAAGAGGAGAAATATCATGTAACATCCCGTCCCTTATCATTTTCCTGAGTGGTAGGGATACGTTACATGGCCTTAAGTGACATACCCTACATTCTAGAGGCTATAAATAAATTCCCAAGGGATACAATTACATTTTTCTTGGACGACATTACATTTGAATATAAAAAACTAACTAAAAAAACATAACCAAATAAAATATTTCATGATGCCTGATAAAGATGAAAGACAACTCAATCAACTCATTTATATCAAAACCTACCAAATATTAGCACAATAGATGAAAAACTAACATCAAAGTAAATTGTGGATGAAAAACAATGAAAATTGAAAGAAAACCACATGACTCCAAAGATCCACAAGCTCCAAGATCAAACACCAAAAAATCATGTAAGTATCACTAAGTAGTATTAATGATGTGTGATACTTTACCATTACCCATATCTCAATAAAAGACATCTTCCAAAGCACAAAATTTCTATTTAGGGGTGAGTAGTAAAACAGAACAGGTTTTTCCCATGTCATTCCCAACTAAAAACACTAGGATAAAATAAGTTAACAACATTTATATCAAAATTTTTATATTAAATGATTTTTAATTATTTTTTATCAAAATATAAATCAAATAAATATTAAATTTTTTTATAAGGAGAGTACATAGAAAAATATTTGAATCATTTAACATTCTATTTTGGATACCCATTCGATGTTTCACAACACACCCAAATATTAATTCTTTTTTGACAGTTCCACATACATGAGCGGTCTCTTGTTAAATCACATTGTGTCCAACAGACACATTCCCTGATCTAGGGTCATTTCCCTTATAGCCCACTAGTGCACATCCCTTATTCAGGTGGAATGTAAAACCTAAACTCACACAAAAACCATGTAATCAAAAACCATTTAAAAGAAACCATTTCAAACCATTACAATAATAATTCATTTTTATTGAAAACTGTTTCGAAAATCCATTTAAAAAATATACAAAATCCATATTAAAGAAAATTAAAACCAAGAAATTGAAGCAGTTTGCACAACCAATTTCCACGATTCCAAAATTTCACCAAATACCATAAATCTTTACTAAAGATGATTTATTACACGATTTTAACCACAATTTCTCAATAAGAATCATAAAATTAAACCAATTTGAATCTATTCCTTAATATTCAAAATATTGGTGTCGTGAGTGAAGCCACAAACCATAGTGTTGATGATGAAAATTAAAAATTACATGAATAATGGCCATGAAACCAGGTTGAAACTTCATAGACACACCTTGGATCTCTTCCCCTATGATAACCCATGACAAATATAATCATAATTGGCCTCAACAACACCAGATCTACCCACAATGAGAATAGATATACAAAAATGATGGAGAGAGAAAAGTAGATCTAATAAAATCCAACAAGAACTATAACACCCCATTCTTCCACTATACAATTCCTTTTTAAATAACTAAATAGTGTGCATTGCATGCAACACCGAGTTCTAGCACACCACGACCAATCATACTAGCTGTTAAGAAAGTAGTTATGAATAGTAATACCTAATTTCTAAAATTTTATTAAATATATTTTCCAAAATAGACATCATTATTGGATTCATTATATCAAAATAATCTTAGAATAATTTTTTGGTATTTTTCGAAAAGCATTAATTTTTTGAGGAATAATGAAAGACACTGCGTTAATGTATAAAACCAACTTTTTAAGTTAAAAAATTATTTATCATTTAAATTTATTTTAAATTAAAAATACATACATAATACCTATTAGTCTAATATAATTCATTGCATTCATTTTATAATAATATTAGATATATAAAATTTTATTGAATTTTTTAACATCTTTTACCCACCTTATTGTAACATTTGAAAATTTGAATAAAATGTAATCTTACCACTTTTATGAATTGAATTTCAAAAATTTGATGGACATGGTTTTCATCAGTGATTAAAATGTGGTTCAATAGGATGACAATAATTTTTGGTGAATTGTAACAATTTAATTTTATTTACCATGATTAAAAGTAAATGGGGTAATTAAAGGTCAAAATAATATTATAATAATATAAAATTACCAAAACACATGTCCTAATTCTATTGTATAACTTTTTTAGACATCAATAAACCTTAGTAAAAAAATAATATCCCTTTTTATCAACATGGGTTAAATTAAGGCATTTATGATATTTTATTTAAATAAGAGTTAAAAGTGTTAAATTTAAATTTAATAACGAAACAATTTATCATATAGGGTTATACATAAGATCAATTCGACTATAAATATTCACTAGATATCTAAAATGATTTACTAAATCATTGTATTTTATTTATTATTTTTAGACATTAAATAATAAAATTTTTTATGACACAATGATGATGTAGTATTTTCTTTATTAATAAAAGAATCATATAAATGATTTCACAAATATAATAATAAATATATTTTAAAAGTTTGGATTCCATCCTAAATTTTTTAGGATGAAATTGATACATGAGGTATGAGTTAATGCCTTTGGTTTAAATGAATCAAGTTGTTATCACTTTAAAAAAATTAATTACTAAATAGTGTCAAAATTGACATTAATTAGTTTTTAGAAAAACATCAATTTTATTAAATGATATAAAAATCCTAAAAATCCTAAAAATCTATAGTTCAGAAAAATAACCTGGTTAGTGATAAAAATTTCACAAATTATCCACTTTAGTTTCTCTTGTCATTTTATTGTAATGATATTAACCATGTAGTATAAAAATACAAGAGGACATGGTAAGAGTTTACTTATTTTACAAATGGTTAAATCTAAAAGTTAAGGTTAATTTTTTTACCTAAAAATCAATAAAATCTACAGGATGCGATTCTTATAACCCTTCCTCATTTTATCCTATAAATGAATCAATTTGGATAAATTAAAAACCGAAAATAATTTTATAATAAATTATTATTTTAATCTTTTCCTAATGTGCCCCTCACCTCTCTTATAAAAGGGAACCTCCCTTTCTCCTTAATTAACACCTCCAAAGACCTTTGTATCTACCAAAACCTGCCAAAATATCCACCCAAATTTCCTCACCTAATCATAGAATCACAAATGCGGGCATAAATCCAAATTAAGCAGTCATTTTGTGCACATCAAATGGAGACACTCGAAGAAGAGGTAATCGTTTTATCCCTTCGTTCAAAGTTCATTTCTTCTTTAATTCCTCTTACTAAGTGTTACCATAATAAAATAATAAATCCAGAATAAACTATATTCTGATATGTTGTTATGATTATCGGAGAAACATATTTTTCTTTTTACACAACTATGAAAAACTATACCAGCATGCGTGCGTACGTATGACTTACCGTCTCCATGGCATGGTCTAAATTGTTTTTCATGTACACTTTATTTATATGGGTATAAAGATGAATGTAATGGATGTAAATAATACATATAACATTTTATTATTATTTTAAAATTCATATTCGATCCAATTCCATATAATTTTATCATTATGGAAATTATACTGTCGCTCGTGGGTATGTACGACTTACCGTATCCACGACGCGGTGAGATTCATTTTACCCTTTAACCATCCAAGAATAATTTTAAAAAATATATATTATTCATAATTATGAAATATATGAAATAATAAGTCTATTTTAATTTTATTTGTTTATATATATATATTCATCTACATATATTATATTCACTTACTTTCATTCAATACGATAACAAAACGAAAACAGCGTTCATGCGTACGTACAACCTATCGTCTCTATGAACGATGTATTCTATTATATATATATATATTATATATATATTTATATTTTAAATATATATGATATATACTTGATTTTATACATTCTATAAGTAAGTAAATCATAATCTAAGTAACAAGATCAAGAATAACAAGTATAAAAATGCACGATAAACAAAGCGATATTAACCGAAATGTTGCATTCACATGGAATTGTTAATAGATGGGTAATATAATGTCCTAAGAGAATCATATATGATATCATTAATATTACTATGATTATTATATAAGTTAATCACATGTTTTAAAATATTATACAAGTGTTTTGGACATGTATGAAGAGTATCAGACTTATGGTAAATGGTAATTCCTCAATCCCATTATTTTTCAAGTTTGATTATGTGTAAGTATTTACTGGTATATATTTATCCTACATGTCCATGTTTGAATGAAATGTTTTACAAATGAATATTTTATGGTTTTATGATAGTGAATCTTTAGTAATATCATCATTTTAACTATTTTAATGATTTATTTTTCTAAATATTTTAAATTAATGTCCATGTTCTCAAAATGATTTAAAGGATTTATTTATATGAACATGATTGTTTTAAAATTTTAATTTAATTAATAAAATTATATGTGTTATGGGACACTGATATTCAAAAAACTCTTTTAAATGACATCCTTTATAAATTGTGTAGCTTATAAATTATTTCATGAAAAAGGTACATTTCCCTCAAAGAGTTTTACAGATCATTTTCAACTATGTCAACATCATATACTAGATATTATTATTTATTGAGGTTGATTTTTTATAATAAAATATTACATATTATATTGATGAGTAATGATATGTTTGACTGCGGATGTGTTGTTTTTAAACAATTCATGGTTCATGGATAAAGTATTGACATTATGTATGCTAGTTTTAATATGAATGTTTATGTTTTTTTCACCCTTCTCATAAGAGGAATTCATTAGACTTAGTAAGTGACGGGCGAATCCCCCTATATCCCCTCGATTCATCGGTGGCTCAGATGAGACAAACTAGTTTCTTAGCACAAGGCCTTGACATAATATTTTTGAATTTTAATGGTATAAGGCCTTGACGTAGTAGTTATTATGTTCAGTATTATGCATTCACTCATTATGAAATTAGTTATTACATGTGATTATTTGACTAGTAGAATATCCATGTTCATGTATATATGGTAATATTGGACATATTTTTACCATATTAGGTTCATGTTTTATGTTTAAATGGTTGTTGTTTTTATTATACATCTTGCCTTAAATGTTTATAGCATCCACATAATTATTTACCCTTACAGATCATGTGATCTCACCCTGTTCTTATATTTCATTTTCCCAGGATTCTTAGAAGTGTATTATAATTGATATGTAGGGTCAAAATTGAGGAATAATGGAGTTCTAAATGGATTATTTAGGATGTGTTTTATGTTAGAAAGTGTAATGTAACGTTCATGTATGCAATCCATTTTCCAAGACTGCCAAACTGAATGGTCCTTTGGGACTTGATTTTTTAAAATCATGAAAATGTATAAAAATAATGCCCAGGCTATGGGTAATTGGGGTTTAGGCGTTACAATTATTATTAAAGGAATTTTAGCAATAACCTTCGAAATAGATTCAGAAAACATACATTTGGGATCATAACCCTAATATAGTATTTGAGGATAATTATTTAAGAGCATCATAGAATTTTAATATAGAGATTATGTTTGTATTCATAGAAAATACATACCAATCTGGATAATTAATGTGGATGTGGTTCTGGCACAGATATACCTAGGGGTGAAAACTCTGATAAGGTGTTCTGATCATGACTCATGGTAGCATGGTAAGAGACAATTGCATTACTGTTCACCTGGTTTGACACTCCCAGAGGATATGCTTTGGATAATTCAAATTTTCATTACAAACCATTATGTAGGATTTATGACTAAATATGTTGGAAATGAAACTATTTTTATTATTATGAGACTATATGTGTGTAAATATTCAATTATTTATGAGAAATTTTATATTTTTTGTATTATCCATTATGATATGATCTAAAATATTGTATGTATTCATTTAGAAATGGTGCCGGTAGAAGGAATGGGAACTCCATAAATACGGATGACCCAAAGAGTAAGAAAAATCATATCATTCATGGTCTTAAGAAAACATTTAGAAAAGAAATAATCTCCCATGTATTCTCATTATATGAATAAATAGTGTCATGTGTTAATAATATATGTAAAGAATTTTCTGATTCTTATGGATTTAAAGGGATGAAAGAGAAGAAGAGGATGGAAGAGAAAAATATTGATAAAGTGTAGATGGGAAAGAAGGACATTCCCACATGTGATAACTATGGAAAGAATCACCATTGTAAATTAATGAAGGGGATGAAATTTTTTTATAAGTGTGGAGAAAAATGACACCAAGTCTGTGATTGAAAGGGTAAGAGAAAGGTTTCAAATTTACAATGATTCATCTTCAAGGAGTGGGGGCACTACACGAATTAATTTCCCAGTGATATGAGTATATCCCAAATGATGCAATTGGAAAATAGTCAAGTTATGATACTACAATATATGAAGAGGAATGAGTAGTGTTCTTATGTTTTTATTAATAAATTCTATTAATCTTATATTATATTAATGATGTACAAGTTATAATAATTATAGAGTATATAAGGATAGTACTGTAGTACTATTTCATTACAGATTTGAAATTGTATAGTAACTAGAAATGTGAAACAGTTCCAATTTAATCATTTTGGAAAATATATGGTTGGGAGAAATTTTACCTCGTATTATGTTATTGAAAATTAGATAATTATTTTAGAATAATATATAATTTATTTGGAAAAATTTTATTTGATATTATTTACATCTTTTCAACTAATTAAATGTTTATTTGAAAAGTAGTTTATACCATCATTATTCAGAGTTTTCAAAATTTATGGATTAATGGTGTATATCCAGTATTCTATGATTTACATAAGGAGTAAGGAATAATGAATGTATTTAATATTTTTTTTTAATTCAGGTCATTACCATGTTTTTACGAGAATACATGATGAAGGTATTCACATGTATAGTATGTGACCAACCTTATAAATTTTTGGACTATGAGTCATGACAAGAGTATTTTGGATAAGCCTAATGGTTGTAATGGATTAATATGGAAAGTTGATATTGTTTTTTATGGTGAAAACTTTTCTTAATATATTTTTTGGAATGTTATACTTTTAGGTTGGGTGATAACCCATCGCGTCCGACAAGGCCACGAGACTTGATCCCGCAACTGAAGGGCGATAAGGGTGAATCGCCTTCCACTGGCGTACATGATGTCTTATTTAGTATAACATAGTTTTCTATATTTAAATGTCTATGTTTATATTCCGAACCTTATATGTTTAATATAAATAGAATATTACTGACTTTTATCTTTTAAAGCGAAAGATGAGATTATGGTAGGAATTAGTTAAAGGATAAAAATCTACATGTCAATTAATTATGCTTCCTTTTGTTCTTAGTATATGAAGTAAAATGATTATACAAAACTAGGGAAGTGGTTATAAAACCAAAAAAAATTCTAGTACTTTCTATTGCAATGAATAAAATGGTCAATTGGATCATTGCAGAATTGTGGCATTCAGATTGTTAACTTTCACATAATATTATTCTCTATCACTCACCATCAGAACATGATGGTTAGTTTTCTCGTCAATATCCATGTTTTCCTACATGTAACCATAGTATTTTTTATTTCCAGTATCCTTCATATTTACTTTTATTTATTTTAAAATAGTGGCTCCATTAATCAATTTTTTAACATGGGATTTCAACTAAGATATTTGGAAATGTCAAACCCCTAATTTTCAATGTCATGTTTAAATTTTGAGCACTAAATTTTTTAGAGGAGGGGATAATGTGACACCCATGAATCAATGGTACACTTACGTTTTGAATAATTCAATAGTGTGTGATGTACGAAACACTCAGTTCTAGCACACCACGACCAATCAAACCACCCCTCTAAAAATCTGTTATGAAAAGAAATACCTAAATTTTGAAATACTATATATTGTATTTCCCAAAATGGAATTCATTTTTGGATTCAAAATATCATAATTAGGTAAGGTTATTTTTTTTTGTATTTTTAAAAAAAAATCAATTTTTGATGAATAGTGAAAAACACTATGTTATTATTTAAAATAAACTTTTTATTTAAATAATTACTTAAAATTTTAATATATTTTCAAGTAAAAATTGATACAGAATACCTAAATTAGTACAATTTAATTCATTAGAGTCATTTTATAATAATTATATATATTTTTTTATTGAACTTTTTAACATCCTTAACTCACCTTCTAGGCACATTTGTAAATTTTCATAAAAAGTAAATTTATAGTTTCTATGAATTGATTTTAAAAAATTCAACAGAAAAATTTGTCATCAATAAGTAAAATTTAGTTCAATAGGATGAAAATATTTTTTTGTGAATAGTAACTTTTGAATTTTATTTACCACGGTTAAATGTAAATAGTGTAATTAAAGATAAGAATAATATTATAATAATATAAAATTACTACAACATATGTTATAATTCTATTGGATAAGTGTTTTTCATCCAAAATCAAGCTTAAGACAAAAATATGATCCTTTTTTCCACATGGGATTGATTAAGACATTTATTATATTTCATTTAAAGAAGAGTTAAAAGTGTTAAATTCAAATTTTAATAACTAACACATTTTTAATATCAATTTATACGTAATATAAATTTTACAATAAATATCAAATAGAAAGATAAAAATATTTCCTATATCATTGTATTTTATTTATAATTTTTAGACATTAAATAATTAAATTTATTTATGACGCAATAATGATTCATTATTTTCATTATAAATGAAAGAATCAAATAAATGATATTATAAATATCAAAATAAATATAATTTAATTGTTTTTATTTCATCCACAAATTTTATGGATAACATTGACATATGAGATATGAGTTAATTTCTTTGGTTCAAAGAAATAAACATTTTACGATGTTAACAAAAATTATATACTAAAACATGTCAAAATTAATATTAATGAGTTTTTAGACAGATACTATTTAATTAAATGATATAAAAATACTGATAGTCTATAGTTGGGACAAATTACTTGGATAGTGATAAGAATTTCATAAATGATTCAATTTAGGTTTCTTTTATAATTTTATAGTAAATATATTAACTATCTTGTATTAAAATTCAATCGGACATGGTAAGAGTTAAATTATTTTAAAAATGGTTAAATCTACAAGATAAGGTTAATTTTAGGACCCAAAAATATCTACAACCCCTATGATAATAGTATTTCGACCATACTCATATTACCACAGAAATAAATCAATTCAGGGATATTAGAAAATGAAAATCATTTTATAATAAACTAATATTTCACGCTTTTCCTAAATTGCCCGTCACCTCTCTTATAAAAGGGAACCTCCCTTTCTCTTTACTTAAAACCTCCAAAGCCATTTTGATCAGTCAAAACCTACCCAAATATCTTCCAATCATCACTATATTCATTATAGAGGATGTATTTTGTTTCAAAAACCAACTTAAGGCGTCCTTTTTTGATGATCAATAGAAGACACCCGATGAAGATGTAATCATTTTATCCATTCTTTCAAAGTACATTTCTTCTTGTACATCCTATTACTGTGTTATTACCATAATAAAATAATAACTACATAATAGAATATATTATGTTATTTTTTAAGATTCTTGGAAAACCATATTCCTTTTTTACCCATCCTATGGAAAATAATACCACTATGCGTGCGTACGTACGAATTACCGTCTCCACGACGTGGTGTAATTTTTTTTCAAGTAAAATTTATTTATATGGTTATAAAGATGAATAAAATGGATTTAGATAATAAATATAACATGAAATTTATTCTGTAAAATTTATATTCCATCCAATTCCACAACATTTGACCATTAAAGAAATGATATTGTTACTCGTGCGTACCTACAGCTTACCGTATCCACGACGTGATGAGATTCATTCTCCACTTTAAACATCCAAGAATGATTATAAAAAATATATATTATTAATAATTATGAAATATATGAAATAATAAGTCTATTGTAATGATATATATATTTATGTACATATATTTCATTCACATAATTAAATTCAATATGATAAGAAAATAGAATCAGTGTTCATGCGTACGTACGGTCTACCATCTCCATGAACGGCGTATTCCATTATATATATCTCTCCATTATATATATTTATATTATGAATATATATGATATATTAATCATATTATATATTTGGGAAGTAAGTAAATCATGATCTAGGTAATATGATCAAGAATAAAAAGTCAAAAGATGTACGATAAACAATGTGATATTTCCCAAAATGTTACACTAAATTGTAATGGTTAATATATGGGTAATATAAAGTCCTAAAAGAAAAATATATGATATAAAAAATATTAATATTATTCTGATATATTTCAATAATATATTTAAAAAAATTATACAGGTGTTTTGGACATGCACATAGAGTATCAGACATAAGGTAAGGATAATTCAACAATCTCATTATTATCCGAGAATGTTTATGTTTAAGTATTTATTGGGGAATATTTATCATACATGTCCGTGTTTCATAAAAATGTTTTCAAAAGGAATATTTTATTGTTTTATTGAAGGGAATCTTTATCTAGACTAACATTTAAAATATTTTAATGATTTATTTTTCTAAATCATTTTAATTAATGCCCATAATTTCAAAATGAGTTAAAGGATTTATTTATATATACATGATTGATTTAGAATGTTAATTCCATTAAAATGTTTCAAAGTGGTATGAGTCACTTTTATTTAGAAATATTATTTAAATTTATTCCTTTATAAATTGTGTGACTTTTAAATGATTCCATGGAAATGGATATTTCACTGAAAGAGTTTTACTAATCATTTTCAATTATGTCAACAACCTTTACTAGATATTATTCTTGATTGAGGTTGATTTATTATAATATAATATTCCACATTGTATTTAATGAGTTATGATATGTTTGACTGTGGATGTGATATTTTTAGTCCATTCATTTTTTATGGTAAATATTGACATTTCATATGCAAGTTTTAATTTTAATGTTTATGTTTTGTTTCACCCTTTTCATAAGAGGAATTAATTGGACCATGTAAGTGACAGGAATGGCCCAATATATCCCCTTGATTCATCGATAGGTCTCATGAGACATACAAGTGTCTTGTCACAAGGCCTTGAAGGAATATTTGTGAATTTTCTTGGCAAATGGCCTTGATGTAGTATTTATTATGTTCAACTTTATACATTCCATATTTATGAACTTAATTATTATATGTGATTATTCAACTTGTAAAATAACTAAGTGCATGTTTATTTGGTAATGTTTGACTTATTTTTACCATATTATCTTCAATTTTTTTATTTAAAGGTCTGATGTGTTTATTATACATCATGCCCTAAATATTTATAGATTTTACTGAATTGTTTACCATTACCGAGCATCGGAGGTCACCCCTTTATTATGTTTTATTTTCCTAGGATTCCATGATGTGTATTATGATTGATATGAATGGATAAGCTAGGGGAATAATTTTATTATCAAAAGACCATTTTTGATGGGTTTTCTGATAAAAGTGTAATATTACGCTCATGTATGTAATCGGTTTTATATGACCGCTAAACTAATCGGCCGGTCAAGACTCGATTACTTGTAATCATGCCAATGTATTAAAATAATTCATTGATTCTGGTAATTGGGGGTGGGGAATTATAAGAACTATTAATAATTATGGTATTGATTGGGAATCAAGCTTCAAATCGCCCAAGGGAAGCCTTTAGGATACCTTCAGATCGATAGGAGAAGATTCATTTAACTTTTATAAGAGTTAATATTGAGTTAGGGCCACATAGGAGAAAAATGAGAGAGTTAGAGGTTAAAACGAGTTAGATGAACACATTTATGATCTCAATTTGGACACATGAATGGTTAGTAACATGGTTAGTCAAAAAGTATGCTAACTGTGCACCCACAAGTATCTCGAGGATGATATTTGAACAATTTGTTCAGATAGTTTCCAAACAATGTTCATTCCATGCCAAAGATCACTATCTTAAGTTTCATGGTTTCTCTTAGGCTTCCGTATAGTTCGGAAAAATCATACACCACCCATGCACCTTCAATTTACACATGTCTCACTATGAATGATTTCTTTCAACTGTTAAACTGTTTCCACAAACTGTGCACCACCCATGAACCAATATGAAACCCCCAAAAAACACTTTAAACTTCTTCCAAACTCTTGCAAAATTCTACAAAAATCATTATATACGTAAAAATCATATGGAAAGTGGTAGTTTCAAAAAACATAGGGTGAACCATTATCCCAATAATTGGTCTTAGCATCTGTAGAAAGTAGAAAACCAATTTTGATGTGAAAGTGTTTGATCCATTTTCCTTCTATATCCTTCTCCCATTTCCAAGTCTCTTCTTGAATCTAGCCATGTTGCAAAAAAACTCATACAAAACAGATTCTTTTCTCCTTGGAAGAATTTTTCTAGCCTATCCACAATCTACACTTATATTTGTACCAATGAAGAATCTAGATCTAGGTGGATGTGATCCCATATAATCACATGGTCATCATGGGACTGATAATTCGTCACATGAGATACATGATACTAGTTGAGAACCACAATAAACCATGGTGGAAATGCCAACCTATATGACACCTGTCCAACCCATTACAATATCTCAAAAGGGTCAATGTATGTAGGAGATAACATTCTATGATTCCCAAAATTATGATGTCCAAGCCTTGGAGATATCTTCAAGAACACATGATTACTCACTGTGAAAGACTCTAATCCATATTCATGAATTTCCTGATCAACTAAATCTTCACTATTGTTAAATGGAAAAGGATTGGCCCAAATAGTGAAGTCTAACCTATTACCACCAAAAAGTCGAGAACAATAAGGAAACCCAAACAAAGCTCCAAATGAATCAATGTGTATCGAGGTCTGGTAGCTCTTGTTGTATGATAACCCAACTAATTACACATATTATTCACACAAGCAACCAAATTACACTACACAAGCCCACAACTTGCCTTCCAATGTATATATTGTTCTTTTAGATTTACCATTCATCTGAGAATGATATTCCATAATCACAGTCAACTGATCCCCAATTGATTTCTAAATGGATTTATAGAAATGAGGCCTAAACATCAGATCCATTTCTAATATGATGGAAACTTGTTTTCCATGTACCTTTACCACTTCTTAGATATAGATTTCTGATAAGTCCTCCACCACATGATTTTCATTAGTAAGATAATCTACTACCACACACATGGAATCATGTTTCTGAACCATTCTTAGGAAAACTATTAAATAATATATATATATTCTCTTATTCAAAAATAGGGATATTTAAAGACTATAACATACATGTTGGACATTGATTATCTACCTTTAAATGCTTTCAATTAAGCACCTTGAAACAAAATCAACCATATTCTATTTCAAGCCGATCCACCAAAACTGCACTATCAAGGCTATATACATCTCATATATTCCTAGAAGAATAACCCATCTCAAATAGTTGTAAGAATGAAGAACATGTTCTGGAGAATCCACATGTACAACCATTCAATTTTTGAACCACAACACATACCTCTCATCCATCTTTCATCCATCAATGGTATCCCCAACTTTTAGTTTTGAACTCACAAACATGCATTTTGCCTCAGTTTTCCATTCATCTTTAACCATATTGACTGAATCAAGAACAACATGAATTTTAGAGAAAACTGAAACTCCACCTCAGTCTTTATAGTCAAAGATCATTTCATCTAGCACTGACATCAATTACCACACATCTAGAGCCTCCTTTGCAAACTGAGCATATGGAATCCTACTTAATTCATATGCCACCATATTTCCTTTCACCAGTATATACATAATGTCAAAATAAAACATTATGAGAAAATTTATTCACATTATTATCCTCATATTGAGATCCTATTGAGATAAAATATGTTTCAATATTTTATGATCCATAAACACAATAAATTTATCACCAAAGAGGTAATGATTCCAAGTCATCAAGGCTTAGACAATTAAAGTTAACTGAAAATAATGTTTTAGGTAGTTCTTATCATGAAACCTTAACTACCTTGAGAAATTGGAAAAAACATCTTGTCCTTTCATCAGACCACACCCCAACCCTGATCACAATGATTCATAATACACCACATACCCTTGTCCTGATTCTAGAAAAATAAATATTGGTGTGGTGGTAAGGTTATCCTTTATCTCTTGAAAATATTGTTATAATTACTCACTCAATTAGAATGGAATGTTCTACCTTTTCAAATCTTTCATATGTGAATATAGTTGTGAGAAGTCACAATCAGAGTATCAGTAATAACTTTAAAGACAAAGAAAACATAGTATGTCAAAGACGTTCTATCACTGTTTCTAATAGATAACCACCTCTATATTTTTTTGGATCAACAAAGGAAATTTTTTTAGATATAATATGGTTATGAAAATTTACCACTTATCTCCAAAAATCAAACTTTGATAGTTTTTCATAAAACCGATGATACCTCAATATTCCCAAAACTGTTTCTAAGAGTTGTTCATGGTTGGTCCTTGTCCTTGAAAACACCAGTATGATTTCCAAAAAAACCACAAAAAAATGAATTCAGATATCTTTGAAATATCTGATTCATTAATTCCATAAATTCCATGAGTGAATTTGTAAGTCTATAAGAAATTACCATAAATTCATAATGGCCATATCTGTTTTTAAAAGTTGTCTTCGGAATATACTCCTTTCAAACTCCCAATTGATGACATCCTAACCACTTGTCAAATTTAGGGAACCACCCTCCTAATTGATCTAACATATCATCAATGTGTGGAAGTGTATATCAATTCTTGATAGTAACTTGGTTAATCATATGATAATAGACACACAACCTTAGAGTTCAATCCTACTTTTTCATAAACAAGACTAGTGCTTCCCATAGAGACAAGCTCAGCCAAATGAAACCTTTGTTTTATGGCTCTTCCAGATACACATTCACTCCCTTAAATTAGATGGATTTATTTAATAAGAGGGAATTGATATAGGACTAGTCCTTGGTTGAAGATCAATCCGAAATTGCCCTCCCAATATTGTAGTAACCCAAATAATTTCATAGGGAAAACATATGAAAACTGATCCTCCACTAGTGGGAAACATCTAATATTTATCTCTTCCATCGATTCTAAATTCAATGAAACCACATGGTAATAGATTCTTCCCATTTCTATTTCCAAAAATATTGTTACACCTGTCTTCAAATTCCTTTCACCTCTAAAGAGATGCTCGACACCATTCTATGTTTCAAAACTAACTGTTCTTCTATAACAATAAAAGTGTACTTTGAACATTTTAATCCAATAAATTCCAAGAATTACATCATAGTCATCCCAATCCTGTATCAATATGTCCCATTTGATCTTGGATCCATCAAAATTAATAGAAAATTCTCCACACACAAAGGATCTACATTCTATTTGGCGAAGATGAGTTTTAAGTATTATCTCTAAATGAATCATCTGAACATTTAAACATATAAAATCAATAAACTAAAAATAAATAAAGGAATTAGATGATCCAATATTAAAAAAAACTTTCATAAGGGTATAAATTAAATGAATCGCACCTCTCACTGTCAGTGGTCCATACTGATCATCCCTAATAACTTATTTAGCTACATATAATTGTTTCTTCCCTATAATTTAATCCTCATTTACATATTGATATTTTAATTTTTGAGGAGTCATAGTATTCATAGAATCACCATGGATATCTCTAATTTTATTTTGATATTGAATATGTTTATTTTTTTAAAAGGTTGGGGCCAAAACCTCAATTTATTATTTGAATGCAAAGACCTCTTTTTAGACTGGGTAGAGGGAGACCCATTACAAGCCTGATGGGCCAAGGCCAAGTGGTCCGAATACATGGCTTGAAAGCCCATTTTTTGGCCCAAAGGACCCCTCAGTGAATAGTACTGCTACAGTATCGTGCTGTTAAAATACCTGCTATAGTACCACCACTACTACAGTGTCTGCTACAGTCCCTCCACTGCTACAGTTCTGCCGCTGCTACAGCGCTGGCAGTGCAACAATACCTACTATAGTACTGCTAGAGTAACTGGGAAATTCGCCCCTGCCCAGATTCGATCCTGGGTCTTTTGGATGCCAAGAAGGAGCCTGTACCACTAGGATACATGCTCGTTGGCTTGAATATGTTTACCTTTTCCTATCGAAGCATGCAATATTTACGATAGATGAGAAGTGTTCAGAACTCCTGACCTCAGAGCACTGTGATAATAGCACTAAGGATGCCTCCTTTGGTGGAAATTGTGGTGTTATTTAGGTGGTTAATTTTTTTTTTCTTCAATGTGATTTTGTTAACCACACTATGAAATACCCTCCTATTCATGGGTCTTGGAGGGAGTTTAACTGAACATGTGGTTCTATTTGGATGTATTTCACATCCTTGAGAATATATGTCCATCTTCCTCTTGCTCTAAGTGTTATAGTTTCCACCTACTATCTTGAAGGCAACCACACTACCTCCACATGGATTTATAATAATCATAGATATCATAATAACATTATCTTGTTATAGTCCTTACTCAATTTTTTGAAAATCATGAAATATTCATTGAACCAACTTTTGGTTAACATGTGGATGAGGTGACACCACATTGTCAATGGCCTCTTTTATCCCATTCGTATGATGAAAAACAGAAAGAATTTTCTATAAAAAAACAAATGACATAAGTCTCACTTTATATCAACTGATTTATTTCCATATCAAATTCTACCACATCAAATATTATAAAAATGATTTCCAAAATAAACCATATTTTGAAAAAAAAATTATTGATTTTGAAAATAATAATATTCTAAAAATATCACAAACATACTCTTTCAAAATCTTATGTTTGAAAATAATTTAAATATTTATAAAATATTTTAACTCTTTCAGAAATTAATTACCCAAAATGAAATATACACTCCTATTGGTATGTCATTCCTCTAATTCATGTCATGCTCATCTCATTGGCTAAACCAATGACAATAATTTTTATAATACTATATGTGTCTCCAAAACAAATATATACCAAACTCCTTGGAAACATAAATTTCAATATAAAAACGTTATCTGCATATTTTAATTCTTTAAATTTATATTTTTGACGATCCGAATCCTTTCTACCAACCCTTCATAAGGAATATACTAGAATGAGTTAAAATCCTTGAATAAAAGAACTCAGGACCACTTGTTTGTTAAGGACTAAACATGATGATTCCACTGGTAACATCCCACCCCCATATCATTATCTTGAGATTGTTATGAGATGTTACATGGACATACACTACATCCCCAAGAAGCCAATGGATTGAAATAAATTCCGAAGGGTTTTAATTACAATTTGGGGGACGATTTTTCCTTTTAATATAAAAAACCACCCAATAAAAACATAACAAAATAAAGTACTACATGGTTCATGATAATGATGAATGAAAACTAAACCATTTAATTTATATCATATCCAATAAATGTGTACCATATTAGAAGACAAACTAACATCAAAGTAAACAAGAGAAGAGAAACTATCAAAAATCAAAGACAACTATATAACTCCAATTCCCATATTCTCCACGTTCCAACTCTACCGAAAACCCCAAATATCACAAAGTAGTAAAAAATATGTGTGATACTTTATCTTTTCCCACATCTTTATAGATGATATCTTCAGAATAATGAAACATCCATGAATGGGTGAGTAATAAAACCCAATAGGTTTTCTCTAATGACTTCCCAACTCATGCCACTAGGATAGACCATGTTAGAAACAATTATATAAAACAATTAATATAAAAAAATTTAAAAAATATATTATATCAAAATATACAAATAAGTCATAGTGAACAATTTTCTAAGGAAAACATATAAACAGTTCTTTAAATTATTTAACATTCCATTTTGGCATACCGATTCCATGGTTCATAACACACCAACATTGGAATGATTGTTTAATAGTTCCATACTAATGATATGTCTATCTTTCAATCACATTGTGTCCCATTGATACACCACCCCGATCCTGGGTCATACCCCTTATACCCCACTAGTACACATGCTTTATGTAGGGGCATGTCAAACATGAACTTCCTCAAAAACCATGTATGCCAAAACCATATCAAACAACCAATTTCTATAAAACTACATTTTTATTTAAAACCATTCCAAAATGAAATATAAAAAATCTTAAAAATCCATATATTAAAATAAACATTTTAAAACATTTTAACCAAAGCACTTTTCACAACCAATTACCCCAATTCTGCAATTTTAATAAAAGATTTAAATCACCACTAAAGAGTATTTATTACATGATCTGATGGAAAATTAAAAAACAAAAATCATGAAATTGAACCAATTTGAAACTAATAATTGATGTTTAAAATTTAGAAGTTGAGAGTGAATCCACCTACCTAAGGTTTTACGATGAAAACTAAGAACAACATGAATAACTGTCACCGAACCGGGTTAAAACTCCTTGAACCCGCCAAATAGCTCTTCTCCTATGATAAAACAAGCCAAATATAATCATATTTGTCCTCCCAAACCTTATATATACAAAAAAGTCATAGATTTAATAAACCAAGAGATAGAGAGAAGTATATCTAATAAAACCAACAAGAACTACAAAAAACAATGAACAACGATGAGGATCTGCATTCCAATATCTATGGGATGTCATTGGATTGACTCTGTCTTGATGGGAGAACCATAATTGACCTTTCAGAGTAGAGAATATTGTATCAGGGATAAATAATAGGTAAAAACCTTTATATGGTTAAACTAGTGAGATCCAAAATTTTATGCTCTCTCTTTTGACACCTACTTTGTTAGTCGCATAATTATCCAAATTGTGCATCGGCCACTATCTCAATGGTGAACATCACACAATTCCCTAGCATAGTTTCCAAACTATCCACTAGCTTTGAAAAATCTCATTTTTACAAGTTTCATAATTTCTCCTAGGCTTCTACATGGTTTGGATAAATCATACACTGTCAGTGCACCTTCCCTTTTCCCCCTATCTCACTATTTGTGTTTTCCTAAATTTGTGTCATGGTTTACCAAACAATGAAAGACTTCTCCACCTATATAAAATCCAAAAATATTCTTGAAAATTATTCCAATCTCTCCCAATGTTCACCCATACACTTTATATACCTAAAATGATCGTGGGATAAAGTCATCTGAGGAGAATAAATTCATAAAATTGATTTTGATTTTGCATACACTCTTTGGAAATGGAATGTAGTTTCCAATTCACTAAGAATGAAATTTACGAGATAATTGATGAATAAATTATTTTAGTAGTGGTATCTGGTGAGTTTTTATACCGATATTAGTAAGGGGGTGGAAGAGGTTGGTGTACTAGTGTTCATGGCTTCAATACAATTAAATTCATATTTCGATTAGAGTGGTCTGTTAGAGTTGGTGAAAGACACAAAGTGACAATGATTTAGTGAATGATATTATTTTGGGGAGATCCTGGGTAAGTGGTTCATGTCTTTTTGTGGTTCATTATGCTTCTGTAGTAGGTTAGTTGTCCCGTTATCCCTAAGGAAGGAGTTGATGGATAGTGGGAACCATTCTTGTTGGCCCACGTCCCATGGGGCTACCATAATGTGTCACGATTTGTGATGTTTTCATTGTTAGAAGAGGATAAGACAATAAAATTATTATTTTGTATCATGGTGCATTACTTTTTATATAATTAAAGAGCAACATAATATAACTACAAGTTTATTATACCCATACCCATTTTTGTCTTTATGTGGGATGTTATTTCCACATATTTCACCTTTAATTATACAAGAAATCATAGTAGGAAGGATATGATGCGGGTGAACTATGATCATATGATGAAATTCTTTCATTTTATAACTATTAAGGAGTCAAATAAGGTGGAAAAGTTTAGGTAATTGTTTTTCTGAGAGATTGTGTGAAATCGTGGCCTTCCATTTGTAGTTTTTTTATAAGTACCCATAGTTCATGTACATGATTTTGAATGTTTTATAAGAGGATATGGGTTAAAATATTAGATTTTAAATATCATATAATCCACAAATAGATGGATAGATAAATAGGGATATTCATGCAATTTAAGAACATGCACTGGGATTTTTCCCTTGGATTTTGAGTATATTTGGAATAGAATTTTGCTATGTAAAAGTTTCCTAAAAAACAGTTATTAGACATAAATAAAGTTTTCTCCCTTGAGGTATTTTTATTAGTGGCCATGTGTATCTCCCTTGTGTTGGGTAGTGTTTGAAAATAATTTATTTGTTGGGATGAGTCTTGTTCAAGAAATGACAAAGAGGGTGTAGTTGATCCGGAGGAGATTGATCACAACAGGAAGTCATATTAAATCTTATGCAGACCATCATATCTAGCCACTATATTTTAGGGATGGTGATAATATTTTTCATATATTATTACCTATATTTCGACATATTTAGTTGGGTATGTAGGGTATGTTGGCACAATGGTAGGTGGGACCCATTTATATTATTAGAATACTGGGAAATGCTGACTATCTATTGGACTTACCATCTAGATTGACTTCTATCCATGATGTGTTTCACATTTCCTAGGTGAGGTGGTATATTATAGATATTTACATGTGATGATATGGGAGGATGCTGATCTTGAGATTGGCGCCACTATGGTTGAGAATCCAGTTCATAATGTGGACAGCCGAGATAAGGTACTTTCAGGTAAAATAATTCCTCTGGTGTTAGTACAGTGGTAGTGAGGGTGGATTAGACACAAGATATGGGAGATGGAATTGTTGTTGAGCCAGAAGGGGCCCTCACTTTGTTTGAGTCTTAGAATGTGAGGGATTTTTTTGTAATACTTAATTTAAGGTGGGGATTTTTGAACAAATCATTATACTTTTCAGGTAATATTTTGTTCATCCTTTGATTATCATCCTTGTTTTGGTGTTTTGGAAATATTCTCTAGTATAGAGAGAACTTTCTTCTGAAATGGACCTAATGTTATGGTTTGTATGTTTTTTAATTAATGGAGTCTAATATTTATATTATTTAGGTGCCTTATAGGGTTCTACCTAGGTTTGGTGAATGATGAAGATTTTTTTGATATTTTCCAAAGAACTGGAATGGTTTCTATATCTAGGGTGATTACACATTGTGTAAATGGATTACACATTGTCTAATAGTCTCTAAAAAGATTCCATGAATCTAGATCAGGGTGTGAATTTTACATTCTATTTATTTTGAGTTCATGTCATGTAATTTTAGAAATCAGTTTTTTATTAAAAGAAGAACTATATTTTGAGTTTTCTTCTGTTGTTGAATTCAAATCTTGTAATTGGATTACTTTCTATGTACGTCTTGTGACTTTTGGTTTAAGGATTTTATAAGATTTATCTTCATTTCATTCAACTATGAATCCTACATCTCTCAGCCAAGAATCTTACCCTAGTATATTTTGGAGATATCATCTCTTTACGGATCGTTCATTAGGTTATTAATCATTACAATTGTTGTAGTGTGACTCTCAGGGTAGGAGTCACTTTTGGTTATTTTTTCTTTCAGCTCATATAATTTGTTGTATATGATTATGTTTTAGATTCATGATCAATTTGTTTTTCTATTCATCCTTTATAGTTACTACAAATTCCTAGTATTTCGATGTCCGATTTAACTGTTAACAATAACCATTGTTTAATACTTATCAGTTTATAACATTTTGATATACTTTTTTCAATACAATTGGTTAATGAGAAATATTTATTTTCCATATTGATTAATTAACATGGTATGTACATTTAATAGATGTTTTTTTTACAAGGGTTTCATACAAGGAAAAATGATTTAAAATGGGTTTACTTGAAAAAAAATTTATTCTAATTTATAACTGGGTTTTACAAAAATAGAATCAGTTTGGATTGGATTTGGAAAATTTTTGATAAATTCTGAGAACGGTTTGGAAATTTATTTTTAAAATCATGGAACTTTCGGAACATTGGGTGCATTAGGAAATAAAAATAGGGAGCCTTAGTGTGTGTGGGAACCAATAGTGTTTGTTTTGTTAAAATTAACAGATTGAGGCTAGAATCAATATCATTGGATCAAAACCTTGGACTGTTCTAGAAATTTTATTTGTATGATATTTATTTTTTAATGTAGGAAAAAACCCAAATTATATTTTTATTTCACCTTAGAAGTTTATTATTTCATGACTTTTTTATCATCGACTGTTTCTCACAGTTTTTTTATCATTGACTGTTTCTCATTGTTTTTTTATCATGGATTATTTCTTACAGTTTTTAATATATGATGTGTGGATGTTATTTACTATTTATCACATATACATGTAATATTTATGGTTTGATAATATGAATAGATATTATGAAATAAATGAAACGGATTTGCAGCTGGGTATGGATTTAATGAAAAAATTTTTCGTAAAAATATCTTTGATTTAAATACAAGAAATATTAAATTCTTGATATGAGAACTTATATAGACTATGTGGATGCATAGTACTAGTCATTGTTCTCACACCTTATGTTTTATATTTAGAGGTTATAGATCATGTATTTTAGGATACAGGTATAGCTAAAAAAATCTTGTAGCATGTCAGCTTCTTGTTTTGTCTTTTCTATCGTAGCGGGGAGGTTTAGAGGTGACTATAGGTCAAATAAAGATCTTTCATACTTTTTGGTTTGGAATATTTGTATTGGATTGTATGGTTATTATTATATTTTTATTCTTCTATATTATAAACTATTTTTTGTCTTTTTTGGTTACATTGAAGGAATGTTTCAATTTTCTTTATTTCATCTCCCCATGTGATATTCGAATCAGGTGTATGGTTTGGTTTCCTTGGGTTGGTCTATTACAAAAAAAAATATTCTACATCTTGGTTACAATATTTATATTTACAATAATATTATTTCTTGATTCAATAATCCTTAGAGTTGTGTGTTTTATATGATGTTAATTATTTTCGTCTTTTCAAATTTCAAGATATTATAAAATGAGCTTTTTTTTCAATAATCATTCTCAAAATGTAAATTACTATGTTATAAAACCAACGATACACACATCTAAATGATGTTATTTTACAATACAACTATTTATTTCATATTAATAAAATATTTATTAAATAAAAGTACACACAAAAAACATATATCTATAAGTACAGTGTCTTCGGGAATTAGGTACATAATATATCATTATGAACATGGAATAAAAAAATATTATCGAAAATTTCCTCAACACTATCTTAAAATTCATTGGTTTTTAAAACTACATGGGATATCTTGGGTATAAACATATGAAATTGGTGAGATATAACACGTAGTTAGGGAATATTCAAGGAATGGCATGAAGAAGATAATATATGATAAACAATAGAAATATAAATGGGGAGTAAAAGGAACCTGAACCATAATTCATGTTATAACATGATAATAATAATATGAGAAATGTGGAAACAACTTAAAATGATGAAGCATAAACATAGGTCAAGGATAAAACCTCTAAGACATAATGGTGGAAAAATTCCAATAATGGAATAAGTTTCACTCCATGTATCAACGTGATGTATCATGATACTAAACATTAACCAGTTCATTAGAGCACTATATCTTCATATCCATCATATTCACTTCATTCTCATTCATAAGTGTGCCACATAGATTATAAAACATGGATTCATTTATAATAATAATTTATTTCATGATTATGTAGTGTTGTATACAAATGTGTAAGTCCCCAATAAATAATATATATTCATAAATGGGAACACTCATGATAAGAAATGAGTATGGAATTCACTAGACAATTATTTCAGGATGGAAGATTGTGGGGAAATTTTGGAAGCATGACAAAATCAATTAAAGATTCATAAAAAATTGGTTGATGTTAGAGAATAGAGTCTCCAATCACAAAGAAATAAAATGGGAAGTAATAGGGACATGTAAAATCATATACCTACATTAGAAATTATGAAATTGAAGGCTTAAGAAAATGAAGTAACCAGAATAGGGAAACAAATGATAACTGGATTTCATTTTGGTAACAGGTGTAAATACAGGATCATGTGAGGTATAAACAGAATGAAATGGGATAAAATAATTTTTAAATTAATTAGATGTAAGGAGAATATTTAAGACAAATTTCAGCATAATAAAATATAATTTAACAGACATAACAAAAAAGAAATTCTTGAATGGAAATGAGGTGAGAGAAATTCCTTACAAACTTTATGTATAGTAACATGTTAGATAAGGGTAAAATATGAGAGTGTATAAATGGTATATAATTCAAGAAAAATTATTATATAGTAGGGAAAATGATAATAAATGAATGGAAACAAAAAAAAATTAAATTATGAAGACTAATTTCAAAGACGGTTCTTGAATTTAAAGGATTAGAGGAATGTGATAATAGCATACTTGAGTGTGTGATTAAAAAAGAACAGGAGAGGCATCTTGAGATCTTTGTGGAACCTTGAGAGTACTATAGGGAGTGGAATGGAGAGTATGGACTTGATAAAAGTCTTTTTAGTTAATATAAATAAGATATTGGGTGAGTTTATATAGGAAAAGTGTGGGGATTATTTATTATTTAGATTTTGGAAACTACATAATATAATAGTAAATAAAAAACCACCCTATGGTTTTAACAATTTTTTTACAAATAAGAGTGTTTCTAATTATTTTATACATCAAATGGCCGAAAATAATAAAATAATACCCTTTATAATGTGAAGTTGAGTCACACTCTTAGAAAAATAATATTAAACAATAAAATATATTATATGTTTTGGAGGATACATAGTGGATTTAGAGAATAAATAAAATAAACATAAAATCTAATTATTTTAATAGGAAGACATATATTTGGTATTTTATCTCATTTATAGTAATTATTATATAATTTTTTGGGCATTATGATGTCCGAATATAGAATTTATATTTTTACAGTATTTAATTGTTACCTGAAAATTTGACTATCTTAGAAACTTTTGAAAAATGTACCATTGGATAATTTCGATGATGAATTCAAAAAATAATTTTATTCTTATCTAAATACTCTTCTAAAAATTTTAATTTCATCTTATAAAATAAATAGTGACACTTATTTAGAAGTTATTTTTTTTACAAATAACAGTTTTTCGTACCCTTATAAAAATTATATTTGACTCTACAAAAATTATATGATCATTTATTTTTTATAGAAAATATTCAATAATAATAATTTATTAAAATATCATTTAATAATAATATTTCATTAAAATATTATTTATTTCCAAAAACCTATAATTATTTAATTCATTAATTGAATTTGAATATTAACCAAAATTAAAATTTCTGATTTGTTGTATCAAAATAAAACAAATTTATAAATAACAATAATAGGATGAAAATATATTCATTATTATTTAAAAAATAATTTACACATTCATATTTCTGTGTTCTTGATACATATCCATTTCATACACAATTATATGCCCTAGTAGTAAGGTGTGCAATGATGGGAGTTTAATTGGGTGGTTCAGCAAACATAGTTTGGGTCGTGACCTTGATGAGCTTGAACTTGTACCATAAACGGTTTTTCTCCTATTTAAGTCGTTGGATCTCATATTGGGATTCATCAAGGTAAAATCCCAGTGATTTTATGTCCCACAAAAGCTTTAATAAACGAGAATCATTAGGTATGATTCTACTGGTTGAGGTTGTCGCTTCCTTTGTACATTTCAATTGGTTTTGTTAAAACCCGATATTTTTTCAAATCATGAGATAAAAATCAAATACACTATAAAATGAATGGTATTGAAACATAATGGTTATTTAATTGAATGGAACATTTTATTTAGGGGAGTTTTGGTTGTTACAATGTTGGTAATAATTTTATTTTAATTTTTTTTAATTTACATGTACAATAAAAAGATCAATTATTCCTTCTTAATGATATGTAATAATGAACAAAAGGGTAATATATATTGTAATGAATATAAAAACTATGTTGTAGTAAATTTTCCAATGAAAATGATATTTTCCTTTGAATAATAAAATATGCGCTTTCACCAAATTGATATTCATATAAAATTTCAATATGTGTTGACACAATAAATCATATATTTCATGGGTTATTGATTCAATTTACATTTTTAATGGATGAATTAATACCTTTTTATTCATAGAAATTGATAAATGATTGAAGAAAAATATTTTTAAAGAATATTTTCAAATTAATCAGACAATTCTAAGAGAAATAATTAAAAAAATACTAATGATGAAAAAAATCAGGAATGAATTTTACTAAAAAATTTTAATATTTATATATTATTCCCTCCACTATTTTCAATGTAATTTTCCATATAATTTATCATTTGATATAAGAATTAAAAATCAAGGGACTCATAAATTATTGAGCGATCTATCCCATAAAGATGTATTTTCACCCTATTTATTTATCATTTATATATTAAAATTATCATAATCATTATATATATGATTTATTGGTCTGTGTTACTCTTGATTAATTGGGTATATTGGTCACTTAATGATTTTTGTGAGAAAACAATTCTCCACTGTATTTATATTATTCTAATGGTTATATGGAAAAAGAGTGTCAAAGCTTTTATTAGTTGTTTTTGGAATATATTTAATCATGATCCAATTTTTTTAGATAGGGTTGTGATAATGAAAATAAATTTTAGTAATATAGTAACATAGAAAACATTAAAATTTTATTTCTCTAAGTTGGAAAAATATCAATTTTATAATTGATGTAAGTAGATTTTAAAAAATCATATAGATATACACAAAAAAATCGTTAAATTTTTAATCTATTTATAATAGAATTGAAATTATAAAAAATTTGAAGAATTCAAAGTAAAAAAATTATAATGATGTTGAAAAGGATTTTTAAAAAAATAATTATTTATTAGTTTTCATGTTTTCTGAGATCATAATTGATTTATTATTTATATTATGTTGTAATAAATATTTTATATAACTAATAATAAATAATATTTATATATGGGAATAATAAATTATTATTATCATGATATAGTCTGATATGATTCTAAATATTGATACCAATATCCTATGATGCAATGAATGATAATCCCCGCTTTTATTACTAAGGGATTCATGATTTATAAATTTTTTTGGAGATACAATTGAAAACACAATATAGTGTCATCTAATACAATTTTTTTATTGAATCGACATTATGTATTTACTATTATTATTATGTAATTATATTATCATAAAATGTTTTCAATTATGTTATTGAAATATAAGTGGTCAATATTTAATGGGGAATAACATTTGATTTCGAAAAATTAATTAATGTTATCTTATATCAGTTAAATTTTTTATGGTATGATAAGAACCTACCCTGAAGATCACTACCCTTTTATTAAAAAATTAATTAATCCAACATGATTCTAAAAGTAGGAGTGTTATATTTTACCTTGGAAAAAGGTGAAACACGTATAATGGAATATTATCATCATAAATGAGATCATTTCCATCGATATCTATGTTGTAAAAACCAACTACTAGAGAACAGGAATCCCGATATACCTGAGTGCAAATATAATCAACATATGAAATAAAGTCCAAATATTTTATCCCCAAATTAGTTAGCCTCTAAATCACATGTGTAGATTCAATTTTGATATCTTGAACAATAGTGGTTGAGTGACATTCCAACAAAATATTACTCCATACCCTTTAATTAAATTTATTATTTGAAATAATAAATCCTATAATTTCTCCTTTAAGGGATGAGGAAATTCCATATGATCCATGAAAACATTCTATAACATCCACATTACTATCCATGAATATTTCCTTTTTTCCCGATAGGTTTGGGTTTCCCCTGATAGTCTATCCACATTAATATCAATCCATCCGTCAAAATTATACTTTCAAAAAACATCCATTGTTACCAACAGAGGAAAGTAGTTACCCATATCACCAATTCATTTGATAACATAAATACAATAATCATTATTATGGAAATAGGCACTTCGGGAGACATTACCATTTGTTCAGATGGTAAAATATTATCCAAAGCCTCAAGTGTTTCAAAAGAAATACCATCATGAAAGGTGTAGTTTTGAAGTCATAGCTAAACCAACATTCCAATATAATATGGGTGATCAAGTTAATGATTTTATTTTTGATAGTGAACCCCAAAAAAATAGAAATTGACCAATATTTCTGTGTTAAAATTTATATAGTTGGGTTTTAAATGGAGTTTAATACTGATGAAATCATCTATAAGCTGGAGGATGAAAATAATAAGGCCAATGATGAATTAATAGATTAAATTCCTAGTTCTCCTTTAACATAAAACATATTAATTTTTTTTATAATAAATTAATTTAATAAATATATGTACATTTTAATAAAAAAATTGATTATTTTATAACATATATCATTTTTTAACAATTTTTTAATGTAAGAATTCCAAAAACAATTATTTAGTAATTAATTTTTTTCACTACTCCAATGTCATGAGTCCGATCTAATATGCTCCCACCATTATCAAGTATACATATTATATTTAGTTTTCCTCCTTTTATACTTAAAAAACAATAGATTTAAAAAGATACAGTATTACTAATCCCCATCAATATATATTTCCTAACTCCCTATGAATATATTTTTATATATTTATCTTCTATATGGATCACTTAAATATAATGTTTCACATGTAACACTACCACTTTCATCACATAATTATGAATTACCACTTATAATACCTATTAATATAGACTAATTAAAAATATATAAAATATTTCTTCATTAATTACCAAAACACATACATACAAACTTAAATAATATCATATGTTCAATTTAAAAATTTTAATTTCACTTATTTTTTAACACATTAAAACAAAAGTATAAAATTTCAATATAAATGCACACTATAAAAATTTATATAATAATTTAACACAAAATAGTTATGTATCCGTTATTAGGAGTTTATTATTATGTTTACAAATATGTAATGATAGAAAAATAGTCATTGGGATTTTTTGAAGACACCTCTATAAAGATGATTCATTATCCAAGGATATCATTTTGATCAGATAGAGTAGTTGAAGTGTCATCATCAACTGCAATTTTTTTTAATACATACTGAAAAGATGAAATTTTTTAGTTTCAATTATTGGTATTTTATTTTGAATAAAAAAATTATTACATAAACACACTAATGTTTTCCTTTGGGAATGTATGGGGTGCCTACAACTCCTGTTAGAGGCAATTATTATTTTATCCTATTGAATTTAGCATGTGTGAACACATCCATTTACAACAAATAACATTATTATAATTTTATTATCCTAACATAGATGAATTCTATTTTTTTATATATGTAAAAGCATAGAAAAATAAATTTTTAGGATTTGTTTTGATATTAACATGAAATATAAGACTAGTTATTTTTCATAATTTTTATATGAAGTTATTAGGTTAATTCCATTATTTATTTTTTTCATTATAAGATCATTATTTAATATATTACATTAATTTCATTATTTGTATATTATTATGATAATTTTTTTGATATAGTTTCTATTCCTAGAAACTAATAGAAACTAATTTACATTGAGAATTCAATTTAACATGGATATCATAAGCACCAGAGGATATTAGTTGAAAAGATCATCTAGTGAATTCATTATCTGAGGGTATCTTACATAACATAGAGAGATAGATTTGATGTGGGATCCCTCTATTCTTGTTTGTCATTTTTTCATATCTATATTTTATATGATACCATAAAATTATTTTATAAAAAATTATGAGATTTATGCATTTAATTTTTCTGGAAATAATTTTTATAATTTTGGTATCTTATTATAATTATTAATTATGTAATGTGATGAATTTTATATTTTTTGGATCATTGGTTTTTTATATATCCAGTACTAACATTTTTAGAGGACTCGCATTACTTTTTAATTTTATCTAGTGTTTAGTGTAGTTTAAAAACAAATAAAAATTATAAATATTGTTAGTAATTTTTTTACAGTAGGTTAATCCACAATTATGTATTTGTGAATAACTACTAAATACTGGTATGCACTGCTAATACCATGAAATATTAAAATCTACATGATTTTAGACAATGAAATTTAGTAAAATAGTTGTCTTGAAACCGATACTGAATAAAAATTTATATTATTTATATAATATAAATGGTAATAAAATAATTCATATATTAATATGAAATTCGTTAAGAAATAATTGTTTTAGAAGGATTCATGAATTAGATGGTGTCAATTTAAATATAAAATATTTCAAAAACCCACCACTAGAATAAATTTTTCATATATTGATACTAGATAGTGATTCATTAATAAAGATGATCATCAAACTTTTCAACCAAACATAGAGCCCGAAAATGTAAATGGATCCATTAATGAAAAAAATAGTTGATTTGTTTTATATGAGAGAATGTTACTCACAATGAATTATCATTATAACCTTAGTAAAATATTTATTTGTCATAGAATTATTGATAATTAATTTTTTTAGAAATAAATTATGAATTAAGTAGAATATAGTTATAAATTATGTTAACGTTGATGATAAGTAACAAAATCAAGGAGGAATTGATTGTATAAATACATTTTCTACAATTACATGGGTGGAATCAGTTAAAATATTATTTGAAATCACCTATACTATTAAATTTACATTTTATTAAATGGATGTAATACGAGATTTTTAAAATGGTTTGCTGTGATAATTAACTTTTAGAAGCATATTTATTTTGATGTTTTAAAATTTTCCAATTATTTTTCTATGTCATCCAAAGCACACTATGTTTGGAAATAATATCATTTCCCTTTTTATAAGTTGATGAATAAATACTTATTAGATATTGAATTTAAAATTTGAAAATCTAATTTCATAAATTTTACGTATCTTTAAAATGAATTATTATTTCCCTAAATTTATGTTTTTTATGTATTGTTAAATTCAATTAAATAATTTTATTTATCTTTTAATTTTTATATTTATGGACCGACAGATTTTACATTTAAATTATGGATGATTTATTGTTTTCCCTTCCTCTTAAAATTAATTAAAATACTAAATTAATGATTCAATGACCCAAAAAATAATGACATTTTTAATGGTTTTTCATAGCTATAGTTATCAAAATGAGTACACCTATGACTACCTATTGAATGATAACATTGGATGAATACATTAAAGTTGGGGATAATAAGATTTATAAATGTAGGATATGGATCCTTAATTAATATACTCTAAACCAACTAATCATTTTCTTCTAAATCTGTTCGTTATGATAATTTTAATCCAATACATATGTGTCCCAAATGAATTTTTTATAAGGATATTGAATTATCTTAATTTTATAATGAATCATATATGTCTCAATCCAAAAGATGCATATATTCAACTAACAAGTTATTCAAATATTGAATTCTTAGGATTACGATTATTTTGGAAAACTATAATTGGGACATGTCAATTACATGAAAAATTTATAATAAGGATTTATGAGAAGTAACTTATTTCTATTTTTAGAGATGAAGATAAAATCATAGCCACAAGTAGTTCTTGTGCTCAAATAATTTATATACAAAATTTTCATTCATACACTGGTTTATATTATTATCATGTTACCATTATGTGTAAAAAAACAACTAATTATAATATATTAGAATATCATTCAATACTCACAAAACTAAGAACATAAACACTGATGACATCTCATTAAGATGTCTCATTAATAAGGGATTTATTTATTTATATTACAAGATCTAATCAGAGACATGAAAACATCATCAACAAAACCCTCAATGATAAAGGTTTAGATTTTTATATAGAGAATCTAAAAATGAATATGATCTTATATTTTTTATTATCATAGGTTAAATTAAATATCATATAATATATATATATATATATATATTTAAATTTTTTTACTCATAATATAAAATTTACAAATTTTTATGTAATAAATCGTAATTTATATATATTTATATTTTATTATTTAATTTATTATTTTAATAATTCTTCCATAACTCATTCATGATTGAATATTTACATATTTTGATTAAATAAAAGTTGAAACTAAACATAAAATTAAAAATTTTAAAATTTGAAATATATTTTATTGAGACTTATTTATTATCATGTTTTTAGTTATATTATGTTTTCAGGAAGAAAATTTATTTAATGTTTAACCTGAAATGTCTAGTTTCTTCTATTATTTTATTTAAATATTTTCTACATGTAATAATAGGTTAATGAGTTACATAAGAAACATATGTAATGTGCTTTATGTAAAGTTTATTATGGCTACTATCATTCTAACATATTATGTGGTGATCTACTAATTTTTTTTATAGATGGGATAATAATTAATTTATAATATTTTTACAATACTCTTTTTTTACATTTCTTTTATCTCTATAGATGGTAAAAAAACTTTTTGATTACTTCTAAAAATATATTAAATAAAAAAACTTCTCCTGATTTATTTTCTTAATTTTGGTAATGTTAAAACTATTATTTAATATTTTTTCATCTTTTGATTCATTTTTCATTAATATTTTTAATGGAATTAACATCATACTTTTTTGGAATACCTAATGTTTTTTAATTTAGGTTCATCCATTCAAATTATTCCATATCATAGTTACATTAAAATTAGACCACTAAAATCATGGAAAGGAAAGGAGAATATTTTTTTAATACTCAGAATGAAATTTTTTATACCATTTGATGATAGTTGTTTTTAAAAAAAATATAATAGTGGGACACATTATAAGCATGAGATGGTTAATGTTACCATTTTTCCTAGTTCATATTCACTGTGACCATACCTAGTCACTACCTACCACATGGAATCCCCCCATATGTTTGATATTTGGGGTACTAGTATCAGATATATTATAATTTGGCATGAGTATACCCCCAGATTAAGTAAATAAAAATATCATAATTATAAACAATTTAAACCAATAAAACAATTAAAGATGATAAAATATCAAAGTTACATGACACATGGAAAAAATACATGCTAGAAAAATATGATCATTGAAACCTTCCATGGAAATTATATATACATATTATATATTCCCAAAGGGTCAATCATATAAAACAGGTTCAAAAAATAATCTATCAATTATTTAATTTATGAAATGTAAAAAACTATTCAAGAGTCCTTGAATTTTTCCATCTACAAAATTTCTCTATGGTACCCAATGCATCCGTGAAGAATATCCCTCTTATACCATCCTAAAAGCGCTCTTATAATATCTACTCTGATAATCGTTGAACCTAAGAATGGTCTTAGTAAATATTAGTTTAAAAACATTAATTCTATTCCTAGATAAATACATTATAAATAGTGTTCATGCCGATTTTACATTGTAGTAATTGAAATTAATAAAATATATCATTGGGGACCCTTGGGTCCTTTTCTGCCAACCAAAATCTACTATACCAAATTTAGCTAGTGCTTATTTTTGTTAAACATGAATCATTACCATATCAGGTTCAAGAAAAGTGATTTTTTTGTAATGTCATCATACATCATAAAGACTCAATGTTATTAGCACACATTCACGATACCATTATATAATGTAACGTCTTGGTGTGGGGGGGGGGAATTATCACCCACAATGGATAAAATCATATACCTTGAAATAATTTGGGGTTTATTTTCTATAAGTAATATAGTCACATAACTTTAATTATTCAAGGGAAAAGAGCCACATATAGATATATTGACATATCCTATGTTTCTTGGGGGATAAGTGAAACTCCATGATTTTAACATACAAAATGTGTCATTGAGGGGATAACTAGATCCCATGGAAATAATCATACATAATAATTCATTAGGGTGATATGAAAACCTTCAACATATGACCATATATAATAAGTACTTAGAGGAGAGTGTTCTTTACTCTAATATCACCTTATAAAAGAACTCATCATGGGAAGGATATGAATACTACTAAACTATCATAATATATATTATGTCCTCATTATGATAAAAATACCACCTAAACAGTAAGGACGAATTGACTATGATTCTATGAAAAATAAAAAATAATACAATATTTAACTCATTATTACATTTAATCATTATATTAGTAAACTTCATTTTTTAAAATTCAATGTATGTAGTTTCTTGAAATGTGACCCTATAGGTAATGGAATAATGAACATTAAAACATCCCTTCACATCATGGATCATATATTGTTATGGTGTGCCATTTCTCTCTAATGAATAAGAAAATAAAAAAACGTTAAGACATCATGTTTTGGCCTTATACTTTTATGGAATAATGTGACCTCCCTGTTTAGCTTCATGAAAAAAATATTCTCAATCTTTCATGATCCTTTTAAACTCTTCATATTGAAATACACTGGGTTATGGTCTGGGAAACGTTTTCTAACATGAAATCATAGGAAGGTAATACAGTAGGTTTTATGGATGGTATTGTTTTTAATAAAAAAGGGATCAATATGTATGGGCTCTCATGACTAAATGAAGCCCTCTATAATTGAATGATCATCACATCCTACAACAGAATTCCTGAGTGGAATATGAATTTATTTTATTGTAAAAGACATAATATAAGTTCCTAACCTTTAAAATTTCATAATACTATTTCTTTAAAATAGAATTAATTTTCATCAAACCCATAGCTCTTATAGGTTTTGAGTTTTAGAATATTGATTCATCTTTATGACTAAAATAATGATTATATCACAATTTGATCACTTCCACTTAGTATCCATTTTTTCCAAAATATAATCCTTCCATATATATCAATTTCCATTTTCATGAAATATATTTCTAATTTTATTAATGAACTCATTCTTGTCCCTAAACATTCTTAAAAACCTATATAAGCCATTTGAAAATTTGGGATGGACACAATGAGTTGTAAAATGTTTATACAAAAAGAAAACTGAAACACGTTAGACTATGAATATATAAAAAAATATATGGCCATCAAAATAAATATTTCTTAAAAAATAAATAAGATCGTACTAAAAAAATTAACATATTTTTCCAATTATTTTCTAAAAAAAATTATTTAAAATATTATATGAAAAATAATATTCATAATGGTTTCTTTTCAATCATGAAATAAAAAAACATTTCCCAAAAGTTGTACATTTCACCATTAAGATGAATCATAATCATTCATTTCAATGTAATAATATTATATCATCTTGTGAAATAATAATTTATATATGTAAAACTATATTACAAAAAGATAAATCATGTTATTAATATGAAAAATAATATTTATATATCACTTATAGTCACTCGTTGAAAAACAAAATTCATCGTAGAGCTATATCCAACTCACCTATTTATGGTTTATAATAGAATAACCTCATACTTGGTTCGTAATGAAATTACCCATCCATGGTTTATAATGGAACCACAAAACATTATTTTATAAAAAACCAACAACCTTAATAAATAATTCCCATTGAACATAAACATAGTCATAATATAATTATTATTGTATAAAAATATTTATTTCACCCATATTAAAATATTTCCAAATATCAAAATACCCATTCCATTTTAATCCATTTTAGAAAATAACCTAAAAAGGGAAATATGTTATTTCCTTGATAAATACATGAAATATTTCAATGAAATTAAAACATAAAATAATCGTTATGGTTTTAGTAATAATTTTAGAATCATTTTTTATTAAAACACAACATTCTATTTGTTGTTTGGTCAAAACCGTTCCATATAAAATATGTAAAAATACTCTTTTTAAAAACATTAACAAAAAATTAAATGTGGAATTAAATTCCCTCTATAATTCATTCAAGTATTTATAACTTCATCAACAAAATAATTTTATGAATGTGGGCATGGATGAATTGTTTTTATAAAAGAAACATTTTAATCATTCAAAATGAGGGTTTTAATGTAAAATATCATATTCCCTAAGTATAACTCATAATTTAAATTCATTATTTTATATAAGAATATTAGTAAGTTAATTTTTTTACTTTAATTCCATATTTATTATTTTTATTATAAATTTTCTATTTATTAACATGTCATATACAATTACTTAATCAATTAAGGTCCCATTGGATTCTTTGATGATATTTAGCTTATATGTCCAAAATGAAATTGATAGGATGAATGTGGTAAAATTTTTTATTATTTAATTTTAAAGAATAATTATAATGGAATAATAATTAATTTTTTAGTAATTATATTTTTAAAACATCATGGAATTATGGTCATGAAAAATGAATAATGTTACAATCATGTTGATGGAAGGTCATACATACTAATAAGAAACATTTTTATTATTCTGTGTACATGTTGGATATAATGTAATAATAATTTTATAATTATTGTGTGATGATTATATAATAAATATAAAATTTTGTCATTAAATATTCTTATATATAGTATTTATGTAATGTTGTGATAAAAATTGAATCACGTCACTTCGGGGAGGTTATAATCCATAAGTACCCAGTAATGAATTTAACATTTTTCAATGGATGGAAAGGTATGAAATTTGATGAAATATTATACATAAAATGTATAAATATTTAATGAATATCATTTATTTTAATTAAATCCATAATTATATCCAGATGTGATATATGATGATGAACAATGTTTTACATAAGTTCACGAGGCTCTAGTCTACAGTAAACATGAATTCTAGTTTTGTTTACCATTTCATGGATGATCATATGGATATTTTTAATGAAATTAAAATAATAAAATTTCAATATATAGAGCCTATTTGTGATACAATTTCAAATGGATGAAGAATATGTGAATGTAGTAGAAGAATAAATAAAATGTAAACTTTAGGTTAAAAATAGTACTACATCAAAAAACCTCTTTAGATTTTTAACATATCCCAATTATCATTTTTTTCAGAAAAAAATGTTACAATATACATGTACATGTTATGAATATATTTGAGTAGACATTTGATGTGTTAGAGTGCTAAAAAGATGTGAGTATGTTATGAGAGAAAGTTCCATTTTTTAATTGGGGGAGGGTCACTCTTGTTATTTTTAAGGCGTAAAATTAATATATGTCTGTATGATTGGATTAATCGATTCATATTGATAATATTATAATATAATAATATTATTAGTCTAAATCCATTCATATAGATTTTTTGACATTATTTAGTGCTTTTTCACCATTATATCTTTCTTTTATCCCACATCGATACTTATAACGATTAGAACAATTGAAATGGTTTTTAGTCTTTATGAGTAATGTTTTTTTCATAAAATCAGAAATAATATATAAATGAAACATGGTTGAAATTTTAATAAATATCCCAATCAATTTATAATTTATTGTTTTTATAATTTTAAATAATTTAATTAAATTTTGATTTTTATGAAATAGCGATAATGTCAGTTTTGGGAAGACATGAAATATTATTATAAAATATGTCCCTAAATGATGTCTAATTATAGAAAATTAAATTTACTACCATGATATTTATTATTTTGTTTTAATTTAACCGTTAAATAAATTTTATAAATGTTTACATATTATAAAAATCCTTGTCTTTTGGTTCAAGCCATCAATTAAAATATTTCAACCTTAACCATGGTAATAAATTTTTCATTAGTAAAGGGTTTTACTATTATATATTGTTTTAAATATTAAATTATGTCCTATTTGGTATGTTCCCGTGGAATATATTTACCAATAATGATCTTTATAATGAATTAATATTAAAGAGGTTCAAGAAGAGGCTACTTGATGGATATTGAAACTATGTTGGATCATAAGTGTAACCCTTAATAAGGAAATCTTTTAATGATATAATGGAAGAAACTAAATGAATTGAAAGAAAAAAATAGAATGTTAATTATTATAACACAAATTGGATTGACCAACCACTCTAATACAGGAAGATCATTCCTCCTAATAGAATGCATATGAAATTCATTAAAATTTTTATCATAGTAGTCTTGATTTCATCCAATTGCCAGATTTCAATGGAAAATTTAAATAACACCTTCATTGTTACTGATACTCTGGGGGAAAGCCTAATTGAAATGGGATGTTCATTAATAAGGACTAATATGAGATTACTAACTAGAGTTCAACCATTATACCATCATGGATGCCAAAATTCTTGGTTAACTTCATACAATATACATGTATTATTATTTTATGGAGAAGATGGAGAAATAAGTTGTCTACACATATCCGAATGAAGAAGGATGGATAATAAATTGTTTTAGCCTGACATCATTTTTAATAATCTGAATATAATTACCAGACTATCTTCACCAACTATTATTTTGAAAGATAAATGTAGAATTATGCAGCCCATATTTTTTCCATAATTATAATGTAGGTTGGTAGCTTGAAATTACATGGCTCTCTTCAAGGACATTGGCTGGAGTAACCAGATCAAGAACATCTTATTTTCTGATCAATCATCAATCCTTGCATTTATTTTTAAGGGATGAAATGAGTGGTTGTTTGAAGATCAGTAACCCTCCATGCATACTGGTACAATAGCTATACACAAAGAATTGTATACTACTACAAGAGTGGAATTGTGATCTATGCATAACAGGGTGTCTTATTTTAGAATTCTCAGACATTTAGGAGTCACAATAAGATTAAATAACCCCTATGTTTATAAATATTTGTGGTGGATTCCAACAATTCTCTTGTTTATTAAGGCCAACATGGATGGCGCGGCCTCCAGCATGGAATTTCTTTCATGTTGTGGATGTATACTCTGAAAGAATCATAGGTTTACCAGAGGATGTTGTCACCAATATATTAGAATGGGAACTTATAATGAAGGTGAATTATGATAGATGTTCTATTCCATAAAACATGTTTTCCAACACAGGTTGACTAACTTGTAGATTGAATCAGACTGTGAATATGCTTTTATGGACCTTAAATAAAGAAACAGGAATATCCCATGGTGATTCCTACTCCACTGGCCGAATGGTATTTACCATGTTATTCAGAATAACATGATTATTTCTCACACATATAGAGAATCCAATATAGGTAAGGACACTCTATCAAAGAAAATGATCAAGGAAATAAGTATGATGTTGACTTTTAGAGCTCATGGATTTTGATATTCATAGTTTGAAAAAGATATGAGAGGGGTGCTTGATTCATGTCCCTATGAACTCCCTTTTAATTCCAATCCATTTATGTTTTACACTTTTCATTACTAAATATTTTGATCATATTTTCTTGGATTAATGATCTCTTGGTATAAAATATTATTTGACATAAAAAATAATCAATATCATTTTTGATAATATTCATTAAATCTGACATAGAAATAACCATCATGGAAAAGGAATTGGAATATAAACCATTAATACTATTTATTATTATATATTTATCTATTAAATTCATAGAAAAATTTAATTCACTAATATAAAGTTACCTTAATAATTTATATAGGCATGTACATGATATTTTTTCAACATATAGAATCACTATGTCTACATTTCATAAGAATTTAATGTAATTATTTCATAAATGAAAATTTAAAATAAAATACCATCATAAAAATAAAACAACAAACTAAATATAGACAGTAGATTCATAAATATGAAAATTTAATCACTTATATATCATGAATACATATATAATAAGTTATTTTTATTTTTTTAGACTTGTGAAATTGTTGCCCAAATATTTGGATACATCACTTGTAATATAACTCCAATGTTAGAATATATAAATTAAAAGGCAAAATAATACTTGATAATTATTTACTCTATATAGGAAAATCAACTCCCTTATTAAATAAACTATGTAGGGGACACAATATGACTTTTTAAATGCTGTGAATGCATTGCATATGCACAAAAAATAATTACATATGAATAATGAAATAAACTAAAATTTATATTTTTTGCAAAATTCATGATTTATATTTCTATTATAATATATTAAGTGGTTTTTTTACATAATGTTAGAAAATATATATATCATATTTATAACTTGATGATGTTATAAAATATATTTTATTCATAAAAACAACATTTCTAATTATTCCAAAAAAAATTATATTTTGTAAAAAACATAAAAAATTCAAAGTAAGAAATTTTATTATTGATGAACCAAAAATTTATTTCCAATTTATAATAATCAATTCCTTTATTTTGAAGAAAAACTGTTTATTATAAATTCATAAAGAGTAATGAAAAACATTTTTTAGATAAATGTTTTTTATCAATATAAATTAACATTCAAAAAAACAGTATAAATGTGATTATTATTTAATTAGTTACATTACATATAAAAAATTTTTTATATATTAAATTATGATATAATTTTAATCAAAATGGGTTTTTTACTGGATGTAAATTTCAATTTTAAAATGATTTATATTAACTATTTAAGTAAAAAAATGAGTTTTTAGAAAAATTCCAAAATTTTAAACTAAGAATGTTTTAATAAGAATATTTTGTAAATGATTTCATATTTTTAAAATATAATTTCTAATTTATATATAAATTTATTATCATATTTACTGACCAAGTGTAATATATTAATTTTTTTATTAAAATGTATTTTCAAGACCCAAAATAAACTTATTGAAAAATGATTTAAAATTTTATAATAATTATTCATAAATTAATAATTAGAATGAATTGTATATATCATTAAAAATATAGTAATAATTATTCATACCTACCTATTAAATTTCATGGTTATATTTATCATATTTAAATAAAAATATATTTTTCAATCTAATATTAGTATTTTGTGTTATATATTCAATGAAACATATAATTAATTACACAATTTTAGTGGGTTACGTTCAGAACCTCTTTAATAAATTGCCTCTTGACATTTTGAAATGAATCTCATTAATCATGGGTTATATATTTGATACTACTATTTTTGAAAATCCATATCTTATTAAGGCTTAATAAATAATTTTCATGATTAATGGAAAAGGTAAATTTGAAGGGAACTTGAAAAAACACAGGTTTTGATTCCAAACTGGAAAACATTAGTGGGAAGAAGTTTAAACATATATGTAAATGTTGACTTTAAAATAATAATGGATATTTACCGTTAACTTTGATCCTTATAATATGAACTATCATGGTAAATTCAATGAAAAAAATCAATAAAACAATTTCATTTGAAAAAGAGAATAGATTTATCAAAATTAAGGTAATTGAAGAAATGTTTTTTCAAGATCATTTAATTTGAGTTGAATAATTCTGTTACCATATAAACAGATAACATAAGGAAATATACATAATTGAAAAGTAGAATATAATCCTCTAATCAATATCCATAACACTCTCACCTTCTCATCCGTACAAGGAGTATTAAATATAAAATTTTCATCTTTAATGAACTAAAATAAACTTTTGTTAGATCTTATATTAAAAAAATAGATAATAAGATATTTCTCCTATCATTAGATATTAATAAAAATTTGAATAGATTTTATAATTTATGATAATATAAAAAATTAATAAACTATCATATAGAGAAATGATTCATTAATACCCAAACATTAATAGTAATACAAAAAATTAATCATATATCATTTCATATATAAATAACCAAGTACCCTAAATAACCTCAATAACCCATTTATAAAACAATGTTTTAACATCAAATTTGATTTCCCATCTTTCATATTACATACCCAATAATGATTTAGAAATGTTCAAAAATAAACAGTCTTGTTAAACTAAAGTGTTATATATAACCCATGCCAATGTAATATCTCCCAAAATATCATTAATCACTATGATTAATCACTATATAATATTATAACAAATTAAAAATCAAAAAAATATAATGATCCAAATTTAGATACTATCTTGAAAGGAAATCCTTATCTTGAACAGAAATATCACTAATATTATCACCTTGTGAATTAAACAGCTTTGAACCATCAATTTTATCAATAACCCACTATGAAATAGACCATAATAAACATAACACCATTTCATATATCAAAAGAAATGGTTATTTTATTCTTAATAGAGTTTTTATTTACAACCTAGTAAAAGATTCAAATTACTTAAAATTCCCATAAATTAATATCTCAAAATATGTATTTTTATTATTGAAACTATGATCAACCTCAAATTTATAATACCATGATGGTAATCATAAAACATAATTTAACCTTATCTGATAAAATAGTTATCTACAATGTTTCTGATCCCTTACTCTCTTACAATATAGAAGGACACAACATAAAAAATTACATAATCTAGTGTCTTTAGACCGGAAATCACATTATTTCTTAAAACATATCATTTAGGTATACTTTTTTAGATAATTAGGATATCAACCTTATATAAATAAATATTTCATCACATTATGGACACATCCATTTAATATCCATTATCCCAAAATAAAATCCAATTAATATATAACATGCTATATTTTTATGAAATATCTTCACAATTTTCTTATTGAGCTCATCCGTATGACTAATTACTCTTAAAACACAAATAATTTCATTTAAAAGTGCGGTATAAGAAAAAAAATCTCAGTAAGAGATATATAAAATGAATACAGAAAATTATTATTCTATGATTACATTTAAAAATTATCCTTTTTAAAAAGAAAAATTTCTATCAAAGTATACATTTTAATACCCAGTAAATTAACTTATATATGAAAATATTTTTATTAAATACTTCAAAATTAATCATATAATGATAATAAAACTCAAAACGTTTCTTTTAAATCATTAAAAAATCATTGTTTTATAAAAAGATATACATTTTACTTATAATAAGGAGAATAAAAATTCATTCAAAATATAGGAAATCAAATTACCTTGTGATATCATAAGATTCTCATGAATGTATATATAAATATTAGATAAATCATGTATTTAACATGGGTGAAAAAATTCATGTCACTCTTAAAAATACCCTTACAAATATCCAATGAATTGGAGAGATATACCATGATCCCCCATTCTCGGATAATAATGGAAGAAACCCACCTTAGTATATAATGGATAAAGAGTCCATAAATTGTAATGGAAACAAACTTGAATATTTTATAATGGAACTACCCAACATCATTAACAATTCCCATAAACTTATATATAATCAGAAAAAATAAAATATTACAGAAAATATATTATTCACCATTTTTAAAACAATTTTATATATTCAAATATCCATTGCATTTGAAACCATTTTTTCAAATCCGTAGAACAAAGGGAAAGATGTGTTTTCATTGATCAAGATATGAGTGATTTAAAATGATAAAAATCATCATATAATTTCATTGGCATTGGGTAAAACCATTTACCATTTATTCATTAATATACAACATTCTTTTTTTCCTTATCTTCAAAATGTTTCATATAATGAATTTAAAAATTATCCATATGAAAAACATTAGAATAAAGTACAAAGTGAATTTAAAATTTATATATTGTTAATTATTTTATAAAAAAATATATCAAGAGAATATTATCAGAAGTATGGTTCTGTAAGAAAAATATTGAGTGAATAATCCTTTGAAATATTTAAAATGATATCATTAATGTAATGTTTACTTTACATCGGGTTTGACTTATCATTTATTTTTTGTCCTACAAAATAACAATAAAAATTAAATTATCCACTATATAGAAACCTTTTTCACAATTGTTTTTATTTTATTTATTTATGACCATTTAATAGAAAAATACGTAACCAGTTATGTTCACATTTTAATTTTTGATGATATTCATCCCATTTGTACAAAATTTGATTTGTAGTATTACTAGGGTCCAATATGTCATTAATTTATCTTATTCATAATAAATATTAGAAAATAATAAAAATTTTATTCATATATTATACTTTCAAAACGGATAAAGAATGCTAGTTATGAAAAACTAATTATGTTATAATCATTAAGATAGTAATTCATACATGCACATCAGTAACATTTCCATTATTGAAAAAACATAATGGAAATAAATTTAATTCCATTTTATAAGAATATAATTATTATGTGATATGTATAATAGTTTTTTTAACATACTTATATATAGTTCCAGGTTATATGAGCATGAAAAACAAACCACATCACCTAGTGGAGGTGGAAATGTACAGGTACCCAACTATGATGTTATCCTTTTTCGGTGGATGGAATGGTTTGAAATTAGATGATATACCACCATAAATAAAATAAAAATATTTCATGAATTATATATATTAAAATAATATTCATCATCAGATCTATACATTATAAGTGGTGATGGAAGATGAATTATAGCAGGTCATAATGTGGTAGTCTGCCGTACACATGAATGAGGGTATCATTTCCAATATTATAGAACTATGGATGTATATATATTAATTAGTTAACATAATAAATTAATATTTTATCGAATAAATTGATTTCATTATTTTACTATTTTTTAATAATATTTGGATGTTGTATAAGGTGAACTAAAATAAAAATTCTATGTTAACAAAAACACTTCTTCATCATAGAATTTCTTTATAATTATACCTAATTTCTTCTTTGGTTAGTTTTATGATCAAAAAAGTGATTCTAGGATATTTTTATTGATTTTAAGAAGGGCTTTAGGTGGGTAATATCCATGATATATGGCTTAAAATGTGTGATTAATAGTGTAGAGTTGGTTATCTTTTATTAATGAGTGGAGGGGAACGATCAGAAATTTAAAAAGTATTAAAAAATTTTAAATTAGATTTCATGATAAAATGAATCAAAATAAGTATAATTAAAATAAAAGTTTATGATGAGTTGACATACACTCATATAATACAATTTGAACAATTTTATGTAATTCTTCACCATTATCAAATTGTTTTAACCCACTGTAAATCCTTTTGACGGTGACCACGATATCAATGTTTTTATCTCATTAGGTTCCATGAAAATTAAAATAAATTACAAATGTCCAATTAATGGATCATGAAATAATTTTTCTACAATATCACATTCAATTGTTTTTATAAGATTTTAATTATTTTTATAACATTTAATAGATTATTTCGTATAAAATATCATTAATTTAATTTTTGGATTTTAATTAAATATTTAAATTTCATATGTGTCTAACTCATATATAATGGTCTCAAAATGACATGCATTCCAATGTAAGGGTTTTTTAATCTTTAGTTTATCATAAAATAAAATTTCAATAGGTTTATAATTTTTTAAATACTTTATCATTTTGTTTAACCGATTGGATAACAAATTTTATCCGTGTTCATGGTAATGATTTTTTTCAATAATATTGTGTAATAATATTAATAATAAGGTCAAAATATGCTCATAAATTTATAAGGGATTAAATTTTTTACCATTTATAAAACAAATTTTACACTATCACAATTTTTATTATTTTCAAATAATTTATAAAAATTATATCTATCATAAAATACCATTAATTTCATTTTAAAACTTTTTATCTAATTTAAATTTTAAAGTAGAATGAATAAAATCAAAAAAGTTCACACATAACTAATATTTTATATTTCTATAAAAAATTCTTCTTACACCATAACTCACCCATACACAATTACACACAGTGTTCTAAAAATAATATATATGGGTTTCATATGGCTTTCTAATGCACTGTGTCATTGTTTCATAACAATTTATGGTAAATAGATCATCACTAAAAATTATGAATAAAATAAAATCGTTTAAAATAAATATAATTAAGATCAATATAAACATTTATATTTTTTCAATATTTATTTACTCAAATCTATGTCATGAAAAAATATTTATTATGTTATTATGACTTCTTTGGCCTTTATCAAACACAACAGAAGCATTTGGGATAAGTCACTATTTAAAAAAATGAAAAATAATAATCCATATATCAGAATAATATATAATAATTTATATTTATTAATAATATAATGTTATTAATTCTTCATTCTCAAATATTATCATTATAAATATAAATATCACTATTCCATTTTTTCTCAAGAACCGAGTCGACACTGAAAAAGAATTTAATAAACTGATTATTAATCGGTTTATTTTTATCTAAGGTCTCATTCATATGACTTTACCAAGAAAACTATACATCTTATATATCATTCATATTTTTTGGTGATCATCATGAATTACCATGTAAGGTAATACACTTTTTAATAAAAAATATCAATAATTAATGTTGGAAAACACAGCAAGTTATAAATTGTTCTCCGATGAACCAATAAAACCGAGGACACATGTAAAAATAATTTACTTTACTTTATCAATTTAAAATTTATAAAACCATTCTATTTATGTATGATATGTTTTTCATAGATTTAATAGTCTTTCATGATTTTTTACAACCCACTTGGGAAGAATTATTTAAAATGGTCATCATGTCCATAGATTATACTTTTAGGTACCTCATTTAGACAAACTACCTCCCACACAAATATAATACTAATATTTTTAAAAATTATGGTATCCTAGGTTTGTGGAATGTGGGATACCTTAGTCAACGAGTCCACAACTTCCTAAATATAATAACAAAATCACGTAATCCCCTACAAACCCATTAAAAAATCCACTGTCACTTTATCTCAAGCCCATAATAAAATTTATAATGATAATATATAATCTGAAGGAATTTAGTATTTACCATTTAATCATTTAGATATTGAGAACCATAAAAAAAATACATATCCAACTTTATCCATGGTCTTAAATGGTATTTTGGAATAATGTTGTACATCACAGTAAAACTCAGTTTAACATGTCATCTCATGTCATGTGAGTATATTATCAGTGCCTTTCACATAGTCGTATGGGCTTTATGATGGAATATACATTATAGATATCATTGATAAAAAGATAAAAATTATTTGGGGATCCCCATAATTTATTTATCCCTCGTCTGTAGATAATTTAAATTTTAAATCAAACTATTCATTTACTTCTTGAAAATTATAGACACAATAGTAAAGGATATATTGGTTTCTTGGACATGATACACCATAAAAACACTAAAGAACAAAATAAAGAGGAATATTCAATATGATTATCACTCTATCCCTTACACTATATGTTATTAAGCAATAAAAATCGGTGCATTTGGAATCATGTATCCATTCCTCGTGACATTCTCCAAATACATTTTAAAAAATGTAGATTCCAAAATACTATGTCTACTAATGAGTATGGTCATGATTTGACAAAATATATATCATTCTATATTCATAGTTGTATAAAACATGTTGTAACCAATAATATTGGGTCTCTATCACCTCTAATCATGCACCGTCACATTCAATTTCAGATAATTCCTTACATAGATTATCCATTTAAAACTCAGATTTATAGAACCATATTCGACCAAAAATCCAACAATCATCAAAACCCACTATGCTCAACTTTTGATACATAATATTACATTGTATACTTCATACATAGCTCTTGTATGGTTAGGATCTGTGAAGTCATTAACCTCTCAATAAACCCTTTAATGTATTTCTCAAAAACATCATAAATGTGGGTCATTACTATATTATTCTCCAAGGATTCAGTCACCATTTAAAACATTAAGATGTCCTTATTGATCCATTTATTATATCCAAATTTCACCATGAAACCATTAATCGCAAAATAATTAATTATATTCCTTGAAAAAATATCATATAATATTTTTTGTATATTTATATACTAGCCTATACTATCATTGGTCAAAAAAATCTAATATGCTCAATAAAAAATGACATATTCATAGCTATGTGTACATCTAGGGAAATTTTTTTATAATAAAAACAATAATTAAATACCTATTTTGATCCTCAAATAAGTAGTAGTCCTTTAGAATTAATTTAAAACAGAACTAGAAAAGAAAACATGAATGAAAAAATGATTCTATTCATCTAAGAAAAATCATTAACAACACTTTATCAAACCAAATGGTATCACATAGTAATCATTTATGAAATTACTTAATTGGAATAAAATAATAGGTATGTAAAAGAGCCTTTTAAAATATGGTTTTATTGTAACCTATTATAAATACTGAATATCAATATAGATCCTCCTTTCTGAAAAAATTTATCATCGATATATGGATTTGGGTATGAGTTCATGAAATTCACAAATTCCTTATTTACAGAATCGATACCCAAATTTACTGATCAATCCACCTCTACAGATCTTTATAAACCAAATCCCCATTAAGTCCCCTAGAAATTACTTTATATCTAAATTTAATGAAGTTTACATAATATATTGATGAAAATATATGGGCTCCAGTCATGGAAAATAGAAATAAAATAACTAATATCAATATTATGTTCAAAATAGAAGAAATAATTTAGAATGTTATATTGCAATAGGTAAACTATGTGAGGGTTTACCACTTTATGTTTCATATAATCATCCAAAAAAAGTTGAAATATTTTCCATCATTGAACCATAATTATGAAGGTTAAATCATTAATGGGTTTCCAACTAATCCCACTCGAAAAAATGGGTATAATTTATCCCTATAAATATGTGAATGATACCCAACAACTATGATATATGATATAGTCTTGATATCAAACCAATAATTCCATTTCATTTTTGAAATAAAAATATATCATATTTATCATGAATGAAGCTGAATGAATTTAACAACCAAAGATAACCACAACACAATATAGAAACCTAAGGATAACCATAGGTCATGTACCGACATGTGTATATATTAATATCACCCAATATAGATACATTTTGTGAAGTCTATATCCATTGTTAAATTTTGTTGAAATTATGCAATCAGAAAAATATTCAATAAATATATATGGCAGAAAAGGGAAGTTATAAAATCTATACATTTAACTATAGAAGGAATTACATCATGATCAATGGGAGTAGGATCAATATAATTCAAATAGGATAAAACTCATACCTATTTTCATGATCAACTCCATTTAAAATCATATCATTTATAAAACAATTTCCATTATACATGAAAATTACATCCTCTACCATGACTTGAATGGAACATGCCCCTTCAGATAAAACTCTTATATAAAATACGTAAAATATAATCTATTTATATTTTGATCCTCTTACACAGGATCGCTTTTGATAACTCCTCTAGTACTACTGTAGGGGAACCACCTTCCCACAAAATTAAAAATAAACCGGTGTTTGGGGAAAAAATTTAAAAAAGATATGGCCAAGATTAAAACACAGATAACGCTCCATAAAACCACTTCTCCAAAAAGGAATATATGGATGAAAAATAAATCCACTATAATTGTCACTAAAATTACATGAACCAAAAAACTAAGTCATATTTTTTATGGGGAGACTACTGGTACTCTCAGAAGAACCCAACTGACCAAAATCTCTACCATCATTCACGTTTCTCTTAGAAAACATAAAATGATTCATTAACTAGGTAAAAGCAATTTGTTTTAATATATTCACTTATACTCAAATCATATACCTATTGTAATACTAGAGTTTTTATCCTTAGCAACCCCTTCTCTTGTCAATATAATTGAGAAACACTGAAACTCGATAGAGAACCTGATATAATCAATGAAACAAATCCCCATCCAGGTAAGATGTATAAACTCTATGACCTTATTCAATATCAATATCACCGAGTAATAACAATAATAAAAGCGAACATGAAAATTATTCAATGACAACCTATCTTTATAGTTTTATTATAGTATTATATCCTACAAGTACATTGCTAGCCCATGTTGTGTATACATCACTAAAATCTCCCTCCCCACAAAGGGTGTCATTAAATAGTGATATATAGTTTATATTAACTCTACCTAGATCTCAAAATCCTTTTTGGAACCCTTATTCCATGACCTGATTCCCCCCCACCCAAAGGTGCCTCTCATATGTTGGACATGCGAGAAGAGAGATAGTGATAGCTCGTATCCCACATCCAATATGCCATAGGTTGGAGATATGAACATCTAGTACAAAATACATGAAAATGGAAGGAATGTTCCTCTAAATTATATGAATAAAAATATGTAGGTCTAGAAATTAAATAAATACTATAATATATAGATAAAATAAAACCCATGTATATATTGTAATGTGATTAAAAGTTAATATAAGTGAAATAGAACTATAATAACCAAATGATGAACTAGGAGGATATAAATAAAATCAAAGAAACACCTTAATAACAAATGATCATGTAATATCAATCCTTATATCTAGTAATATATTTCAATGCATAAAATTTTTCATTTATACATTGGGTGAGAATAATAGTTTTTATGAGTGTGACACACCCCAAAGCCTCTCATGAAAAAGATAATGAAATCATGAAAAATAATAATAAATAAAAATTAATTATTAATCATCACTGATATAGGTATGATAATTTCTTAACCTCAACATGAATATCTATTTCCATGTAATTTATAAAAAACATCATATAATATAATAACAATAAAGGTACCTCGTTAGCACTTCCACGTTGATTTTTGGCTCTTCCCCAAATTCGTAGATCCGACCCCATCCGTATCTAAAAGAAATGACCCGAAATGTTTTTGGGATAAAGTGTGATAAATAGTATCTCATTCATAAATTCATCTCTACATCCCATTAAACATCTCTATATTGTAAATGGGTAGTCCAAGAACCACCATAATATTTTTGTCCAGTATCTTATATTCATTATCCTACAAGAAATCATCCTAGCCCATACATCAGGAAATATACTTAAATCCATTGAAACCCATTCAGTTCATACCTATATCAGTCCTTATGATACTATAATTTGAGATACATGTTTTTGAATGAACCATATGCCAATTTGACCCACAACACACATATAATAAGAATGATTAATACCATGTATGTGAGCACAAAAAGCTACAAGGATAAGAGAGTAGGTCCATAGTGGGTAGAGGGCCATCTGTTCCTAAAAAAATAGATGATAATGATGAATTCATCATAATTTACACTATGTGTTAGTTTCCCGATTTACATGGGTTGGTTCATATATGAAATCTTAAAACATAAGGGATATAATATTTCTCAGAATCACACTATGAGAATTATCATAGTACTTAGCTAAAATGATGCTATCATATATCAGACACTTGGTCTCCACAACTAAGAAAAAGATATCCTAAAACAATAGTAGAATTAAATGAGTTTCATTAAATTACTTCTCTAAACCTGATAATAATTAATTCATTATATATTAGTTAACATTACACAAATTTATTTTTAGTTAACAATCGGAGTGAATTCCATACCCTCCATGTATAATCCAAATAAATCTAGTATTTCTGAAGATTGACTGCATTTTCATTCCAGAAAGTACTAAACCCAATAGTGAAAACAATAATTATTCTTTTACTGTTACATATTTTAGTGTACTCTTAGATGTTTTATAAGGTACCAGAAACAGATTTTTAACAATATTGGACCAACTACCTCAAAAAGTGGGAACAATATTTCTAATAAACTATAAAATAATTTATTTGATCAGAATTTATAATATTTAAAAGAATTAATATTTATTTTTAAATAAAAATGGGTATGATTGGATTCCACTAGTTCCATCAATCCAATGTCACCCCAACACCATCATGCATATCACCATACATCTCTCCACCAAAGGTGTAAAATGGTATAATTTCCAATAGCCTATGAACCTCTATCTCGCAAGATAAAGATAATTATAAACTAACAAAATATCTAATAATGGCATCGTATCTAGTGAAACATATAAGGAAGAAAAAATCATCTTCATTGGGGAAACTAGGCCCTAAAAACTAGGCATTTAGCCTTTACATGCTCATCACCAAAAAAAATTCATTCATCATCCATAAAAAACATGACCAAACATCCCCCAAATATTTATATTTATCAAAAAATGGTTTTAATTAATCACAAGTTAACATTTTAAATTATAAGAGGTTAAGGGTATGAGAATCATAAAACATCATCTCTAATAATATATTAAATTATTTAAAATTTCTCCCTAACCCTATTTCTGGTTTCGACTAATTAAGAGAGAAAAAATTGTCATTTAACATTAATTTATTGTATAATCCATATCAGGAATTACAATATCTGGTATACTAACCATTTCAAATAACATATGTAAGAAAAAAATTCAATTAAAAATTCATTATGAATCATATTATTTCAACTATATTTAATAAATAATAAATTCATCAAACGCTCCTATTTAATTTTTTATGAAACAAAAAATTAAAATATTTTCATTCATTAATGTCTTGGTAATAATGAAATTTTTTCCAAATATTACCAAAAATAAATTAAAATCTTTAACAAAGATAGAAAAATATCTAGTAACCAAAAGTAAAGTTTTTATAATTATGAAATAACACATGCGATCTCCACAAACATAAACCTATTCCTTGAATTATATAGATTATTAATTATTATATTCATTTAATGAACCACTAAATATGATAAATCATGGACAATTTATGACTTCAAAGAATTAATTGTTGAACAGATGATTCCTCAACCTTATTGCATTAAAATTTCTCATGAAATAATGGAATAACAACACGGATCTTTTATCACCCCTCCCATAGTGAAATCCATATGCCTCCAAGAATAAAACACCATAATGATTCCAAAAACCATAAAAATAAACTCTATTTTAATGATCAAGATAAAATTACATTACATGAAAATATATAAATTTAGGGAAATTATCAAAATTAAAAGAAACCATTAAAAAAATTTAAAACCACATCAGAAAACCACTGATTTAACCCTAGAAGAAGATTACTATATTCGATCAAAAGAGGATTCAATGTCCTTAAAAAAGATATATTGTGAACCTAGGTTGTGAGATAAAATATTTGAAGACATTTGGGTTCAATAGGGGGTTAACGTTTTTATAGAAATTCAAAAAAGCATATCACTAAGGTACATTTCCCATGGATAAGATACAGAACCTTCTAAAATAAGAAAGAATGTGGCTAAACATATGGTACTATGCCGAAGTAATCCTAGAAAAAACAATATTCAAGAACATAAATTCGGATCTAAAAGAAGGACGAGATGGTGAAAAACATAACCCAAACAACCATAAAATTGAACCCATGAATCCACAAATTGAGATATAACATATCCAACCTCTATACATTAGGGTACCAAATTTTGTCAAACCACTCAAACTCACCCATTAATGACTACGCCAAACCTTAGTCTCCATGATTTTGAAGTTAAAACCCCACACTACGTCCGACATATTGGTTAATTACATAAAAAAATTGTATTGGGGTCATGTGAACCTATGTTATAGATTTTCTATCCATACAATAGCGGTGCTCCTTAGGGTGTAGCATAAGCCCCTATGCCATAGAATCCCCTTAAATAGAAATATTACAATTTAAAACCCCTTTACCACCCATGAATCATCTCGATACCCTCAACATATCAAATTAACAAAGTAAAGTGACACATAGAATCTATTCCACACATCAGGTACCTCTCAAACAATTCTATTCCTTCATAATTTAAAACCAAAATCAGAGAGGAAAGATGAAAAAATGGTTGTCCAAATGACTATCCTTTGAGATACCACTTAGTAATCTCCCCAAAATAGGATGTAAAACACCCATATTATTGGAAAAAATAAGAAAACATAAAAAAATTAGGAAGTTATAAAAACTCTTTGGGCGAAGATACCAACTAAATAATAGAATGAATCCAAAAAAACATCAAGAAGTGGAAACTATATAATAAATAAAAAAGGTGAACATATGAATAATTAGAATCTCTAAAATAGTCTATCTAAATAAAAAAGATCGGGGTATAATTTTTGAATATGGGACTCAGGTTACTAGGTTCTCCCCAAATTGGAGCTATGTCACCATAATACATGAACTGAGGGATTCGAATTCCCATCCCATGCCTTCTACCAGTGGTCCTAGATCTCTGAAGGATGCACCTTGATACTCACATTATAGCTGAAATTGATATCACCCAGATCAATGGAATGAGAGTCATCATCTAGTTAACAAATGAGATGAAACACATGGAAGATATAATATATTCCTCTCATCTGTACGGGAAGATTTACCAAATGATACATAACTCAAACTTGATCAAATACATCGTAAGGGCCATGAAAATGGAGAGGAATCATAATTCCATGATTGATCTTACGCTACCCACCATAAGGAGTCATCTTCATGAACAAATGATCTCTACATATAACTTTAGAGTTCTCCATTTTTGGCATTGAAATTATGATGATCAGGTCATACTATTATCCTCTCATGAATAACCAATGAAATATATATAATGTTATGAACTAGATCTAATTTGAGACTTTCTTACTCCCTAGCCCCTGTCTATCATAATGGAGATTAAAAAGTTAATTCATATAACATATTTAATATTTTCATTCCAATGTTTTATTGAAGGATATTGTTGTTAGAAAACTATATCAAGGGCATGTGACTTATCCATAAATCCTGAAATTTCAGAATAGAAAAAAACAAAATTTCTTAAATAAATTGGATAATATGATCTCTATTTTTTGTACTTATAAAGATGAAATTTAGTTCTAAGATAATAGGTGATAGAAAAAATCTTCGTGATTCTATCTCCACACCATGAAGGTAAACTGAGGATTGAAATCAAGGGTGATCATTCATAGTACAATGAGTAGTTTCCCTAAGTCCACTATATAATACCTCATAAACCCCCACCACGATCAGTTTCTTAACTAATATAAATTGGGATGAATTGTTAAAATGATCCAATATCACCCATATAGAATTGATTATTCATTAACATAGAGTGAGATATTAATTATTTCTATCATTATGTACTCCCACTTCTTTTTAAGAATATATTACGGCTAGAAAAAACCAACTAGAAGGTTGTGCTCAGCCTTAACCATTTGGATCAGAAATCCTTGATATACAGTCTCTACAAATACATTATTCAAAAAATGATTACAAATATTTATTCTTAAATCTCAGTACATATATGTCATATTATTATATACTTCCATGGGTGAGAAATGAAACCCATGTAGAACCATATCACACATTACCAATGGGATGACAAGCCTTCCTTGGAACAACTCCCAATGTTGTTCATAATTAGATCAACAATTTGGGGTATCTAAAAAACCACATGATATTTCAAAAACACTACCATAAAATCCATCATCCGTTACTACTCCAAACATTTTACAAAATATGACGACATTTCCATCACAAAAAATAAAACATCTTCATCCAACCAACCCTATGTTAAGATGCATCACTGATGTCTCTTCCATAAATCTCCATGAATATATATATTGATGAATAATATCACTCTATGACTTGTTGGTGTATATAAAATTATGAATTTATAACTCTTCAAGAATTACTTACATTATAGTTTTTTATGTCCATGTCACGCTAGGAGAATACATACATCATGGGTTTATGATCGATAAAAACCACTAAAACCTCACTGATGTGGTATTTTCACCACATTATCAATGCTTGAACGATTAATACCAACTGAAGATCAGTGGTGGAATTTTAATTCAAGTTGTTAAATAACATTACATATGCATAGAAAACAAATTTTCTCTACATCAATTAAAAAGAACCCAAATGAGGATGCGAAACATTAAAGAAAACCTCTAACTGAACTCCTTTTACTAGGAAGCAATGGTCTAAACGAGTGACCAACATCTCTGGAAGGCACCCAAAAGCATCCTCAAAATGGTCAGTCCATGACGAAAAATGATAATTTATACTGATGGTTTTCAAAGCAGTCACACAAAAAAATGAATTCATCTACAAACATTCTATAATACCCAGAAATACCATGGAAAATCTATACCATTATTATAGCCTTTAGGAGTATCCTATGGAATGTTTTTTCTATCTTAAATGTATTAATAAATACTATTTTTTAGGACACAAAATGCCCCCGTGAAATTCCTGTCACAATCATAGAAAAAACACTTTTATACTATCCCAAATAGGTTTTTATGATGAAGAACTACCAATAGTACATATAGATTCTAATTATTCTCTTACATAGATGTTGAGTACATGAGGTTTTATTCTATTAAATAATCCATGAACCAAATAAGGAATTGTATGAACACTACATTTTTAAAACCCATGAACACATATAGAGAATATATCATACAAAGTAGCATAAACATTCCTATATTGACATCAAATTTTTTTCTTTTGAATATCCTCATCCTTCATCAATATATGATGACATCTATAATATTTATCAATATTTGAGAACAAACATGATACTTTTAGTGAATTAAATAAGTCATAAATCTCAAAATAAAGATATTAGTTATTTATTTTTTCATTGTTTTAGCGATGTCAATGATTATAGATTTGAAAACTCTTATTATCTGTATTAATAAACAGGTGTGTACCATAGTGACACATCCATCCAAAAAAATCGAGTGGAAATAGATCCTGAAGCTATACCTATCACTCTCAGAACTCAGAATATGAAATCCTATATTGATATAATTAGATTTAATATGTTATAGGATATAAATATATCCCTAACAAGTATACTCATCTAGTAGTAATACTACATCCTTCTAAGAAGAAATATTTTTGTAATATTCAACAAACATAGGAAAAATAGATGGATAAACATACTATGACCACATCATTAGACCGACTGATAAGGAAGAAAATGAAAACACATGAATCAGATCCATATGGGGGCCTAGACCACTAAAAAACACACAAAAATCCATTTTAACAATAGATAACAAAATATTTAGCCTAAATAAATTCATATTATTTTTCAACTAATATAGACAGTCCATAACATTGATGATGTAGTTGGGATATATCCTAAAAAAATAGATGTCTCCCAATGTATAGTGTTACCTAACCACTAGATCACAGTATATACATAATTCACATATATTATCTTGACCAATAATTAGAATTGTCAATACATATAGAACTATAATCCTCTACAACTCATGAAGTAAAAAATTGATTTTGGAATGTTATATAAATTAGTGTGTATCTCTTGATTCAAACAAAGAATTAATCAATGTAGAGAACAACAAAACTATACCTCGAATGGTTTCCAACTCCCATAGATTTCGAAAATCACCAGAAAAAAGCTGGAAACTTCTTACTTCATATCCTCTCGGTCCTTGATGAATACCACCTCCATTGATGCACTCTTATCTTTTAGTATATGGTTAATTTGAGGGTTTCCCCTACCTATATTAATGATTCTATGCTAATTCCAACATATAGAATCCTATTTTTTCTTCCAAAACTAAATCTTCCTCAATGGAGGAACATTAATTAGAAAAACTAGTTACTATTTCTGTTTAATAATTTCTATGACCTATATCCACCAATTTACTTAGTCACCTCATGAAAATAAATTGTCTGATCCCCCAAAAATGAACCAAGACACACCACCTCTAGAGAATTGTCACGGTGATGGTTGGAAACTTCCCCTAATAGTTAAAAAGATCTTAATTCATAAAAACAAGGAATATTAAAAAATAGATCTAATTCATGGAGAGGTATGCTGATTACCCTTTAATTATTACCAACCTATGGATGGAATCATATCAATGACCTATACTCTCACCAGCACATCAATATACATCTTCAATATAAACAATATGACATGAAAAGGTATCTATGTGTACATATCTTCATTTAAATTCTTCTCCATAGCCTCTGCATCTTACAATAGGTCTCAAATATGTTGGAGGGAGGTCTTTAAATAGATCCAGAATTCCTAGACACTTCAACTCCCATATCAAAGGGTAAGGAGATACTGATGATTAGCATACATCACAATGGATGAATAAAAATCTACATGGATGTGGTTTGAGAATATCTCCAATGAGACTTCTGAATACACATTGTTATCTAGGAATAAGATTAAATTATACCTTAATGCTCAATGAATAGTCATAGTGGATGATGAATCCCATTTTTCCATATAACAATAGATCTACATGAAGTCAATCTCAACCACCTCTAACTAGTTTTCTATGGAGGAGTCTAAAATTGAACCTTATTGACTTATGTAGGGTTTGGTACCAAAACTATTAGAGTGTCCCCTCCATGTTTCATATTCTTCTACCATTAATTAGTGTAGATATGATAATATATACTTCAGAACGTCATCTTTGTGAATCTGATGGGGTCATCAAATTAGATACATAACTAACAATCAAAAAATTGCAAGAGGCTCCTAAACTAAAAATATTGAATATTTATTATTAATTTATTATCCACATTTTAAAGGGTTAACCTATATGGGGGTATACACATTTCAAATACATTCATAATGAATAAAAATTAATGAAACATTCCAATTACTGTACACTACATTTAGTATCAATACCCTTTTAAACATTATAAATGTATTGTTTTGTGAATCATTTTTATAACATCAGTAGATTTTATGTAATATATTATTTAAATAAATTTAAATTCATTTATATCTTCTATCAAAAAAAATTAACATTTTATTTATTTTATACGCAACCCTAGGTTTATCATTCATTTCACACATTAGTATGTTTTTTCTATAATGCGTGATACACACAAAACCGAGTTTTATTGAACAACAATATGCTTCGAAAATATAATATGATTTTAGTATCATAGTCATTAGAATGGAGGTATTGAATAATATTAACTAAATTTTAAAAATATAGTTTAAAAATTTATATACATAATAATTCTATGCTATCCAATTAATTAGATATGACAATAAACACCAATTGAATATAAAGGATGTGTTTTTATGAAAAACTATTTTTTTCCCATAAGAAAATTTTATTTTAATATATTAAATTAATAACTATTAGAGAAATATTTTAATGAAAATTAAATATTATATATTCAATCAAATTTTTATAAAATAATCTAATAAGTTTTTTAGGTAGAAATTAAAAAAAAATCCAATTTTAAGCCTAAAAGCTGTATGTTTCTAAAAGGTCATTTTACCTCTTTTTAATAGAATAAATGTTTTGAAGATAAAATTTGACAAATTTATGATTTTTTTAGAAGAAATAAACTTATTATTTGAATTAGTAATTTCTAAATTAACATAGGGTGAATTTTTTCAATTTTTATGAGAAGCATTATTTCTAATGAATAATGAAAAATAATAAATTTCAATTGCAAATTGAATTTTCTTCAAAATAATAAATATTGTTCAATTGAAATTTTAAATTTTTGTAAAGATAAAATAGTTCAAAAATAAATATATAAATATATTACTTTATATTGGAATCAATTTTATATTAAAATTGGATATAAACACTTTGTGAACTTTTGGACTTTTTCACTTTAAAAGCACGTATTAGCATCTCGTATGTGATATTAAAATTAAATTAAAATATGCCAATTATTTAAATTGAATTTTGAAAAATTAATTCAATATTTGGAAAATGAATATATTATATTTCCTTATAAGGTAAAATTATTATTTTTCTAAACATGATTAGTGAACAAATTAAATTTAATTGCAACCTTTAAGGTAAAAACATGTTTACTAAGTGGTTAAAGTTAGAATATAAGGTGTAAAAATGACCCAAAACATGTATCAACAAACTTTTATGTAAAAATTTTGAACCTTATGATTTTATGATATGCATTTATGAGTATTTGTGACACATCCATAAATGTGACTCATATAGTATGTTAAATAATGCAGAAGGAAAAAAATTACCTTTCTCCAATTTAATTTTTGTAAAAATTTAAGGATATGGAAAACCAAATAGGTTCAATTATAAATATTATTTTTTAAGATAAATGGGTTTTTAATATCATAATTATTTGAATTTATTTTATATTTACTATATAATTACATTAACTATTTATGAAACACCAACAGATGGAATATTTAGATAATAATAAAATAAAATAAATTATACTAAAAATATTAAAATTTATGTAAATATAATTAATTTTCTTGTTAAATTATTTATTTGGATGCATATGTAATGATAAATATGTATGAAATAAATATATTTGAAATCCATTATTGTATTTATTTTTTTAGTTCAAATTAAATAAACAACATCTGAGTTGACATTGATGTTATTTTATAATAAATGATATAATATTAAATTATTAGAAATTACTAAAACAATTTTTTTTCAATAATAAAATATTTAAATTTTAATAAATATACAATATCATTCATTTGTGGACCAATTAATCTAGTATAAATAAAATATTGACCCCTAAATATTAAAAACACTATTATCATAGTTTGGGTTATGACTCTATTTTTGCGTATTACATGCAGTTATGTTGAATTTATCTTCCAACACAGGTGATATGTTTATTTTATAAATTTGGATTTAATATTTCAAATAAGTGGGAATTATTTTTATGAAAATCCACACTTTAATTATCTCTTAATCGGTTTATTACACATATTAGAAAACAAGTTACCTTAATCAAAAACCAATGTGGAAAAAAATAAGTAAACTTAAGAGTTAAGGAATAAAATGTTTAAAAAATTTATTCATTTTGTCTGTTGGTAGTGTTTCATGAACAAATAATCCCTCTCATCCATTATTATTCTATTTTTTAGAACACAATGTAAGGGGGACCTCCTAATAGTATCAAATTTTCAGTATTTACAAGAATTTCATCCATTTTTTACTATAAAAAGGCACTCAATATCCGTAATTATTCACACCTATCATGCCATTTAAATAATCCAAACCCTAAAAAATTCATTTTAAAAATTCCATAACATCATCCTAGAATCCTCCCATAGGGAATAAATTAAGAATTTTAGGCTAAAAATCCACCCTAAGGAGGATACATAAAAACTCAAAACATGAAATACCAATCTTTATTGAGAACTTCTTTTTTCATGACCACAACATTCATTCTTACATAGCATTACATGGGATAACCTAATGGAGTACATAAGAAAATGGTGATCTCTAAAGCCTAGTAAGTGAGTAAACAAGGAATATCCTGAATTATATAATACATCTTAGGAAATAGAAATATCAATTTAGTATAAGAGAAACATGAACATAAATAATTGATATATCATGATTATCATAACAAGAAAATGTGGCAACAACTTAAAACACTATATCATTGACATAAAGGAATCAAGTAAATCCATATCCTAACATGGTGGAAAAAAGTACTATAAAGTAATCAAGTAAACCCCTATACCAATAAGAATTATCATGATACAAAACATTACCAAATTCATTGGTGTCCTATCAGAGCACACCCTTCATAATCATTTCAATCTCATGATTATGTGTGCCACATAGATCATAGAACATGAATTCATTCAAAATCATCATTTTCTTCATGATCAATGTCACGACCCGTTCTCAGGACCCATGCCGTGACTACCCCAAGCTTGCCTTCCATAGGCCAAGGGCTGGCAACTAGCACCAAAGGTGTAAATCCCGATAAAAGGGGAAGGAATTGCCTTTATAAAGTAAACAAACACCACAGAGTAAGCAAACCGAAATAAACACTATGTAAACTGGGTACAACTGTAAGTGCAGGAAAGTAAATGGGCCATAATACAAACCCAACTGAAGTAAAGTACATCTGAAAAGAAAGTACAGAAACTGAAAAGTAAAGCAGCAACACCGAGCAATCCACTGGAAATCCCACCTAAATGGTGGGTACAGATAGCCTCCTCATCTCCTCGGGTCCAGCCGTCCTCTCCGTGTACGTCCTGCCCAGTGGTCCACCTCTAGGTACCCATATAATCCACAATCCTCAACCACGATCAGCGATGTCCGTCGTCTGCATCCAACACAATGAAGTGCAGGCATAGCCCATGCAGGGGTGAGTATACGCTACTCAGTAAGGACCCTGAGACCCCGAAGGTCTACCATAATCCACAAAGGAAAGATACAATCACAAGGTAACAACCAACACTTCTTAGTTATATGCCCATACATATACATATGTCATCAATTTCAGTTCGTCTCCATCAACCGAGCCCAAGTTTGATCACATCCACAAAGGATAGAACAACCCAATCCACAAAGGAAAGCACAACTCAATCCACATAGGAAATCACAACTCAATCCACATAGGAAAGGAAAACCCAATCAACAAAGGAAAGAAAAACAAATCCACATAGTAAACAATTCAATCATATCGAAGATAATGATTGGAAGTCAAGACTCAACTCACACAGGTATATATCATTTGTAAAGAAAAAATTGGATGATTAGATGTAGTTACTGATTCATTTAGCTAGGACCCACGTAGGATACTAGACAATCTAAACTGTTGGACACACGTATGATACTAAAATAGAAGTTAATACTATCAGACCCACATAGGATACAAGTACAGTAGTCGTCACCGCCGAAACCATGGAGGATTCCAGTACAGTTGTCATTATCGTCGAACCCACATTGGATTCCAGTACGAAGGTATTCACCATCGAACCCACGGAGGATTTCGATACGGTTGTCATCGTCGTCAAACCCACAGAGGATTCCAGTACGAAAGTCTTCACCGTCGAACCCACAGAGGATTTCAGTAAGGTTTTCATCATCGTCAAACCCACGGAGGATTTCAATACGGTCGTCATCGCTGCCGAACTCATGGAGGATTCAGTGCAGTCATCATCGTCGTCGCAGTCGCAACAAGCTCTAGGGTTCCTGCACACAGTATGCTCATTTCTGGGAGGTTCCACTCCATGAGCAAAGGGGTCATTACATAAACTAATACATAGTCCGTAGTTGATGTATCCCATGTTCCGCCTCATCGATAGGAACTCAACGTGACAGACAACGCGTCAATCGGATTCCCGGTCTGAGAGTTATTGGCCTTTTCGTCCCAGGGGCCCAGTTGATTTTTAAGTCAAAACCAACCCGAAAATACTCCAACTATGTCCAAACCTCGAGCGAGGTAAGAAAAAAGGCCCGTCTCACTATGAGAAATTCAACATAGTCGACGTCACGTCAATCAGACGTCCGAAGCTCAAGTTATATGTGTTTCCGCTTCGAGGGCCCGGTTGGTTTCGTGTTCGAACTAACCGGGCCATAGACTATGTTCTCCAAAACCTAGGTGTAATGTATCAAAACGACCGTCTCGATCCAAGGATCATATTGCAAGTGACGGTGCATCGATCAGAGGTCCCTAGCACATGTTATGGGCAATTGACCGAGGTGGTCCGAAGTGGGGGTCTAGGCCCGGTCCATCCCAGCCCCACCCCCACCTGGGCCGGTCCGGACCGGGTCAACCCGACCAAGTTCCTGGTCCACGCGACCCGCCCCGACCCATCTGAGGGGCACGCTGGCTTGTCTAGGGCCGATCTGGGGGGGAGGACGTGATCCCCCCCTTTGCCAGCGGACGCGATGCTGGGTGCCGTGTCTCCCTCAGATCCCGTGCAGCCGCGGGATCCGGTCATTTCAACTCCGCGGCGGCTTCAGCTGCGGCGGCTCCTACCGGAAGTGCACCGGGGTGCCACAACCTCCGGGCGGCCGGCCGGTGCCAGCTGCAAAGCCGGCATGGCGCGCCGGCAGTGCCTTCCGTGGACCACCGAACGCGCTTCGGTGGTCCGTTTTGTCTGCCGTCTGCGCTTGCGGCTCTTCCAGGACCCATATAATACCTTGAGGGGTTCAAATGCCTTTGCAGCCTACTTTTTCGTCGCTCTTCGATCCTCACACCAAAAAAGAAAAAAAAACTACGAAGGGTTGTCGGGCCGTGTTTGTTCGGCCCGCACCATCCGCGTTAGGTGTTTTTCAAATGGAAATTATTATAAGAAATGCTTTAGACGAGGGTATAATTTATTCAAGCTAAATTATTTAAACACCCTAAAATTAAAATATGCATGCACGAGGGGATAATTCACATATACACTTTATACAAAAACCCCCTACCTGGAATAAGTCGTTGAACGAGGACCGTCACAGAGAAACGACATCGCAGAAGACGGCGTCGCGGAAAGAGGCTCCATACGTCGTCGATGCATGCCCAGTGAAGGATGTGACGTCTCGCTTCCTTTGACATGGGATGAAGGTGAAAATATGGTACGACGTTCTTCGTCAAAGCTTTGACGTTCTTTTTGAGGAAGAATAAGTTCTTCAGGACCGAGAGAGTTCTCTCCTTGATTCCGCACAACGAATCCACCATAATAAAGCAAGACCATGTCTTCTTTTATTCACACACACATGTGCCAACATTAATTTGAAATTCATAATGAATTCACCAAATTAATTAGTGCTCATTGTCCAATTAATTTGGTGTTTTATTGGCATGTATTTAATGTTGAAGAAGAACAACTTGAGTTGACATGACATTATAATGGGGTGTGCGGGTGTGTTACACAACTAAAAGCACGAGGGAGGTTTTAATGGATTTGAATGGGTGGAGCTCGTGTGGGCCCCACCTCACAATTATTCTACCAAAATAAGTTAGTATGTTGTGGGTCCCACCATTCTTCCGAAGAAAAGGATATAACTGCTTAGAATAGAAATAAAAATTGCATCACAGATTTTTATTTCATTCTTTGGTTAACCCATTTATTTAATAACCACACCTGAGCAAACACTACTCCAGAAATGGTGTTCCTAAGCAATTACAGACACTACGGTTTCATCGGTGCCCTCAGATTTTGATTCCGAGCACCAGTTCAAAAGTTAGGAAAACACGCTCATTCGTTCACTGAACATACCCGAGCTAAACTTCGGAAAAAGATTCAGGGCACACCGGGCCTCGGAATCTGGTGCCGTCAAATACTGCATACTCGTAGAATTCCAAAAAATATTATGAAAAAAAATTCCTTTGAAATTTACGAGTATTTACATTACTCCCACCTCATGGAATTACATCCCTGTAAATATACATCTAAAACTAATGAAGCAAAAGGGTACTGAGCACATATCTGATCCTCCCGCTCCAAACTGCTCTCCAGGAGGATCCCGTACTTCCACCAGAGGCGCATTAAATGAATCAACCATCCACGTAGGACTCACTCCTTTAGATCCTTGATCTCCACCGGGACCTCCGTAAAAGTCTCCCCATCGTCAAATTCCAGCTCCCCATGGTCAATGATATGCATTGGTTCGTGCACGTATATCCTCAGATGAGATACATGGATGACGTCGTGCACCCTGTGCAACTGAGGTGGTAGAGCTCGGCGTTAAGCCACCTCGCCTATCCTACCAAGAACCTGTAATGGTCCGATGAAGCACAAAAATAACTTTCCACCCCGTCCAAATCTCCGTAAATCACGCCGAGGTGAGACCCGTAAGAAAATGTGGTCACTATCTTCGAACCCTAGTGGTCTCCTCCTCCTATCGGCATAAGACATCTGTCGTCTATAATCTGTCCTCATCCACTCCTGGATGACTTGTACCTTCTCTAGTCCTACAATAGCTGCTAAGATTTCTTCTTTTCCGATAAGAGAAATCAAGTCTCATCCCCAAGATGAACCATGTTCATTTTCTAATACAGTCAATAATGACATGGATGATACTAATCCATATGATGGATGATGTCATAAGGCCTCGACGCTACTACCAAGAGGTCCAACCGTTACTCTCGCCTCCAAGGGTTGTGTCACACTGTCGGCATCAATGTGTGGTCACTATGTCTCCTCTAGTAGGTATCTCAAAAGTGAGGGTCAATTCAACAGTTTTTAACTGAAACTTTTTAGTATCAACTACATAAGAAGGAAAAGGAACAAAACGTCACAAGAACAAGTGTCTTTTATTACTACAGCTCATGGTACAAAGACACATAACATCAAAAAATCTAGTGGCAACATGAACAAAAGTCATATATTCTTGTGCTAGTCATGCTTCTGTCCATCATCTCTCAGAGCTCCATGGTCGTAAGCCTCAACTTCCTGAAGCTAAGCTCTCCCCTATCCACCTGTTCCCTGCGGTCAGGGTGGTCTTCTTGGTGGTGGTGGTGGTGGGGCCTCAAAGCGTCGCCCACCACCCACTGCTCAGCCAGCTCCTCTACCTCGTCTGCCTGCTTCCTGCGGACCGCGATGGTCGAACCTCTACCTGGGAGGTCCCTCTATTTTTTTCTGCTCATCTGCAGGACGAGTAGGGCAGTCTCGAGCCATGTGACCATGCCCGTCACATGCGTAGCACAACCTTCTCCTCGTGTATCTGGCTCTCCTTCGTCTGCCCCGCACAACCGAATCTGCATCCTGAGATTTCCAATCTGATGGTCTGGCCCGATTGGACCTCTACATCACCTGTCTACTGCCAAATGCAGAAGAATCCTCTACGGGTCATCCTCCGGAGGGTCCCGTCACTGGTTACTGCTCGGCGAGAAAACACTCTACTAGAAGGGCTCTCTCCAACACCCCTGCCTGTGTCGGAATGCTGAGGGAGATCATTGAAGGCCTAATCTCATGCATCAGTCCCTACTCGAATGCCTGGGCCCGGATGAACGGGTCCCGTACCATATCTGTGGAGTAGCGCGAGAGATTAGTGATCCTCACCGAGTATTGGGCCACGGCCATGCTGCCATGCCGCAGCCGTACTAACTCTTGAATACGCACCGCACAGAGAGTGGCTGGGACGAACTCTGAGCGGAAGAGGCTATCAAAGTCCGTCCGAAGGATTGATTCATTGTCGTTCACCTAGAGGATCAGGCTCCACCATCTGCCTGCTGTCGCGTGCAAGAGACTCACTGTAAGGATCACCATGAGGTCAGCTCGTGTCCCCACTAACCTGAAATCCCGAACTACAGCCTCCAGCCAATCCTCAGCTTCTTGAGTGTCCATCTCCCCGCAGAACATGAGAGGTCTTTGATGCTGGAACTCGTGCAGTGCACTAAGGTGATGTGCACTCTCAGCGGCTGGGGCTAGTGGCATCAGTGGCTCAGCGGGTAGAGGTACCGCTGGTGCCCCCGCTGTAAAAGGGAACTGCAGTGAGGCCTCATCGCTCGGTGGGATTTCGTCTTGCACAATGCTCGGAACCCTAGCTGGCTATCGTCGTGGGGCCATCCTGAAAAGAAACTGGTGTGCCACAGTCAAAATAGTATACCTGGTGAGTAGACACAAAGTAATCACAAAGAAAACTTTTGAAACACACATGCAATCAGTGTTTTCGTGCTCTGAGTCGGAAATCAGAAGTCAGGGTCCTGTTGTACGGATACATCGGCCATCGCACCATCACCGGACTCCCTGGACTGATAACCACACTCAATACCCTTATCACCATTACTTCACATAGAAGAAATATTAGAGTCCTGAGTTCTGCGGTAGAACCAAACTCCTTTGATAACAATTTGTCACGACCCATCCTCGGGACCCGTGCCATGAATACCCCAAGCCCGCCTTCCATAGGCCGGGGGATGGTGACTAGCACCAAAGGCATAAATACCGATAAAAGGGGAAGGCATTGACTTTATAAAGTAAACAAACACCATAGCGTAAGCAAGCTGAAGTAAACACTAAGTCAACTGGGTACAACTGTAAGTGCAGGAATGTAAATGGGCTAGAATACAAACCCAACTAAAGTAAAGTACAATTAAAGGAAAGTACATCAACTAAAAAGTAAAGCAGCAATGCCGATCCATCCACTGGAAATACCACCTGAAGGGTTAGTACAGATAGCCTCCTCAGATCCTCAGGTCCAGCCGTCCGCTCCATGTACGTCCCGCCCAGTGGTCCACCTCTAAGTACCAACATGCTCCACAAGACACAACCACGATCTGCGTTGTCCGGCGTCTGCATCCAACACAATGAAGTGTGGGCATAGTATGTGCAAGGGTGAGTATACACTACTCATTAGGGACCCTGGGACCCCGATGGTCTCCCAGAATCCACAAAGGAATGATACAATCACATGGTAACAACCAACACTACTTAGGTATATGCCTATACATATACCTAAGTCATCAATTCCAATTCAGCTCCATTATCCGAGCCCATGTTCAATCACATCCACATAGGATAGTACAACCCAATCTAGAAATAAAATCAAAACTCAATCCACATAGGAAAGCACAACTCAATCCACATAGGAAAGCACAACCCAATCCAAAAAGGAAAGCACAATAAATCCACGTAGGAAACAAGTCAGTCATATCGAAGATAATAATTGGAGGTCAAGACTCTGCTCACACAGGTATACACCATTTGTATAGAAAAAAGGGGATGATTAGATGTAGTTACTGATTCATCTAGCTGGGACCCACGTAGGATACTAGACCAACTAAGCTGTCAGACCCACGTAGGATACTACAACAGATGTCAATACTGTCAGACCCATGTAGGATAAAAGTATAGTAGTCATCACTGCCAAACCAACGAAGGATTCCAGTACGGTTGTTGTCGTCATCAAACCCACGTAGGATTCTAGTACGATGGTCCTCACCGTCGAACCCACAGAGGTTTATAGTACGGTTGTCATCGTCGTCGAACCCATGGAGGATTCCAGTACGAAAGTCTTCACCGTCGAACCCACAGAGGATTTTAGTAAGGTTTTCATCGTTGTTGAATCCATGGAGGATTTCAGTACGGTCGTCATCGCTGCTGAACCCACGGAGGATTTCATTGCGGTCGTCATCATCGTCGCAGTCGTAGCCAGCTCTAGGGTTCCCGCACACAGCAGGCTCCTTTACGGGAGGGTCTGCTCCACGAGCCAAGGGGTCATTTCCTCAACTGACACATAGTCTAGAGTTGATGTATCCCATATTCCACCTCGTCGATAGAATCTCAACATGACAGAGGGCGCGCCAATCGGATGCCCGGGCTGAGAGTTATTGGTCTTTTCGTCCTAGAGGCCAGGTTGGTTTTTAAGTCAAAACCAACCCGACCATACATCAATTGCATCTAAAACACGAGCGGAGATATCCAAAAGGTCAATCTCACTAAGAGGAATCCATCATAGTTGACGGAATTTCAATCGGACGTCCGGAGCTCAAGTTATATGTGTTTCCACTCCGAGGGCCCGGTTGGTTTCATGTGCGAACCAACCCGACCGTAACCGAAGTTCTCCAAAACCTTGAGTGTAATATACCGAAACTACCATATCATTCCAAGGATCACATCTAAACTGACGGTGCGTCAATCGAAGGTCTTTAGTTCATGTTATGGGCCATTGACTGAAGGTGGTCCAAAGTGGGGCTCTGTGCCCGGTCCGTCCCGGCCCAACCCCCACCAGGGCCGGTCCAGACTGGGTCGACACGAACCAGGTCCAGGTCTAGCCTGGCTCGGTGCGGCCTAGCCTGTCCTGGCCGGGCGCAACCCGGCCTGGTCTGCGCGACCCGCCCCGGCCTGGTCGGGGGGTGCGCGGCCTCGGCCAACGGGCCGAGCTGGGGGGGGGGGGAGGACGTGGTCCACCCCTTTTCCAGCAGGTGCGGCGCTGGGCACCGTGTCTCCCCCAGATCCTACACGGCCATGGGATCTGGTCATTCCTCCGCCTCCGCGGCTTCATCCGCGGCGGCTCATGCCAGCGGTGCTCTGGGGCGCGCCGACAGCGCCTTCCACAGACCACCGGACGCACTCCGGTGGTCTGTTTTGCCCGCCGTCTGCGCCTGCGGATCTTTCGGAACCCATAGATTACTGAGAAGGGTTCAAAAGTCCTTTGAGGCCTGCTTTATGCTCACCCATTGATCCACACACCAAATAAAAAAACAATCTGCGGAGGGTTTTCGGACCGTGTTTGTTCGGCCCGAACCCTCCACGTTAGGTGTTTTTCAAATGGAAATCATTAAAAGAAATGCTTTAGACTAGGGTGTAATTTATTCAATGTAAATTATTCAAACACCCTAAAATTAAAATACGCATGCATGAGGGGATAATTCACATAAACACTTTCTATGAAAATCCCATACCTGGAAGAAGTTGTCGAACGAGGACCATCACGGAGAAATGGCGTCGCGGAAGACGGCATCGCGGAAGGAGCCTCCGTACGTAGTCGGTGCACGCCCAGTGAAGGATGTGACATCTTGCTTCCTTCAACATGGGATGAATGTGCAAAGATAGTACGGCCTTCTTCGTCAATGCTTTGACGTTCTTTGCGAGGAAGACGAAGTTCTCCAAGACTGCGAGAGTTCTCTCTTTGATTCCGCATAACGAATCCACCACAATAAAATAAGACCCTGTCTTATTTTATTCAAACACATACGTGCCAACTTTATTTTGAAATTCAAAATGAATTCACAAAATAAATTAATACTCATTGTCTAATTAATTAGGCATTTTATTGGCATGTATTTAATGTGGATGAAAAACATCTTGAGTTGACATGTCATTAAAAAGGGGTTTGTGGGAGAGTTACACAAATAAAATCACTAGGGAGGTTTTAAGGGATTTGAAGGGGTGGAGATCGTGTGGGCCCCACATCAAAATTATCCTACCAAAAGAAGTTAGGGTGTTGTGGTCCCACCATGCTTATTCTGTGTAGGTTATAACTGCATAGAATAGAAATAAAAATTGTAGCACAATTTTTTATTTCATTCTTTGGTTAACCCATTTATTTAATAACCACACCTGAGAAAACGCAACTCCAGAAATTGTGTTCCTAAGCAATTACCATTTTTGCGGTTTCCTCGGTGCCCTCAGATTTCGATTCTGAGAACCTGTTCAAATGTTAGGAAAACCTGCTCATTCGTCCACTGAACGTACCCAAGATAAACTTCGGAAAAAGATTCCGGGCACAGCGGGCCTCAGAATCCTGTGCCGTCAGAAACTTTGTACTCGTATAATTCCAATGAAAATTAAGAAAAAAAATTTCCCTTGAAATTTACGGGTCATTACCATCAAGGATGGTAGAATTAATACATGTAAGTCACCATTTGATAAGTATATCCACATAAAGTTGAATACCCCTGATAGAGAAATGGGTATGGTACTCCCTACATGACGATTTTGGCATGTTAAATCATGGTTCAATTTTGGTATCATAGCGACATCATAGGGAAATTCAAAAATTAAGTGGATGAGAGTGAAAGGGGTGTCTCATCATTTACACTTGGAATGGATAATAAAGGTATTATGGAACATAATATCACAACATATGAAATGATGTTTTTAATTCTTAATATAAAATAAAGGCTTTAATTAAAATGAAAATAGACAAATCTATTACATAATTTCAGCCATCTAACGGGTGGGTTTAAAGGATCATATGATGGATTAATGGGAGATAAAGGAAGACACAATAATTTATACCTAAAATTTATAGCAATGAGGTATGTAATAACCTATCCCAAATCAGGAAATTGGAAATTAAAATGCGTGACATAAAATATGTGCTTGAAGAAAAATGGGAGAGGGAGATCCCTTACACAATTTTGCATAGTAACGAGTGTAATTAAGAAATCATCGGAGGGATAAATGAGAGTGTAAGGGGATAAAATCATTTATCAATAAAATGGAATGTATTGGATACAGTTAATAAGATATCCCAACATAGGAAAAAACAGAAACTAAATTACATAACATGAAAGGAATGATTGATAAAGGATAGGGGTGGAAGATCCCTTACTAGGATGTGTGATCCCAATAGACTGGGAGAGGTTTCTTGGGAGTTTAGTGGCCCCTTTGGAGGACTCTAGGGAATATGTAGAGGAGGGTTGTCTAGGTTAAAATAGATTGAGGGGAGAGTAACGGGTGCTTGGGTGGGTTTATATAGGAAAAGTGGAGGAAATCATTATTATTTTGGTTTCTAACCCTACACACAAAAATATTCAAAACCAAAAACCATATCATGGTTTTGCAGATGGTTTCTAGAAATAGTGAGTGGTATAAATTATTTTTAAAATATATGGTCCGATGTTATAAATATATTTCCCTTGCTTATATAGAGAGACACACTTTCAAGGAAATAAATGAAATCTTAAGATATTTTATATCCCATGGACGATTCAGAAAGGATTTATAAAATAAATAAAATAAAACTAAAATTCTATTAAATAAATGAATAATATGTTTGGCCTAGTATACCTTTTATAGATTTTTATTACATCACTATTTGGTTATTATGATGTCATAAAAAATTATATACTAATACGATATTTAAATTTTACCCAAAAATGCGACTGTCATAGTAAATTATAAAAAATTAACCATGTGATATTTTCAATATACTGATTCCGAAAAAATATTAATTTTATCAAAATAATTTAAAAAATATGTGAATTTTAACTTTTAAAATAAAAATTTACATTTATTAAAAATTGATGGTTTTTGATAAAAAAACTTCTCTAAACATTAATAAAAATTAGAATTGACTTCATAAAAATTATACAATAATTTGTATTTCATAAAATTAATTTATGAATAATATTTTATTAAAATATTTTTTATTTTAAAATCCATTAATTAATTAAAATAAATTTCTTATTTAGATTTGAATATTAAACAAAAGACTATTTGTGCTCTAAAAATCATTTACTATGGATCAATTACAAAATAAAAGTGTATTAAATATTCTATAGAAAAATAATGCACATAATCCTAATGCTATGTTCATGTTATGTATCCCTTTATTACACCAGCATACACCCTAAGAGAAAGGTTTGTGATGGTTGGGATTTCATAGGATCATTCGATGAACACGATTTGGGTTGTAATCTCGATGAGCTTGAATTTCACCAATAAATGGTTTCACTCATTCATAAGTTATTGGATCTAGCCTTGGTATTGGTCTAGAAAAAATCCTAGAAATTATATCTCCCTCAAAAACTATGATAAATGGGCTTCACAGGTTACAATCCTATTGGTTGATTCCATCAATTCCATTGTCTGTTTCAAAAGGATTAGTTAAATCCCTATATTCATAGTAGTCATGTGATCACTATTAAATGATTATATTATCAATGGTAAGGATACTTAATAATCAGTTTAATATAATAGGATACAATAAAACAAAAGGATATCATGAATTATTTATATCCATAAGATATTTAATTAAAAGAAATGAAATTATATTCATAACAGTTTGGGATATTTCAACCACCCCCTTAAGAAATTTCACCCTCGAAATTTATTTTTCCCAAACTAAAAATGATTAAGGTGTCTTTACTTCAATACTTCCTCTTTTTCCCATATCAATTCTTCAAACGTTTGGTTTCTCCGCAACACTTTGAAGATGGGAAATGTATTATTTTGGAGAACATTTTCTCTATGATCTATGATCTTCACCCGCTTATCCTAATAAGAGAGGTCATTATCCAATGGTACAACCTCTTGAATGAGTATATGTGATGGGTCTGTCATGTACTTCATTAATAATGATATAGGGAATTCATCATGGACTTGAGACAGGTTTCGTGGGAGTCTTAGTCAGTAGGCCACTACTCTGATGTGTTCAAGGATCACAAAAGGGCCGATATACCTTGGAAATGTTATTCCTTCATCCAAAATCTCATAACACTCTTAAATAGAGACATGTAGAGGAATGTGTGGTCGCTAACATCAATCTCTATGTCTCGTCAATGATTATCATCATAAGTCAATTGTCAAATCTGCTCATCTTTGATTTGTTTCCAAATAGTCTTAACCTTCTCCCACATTTCTTAGACCTTTTCCATATATAGATGTTATCCACCAACTTCATCCCAACATGCTGGTGTTCTTCACCTCTTACCATAAAGGGCATCATAATGAGCCATTCGGATTCTTGATTGGAAACTATTGTTGTAAGATAACTACACCAAAAGAAGGTTTCAGTTCCATCTACCTTTTATGTCTATTGAGAAAGCTCCCAACATGTATTCAATTATCTGGATTGATTGCTCAGATTGGCCATCATTTGAGGGTGATAGGACTTGATGAAGTTCAAATCAGTTTCAAGAGCGTATTAGAGACTCTTCACGAACATAGAGGTGAATATTGGATATTGATTAGACACAATCAATTATCGCACTCCATGATGCCTTAACCCTTCTATTATGTATATTTGTGCCACTTGATCCAATTAAAAATCATCATGAATTTAAAAGAATTGTGCAATATTTTTACGATGATCCACAAAAACCCAGATATCATTGTTTCCTTTAGATGAATTCATATGTTTGGTGACAAATTCCTTGGTGATGTCTTCCCATTTCCATGATGGTATGGGAAATGGTTGCATCATCCCCTAACAGTTCTGCCTCTTACCCTTCACATTCTTACATAGTAGTCAATTTGATGTATATTTTTCAATCTTAATTTTCATGTTACCCAACCAATAGATCTCTTAGAGATATTGATACATCTTCGTGCTTCCTAGGTGAATGGAGAAATTCTAACTATGTGCATTATAAAAAAGGTTATTGTTTACCTCTGGATTTTATGGAATACATAGTCTTGACCCAAACCTCACAATTCCTTCTCCGTTAACACTGAACTATGAGGATTTATCTTCTCTGATAATTTCCACTATCTTCTGATTCCAAAATCATATTTTTGAGCATCATTTAACGATTAGAAAAGAGAAGGTCGAGCAATAATTTTTTAACGGCTTGATGATGTTCCCTTCTTCATGATTCCCATGTCCATATTCATTAAATATAAAAATATTTAATCCTTATAAATTCTCATCAATGATTGAATTACTAGATCCTTTCCACATAGAGAATATTACACCTTGTTTTCCTTCCTAACATGGTAATGTATTGAGTAGTAGTAATATTTAATGAGCTCTATCCATCTTTGTTGGTTCATATTCATCTCTTTTTTTGAATACATATTTGAGACTTGTGTGATTCGAATATATTTCAGAATTCTCCCCAGAGAGACAATTCTACCTTATTTCTAATGGAAATATCACCACTATGAAATCTAGATCATTCATGGGATAGTTTTTCTCATGAATTTTCAACTTCACTAGGGCATTAGAAATTACACTATCATTATACATCAATAAATACCCCATTCCCATATTTGACGAATTTGTTTAGATTAAAAAAATCTACCCACTTGTTGGTAGCATGATAATACGGTCATTGATATAACTCTTCTTCAAATCCATAAATATTTCTTCACATTCATCATTCCATGAAAACTTGACTCCCATCAGAGTTATCTTGGTAAGAGGGTTTGACAATCAAGATATTTTCTCACAAATCAGTCATAATATCAAGCTAACCCCAAGAAGCTATGTATATCGGTCACATGTGTCACCCTCAGTCATCCCTATTTTTTTTGGAATAATCTATTGATATACCATTGATTGTGATGATATACCACAAGAATGATACTTCCTTGAACCATAATTCACACTTTCTATTTTTGAAAAGAGATTATCTTTTCACAAGGTCTCTAGTAAAGTTCTCTGATATCTCTCATGCTCCTCCTTGCTTTTGAAGTATATTAGAATATCATATATAAAGACTATGAAAAATTTGTCCAGGTAATCGCTAAATAATATATTCATCAAGTCCATGAATATTTCTAGATAATTAGTGAGTTTGAAAGGAATTAATATGAATTCCTAGTGCCCGAACCTTATATGAAAAGTATTCCTGGGGATATCCTCCTTCATGCTTACATGGTAATATCTAGACTGCATATTCACTTTGGAGATGTATTGTTCACCACATAGATGATCAGAAAAGTAATCAATTTGTGTCAAAGGATAATTGTTATTTATCATGATTTTTTTGAGATTGTGATAATCAATTTAAAGGCCCATTGACCCATCCTACTTCTTGACGAAGCAGACTGGTGCACCCCCTGGTGCAGCACATGGGTGTATAAACCCTTTATCCAGATTATCTTGTAGTTTTTTCTTTAGCTCCTCAAGCTCTAAAAAATCCATTATATATGGATTATTGGACATTAGAAATTCCCCAGGTATAGGATCAATCAATAATTCCACATGTCTTCAAGGAAGAAGACCAAGAAATTCCTTAGGAAACACATAAGTTAATTCCCCCACATTAGGCACGTCTTAGAGGATAGTTCCTCATATAGACTCCATAATATGAGAACAAAATTTGTGCTCATAGATAAGTAATATTCATGCTTTAGATGTTTGTTCTAAAGAATATTCATCCTCCTCCTTGCAATTGTTCAGAATCGGGGATCGATTATTCAGGTGGACAATGATTTCCCTCTCGTGACAATTTATTTTTTCTATATATATGGAAAGACGATCCATGCCATGAATTACATAAAATTTCATGTAGGGAAGTATGATGTGGTTCTCTGGTAAGTTTAATTTGAAAATTGGGATAGAGGAGGAGTTATATTTATGGGATGCAATAATTTCCCTGCTTTCTATTTTCACTAACATCTCTAGTTCTATTATTTGTGGTGATATTTGGATTGATCTACTAAAATTTCAGGATATAAAAGAATGTGTAAAACTATTAAAAATAACCATAACATTAAATTTTTTATTCTGGTTCAAATATATCAAATATAGATATATGGATGAGTATCTTAATGTATTAACACATAAAGGGAATCCAATTACATTAAAAGGATAACTAAAAAATTACATTTATCTCTTTAACTTATGAATTTCTAGGATTTGATCTATGATATCCATGATCTACTTCCTAACAGATATTCTTAGGGGAATTGTTTTTTTCTCTTAAAAATGGTTCATTCCAAGATAATGAATTTACCAAATTATATCCCCTGAGTGTGTCGAACCAAGAGTGCATCAATGTCCGTTGTCGTGCACCAATTCGTGTTTGAGTCTAGATCAAATCACTGTTTTTTGGGTTTTACCCTTTGATACATCTATTCCAGAGCCACCACTACTTGGTTAATATCATGAAAAGTATGTATTTTCTTAATAAACCAATATCAATATACTAAAAAAAATTGTGTATTATTTTATTATTGTCACCTTCATTTTTAAGGCTTTAACAATATTTTTATAGTTCTAATCCCAAAATTAACTGAACTTATCCTCTTATACCATATATAACAACCCTGATATATATATCATATTTAGGCATTAATTATTACATAAATTTTAACTTAATAAAACAAAATAAGATCAAGAGTTTTAGTGTATTTGGGGATTAGTAACATTACATAACAACTTAAAACATGAAATACACATCTTTATTGAAAAGTTATGTTACATGACCACAACATTCCTTCATACATAAAATTTCATTGGATAACCTAAAGACATACATAAGATATGTGTGACCTATAAATTCCAGTAAGGGAGTAAAAAATTCATAACATGAAGAATAAAATTAATGTTTGGAAATAGAAATATCAATGAAGAAGAAGATAAAAGCCAACATAAATACATGATATAAATTGATTATCATAACATGGAAATGAGGAAACAATTTAAAACACCGCATCATTAACATAAATGAATCAGGTAAACCCATGTCCCAAAATGGAGGAAAAAATTACGATAAAGGAATCAGGTAAACCCTTATCCCAACATGACGTATCATGATAGTAAACATTACTCAATGCATTGTACTGCTATCAAGGTGCACCCTTCACAATCATTTTAATCTCATGGTTATGTGTGTCACATAGATCCTATAACGTTGATTAATTCAACATAATCATTTACTCAGAAATTAAGGAATGTGTAATTCAAACATATAAGTCACAATTTGAATGTATGGGTGCATAAATGTGTATATCCATGATTGAGGACAACGTATGTTATTCACTATACAATGATTTTGGCCTGAAAAATAACTGTTCAATTTTGGCAGCATAACGACATCATACGTAAATTCATAAATTAGGTTGATGAGAGTAACAGGGATGTATCATCATTAATACATAAAATTGAAAGTAATGGGATTGTGGAAAATAATATCCCAATATATAAAATGGAATTTTAGATGCATAATATAAATGAAATTATTGAATGGAAATGAGATGAGCAAAATCTCATACGGAATTTGTACATAGTAATAGTTGGGTTTAAATGATCATAGTGGAGGATTAATGGGAGATAAAGGATGATCCCATAATTTATTAATCAAATGGATAGTACAAAGGGATATAAGAACATATCCCAAATTTAGAAAATTAAAATTTAAAGGAATGCCATAAAAGATGTGATTGAAGAAATAGGAGAGAGGGAGATCCCTTACAAAATTTTCACATAGTAAGGGGTGTACATAAAGAATCAAAGGAGGGATAAATGAGTGATGAAGGGGATATAATCATTTATAAATCAAATATTTATAAATAAGGACATTTAATAACATATACAACCCAAATAAAAGAGTAATTAAAATAATAACATGAAAGGAATGCTTGATAAATGAGGAGGGTGGATGATCCTTTACTTGGATGTGTGATCAAAAGTCTTAGGAGGGGATTTTTGGGAGATTAGGGGCACCGTGGTAAAACTATCAGGAGTAGGGGGAAGATGGAGGTAGATCATTAAGGATATTTAGAGAAGATTAATGGGTGATTGGGTGGGTTTATATAAAAAAGGTGTGGAAGTTCTTTATTATTTTGGTTTTGGACCCAACACACTAAAATATTTTAAAACCAAAAATCATACCATGGGTTTTTCCAACTATTCATAAAAAAGAGGAGTGGTTAAAACTATTTTAAAATTATAAGGTCTGATGATATTAAAAAAATTCCATTGATTATGTTGAGGTGAGTCACACTTTTAAGGAAATGATAATAAAATCTTAAAATATTTTATTTGTATTATAGGATTCACTAAGTCTTTATAAAATAAATCAAATAAACCCAATATTATATTATTTTTAATGAAGGAATATATTTGGTAGATTATACCATTTATATTATTTTATTAAATCAGTATTAGAACAATATGATGTCAGAAAACACTTTATATATTTATATGGTATTCAATTTTTACCAAAATTTTTGACTGTCTTAAAAAATTATGAAAATTAACCATTGGATAATTTCAAAATACTACTTCCAATAATAATATTCGTTATATATAATTTTATCTATATATGTAAATTTTTAATATTAAAATAAAAAAAACATTTATTGGAAATTGACGAGTTTGGATAAAAACAGTTTTCAAACATTAATAGAAATTAGATTTTACTTCATATAAATTATATGATCATTTATATTTCATAAAAATAATTTAATAATTATATTTTATTAAAATATTATTTAATTCAATAATCGATTAATTCTTTAAAACATATTTATAAATTAAATTTGAATATTAACCAAAATACTATTTCTTCTTTAAAAATCATTTATAAAGTAACAATAGTATATTGAAATTATATTAATTATTATATACAAAAATAATGCATATAATCATAATACTATGGCGTTGTTACATATCCATTTATTAAAGCAGAATATTCCTTAATAGTAAGGTGTGTTAGGGTGGGGATTTCAAGGGGTTGTTCGATGAATATGGTTTGGGCCTTTATCTCGATGATCTTGAACTTCTTCCATAAACAATTTCAATCATGCTTATGTTGATGGATCTTGAATTGGGATTGGTCTTGGGAAAATCTCTTAAATGATATCTCCCTTGGGAGATCTCATAAATCAGATTCATATGGTATGATCCCACTATTTTAGTCCATCACGTACTTTGTTTGGGTCAATAGGATTTGAAAAAACCCTATATTTATACTAGTCATCTAATCAATATTCAATGACTATATTATCAACCTTTAGGATACTTAACAATATTTTAATTAAAATTGGATATATTAAAACAAAGGAGTGCATGAAATTTATATATAAACTAAACATTTAATTATAATAAATGTGAATTTTATTACAAAATGTTTGGGACATTACAATGGTCGAACCTATACCCATAGAAACATCCATAAAATTGGTTATGTAGTGATCATTCGTTTGTACTGTGAACTACCACCTCCGAAAGACTGTTATTTGTTTTTCCATTACCTCATATCGTGGTTATGAATAATAATAATTATAATATATACATATAATTTTTATCACATTTAAAATAAAATACTACCTCTTTAGTCATTATATCATATAAACCCTCTTCATATTCCATTTCGTGAGGGATACAATAACATCACATGTGTGTACTACGAAATAATGCATCATGTAGCGAGGAAAATAATTTTTCACTAACATGATACATATAAGGTAATAAGAGTTAATATATTGAATATATATTATATAAAATAAAGCATAATGATTTTCATGACATAATCATATATCTATAAATATAGCATAACATTCTCTTCATATCATTTCGCTCATTGAAAATTTGATAACATCATTCGTGGATGTGTAGACTACTGCATCCTCAAAATTAATTTTTATATCCAAATAATGATATTTATAATTGTATACAATTAAATATAATTTAATAAATTATTTAGTGATAATTATGTAAATAAAATATATTACTTACCTTCCTTCTAGGATAATACTGAAAAAATAAAAATTTTATTCAACTGTATGTACGACCTACCATCTTCATGATTGAAAATTTGATTGATTTTTAATTTAAATATTTAATTATTGATTTTAAAAATATAATTTATTTATAAATATGATAATTATTTTATTTTTATTTATCTATATATTTCTAGATAATGACATTTTTGACCATAGTCAACCTATCGACACATAAGCCGATTGTGGTCAAAACAAATGATTTAAACTTAATGAAATAAATAATTTTTAATCCATGATATTGATTCAAATAAACATGAAAAAATTTCAAATTAAATTATATAATAATATAAATTTTTTATTCCAAAATATGAAGACACACGTGACAATTCTAACCAAGGAAAAGGTTTTTCTCTTCTCACATTTATTTATGTGAGATATATTACATATTAAAAACTTCTTTTCATTATGTGGTTTATATAAATTCCAGAAATATATTTTATGATTATAATATAAAAATTTATTTGTATTTACATATCCATTTCAAAGTCACTCTTTCTTTTGGTTTATGGTTTTAAAGATACAAAAACACTATGACATGTTATATGATGTATATCATTATTTTCACGGTATTATATTTATCAATTATTTCTATTCACTCATGGTTATTACTATTAAATGATAAAAATGTGGTAAGAGACTTTTATTACAATCTCATATAATATTAAGAATGTGTATAATTAAGTCTCTGATGATGAAATATTATAATAATCATGAAATATATTATACTGTAGTTAATGACTTAATTTTTATGTTTTATTAAAAATTTCCACTCTTTAGTACATAAATAATTTGAGAAATTGTTTATAATTAAATCTAATATAATTTATCACATCGGCCAAAAATCTATTTTCTTCTGAAAAAATATTTTCAAAAAATGATTTTACTTTTTTATCCACATAAAAATTATTGTTTGAATGATTTTTTTCTAAAAAAACTCAATGGAATCTTATTTTTTTCCCTAAATGTTGACCTTTTTTCTTTTACAAAAAATGTGAATGGAATTTTCTTGTTTTATATCCATTAGGAACATTCTAATCATTTTAATTTCAAAAAGGAATGATCTATTTATATTTGGTGTCATGTATATACTTCCCTTCTTAATTTCATTAGAGATTACCTTAGATGATTATATGGTTATTATTGATGTGTTTAAAAAAAGGGTTTTCAAAAAAATTAATTCTAAAAAAATTAGGATTTAAAATGTACTTTAAAAAATAAAAAGGATGTAATCCTTAATAATATTATAAAGTATGTTTTAAATATATTTAAATTCATTCACATCTAGAAACCTTCTTATTACTTATCCACCAATAGGGTTATTGTTTATTGAGACCATATACATTATTTTATGGATGTGTTAAATTTGTTTCAAAGATATTGTTATGGAAACCATTTATTTTCCCTTAGTTAACAAATTATCTAAGACATTGTTATATAACCCATTTATATTTCATGGGATAATCATGTTATTAATGTTATAATGTTTTTTCCAACAGTTTATGATGAGATGAAACATTTTATATTATATTTTATCTAATGGTTCCTAGAAATTTGATGGGTGGTTACATTATAAACCAATGATGGGATGTTACATTACATACCAAGGAAGAGATGATCATTGATATCCACCAAATTAATTCATTATAGAATTCGACCGTAAGATTATTTTATTATTAATGGTTACTATAATAGTAATTGAAAATTTTCCCATGTTATGTACATGTTTTTTATGCTTTATATGGGCTTATTATGCTTATCATGATTGATATTAATATCGTATTTCCCATGATTATTGATTTTGATGACTTTTTCAATTACCATTTTATAATATTAAATGAACTATGCTTTTATAGGTATGATTTCCTTCTTGATTCCCTTATGAACTATAATTATTTTATTATACCCTTATGAACTCATATAATCACTAATTTCATTAAATGGTTAATGCTTATGTTTTATCTTACTAAGAATTTCAAATCACCCTTCGTATGTTTCCATTTACTTACCCAAGTCATAAATATTGAGTTTGAATGATTTATTTACCTAATGGATTTTAAAAGGATGAAGTTTATGACCTAATTTAAAATGATAATACCTAGGTTAAATAGGAGAAATGTTCACTTGATGACTTTTGTATTATTTATAAAATATTTATAGAAATTATTTGAAACACATAACCCTAAAGGTCATCTATATTATAAGTGATTCATGTTATCATTTCTATTTTTTATGTTATTTATTGGAAAATATTGGGTCACAACTATCAAAATCATAATTGGAAAGGTAATGCTTTCGATTTTAGCACATGATCTGGGTGTCCAGGGCCAGTGATATTATATTTCTTTTTGATGTTTTGGTTAGATAACTTTGGATATTAGGATGTTATTATGTTAATTTTTATCAAGTGTTACGGATAACATCATAGGTCTACAATATTGAGTAGGATCATAAGTTCAATGTGTTATACATCACTTTGAGGTTTTAAGAGAAGTGATATTAATGTGAATAATAGAATTTTCAGAGCCATTTTGTTGGTTAATTTTTTGCAACCCATAAAATCATCAAGTAATTTTATTTAATTTGGGATTATATCTCATGTTTCATGAAAAAGGACAACTCGTATGCTGGTTGACAACTAGTCACATCTTTCAAGGTGGTGGGGCTTCAACCCATCACTGAAGGATAATAAGTGTTTCATTCCTACAACAAGCCTGCATGATGTCCTGGTAAATATGAAATTTTTATAAGTCAATATTATATTTATTTATGAAACATATTGTTTTTTATTTGATTAATATTGGTTTATTTAATTGGGATTTATATATGATCAAAACCATTACATCATTTATTTCTTAACATAGTCATTATGTAATTTAGTAAATTAAGGATATTTATTGAATGTTTTGGTATTAATATTTAATATTATTGTATCATATAAAGGTTCACTCATTTTGGGAATTATCATTCCATTTTCTAACCATTTCTGTTTTGGTTTATATGTAAATATAAGTTGATTGTCTTAACTATAGTAGTCTTTGTTTCTGGAACATAACCCCTAATTTTTCTATTTTTTATATATTATGTATAAGGGTAACCGTTAGAAGAGTTTTGGAATGTTTCAAGGATTTTTTTTTGGCTAGAAGGAAGGCACTTGGGCTGTAAACTATTTCTCTAAACCATGAGAAATCCTAAGAGATATCTAAAATGTTCAAATGTTGGATAGTCTCTTCGGTATAGTGGGCACATGGTTAAGGATACTGTGTGAGGTGGTCTTCAGAGGGTCTACCCAGGTAGTAGCTAATGCTCGGTTAGCGCACAGTTTGTCTATCCCTTTGACTAAACTCTTCGTGAGGTCATAGTGAGATCCTAAAAAATTGGATCTCATTCATTTATACTCAAATTGGAACATTTTTCATCATATACAGACCTAAATTAGGATTCTTTATGATTCACGGTTGGAGAACCTCACCCTGAAATATTGGAATCAATCTAGAGTCTTTTTTGGTGTTTATAATCCCAATTCTCGCGGGAAGTTCTGGATCATAACTGTTCTTGTATCGTTTTCTTAGATCTACTTTTCACATCTGGTCAGTTTCTTAGATCTACGCCCACTATGTATATATATGTAATTTTGGATTCCATTTATGATTTGAGTTTTCTGGGGTGATGATAGGGGAATAGATATGATGTAGTTTCATGGAATTCATACAATGTTTCGTGAGTGTTCTTGATATGTTTTTAGTTTACATCAAAACAGTCAAGTTTAGTGGATTCATTTTCATATCATACTAGTAGAACAGATTGGAATAATTTAAAATTGATTACATTTCAATGAAATGATTTAGAATTGTTTTTTTAATTTTTTGATATATTATTGAATGAAGGTTTATAGAAATTTGGAAAATTGGGGTTCTTGAAAAAACAACATGATTATTGATTTTGAAAAGGTATTTTTTTGTAAATATAGTAAATGGATTTTATTAAAAATGTTTCAATATAAGTAATTATTTTATTTTAATGGGATGGGTGTTTGGAATTGGTTTGTTTAATGGGTTCCAATAAGAGAATGGCTTTAAACAAATTGGTAGAATTGGTTGAACACACTTGTTTTTGACAGGGGTTTGAAAAGGGTTGTGTTGCGTGTTCATATGCATTGGGATGAATAAGGGCATGTATGACGCCAATAAACATGTTCGGATGGATATGGGCATTAATTATCCCTTTCAAAGTGGTCCACTAAGGGATTGATTTTTTGAAGGATATCTCACCCCCCGTGATATAGGGAGGTCCAGGCTGCATGCATTGTTGGGTGTGCGATAAGGTGGAATGGAATGGTTATTTTAAAATGATATTGAGAATGAGTATTAAATCCTTGTATGATTATTTTTATATAAATATGACTTACTAGAAAAATGGTTGAAAATATAAATTGTTTACTCTTTTTTATAGATGGATTTTGGATCTTGTTTATAATTAGTTATAAACTATTTTTATCAATTTTTTATATAAATGGTTTTATATAAATGTTTCTAACATTTCTATCTCAGTTGTGTTCATTTGGAATTCATTGGAGAAAACCTACTGGAGTTTATTCTTACCCTACTTTGTTACTATGGATCTCTTACTTATTCTATCTTTTGGGACATGGGAAAAGGTAAAGTATCACATTTATTTTGCACCACCTTGTGATAATTGGGTTGTTTGGTGGTGTTGGAGAATTGAGATAGTGGATCTTGGAGTGTTTTGGTCATATTGTAAACGTTAGTTGTCTTTAAATTGTTTAATTTGATGATTAGTATTTCTTCCACAGTTGCACACTATGGATTTTTTTGTTATGAATGAAATTGCAGAGTTTTTTTTTCAAGAATCCTATAGTTGTTTTTTGGTGATGGTTGATGATTTTTGGTTTGTATTCACAAAGTGTAAATTATAACCCACTTGTATTCAAACCCTTATACATTTATTTCCATCATTTAGTGTCTTAGGGATGCTGCATAAGGCGTTGTAATGATTCATTGGACTCTCAATCCAATGTGAATAAGTGGGTCATTAGAAATGGTATGAGATTGTTCGGTCCTTTCCGAACAAGTGGTCTTCTGTATCTTGGTCATGGAGTTGAATTCTTTCTTATATATTTATTGGTGTGGAATCATATAAAGTATTAGGATGGTCAGGAATTTATATTTAGAGAATAAATCATCAAAACTAAACATTTTATATTCAAATTTAATTTACTCGGGATTTGGGTACATTAGTGATTTGGTGACTCTTATTAGAAATTAAAATCCCATTGTCATGGGTTTATCTAGTGATACAAGAATGAAATGAACTAGTGGAATATATTTCCACTATGATTTCATATTTATGTTTGTAAAAATGATATATTATGTGTTACATTCTGTTAATTTTTGAAAATTTCAAAAATTGTTTTCAAATTAATGATTTTGAAAAGGGAATGGTTGAGAAATTTTGAAAATGGGTTGATTTTCAAAAGTATGAATGGAATTTTCAAAATCCGAAAAACTTGAAAAATTTTGATTTGGGAAAACAATGCTGTGATAGTTGATGTGATATAATTTGAAATTCTTAGACTTCATTTTCTAGATATGGAGCCCTATACAGTTTGTTGTTTTTTTAGAAAATGGCACCCGATGGGCATCATTGAAGGAAACTAGAAGAATATGCGGAGCATATGGCTGCACTAGAACCATAGGTGAACTAATAGCAGGTTCAGAGTATCATCCAAGCATTCAAAGTTATGGACATGGGGAAATGGATGGATAATACAAGACATTGGGATCATTCCTTCCAGTTCATGAAGTAGAATCCACCAATTTTCTAGGTTGATTCTGAACCTGAAAAGGAAAAGGTGTTGCTAAATAAGATGAATCATATATTTCATTTTATTAGTACACCAATGGAGTAATAATTCAAACCAGAAATGTATATACTAGTGGATATTTCATGCCTGTTTTGGGACCTAGAGGTCCAGACTAAACTGGATCAAGGAATTAGTTGGGAGGATTTTGTGGAATTATTCAATAAAATATTATATCCTCACACATTTAGGATTTATGAAACACCCGAATTCTTCATCCTGAAGTTATACAATCTCTTTGTCATAGAATATGCTAAAAATATCACGAATTTAGTGATCTTTTCACCCAAAGTTGTAGCGATTGTGTCCTATATGGAACAAATATTTGAATCAGGGCTAATGACGAGGATTAGATATAATATTGTGGTGCTCTGTATTATAGATTATATAGATATGATGAATAGAGATATGGTGGATGAACATGATATTTCAGGAACTATGGGAGGAGGATGTATGATAATACATATAGGAATTGGTGGGAACTCTAATGCTGGGAGAAAGAGAAAGTGGGGCACCTATTTCTATGGTGGGAACATGGATCAAAATTAGATGGCTATATCAGTGAACCATCATCCATGAAATAAGATAAAAGAGTTATGTTTTCAATGTGGTTCTCTTGATCAAATAAATCTAGAGTGTATGACACAACCTAGAGCATGTAATAACTACATGCAGATGGGGAATATTCAACTCTGTTGTCATAGTTCTTTGAGGATAGGTGCTAGAGAGACATATCATGTGTCACAAGCATCATATGCTTCGACAGGATGAGTGCAACCGAATCCGAGTAGTATTTATAATAGGGAAATACATGGTGATTTTAGGAACACAATGACTCCTCAATAAGGGAAATCATAGCCAGGTAACATGGAGAAGAGTGAAAAAGAAATGCAATTATATGGAGTTGAGTAGGTGATGATGGATGTCAAGCTGAACCATCTACGATGAGAGGTATGGTTCTTCTGATTTCTACATTTATGAAAGTGTTCTTTGATAATGATGCATTCCACTCCATCATTTCACTCATGGTGTTGATTGTCTATGTTTTAATCATGAAATGATTCCCTACATATCAAAACATCAAACTCCATTAGTAAAAGATAATTTTGAGTCTTTATTTGTAGATGATGTTCTATAACTCTTGACCATGCTCATAATGAATGGAATTTATCAATTTTGGACAAGGACATATTTTATGTAATCCTGGTTACAGATTTTGTTGGAAATATTTAAGGCTCACATCAACTGTTATAGCATAATTGTTAGTTTCCTAACTGGGTATGATGTCAAGAATCCCTTTAGTGTATAAAGGGTATTAAAGGCAGTTGCAATGGGCTGGTTGACACCAGCAGTGGGATTGATATCTTAACAGTTGGTAGTGTTGTACATGTATTTAATGGAAGAGATCAACGATAAAAGTTTTATAGTAATTAGGGATAAATTTCTAGATGTATTTCCTGATAAATTCTCAAGGTTACCGCCTCTAAGTAAAGAAGAGTTTACGATTGATCTTCTCATGAGGACCAGTCCTATTTCCCTTCTGTCTTATATGATGTCACTAAAAGTGTCAAGGGAATTAAAGGTGTTGTTAGACGAGCTAGAATGAAATGGTTTTATTTGATCGAGCATGTCTCAGTGGGCAGAACCTGTCTTGTTCATAAATAAAGTAAATGAAAATCTAAGGATGTGTGTAGATTATCAGAAGCTTAACCAAGTTATTATAAATAATTGATATACACTACCATGTATTGATGATATATTCGATCAGTGGAGGGTATTTTTGTGGTTCTCTAAAATTGAAATTCGATCAGGATATTAACAATTTCTAGTTCAAAAGAAGGATATTCTAATGATAGTTTTTAGAAGCATATATGACCATTATCTGTTTATGGTGATTCCTTACAGTCTTCGGAATGCACTAGTAGTCTTCCTAAAACTGAGGAATCAAATATTTTAGTGATATATGTATTCTTTTTCTTGGGTGTTTGTGGATGAAATATTGGTGTATTCAAGGATGATAACTAAGCATGAGGAATAATTAGAGACATTTTTGGGAATCTTGAGAGATCTTCATCTCTATATCAAAACTATGAAAGTGGGATTTTTGGATAAAATAAGTACTTTTAATCATCCATATAATTTCATAAAATTTTGCTTCAGTATATCTAGAAAATATTGAAGCTATAATCTATTGGAAACAGAAGAAAAATATCTTTCAGATACGATGCTTTCTTGGTCTCACTAGTTATTATCCATGTTTCTTTCAGGACTTCTCAGGACTACAATCACTAATGAATGATTTGAAAAATAATAATTTTTCATTTAAATGGAGTGAGGAATTCCAGAACTATTTTAAAGAGCTAAAATATAATCTTACATCAGTACATATCTTGAGAAAGAGATGAATGTGAAATGGTTGGAACTGTTCCAGGACAATGATCACTTTGTAATTTCTGAGGAGGTAATGGGAAATTGTAGGGAGAATTTAGTAGCAATGGTTTCTGGTAGGTAACCCTGAATTTTTTAAATTTTATGTAGAAGGGAGAAGGTTGATAGAGTTTGGGGATCTTTCAAGGTGTTTTAGAGGCTAAAGGGAAGGTGCTTGAGCTGTGCATCTTTTGTGTAAACTGTGAGGAATCCTAGGAGAAACCCTGAAAACTTGCATACGATGGACAATAACATTATAATATTTGGTTAAATATTAAGAATATTGTGCAAGGAGGCTGAGCAAGGGTGTACCATGATAGTAGCTAATGCATGGTTCACACATAATATGACTAACTTTACAACTAAACTATTTTTGGAGTCAAAGTTAGGTCTTAAAAAAGGGGATCTCACATGTTTATGAATATATATGGATCATTATTCCTCATATGAATCCCTACCTCAAGATTATTCTATCTTGAAGGTTTGATATCCTCTCCCATGTAAATTGGAATTGATCCAGAGTCGTTCCTTGCTATTTAGAATCTCAATTCAAGCGGTAAGTTCTTGTTCTTCGCCGTTCATGTCAGAATTTCTTAGATATACATCACCCCTCTTCATTTTTTCTTAAGAATACACCATCTATAGGTATATATATGATTTTTTATTCATTTATGGTTATATGGTTCTTGATTATGGATAGTAGAAGAGATCTGAGGTAGTTTTGTGGAATTCTTACTGAGTTTTGTGACCATTCTTCGTAAGTTTTTGATTTTTGTCAAAAAGATCCAGGTTTATGGATTCACTCTCAACTCTTAATAGTATAACTAATTAGTGTTATTTCAAATTTATTAATTTTTGATGGAATGATGGTGAATTATCTAAATTTTGATCGTTTTTAACCCTCTAGAATGATGGTTTGTGGAAATCTAGAAAATTGGTGTTCTTGAATAAAGTGATTGATTATTGTTTTTGAAATGAATATTTTTAAATAGTTTTTAGATATAGTAAATGGATTATATTAAAGGGTTTTAAATAAAATCAGTTATTTTATTTAAATGGAATTGGTGTTTGAAGGCGGTTTGTTTACTGGTTTTTAATAAAATAATGCTTTTATTGAAGTGGCTTGAATTGGTTGAACACACTCGGTTTTGGAATGGGATTGGAATGGGATGTGTTGTGTGTTCATATGAATTGGGATGGATAAGAGCATGAAAGAACCCCATCAAATGGATTAGACAAAAATTTCCATGATGTACCCCTGTCAATGTGGCCGATAAAAGTATGGCTCAGTAGAAGGATATATCACTGCTCACGAGTATAGGGAGTTCTAGTTTTCAAGCATGGTTGGGTGTCTGAAAAAGTGGGTTGGAATGGTTTTTCCAAAATTATATTGAGAAGTGTGTTTAAAACCCAATTTGGTTATTTTTATGGAAATGTGACTTGCTGTAAACTTGGTTGAAAATCAAACTTCTTTACACTATGTTATAAATGGATTTTGGAAATTGTTTATATTTAGTTATAAACTATTTTGAATATTTTTTATATAAATTTTTCTACCTTTTCTATCTAAATGGCATGAGTAGAGAGGTCATTGGGTGAAAACCTACTGATTTTTATACTCACCCTTTCTTTGGTACCATTTTCTTTTACAGATACTATCTTATAGGATACGGGAAAATGTAATGTATTACACATACATAGCACCAGATCGTGATCCATGGGATATTTGGTGACGTTGGAGCATGAATCTTGTGTATCATGGAGTGTTGTTTTTATCTAGTAGTCTATAGTTTTTTTCAATATTTACTTTGATGAATAGTTTGTCTTATGCTATTATACACTTGGGTTGGTTTTGTAACAAAATAAACTATTGAGTTTTAATTATTTATATAGCATTATATGGTGGTTTTTATGCTATGGTTGTCAATTTGTGGTCAGTATCATTAAAGGGTAAATCATCCCCCACATGTATTGAAACCATTCCACATTTATTGCTAGGATTTGGAATTTTGTTATATTGCTTAAAGAATAGTAATGATTTATTGTATTCTCAAGCCAAGGAGAATAAGTGGGTAATAATGTTTACTATACATTTTATATTAATTTGGTCATTAAAATTTTATTTTTTGTACATCAAAAAAGAGAAAATTCATTTTAAATACTAACCATCTAAGGAAAAATATGTGATTGTGGTCAAAATTTTTTAATGAATGATAATCTAATTTTTATGTAACTATATTTCCATTTGTTTTCGGTCTAAATGGTGAAATAATAATTCCACATTAGGTGATGTATCTGAAAATAAAATATTATCAAAATACCATATTTTAAGATGATATCAATGAAATTTTATAAATCTTTTTTCTTATGGTTTTTTTATTTTCTTCGGATTTACTATGTTATCTATCACTCGATATTAGTCCATGAGAACTAGTTTTCCCTTTAAAATCCATGTTTTTCTTTCCAGCCAATGTTCTCCCTATGTGGAATATGAGTTTTGAATATCTTTATGTGAAATTTAAGTATCACAATATCCATTTTGTGGGATGTTTTATTTATTTCATTTGTATGTTTTGGGTTTCAATAAAAGAATTCTATAAACGTTAATCCTTTGATAACAAAAATGAATTTTGAGGGTGAAATTAATTTTAAGAGGGGCATGATGTAACATCTTGATATTTTAAGAAAAATATTATATAAAATTAATTTAAATTCATTAAAATATTTAATTACACACAACTCAAAATTTATCTTTCAATATATGAAACTCCATGTTAATCTTGAGTTGTTTACAACATTGTGTTCAATCAATAATGTGTGCTGCATGCAAAATAAAATTTTACCTAATAACTATATATTATTAATATTTAATATGATAGTTATCACCAAGTATGTGTAATTTTAGGAATGAATATGATTAATAAAATTATAAAAATATTCTTTAAGATTTAAATATATAATGAGTTATTTTGAGACAAATTAATTAGAAATAAAAATAAAAACCAATTGAATAGAAATTATTTGTATTCATGAAAACTGTTTTTACTTCAATCAGAGAACATTTATAATAGTAATTCTAAATAAAAAATATTATTATTTAATATTAGTTGATTTTATATTTTATATATTCTGAAAAATGTTTTAAAAATCATCCAATAAGTTTTATAGGCCTAAAATAAATTGAATCCTATTTTAAGTATTAAAAATTTATATTTTTCTAGATAGAAGATTTCTACAATTAAAAAGAATATTTATATTAAAATCAAATATTGAATATTTTTTAAATATTATTTTATAAAATGAACTTATTATTTGAATGATAAATTTCAATGTTATATTTGGGTAAATTGTTTTAATTTTTTAAGAAGTTTGATTTTTGATTAATAATGAAAGGTAAAAAATTTTAATTGAAAACTGACTCTTTGTATAACAAGTTTATATTTCTAAAAAATATTTATAATTTGGTTTAATATAAAAATAGTTAAATAATATAAATATTAAAATATTTTAGTTCATTTGAATCAATTTTATATTGAAATGGATTTACAAGTAGCGTGTACTATCGATCTTTTTTACATGAAAACCATGTTTTCTCTTCCCTTCTATGAGATTAATTTTTAATTAAATTAATCAAGTAATGAAAACTGAATTTGAGAAAATAGATTCCATATTTCTTATTAGAATAATTTATAATATCTAATAACTTCTACATAATTTTTTTTCAACTGTGATTTGTTAAAACAATTAAAATTAATTAATGCGATTAAGGTAAAAACTAGTTTACATGATGGTCATACTTATAATATAAGGTGTATAAATGACCTCAAACATTTCCATTACAAATTTTTTTAAGAACAAAATCTCTTATGACCTGGTATATAATTTTTTTGTATTTCGGACACTATTCCATGAATGTGATTCATATTATAACAAAAATAAAGAAAATAATAACAAATGTACATTTTCTCTATTTTATTTCTATAAATATTTTGGTTTTAGGTAAAAATACATATGTTAAATTATAAATATTACATTATAAGTTAAATTAGTATTTTTTATTATCATTCTTTATATTGAATTTTTTGAGATGATATAATTACATTAAATGTTTATGAAAATCCAACAGATGTATTATTTGTGTAATAAATAAATAAAATAAATGTCGGTACATTTTTTAAAATTGAGGTAAATAGAATGAATATTTGTGCAAAATTATTTTTTAAATGAATTTATCATTATTAATAGTATTTAAATTAATATATTAGAAATTAATTATTTTCTTGGAAATTTTTCAAATTCAAATTAAATAAATAATATCAAAATCGATATTAATGTTATTTTATAACAAATTAGATTTTATTAAACGATTTCAAATTAAAAAAATTATATATTCTATAAAGTGATTTTAAAATCATAATAAATTTAAAATATTATATATTAATAGAATGATTTATATTTTATAATTGACATATGGACCACAAAATAGAAAGAACATCGTTGGCACGATAAGGGCTAAAGAAGTGTTTTTCCATATTACATGTGCTTTTGTTAAATTTAATTTCCAAAAAACATGGGATTTTTATTTTTATTTTTTATTTCATATTTAAAATTTTTGAGTATAATTTTACTAATATTTTACAATATAATTTATTGTTAATGTATTAAATAAATAGTTATGAAAAATGGTTACCTTAACACAACACCAAAGTGAAAATAATAAAAAAACATTTGAGTTAATGATATTTTTTGAAAAATGTATTTAATTTTTTTGGAGGTTTATTTCAATAAATTAATACTTAATACATGATTATTTAATATTTTTTGAACATTAATTAAGGAAGAAATCCTAATAGTAAATAATTATTAGTTTTTATAATAATTCCACTCCTCCTCAATAATAAAAAGAACTCACTCTCCCCACTTATTAAAATAGATCAAGAAATTTGGATCATCCAAAAAATATTTATATACCTTCCCAAATTACCTCCCATTATCCTACAAGATTCATGTTTTGAAAAAATTATATATTTTTTTGTTATAGGGCAATAATTATGTGTTTATTTGAATAAGAGGTGATGTTATTCTAATAGCATTTTCATTTCATTTCCTTCTCCACCTTATTCAATTAATATTATATCATGATTATATAATAACCTAAGTTTGATAAATATAATAATATATTGAAATATTTATGATATTACCCACACCCACACACATATCCAACAAATATCTAATGAAATCATCTTTCGTATGTACGACAGAGTACCATCTCCTGAAATGATGTCTTCTGTTTATCGATTAACACCTCTCAAGGAAGGGAATCATTATGTCAATAATATTTATATATAATATTTATTATATTTATAAGATAATACTACCTCATTAGTAATTATATTATATAGAACCTTTTTATATTCCATTCCTTAAAGGATACAATAACATCGCTCATTTATACGGTGGACTACCACCTCGTGAGGCGATGTGATGCATTTTTCAATAATGTGTAACAGGAAAGGTAATAAGGGTATAAATAATAAATATATATGATACACATGATATATTTACGATAATTATGACATATTTATTATTCTAGAAGTATAATATATCATTTTCATCATACCATTCCACACACAAAACCGATAACATGGTTTATGGATGTGTGGAATGCCGCCTCCTCGAAGGGATGTGATTATGATTCTATATCAAGATAATGATATATATATATATATATATATGAATATGAAATTAAATATAATGGTGTTTATGAAATATAATTAGTTATTTATTTATAAAATATAAATTGTTATTTCAAATATGATCATTGAAAAATGGGAATGTAACTTACGCTAACGTACATCTTACCATCTCCATGATCATAAAACTATATGATTTTTTCATAACCATATATCTTTATTGGTTTTAACAGTATAATATATATATAAATATGATAAATATTTCAGGATTATAGTTTTTTAGATGTTTAGATAATGAATCTTTTGACCACATTTAACCTACAAATGTCATTTTTGACACATAAGCCAAATGTGGTAAAAACATACTACGTAAGCTTAATCGATAATGTAATTTTATATAACCATATCATGAGTCAAAATAATAATAATAAAATTTAAATAATTCTAAACAATATAAATATTTTATATATGTTTATTTTTCAAGAATATAAAGACACATGTGAAAAATCAGACTCAATGAAAGGGTTTTTCTAAACTCTGCTATATTTCTATGAGATATATGATATATAAACAACTTATTTTTATTGTATGGTGTAAATATTTAACATTAATGTGTTTTATTACTATTATAATTAAATATATGTTTATTTAAATATTTGTTTTAGGATTCATCCATATTTTTTTTATTATGGTTTCTTTGTTACAAAAGTGGTATTGTATTTTTGTCTCAATTTCTCTTTTTTTGAGACATTTACCATGTTGTGCCCCTATATAAATTCATAAGGTGTATTTAATTCACAATTTAAATGTTATAAAATCGATATAATTATTTCATTTTATTTTAATTCTCACTTATGTAAATATTTAATTGGGATTATAACTCAATGTTACCAAAGTGGTAAGAGTAGTTTATTACAAGCTCATCGATTATCAGAATTTTGTATGGTCAAATGTCTGATGTTAAAATGTTATAATTCTCATTAAAATAACTACTAAAATCTTTATTGAGGATATTTATTATGTTTTGTTACAATTTTACCACTCCCTGGTACATAAATAATTGGATTAAATGTTTTTAAAAAAATTATACTTTATTTATCTATTCGATCTGATTTATTTATACCAAAACCATGTATTCTCAACATGTTATAAAAAATGTTTTTTAACCCATAAAAACAATTTTTTAAAAGAATTTTTAAAAGAATTTCAATGGAATCTTATATCATTTTCAAAATAATTCCAGCATAGCTTTTTCCAAAAATGTGAAAGGAACCTTATTGATGTTTTCTGAATGAGGAATTTTTTTACAATTTTTATACTGAAAATGTAATGTTATTTTTATCATTTGAATCACATATAGATTTAAATACATAATTTCATGGAATATTCGTCTTTTGTGATAATGAGGTTATTTTGGAATAAATTGTTTTAAAAGGTTTTTACATGAAAATGATTTTCTAATGTTTTTTTCATAAATGGTTTTATATATATGAAAAGGATATTAAACTCCATGATGTGTTTAATTATATTTTAATGGTATATACATTAATAAATGTCACAAAACAATTTTGATAGATATAATCCACTTGGGATATATATTAATTATAACATCCTCAATCTTTTAATGTTAGATTAATATTGTTTCAATTATATTGTAAAAGGAAAAAATTTATTTCCATAGTTTATCCATGGTTTAAAAAGATTGTTATAGAACCCATTTATTTTTCATGGTTTATTCGTGTTAAAAATTTGATAATGTTTGTTACTATGATTCTATGATTAATTGAAAGCTTTTATATTATGTTATTTTGTAATGGTATTAGAAAATCTGACATGTGGTTACGTTATAAACCAATAATGGGTGGTTCTATGATAAACCAAGGATGGGTAGGTCTATGATAGCCCTTCTATGAATTGGGTATTGAAGTCAAACCTATCATTTTTTCATTTTTAATAATGATTGTAAAAGTAAAGTAAATTTTTTTTCTGAAGTTGTGTAGATATTTTATTTATTTTTTCTATGGGATTATAATTCTTCTCTTGATAGAAATTGATATCACATGGCTCATGATTATTGATTCTGATGAAATTTTAATTTTTTATGTTTTTTTATTTAATGACCTACATAATGATAGATATGAGTTCCCTTATTATTTTATTACAAAATTTAATTATTTCACATATCCTTACGAATACTTATTATAAATGATGAAATTTAATTTTTAATGATTATGTTTAGCCTTATTGTTCATTTAAGATCACCCTTCATATGTTTCGTTTTACCTTAGGTTATAAAGAATGGGGTTGATCTATTTATGTCTACAAATGATTTCTTAAGGTTGAGGTTCACTATATAATGTGAAATAATAAAATATGAGTTAAATAAGAGAAATTTTCATTTTATAGATTGGACTTTTTATATATTAGTGATGTAATAATTTTATAAAACTCTAAACATAAATATACCACCACAATGTAATTGATCATAGATTTTCTTTTGATGATGTATCATTTTGATGGGAAAATGTGTTCCGTAATTATCAACATCGTAGACTGGAATGTAATGTTATTGATTTAAAAATATGATCCAAGAGCGAGGGTCTTGGGATGTTATAATATCATAGTGGGGCATATATCGTAACACAATGACATTTTAGAAAACAAATATATTTTCAATTCCATATTCTACACACAACATTAAGCTTGAACAACTCCCAAAATATATAACAGAAACATTCTCATTAAATTTGACTATATACATAGTATTGAGTAATTTTTTAATATAAATGTATAAATATTTCATAATAACTATTTATTATTGATAATAGATATATAAAGAATTAATAAATTTCTATAAATTTAATTTTTTTCATCAAATATATGTTTTAATCAAAAATGATTTTATTACATTAAATAAAAAAAAAGTTGTAATTAATTTTTGGTAATTTTAGAATAATTATTTTATAAAATGAAATTATTTTTTGAAAGTTTCATATCAAAATATACTTTCTGATATTTTTTTTGATTATTCAAAAAACTATTGGATTTTAGAAAATAATGAATATACTTATTTTGTTTTAACTGTCATTTATTTTCAATAAATTAGGTAGTTTTTTAAAGTCCCGTTATTTAATTTGAATAATATTACAAATTATATAATTATTATTTATTCATATTTATTTCATTTCATTACATTTGAATCTTATTTATATGGGATTTTGGGAGAAGTAAATTATTTTGTTTGAAAACTTGTTTTTCTAAATAGAATTTTAAAGTGTACAATGTTTCTACCATTTGATTAATTATAAAATAAATAATAAAAAGTCTTAAATTAAATTTATAAATTGTATAATAGTAAATACAAATTAAAATTCATTCATTTTTTTATTCATATAGTTTGTAGAAAATCATATTTTTCTTGAAAAATACTATTCTCGAAACCCCTCTTTTTCATCATGTTTGATGGTTTTGTTTCAAATTAAATTATTAAACTAATATGAATTGAATTTTATTAAATTGGGTAAATATTTTTAATAATAATAATTTATATTATCATACATTTTCATATTAAAATTTTACAATAGTGAATAGTTCAAATAGTAAAAATCATTTACCACGGATAATGTGAAAATGGTTTTACCCTGGGGTTAAAATAATAAGATAAGTAAAAAAATGATCTATAAATTTTTATTATAAAAAATTCAATAGTATATATTGAACTTATAATGTATAAATATTGATAATTTAGCAAATTTGAATCTTGTGGAGTGTGAGAAATAGGATTACAACTTTTTCATTCAATAAATGTCATGTCTTCCACTCACCAAACATATAAAAGGCCACCCCTCTCCTCCGCTCTTCAAACACTCAAATATCTTTATATGATAAAAAATATACCCTATAATCTTAATTAAATATTTCTCCAAGGCACATAAATCTTATTTTTTATCATAAAACCATCCTACTAATGCTTTTGGTTCTTACCTAAGGTGGTTCCCTGATGAAGAGTTATCATGATTAGTAAAGGGTATTTATATTATTTTTTCTTCCACATCCATCTAATATTTTAACATTATTATTACTTAATAACACAAGTATTAAACATATAATGTTATTTTATTATGTTAATATAATATCCTAAATACATATTCACTTCCATAAAATGAGATATAAAATCATCATTAGTCTTAAGGTGGGATTTCTGCCTCACAAACCGATGTCATTCATTTTCCATAATCACCTCTCAAGGATTATTATAATTAATGACATAAATTTTTATATTATTATTATACCTATTTATAATTACTATGATATTATGTCGCATATATTTTCATACATTCAATTCTTGGTGGCATACGATAATGCCACTCATTTGTATGGTGTACTAGCACCTAACAAAGCGAGGTGATTTATTTACCACTAAAACTTTTTAAAGAGGTTATTAAATATACATTTAATTCATATATGATATATTAATGAAACATTAATGATATTTCTGACATAATTATTATTTAGTAAATATAATATTTCATTTTATTTTTACACAAAAAAATGATAATGTTATTTGTGGATTTGTTGATTACCACCTCAATAAAGACAAGTGATTATTTTGAAATATATAAATCACATGGATGATATATATAAGAATATTTAAATAAATAATATGAATCTTATTATATTATGACCATTCTAAAGGTTTAAATCATGGGCACATTCTTTCCATAATTATCTTGAAAAAACCGAAATGATACTTTTGCGTACATACTGCCTACCTTCTCAATGATCATAAAGTAGTTCATCTTTCATATCAGTATTTCGTTATTTGATTAAAAATTATAATATATGTATATATAGGATAATTAATTCATTATTTTTAAAGAATATATTTTGAAATAATAAACTATTGGACAACAGTCAACACACCAATTCTGTTTTTTCACAATGATATAAATTCCATAAAAAACCAATTGTGGGCTTAACTAAATAAGTATTTTAATATATATCTTAAAAAATAAAATAAATGAGTTAATATTAATTTATTAGAATTTATAAATTTTCTTAAAAAATAAAATAATTGATATAAACATATATTATTGGAGTTAAATGAAACACATGGGCTGTCTGTACTCGAGTAAGTACATGTGGGAAGATGGATTATACCCATAGACATATACGAACAGATTTATAAAAAGTTAGTATAGGTAATCCTGTGACAATTGTTCACCATAACAGTTAGGATATGGTTTTTATTCAAGGATATTCAAAATGTTTTAAAAAGAATATTGGTATAAATATGTTTATACCAATGGTTATTAAAAACCTGTTGGTATATTGATGGATATACCAACCATTTCAAAAAACAATTGGTATTGTCTTCCTACATCTACACAGCCCACACAGGTTCCCCTACTCCAATTTCATTTTCAAAAAAATACCCTAGATGTGCAATCAACAATTCATTTTCTTCCTCAATGTTTCGGTCCCTCCTTTATTCCTATTATTGTTCAATACCCCATAAATATTAAATTTGATACTATAAAATCATTCATATATTCAATAAACTATCATTTTAATTTTTAATATAGGCTTAAAACACCACGATAGATTATTTTTTTCAAATTTAATTTATTTTTATATTTTTAAATAATATATTTTTTTGAAATATGTATTTTACATATGTATATAAAGGTAGAATTTTTTAATTTTATAGGTGTTTATTCCTGATATCTCATGTTTTATATGTGGACTAATATGATCTATATAATTTTATGTTTCCATTGGATTATTTTATTAGGTGAATACCTATTGGGGGTATAATTATTGATCAGTTTCTCATAATAATTATTAGGCTTGGGGTTTTTATATTCCATACACATGTCTAATCTCTTGGGTGGTTTTTGCACTTATAATTTTGAACTTTTATTTTTTCACTGACATATTAAGTGTGTGAGAATCCATCATAAAAAATGTCTAAACTTTTTATTCTCGAGTAATAAATTATCAATTTATCCAACATTTCACAATTAATTTTATCTATAGTAAATTCATGTAAATATATAGATTTGTGTTGGCCTTTTCAAATTAACTAAATTTTTATTACTATTTTGTTTTTTTGGGAAATAATTTTTCCCCGTTAGTGATTGGTTGAAGAATTATGATAGATATCCCTAACACTTTTTAAGTGGATTTATTATGCTATAATGAAAACTAATGTTTGGAAAAAAATTAATACAACCCAAATAAAATATATCTCTCTTAGAATAATTTTATTGATTTCCATAATGTACCCAAAACTTTTTTCACCTGCTCAGAATTTTATTTCATACACCAATTGTATAAAATTTTCATTTAATTGAATAATTTTCGTCACACAAAATGTTTATTTATTTTTTTCACTATTTTGAACTTTTCATTTACTTTATCACCTCTATCACACATTCACTAATCATTACAGTCACATCCCCAAATATTTTGTGTTCTTGTACTTATTTGAATCCCAAAACAACATGAATTTTTTTAATATATTTTATAAGTAAGAATGTGATATTTCATGGTAAAACATCATAACTAAATTTAATCATATTCAATCTAAACAAAAAAAAATCTTATCGATTTCATACTATAATGAATCAATCATATTTAAACGGTATATTAAAACTAGATACTGGTGTTATTTAACTATAACATAATTGTATGTTTTAAAATTGGATGCCAAAAATAAAAAGAAACAATTTAAAATAATAAAAAAATATACTGAATTCAATATATAGGGGGTCCATACTAAATTAATGAAATACAGAACTAATGTTATGCCAGATGATTATTAAATCTTAGAAGGATTCTCTTTAACTTCCCCCAATAACAGAAATAAAAAATTATTGGTATATCCCACCTATGATCATTATTTATATGTGATGTTGATGATTATTACATATAAATAGTTTTCATTTATACATGATTTTTTTGAATAAGAATAAAATAAATTAAAAATTTAATAGAATAAGGAAAAAAATTTAGAAATACTATTTTTGGAAGTATTATATATAGTTTTTTTCTTTTTATATTATGATTCTCATTTAGACTACTGTCTCAATAATGGTTTTATATAATGTGAAGAATTTTTAATTCCTTAAATAAATTTTTGATTTCTCTTAAATATTATTTAATTTATTTTACGATATGACATATGAAATTTACATTCATAATGTATAGAAGTTATATGCATGATATTGAATAGATCTCAAGAGAAATTCAATTTTTTTGAGAGATTGTCAGATTTTGAACATACATGCATCCTTTATAATAATTATATTTGAATAACATGTTGAACTCATTAATATGTTAGATACCATATTACTACAGATGGTTTAAAGAAAAATACTTTGGCTGGTAACATAATGGGGAGAAAATAAAATCTCAAAATGCTCATGATCTGAATGAGAGGATTTGATTGGAATATTTATTAGATGATCTATTATTGTTTATTTATTATCATGGTAAATAATGTATAATAATTCAAGAAGACATATATATGAGATCACATGATACAGTTAATGAAAATGATGACTCTTATAGGGTGGAAATATTTATTATATTTTAGTGAATATAGTATATCAATAATCTCTTAAAATGAAAATCATTGAATTTTTAATCAAAATATTTCATGGGGAATCCATGCATGGGATTTACAATGATTCCATTTATTATATTCATACATTTCATGAAATACATTATTTAAAATGATGAAGATATTCCCTCAAACCATTATATAGATTAGATGTTAGTTTTTGAATGTGGATATTCTAAAAAAAATGACTTCCAAAATTATTGATTCTTATTCTGGGAGAAAACTGGAGAATTAAAATATATTATAAACTTTTTCACATCCCAATGTAATGAAAAAACCTATAGAACACAATCTTGTGTGCCATCTAATTTAATGTGGAAGTTTATGTTGATTCACAAACTCCATATTCTTTTTCATGTATTAGTAAATATAAATAAATATGTGATTGAGTGATACTAGGATAATGACTATTTCATTCATTATATAGGTGGAATTATATGGAGGAAATTTAATGGTCTATATCCTAATTGTTTAGCTTAGATGCATAATATGTGGTTGGGTCTATCACGTGATAGGTGTAATCTGATTCGGTAGATGTTTACATTTCACAACACATTGTGGTTTTCTAATAAATTTATTACCTTCCATGAGGGATTTGTATAAAATAACCACACACATTCATGGTTATACTAATATCTATACATTTTTTTCCTATAAAATACATATATGTATATACATAACCTTTAATAAATGTGTTGAGTCTTATTTGGAATGTTGGTGTTGAGACATAAAAATCTAATTTGAAAGACATATTTTACATACATTAATTAATTATGTGAATGATAAATGATTTTTCTTATTCTTCAATATTTTATAGTTGGAGCACAAATGAAAAACTTTCATGACATGTTTTTATAAAAATACATGATCCAAAATACATAATTAATTCATTATTTTATATTTTATGTATATTAATGATTCATTCAAATGGATCATCCATATATAAATAATCATCAAAATTTTGATAATAACATGAACACCGAAACTCCACCACAACATATATCGAAAATGTTGTTCTCAATGAAGTACAATAGGTTAGTTTTTCATTTAGAAAGTTTCAGATGAAATTTCAAATATGGGGGAATGGTTTCCACGAAACCAGTTACAATTGAATAAAGAAAATTATCATTATTAAGTTGAGTTATTGGTCATATACATTTTTATTTCTTTTCCTAGATGTAGATCACATTGAAGAAAATATATGTGAAATGTTTCTTAAAATTATTCTGAATATGAAGATAAATACGAATGATGATTTATGATAGCATCATGGCATGGTGGATTGAGGTATTAGAGAAGAATGGTGTCCTATTTGTATCATTGAAAATAAATAGAATGTTTTGGGTTCTTATTATGTGATGAAACCTGAATTTTTTTGAAATAAATGGAGACTATTAATGTTTTGATGTATATTAATGAAACATATCAAAATAGATAAATAAAAGAGAGTTGAATCTAAAATATTTGAAGATGAATTAATATAATATCCTTCTAAAAGAGTTTATTATAATCACAACTGCCACCATTATCATTATAAAACTTTATTTAATCAATTTACTTGTTAAAATCACATGGAATTAATATTAAATACCATATAATAAATTTTTCAAAGCATAAATTCAACAAAATAAAAAATCATAAATGATTTATTCTACTTAATGTATCTAAAAATCCTAAAAGAAATGATGTAGAAATCATTGAGAGAAATTCAAGATTGTTAGAGAGGTATTAGAGATAGGAAATTATTCCCTATTGACCTTTGTAATGATATAAAATTAGATAAACACTCAAATACATTGACAAAAAAATTGAAGTTCTTGAAAATAAATTTTCAAGAACTTATCTGGCTACCTAGTCCATGATGATCAAGTACATAGAGTTCTGCATAAAAAGGTACATTTCATATCTCCTCCAGCATGAAACCAATACACCACATTATGTACCCAATGATTTTTTCTATTATTTTCTAGAATCAACCTCCACTAACCTCTCCTCCCAAGTCATTCCTTTACTTTTAAACCCCAAACGCAAATAAAAATATATTTAAAATAAATTCAAAGATATAAAAATTAAGATCATATCATACCTTATCTTAACTCATACAGTTATTGAGTAGGCTGAATTTACCATCATCATGGACATAGTAAAACATAACCACATAAAATAACAATAATATTTTAGTAATTAAGATATTATTGAAATCACTTTGTAAAATAAAAACTCTACAAATACCAAAACTATTGGAATAAGCTCCATATATGATAATCACTACATATGGATGTTAAATATACCAATGAAGGATAATACCAACTACAAAAATACAAAACTATCCATTTAATAACTACCAGTTTCTATGAAAGAAACATCATTTATAAATAATAAACCCTTTAAAATAAGCTTTAAAACATTTTAAATCCTTTATGTTCAATGCGACAAACATTGAATTTTTTAATAGTATTTAATAATTTCAATAAGTGGAAAACTGATTAATTTTAACAGAAGTCGACATTAAAATCCATTAATAAATAGTATTTAGAAATTACCTTCAGCAAAACATCAATGTATTTTAACATAAGGAATATGGATACCATAATATGAACCAAATCACTTCCCAAACCATTTATTACAACCAATCTAAAAATTGGAGACACAAAAGGCCTCAGAACATTCATAATAATGATATAATATTTCAAAATTAGAAAAAATGTAAAACTAACAAACCTCATGAAACCTCACATGACTGAAAGATAGGGCTCTGACCCACACACTAACTCTAGTAGTTTTTCTGCACACCTTTCTTTAATGAGATGTGAGATTAAAAACCTAGTGTATCCATTTCAATCATATGATCTATAATTTTATATTTTTCATACTATCAACTATCTATACCAGAAAAATAGAATCCATCTCAAATGTGTAAGATAACTCAAAAAAGGCACATTATACAAGTTTTATTGTTTCATCATCAATAATCCTCACACCCCATCCAAGTAAGCTAATGATTTTAGCACATGTATCATGGATTATATAATAAACATTCGAAACATTGCATATTTTAATTGATTAAATTATTTAACGGTAAAAATCATTGAAACATAACATAAAAATCGTAATCATGAAGACATCAATTATAGATCAACCCTCACCTTTCATGAAACTGAAAGTCAATATTCAATAATAAATATCATAAAGGCCTCCTTATTCAAGAGTATATGGAAGACAAAATATTATACTAGAAGTCAAAATTTTTTAACAAATGAACAATGAATAACAAACCATTGTATGAAATTTTATAATAAGAAAGGTAAAAATGTAGCCAAACACTACAATTAATTTCCACATCATCTGTAAATTATAAAAAATTAACTATTAGTTAAACTAATAGATGTTGGTAAATAATCCATCATTAGTTAACCACAACTGCATTATATTCTCTTTTTTTATACAATAGTATGAATCATTTAAATATTATATTTTAATTTCATTTTATCCTAATGGAAATTACCTAACATTAAATTTGACTAGAAACTAGTAATTATTTTTTAGTGTTTAGAATGTTAAATGAAATAGTTACATCCTCCCATAATATTTCATAAAGATGAAAATTTTCTTGTTTTGTGCACAAAAATCTCTATATGAAAGTGTTAAAATTTACATTTCTATACTTAGTGATTGGTTTACCATTCCATCAATCATTAAAATTCATAATTTCTTAGTACAATTGGATCTATTTTTATATATGAATTATAAAATCATTATTTAAGATCTTTATACAATTCCTATATATAACATTACTTAATACATGAATGAGAGTAAGGTTTTATTTTAGAACATTTGTAAAAACTATTTCAATAGAAGTGACTTGGATTTCTCAGGGAACATATTTTTTGTCACTTATACATATGTTATTTTCTTCTATAATATAACATCATGTGGTTATTTTTTTATGTTATCTTAAATAAAATTATAAAACAGTGATCAAAATTTGAACATAACATGTTTTTAGTTCATTATTGGAAAATAAGAATAGAAAATAATTTCCAATAAAAAAAGAGGGCGTCAGAGAAAAAAGTACTGAGTGCACATACCTCCTATTCAGTTTTTCAAGATCATCCATGTAATAAAAAATAACTATTTATGTGTATCATTAAACTTTTACAATGATCCTTTTCTTTTTTCCTCTACTAAACTTGCCTATTAAGGGTTCTATTGTGTTAGTAATAAATTTATTGTTTTAATATATCCTATATCACTTCAAATGTTGTTGGAAAATCATGTGGAATATTTATCATACATTTGTAAATGTTTCTTCATATATTGTGTTATAAAATTACATATTGATTAACATTACACTATGTTTGGACATCCTATAAATTTATAATATTATTTTTTTAGAAATAAATCTATACTAATCAGTTAATTGGAAACATGAGTTACTATTATGAAATTTTTTAGGATATATTTTATGATATAACATTATTAATTTCCATTTGATATATTCATTTTCAATTATAGACTCAATATTTGATAATTTTTTACTGATAATTTTTTATATTTAATTTCATTACATATGTATGTATTGATTAGTGAATGATGTGTTCCTCGTGATTTTTTTGGTCGAGCATATTGAGGAATCATTAAAGTGTGATAAAAGAATAAACCAAATAAGAAATTTTAAGTTTTATTTTGTTAATTTTAAATTTTAATATATATATTGTAATGAAATTGTCTACTTATATTTTTAATCATGTTTTTTGGAGTCTTCTAATGATGAAGAAAATAATAACATTGGTATAAACAGACATTTGCATCAAGTATTGTGAGATGAAAACTATTGAATAGTACATTGTCGACTAGGGAAGAGTATTATCCCAACTACATGTTGGACAAAATGACATTCTGGTTCGAGTAGGACCATGTTGGAAGCTGCTCATGAAAAGGTAGAACATGATCATATAATGGTAGAATAGTCCACAAAAATGGTCAATAATGAGCATGATTAGAATCAAAAGGCCAATGGTAAATTGAAGAAATTTATACAACTTTTATATCCTTCACTTAATACATAGACCATTGTGCATTTTGATACATATATTTCCATGATACAAATGTTATATGGTGCCCCAAGTGGTGGTCCTAATGGTGGATATAATGAAAAAATTCCTAAATATAGTCAAGCAGTGGTTGGTATGATGAAATTCATGGAGAAGGTGATGTTAAGGATAAAGATAATGGTTTAGAATATGGTAAGGATTATAATGACAATGAAGAGGGTAATGATTATGATGATGATGATATTGATGATATTAGATGTGATGAGAGATATATTTATCATTTATTTCTTAGAAAAATATTTTTAAAACAACATGTTCGAATATTGGATTTGAGTTAATACATGTGATGTTTTAAATGTGTGTTTTAACAAGTTGAATTAATTTTTTTTATTAGTGCTTGCATATTGGTTGGTGAGGTATGCTATAATTGTTTGGTGACTATTCTAGGTAACTCATCATGGTGTGGGTGCTACTATCTGGGAAGTTATAGGTAGTCCATATCAATAGTTTTATAAAATCGTTCCTAATACTTACAGCCATGGAAGGCTATTCCAATGTTTTCTAAATAGTTGGTATATGGATTTTACCATAATTTTTAAATAGTTTGTATTTTCCTATACCAAAATTTTTATCATAACCATTAGAAATATGAAATTCAATTTGGCTAATATCGATGGAATTATATAAACAATTGGTATATGGATACAACCACACTAAATATTCTAATAGTTTAAGGAACCATTTTTAGAGATTATAACAACGGATCAAAGGGATATAAAAATGTTTTAAAATGGTTGGTATTTGGTTAAAATCTTATAGTGAAAGGTTTTATCATATAAATTTTTATTTTTGTGAGACATATGTCATATTAACAACTTTAATGTTTTATAATTCCTATCATTCATGTTATAAAATTAATCATTCATGCATACTGACCTGTTATGTTTCTATAGGAATTATTTAATTCAATGGGAAATGACATGAAATTTTCCATGTGGTCAAAAATTTCATAACTAAATTTATTTTCATTGGGTTATATAACTAAATCATTGACATTATTATGTTATGATTATGTGTGTATTGGATTCGAATTATATTATTTTTTATTTCCACTAATCTTTTTTGTCTAAATCTAAAGCACATAATCTATTAAATGAATTATTTTTAAAATTAATTATATGATTTTGGTGAGGTTTATTCATATGAAAATTATTTCATTGAGACATATATTTATGATATCCACCTTAATTTGTTTTTGAGTGGTATATAATACCCTTTTACAATTTATATCATGAAGATACTAAAGTTCATGATATTTAATGTATAATATAATGTTATTATTTCATGGGGATTATGATTGAAAATTTACCAAAGTAGAAACGACATTATGTTATGATATTATTTATTATGAGATTACTTGTTTTAATGGTTATTATAATAGAAATAATATGTCCTCATTTTCATATACCAAATATTTTTTTATTATCATATTGATTTTTAAATGGTTAAATTTTTTAGTTTCCATTTCCTCCCTTATTTTTTATGGAAACATCATGGATGTCATTTGAAATTGATACTGATGTTTTATTTTATTTCAGATTGGGTATCACTATATTCCATGTCTATTTTTTCTATAATGTCTTCAAAAAATTTCATTTCTATAACAATTTATTTCTTAAATCCATTTTTATGATCTTTTAACTACTTTAAAATAGGTTTAACTAGGAAATTTTCTAATTATTTCCAAATTTGTCACTTTTGAATCCCTATATCAAAATGTTTTGAAATAAATATTTATTTTTAAAATTTATTACATGAATGGATTTTTTGGCATTCATGTCCCCTATTTTCATAGTTGTTTAATTTATATTTTTGATGTTTTTTTTCATATAATAGGAATTTAAAAATATTTTTTGAGTTTTTGGTTATTTCAATTTATTTTCAAAATGAAAAGAATATTTTACCAAAAAATACTTTTAAGGATCTATTTATGCTATCTCAATTCATCAATGTCAACAAAACATTTTATTTCATGTGCCCCAATGGAGATATTTTTTCTGATACCATCTTTGTTATTTCATTAGATGAATTCGGATTGTTACAATGAGATTGGTATAGAACCCACTTAATTTCGACATGTTAATCATATTTAAATTAGATTGTTTTGGAAACTATTTCATTTTCATGGGATACATATGTCTCAATGTTATCATTGTGGAACACATTTATTTTCTATGATTTCAACATGTTTTGAAATGAATAAATATTTTTATTAGTTTTGTGATGAAATGAAAGATATATATACATTAATCATGTGGTGGATCATAAAAATATCTTATATGATGGGTCCACCATGATAGAACTAGGTGATCATGTTATAGATTATATGATCATTGCAGTTTTGATAAATTTGGGGAATATTATTATTTATCATAATAGTTATGGAAACCATTATAGATTTATGAGTTTGAGGTTGATAAAATGTTAAATGCCGTTGAGAAGCTTTATGGTTTGTTATCTCTTTTTTGATTAAATATATTTTTAAGAATGTTCATCATAATTATATAATATTTATATAGATATAATATTAGAAAAAGACACCCCAAATTCCTACTGAGAAAACTTCACATCTGGAATGGTCATGGGGCATGAACCCATAACCAAAGGCTATAAGAGAACCAGACATACCATTGACCTAATTGATTTCCTTATTTTTTTGAAATCATAATTATTACTAACAATGTTTGGAATATTATGATAAATATAATTTTCAAAACAAATTTTTTATCATAAAGATAATAAGATAATTTAAAAGTGATTTGGTGATTAGGACATAAAGGTCATTTTGGAAGATAATTTATATAATTTTTGGAAACATAATACCATATCTGAACCATTTTGGTTTTGAAAAATTCATAAAGATAGGTGGATGAGAATAACTATATATTTTTTTGTTATGAGGTCTATTAAAATAATATTTTATTTGTTTAGGAAGAAAAATAAATTTCATCTTGAATACACAAACATTAGGGAGAAATATTATATTTTGGTGGAATTTGATAAAAGGATTAAAGTTTTCTCAATATGTTAGTATATTTTCTCATGATCCAAGTCTATATGGAAAATAAATTCTTTAAATCCTTGAAAAGGGTCATGAAACAAATTTTTATTATTATTAACTTTATTTCTAATGATATTAGTTTCTATTTTCACATATCTTTGGATTGTGACCTTTTTGTTTTTAACTTTCCCCAAATAATTCTCCTTACTATGATCCATGATCTCTTTCACTATATAAAACAATTTAGAAACTACACTGCTCTTTAATGTAAAAATATTCACTACCCACCTATGTTATCCTATTTGTGAATAAATTTTATGTTATTCTATATTACCTTCATACTTTATTTTATATCTTATAAAGAGGATGTTTTATTAAATGTTTTTATAATGAGGGTTTCAAAGAGACGTATTTTCTAATGTAAATCATTTTATTTCCAATATGAATCTCTAATTTAAATGAGATAATTAATTAAATTGGGTGGGGGTGTAACACATTAATATTTTAAAAAAGGAATATATGTTCGATAATGTATCCAACATGAAACACTAATATTAAATAACCCATTTATTATATAATAGTTTGAAAGAAGTTAATAAATTTGTGGGTGTAAATAATAAAAACTAATTTATGATACATATATATTTATTTATTTATGTCAAACTCAAAATCAATTATTGAAACCTTTATAGTAAATAATCAATAAATTATTAGAAATGTAATTTTATTCTTAAAAAATATGTTTTCTTCATAAATTATTTCATTCATTTTCATGATAAAATATTATACATAATTTTAGGAACTTTTAAAAATGTAATTGATAAAAAAAACTATTTTTTAACAAATTCATATAATAATTTTATTTTGATGAAATAATTATAATTTTCAAAAAAAAACACTGATATATTATTGAATGGTGAAAAATATAGATTTTTTAAATGTATTTTAATTTCAATAAATAAATTATATTTTAACATCCCATGATGTGAGTATTTATTAGATATGCTACTGCACCAAGAAACATTAGTATTCCTCTGAAACAACACCAACACCTAAAACCAAAAAAGTAATAGGTCAGGAAGGCACAAAACATTACATCAAATACTGAAAAAATATTATTGCCCTTATGAACATGAAAGAAGTCCTAGAATGAATACAGGTCCAAAATACCTCCTTGTAATTTTTTTTAAAAATATCTTGTTGGCGCTCAATGATATGATCAACCAATCACACCTACAAGAACACCCACAAATATCCCAAGGAAACCGCATCACCAAACACAAATACATCACTACACAAAACTAACATCCTCCTTGTATAAGAGTCAAAATACATTTATATCATATAAAACACACCACCCTAAAAACCCTAGATTTGATAATTCCATTCCTTATGACATGATATTATATTTTCTAGGGGTAAATAACACCCTTGCACTAGTTTCATTTCATCATGGTATACTGTATCTTAATTATGACTTTGGTCATCCCCATTTCCAATTTTCGAACTTTATCACACATAATAAAAAATATATCACATAAATGGAAAACAAAACATATCATAAAACATAATGGTCTAATCATTATATCATTTAAAAAAAATATTATGACAAAATAGGAAAAAATATTAGCTCAGGGTATACATTCACGGCTCTCACTACCATGTATATATTGCTTCATTCCACTCTACATCCACAATAGGTGAACCAAGGGAATGTTTCTTTCTTACAATTCATTATCCTAACAATCACGAATATCCATTGGTTTTTCCGTGAATTTTGATTCATTCTCAATATCTAAATATCCCTAGTAAATGATAAGTGAGTCATCATGAAAATACTGATGAATTTGAGAGATATATGTGGTCCTATTTGTCTCCCCATCTGTCTGGGAGTGGAATGTATTCATAATGATCAACTGGGAACCAAAATTTGGATGAAATAAACTCCATATCCTGAGTTAAAACATGAATACTGATCGAGGATTATGTTCCTTAGTACCTTATAATCCTAATCACATTTTCTATATACAACCTCACTAAAACATAGATGACACTCGACTCACAAAAAACCATTAATTGAGCTGATTTTGTGTGCTCATCCACTACCATCCCAACTACATCACATCCCACCAAATCATGGGAAATAACTATAATGAAATCAATCAATATTTCAACCGATTTACAATTGTGGATATCCAATTACTCAAAAAGTCCATCCAAAACATTGTGCTTCTCTTTCACAAACTGATAAATCAAACACTTTTCCACCAAAAATTCCACTGAATGATTCATCCCCAGCCACCAATGTTGTATTTTAAAACCATGATAAAAACTAATCACACTATGATGTTCCACTAAATGTGAGCTTTGAAAATCTGGGAGAACTCCCCATATATCACCTTTTGAAAAAAACCACACTAATAACAACACCCATTTTCAAACATCCTCCAACCATCAAACTAATGTATCGATATGAAAAAAAGATAGTCTATCCTCTCTACCTATGATTATCCCCATGCGAATCCTCAACTAAACACATCACAGAATAATAAATCGTCATATAAACCAACAACATATACCATAATCCACCCATGAATCTTTGTACCAAGATTCCAACTCCTCCATTCCTGTCTAAGCATCCACAGACATCGGAAAAAACATTATTCAATGACTTCCCGATCAATGAATTGGCCCTAAAATTCCCTTTTCTTAAAGAGTAAGAGTACTCAAATTCATAATGCTAATGAAATACCATTTAAATCTGCTATACTAAATTCGTACCGTGTTGATAGAATAAATACAAAATAATATATAGATCTATTAAGTCCACAAATCTCTATCTAGTGACATATTTCCACCAAAACAATATCACAAACACAACTTCTTCTATCAAAAAATCATGGGTGGAATAGTTCATCTTATGGGGATATAACTTCTTGTAGCCAAAATATATCACCACCATTTTATTCATTAATGTGAATCCTATTCTCAGACAGAAGAATCACAAAAAACCTCAAATATCAGACACCCCATAGTAAATTAATGTACAAGAGACATGTAAAGACCTGTAAGTTTCATGGAATTTTTTTTTCTTAATTTCTTTGTAATTTTGTGAGTGTGCAGTTTCTGACGGCACCTGATTCTGAGGCCTGGTGTGCCCAGAATCAATTTCTTAAGTTTAGCTCATGTAAGTTCAGTGAACGAACGAGCGGGTTTTTATAAATCCTGAACTGATGCTCTGAATTGAAATCAGAGGGCACCGATGAACTCACAGCGCTGGTAATTGCTTAAGGGGACCTCTGCTGTAGTTGCGTTTTGAGCGGGTTGAGGTATAATTTTTTGGGATTAGATAGAATTAAATAAAATTTGTTGTGTAAAAATTTTATTTAAGGAAGGTAGTTTAATCCTACGAAGGAGGGTTTAGTGTGGTGGGGCCCACATGAGACCCTAACTCCTCGCATCCCCATAACCCCTTTGAATTCCCCTTTATCACCCCTTTAATTAATTAGTAAACTTTCCTTTAATTATGAGAACTCCTCACCTCCTTCTCTCTCTCCCATAAGTTTTCCAACTTGATTTTAATTAATGAATTGGCTACTTTTAGTTTTGAATTGTTTGGAATTATTAAATTAAAAGGAAAGATTTCATTTTATTGTTGGGAAAATAATCTATGGAGAAGTTTTGGAGTATTTGAAGAGAATGCATTCTTTCGATGAAGAACAAAATCTTCCTCTCGGTGAGAGGTATCTCCTTCAACTAAATAAAGAATGTGAGGTGATGCCACGGGGAGAACTGTTCTTCCCCGACGCTCGACCACCGCGGCGCTTGCCTCTTGCTGAGGTTCGACGACGTGTGACTTCATGTCGATGTAGGGGTTTTTTCTTTGTTTAAGTTTATCATCGACTTTCATTGTTAAGATTTTCTGAATGTTATATTCATAAAAGGAGGAGATCTGACCGCACGAACACGACCAATAATCCTCCCCTCCACTTTGTTAATTTCAAATATGTTTGTGTTGAAGGCGGCGTGGTGCCGTAGCACCATGCATGAAAGGAAGAGGACCGCAGATGGAGCGGGATGTGGCGGTGGAGCGCGGTGCCATCGCACAGTGCCGCTGAAGCCGAAGGAGGCCTCGACCAGGAGTGGGCCGCGGTGGAGGGGAACGGTGCCGTCACACCATGCCAGAGCTCCATGGGGGCCATGGCTGGGGCGGACCACGGTAGAGGGGCACAGTGCCGTTGCGCTGTGCCGGTCGGACAAGAGCCATGGCCTCAGGCCACAGTGGTCCTCAATAGGGCAGCCAGATAACCGGTCACCGGTGCCACCTGGAGGCGGGACCCGAAGGGGTCCCACGGTTACACAGCCGGCCAGCCTTCGGGCCGACCTTTCAAAGAAACTGGGGGGTCGTAACCCCCTGACAATTAATTAGGTCGGACCCCACATGGTCCACCGTTCCGCAAAAGGCGGTGGCACCCCCCTTCGCACCCCGCTTGGCCGCGAGCTGAGCAGTGGCCGTCTTCTGATCCGGGCCGCAGACCGCGTGGGGCCGGGCCGCACGGGCCGGGTCGGGCCGCCCGCGCGTGGCCGGGCTGCCAGCGCCGGGCCGGGCCTCCTGCGCCAGGCCGGGCAGCGTCATCTATGCCTAACTGTGCCCAATCGGGCCGAACCCGGAACAGGGTCGGGTCGACCCGGTTCGGGCCTACCTAGGGGTTATTGGGCCGGGTCGGACCGGGGTCGAACCCCCTATTTTCGGACCAGATTTGGTAAAATACCCATATCTTGGGAAAGAAACCTCTGATAGATGCACCACCAGTTGATTAGGGATCCTTGGATCGAGACGGTCGTTTTGGTATGTTACACTCAATATTTAAATAAATTTTGGTTATGGTCAGGTTGGATCGAACCCGAAACAAACCTGGCCCTCAGAGTAGAAACTGTTATAACTTGAGATCTGGACGTCCAATTGATGTGCCGTCGACTTTATTGGTTTCCTTTTAGTGAGAAAAATCATTTAGTATACATCACTTGTGGTTTGGACGCAGATGGAATATGGCCAGGTTGGATTGTACCCGAAATCCAACTGGGGCCCTAGAATAGAAAAGCCGATAACTCTCAGACCAGACGTCCGTTTGATGAACCGTCAGCGACATTGGTAATCATGTTGAGAAAAGATCCCTTTGAGTATACCGTATGAGAGTTTAGGGTATAGTTGAGATACGGTCGGGTTGGATTATACATGAAACCAACCGGGCCCCTGGGACGAAAAAGCTAATAACTCACAAACCGGGCGTCCGAATGACGCACCATCTGTTGCGTTGAATCCCCTGTGAGTAGGCAGACCTTTGTGATAATACTACATGGGACATTGTGATACTTGGAGTATCGATCAGGGGCTCGTGGAGCATAACCTCCCAGATATGAGCATACAAAGTGCAGAGACCTAGTAGCTATAGACCTGATGACTGCTTGAAAGATTCGAGTCGGTGTGACTCTATTAGCCCAGTGGAAGGAGTGCCCGGTATTTGGCAGCAGACCCACGACGGACGGAGTGAATGGAAATTGGTAGCAGATTCGCGGTAATCTGTAGGTGGAGTACCTCTGACAGCTATTTGGGGGAGTTCCCGGTATTTGGCGGCCGACCCAGAGTGGACGAAGCGCCCGATATTTGACAGCAGACCCACGTTACTCTACGGGAGGAGTACATCACCAGTCTAAGGTTAGAGAGTATGACCTCGGAGTCCTGACAGGACCACTGTACTCAACAGAGGAGGAGTTGTCCAACAGCCGTGGTTTTGACATCATGAATATAATCCTGGTTTGAGTTGAGTCAATAACCATTGTGTTTACCTCATGATTGAGATGGGTTACTTAATAACATAGGTGTATGTATGGGCATATAACTACGTAATAGTTATCTATTGATTTCATATCTGTGTAATACCTCATGATTGAGATGGTCTACTTGATAACTTAGGTATAAGTATGGGCTTATACCTAAGTAAGGGTTATCTGTTTAGATCCTTATTTGTGGTTATATTTGTTGTATTTTGTGAGACCTTAAGGGTCTTGGTGTCCCTACGGAGTATCGTTATACTCAACCCTTCACGGGCTATGCCCGCACCTCATTGTGTAGGATGCAGATGAAAGACAGCGCTGGCAGAGGCCGAGTGTTCGAGGGCTGGACGGTACCCGGAGGTGG